>JASFXZ010000007.1:15191440-18031993 GCA_032209605.1 Mactromeris polynyma | reverse complement strand
TTATCTTTCTAATGCGTTTTTCCTTTATGGTTCCAAGTGTATGCATATCTAACGACTACAGTTGCAACATCGGAGAGATATTTGAAATACTTGAAATACAAGTATTTCAATAAGTGTGCGTTTTGACATTTTAGACCCCTGTAAACTCAATGACCGGGCTCGCAAACTTTGAGGGGAAAAATCGTGAAGATACATTTGTATCTGCGCATTGTGGACGGAGCTCCGAAAAACACGCCGTATGTTAAACATTTAACCGGTTCTCACTCGTTGGAAATAAAGAAAATACCCTCACTCGTTGGAAATAAACACTTTGACCATATTATCCGGCTGTATCACGGTATTTGCGGGGCCGAATTGTCGGGGTCCTAGTTATTGTAATGCAAGGCGAAGTGTATATTAGAACCTACCTCTAGTTCAGTTTCAATACTTTGAAGTACAGTGAATATAAATTCGTTACATTTTTAGACAACCCTTCATTAAAGCATCTTATGATTTATACTATGAAATACGGAAGGTTAAAAGTGAACAAAAAGAAGAACCGTATAACCTTACAGCTTCAAACATGCTAAGGTTTGCTAGAAGAGTTATTAATTAACTTTAAAGATATGAGATGTGTTTGAAAAAAAGTAATCTGACACAAAATTAGATAGTTACACCATAATTCAAGTATTAAATGATTCTGTATAGAATGTTGTAATCATATTAGTATTTAAATTTCATTAATTAATAAGAATTTCAGATATCTAGGCTATATGATCAGATTACTTGAATAATTTGAAGGCCGTAATTACAGTGTCTCATTCGAAATATTGTTAAACTCTGGTCCCCAAATATACAAAATGACATATCAGTTAAATTCATATGTATAATCTTATATTTACTGTTTTGAATGCAATTAGTGAGGAAAATATACTTCACCTTCTGATTATATTGACTTAATATACCTAAAGAATATGCACTAATTCCCACTTTCAATGCATTTTATTGGAGTATTTGAGTTCATTTTGGAATATATTGAACTAAAATTCAAAATAATGTGTTATATGTAATATTGACCTAATATACCAAAAGTATATGCAAAATATTCCAATTTGAATGCAGTTCAATGGTATATTTCACTTTATCTTAGAATATAATTAACTAAAATACATATGTAATAAGTTATATTCACTGTTTTGAATGCAATTAGTGAGGACAATAGAGTTCACCTATTGATTATATAGACCTAATATACCTAAAGAATATGCACAATTTTCCACTTTGAATGCAGTTCATTGGTATATTTGAGTTTATTTTTGAATGTATTGAACTAAAATTCATATGTACAACATGTTATATTCACTATTTTGAATGCAATTAGTGAGGAAAATACAGTTCACCTGTTGATTATATTGACCTAATGTACCCAAAGGATATGCACAATTTACCTCTTTCAATGCAATTTATGGGTATTTTTGAGTTCAAGAGTGACTATATTGACCTAAAATTCATATATACTATGTTATATTCAGTGTTTTGAATGCAATTAGGGAGTAAAACAGAATTCACCTGTTGATTATATTGACCTAATATACCTTTAGCTTATGTCTAATTTCATATTTTGAATGCAATTTATGGGTATATGTCAGTCCTTTTGTGAATATATTGACATAACATTCATATATAATGTGTTATATTTACTATTTTGAATGCAATAAATGGGGAAAATAGAGTTCATTTATGTTATTATATTGACCAAATATACCTATATAATATGCACAATTTCCCACTTTCAATGCAATTTATGGCATATTGGAGTTCATTTGTGGATCTATTGACCTAAAAGTCATATTTAATGTGTGATATTCACTATTTTGAATGCAATTAGTGAGGAAAGTATAGTTCACCTTTTGATTACATTGACCTAATATATCCAAAGGTAATGCACAATTGCACACTTTCTATTTGCAATTTATGAGGATATTTGAGTTCATTTGTGAATATATTGACCTTAAATAAATCTATAAAGTGTAAATCTTACTATTTTGATTGCAATTAGTGAGGGAAATAGAGTTCACCTGTTGATGATATGGAACTTAATGTACCTAAAGAATATACACAATTTTCCACTCTCAATGCAATTGATGGGTATATTTGAGTTCATTTTTGAATATATTGAACTAAAATGCATATATAATGTGTGATATTCACTGTTTTGAATGCAATTAGTGAGGCAAACAGAGTTCACTCTTTGATTACATTGACCTAATACACCTAAAGAATATGCACAATTTCCCACTTTCAATGGAATTCATGGGTATATTTGAGTTAATTTTTGAAAATATTGACCTTAAATACATCTATAGTGTGTAAATTTTACTATTTTGAATGCAATAAGTGAGGGAAATAGAGTTCACCTGCTAATGATATGGAACTAATGTACCTAAAGAATATACACAATTTTCCACTTTGAATGCAATTTATGGGTTTAAATGAGTTCATTTTTGAATATATTGACCCAAAATGCATATATAATGTGTTATATGTACTATTTTGAATGCAATGAGTGAGTAAAATAGAGTTCACCTGTTGATAATATTGACCTAATATTCCTAAAAAATATGCACAATTTCCCATTTTCAATGCAATTGATGGGTATATTTGTGTTCATTTATAAATATATTGACCTAAAAGGCATATACAATGTGTTATTATCACTGTTTTAAAATCATTTAGTGAGGAAAACAGAGTTCTCATTTTGATTACATTGACCCAATATACCTGAAGAATATGCACAATTTACCTCCTTCAATGCAATTTATGGGTATGTTTGAGTTCATTTTTGAATATATTGGCAACAAATTCATATAAAACATGTTATATTTACTCTTTTGGATGCAATTAGTGAGGAAAACAGAGTTCACCTTTTGATTACATTGACCTAATACACATAAAGAATATGCACAATGTCCCACTTTCAATTTAATTGATGGGTACATTTGAGTTCATTTTTGTATATATTGACCTTAAATACATCTATTAAGTGTAAATCTTACTATTATGAATGCAATTAGTGAGGAAAACTGAGTTCACCTGTTGATAATATTGACCTGATATTCCTAAAGAATATGCACAATTTCCCATTTTCAATGCAATTGATGGGTATATTTGAGTGCATTTGTGAATATATTGAACTAAAATTCATATGTAATAAGCTACATTGTATATTCATTGTTTTGAATGCAATTAGTGAGGAGAATAGAGTTCACCTATTGATCATGTAGACATTATATACCTAAAGAATATGCACAATTTTCCACTTTGAATGCAATTTATGGGTGTATTACAGTTCATGTTTGAATATATTGACCTCAAATTCATATGTAATATGTTATATTCACTGTTTTACATGCAATTATTGAGGAAAATAGAGTTCACCTATTGATTATGTAGACCTTATATACCTAAATAATATGCAAAATTTTCCACTTTGAATGCAATGTATGGGTATATTTGAGTTCATTTTTGCATATATGGACCTACAATTCATATATACTGTGTCATATTTACTATTTTGAATGCAATTACTGAGGAAAATACAGTTCACATGTTGATTGTATGGACCTAATATACCTAAAGAATATGCACATTCTTCAACTTTGAATGCAATTTATGGCTGTATTAGAGTTCATGTTTGAATATATTGAACTAAATGCATATGTAATATGCTATATTCACTGTTTAAATGATATTAGTGAGGAAAATAGAGTTCATCTGTTGATTGTACTGACCTTATATACCTAAAGAATATGCAAAATATTCAACTTTGAATGCAGTTCATTGGTATATTTTAGTTTATTTTTGAATATATTGAACTAAAATTCATATGTAATAAGTTATATTCACTGTTTTGAATGCAATTAGTGAGGAAAATAGAGTTCAACTATTAATAATATAGACCTAATATACCTGAAGAATATATTCACACATTTCCACTTTGAATGCAATGTATGTGTATATTTGAGTTCATTTTTGCATATTTTGACCAAAAATTCATATATAATGTGTTATAATTACTATTTTGAATGCAATTACTGAGGAAAATACAGTTCACATGTTGATTGTATGGACCTTATATACCTAAAGAATATGCACAATTTTCCACTTTGAATGCAATTTATGGGTGTATTACAGTTCATGTTTGAATATTTTGACCTCAAATTCATATGTAATATGTTATATTCACTGTTTTACATGCAATTATTGAGGAAAATAGAGTTCACCTGCTAATCATATTGACCTAATATACCTGTAGAATATGCCTAATTTCCTATTTGGAATAATATGTATGGGTATATTTGAGTTCAATTGTGACTATATTGACCTAAAATTCATAAATAATGTTTTATATTTACTATTTTGAATGCTATAAGTGAGGAAAATACAGTTCACCTCTTGATTATATTGACCTAATATACCTAAAGAATATGCAAAATTGTCCACTTTAAATGCAGTTCATTGGTATATTTGAGTTTATTTTTGAATATATTGAACTACAATTTATATGTAATAAGTTATATTCACTGTTTTGAATGCAATTTGTGTGGAAATTAAGAGTTCATCTATTGATTATATAGACCTAATATACCTAAAGAATATGCACAATTTCCACTTTGAATGCAATGTGTGGGTATATTTGAGTTCATTTTTGCATATATTATCCTAAAATTCATACATAATGTGCTATATTTACTATTTGAATGCAATTACTAAGGAAAATACAGTTCACATGTTGATTGTTTGGACCTAATATACCTAAACAATTTGCACACTTTTCCACTTTGAATGCTCTTTATGGGTGTATTTGAGTTCATTTTTGAATATATTGAACTAAAATTCATATGTAATATGTTATATTCACTGTTTTAAATGCGATTAGTGAGAAAAGTAGAGTTCACCTATTGATTATATAGAGACCTATTTCCACTTTGAATGCAATGTATGTGTATATTTGAGTTCATGTTTGCATACATTGACCTAAAATTTATATACAATGTGGTATATTTACTATTTTGAATGCAATTCCTGAGGAAAATACAGTTCATATGTTGATTGTATGGACCCAATATACCTAAAGAATATGCACAATTTTTCACTTTGAATGCAGTTCATTGGTATATTTGAGTTCATTTTTGAATATATTGAACTAAAATTCATATGTAATAAGTTATATTCACTGTTTTGAATGCAATTAGTGAGGAAAATAGAGTTCACCTATTGATTATATAGACCTAATATACCTAAAGATAATGCTCAATTTCCCACTTTGAATGCAATGTATGGGTATATTAAAGTTCATTTTTGCATATATTGACCTAAAATTCATATGTAATGGGTTATATTTCCTATTTTGAATGCAATTACTGAGGAAAATACAGTTCACTTGTTGATTGTATGGACCTAATATACCTAAAGAAGATGCACAATGTTCCACTTTGAATGCAGTTCATTGGTATATTTGAGTTTATTTTTGAATATATAACTAAAATTCATATGTATTATGTTGTATTCACTGTTTTAAATGCAATTAGTGAGGAAAATAGAGTTCACCTGTTACTATATTGACCTAATATTCCTAAAGTATATGCACAATTGTCCACTTTGAATGCAGTTCATTTGTATATTTCAGTTTATCTTAGAATATATTGAACGAAAATACATATGTAATAAGTTACATTCACTGTTTTGAATGCAATTAGTGAGGAGAATAGAGTTCACCTATTGATTATATAGACCTAATATAACTAAAGAAAATGCACAAATTTCCACTTTGAATGCAATGTATGTGTATATTGAGTTCATTTTTACATATTTTGACCTTAAATTCATATATAATGTGTTATATTTACTATTTGAATGCAATTACTGAGCACAAATACAGTTCACATGTTGATTGTATGGACCTAATATACCTAAAGAATATGCACAATTTTCCACTTTGAATGCAATCTATGTGTGTATTTGAGTTCAATTGTGACTATATTGAACTAAAATTCATATATTATGTGTTATATTTTCTATTTTGAATGCAATTAGTGAGGAAAATACAGTTCACCTGTTGATTATATGGACCTAATATACCTTAAGAATATGCAAAATTGTCCACTTTGAATGCAATCTATGGGTGTATTTGAGTTCAATTGTGACTATATGGAACTAAATTCATATAAATTCATACCTAAAGAATATGCGAAATTTCCCACTTTCGATGCATTTTATGGGTAAATTTGATTTCATTTTGGAATATATTGAACTAAAATTCATATGGAATATGTTATAGTCACCGTTTTGAATGAAATTAGTGAGGAAAATAGAGTTCACCTGTTGATTATATTGACCTAATATACCTAAAGTATATGCACAATTTTCCACTTTTATGCAATATATTGGTATATTTGAGTTTATTTTTAAATATATTGACCTTAAATACATCTAAATGTGTGAATCTTACTTTTTTGAATGCAATTAGTGAGGAAAATAGAGTTCACTTGTTGATTATATTGACGTGATATACCTATAGCATATGCTCAATTTCCCAGTTTGAATGCAATTTATGGGTATATTTGATTTCATTGAATATATTGACGATTGATAGAGGCCCGTGTATTGATACACACAAGTAATAAGCATTGCCATGGATTAACCATTGCTCATTCGATCTTAAAGTTATTACAACTTTATTACATCCACATGCACGGAGAGTAGAACATATTCTTAATATACATTTAACAACGCAAAATGTAAGATTGCTTAAATCCCATGCACTAACCCAGAGATGCGAGATAAGAACTTTACATGATAGTGTTTAATTTTACGTATGATGAACGCTAAATTTTCTTTCAATAAACGGTTATTTTCATATTAAAATGAGTTTAAAACACACTAAAAAAAATTAAAAAGCACATCACAAAATGTGCTTTTTTAAATGTACCGAGTATATATACCAGACAATACAGTGCAGTAGAAAAATATTAAACGTAACAAACCAAATAAATAAAACACACAGAAACACACAGAGGAAGGCAATATATCACTATCTGATACATGCAATGATTAATAAACACATATACACGTATAAAGCCTCTATTCAGGATAGATCAACGCATAATATAAAGTGTGTCAATGCGTCAATATATAAACTTTGTTTGAACCTCAGAGGTAAAATAGAGAGAATACGTAACTACAGGGAACGCCACATACACAAGACAGTGCCTCCCCACGTTAAGGTAATATTACAATGTCTGAGCTAAACACTAGTTTATGTCTGCGCGAAACGAAATTCAAGACAAAAATAAGCGAAAAGACAACTTGACATAGCAATGTGCTCAAAGACAAACAAGATGCATACGAGTCGATGTGACAGTTACATTTATAAATCTATTTCTATCATTTGTAACCACAAATCTCAGGATTTGTTCATACGGTCTCCTAATGTTCGATTTCATCAATTCACAGAACTGACTATATCCACAGACTAACACAAAAACGTCTCATATTTTATGATTGATTATATCAAACGCTTTGCGATCCACTTACAGGCAGTTGACCCCATACACCACTCCGGGATAAATATTTAAACTCTTGCATGTGAACATAATACATAGTCAATGAGTTGAATAACCATGCCTAAACCCAGCTTGAGACTCTTCATCTGCCCAAGTATACACTCAAACGTATATTGATAATGGTTGAGAAAATCTTATACTTTGTAGTTGTTATAGATATACCTTCGTAATTGCTTGGTTGATGTCTGGACTTTTAAACTTGACAAATAATACTTTCACCCCGAAGAACAAGGGACATTTCCACTCAAAAAAACTTATATAAATGTACCAAACTACATAGATAGTTGTGTAGATATAATACCAGTAGTAGATTTGCACAGCTCTATATCACTTATACCACCATTACCTGAATATTTTCCTACTAACAATTGGAATATAGATCTTAATATTCGTGAATAGTATTTTTTGCACTGTGAAGGTTGTCATTAGTATAAATATTGGCAACTCTGATAGGATCAGTAATCTTATCGAACAACGATTTGCTGAATTTAGTATACTATTGGTTTTCAGTGATATATGTACTACAGTAAAACCTCATTTCGATAAAGTCATGTTTTGAGAAACACGAAAATTCGGCCAATTGCGCTACCGGGAATCGACCAAGACCACTTAAATAATAAGACCACATCAAAATATTAAGAACACAATTAGCAAGTCCATTTATGCTGTTTGCTCTTTCCCCATATCACAGTGACCTACGGTACTTACCGCATTTAATACAGATGTCTTTGAAACAAACGACGGAGTGAGTTCAGAAAACTAATTTATTTGTAAAATTAAATCATACTTATATAAAATACTATTGTAGCCAGTACGAGGGTCAGATCATTAAACATCCTCGTTGTAATGAGATTGTCCCTGTACTTTACTACACTTTATTTTAATAACCATTGTTTGCATGAATACCAAAATAATGAGATATATTCGTATACTGATGATTCGGCTAGAAATGAGGTAAGAATTAAGGCCTATTTGATTATGCATGACTCATAAATCGACCTAATCCATGTACTTATGAACTGATAAATCGCTAGAAATCCTCACATCAATATCCCTTGAAACGAAACTACTTCATGATAATCAATAACAAATGTGATAGATAACATATACCATGTATTGTCATATACAAAATCATATCAAAGATCTACATCGCATTTCGTATTTCAGTAGTCGGCGCGTGTAGAAACGTGAATTGTACATATTTCCGTTGTGTTGAAGTTTGCAATTTTGTTTTCGTTTCAACATGCAGAGTGAAAGAATAATACAAACACTGGAATCTCAGCAACAATATATGAGCGATGCTGTGGGATTTACAACCCTTTCTGTAAGTGACGTCATTTCAAGCAAACGCAACATGTGATGTCACTATTTGCAAGCAGGAAACAATATTTACTCCAAACGGTCACTTCGTTTTCATATTGCAATATTAGGGGGCAAATATTGGTTACTGTCAGTACGTGATGACGTCACATGTGACGTTTTCTCGTACAGCGGCGCTCATATAAAAGGTTATGTCCCAATATATAAACCGCTTGATACTGAACGCAAACTCGAACGTACGTGTCAAATTTGCTCATATCACAATGTTTCTATTTTCGCATTCGCTTGTTCAGATATTTGCCAAAAGTGAAAATAGTAGGGGTCGATTCCATTTATCCGTTCCGCATAATCATTGCGCGATTTATTCAGGGATGCGCATCATTTGCGGACATATACACGCAAAGACAAGATGCCAAAAAGCAAATTTGCGCATGTATAAATACAAAAATACGTAGAAATGGAAACTCTCCTACCGCAGTATGGATGCGAATATAAAAAACGGATACGGATGCGCGTTTGCGCGAAAATAGAACCCGCGCTTAGCGGTTCTAAAATATTAAGTCGCGTACGCTTACTTTATGGACAGCCCTCGTAATGAATAAACAAGTAAACCGTTAACTTATTTTCCAAGTTTCATGACTGGGTTACCAGATAGTACTCCCACCTTACACAGGGGTTGTTAAGCTCGTGCCGGTTTAACTAAACCAAGGAGGAATTTGTACTCTCGACTCTCGGATCGGGATTCAAGCTTTTTATCTCTCGAAAACTATGCAGAACTGTTGAGTTATGTAACTTTATTTCCTTAAGTGTAATTCATACGTTTTGGATGAAACTATGCATACAATACGGATCTAGTATTTCTATATTTGTATAAGCGCCACACTACATGAAATTAGCTTCACAAAACAACGACCAGTTGACATTACCAGACTATGTCTTCTTCGGTTCAAACTTAATACGAGAAAAGCTATCGTGCAAAACATTATGCCCATGTGCAGTCAAATCAAAATAGAAACGCATGTCTCGTCCCGCTTTCTACTAAATTCATAATCAGTTGGAACTCTTTAGCAACACATTATATTTACCAAATAAAAGCTCATACAATCATTAACCCTGACAATTAATAAATAGTACTGGAAAAACAGCACAAATTCATTCTGACTCCAAAAACTTCCATAAACTGTTATAACTGACGACTTAACACTATGTCACATTCGTACAATAAATACGGCAACGTTTCCGTCGACGTGATCAAGCAAACATGCAAATGATCTTCGTTATTTTAGCCAGAATGGTATTCCTAACCAGATATATTACGAATAACAAGAATCGTCACTCATGTGAAAATACAAATATAAGTTTTGTTTTATTTACTCCATATGGTCACTTCGTTTTCATATTGCAATGCAAGGCAAATATTGCTTACTGTCGGTATATAATGACGTCACATGTCAAACTTGAATAAATACTCAATATTGATTACACCGAAGAAGTCACTAAAATCTTATTGCACAACTTATCCACAAATGAAAATTCTAAAACATTTCACATTCGTTATGTCTTGATGAATTTTGACAAATATCAAGGGTAACTCAGTAGCAGGTATCAATGTGCAAATGTGTCGGTTTGTCAAGTAGTTTACTTTTTGAACGAGTGTAACATGAAAATTACGGTCGTGGGTTTAAGCTTTCTGTGTTGTATAACGACACTGAAACAATTATGTCACATACATCAATCATTCATTTATATACTATGGCAGCAATATTGTGCATCCGTAGGACGGTAAAGCGTTAAAACAAATACTTTTGGTCGTCACGTGGTTTAAGAAGGTTTACATGTTAACAAAATAAAAATAGTCAAACATTATTTTGGCTATTTTATAGGCTTTATAGGTAGTATGGTATTGTACGCATGTGACATGTTATTATATTTGTTTTCAGCTATTGATTTGGTATTATTCTTATCAATATATTACGCATTTCATCACATAAGTATTGGTATCTTTAAAAACCTATATTTTATGTGTTATTGAGTCCGTATTTATACATCGATGATTAATATCAATTTTTATTTATGATTTTGTATTTGTTGCCAATGACAAATATAAAACCTAGTTTAGATATTCACACTGCTGTTTCCACATTGTGCGCATGCGCGCAACATTCAATTAATATAATGCATAGCAACACGTAACAATGGAAAGCAACATCTTGCGTTTACTATTCTCTATACACATACCAATTATTTCCTTATTTAGATCACTCAACCTTACAGAAATTAAAGTTATAGTTTTCAATTCGTTTAACCTCAAATCCTGTTATTATTAAATAAACGTTTGCAAAGAATTAGTGGACACTATTGGTTTCTATGAGGCTAACTATAATTGGTACATATACAAAAATATTTATAATATAATCGTAATCACAACAAGGTGACCGAGAATAAGACACAAGCATGGGACGTGAAAGTTAGAACATGCAAAACAAACGGATTAGTTACAATGAATCATTAAGTCTAAATTACTTTGAACAGGTAGTAGATTATTCAATGCCATCTGTAAGCCATGCCTTCTGGTAAGACACAACACCCTCCTTCACGACAAGTTCCCTAGTTACACATCAACAAGACGGACATCATCTTTAATAGAAGATATCGTGATGATATATCATGTTCATTGCGTATTCATTTTTACAATTTAAGTGTCTTCTTAAAAAGTGATTTTCTGTTTTACCTATATATGAGACATTTATTTAAAGGTATTTTCGCGACTGTGCAAATTCCATAAAATTGCAACGACACCATGTTCGTAAATTCTGGACCGTTATACTTAATTTTAAAATGTTGGCATCATTTCGCCAATAGGTCAAACATACAAACATTTTAAATATACATACCTACGTATACATACTTATACAAACATATACATACCAATACCGACCTATTTTCCGCCTCAGCGTCCGCCTCAGATCAATGCACTATTTGCATTACCACCGTATTTACCGCAAAGAATGAATGTTTAGCATCTCTCGTGGTATCACAGGAAGCTAATTCACCAGTAAAATAATGTATAATAGCTGTAATATATAACAACCAGACAGTTTCAGGCATGACTTTACAACGTACACAAATAGTCTCCTTCTTTAGGAAATGTGAAACTTCAAGGTGCTTTTCTTTTTAATTATATATATATATATATATATATATATATATATATATACGAGACCTATATTCAAAGGTCTCCATCACCGTCCCACGTGGTGGAGTGGTTAAGGTATCCGCTATGGGAGCGGGAGGTCAAAGGTTCGAATCTCGCTAGGGTCCGTTCTGATATGGCCGGTTGGTGAGACGTCAGCTAGTTAAATATTGGTAACCGTTTGCCTACCTGTCTGGTGCCTGGCATTAAAGGATAGGAATCGGGAAATAAATGTGTCTCTAAAGTCAGAAATGGCATGCCCTATAAATAGGGATGACACTATAAGGTTATAATTTACGCGACATTGATGTGCGATTTTCATAGAATTGCAACGAGACAATGTTTGCAAATTCTAAACCGTAATATTTAACTTTAATTAAATGCAGGCATCATTTTACCACCTCATCCAAAATTACAAAAGTGTTTTATTTATACATACATATACTTACCTACTTCTCCCCCTAGATCAATGCAACGTTTGCATTGCCACTGTAATTATCACAAAGGATGTTGATGCATCTTTAAGGGTATTACAGTAAGCAAATTTAACCATATAATAATGCATAAAACAGTCTGACCTCGTTTATTCGACAACCTTCAATCCAAATACTTGGTATCATCAGAAATAAATATCAGGTCCAAATGTTTTTTCTTAGAAACGTCAAATTGAAATGAGATTTTCGAAGACATGTATTATTCGAAATAAAATTCGGACCCGATTAATTCGAATGAACAAGGTCCGACTGTAGCTGCGATTTAAAACTACATTTATCACAACTTGACAGAAGCAGACCTGACTTTACAACGTACAAAAATAGTTGTTTTTCTAATTGTGTGTTAATTAAAAGACGGTTACCATGGTTACTAAGTTTAAGGTTTTAATATATTTCATAATAATGCAAAATACAAGTAAGTTGTTACAATGTTTAACATTCATATATAATTCGCTATATAAGGAAGGAACACTTGTATCTCAGAAAGAAACGGAGGCAATATTTGGGTTTTTGTTTATGAATTCTCGAATGAATAAACATGACAGTTGTAAAGTCAAGACGCTTTAAATAATGTTCACAGTGACCGGATCATGCTGGACGTGAAATGTAATTTAGAGCAGACAGAAACGGTTAATGGCAGAATGATAATTATATCTGACCCACCGATCTGATGTTTGAATCCAAGAATACGAATTTAAATCAAATATGAAGTTTTACACTTTTAAATAACAACACTTGACACATAATAACACATTTTCACAAGCACACTTTTAACACATTTTAACACTTTAGAGCACAAATTTCCAAACGAACTTTCTTCCGTAGGCGTTGCCATTATGTACATGCTGCTTTATGGTTCCTACATGGTAGATTAACTTTCTCTGAAATAACACATTTGATATCATAAAATGCCCGCCCGGCAAACTTGATTGGTACAGTAAAACCTCACTTAAAGACCACCTCAACAATAAGACCACCAACATATTAAGACCACCATTTAAGTCCATTTTCAATGTTTTACTCTTTATTCAACCTCGATATTAAGACCACCTCAATAAGAATACCAGTTTTCGAGGGTCATAATAGCGGTCTTGGTATTGAGTTTTTACTGTAGAAGGCTAGACTGTCATCCGGCAGATCTGGGTTCATTTCCCGGGTTGGGCAGGTTATGTTTGTAAAGTGCTTGAAATATAGTACAGTTTGATACAGAAATAATTCCAGGAAAACATAAATTTACAAAACAGAAAGACGGGAAGCAATAACGGCGACAGGAGCAATAACAGCAGTGACAGCATGTAATTAACATTTTACGAATTATTCTGCCGTTTGAGACAAGCTTTCAATTTTGTTTTAATAAGCAACTGATATTCATTTAACTTGCCATGATTTCAAATCATTGGAAGCTATCATTTAGTCCTACCAGCCAGGTGGTAATTAAAACCACGCTGTTGTAATATGTATCGGGTTTATGCTAAGCCCCAGTCATACCGGGCCTGCGACCAGGTTACGACCTAGCTGCGATCGAAATAAAATGTAATTGCAGTGTAATAGTAGAAAGAGCGCGCGACTGGTTGCAGAGGTCGTGGGTGATCGCCAAAGTAAAATATGTTGCAGCAAGGTCGATTGTCATGTTCAAAACTTCTGACGAGAGATTCCAAATTGTAAGAGTTCGCATACAGGCCTTATATAATCGTACCACCAGTCGTGCATGATCGTGGGTCAATTAGTCGCATGATTGATCGTGCTACCGGTCCTGCCACCTGACGATTGTTGGTGCCACCTATCGATTGCTCTTAAGACTGGTGGTAGGTCATCGTACGATCGGTGGTGCGCATGGTCGTGCGATTACTAACGATTTGATATGGAAATTAGGTAATCGTGCGACCTCTGGTTGCAATCGATCAATCGAACAGTCGCATGTCGCCACGATTGATCGTACGATCGGTCGCTGATCGCCAACACAAGTCGCACGATTACCTAAGATTGATCTGGCTCCAATCGTTGGTGATCGCACGACCACGCGCACAACCGATCGTATGATGACCTACCACCAGTCTTAAGAGCAATCGTATTATGCGATCGCAAATGGAGATCGTAGCAAACATTGCCGTTTGGTCGTACCTTGGCAAAATTGCCACCAATCGCACGATCCAGACAACGAACGATCAAGTGTGACTGAGACATTACTGCTTGGTTTTTTGAAATTATTCACTTGTTGGGTGGTTGTAAGTTCAAGCTTGATACGCTCCTGTATACTTACATTTGTCGCTATTTAACCAAACAGTGCACAAAATGTGCGTGTTTCTCTGTGTATACCATATAAGGAATGGCTGTGCGCTGATGTAAAAGTAACTCGAGGTCACATGTACTTCTAGCCCACACGCCCGCCATTTTACAACACGTGACCACAAGGTCATAAGTATAGAACGAAGAAGAAAGTTGTGTTTACTTTAAATTCAAACAATACGTGTTTAGTTTAATTTCAATAAAAAATTAAAAAACAAAATGCCATGTACTCATCTAATTACTCACATACAAATGTTCAACATATCACCTAGGTAACAAGGAATAAACATTTCAAACTGATCAAGACGAGAACAATCTATAGATACGTCAGAGCTACTGACGTTTAATGTGACATAGTAAGTCAACTTCAAGTACACTTTGTTTGTTACTCACCGGAAGTGGATATGTCCAATGTATCATTTGCACTGCTGTGGTGACTGATCAATTTTCGGTGATAACCGTAACCAGGATGAAACTCAGCTATTGCCATTTAGCGCTCGTTGAACGTATTGCCACAGTACTTTATATTCCCAAATATTCACCACGTAAACTGCACTAAAGTCGAATTATTGATGAACAAAAATATGGCCAGTGCATGAGTTGCACGGGTAGTTTGCCTGTCAGGCTAACGTCTTCTTTTTCACGTTTTTTTCGTGCAGCAGTCAATTTCAAACACGTTTGTCGCCTAAACCTGTGTTAAAACATAGTATTGTTACATGTAAGACACAAAACCAGGATCATTTTGAAAAACGTCGTTGATACGCCATGCCAAGTAACTCGAGGACACATTTTCACACATTGTTCAAATGGGAGCTCCAAATGAACAAACAATAACTGTACAACAACAATAATACTTAAGTATACTTCTCTTATTAAGAATTTGACTTTACTTTTATTTTAACGAGGAAATGTACTGAATAGAAATATGATACTATGACACAAATATGAAACAACTGGTACAAGTATGAAAAACTATAAAAATAAGGCATTTCATAACAAACACTAAAAGGAAACTCTGAGTCACTCGAAACATAGGGTAACTCGAGCTTTTCGGATGGACCTTCGAGTTATCGAAGTTTAACTGTATTTCAATCATAAATCATCATGGATAAACACAGGATTATACAATGAAGTTGTATCACCGTTTGAAAGGATATGTTGTGTCCGACTGCGTTGTGTCATGTGTTTTTCGCGAATTGTGTTGTGTTGAAACTGACAGATAAGGGAAAAGGGAAATTATTTTATTAGTTTTGGATATTTTTCTTGAAGATACAACATTAGCTGCGAATGCCATCTTTACAGGCATGTTATAACTGTTGAAAACCATTGCCATATTTTGTTTAAATGTAACAGTATAGATGAAATATTGTTGGCTGGCTATATAGCTTCTTGTTTTTGAAATAAATGAATCATTAATTATGATATGTAAATAAATAGACTTAAATGCAGAACAAAAAAAATGATTGTGTTCTATTTATATTTGGAGTTCAACTTTGTTTTATGTGGTTATTTTGTTTGGCAGTTAATATACATTATCAGTACTAAACGTATTCGAAACAATGTTTATTTGTTGAAAAGGATTAAATTGCCATCAAAGTTACGACATCGTAACGGCAAACGTTGATAAAACGCACTTGTCGACTTCCGTTACTATATTTAGATCGTGGAAATTCCAAATTTGCATGACAACCGCTTTAAGATTTTCCTTAGATGAAATTGATGTTTTCCTTAAAGTTAAGACTTTCCTTTGCTAAGGAAATCCTTAAGTGGCACTGAGGAAAATCTTAAGGTTCATGATTTCCTTATCTTTAACTAAGGAAAAGAAAATAAGGATAAGGATAATCTTAAGGTAAAACTTAAGATGGTTCGTGAATACCTGCCCTGAACGCTTCCACGATAAAACCTATTTTAGTGACGTTGGTTATGACGTTGAATATTTCCCAATGAAATGGTGACGTCATACACTTAAGGCGCGTTCTCGGAAGTCACTTTGGTTGCTTAATTTTGATTTATAGAATTAGATCTATAGGCTACTTGTGTAACATAACTTGTTGTATTTTCATTTGAAAAACAGAATACTTTGCAAGAATTAATGTACATTTGAGTAAAGCCTTTCTGACGCGACGTCATTTTGTACTTTTGCATTCTCTTCATATAAATATTTGAATTGTTACAAAAAAAGTAGACACCCGCTTTTGATGGATTTGGTATTACAAATGTATATGAAACTAGAAAAAAAGAAAACACTTCGACACATTACTTCTTTTAGTGCATATGAATTGTAGTTGTATAGATGCAAATATTTAAGCACTGGATTCCTTAGACTACTGCATACAGTCAACCGTTTCATGTCCATAACAATTTTGTGTTTTTCGGCGTAGCCGTTCTAACATGGTTTGGCTATTTGCATTTCGGTGTTGTGTAAACCAATCAAATCTTATGTTAACTACCAAGAAAATTTATTTATTATTTTCAACCGAACAACGCTTGTAGCCTTAACGCGGATTGGTTAACCTTTCGATAAAAGGCACGTTAATTTACAGAAATCCACTGAATTTCGGTGAATTTACTGACATCCATTTTGGATCTGTAGTGACCAGCAATCGTAACATCTCGTAACATTACACAACACATTTTAACCTTCAAATTGCGCTGATCATCTTTTTTAAAGATATTTCTTGTTTTAAATAAATTATGTTTGTTGTTTTTTGTATATTAAGGTATGGAACAACGTTTTATTATCACAGTATGCCAAATATGGGCAAACCAGAAATGGAAAACGTTATACACAGGTAAGATGAATAAATCATTTGCCCAGTACGCATGTTCTTAACCTGCGTACAACAGCTAAATCAACAGATATTTTGCATGGTACACATGTATTACACATATCAAGCCACCAGAGGCGTAGATTCCTGTACTTGTTTTAGAGAGAACAAAAAGGCCAATATATATATATGTATATATTTGATGTTATTGTAAGGATATATACCGGAACGAAATATACACCAAAACGCATCTCTGACGATCTAGCTACAAAACTAATGAAAGACAATAAAACCTCACTTCAAGACCACTTCAATGAAAAGACCACCTCAAACTTACGAACACGATTTTGAAGTCCATTTTCGCTGTTTTGCACTTTAGTCAACATCAATACTAACACTACCTCAATTACAAGACCAGTTATCAAGGGTGCCAATGTTGGTCCTTTAATCGAGGTTTTACTGTACTGAGCGCCGCTGTACGATTTCCAACCTCTTCTATAAGTGACGTCATTGACAGTAAGCAATATTTGCCCCACACGGCAGTTTGAAAACGAAGTGACCATATTGAGTAAATATTGTTTCCTGCTTGCAAATAGTGACATCACATATGTGACGTTTCTTAAAATGACGTGACTTACAGAAGAGGCTGGAAATCCCACAGCAGCGCTCTGTACTGTTACAAGCGGTGAAAATTGACACACAAAAAGTGAACCAGTACAGTACTTGCCTCACTTGGTATGCTGATATTGAAAGACTTCACTCCACTATTACCATACATTTTATTTTCAAGTATGAGATAATTGAGTAAATACCAAGAGAATTTGCATGTGACAACCACTTTTTCTTCAATTAATTATCCAACTGCCTTCATGACCATAATGAATAAAGTTATTTTTTTACATATCGTATTAGTTAATCATCGTTTACATTGTATTCACCTAAGGATCTTAAAGGAAATTTACCTATCAAAATGGCCGACAATTCAGAACAAGGGAGGTAAATATTGTAAATGAGATAACTCATTCGGAAAACCTCGGCCAACTACGTCCAGTGCCTCGGATGTTCGTAAGGCGGTTCTTTCGGAAATACCATTCGAATATCAGGAAAACAATATGGCGGCGTGAGCGCTGGAGTGCTGATGGAACGGGATTAGAATCTAATTTTAAGCTATAACAAGACTGAAATATGTGAGATTTTAACTAGAAATGACATCCATTTCTTATATGACTTTATCGAAGTTATTGAAGTTATAAATCCGTTTAACGATAACTATGTTTTGACTGTGCATAAAATGTTGAGTTTTGCCACATAGTGCTCCGCCTTACCAACGCTAGAGGATGATCGTAGAGTAACGAAGTGGTACGGAAATATCCGAGAGCTGTCGAAAATGTGTGAGACCTATGTATTAATTAACATTATTTGTTGTGTTTCAAGTTACCTATACCGCTAATTATGGTGACAGGTGTCTGTATAGTAATTGAGTGTATATGGAGACATTCAGTATATCCACATTTGATCCGGAGTTTTTGTGTGTTGGCGGTTGGCACCTGGTTTACTTACACCTCGTTCGTGTATATTTCTACCGTACCCGTTCCCAGGTAAGCTATGACTTTCATCTGAATGTCACTGTACAGTTGAACCTCGTTTATTCGACATTTTTCTATCCGAATACTCGGTATCATCCGAAATAAATACAATGTCCCGATGTATCATCTCACGCACGCCCAATTGCGATGGGCTATTCGAAACCATGTATTATTCGGACAAAAATCTGAACCGATGAATTCGAATGAACGAGGTCCGACTGTCTGTTATTACTACGATATTCCCATGTGAGATTACAACGCAACTCATTAGTACGTCACTGTAAGCCAATTGTGTTATTTCTACAATATAAATTCCAAGATAAGTTTACACCACACGGCATAGACTCTTATCCGTACATTGAATTTCTCTGCTTGAAATTATCACTCAGGAATATCGAATGGTGAAAGCAAAATTAGTCAGTTCGCACATAAATATAGAACCAAACTTGTATCTATGGAACGCCGAATGACCTTATTGTTGGAAACGCCATTAATATGAAATGTCGCTTGAATAGAAAATATATAAACAGTAATCATTCATTTTAGGCCCTCACCACAATCCAGCATGGGACCAATCAGACGAAAGAAACGTTCATTTTATGGTAGCAGCGTTCGGAATTCAACTGAATATAAATATGATATTCATTCTTCTGTCCTACAGTGTTCTAACCGTCATCAAACGAAGATTCTACGCATGCGCCAAATCAAAAGGAAATGACGTCACGACGGAGTGCAAGTACAGTCTCTTAGACTCAGCCGACGAAATGATTGCAACTGAGGATAACGTGTGATTTATTCTACAAACTTTGTGTTTACATATTTATTTATATTTATTAATTTTAATCGCCATAGCTCAAAATGCAAGAAATAATAATATACATTGCAAAGTCTCTTATACTTGTCATTTGAGCGCTGCTATGGGATTTACAACCACTTCTGTATGTGATGTCACTATTAACAGGAAACAATATTTACTCCTTATGGTCACTTCGTTTTCATATTGCCATTTGGAGCGAATATTGCTTTCTGTTAGTACATCGTGACGTCACATGTGACGTTTTCTGGAAATGACGTCACTTAAAGAAGAGGTGCTCATTTCAAATTCACATGGACTATTCATAATGTTTAATTCGATATTGAAATGCCAAACTATGCTCAGTACCTTTACTGCCAGGCCATTCATTATCGTATGGTCTGCCTCTGTTCATTAACGTATGTACCCTTTAACCTCAAGTGCCTTATGTTTTATGAATTGTTGTTTTCCGGAGGTCTGAGTGGGGAGGCACTGTCTTATGTATGTGGTGTTCCATTTAGCTACTTATTAAGTTTTCATCGGTCCCAGGGTTGGTCTTATTATCGAGGTTTTACTGTAATACCTTCGTGCTTAGTCTTAGTTATCTGTTTGTGACCATACATTACGTGAGTCACATGTTGGATGTCTTGTCTAAAGTCACCGTCATTCAATATCGTTTCACGTATCAGATATACTCAGTACATTTAAAAACGCACATTATTTTTACCAACCATTTTATTGCTTTTGAAACTCATTTTTATGAAAATACGTGTCGATTGTCATGAAATTTAGCTAACATGTTGGATACACATGCAATATCGTGTCAGTGTTTTATCTTGCATCCTAAAAAGTCAGTCAATGAAAATTTAGAAATCCTATATTGTGCGATAATGAATGGCTTGGCAGACCATAAGGAATAATTAGGAGAATCAAAGTGGATAGTGAATGGAGGGGGCGGGGGGGGGAGATTAATGGTAAAAGAATGAATTTCAATTCATTAGTCTTTACAAGTACAGTAAAACCTCGATAATAATACCACCCTTGGGAAAGCTGGTATTCTTATCGAGTTGGTATTAATATTGAGATTAAATAAAGAGCAAATCAGTGAAAATGGACTTGAAAATGTTGTGCTTAATTTCGATGTGGTCTTATTATTGAGAGTGTCTTTAAATGAGGTTTGACTGTACATAGAAATCCTGATTACATGTATACTCAACTACAATTAAACGCCCATGTGATGCATTATGTCTACCCATTAGGAGCAAATGAATAAATACTGGTTTTTCTACATCTATTGTTAGTTTTAACTTCGGTGTTATAATTTCTTCTAGCGTTTGATATTTTTAGTGCGTCTGACCTCGAAATGATTGTATTGATAAACAGGAAATATCTTTAGAATTGACAGAATGATGTCTTCCGGTATGTTTAATGAAATCATGTTTTTGCAACATGTTGAAAAATAAATCCTTACAAAAAAACAATTAGAATCTAGACTATAATTTATATACTATAATCATGGACTTGTCTTATCAGGGTCATTTTATAAATGCTGTTTTCTCGTAGTTTCGTGCCCCTAAGCAGAAAAGTTATTGCATGTTCATTCAGTAAGATGATGAAATATCATGACGAAATATATCTTGGTTAACTAGCCCAAAAAATGTGGCATCACTTTGTGTTTTTTTGCGATTTTGTTATCTGACAAAGCTACGTTGGACAATAAATCAAACATTTGCAATACCAGATGATGTAAATATGTAAATATTTGGACCACGTGCTAACCTGGCTATTTATTATGAGTAGGTCAAATGTAGCACGCAGGCAGTTGGAAAATATAGATTTTTGAGGGGCACGAGTTTGATGAGAAAGAGGCATACATACTTAAACATATAAACTACTTCCGGCAACATTCGAAATGCTAACGAACGCACATCTTACGAAAACCCCGTTTGGTGCCTGTTGTGTGAACGAAAACCCCGTTTGGTGCCTCTTGGGTGAAAATATGATTGCTCAAATTTTAAAACGCCCGCTTCGAGGACAACATTTTGTTGGAAATACATTATACAATCTGCATTCGGGAATACATTATACAATCTGCATTCGGGAAATACATTATACAATCTGCATTCGGGAAATACATTATACAATCTGCATTCGGGAAATACATTATACAATCTGCATTCGGGAAATACATTATACAATCTGCATTCGGGAAATACATTATACAATCTGCATTCGGGAAATACATTATACAATCTGCATTCGGGAAATACATTATACAATCTGCATTCGGGAAATACATTATACAATCTGCATTCGGGAAATACATTATACAATCTGCATTCGGGAAATACATTATACAATCTGCATTCGGGAAATACATTATACAATCTGCATTCGGGAAATACATTATACAATCTGCATTCGGGAAATACATTATACAATCTGCATTCGGGAAATACATTATACAATCTGCATTCGGGAAATACATTATACAATCTGCATTGTGCGAACTCATCAGTATGGTGGCATATTACTGCCACCAGTTAGCATGATAGCGTTCGCGAATAAATTCGTGTTAACCACTTAATTATTACGATAATTATCTAGCTATCTAGTTAATATTCGTGATAAATTTTCGGTAAGATAAATATAATAAAACTAGAAACAGGCTTGAAAGTGCCGAGAACTGCCACCTCTTACCTTTTTATGATGTATTACACTAGATTTAAGTGGTAACACGAATCTTATCTAGTTGACCACTTATTATGCTACTTAGTAACTCAAATTCGCGAATTTCACTTAAGATTCGTGTTACCACTTATTTATAAATGCGTTTTTGACTTCTACATGTAAGTGGCAACACGAATCTTATCTAGTTGACCACTTATTATGTTACTTAATAACTCAAATTCGCGAATTTCACTTAAGATTCGTGTTACCACTTATTAATTTTTGGCTTCTAGATGTAAGTGGTTAACACGAATTAATTCGCGAACGCTATCATGCTAACTGGTGGCAGTAATATGCCACCATATATTTATTATGTCTCCCCCTTGTTGTATGTTTGTCTGTCCAGTTTTCCTTGTTGTCCCATTATCTCCAAAACCCAGTGTTAGATTTTCATCAACTTGCTGGGAAGTATCAGTATGAAGTCTAGTAGTTCATATTGTAATTTGGGGTCATAATGTTAAAGGTCAAGGTCACAGGTGTCTGAAACTTGAAAACCTTGTCTGCTGTTCATCTCTAAAAAACCTGTTAGATTTTCATCAAAGTTGTGCTTTGAAAATTAATTGGAAAATACCCCACCCAACAATATAACTCATTACCTATGGCAAGCTAGTGTTATCATAACTTTATGCCTGGGCATATACTGATTATACTCTCATTTAGTGGGGATAGAATTTAATATGTCATTTCATAATTAAATATTCACAAACGTTACACAAAGGGTCTTATAAATTTGTATTTCATTTATTTACAATCGTGACAAACATTTCACTTGTTTTACAGTCTTAAGGTTCTACCATTATTACTGTCTATTTTTCTTTATTTTGGATTGAAAATCTAGCATTTCTAGAACAAGTCGGCTTGAAGATCTCTTGGAAAATATGTTTACTCTTTTTTCAATAATTTTTTATTCTTTTTCACATTTCTGTCTTATGTTTTTGTTTTATTCCATATTCCATGCAAACCTTCTTACCTATTTACACAAACTTTGATATTATAAAACTGTCTTGTTACAAAACAGTAACTTATATGCAACGAGTTGCCAGTTTGGCTACAGAGACAAGTGGTACCGTCCCACACCCCATTTGTTTGCTTTGATTGTATTGAGTAATTGTTTTTGCTTTTTGGTCAGTATTGCATTATTTTTTTCTACTGTTAATGTGTATGTGATATATGTAAATACGTTTATATTTCTCTTTGCTATGTTCGTTTTGTTTACTTCACTAGTCATTCATATACTAAGTCTGCTAAACCAGTCTGTGTACAACTCCTATCACTTTTGTAGATTCAGGTATCGTTTATAGTTTTCATTTACGTATACAGTTACTACACTATCCAGTCATCCACAAAGTTTATACTCATTATACATTCACACTGATTGATAACTTATCCAGTGTGTGATGCTAGCATGCAGTTGTTACATACTGAAGCGATCTCATATTTTGACAAGGCGCTGTATCATTTAGTGATTAATGTTTTTGTATTGAGTAATTTTGTTGCATTTTGGTCAGTTTTGCATTATTTCTTTCCACTGTAAATATGTTTGAGATATAAGTAAATACGGTTTTATTTCTCTTTGCTATGTTCTTTGCCTTATTATAAGAGTCATTCAAATACTACGGCCTGCTTACACTTCCTACCACTTGTTCATTCGGGTAGCATTTTATAGTTCTCTCTGGTGTCACTTTTTAGTTATCATTTACATTAAATTACACTATTTTTCTAACTTTCAAAATGTCTAAACTCAGTTTACATTCACACATTGCTTTATTAATTCAGTGTGTGATGCTGGATGTCTGTTTGTCCACTGACATGTTGTTAATTACACTGAAGTGATCTCACATTTTGACATGATATGCAATATCATTTAGTGATTGTTTTTTTTTTTTAATTTTAGTAAATACTAATTATGTAAATTTGTCGGTATTTCATTATTTATTTCTACCGCGATAATGATTGTCATTTATGTTAATATGTTTCAATCAATGATTGCATTTTGAGAGGCATTATGTTGTCTTAATTTACATGCATGATGTTCATTATCATGAAAGTTTTCCAAACTATCAATTTCTATTTACAAAAATTTCCATACAAAAACTAGTCTGTTCCTTAATAAATTCCTCATAAACTGCTACTAAAACTACAAATGTACTTTATATACATTAATATATAGTTACACATTAAAGCATAATAAACACATACTGCTAGTTCAAATTAGCAGTTGTTCTATTTCATTTTGTTTACGCCGTGCACACACCTTTGCTGCATCAGGCAGCAATTTTTTACTTGTCATTATTTGAATCTGATTTAAACCAGTTTAAATAGGTTTCTATAAAGTCAATGATATTACTTGTCTATAAAGTGACCTAACGGCTTCATTTGCATGTCAAATTGTCATCACCATAAAATAAGAGATATCGAAATTAATGTACAAACTATAGCAAAAGGTTTATAAGAGTCTAAATATTTGCCTATAATGATTTTATAAGGCGTTTAATCATATTATGATAATGTTTAAGCTTAGAGGTTGTCCTTTTAAACGCTGTAGCGACATGGTACTTAAAAAACGCCCGAATTGTATTGTATTGTGTAAACATTACATTCATATAGTTATATAGGCCTACTCTTTGTTAGAAAAATATTCTCTTATAGATTATGTCAAAGGTTACTTAGAGGAAGCAGAATTGCCATCAAAACATGCATCACTGCCCGTGATCCTGATTTTAACCGACTCTTGATAGGCCTATCACAAGCAGAACATAGGCCTACAACATCTCCAATTTGGTTTACAGCAACATATCGTAACACCATATGCACTACTGAGTGCGATGTCAGCCGCTATGGTAATTTCGTACTCGAACTCAATGTTGTGCTGTCTGCTCCGATCAGACAATTGACATTTATAGACATGTGATCGGTGAATGTCACTCTCAAGCCCAGTGTATGTCACGTTTTATACAACATGTAGCCGAAAGGTTTTCTACCGACTTAAGTTCGCTACTTTCACAACAGGAGGGTGAAACGTTCGCGGAGTGCTTATTCAGTGTACTTTTATTAGAACAATTTATTGCAGACAAAGATAAGTCTCTCTTGTAGTTGTGTGCATCGTGCGCTTAGAGACGGGAACACTAATTAAACATTATTACATACTGATCTTAGTGATTTATACAATATTTCCTTATTGCGGCATGCGATGTATGTAGTTTGCTACATCACATATATGAATAGATTTGATAAGTTAGATTTGATTTATATACTGCTCTAAATGATGTTGTTTCTTCTCACAATAATTTCTTGTGTTTCGTTTCGACAAGACCTGACTAAGTGAAACGTTATATTACAGTAATGTATTGCAACAATTAATTTATACCAAACAAAGAACGCATGTTAATATAACTAGACGTGTATATGTTAGGACAAATACAGTTTAGTAATGTATATGTGTAAACAAACCCATACCCCCCCCCCCCGATGTTCCTTTTTCTAAACATTTTCTTCACTTTATTACATTGTACGATATATATGTTTACATGTATGTCATTGTCTCTTTGTTTAGTGTTGTTGTTGTTGAATGTCATGTCATGCATAATCACTGAAAATTGGAAATAAATAGTAGGACTCTATAGTGAGTAGTAGTGTTAATCAGTCCCATGGGAAATTGCCCGACGTTGACATTAAGAAGACGTCCGGATTAGGTTTATGTACTAGTCGCGCGCATTTATATTGTTTAAATCAGGTAAATTGATATGTTATAAGTTAATTAACATAAATGTGTCATTTCACGACTGATACAATGAGTACTGATTAATTATATTCAAACAGACTACAGGGTAGATAACAAATTACACTGCGGAGTGATATTTAACTGGACAGCAGGTAATTTGTCTGTCGGTACTTTCCGTAAGTGGTCGTAAATTTTCCGATGATCACCTGTTGCTACCTATCATTATGGTTATTTTTATTGTTTCCAATGTCGGAAATCAAGTATTCCAATATGACATACGACGGTTATCCCATTGAATAGTAGACAATGGCTGTAAAACAACAACACATAAACAAAAGTATATCGAACTGCCTCACAAGTTGTTGAAATAACATTAAAATAAACAACAGGGCATACGGACCTGCGGCGCGCATATCACTGTCATTATGTCGTTTTGTGATTTTGATGTCTCTGACATTTACTCTTTCTGGAGATATTCGCCACAATACTGTACACATTTTTAAGCTACTGCACCCAACCAACTCGTAAACGCAGGTTTTAACCAGTCATTTAGACTTCTGTTAACACTTGAATTGCATACTTGATCTCATCGCGATTTTCAAACTTTCACCCTTGCAGATAAGTCTTCAGGACCAGAACGTAAGCAAAATCCAGGAGTTGGAGATCGCGGGAGTATGGGGGATGATCCACTCTCTGAAATCCGTGAATGTCAAAATCGCTTGTGCCACTTGAATACGAATGCTTGCGACACATCACTGTGCTGCTCAGGTGATCCGAGTGTGCATATCTTTAGATGACTGACACACAGCTTGACCAAATTAGTACCCAAATAAAGACGCTAGGAAAGGGCGAAACTGCGCTTCTGTTTGATACATGAAATAAAACTTACTTCTTGCAGGATACAACTGTAATATTTAGCAGTACTGATACTCAATTTAGCATTATTTGTTCCGAAAAGCAATTGAACGTTATGTGACTCTCACACTCTGCCGTGTAGGCCTACCGTGTGCCACCGTGCGCGAAAATGTCTGCGGACGGTGGAGAACGGCGAGGGCACACGGTGGTTCGTTATCAAAGCGGGCAACACGTTAATAGGGCGTTGGCGCTTATTTACACCCGGTGGGACCCGGCGAAAGTTTTGGGCATGTTCAAAACTTTGGCCGGCTGGCACCGGCCACAAGTAAGCGGCAAGAGGACGGTGTTGAACGGTATGAGGACGGTATGAATACGTTATGAAAACGGTCACACTGTATGAACACGTTCACAACACGCTCATAAACCGTTACAGAACGGTGATGAACGGGCAAAAAAAATCCACCGTCTGCAACGGGTTGTAAGCGGGTTGTGAACGTGTCATGAACGTGTTGATACCGTGCCACCGTCTTCATAACGTATTCATACCGTCCTCATTACAGTGTTCATACCGGACTGCCAACGGGTGTTTCCAAAGCGGTACCGCCTGATTCTGACGGCGCCGCCTCCCTAACGCATGGGTAACATCCTGTTAACGCCTTGACGTTCCCATAACGTCCTATAACGGGTCCATAACGTGTCCTTACCTTCACAGTAGCGTCATATGAACGTGCCATTACCAACAAATTTACTTTTGTCACCGTGTGCCACCGTTTGTCACTAATTATTGGGTATATATAGAGGGGTTTCGTCAGATGAACTTTACTTTTTCTTGTGTACATGGTCGTATGAGTCGGTGACCAACTGACCAACTGACCATGGATTGTCCTGACAGGGTCAGACTCATGTACATGTTGGCTATTGCCCAGCGTGAGCGTGATGAGTTGGACCTGGACGTCAATGACCACATTGTCATGAGAAACCAGAGAAGGGCACGGAGAGGCCAACGCAAGAGATGCGCTTGGACGAGGGGGTGGGTGAGGCGTCGCCGTGAGTTTGGCATTTACGACCAGCTCATGGTTGAATTACGCAGAGAAGATCCGAAGGCTTTCAAGAACTTTCTGCGGATGCCCCCCGACATGTTCGATGAGATATTTGCCAGGATTGAACATCGTCTGACCAAGCAACACACCAGGTACCGGGAACCTCTCGAGCCTGGTCTAAAGTTGGCCGTGACACTTAGACACCTTGCTTCCGGGGCTAAGTACACAGACCTACAGTATAGTTGGAGGATCCCAAACAACTCCATCTCAATCTTCGTCAAAGAGGTCTGCAAGGCTATTTGCGACGAGTTCATGGATGAGGTCATGAAGCCACCATCAACAGAAGCTGAATGGCAAGCCATTGCAGATGGCTTCTTGACGAGGTGGAACTTCCCCAATTGTCTTGGTGGTGCTGATACATCCGCTGCTTTGCTTCCACGGCGTCTGCCTGACCCTCCCCCCTAGGCTTACCCTTCTTGAGTTGCATAATGCAGTAAATATGTGATCAAAAGATGAGGAGAAGTGTCGTGGAGTTTCCTTGAAGAAAAATGGAGAGCGGACTGACCGTTGCCGTTCAAATCGGGGTATTTATGGCAGTCGTGTCATGACGTCAGCAGTCCGGGGACTCGCTCACAGGACGCTCCGAGCGGTGAGGGGACGCTAAGTGACTGGTAGGTGGCTGCTACAAACCCGGTGCACACGTTCGAGACCCGGTATGGGCCCGGTATGGAAACGGCCAAAATTTTCAACAAAGGTCAATCTGGGCGGTGAAGACGGTAGAAGCACGTTCAACACCCGGTATGCGCCCGGTGAGAACGGTCAGAAGATGGCAACGAAACGGTGAAAAGATTAATTTTATGAATTTTTTTTGCGGCCGGGGACAAGTTCGCTCAAAACCCAACGTTCTGGACTTTTTTTTAATAGCCCGGCAGGTGGACGGTAGGCCTACACGGCAGAGTGTGAGAGCTCCATTAGATATATTTCTTTAAATGCAAATTAAGATCACTGAAAATTAAACAACTTATTGTCGCTCTCAAAACCTGAGTCTTAAGTTAACTTTTTTCTCTATAATTAATAGAATTTGATGATATATTTTGCGTATATGTTGGCGACCGTTTGTATGGCAGGTTCTGTATTTTTTGTATTTTTTGTTCTTGTTTTGCAATCAACAAATTCACTCAAATTCACCGTGTCTAAATAACGAGCATATTAATGGTTTACAATGGTTTTAAACTACATTTGCGTTTAATGTTCGCAAGGCGTACTCGCTTTTATTTTCAATCATTCGGATGTGTGTCCGAAATTTTGACCACGTGACTCTCGTTACTAATTTTAGATATGAAAAGTGCTATGTGTACACGCATTTCGGAATAACAATTGATTCATACAATGTTTTTGAGGAAATATTATTTATTTCAACAGGACGAACACCGCCGTTACATGTACAAATGTACTTAAGACAGTTGGTCGTAGTTTGTTACATGCGTCCTCGATACAAATCGTTGTCGAGAGAAACATGTCACAGAAAATACCTAATATGTGAACGTAATTATTCGCTTCCTTTACAATATTATCACCTAGTGTAAATTGACGACCGCAAGAATTCTGACTATCCTTGTTAAACACTATTATAGAACAATTATCTGCATTGTATTCGAAACGCCACCGATTTGTATATAAGAGCCGCTGTATGATTTCCAACCTCTTCAGTAAGACAGTAAGTGACGTCATGTCAAGAAAACGCAACATGTGATTTCCATATTTGCAAGCAGGAAACAATATTTACTCCGTATGGTCACTTCGTTTTAGTTTCCATATGGTGCAAATATTGCTTACTATAATTATGGTGACGTCACATGTGACATTTTCTGGAAATGACGTCACTTATAGAAGAGGTTGGAAATCGTACAGCGGCGCTCATATATGAATTACATATATCGATCACTGACTGAAGTAAGACCATATCGTCTGCTACTGTTGGTGATCCAATGTTCATATCATACATGAATATACCTAATCCACGTTCACGTAATTCCTTGGTCATGTACATCAGATACACTATTTGGCGACGTAAGTCCACCATAGCTCGTCCATTCAAGAACATTGAACCATTCCGACCCTATGCATTGATATCCATTACACAACTTATACATAAAGTTCACAGAGGTATATGATGAACGTCTTTATTGCACTCTTTATAACATTCCTGTATGCCAAACAGTACTAAAGTCTTTTCGAGCATCCATGAAACACAAGCATACACACTGACACTATACTCTAGCAAAGGAAATACGCTCGCGCAGAACGAATGACGTCATAATACAAACCAGTCCATCTTGGAATTCACCTTGTTTATTAAGTATTTCATCTAGACACATATTCAGAACAACTGTTTCAAATAAATTTAAGCCCAACAGATGTCAAGGTTCATGATGGCGCAGTTATCCTCGGGATTGTCATTCCGTTTGTTGAAACCTTCAAAGGAATGCACTTCCTTTATTACTAAACCTCCGTTATGATATAAATGGCAACAGACAAACGACCTGTAAATATATTATCATCATGTAAAAAAAACAATACAAGTGTACATTCATTATATTCCAAACAGTATAACAGTTTCAGTTTATTTACATTTCTCAGTTTATGATAAACATGACAACATAAGTAGAAATGTATCCAGCAGATAGTACAAACATTATACAAACAATAATCAAATCATATTATTGATACACGGATGACCTACATACAAGATAAATGCAGATGGAAGTATTACATATCAGTCTTAATAATTGTACAAATTATTTCACAATTACAACTGCGTAGAATTCGTTTTTAAAAAAGAAAAGACGTGATACTGTGAGTCGTTCTCAGAGCTGAATGGACATTTAGCGCCAACACTTACTTATACTTGCACATAATCTCGTGCAAATACGTGAGAGACACCTACCGGAGAAATACTACCGAGAGAAATAAATATTCGTCTAATTAATAACTTCAAACGAAGGAAAGTTCATATATTGAGGTGTTAAGGTAAGACCACTCTAATAATCATCATCAAGAATCTTAACTATAAACTGTTTCCATGAGTTTCTGAGACACATAAATACAAAATATTAAAAAGTTTTACCGTGACGTTTTAAAGATTTTCAAATTTTAAGATTAAACCGACTTGCTTTGAGGGGTCACAAATTTCACTCATGTTCTTCATGCATAAAATTTTTTTTTAGTTCAAAATGAGTCTATTTGATCACTTGTTTGTGTTTTTCTGCAAAAGAAAGTGCTAGTGATATCATAAGGAGAAATAATCGAAAATAATATGCTCCGTAAAAAAATATAGGCGGTACTTCATGTGCATACACCCTCCTGTAAATGACGTAATTTTTTAAGTCACAATATGAATTACCAATTTTCAAGGTAACATAATCATACATAATAACGTGAGTACACAGTAACTGCTTAACACAAAGGCTAAGGATTGATATTGACCAAGGTGTTCCAAATGATTCGAAATTTACGTTAGGATGGCCTTCCCTTAAATAATGTTCGGATATACTACACACATAAACGTTATGCTTCAATAAAGCTTCACATAAATATGAAGATCTGGACATTATTCCAGTAACATTCCATGTTAACACATTGATATTCATAGCATATATATAGAAATAATACCAAGACACCAAGAAATTAAATTTGTGTCTAATTAATAACTTCAACTGTAATGATTGGCAATGTTCATTCCTGTGCTGGTTATTACTGGGTGTTATTGGAATGGTCAAACTTTGCGCCCGCAGAATGCGCGGAGCAATATTAATTATCGTTAATATAGGGCCTGTTGGGAGTACTTGACACATATATAGTTGGCATGTTACCACTTACGGCAATATATCTTGGCGTAACAACACATTCGCGTTAGCATAAACAAATAACGACTGGCGTTTTAGACATTCTCGATAGAAATATACTGATTACCATACCATGAGCACATTGTTCACACACTATATTATTGGTATCTTCAGTAGAGACACTATTTTGAAGCAACCAACAAAAATGCTCCAATGCTTTCGGTGGACTTTCTTAACAAAGTCGTTATGCGAAGAAGTCTCATGACGGAGGGTAACTGTAACAGGAATCCGAGTCATTGAAGAGCGTCCAGGTAAATGACGAGTGGGTTCATCCGCAGGTCCAAATGCATTTGCAGAACAGTGATATAGTTGATATTTTTCAATGTCTTCATTCATATAATCACATTTTGTACATTTTTTGAGATATGCTTTAATGATGCATCGTGATAACACTGTCATTACTTTATTGCCTAGAAAAGTAATTCGATGGTTACGTTTTAACAGTAACCATACCACGCATGTAGGGAAACTAGGGAAACACAGCTGAGTTTGATAATAAGAGAATGACAAACTATGTGCGAATGAGGAGCAGCTCCGTCACATTCATGGCAGAATGTCTGATGATGGCCTGATGCCGGCTGAAACGGGAAAGCTCAATCAAATGAAATATAGTCTTAGGGTAAAACTGTGCATCACCTAATAAAACAACAACTACAACAACTTCAACAACCAAAGAAACAAATTTTGTCCCCCACTGTACCCCTTGTAATATACATTTACGGCCCAGTCAATAACTTTGATTATTATAACATTATGTTCAGCATAAAATAACAGTTAAATTAATTATTTTTTTACAAAAATGGCATTAAAGTGTGTATGATAATACATAAAACAACCCAAATAATATAGCCGGTCCCTTTATGAGGGTTCACACAGAAGTAGACAACAAACAGTCAAGGGGAGATCACTCCAAATCCATTTTGACTTAAATTTGACTATGATTTTTTAAACTTTAATAAAATCAAAATTTCACAAACCTCAAACGAAACATGTTGGCCACTGGTTTCTAGTGTCCTAAAATACTAGCATTCCAAGTTTCATGGATGTAGACCCACTGGTGGCTGAAATATCTAACTTCAAAAATGTGCCATCTATGTGTCAGCCCGGTGCTTTCTCGCCCTCTTTATTCTATAGTAACTGCAAGTTTTGCAAGGGAATTGTGAACTCCACAACATAGGCCTAGCTATAGGCAATCTCTAGTTTTCAAATACAACACTATCCCAGTAAATCTACTGCAAGAAATCACCACCATCGACTAGGAACTTTTCTGATATCATTCAATGTATACAGTCACTGTCCAAATTTTCAAAACACAACTGTCAGCATTGATGAACCAGTGCACTTTTTAAATCCTTCCATGCAAAATGAAGTCCTGCAAAACAAAGAGAAATAACTGTTTCAGTGATCAGAAATGATGCAAAAGTTACACAGTAACAATAAATACAGGCAACATTGAATCAGTACAGCCAGAGACAGTCTTAAATCTGGGACTTCAACATTTCTAAGAACTACTTCCTATGCTACAACGGCCTGAAAGTACTTGCTCACCAGGTCAACACCTTACCTAAATAGTAAGGATGCATAGACTTCCCCAGGCCTGTTTAGAATTGTAGTACCCCAGCACCTGAATTTCTTAATGAAAGATACCCAAACCACAGCAATTTGGTAAAAATTGTAGCAATCTTTCACCAGTAGAAGCAAACAAAAAAACTCCACCCACGGTGCGCCAGTATCTGCTTACAAACTGGATGCTGACATTCGCACTCCAGCCAATTTCCCCCATCAAATTAGCAATACAAGATGGATATTAATGTTGAAACGACTTTTGATTGTGTTCGTGATAGATATCACTTTCAGTATTGGCTCAAGGAGGAGCAAAACAGAGCGACAGTGATCTGGGTAGGGTAATAACTAAGTGTGCACTGCCTCCATAGCAACTCTGCCATCTTCTTTTTTAACAGGTGCTTGATTCTCTACTTTTTGACAAAACAAGTTGTATCTATGAAACTCATGCATTGAAAAGACAAATAAATCAACGAAAAGCTACAATTTTCTGTCGTTCAGTTTTTCATTGAATGCAAAGCAAAAATATGTTCATGAGTAAATGCAGTGAAAAGACCGACGGATAGTATAGAGATGTGAAGTCCGAGGCTGGACTACAGTTTTCCCATCAAATCACCTTAATTCAACCCTGTATAGGAGTTTGAAGATTTTCTTTCTGACATAACTGTTGTTTTCTTGTTTCTTCTATCACTCTCCAACCTTGAGACTGCTATCCCATCAACTTCTGCCTTGCACCTGACTATTTAATGTATATTGATTAAATTGAACTGTTTCAAACACATGCTGTTGACTCTACATTTCCTTTCAAATAGAATTTATAAGTTTATGTATTGAGTAATCATTATATGTACACGGCATATTTAAACATAATTTATTTCGTACAAATACCACAGTACCACTACCATACTGATCTCGAGAACATACATGTACATGATAGAATTAAGAGATTGGAACAAGGACTAGAAATTAATCTCTTCATTCTAATGAGAACTATCAGAACTCTATTTCAAAGCTCCATTTTGTAATTCGTGAAACATAAATTGAATCATGGTGATGATCTCATAGTGATTTTAGCCCAATCTTATCTCTCAAATAGTTGAATGTAAGTGTCACAAAATATCTTACAAGATATGCGTCAGCAGAAACAAAAATAATAGACGCAAACTGAGTGACACCAGTCTGAACCCCATATAATAATGTCAACATACTCCAAGTTGTAAGCTGGGGAGTTCCAGGCTGGGGTGGGTCTTGTTCCAACTTCTTCATAACTACATTTTACAAATAAAAACAATCATTCTCAAAATAAATCCACAGAGATCAGAGATTTTTAGGATTTTACACATTGATGTTGTAGTTTTTTCAACATATCCTTTTTACAAAATCCACTCATCAGATATATTTATAAGGTAAATGAATTTTATAAAACAATAAATAGGAACCTGTTTCAAAAGAATCAGCATGACTTAACTCTTTTGTATTCACACAAGTTTGCTACCATGTTAATGCTGCAATACAAAACACTTCAATTGCTAACAGTTTAACAAGACAATAATTGATCATGGACAAACGAAATCAACTAACATCTGTAGAGAGATGGGGTGAGAGTCTGTGTAGCACTCCATATGTTCCTCTTGTTTCTTCTTTCTTTCAACTGTTCTCCAACCTTCAAAATTTTTACCCATTAATGTTTCGTGCAAACCTTTAAAAAAAGATTAATCAAAAATAATATACGTCATATTCGGTTCAGACTGGCTGCCCCATTAGATCAGAGGAGTGGCAGGAACACTCCAGACACATTTTGACTGAAATTTGACTATCACTTTTTTAAAAATTTAATAAAATCTAAATTTCACAAACCTCAGTAAAATCCTTTTAGCCACTGATTTCTATTGTCATAAGATACAAGCATGTGAAGTTTCCTTGATGTAGACCTACTGGTTACTAAAATATTAAACTTTAAAAATTTGCCATTTAGGTTTGAGCCCAGTATTTTTTTGCCTTCTTTATTCTACAGTAAAACTATTAGTTTTGCACAGAAAGTGTGAACTCCACAACACATTTCCAGCTATCTGGAGTATCTAGTTTCAATAACTTAACTTATTATAAGTGAATTACAACTTTACCAAAAAAAAAATTAGGTAAATGACTTTTATAGGATTTGCCTCCCCTTAATCATTCTAAAATCTATTTTCTGCTAAATAAAAAAGTTAATTTCGTTTCTTCAAAATTACGGTTGATGAAATAAGGTGAAGTTACTTCCCTTAAATAACAATCTGCAAATGGTGTGAAATGTTTTCCTATTAATATTTGTTTTTTACAAATTTATACCTTATATTTCATGCACACTGTAGTGGTATGGACTGTTTGTTGAATAATACAGGTAGACATGGACAATGTCAGGTTTCCATTCTGGCACAGGTGATTGGTTACACTTTAATATGATTATCTGAAATGTAAACGGTGTAGAAATTCACAATTTAACCATAACATTTATACCTAAAGACAAAATATAATTTATTGTTCACCAAAGTCTTCTGTTTAATGGGACATATAAAAGGTCTTCTATTTGATCTGAAAATTAAGCCGTGAAGTTAATTACAAGTTAACAAACTTTTGTTTAAGTACCTCTGAGAGAAAATCTTGAGAGGCACACACAACTTCATGTAGGTTGCACAGTTCAAGTGACATCAATACAGATCAAGTAACATAGGGCCTGCAGAAAATACAGAACATAATTAATAAACAATGTTTGAAATGTATTGTTATTGGATTAATAACTCCAGTTAGATGACTTGTCTGATAGGCAAATAAAACTAGTCACTAAATAGCAACTAAAAGTAAAGGAATCCACAAGTATTTGTCTAAATAGCAAAGAAATAAAAGAATATTTCTCTCATGTACCAAACACAGTCTAGCGATAGTGTACAATGTTAGCATTAAATGTTTGTAAGACTGCCAGTATTATGTATAGAAATAGTAATTCACACGACAGCAGCCACCTTGAGCATTTTTCTACAAAGTAAATGATAGGGTGGTCAGAGATATTTGATCAAGAGCACCAGGACGCCGGCAGCAGTAGTGGTGGACAGCAGCAGTGTGACCATGTATATAGGTGAATCAGATACCTCTACCCAAGATCCAATCAATTGAAAAAATTTCAATAAACATCACGGGACCAGGCATAACTACAGTGACATCTGGCATCAGCCTTGCTTGACAATTGATTGTTGTCAGAAAATTAAAGCTTACATGTACTTACTCCAATAACAAGGCCTCAAAAATGGTCCATATGATTATTTTCTGTGACTATCTCATGTTGACAGTAGGTACATCACATTTGATGCTGCTCTAGGAAGAGGTTTTGAACCAAACCATGATTCCTCTTTACTCATTACCATCAAGAAAGTTGATAAGGTAGTCATTTGAAAGATGAATCACAACCACTGTAGTAGATTTTCTGCAAAACATCAATTTTTAAAACTGTAATAAAAATAACATGATAACTTTCCTGGAACATTTATATGAAGTGAAAGAAAAACATTTAGGACACATTCATGCTGTTGTATGATGTCTGCAGATTTGATACTTGTAAAGGGTTGTTGTTGTTACCTCCTAATAATGCTGGATTATTAAAAACACACTGAACAGTAATTTTTTCCTAGAAAGGTAGAACAGGGTCGGGTATTTCTGACCACGCAGTTTGTTATTGGCATGTAAGTAGTGAAATCATGTGCCAAAGTATAATATGACAACACAAAAATTACGTCACCAGGTGACAAATCACATCCAGGGAGAAAAGATTTAAATATATGCCCAGATTTCAAAATCTGAAGCTTTAAATCAAACGTAAATTTTTAATATGGCAATTTTTTCCTGATTTTGCCCAAGATTTCAAAAGTAAAAAATGAAAATGCAACAAACAAGTTTTAAGGGCAAGCAGTTTGAACATTTTTAAGTAAAATAACAATGTTCTTATTTCCCTAAATTCCCTTATCGCGCATATTTACCAATCTGAAAAAGGCACAGGCAGTAAAATTATTTTCAAAAACAATCACTGAATGTTAACAATGCCAAATTATAATTTATGGACAATGACTTCTCTTAAGCATATATCTACTAAAGATATCTAACAATAGTAAATTATTACTATGTTCACTATACAGTGTTACCTCCCAAAACCTGACCCTCTAAAAACCGGAATACTCCTGAAACAAGAATTATTTTGCGGTCCCGATTTTTGTTCTATTGTATTAAAACACTCTGAAAACCGGAACCTCTGAACTCCGGAAACCGGACGAAAATTCAACATAATTTGGTTCCATTTCTATATAATTTCACCTCCGAAAACCGGAACGACTATCGGTAGCACGTGTCATCATAAATTGACTTACAATCTGTTGTTGACACCTTGTGTATTCCGTTCTGATGTTATTATTAGTAGTTTGACAGGTTGATTTACATTGATAGGCGGTGGCACGTTTTAACTATGCAAGTGTGAAAATCACTTATTGTTACGGAAATTACCGATTAATTACACTACTTATTGACCATTAATCCGTTGATTATCTTTATGATTGGATTATTATCGAATATGTAGTCCTAAATGGGTAATTATTAAAGATCAAAGAGAGAAATATCGAGTTTGAAATACAAATGTAGCTTGTTTCAAACATACGATGAGAAATGTAATTCAAAGAAGCAGACAACACTTGACTCATTTCTTACTCCCAAGAAATGCTAGCGGAAAACATGCACTGAGCATTTGTGCTGTATTAGCAACCGTTATTGGTGACACTATAGTAATATTGATGCAATATCTTTCAGAATATTATACATGTACATGTACTTGTTTGACATATATATGTATTTTATTTCATGCATAACAATTAAAGTAAACGATATGAGTTTCTTCAAGTTTGCTTGTTCATTTTTAAAATAAAGGCAGTCATGTTTGTTATAACTGTGTTATGTTTTCTTCTTAACTAAAGAAATATTATGTAGTCACAATGTAAAATTGAAAGATGTGCAATTTGTCAATGAAATAATGCCTAAACCTAGGTAAGAGTATGAAATGGCATCAAAATGACAAAACCCTCTATAAACCGGAAACCTCTGTAAACCGGAATTTTCAACCGGTCCCAAAGGAGTCCGGTTTAGGGAGGTTACACTGTATTCAAATTTATTTCATACTATTAATGTGCCTATTTTAGCTTAGTAACATTGTATTTCAATCATACAATTTAAGGACTGGGCGAAAGTTCAATATTATTGAATGTCTCCATAATATTTGAGCTAGTACCTTCGTAGTCATTATTGGTCCTGAGTGGTTGGCTGTAGACAGAAAATCTTTAAAATCTCGTTCAATGCATGACTTGCCAAACTCTTTGTGCTGTGGACTTGTGTAGAATTCTTCACCACAAAACAATTGCTTGGCATTGTTCACTTCGACAAAGGAAGGCATTGACAATAACCACTGCGCATGTTGACATTCAGATAGTCCTTTTCCTCGAGTCATTCCACCTGTAGTTTTGATGCTCCGCATCAAGGCCTGCTCAATCACCAGATCAGTCGACAATCTCGCCCAATACCTGTCACTGCGATGCACTACATGGAATCTGAAATACTCACATGGAGATTGTGCATACACTGTAGATATAGGTGTACTGATTTCAAGTACAGAATATGGCCAGCAGCAGAAGAATGGCAATATTTCACTGGCCAAATTTATTCCATCACTTCCATCTGCGTAAGGATAGCAGTTTCTTTGTCATCAGCAGTGTTACAGGTCCTGCAGCATTCTAGGAAGCAATATTTGGCGAAAAAAGTAACATGAATAAAAATGCCCAACCGGGATTTTTGGCCTCGATGGCATTCCTTAGTTTATTTCTGGCGCAACCCATGTACAATGTCATTTTTTAGCAAAACAGACCCTAAAATATGTGTACAATATAAAATGTAATAAACACATGTCCAGAAAACTCCCTGTTATTAATTTTATAGTTTGCATTTCTGACATGAGAGTTGCGGGATCGCGAAAACATATTGCAAAGTAATTCTGACATTCAAGTAGGCTGTAAATGATCACTTGTTCGGCCTTAAATGGAATAGACTATTCAATTGTTTATTTTCCAACAAACTCACCTTATTTAATACTGCAGGTAGTCATTTCTCTGAAAGTTTCCGCATTGTTTACCATCATTTTCCGGAACTCGTCAATGACGCAGACGCTTTTCATTGTATGGCAGCCATGGAGGACCATCACACAAAAATCTTGACAAATTTTACAAAAATAATTTATTTGACTACTTTCCCGAAATTAGAATTTTGTAGATTCTTTATAAGTTAAAAAGGATATTAACTCTGATGTGTTCACGCAATACATCGCTCAATGAAATGTTCAACTGCATTTGAAGCCAGACTCCTCAAAGCTCGCTCATCATTAGGCCTACATTAATTGTTGACAATAGACAGCAAGCCAGGTGATTTGAATCCTCTAACGCTAGCGTCGGTTATAGAGCGGGTATCCATTCCGGCAGCAACATACGGTGCTGAGTTGTGGAATGACCTAAGAGTCACAGACATATAAAACATCGAAAGATTCATATAGTTAGATACAGACGTGTTAAGACGTGGGTTCAGACATCAAAACGGTGGTTGGTATCTAGTCGATGTTGACCTCCATTATATAGGCCTACAAATACATTGTACTAATATCTATTATGTTAATGCATGCACCAAGTACGATTACAAATCAGGTCGCTCTGACAGCCTGCAGTTAAAGCCCATTAACTAATGACTTCAAATACGGTCCTGTTATATAACAGTGGACTGTGACGTGTGTTTTGTGACATTTTAAATTGAACCGAGTAGTCGTTTCTTGTTTCATAAAGTCAGTATCCAATGATCTCATATTGAATATCCTTTATTATAAGTTTAATACAGCAGTCCACTTTCTTGTCAGATGTCAGCACCGTTTAATTGGAAAAAAATCATATCAAGAATTTGACGGTGATGTGATTAACAAACTGTAGGCCTATCAGTTCTTTAGACATAATTATGCTCTTCCAGTTTGTGTTTGCTCGACAAATTAAAAAGTTCTTAAAGGTTATGATCCTCACACACTGACAGTTCCAAGACTGTAAATCACTTAATGGTTATTATTTCTATTTGTTTTTTTGTATGTATTTTCCTTTCGCCCTGTTATATGTCGTTTTATGGCGCATCGACAGCTTTGGTCATTTAGCGCGCAAGAAATGTTAAAAATATGTGAAACTAAAAAAGGTACGTGATATATTTGTATATGTTAAATTGGGGTAAATATAGTATAATATGAGATTTTAGATTATAAATATCATAGCTTGTTGTAAAAGCCAATCTCTATGATGTAGCTTATACATTTTCCAACTTGTATAGTCTCAAAGAGACTTTTAATTATTATCATGTTGTTTTATGGCGCATTGACAGCTTTGGTCCTTTCGCCCTGTGCAATTTGACTTGTCCTGTGATGTATTCCATCCATTAACACCCCCTCGTTTGTCCTTTTTAATTCTTCTTAGTTATCCCTTATGATCGGCCAGGCCATTCCTTGCACCCCTGTTCCCTTACTTATTTCACATTGCGCCTCATAAAATGCCTTCAATGTGTGCGTTCTGATCGGCGTTTACACATGCGGGAACGCCAAAAAAATTGGTCTTTTAATACTATATAACAAACTGCATTCTGGAATAATATTATAGAAACTGCAATTAAAAGTAAGTTATATTGCTAAATGTACTCGCTCCATGGTGAGGTCTCATTAATTGAATAATAACACCTGCGTGTTGTACAAGCTACTCTAATGCTATTATTAGTGAACCTACTGTGACAATCTGTTCACTGTCGACATCGGACTAAATATTGGAATATCGTCTGCCGAATTGATTGAATAATGTAAATCTGTATTGTTAGTTATTGACAATATTGAGTTTTTAGTGACAATTAATTAAGAAGTGAATAATGATAAGAGTTGATTGACGTTTTTGAGATAGTAAAGGTTTGACAGACGCTAGTGTATAAAGTGTAAAAGACGGTTGACGAACTCCGAGCACTCAGGGAGGTAATTGAAGTACATTAATAAATGTGGACTCGTTTGCATGTTGCGTTCCCTTATATCATGAAGATTAAACATGTTGCGCAAACACCACTTTTGTTCCTTCTTCAACTAGAAGGGAATTTTAATTTCTTGTATTGTTGAACGAAATCTCAAAGTCATCCAATCTGAAATTACAATGCCTTTAAAGGGACCTCGATAAGTAGCTCTTTGTTAATCTGAATTGGTAATTGGTGTATTTTGTATTAAGCCTATCGCTCTGCATTTACATAATTATTGCCTTTATAAATGTATAAATGATGCAGATGCAAAGTCCTATGTTTCATGTATTTTTCTCCGTTTGAATGTAATGAATTAGGAGATAATTGATTTCCCTTAGAATATCTCCAATAGGTGTCGCTAGTAGGTGCTTGTGGCACGAGATTTTCATGTAAGCGTTTAGGTTTGAAAAGCTTACGACAGCCGACACATTAATACCTGTTTTTTCTTTAACGATAATTATGAAATTTTGACAACGTTACTCGGTCACTCACAAAGTAGTCGGTTGCCCAAGTGCTACCCATAAATCACAAATTAAACAGTAATTTGAAATTTATGTTGTCTTATGTCTTGTTTATCTGAGGTGGTCGAGTTGAAAGGGAAACTATAAATAACAAAAAGATAACAGTGATAGGTGTTGGATATATTAAAATATGGGCGTAATCCGTGTAGTACACGACAATCTGGCGTAATTGTACACACAGTATAACGGAGACCTTTTCGTGCTTTCAGTTTAAAGAATTAATCCCTCGGGCGTGTTTTCATACCGTGAAACGGAAATGCACGAGAAGCTCGGTGTGTAGACAGTTTGTGTAATAATTATCTTTGTCGAATACTGGCGAAAAAACTCGTTAGATTCTAGGGTCACCATAATATGTGACCTTAAAATCACGGATTTTTGTAGCTGACTATAAATGTGTTGTGGAAACATGTGCCTTATTTCATAGCGGATGGAAATTTTGCATGTGTTTTACGATGTTTACGACTGGATTAAATGGACGAAATTGGACATATGTGGATTGAATTATGGTTTTATTCAGGATATATGTGTTTTATGTTCTCATTCGCTGTGTAATATTCTGGATGTTAATGGTCCCAGATGGGATAGTGTCCATTTTCTGTGACCAAGTCAAGAAATTTGGTGGTCTGCATATGCTGATTAGGTATAAACATAATTATGTTCTTGTGCGTATTCGTCTGGAAAGATATTGCCTGATGTTGTAACACTTTAGACAAAGAATATGAATATCATTTTATCTGTATTTGGTGCTGTTGTAGTGGTGTGGGATGAGATGGCCACCCAGTTAGCTCAGTCGGTAGAGCGCCGTACTACTGTTACAGGGTCATGGGTTTGAGCCCAACATTGGGCACACTTTTTCCCCTTGATTTACTTCTATGGTGGCAGTGGAGTTTGACGGCCCATGGTGGTTGAGCCTCAAATAGGGGTGTGGGCTTAGATGGCCGCCCCTTAGCTCAGTGAGTAGAGCGCCATGCTAGTGTTAGGGGGTCATGGATCCGAGCCCCACATTGGGCGCACCTTTACCCCTTGATTTACTTCACTGTTATGGTAAAACTCAGGGGAAAAACTAGCATGCTCCAGTGGGATTGAACAGCACAATTTAATCTAGCAGAAAGAAAAATGAACATTCAAATTTTTTTGATTGGCATTATTCATTTAAGAACTTAAGATATATAATGTATGTATTTCACGTTCCTTCTTTACAAGTCAGTAAAGTACCAGTTATTGAGAATTTATGTATTTCATATATTTATGTAACCGAACCGAAAGAAACTGAACTAAACTGAGAGACAACAGGCTCTGCATCATTGCAGCCCTACTACACTGGCATTGAATTATTGATAATATACAGTTAAATCTCATTACAACAGAATATTTGTTTAACAACACAAATCCAGGCAGTGGGATCAAATATGCACATTGCTTCATTGGTCAAATTCAATATAATGACATATTCAATACATTATAATACTGCAAATAAAAATTAATTTATTGCCTTGTAGATGACAGTGATTGAAATCCAGTATCATGGAAGTAACCTTGCACCATTGGAGCAGTAATCATGGTAGAAGTCATCAGAACATGGAAAAGACACTATAGAATAGAACAGAATCACACAGATAAGTGACTCTATTCACTTCATTTTTCCTAAATTTTGTCATTTGCCTATTATGTTCAGTCTGTCCAGTGAAATTAGTTGGGAGAAGTCATGATGTATGCAGTACAAATCATTGCCTATTTCTTCCATGTTGATCATTATTGTTTGTACCTGTTAATATCATTAGTTAACAAAAAACATCAAAATCATCATCATCGTTTAGAAGTAGAAAGATTGATTGACTGGAGTAGTAATAGCAATAAAAAAAAGTAAGTTGTATTCTCTACTACAATTTTATTCATTCATTTTATTTTATCATCATTTGAAATTTTCATTAGTATCCTTGGTTGGTGTTTGTGGTGTTAGAGAAGTGTTGGTTGAGTAACATGTTGAATGGTCCAGGAAGGTGATTTAGTCCCATTAATTGGTCAGTTTATAGATGTGGTTTTGTTGTTGCATTGACTGGTTTCTGTGGTAGGTTATTAATGCATGGAAGACAGTGTAACTTACAGAAAGCAAAATCAAGGTGCTGTAATTCATTTCAAATTTTGTGTATATACCAGTGCATTTGAAAGTGTTTTAAGTAATATACATTTGCTCTATGCTTTGACAAAAAAGCCTCAGTCTGATTGGATGAATTTTAGAAACGTCAGAAATTGTATGAGAGAATTGTATTTGGTGAGAATAGGTTATTTTTTCTGTCTGGCTTTCTTCCATCAAACTACATAGAAACATGCATGAATAGAAAAGAGTTATTTTTCAATGGAATTATATAAGATATGCTATATAATGCATAATACATGTAGTTATGTGATTCCGTATATTGAGTAAAGACCATTTCTGTAGGCGGACTGTCTGACAGAGTGCATTGACCAAAGTCTGTTACAGTAAAGGTTACAAGTCAACATGTATTCAGATTATTTCAATTGTGTGAATATGGTTAGAATTTTCCATATTTTTCAGTTAGCAGAGTTAGATACTTAAATTATTTTGACTCACCTGAGCTAGTTTTTATGGCTTGTTTGAAATACTGTCCTGTGCTCTACATGGTAATATTAGCTACAAAAGAATATTAGTTGTGATAAGCATGGGCATTGCCAGCGATAAGTTAAAAATTGAAAAACAAATATGACCAAAAGTGGACCCCTCCATAGAAAGTCTGAAAAATGGCCCAGCTACACACACCCCTGATAGGTGATTAATAATTTGAAATAATGCATAAACCGAAGATAATGCTGTTATATTGCCAGTTCATTTATACCTGGTACAGTTTAGTTACAGTTTATTATGTATATACTCACAATACTTAATACTCTTACATGTCTTCCCACTGACAAGTGACCATCATGCAGTAGTTGTCTTACTCGTTGTCCGTAAAACATTCTGGTTCGTAGTCCTATTATCCATCCTGTTGGGCCATTAATCCCTCTCTGAAGGCCCTGGGGGTATTGCTTGTCTTTTGTTGTCGTAGCTGGTGTGGATGTATAAAGTATTGAGAAAAATGTTACCTAAATGAGATTGTGATGATCGTAATGACATACATAACCGTGCGACAGCAAGTATATTCGGTACAGTTAAATGTCTTGTCTTACTACAGATCTGTCTATATGTTGCATGCACACATGAATGAATTTTACTTGATAAGAAAGATCCATTTTGGATTATGATAATATTAATCTTTGTACAACAAAGTGGTCTCTTAATTAACACAGATTAATTGGAAAGCAGGGAATGGTCCTTCAGTGTGTCGTTTGATATGAGTCCATAAATAGAAGATTCTTTCCGTATCAGGAAGAATGTTAGGGTCATGACATGTTATTTAGCTGATAAGGGAGATAACCACTGTGGGGAGCTTGGTTGATGTATGTTGTATGCACATGATTAGCAAATGTATTGAAGTTTGATATTAAAACTTGTTTTGGGTCATTGTAACAGAGATCTTCTTTTTTTATTCATGCATGGTTCATTACTACAGGTATTATGATATCTGTGTATGAACTCATTTTAAAGATAAGGGGAGTGGTCCTGAAATGCTGATATATGATCAAAGTGCTGTGATGACTGAAGGCCTGGGGCTGCTGAAAGTTGGATTGTGGGTTTGCTTGCTTGTTACAGATGAAGTGATTTGTTTGCACACAAATTAACACATAATGTATTATTTCGGGAAACTGGGACAAATGAATATCATCTTATATTCAAAATTGTATGACAATTTGCTTAAAATTTTGTGTTTATCGGATTTTTTGTGTCTAATTAGTCTATGTTATACTTGCTTGTTGTACGCACTTATCAAATTGTACCATTCATGGTGAGCCTTTTGGATCCTTGGATGCCCATTGTCGTGCATCTTGAATCGTGCGTCGTGCATCAACATTTTCTTGAAACAACATCTCTACCCATACATGTACCACAGAATGGATTTTGTCCAAATTTCACAGGAATGATCCTTGGGTGGGCCTCTTTCAAAGTTGCATAAGTCATTCCGGTCCCTCTGCATAATTAGGTCACAGGAGCATAAATAGATTTTAAAAGTGTAAAATTTGAAATTGTTCTTGTCCAAAACCCTAAGGTCTAGATCTTTGATATTTGGTGTGTAGCATTGTCTAGTGGCCCTCTTACAAGATTGCATCAATTACTAAGTTCCGTCAAAATAAATTGCTGCCAGGGGGCGGGACTTGTTCCCTATATGTATATAGTGGAAACTATAAACAACATCTCCTCCTAAATCACTCTTTTTGACCAAACTTCACAGGAATGATCCTTAGGCTGTGCTCATTCGAAGTTATATGAATAGTCCGGTCTGTTGCATAAGTAGGTCACAGGAGCTAAAAATAGATTTTAAAAGTGTTAACTTTGAAAATCTTCTTGTCCTAAACCACAAGGTCTAGAGCTTGGTGTGAAGCATTGTCTAGTACTGCGCTTCGGTCTGGAACCCCTACACCAAACAGTACATATCAAAGCTGGTGATGGTGCAACGTAGAGTTGCTCGGTACACTAGCAACTGGTACAGGAACACCAGCAGCGTTACAGAAATGCTCAATGAACTTGGCTGGGAGTCATTAGAGTCAAAACGCACCAAGATCCAGCTCATCATGATGTACAGAATCTTGAAAGATCTGGTAGACATCAAGTCAACTTTATACTTAATACCTGCATTTACACATACCAGGTCACAACACTCTACCAAACTTAGACAACTTGCATCCAGGACCGACAACTACAAATTCAGTTTCTTCCCTCGCACCATTCGCACGTGGAATTCTTTACCGGCAATCATCGCCGAGGCCCCTGACTTGGTACACTTCAAGCAGGAGCTCACAAAAGTAAAATTCTAAGGCAGCTATCCTTTTCTTTTTATTCTAAATGTGTGTTTGCCCTCTGATATCAGTATCTGTTATGTCCTCCTATGAATCAACGCAAGTATTCTTGACCGCATTGACCTGACGTAACGTCTTACCACGTCATCGGGGATGGCATTCCACTTGTGAATTAAGGCAGCAGTCAGATCATTGATATTTTTGATGAAGTGGTGCAACTTTTACTTTTCACCCCTACGTCATTCAAGCGTTAACATTATACCGAGAATGACCTAAATTTAATTTAACAATAATGCATCATGTTTGCCTATATGTTTTATCTAAATGGTTACAAACTTTATTTCTAAGTCAGTGCACAGTTTCTTTTCGGTGTCAGTATAGTATTCTTTAATTTTGTGCTTTGACTTGGTCTTTGATTTGTTCATGTCATTTGTTTATTGCCATAGTCATTCTGATGATTCTGAAAGTATCTGTGTTGAGTCTTTTATCCTTGTTGTTGTTGAGCATATATTTGATTGTGTTCCTCACTCTCTTCTTTCTTGTCTACATTTAACATTGGTATTATGCCATTTCTGTATGTTTGGTTCTTGATCTTTGTCAGACATTGCAATTCACAAACAGATATGTCACTCAGATTGTCTCACCACCTAAAGATATGAAGTATTGAAGAGGGTGGACTGTCAATGTGACTGTAATTCACGTAGGAGAAATTTCGTACAAGGAAAATTTCGATGCAATAATACTAACCATAGATTTTTATTAAAGACATCCATATGTTTATACTTTACTTATATGTTCCCCTTTTGGATTGTATGATTTATAATAATTTTGTGTAATGGTATCAAAAAATCTGGAAATATTAAACACAGTAATAACAACTATTTAGAAGACTATTTATCTGAAACCTAATCTGACATTTTATATAAATTGGGCAGAGATGTTAGAAGTATGTTCGTGATGACAAATTTGGAGTATGTTACTAAGGTGTCATTTAAGGGTATTCTGGACTTGCATCATATGGCAACGTTTCGGCCAGACCCTATTCCAAATTTCATTCTAAGTTGGTTAAATGAAGGTGCATTGAATATATTACTGAGGTTTGAGGACCTTTTGGAACTCAGCACATAATGCTACAAAATTTCAAGTTGCATATAACCTCACTTAGGATTTCATTTATTTATGGACAGTTAGTGTAAATTATTTGTGTATAGAAAATGTCAAACATTAAGGTTTAAGGTAGGTTTAAGGAACTTTTCGGAACCTATTTTTACTCAAAATGTCATATTAAGGTGCATTTCAGGAAATTTTTGGAACTTTTTTCAATTAAGTATGTGGTAGGTTTAGTGGATCATTTCAGAACTATTTTATACTGAAATTCCATATCAGGGGCTTAGGTTAAGGATCTTTTCGGAACTTATTTTGGCATCAAAATTTCATTAAAATTTACCAAATACTGCATATATCTTATTCTTGCATAAAGGAGCGATCCTTTAAACTATTCAATTTAAATAAGGTCATGTTCAATGCAGACTCTGTTTCCCTTAGGAATATTGAGGAGTAAAACTGCTCAATCTGCTTGTTATAAATAGGCAGTTACAAGGTCTTAGATTATTTATCAACAATCCACAGCTCTTCAACTTTTCATAAATTATTTTAGGTTCAGGGTCTCAATTAAGGTTCAAGGTATTAAGGTTTACTTTTAAGGTTGCGATTAAGGGTCATGTGGTCATTTCCAGTATTACAAGGTTATAGGCAGAGAACTTGTAAGTACTCTAGCTTCATTTAGGAGTTAGTACTAGTATCATATTTGGAATCATGAACATGCTTATGAAAGAGTAAATTTGACGTTTGTCTGGTTACAAATTGGATAAATAAGCTTCTGAATTGCTAATGTACATCCTGTAACAAACCTGTTAATAGTGTTTAAGACCAAAACCAATAAGTGAAACAGAATCATTTGGATTGGTGTTCAGGAGAAAATAGTGATTCTGTATGTTATTGGTAAACCTCAACAATATGGTTGTTTTAATAAATATCTATGGTTAATATTATTGCATCTAAATTTTCCTTGTACGAAATTTGTACTATGTGAATTACATTGACATTGCCAGTCCATCCTCTTCAAGACTTCATATCTGTATGTGGTGAGACAATCTGAGTGACATATCTGTCTGTGAATTGCAATGTCTGTCAAAGGCCAAGAACCAAACATATAGCATTGGCCAAAGATCAATATTAAATGAAGACAAGAACGGAGAGCGTGATGAACACAATCTAATATATGCTGAACAACAACAAGGATGAAAGACTCAACACAGACACTTTCAGAATCATCAGAATGACTATGGCAATTGACAAATGGCATGAAAAAATCAAAGACCAAGTCACATAATTTACAAAACATAGGAACCTTTCCACCTCCTTGGAACAGTTCAGGCCTGCCCAGTTGGTAACTGATTGTATATTTTTCTCAGTCATGGACACTTAATCCCCATTGACCGTTCTTTCCAAGAATTCCACCTCTGTCTGGAAAAATCAGCATTTCTGGGGTTTCAGCTTCAATCCATGTTCCCTGAAGCGCTTAAATGCCTCTTCTAAGTTTTTAAGTGTTCTCCAAAGGTCTTGCCCATCACCAGGATATCATACAGAAATGCCAAGACGGTCTTCCAGGTCAGTCCTCGGAGAACCAGGTTGACCACACGCGAGTAAGTGGCTGGTGTATTTGTTAGACCAAACCCCATCTGTACATGTTCAAATAGACCGTACCTGGTGATGAATGCTGTCTTTTTCCTATCCTCTGGTTTAATGCCCATCTGCGAATATGCCGCATTGGCGTCCTGTTTAGAAAACCATACGTTTCCCGTAAGGGCATCTAAACAGTCCTTTACCAGAGGGAGCGGGAATGTGTCATTGACTGTAACGTTATTGAGGGCCATATAGTCAATGCACCAGCGCACTGTACTATCCCGCTTCAGAATAAAAAACCGGCACGGAAGTCCATTCGGAAGTACTCTCCAGTATGACTCCTACCTACAATATCTTCTCGAGGTGTGCCTCTTCTTCACCTGCAAAACATGCAGGTGTCCTCCTGATCCATTGCTTGATAGGCTTAGCCTCCCCAGTATCTATTGCATGTTCCATCTCATTAAAATTGCCCAAATCAAATTCGTCTTTTGCAAAAACATCACCGTAGTTGCTGATGAGTTGACAAAGAGCTGTTGACTGTTCCTTGTTCAAATTATTGGTTGAGGCCATCACCATTGATCGCAAGTGTTCAGGCACTGATGTTGGTAATGTGGCATTTGTGCCTTCCCTATCCTCAGTTAAGCCGGCCAAGCAAACTGGTGGGTCAGCTCCTCGGTTTGTTTTTTTCTCTGACCCATCCGGGCCATTTTTCTTTTCTTAACGTTTTCCCCCTCACTGTCAAATATGGATATCACCTCCAAAGCATTGCCTACTAACTGTCCCTTCTTTAGTGTCTGAAAATTGTTTGAGGGGTTAACTAAACACACCATTGGGTCTTCACCTGAAGCATGTATTGATTTGGGCATTAGGCGCTGTAACCCCTCTACTGGTTCTGTACAGTATTTTCCCAAACTATGTTGCAACTTGCACACAGTGCATACCACTGAATTAGGCGGTATCACTGTCCGTTTTAGGAGAGTTACCATAGCCACGTAGGGTTGGGTAATCTTTCTTGACTCGTTACCAATGGAATGCTTTCTCCCTCAATTCGTAAGCAGTTCAAGTGTAAGTCTAGGACATCTTTTAAGTGATGTAATAGGTCATGTCCCAACACTATTTCATCATGGATTGGTGCTACATACACTTGTTCTCTGAACTCTGTGTGGCCTAGTTGTAGATTGAGTGGTTTCATCACAAATTCCTTCATCGCCGACTTCTTGTCAGTCAACTGCATGTTAAGGTTCTTGACTTTTCAATGCTTGTTCCCTAATCTATCATACGCAGATGATGAGACTATCGTCACTTCTGCACCAGAATCTATGCGTGCCCTTACCTAGAGTCCACCTATCTTTACATTAACATAAGAAGACCCTGCCCTCACCATATGAATTGAAATAGTCTCCTCAGTGTTTGCTGTGTTCAGGTCACTTCACTGTGACTTCTTGGTTGTGATGGAATGTCCGATTTTGTCCTGCTGTTGTATACCCCTAATAGGTGGTACTATCTTGCCTATCAGAAAATGGCCTACATTCCGGCCCCTCACAGTTCAAAGGACCTCTCTGTTGGCTGTTTTCCGATTCCCCCCAATTCTTGGACATCATATATTGTTTAAATTTTTGGCAATTTCTCTTAATATGTCCAAGTGCTTTGCAAAAAAAACAGTTAAATGAGGGTCTGCCTTGGCCTGCGTTTGGAAGTTCTCTCAATGGTTTGTCCTTCACAGCGAAACTGACTTCAAGTTGACTAGTTTGGTTTTCCATGGCCTGTTCCAGTCGGTCTATTCTCGTGGTCTCCGCTACTGGTACGGCATTTATTCATATGTCATTTTCTTTTGGCCCCTGACCTTCAACTGCCTTGGTAACATACTGGTAGTGCCTTACAAAATCCACCACCTGTTGGATAGTTGCTGGCCTCTCCAAACAGGCATCTTTTCCCGCATCTCTGTCGAAACATCCCTGACAAAACTTGGAAATAACTTCTCGTGTGGCCAATGTCAATACTCAGGTATCAAATCAAGGTGGCGCTCTAAGGGCTCATAGGGACCATAGTTTAACCTTTCAACTATTCAATTTAAATAAGAACATTTAGGATTACTTTTAAGGCTGCTATCAAGAATTAAGTGTGATGTTTTTGATATGTAGATGGAAATATTAAGCTAGTGACCTGTAGTGCAGATTTTAGTTGGGAAAGAAAGGTTAATGATTCAAGACATACAAGATGGCCATATCATTCTAAGCTAAATATTGACATTTGGAACTATTGCACGATAATGGACATTTTCCTGCCACCAAGTTGCTTGTATCTTTTATGTGCAATAATTTGCTTCAGTGTTCAGATTTCCTTTGTGTTATAATTAAAGAGGCTTTGTTGATGAGTGGTCCCTGAAAAGAGGTTGTTGTAGAGCCATGTTTGACTGTATTATACTGATGGAAAAAATCAATCTCTTACTGTAATAAATATAATAAAAGTCCATATGGAAAGTATGTTACTGTGTTTGAACTGGAGAAAAAACATTATGACCACTGATTACTACTTATGTCCCTGTTATGCTAAATTTAGACAATTGTTTCTAAATACAATATACAGCATAATCATAATTTCACTAAAGCACCTATCACTTCAATCATTCAAATGTATTGTATCATTTTAGTACATGTATGTGTACTGAAAGTTGTTGTTGGTTCATGTCACAAAAAATTATAATTTCTTGATTTTAGACAGATTCTATTGAGATGACAGCCATAATTTTCTTACTTAAACCTATATGTGTTACAAATTGAAACCATTTTGGAATATAATGTACAATTCACTAAATGCTTAAGATAAATTAAAAAAACGATGAAAATTAATAGTATTGCATAGACAATAATTATGTTACAATATGCTTAGATATTGACGATTACACAATATGTTATTTATATTGTTGAGTGTCCAAAGTTCAAACAACATTTTTAAAATATTGTAAGGCATAGGGTTACTTTTCTTGCTTGGCATTATTGTTTAAGAATACATTTAGAAAATGTAAATATTAATTAGCACTCCATTAAGTAAAGGAATTCAATCCATTATAAAAATGTTACAAATGAATAATGAATCTTTCTTGGGATGGTTAGATAGTCAACAGGGTAAATCACAAAGTATAATTCTTTTACATACTAATTGTTCTAATAGAGCAAGCACTTGTCCATTTGTGAGAAAGTAATATTAAGCTTTTACAGACCAGAACAGAACTAATTAATGCAAAATCAGACATTTGTTATCACATGGCAAAATCCCTTCATACAATCATGATACAATTCTGAGAAAATGGAATACTGGCATACTGAATACAATCTCAGGTTTAATACATTTATGAGCAGGTTGTCAACATATTATTGATATATGTTTTCATAGATCAGTGGCTTATGAGCCATTTGTCACTTATCAATACAAGAACATAAGGGTATACTTAGATGAACAACTCAACTCTTACATAAACCACTGGTTTTTGAATAAATCTCTAATGTCTAAAGCAGTACATATAGTTACATCTTGGTAAAAATGCACAGTTATATTCATTGACTTTACATGTACAATGAATAAAAATATATAATTGCTTATATAATTTATGAAACATTTTTACTTTGAGATCTTTTTACAAAGATATTTGATAGGTGTTTTAATACTTGACATTCTCAGTTATAACACTTGTTGAAGATCAAATTATTTGATGTATTGCAATAGTCTGGGAAATGTTAATGGCTAATTTTACTTTATTTCTTTAAATACCAGTGCATTTTAAGATCCTATAATTTTCCTCATATTTTATTATTGGATGAATTGTCATGAAGTATATGACTTCTAAAAATTTAATTATATATACACAATGCTTTGTAAAGATTGGTAATGCTGATTTGAGATCTCATCTTTTACAAAGAAAAGTAATACATATGGTACTATCAGACTATAAAGTACCTTACTAATAAAAAGTGATTTTAAGGCATTCTGGTGTTAATATGTCAGCTGGTTTTGGATTGTTTAAGGGTGATTCTTGGTTGTCTTGTTGTTGCATAAATAGTTAAAATCTTGTAAATGAGAGGAATTTTTTCAGGAGTATAAATGTTAAAACAAAAGATAAGATCACCAAGATATTTAAGGTGTATCAAAGATTTGTCATACTCCTGATTATTTACAGTGCATTACCTGGATTGTGTCTGGTTTCATTGTGATTGCCACATTATAGATGATAATGACAAACAACTCAGCAATTGTACAAATGGTGTTTACTTAGACTTTTGTTTTTTAAATGGAAGCTGAAATTAGATTGAATACACAATGTACATTGACAATGAGATCAATTTATTTTGAGCTGCCTGTCAGGATGTGAGACAATGCTGTAATGTGGCTGAACATCTATTCGAACCTAATTTCTCTGTTTGGATAGGTGAGTCCTTTATAGTATTTGTTCTTTCTATTCAAATAGGCAGCGTCTTGTTCTTGACTGGGGACTTTCAAATTTTGGCCTTTGTGTAAAATAAATTTACACCTCTCTATAGAATGTCACAAAACTGTCCTTCTCAGGACAAAAACTGTCCTTTTTAGGACAACCTCTCAATTGACAAAAAAACTGTCCTTTTAAGGACAACTTCTCGATTGACAAAAAAAATGTCCTTTTTAGGACAACTTCTCGATTGACAAAAAAAATGTCCTTTTTAGGACAACTTCTCAATTGACAAAAAAACTGTCCTTTTTAGGACAACTTCTCAATTGACAAAAAAACTGTCCAAATAGTGTTTACTTAGACTGTTGTTTCTTAAATGGGAGCTGAAATCAGATTGAATACACAATGTACATTGACAATGAGATCATTTAATTTTGAGCTGCCTGTCAGGATGTGAGGCAATGCTGTAATGTGGCTGAACATCTATTCGAACCTAATTTCTCTGTTTGGATAGGTGAGTCCTTTATAGTATTTGTTCTTTCTATTCAAATAGGCAGCGTCTTGTTCTTGACTGGGGACTTCCAAATTTTGGCCTTTGTGTAAAATAAATTTACACCTCTCTATAGAATGTCACAAAACTGTCATTCTCAGGACAAAAACTGTCCTTTTTAGGACAACTTCTCGATTGACAAAAAAACTGTCCTTTTTAGGACAACTTCTCAATTGACAAAAAAACTGTCCAGATGGTGTTTACTTAGACTGTTGTTTATTAAATGGGAGCTGAAATCAGATTGAATACACAATGTACATTGACAATGAGATCAATTTATTTTGAGCTGCCTGTCCAGATGTGAGGCAATGCTGTAATGTGGCTGAACATCTATTCGAACCTAATTTCTCTGTTTGGATAGGTGAGTCCTTTATAGTATTTGTTCTTTCTATTCAAATAGGCAGCGTCTTGTTCTTGACTGGGGACTTTCAAATTTTGGCCTTTGTGTAAAATAAATTTACACCTCTCTATAGAATGTCAAAAAACTGTCCTTCTCAGGAAAAAACTGTCCTTTTAAGGACAACTTCTCGATTGACAAAAAAACTGTCCTTTTTAGGACAACTTCTCGATTGACAAAAAAACTGTCCTTTTTAGGACAACTTCTCGATTGACAAAAAAACTGTCCTTTTAAGGACACTACTCAATTGTCACAAAACTGTCCTTTTAAGGACACTACTCAATTGTCACAAAACTGTCCTTTTAAGGACACTACTCAATTGTCACAAAACTGTCCTTTTAAGGACATAACTTCATTGTCAACCAACTGTCCTTTTCAGGCCAACCTCTATAGATTGGCTACGTTACAAAATTAATATAAACTACAACCATTTTTGATCTCATTGATCTCGGTTTGTAGCTATCGTTGGGTTCAAAATTAGTCTAAATAATAATAATTTGTTACGAGAGCTGAGTTTTTGTTGATGTCATTTTTAATAACAAACCTATCACTCTGAAATGCTTCCACATTCAGTCAATGTATGGTAAATGTGTGTTCCTCAAAATAATCTTTAATATGAAAGAAGAAACAACAACACAAGCTCCTTGCATTGTTAATTTACAGTCACAAAATTAGCTGATTTGTTATCAACTGAATGTATAACTTCATCTGGGGGAGAGGCAAATCTTTACATGAGTCTCAATAAAGAGTGCCTGATAGGCAAAGAGTATAAGAACATGCAGGTTTAGAAATAAAAGGTTTAAAAAGATTGCAAAGTTATAAACAGATTTATATGAAAACATACAAAAATTAGTTTTTTTCTTGAAAGATGAAAACATGAAACTACATACAACTCAAAAATTTATGTTAAAAAATATATGTAAGGAACATGAACTTAGAACTTTACCTTTGTAAACAAGTTTTCCTGACTATAAGGTTATTTATTATGAAGAAATAGAAAATTGATACACATTTTATAACTGTAAAGGTGAAGATTTGGCTGTCATCAAGCGCTTGTACTGAATCTGGGTACAGTAAAACTTCGAAACCTCCAACTGCCGTCAAATCTAGCAATTAGTTCAAGTCATGTATTGTTCACGGCATCTATACATGTGTATGTATGAAATGATTGTCCCCAGTGCAAGTGCACTAAGCATGCCGAAAGCATGGCATTTGTATTGTTGTGTTGTCATATTGAATGCATGTTGATCAATAGTCACAGCATTATCATAATGAAAAGGAAGTTAAAGGAAAACAAAAACAGATTTGATTATTCCTTTATTCTTATAACGGATTGATGTCATATTATCAAACTGATGTCACTGTCACAACTTGTTTAAACATTACAATTGGAGAAAGAGAAGAACAAGGAATGTCACATCCATTCACAAAACTTGAAAGTTCAAACACAGTACATTCTTTCCAGTCTGTCTTGTATAATCACAAATTGAATATCCATGATTCCTTCCTTGTTCACTGCTTTAGAGAAAACCCAAAGTGAGTTAAATTTAATGAAACCCATCAGTGTATAATGTCAGTCATTTTGGTTGATGGAATAGGTCTTACAACTTGTATGGAGGAAATGGAGTTCCTATATTTGATATTGCACATGCAGTATATCAGGCTGTGTAAAATTTTGAAAATTGCTCCATTCCTTAGAATGGTCATGTAAATATTGTGTGATAGACTGGATAAAATATCCTACTATTTGAATAGGTACAGTAAGATATTAATTGATATTGTGCATACAACAAGTTTTATCATGGGTACAATTCTTGAGTATAACATGACAGAAATTGTCATGGACCTAGTGCATACAATAATGTTAGCAAGGTCAAGGGGCCGATATTTGGCTCCAATAATTGAGAATAGAGGGTTCTGGATAGCGCTATCATATAGAGCACTAAAGATTTATGTGGTGAAAGGTTTTTTCCTTCACTGTTAAAATGTGTATTGTGTTAACAGTTTGGTTTTATATATATTTATATATGGTATTTCTTATGTTGAATATTTTGACCTTTGTGCCTTTAATATTACATAATGGGAATAGATCATACATGAAGATTTGATGTGCATGCAAAATATATCAGTGTGAGTGTTCCAAGGACATTACTTACATTGAAGATTGCTATTTATTTTATGTATTTAAATAGTTTAATATTGACCATATATAGTTAGAACTGCATACTGACAACTTGTGCAAATGAAAAATAGCAAATTCCATACTTTGTTCATTATGGCTTTCACTACTACCAGGTAGTTTAACTAGTGCAAGTTAAATATTTAAATACTGACATTATAAGATGAGAATCACACACAAACTTTGTACTTTGCTGATATGGATTAGAATAAGAGTTTAAATTGTTTAAAATTGGCTTTTTTAAGCTGGGAAGCCTGTCCGGCTAGCTCAGACTGTCACCTGGCAGATCCTGGTTTGATCCCCTGGGTTGGGTAGGTTATGGTCTTCAATGACATTGGCTACAGTCATGTCCTCAATATGTAGAGAAATTGTGAGTTGCTTGCTGAAGAGCAAGCTACTATTGGTTTATAATTAGTTCCAGGAAAAAACGGTTATATGACTGAAAAAATTGTTGAAAAACATTGTTAAACCAGATGAAAACAATACATTAAGCTGGGAATTGCATGCCAACAACTTGTTTCTTTGTTTTATACCATTTTTTTCTTCACTAATTTCATTTGGCTCTTAAAAGCATGAAAAGGCATACACATAGATGTATGTGCATATAGGAAAAGTACTTACCCATAGGATAAATGTTTCAAGTCGAAAATGTTACTAAATTGTGGTTAGAAGGGTTTATGGGAGTCATACTCAAGTAATTTCATTACTGAACTTTCATTATTCATTATTCATAGCAATATCTTGCATCAATGCTGTTGAGTGACTGTTTGAGGGGTAAAAATATAGTGTTGTGTAGTATCATGTACTTGGCATTCATTTATGAGGTCAAATGTTTGAGTCCAGAAACATGCTTAGTGGTTATCACACTGCAACAATGGGACCATGTCCACACACTACGCACGGTACTGCAAATGACATTAAGGACATAAAACAGCAAGTGCTAACATTGGTCATAACTGTTTTAAAAATGAACAACCCTATTAATTTTGCATAACATGCATTTATATGCAATGGTATCATGATGAAAAATTATACATTATAATCATTATATTCCTGTTTGGTAGGGTAAGTTGGTAGAGCACAGGACTGAGCATTCAAGTCTCAGGATAAGGGTATATTTTCCATTTTCACCTAAAATGAATCCTGTTAGTTAGTATTGATCTAGAATTATGACCCCTGTGTCAATATCAATCAGCTAACAATATTTGTACTTCCATGTCCAGAGTGTATGCAAGGGCAGCTCTGGGATTCGGATTTGGGGAGCGTAAATATTTGGTCAATTTTGGTTTTGTTCAAGCCTTATAAAACGACAATGACTGTTTTATTCTTTGTTTATAAACATCAACATTGAAGAATATATATGCTTCAATAAATCAAAATCGCTTATTTTTAAATCGCCTATTTAAAGATCTCTGTATATTTTCGTATTTATACTCATAAAAATGTTATGTAAGCTTGGGGAATTTTAGGGTGATGTCGGATGTGCCCCCTGGATCTGCTAGTGGTATGCACATCAGGATAAATGAATTACTGTTAGGAATTATTGCTATTCTGTAGGTCACATTGATTTCTATGTCAGTTTGTCCTTTGAAAACAGGAATCTGTTAAGTAACAACACATTATTGCATCCTCCTTCCCTGACCATTTATCATGTTGCCATCAGCATAAATCTCTTATAACCACATTTACCAATCATTTCATCCATGTTCATTTCTTCATCATCATTCAACTTTTTATGTTTGTTAGTTCCTTTACCTCTCTATCATTTATTATTTGTTTATGTACCTTAAAATTACACTGTTTATATTTTCAGACTGATGAAGACAGCTCTCCTCCCTCTAGAATGGGTTCAACCGAGTCTAACTAATACTTCATGTCATTGTCCGTCCTCATTTGATTTAGTATTTTGGTCCTATTGCTTGAGGTCATTAATACTATACCTCTAATACATGCTGGGAAGTTAGTGGTTCCTTGCAGAAGAACAACAGTGGTTAGTACTGGTAGGCAACCCAGAACTTGTATGGTCAACTGACTGCTGTATTATTGAATACTGTTACATGTTCTTACCTAAATGCAACCAGTCTTCCTTGCATTGTTACTTCTTTTGGTGGAATTATTTAGAATTTGGTGTGTATATATTTTCAGGTTTAGTGTGAATGAGAAGTTTTGATGTTCAATGGTTATCATCCAATCAGAATGAACTGGCTGCCGGAATGTGATTTTCCTGGAACTTGTGAGTTTGAAGTCATTACATTTTATTTAGAAATAATGATATAAAAATGCAATTGAAAAATAAAATATTACAGTTACCATGAATAGTACTACAATTGAAACTGTTAGTTTATTTTACCTGGTATAACAAATATGCAAGGTTAAGGCAGTTCTTCAATTTTGACACAATGATATTTTATGATATTTATTTATAGTATGCTTTCTAAAATAATGATATAAAAATGCAATTGAAAAATAAAATATTACAGTTACCATGAATAGTACTACAATTGAAACTGTTAGTTTATTTTACCTGGTATAACAAATATGCAAGGTTAAGGCAGTTCTTCAATTTTGACACAATGATATTTTATTATATTATAGTATGCTTTCTAAAATACACTGAGAAGAATCTGAAGGGAGTTGCGCCCCCTGCCTCCTGAGCAATAGTGAGTGAATGAAAGCGAAATCAATCTTGTATCTTACAATACAGAAAGACTGGTTTCGCTTTCACCCCTCAACATTTAGAGTTAGTATATCTGTAGATAACTGTAGTGTTAGGATTGTGTACTATTGTATTGAGTTCTGTGGTATAGTTTTGATTTCTTTGTATTCTTAGTATTTGTTCTTTCTATTTGAATAGGCAGCGTCTTGTTCTTGACTGGGGACTTTCAAATTTTGGCCTTTGTGTAAAATAAATTAACACGTCTCTATAGAATGTCACAAAACTGTCCTTCTCAGGACAAAAACTGTCCTTTTTAGGACAACCTCTCGATTGACAAGGACAACTTCTCGATTGACAAAAAAACTGTCCTTTTTAGGACAACTTCTCGCTTGACAAAAAAACTGTCCTTTTTAGGACAACTTCTCGATTCACAAAAAAACTGTCCTTTTTGACAAAAAAACTGTCCAAATGGTGTTTACTTAGACTGTTGTTTATTAAATGGGAGCTGAAATCAGATTGAGTTACACAATGTACATTGACAATGAGATCAATTTATTTTGAGCTGCCTGTCCGGATGTGAGGCAATGCTGTAACGTGGCTGAACATCTATTCGAACCTAATTTCTCTGTTCGGATAGGTGAGTCCTTTATAGTATTTGTTCTTTCTATTCGAATAGGCAGTGTCTTGTTCTTGACTGGGGACTTTCAAATTTTGGCCTTTGTGTAAAATAAATTTACACCTCTCTATAGAATGTCACAAAACTGTCCTTCTCAACTTCTCGATTCACAAAAAAACTGTCCTTTTTAGGACAACTTCTCGATTCACAAAAAAACTGTCCAAATGGAGTTTACTTAGACTGTTGTTTATTAAATGGGAGCTGAAATCAGATTGAGTTACACAATGTACATTGACAATGAGATCAATTTATTTTGAGCTGCCTGTCCGGATGTGAGGCAATGCTGTAACGTGGCTGAACATCTATTCAAACCTAATTTCTCTGTTCGGATAGGTGAGTCCTTTATAGTATTTGTTCTTTCTATTCGAATAGGCAGTGTCTTGTTCTTGACTGGGGACTTTCAAATTTTGGCCTTTGTGTAAAATAAATATACACCTCTCTATAGAATGTCACAAAACTGTCCTTCTCAACTTCTCGATTCACAAAAAAACTGTCCTTTTTAGGACAACTTCTCGATTGACAAAAAAACTGTCCAAATGGTGTTTACTTAGACTGTTGTTTATTAAATGGGAGCTGAAATCAGATTGAGTTACGCAATGTACATTGACAATGAGATCAATTTATTTTGAGCTGCCTGTCCGGATGTGAGGCAATGCTGTAACGTGGCTGAACATCTATTCGAACCTAATTTCTCTGTTCGGATAGGTGAGTCCTTTATAGTATTTGTTCTTTCTATTCGAATAGGCAGTGTCTTGTTCTTGACTGGGGACTTTCAAATTTTGGCCTTTGTGTAAAATAAATTTACACCTCTCTATAGAATGTCACAAAACTGTCCTTCTCAACTTCTCGATTCACAAAAAACTGTCCTTTTTAGGACAACTTCTCGATTGACAAAAAAACTGTCCAAATGGTGTTTACTTAGACTGTTGTTTATTAAATGGGAGCTGAAATCAGATTGAGTTACACAATGTACATTGACAATGAGATCAATTTATTTTGAGCTGCCTGTCCGGATCTGTGGCAATGCTGTAATGTGGCTGAACATCTTTTCGAACCTAATTTCTCTGTTCGGATAGGTGAGTCCTTTATAGTATTTGTTCTTTCTATTCGAATAGGCAGTGTCTTGTTCTTGACTGGGGACTTTCAAATTTTGGCCTTTGTGTAAAATAAATTTACACCTCTCTATAGAATGTCACAAAACTGTCCTTCTCAGGACAAAAACTGTCCTTTTTAGGACAACTTCTCGATTGACAAAAAAACTGTCCAAATGGTGTTTACTAAAAAATAGACTGTTGTTTATTAAATGGGAGCTGAAATCAGATTGAATACACAATGTACATTGTCAATGAGATCAATTTATTTTAAGCTGCCTGTCCGGATGTGAGGCAATGCTGTAATGTGGCTGAACATCTATTCGAACCTAATTTCTCTGTTCGGATAGGTGAGTCCTTTATAGTATTTGTTCTTTCTTTCGAATAGGCAGCGTCTTGTTCTTGACTGGGGACTTTCAAATTTTGGCCTTTGTGTAAAATAAATTTACACCTCTCTATAGAATGTCACAAAACTGTCCTTCTCAGGACAAAAACTGTCCTTTTAAGGACAACTTCTCGATTGACAAAAAACTGTCCTTTTTAGGACAACTTCTCGATTGACAAACATTTTTTAGTTCAATTTATCGCAGAATTTTTGAATTTACCATAAAGTAGGTTAAGATACAAAACTTTGAGTTAGGTAATTATTTCGCTTGTGTAATTGTTTTGTTTAGGTGTCATTCAAGGGTATTCTGGATTTGCATCATATGGCAACGTTTCGGCCAGACCCTATTCCAAATTTAATTCTAAGTTGGTTAAATGAAGACATATTGAACATGGTAATGAGGTTTAAGGACCTTTTGGAATTCTGCACTTAATGCTTCAAAATTTCAAGCAGCAAATAACCTCACTTAGGATTTCAATAATATTATAACTATTTCATTAACTTATTATTGTATTAAAAATGTCAGTTATAAGGGTTAAGATAGGTTTAGGGTACTTTTCGGAACCTAATTTTACTCAAAATTGCATATTAGGGTTCATTTAAGGAAACATGTGGAAGCTATTTTGCATCAAAATTTCAATTTAAGTGCATGGTAGGTTTAGTGGATACGTTTGAAACTATTTAATACTAAAAGTTCATATAAAGGTTTAGGTTAAGGAACTTTTCGAAACTATTTTGCATCAAAATTTCATTAAAATTATTCCAAATACTTCATCTGCATATATCTTATTCTTGCATAAAGGAGCGGTTATGGTCTGAAGCTCATAACGGCCATAATTTATCCTTTCAACTATTCAATTTAAATAAGGTCATGTTCAATGCAAACTCTGTTTCCCTTAGGAAAATTGAGGGGTGGAAGCGAAACTGTTCTATCTGCTTGTTTATAAATAGGCAGTTAGACAATTCTAATTTTACACCTTGATTTTAACCTCAGATTATGTATCAACAATCAACGGCTCTTCAACTTTTCATTTACTTTTCTTAAATTATTCAAGGTTCAGGGTCTTAATGTTTTAGGGATTTAGGTTTACTTTAAGGTTGTGATTAAGGGTCATATGGTCATTTCCAGTATACAAGGTTAGGCAGAGGAGTCGTAAGTCCTCTAGCCTCATTTAGGAGTTTGTATTAATATTGCATTTTTGCTGTTAATTGATATCATGAACATACTTGTATTATTCTGATGAATGATCAGATTACAAATTTACTGATTATCTTTGGTATGGTGGTAATCCCATTTTCCATTACTTATACATTTAAACAAAGGTCAATACATATCCCCTTCCCTGTATGTGTGTATCTTTCTTGACAGGAGGTTTTTCTGTTTGCCTCTGTGTTATTTGTTAACGACATTTGTTTTGTTTATTGAAACAAGTTCTGTCCCGTAATCCCTTCCAGTGTGCTCTCCCTTTATCCCTTCTCCATTGTGTTTTTGTATATAAAATACAGATCTCGCATATCCTTGCTGTATGAACATCTTTCATTTTTGATGTGTTGTCCATTCAACTTATGCATATGATTCACTTGTTTATGCTGATACAGTTTCCACCTGTGGTAATGTGACATGGTTGTAACCCAATGGTCCACTCTATATATCTTTTGACAATGACCAAAACATCCCTTCTGAAAACGCTTTGTCTATAAGTTCTCTTACCAAGATGGTTCCATGTGGCTGTCAGTGTTTTGGGTTTGGTTGTGAAGCTTGTAGTGTAGATATCGATATGTTAAGTTATCAGTAGTGTAGATATAAAAAAAATGTATATAACTAATATATTAATCATTTAGATAAGAATATCATAAATATTACACCTATATATTATTTTTATTAATGTTATTCCTTATTTAGATTACGGAATGAAGCAGACACTCACACAGTCTCTTGGTTTATATGTATTGCTTAAAACATGTTTTGGTTTATTTTGTCCATGTACTGCAACCACCTGAATATCAACAATGTGGGGTGTTTGGTGCGGAATGATGGACAAATTGTTTAGTTGGGAATCAGAGACCTAAGATAGCAGGTAAATTATTTTTTATCATATTTTCTACACAGACTGTGTACACTGACACTAAATTATTTTCCCCCTTGTCCACACTATTTATAAATGCATTACTGTCAACCATATACAGACAAAGTTGTCCAAAGTCGGATCATTTAATTTGCTCTAGATGCAAAATTATGACACTAGATCACTGAGCTGAAAAGTGAATACTGATTGAATAATATTCATAGTGAAAAATGGCCAGTCAACTGCATAAACATTATGACTGGACCAGAACTGCCCCGGGGAAGAACTGGACCAGTCCAAAACTGCCCCGGGGAAGAACTGGACTGGGGCAGTTCTGGACTGTTACACCTGTACATATACTAACCTAGTTTGAGCAATTTTGCAAACCACAACTTTTAGAAATTATGACGGTTTGTGTAGAAATTTGACTCTCTGTTGTGCCATAAACAACGAAAGGGGTCTCAATAAGCACAGGGGTGCTAATTAACCAATAGAATGATGAGTCTAGACAAGGTTTCGTGTCCCATAAATTAAGCCTCGTAGATTAGACAATCAAGCATAAAAAGTAAATAAAAAGCATTGAAGTGATACTTCTGCGAACTGGAACGTTCCAAATTAGCTGTAAGAATATACTACTATATCAGATCACAAACAGCGACCAATATTATTTCTCTATGTTGCACCATTAAATTTTCATTCTCAATTAAGTAAAGGACTCGTAGATTAGAAAGCTAAATATCCCTTTCCAATTCTTAGTGCTTAAATGTTTGACATTTTTCTAAAAGCATGCATAATGTTATGTCAAAGTATTTTTGTATGGATACTTGATGTATAATGAACACACAAGAGGTAAAATCACTCGCATTGTCTAATATTTGTATAGTTCTAAGTGTATTTAATGTTTGGACTCGTAGATTAGTACAAGTTTGGCAACAGTACATAAATCAGTGATATAAGCCAAAGCCATGAAGTTCGCACATTTAGCATATGCAACTATTTTAGATTGTATGGGCTTTATAAGATAATTGCGACGTCACAACAGTCAGCAACTTCAATTGGTAATTTTTTGTAACACTGAGTCTATAGGTCTTAACAATGCTAAAAATGATAAACTTCACTATAGGTCTTAACGCTGCTAAACATAATAAACTCTGCTATAGGTCTTACCATTGCTAAACATCATGAATTCTGCTATAGGTCTTAACCATGCTAGACATCATAAACTCAGATATAGGTCTTAATGTTGCTTTTTTGCAAAACCATGTACATTAACATGATATTTACCAAATTATCTCATGTTGTTATAGATAAAATTTGAGGTATAATAAATAATAATTGGATAATAATATTCTGTCTTAACATCCACACCTTATTAGCAGTCACCTGCCAACAGAGGCATTTCTGATCGGTCAGTTTAACCTGTCTGAACAGTTACCTCTTATATTCAGTCACCTGCCAACAGAGGCCTTTCTGATAGGTCAGTCTAACCTGTCTCAACAGTTACCTCTTATATTCAGTCACCTGCCAACAGAGGCATTTCTGATAGGTCAGTCTAACCTGTCTCAACAGTTATGTCTTATATTCAGTCACCTGCCAACAGAGGCGTTTCTGATCGGTCAGTTTCACCTGTCCCAACAGTTACCTCTTATATTCAGTCACCTGCCAACAGAGGCATTTATGATCGGTCAGTTTAACCTGTCTCTACAGTCACCACTTATATTCAGTCACCTGCCAACAGAGGCATTTCTGATAGGTCAGTCTAACCTGTCTCAACAGTTACCTCTTATATTCAGTCACCTGCCAACAGAGGCATTTCTGATAGGTCAGTCTAACCTGTCTCAACAGTTACCTCTTATATTCAGTCACCTACCAACAGAGGCCTTTCTGATAGGTCAGTCTAACCTGTCTCAACAGTTACCTCTTATATTCAGTCACCTGCCAACAGAGGCCTTTCTGCTAGGTCAATCTAACCTGTCTCAACAGTTACCACTTATATTCAGTCATCTGCCAACAGAGGCTTTTCTGATAGGTCAGTTTAATCTGTCTCAACAGTTTACCTCTTATATTCAGTCACCTGTCAGTAGAGGCTTTTCTGATAGGTCAGTTTCACCTGTCCCAACAGTTACCTCTTATATTCAGTCACCTGCCAACAGAGGCTTTTCTGATATGTCAGTTTAATCTGTCTCAAAGGTCACCTCTTATATTCAGTCACCTGTCAACAGAAGCTTTTCTGATAGGTCAGTTTATTCTGTCTCAAAGGTCACCTCTTATATTCAGTCACCTGCCGACAGAGGCATTTCTGACAGGTCAGTTTAACCTGTCTCAACAACCACCTCTTATATACAGTGTCCTGTCAACAGAGGCATTTCTGATAATTCATAATTCTGTCCCAACAGTCACTGCTTTTATGCAGTCACCTTCTAACAGAGATATTTCTTATCAATCAGTTTAACCTGTCTCAACAGTCACCTCATCTATGCAGTATCCTTCCAACAAAGTCTTTTCCAATATACGAGTTTATCTTGTCTTAACAGCAACCTCTTATATGCAGTAACCTATCTACAGAGGCATTTCAGATGAATCCTACTAAATTATAACATAAGTGAGACATGACAAGGGAGGTAACACTCATTATACACTTTGCTACCATGATATTTAATAAATATGACTGTGAAAATACTAAGATGAAATTGTTTAGTATGTCATAATGCTTAGTAGTTGGATTAAAACTTCAGTTGATAAACATTAATGCATGTATTATCAAATACAGTATAACCTCACTTAAAGACCACCGATATTTAGAGCTCCTCAAAATTAAGAACACAATATGCAAGTCCATTTTCACTGTTTTGCTCTTTATTCAACCTCGATAGTAAGACCATATCAATAAGAAGACCAATTTTCAATGGTTCTAAAGGTGGTCTTATTAATGAGATTTTACTGTATATAGGTTTAAGTCTCATTTTCTTCATTATCAAACCTGTAGAGTTGTCTTTTTAAAATTCAGGGACAGATGGTGTTGCCAATTAAGTGCTGAGTATGCTTAGAGTCCATCTGTATAAGGCTTATATCATTTATTCACCTGTCACATTCCAATGTGATGTTTTTATACCTCAAAACCATGGCAATCTTTACAGTGAATGGCTGCTACATTGTAAAATTAGGCATAACTTTTCTCTCCTCAAAAGCAGATACATGTATATTATTTTAGTGTAAAAACCCAGGAAATTCTTTTTTGTTGTTGCTTACTTTGAAATAATATTTTACAAAGTTTAGTCATGCAAAGGGGAAATTGGTGTTTCCATCAGAATATTCTCTAAGTATTAGAATGTTGTTTGGCAGGCAGGTAATTGGGCTGGTGGTCATAAAACTGGGGATTTCTGGTGATTATCTCGAGTTTCATTTATCATATTCTCATCAAACTTGGTACATAGTAAGAACATGTGATTGGTTTTGGGGCCGTTCTGTCATAGATCAGTGTTACTAAAAATAGCAAATATGTTTCCACTCAATATCTCCAAGTTTGCTGATCCATACTGTGCCATTATTGGTTTCGGCTTTGCATATTTTCATGCCCTGACCTACTTATGAACTGTCAATTTCAAGTGTTGCCTATGCATTTATGCTTAGATCAGTGTTTTAGCTTTCCTAACCCATGGGTTTCCTATAAAAAATGTTGGTGGTATTGCCACATTTCTTGTTTTATTGGGTCACATGTTTTCTGTATAGTTGGAAGGGAATAACTTCATAACTTTCAACTAAGCTTATTGAAGTTCTATGTGCACAATGTAGCCCTTAGAGTCCCTGACCTTTTGGGTCTCTTGTTGTAAATTCAAAACTTTAAATCAGTAAAATCAACAAATAGTCAAATTTAGATATTTTGGAAACAAGAAGAAATGTTTTGTAAAACACCATATTTTTTCATTTCATTCAGTTTTTTATTTCAATTCAATTTTTATTTGAAGTTGAATAATATTATTAAAGTAAGAAAAAAATCTACAGTCAGAGATGAGATTAATGAAACAATATATCGTGGTACATATTGCAATGCACTGCTAAAGTATTGCAATATATCATGGTACACTATAGACATAACATGACACCCCTATAAAAAGTTTTATATTTTATATACAAACTATGGAGTGGTTGACGTATGACAGTAAAGTTTCAAACTTTTATTTTAGTTGACACAAACTTATTTATCTGTGATTTCTTTTTCAGGATCAAAAGACAATGGTGATCCATGTAGTGTAACACAAAGCCATGTATGTGTACTTGGTTGTGTTGTTGCTGCATGTTGATTTACTGAATAAGGTAATATAAAATATTGAACAAAATGTCAAATAATTGATGTAAGGGAGACAACTTGCATTTTGTTCAAGATCATTCAAGAACATTTTCCAACATTAGACATCACTTCAAAGAAAACAGGCTTTCTAAGGTCAAATACTTATACTTTTTTTACCAAAAACTAATATTTTATTACGAGTTGGAAGTTAAATGGCTAGTTAATTGCAAATTATGACAAATTCAGCAAAATAAAAAATATTTTCATTGACAAGAATATCATTCCATACTAAATTCCTGACAAAAGCTATGTTAAATACATTAATTTACATACAATATGTAATGCCACTTTAATAATATCACAGTATGTTAAATTAACTTCATGATGTTGTCAGAATAAAACATGGGCAGTAGAATATACCAAATACTAAGTAAATGCCTTATGTAATGTAGAGCAAACTATTCCTTTTGAATCATTAATACTTACTGGTATACTTTCCATAGTCAGTCAGTGAGTCAGTCGGTCAATAAAACTTCAGAACATTGAATAATTGTGAAGTGAATCAATTAATAAATGAAAGAATTGTATTCTGAACATCGAAAGTTTAAAATACTTTGGTTGGTATTTAAGTCTGCCAGTATTTCACAAAAATGTGGAATTATAACTTGGTTTTGGTTTTGTAGCAGAATGAAGACATACCATCAAACAATAAATATCATATTTTTCTTTCATTTGATGCATTCAGGTGAACACTATCACACCTCACTAATTAAGCACATTTTAATCTGAAGAAATCTGAACATTGACAATTGATTTTCTGTTCATATAGGCCAGTGAAAACAAACAAAATGGGGGAAAAAATAGTAGAAATGTTATAGAACAAAATGTGGATTTCTGTTGCAGATGTATGTCCCTTCATGAATTGGATTTTTTAATCAGTTACCGAATGAATCATAATTAAGTTTAGCATCATTAAAATATTTTGGACTATCAAACTATTTTACAAAACCTTTGGCATTCAATATGCATGTTCTTGAAAACCAAAATCCAAACTAAGTTATTGCATATATTTAATAAAATAATATCACAAAGCGAACAAAACTTCGTAGTTGAATAGATTAATTTTATATTTAAAAACATATATTCAGAATCCACATTTTAATAATTTCACAATAATAAAAAATATCAACATACATTTACTACTTTAAGTCTAGAATAGTTTCAATTGAATAATTTAATAAAATTAAATGCACATTGTAACAAAAATATAATATCATGGCATTTTGATAAAATTAACTGTTCATACAAAAATATTGATGATTACAATTATTAGTAAATTATTAAATTTCCTGATATTTTAAACTTCGTATTATAGTTTGGCCGAGTATTCTCGAGAAATCAGAGCTAGGAGTATCAAATTTGTGACAAATAATAGTAAAATATTTCAAATGAACACTTTGTCTGAGGTTATAAAACTTGAGATTAATTTCAAATCTTGTTTTGTGTGTTTTCTTAGATTAATTCTGTTGTTTTTTAATTGATCATGCAGTAATTGCCATATAAAATAAATAATTAACCTCAAAGGTTACTGAAACATTTAACAAAATATCTATTTGACAAAATAAGTTGTGACTGAAAAGAAGCTTTGAGTACAGCAACTGATCTCAAGTTTATAATCTCTGGCCATGGGCATTGATGGATTGCAGATTCACATTAAAATTAAAGCATAAGCTAAAAATACAGAAATAAGTTTATTATCAGAATTTTTTCTCGTACAAAATGATGGGGAAAATAATAATAGAGAAAATTAACACAAAATTAGATAAATTCTTTGCCACTGAGATTACAGTAAAGAATAACTGGAGCTTGTTGATTAATTAACCAAAATATTGACTGACTTACTTTAAAAAGTAAATACATGTACATTTAGTAGAATAATTAGAGATCAAACGAGAATACAAACATTTACTGCATAGTAGATTAACTGTAACACAGTTGGTACATATACTTACATTTGCAATTTCGAGTAATCATGTAGTCATTCTTGATGAGTTCTTTTGTAAATGTCCTTTGAGTTCAGTCTGTATAGACACTAATGCCATTGCCATGGTCAGAGGTAATGTACAATGTATATTGATGATTTGCCATCACTTTTATAACTTAAATTATTAACATACAGAAATGTATTCTCTATACAATAGCTATAGTAAAATAGTGGCTGAAAATTATCTCAATATGTCACACACACCGTATCGAGGGCTCAACGCAACAATGTCGTAACTCCTATATAAATGAATAGGAGTTACGACATTGTTGCGTGGAGCCCTCGGTATATACTATGTACTGAAGTAACGACAACCATATCAGCGTCATTTGAATAACCGTCTTTAAGGTTTCTTCAGTGGCATAGTGGGTATGGTTGCAGTTTCTTCGGTGCTAGGTGCTGACGTCATAGGGGTCATAGGTTTGAACCCCTTTGGGTTCACTAATAAATTTCCAAAATTTATTTGAAAGACATTCATTAAAGCCAAGTCTGTCAGTGAGACATTTAAGTAGCTAAAAACTATCACCAAACTTGTTTTGATGAAAAATGTTGGATTTTGTCTTGACTGATAATTGTACTACAAATGTAGGTTGTTTCTTGCAATTGAATAAGCAGACAAATTTTCCCATCATGCCTTGGCATCTGCAATGACTTGGCTCATTTTGCATTTCTCATGATACTTATACACTTAGCAATTAAATACAGCTATAGTAATTTATAGTCAGACCTCATTCATTCAAATTCAGGTTCAAAATTTTAAGTAATACTTGGACAGAAGGTTGTCGAATAAACAAGGTCCTAGCCCTTTTTGTTATTTGAGGATATGTTCCATATAGCTGTGTTAATTGTGACAAAATTGAGACATGAAAGTGGACTAATTTTGATAAAAAAGTTTTAAGAACATACTTTTTTATATTTCAGGTATGGAATGAATCTCATCAAACAACTTCATCAAATTGGTGCATTTGTCCCGAATGAATGGTTGTCCAGAATGAATGGTTTATTTTTTAACGTTATTAAATAACAAAAAGTGACATATTAGACATGAGTGATATGTTTCAACATGGACCAGAAGACTTTTGTGTTAGAAAATAGACAATTTATGTACTTTCCATTGTGAAATCTTGTATATTATGTTTGGTTTGTCCATAAAGGACCATGGTCCGTAGAAGTGACCAGATATAATTTGTTGCATCTTGTTGGTCTTACTTATTGCTATCTACTTACTATAACCACCCACTGACATCCGTGACTGATCTATTCTCTTAACTGCTCCATCATCTATGGGTTTTAGTTCACATTTTTGATAGATTGAAAGTATTGACCCACAGTTGATGACAGCGGTTAAGTATGATAGTCAGTTGCAAGTTACAAAAGACTTCCAAGGCCTGCCATTGATTAAATGAAGCAGCCATTGGATAATATATGGATTGTCAAGTATTGGTGGCCAAGTCACAGGGCTTGACTTATGTCCCAGTTGTCAAAGGGGCTAACTCGCCTATGAAGTTCTGCCACATCTTAAGCAGGGTAGATCACTCTTACATGGTAAGACTTGTGGAACCTTGTTTTCAAAATGGAGTGATATCTGCCATTTTGAAGTTTGGGGATATTACTGTTACTGTACACTTCCACCATTTCAACATGCAAAGTAGAGTTATACTCGCTGTTTATAAAACGGCTACCATCTATAACGTCCCTTTATTTCAAATGGAGGCAATGTAAGAGGCTACTCTTGTTTCGAATGGTGGCATCGAAAGTAAGAGTTATGCCCCCTCCTTTAAAATGGCCGCTATTATGAATGAGAGTAATGTCCCTTTATTACAAAAAGGATGCAATTTAAGACATGATGATGACCCTGATGTCAAAATGGCTGCCATTTTCGCTGAATATCAACCATTTTAAAATCAGGGGAGGTAATCAGAGCTGTAAATTCCCGCCATTTTGAAAAAAGGAAGATTACTTTTGTTTAAAATGGTCGCCTTAAAGGCAGAGTTATGCCCCCTGCTTAAAATGGCCGCTATTGTGAATGAGAGTAATGTCCCTTTATTACAAAATGGATGCAATTTTAGACATGATTAATGTCCCCTCATGTCAAAATGGCTGCCATTTTCGCGGAATATCAACTATTTTGAAATGAGGGGAGGTAATCCATGCTGTAAATTACCGCCATTTTGAAAAAAGGGAGACTACTTTTGTTAAGAATGGTCGCCAATCAAGGTAGAGTAATGCCTTTTGCTTAAAAATGGCAACTATTATGAATACCAGTAATGTCCCCTTATTTCGAAATGGAGGCAATTAAAGACATGAGTGATGTCCCCTGATGGCAAAATGGCTAAAATTTTCGCAAAATATCAACCATTTTGAGATCAGGGGAGGTAATCCATACTGCAAATTTCCGCATTTTTGAAAGAAGGGAGGCTACTATTGATCGCGCCTAAAAGGTAGAGTTAGGCCCCCTGCTTAAAATGGCAGCTATTGTGAATGAGAGTAATGTCCCTTTATTACAAAATGGATGCAATTTTAGACATGATTAATGTCCCCTGATGTCAAAATGACTGCCATTTTCGCGGAATATCAACCATTTTGAAATGAGGGGAGGTAATCCATGCTGTAAATTCCCGCCATTTTGAAAAAAGGGAGGCTACTTTTGTTAAGAATGGTCGCCTAAAATGTAGAGTTATGCCCCCTGCTTAAAATGGCCGCTATTGTGAATGAGAGTAATGTCCCTTTATTACAAAAAGGATGCAATTTTAGACATGATTAATGTCCTCTGATGTCAAAATGGCTGCCATTTTCGCGGAATATCAACCATTTTGAAATCAGGGGAGGTAATCCATGCTGTAAATTCCTACCATTTTGAAAAAAGGGAGACTACTTTTGTTAAGAATGGTCGCCTAAAAGGTTGAGTTATGCCCCCTGCTTAAAATGGCCGCTATTGTGAATGAGAGTAATGTCCCTTTACTACAAAAAGGATGCAATTTTAGACATGATTAATGTCCTCTGATGTCAAAATGGCTGCCATTTTCGCGGAATATCAACCATTTTGAAATCAGGGGAGGTAATCCATGCTGTAAATTCCCGCCATTTTGAAAAAAGGGAGACTACTTTTGTTAAGAATGGTCGCCTAAAAGGTAGAGTTATGCCCCCTGCTTAAAATGGCCGCTATTGTGAATGAGAGTAATGTCCCTTTATTACAAAATGGATGCAATTTTAGACATGATTAATGTCCCCTGATGTCAAAATGGCTGCCATTTTCGCGGAATATCAACCATTTTGAAATCAGGGGAGGTAATCCTTGCTGTAAATTCCTACCATTTTGAAAAAGGGAGACACCTTTTGTTAAGAATAATCTCCTAAAAGGTAGAGTTATGCCCCCTGCTTAAAATGGCCGCTATTGTGAATGAGAGTAATGTCCCTTTATTACAAAAAGGATGCAATTTTAGACATGATTAATGTCCTCTGATGTCAAAATGGCTGCCATTTTCGCGGAATATCAACCATTTTGAAATGAGGGGAGGTAATCCATGCTGTAAATTCCCGCCATTTTGAAAAAAGGGAGACTACTTTTGTTAAGAATGGTCGCCTAAAAGGTAGAGTTGTGCCCCCTGCTTAAAATGGCCGCTATTGTGAATGAGAGTAATGTCCCTTTATTACAAAATGGATGCAATTTTAGACATGATTAATGTCCCCTGATGTCAAAATGGCTGCCATTTTCGCTGAATATCAACCATTTTGAAATGAGGGGATGTAATCCATGCTGTAAATTCCCGCCATTTTGAAAAAAGGGCGGCTACTTTTGTTAAGAATGGTCGCCTAAAAAGTAGAGTTATGCCCCCTGCTTAAAATGGCCGCTATTGTGAATGAGAGTTTTGTCCCTTTATTACAAAATGGATGCAATTTTAGACATGATTAATGTCCCCTGATGTCAAAATGGCTGCCATTTTCGCGGAATATCAACCATTTTGAAATCAGGGGAGGTAATCCTTGCTGTAAATTCCTACCATTTTGAAAAAAGGGAGACTACTTTTGTTAAGAATGGTCGCCTAAAAGGTGGAGTTATGCCCCCTGCTTAAAATGGCCGCTATTGTGAATGAGAGTAATGTCCCTTTATTACAAAATGGATGCAATTTTAGACATGATTAATGTCCCCTGATGTCAAAATGGCTGCCATTTTCGCGGAATATCAACCATTTTGAAATCAGGGGAGGTAATCCTTGCTGTAAATTCCTACCATTTTGAAAAAAGGGAGACTACTTTTGTTAAGAATGGTCGCCTAAAAGGTAGAGTTATGCCCCCTGCTTAAAATGGCCGCTATTGTGAATGAGAGTAATGTCCCTTTATTACAAAATGGATGCAATTTTAGACATGATTAATGTCCTCTGATGTCAAAATGGCTGCCATTTTCGCGGAATATCAACCATTTTGAAATGAGGGGAGGTAATCCATGCTGTAAATTCCCGCCTTTTTGAAAAAGGGAGACTACTTTTGTTAAGAATGGTCGCCTAAAAGGTAGAGTTATGCCCCCTGCTTAAAATGGCCGCTATTGTGAATGAGAGTAATGTCCCTTTATTACAAAATGGATGCAATTTTAGACATGATTAATGTCCCCTGATGTCAAAATGGCTGCCATTTTCGCGGAATATCAACCATTTTGAAATCAGGGGAGGTAATCTTTGCTGTAAATTCCTACCATTTTGAAAAAAGGGAGACTACTTTTGTTAAGAATGGTCGCCTAAAAGGTAGAGTTATGCCCCCTGCTTAAAATGGCCGCTATTGTGAATGAGAGTTTTGTCCCTTTATTACAAAATGGATGCAATTTTAGACATGATTAATGTCCCCTGATGTCAAAATGGCTGCCATTTTCGCGGAATATCAACCATTTTGAAATCAGGGGAGGTAATCCTTGCTGTAAATTCCTACCATTTTGAAAAAAGGGAGACTACTTTTGTTAAGAATGGTCGCCTAAAAGGTGGAGTTATGCCCCCTGCTTAAAATGGCCGCTATTGTGAATGAGAGTAATGTCCCTTTATTACAAAATGGATGCAATTTTAGACATGATTAATGTCCCCTGATGTCAAAATGGCTGCCATTTTCGCGGAATATCAACCATTTTGAAATCAGGGGAGGTAATCCTTGCTGTAAATTCCTACCATTTTGAAAAAAGGGAGACTACTTTTGTTAAGAATGGTCGCCTAAAAGGTAGAGTTATGCCCCCTGCTTAAAATGGCCGCTATTGTGAATGAGAGTAATGTCCCTTTATTACAAAATGGATGAAATTTTAGACATGATTAATGTCCCCTGATGTCAAAATGGCTGCCATTTTCGCGGAATATCAACCATTTTGAAATCAGGGGAGGTAATCTTTGCTGTAAATTCCTACCATTTTGAAAAAAAGGGAGACTACTTTTGTTAAGAATGGTCGCCTAAAAGGTAGAGTTATGCCCCCTGCTTAAAATGGCCGCTATTGTGAATGAGAGTAATGTCCCTTTATTACAAAAAGGATGCAATTTTAGACATGATTAATGTCCTCTGATGTCAAAATGGCTGCCATTTTCGCGGAATATCAACCATTTAGAAATGAGGGGAGGTAATCCATGCTGTAAATTCCCGCCATTTTGAAAAAAGGGATACTACTTTTGTTAAGAATGGTAGCCAAAAATGTGGAGTTATGCCCCCTGCTTAAAATGGCCGCTATTGTGAATGAGAGTAATGTCCCTTTATTACAAAATGGATGCAATTTTAGACATGATTAATAACCCCTGATGTCAAAATGGCTGCCATTTTCGAGGAATATCAACCATTTTGAAATCAGGGGAGGTAATCCATGCTGTAAATTCCCGCCATTTTGAAAAAAGGGAGGCTACTTTTGTTAAGAATGGTCGCCTAAAAAGTAGAGTTATGCCCCCTGCTTAAAATGGCCGCTATTGTGAATGAGAGTTATGTCCCTTTTTTACAAAATGGATGCAATTTTAGACATGATTAATGTCCCCTGATGTCAAAATGGCTGCCATTTTCGCGGAATATCAACCATTTTCAAATGAGAGGAGGTAATCCTTGCTGTAAATTCCTACCATTTTGAAAAAAGGGAGACTACTTTTGTTAAGAATGGTCGCCTAAAATGTAGAGTTATGCCCCCTGCTTAAAATGGCCGCTATTGTGAATGAGAGTAATGTCCCTTTATTACAAAAAGGATGCAATTTTAGACATGATTAATGTCCTCTGATGTCAAAATGGCTGCCATTTTCGCGGAATATCAACCATTTTGAAATGAGGGGAGGTAATCCATGCTGTAAATTCCCGCCATTTTGAAAAAAGGGAGACTGCTTTTGTTAAGAATGGTCGCCTAAAAGGTGGAGTTATGCCCCCTGCTTAAAATGGCCGCTATTGTGAATGAGAGTAATGTCCCTTTATTACAAAATGGATGAAATTTTAGACATGATTAATGTCCCCTGATGTCAAAATGGCTGCCATTTTCGCGGAATATCAACCATTTTGAAATTAGGGAAGGTAATCCTTGCTGAAAATTCCTACCATTTTGAAAAAAGGGAGACTACTTTTGTTAAGAATGGTCGTCTAAAAGGTAGAGTTATGCCCCCTGCTTAAAATGGCCGCTATTGTGAATGAGAGTAATGTCCCTTTATTACAAAATGGATGAAATTTTAGACATGATTAATGTCCCCTGATGTCAAAATGGCTGCCATTTTCGCGGAATATCAACCATTTTGAAATCAGGGGAGGTAATCTTTGCTGTAAATTCCTACCATTTTGAAAAAAGGGAGACTACTTTTGTTAAGAATGGTCGCCTAAAAGGTAGAGTTATGCCCCCTGCTTAAAATGGCCGCTATTGTGAATGAGAGTAATGTCCCTTTATTACAAAAAGGATGCAATTTTAGACATGATTAATGTCCTCTGATGTCAAAATGGCTGCCATTTTCGCGGAATATCAACCATTTAGAAATGAGGGGAGGTAATCCATGCTGTAAATTCCCGCCATTTTGAAAAAAGGGATACTACTTTTGTTAAGAATGGTAGCCAAAAAGGTGGAGTTATGCCCCCTGCTTAAAATGGCCGCTATTGTGAATGAGAGTAATGTCCCTTTATTACAAAATGGATGCAATTTTAGACATGATTAATAACCCCTGATGTCAAAATGGCTGCCATTTTCGGGGAATATCAACCATTTTGAAATCAGGGGAGGTAAACCATGCTGTAAATTCCCGCCATTTTGAAAAAAGGGAGGCTACTTTTGTTAAGAATGGTCGCCTAAAAAGTAGAGTTATGCCCCCTGCTTAAAATGGCCGCTATTGTGAATGAGAGTTATGTCCCTTTTTTACAAAATGGATGCAATTTTAGACATGATTAATGTCCCCTGATGTCAAAATGGCTGCCATTTTCGCGGAATATCAACCATTTTGAAATGAGAGGAGGTAATCCTTGCTGTAAATTCCTACCATTTTGAAAAAAGGGAGACTACTTTTGTTAAGAATGGTCGCCTAAAATGTAGAGTTATGCCCCCTGCTTAAAATGGCCGCTATTGTGAATGAGAGTAATGTCCCTTTATTACAAAAAGGATGCAATTTTAGACATGATTAATGTCCTCTGATGTCAAAATGGCTGCCATTTTCGCGGAATATCAACCATTTTGAAATGAGGGGAGGTAATCCATGCTGTAAATTCCCGCCATTTTGAAAAAAGGGAGACTGCTTTTGTTAAGAATGGTCGCCTAAAAGGTGGAGTTATGCCCCCTGCTTAAAATGGCCGCTATTGTGAATGAGAGTAATGTCCCTTTATTACAAAATGGATGAAATTTTAGACATGATTAATGTCCCCTGATGTCAAAATGGCTGCCATTTTCGCGGAATATCAACCATTTTGAAATTAGGGAAGGTAATCCTTGCTGAAAATTCCTACCATTTTGAAAAAAGGGAGACTACTTTTGTTAAGAATGGTCGTCTAAAAGGTAGAGTTATGCCCCCTGCTTAAAATGGCCGCTATTGTGAATGAGAGTAATGTCCCTTTATTACAAAAAGGATGCAATTTTAGACATGATTAATGTCCCCTGATGTCAAAATGGCTGCCATTTTCGCGGAATATCAACCATTTTGAAATGAGGGGAGGTAATCCATGCTGTAAATTCCCGCCATTTTGAAAAAAGGGAGACTACTTTTGTTAAGAATGGTCGCCTAAAAGGTAGAGTTGTGCCCCCTGCTTAAAATGGCCGCTATTGTGAATGAGAGTAATGTCCCTTTATTACAAAAAGGATGCAATTTTAGACATGATTAATGTCCTCTGATGTCAAAATGGCTGCCATTTTCGCGGAATATCAACCATTTTGAAATGAGGGGAGGTAATCCATGCTGTAAATTCCCGCCATTTTGAAAAAAGGGAGACTCCTTTTGTTAAGAATGGTCGCCTAAAAGGTAGAGTTATGCCCCCTGCTTAAAATGGCCGCTATTGTGAATGAGAGTAATGTCCCTTTATTACAAAATGGATGCAATTTTAGACATGATTAATGTCCCCTGATGTCAAAATGGCTGCCATTTTCGCGGAATATCAACCATTTTGAAATCAGGGGAGGTAATCCTTGCTGTAAATTCCTACCATTTTGAAAAAAGGGAGACTACTTTTGTTAAGAATGGTCGCCTAAAAGGTAGAGTTATGCCCCCTGCTTAAAATGGCCGCTATTGTGAATGAGAGTAATGTCCTTTTATTACAAAAATGATGCAATTTTAGACATGATTAATGTCCTCTGATGTCAAAATGGCTGCCATTTTCGCGGAATATCAACCATTTTGAAATGAGGGGAGGTAATCCATGCTGTAAATTCCCGCCATTTTGAAAAAAGGGAGACTACTTTTGTTTAGAATGGTCGCCTAAAAGGTAGAGTTGTGCCCCCTGCTTAAAATGGCCGCTATTGTGAATGAGAGTAATGTCCCTTTATTACAAAATGGATGCAATTTTAGACATGATTAATGTCTTCTGATGTCAAAATGGCTGCCATTTTCGCGGAATATCAACCATTTTGAAATGAGGGGAGGTAATCCATGCTGTAAATTCCCGCCATTTTGAAAAAAGGGAGGCTACTTTTGTTAAGAATGGTCGCCTAAAAAGTAGAGTTATACCCCCTGCTTAAAATGGCCGCTATTGTGAATGAGAGTTATGTCCCTTTATTACAAAATGGATGCAATTTTAGACATGATTAATGTCCCCTGATGTCAAAATGGCTGCCATTTTCGCGGAATATCAACCATTTTGAAATCAGGGGAGGTAATCCTTGCTGTAAATTCCTACCATTTTGAAAAGGGGAGACTACTTTTGTTAAGAATGGTCGCCTAAAAGGTAGAGTTATGCCCCCTGCTTAGAATGGCCGCTATTGTGAATGAAAGTAATGTCCCTTTATTACAAAAAGGATGCAATTTTAGACATGATTAATGTCCTCTGATGTCAAAATGGCTGCCATTTTCGCGGAATATCAACCATTTTGAAATCAGGGGAGGTAATCCTTGCTGTAAATTCCCGCCATTTTGAAAAAAGGGAGACTACTTTTGTTAAGAATGGTCGCCTAAAAGGTAGAGTTATGCCCCCTGCTTAAAATGGCCGCTATTGTGAATGAGAGTAATGTCCCTTTATTACAAAATGGATGCAATTTTAGACATGATTAATGTCCCCTGATGTCAAAATGGCTGCCATTTTCGCGGAATATCAACCATTTTGAAATCAGGGGAGGTAATCCTTGCTGTAAATTCCTACCATTTTGAAAAAGGGAGACACCTTTTGTTAAGAATGGTCGCCTAAAAGGTAGAGTTATGCCCCCTGCTTAAAATGGCCGCTATTGTGAATGCGAGTAATGTCCCTTTATTACAAAATGGATGCAATTTTAGACATGATTAATGTCCCCTGATGTCAAAATGGCTGCCATTTTCGCGGAATATCAACCATTTTGAAATCAGGGGAGGTAATCCTTGCTGTAAATTCCTACCATTTTGAAAAAAGGGAGACTACTTTTGTAAAGAATGGTCGCCTAAAAGGTAGAGTTTTGCCCCCTGCTTAAAATGGCCGCTATTGTGAATGAGAGTAATGTCCCTTTATTACAAAAAGGATGCAATTTTAGACATGATTAATGTCCTCTGATGTCTAAATGGCTGCCATTTTCGCGGAATATCAACCATTTTGAAATGAGGGGAGGTAATCCATGCTGTAAATTCCCGCCATTTTGAAAAAAGGGAGACTACTTTTGTTAAGAATCGTCGCCTAAAAGGTAGAGTTATGCCCCCTGCTTAAAATGGCCGCTATTGTGAATGAGAGTAATGTCCCTTTATTACAAAAAGGATGCAATTTTAGACATGATTAATGTCCCCTGATGTCAAATGGCTGCCATTTTCGCGGAATATCAACCATTTTGAAATCAGGGGAGGTAATCTTTGCTGTAAATTCCTACCATTTTGAAAAAAGGGAGACTACTTTTGTTAAGAATGGTCGCCTAAAAGGTAGAGTTATGCCCCCTGCTTAAAATGGCCGCTATTGTGAATGAGAGTAATGTCCCTTTATTACAAAAAGGATGCAATTTTAGACATGATTAATGTCCTCTGATGTCAAAATGGCTGCCATTTTCGCGGAATATCAAGGATGTAGTCATAATGAGCGATTAGTATAAGTCGTAATAACATGTTTCACAGTCGATGCAAACGAAATAAGTTTAATTAAATACAATGTACACGAAGGCAAATGTGTGTCACAGGGTCATTAGTGTCGGGCCTCATTGTCCAATACTTCCTATATATATATCATTCCATTTTTCATTTACTTCATTAAATCATGTAACAGTATAACCATGTACACACAAAACCATTGGTACGGGCCTCACATCACACCATTTACATTCATGATGCACGGACTGGGTTTCCCGCCGTAACGAACCATTTTGAACGCTTTCTTCAGTCACACATTAAACGTTGCACTGGGTGGTTGTGAAAGTCTATATTTGTGTATGTTCGTTGTCTATTTGCAGGCTGAAAAGCCCTTACTCGTCACCAGACTCGAGTCTATAATTGTCGTACAAGACAACCTGCGACATTTGGCACCCAACGTGGGGCTTGGGTCATTTGTGGTTGAGGACGAAGAGGTGACAAACCGGGCGTAAGCCGGAACATACTGGTACATATACCTGTGTATGACGTCACTGTTTCTGTTGTAAACGCGTGTGGAGAAGTTTGTGTTGGTTTTGGAGCTGTCAAACTGTTTCGCTTGAGATTGGAACCTTCCACGGATTCCTTATTATTCTGACAGGAGCGGGACAAGTATCGTTTTACCTGTTATTATTCTGGATGGACTTGTCAGTGGAGTATTTTGATTGTATTCCGAAGTTTACTACTTAGAATAGCAGTCACGTGACAACTGAACTACGTCATATTGATACGTCAGTAGCTCTGACGTATCTATAAATTGTTCTCGTCTTGTTCAGTTTGATATATGTTAATTCCTTGTTACATTGGTGTATATGTTGAATATTAGTATGTGAGTGAGTAGATGAGTACCACAGTCTATACTATTGTTGACCATATCTGGACTCTTTTCGGATAGAGTGTGAAATAACTACATGTATCTATTTCATTACGTTTATGACCATATGCTGAGGTGGACATTCCTGTGAATTGGGAGTTGAGTGACATTCAAACCAATTTAGACTCGTAACCATTGTGTAATAGGAAACGTGTTCTGAGACATTATACAATTTAGAATTATTTTCTTTCATTCTTTATTGATTTATTTTGTTTGTTTCATTGTTTATTTAGTTTACTGTATTATTCCTTTTTTGATATTGTAGATTACATTGTGTGTGCATGTGAAAAAGAAGAGTCGTCACTTCAGCACAGTCACTGCATGGATGCATGTTTACTGAATACTGGATCAAAGGTGGAGGTAACTAACATAATTACTAACCATCATTCATTTATCATCATTCCCCTTCAAAGAAACGATGTACTAAATTATATGTCGTACCCTATATCATCCCTGATTATTGAACCCTACTGACGCAGTGTAGTCAGAGTATGTAAGGTCTAGATGTGTACTGTGTAATAGTTAATCTGTGTATTAATTGATTATACTTCCTTGCCTTACTTAGTTGTCACTTGTGGTAGTTATTGTAGATAGCTTATTAGTTAGTTGACTTACAAGTAGGAATGATTTATTAGTATATGCTATGTGTGCTATTAGTGTCTGTTGTGACTCAGTGCAGCATGATTGATAAATTAAATTTCAATTATGTGTATTGATTTAATAGTAGACATAAAACCACATTGTCATATTTTTGTGTAAGGAAATTTACTTTTATCAAAGCATGTTTGCTGCATGTATTTTGTCATAAATATCTAGTTCCAGGTAACTTTCAACACATAGAATTGTCGGCCCCAGTTATAAGCAGTGGTCGTTTCATTATTTATTTATATTAATTACATCTTGTTGTTGAGCTTGAATGTTAACATAGAGATGTATTGCCCTTATATTCTGGTTGCCCATCTACATTGAAGTTATTTTGTTTATTACTGGCATTCTTGTTTTGTTCAGTCAAATTCTTTTCTCAGGATAATTTATTGAATTATTTTGTGTCTGCTAAAATGGATGATACTACGAGGGATGTTAGTTATACTCCTCAGGACCTCCAGTATTTTGCTGAGCAGTTAAGGAGATCTGGTCAGTATGACGTACATGCCTCCACCAGTACTCCAGCCCCTGCTCCATCAGCCCCTCCTCGGAGTCACACACCAACTCCAGTAAGAGAATTTAATCATCTTGTTGAAGAATACCCTAATGTTGATCCGTGCCCTCCACGTCCCCCCCTTCCCCACTCGGACTCTAACATTAGGTATCCCATTTCTTACCTCCCCCATAAAGCAAAACATACATAGTTTTGCGTCAGACCATGCTTTAGGTTACGGGTACAGAGTGCCAGTTCTCCCTATATTCTCTGGTGAGAATAAACAGGGAGATAGTGCATTTGATGTGTGGAGGTATGACGTTAATTGCTTATTACGGGAAAATGTACATCCTATTCCAGTAGTAATGGAAGCAATCCGTAGGTCCCTTAAAGGTAAAGCCCGTGGTGTTCTTTTAAATTTAGGTGAATAGGCTACAGTACATGACATAATGTCTGAGTTAGATGGGATTTATGGGAATGTAAGGTCGAGTGAAAAATTAAAAGAACTTTTTTATAGTGAGATGCAACGTTCGAATGAATCTGTGGCTGAGTATAGCATGAGACTTGAACAAATACTCACCAGTATTCCGGGGTCTATGGATAGGGAACTTAAAAAATCAGATGCTCCGGAACCGAATCTGGTCTGGGCTGAGGAATGTTGAACTGAAGAACCTATCAAGATACAAACTTGATAGTGAAATCAGTTTCAACCAGCTTAGACGAGAGCTTCGTGTAATGGAGGAGGAGCTATGCCAGACCAAATCAGTTGACAAGCCTGAAACAAAATCTAATGAGGTCAAAGTGTGTATGAATAATTCAGACAGTAGTCAGGTATTGAAACAAATAGAGTTTTTGTCATCACAAATGAGTAAGTTGCAGTCTAGGGTTGATTTGATGGACCGAGACATTCAGTCTATTAAGAATGGCAAGCCCAGTAACACGTTTAAAAACAAGGTAAGGACTCTCCTGCTGATTTAAACTTAAAGAGGTCTCCCACAACGGGCCAGTAGGGGACCTTCCTATCTTTGCAGATGGCCCCTCTACTGTGCCTTTAATTGGCCATTCTAATGAGACCCAGGTATCTGTTAATGGCATTACTTGTCAAGCTTTAATTGATACTGGGTCCATGGTGACCACAGTGTGCTATTCATTTTATCATAAGTTGGATCCTACTCCTACACTTTATTAATTGTCCGACTTCAGTCTAGATCTAACTGGGGCCAATGACAGTGTTATACCGTATCAGGGATATACATTGTTAGACTTGTCCATTCCCAATACTGAGGTCAAGTCAGTTACTGTCCCTGTTTTAGTTGTACCAGATACTAAATACTCGTATAATGTACCGCTTATTATTGGCACTAACACTCTTAATTGTTTTAAATCTATGTACAAACATGCCACTGTTTCTCCTCAGTGGGAACAGGCTTTATCAACTATTGCACATATAAATGTTGTCCCGGTGAAGTCCATGGGTACTAAACCTATTACATTACAGCCATTTGAAACCAAAACTGTTACAGGTAATGTAAGACATGTGGGTAATATGACTACAGGTATTACTGAAGTGAATACTAATTCTCCCAGTTTTCTGAATGTTTGCCCTAGTTTAGTAAAAGTTAAGCCTGGGAACTCTTTTTCAAAAGTACCTGTTAGAGTTTGCAACTTAACGGCTAGGCCTGTTACTATTAGTCCAACGTCTGCTTTATGTAATATAAATGAAGTGAATGTTGTTCGCTCTGTTGATCCTCTTGAAGGATGCAAATCTAAACTGCATAATTGTGAGAAATCATTAGAGCAACTTGGCATAAAAGTCCCTGTAGATACTTTGACCCCTACCCAACAGGTTAGAGCCGAAGAATATTTATCTAATTGGCGCCACCTGTTTTCGTCTGGGTTGAGTGACTTAGGGTGCACTAATGAAGTACAACATGAAATAGAATTGACTGACCCCATTCCATTTAAAGAATCATATAGGCGTATTCCTCCTGGTATGTATGAAGAGGTAAGGGAACATTTGAAAGAGATGCTAGAAGCTGGTGCTATTAGGGAGTCTAAGAGCCCTTTCTCATCAAATATTGTTCTTGTTCGCAAGAAAGACAACTCTTTACGTTTTTGCATTGATTTTCGCAAACTAAATAGTCGTACTATAAAGGATGCTTATGCTTTGCCTCGTATTGAGGAGACTATTGATTGCCTTGCTGGGTCTTCATTATATTCTAAATTAGACTTGAGGTCTGGATACTGCCAAGTTCCCATGCGAGAGAGTGATAAGTCAAAAACTGCTTTTACCGTTGGACCGTTTAGGTTTTTTGAGTGTAATCTATGGCCTTTGGACTGACAAATGCTCCTGCAACGTTCCAGCGTCTTATGGAACGTTGTATTGGAGAACTTAATCTTCAAGAATGCGTTAATTATCTTGATGATATAATAGTCTTTTCCAAAGATCTTGATGACCATTTTAAAAGACTAGAGGCTCTATTTCTACGTCTAGCAGATTATGGGTTGAAGTTGAAGGGGTCCAAATGTGCTTTTTTCAGTCTCAAGTCAACTACTTAGGCCATGTAGTTAGTAAAGATGGCATAGAAACAGATCCAGAGAAGATCGAAGCTATTAGACAATGGCCGGAACCATCATGTTCGGATGATCTTCGTAAGTTTCTCGGGTTTGCAGGTTATTATCGCCGTTTCATCAATGATTTTGCTGCTATTGCAAAACCCTTGAATGATCTACTTGTTGGTCACTCGACCAACAAAAGGTGCAAGTCCAGAAGGAAGGCAACACCATGGAGCTGGACCAGTGAACAACAGACAGCATTTGACCTCCCCAGCTGGAGGGGGGCTAGAGTTCACCAGCTGTCGCACTACAGAGGGGTAAGACCCCCCCCCACTGTGCCTGCCCGTTTGCCGTGGGCTGCTACCCGTGTCGCCTGATGAGAGGATCCTGGTAGTTGAGCGGGTTCTGAGTTGGCAATCTATACTTGGTGCTCGCAATACACTGCTTTGGCCTTAAGTTGGGCTAAACGGGAGGTCTGGAAGGCCCGTCCTGATCAATCGGCTAGTCATGCCAAGCCCCACGATATATTGTACCCCCATGTCTATTTATATTTGTTTATTTTATAAATACATACATTATCTCGTTGACGACTTTCACGATTTACCTTTTACTTATTTGTATCTTGGAAGGCGGTGGCCCATGGGCCAATCGGATACTTGTTTGGCCTTTAACTGACATTCGAAATTTTCCAAAGTTTGTTTTAAGCTTGTAAAATGTTCTGAGGGAACTCATTTGTCCAGTTTAACCCTTTTATCACGAGTATATCATTGATGTATCCCTGTCATGACCAGTGTTGGATGTCCCCTGGTCATGTCCCCTTGTTGGACTCCGTGGCGGGTGGGGAGCATCAATGATGAACTAATTCAATCAGCATGGCAACCCCAAAAAAAGCCAAGCGAACACTCTCAGAGTCTGACTCTGAGACAGACATATCACACATGACCCCCCAAAACTTCTCTCGTTTCATTGTTATAAAATCTTCAGATTCAGAGAAACCAATCACTAAACTTTCCCCCTTTGTCATACAAAAAACTTTACAATCTATTCTCGGAACTCCAAGGTCCGTGAAGAAATTGAAAGATGAAACGTTGCTGGTGGAATGCACCACCATGCAACAAGCAAAAAACCTTTTAGGTCACAAACAATTCTTTGGGTTGGGGGTCGTTATAAAACCCCACCCATCACTTAATTCTTCCAAAGGTATTATTCGTTGTAGGGATCTCGCATGTTGCGAGTCCCTCGACGAAATAAAAACTAATCTCCAGGGGCAGGCTGTCTCTGAAGTCGAACGTATCTCAATTAAGAGAGACGGTAAGATTATCCAAACAAACACTTACATACTAACATTCTCAACATCTGTACTTCCATCCAGCTTAAAAATCGGGTATGAATGCGTTCCGGTCTCTGTGTATGTGCCAAACCCTCTGCGCTGTTACAGGTGTCAGAGGTTTGGCCATCACGAGACCAGATGCACAAATATTCAAGTTTGTGCAGTCTGTGCACATGAGGGGCCAGACCATGACTCTAAAGTCTGTCATGAAAAACCCCTCTGTGTAAATTGCAAGGGTTCCCACCCTGTTTTTTCAAAACATTGTCAGTCGTGGAAGACTGAGAAAGACATTTTAGAAATTAAATATAACCAGGGTGTTTCTTTTGTAGAGGCAAGGAGGGTTGTACAGAACCGCCAGAGGGACCAGGCACAGGCTAGCAGTAATGCTAGCTATGCCAACAAAGCCGCCCCTTTGGCGAACATCCCTCCTTGTCACTCTTGTAGTGATCTTATCAAAATTTTAATAGAAAAGTATCCTCAGATTGCAGAGGACCTTAAAGGTCTGGCCCCCTCATCTGTGCAGACACAGAAACAGCCTGCCCCAAAGGTTCCCCCCCCTGCACCAAAAACATCCAATCAGCCAAAAAAAACTGTTATACCCGAAAAACCAAAATCCATACCTCCAAAAACCAAATCACCAGCCCCTCCTACTACCAAGAAACCAATACCCACTCCAACTAAGGCCACATCGCCTGCCCCTACTACTACCAAACCTAAGGTGCAATCTGCACCAGCAAACAAAAATAACAGCAAACCCACTTCCCAACCTCCTAAAGAAAAACCTGCAGGTCACAAACCTTCACCACCATCACCCACACCAAAACCATGTAAAAAACCATGTAAAACAAAAAGTTATGAAACCCCCCTCAACAACAAGTTTGAATGTCTTAGTGACATGGAGGATGACAGTGATGGAATCTCTGTCTCAGGGGATGAGAGCATGCTCTCTGATGAAGAAACTTAGTCTTTTATTTTATTTTTAACTTATTTTTAATAAATCAGGACTGTATTCCATGAAATACACCTTACACAGTACATTTTTTCTCGTTGGCTATGTTGACCTTCAACCAGTCCGCTAACTAGTTAACATTTACAAGTATATCACGTTACCTTTTTTAGTTTCACATAATTTCACATTTCTTGCGCGCTAAATGACCAAAGCTGTCAATGCGCCATAAAACCACATGATAATAATTAAAAGTCCCATTGAGACTATACAAGTTGGAAAATTCATAAGCTACATCATAGAGATTGGCTTTTACAACAAGCTATGATATTTATAATCTAAAATCTCATATTATACTATATTTACCCCAATTTAACATATACAAGTATATCACGTACCTTTTTTAGTTTCACATATTTTTTTAACATTTCTTGCGCGCTAAATGACCAAAGCTGTCGATGCGCCATAAAACAACATAATAATAATTACCCTAATGATCCAAATTTGTACCCACTATATTTACACCAATTTAACATATACAAGATTATCACATAGCCTTTTTTAGTTTCACATATTTTTTACATTCCTTGCGCGCTAAATTACCAAAGCTGTCGATGCGCCGTAAAACAACATATAACTAACTAACTAACAGAGTTATACCGATAATGGTTGCATTTACATTAGCAATTTTTTTATTTTTCGCTTTTAAAGAAAGAAATTAGAACTATAAATACGTTGAAAATACTGTTAATACACGTACTTACTTCCAAATATGAAATCTTGTTCTTGAACAAAAACTTTTTCACCACTTATACATGTACATTTGTTTATTCTTCCCAACCTCCTAAAGAAAAACCTGCAGGTCACAAACCTTCACCACCATCACCCACACCAAAACCACGTAAAACAAAAAATTATGAAACCCCCCTCAACAACAAGTTTGAATGTCTTAGTGACATGGAGGATGACAGTGATGGAATCTCTGTCTCAGGGGATGAGAGCATGCTCTCTCTGATGAAGAAACTTAGTCTTTTATTTTATTTTTAACTTATTTTTAATAAATCTGGACTGTATTCCATGAAATACGCCTTTCACAGTACATTTTTTCTCGTTGGCTGTGTTGACCTTCAACCAGTCCGCTAACTAGTTAACATTTACAAGTATATCACGTTACCTTTTTTAGTTTCACATAATTTCACATTTCTTGCGCGCTAAATGACCAAAGCTGTCGATGCGCCATAAAACAACATGATAATAAAACAGCATTTGACTCTCTTGTTATGTTGCTTACTTCTTCTCCTGTATTGTCCTATGCTGATTACCAAAAGCCATTCGTTCTTAATGTTGATGCTAGTGCTCAAGGCCTTGGTGCTGTTTTATACCAAGAGCATGACGATGAAGAGAGAGTCATAGCTTATGCAAGTCGGGGTCTTAGACCTGCAGAGCGTAACTATCCCGCTCACAAACTGGAGTTTTTGGCTTTAAAATGGTCTGTAGTAAATAAATTTCATGAATATCTATATGGTAATCTGTTCAAGGTCCGAACTGATAACAATCCCCTTACTTACGTATGTAGTACTGCTAGGTTGGATGCGACCTCACACCGGTGGTTAGCAGCCTTAGCAACCTACAACTTTTCTCTACAGTGTAGGAGTGGCCATTTAAATATTGACGCCGACAGCCTTTCTAGGCTGCCACCTCACCAGCCTTTGGAATCCCCGATATTATTCAATGATGCTATCAAAGCTATTTGTAATGTTCACCTGTGTAATGTTGAAGAGATTCCGTCGGTTGAATGTATTTCTCTTGATCATCAGGTAGATTCTGACGCTATCATTGATACTGAAACCGATGGATTCCCTTTGAGTGCTGTTAAGTGGACAGAGGAACATTCCAATGACCCTACTATTAAGAGAGTAATGACGTTGATTGCCACTGGACACCGTCTTACCAGTCGGCAGTGTGCCATGGAAGGTCCTGAAGTTAGATCACTCCTCAGGGAGCGATCATCCTTGTTTGTTAAGGATGCAGTTTTGTATCGTAAGGGAATGGTCAGGGGTCATCCCGTTGAGCAAATAGTGTTACCTATAGTGTTTCATGATATTGTTTTTGTAGGTTTACATGACGATGCATGGCACCAGGGTAGGGACAGAACTCTTTCTCTGTTGAAATCTAGATTCTTTTGGCCAGGTATGGATTCCTATGTTGAACGTCGAGTGAGACATTGTCAAACGCCCTGTAGACCGGCCACCGCACTTGTATCTGTGCATACTACCTACCCATGTAACTGGTCTGCATGGATTTCTTATCGCTGGAGATGTCAGCAGGCGCATATGAGAATATTCTTGTCATAACCAATCACTTCACACGATTCGCCCAGGCCATACCCACCCGAAATCAGACAGCCCACACTACTGCCAAGATGTTGTTCGAGTCTTTCATTTGCCACTACGGCTTCCCTGCTCGATTGCACAGTAACCAGGGCCGCAATTTTGATCGCACTGTAATTAAAGAGCTGTGTAAGCTGGCAAATATAGAAAAGACTCGTACTACTCCCTATCATCCCCAGGGTAATGGTATGCCCGAACGGTTCAATCAAACCCTTTTGAACATGTTGGGTACATTGGATGATCAACAAAAGACCTCCTGGAAATCTCATGTACCAGCTCTGGTGCATGCATATAACTCCACTAGACATGAAAGTACGGGTGTTACTCCTCATTATTTAATGTTTGGGAGACACCCACGCCTAGCTATTGATGCATTTTTAGGTATCACGCCAGACAAATCAGTAAGGTCCACCAGTAAGTCAAATTACATTTCAGACTTAAAGAAACGCCTTGAGTTTGCTTATCGGGTTGCTAGCCCTGAAGCCAACAGACAAGCGCGACGTCACAAGAAGCATTATGACATTCGGGTACGTGAGGCTAAACTGGAACCAGGAGACAAAGTTTTGATTAGGAATGTGGGCCTTAAAGGTAAACATAAATTGGCTGATAAATGGGATAAAGATAATTATGTTATTATTGACCAACCGAATGAAGACATCCCAGTATACAGGGTTAGGAGGGAGTATGGACGGAGTGGTATAAAAACCCTCCATCGTAATCTTCTTTTGCCATTTATGGGACTACCCATCCGACAGCCTCCGGCGCTGGCAACCAATTGTAATGAGGCCCCGCCCACTGTTGAATGTGATTCGGAAGTGTGTGATAGAACTTCAGGAGTGGTTACGCGCAGTAAATCTCCACGTTATGTCATCCCGGCTCTTAGAGACAGACCCCGTCTTTTAAACCCATTGCTTCGATAGAACCATTTAGACAGAGGCAGTCTCAGCGACATAGGAGTCAGCCTAAATGGATGAATTCAGACTAGGTGAAGTAATTAAAACTTATGTTAATGTTGTTTTTTCAGTGGCAGTTTTGACAACAAGTTGGTAAGATTGTATTTTATGCATTTGCATGTGTTTGACGGACAATGCGTTGTACCGGTAGGTCATTTTGACCTGACACAACGTTTCATATTTCTTGTATAATTATACGGCGCTGTTATGTAACGGCTAGTATATTTTGTGGTTATGTGTTTTGCTCTCATTGAGGTATTTATGTCTGACTAACATATTATTATCGTTCAGTGATATATTACGAGTCGTATTTATTTTGTGAATAGCTTTGCTCAGGCTAGCGTTCACTGTTACTGTACATGAAATGCACATACTTAATTCATTAATTAATGTGTGCATGGTGTGTCCAATATAAGTAAGAGGTGCCTTATTATTGGTATACTATTAACGCTATTGTGTCATTGTTATGAATCTAGCCTGAAAAGGTTATAACTGACTTTATTCTTTTAAGAGTGTGATATTATGTAATAGTTTATCACGATGTTATATGTACAGAGTCGCTGCAGGGCTTTGATCACATACTTGCTTACTATACTATACTTACGTATATTTAGTGTTTTATAGTAATTTACCTAGCAGTAGTTTACTTAGTTAGTAGTTTAGATGTACTTGTAATGATCTTGCAAGGTTTTGCTAAATGTCGGGACGACATTTCCCTTGGAGGGGGAGAATGTCACAGGGTCATTAGTGTCGGGCCTCATTGTCCAATACTTCCTATATATATATCATTCCATTTTTCATTTACTTCATTAAATCATGTAACAGTATAACCATGTACACACAAAACCATTGGTACGGGCCTCACATCACACCATTTACATTCATGATGCACGGACTGGGTTTCCCGCCGTAACGAACCATTTTGCACGCTTTCTTCAGTCACACATTAAACGTCGCACTGGGAGGTTGTGAAAGTCTATATTTGTGTATGTTCTTTGTCTATTTGCAGGTATAGCTGTTACTTTTCACTATTTTCCTCATGTTGTTTCTTTGTTATTTCATTTATTATCTTCTTGTCAAATGTTGCATTTATTGCTATCATTTAATTGAGTCACACATTAAACGTCGCACTGGGAGGTTGTGAAAGTCTATATTTGTGTATGTTCGTTGTCTATTTGCAGGCTGAAAAGCCCCTACTCGTCACCAGACTCGAGTCTATAATTGTCGTACAAGACAACCTGCGACATTTGTAGTATCGGTATTGGACATATTGGTGACACAGTTACCGTTATCAGGCGGACGTGAAGGCGAAAAGTAACAAAGTTTTCAAATTAGGTTATTCAATATGGCTGAACGGAGGGTTATCTTGATTGGAAAGGCTGGAAATGGGAAAAGTTCCACTGGGAATTCTATACTTGGACTTAAGGAATTCGTACAAAAGAGAAGCCTGGTTGGTGTTACTCAACTTTGCGAGGTGAAATCCGGTTTAAGCAGTATAAACAGTCGTCGTTATTCTGTTTGTGATACACCAGGGCTGCTAGATGCTGATGCAGAGCTTATAGATAGGGTTCTAGAAGTGCAACAATCGGTGAAGATCTGCCCAGAACCACATGCCTTTCTACTTGTATTTAGTTCTTTGAATCGAATGACAGAGGACGAAAAAAGTACTATTGACATATTAAGGATAATGTTCGGTGAAAAAGTATTTGATCACTGCATCGTTGTTTTCACTCGTGGAAATGAATTTGAAGACGATGATGAATTTGATAAGTGTTTGAGTGAATCACAAGAGCTTGATAAATTAGTTAGGTCATGTGGAAACCGTGTCGTTAGGATTGGAAACCCAAAGCATTTTGATCATGAAATTCACATGAGAAGCAACATCAAATGTCTACTGGAAATGATCGAGGTATTGGCTTCTAGAGGACATCAAGTTTACAATTATAAGTTGCTTGGTTTGCATACAGAAGTATTGAAAACACATCCACGAAATTACAAAGGAGATATTCGTACGCAACTTGAAGAAATATGCAGAAATATAGGACGTGTAGTGACACGAGAAGAATGGAAGCCAACATTGCTGTTTGTCGCTAGTGGAGTCGCTGTGGCTTTTGGAGTTGCCCGCTTTCTGAGATAGTTACTAAGAAAGACGAAAACAATAACTAAATAAAGATAAACAGTACCGGAACAGACATGGCTGTACTGTGTTACACTGTAGATACAATCCAGTGTGAATTCGTCGTGACTTTGACTCATACTTCAATGGGAAAGCAATGCGGGAGAGCGATTTTACATTGAAGGCCCACTAAGTGTATTTGTTATCCCTTTAAACCGCAACACTTTTAAAATGCACTTGTACAAACAACAATAATTTATTTTTTCTTCTCGAAAAAACATATGAAAGACGTCATATCTTTTTTACAAAAAACATTTTTTACAATGTCGCACTTTTGTCAAATTGCTGATGTGCTTCCGCGACTGTCCGCATTCGATTTACATATTCGTTCGAACACAAGTATTGATGACGTCGAATTCAAAGACAAGAACAACAGCCAATCACACAATGTGTGATACAGTGGTATTGTTGATGGCAGTAACTAATATGTTAAATCAATTATTAATAAAAATTAATCTAATACAGATTAAAGATAAATCTAGCTATCTATCTATAAGTAATGCTCTACTTTCGATTCAAAATCTGTTGCAAAAACAATTTTGTACATTGTATTTCGGTCAATATTTTCCCAACCATATTTTCACAGCTCACTATCTCACAGTTTGTTTTAAGCCAAGCTCAATTAAAAAAAACGGACAATAGTATTGGTTACTAACAAATTGTTGTTTTTTCCGTTGAGAATTCAAATGATTCTTATTCTAATTACTGTTGTGTATGTTTATTATGAAGTGCTTAGCCTATGGAACTCATTTGTAAAATAAAATAAATCACTTTGTGTACTTGTCAAATTAAATTGATTCATAGAAAATGTGTTTACTTTAAATTGTTTCTTCGATACCCGTAAACGGTCTACCTGGTTTACACGGCAGATGGCTTTGTATCTGACAATCACAGCTAAGCATGCAAATTACTGATTGCATTGAAGTAAATAGTACTTATCGTTTGTAACATGTTAGTATTAAGCAGTTCTAGAGAAAAGTATCAATATTCAGCGAACATCTTAGAGTTGATTGAGATTAAGAAAGGCAGAGTTAGGTGTGTGAGAGTTGATGACATATATCGAACCAAGATGAAGCAGATTTTGAAACAATTTATTGAGCTGATGTATTTATGCATTCATAGTAGTATACAGTGCAACCTCTTCAGAGCAATATACTCTCAGAGACACACATTTTTGGCTGCTGTTGAAAGGTTGTTGCTAGAGAGGTTAAACTGACCGTATTTTTTTAATGCAGGAATTATAGATAATGAAGAACACAGATGGCTGCTCAAGAGAGAGTCGCTCTAGAAAGGTTGCACTATATATATAATGTATTTTGCTTGTTTTGTAAATAAACACATGTATGTTTACAACTGGTGACTTCCTTAATCTGTGAATTCCAAAGTAGGCGTATGACGTTTCAGTCTGTAAGGTGCAATACTTGGTTTTTGCTTCCATAAATGTGGATAATACGGATATATTATTTACCTATTTGGCTAATTTAGACTTGATAATTAGATTAGTAATTGCACGTTTTTGTATTTTCCGTTCGGCGAATGTATACAGCGAATTACGTTATGGGGTGCAGGGATTAATTTATACTGAAACACTGTATTCTGTTACTCCTTGTGATGAGATGAAAAGAGCCAGAGCATCTGTTTGTGATACACAGAGGCAGCTTGAGCCGACGTTAAACTAACATACAGGATACTAGAAGTATAACAATCGGATGAATATCCAGCCCGACACCATATAAAGGGAGATAACTTATAACATACACTTTGCCAATCTCCTACGCAGTGTTCTCCCTTTACATTGCAGAGAGTACTAAGGGACATAAACGCTGTGAGAATTTGAGGTGTAGCGAAGTCCTATAATCAGTTTTCTCCCTTGTCAAGATACAATAATTCGATGTTTTATGTAAGTAAAACGTAATATGCATGGAGGTTTTCGAGCTTTGCTATACTTTAGAATGGACAAGCTCTTCACATCATTATCTCCAATATCTACTGCGGCGATGATGACATTTTTGCTGTCATTTTCTTATATTTATCATTATACAGCCGACATTAACCTTCTTTTCATGAACATAAAACAGACGTTAAATCGCATACGTATATCAATCAAATCAAGAGATATATATTGAAGAAGCAAAACACTGTTATGAATAGTTTTTTATGGTAGAGGTTTCTGTACTTTATAAAGGGGGACCATCGCAGTTGAGATTGCAGAATGCAAAAAATCAACGAAACAGAGCAAGCTACCTTCAAATAAACGATTATCGGAAATAATTACATATTTTCCTGACGATAAATCATTTTACCTTTTTCCTGTTTCTGCCACAAGTTCGCCCGTTTTTTGAAGCTCGTCTGAGTGATCGAAAACATAAACATTGAAAGACATTTACGAATAAACAAACTGTCAGTAACGGTAATCTGACCTTGTTACTTCTGAACCAGCCAGTTATACGCGGTTAATCATCACAGTCTTTGATGTGAGTCTCGTTTAGAAGTGTATGTCTTCAAATACGCGTAAAATTCACTGTGAGATAGCTCGTTTGCGACGGAAGCGCGTTCCAGTTACACATGTTTACTATACTATAATCTAACATAAATAATATAGTAACTAAAGAAATCTTGAAACAATATACAGTTTGTACATTCTCAATTATTAAGAACATAGATACCAAAGTCAATAAGGAAATATTGTTTGAATCATTTATGCCGTAAAACAAGACATACTTCGTTTTATTGATCGATTGTCTCATTTTTGGAATTTATTTTTAAATCACAAATTACATAAACAATCAGAGTCGTGTAGAGACTTTTTCAAGTATTAGGATGGACCAATCCCAAATATCGGACCTTCAAAGATATGATAAGAAAAGTTAAATCTCAATGTTATAAATATGAACATCCTGCAAATATTTTGAGACATTAAACTAACTGATCAGTATTACAGGCCAAAACATCATTACTATGTGAAATATCAATGATCTGTCGCTTGCAATAGTAATATAACACGTTTTATCAAAGATGTCAAATTTAAATAAAAACAAACACGTTTTCTCACCCCACATCATCGTTTTTGTCACAAAAATTACAGGACATGCCGGTAACGTAGGGGGCAATAAACAGTAGTATATGCTAATGTAACGTTATGCGGTGTTGAAGATGTCGATTCACGGTGAAAAATAACAAATAATAAACAAACCAGCACCGACTATACTGATTAGAGAGAGATAATAACGTGCAACAAGGAACGCCACATACTTAAGGAAGTGCCCCTCCACGCAGACCCCCCTGGGAACAGGGGTGCAAGGAATGGCCTGGTCTCGACCATAGGGGATATAACTTGGATAATCAAACATTTTAAACGATATTTTCATAATCATTACTTTGAAATTAATCGAGCCGCTTCAGAATTCCGCATAGGAAACATTGACTGAATCTTACAGAACTACAACGAAGAACATTTATTTCTACTTCAAACGAATGTTCCATTTATTTGCGGTCAAGAACTATCAAGGTCAGAATTGACCAGCGATAAACATTTTACTATTGCTGTTAATGTGATTTATATACAGATGTCAAATAATTAAATATTTACTCACCACATGGCTAGTGTGAGATTCAATCAGGTGAGGAGTCTTGGCAGAAGTAGACGTTTTAATCATATTGACCAACTTAGCTAACCGGTGCTATATATCTCCCATATCTATGTAAAGTAAAATGTGTTTGGCTATTTACTAGTATTGATGCTGTTAGATATGCAATGTCCCATAGAGAGCTAGAGTCTAACCCATCACTGCTAAAATGAATCAATAGGTCAAGCAGAATGTATCGAAAACGCAAAAAGGAGACATAGAAGTAAACAACAACAACAAAGGCAAAATGGATAAACCACAAATATAAATAACTGATGCAAGTAGAAGTACCGTACTTAAAGGCCAGTAACAAACTTACCAATGGGGATCTCGCAATATACATATACAGTCGGACATCGTTTAGTCGACAACCTTCTATCCGAATACTCCATGTATTATCCGACTGAATATCAGGTCCCGGTGTATCTTCCTTAAGCACGCCGGATTGAGATGGGCTATTCGAAACCATGCATTATTCGAAATTAAATTTCGGACCAGATGAATTCGAATGAAGGAGTTACGACTGTATATAAATACATTACAGTCCTCTTTAAGGGTAACAGATATGACGAAATACCCGGTACTGTTAGCCAAAGAGTTCAGCATTTAAAACCGAACTGAGTGATGGAAATGGTCATATGGAACGTATATGTCGCAATTGGTCGGTTTGAACATCCGCCATGATTCATATTAGCATGTTCTAATCGCATTCTGAAACATGTGATATTGTAATAAAACATGTTCTTTGGTCGATACCTGTGCTCAGTTTGAAAATGTATTTACTACATATACTTTAACCGTAGACAAAGATGGATTCTGATTCAAATAGTTCGTGCATTGTCCATCGATACGGGAGCACTACTAAGTTTGTGTCTATTATTTTAATGTGATTTGCATCATTGTGAGGATGTTGTAACCGTTGTGATGTTACATTTGTACACTGATTACTTTCATACACATGTGTAATATATTTGATCGAATAGTCTTTATTTTGATCACCAAAATCTCCAAATTTTGATATGTTTTTCTTGAAACAATGTTGCTGTTCTCGGAATCAATTTGAAATATAACTTAAACCAATTAAAAAAAACAACATCACATACACATAATAAAATATGCAAAATAATATATTTAGATTTATTTTAACGCCGATAAATCTCAAATAATTTTATTAAATCCTCCCTTTATTAACCGTGTTCTTTTCAGCTTAAAACATACTGCAGTATACCCGTTCATTCTTTTGTAATTCAAAGATGATACTGGCAGCTGCATGCTTTTCTAACATTTATGAGGTTTATTCAATAATCTAAAGGTGCATCTTTTTCACAGATAATTTTTCACAAAATGCAATCTCTGAACATAATTGATCAATTTATTGGTACGAACAAACTTACAATTAATTGATCTGGTCTCGGAAACACAGGTACGTAAGCGATTAGTGATGAAAATCTTTTGATAAGCTACAATCATCATTTGATCATACATAAGGAATATTTTCCAATTGATAAATGTGACGAATCTGACACATAGTAGTGCATGTGGGGTTTATATCATTCTGATCTATCGGTTGAATATGTGTGTGTTTAATGTATGCACATGTTAAAGTGAAAGTATGGTGTGCCGTTCTCGACATGAATGTATAATATTCGTTGGCTAATAGTAAGCTGTTTGTGGCAAATTTGAGGCTGCATACTCTCACGTGACACAGTTGATACTTCCATGTGTTCATCCGTCAGGAGTCTTAAAACTTTAAGATATATATAGTTAGTTTATTCCGAAATATTAAGCATACTGCCCATAATTTCACATAAACAATGCAAATATATATACAAAAACACGAAATAGTATACATTGGTCAATGGTCATTTGACATGCAATAGTATGATTGATTAACATAATGTCAATCTCTTAATATAGTACTTATTACATTTTCATTGACACAATAGAATAGTGAGGAGAAAAAACAATTGAATTACTTGTTTCTAATACAACTTATTTCTTAGGTTAAAAGCTTTATGGATAAACAATGACAGATTTTTAACAACAGTCTTATTTTCTGAGCTTAATAATTAAACAAATTTTGGTATATTGTATTTTTTCTGTAATACTGTCTTATACGAGTATATATATATACGATATACTATCAAAACGTTTATCTACTTAACTGTTTCTTATTTTGTTCAGTTGATTAACAAAACTTCCATGACATTTTGAGATATTATGATGTAATGAAACTCTTTAAGTAAAAGAGAGTTTTAGCTATAACGTAGATGAAAGTTTGCAAGTTTGTCTGTTTTCTTTTAACACAACTGAACATCATGCTATGTCACACCGTACTAGTCGCAGTTTACTACTTAACACAATGATATGTTTGCAATTTGTACTAGCGATTCATATGATACCAGAACAGAACAGAACGTATATTTTATTTAGACTTGTACAAAGTACAACATCTATATAGAACATTTCATATATATACATACATGTATAAATACAAAATGTTCACGTGACTGCATAGCAAATAGAAAATACATTACAGTTAACACTTATTCATTTACAGTCGAGGATAAACAACTGAATATAAATACATCAGTTTATACCCAAAATGATACTTTGCTGCACAAGACACAATAGGAAACTGAATGGTAATTATCATGATGGCACTCTCGGGACACCGTACAAAAACCAGAAGAGAAACAATAATTAGTTTATTTAGTTCAGAATGTATAGCAGCGAATTTGAAGATTGTACGTTTTATATCAATGAAATATTAATGATTTATATTGAATCTACTCGACTTTCCCATGTTCTTTATCAGAACAAACATTAAACTTTTTCATAGGAGCAAAATTTCTATTCTATTACAATGTAGTTGTAAATTGTTGTTATATTTTAACGTTACTTGTCGTTTGCTATCTAAAACGTATCGATGCATATCCCTGTTTACGTGATTCGTGAATTCAGTTACCATCCAAACACGACGGATCGTTTCCGATTAAATCACTCAAACTCGCGAGGCTATCTATCCAGTTTAGACCACTTTTCCCGATTTGAAAAAAAATTCGTAAATTAAAATTATTACCAAGTCAATAAATGTAGTTGATAATGATTTTATATCTGATAAGTTCGTGGTGACTCCAACAACACATGCCAGATCCTGTCAAAGTAATAATTGGTGTCAGCAACATTACATAACATAGGGCGTCCGCGTCTTGGGCCGAGTACATAGGTCTTCCATGTAATGCAAACCATATTGTATTAAATATAAGATTTATTTGAAAAAAATATCAAATTGTTATCTAGGAAGTGTAGAATTTATAAGGAAGGCGCTGTTGTTATGGGGCTTTTAGTAAACCGGTGACTCAAGCTATTATGATGGAGAGTTACCTCATGTGGTCAGCTATGTAGAACCAAGGACATGCCTGAAGTCAGCTGGTTGGCTTCCTCTTATTTACAAATTCTATATTCCGGGATATGATTCGAGCCCGTAGCGTTGAGGGGCAAGTGATTTTAAGTCAAAGACCCCCCATCCCCGATGAGCATCAGTTTATTCAGTGTGTAAATATTGGCAAATCTTGATTGCCTGACGCAATGCGCAAAAAGACGCACCGCAGTGTGACGGAATAAAGCATTTTAAACATATGTTTACCCCTTCTGTCATGGCTGTACGGTAGTTTTTCAAACCCCCCATACTGCATTTCCTTTCCCACAATGCCTTTATGTTAGCATGTTATTTAGACGTTTCCGAAATTAAAGTAGCCGATTTTAGACATCAATACGAACGTAGGGAACGAGTCTGCCGGAAGACAGTTCGTAGTGAAATGTCAGTTGCCTAGCAAAATATGCGAAATTCAGCAAAATGAAAAGAAATCTCAGTAAGGACATCATTAAACATGTATATCAAAAACATCAAAAAAAAAATACATTTAATAATTGCATTACTTATGGCAACAAGTTATGCCGCTAGAAGTGTTTCGTTCTTTTCTGTCGATGAGTTCGTAATGTACCTTCGAGTAGTACCAGTTATAATTACTACAAGAGCATCATAATTCCAAACACAACTTAGACCTTGTAGTACATACTTTACAGACTTATGACAAGTGCACTTATGTTTGTACGTCAAGGGTAAAAGTAAAACATGTCTATCTGATTATAATCTAATTTTCAGATGGCCTAATGTAAAATCCTATATTTTCGCGAGACTAATATTTCACGAGTTGGAGTCATCATGTTATTTCGCGAGATTAAATGTCCGCGAGTTTCTACTTTCAGTTTTGTCGTAAAATTACCACGGTGATGTTCTGCAAGTATTAATTTTCGAGAATATAAAGATATCGCGAATACATTGAAAATTAAACCCTTGCAAAATGTTTTGATTTTACATAATTGTTTATGCCGCTCAGGGACATATTGTTTTGTGGCTTATTTTTTATGTACCAGGTCCATTCACTTCAATATAAATTTCTGTTTACATAATTGTATTTTTATAGTTATAGGGTGGTAGTTACATTGAACTGTTTCGCTCTGAAATAATCCTCATTCAGAAACTAAGTTTTTCAATATAAGATTTCATGTGGTATCTAAAATTCAAAATTGAAATGTCGATATCTGCAATTCGACTCGTTCATTCGACTATTTCATTTCGCATAAAACATAGTTACGAATAGACCACTTCAAATCGACGTGCCTAATAAGAAGATACACCGGGTCTTGATACTTATTTCGGATATTACAAAGTATTCGGATAGAAGTTTGTCGAATAAACGAGATCCGACTGTATCTGTTATTTTAATTATGTATATCGAATATATGAATTGCACATACTTGGTTTTTAAAGTTCGAATTGCTGACATCGATTTTTATGTTTTTAGATATAAGAATATTTTAAAACTGCAATGTTAGGTATCCATCAATTCGATGGTTGATTTCTGCATTATTTTTCGGATGAGTGAAACTGATATCTAATGGAGGCATTAAATAGTAAATTGGCACCATAAAGGTAACTAATACTTTTTCCTATGATAAAGCCGTTATAATCTGTGCCAATATGTGGCTTTAAGATTTATATGTTCCAAGTGGGTAATTTCTCTACAACTGCGCCATAAATACATCTGTACTAATCCATCAGTATCACTGCAAGCTGTGGTGAATTGATAACATATCACAATCAATTAATAGTACGTACTGATATAAAATCGACAAATCACCCGATAATTTTGGATGCTATATTTAGCCTACCTGGGTGGTAGTTTTTTGCTTATAGTGAATGGAACCGATGACGTATTCTCGACTAAACGAAACCTGATTACATATCAGGCCGTCTTCACTAAGCTTAACGAAGTACATGCACACCAGAGTGGGATTGACTTGGCTATAATGTAACATTTTTGTAGACTTTTTTAAACTCTTGAACAACACCATGCTACTGGGTTTGCAAGCAGAATGCTTTTAGTTTAATAAATATTCTGTTATATATTTGGCAAAACTTTTATGCAGCGACCTCAGTGTGTTCAGTAAGCAAGCGTAAATTAACCAATCATTAAGCACAATTGTGTTTTGTCTGAAACAATTAGGCATTTAGCTCTGACACAGCCTGGCACAAGCTTTGTTGTTTCCCTCCACATTCTCTACGGTTATAATTGCCATTGGCGTTAGCTCCACAACCATTGTATTAATCATTCTCATATCCGCCACCCAAGTCATCATCATTATTATTATTATCAATAGTTTTAATATCCCTATTGTTAGTATTATTATCAACATTACTATTACCATGATTATTATCATGATTATTATCATAGCTATTGTTTGTTTTAATGTTATCATTATTATCATCATTCTTATCATCATCATCATCATAATAATATTTCATTAGTATGTTCACTATTACTGTTGTTGTCCATATCATTTCCATTGTTTTTATCATCGTTATATTCATCATTATCATTGTGTTTATCATCGTCATATTCATCATTATCATTGTGGTTATCATCGTCATATTCATCATTATCATTGTGTTTATCATCGTCATATTCATCCTTATCATTGTGTTTATCATCGTCATATTCATCATTATCATTGTGTTTATCATCGTCATATTCATCATTATCATTGTGTTTATCATCGTCATATTCATCCTTATCATTGTGTTTATCATCGTCATATTCATCATTATCATTGTGTTTATCATCGTCATATTCATCCTTATCATTGTGTTTATCATCGTCATATTCATCATTATCATTGTGTTTATCATCGTCATATTCATCCTTATCATTGTGTTTATCATCGTCATATTCATCATTATCATTGTGTTTATCATCGTCATATTCATCATTATCATTGAGTTTATCATCGTCATATTCATCATTATCATTGAGTTTATCATCGTCATATTCATCATTATCATTGTGTTTATCATCGTCATATTCATCATTATCATTGTGTTTATCATCGTCATATTCATCATTATCATTGTGTTTATCATCGTCATATTCATCCTTATCATTGTGTTTATCATCGTCATATTCATCATTATCATTGTGTTTATCATCGTCATATTCATCCTTATCATTGTGTTTATCATCGTCATATTCATCATTATCATTGTGTTTATCATCGTCATATTCATCATTATCATTGAGTTTATCATCGTCATATTCATCATTATCATTGAGTTTATCATCGTCATATTCATCATTATCATTGTGTTTATCATCGTCATATTCATCATTATCATTGTGTTTATCATCGTCATATTCATCATTATCATTGTGTTTATCATCGTCATATTCATCATTATCATTGTGTTTATCATCGTCATATTCATCCTTATCATTGTATTTATCATCGTCATATTCATCCTTATCATTGTGTTTATCATCGTCATATTCATCATTATCATTGTGTTTATCATCGTCATATTCATCATTATCATTGTGTTTATCATCGTCATATTCATTATCTCTGACAATTGGTACGGATTCTTCTTCTTCATTACTTGTTATCCGAGTTACCATAAGTTTTCTTCCATTTTACCTGTGAATTATGATCAATCAGCCAACTATACATGTAACTGAATACAATTATAACCAAATATACCAATCAATACTACGGAAACAAGTTGCCCTTCAAAAGCTCTGGCATTGTAGTAATGATAATTATCATTTTTGTATCAATTATAATATTCGTAACAATTATAATAAAACAAGTTTATCAAGCCGTTGATTAAAGAAGGACACAGTGTAATGTTTGATTTACGAAGTTCGGAACAGTAGAGTTGCGTTCTTTTCTCTGACAAGTATAGTCGAGGTATTCCATTCATCGATGAGTGATGACAGGGTTTCAGTTCAGCGTAGAAAAAATGAGCGTTTTGCATACTGGTACGTGCTCCAGGAGTGGAACAATATTCCACAGGCTGGAATACACAGACATGTCTGTTTCATGCGCCGCCGTAATCCGAGACTTCTCTGACCCTATAGCCTTTTTTTTTTTTTGCGGCGTAGGGTCAGAGGAACTCCTATAGTAAAAACCCGGGGATTACTGAAAACCACACAGTCGTGTAGTCGTATACTTTCAACGGTGTATGTGGCGTTTGGTCTCATTTTAACGAGAAGTTAGCCGAACAAATCGGTTAATTGATATTTAATTTACCAATCTGCATCGATCACGTGACAGCCAGGTGCTTTGACCCAAATACATATTTACATGAAGAAAATTATTTTTTTAGCTTACTCTGAAAAGGATTGACCGTTACAACGTATTAAAGGTTTTCAAAACAAATGTTACGGTTCAGATAGGTTAATTAATATATTGATAACAGATGTATATGCTTGAAATGTTAATCCAATGAATGTTTACATAGATATATTGATTTAAAGTTCCTCTCCCGCGCGGGAGAGGAAATCCCCGGGTTTTTAATATACGAGTTCCTCTGACCCTAACCAGCAACATGAAATATCAAAAATCGTAAAAGGGGCTGGTTTAGGGACAGAGAAGGCTCGGATTAGCGCCGCCGATGCCAGATAATCCTCATTTCCGAAGATGGTCGTGTCCGATGTTTATGTTTGATTTTCGTTTTCCGTACCTACTGCATTAATCCTTTTCACGCAATGATAGATCCACGTTTATATAAAACATTACTGAACTATCATTTCATATTCCGAAACATCTCCTTACAAACATCAAGCGAAAGTTTCTATTTATGAATAGCGTATTTTTTCAGTTTGGCAGCAAGTCTAAATCATACATTACTGAACTAAGCTTATATCTCTACAATCGCCTGTTACTCAGAACAACAGTTTATGCAAGATTATGTTGATACCCAGAAGTTACGATACCACACTGGGCTTAATACCAGTCGTTTTATCTTCAATCCAGAATTAAATGGCCATTTGATGTGAACATGCCTCCTAATGATGATTGTTAATACCATAATGATAGTAATATTACCCAGAAATGTGTTATATAATTATATACAACCCAAAATCCACTTACAATAATTAAAACATTAAATAAACGCTTGCGTTCATTCCACTGATGTCTACCTACGTGTGTTCATCGCTGATATATAGCTAATACTAGGCTGAAGTTTAGTTCGGCAGATCATAAAACACCGGTATTAAGGTATAATACTTACTTCAGAGATTCCCTTACACAATAAACAATGCAAACTATCTAAATATAAATATACGTTTCTTACAATGTTTATTGATTTATATTTTAAGTCGAAGAATTTCCAAGGGGACATTCGTAGTTATCGCTACGGGTTCGAATCCCACACGAGACATAGTATATGTAAATGAGGAAGCTATCCAGCTGGTATAAATAAGGCTATACCCAGATACACGCCTATGCCAAAAATAACATTAAATGGGACACCATATGCCTTTTTAGAGGTAGAGAAGAAAGCGATAAAAGTTAGCTCTGTCTAAAAATGTTTGGTATGGCGCTATGTCTTGCCCAAATATGCTCTAATCAAAACTAATATTGGTATATAATGTCAAACAATGTTTTCGGCTTTAAGAAATGAAGCCCTTTTTCGACAACATGTGTGTCTGTTTTAATTATACAATACTTACCTCACCAGTCATCATCACCACAAGAACAATAAACGATTGTGTCATTCGCTAGCTACAAATGGCGTCAACCAGCCCAGACGAAATTGTTCCGCATGGACGCAATTTGTTGAGCAAAATTTGGACTGTCACGCTACCAATCTAAAGTTAGGGACTACTTTTCCTACGTTCGGCCTACAATTAGTTACGGCGTCGCTATTTGGGGTCACAAGTCTTATTCATGTGTAAACGCGGTACAAAACCGCGCGATGCGTTTCTTTCTTGGCGTCGGCAGATTCACGCACAATGAGGCCGTTGTCGGAGAAATGGCATGGACTGCCTAAAAATGATAAGTTAGTCTTCCTTTTTTAACAACCCAGATATGATTAGGATATGTATACATTTCTAAATATAATTTTAAGCCATGTTGGATTTTCAATCTACAAATCTTATTTTTGTTGTGAACGAAGAAAACTGTTGATAAATGAACAATAATAATAAAAAATATGCGAAAAGAATAAACTGCACTGTGCCATGATTCAGAAATTTCTTAATGCGGTGATATAATCCTCATATACAACCTAACGTCCTGTTTGGCTTTTATTATATAGAAGCTCTTTCTGCGAAATCTACAGAAAACCACATTAGTTGAAATATTGGCATTTTTTCCCTATATACATGTATATTTAATCAACCTATCAACTTTCGCTTTCGCCTGATAGGTCAATTGCCTTGAAAAAAGTTCATTGTGACCAGCCGCATATAGACAACAAAAGCATATTACCTTAATACGTTTGTATTTTTCTCCTTTTTTCTATCAGTTCCATTAAATCCTTTCTCTATAACTTATAATAGTCACATTTTGATAATTTCGTGCATTTATGTTTTTGTGAATATTCTTCTATGGATTGTAACAATGTACAAGTCAAGAGTAACTATGACATTTGTAATATGTATATATTTAATGTATTATCTGATAATTGAATACGGTATATACACGGTAATATTTTATGTATTGTTACCATTATTGTATATAATGCTATTGCTAATAAACGGGCCTGCTTGGTCCTAAAAAGAAGGAAAAACAAATATGTGCCAAAACCTGTCATAATATTTTACAGCGTCGTACTGTTTATCTCTGTAAATAATGCACATATTTTATGTATAATTGTATGTCATAGCTTTTATTCCGTCTGAAACACAGCTGTTAATTAAATTAGGACCACTCTGATTGGTCCTAAATGGATTTCATAAGATGATTTTTTAAGTATGCGCAATAGTGCACGAAATTATTCAGTTTCTTACACAGGCTTTTGTTTTATTATTACTTTTAGTAACAACTAGCAACTCTTTTTTTCAGTTTTATATGCATATATATCGTACGTAATTATTTATTACACTATATTGTATAACGTTAATATCTTAACGTATCATGTGATATTGTGATGTTTTATTGTAATGTCTAAATCTCTTATAACTCTTTTTAAGAGTGACTATATACAAATAGTTGGTTCTGTTTTTTATGTAATTGTAAAATGTATGTACATGTATATAGATGAGACGAAAATAAAGATTAAAATATATAATATAAGAAACGGCACCGATATGTTCCCTACTTGGTGCTGGGTAGAATTCTATTTTTCCTACCTCTAAAAACGCGTTTCTGATGTTTTTTCCTTCACCGTCTTAGTTAAAATAGTTAGTACGTCATGCAGCAATGACAAAAGCAAAGAATTTCAAGCGGTTTTGAAAAAAACACTCTCTTTTATGTAGGTCACAAGATTTAGGGTGTATGCTTATGCATTTTTAGTTCCATCGATATTTATTATTGCAGTTACTGATAACCAGAATTATACAAAGATTTTGAAATGATTAAGTGTTATTTTAACGTAAGACATAAATGTTTAGACGTTCGTAGATTATAAACTGCATAAAATGCAAAGGTATGTAAAACTGAGATTTTGTCCGAACATGTTTGATATTAAATGCCTTGTAAACGTTATGTTACTGTTGTCAAAAATGAAACAATACCATTATATACATGTGTTACGAATGGACAACAATCGAATTGTGGATGGAAATTGTACCGTCTATACAGTTGTTTGCTGTTTTAGCAAAGGGAAATCATATTTAGTCCTGTTTATTTACTTCGGAAAATGTTTCCAATTGTTTTTACTAACCTGAGATCAAGTACTATTTAAATGACTGCACAATTTTCAGATTTTTAAAAAACTTTTTTTCGGTCAAAGGCCGATTTATGACTTTTGAAAACCGAGAAAAAAACTGGTTAGGTCAAAAGATATAGTAACTACGTCGTATTATCAACTACTGCGTAGCTAAACTTACACAAACAAATAACGAAATGCAACAAGAAATAATAATTTCCATGGCCTAATTCCCGTAGATTTATTGGCGTTACCTGCACTACAGAGATCTTACAAGCATTGCCTGATAATTCTCGGAACAGATTAGCAACGCTGTCAGTACAAACCTTGATGTTCGTGTTAATCACATGTCGTGCATTACAAAGAGACACAAAGACACTTATGTTCCAAGGTTCAAAAATATATATACTGAGAGTAATGGTTGAATAGAAGGTAAATGTCAATGGTATTCCGAAATCAACGTTCGTTTCATAATATTTTGGAATTATTCCTGCAAAATGCAGATAGCTGCGCACATCATGGAGATAGATTTGTTGAAATTGAATGAAGTGAGTAAATAACTAGAACAAAATTAAATAATGTTCATTTTAAGTGGATGATTATATTTTTGTCTGAGCATTAGTTCAAGTACTGCATCAAGTAGACTCATTTCGTCGTATGGAAATATATGCGGATTTAAAACTTTTATTTTTAATTTGCTTATCTTGATTGTTTGTAGTTGAAACATTTTAATGCAATGAGCAGTTCTTTTGAATTTGTTGTTGTTTAAAACTGTAGTTATGTGAATATTTCATGGAATACACAATTCAGGTATATGTTTTATCAAATCGAGCGATATATGAATTGGATTTATTGAAATAAAGAGTGGCTCGATAAACTGATTTAGTTTTTGAGTTTCTAGGACAAAATACGCGACAATTTAGTACTGAGTGTTAGTAGTAAATATATTACTAAAATACCCTTGTAGGATTTAAGGGTAAAATATATTTGGAATAACCTGGCGCTTTTTGTTAATTCCAACATGACGACGGTTGACTTCTCACGTCGGTCAATGATAGCTCCTAAAACGTCGATCATTCCAAGGGCTTCTAGCGGGAGTTTCAAAAGGAACGAACACAGAATTGTGATAAATGTGGGTGGAGTAAGGTACGAAACGTACCGGTCAACTCTGAAGAACATTCCAGATACAAGGTTATCTTGGCTAACGAACTGTAGGGGCCAAAACCCCGAATTTGACCCCGAATCGGGCGAATATTTCTTCGACCGTCATCCTGGCGTGTTTAACATGATTTTGAATTATTATCGGACGGGAAAGCTTCATGCGCCTACAGATGTGTGTGGACCCCTTTTTGAAGAGGAATTAAATTTTTGGGGCATTGATGAAAAACAAATAGAACCTTGTTGTTGGCCAAATTACAGAGCTCATAGGGACGCTCAGGAAACCTTGGCCGAGATGGACGGGGGTAAGAATTATATTGTCTAATATTCATTGACCACTGTGTTACTTGACAAATATCTTTAAGAAAAAATAGTTTTAAACGAAATAAAATGGTTACGATTTATATTAACAGTACATTGAACAAATAATCCAAGAAACTCGTGGCATATTTCAACATAATTATAGAGTATACGCCTAGTTCTTTAATAATAACTGATAATTTGGATTTACTACTTTAGCGATCAAAGGTATCCGAAATCAAGTTTATTCCAATTCACGAACTGCAGCGAACTTATAAAGTGAGTTGATTGATTCGTATCTGTTAGCTCTTCTTTGAGCGATATAATTCCGACGTAGCGTGTTACTTTTAAACCAATAGGTAACAGTTTGGATTAAGAAATGTTAACATAAATATCATAAATATATTTTGTTAACGTGAATTAATTTACGTATTGAGAAAATCGCCCTGAACGAAATCAAGGTCGGACACGTGATCTCAATAGGACTTATAATGTTCATAATGATATTTGTACAAATGTCATACATATTATATATATAATTCGATAATAATACTTAAAGTAATGAAAATAATTATATAAAAACAATCACAGAAATTGCATGTCTTATTACGAACCATGTAATTAAGTGGCAGACAGTTATTCACATATACAGTGCAACTTCGCCGAAGCAGCCCTCTCTTGAGAAACACCGCTCTACGACAACAGTATCATCTTTTCCTGTACTGAGAATTGACTACCAATTTATCCTCTCAAGAAATCCAACATATCAAATCTGACAAATATTCATCTCTCAAAGGATGTTCCTCTGGCCCCGTATTTGCCTTGGTTCCGGCGTTAATTAATGAAGATTTTGTATCTTGGTGTATCATTATATTCAGCCAATTCATGCTATCAGCGTTTTCCAACTGGTTCAAAAGCGGTGTGTTAACAACTAAACATTTTGAACAGTGATACCGTAGATAATTTACAGAACACCCACCTATGCTCGTCTGGAAAAGTCATCGCAAATCACTCATGACACAATTAGTTAGACACTCGGCATACCCAGTTAATTCGAACGACCCTGAGGCAGCACAAGCAATTACAGATGATCTAAACACGGAAATAAGTATTTTATCCTAATCGTAAAAAATAGTTGCTTTTCAAATGCGCCGTAGTATTTGACTAACAGAACAGACTAATTGCGAGGTAACATAATCATATTAACATTAACAAATCGCTTTAACACAGGTTGCCATTTGTTTGTAAACAGTTATACCAAATCATTTGCGGGAAAGATTTTTTACGTACGAACAAATTATCGAAGTTCGACTGTACCGTATATCTATCTGACAAATAAAAACATCTTTAAAACTCGTATTTTTCTGACATTCAAAACATATGTTCGTCTTAACTATTAGCCGTCTACATGAAATCCCCAAGGAACATAGTTTCGTTTGATATATAAATCATTATATACACAGTTTCCGCTCTCTGATTCTCTTTACTTTTCATGCATGAAAACAATAATGTCTAGCCTCATGACATATTAATTGTGTAAGAAATCATGTTACGAAACATTTTGAGTACGAATCATCTTGTCTGTCGCGATAACAATACGCGTTCTTCTAACATAATGATAAATGTACGGCGGTTGTTATTCTTAAGGGCGTTCATGAAAATGTTCAATTTTATCAGTTTTCTTGATGTCTGTCTGTATGAAGTAAGTTACAACCCTTTTTATTAGAGGCGGGTATTATTTGCTAAGTTAACAAATTGCACATAATATGCTTTCCAGCGGCACTACAATTCCTAAAAAATCCATTTTTTTGCAGGTTTCCGAAAATTCCGTAAATAAGAAAAATATAAAAGAGGTTCTTAAGAAGTTAGCTCAGATCCGAAATTTTGCTTGGATGTGTATACATTTTGAAAATCATTTCCTTGATGAATATGGATTTGAAGTAGTTTTAAGCAGAATGGATTTAAAGACCATATCGAACTTTCTGGCTCATCCCAAGATTCACCAGTTCTGATCGATAATTAGCTCCATGCTATAACCGATTTTAACGTCTCCTGATCATTATCGTTCGCGACATTTTAATCATTCCGCTGTGTTTAGACAGCATGTTGAAATTGCCCCTGACTATAATGATTTATCAGAATGTACTAAACATTCTAGTACTCATTGTATTTTGTTTCTGTATGGTATGCTGTAATATGGTAGCTACTTAGCTTTCTAGTATCGCAAACATACATTTATCTCTTTTCAACATAAATTATAATGAGATTGACCAATACAACTACTTAGTTTGTCTGTCTATTACATTAAAAAAAACATGAACTTGTATTTTTATGATGGAGTGCAATTATTTTAAATCATCATCATAAAATTATGTGCATTGATGATTATATCTAATTGATAGTAAAAATATATTTATTTATGATGTATTATGTCTAATTATGTACGCCGGAAATAAGTATAACACTAAAGACTGTAGTTTGAATAATGTATTCTGTTCTGTTCTGTGTAGTTTTGCATTGTTTAATTTCCCTTATTTGTTTAATACTTTTGCAAACAAACATTCAATTAAAAAGCAGTTTTAGGCACAATAAGCGGGTCCTGATTATTGTATGATTTAGGAATTAAATCTGGATGAATTAATTACCAGACGGTAAACAATGATAACTTTTATCATTTTTTGCAAAAAATCCAGCAACGCTGTTTTACTTTGTATTTACAATATTGAAGTGAACGAAAAGTATTACGTGTATTGCATTCACTGAATGATTTCCCTTTTGCAGATAAAAAAAACAATATAAAACTTGTACAATGTATATCAAACATAGTGCTTTTAAATCCATTTATATAAGTTATTCAGGATATTTGTCTAAATAATTGCAATATTAATAGCAATACTGTAATTCGTTTCACTTTTATGTATAAAGTTAAACAATATATCAATCCAAAAATATTGCAATCGAATGTTACTGTTTTAAAATGCACACCAGACCTATACATATCAAATATCAAATCTATTGTCACACTATAATATCTCAAGGCAATTCAACAACAAAAAGAAATATTTCCCCCAAATTCTTCCCTATAAGCGCACTCGATGTTAATTAACAGCTTGTATAATCGCCGCATCCGGATTTATCACTTTAATCAAATGGCACTGTTGGATACGATAAAGTACACGTCAATATCTAGTGTATTTGAAATTTGAGAAAACACTGACATAAAATGTCGTTAAAAAGGCTGATATATTAGATCTAAAAAGTGCGTTCGAAAGTATGCATTTTGAACACTAATATATCTCTGCACACAGTATCTACATTTATTGGAAAGTGTTTAAACTCAAATATATTGTTTTAGCATCTTCTTGTTTCAATGTAAACAGACTTTAAAAACCTTAAACATGTTAGTGAAGTAGAAATTACAGAAACGTGATATTTGCATCAACATAAAGTATGATATCTAATATTTGTTTTGCACACGAAAGATACCTTAATAGATTTGATTGATTCCGGTTGGAATACATTTTTCTTCTTGGATTCAATAAGAAGTCTTTCCATCCACCGTGGCTCGAAAGTTGGGTATGTAGTATATAAATGGATTAATGAGACTGTCGATACATTCAGAACACGATCACTGATAGCTAATGACTATGGAACACTGATTCACATAAAATCATTATCCGCTCCACCACTAACAGTACTAACAGTCTTCCGGATGAGACAAAAACCGAAGTCCCGTATATGATGCTTTACATCGAGCACGTAAAAGAACCAGTGGGCGTTTCTTAAACTATGGCATCTTCTGTATCATGCACTATCCTCCAAAAATTAAAATGACTAACATTCTTCCGGAGGCGTCGCCCATATTGGAAACCGTTGGCGCCAATAAATAATCGCAAATACACACACAGGAGGTTTTCTATTTCGGATTTCGGCCACGCAGCATAAAAAACTTAACCCAGTAAAATTCACTTTAAGTTTCTTTTGCATCAACTACGCAGGGGTATATGTCTATTAAGAGCTATGTAAATTTAAGGCTACTAAGCTAGGGCAAGAGCTAGCCCCTTTTTACCAGTATAGATGGTTCCCACATTTACAATATTTATCTTCCTTGTTCTTAATCATCAGCAATGTTGATAGGCAAAACTGATAAGCCCGTATATGGGTAATTTCCAAATATGTGATAATTGGGAAATTACCAAGATAATTTGCATGTGACAACCACTTTGTCTTCAACTTGCTGAGCCAACTGCCCACATTCTCGATGAATGAATACGTTATTTTTTTATATCTGATTAGTTTATCGTCGTATACATTGTATTCCCGGTTTAAGGCAATTTGCCTTTCAATATGGCCAACAATATAGCACAAAGGATGTAAATATTGTAAATGTAGGAACTATATATAGTCCTAAAATTCCTTATGGAATCCCTAAATGTCTTGCAAAGGTCAAACAATTACTTTTTCTCAAAAGCAGCTGAAAGGCCAAATATAGTTTATAATGAGCTAATCGGAGATAAATCGCCTACTGTTTGTTGTTTTCATACAGCTAATATCTTATCTCCATTTCCTTTCGTGTATATGTATGTTAGCATATGTATCATACATAAAACGTTCTATTACCTCTTCCGAATAAAACTGTACAGTATATATAAATTATATAAATTGTTTTGCTGTTCAACAATATCTGATTTCACTATTTTGAAAATATGTTTCTATGTACAAAAATGTACCTGTATTTAATGTTAAATATAGTGTAATAAGTTATCCATAGCTGTACAAGTTAAATATCAAAAATACAATAAGAAGCGTTAGATTTTATAGGGTTTTTTTTCTGTCATGCGTCCTGACAAATTATTTCGTACAAACAACACAAGCCAGTTCTCTTCCATTGACATAAGGTCCACATGGAAGAGAACCACAAATTCCTTCAACTACATAGAGCAAATTTCCGTTTTCATTTGTGTGACCGTGTGCTGTGAACTCTGGTTGACCGTCGACGCAGATATATTCACTGGACGAATGGTAGTTTCCCATCGCCATAAGATACCCCGTATATTCCATTGTCCATCCTGAATGGGAAACCATAATAAATAAAATAAATAAACTTTTTCGTCTTGATAATACATGATGTTAGAAACACTTGATGCCATGTAATTACATTTATCTACGAAATGACATCCAAGTTTTTTGGAAACAAATTTGCAGTAAAACCTCACTTAAAGGCCACCTCAATAAAAAGACCACCATTTTCAAGTCGATTGTCACTGTTCTGCTCTTTATTCAAACTCTAAATTAAGACCACCTCAATAAGAAGACCTGTTTTCAAGGGTCCCAGTGGTGGTCTTATTATTGAGGTTTTACTGTATATCAGTACCTCACTGAATTTGTTAATTTAGTTTTAACTTATTTGACATCGATTCTCTTAACTTTGCACGATGTGTTATAACAATTAATATAGAAAGGCATCAGGAATCACAACACACAAGGCGTACATCTAACCCGATAACACTAAGAGACGCGAAAAAGAAACATATTAACACTGTAGAGACCACACTCACTAACGCATTTGAGCTTACAATGTAACCGAATCTCATCATATTTACAAACCATCGTAGCAGTTGCTCCTTGCCGGTATCATAAGTTCGGCGGCTTTACTGGTTTTACACACGACACAAGGCACGTCTTCATCATCAATGTACTGTTTAAATGGATTGTTAGAACTACTGTAATCGTCCTCATACTCTGTTCCATAAATCTTTGACCCCTTTCCTGCAACAAAAGACAATTCTCAAATTGTAACACCGTTCAACCTGTTTCATGTATCTTTCAACATGGCGCTTACATCTTTTAAGCCCGATCCGCTTAGCTCAGTTGGTAGAACGATGGACTGTGACTCGGGATGCATATGTTCTATTCCATGACAGGACAGGTCATGTCCCTTTGTAACATTTGGCTATGATCATTTGTCCTCTACCTCTGATTCTTGCAGATAGTTGTCAGCTGTTAGTACTGGTTAACAGAAAACTGATTGAGTCAAATGACCACATTTTACTACTGAAAACAAATATTGACAAATGACGTTAAAATCATATGTAACAAAATTACAAAAACTAAACATTTGACATGCCTTTTGATATTAAGTAACATACATTTTTGTGATGGTTTTTGAGTAGCGGCAGATGATAAAATGCACATTCTCTTTATTTCTAACATTGAATATGAATATGTGTCAAAACTATATTTTACAAGATAATATACTTCATAGATAGTTTGATGGTAACTTTTATATCTGTATATACAAGCGCATGTGGGCTGGTTCTATGTAAGGAATGTTCGAACCTTGCACACCGTCCAGATATTTCGCCCAGGTTGGATTGTCAGGTAAGCAGACATAGTTTCCGGGTCCTCCAGTGTACGTGTAGTAGTTACCTCCAGTATATCCTGAAAATATCTCCATACATTTAACACTGCCTACGTATCTCACAAACAGCCACACCACATGTCTTATGCGACTATAAGTGACCTTTTAGAGGTTCAAACCAGCGACATTAACGGTGACTGCACTGAGCAATAAAAGCGACTATGCACGCTATGTCATCGACTCGAATAACTTTGACACTGATATAGCCGTCATTGCTTCAGTCGGTTCTCTTTCAGATCAATCATAAGTATCTGGGAAAGGTTTGAAATGCAGAAATGCTCATTATTTTCATTATAACTTCCTATAAGTAAATTTGATATGTAGAGAATAATCGAATTAAGCATATTGAGAAGAACATCTTCGATTCGTAAAACAGATCTAACAATTAGCTGTCTCCGTAAATGGTTTATTGCTAAAATGTAAAAACAAATATTGCATAAAAAAGTACAAATACTATATTATAGCTGATGTCTAGTTTTAGTCACACATTATTTCGCCAATATCGGGAAAGGTCTAGATCTGAGGGATGGAGAAAACTTCAGTACAGTTATCATTTCCAAATTCATACATGAATGATACAATTTATTATTTCCCTAAGGTTGAAATGTGCAAGACGCTGAGAGCAACGGCAATTACTGTTCTTGTTATTCCGTAAATAAATAATATTTGCAAAGTTCGATTCCTAGGTCAGAGAAGTTGTTGACATTTAAGTCCTTACCAAAAATATTCTATTGGCTATGTTGGTTAAACAGGAAATAGTACAAGTGGTCACATCTTGTCAAAGAAACACGGTGATTTAGGTTATGTTCTCAAACTGAAATCAGTTTATCTTCTCTCAAAACTCTAACATACCTTTGTACACGATTTCTGCAGTGGATGGACATGACGACCTTCCCCATCGTACGTATGTACTCCCAGTACCTGTGACATGATAAAAGTTGATAACTTAAGTATCACCCATTTTCCTGACAATGATGTAGTTTCAACTCATAAACACTGACATTTTGGTTAATGGCGTTAGGCCAGCGAAAACGTACACTATTTGGAACTCTTGAAACTAAACTTTTGTCTCAACGTCATTCAACTCTGAAATGTCGCTTTACTAGTTTCTTGACTTAATATCTTGTATTCTTCCGGTCAGTGAAATAATTATAAAAGAAATTTACATTGGCACAAATTATTCTCTCTGGAGCCATTCAGTTCACTTGAAAAGAGTCAGAATACCTGGAATATGTTTATGGTACATTGTTTCAGGGCTTTGCAAAAGTTCTAGGAACATCTGACGCGTTTGGCAAATTTTAAACAGTTCTTGTAGCTTTCTGCAATGTTCCTAACAAAATTTTAAGCAAGTTAAGAACCCACTGCGCATACAAAAGCGGTAAATGTAACACCTAAATTGCTTTTGGTCAGACACAAATTGTATTTTTTTGTTCAGACAGAACGGCAAAATGTCAAGCAATTTCGGAAAGTCTTAAGTCTCAGTATGTTAGTAACCGTTTGCATCCATAGTTTTTTCGGGAGAGCTACTATCGAGTATTTCATATCAGACTGTTACTTTAGCAATTAAAATAAATCACAGCCGACCATTAATAACATATTTGACAAATCAATATTGTTGTTGTTGTAGCTGCATAGGAAAGGCGAAGATTTAAATCAAATAAATGCTTTTCTGTTAGGTTTGAGAAATGTCCATTTTAAAACATAATCGTCATACCTTGTTGTAAACTATCGACAGTTTGTTTTAATGTGGTTATTTCCTGTTCAAAATCCATTTCAACGACGAACCTTTCTGACTCCTTCTTGATTTCGGCCTTGCTCTCTGAAACATTGGGAGACAGACGTTATATTAGCTTGCAACAAGGGCAGAACATATGCCCACCTTTGACGGAAATATTGTCCGTAGTGGCAATTGGTGTCACCATACATGTATACTGTAAAATTGGAAGGTCGCTATCATATTATTGTCTTTCTTAGATATTGTTATCCATTTCCGTATAACCACTTGACAGTGAGTAATAACGTCTGCACATGAATTAGTATTTCAGTGAGCAGCAATAGTGGAATGAGATTAATAATGAAATAATTTGAAACAGTACTTTTTCACAAAGTAGGAGGTACACAGTTAAGGAAACAATATACAGCTTAAAAATCTCGCGTGTCAACCGCGTATGAAATAACCATATACCTTAGTCTGTTTGAATCTTATTGGGCATCCAAATTCATTCATGTGTGATACCCTTTTATACACCTTTACATATAACACACACAGTTGCATATTGCCCTCTTAAAACTTGATAGCGAAATCTAATGAAGTCTCCTTGGATGGTCGAGTGGTTATGTTCGCTGACTTCAAATCACTTGCCACTCACCGCTGAAGATTAGAATTCCACCAGGAATGTAGAATTTGTAAGTGAGGAAGCCACTCGGCATTTTTACGGAAGGTCGATGGTTCTACCCAGTTGGCCTTCCTCTACCTGAATAGCTGGAAAATTACTACACGACACCGACTGTCTATGTGACTTTAAGCCATATTACAATAAAAAGCGAAATCTATAAACCTGATATGTGCTCTGTATTCGCTCCTTGTTCCTTCTGCAGAAGTCCTCGAATCTGCTTCTCCAGTATATGCTGTCTTTCCTTCAGTGCGGAAAGTTCTTCCTTCACCGTGTCACATTCGCATCGGTGGTCGTTCTTTGAATTACTTGGGCCAGTTAAACTGCCAACAACTCCACATAAAATCGTAATTGTCCTCAGCAGAAACATTATGTTTGCACTCGACCGCTATACGAATTGTCTGGGTTATTTACTTATCGCAAAGACAATTCAGGTCATCTAGAGATAAGCCATTTAAGTAGCGTCATGTTTCTTTAAAAGTACTTTCGCCGATTTGAGATGTATTGCACTGCATATATTGCAATATTGCAATATTGCCTTGTCGACATACCCTAAAAGAATTGTTAATAAACTTGAGAGTGGGAATTTCACGACATAGTGACTCATCAGACAGATCTAGGAGACGAAATTAAATAAAAATGAAAGTGTGCTAATTCAGAAATATCAAATATTAATATGTCCTACATAGATATTTTGATTGATTGCAGTTCAATGTTTGTGTATACGATACAAATGATGTCAATATTTTCATGAATGTTTTATTAGTTATTTGTTTTATTGTTCAAAAACCCGCCCGGTCAGCTCAGTTGGTAACGCGCTAGGATGTCACCCTGGACGTACTGGTTCGATTTCCGGTAGGGGCAAGTCATATCCTTCCATGACCTAAGGCTACTGTCATTGGTCCTGCGCCCCTGATTCATATGGAGAAGTTGTCAGCTGCATGCGAAAGTGCAAGTTGGTACAGACTGATCATTTATTTCAGGCAAACTAGTTACGTCAACTGCCCGTCATATATAGCAGAAACAAAAAGCAATTAGAAACTGCCATATTCCCCGCCGAAAGAAATACTGAAAAAACTGTATGATACAATAACAGGGAAAGTTTCAAGTCGGAACATTTTACATAGAAAAACAGATATCACTAAACACAGCTATGTCGAGTTTTCTAAATGCAAATACTTTGCAATAAACCATCGATGATGTGACTGTTTGCTTGTGTGTCTCTATCAATAGGTTATTGCAAGTGCGAAATCCGTTTTTAATTATGGAGCAATATAACATTGAATATGGTAAATGATATTATTTAAAAGAGAAACAATACAGATGGTTGAATGCTAATATTACTCCAGCGCAACACGTGCATCTGTTCTTGGCAGAAGATTTAACTAACTGGAAGTACAATGCGAAAGTTAGAAATATGGTTCTCTGGTATCTTACCTCTGAATAGGATCTGTTTGTATATGAAGGTTATGTCAATATTCTATAGTATTTTGGAGTTAAGAAACAGAAAACAATTGATCTACCTATATTTTAATTTTGAAGTCTGCTCAATATAATACTCCTGGAGTTATGCACTGGCCAAACATTAATTATTACAAAAGAATCCAGAACACCAATGGATGCTCCCCGAAGCATGTACTTTTTAAAATAGAATTGTTGTTTCCTCCACTGCATTGTTTCAATTTATAGCCAGTAGGATCAAAATAAGTTATAAAAAGGGAGGTTATTCAAAAAAAGAATAAGCCAGAGTAAAATTCTACTGAAATGCACTACAATTTGTGGCCACTTATTTGTATTTCAAACGTGGATCATTCAATGATAAGAGAGTTCATAGTTTATAAATTATAAATATTGGCGCCTTTTAATGTTCGAATCGGTTAGTTTAGTTGTTATTGAAATTCGAATTGGCCTATCTCATATATGACAAGCATTGTGCAGTGAAACCTCTCTAGGGTAGTCCATTGAGCAACAATGTCTCTTCAACGACATTATCATTATTCCTTTTAGTACAAAATTAACTCCAAATAATCATCTCCACAACAACAACCTCTCAGCAACAACAACCGCAATTTGCATATGCTAAAAGGGTGTTGCTCTGGAGAAGGATCACAGTAGACTTTCGTATAAGAAAACAACAATTGTTGGCTTAGTTTATTTTTGACGAACATTTATTGAGCAACCTCACACAATCGAATATTTCGAAACATCTATTTACTGCACACTGCACATGCCAGCTCTCTTCCTTGTACATATGGTAGGCACGGAAGAGATCCGCATACACCTTCAACAAAGTACAACAAATTTCCGTCCTTGTTTTCGCTACCATGAAGAAGCGCTTCGGGGTTGCCATCTACGCAGATATATTCTGATGCCGCCGGCTGTGAGGTGTGAATTGTCATGAGATAGCCTGAGTACTGCAGTTGCCAGCCTGCAAATATCGGAAATACATTCTGAAAAAGCTACGGCAAAATTAACACTTTCGTATATCTATCCCTTTTGGGCTCGTTGCCGAAACGACGAATAGTAGAATATATTTATTTATAGATATTAATATTATAAATGGTAAAACACATGTCATTGACTGTACATAAAATCTACATGTTGTCTGCGTACAAGTACAAATACATATTGTATAAAAAAAAATAGTTCAGATTTTATAAGTAGACAAATATACACACACAAAGGAATAACGTTTGTTTATGCATGGATGCTATACAAAATGTTTGCTCGAATAAGTCTGCTGTAAGTATGGTCAAAACAGAAACATATCGTGCTTAATAAGGATACGCAGACCACATAGGGTTTTATTGAGGCGTTATATAGCAATAATCAAACCAATGTTAGGAAAATATGAATTGATATGTTTCTCTTTTTTTTGCAAAGAGCAACTATTCATTAAAGGTGCATATATTCCTTGCCGCTAGAAATACAACCTCTTCAAAGCGGCCCTCTGTTGAGCAATAACCTCTAGTCGTCTTGTAGACAACAATAGCTTTTATGTCCAGAAGTAAGAATTAACTTTCATTTTAAACTCTCTAGTCGTCTTGTAGACAACAATGCTTTTATGTCCAGAAGTAAGAATTAACTTTCATTTTAAACTCTCGAGAGTAACAAGCAAAATGCGCGTTTCACAAAGTGTTTTCTATAGACAGATTTAGTGTCTCGATACATTGATAGCATTATTTTCAGCCAATTAATGCTATCAGCATTTTCAACTACATCCATGATAGCATTTTTCTGCCAGATATTGATATCAGCATTTTCAACTACAGCCATTTTAAATTGTACTCATTACCCTTACCAGGATAGCAGTTGGTTCTGGCAGGAATCATAATGGTAGAGATATGGTTGGTCCTGCACACGACACAAGGGGCATCTTCGTTGTGAACGTCATTTGGGAATGGGTTAAATGTACCAAACAGTTCATACTCTGTGCCATAAATGGCATTTCCCTCCGTATATCCATTGGCAACTGCGACAAGAAGTGAACTGTACGTTAAATAATTGCTCCAAGGATTTACACAATCAATTTCTTTTAGAATTGAAATTTAAAAAAACAAAGATATCAAGTATTTAAACCTTCGGTAGCGTATTTACGTACAAAACCATTGCCGAAGTAAAGTCGCCCAAAAAGAGTTTAAACAAAACCAATAATGATTAGTAAAAGTGTTGGTTTTGCCATACAAATATTAAATCCGATTTGGGCAAACATTGACTGCACAATCGTTCCGAATACCTTACTGAATATTTTGTAGTGCTGAACCTGTAAAATATCAATTGTCGTGACATTCCTCAGATTTTACTGCCACATAGAGATTTTATCTAGAACTTCGGCCTCTGTGTTTGATAAACCAGACTATGGTAATGCGACCTACCTTTCATAGGTAGTGCACCGAATTTCACAAACATATATTATATGTTTATGTCTTGTCACGTTTGATTTTGTCATTGTTAACTTGATTGTATAGTTTCCTTTTGCTTTGGGTTCGATTAGTTCCTTTGGTATTTTCTCCTCGACTTCGTTTATTTTATGACGTTTTGGTTTTTCAACTTAAATCGCTCTCGTTCAGCCATTGCTGGATCGGGTTAAAATTATACAATTGCGTCTCTGTGTGGTTATTATTTCTATTTATGTTTCAGTTGTATGTTAAATTCCCCTTTCACCATATGCAATTATTTACTTGATATAGTGTTTATGTTATTCCCCCCATTCGGCCTATTGTTGCTAGCTCCGTGATATATACGAACCATTAAATTCCCCCCTGTGTGTCCTCCTTCCTTCTCCTTGCTGTCCTATATGGTCAGCAAGGCCATTCCGTGCGCCCCTGTCCCTTGCGCATTGACCCTGTGACCTACTAAATTTCTGATGTTTTGTGGACTGCATGGAAAGGCATTGTCTTGTGTTTGTGGCGTTCTCTGTAGCAACTTATTCTCTCTTCGAAGTGACTAAATACCAAATTTATGAGACTATGGTGTTGCTTATAAATTCTAGGCACACAGGCAGAATAGAAACGAACAATTTGCACGCCATTGTAAAGTGACCGATGATAGATTGATTTGACTTTAGCATAAGCACCGATCACGTGTCAGTATTTTTTCAAATTTTATGCCATTTTGAAATCGGTTTGAAATATTACGGGACAATTGTACAAATGCATTTCATTTTTGACAAAAATATGTCAAATATTATATGGAAAATGTAGAGTTTTATACGCACTTGGTAGTCCATCCTGATAATTTCCCCATGTCGGGTCTTCAGGTAAACATAAGTAATTCGCTGGTCCACCATCATTAGTATACACGTTTCCTCCCATGTAGCCTTGGAATAAAATGTAAAGCATAGTAACATCATGATTATTTGCAGTGCCTTTATACCTACCGGAAACTTCTTCTGTTGATCTTAATTATAGTAAGCCTTCTTAGGTTCCTCATTTAAAGTTAACCCTTTTTGTATCTTGAGAATCTTCACAACATTATGAAAAAGATGAACGTGATTTGGATTTGGTGATGTTTAAATCGACCTTTTTCCGAAGTTCAATACATTTCTATGATGAATGTATAGCCAGCTACAATACAGTCAACAGAGTATGTATCGATGCGCGTGTTAGAATCATTGTGAGTACCGGCGGGTTAACACTAAGACTAGTATATTTGACTTAGGATAATATTTGTTGAGGCAGAATATATTACCTTTATACACTAGTGATGCATTTCCCGCACATGAGTTCCTACCCCAACGAACGTAAGTACTTGCTACACCTATGAGTGAGAAAATATATAAATATAAAATGTCACGTGACTTTTAATGAGTTAGTAATATTTTGAACCAGAGGTTAATACTGTCGCCCGAGACATTTGTCAACCTGAGCTACATACGTCACCCGAGGGGCAGCCGATGGTGATGGTATATCTCCGAACGTCGCCAATATATCTGTCCGACGAAAACCTGTTAATATGTATTTTAGTATACCAAAAATAACAATTTATATATTCTATAAATACTGTTGCAAACTGTTAACTATCTATATTTCATTTATTCTAAACATATGACGTGGCATCGGTGTCCTTCGCTATGGTTTGGATTTGTCCACTACTAATCCACTCCTCCCAATGGGGCTTGTTTGTACAATGTGACACTGTAAGGAAATCAAGGAAAGGTTAATAACTGATAGCAGTATTTAATTGAGTTGAATAATAATATAATCGAATCCCACTTATTCGAATTCTACTTGTCCGAATATTGTATTTCGAATAATACATCGTTTCGAATAATTCATCTCCATATCAAGTACCTGAGGATACCGTATGTCATGAGAGTTAACTCTAAGTAATGCAGTTACGTGAACAGATTCAACCATAATGAAAAATAAGCACTCACAACAGCAATAGTTTACAGTTTTGTCTCTTATAATTGTTTCGGGGTTTTAATTTACCTTGTTTCAAATCGGTTACTTCTTGTGACAGCTTGATAATCATCTGATCAATGTTTATTTCTCCGTCTACAACAAATCGTTTTTGTTCAGATTGTGTAGTCTGTGTTTCCACTGAAAAAATTTGACACAATAATGTGATTATTTTAAAATAAAGGCATAAAAGTTGTATAAAAGTGAATGAGGTACTCATGCAGAAAAATGCCATACGGACACACACAGACACCCTTAAAAGCTAAAATGGGACACGAAAGTACATTCAAACAAGAAAACAATTCAACAATCAAAATAGACAATACTTTAACATATACGAGTATATGTGTGAAACACAAAAATGTGTGTCCATTGAATTTGATGAACAACGACTTCAAACGCAACAATGCTGTTAAGTTTGTATTCCACATTTCTTTTATTCACATGGATATAAAGTATGCTTTAATGAATTCATTAATTAATTAAGGTAAAACATAATATTTGAAATGAAAAATGAGACTTCTTGTAAAACAACCTAAATAGCCTATGGTTGGTAGGTTGTATCTGTAAGACGAAATTTCGACAACTACTGAAGCATATGGCCCATCAGCATAATCTTGACCATGGAGCAAGGAACCTGTGTATTGCATCATGTTATGGTGAACGTGGCCGAGTGGTTATTTTCGCTGACTTCAAATAACTCGTCACTCACCGCTGCAGATTCGAATTCCACCAGGAATGAAGAATTGGTATGTAAGGAAGCTAACCGGCATTTTTAAGGAAGGTCGATGGTTGTACTCAAGTGGCCTTCCTCCACCTTAATAGCTGGAAAAATTACTACATGACACTGACTGTCTATGTGACTTTTATTACAATAAAAAGCGAAATCTAAAAACCTGATATGTGCTTTGTATTCGCTCCTTGTTCCTTTTGCAGAAGTCCTCGAATCTGCTTCTCCAGTATATGCTGTCTTTCCTGCAGTGTGGAAAGTTCGTCCATCACCGTGTCACATTCGCATCTGTGGTCGTTCTTTGGATAGCTTTGGTCAGTTAAACAGCCAACAACTCCACATAAAATCGTAATTGTCCTCCGCAGAAACATTATGTTTGCACTTGATCGTTATACGAATTGTCTGGGTTATTTACTTATCGCGAAGACAATTCAGGTCATCTAAAAACAATTCATTTAAGTTGTGTCATGTTTCTTTAAAAGTACTTTCGCCCAGATTTGAGATGTATTGCGCAGCTAATGGTTGTACTGTTATATTGCCTTGTCGACCTATCCTAAAAGAATTGTTAATACACTTGAGATTGGAAATTTCACAACATAGTGACTCCCCAGACAGAAATGAAATGAAAGTGTGCTAACTCAGAAATGTCAACAAAATTTATGTGCTACATAGATATTTTGATTGATTGCAGTTCAATGTTTGTGTATACGATACAAATGTTGTCAATATTTTCATAAATGTTGTATTAGTTATTTTAATGTTTAAAAACCCCGACCGGTCAGCTCAGTTGGTAACGCGTTAGACTGTCATACTGGACGTCCAGGTTTGATTTCCGGTAGGGGCAAGTCATATCCTTCCATGACCTAAGGCTACTGTCATTAAAACAAAAAATTGTTCTGCGCCCCTGGTTCATTTTGAGAAAATGTCAGCTGCATGCGAAAGTGTAAGTTGGTGCAGACTTATAATTTATTTCAGGCAAACTGGTTACGTCAACTGCTCGTCAAATATAGCAGAAATAAAAAGCATTTAGAAACTGCCATATTCCCCGCCGAAAGAAATACTGAATAAACTAAAGTGTATGATACAATAACAGGGAAAGTTTCAAGTCGGAACATGTTACATAGAAAAAACTGATATCACTAAACACAGCTATGTAGAGTTTTCTAACTACAAATACTTTGCAATAAACCATCGATGATGTGACTGTTTGCTTGTTTGTCTCTATCAATATGTTATTGCAAGTGCGAAATCAGTTTTTAATTATGGAGCAATATAACATTGAATCTGGTAAATTATATTATTTAAAAGAGAAACAATACAGATGGTTGAATGCTAATATTACTCTAGCGCAACACATGCATCTGTTCTTGGCAGAAGATTTAAACTAACTGGAAGTAAAATGCGAAAGCTAGAAATATGGTTCTCTAGTATCGCACCTCTGAATAGAATATGTTTGTATATGAAGTTTATGTCAATATTATATAGTATTTTGGAGTTAAGAAATAGAAAACAATTGATCTACCTATATTTTAATTTTGAAGTCTGCTCAATATAATACTTCTGGAGTTATGCACTGGCCAAACATTAATTATTACAAGAGAATCAAGAACACCAATGGATGCTCCCCGAAGCATGTACTTTTTAAAATAGAATTGTTGTTTCCTGCACTGCACTGTGTCAACTTATAGCCAGTAGGATCAAATAAAGTTATTATAACGAGAGGTAATTCAAAATAAAGAATATGCGAGAGTAACATTCTACTGAAATGCACTACAATTTATTGCCACTTATTTGTATTTCAAATGTTGGTCACTCAATGACAAGAAAGCCTATAGTTTTATATGATCAGATTTGGCGCCTTCTAACGTTCGAATCGGTTAGTTGAAATTCTATGTAGTCTATCTCATATTTCCAAAGAGTACACTAGCACCTCCTCGGTGCCTAATATGTTTTCCTGGGGGTCTGTGTGGGGAGGCATTGTATTGTGCGTGTGGCATTTGCTGTAATTATTAAATCTCTCTTTCATACATATTGTTACTGCAAATTTTGAAAATGAGTTGTTATGATTTTTTCGATTCAGCATTATAATAATGTGTTCTCTTTATTTTGTAATAATTCATGCATGTATAAAGGCCTCTTGATAGGTAAGTTTATATTTGTATGATTTTATAAGCATATCTTAATGAGTTACCTTCGATAAATAAATAAAATATTATTATTATGAGACAAGCAATATACAGTGTAACCTCTCTATGGTGGTTCTCTTATTGAGCAACAACTCTCTTCAACGACATTATCATTTTTTCTTGAAGTAAAAAATGAACTCCAATTTAACATCCCCACAACAACAACCTCTCAACAACAACCACAATTTGCATAAAAGGATGTTGTTCTGGATAAGTTCTGGATAAGTAATACAGTAGACTTTCGTTTTAGAAAACAACAATTGTTGGCTTAGTTTATTCTTTATATAATTTTATTGAGCAACCTCACACAATAAAATATTTCGAAACGCCTATTTACTGCACACTGCACATGCCAGCTCTCTGCCTTGTACATATGGAAGGCATGGCAGAGATCCGCATACACCTTCAACGAAGTACAGCAAATTTCCGACCGCGTTTGCGCTACCATGAGGAACCACTTCAGGTTTGCCATCTACGCAGATATATTCTGTTGCCGCCGGGTGTAAGGTGTGAATTGTCATCAGATAACCCGAGTACTGCAGTTGCCAGCCTGCAAGTATCGGAAATATGTTCAGAAAAAGTCAAGGCAACATTAACAATTTTATATGTGTATCCCTGTTGGGCGCGTTGCCGAAACGACGAATATTAGAACATATTTATATATAGATATTAATACTATAAATTGTAAAACACATGTCATTGACTGTGCTTTAAATCTACATATTGTCTGCTTAAAATAAAATAAGTATACACAGACCACATAAGGGTGTATATTGAGGTGTAATATAGCAATAATCAGACCAATGATAGGCGAATTAGAAAGAGCAACTATTCATTAAGTGTGCATATATTCATTGCCACTAGAACTAAAAAAAAGCGGCCCTCTGTTGAGCAAAAACCTCTCGTCCTCTCGTAAACAACAATGACATGTTTGTCCCTTAGTAAGAATTTGCTTTTATTTTAAGCTCTCTTAATTAACAACCCCTCTAAATCAACAAAACTGCGCGTTTCCAAAAGGTTGTTACTATAGACAGATTTAGTGTATCGATTCATAGATAGCATTTTTCTGCTAAATATTGATATCAGCATTTTCAACTACAGCCATTTTAAATTGTACTCATTACGCTTACCAGGATAGCAGTTGGTTCTGGCAGGAATCATAATGGTAGAGATATGGTTGGTCCTGCACACGGCACAAGGGGCATCTTCGTTGTGAACGTCACTGGGGAATGGGTTAAATGTACCATACAGTTCATACTCCGTGCCATAAATGGCATTTCCCTCCGTTAATCCATTGCCAAATGCTGTAATAAAAAGTCACTGCGACGAGATGTGAACAGTACATTAAATATTTGCTCCGATGATTTACTCAATCACTTTCTTTTAGAATTGAAATTAAAACAGAAATACCTATGCGCAAAGTTATTAATTATTTAAACCTTCGGCAGCGTTTTACATACAAAACCATTGCCGAAGTGAAGTCGCCCAAAAAAGAGTTTGAATAAAACCAATAATGATTAGTAAAAGTGTTGGTTTTTCCATACAAGTATTGAATCCGAATTTCGGGAAACGTTGACAGCACAATCGTACCGAATACCGTAATGAATATTCTGTAATGCTAAAACTGTAAAATATTAAAGTTGTGTCATTCCCCAGATTTTACTGCCACAGAGATTTTATCTAGAACTTCGGCCACCGTGTTTGACACAATATGCTGTATATACCCAATACCGGACAAAAAAGACCTAGGTGGTGCACCGAATTTCACAAATATATCTATGTTTATGTATTGTCCCTATTGATTTGGTAATTGTTTACTTGATTGTATATTTTTCTTGTGCTTTTGGTTGGATTAGTTCCTTTGGTATATTCTCCTCGACTTTTTCATTCATATTATGAAGTTTTGTATTTTCAACTTAACCAGAATGTGAAAATTATACAAGAGCGTTTCTGTTTAGATGTATGTTAAATTCCCATTTAACCATGTGTAATTATTTTACTTAGTGTTATATGGTCATCAATGCCATTCCGTGCGCCCCAGTTCCCTTGCGCATTTACACTTGGACCTCCTAAATGTCTAACGTTTTGTGGACTGTTGTTTTCCCGGAAGTCTGTGTGGGGAGACATTGTCTTGTGTATGCGGCGTTCCCAGTAGCAACTTATTCTCTCTTTGAAGAGACTAAATACCAAATGTCATAACAATATTGTGTTGCTGATTAATTCTAGGAACACTGGCGGAACAGAAACGAACACTTTACACGACATTGTATAGTGACCGATGACTTTCGCATAAGCACCGATCACGTGTCTGCATTTTTTCAAATTTATGCCATTTTTCGAGAATGGTTTGAAATATTACGGGACAATTGTACAAATGTATTATAAAAGTGTATCGTTTTTACGCACTTTGTAGTCCATCCTGATACTTTCCCCATGTCGGATCTTCAGGTAAACATAAGTAGTTCGCTGGTCCTCCATTATCGGTATACGTGTTTCCTCCCATGTAGCCTTGAAATACAATGTATAGCATAGTAACGTCATAATTATTCGCATTGCCTATATACCACGATCATTTATGTATTAATTGTTATGACCCAATAGAGAAAAGAGTTAATTCTAAACCATTATACAGCATTAATGAGTCTATACTATCGGAAAATGTTTCATGTACGTATCTATGTATGTATGTATGTGCATATGTATAGTTTATTCCGAAATATTCGGCATACTGCCCATAATTTCACATAAACAGTGCAAATATATACAAAAATAACGAACTATTATACATTGGTCAATGGTCATTTGACTTGCAATGTGTGTAGTATGATTGATGAACATAATATAAATCTTAATATGGTACTCATTACATTTTCATTGATACAATGTGAAAAATGAGAATAGTGAGGAGAAAATACATAGACTTTAGTTCTTAGGTTAAACGCTTTATGAATTAACAATGACATATTTTTAACAACATTCTATGTCAATATGTGAATTTGTATGTATGTGTGTATGTACGAGTATATCACTGTACGTAATTACTTGTTTGGTCATGGGTATAATGCCGTGTATGAACTATCTATATATCTACAATCGTGCTAGGGAAACCCGTTTTAATGCCATGGTCGATGTCACAATCCGGTTTCACTTTGTTCAAGTATATTCTGAGTAAGTGGTGCGGGATATCCTGGTACATCAGTGTCATTTTACTAAACTGGTCGAAACTGCTAACCCGTCAGTACATCAAATAGTTTTTTATCTTCTGCTGAGCTTAATAACAGTAAGCCTTCGCGTTTGCCTCATCTAAAGCTTACCCTTTTTTTTATTTGGAGAATCTTCACAACATAGTGACACAGATGAACTCGATTTGGACATGCTAAAATCGACCTTTCTCCGAAGTTCAATACATTTCTATGATAATTGTATAGCCAGTCGCAATAAAGTCAACTGAGTATGTATCGAGGAGCGTGTTAGAAACATTGTTAACACTGGTGACCAGTATATTTAACTTGGGATAATGATGCTATTTGTGGCGACAGAAATATATTACCTTTATACACTAGTGATGCATTTCCCGCACACGAGTTCCTACCCCAACGTACGTAAGTACTTGCTACACCTGTGAGTGAGAAAATATATAAATATGAAATATCACATGGCTTTGAATGTGACAGTTATATTGTGAACCAGAGGTTTGGATTTGTAATACTTGATAGCAGTATTTGATTAAGTTGAATAAAAATACAATCGAACCCCACTTATTCGAATTCGTCTTGTCCAAATTACGTATTTCGTATAATACATTGTTTCAAATAATGCATCTCAATGCCATGCGTCTTAGCATACCGTATCTCAAGAGAGTTAACTCTCATTCATGTAGGTACATGAACAGTTTGTAAGAATATGATAAATAAGCACTCACAACAACAATAGTTTACAGTTTAGTCTCTTATAATTGTTTCAGCTTTTGAATTTACCTTGTTTCAAAGCGGTTACTTCTTGTGACAGTAGGAAAATCATCTGATCAATGTCTAGTTCTCCGTCTACAACAAATCGTTGTTGTTGAGACTTAGTCGGTGTTTCCACTGAAATAAATTGACACAAGGATTTGATACTTTTAGAAGTCGACAAGAGATAACCCACTGACACAAATCCATCTCTCGTCTCAGACCGCATGCTCCTTTCTAGCTGTTGTCGAACTTGGGTAATAGTGACCAAACACAAGTATTGGCATAGCAACATAATAGTACTATTATTTTCTGGCATATTTAGATATTTTCATATGGAACCTCGATACAGTAGATAAGACTTTATCGGGCATTTTTTCTATGTCTTCGATGTTTTACGTATCATCACATGTTGTAAAACAAATAATTTACCAATTTATGCCAATTTTCTGACATTAAGCCTATTTTCTTATTCGGAAACTTGTCTTGAAAAAAGGTGTATAAAAGTGATTGAGGAAGTCACACAGAAAAGGCTACACAAAAACATACAGACAACCTTAAAAGCTAAAAGGAGACATGAAAGTACACACAAACAAGAAAACAATTCAAAATAGACACTACTAAAACATATATATGATTGAAGCACAACATTTTGTGTCCATTGAATTTGAAGAAGAATGCATTTAAACACAACAATGCTGCTAAATTTGTATTCCTCATTTCTCATACTTTTATTTTCACGGATATAAAGTTTGCTTTAATGGACTTTATCATTTAATTAAGGCAAACCATTATATTGGAAATGAAAAATTCGACTTCTTGTAATACAACCTAAACAAAATATGGTGTGGTTAGTTGTAGGAGTAAGACGAAATTTCGACAGCTGCTGAAACATGTAGCCCATCAGCATAATATTGACTATGGAGCAAGGAACCTTGGTATTGCTTGTGATACATCATGTTATGGTGAACTTTTATGCCAAACTTTCGAAATCGTAACGTTGATGACAGAGTCATGCCCCGGTCGCATTAATGACCTTCTTAATATTCGAACAAAAACTGTAGCATTGACGTCGCAGCTGGGGAACTATGTATTGCGCGTGAAGCACCAACATGCCATGATGAAAGAGCAACATATAAGTCATTTGATAAGATGTCTAAAGCAATGGATCGGACAAACATACAAACGTGCGGACGCTATGAATTTTATGTTGCCATACTTCAACAGTTCTTGAACGAAAATGAAAAAAAACGATATCAAAAGTATTGCGGTATTTTTCCCTTAGTCACAAATTCCGCTGTCATAAAACTAAAGAGGTAACTTACACTTCTGATTTGATTGACGTTGCAACATTTCCTCTACGGTCTTCAATCGTTCCTGTAATACCTTGACTTCGTCTTTCAAATTCAAACATTCCGAATCCTTCTCCTGACCACGAATACTGCCAATCGTAACACACAACGCAATTAGCGGTAAAAGAACATTCATTATGCTATGTAATCTTCAAATGAACTAACGTACTGAAGATATGATTAAAGTGTCCCGTCAAATGTAGTTCAACACAACTTTAATATACTTGCATGATTGTGCCAATTAATGTACAGCGGCAACATATAACGGCATTTTGTTTTTTGGCTTCTAATAGGGATTTTAGATGTATGCAAAGCTTAACATTCCCAACACAAGTAGCGTACAATGTTACTTGACATGAAACCAAAACTCACAACAAGAGCATCGCTAGCGAACAACTCTTGTTGTGAGTTTTGGTTTCATGTCAAGTAAAGTTGTACGCTACTTGTCCCATGATCACGCGGAATACATAATCACTGTGACATATTTTTCTCATAATCTGATCTGAAATCAAAATTTAACATGTAAGTGGACGATAACGCAAACGAAGGAGACGATCAAGCTACGAAAAAAGCTTTTCGTTTTTTCCCAAAACAATATGAGCCAAAGATGGTAAAATTAACTGAAGCGCACAGATATGGGGGCTATTATTGTAACGATGTACATGTAATTAACATTTTGTATCGTGACCATTTAGTCAAAACTTTCAAAGATAAGAAATAACTTAGATAAAGGTAAGGTTGCTTGTAAGCAGAATGTAGAATATGTACACTAACTAGCCAGAGGATAGGTCTTTAAATTGTTTTAATGGGTCAATAAATGTGCTTATTGAAATAAATTGTATGTATGACAGGTAAATAGGGCAAGCCGTCCTTCTTTGACATGGTGAAACATTTTTGTCGTATAAATTACAGAAAGCCAATCAACATAGTAATATATGTGAATATGTACAAACACTTGCAGAATACTTATAATAGGCCTTTACGTGATATAAACAGCCAGGATATTGTAGTGACTATTCCTGCTATTAGGGTGGAGGAAGATCCAACTCACGAATGATATATCCTGTGTGGGATTCGAGCCCGCATCGGTGAGGGGCAAGTTATTTGAAGTCAGCGAACATAACCTCACGACCAAGCTTACCCCTTGTAAATGTGTTTATGCACATATGAAAAGGAGAACAATTCCTTACTGTGTAAGATTAGATATCCAGAAGACATACAGTAACAGAATATGTGAACAAATAAGAGCATGAAAGTATGTGCCAAAATCAGTCGTTGTCCAAACAGTACTATCGTGTAGATGTACAGTAACACAGCGGTAATATTGGTCGGAGTAAAACTTAACATTTCTAAAATGCATTCGTTTGAAAATGCTTGCGGGGTAAATTTAAATTTGTTTACACATTTTTATTTACTAAGTGCCAGCGTCATTTACGCAGATGCATGTCACAATTTTATACTTCAATGTGTTATGTAGTGTGAACAAAAATTACCGGCATAATTAATAAAACAGGAGGACATTTTGGTTTTGATGGGTTGGTCACTTTTGAACAGTAAGCCAGATCGAATTATGTACATGTGTACGACGATCATTTGACCTAACCAGCGTTCCTGGGTTACCTACCACCGCAAACCTCTTCTGTCGACAATAAATTGCAACTGAAACTCAAAAGTTTCAAAGTTAGTTGGAGAAGAAATCATTGATTACATGTATATTCAGTCAAACTGTCACGGAGGAAATACGCTTCACATAAGATTCGAACCAACAACATTCAGATTGTCAGTAGAGTTCTCTACCCTTAGCGGTCATCGGGTGGACTTGTTTGTTCTAATAATGCAAACAATTACTGCTCAGACACCTATATGAAAGTAGCATACTCTCTGAAAATGCCTAGCAAACATTTTATTCATGGCCATTGTAATGACTTGCATAGCAAATAATTTGGCATCCCAAGGTCGTTTCCTAAAGTAATTGAACGATTAAACATCAATTATTTATCACTGTTCCATGCATTTCAATTAATTCTATGCTTATTTTCGTGAAACGCAAACAAACAGGTACTAAACAACCGGCAACTTTATTCAATTAAGAATTAATGCACCGCATTACAACATTAAATTAATGAATATAGATTACGATCAAATTGTCATTAATGATTTATCACGCTCTATGGCATTGTACACAAATGACAAATTTGAAGATGTAATAAACATTTAACGCACGTTATTACAACTGGTCCGAAAATATTTTTGTATAAGCAGTTTATCCTCAAACAGAAATAATATACGATATCACATGCAATTAAATAATTTAATTAATATATATGTTTTTATGTATATAGGACTATACGTAAATACAAACAAAAACATTCTACATACATTTTACATGTTTTAGTATGGGATGCTGTTTTTCTATTTAAGACCTCTATCTACAATTCTAAGACTAGATATCTGCTATTCCAATTGTAGATATACGGCATTCCAGTTGTATGTATCCTTTATTCCGAGTGTAGATAAGTATTCGAATTTCAGATAGTACCATTTCAATAATGAATTATAAATGACTACAATTCAAATACAAATGTAGTTAGAAACACACTCTGTATAAAGGCAAATCCTTCAGTCAGCGGTTTTTTATACTAAACATAATCAATAGACATTACGACGATTTTGTTATTTCAGCTGACGTTCTAAGCAATGAATCTGACACGGAGTCAAGTCACCTTGAAGATATTCGAGAAAAGTTTGGAATTATTGAGGAACACAGCTCAGAAAATAGATCATTCTGTACAAGAATTAAACCCCGCATGTGGAAACTGCTAGACGAACCAAAGTCATCGATGTCAGCTAAAGTACGGTTATTGACATTAGACGCTAATGAAATGTACACTACTGTATTGTAAATAACGCGCGTATTACAAATACGTTGTCTCTTAGTACGCGCTAAACGGTTTGAAAAAAGAATGTATGTGGTGTGACGACAGGCCATCTTATTGTAGCTTTTCCACGTCTCACTGAAATACTAAGATCGACTGTATTGTCGTGATTGGGTTCGTTGACATTTTTTGAGTAATATGCATTAACTATTGCAATAGATACCAAGCAAGGGCACAGAAAAAAACTCATTAAGCTAAAACTCGAATACGATTAGAAATTCGTTGATATAAGTCATAAGGTCACATGAAGTTTCAAACTAGTCTCTTCCAACCATTTTGAGTTTGACTGCTGTTCTGAAATAACCATTTTTAAATATAATTTGCATAATTGTTTCCCATTCCTTCTAGTTGTAATCCTTTATTTCCTTTTTACTTTCAGGTGTTTGCATTTGTATCTCTTACAATTCTGATTATTTCAATAATGTGTTTCTGTCTCGAATCACATATAATGTTTCGAGACACAACTTCACTGAATTCCAACATCACCATAGTTTCCGTTAGACAGAAGGAGACGATGACAAAGCCAATGTTCTTTCTGGACGTCATCGAATACATTTGCGTCACATGTTTCACCATAGAGATTGTTCTTAGACTAGCGTTTTGTCCGGATATTAGACAGTTTTTAAGACGGGTATTCAACTGGATTGATATGAGCATTGTTATTCCATGTTATGCTTGTTTCATCATGCTTGCAATTGATCCGGACATCCGGAAATCGAACGCGTTCCGGTTTATAAACGCTCTTCGCCTTACGAGAATTTTCAAAATTTTGAAATTAACCGTTCATGTCAGTGGATTGAAGATTCTCGGTCATACCATAAAAGCCAGCGCAAAGGAGTTATTACTTTTGGTGCTTGTGTTAATAATAGGAGTGCTTATATTCGCCTGTTTGATTTACTACGCGGAACAAGTGAACGAAGCAGAAATAAATTCCTTCTCTAATATTCCAAGTGGATTCTGGTGGGCAGTAGTAACCATGACTACGCTTGGTAAGTTGCATTAATTCATAATTTCTCAGTTTCAGAAAATGATTTCTACGTTTACAGTAATTTCACATTTCGCAATTGCAAGTATCTTTATGTTCACAAAGTTACAATGATTTAAGTCTGATTTGAATATTACAAGCCCGCCCGGATAGCTCAGCCAGAAGAGTGCTAGACTGACACCGGCATATCAGGGCTCTCTTGCCGAGTTGGGCAGGTTATATACTTATGTGACATGTGCCTGCCTGTCGGCTACATAGATTTGTTTTCTCTATTCGAATGTGCTAAGCATGTCTTCATTTATCGTGTCGATGATGAGATATCTATCACAAGGACATTGTCGTGACAGGGCCTCACTACCCATATACCAAAGGTACAAATTAAAACAAATCAAATACAAACAAACTACTATAATGTGGTGCATTGTGTTCCCCTCACTGAATGTACCTCCTGGTCCATTTTGTGTTGTTTGTGCCTCTTTTCCCTGCATTTGCTTCGTCTTCTTACTTTGTCTCAATATTTTATGGAAGTTCTGGCATAGATTTCACGAACATACTAAGGTATGTAGTCACTGCAGTTTTGAATTTCGCGCGAGAAAAAATAGGTATTTGTTCTGATATTATAAAATAATCACCAGTATCTACAGGCAAACGAGCTATAGAAAAAATATACTTGAGTAAACTCCTTAGTATATCAGTCTTCAAAGATGTGTGTAAATAAATAGTTGAAAAAGCAGAGTTTTTTTTGAACTGTGATGTTTCGATACATTAATCCAATAAATTTCTTATATCGAAACATAGGTTTAAAATCATTTGATAGCCAATTGAAGATATTTAGAGTATTTTGCTTATGTTTGTAAAAATCTTCAGTATTTTCGTGAAACCGATTTGTGAAGGAATCGTTCCATGCTAAGCATTTATGATTATAATCGAAATAGCTAAAATGGAAGTAAATGAACAAGCATAAAATCAAACAAGGACTTAGCATGGAGAGAAACATGAAATTCAAAATGTTTCACAGTATTGGATCGATATAAATACTACGGACTGAAACCAATATGGCATTACAACCTCTTAGGTAATCGTTTTATTGTCAAACTCCCGACAAAACGTTTAATGTCCAGCCTTGGAACTATCGACAAAACGTTTCAAGTTCAGCATTGGAACTATCGACACAACGTTTGTTTCTTAGCCTTGTAACTATCAATATATATACTGGGGACTTGAACCAATACGACATGATAACCGCTTATGCAATCGTTGTATTGCCAAATAGTCCAATATGAGAGCAAACATTGAATGCATACCCTGAGAAACTAACCTTTACGGCCAAAACTCCAAAAGGGTAATTCATCTTTCGTAATCGTTGTACAGCCAAATGGCCAAGCAAGAAAACAAACTTTGATAAAACTTCGAGAAACTATGAGAGATTAACTAATATTTACAACCAAAACTTCCATTAAGTGTGTCGCTTCAAAGTTACGAGGGGTGATCCAGAAATAACCGGATTGTAGCTGTATCTCTTTTATTTTATATATTATGCTCATGTTTTTGTTCATTTGTTTACCTAAACAAACATGAACAATAAACTGTATCTAGTTAAGAAATCAGTAAATATGCATTATCCATGAATATACTAATCATGTGTTCCTCTGCATTTGTCGAATACATATTTTGTATCATCATAAAATTATAACACTTCCAGTTTTTTTACAAGCGGGTCATCTATAGATTTTTTGTTAGTAATAAGATTAAACAAGATCAATTTAATTGGTTATACATTGCAATGATTCTTATTAGGATGTTTTAGCCTATGTAACGGACTATGTAACACAAATACTGGATGAAGCCCATTAAATTAATTAGGGTTCAGATGAGCCAGATGCATCTTTAAAGAAATAATAATGATACGGGGAGTGGATAACAATGAAAGTACAAATGGGAGGAAGTATCAAATAAAACGAATTGAAAGGAGAATGGGGAACAGCACCGACTATGCAACAAGTAAATATGAAAGGAAATTAGATTGGCAAAATCATGGACACCTTAAAACTTGACAGAGAGGGTGAAAAACAAGATAAACACACAGCAAGAAAACATGTGGAGACATTCAGCAACGAAAACAACATCGTGAAATTACTATTTCAGAGAACTCTTTATCGTAACGGAATTGCGTATATTACTACGTACCTTATTGACTGATCATCGTTAATTAGCTTTGATTACACTAATAATGAATTAATTAGACGCATTGGCTCGATCCACAATTCTTTTATCAGAAGTAATTTGCTTGCAACGTACATCATCACCTGCTAAATGATGCTACAATGTTGTCTCGACTTTTTTGCGGAGTAATGTAATGCTCGACATTTCCATTCAATAATTACTTCCACACATCAGTTGGAAATGGATCGTTGTGATGTTTGTCTTACAGGTATTTTTTATGTTCCATCTCGCTTCGCTCTCTGCTTTGATATTACCACGATCATCCCGTATATTCGTTTACCTTTCTTTTGGTGTATCTTATCAAAGTTTATGCAGTTTAATCATTACTTTGTCTGTTTTCGTTAGCAATGTATTTGTCACAAATATTACAATAGTCCCAAAACTTCAAAACTTCGCATAACTGCGTGATGTAAAGTTCTTGATGGACTTATTTTGGTAGTAAAGACACAATAGCTAGAAATATTACTGCATGTTCACTTGCGGCCATTTCCGACTAGACCTTTATATATTCTAAATAACTAGCTGCTTTAAGGAAGATATTTCGTAAACCTGTTTTGACCTGTTATCTTCATTGTATAAAGGCTTTACATATGTGTACATGATATTGTAAGATTACAAGCCACATATTGGTTTTTCCCAAGCAGTCTCGCAACCGGTTATATTTTAACTCGAAAACATCAATCTGTTAAACTTTGTGGATTGGCAACCAAGAAAAAATACTTTATACTTTGGATGTCACGAATGATTTAATAGTAAGCCCAGAGTGCATGAATGTTTGGCCGCCAATTCACCAACTTGTCAACCTTAATGAGTAAGTACGCATGCGCCGGGTCAACACATTTGACCAAAAGAGAAATGAGGCTCCATATTGATAGTACCACAAGTCATTTCACTAAGACAACTAGTTGTTGTATGCTTCTGAACAATATAAGAATATTACATTTGGTTGCTAAATCGCAGGGTGTGAGTCATACAGAGCATGTATGGGACAAATTGGACAGACAAATTAGATACTTACCGAACCCACCAGTATCTCTAAGACAATTAGAACATGCCTTTATTAATGAATAGGGGCAACATTCACCAAAGACGTATCTCCAATTGTACACATTATATGCGACAAAGATTTATTCTTGTTTTCAAGGTTAACAGCTCAATACCCGCTTTTCGACATTGTGTTTAGTTAAGTACACAGCTAGGACTACCATTAAGCACTTTTTGGAGGCAATGATTTGTTACAGATCCTTCGTTTTACTGTTGTTAATAAATGTTGAAATAATTTGTTCATGACATTATTACATGCATTTTCGGACGTTTGTGTGCTTTAGTTTCCGTCTTATACATGAAATATCAGGGTTTAGTTGGACAAGTCCACACGTGTAGAAGTAGCGATAGTAATGTCAGTAATAGCTGCAATATTTCTAGAAGTAATAACATGTACACTGAAACAGCAATATAGCAGTATAACCACTTACATATATAGCAGTAATACTCCCGATAGTAATACTGGTAATAGCAGAGTAACTGCAGCAATACGGTTTTTAGTCATAACAGTTATCCAATTGGAAGTACTAATAGCAATATACTAGATATTACTGACAGTGTTAGCAGTAATACTGGTGTAATGGCTATACTGTCAGTACCGTTCTACGGTGGTCTTTTACCATCAACCATTTTAATGAATATTCTCTTTGTAATTGCATATAACATCATTTCGCAAATAAAGTAAGTATGTCGGTAATTTCAGATTCAGACACTTAGTGAAGTACCTTCTTGATTTCTTAAACAAAACAGCCTAATATAAAACGACGCATATCTCATTGATGAGTACATTACGTTATATATATGTGACTTGTTTTTAAATTGATATTACATTATATACTCAAGCTATATGAATCTGGACAACATAATCATTTCATACAAAATAGAGAATATTATAAATCAGTCGAAATCAGTTCTTGTAGCTAATAGACTATCATTGTGAGATTACAATACATTATGTTGCTGTTATTGTTACATTGTTTTTTTATATACTAGTGACTACATCAGAGGGTAAAATAATCCGCATTTTTATAATAGGTTTATATCTATTTTGGTTGTTCCGTCAGTCATCAAAAACATCCCATCTATTTTCGTTGAACTCAATGAGAAAACCTTAAAGAATAATTAGCGTCGCTTGTTCAAACATCAGAAGTAATCTACGCTACATAGTTTGTATGTTTAGAGATATATGTATTGTATATCTAGGTAGAGGGCGCTATTATGTCTGTGTTGTTGGGTAAAGAAACAGTTATTTTGAAGTGTATTTTGACGTGAATCATAGTAAAGTATAATAACTATTACCATCACAAAACAATGCACTTCAAGACACACTACAAGAGATGTCAGATTTTGGATTTGGTATGAAATGAAACTTTGTTTGAATTAGTTAAACACGATTACATTCATAGATTTACATATGCAGAATTGTTGGCAATATCAAATTTTATTTTCGTACGAGGTACAAAACCATGACGGTGTGGGTGACCATAAGCGCTTTGCTTTCATTTTACACATTGCCATTGTTACACTGTACATACAAAAACATCGAGGTTAACAATTGCCAACAAGACATTAACATATGTAGTTATATCTAAATTGAATAACAAAGACTAGCAGAAACGTACCAATAAACTACGTGCACAACCACCCCATAAGCACAAGGAGACATGAAAATAAACAAACATGTAAACAATGACAAAGGTAAATAATTCGCACACACAACATCCCTCAAGCATTTGCAAAACCTACTCTATAAACTTAAGGAAAGAAGACAGAAATTAGAAGTTTGGGAAATGATTACGCCGTCTACTTTAGAAACCAGACATATCATCAGAATGTCGAATACGCATGATTAATCAAAGGTTCTCATTCTGGCGCATTTGGCAAGCATTTAGGTATGACAAACATTCTTCTTTGATATTCTATTGAAATCTTGACATTTCACAAAGGACTCTATCTATATCCGTTGCCCTCTGTAAAGATATTTTCAACGCATAATTAGCATTAACTCGTAAACTTCAGAAGTAATTTATGGTTCATAGTCTGTATTTCGAGGGGCGGATATTTGCATCGTATAGGTATAATAACGTCACTGTGCTGTTTTCTCAAGTCAAAGAGAATGCAAACGAAAACTTGTTTTGACATTCACAGTAACACGAAGTTGGCATCACTATCCAAGAATTTGACATACAGTCACAACATTCCAAATGGTACGCCACAGCTTGCTTCGAATGAAATATTGCTTAATTAATTACCTTTGTTTGCTGTATATCTTAATTCTAGACAGGGAAAATCATCTGGCAAGATTGTAATTGATGATTTCTACGCACGAAACAATATTTGTATGCAAATCGTTTAAATATATGCATTTAAAACCTGAAAAGTATCGTTCAAGATATTCTTGCTATTTTATTGTATAGTTCTATCAAGTCTTATGGATATTGCTAAGATGTAAGATTTTAATATTGTGAAAAATTATATAATATTCCCCCGTCGTACTTATACCATACACAACTGATAACATCCCGAAAGACTTTTATCGCCTCACAACACTGATGACACAACCTGACTGAAAGCATCCCTCAACACAATTGTCATCTAACAGTATTGATGACACAACATAGCTGATGGCATCCCACAAAACATCTGTCATCTTACAGCACCGATGGCACAACACAACTGATGGCATCCCACAAAACAGCTGTCATCTTACAGCACCGATGGCACAACACAACTGATGGCATCCCACAAAACATCTGTCATCTTACAGCACCGATGGCACAACACAACTGATGGCATCCCACAAAACATCTGTCATCTTACAGCACCGATGGCACAACACAACTGATGGCATCCCACAAAACATCTGTCATCTTACAGCACCGATGACACAACACAACTGATGGCATCCCACAAAACAGCTGTCATCTTACAGCATTGATGACACAACACAACTGATGGCATCCAGCAAAACAGCTGTCATCTTAAAGCATCGATGACACAAAAAAAACTGATGGCATCCCACAAAACAGCTGTAATCTTACAGCATTGATGACACAACACACCTGATCGCATCCTATAAAACAGCTGTATCTCACAGCATTGATGACACAACACAACTGATGGCATCCCACAAAACAGCTGTATCTCACAGCATCGATGACACAACACAACCGATGGCATCCCACAATATGTTAATGTCTCTCGTCACTGATGGCATTGAAAGTCATTAATAATGCCGCACACCAATGATGATACAAAATTGCATTGAACATTGTTGTCAACCCTTACCGTGATTCAACATGTTTTAGATTGCACCGGACAACATCGATGACAACACTGATGCGTCTTCACACCAGTTTTAGTACACCCACTATTATCTCACTAAGTAATATCGATGTATTCAAGGGCATTTGTTTTGTTTATTTTTATTAAATTTATACCGTTTGGCCATGATCATTTTTATGGAATTAATTATCGACCAGTACTGACTTTCTCTTCCGCAAGCAACTGACACATTCTCCCAAAGCTGAGTACATGACCGTATAATATTACCTGTCCTACTCGTGAATAGAACCAAGATCTGCCGGGTGACAGTCTAGCACTCTACTAGCTAAGCTAGCCGGGCGGGCGATGCTGTCTTTTTATATCTTATTTATCATCGTTCAATTCCATTTTACATGTCTCGTGTTTTTGTTGTGCATGTAAAGTCTAGCAAATACTTTTGTTTTAAATTAACAAAACCTACCTTTCATTCAAAATGTCGCATGTATATATGTCTGTCCCTATGCAAATGTATAAAACCATAAAAACCCTACAGACTCGCCAAACTATATTTTTATTTCAGAATGATAGTGGTAATATATATTCCTCTGCCTAAATGACTTTGTGCAGTCTCCTGCCCAATTGTCATTTTATTTTGATGTGTTTCGTTCCTCTCTTGTTTTAATATCACTTCTGATACTGTGGAAATAATATACATTCCAGTCAATAACTGTTCGTACATTGATAAAAAAATGTCGTGTATATGTAAATGATCCCAATACAGGCTTATGTAAAATTATATAAAATGGAAAATTTGTTTACAATCTCGCATTAAGGGAACGTGTGTTTACATTTGATGTCACCCAGCATATATTAAACAACTACATACATAAAAAAACAAGAAATGTCACATACAACTTGCACAGACACCCTAAAAGTGCAAGGATACATAACATATGTACATAAAGAAATACCAAAGACGCAACGGACACAAGACGCAAACATGAATACTAGTTGAAAAGTACAACCGTGCGCCAAACACCACATGGATTTTTAAACTACGATGGTGCCCTTTACTTTATTTTTAACCCTCAATCATCCAAATAAACAGTTATCGGTATAATCTGCGCATATGTTGATATTAACATCAACGCATCTGCTTCAGTCATATATTTGATGATGTATTTAAAGTATGGACGTTCTCCAAAAATTCAGATTTTTCTGTACTTTAATGATAAACTACCAGACTGTTGCTTTACCTGCCACATGCATTGTTGATGTCATTAATTCTAAATATACAAAGGTAAAAACGCATGTTTTGCTTTTCTATAATTGTCATTTTTGACAAGTTGTTGACTTTTACTTTTCAACCTGCTGACAACGGCGTGATTGTGTGAATTTTGTTTCCCTATTTGCAGTCAGAGAGGATCGAATTACGAGTGTTAGAGGTCGATAAAACATATTATGTCTGGCGGCATTTTTGTTCTAATAATGTGTGTTTTATTTACAAAAAATGTGTGTACGTCTGTTTCAATGCTATCAGGTACGAATCAGTAAAGTAATCGCCAAGCAAAGCAGCTATGCAATTAGTGAATCTGTATGAAAATTATCTAAGTTGTTAGAGGGAACGCCACATTCACAAGACAATGCCTTCCCAAACACATCGAAAACGAAACATTACGAGTTGAGGAGGTGTAATGGTTATCTATGGGAATAGGGAAGTAAGGTACTGGTTGACTAATTATCAAACAAAAAAACGGTAAGAATTAGAGGGAACAACTATGGTGAACAGGATAAGTGGAGTTGAGGGAATACATTCCAGGACAAGCCAAACATGAAAGATAACCACGGAAAGAATGAGGGGATGTGACAACATTGCAAATAAAATGCATTGACTGAAAGTGATTGAATATCACAGCCAGCACTAGTTAACGAATACTCGTTTACGTTCGTGCTCCCTCCTTGTTTTATTTCATTTCATAACCAAACGGATCTGTGCGGAGGGGCCCTGTTTGTGAAAGTTGTTTTCCCAGTTTTTTTTATTAAGCACTAAGAATGTTATAACGTGAGACAATGATAAATGTTTGATGAAATGTTTGGTTTCTTTTATAATGGCATACGGAACAAAACACAACTTTCTTTGCCCAATTCATGGGTCACTTAATGCGACATTGGGAGTTACGAGCTACGGAAGACGTTTTAGTTGTCCGTTTTGTGCGGAGAAACAAATGTATGTTCGCAATCTTTGCAAGGTTCTTAGACCAGTTGGACGCCGTGTTCAACTGACATTTGTTAGACAAACGTCAAGTCTGTGTTATACATTTTGCGGTTTTACTCGTATATCGAAACGTGCCATTGCAAGAACGTTGTTGACAATGTTCAAATTAAAACATAGCTTGTAAACAAATTTCTGTTACTTTTTTATTGAATGTGTTAATTAGAAAATACCTCATATGATTATGTTTACTGTCTAACATTCCGTCTGGGATGAAACAATGTTCCAGCAACAAGTGGGTACCCGCAGACAGATTTCTGAAATACGCCTAATTCGTTTGCACTTGTTGTTCTTAAAATAATACGTAAGATGCAATGAAAATAACTTATTTCAGAATGTGTTGTTGCTTTAGGGTGGCTGCACACTTTGTATGTGGCATTTCCTTCTCGATTTCAATATGCATTTCTGATGTGTTTACAGTAAATGTCTCCACGTTGAAAACTAACGGGTATTTAAGAAGATATAAACCTAAAAACTATTATGAATGTTACGCTTATTTATTTTAATGCCATAAAGCTTGTAAGAAAATCTTGAATGGGATGTTTGGATGGTAAAGCACACGTAATGTAATTTCAAGATGTTATGTGTGGGGAGGCACTGCTTTATGTATGATGCGTTTCCTGTAGCAACTTATTATCTATATTTATATCAAAGATACCTCGTGCAGGACGAAGCCACTTTTATTGACCCTTGAAAGGGGAAGACAACACTATCAATAAGGGTCTCTCGAAGATCCATAATATAAAGAAAAGTAGAGTGGTAGGTTATAAAACAAACAGAAAAGTGTACACTACTTACCTTATCAAATTGTTCATAAAAATGCACAAACATACAAACAAACATATTCATTAAGACAAACTCGTTTGATGCTACATGTCTCTACAATAACTTCGAAATACTTTCTTTTCCCCAAATCGATAAATGTCTTTCTTTTAATTTTCAGGCTACGGTGATTTGTATCCAAGAACAGCACTAGGTTATATTATTGGTACCGTTTGTGCCGTCAGTGGTCTGCTAATGCTTTCCTTACCGGTGCCTGTAATTGTCAGCAATTTTACACTGTATTACACGCATGCACAGGCCAGACTGAAACTTCCAAAGAAGTCGAGAAAGAAGGCTTTACTGAGTGCGGCCAATGCGCTTGTGGATCCTGCAGATGTCTTCGATACTACTAGTGAGGACTCCAAACACAGTATGAGCAGGACTAGCAGTGAAGACTCTGCATTTGGTAGTTGTTACGGTACTATCGTCTTACTAAACCATGCATGACATCCAGTTGTACAAATAACACCTTATAAATTCCTATAACTTGTCATTATGTTACAATGCTACTTCCCGAAGACAACGAAACCCTTACAAAACAATTAACATGGTCTTCTCTTGTTATTAGAACATTCAACATTTGGGCGCCTCAAATGCATGTAAGTTTTTACTCGTGTTTCATTTGACTAGTACAAATGGTGAAAAGTAAACTTTTGAAAGCGACATAGCTTTCCATTGCATGATGCCTGTGGTAAAAGGAAATGAAACTGTAGTTTATATTACTACAGGTTTCTTAATGGAAACCTTGCACACTTAAGACTGTGTTTTGACAATCATGTTTGTAAATAATACTTTATCGTCGGGAAAAAGTACTAATGATAGTTGTTGTTTTTTCAGATAAATTCAAAGAAGTTTCGGAAACATACTGTAAGTATCCGTCATTTTTAACATATTTAGATACGTTATAAATTTACCTTTCAGTCCCTTGTGTTTTTGCTGCCTTAAGTGAACCAAGTGTTTGTGTCTCGATAGATTTATTTCCAATGAATGGTCCCCACCCGGCATTCCAATATCCTTGCCTACAAGTGATTGGCTTTATTAAACATTGAACAGTGATTTCATCTACGTCAAAATAGAAATGCACGCCTTATCTTAATAATTCTTTCAATTAGGGACGCTGAAAATATTACATTGTACATGTTCAAAATGTTCATTGTTTTTGTTTCAAGCATCATTTAATTGCCAAGTACACAATAACTGAACACATATCGCTATATTATTCTATGCCATAAGCGATAGCAGTTCTCTAGTATGTTGCAATTATGTTCCGATTGGAGTCCGGTACTATTGTGTGACGTGCACTACTTAATATGGGAGGCTGCAGTACCCTCGTATTCCTCTTCCGCCTCTCCGTACGTTTTGTCATTGTTTATACCGAGAGAATTTAAGCATTTGTTCAGTTTATCAATCATATCAGACAGCCTTTACACATTTTCCGTTACCATTGCCTCAAAAGAAATATAATTATCCCTTGTCTCTCATTAGCTCACTAAATGAGCTAAATATGATTGTTTCAATGTTTGCAAAGAATGTATAATTATACTGATCGAATGCATTTATTCTTTTATTCTTTTCCATTATTTCATGATTGTAGTGAAAGGAAAGAGACGATCAGCTCCGCCTACATGTAAGAATGTAGTTGATATTGTATTATGTACTTTGTAGTAAGCTAAACAGTTGTGAGCTTTGTTTATCAAATATTTATTAAATGTGTAAGCTGAAGCTGAAAATGAAAAGTAGATAGGATTTTCTGGAGTTTATTGATTCATAGAATAAGACAATCAGTCTGGCAGACGCTTTTCTTACTTGATAATTTAATAAACGTCCGTGACTTGTCATGATATTTGTTTAGAGTTTATATCGTTATAATTGTTGCATTTCTTGATTTTCACTTGTCGTTAGTTTGTTTCACTATTATATTTTATTAAAAAATAACTACGAGTTTGTCATTTAACCAGCTAATGGTTTATGAATAACTTTATTGGCTATTTGCTTATTATCGTCTGTGTTGAGTCTTGTCAACATAATGTTTGGGCGGGTATTTGACAAATTCTGTATTGAATAAAAAGTTTTAACATGTAAGTGGATACCACTGTCTGTATATTGCAACCTACTTTGGTAATTGTATAAGTCCAATGCCCGACAAACAGACGAAGTACACGTTTCCGATTAGAACTATTCCAAAGTACAGTGTTAATTACTTTATTGTGCATTGTACTTATGTCATTTAGCAATAGAAGTGATGGCATACATTTTATACTGACGATAATTCGTGAACTTAAATTCCGCTTTACATGGAGTTAACATTCAGTGATACTGTACAATGTTGTTTCACGCCTTACTATTGTTTGTCACCGTGGTAACTGTTATGTCTGTATCAACAATCACTCGTTCTTGATCCACTGTGCGTACGTTGTCTGATTGTTAACTTGAGTCAAACATTGTTTTCCATAACAAAAGAAATAATCATTTGTGACTGAATTATTGAAAAGAGCTTTAGTACTGGTCATATAATAAGGTTATCACGCTTTCGTGCCTTCTACAAATCATATTAATTTTAGGCATACTGTAACTAAATTTTGTTTAAATTTCTTGACTGGTACTCGGATAGGTCATAACAAGATAAAACCGAAACCGACGTTATTTAATATTGAAGAAGAGAAAAAGATTTAAACGGTGAGGTGTACCCCATGAGTGTAACTTATCTATCTATACATGTTTATTTAAAAATATATCGTTGCACATGTATGTTATCGCATATCTGTGAACACTGTTGTAAATGCACCATCTGCACGTAGAGTCGTGTTTGATAAATAAGCGTAAGTTAGAAAATCCAAATTATATGTATAATGATTCCCATACTATATTTATCATGTCATAAGGCCGGCTCAATGTTTGCATGACATTTTACAGAATGTGCGTTGATTGTGCATGTTCCATTCCTTTAAAAATAACTAAATTTAGATAGCTTACTATTTTTGGATGTTTTATATGGAACTATTGCAATTACTACACTATGTGTCAAAATTGATTTTAGCTGTTTAAAGCGGCATTAAATTTTACTTCTCTTCTCTGATAGCTATATACTATCAAAACGAAAGTAGAATGACCTAAATAGAAATTCTGACAAATTGGAGAGGATTGTCTGCGAACTAGGAATGACATTAAAGTCTCTAAGCATAGATGTAAATAAAAAGCGTCCGTCGTATGTGTTTCATTTTAGAAGTTATCACATTATATAGCATATACTTAGAGCACATTGTATTCCGGAAGAAAGTTTAGGTAAAGCGTATAATTTCTTTCAAAATTAATCAAATTCAGTAAAATAAAACATGTTTGTCTACAAGGTTGTCATACGTTATCGAATATGTAAAACAGTTTTTTTGCAAACATCCATTGTTTGATAAAAAAACGTAATGCTGCTTTAATCGAATCATACTCAAGATGTATTTATAAATAAATTTTGAACGAAAATTATGGATTATAGAAATTGATTGATTTGTACCATATGTACCTCGTATAATCACGGCTCTGTTGTGAGGTTTGAATGAATCTTTTAGTTTATAGGTACATATATTCTCCAAAATGTATCTAAATATTAGAATAAATAGTTCCCACATCTACACTATTCACTTCCCTTGTTCTTAATCATCAGCTATTTTAAGCACTTATAGGAGTAATTCCCAAACATGTGATAATGAAGAAAATATCAAGAGACTTTGCATGTGACAACTACGTTTTCTTCAACTTCTGATTCATCTGCCCACATTACCATAATGAAAATCTGATTAGTTTATCCTCATTAGCATTACATTCCCTATAAACTTCAAGGAAATTTCAGTATGGTTGACTATTCAGAACAAGGGATATACATAATTATTGTAAATGTGTGGATTATCTATAGATTTCTCGTTTACCGTCCCATCGCATTGCATACTATCCTGTATATACTATTAATTCATATTAGAAAGTATTTCACATTAACTAAAGAATACACAATTTCGTGATTAACGTTATGTTCAGATACGACAGTTTGCATTGTTATTTATTGTTGAGTTTGACATTATTATTATGTGAGCTTATAAATTTACCCACATTACCATAATGAAAATCTGATTAGTTTATCCTCATTAGCATTACATTCCCTATAAACTTCAAGGAAATTTCAGTATGGTTGACTATTCAGAACAAGGGATATACATAATTATTGTAAATGTGTGGATTATCTATAGATTTCTCGTTTACCGTCCCATCGCATTGCATACTATCCTGTATATACTATTAATTCATATTAGAAAGTATTTCACATTAACTAAAGAATACACAATTTCGTGATTAACGTTATGTTCAGATACGACAGTTTGCATTGTTATTTATTGTTGAGTTTGACATTATTATTATGTGAGCTTATAAATTTACTTCGGAAAGTCATAGGTATATATTCTTTGTTTACGATTCCCCCGAACGAGCTCTTCCTAGTACTAAACGCACATGCGCCATGTAAGTAGCGATTGTATTCAGAAAATGGAAAAGATAGCCATACAGATCCTTACCGAATCATGTTGATCGAGAAACCGCAAGCAAACATTTGTTAAGGATATTCTAATGAATATACATTTATTATAAATAGTATGAGACAATCATTTTTAACCATAATATATTAAGATATTTTAAGATATATCGTCACAATGATCATCAAGTAACAAAGTATCTACAAAGCTTCTGTATCAAAATCTTTTTTTATAAATCATTGGATTTTCACATCTTTCGAGGTATTCGTTTCAAGTTTTTACTTATACGTAATTTTCAGCCCCAGTAACTGACTTGCGAAAACTGAAGTCGCCGATCGCGAACTCAAAACTAATGCCGACGATTATTCGATTGTCGCAGATCGTCGGTCTATCACTAATAAGAACTAATGTTAATTAAAAGACATACGTATTTCTTGACGGATGCCTGCCAAATAAAACATTAAGGGTTAACCGTATTTTTACTTTTATCGCTAATGTGCCAGTAAATGATTCCTGAATTGTTCCGATATAATGTGAAAACAATTACAACACATAACTGTTCATTGTTGTCTTATTATTGCAGAAATACTTACCCCTCATGGTGTTAAGATACAATAATAAAGTATAGCAATCTCGTTTCTTTTCCATGCACAAAATATTGCTGTTTAAAATTACATGAACGATTCTCAGTATGAAGTGGCATTTTGCTGTAAGGAATTATTGTATACTGTTTGTTTACTTGTAGGAAATAAGTTCTTGAGGATATAATCGTATTTTATTACATGGGATGATATACGATTTCTTGATGAATCTTATAATATGAATAGAATTACTCTTAGTTGATTGGCTAGGTGAATTACCTACATTTGTGAAGGAAATTACATAACATAAACCGGAGCATTTATCGTTTGGGAAACATGAATCTAGTTGATTGGTGGTGCAGCAAACGAGCACTCTGGTACATCGCCGGTTCACAATTGTATGGACTTTATAGCTATAACAAGTTCGATTACAAGTCAGATCGCCCCGGACACGGCCCTTTATTTGTCAACGTTTTGCCACGTTTACCATGTCTGTGCTGTTTCGCGGCAAATGATATTTTGGCAAAGTTTGATAACTGGTCAAATTACCTGTTCCTTCCTTTAATGACTGTTCCTTTGTGACATCAACAATCTCAGCTCTCCATCTTCGAATGTTTATGTCAATTATCCACTTACTTCGCCCAATCTTCACCAAACGTTGTCCAATCTTCACCAGACTTTGTCCAAATTTCACCAGACTGTGTCCAATCTTCACCAGACTTTGTCCAATCTTCACCACATTTTGTCCAATCTTCACCAAATGTTGTCTAATCTTCACCAGACTTTGTCCAATTAACATCAGACTTTGTCCAATCTTCACCAAACTTTGTCCAATCTTCACCAAATTTTGTCCATTATTTCAACGAACTCCAATCTGCACAAAACTTTGTCCAATACTCGCCAAACATTGTCACAATGTGTACGGGCATTATAGTTTATGATGGAATTCGGCCGCGATGGGCGTAATCTCGACAGTCTTACACAATTGTAATAAAAACAAAATATATGCAGGAGTCTATGACGATTAAAAGTTTGCATCATCATCGCTAAAAAAATCAGAGGTACAATTGTAACAAAAGTCGGTTGATATTATCTTTATTTAAACTTGTAATATCTCTATTAGAATAAATCTTGCCACAATGACAGGTTTCTTTCATAACACTCATGATTTGCCGCTCATGGACGAAATGTGATACTGATTAAGCATTACATCTATCACTGAAAATTTCTGATATGTTGAGGGAAATTAATTTTACTAATCTGCTAACTTGCTGTTTATTTATTCAATCTAGAATCTGGATTTCTCTAGTTGATTTTTATAACACATACATATTTATCAGGCCCTAGGGAACCGTTTGGCATTTTTGGCAGAATGTGCCTACAAAGAATGTAATAGTAACATTATAGAAGTTTTGAAATTCTGGGACTTGATACTTCATAAATGAACTCACTTCCAATGATATAATGCAGGAAACAAACATTTGACTTAGTTTCAGCAAATTGTAGATTTTTCTTGGGTTATATCCAACCACGCTTAACCTGTTTTTTTACATGTATATACATATTGTAATACTGACAGAAGTAGCTGAAGTTACATGTTGCAATTGTTTTGCTACTTTCGTGTATTTTTGTAATTAAAATCTACCCAACAAAATGAATGGATTAATTAATAAAAGACTGTCAATCGCAGAGGAAGTCTACTGTGTTACTTTGTTTTTCAATATTTCCGGCACGGAACGGCACCTGGGTAGCACATTCGACCTCCTGCAGGTCAATGAAACTCAGTTTCCGCGATTGATGTTGGTATAGATTTCGATGTTCTGAAACAATTGGGTATTATGGACTCTTAGCTTTAAATTTGATAAATACCGGATACCCAAGATTGACCATTAAATTTCGCTGCGTTAGTGAACCACGGGTGTTTGCTAGCTTTCGATGCGCTAGAAACAAATTGCGACCAATCAAACTGAATAGTCGTAAGGCACGAAATCGGTCAAATGGGTAACATATAAAAACTGTTTCTTTGTTAATTTTGAAAGTTTCACAAGCCGAATAATAAGATTTTTACATTGTCGACACCAGTTGTGTATGTCGAAATGCATAAACACGAGCGTAGTGATCGGTCCAATATCTTCATGAAAGCTACCAATGAAGTGGCTGTACTTGATGCGATCGACAACGATTGCATGGGAATCAAATACACATTAGCGATGAATGCAGGGTAAAAGAGTTGATTGATCATTGGTGTCTGACTGTGACATTAATTAATATATTGGCAAACAGTAAAATCTATAAGTGTACACATAATTTAGGTAATATAGTCATTGTCATTTCATATTTATTTTCGTACGAGAGCTATTTCATAATGTAAGCCAGAAGTCTAACCCAATGGCGCATTCCTAATACTGGTAATAATAACGATCCTTTCCAAATATACATTTACTGCGACATTACGTGTGTCTGCCAACATTAAACGTCATTGTTTATCACTGTGCTTCGCAATAAGTTCAAAAAGCGCATTTACTGTGTGTTTACAACAACGAATATACTACATCAGATGTTATCTGATGCATTTTTCATTTATTAATTAATTTATTGGCAACCGACATATGTTTGCTTTTGACCATTTATTATAATGTAAAAAAACTACGAAAGTGACTCATACATAAGTACTCGGTGTATGAACACAATGGCACAATGAAGCTTTCCATGATTTAATGAAAGAGATATTACGTTGTTACAGGGAACGCCACATACCGTAGACAATGCCTCTCTACATAGACCCCAGGTAAACAACATGATACGAAATATTAAGGACTTTGGAGGTAGAAGGGTAAACAAAATATAATATGCGAACGGGTGAACAAGAAATGGTCTGACCAACCATCAACAACAACCATGTATAATATAGGGAGACAAGAAGGGAGAAGGATTGAATGGATGAAATACATTACAAGACAAGGCTACAAAGCCAATAGCTCCGAGCAGAAAAGGGGGAGAAAAGAGCATGCACACTATATCAAGTCGAGGAACTTCACATTGGAAAAAAGGGAACTTAGCACACATCTAAACTACATTAATAGAAATAATAACCACACAGCGATTTACAGACTTGGAACTGTCATCAAAAAGCCTCAATCGAGAAAAATCCGAAAAATAAGTTGTTTATTTCAATTACATTCCGTGTAAAAAATACGTTCCTGCTTCTTATTTCTTTGATAAAATATTCTTGGAAGGATACGACTCCAACAATTGGGCAAGGCGTTTGTTCTCATTTATGATTTATGTGTGGTACATATTTCCCATTCCTACACAACGTCTGATTCAAGTGGTGATGCTGCCGGCTGCTTTCAACTAATTAGTTTTAAACAGACAGCCTCTGAAACATTTGTTTGGTCATCTGTCCAAATCGACGTTAAACATAAGTTTAACTATCTTTGCATCCTTCTAACATGTGCACAGGACAGGAATCATAAAACTATATAGGCCGAGTTCATTATCTTAGCTACATAAAATTTCTTAGAACGTAAATATCGGGGGCTAATTAGCTCAACTTTATAAATGTGTTATGCTAATATCTTTTCATACATAATTCACGGAACAATGAAATACTAAAGAATACATAGATTTGTTTTCTAAATACAAGCTTGGTAGTTATTTAGCTAAAACAATAAAATGTAATTTTATTGCTTTCAACTGCGAACACAGTGATATAGAAAAACCAGTTCGCGTACTCGACAAATTGCGCTTTTTCTTTTACGCACATCTAGTCTGCATAGAACAACACAGCGATTGTTATTTTTGTTGAATTTTTTTTAAATGTGAAAACTTTTCATTTCTTCGCTTATCCTGACGTTAACTGCCTACTTATCAGTAAACTTATCTATCATCACAAAATGTTCATGCGAAACTGACGTGAAATGAAAGCAAATATTGTTCAGATAATTTCGTACATTTCATGAGGACCGATTGTAAGATTATGATAAAATTTACAGAACATAAACCGAGAATTATATCTTGAGAATTCAGACGTAGTAAAATGCGAATAATCACGTACATTGGTACTATATGACGCATGGTAAAGTCTGGTTGATATTAAAATTGATAACCCATTTTTTTACAAAATTTCAAACCAGTGCCTGCGCGGACTTTTGATAAAAGAGAGCAGTACTTGTCCATGAATGTAATTTAATTGATAAAACATGTTTCCTGACTTGCGAAAGTTCCTTTGTTCCACCCAGCTACCCACCCAAACCCACAAAAATGCTTAAAGACGCACCTGTGGTCTTCATCCACCCAAAAGCTGGAATAGAAACAACATTTATCAGTTTTAACGTTACAACTGCCGATCTGTATATAAAACATTTTGGTAATATTGCTTAAGCAGCCACAGAAAAACATTTTGCCTTATTCTGTGATTCCAAAATTTTAAGCCTGCTCGGTTGGTCGAGATGGTAGATCGGGATACGGATCTGAAAATCATCGGTGTTTATTTCTTTACCTCCATATACAATATAATGATACAGTACTTGATGAAAGAAATACCTATTCATTACGATGGCATGGGTCACTGTCAGGTGGAAGATTCGGATATATTTTGCTATGTCTCATATATTCTCAGAAAAAGCGTAGATACAATGCTAACGTCCGTTCTAATTATATATGTAATTGAATGTTATTTACAATACCTGCATGAAATGTCGATGCCTTGAAAATATGTGATGATTCACTACTCGCAAGTGAAATTAAAACCAATCTGTACCGATTCTTGAACATTAATCATGGCAAGACAATAAAATACATCTGAACATATCTGCCAACTGAACAATCCCGATTCATTGCAGCGTATTTGTACAATTGAATTATTTAACATAGTAAAAACGTTCGTATTATGTATGGAACTCGGCGATTTTTTTTTCTTAATGTGTAAATTTCATTTCTTCACTTTGCCTTACGTTTACTGCCAATTTTTTAATACATTTTCCTAAATTATTTGAATTATGTAGCATGGTCTGTGAATTTCTTATTCATTCCAGTAAATATCTAAGAGCTTTAACAAAAAAGGGTTCCGAGGATTTCACTAATGTAGTTTCCGTTTAGTGTAATCTAAATGAAAATGTAGGTGAACTTTCCTCTGAAGACGAATCTGTCATGACCAAGCGTTTACTATAAACCTATTCCTAGCTATTCTTTTCCAAACTACCATCTTGAGAGTTTTCTCAATTTGAGGGTTTACTCATAATGAATATTTCCAAATTGAGATTTTTTATCAAAATGTGATTTTTTATCAAAAATGAGATTTTTTATCAAAAATAAAAAATGAGATTTTTTATCAAAAATGAGATTTTTTATCAAAAATCAAAAATGAGATTTTTTATCAAAAATGAGATTTTTTATCCAAAATGAGATTTTTTATCAAAAATGAGATTTTTATCAAAAATGAGATTTTTATCAAAAATGAGATTGTTTTTCAAATTGAGATTTTAATTGAGATTTTTTTCTGAAACTAAGATCATTCTCAAGTCAAGAATTTAATTTCTATTGTAATGTAAATAATGTAAAAAAGTCTCACCATTCATATTGATCCAAAATATGATGTCCAATTTTGGTTACATCTTGAAAACCTTGGAGTTCAAGTTTTGAAGCTCCTTAAATGCACCTGTACAACATTGGCAGCTACATGTTATCATAAAATGTATTTGTTTAATCATTGATGGGAAAATGAAAAATTACAAAAATAATCGGATTTGGAATGTAAAAGGCGTTTTTAAAAAAAGAAGATATAACAAGGACACACCTTTGTTAACTTTTAAGTCTTCCTGTTTTCAAAAGAAAACAGTTTGTTTCAGTTTTAAAGAGAAATTTCTTGCTAAAACCTGTTCAGGTAGTTGAATTATTAACATAACATCCCCTGGCACCATAATTATGCACTACAAGTAAAGTGTTTTTTAGAGATGTAACACATATTCCTGGACATCATAATTGGATCATTAGAGACAGTGAGTCTAAGTCTAGTTCACATATCAGACAGTTTGATTAACTATGCATTCAATAAATCAAAATAAAAGTGCTTGAGGTTTTCAATTTGGGACTGATCTCACTTGAGATATATTGTGAAATCGAGCATTCCTGAAACGCAAATGTTTATGTCAATTTATCATTCTCAGACATCTTTAATAAAGCTGATTATTTATGTAAATTTACAAGGCTGTTGGGCGTAAAGTATTCATTATTTAATAAAACCAGTAGTGCATGTTAGTTCAATGTATTGCATGTTTAAGTGTACTATGCTTATTGTACTACTGTTATCATTAGTGAGTCGTCCTGTAAATACTGTTAATATATCGATGTCTATTTTGTGAACAGTTGTGCAACCTCCATATCGGCCATCTCTTGAGCAACAACCTCTCTTTAACACATGTTTTTAATATTCTTTAAGTACTTAGAATGTTTTATCTATTTAAGATATCTATTGCAACAACCTCTCTTCAACAAATGTTTTAAGTAAGAATTTATTACCTATTTAAACTCACTAGAGCATTAAAATCTCGTCAACAAGAGCATCTGATTTTCCTTTTGTAAGAGGCTAACTATTAATTTTACTGCTCTAGAGCAACAACCTCTGACCAACAGCCAACATTTGCGTCTCCCAATGGGTGTGACTCTGGAGTGATTACACTGTATATTCTTATATGATATTCAGCTATTTAAAAAGGCTTTATTTCAGATGTTAATAAGCCAACAGAATGTGATTGGCTTCTTTGTTAAGAGTTTGGACTAAATTATCAAACCTACTTGATTTATCTTACCTAGTCAATCATGTTCGTGGATGTTATAAATGTGCTGTATTGCGATTTGAAAATAACCATAATAGATTAACATGATCAAAGGATTTAAGAATAAACCTATCAGAAAACATCCCAATTTGTCAGGGCTTTGTAAACAGACAACATTTTTATCTTGAAATATTATTTAAAATCCTAGGTCTAGTAACAGATGTGTAAATCTACTACGTGATTGATATATTTATTTATATTAGTATGCATCTCAAAAGGGTAACATGCCTTTTTCTTGATTGACTGTGGATTAAGATGGACGTTTTGTGTTAATTGGTGATATTTGCATATATCTGTCGACATCTTTCACAACATCGAAGTCTGAATTATTTACCGATTCCCGAGGACAAATATCTCCCGCTAAACCGCGTACACCTGCTTCATTATCTTCATCTGTAATATCTAATTAAGGCTGGGAATCTTGCATTGCAAGTCAGTCAGTGTTTAATGTCTAAATAATGCATTGGTTGCATGCTCTTCATGCATATTTGATAAACACTGCTAAACGGTTTAATTTGCTTTAGCAAACAGATGCAGACTTTAGATCTTTTTATTCTTTAGATTTGTCATATGTTCGATTCTATGTTTATTTGTTTACTTATTTATAACTTTCTGTACTTAATTGAACTATTTGGCTGCCAAATCTAAACTCTAGTTTGTTTATTAGATAATAACGTGTTATTATTAGTTCAAATAAAGTGTGTTTTTTTTCGTGCTTTGTGAAACATTATGTTGAGATTTTCCAAGTTTCCAGTAGATCTATTTGCGTTAATCTATTCATGTTAATTTGTGTTGTCTATATTTGTTAACTTCTATTTGTTCCTGTTATCTACTACAATTTACAAATCATGTGATGTTCTCTTGGTTAGCAGATAGCGGTAAAAATGGGAGTGCGGGAATAAGTGTGGTTTTCACGTCGGAAAGTCCAGTACAGGAACGCCGTCTACCTCCCATGGAATCTACTTCCTGTGACATTACTGATGACGATGATGCTGCCTCGTCACGCAATGATAGCTTAACGCCTTACACTTCACATTCCAAAGAACATATTCCATCACAACGACAAAGGAGAGGTATTCCGATTAGTCGATTTATTTTGCAATCATCTGATTAAATATTTCCCTTCAAGTAAACGCCTATGTTATTTTGGTAAATATTTGAATTTTGATAAATATTTGAATTTTGTATTTTCTGCTTATCGTCTGCTTCACATAAAAATGTAGATAACGTTCTCTTTGATGCTTATTAAAATATTTTTGATTGGAGTAACATAATAGCTTCGATATCAAACATTAACATTGATAATTGAACATATGAAAACATTGTGCGATAAAAACAAAGAAATCCCAGTTATTCCGTATGTTTTATTACTTCTAGTTCTTAATTATTAGCGCTTATTTCAAATCTGGTCAGTCGAATAAAATATTTCCGAACGTAATGAGATAAAAAATAGCCATATATCTTGTCAAAATATCATTGCATGCCGGTTTGTTTGGTTCTTGGCGGATAATTTAAACAGCTTTCTGCATAATGGTATTAATAGTTATCTCCCCTGTTTTGGAGAGCGGATTTTACTAAGTTAGCTTTTACTAAATTAGCAGAATTCAGCTTTGTATTAGTAAGATCAGTAAAATATTTCATGTTCAATAAACGAAATGTATTATCACCCATCTATGTACGTAATAAAGTCTACTCCATTTGTATCTGATGGATCTTTCAAACATTTAGGCACTTTGAAAAATATGAGTGTTCCCGATTTCTCGACCTACCTTAAGGTATGTCCCTTTACGTTAAAGTTATCACAGCATATGACACACCTTAAAAAAAACGATCCAGGATATTGAATTTATACTGCATATAAATATAACATATCAATTATGCAGCAACCTGGCTACCCTACTTTATAAAAAGTCATCTGAATAAATATTTTGTTTCGCCATTTATTCATAGGTTTGTAAATATTGCAAAACCTTTACTATTCTTGATTCAAAAGAGTGGAGAAAATCATTATAATGTCATTGGTCATCATTTTCTACAACATGTCCTCATTCGCTGTCTGCCTAAAGATGTGTTTACAACCGTTCTCAAGCAAATATAATCGGACTATAGCTCAGGTATTGTCATATTTATGTATCACAAATTAGTTATTACGTATTTATACGAAATCTTCGCGAACAATGATTCATTTTCTGTTTTATTTTATATTTCAGCCAGCCTGCTACCAGGTCATACTCCTTCTCGAAGACATTCAGCCATCTCATCCAGATAGTGTTCTATACGTTATACACACTATGCAATCCACGTGATATTATGCATATACCCTGATTAAAGTAACAGATCCGTCAGTTGAAACACTAACGTCTGAATATACCTCGAATTATCCTGGTATATATTTAATGCCATTCAAACGACTATTTTTATTACGCGTCGTTTTGTTCCCAAACGTCTAAATTATGTGTTAATTGTTGTTGTTCAAAATGTGATTTCACTGAATACCAATTATTCTTTATCTTATAATTGAATATTTTTTGTGAAATAAGGTCAGTTTTTCTTTGTAATGTCACTTTCCTTAATGCGCACATTGTAGTGGCGTCTTAAATGCCGCTAAATATATGTTGCCACTTTTGCTTTATATTTCCTTGGTGTAAGTTACAAAGATATCAGCCGTTACAATATTTTCCTAAAATAATTTCACCGCGTTGTATGTAAATATGGTATGTCGATGTTCTTTCTCAATGTTTCAAAACGTTAAAAGGTAATCTATGTAATTCTTGGCGGGTTTGTTCCTGTTATCAGTATCTATTAGACAAAATTAACCGAAGGATTATATATCATCGTAAATAGTTTCCATAATTTAGATTTTAATCAAATATTTCAATTCATAATTCATTGATTCTTGATAAACAATTCATAACCACAATTAACCGAAATATTTTATTCATTGTAAAAAAGTCATATAATTTTAATTTTCTTATCAAATATTTCAGTACATCATATATTGATTCTTGATGGATGAAACACTTCAATTATATATTCATTCACCCTTTAGGCATCTGTTTACGCAAAACAGTACTGCATATATAAATAGTAAACATTTATTTACAAATATTGAAATAATCACATTGGTGATATTCTAGGTTTAATTTTCAATTATTTACTTGACAAAATATGTGTCGGTGCTATTTATTTTCATAATCCTCCTTAAAAGGGTTTACATGATGTGTTTTATTTTTTCTCCAGCCACTCCGTTTTAAAAGTATCACATGACTGTATATTTGAGCGTTTTACGGCCGTCCTTTTTATCCAAAAATGCCGATTGAGATTCCATGTAATGTACACACTTATAATTGAATAAAATGTATGTTGATATTTGTTTTTATTTGTATAGGTCTATACCCAGCCATGTTCTTGCTTACATAAGTCTTCATTTCAACGGTTTTTGTTTTATATCGACCATGAAACAAGTTCTGACGACTTATACTACTCGATGATTACTTCCTAAGTTACTTAGCAGTAATCACACACAATTCAGGAATTGTGAACCCGCTCAACGTTGGGCTCGAACTATTTCAAGGTGTACAAACAAAACGAGTTTCTGCTTCTTATTCATGAGCGGACAAACTTATTCCGCCTTCGCCCCTATTATGTATGCCAGTAATCGGTATACCATACTCCGTTTACATATCACTTCGTTATATCATTGCTTGTAAATGGATAAATTACCGTTTTTATGAAAGGAAAATAACAACAATTTATAACATATTTGTTCTTTAATAATAGCTCGTTCAAACTGGAAACCAAATTGAGAATAAGTGTTCCTTAATAAGGTTGAAATAACATATGAGTTCATGAAATATTGCTAGTTCGACATCAAGCGGAAGTTCCCATCTGGAAAATGGCTAACAACGATTCCAGTCACATACGCTGCATAAGGTAATCCCATCTTTGCCAATAACGTATGCCTTCCTACGACATCTCTTTGGAATGAAGCGGTCCTTCGGACACTTCTTTTTCGGACACACTTTTCCTGCATTAAAAGTAAACAGAAACTTGCGGTCATTGTGGGTGACATATTTCACATAGCCCATGTAATCTACATTTGTGCAATAATTGAATGTAGTTTGTTGAACTATTTACTGAGCTGAACAATTAAACTAATTCCGGAGTATAAACAAAGCTAGTTTCAAAAATCGTCCAGAACGCATAACGTACCATATTTAAATAAAGATTAAAATATATAATATATTTAAGTGTCGTTCAACATTTTTAACAAAATTATCATCCGATGTTTTGCCACCTTTCGTTTCTAAAAAAATAAATTAACGAATGTAATACATGAATAGTTCAACCTCCCTAGAATTTGAGAGACATACATTTTTGCCATTCCTGACAGGTTTTTGCTCTGGAGAGGTTAATTTGACAGAGAATACATGTTTCAGCCCAACTAAATGGCAATCATTTAAATGATTTTGTTGCGGTAGATCGATATGCAAATTCCCGTTACATCTTGAGTATATATATAGTCTTTGCTTGCTTATTGCACTGTATTCGGGCGACGGAATATGATCACACCGATATCATACGCGGTGGTCTTCCTTTACATATTACAGATAGCTCTGTTGTTATTCTCATACGCTGTGGTCTCACTTTACATAGTACAAATAACTCTGCTATCATTATTAAACGCAGTGTACTCATTTTACATAGTACAGATACCTCTGCTATCATTCTCATACGCGGTGGTCTTCCTTTACATATTACAGATACCTCTGCTATCATTAGTATACGCAGTGGTCTCACTTTACATAGTACAGATAACTCTGCTATCATTATTATACGCAGTAGTCTCACTTTACATAGTACAGATAACTCCGCTATTATTAGTATACGCGGTGGTCTCACTTTACATATTACAGATAACTCTGCTATCATTATTATACGCAGTGGTCTCACTTTACATATTACAGATAACTCTGCTATCATTATTATACGCAGTGGTCTCACTTTACATATTACAGATACCTCTGCTATCATTATTATACGCAGTGGTCTCACTTTACATATTACAGATACCTCTGCTATCATTAGTATACGCAGTGGTCTCACTTTACATATTACAGATACCTCTGCTATTATTAGTATACGCAGTGGTCTCACTTTACATATTACAGATACCTCTGCTATTATTAGTATACGCAGTGGTCTCACTTTACATATTACAGATACCTCTGCTATTATTAGTATACGCAGTGGTCTCACTTTACATATTACAGATAACTCTGCTATTATTAGTATACGCAGTGGTCTCACTTTACATAGTACAGATACCTCTGCTATTATTAGTATACGCAGTGGTCTCACTTTACATATTACAGATACCTCTGCTATCATTAGTATACGCAGTGGTCTCACTTTACATAGTACAGATAACTCTGCTATCATTATTATACGCAGTAGTCTCACTTTACATAGTACAGATAACTCCGCTATTATTAGTATACGCGGTGGTCTCACTTTACATATTACAGATAACTCTGCTATTATTAGTATACGCAGTGGTCTCACTTTACATATTACAGATAACTCTGCTATTATTAGTATACGCAGTGGTCTCACTTTACATAGTACAGATACCTCTGCTATTATTAGTATACGCGGTGGTCTCACTTTACATATTACAGATACCTCTGCTATTATTAGTATACGCAGTGGTCTCACTTTACATATTACAGATACCTCTGCTATTATTAGTATACGCAGTGGTCTCACTTTACATAGTACAGATACCTCTGCTATTATTAGTATACGCGGTGGTCTCACTTTACATATTACAGATACCTCTGCTATTATTAGTATACGCAGTGGTCTCACTTTACATGGTACAGATAACTCCGCTATCATTATTATACGCGGTGGTCTCACTTTACATAGTACAGATACCTCTGCTATTATTAGTATACGCGGTGGTCTCACTTTACATATTACAGATAACTCTGCTATTATTAGTATACGCGGTGGTCTCACTTTACATAGTACAGATACCTCTGCTATTATTAGTATACGCAGTGGTCTCACTTTACATGGTACAGATAACTCCGCTATCATTATTATACGCGGTGGTCTCACTTTACATATTACAGATACCTCTGCTATTATTAGTATACGCAGTGGTCTCACTTTACATATTACAGATACCTCTGCTATTATTAGTATACGCAGTGGTCTCACTTTACATAGTACAGATACCTCTGCTATTATTAGTATACGCGGTGGTCTCACTTTACATATTACAGATACCTCTGCTATTATTAGTATACGCAGTGGTCTCACTTTACATGGTACAGATAACTCCGCTATCATTATTATACGCGGTGGTCTCACTTTACATAGTACAGATACCTCTGCTATTATTAGTATACGCGGTGGTCTCACTTTACATATTACAGATACCTCTGCTATTATTAGTATACGCAGTGGTCTCACTTTACATGGTACAGATAACTCCGCTATCATTATTATACGCGGTGGTCTCACTTTACATATTACAGATACCTCTGCTATTATTAGTATACGCAGTGGTCTCACTTTACATATTACAGATACCTCTGCTATTATTATTATACGCGGTGGTCTCACTTTACATATTACAGATAACTCTGCTATTATTAGTATACGCAGTGGTCTCACTTTACATATTACAGATACCTCTGCTATTATTATTATACGCGGTGGTCTCACTTTACATATTACAGATACCTCTGCTATTATTAGTATACGCAGTGGTCTCACTTTACATATTACAGATACCTCTGCTATTATTATTATACGCGGTGGTCTCACTTTACATATTACAGATACCTCTGCTATTATTAGTATACGCAGTGGTCTCACTTTACATAGTACAGATAACTCTGCTATTATTAGTATACGCGGTGGTCTCACTTTACATATTACAGATAACTCTGCTATTATTAGTATACGCGGTGGTCTCACTTTACATAGTACAGATACCTCTGCTATTATTAGTATACGCGGTGGTCTCACTTTACATAGTACAGATAACTCTGCTATTATTAGTATACGCGGTGGTCTCACTTTACATATTACAGATAACTCTGCTATTATTAGTATACGCGGTGGTCTCACTTTACATAGTACAGATAACTCTGCTATTATTAGTATACGCGGTGGTCTCACTTTACATAGTACAGATAACTCTGCTATTATTAGTATACGCAGTGGTCTCACTTTACATAGTACAGATAACTCTGCTATTATTAGTATACGCAGTGGTCTCACTTTACATAGTACAGATAACTCTGCTATTATTAGTATACGCAGTGGTCTCACTTTACATAGTACAGATAACTCTGCTATTATTAGTATACGCAGTGGTCTCACTTTACATATTACAGATACCTCTGCTATTATTAGTATACGCGGTGGTCTCACTTTACATATTACAGATACCTCTGCTATTATTAGTATACGCAGTGGTCTCACTTTACATATTACAGATACCTCTGCTATTATTAGTATACGCAGTGGTCTCACTTTACATATTACAGATAACTCTGCTATTATTAGTATACGCGGTGGTCTCACTTTACATATTACAGATACCTCTGCTATTATTAGTATACGCAGTGGTCTCACTTTACATATTACAGATACCTCTGCTATTATTAGTATACGCAGTGGTCTCACTTTACATATTACAGATAACTCTGCTATTATTAGTATACGCAGTGGTCTCACTTTACATATTACAGATACCTCTGCTATTATTAGTATACGCGGTGGTCTCACTTTACATGGTACAGATAACTCCGCTATCATTATTATACGCAGTGGTCTCATTTTACATATTACAGATACATCTGCTATCATTATTATACGCAGTGGTCTCACTTTACATATTACAGATACCTCTGCTATTATTAGTATACGCGGTGGTCTCACTTTACATGGTACAGATAACTCCGCTATCATTATTATACGCAGTGGTCTCATTTTACATATTACAGATACCGCTGCTATCATTCTCATACGCGATGGTCTCACTTTACATAGTGCAGATAACTCTGCTATCATTCTCATACGCGGTGGTCTCACTTTACATAGTACAGATAACTCTGCTATCATTCTCATACGCAGTGGTCTCACTTTACATAGTACAGATAACTCTGCTATCATTCTCATACGCGGTGGTCTCCCTTTACATATTACAGATACCTCTGCTGTCATTCTCATACGCTATGGTCTCACTTTACATAGTACAGATAACTCCGCTATCATAATCATTTTTGACACTAATTTTTTGATCCAGCACATTTTGATTATAGGCATCAAACAAGGGTCAGATTGTATTTCAGATAAATAAATCGAATGTAGGCGTTTACACGTAAAAAGGTTTTTCGGTAATTATATCATAACGGTCATTTTATTCAAAAACATCCGTAAAAAGTTTCGACATTGTACAATGCAAATGTCAGAAGCTTACCGAATAAAACAAATGGTTACCTATCATATATTTCAAGTACAGCCGATGTGCTATAATAACAATATATCGTCGATTGTCTTCACAAACCTCGTATTACAAAATGTCGGTGTTTTGAATAAATTGACAAAAATGACAAAATTATATGTGGAAAATTGTAACCGAAATTTGTCATAAGAACTAAACATACTTAAGATATTAAATCTGCGTTGAATTAAATGATAGTAAATTAATAAATAATCTAATTCGTACAGTTATGGTTGATACGATGTTTGGGTAATTAAACACAACATAAAACGTCGTATTTTATTTTGACTATTTAGAACATTACATTTGCTTACTGTCCTTATTTATTTAACAATAAAGGGTATCTAAAATGAAAAATGCTACATTATTGATCTTTTAACGTTCTACTATACCTCAGTTGATAACGTTTAACAAAACATATATTCCTATCTGATTTAATGAACACAAGATAACTGTTACCTATCGGAATGGACACAAGATTTGCAAACGAGCATAAACAATTATTTCAAACGTATTTAAACAATAACTTGGAAATACATCAAGCATAACATGTATTGAACACAGCTATTAAATTAGAAAAAAAACAACAAACATGGCATTGCATGAGTGTTCATATTAGTGAACATGTAAAACTAATTATAAAAGCATAATTTAATTAAATATCATTCTCGAGAGGGCTCGATATGGTAATATGAAAACGTGACCATAAGGAGTAAATATTGTTTCCTACTTGCAAAGAGTGACATCACATGTTGCGTTTTCTTGAAATGACGTCAGTAATACTTACAGTAAGTTGATAAAATGACATTTCATCACAAAGTGCATACGAAAATAAACGGTACAAATACATGTATATGGCAACAAATACATCAGAATACGTCATTACATCAATACATACATAAAATACACATATACTAATCATACATCTAGATTAAATAGTTGATAAAAAAGGGTCAGAAATACTGCAACATGATAGGAACTCACAACGCAAAATTAAAGTAATTAGAGTTGAAAGTATAGTGCAATATTATAACTGTAACCACGGTAAAAGTAAAACAAATGCACTATGTACCATTTTTGGTAGTTCAAGGACAAACAACAGTATTCTTTTTAATTTGTTTAAAGATGTATCTGGCTCATCTGAACATAAAATGTTTGAATTGGCTTTATCCAGTATTGTTGTTACATTGGCTAAAACATTTCTAATTATAGCCATTGCAATGTAAAACTGATTGAAAAAATCGTTTTTTTATCATATTACTTACAGTCAAAACCGGTAAGATAGCCTGATTGTTAAAAAAACTGGAAGTTTTTTTAAGTTTTATGATGTACATACATCTTTCTTCAACAAATATGGATTAATACATTATGAGTTCATTCTTTATAAATGCATGTTTAGTGATGTTTTAACCATAGTAAATATATTTTTCATGTTTGGTTAATTAAACAAATGAACAAAAAATGAGCATAGTATAACTTTAAGACTAATGCTTAATTGCTGAACAGTCTATAAAGATTGTATGGTATCAACTGACTATTTCAATCGCTCATGTTTAGTGACATTCATTGGAAGTAAATTTTGTGGATATCCTCTGAATGAATCAACGATCTTTACAAAAGCTAACACGTATTGTTGAGCATGAATACGCTTATGCAGAAGTACGCAAACAACCACAAGTGTGCTATCGAATATCACATTTTCAACAATTGGCATTAAGTTCTCACTAAATTTGCGTTATGCATAAAATATGATTTAATTTGTTAGCACCCAGTTGTGGCCGACGTGTTTCATCACAAATGTACATATGTATGTCCAATAGCACTTTAAAGTTCTGGTAGGGTCATCGTAATAAACATACAAAACAGAAAAATTAAAACAAATGTCGTCTGCCATGTTATTGTTCTAATGATCATTGTTTAACGAGATCATTAAATTTCCTGAGGTCTGTCTCACTTTCTGCAAGAACAAAATAAGCATAATTAGAGACAATGAAGTTAAATGAGATTAAAATGTTCGTCACTGAATGCAAGTAAGTTTGAGTGATAGTACGAAAGCCTGGTGGTGACATTTAGCTTCAATAATTCGCGAATTCAACTTAATGAATTCACGATTTCAACTTCACGAATTCACGATGTCAAATTCGTGAATTTGCGAATTTAACTTCTTGAATTCATGATTTCAACTTCACGAATTCACGATTACAACTTCACCAATTAACAATTTCAACTTAACGACTTGAATATCACGAATTCAAGATTTCAATTTCAAGAATTCATAATTTCATGAAGTTGAACTAGTGAATTTCTTGAATTTGGATTTGAGAATTCTTGAAGCCGAAATGTCCTCACCGCGACGTCGATTGATAATCTAAATAAAATCATATCAGACATGAAGACAACTTGTTTCCGTTAGTTGTATGTGTATCAGTTCAGTCGAAATTCACTTTGAAATCTGACATTCGGTAGTTGACCATTTGCTACGTAGGAATTTTATCCCCAGTACACTTTTGTGCGATTTATATCACAAACAATTTACAATATCATCTCAAATGTTTCGGTTGCCGAAACATTTTTGTACAGCACATTATTTATGCACAGTGACATTACGGTGACATACGTCTATTATCATATATGGTATAAAAAATTCGTGGTGGCCTCCATGGTCGAGAGGTTATGGACTTCATGACGCATGCCCCTGACAGCTGCGGGTTCGAATCCCATTCCGGATATAGAATTTGTAAGAAATACGCCATCTAGCAGGCTGACGGAAGGTCGATGGTTTACTCAGGAGTTCGCCTGGAGTCTTCGTCAACCTGATAGCTGGAATAGTTTTGGTTTCTACGTTACCCAGGCTGTGTATTTGACTCATTTATTTAAACTTAAAGCTTCTTTATAAAAAGAGATTACGTGTAAACAGTACATGTATAGCTTAGTTTTCCCAGGGATCTGTGTGGGGAGGCATTGTCTTGCGTATGTGGCGTTCCCTGTAGCAACTTAATCTCTCTTTTACATACTAGATTTCTCTTTCCCTTGGTGGATCTTGCATCAATGCTGTTTTCGTCTTCTTGTTATGACCTGAAAAAATCAAATGATCATTCAACATCATCTTGGAAAGAGAGAGAGAGTACGTTGGTACAAGGAACGCCACATACATAAGACGTAATTATTTGATTTTCATAAAGTACCGATTCTTCAAATTAGTATTATAATTATTTACTCAGAGTGAATTTGTAGATTAATATTAATTTAATCAAATTCAACATGTACAACGTTACTTCTAGTAAATCTGATGTCATCTTGCCAAGTCACAAATGTCTTCTTAACACATATAAATCTGACAAACGCGTGTAAAGTAATGTTTGGCAAGAAGAAGAGGCAAGTGATATATTTAATGAACGTCCTTCAATAAGTTACATTTTAAAACACCTGCATTCAAAATTAAAATACATGCTAACAAGAGTAAGTGAACGTGTTTCCATTTAATGAGAAATATCATTTACATCCCGTAGCGAGTACCATTGAAAGAAACGAAAATCGCAGAAAGATAGTTAAACAATTTGACTGCAGTATTTAAATGCAAGTTTTGTTGTACATACAATCAACTGTAGAAATACACTACACACTTTGAAAATAAAGATTCACCAGCGTATCTGTATAGTTTATGAAATAGATGTTATAATTTCTTGCAACATTGCATTATAGATTGATTATAAATTTATATAAACTCTAATTCAATACAGAATTATATGCAGTAGTCCAACACTGCATCAATGTGACCTACTACGCCCTGCTGTGATAATTACCTCCACAATTAACAACTATTACGCAAACACTGACACGATAAGACTAATATATGTACAAGCATTTATATCGATATATTTATACAGTTTAATTCGGATTATAGAGTGCCTGTCATAAATTGAATTTCTGTATTATTGATTTTTGAATCGTATTTAAGATCGAATCAATGCCTTTAACACATGATCATATTGATTGTTATTTTGCCTAATGTAGAATTATGAAAAATACAAAAGTCTCTAAATTATAAGGTATTATTAATTGGATTTATTGAATTACATGTTTATGCGTGTTATAATCGGTTACAAATCATTTCAACAGCATTGTTTTATGTATCACTGAGCCAGATATTTATCAAAGTGACATTTGCACTATATATTGATATATACTGACCACACTTTTGATATTACATTGTTATAATCACATGTACCTGTAAGGGGACCAAATTTACCTTATAATGTTAAGGTGTGAATACTAGTTATTTACGACCTGATGAAGTCGACGACTTTCTTAATCGCAAAACAAAATCTAAAATTAAAGAAATACGGGACCTATAAGATTCATTGAATTAGGGTGGCTATCATTTGAAAATAGATGTAAATTCTTCAAAGCAACTATAGTGCATAAATTCTCACATAATAAGATTAACGGTCTTGCCAAAATATTCGCAAACATATATCGTCAAATTGCATGAATCATTGAGATAAATGGGCTTGAGTGCAAATTTAACAACATGAATCAGGTTATGAAAGCAATAAAAATAGCTGGGTTTTTCTTTGTATTTAAACATGTCCAACTTTCTTGCTCGTCGCATGCTACTCCAGATCTGCTCGATATTGGCTATATGATATAACCAATTATCTTTCAAGATGTCAAATCCGGTGATCCACAGGGATATATTCTTGGTCCCCTCCTTTTCCTGATATATATCAATGACATTCCATTTTATCTTCAAAATTCGACCATCGATCTCTACGTAGATGACTCAACATTACACTTATGTGGTTATAACATTGTCGAAATACAGCAGTCCCTACAGGGCGATTTGGACATGGTTTCTGATTGGTGTTCCTGGAACAACATGTCCATTCATCCTAATAAAACTAAATGTATGATAATTTCAAATGCTAAAAGACCTGTACTTAAAATTCTTCGCTATCACTTTATGCCAATAATATCACTCTAGAACAGGTAAGTAACCACAATATGCTTGGAGTAATCATTGATAAAAATCTTCGCTGGAATGCACATATATATCACGTATGTCACAAACTCAACTCAAAGTTAAATTTATTAAAAATAATAAATTATATCTTAAACACCAACACAAGGAAATTATTCTACAATTCTTACTTATTATCTTCAATGGACTATTGTTGCCCTATATGGTGTCGAGGGCTTGTAGCAAACATCAAGAGAAAGCCATAATACAGAAAAAAGCAGCAACACATATTCTACATAGACCACAAATTACACCATCACTACCCTTATTCATTGAATTAGGGTGGCTATCATTTGAAATAGATGTAAATTTCTCTCAGCAACTATAGTGCATAAATTCTCACATAATAAAATGCCCACTTACTTTCATGGTATGATTTCTTTCACCCACAATTCTACATACTCATTAAGATCCACTACTAACAATGACATAGCACCCTTTTCCTTTAAATTAAAATATGGTAAACAAACATTCTCTTTTTATGATCGTGAGGTATGGAATTCAATTCCTGTAAATATACGTTGTCTGTCTGATACAGAAACATTTAAAAAATAATTATAGGAACTACTTAATGCTTAAACAATGATATCAATAATATTTCATTATTATATGTATGTGTCTTATGTGAGGTGTCTGTTGTTGTTGTTTTATTTCAATTTTAGTTTCAGATCATCTTAACTTTTGTAGTTTTTAATAGTCTCATTTACATCCTGATGTTAAAACATGATGTACATGTACAATGTATTGTGTGTGTGAATGCGTGTTTGATTGTGTGGGTGTGGGTGCGTGTGCATGTGTGAATTTTTGTTTGTTTGTGCGTGTTTATATAGTTAATAGAAGGCCATATTGAAAATTTATTGTTAACCTTAAATATGTTACCTTCTGAAAATAAAGAATTTATTATTATTATTATCGTTCGCGACTAAATTAGCCACCCAGCTATGTTAAGCCAGCATGCTGAACTTGTCCCGGGCTGTACTTATTTATCAGTATGTATTTTACATTCATAGTACTTATTGTAACATCTATCGAAAACATGATATCGATTTATGTTATTATGCACCATTACGTTTTGCCTTGTATTTCGTTTCGGCAAGGTAGGTTGTATAATGGTGGCTACATAGCTTTCTAGCAATGCAGACATACATTTGTCTCTGTTGCTTTTCAATAATGAAATTGACCGACGCAAGTACTTATTTTGTCACCACCCCAAAAAACGCGAATTGGAATATTTGATGATGAAATGCATTATTATTTCTCCATATGTGCATTGATGATTAAAAATCGATATTAAATATATATTTATTTATGATCAATGTATTATGTACAATTTTACGCCGGGCACATTTTCTTACACTGTACTGTTCTGTTCTATGTAGTTTTTCATTTATTATTTATTTTCGGGTATTAGCATAATATATTTGCAAACAAACATGTATCAGCCTTCGTCAAAATACAAGATTTGATTAATATAATACTTATTACACTTATATTATGTACTTTGTATATCAAACCACAAACTTTCACCATTATATCATATAAGTGTTATTTGTCCAAATAATCGTAACATCTGTAATTAATAGCATTAATATTATAATTTTCAGATATAAGTATAAATTTAAACAATGATATTTCATAAATCATATTTATTGTAACGAAGTTTTACTGTGGTAAATTTCACACATTTTCGAAGTCAAGTTATTGTCACACCAATATTTATCTCAATGGTATTCTATAAAAAGTCACATTTCCCCCAAATTCTTCCCTATATGTAGCTGTCACACTTCACCGTATAGCGTTAACGGACGCCCAACGTATATAAAATTGCGTCAGAAAGTTACCCGGTGACGAAAGGCATCCCCCGCTGCTGCTCGGTGCTCTCGCGATCGGTGTATGGGGCGCATAAAACGGACAAAATGCACAATGACCGCACGATCAACGCACATATACAGGACGAACAACGTTCAATAAACGGACATCACCGTACTAGTAGCAGACTTGTACCGCGTAAAACGTAAGCGCATCGCATGAGAAATTGACAAACGTTCTTCGAACGTTTGACGAACGTATTTCTACCGGTCACGTGACGGACAAAACGGGTATAAAGAGTCCGATATTTTTTTTGTTCCGGCACAATAGTTTCCGCTCGCTCAGACATCACACGTGCTGAAGTAATTCCAAAATGCCAAAAGCGAAGTCTACGAATGCTGGGAAGGGTAAGGCCGCAGGGGACGGAGGAAGGCTCCAAGACCACCCTCTCCTCGCTCTGATCGTATAGTGACGTTGTTGGAGAACAGACCCCCAAAGAACAAGATACCATTCTAGTTAAGCTACTGTCCCACTGCGACGTTTAACGATTCCGTCTGAGAAACGAATGCGTACGATTATAAGACGTTTTTATTAGTTTCTCAGCTGGTTTACAGGCGTATTTAGACGTTGACAGACGGCGCTAGCCGTTTCAAACTTTGGACATGTTACTCAGACGGAATCTTACCGGTTTTTATACTTTTATGGCTGTTGGGCAGGCGGACAGCTCGTCCGCCTCCAGCCACGGAGGCGATGAGCGGTTTTTGGCCTTTTATAAGACGCAAACAGGAAGTTGATAGACGTAATGTTGACGTTTTTAACCGTTTCGTTCGGTACTCATACTTAAGCAGACGTTACTCAGGCGTTCAATGTTCCGTAAGCTGGACTGAATGAAGGCGCTACTCATACTTAAGCAGACGTTTCTCAGACGTTTTTAGACGTTACTCCTGCTGTTTTATCTTCCGTCCATGGCCAAAAATTAAAGGTAAAAATTTAGACGGAGGTAGACGGAATCGTAGACGTCAGTGTGGGACAGGGCCTTTACACAGGTAGAAACCCTATCTATATCTGGAGAAAAGTCTAGTCAGTCAAAGAAGCTCATTGCGTTATTTATCAGTTCCTATGCGTTCCTCGTCAGTTATCGTCCGTTAAACATACGTTGCATGTCCGGTAGTAGTCCGGTCGTGAATCAGGGCCACCGGACAAGAACGGATGCGAGCCGGACAAGTACAGAATAAGGAACGCACGAGTAACGAACAAAACGCATTGAAACGCATTGCTACCGTACATATAACGGACAACTTTGTCCGGTGGTGTACGTTCCAAATTTTGAACATGTTCAAAACCTTCCACCGCATGGAACGAACATCGCCGGACGAGGAGCGTAGGCGCCGCATGAGAAACGGAAAAGAAACGCATGCGAACGGACACGAACGGATTGAAAATTTGGTTATACGTTGGACGTCCGTTGACGCTATACGGTGTAGTGTGACTGACCCAATAAGCGCACTGCATCTGGATTTATCACTTTAATCAGATGCCACGCTGGGCGCGCTCTGCTTGATACCGATAACACTGTCATTTCTTATTTTCTGGATTCGAATCTTTAAACTTTAAATGAGATGATAATGTATGTTGGCATTGATAGTTTAATACAAATGTTACTGCCGCTGAAAACAACGAACTTGTGCCATGAATGTTTCATTTAGTTTTGAGTTTATGTCAGTTGCGTAATAAAACTAGTTACACATGTTTATACATTTTAAACTCAAAGTTTGTAACAATATATTATGATGTGACTCAATAACTGCTTAATTGTTATTTTCTGAATAAACAAAGTACACGTACTTACATACCAAGTTTGTTAATTAAGTGGACTACACTGGTAAGTATATCGGCTACTTAACACCACTTGTCAGAGCGGTAGTTTAAGTAATTCAAATAAAAATGATGAAGCATTATATTGAAGATTTTTATGCATAACACTTTTTTTTACAGATAAAATATTTGTTATAATGAGTGAAGTTTTAGTGAAATTCATCATACTAATTACGCTTCAAGGCATTCTCACAGTACATAATGAACATATATTAAAGTGTAAGCAAATGTATCGGTCAACTTCAGCCTCGTGCTGAATTGTGGATAATCGCGCGACTTTTACCACAGGGACTATAATCATATTACTATCTGGCTGCGCGTTAAATAAGTAAATATATGTGCTCGATTATATCGAGTATGGTATTTTTTGAATACACATAAATAATTCATCAACAAAAATTACCGACAGTCTACAAGCGTTGCTATAACTCTATTGTAAATCGATTGATTTAGGCTATGAGTTTGTTTTAAAGTTTGCCTATGTTAAAACATGCATTTTTACCAAATAGCAAGACACAACCCAGAATAAAAGTCGCAATGCAAAAATGTAAATTCAATTATTTATAATTTGCCAAACAAATGTTATAACAAAGCGTTACGTATACAATATAAGTATATAAGTTGTATTGCCCGTACAAGCAGTCACATAATATCATCAATTACATCTAGTATTTGATTCATACTTGTTTAAATATGCTAAACTATTCAGCATACAAGAATGAACTTATGAAAGCTATGACAAGATATATTGAGACACCACAGAGATTTCCAACATATTCATGTTAGGGAATCTGGTCGGCAAATAAATCTACCTAGTAATTCGCTAACACATCTGCAAACTGAATATTGAACAATGACACTCGTAAAGATATTTACACTTATGTTTATAATTGAGAATTTTCTGTGTCGGCGACCCCTCCTTTGATGTGTTTGGTCCTCCCGATCCTTATCTCGGTTGATATTCGCTATATGTGGCAATAATATATTATGTTGTTTTTTATTTCCTGAATTATTCGCTCTTTTCTTTTATGTGGTAGCGGCAATATTACATTATGTTGTTTCTTATTTACTAAATTATTCGCTCTTTTCTTTATATTTGGTAGCGGTACTAATATATAAAGCTGTATTTAAATAAGCTAAATTATTTGCTCTGTTATTGTGTTTAGTTGCGGCGATAATATATTATGTTGTACATGTATTACTAAATTATATGCTCTGTCTTTGTATTGGGTTGTGGCAATCTAATATATCGTGTACGCCTTCATATATATCAAATATGAATATAGAAGTCAAGTCGGAAATACCACATAAGAAAGGTGCGGTGCCACCACTTGAACAGACCTACTCATAATTAATCATGAAAATAAACATACATGATTGTAAACAATTACATGGGCTAAAGGGACTTAAGAAACAAACATAAATAATATGTAACAATAGGAGCACCGCTCATGCCCCGTTTTCTCAAAGCATCTCAAATAGAAATCTCAGCTCAATATGAGATTTTGCTCAAAATAGAGATTGAGACAAATCTCACTTGAATCTCTAGAAAATATTTTGAGGAAACTCATCTCATCTGTTTTCGTTTTGTACTACCGATTTTGAGTCCGGTCTTAGATGAGGAAATTCTCAACTATTTAAGACAATATTTGAGCTCAGATTTATCTCAAATTGAGATGCTTCGGGACATCGAGGCCTGGAATGGTTGTTGTTTGAGTATTGACTATTGCATGGATTCTTAACAGTGCGGTCCCAAATATAAATTTATCAGGATGAGCAAAATTTATCTCCTCTTTTGCAATAATTTATTAATTCATTAATATAAAGCTATGAAACCATGGTTATATATTTATTTCTACTAAGTATATTACTGCCAGTCGGTAATTTATGCTTAATAAAACGTTAGTGTCGTAGCTAAATAAAGGTCAACATTTAAAACCCCTTTGATATATCAGTCGGTTTCGCCGTATATGACTGAAAAGGATTTGGGACATTGGCGTAAAACCCGATGATCACAAAAAAAACCAATTAAGATATCGATTGAATCGGTGGAATAAAAGTGTTTGGATATGAAGTAAATGTGAGATTTGCCACCAATAGACCATTCTTTGCGATTACTTTGACGTGTCCCAAAAAAAGTATTTCACAAGGCCAGAGAAGGCATTTTACTTAATGTTTTTTAGACTTTTCGATAGAGTATTGTTATCTGTGAAACTAATGGACGTCAAACATTTTCATAGTCCTTTAGAATTTAAATTGAAAATTGTTTATATTTTATGTTTCAATCACGAATAGATTCAAATACTTGTTGCGAGCATGTGGATTCCTACCGTAACTCCCTCACTCAGAATGAAATGAAGACATGTATTTAGTAGCGCAAATCATTCCAGTCCTGTTTGAACTTGATTGATGAAGTGCGACTAGATTCAAGAAGGTCTTTCGTTGTGAAATTGGTGAAATTCTTCTGGCTTCTCTGATCTATGGCATGTTCCTATTAATCAACAGGTAAATATTTTGGAACGAAATCAAGGAGAATTGTAGTGAAATACATCTACCTGGCACTCATGAATATTGATGCGTTAGTTATCATCGGCGTTATATGAAGAGAGTCTTTCTAGCGTATGTGTAATGATAGCCTGCCTACATAACGAGCGGCGACTGAACCCTGGTACGAACAAATCTGTGACGACTGATACCCGTCATGTCGTACTAAACACATTTTGCCCACATAAAGACGAACTTTCAAATTTGTCTTTCGGTTGTATTTCGGATTTGTGCTTGTTTTCGACCAAAATACGACGTTATCGCCGCGGTCAACGAGTCAGAATGAAATAAAAAAGAGAGAGAATGAGTTGCTACAGGGAACGCCACATACATAAGACAGTGCCTCCCCACACATAACTCTATGAAAACAACAATGCATAAAACATAAGGCACTTGAGGAGGTTAAAGGGTACATACGTTGGGAAACAGGCGCAAGGAATGGCCTGGCAGACCATAAGGAATAACCAGGAGAACCAAAGACGACAAACATTACAGGGGGGGGGGGGGGGGGGATTAAAGGACGGAAATGATCACAGGACAAGTCAAGACAGCTGGCAACAATAGGCCAAAACTGAGCACGTTATAAAGTGAAAGAATCGCACAGGGGAAAGGGAAATATAACATACATTCAAAACACAACAAAGAAATACCCTGGGAAAACTATCGTTTGCTTAATTCGTGTTGATAAACTGCCTCTGCCGGCTTGGGAATATTTACATTGCCATTCTTTAAACATTTTGGTCCAAATGAAGTATCTGGGAGGAATTGAGTTATTAACATTTCTGAATGCAGGGATAGTTGTAGGTCACTTCAAAACAAAATTTATTGCAATACGACATTTTAGGGAATTACATTACATTTAATATGGTACTCAATGCTTACCGATAATTGTGTTTGCTTCAGCTGGCTACTGAATCATAAATCTTTTATTGTTTTTGTACTTTGCGTTTCCTTTTCGTTGGAAGAGTTTTGTTTACATTCAAAATACACTGAATGCATTAATTTGCGTAAATTGTGTGAATGAATGGGCATATTCGTCAGTATAACGACTGTTTACGTATTAAATGCTGTAGTGTATCACTATTAATTAGTTTTAGTCGAAACGTATTAATCCGCGATTGTTGCCACCATATAAATTGTTCGTGCGTGGTAATTTCGTCACGTGGTACACTAGGTGGGCGGGTACGTTCAATACAAATATTTAATACGCAATGGTCAGAAAATTCACTGGGAAGCATAATTTTAAAATCTTTAATACGGTCAAAATCTGTTTTAAAACGCGCCTATAGCCATACAAATGTCTAAACGTTATATATATACTGTTCAAAAGTGCTAACCCACTCAGACTATTTCATATAGCTTCTAAAAGGCTGCTGGATACATCTTCTGTTGTTTTTGATTGCAAAAAGTTTTCATATTTATGATTACATTCAATTGAACTGTCAAATATAATCAATGTTAACATGTCGAGATCACGTTCATCATTCTGCCATAATGTAGTGAAGATTGCCCGGATACGACACAGCAGGGTTGCTCTGTTGACCAGTACACAGCGGATCTATCACAAAAAACAGTTCACATGTAATGTAGCTGTGTTCTATACTTTGACAAAGAAAGATAACCATTTGTTTGATCCCATTTTATTTTACATATATATATAATATATACACAACACACAGAACATTGATAAAACAATTACATAAAACATAAATATCCATTTATCACAATCAATATAATATCACACAGGGATGCCAACAGTTAAGTGAGAGGAAAATTTTGCCGGGGGTCAAGGGGGCCGCGTATGTAGGGGACCAGGGGCGAATACCCCTGAAGAAAATGCATTTTCCTTGAAGCTTTTGCTGTAGTACAAAGAACTTGGCTTCTGATGTAAAAAACCAATGTCATTCTGGTATTGACAGACAACTTACTTTCAACTTTCATAAGTTATGCCATGCCCATATCATTCTTATTGTACAATCATGTTACAATGTGGGAATATTAATCTCTCATTTTGCTTCCCTTATGTTATAGATCTACTACATTTAATAAATCAGAGGTAAAGGAAAATAGTCCAGATTCAAAAGACAATCCTCCACTCCCTAAAGCTATAATATTCGAAATGGGGATACATATTAGGTGTAGAAGTTTGACGAGTTTTTAGTTTTTAATCATTTACTGTTGTAAAGGACAGAGGGAGTGAAATAAACGTGTAGAGCCAGTTTTGTAACGCGAATTTCGCGTTAGATGCGAAGATAATTTTAATATTTGTCGACAAAGAGAACATTTTCTAGAATTTCGACGATTTCTTGAAAAGAAAACATCGTAAGAAGGTTATTTTATGCTTGTAACTGCGATAGACGAATCTTCATCCATTACAAATAATCAAAAACGTTCGGACCGTTGTTTTGTTTATGCTTTTACCGTAAACTGATATTTCATCACTTCTTCATATCAGTAACAGTCTCTAAACAACGTGCAGCATATATATGCCCAGATCAGTGCACCGCTTGTGTTCTGTGACCTACGTCTGGTGCGATAAACGGAAAGAAAAGAACAACAACAATCGCACGGTTGTGTTTAAAATCCCGTCATCCGTACTTGTTAATGTTTAAAATCGCGTCGACCGTATTACGCCCGGAATGTTTTGGCCCCTAGCCCCACCCCAAAAAACAAAATTTCTTTCTCCTCGGATTTATGTGTTTCACGAGATCGACCCCTGGGCATCCGTTAATCTGTAAACTAAGCTTTTCATAAACAAAATATTTCTGTTTGTAGGTAAAAAAATATTATATAATAGAAGTATTCAATATGTGTGTGTGTAAGTACAGTTACAAGTCATCAGATCAGGCTTTTGAATGATCAAAAGACGCATTCAGCATGAATAAGAAAATAACAGGGAGGTTATATGTTTAACATTATAATCCAACAAACAGTCTAAAATACATAGACATGTGAAAACTAAGCAAAATTAAGAATACAATCAATATCTGAGTATGCAAATCTAAATCACAAAACGACGTTATAACGTTGATATGTCCGCCACATGGCCGTATGTCCTGTTATTCATTTTAATGTTAATTTAACAATTTGTGAGACAGTTAAATATAATTTTCTATATGTGTTAAAAGAATGCTGATAATACAAAACTGAAAACTAATATTTGTATGATAGACACAATACTTTGTTTATTAACAAACCGACATTTAAACAAAAATGATAGTGAATATTAATATTCATAATATCAAAGAGAAAACATATGGCTTAAGTTCATACATAATTATAACAGTAAGCGTATAATAACATAGTGAAAGAGAAAAAAATGATTATAGACAGGACATAAAATAGAATATGAGTAATAAAAATATGCAATAATATGTCGAGATAATATTGACAAATAGGAATAAAAGCATACGACTATTGGATACTGTTTTTCATCAGTTTATTTATATATTCTAAAATGAATTTTCCATGAAAGATTTTTTTTATCAAATGAATCTGGATAATTAGTCTATGACTATTGCGCACTAGTTATACACCAATTAAACAACTCATTTGCAATATGAAGTCTAAACAGAATTGTGTATGCTTATGATATGGATACAGCGGTACTAAATATATAACCTGAACAGATATATGAACAAGATAGGAAATGCATAACATATAAACATTAATTACTGATAAAACGTAATTATATATACTGGATCCATCACTAAAATATTATTTAATGTTATGTACCTCATTTGTGAAGAAGTATCATTTTTTGGCAATGAATTAATTGCTGAAGTTTTGCAGCAACAGTCTACTTGATTGAAGTCTGGAAAATTGGTTTATTTAGGTACAGCTTTACAACATCATACCTGTTATCTTATTTAACAAGAGCACCACTTGCCGGTGCCTGACGCTCAGTGTTTAGTTTCAAAGGTATACCTTGAAATGTTTCTGAAAAAAATAGACTTTTTAGGGGAGGAGGAAGGGGTCCCGAAGAATTTGAAAAAAAACGTGTTGGGACACACCCGAAAACATGTGTTGTTGTTGTTGTGAGTTCAGAAATAAAAAGTGAAATGAAAATAAAAAAAGTAAAAACCAAATGTTCAGGAGGGGGAGCGGGGTGGGCGTGGTGTTGGTATCTATACATTAACTATTAAATGTAAATGCAGTGAAAGCCAAAACATTTACAACTTAAATGTTTATAAAAACAGGTAATATAATGAATGGTATTATGTGAAATCAATAAACATGACATACTTCTTTTCATACATAATATACATTAATTAACAAATGTACATGCAGTCAAAATCTATATATTCAAGTCCAATCAACTCGTTAAATTTTCATAATTTGACTGTATCATATAGATGTAGTTAGGAGTACATCTTTTGTAATCAACAGTGACTTAAATATCCACAAATTCTTCTGGTCTAAAGTGGGCACAATTTCTTCTATTTGAAAAATATAACTGTTCAACTTGATAACTTCTCAGAATGGACTATTACATCTATGCTTACAAGGTTTACTGATAGGAAACAATTATTCACACAGATGGACATACAAGGGTAACAGGTTCAAGCCCGTTATAGCCCAAGGTTAGCACTTCGGTGATTGAAATATCTGTCTATCTGATGTATGGCTTTCCTTGTGGATTAATACTCCTGGTTTCTTAGTAAATATTGAAATGATGATGTCCAATGGTCATCAAAGGCATCCAAACACTGCTACAAACACGAACAAATGTACGCCGGAATAAGAACTTCACACGCACATTGTTGTCTGAGATGGGTAAGGATATATCGTGACAACTCTTGAAGACAGACTGAGAAACTGGTGCAGCAATTCTATCCTGATGTAGAATCCCTCTAAGTAATTTTCCTGAGGTCAAAATCTGAATATTGTGGGTCCAATGACCAAAGTGGACATCTCAAAGTTGAGCCCTTAAATTAAAAATCATTACATATGATTATAATTTCTTGTAAAACCGTGAATTTTCCTGTAAAAACTACATGTTTATTTGAATTTGAAAATCCAATAATTGAGCTGATACACAAAACAAAACTTGTATGATTTGATTATGAAAACTGTCATGAACAGGTTGCAAACATATTTTCCAAATTAAACTAGAATAAGTAACAGGATAAAAAATATACATTACATAGAAATGTGAGAAATTATTTCAGATTTTGCCTAAATTGCTCTGGTCTAATTAATACATCAGTGAAATGTATCTCAAAAAATACAGTCATGATGTCAAAATGCATAAATATTGAAAAAGGTTTCAGATTTCTGAATTAAGGCATCTTAACTAACACTTAAATATTAATCAAGATGAACAAGCTAGGTTAACAATGAGGCATATTGGTCCAGGGGTAAAACCCTTAACTACTATCCCATTTAGTACATTCAAATCCCTCCTGGTGTGATTCTGAACTGATATTCAGAGTCCCGAATAAGTCACTAATACTGGTTGATAACACAGAAAACTGTCATAGAGTGATTAAATTAAGTTGTAATCACTGGTTTCACATTCCAGGTGAAATATGTCAGTTTAAACTAACTGACCATTTATAGAAACATGGAAAAATGAGAGTCAAGTCGTAATAACTGCCCATGTGTATGTCCAATACCATTATACATTCATGATGACAATGCAGAACTATGCTAGCCATGTTTACCAATATACTCTGCTTCGTCTATCCAGTAAAATACATGCTTAAAACCTGCAAAATACTGTGAAATTGTGAACATTGTTTGTACATATTTACTTATACTAACTAAGTCAAGGGCCATAACTTTGCACGTAGTGAGCACAGCCAAAACTGAAATCCCAGGTGCACAACAGCACAGGCTGGTGAACATTCCTGTAAAGTGTTACGACTCTGGCTCATATTCTTTTGGAGATATGAGTGAAACAAGATTTTGTGACAGACGGAAGGACGGACGCACAAGGGCAAATCTATATGCCCCCCTTTTCAGAGTGGGGGCATATAAAACAGTGTTTTGTTTACACTATTATAATGACTTCGTAACTTTTTCATTTTTAGGCTCCTTATAGATTGGTTCAGATTTATTGCAGCTTTCTACGAGAGAATATCAAGACACCAGACTGACAAGGGAAGTAACTCAGTTGCATCATCCACCAAATCCTCCTAAAGATAAAAGAATGAACAGATATTCATATATATACCCTTTTAAAGAGTCCCTGATGCTAGAATTATGGTTCTTATACACTACACTCCTGCTTTCCCCATACCAATATCTAAAGTTTGAGAAGTGAATCTCTCCACAAGTTATGATCTGGACAAGCGATATGAACAGGTGTTTTCATCACTAGATGCCAAACCTGTGGGGCAAGACAATTGAGGAATATGAAAATAATACCAGAAGTGTTCTAAATGTTATGCATGGACAGTTAGTAGTATAATGGAATTAATGCAGAATGATTTTCATTCATTTATCTATGTTTGTATGATATTGTAAGATAGAATATACATGTATACACAATGTAGAATAAGAAATGGACACTTTATAACTTCAGCAGATATTGCACAGAAAAGTTTCAAATTGGTGAACACTGTAATTTACTTAAAGTTCAAATCTTGAATAATTAAAACATCATTATGATGGTTTGGGGCAAAGCTACTTTAATATCATCTTCAACAACACTTAATTACAACAGCTTTCCACGTAACACTTGATATATTGATGGCAGATTTAGTTCCACTTACTTCGTTATATTTTCTTTGGTTATGTTTGGCGTACTGACCAATATGGACCCAAGCATAACTAAGGGAAGCAACTCATCATCTACGAAAATTATAAAAAATATAATAAATATGTCATGTTATACAGTAAGCGGTTCATTCGAGTTATACACAATGCATTATGTTCACTACATGTAGAATGATTCCAGTACCTTACGCAATTGTGACTCGTTCTCGTATGAAAGCAAGCGTGGTATGAAAGGAAGGCATGTCAACTTATTACTATATCTGACTCGGACACGTATGCAGTAACAATGGAAACTAGCTCACATTCTACACTAAGTGGCTCATTATGCATGTGACTCTTCCACGTTATGCATGTGTGACTCGTTCACTTTGACTTTGTGACTCGGACACGTTATGCACATTGTGACATGTCACGTTATACAGTAAAAGACTCATTATGGAGCATCGGACTGGTTCACGTTATACAGCTTTTAGGGGAAAAACATGGGGGCAATGAAAACAGAAGCTGCTCAGTGAAACAGAAAAATATGTAAACAGCAAAGCAGAGTTCAGTAAATGAAGGATGAAGTTGATAAATGGAAAGCCAGAAAAGAATCAACAGAATTAAAGTTAATTAAGTGATGAAAGAAATAAGTCAACAATAAATTATAAACAGTATACTATAAACAGTTGAACAGAAAACAATCAACAGAGAACAATCAACAGAAATAAATAATAAACAATAAACTAGTAACAATAGACAGAAAAACAGTAAACAAAAATAATGTTGAACAGTAAAATAAAACAATGAACTATGAACAATAAACAAAGAACTGTGAACAATAAACAAAGAACTGTAAACAATAAACAAAGAACTGTAAAACAAAGAACTGTAAACGATAAACAAAGAACAGTAAACAATAAACAAAGAAATGTAACAATAAACAAAGAACTGTAAACAATAAACAAAGAACTGTAAACAGTAAACAGTAAACAAAGAACAGTAAAACAAAGAACTGTAAACGATAAACAAAGAACTGTAAACGATAAACAAAGAACTGTAAACAATAAAGAAAGAACTGTAAACAATAAACAAAGAACTGTAAACAATAAACAAAGAACTGTAAACAGTAAACAGTAAACAAAGAGCAGTAAACAATAAACAAAGAACAGTAAACAATAAACAAAGAACAGTAAATAATGAACAAAGAACAGTAAATAACGAACAAAGAACAGTTAACAATAAACAAAGAACAAGAAAAACTGAACTGTAAACAAAGAACAAGAAAAACTGAACTGTAAACAAAGAACAAGAAAAACTGAACTGTTAACAAAAACAAAGAACAGTAAACAAGAAACAGAAAACAATAAACAGTAAACAAAGAAAATAAGTAGTGAACAATAAACAGAAGTTAGGTGATAAATAAACTGAAGAACAGTGAACAATAAAACAATGAACAAAGAGTTAGAGAGGAAATCCATTTACAGTTGAAGAAAGATAAAGTTTGTATATATAGAAAGCCAGATTCACAAGACAATGCCTCCCCACACAGATCCCTGGGAAACATCAGCACACAAATCACTAAGAGTTTAGAATGTGTAAGGGCAAACATCTATGTGGCCTGGGGCTATCAGAATTGTCAGGCTGCTTTTAATATGTAAACATTTATTTTGCATAATTCAATTAGCATGTCAATTAATTAATTCATCATTGGTATCACATGCAAGTTTTATAAGGTTTCATTTTGCGGTACCATGACAACCCAAATAGTTCAGCAATTTTTATAAAGAATAATGCCAATTATCATTCATGAAAAGTTTCGACAAGATAGACCCATTGGTTTCATGGACATACTATTTAAGTGAATATTGACTGTAGGGCCTAAATCTCTCAAATCAACTAAATATACAAGAACTAAAAATATCACTCACCAGTTTTTTTCAATAAAATAAAAATAAAGATAACCCTGCATTAAGTACACATCACTGCACTCCTGTATCAGGTTTGTTCCAACATTGTAGATATGAAGTATGAACTGCTATTTATACCACTGGCCATCATAAGAGTTGTTCCGATGGTCCACATGTAGGGTGTAAATAAAGGTGTATCTGTAAAGAAAAAAGCAATCATGCAGTATCTGTTATAGAATAGATGTGTCCCTAATGAAACAAGTTGGCTATACAAGATAAGTATGATACAAAACATTATCATAATATTACTCTCAACATGGGGAATATTTGAGGGAAGTTCAAATCCTTCGAGTGGTTCAAAAGTTATGACAGACTGATGGACAGACAGATAACCCAATCAAAACTATTATATGGGGGCGACATAATTATACTTAATTAATTCGTAATTAATTTTAATTTAAACTAATAAGTAATTAATATAAATTTAAATTAATTTAATTATATTGATTTAACATCAATTATAGTAATTTAATGCAAAAAGTAATTGAACAGTTTGTAATTATATATGTAATTGCAATGTTACATTACAATTACATTTCTTAAACTGGTGCTATTATCAATAACAATTTAATTATTTCAATTACTGCTTGTACAGCTCCTTACTTAGACCACTAAGACCAGTTTCAAATTACCAAACAATAACCATACATTAATTATTAAGCTGTAAATAAATACAGGTCATCTGATGATCTAATTGTATTAACACCTGTGAAATAATGTATTTCACCTGTTAATTATGAAATAATTCACTTATTGGCAGTAGTAACCATTAGGCTATAACATATATACATGTATCCACATTTATTGAGAACACGCTAATGTGTGAATAAGTTTTTGTTAAACAATGTAAACAACACTTTATCCAATTCAATATTGAATATGCTCTACTTAACGTCTTTTGCTGCGTTATAAACCGTTACAATTCAGGTGTGAAGCTGTGCGGTAAGCTAACATGATTGAGACACAAAATTTTTCACCTTTATTATTATTAGTATTATTATTGTTATTAATATTTGGCCATGTTGTAAAATGCTCATATATATTATTATTTCAAATTGTTTTTTTTTGTAAATTCTATTCTTTATAGTTGATCAATTTCTAGAATATGTCCCCCCCTCTCATCAATCCATCCCTTTATTGTTTTGTTACCTACTTTTAAAATGCGGACTCACGCTAAAAAAATATAGCTATTTAATGTTAACTTGACCAGAACTAACCAAATTCTAATCATACAATAACAACAATAAATGGCATAATTCCATGTTGTAACATGTGTACCTGGGTGTAACATGTGTACCTGGGTGTAACATGTGTACCTGGGTGTAACATGTGTACCTGGGTGTTGTAACATGTGTACCTGGGTGTAACATGTGTACCTGGGTGTTGTAACATGTGTACCTGGGTGTAACATGTGTACCTGGGTGTAACATGTGTACCTGGGTGTAACATGTGTACCTGGGTGTAACATGTGTACCTGGGTGTTGTAACATGTGTACCTGGGTGTAACATGTGTACCTGGGTGTTGTAACATGTGTACCTGGGTGTAACATGTGTACCTGGGTGTAACATGTGTACCTGGGTGTAACATGTGTACCTGGGTGTAACATGTGTACCTGGGTGTTGTAACATGTGTACCTGGGTGTAACATGTGTACCTGGGTGTAACATGTGTACCTGGGTGTAACATGTGTACCTGGGTGTAACATGTGTACCTGGGTGTAACATGTGTACCTGGGAGTAACATGTGTACCTGGGTGTAACATGTGTACCTGGGTGTAACATGTGTACCTGGGTGTAACATGTGTACCTGGGTGTAACATGTGTACCTGGGTGTAACAAGGTATAATAATGATGAGTTCAAAGAGCTAAGCTTTAATTGTCTCAATTCATGATGTCGCTAAGAAGAAAAAGCCTCAGATGTTATATTAACAGGGGCTGATGGGGCACAATTTAGAAATCTATACGGACAAGACACTTCATGTATAAATTTAAGAATCTCTTTTAGCTCAGTTTAATTAATTGCAACATATTCTGCTAAGTAAAACAAACAAAGAACTTTATAGATTTTAAAAATATCTATTTAAATAAAAACATTATGAAGATTTGTTAAGTTCGTAAAATTTACAGCTTTTCTTGAAATTAATTCTTGCCAGTATAAAAACCATAGACGCGATTCCGAGTTGCAGACCCGAACAAATTCAACATCAACTTCATAAAATCACCATTACGTGTCCAATTCAAAAACTTTACATTCTGCATACGACACAAGAGATTGTCAGGCATTCTCTCCATTTATCCCTTCTAGAGTCTATGTATATTCGCTCTATATTATACATATACTATAGAAAGGATAAGAAAGACAATTCTTGAAGGAATAAAGGGAGAGAACTGGTGACTATGCATGGCACATCGAATTGAAATGAGCTATTCAAAACTATGTATTATTAAAAATGAAATTCCGAACCAATGAATGTGAGTGAAGTAAGGTCTGACTGTATGTTAAAGAAGCATAACTTACTTACTGATTAAATCATTTTGTTGAACATTATCTTCTCCCAGGCTGTAGAGTATGGATTATTTATGTAGAACATGACTTGTTCACATGATGTAGAATTTGACCAATTTGATTTATGTTTACTCGAAGTATCTCATTCACAGCACTGTTGGTGCAGACGACAGGACCTTCTTGGCTTGGTTTCTCAAAATCTGCAAACAATAGAATAAAATACAACAGATATATAGAAAGATGCTGCTGCTATAGAATGCATCCAGTTCACAATGTTACAATGTCTTGGACACAATGACCATACATAGAAAATCAAACATCAACACAAACTCTTCTCGGTATCTAGTTTAATAAACGAAGGGCACATTATTTAATATAAATGAAAACTTCAAAACCAAAGTACATTATATCATACCAAGCTAGCATAAATTTGTAATGGTGCAAGGTTACCCACCAGTGTAGCTCCAGTGGCACAGTGCATTACTGGTGTTTAGGGGTCATGGGTTCAAGCCCCACGTAGAGCAGACATTTTGCCTTTGATTTAAATCCACTATACATTGTAATGTTACAAACATCCCTAATATATGTCCAGCTAGACTCTAGTGTGTGTTTTAGCATGAATTCACCTCACCATTCATTTTTGAAAACAGGTCTCTATATTGAGGTGGTCTTAATATCAAGGTTTAATAAAGAGCAAACATTGAAAATGGACCAGAAGATTGTGTTCTTAATTTTGAGGTGGTCTTATTATTGAGGTTTTACTGTACTATAGAAGGCATATAGAAGGGAAGAGACCACAAGCTCCTGTGGATCATACTCATAGTACTATCAAGTTGTTCTTCACCTGACTCCCAAAGTTTTATTTTCTAAAGCATGAAAAAGGGTATTTGAACACTAGATAGGTGAAAGCATGGTGCTGGTGTTTAAAATAAATTGAAGGCAAGAATCTCATGCGTATAATTTGAGAATTGCACGGAGAGCAACATCAGTACCCCACCCACTAAATGTCAAGGATTGGTCGTACAAGTCCACAATGCGAGTAAAGTTCTGTAAATCATGTCGCGCATACACACACAGCTTGTATAAACAAAAGTTAATTCTACCGAACCTTATGATTTCTTGCAAAGACGAAGGATAGGTGAATTGTTGGCACTATGGGAAACGCGCGCCATTTCTGCAGATTTGATTCACTGCTAAATCCATAACTTTTCGACTTTCACGCGTGCACAACAAATCTGCACAGATATAGGATCGTTAATTCTTCTTCTTCCAAATAAACTTCACGCCTCAAATTGAGTAATCTCGAAGTTGATGAGCTATACATGTGTCGTTGAGGACAAAGTTGTGCAATTAAAACTTTAAATTTACAGTTAAAAGTTAAAATCCCTTCAACAGTCTAAACACTGATCCCCTGCAGTCCGGACTTAAAGCCCTCGATGGTATTGGCTGCCGCAACTGTATATGTCAACATATACATAAAAATAATGCAATATACGCGCTTAATTTCACTAAATAACAAGATAACAGCACTTACTTTTGTAAACAATCTATCCTGGTCCTCCGAGCAAGTGAAAATTTTCCAACTCACGTGATCAATGCGTCACATAGTTAGGCTATTCCCCGGGTTGGTATATATGAAGATTTCCCTCTAATCCTGCGGTGCAAACAACAATATACCGTTAACATCGTCATCGAATCACAATGAAAACAAAGACATGATTTAACGTCTGACTGAACTTCAATGGATCTAAATTTAAATATTGTTTGTATATGGCTGAAGTGACCACTACCCAGTCTGTTGTACGCGTACACTAATTGTCATCTAATATCAACAAGTGACCGATACATAATACATGTATATTATCATACAGAAATCTTATAACTTTTGAATGAAAAGGATTTTCTTCAAACATAAGAAACCCAGTCTTGTCACTTCTCGAAATATAGGATGATTTAAATTCCTTCTGAAAGATTGGAACCACTTTTGCTTTCTTGAAAAGGGATGGAAAACTTAATTTGGAAATACTTTGGTAAAACATATACTAGTATGTTAGATGCTTCGATATGATATCAAAAGTCATGACTTTGATGAATTTACAATCAAACTCACTTAAAGACCACCTCAATGAATAATATATGACCATCTCAAAATAAAGAACACATTTTCAGTGTTTGGCTCTTTATTCAACCTCAATATTAAAACCACCTCAATATCAATGGTCCCACGGGTGGTCTTATTATTGAGGTTTCACTGTATTCCTAAGCGATAGTTAAGTCCGTGTAGTATTTCAAGAACACGTGTTTCATGATGCTTTTCTCTCTCTCAAATAGTTGCGTTTCATTGGTAAACTGTATGGAGAGGCACTGTCTTGTGTATGTGGTGTTCCCTGTAGCAACTTATTCTCTCTCTTTTACATCGGTTACACGACAGAACTACGAGAAAGTTAAGGCACTACAATGGTCTACACACTTTGAACTGTCAGTGAAACTACTGAGGTCTTTATAAATCCAAATATGATAGAAATATTGGAACGCGGTCTTTGTATAGATACTCTCGCTTATTGCGCGGGAAAAATGCGATATAGTCGTCTGCTTATAAATGATCGACAGTCAGCTCGTGACTTTGATCAGTATGGTGACATGCATTGGACTGTGATTGTTGTATGTATAGATATATCGGAATAAAAAGTGTTGCTAAGCAATGAAAGGTTGAAGAGAAATTGAAAACCTTTTTTTCACAAAAAGTGTTGTGTTGATATTTAAATAAAATATATGGAATATTAAGTGATCACCGAATATTTATAATCATTTTCAGTTGTGGAATTGTGACTTATGTCGCTTTAGTTTTGGCCGCTTTTGCAATGTTTACTGGTCAAATGAAAACAACGTGCAAAGAGCTGTTTTGTCAGTGTATACGAAAGATACTACTGTTCGTGAATTCCTTTTCAGTTAGCGCATCATATACATCTTTAGTCTCATAAATACATAAACATACACAAAAACAGAAATATCAGTATTCAAAACATATCAATTACATCGTCTAAAATGAAACGATTTCTGATTGGTCTATGAGTATTTTTACGAGTCCGTACTATGCAATATTCACCAATTTGCAGTGATATTTACTTGTTTGTTAATAGCAACAGGGGCATGAGGGAAATATCTCATTATGTACAACAGCTGACAAGTCATTGCCTCTTTAATAATGAAGTTGTAAACTCTCAGTAGGAAAATGTCCATGCCGAACAGTGTAATGTTGAGAGATTTATCCAGAAAATGTGTGATAATGAGTTAATTACTCGTACTTGTATTTATGCCGGAATATGTATAAATGTTCTCTCGTTACCGTCAGTACCGTGTACAGTAATACCTCGATAATGAAACCACATTGGGACCCTTGAAAAATAGTTTTACTATTGAGGTGGTCTTAATCTTGTGGTTGAAAAGAGCAAACAGTGAAAATGAACTTGAAAATTGTGTTCTTAATTATGAGGTGGTCTTATTATTGAGGTGGTCTTTAAGTGACGTTTTACTGTATAGTGAATGTGAATTGTAAAAAACAGTGCCATTCTTAACATTTCTTGATTTTAAAACAATAAGAAAAACACATTTAATCGAATACAACTTGATTATGATTTTATTGAATAAAAAAAACAAGACATTTGTGAAAATCAGAATGCCATTCTAATCAATCTAATGTGGCAGAGAAATTATCAGCTTATTAAGCCAAGTTCCGCTTTGTACTTTTACGGAAATCTATTTGGACATACCCGATTGTCTCAGAATAATCCATCCCTCAAGCCTTTATAACATTTAAGAAGAAAAACGTTTCTAAACAAATTAACCAAATCGACCTCAAGTTTTATAATTTTCAGACGACACTCTAAATCAATATTAGTTACACATTGTATATAACTAGTTTAGTAATACTCAAAATGTCTAAACTGCTCGGAGAATATTGCACCGTGGCGATCAGGCAGAACATTTTATACCAGAAAAAAGTTGGCGAAAATAGATTTGTCTACTGTTCGTTCCACTTTTTCCGGTAAAATTAATAACTTTAACAAATTTCGTTGGTTTACATAGGGATGAAAGAAAATTACGTTGTTTTAGGAAATGTTAAGTTCCCACAAAATAAATAAATATTTCATACCATTCTTATCAACAGTTTTATTTGAAAAATAATTGAATGTACGAAAGACCGGCATTTCATTATTTCTCTCCTAGGAAAGTCTCAAATTCACGATTTCAACTTCACGAATTCTTAATCTTGAATTCGTGATTATAAGATATCAACTTCACGAATTCATAATCTTGAATTCGTGCCTTATAAGATATCAACTTCAGGAATTCACAATATCAACTTCACGAATTCACAATATCAACTTCACGAATTCACAATATCAACTTCACGAATTCCATGTTATCCGTCCATGAATTCCACGAATTGAGACTTTGGATTCGTGAAGTTGAAATCGTGAATTCGTATAGTGGAATTTGGAAATCGTGACTTTCCTAGAAGAGAAATAATGAAGTGTGGATGTTTAAATTAACGTATTCAATCGTATAAATGCGTGTATTTTGAGCGATAAGCTAAATAATCAGTATGTTGAAACAATCCGACCTGGAAATTCATAGTATCAATTGGTTTTACATCTAATACACACCTTTTTCAAATTTACATTGGTTTTAAAATAATTAAATGTTCTTTGGACATATCCCAGTCACCTTCAAAATATTGCACAGAAAAAACAGTCAATTTTCTGTTTAGTTTACATTGTATTCACGCATCTACAAGAAATTTATGTACTACTCAAGCAATGTATATAACATCACTTTCCTATTTGTTATGAGTATACCAACATGCACGCAACTAGCATACACTGCGACTTACTAATGTAGTTAAATAGCTTTTTAGACATCCGCTTAAAATACAAGAGTGTTCTTTCTTAATTATAAAGACTGAGCGTATAAAATTATTGTGGACATTCGCTTAATTGTTGCATTTTATTTAAGTCTAGGAGTTCAATGACTTTATCCCATTTATATATTCATCAAGTAATCATTCTAATTTGTTCGAAAGATATCAACTGTTAGTAAAAGGTAGGATGTCGTGTTTAGTTTAAATAGTTTAAATAGATTGAGAGAAATAGACTATAATGATCGAAATGTGTTCAAATACATCGAACTTTACCGTCTGATTTCCATGATTCAGAGACTATTGAAGATCTCATTCAAAATGCCGATGGAATGAACCCTTACTGTCATTTAGACAATTTGTATAAGTCGATCTATCTATTCGACTTATAAGCGAGAGACGGATACATATAATTGCAGTGGATATTGTTGAAGTACATTGTCAAACAAAATAATCAACATGCCATTTGGGAAATACATCACCATCGTATGTGCGTTTCTGTTCTTTATCTTTTCAATTTGTAAAAGCGGAAGACACATAAATGGACGGATTGTGATAGGTGGGCTTTTTCCTATGTCTGAAAAAGTTCCCGAGGGAGCGATTGGTCGGGGTGTTAAGTCATCGGCCGATTTAGCTTTGGAAATGATCAACATAAATAAGTAATTATTACCCGATCACACTTTGGATATAGTTGACAGCGACACAGAGGTAAAGTCACTATTTAAACTATACTTATTCAATGTCATACATATATTACCGTCTAAATGCCTCAATAGGTAGATTGTCGGCTTTGATTGCCGGAGATCGTGGGTTTGATCCTTGGCCTTGTCATACCAAAGGCGTGAACACTTGTACGGGTAGCTACTTTAGTAGACAATCAATACACAGCCGGACCTCGTTTATTCGACAACCTTTTATTCGAATACTTGGTACAATCCGAAATTAATATCATGTTCAGATGTATCTTAAGTCAGATGTTCAAATACAAAATCTTTCGACGTTCCACCGAAAACATACAAATATTATATTTATTTCATTGGTTACTTTTGTATTTTTTAAAATATTTTTACTCGTTTAATTTATTTTCCTTGTTTAGTGACTCAATATTTGATGTGACGTCATTTGCCAAGTTCTTACATTACACTCTCGAACGTACACATTACGCGTTGTATTTAATTATAGAAACAAATGAAATATACTATTGTCTTATTTCTGATTCGAGAATACAATCATTATACTTCTTGTATTCTTCCGCCATCGTTGACAAGAAAAATGCAATTGATACAAAATAAGCATGTTGCTAATAAACGCGAAATGTAATTAGGTTTGTACTATACTTCAATGACGAAAATAGCTCCGGCCATTCTTGTCAAACCATTGAAATATCAAATTATCATTATCACTGATAAATCTCAGTATTTCATTGAAAGACAAAGGTTATTAAGTTGTCATAAAGGGATAACCGCATTTATTCCATTTTAAGCTGTATATTCAGTAATAAGGTTGTTTTCATTCTATTGAGACAGTATAAATTAAATGAGGTTGACTTCAAGGTCACGTTAGAAGCAAACATGCCCGAGCAGCATGCATGACATTCTCACAATTAGTCTTATTAAATGGGGATATCTAACATAATCTAGAACTCATATACTGATGACCATACCGGATTTCGTATAAACATGGCATAATTGTTCCTCAGAGGATATTATTTGCTCACGATATGGTGTTCTGTGACACTGTAAGAAATGGTCAAGAAACTATATTCAATGATGGGAGTCATCAACCTGATATTAGACAGACTGCTAGCTTAATTAAGAAATGTCCGATTGTTGATTTGTGAAATACATCAGGTCTTCAACTTATTTCTTGTGCTGTCGCTGGCGGCCGCATTTCTCGATGAGTGTTTCCGGATTGTCTCCCTTGCGTGTATTGGTGAACAAACATGATCATATAAGGGGTGAATTTAATACATAGTTATCTCATGGCCTGGTACCACGGGTGTCACTAACAGCATGGAGCCGGTACACATACCTTATGACGTAAGCACCATCACCCGGATACGTTTCTAGTATTTATGGACATAGTTAAGTTTAGTAGCCCAAATCCCCCAACATACTTTTGCCTTTTCCCTGCTAAATAAAGAATTAGTGACACCCCTGTGGTACGGATTTCTACCCACTGGGTATCATCTCGTACCAGATCAATAGATGACTATGTAACCACTAATAAGCAGCAACTAGTTCCCATTGTTATCCATTTTGATCGTGGTACGCTTTAGGCGTATCGTGACATATGAATGAGCTTCGGATTACAACATTTGAAAGTCGTCACATTCAACTGATATTCGAATTTAATATATTGCAGTGTTTTAACTTGATGTTAAACAATACACTCATGCATTTCAGAAATATGGTTTCACGAATCTATAAAAGAGCAAATTCATTGCATAGTCGATATCAAGCGGCAGTTCACATCTGAAAAAGAGCTAACAACGATCCCTGTCACATAAGCGGCATCGGGTAATCCCATCGCTGCCAATAATGAACGTCTTCGCGCGACATAGCCTTGGAATGAAGATAGCCGGACACTGTAGTTGCGGACACACTTCACTTTTCCTGCCTAAAAGTAAATACAAATTGCGATCATTTTGGCTGAGATATTTTACATATCCCATAAGTAGTCCACAATTGTACAAATAATAAAACGTTGTTTGTTCAACCATTTACTGCGCTGTAAAATTAAACATATTCCGGGGCTTAAGCAAAGCTATTTTCAAAATCTTCCGGAACGTTCCTTCTACACATTGCATATCGTAATTGTGTGTCGTTCTCGTGGTAACTTAAGCAATATTTTAACAAAACCAATATCCAATTCTTATGATATTTTATTAGTTTTTAAAGTAACAGCTAACAAATGCAATCAATGTACAATGCTGCCCCTCCTGCAACAACCTTGGGGAGACATATATTTTGGCCATTGCTGATAGGTTGTTGTTACATTGGAACATATGTCCATATCCTTTGTTTTAACATAAACTATGGAATATGGTCACTGCAATGTTATACGCAGTGGTCTACCTTTGCTTAGTACACGTAAATTACTGCTATTACAAATATATTTGACTGACATTATTCAGGTAATTCAGTATGTTTTGGTTTTAGTTATCAACTATTGACAATGGTCAGATTTTAGTTAAGAGATATGTCTTATGTAGGATGTTTAACGAAAACTTTTTTCAGAAGTAACGGACAAATTAATTCAAATACATCAATTAAAACTTTGATAATGTAAAACGTAAATATCAGAAGCTTATCGAGTGAAACAAAGAGTTACATAACCTGAATTGCAAAAAAAGCCGATGTGATATGTTAACAATATATAGCTCTAGAAAATGCTGCCTGCCTGACATAGTTTTTTGATCAATTCCTAAACAATATGGAGTTTACGATCAAATTTTTACATAAATATACAATTAAATATGTTTTTTGAAACCTCAAAAATGGAATCAATTATTAAACCTGACCATATATCGGGAATTTTCCAAAACAATATTAAGAGAAAAACAGTCAGTAATATGTACTCACTAACATATATAACATTTCCATATATTGTTTGATGTCTACCCATCATCATGTGACATTTGTGACGGAAGTGATTATTATACTGATAGGGGAGATAATCACTGTGGGGAGTTTAAAAGTCACCGATGATATGAGATGTTAAATGAATGCATGAGTCGTAATGTGCATGGGCTATAAACAATTATTTAAGAACCAAACCGCAAAGGTTGCTATCGCAAACACGACACTTTGTAATGTCGTCACCTCCGATGACGAAATTCGCTTTTCGACAATCTGGTTTCAATTTGCGGTCCAAAGGGCATTGGATTGCCGGACAAACCTCACCAAGCTTTCCTGTGGTTTAAAACAGAGATAGTTCACTTCGAAGCCAAAATGCAATGTTCAGCGCGTTTAATGCACACATTAATGTATAACGTGTATAGTGCTACCTTCATAAGAGTTTAAATCAGCAAGAAAATGTATTATATTGTACGTGTTGGATGTAAATGAATACAACTCACCGCAAAGATTACTGTCACAAACACGACACTTTGTCTTCTGATCTCAACCAATGACAAACTCGGCTTTCCTACAATCTGCTGGAATCTTGGCGTCTCGTGGGCACTGGATAGCGGGACACACGTTGTGCACTGCGTAATACACGTGTATAGAAGATGTCAATAATAAATTAGACATATATAGGGAATATAAAGATATGTAAAGAAATAAAAGGTAAGTAAGTTAACAAATTTAATCAAAAATAAAATTAAAAACTTAATTTTTGTAATAATATGTCAGTGAGAATGCCTTGCGCGGACATATAATACCTGAAATGGGAATCAATCCCATGTACACTATTGCTGTTGCTTGTAATTAGTTAATTAGTAATTACACTAAGTAATAATCCATAGTAGAGCCTTAAGTGAAAATTTAGTTAACAGTTAATCAATTGGAAATGTGATAAATCCATTTATTATTAATACATTACATTCTTTATTAACATACTCGGCACGTACGTGCCTTTGGTTATATAACACAAAACAGCACAAAGACAGTCAATGCATACATACACTCGTACACACAAAAAATACATTCATACAAACAAAGTTATTAAAAAATAATAATGACAAATATTAAAATAATAACCATGAGATCCAAGAGCCACCCCAATCATCACAAACAATACAATACAGACGCTTTCCATTGTGTTTCCTTTGCATACACAAATCTAAAATGTACTTTGAATCTTTTCAGCGACTGTTTTATAATTTCTGTCCCATGTGAATCGCCAGTGGCATGTTACTAACGGCAAACGGCATCATGTGTTTCTTGACAGTCCTTGTTTTGGGGCTAGTTATCACTCATGCGCCATATGTAGCTGAGTCGGTTTGGCGGATGATATATATTACTGTATATTCCAATGTTCCTGTGACAAATTAATATTTAATAGTCGGCATTCGACTAATAATAATCAAGCGTTGAATTTAACCGAACATTAATTTATATTTTAAACTATTATAAGCGTATTCAATTATACGTCGTATTTCAATATACAGGTACGTTATGTCTATATCTAACTAATACAGTTATATACAAGAAATGCATTGATGCAAAGCATCCAAGGGCGCCGCAAAACTGGTGCACAATGTTTTGGAATAGCGTAATGGCGGTATTTCCTTTTAAACACCGTAACTTGCATAAATATCCACGTTACAAGTACCAATGTGTTAATATTGATATAAATAATTTGAAAATGAAGTTTTTATAATTGATTTTTTATTATTTTATCTTCGACACCTAACACACATGCTGTTTATGTAGAATCATCCTATTTTTCGGGGATCAGCAAGTATTTATCATAAACATATCGTTTTAACTTTGTAAAAGACATTTATTCGACAATACAAATGCATTAAAAATATTTTTTTTCGAAATCATAATAATACAAAAAGTAACGTGTAATATTTACTGCAGTCTAACCCTTAATAAAAAAATAGATTCAGTTATAAATAGATGCTCCTACCATAGTCTCAAAAATTTCGTGATTCCATTAAAAGCCCCGCCCTCATGGGCGGCGCCAATGATATACCAAACACGGTTGAAACAAATATTTGGGATTGTCGTTATGTTGTTTCCCTAGTCTTGGTTCGTAGTTGTAAAATTAAGTAAAAGCAAATTCCCGATGGTGTGCGTGCCATTTTACGTATATTTTGATTACCGGACTCCTTATGCGAAGACCGTTTGTTCGAATCCCCTTATGGACGACTGCGTCGAAAGTCTAAACACTCCAAGATTTAAGCGTTAGTATTTCATAGAGAAACACAGGAAGTGGTCATCGAGTATGATTAGGATAAAACCCTTGAACATTGACCAACTTGCATGCACCTATATTAAACACGATGTACACTAAAGTTGAATACCAACTTAAATCACAGTAACATTTTCCTAAGTTTCAAGAAAGCATATCGCATTTTGCTGATCCGTGCCTTCCGTATATCAGTGGCAGAAACTTCCGGAGCTGGAAATCAGGGGATTCCACTTATGTGCTTTCCGATCAGGAAGTCTGTAACTATTTTTATTTTTCGTTTGGTAAGCAAAATGTCAATTTCTTGATAGTTCAAGAAAACTGTCCAGAGGATTTTTTTCCTGTAAATAATTATGTTCATGTAGTTCCGTTCAGAAGACGTTTTTCCTGAATATATGTAGTAGAATATGTTCCGTTCGGGAAACACAAAAGGGGAATGCCCTGATGACTCGTTCGGTAAGTTTCACCAACTACATGTATACATTTTCGTTGTACATTACTTTGTCAAATGCATGTTTAGAAACCTATGAAATGTGTTTTTCTCCGTATAATATTTATCATCCTTCGTGGTTACATAAATTAAACAACCGCGACACTGTTCTGTTTGCGAGGTCGAATTTACATAACGAACACGTGTTTAGTGTTTTTACTGTATTATAACGAACGTCAATTGTTGGAGTAAAGAGGCCCACGGGAACAATAAGCTGTAACACTATTCATATTTAAACTTCATTACTTTATACAAATTATGAAACATGGGGTGGTATTCATGAAACATCATCAGGTCAAAAGTTTCCTTAAAAGTAATATTTTTCTTAATATCCACAAGATTTTCCTTTAATATCGAGAAAATACTTATAATAATATAATTAGTTATATGAGTATGATATCAACCTTTCTTAAAGGCCACCTCAATAATAAGACCACATACTAAGCCCTGAATGCATTTTATCTTGCTTATCGCAGTGGGTTGCCTCCCCCTTAAAAATGACCCGAAAAGCGATATCGAGTTTCCAGCTCTACTTGTTTTGATAAATATATTATCTAGGGAAAATATTTTCAAACGTAAATTCAAATTAAGAACTAGATGTTCAGGTCCAACCTCACTGTTTTGCTCTATATTCAACCTCAATATTATGACCATCTCCATTAAGACCAGTTTTCAATGGTTCCAAGGGTGGTCTTATTATTGAGGTTTTACTGTATATAATGCTCGTGTATCTGAAACCAGTCAATGTCCGCAAACTTTTGCAGAGAGGTTATTAGCATCAGCATACCGCGCATGCAATAAATGCAATTATAAATAAGAAACCAAGACAAAATACAAATTAGAATATGGAAAGTTGAGGTGTGTAACTGCGGATATAACTTATTGTGCTGGATCAAATGTAGTTGAAAATCATAGCATTTTAATCGATAGTTTTCTTTTATAAGTATTATGTAGCTGTGATCAACTCACACTTTCAACATATCTACATCATGTTAAACTGTATTCATAATATGAGATGTTTTATATTTGCCTAATGACTAGTAAGTGCAGTTTGTATGAAAACGGGAGACTATTTACATTTGCATGTCACTAAATTAATTAGGTTTCCTGACGTGCAATGGCTGTAAACAGTTAAAAGTTATGTTCCGGGTACATTATGTCTGCTGAATTAAAGGGAATGGAGTACAGTAAAACTTCACTTAAAGACCACTTCAATAACAAGACTACCACAAAATAAAGAACACACTTTTTAAGTCTAATTTTTTAAGTCTTTATTCAAACTCAATATTAAGATGACCAGTTTTCAAGGTCCCAAATGTGGTCTCATTATTGGGTTTAATTGTATTTATAATTGTTGATTTTCAATAGGCCGCCTAATATCTTCACTAAGACGACACTTTGTAGAACCAAGATAAATTATAAAAATACATTTTATGGGTTTATTCAGTAAAAGCTCACTTAAAGACCACCTCAATAATAAGACCACCTCAATAATAATACCACAATTTTCATGTCCATTTTCACTGTTTTGCTCGTTATTCAACCTCGATATTAAGACCACCTCAATATAAAGACCAGTTTTCACGGGTCCCAATGGTGGTCGTATTATTGAGGTTTTACTGTATATCATTTGCCTTTCCTTTCGTACCGACTGAACATGCAAGTGGTATCTTTTTTACAGACGTTTGTCAAATGTTAACATAATTTTAAATTGTTTGTTTATAGTACATCAAAATAACCAAACAGCTAGAGATCAGGGCTATTTTTTCCACTAATTGTGTCTGTCAATTTTCAAGCTGATCATCATTTCCTTTTGTTGTTATTACTCGCTCTTTCTTTCGTAAGGGAGCAATTTCAATGCTTTTTTTGGACAAGTTTTAAAGGATATTCTCTGTTTTTACACAATGTTGTATTGTCTCAAGACAAGTTGTTAATTTTTTCTGATGCAAATATTCATTTAAATGCTGTTGAACGACACACCGACATGGTGTCATCTTCAAGTGACACCACACCGTGATAGAGTTGATTTTTGAATATGGTACTCCAATATTTATTATATGAAATATTGAGAACAGATTAAATGTGGATTTGTTCGATTTGTTATTGTTTCTGTTGTTATTTCCATGTCTTCTTGTGCTTTAAGGACGGCTGTGCGTTTTGTAAAAACTGTATATTTATTATAGTGGCTTCCCTTTAAAGGGACAGTCATTTCTGACTTATGAGACGCCTATTTTACCACATCTGCTTCCCGATACGTTAATGCCAGTAACATCTCAATTGAAATATACTTAACGCCATGAAACACGAAACCAAAAAATGTGAATATAGATAAAGTGACATTACAAAGGCAAATATAGTCTTTATTTCTCAAACATAATTTCAATAAAATAATCAATAATGCAATAACAAATTAATTGGTCTAGAGTTTAAAAAAAGTTTTGAACAAGAATTAACACATAACAGTTTTCTGTACTACGCTTTTGACAGTTGGTACAAAATGTACTACAAAATGACGCCTTATTCAAATAGTTGCGTTTTAATGGCGTCAAGTATATATCTCGACGTAGAAAATGCCGCGGTTGTTTAAAAAAAACAACCAAACAGCAATTATAGCTTACGCACGCGAATATTTCTTTAACTTAATTGACTTCGATCGGTCCTGAAAGTTCATACACCTGTTCGCGGTTAATCTAACAGCACTATACTCAACTAACAATGACAACATCTTTGTTGCATTGTCTCACTTGGCCGGATGACTTAGGCTTCCGTCTTGGGAGCGGCAGGTCGAAGGTTCGTTTACTAGGACAGGAATCGGGAAATAAATGTGCTCAGATAGTAGGTGTCTCATAAGTCAGAAATGGCTGGCCATTTAAAAAGCTCACAATCTTAACAAAATTTTTTTTTTATTATATGAAAACATAACACAAATAACAATCTGATACGAATCCGCTCAACCGTGACAGTTGTACTGCTGCTGGTCGAAATACTCCAACAAATGTCGAAGTTAGCCATGACAATCGAAGTATGGACTTAGAAGTGTCGTTGAGTGTATATCAAATACTTGACGTGACAAAGGCATGAGTAATGTATATACGCAATGAAGAAAAATACAATTTGAATTTAATTCACCAAACAATTGTGTTATACATTGTATTTTTAGGATTTTATTTTTATGTTTATGGTTGAGGTTACATTACTCGCACTTGCCTTTGAAGTTGGAAAATTGATCATATCTACAAATGAGAGTAAACAAAACAATGTTGTTGAATTTTTGTGGTCTCAGATGTTAGATGCGACTTTCAATGAAATCATGCATCTATTCAACAGCTTTGAGTAGTTGACTATACATTTGTGTGATAGATCAATTTCTTAATTTATTCATATGATGCGGACATTTTTGTTCGATTATCTAGTGAGTATTGTGTTAAAATCTGATTGCCAGAGCTGCGTTCTTTTTGTAATGAAAGCAGTGATGAAGATAAGTATGCGTTTGAATGCAAGTAACTCAATGTTCGATTCATTGAATACCTATATTACTAAACTGATTGAAGTCGTTATGACATTTGTGTAGCCATGTATACAAGTATTATATTCGTTATTGTTTACTTCCAGGTGTGAAAACAAAACGATTTTCTGCTTCTCATTCAACTTGTTCCGCCCCTGTTATGTATGCCAGTAATCGATATGCATACTCCGTTTACATACCACTTCGTAATATCATTGCTTGCAAATGGATAAATTACCGTTTTTACGAGAGGTTAAAAACAACACTTTATAGCATCTTTGTTCTTTAATAATAGCTTGTTCAATCTACATGTATCTGTTGTAAACAAAACAGAGATATTGTTGCTTAATAAGGTTGAAATATGATTTCACGAATCTATAAAAAGAGCAAATTCATTGCATAGTCGATATCAAGCGGCAGTTCACATCTGGAAAAGAGCTAACAACGATCCCTGTCACATACGCGGCATCGGGTAATCCCATCGCTGCCAATAATGAACGACTTCGCGCGACAACGCTTTGGAATGAAGATAGCCGGACACTGTAGTTGCGGACACACTTCACTTTTCCTGCCTAAAAGTAAACACAAATTGCGATCATTTTGGCTGAAATATTTTACATATCCCATAAGTAGTCCACAATTGTACAAATAATAAAACGTTGTTTGTTGAACCATTTACTGCGCTGTAAAATTAAACATAACTCTGCTATTACAAACATTTTTGACATCATTCTGTTAATTAAGTATGTTTTGATTTTAGGTATCAAATTTTGACAATGGTCAGATTTTATTTCAGAGAAATAAGTCTCGTGTAGGCGGTTAAACGAAAAAAGTTTTTTCAGAAGTAACGGCCAATTTAATTCAAATACACCAGTTAAATGTTTTGACAATGTACAACGTAAATATCAGAAGTTTATCGAGTGAAACAAAGAGTTACCTAACCTGAATTACAAATAAAGCCGATGTGCTATGTTAACAATATATAGCTCTAGAAAATGCTTTCTGTCTGTCATAGTTTATTGATCAATTTCTAAAACAATATGGAGTTTAAGATCAATTTTTTACATGAATTTACAATTAAATATGTTTATTGAAACCTCAAAAATGGAATCAATTATTAAACTGACCACATATCGGGAATTTTCCAAAACAATATTAAGAGAATAGTAATAGTAATATGTACTCGCTACAATATATAAAATGTTTATATTGTTTGATGTCTACCCATCATCATGTGACACTTGTGACGGAAGTGATTATTATACTGATAGGGGAGATAAGCACTGTGGGAAGTTTAACAGTCACAGATGATATGAGTGCGAAATGAATGCATGAATTGTAATGTGCATGAGCTATAAACAATTATTTAAGAACCATACCGCAAAGGTTGCTATCGCAAACACGACACTTTGTAATTTCGTCAGTTCCGATGACGAAATTCGCTTTGCGACAATCTGGTTTCAATTTGCGGTCCAATGGGCATTGGATTGCCGGACAAACCTCACCAGGCTTTCCTGTGGTTTAAAACAGAGATAATTAAATGCAAGAAAACATATAGAAGATAAATGTAATTAGTTCACTTCGAAGCCAAAATGCAATGTTCAGCGCGTTTAATGCACAAATTAATTGATATCGTGTATAGTGCTTCCTTCATAAGAATTGAAATCAGCAAGAAAATTTATTATATTGTACGTGTTGGATGTAAATGAATACAACTCACCGCAAAGATTACTGTCACAAACACGACACTTTGTCTTCTGATCTGAACCAATGACAAACTCGGCTTTCCTACAATCTGCTGGAATCTTGGCGTCTTGTGGGCACTGGATAGCGGGACACACGCTCTGCGCTGCGTAATACACGTGTGTAGAAGATGTCAATAATAAATTAGACAGATATGGGGAATATAAAGATATGTAAAGAAATAAAAGGTACATAAGTTAACAAATTTAATCAAAAATAAAATTAATAACTTATTTTTTGTAATAAGATGTCACTGAGAATGCCTTGCGCGGACATATAATACCTGAAATGGGAATCAATCCCATGTACAATATTGCTGTTGCTTGTAATTAGTTAATTAGTAATTACACTAAGTAATAATCCATAGTAGAGCCTTAAGTGAAAATTTAGTTAACAGTTAATCAATTGCAAATGTGATAAATCCATTTATTATTAATAATGACAAATATTAAAATAATAACCATGAGATGCTAGAGCCATCCCAATCACCACAAACAATAAAATACAGATGCTTTCCATTGTGTTTCCTTTGCATACACAAATCTAAAATGTACTTCGAATATTTCAGCGACTATTTATAAGTTCTGTCCCATGTACGAGAGCCAGAGAGCTGTTGCTGCACTCCGTGAATCGCCAGTTGCATGCACGCCGTATTTCTGGCATATTACCAACGGCAGAAGGCAACATGTGTTTCTTGACAGTCCTTGTTTTGGGGCAAGTTATCACTCATGCGCCATATGTAGCTGTCGGCATGTCGGAGTAGGTTTAGCGGATGATATATATAACTGTATATTCCAATGTACCTTTGACAAATTAATATTTGATAGTCGGCATTTGACTAATAATAATCAAGCTTTGAATTTAACCGAACATTAATTCATATTCTAAACTATTATGAGCGATCCAATTTTTTGTTTGATAGTCTTCTTTATTTTTTTCAAAAAACGTCGCATTTCAATATCCAGGTACGTTATGTCTATATAATACAGTTATATATGATATACCAAATACGGTTGAAAAAAAAAATTTGGGATTGTCGTTATGTTGTTTCCCTAGTCTTGGTTCGTAGTTGTAAAGTAAAAGCAAATTCCCGATGGTTTGCATGCCATTTTACGTATATTGTGATTACCGGACTCCTTATGTGAAGATCGTGGGTTCGAATCCCCTTATGGACGACTGCGTCGAAAGTCTAAACACTCCCAGATTTAAGCGTTAGTGTTTTATAGAGAAACACAGGAAGTGGTCATCGAGTATGATTAGGATAAAACCCTTGAAAATTGCATGCACCTATATTAAACACGATGTACACTAAAGTTGAATACCCACTTAAATCGCAGTAACCTTTTCCTTTCAAGAAAGCATATCGCTTTTTGCTGATCCAGGCCCTCCGTATATCAGTGGCAGAAACTTCCAGAGCTGGAAATCAGGGGATTCCACTTATGTGCTTCCCGATCAGGAAGTCTATAATTATCTTTAAATTTCGTTTGGTAAGCAAAATGTCAATTTCTTGATAGTTCTAGAAAATTGTCCAGAGGAATATTTTCCTGTAAATATGTAGTAGAATATGTTCCGTTCGGGAAGCACAAAAGCGGAATGCCCTGATGTCCCGTTCGGTAAGTTTCACCAACTACATGTATATATTTTCGTCGTACATTACTTTGTCAAATACATGTTTAGAAACCTATGCTATGAAATTTGTTTTTCTCCGTATAATATTTATCATCCTTCGTGGTTACATAAATTAAACAACCGCGACAATGTCCTGTTTTGAATTTACATAACGAACACGTGTTTAGTGTTTACTGTATTATAACGAACGTCAATTGTTGGAGTAAAGAGGCCCACGAGGAACAATAAGCTGTAACACTATTAATATTTAAACTTCATTACTTTGTACAAATTATGAAACATGGGTGGTATTCATGAAACATCATCAGGTAAATTAATGCTTCTTTTTCAGATTCATTCAATCTGCAAGAAGACAGCGAAACTGGTTGAAGGATATGCGGACGACTATTCAGTTTTTCAACACATGTCTTTGTTCCCCTTTGTTTATTTCCCTTAATGTCTTATCAACCTGAGTTTTGTTCCATTATTGATTGTTTTATAATGTCACACATACATGGAGCACAGCAGTAATTACAAGATCACAAATATGCTGAGAAAAACGTTTTTAAGTGGAAGAATACTAGTACTGATACGCGAAGTATGACCAAACTTAAAAAAATAGACCAACTCGATAATAAGACCACTTTATGGTGGTCCCAATTGTGGTCTCATTAGTCAGTATTTACTGTACTTATAATGCTGTTATTAATACTACGCCTTCAACGCTGATGCAAACAAGATACGGGCCTCATTATTTTTACTCACTGAACGTAACTTATGACGATTAGTTACAATATACAATATAACGTAAACAATATCTCACATTTAATTAAGGTAATCAAAGCTTACAACATATTGTTTAGAATGAAGCAGTTTCTAGCATGGTGTATAGTGTTGCATATCGTTGGGATAATTAATGGAGATCACCGAATTCCACATCGTGGTATGACAGAAAAGTTCATTCTCAAAGGTACGTTACGGTCACAGATGTAACACAGCGGATAACGTATGTTACACTCTTAATATATTTCGAGCAATTAAATGAAATTACAAATGATAAATATCGAGAGATGAAAGCGAAACTAGTCTGCGTAGAAATAAAAAGCAGATGTGTTACGCTTCAACGCCAGATATGATTAAAAAAAATACTTAAATTGCCTTCATTAACATGTTGTGTATCATTTATTTTTGTTATTTTTTGTTTTCCATGACCTCTGATGTACTGTTTCAAATTTATACATGACACGTACACATAAGTCAGACAACGACTGAAATCAATTTATTTTAATTAATAAAATAATGATTATAAGAAATGCAAAATTGAGTGATAGGGTTAGAATTCAAATACGCAACAACTCAACGCACCAACACTGCATATACTTTTTACCATATGTTGCAAATTTGTCACAACAGTAATGATAGAGTAGAGTAACAATCTCGATGTCAGACACATGTGAACACCCTCGGTACTTTACAAACGTTTATGCTTAAGGCGATATATGCTTCATATCAAAATAGCCATAATTTCTTTTTAATGATATTTTTGAAACTACATATTATAGCAAGGTAAAATGTACCGTGTTTTTTTTTATACACTCTACAATCTTTAACTGCAACACTTTTGTAAAATTATTGAAAAATAATTAAGTTTTTGAACTTTTGGTTCTGCCAAATTGTACATGTAGTCCGGTAAATCACGCTAATTGCACAATGCATAATATTGCAAAAGAAACACATGGATACAAAGATAATGAACAAATCCTGATTTTTGTAATTTATTGATATCATTTTGAAAATAAAATTGATACCATGATCTAATATACTTCCAGTTTTCTCCATTCCAAAAATACTGTTGATTTAAAAAAATACTTTACAAACATTATGTGCATTTACCGGAAAATTAAACATCATTGAAAGTCATTCTACAGGTACAAATTAACTATACAGTGTATACAGTTAATCCCTGTCAGTGTGTATTGATATCGTCTTAATTATAATTCTGATTTTAGACGTATGCCCAAAATTTAAATGTGGTTTCGGAGCTTTCATTCCGAAGGAGTGTCGAAAACCTCAATTTGTGATAGGTCAAGATGGTCAGACGAGATGTAGAATGTGTGACGAAAGTTTTTGTGGTGAGTATGATAAATACGTCACGCGACAAATTAAATCTTAACGCATAATGTATGTAAATTTATAGCATATATTATGCATCCGCCCTGCGGTACAACGTAAAAGTATATTTCATAAATGTTATTTACGTTAATCTGCGGTTTCAATGGTCAGGTTTTAATACTCTTCTATATACTCTTTCCATCTATTTTGCTATAGAACAATAGTTATTTTTTGTGTGAGAGTTCTAAATAAAACATATTCTAGAAAAAAAGGAAACCTTCATTATGGAAATGAAGCAAGAATACACGTAGAATTCTTCTAATTTTATCCGTATTCAAAGTTTGTGAACGAACTGTTTTAACACACTGTATAATTATGCTTGTCAACCTTAAGGGTTGACATGTTGGGTGCCTTTTTGTTTAGAATTCATCACACATCTGTTTTGATCTAATGAAATTTCAGGTGATAAAACAGAAGTTTGTCCGCTGATAAAATGTCCAGATCATGGCTTGATCGAACCAGAGTGCAGAAAACCTAATTATATTATTGGTTCTGATGGAATAACACGATGCCGAGCATGCGATTCAAATGCATGTGGTAAATAAATTTTTCGGTTTTGTGGCAATAACGTTTCTTGTTTTGATTGAGTTCAGTCATATACGGCGGCCAGTTGACCTAACGTGCTTTCCTAAAATTAATTATTAACCAGTACTAGCTTGCTCTTCCACAAGCAATTGACACCATCTCCACATGTAAGGAACATGACCTTAGCCAATGTTACGGAAGAACAAAAACTGTCCATCCCTTGTAATCGAACCCGGATCTGCCGGGTGACTGTCTATCGCTCTACCAACTGAGCTAGCCTAACATGTAGACTTCGCGTTGCTTTTGAAATATCCTCGGTTCGCTTAGTCGGTAGACCACTCGACGGTCAAACAGTAAGTCGTAGGTTCGAACCTAGTGTGAGAAGAATGTTCTGCGTAAGAACTTGACTGAAGATAAATACACCCGGCATCATTTGTCCTTTACATCGGATTCATGCGGAATTTCTTTCAGTTGCTTGCGGAAGAACTAGCTAGTACTGGTTGGTAACCAAGGAATTCTGGTTGATATGACCTGTTTCGATCTTTGGATAATAACTGTGTTGTTTTTACTTAAATGTTCAATCGTAGTCCAAATTAACCACAACAAAAACTTTGTCTTCAGTTTAAAATTAGAAAAGGAGAATAAATACTAATGATTACCTAAATGCCAATGTGTTATGAATGAATTGTGACTATATTAGTGTAATATAGCTTTAGTTTTTTCCGTTCCTGAAAACTACAAGTGAAACAAGTCTATATGTGTACCAATAAAGAAGCAGATAAACTGTTTTCGCATTGACCTTTCGAATATTGCACGTATAAACTAATTTTGTGCAAAACCATATTTGGTTAATATTAAATACATGTATATTTTATGGTAATAAGTGCAAGCATGACCCATTTTTAGTCTGAAAACTGATATTTATAATTATTGATGTTTTGCATGTTTATATTTATTCGAAAACTTCCGTGCTTTGAAAGATGCGTCTTCAGTTTTATATTTTGTTTTGTTTGTTTGGTAACGGTTTACATTTGTCATATTTTCTCGTTGCTAGGTGACCCAAAAGATGTCTGCCCACTTACAAAGAAGCTATGTCCATTGGAACACACAATACCAGTCGATTGCCGCGTGAAACAATATGTAATTGGTAGCGATGGAATTACATTATGTAAAGTTTGCAGCAAAAATGTGTGCAAAAGGCACAGAGATCTCATCAATCTTTTGCATTGATATGAGGCAATTGAGTCTGAAAATCAAAAACTAACCAATCCATGCTTCAAATGGCTGGTGACAAACGAAGAGAATGGAATATAACCACTCAAACGATGAGAGATTTTGGACAGCTATCAGTGCATGGCTTTTGTGTGTATGTGTTTTTTATCATGTAATCGAATGTTTTATAAAAATGCACCCAAAGTCATGCAAAGTCGTACACAGTAAACATTGTATTTTAATTCTTTAGAAATGCAAATATGCCAACATATATGTATTCCTATATCCATATGCTGAGAATCGATCGTTCTTTATGAAAACAGGTACTAATAAACAATACATAAATATAACCTTTAATCTGTTGAGAATAAATCGTGAATACTGTACATAAAACACAGTAGCAGTAATGTGTGAGTAAAACCAGAAACATGCATGTTAGGAGTTATGAAATGATATATTCTAATAAACACGTGACGTCATTCTACAGGAACATAAATGCATGACATTCGAAAACAAGAAATATCTTTGGTCGGCGCTACTTGAAGTATGCAAATTTGTTGCAATCTGAAGGTTAAAAAATGTGTTGTACAACATAAAAAATGCCTAAATGTTACGACTGCCGGTCATTCAATTACGCTATACTACAGACACTCCGAGACCTGTAAATGAGATAACTGCGTAGTGTGATTAGTCATAGACACAGTATAGTTTGTTTCAATATAGTTCATCAATATTACTTAATGCATAAGTCGTGAACTCACACATTCATGTTAATAAACTTGTTTTATAGCGATGTATCTGATTAAAACGATATAAATGATCGCGACTGTTACATTACACCAATAAAGTCTTCTTAATTCCAACACCGGACAATTCACCGTGGTGATGACTAATTAGTCTGGTACTCAGCGTACTCTGCACACCGATAATGTAATGGTAAGGGCAGGTAATCCAGTCTAATGACTAACAACACTACTTACTAGATAAATCATGAAATACACTATACACAGTGGCAACCAATCTGCGTCAATGTTACAAATATATTTTCAGTTGAAGAGAAATTGCCATGGTGGTTAACGTAAGATTTGATTGGTTTACAAAACACTGATATGCAAATAGCAAAACCATGTTAGTACGGCTGTGCCGAAAAAGATGGTCGGCGCAATTTGAAGGTTAAGATTTGTTGTGCAAAATAAAAAAAATGCCGACATGTAACGCCTGCTGGTCACTCCAGATCCAAAATGTATTTCGGTAAATTCACCAAAATTCAGTGGATTTCGGTAAATTCACCGACATTCAGTGGATTTCGGTAATTAACGTAACCTTTATCGAAAGTGTTAACCAATCCGCGTCAAGGTTACAAACGTTGTTCGGTTAAAGAGAAATCGCCTAGCAAATCCATGTTAGTACGGCTGCGCCGAAAGAAAATAACTCGATAATCAGACCACTTCACAACTTAGACAAATTGTCTTATTGTCTCAATGATTGTCTTATTACTGTGGCTTCACGGCCTATAAACATAGCCTCATTCATATGAGACACATACAAACACAGGAGGTTTTCACGAGTTCTTTCCCTTCGTCCCTTCTTACAGTTCTTTTCCTTTATACCTTCTTGAGTATAAAGTAGTAGGGGTCATTTGAAAGATAAATTATTTATGCATCGAATTCGTTGTATTTCATGTAGTAGCAATTTATAGCAATTGAATTAAATATCAAATGATCAGTTGATAATACGCAAAATGTCTCTGTTGTGAAATGTACTGTTTAGCAAATGTCTGAACACTTGAATATGGCGCCAGAATAGTAGTGACGGAGCAATTGTTTCCCTTGGTTATCTTTGCAGCAAATGGTAAGGATTGAAAGTCTTTTGTCAAAATATGGCGTTCGATTGAAATTGCGTCTGTGCTACGCCTAAACATGTTTGTATGCACAGGAGATTGTGACGAGTTTTTTCCATTCCTCTTCTAGATTTCTCTCCTATTATCCCTTGTGTAGTGTATGTATGTAGAGTCTACCGCTTTTCACACCTGACCTCTTTCAATTTCGTAGGTATCAATAAAGACATGCCGCAATGTATATAGCAATAAATAACATTTCGTTTTCAAATTTCTGAAGACAGTCCACGTTGAAGACGTGTTCTGTTCTGTTCTGTTCTGTTCTGTTCTGACAACTAAATCAAGTACGCGAGAACTATTTGTATATCCACAGACATAATTATGTCCGTGGTATATCGTAATAATTTATAATTATCGTTTTCAATGGATACCTTCTAGTGTTTTGTTTTATTAAATTTCTATTTTATTACTGCGAGGCATATTCCGTGTACGCCGTTTATCTTTTGTAAAGATAGTTCTTGTTTAAAGATACTTACGGATTGTTATGAGTTATTTACGGAAAAATCAATCCGTGGACAATCGTAAGAAGATTTTTGACATGTCAAAAAATAGGCCTCTCCTTTCACGGATCCTTAAGAGTGTCTGCGAGTTGTTGCGAGTTGTGACGAGTTATTTACGGATACCAGCGAGTTATTTACGGATGCTTGCGATTGACTACGAGTTGGCGATCCGTAAGGACTCGTAAGAAAATCCGTGTATATGAAGGGTGCATTATTAGAATATTGAGGTTCAAATTATTGGTCAACAAACCGCAAACTGTATATCTCTGTATTTTGTTTTGCTAAATCTGAATACATGTAGTAAACATGTTGGAATTCATTATAAAATATAACCACCACAATAACCACAGACCTTTTACGCTTTGGTTTTTAGCAAATTTGTGGACAATTGTGCTCAAAATATCTTATGGACGCGTGGATTCTTTGATTCGTATATTTTGAAATAGAGTATTGTTTTTTTTATATTTTATATAACTATCGATAATAAAAGCGTCTTAAATTGACAATTTTCTTCTTTATTTCTTTGGAATAATTCCTTATCAGTTTAATTTGATTATATCACGGACTATGATAACGCATTAGTGTACTCGTACTGTGCATATGCACAACCATCGGTAAGGGAAGTAATCCATTAGGGACTAAATTCGTTATTGCAACACAGTGATTTCCCTTAAATTTATTACACGCTTCAGTTACTGATACACCTCGGGTGACAAGTAAATTTCACTTTGAAACGATTTGTGTGCGGGAGACTACTCGCACGGTCTTTACGTTTCTTGTTTTTAAAAGAACCTTGTTAAAAATCATTTGATTGCCTGTTGGACAGGCTTGCAAGCAAGCATTACATAATACGCGGTTTCTGAGTTATGTTTGATCAATTTGAAACAAACTGAAACTATTATCAACGATGTGTCAGATGTGTTTTGGGACAAACACTAAACCAGAAGAAAGTGGAGATGGTGTCACGTTGGAACCTATGGATCTGAAGACATTCCATTTATATTAAAACCTGCATTTATTCAATTTGTTTTCTGTATGGAAGCGAGTTAGCGCCAGTAGAGAAATTGATATGAAAATTGTCAATTATAGTCGTAGGAATGATACACTATCAATACTTCCCATGGCAATAACACGATTCCATAGATATGTGCTTTATTTATTTATATGCTTTGTAAATATTTAGACAACTGATACTCAGGATATGTATGTGTATGACACTCGTACAGTCGACCCTGTGTTTTCAGACCACACCTACATTAGGACAATATGTATCACAATCATTGTGTAATTTTCTCCAAAAATTCCAAAACATTCGACCGGAAGTAACGTTGGCGTCAATTTCAAACCAAAACAATATGGCGATCACACATTTCTAGTTATGTTATGGAATAGTGCAACTGTAATAAATTTATTTATTTTTCTTGAAAATGATTTTATGCCGAAATATTAGTTTTTGATGACAAATTGATATACTTTGTATGTTTAGCCAAAAACTTGTTTGAGAGACGACAATTAACTGGTGAATGCGACCATCAGTCAACGTTGACGTTTTGGCCGAATGGCGGTCTGTTTACACAGTTGTTTTGTTTCTGTACGTGCATTTTGACTTCATTTCCATAATTGTTTTATGTAAATTTACCTCAAATGTTACTGTTCGATTGTTTTTGGATTTACATGTATTTGCATAAATATTTACTGTGCGCCATTGTAATTTACTCATCACGTGACACAAAAATCGAAAAATATTTATGTTTCTTTATTTTTGATTATGATACGCATGTCTGATGCACTAACAATTTGATTAATGCACATAATTAATAGATGTTCCTCAACAGACGAACATCTCTTTTTGATTTAACAACCAAATTTAAGAACGTGAATTTTACGAACGATGTTTCTACTTATTTTGAAAATTGTCGAAACCATTTAATGATATTCTTGTTTAAGTATTCAAAACCACTGTTCCAACAACTACCCAATTATTGCAAGCAGTCGGTTTTTAACTTATCATCAATGGCCGATTCCAAGAAATAAATTAGTTTTGTTCTTTATTCAACCTCAATATTAAGACCACCTCAATAAGAAGACCGGTTTCAAGGGTCCCAATGGTGGTCGTATTATTGAGGTTGTACTGTTCATGCTTCCATGGAACCTAACAATTTGGCAATCGTAAAAAAGGGTTTGTTTCCTGTAAAACGCCCTGTCCGCGTATCATTGACCCCGAATCATTTCTGGGCCTTCCGTCTAAGAATATGTTGTGACGAAAATTAAAAAAATAATCTCAAAACGTCCAATGGCTCAAGTATTGATGACAAGGGAGGTAACTACTGCATAACTGGAGACGCGACTGCTTGAGTGACCTCCCGTTAACATATTTATGGTTAATGGCCCTATGAATATTATAGCCTGTCCAAATTAAAAAGGGATTGTCCACAGAATCCTATTTAGAATGGCCTATTTCACCTTTAAAAAATGGAAATAACATGCTTCATTTTCAGGATACAAGCAAAAGTCTAACACAAATAGTGAAATGTTCACCTCTTTTATTAAAGTTCAAATTGAAAAGTACATCCAATAAAAGAAATGTTCCGTTGCCGGAACAAAATTGAAATTTCTCAGTGCAAAGTCAAATGTTACGGCGCCGGAACAAAATTGAAAAGTACATCCAATAAAGGAACCGTCCGTCGCCGGAACAATTTGAAATTTCTAAGTGCATAGTCAAATGTTCCGGCGCCGGAACAAAATCGAAAAAGTACATCCAATTAAAGAAATGTTCCGTCGCCGGAACAATTTGAAATTTCTCAGTGCAAAGTCAAATGTTCCGGCGCCGGAACAAAATTGAAAAGTACACCCAAGAAAAGAAATGTTCCGTCGCCGGAACAATTTGAAATTTCTATGTGCGAAGTCAAATGTTCCGGCGCCGGAACAAAATTGAAAAGTACATCCAATAAAAGAAATGTTCCGGCGCCGGAACAAAATTGAAAAGTACACCCAAGAAAGGAAATGTTCCGTCGCCGGAACAATTTGAAATTTCTAAGTGCAAAGTCAAATGTTCCGGCGCCGGAACAAAATCGAAAAAGTACATCTAATTAAAGAAATGTTCCGTCGCCGGAACAATTTGAAATTTCTCAGTGCAAAGTCAAATGTTCCGGCGCCGGAACAAAATTGAAAAGTACACCCAAGAAAAGAAATGTTCCGTCGCCGGAACAATTTGAATTTCTATGTGCGAAGTCAAATGTTCCGGCGCCGGAACAAAATTGAAAAGTACTTCCAATAAAAGAAATGTTCCGGCGCCGGAACAAAATTGAAAAGTACACCCAAGAAAAGAAATGTTCCGTCGCCGGAACAATTTGAAATTTCTAAGTGCAAAGTCAAATGTTCTGGCACCGGAACAAAATTGAAAAGTACATCCAATAAAAGAAATGTTCCGGCGCCGGAACAAAATTGAAAAGTACACCAAAGAAAAGAAAAGTTCCGTCGCCGGAACAATTTGAAATTTCTAAGTGCAAAGTCAAATGTTCCGGCGCCGGAACAAAATTGAAACAGTACATCCAATAAAGGAAATGTTCCGTCGCGGGAACATTTTGAAATTTCTCAGTGCAAAGTCAAATGTTCCGGCGCCGGAACAAAATTGAAACGTACATCCAATAAATGAAATGTTCCGTCGCCGGAACAATTTGAAATTTCTATGTGCGAAGTCAAATGTTCCGGCGCCGGAACAAAATTGAAAAGTACATCCAATAAAGGAAATGTTCCGTCGCCGGAACAATTTGAAATTTCTCAGTGCAAAGTCAAATGTTCCGGCGGCGGAACAAAATTGAAAAGTACATCCAATAAAAGAAATGTTCCGTCGCCGGAGCAATTTGAAATTTCTATGTGCGAAGTCAAATGTTCCGGCGCCGGAACAAAATTGAAAAGTACATCCAATAAAGGAAATGTTCCGTCGCCGGAACAATTTGAAATTTCTCAGTGCAAAGTCAAATGTTCCGGCGCCGGCACAAAATTGAAAAGTACACCCAAGAAAAGAAATGTTCCGTCGCCGGAACAATTTGAAATTTCTAAGTGCAAAATCAAATGTTCCGTCGCCGGAACAAAATTGAAAAAGTTTTCCCAGAGGTCTGTGTGGGGAGGCATTTTCTTGCGTATGTGGCGTTCCCTGTAGCAACCTAATCTCTAGTGAGGGAGAGAGAGAGAGTACGTTGCTACAAGGAACGCCACATACATAAGACGTAATGATTTGATTTTCATAGAGTACCGATTCTTCAAATTAGTATTATAGTTATTTACTCACAGTCAATTTGTAGATTAATATTAATTGAATCAAATACAAGATGTACAACATTACGTCTAGTTAATGTGAGTTACAAATGTCTTCTGAACACATATAAATCTGACAAACGCGTGTTAAGTATAATTTGGCAAAGAAGTAGAGGCAAGTGATATATTTAATAAACGTTCCTTCAATAAGTTGCATTTTAATACACTCGCAATCAAAATTAAAATACATGCGTGTAAATTTTATCTAGCAAGCAAGCGTAAGTGAAAGTGTTTCCGTTTGATGAGAAATATCATTTACATCCAGTAGCGAGTATCATTGAATAAACGGAAATCGCAGAAAGATAGTTAAACAATTTGACTGTACTAAAATGCAAGTTTTGTTGTATATATACAATCAGCTGTAGAAATGCACTACACGTTTTGATATTTAAATATACATAGAAACGACAGAATTTGTAAAAACTGTAATACAGAAATAATAGAAAACGAATATCATTAATTTCTATTCATTTGCACAAAATTCTCTGATTTAAGATCAAAATATATAAAAAAATACTACTACACATGGCCCACGAAACAGAAATTGTCTAATCTTATGACAGCAACATCAAACATTATTGTCACCAATTTAGCCAAATATATTTTCTACGCCAATCTAATTAGAAATTGAATAATTTTATGCTCATATTTTGATATATTTTGTATGTATACATGCACTGTAACATCATGTGCTCTTCAGAAAATCTATGCCTTTTGTCAGAAATATTTTTGTATAATTGCTATAAAACATGTTAATATTATTTGAATGCAATCAACTATTGAATTGAATTGAATTGACTGATAGCTTCCAATCTACACAATATTTTGAATGTAAAACAGATGTAATTTTATCATCAATGTGACCTACTACGCCCTGATGTGATAATTATCCCCACAATTAACAACTATTACGCAAACACTGATATGATAAGATTAATATGTGTAAAAGCATTTATATCGATTACAATTTAATTCGGATTATAGAGAGCCTGTCATAAATTGAAGTATTGTATTGTTGATTTTTGAATCGTATTTAAGATGGAATCAATGCCTTTAACACATGATCATATTGATTGTTATTTTGCCTTATGTAGAATAATGAAAAATACGAAAGTTTCTAAATTATCAGGTATTATTAATAGGATTTATTGAATTACATTTTTATGCGTGTGGTAATCGGTGACATGTCATTTTTACAGCATTGTTTTATGTATCACTGAGCCAGATATTTATCAAAGTGACATGTACACTATATATTATATCGATACTGACCACACTTTTGATATTACATTGTTATAATCACGTGTACCTGTAAGGGGACCAAATTTACCTTATAATGTTAAGGTGTAAATACTAGTTATTTACGACATGGCGAAAAACAAAATCTAAAATAAATACGGGACCTATAAGATTAACGGTCTTGCCAAAATATTCGCAAACATATATCGTCAAATTGCATGAATCATTGAGATAAATGAGCTTGAGTGCAAATTTAACAACATGAATCAGGTTATGAAAGCAATAAAAATTGCTTGATTTTTCTTTGTATTTAAACATGTCCAACTTTCTTGCTCGTCGCAAGACACTCCAGATCTGCTCGATATTGGCTATCATTATGATATAACCAATTATATATTCTCAACTTTAACGTCTCCTGATCATTATCGATCGCGACTAAATAAGCCATCCCCGCTGTGTTTAGCCAGCATGCTGAAATTGCCCCGGGTTGTACTGATTTATCAGTATGCATTTTACATTCATAGTACTTATTGTAACATCTATCTAAAAATGATATCGATTTATGTAATTATGCACCATTACATTTTGCCTTGTATTACGTTTCGGCAAGGTAGGTTGAATAATGGTGGCTACATAGCTTTCTAGCAATGCAGACATACATGTGTCCCTGTTGCTTTTCAATAATGACATTGACCGACAAAAGTACTTATTTTGTCAATACTTTAAAAAACGCGAATTTGAATTTTTGATGATGAAATGCATTATTATTTCACCATATGTGCATTGATGATTATATCTAATCGATAGTAAATCTATATTTATTTATGATCGATGTATTATGTACAATGTTACGCCGGGCACTTAGGTCTGTAATTTGAATATTTTCTGTACTGTTCTGTTCTATGTAGTTTTGCATTATTTATTTTCGGGTATTAGCATTTATTCAATTATAAATAACATCATGTTTATGATGTTATCTGCAAATATTTGTTTGTGATTTACAAATGCCTTACACATTCACATAAAAGTGAAATTACATGTACACACTCATGCAGACATATAAGCGTACATTATGATCAATTTAAAACATAACCTACAGAAATGACGTCTTTGAATGATTAAAAAGCAGGTTTTCGCACTAATCATGATAATTCCATGACCAAGGAATAAAATCTCGATGCATTCATTTTCAAATATTCTCAGAGTCATAGATAAGAAGTTTTATCAATTTTACCAAAAAACAAGCCACGCCATCTTATTTTGAAGATTTATGCATACTAAAATTATTGCATGTTATTAGTCGCTGAATGACTTCTCCTGTGCAGAAAAACAATATAATACTTATTATACTTATAATAATTATGTACTTTGTATATCAACCCTCAAACTTTCATTATATCATATAAGTTGTGTAGGTTATTTGTCCAAAAAATCGTAAAATCTGTAATTAATAGCATTATAATTTTCAGATATAAGTATAAATTTAAACAAAGTGATTTCATAAATTATGTCTATTGTAAAGAAGTTTTACTGCGGTCAATTTCACATCTTTACGAACTAAAAAGTTATTGCCACACCAATATTTTATCTCAATAGTATTCTATCAAAAGTCACATTTCCCCCAAATTCTTCCCTATAAGCTCACTGCATATGGATTTATCACTTTAATCAGATGCCACGGTGGGCTATGTTGGATACCGATAAAACTATTATTTCTTATTTTCTGGATTCGAATTTTTAAACTTTAAATGAGATGATAATGTATGTTGGCATTTAGTTTAATACAAATGTTGCTGCCCTTGAAAACAACGAACTTGTGCCATATATTTTTCATTTAGATTTGAGTTTATCGTAGCAATATATGATGTGACTCAATAACTGCTTAATTGTTATTTTCTGATTAAACAAAGTACTTATATAGTGGACTACAATGGTAAGTAAATCGGCTACTTAACACCACGTGTTAGGGCGTTAGTTTAAGTAATTCAAATACAAATGATAACATACAACGATGAAGCAGATGAATTTTATGCAAAACATTACAAACTGAAAATGTAAGAACATGTATAGATCTGTCAACTTCAGCCTCGTACTGAATTGTTGATAATCGCGCGACTTTTACAACAGGGACTATAATCATATTACTATCTGGCTGCGCGCGTAAAATAAGTAAATATATTTGATCGATTGTATCGAGTATGGCATTTTTTGAAAACACATAAAATAATTCATCAACAAAAAATACAGACAGTCTACAAGCGTTGCTATATGAGTTTGTTTTAAAGTTTGCCTATGTTTAAACATGTATTTTTACCAAATACCAAGACACAACCCAGAATAAAAGTCGCAATGCAAGAATGTAAATTTAATTATTTTCAATTTGCCAAACAAATGTTATAGCAAAGCGTTACGTATACAATATAAGTATATACGTTGTATTGCCCGTTCATGCAGTCACATAATATCATCAATTACATTAGGTATTTGATTCATACTTGTTTAAATATGCTAAACTATTCAGCATATATAAGAATGTACTTATGAAAGATATGACAAGACATATGAGAAAGTATTAGTAAGATCCATACACCGATCGTGTTAACATTAGATTATCACACAGATAATTCATTATTATTTTAATGGAAACATAGTTTTAAGTATTGCGAAACAGTACACTTACGTGCAATGAAGATCTTAGCAAGCCACAGAGATTTCCAACATAATCATGTTAAGGAATCTGGTCGGCAAATAAATCTACCTAGTCATTCGCTAACACATCTGCAAACTGAATATTGAACAATGACACTCATTAAGATACTTACACTTATGTTGATCATTCAGAATTTTCTGTGTCGGCGACCCTTCCTTTGATGTGTTTGGTCCTCCCGATCCTTATCTCGGTTGATGTCCGCTATCAGTCACAGTCCAGTGGATAGTTGGCGCGAAATATACGCTCGGAGTCCTTCTGTTTTCTTCCTTACCATTTGGCGCGTGTTTAGTTTAATAGAATATTTTGAGGGATTAAGACACTTGGCGAATCATAAATGGACAACATCTAAGGATAGAGACAAAATATTTGTTCATGTGGAAGACAAGAAGATAATTGTTAAAAAACGTTCATCATCATCTGCGTTCCATGTATTAGCGGTAAGTATCATAAATGTTTTTTTTGTTTTACTTCCGTACTAACAAGTTGTAGTCGAAATTTCGCACTCTGAGTTATATTACACAGACATGTGTCAACTGTTATACTAATCTAAGATATTTTGATATCGTACTGAATTTTTTGGTTAAAATGATATGTTACATACATATATGCATCATACATCATATATGTAACTGTTGCTAATAACATTTTAAAATATTATATTTCTTTGTCACCATTGCTTAATGGGTTGTTGTTAATTAAACTATTTTGTGTGTAATGGATTAATATACTTCTAATACAATTTTAATGTAATTATCAAATGGATGAATTCTATTGTATTTATACGCAATGACTAGTAATACGAGAACATTTGCTTTTCTTGCTGAAAATTGATTATCACAGACATATAAAGTTTATATGTCCATGTCACCGACACTAATTGTTTTAACATTTGTTGCCGTTATGGAACAGTTTACGGTGTAAATGCGCATACGTATCTTAAAAAAGCTGTTTTGTCACGCTGCTTATCGCAAACAAAAAAGAACTATTCGATTTTGACAAATTAATCATGTTGCTATATCAGATTTGATGTAGACTTCTATATATGTCACCATTTTTGTTCACAAGTGACGGAATTAGATTCATTGTATATTGTGGCAAAAGATGTGACTTTCTTTAATTATGACGACAACGATATCATTTAATATATACATTGTAACATAGTTTCCAGTCGGAACACCTCGATAACGGTTTTTTAAAGAGTTCTATTTGCGAACTTACGGAAATGTACTTTTGAAATAGCTAAGATGATCCGACTGTAGTTTTCCATACTCTGAACATGTCGGCGATTATTATTTGTCGGATCACCTCGGCTATTTAAAAATAAAGTATTCCCGAACTGTACGGAAAATGCCATCTTTCGAAAAATAATGTTAAGCGGAACAATTCAGCAAGTGAAAATACTGGCCTGATAACGCAAGTGAGAAAAATGTTAAATTTCACCCCTGTGATAATAGATTATGTTTGTATCTACTGTGTTTATGTTTGTATAATAAATACAGACACATGTAAACACATGTATACTTAACTTTATGTTATTGAATTTATGTTTTTTCAGCAAGGCGAGCATTAGAACAAGTTAATTCATATAAGAAGAGAAAACTATAAAGCTCCAAAGAGGTAATGTACTGTTATTAGTTAAAAATTAAACTTTAAAATGTTCAATAAAGTTTCACGTTTGCTTATCTATACTTACATATACTGAAATATATGAAGATGATAGTTTCATAATAATGTACTTACTGTTCCTTCACGTAAGCTTTCATTTGAACCATATAAGACAGGGTGTATATTTATTTACTGGTAATGTGATGTGTTTTACAGATTATATTCAATATGATTTGTTAATTAGTGTGCTCTTTTTATTATTTTTGTAATTGTTCATGCATGTACAACAATTTCGCTTTTCCGATAAGCGCGAAAGCGCTCAAAATGGCTCCAGTCGACACTATAGAATATAGAGGGAGCAGTTGACATCTTTGGCTATAACTTTTTTTCAAATGATCTTAAAAGCACAGGTAGAATGACAAACTGTCATTTGTTACTAGTGCTAGTCCTAGTGGTCAATCATACGTTTTGGGAATATAGTTAAGAGCTGGTTAGTCATCGTTTACAACACCACGACAGATATCTGTGTTATACAGACGCTTTCAATATACATATATATGTATATGATAAGTAATTTGAAAGCGCCTGGCTGATGTAGAGTGAAAAGCATACGATTTTACTGGACGGTCACAAAAGGCTAATGTGCACAACAGGGGGTCAAATTTTATTGCACTTGCTTCCGCTTATACTTGTAGTAATGGGGAAATCGATAATAAATTGATGTGTAGCATTTACAGTGCTACAAGAATAGTAACCTTGAGACATGATCTGGTCACTTCATAGCCGATTTGGGGACCAGGGCACCCTTCGCCCCCGGTGGAATCAGGCATTGAAAGGGATCGTAGATGACACAACGAGTATAAATATTTAAAAAACAAAAGTTTGTCCTGCTGACCCGATCCAAAGCGTAAAAACGTCTTAAAACAAAACAAAAGAATGTATTGCTTCACAAATCAAAGACAACCATGAAGATAAATACTATTTATTGTATTGTTGTTAAAATGTCAATAATGGTGGATGTATTACATAGATAAAAACCTTATATGTTAATGTAAATATAAATTATTATACAAATCCACGATGTGGAATAGTAATATATATATATTGCGTGGTATTTGCAGGCACCACAGTATCATCGTATTAAAAAAAGTACCCAAAATTATTTGTATTTGCAATTTTAATTGGAAATTGCACGACAAAGTGTGTATAACAAATGCTAAGTGAACGAATTCCTTGTTTTTTTCTCTATTTTATTTCCTTAGCAAAAAAATTGCCTATCACATAGTTCGTTTTCAATAATAGAATAATCTCGTGTTTCATCAATAAAATCGAACTCCATTTGTTTTCTCTTTAAGTACATAAAACATAATGTTTTAAGCGTTTATCGGATACATAGATCTAAGATAGCCCGTGGCTACATGTTATTGTGTTATACCAGTTATCAGTCGGTGATCACCGGAAAATTTACGATCACTTACGGAAACTACCGACAGACAAATCGTCTGCTGACCAGTAGCCACATCGATATCGATTTGCATCGGCTGCATTTATCTGATGAGCGACATAGTTGTGTACGTTTATATTTTCATGTCTCCAGCTTTTCGGGTGCATGCATTGTTTACAGCACTTCATGTTTGAGATCTATATCTACTTATATTATACTCAATGCCTTAAAAGTATTATGACAACGAATAAAACATTATTTGCTGCTGATAATCCTCTTGAAATATTTTTTATTTTTTTTTTAGATTCAAGTTGGTGACGGTGTGGATGCAAAGTGGATGCAAAGTGGTTGATTGGAGGTGCTTATTAGGCAGTTGTTAACAAATTGAAATGAGTATGTATCGTTCATGTTATAATTTCTATAATGTATTATTCACTATGTGAGTGCACATAATAGTTGAATCATGGGGGCGGGAGTTGCGGTTAATTTATTCAGTGATAACATATATAAATGAAATTCATTTCTATGTATAATTTATTGTACTTTTATCTAATTGGTAATACAATGATATGTTTTCAGTAATTTGATTACAATGAAGTCAGCTAAGGCACTGCATCATGTCTGTGTTGTTCTGTAGCCACATTTCTAATCACAACAATGTATACATGTCTTGAAGTGTAGGACCTATTTTGTTTTTCATGTTACTTACAAAACAATTAAAAATGAACATCTGAAGAAACCAAAAAAACATGATTAATAGATGCCTATGCTATTTTTCTCTGCAGACTCTCCTAATACGCCTATTACGATCATGTACATTAAAATTAAGTCATGTTTGTGGAACACGAAAAATCGGTCAATGGCGCTACCGGGAGTCGAACCCGGGTCTACGGATTTCCGGTCCGTTATGCTAACCACTACACCACAACGACCTGACGTCATTTCCGTGTAGATTTAACTTATATAAAGTTGATTAAGGTTAACTACACTTTGGACGCAGTACTGGGCTTAGCACAATAGAGTTTTACTTTATCGTTTTACATCAATGTGACACTGGCTTCTAATTCTTGGATTGTAAAGTTAAACCTCACCGCAGACAGGACTCGTGGTTAAAATATACAAATCATGAGTATAGTGCTCTACCAATTGATCCTTATTGTCTACCACACACACTAATGTGACTATGTATTCGTAATTTGTAATCTAAGAAAATATATTTCTATAGCACTTCGATGGTTTTTTTCAGCGTATCATGGTGGAGTTTAATTTTTGACAGAGTCAGATTAAAAACCACGGAGGAAAAATGTCAGTTATGTTCATCAGTAAGCTGCACTGGAATTGGCTATGCTCCTCGCTACAGTGGGACTTAGCTCATAATTCGACGAATGGCGTTTGTTACATAGTGCAATGACTTTGAACGAAAAGAAGTACAGCATCAGCTACAAAATTTAATATTATATACAGTAATTGTTCAAATGTAGAATAGTATCTACCAGTCCAGTGTTCCATTTGTTTAAATGATGAATATGTTGTGACATAAGAGATGTGATCAAACAGTTTCTGTATAAATAGATATTTGGTCAAATTCTCTTAGAACGTTCTAAGGTTTTTGGGTCAATTTCTCTTAGAACGTTCTAAGGTTTTTGGGTCATTTTCTCTTAGAACGTTCTAAAGTTTTTGGGTCATTTTCTCTTAGAACGATCTCAGATATTTGGTCAATTTCTCTTAGAACGTTATAAGGTTTTGGGTCAATTTCTCTTAGAACGTTCTAAGGTTTAAGCCAATTTCTCTTAGAACGTTCTAAGGTTTTTGATCATTTTCTCTTAGAACGATCTCAGATATTTGGTCTAATTTTCTTAGAACATTCTAAGATTTTTGGGTCATTTTCTCTAAGAACGATATCAGATATTTGGTCAATTTCTCTTAGAACGTTCTAAGGTTTTGCCAATTTCGGAACATTTATTTTTCGCTTCTAAGATATTTCGGATTGTTCAGTTTGACGGTACATTTTTGTAATTGGAAGTACTTTTCAATTTTGTGCGGTCAACGGAACATTTGACTTTTACACTGAGGCATTTCAAATTGTTCCATTGAAGTACATTTCATTCATGTATTTATTTATTATATATTTTAGCTTTTATTATTTGGTTCCGTCAACAGAACAGAACATTTGACTTTCACCTCAAATTTTAGACTGTTCCGGCGCCGGAACATTTACTTTGCACATAGAAATTTCAAATTGTTCCGGCGACGGAACATTTCTTTTATTGGACGTACTTTTCAAATTGTTCCGGCGCCGGAACATTTGACATTGCACTGAGAATTTCAAATTGTTCCGGCGACGGAATATTTCTTTTATTGGATGTACTTTTCAATTTTGTTCCGGCGCCGGAACATTTGACTTTGCACTTAGAAATTTCAAATTGTTCCGGCGACGGAACATTTCTTTTCTTGGGTGTACTTTTCAATTTTGTTCCGGCGCCGGAACATTTGACTTTGCACTTAGAAATTTCAAATTGTTCCGGCGACTGAACATTTCTTTTCTTGGGTGTACTTTTCAATTTTGTTCCGGCGCCGGAACATTTGACTTTGCACTGAGAAATTTCAATTTTGTTCCGGCAACGGAACATTTCTTTTATTGGATGTACTTTTCAATTTTGTTCCGGCGCCGGAACATTTGACTTTGCACTGAGAAATTTCAATTTTGTTCCGGCAACGGAACATTTCTTTTATTGGATGTACTTTTCAATTTTGTTCCGGCGCCGGAACATTTGACTTTGCACTTAGAAATTTCAAATTGTTCCGGCGACGGAACATTTCTTTTATTGGATGTACTTTTCAATTTTGTTCCGGCGCCGGAACATTTGATTTTGCACTGAGAATTTCAAATTGTTCCGGCGACGGAACATTTCTTTTATTGGATGTACTTTTCAATTTTGTTCCGGCGCCGGAACATTTGACTTTGCACTGAGAATTTCAAATTGTTCCGGCGACGGAACATTTCTTTTATTGGATGTACTTTTCAATTTTGTTCCGGCGCCGGAACATTTGACTTTGCACTGAGAAATTTCAATTTTGTTCCGGCAACGGAACATTTCTTTTATTGGATGTACTTTTCAATTTGAACTTAAATAAAAGAGGTGAACATTTCACTATTTGTGTTAGACTTTTGCTTGTATCCTGAAAATGAAGCATGTTATTTCCATTTTTTAAAGGTGAAATAGGCCATTCTAAATAGGATTCTGTGGACAATCCCTTTTTAAATTGGACAGGCTTTAATAAATAATAATACTAGTATTGCCTTGACGATTATATTTTAAAATAGGTGTTGAAATGTTCAGTTTGTCAGTAAGATTGACGGAGAAAAAGTGGTTGTGTTTGGATAGAAACGCAAACAAAGCTTAAATCTACTGAATGTTTTATTGCCGTGTTACCGTCAGTGTATGAGTGACGTTGGTACAGCCTCCAGCCTACACAACATTGCAAAATACAAACGAGACAGCAAGGTCGAAGGTTATAAAAGAGTGTTTAAACAACCATGTATCCAGAAAAGTCCAATGCTTGATCCAAAGGTACATATATTAGCATACAATTATTAACTATTTATGACAAAATTCGGTTAAATATGCAGTTTTTAACATGCTCAAATCTACTGCCTGGTTTATTGTCGTGTTACCGTCAGTGTATGAGTGACGTTGGTACAGTCTCCAGCCTACACAATATTGCAAAATAAAATCAAAATAATTTCCAAACACTTTGTTACTGTCTCCATCAGTGTTATGAGGCCTAAAAATATTAGTTTCCTGTAACCTTCTAAAACAACATTTTGGTCTGTATCATTTTTATTTACTTGAGAACGGAAATAAACAAATTGTGAGGTGGTCAGCCAATGAAAACATCTCTAAGAAAAAATTGACCAATAGGAAAAGCGCATACAATAATGGTATTCTCAACTAATTTTGAATCAACTATTGATATTACTTTTTTATACTTTTACAAACATGCATATTTCAATGTAACCGATATTCAAGATTTCAGAAGAAAATTTTGATCTGTGGGTCGGGTCACAGAAAACCAACATTAGGCCTGAATTCAGTGTCTTCTTACTCAAAGCACACATGAAATGTCCCCCTGCAGCCATGATGTACCCAGATATTGTTTCCGCTGATGCCGTAGCTCGTATCCTTGGTGCAAGCAGCATCAGACCTCTTCGACGCAAGTAGAACATAACTCACATTATTGATAGCTCCAGTCACGGCACATTCCTTTTGCGCGTAGTTGTAGCTGTCACAATCTAGGACCGTGTATTCACGACAGACACGAACTTCGAATTTTCCACGGCAACCTTTGGCGACCCATACATGGTCATCCCTAAACCCAAAGCTTTCACATTTCGTACAATTGGCTGTTGAATATTTTTCTGTAATCTGAGGAAATAAAGAAATTAACTTGAGGGCTAAATATAAGCAGAAATTCAAATCTAGCTATATAGAAACAATTATTTATAAGGCACACCATTTGGAACTTGGGAAAATGTCATTTATTTCAGCTAGAGCTCTTAGCGATTCATAATGGTTCCTAGGTAATGTGCATTTAGGGAATTGAAACTGAATTTTATATCATATTTCTAGCCAGGCATGTTTCACCGTATTGGTTTACGGTTTAAACATCACCAACGATTTTATAAAATGACTTCGGAACGCATAACTGACGTCACCAACGAATAGACGACGTCGCAAATACATAAATACACATCAACGCATACATGGCGTCGCAAACGAATAGATGACGTTACAAATGCCAACGAATAAATTACGTCATTAACCTATAAATTACGTCGCCAATTGGTAATACCTCAGTCAAACACTAGAATTATACATCAACCATTTTATACAGTACACTTTGGTTTATCAATAATATGAATAATAAGAAAGCTATCCGTATCGTTAAAAATGACTAGTTTTTAGTATTATGTTTTTCGGCGCACACGTACTAACGTGGCATTGCTGTTTGCATATCAGTGTTAGTAAACCAATCACATCTTACGTTAACCACTAAGCCAACTTCTCTACAACCGATCAACGTTTTTAATATTGACGCGGATTGGTTAATCTTTCGAAAATGGATACGTTACTTCACAGAAATCCATTGATTTACGGTAAATTTACCGAAAAATATTGTCTGAAAGTAGATCTATAGTATATTTCAAGATTTATCTAGTGAGTAGTGTTGATGCTCAACGATTCTAGGTGTTATGTATCAGTCATGAATATTTGCATGGTATTACTCAGATAAATCGGCATGTAACAAGTTGAATGTGTGATTTCACGACTGACAATAAGTACTCATGAATTATATTGAAACAGACTATACTGTCTATGACTAATCTCACAACGGAGTATTTTTATCCTATCTACTACGAAATCAGCTCCCCATACAGACATCGGAGTTACTATACTGTAGAATAATCGAGTGTCCAGCAATTGTAACATCTCGGCAAGTTTTTATGTTGCACAACAAACCTTAACCTACAGATTGCAACTAATTTGCTTGCATCAAATCGCGCCGACCATCTGTTTTCAAAATATGTATTGTTACTTATATATTTGGCGACAAACGTTACCTTGATCTCGTTGTAGAAGCCTGGAGTACTTATTTTACACGTCTGATACTGATAATTAATACTAGAACAAACTTTGCTGACATCTGTATAGTTACATTCTGTCACTGAAATAAAACATGAATATGACAACTTTGCAAAACAACGACATTGAATATGTTTTATAGGTAATAATAACCAATAGTACTACAACAACACTTCAATTTTCGCCGATCGTCTTTTTCAAGATATTTTAGTTAACAGCATGTCATATATAAGCAACGTAACTGCGAACCGAACAGTGAGGCTCTCGGAGGGGCTGAGTACGGCACAGGGCAATGTCCAGGTTATAAACTATACATAAATAAAGTATACACAGACTAATTAAGAACGTAAACAGTAATTTTATACAAAACTGGATGTTCCTCCGTTATGTGCTGGAAGTGCGGTGGTAGATTTTTGCAGGATTCTCCTAAACACATTTGAGAGCTGCCATGACAAAACCGGAATTAGTTCTAGTAACGTTGGTTGTTACGTCGATTATTTCCCAATCAATGTTTTGACGTTATAACTAAGCATTTTGTCTAAAGTTGTTTTGGAAGCTTACTTGTCATTTATCGAATGAAACGAGCGAGGAAACATTTATAAGTATTGCATATTTTTTTCATTTAGTGAGAAGCAGATTTTTAAGAAGGGTGTACATTCTGACGCGACGCCATCATTGTGTAGCTTTTCTTAATACATGTTCATGTATCGGAATTACTATAAAAAGAAAGGTACACGTCCGATGTCAATACTTTTGGTATTAAATGTATGGTGGCATATTCTGCCACCAGCTAACTACACAATTAACTAGAAAAGTATGTGGTTTACTAGATATTTATCGCGTTAACTACTTAACAATTATCTAAAATAGATTGTCCGTTCTGAAAACCTAGTGGGTAAGTGATGGCAGTTGTGGGCACTATCAGACAACTTTTCGTGTTAAGATGTTTATCTGGTATGCTAATTTATCACGATACTTATCTAGTTAACCACATAATGTTCTAGTAAATTGTTATATAATTTCTTGAACGTAATAACCACATAACTTTCTAGTTAATTAAGTAGTTTAGTGGTGACAGAAATATGCCACCATATAAATGGAAGTTGAAACATATATGTGTAAGAAAATGTAAAAACCTGAAAATGGACTTTTGGTCATTAAAACAGATTTGGCCGTTGCGCAGCTCATTTGCATATTAAAAAAGCAAACGTTGCATTCTTGTGCTATATTTCAGCGGAAATGCGACATTTTCACTTTTGTAGGACAACAGTAAGATCTCACAAATTGGGATTAAACTAAATATACATCATCAACATTTAATTCATCGTTAGACAAACGCCGTAAGAATTTCATTATCATCAATTTAAATGCAGATTATTAACAGTTCATGCAGGACCACTAAAATATCTCCAAAAACAGGAAATAAAAAGGATTATTTAAAATTTGCGTTTCTTTATGTATAGACTGCGTGAAATAATCAAGTTATTTACAAAACCGAACCATGTGGTTCAATACGATTCAATACGACAGTGACACAAATAAATTATCGACGTACATTATCACAGAACAGAGGTATTTAGCATTTATTTAACTGCTAATCTAAGGACAGCACGTACACAATCATAAACACGAAATATTTATTTACCTGCTAAAACTGTGAACATCACAATAGCCAAAAGAACGTATTTCGCCATCATTATAATCTGCAAGTACAATATAATCCATAACTAGTATACTTAAATTCTTGATGTTATCATAGCAACCGAACATTCGACAGATCATCCATAAAACACAATCATAAGAAACGGCTAACTCCGTGTAATGGCGTTATCCCCCGTTATCTTTCGTGGCGAATTCCGTTGAATATCGGGGAATCATTTTGAGGTTTTACCGTGAAGGTAATTTTCGTGTCATATTTCCCGTTCACATTGTGAACACTAGTAACCAAGGTCTGAAATAACCACTCACTGACATAAAACCTAAAATAATATTGTAGGTTGTAGAACCGCAAATAAACAGTTTATTATGAATGGCATTTTTGTATGAACCGTCTGATGAGGTTTTTTACAGTGGCATAGAGGTGGCGTGTGTGCAATTATTTTTATCACGTTCCCACGATTTCTTAACTCGTTCCCACGACAAACTATATGTATCTCGTCCCCACGACTTAGTATGTCTTGGCCACGACTTAACTATCACGTTCCCACGATTTACTAACTCGTTCCCACGACAAACTACATGTATCTCGTCCCCACGACTTAGTATGTCTTGGCCACGACTTAACTATCACGTTCCCACGACATAGTTTTCTCGTGACCACGACATACTAACTAACAATAATTTCACACATGCCACCTCTTTGCCACCGTACATTTGATGTGTCGTAGTTCCTAAATTAATTTGTTTGTGTTTAACGCAGTGTCTTTTTTACAGTATTTCAACATTTCAATTACTTATGCCAAACACGGAGTTCAAACCCAAGATATCCAGTTTGACTATGAAGTGCTCTCCACTGAGCCAACCCGGTAGGGTTTAAACTTACTGCATTATAAATAATGTTAATAACAACTGAAAATGTACTCACCTGTTTGATTGCGTCTGATCTCAAGCCCTCAATGAGTCTGTCAGTACACGTGTTTTATTTATACTGTGCGTTTACGTTCTGGTTAATGCTTCAAGCTCGGTTTTTTTAGAATTTTCCACGAATTATCAACAACAAAAAACATCATGTTGATGTACATGTATATGGATGGATGATGGATATACATTGAAGCATAAAGTGTCGTTGAAACCTCAAGTTCCGTTACAGCGTGATGTAACACAATGATATTGCAGGTAGCAATTTCAGCGCTATCTTGCTGATCTCATATACACAAAGCATTAATTACTCTGTTTACAAACTTTTGACACTTGTCAGAAAGCATTAATTACTCTGTTTACAAACTTTTGACACTTGTCAGAAAGCATTAATTACTCATTTTTTGATACGTGTCAGAATGCATTAATTACTTTCTTTATCAACTGTTGATACTTGTTACAACATACAGCACGCACTACATATAGTGTCCCTTATAGAGCAACTATCTCTATTTAACAGCATCCTTTATTTTCTCGTGGCAAAAAGTACAGTTTGAATTATTAACTTAACCTCTCTAGAGCAACAACCTCTTCACAACAGCCGAAATGTGTGACTCCTATGAGGCGCTTCTCTGTAGAGGTTGCACTGTAGTTTAACCAAACAAAAACATTTGTATTAATAAATTGTATCCTTTTGGCTGTCAGGACCTGAAATAATTTGATTGTCGCTACAAATCGTAATTTACTGGGAAGTGAATGTTGCAACATTGCACTATTTTAAAGAACTTTGTCATAAAGGAAATAAGTTTAAACAAGAAATATCTTTACCAAAGATAAACGGCGTACATGGAATATGCCTTGCAGTATAATAAATAGAAATTAACTAACACAAAACACTAGAAGGTATCCATTGAAAACGATAATTATAAATAATTACGATATACCACGGACATAATTATGTCTGTGGATATACAAATAGTTCTCGCGTACTTGTTCAGTTTTCTTCAATGTGGACTGTCTTCAGAAATTTGAAAACGAAATGTTTATTTGCTGCATGTGTTTATTGATTCCTACGAAATTGAAAGAAATCGTGTCAATTTTAGGTATAAAGCCTATTACATACAATCTACTTAATACGTTTCTTCTTGCATTAAGTTTAAATAAAGCCTTGGTTTAAGGTGAATTATCTTTTCGAGATACCCTGTTTGATGCATCTCCGCTTAAAATATGAACCAATCAAATCGTCCAATTTGTTGCATATTTAAACCACGCGCTTCATACGCAACATTTGGTTGGTCTAAAATGCAGGTCCAAATCAATATTATACAGCTATGCCGAAAAAGATGGTCGGCGCAACCTGAAGCTAGCAAATTTGTTGCAATCTGAAGGTTAAGATTTGTTGCGCAACATATGAAATTGCCGAGATGTTACGATTGCTTGTCCCTCGATTACGCTTCACTACAGTAACTCGGATACCCTATAAGTGGAGAGCACTGTGTAGGAATTGGATAAAAATAACCCAGTTGTGCGATTAGTCCTAGTTTCAATATAGTTCACCAGTACTCAAGTAATATCGTATCAGTCATGAAAGCACACATTCGTGTCAATAAACTTGTTGCATATCAATTTATGTAACTGAAACGATATAAATATTCGTGACTATTACATAAAACCAAGAAAGTCTTCTTTCCAACACCGGGCAATTTCCTGCGGGGTTGACTACTTTCTAAATACATCTTGAAGTATACTTAGATCTACTTTCAGGCGCAGTCGTTATGTTAATCTGGTTTTCATACAACATTGTCATTTTTACAATAATAAGAATAACGCCTCTTTCGTGATCAAAAGGTTGTTTTCAAGTTTTGCAAACACAACACTAATGCAATAATTGTGTTCATTACTTTGTTTCGGAAGAAGAAAATACGTAACAATAAATAAGTGATTTTGTTTTAGTTTTAGTAAACAGATATACAGGCCTTAACGAAAAGTTAACCAATCCGCGTAATTATGGGTCAGTCACACTACACCGTATAGCGTTAACGGACGTCCAATGTATAACAAAAATTTCAATCCGTTCGTGTCCGTTCGCATGCGTTTCTTTTCTGTTTCTCATGCGGTGCCTACGCTCCTCGTCCGGCGATGTTCGTTCCATCCGGTGGAAGGTATTGAACCTGTTCAAAATTTGGATAGTACACCACCGAACAAAGTTATCCGTTATATGTACGGTAGCAATGCGTTTCTAAGCGTTGTGTTCGTTACTCGTGCGTTCCTTATTCTGTACGTGTCCGGTTCGCATCCGTTCTTGACCGGTGGCCCTGATTCACGACCGGACTACTACCGGACATGCAACGGATGTAACGTAAGTTTAACGGACGATAACTGACGAGGAACGCATAGGAACTGAAAAATAACGGACGTGAAACGATTGTCCACCGGACAAAACTATGATTAATAATGATATAAAACGTTGTTTACCTGGCTGTTGGGGTTCTCTGCTTTCATTGGATCTTTTGACTACAAGTCACCTGACATGTGGTCGTCTGTATAATCAATTATATCCTAACTCTCATATGTCTTCTTGCATTTCATGGGTAAGGACCTTCCGAAACTTTGAGTTTTTGAGTTCATTGATCAAAATAGCATGGAGTGTCGCGTTAGAGCCCGTCTGCAGCATCAAGCAGCCCTGATCCAGGCACGTGTTGACCTGTTGGATGCCAATTTGGATATCGTTACTTATGGAAACAGAAGAAGAAGGAGAAGACGACAGCGGAGATGGTGGTCTAGGGCTTGGTTGAGCTCTGAGAGGCGTCGAATGTTTGGCATTTACGATCAACTCATGACGGAGCTGCGGAGAGAAGACCAGCGGTCATTTCTCAACTTCATGAGGATGCCCCCTGGGATGTTTGATGGGATCCTTGAACGAGTGGGTCCCAGAATAACCAAAAAATATAATACATGATGTGATTTATGCAAAAGTGCTACAAAAATATAAAGACAATAAAACGTTACAAAAATGATGACAATTATAAATTCAAATTAATGTATTTGAATTTACCATCATATTGGAGCTCATCAGCTATTTCCTCCCATAGGCGGTCTTTCATACCCTTGTTTTTATAGTTCTTGTTTTTCAAATTCCACAAACAGGGATGTTCCGCTATCCATTCCAGGACTTGGCCTTCCTCCTGCTCATCACGGATGCGGAAAGATTGTTTAGGCTTCTTTGACTGACTAGACTTTTCTCAAGATTTAGAAAGGGTTTCTACCTGTGTAACTTGTATGGTATCTTGTTCTTTGGTGGTCTGCTCTCCAATAACGTCACAACGATCAGAGGGAGGAGAGGGTGATCTTTGAGCCTTCCTCCGTCCCCTGGCCTTACCCTTCCCAGCATTCGTAGACTTCGCTTTTGGCATTTTGGAATTACTTCAGCACGTGTGATGTCTGAGCGAGCGGAATCTATTGTGCCGGAACAAAAAAAATATAGGACTCTTTATACCCGTTTTGTCCGTCACGTGACCGGTAGAAATACGTTCGTCAAACGTTCGAGGAACGTTTTGTCAGTTTCTCATGCGTTGCGCTTACGTTTTGCGCGGTACAAGTCCGTTACTATTACGGTGATGTCCGTTGATTGAGCGTTGTTCGTCCTGTATATGTGCGTTGATCGTGCGGTCATTGTGCGTTTTGTCCGTTTTATGCGCCCCATACACCGATCGCGAGAGCACCGAGCAGCAGCGGGGGATGACTTTCGTCACCGGAAAACTTTCTCCCGCAATTTTATTTACGTTGGCGTCCGTTAACGCTATACGGTGTAGTGTGACAGCTACATTGAGGTTACAAACGTTGTTCAGTTGTAGAGAATTTGATTTTACGGTTAACGTAAAATTTAATTGCTTTACACAACGTTGTCAATGAAATCTCAACGTTCAACGTTCAACGTTTGATTTCATTTCCTTACCATACTTAGCTTTCAATGCCTTTAAGCTGGCGTATTGCAGTGGGTTGTCCCCCTTGAAAACGAGCCGAAAATCCAGCTCTACCAGTTTTGATCAATAGATTATACAGGGAAACTATTTTCAAACGTGAAGTTTTTGCCTTCCAGCTTGGAGGAAATAAACAATCTATCTATCTATATGGTTTAAACGTTTCACCTTTTATGACATATGGCTACGACCTCGACAATTACCGAACAAAATTGCTAATTTCCAAATTTATAGGGGCTAATAAATCATATTTTGTGAAAGGAAATGAACAAAAAAAAAATTTCAACAATTGTGCTTGTATCCTTGATTAAATGAACAATATCATGATGTTTTTTCGATTTCCTATTGAAAAAAAATCAATAAACATGCATTAACAATGAATGAACGCATAATGTATTGATCCGTACTTGTTGAAGACAAGAATAAAATTTTAAAAAAGTCCAGTTCTTTTAACAATCAGGCTATTTTACAAGTTTTGTCTGTTAGTAATATGATAAAAAGATATTTTCAATCACTTATACATTGCAATGGTTCTTATTAGATATGTATTAGCCAATGTAATAGCAATACTGGATGAAGCCAATTCGAACACTCTATGTTCAGATGAGCCAGACATATCTTTAAATAATTAATTGCTTCTTGCCTCTTGCTTCAACGCATTGTTAAAGTGTGACACCACTGTGACTCAGTAGAGCAAAGGCTAGCATAATACAGTTGTCCGGAAAACATCTACCCAAAAAGATGTGACCATTGTTTCTATTTCGAAGCATAATTTACTTATTAGAATACTGAGGTTCAAATTATGGGTCAACAAACCGCAAACTGTATATCTCTGTATTTTGTTTTGCTAAATCTGAATAGTAAACATGTTGGAATTCATTATAAAATATAAGCACCACAATAACCGCAGACCTTTTACGCTTTAATTTTTAGCAAATTTGCGGACAATTGTGCTCAAAATATCTTATGGAGGCGTGGATTGTTTGATTTGTATATTTTGAAATAGAATATTGTTTTTTATATTTTATAGCGAGTTTTTAAAAGATGAGTATGAATTTGACTATGACATATTTACACATGACTATTTTGACTATGAACAAGAGGGCAGAAAAACATTATTGTCAAGAATAGGCTTAAAGAACATGGTAAAATTCGACTTTATAAGTGCATATCATTTCATAGAAATTTACGAACCTCATGCCCAGTATTTAGGCTTTTCATGGAGTGATGAACAAGGGAGTTTTGTTTACTACACGTTCAAAGTTTTACCTTTTGGTTTGTCAAGCGCATGTTATGTATTCAGTAAAATTACAAGGCCTTTAATTGCAAAATGGCGTGGGGAAGGAAAGCTTCTATGTTTCTTGATGATGATTTTGGCTGTGCGTTAGATTTCACCTTAGCTAAAGAACTAGGATCCCAAATTAAATCTGATTTATTGTTATCAGGCTTTGTCCCAAATGCTAAGAAATCAGTGTGGGTGCCGGTTCAAAGATTGGAATACTTGGGCGTTATTTTAAATTCGTTGCCCGGTGTGATAATTATTCCAGACCGTAGATTGCATAAAGTATCAGAGACTATTTCAGATATTTTTCAACGCATGAAATTGCACAGTGTTCCGGTCCGAATATTGTCAAGTGTAGTTGGTCAGATAATATCAATGTCAGTTGTGCTTGGACATATTTCTCAAATCATGACGCGTTTTTTGAGTTTAGACATTCTCACGACATTGCATTGGGATGCGTACATTCACGTATCACGAGAAAGTGTAGAGCAATTACAATTTTGGCGATCAAATTTAAGACTCATGCATAGCACTGATTTGGCAAAACAGGTTAAATGTTCGAAAAAATTATTTTCTGATGCTAGTCACAGTGGTTATGGCGGGTTCGAGGTGACCACAATAAACGGCGTGTCGCAAGGGCAATGGAGCGCAGACGAAGAAGTAAAATCGTCCACGTGGCGGGAACTTATGGCGGTGTATCGAGCAAATCCAAGTATCAAATGGTATTCCGATAATCAAGGTGTAACCTCAATTGTAAAAAAGGGCTCAATGAAAAGGGAGCTTCAAGATATAGCTATTGCTATTTTCAAGATTTGTAAGAAAAATTCAGTCACGCTTGAGCTGGAATGGGTACCAAGATCTGAGAATGAAAGGGCAGATTATTTATCAAAAATAGTTGACTATGATGATTGGGGTATTTCATTTGACACTTATTACTCGCTACACAATTCGCTGGAATAATCTTTCCGTGTTCCATTGATTATTCAGAGGTTCGGTAACTTACAAGTAGATTGGTTTGCATCAGAGCACAATGCCAAATTGTCGGTATTTTACTCCAGGTTTTGGAACCCGTCTTCGACAGGAATAGATGCATTTTCTGAATCATGGTATGGAAAATTTGGCCTGTTTGTTCCGCCAATTACCATGATATACCATGTAATTCGCAAACTTGAGTTTGATCACGTGCAAGGGGTTTTAGTCGTTCCATGTTGGAAGTCGGCTATGTTTTGGCAATTACTTTGTCCTGATGGGAGTTTTATTTCTAACATAGTAGACAAGATTGAATTGCCAAGAAATTCTAATTACTATGTAAAATGTAAAAACGGCAGGGGCATATTTGGCAACATAGACTTACAATTTAAAATGCTAGCACGGTTGATATATTTTAAGGGACAGTACTCTGAAGATTTAAGTATGGGTTTTGTATGTTGTTGCCTCCCTTGATTTTAAGAAAGTTGCAGTGTAGCGTATTGTAAGTAAGGCGAAATCGTCACAGAGAAACAAATGTATACAGTTATTGTTGATTCATAGGCGGCATCGCCAGAGATGAACATTATATAGTAAAGGGTGCATCACCAATACTAGTGAATGTGTATATTGATTGTAGGGTTGGATTGAGATTAATTTCGTGTTTGTACGTAAACTATTATTGTTCGGTGAAACAAACCATAGTTACTATTATGAATATTATTCAGAAATATTGTTTTAATTATTTTTGTTTATACGTCTATTTTTGCAGACGCACAAGGATGACATAGATGCTTTACCAGAAATCTTGGCGGGCAAAGTGGATCTTCTCCCGGAACTGCTACAGAAGTCCAGGGCCACAAGTACCAGTAAAAAATACGAAAACAGTTTTATTCGGTGGAAAAAGTTGGCTCTAACTAATGGTTTACGGAGAGGGGATATTTTGCCTGCCAAGGCTTTTAATGTTGCAATATACATGTATATGTGTTCATTGATACAAAATGCAAAAAGTGCAAGTCCAGTTATATCTTCTTTTTATGCCATAAAATGGTATCATGATTTATATGATCTGAAGTCTCCTACAAATTCAAAATTAGTTTCTAATATATTCGAGGCTGGGAAACGTATTTTAGCCAAGCCAACTGTTAAAAAAGAGCCTATAACATCGGAAATTCTTTTATCTATGTATAATAGATTTTACGAATATGGCAATTTAAAAAGTCAGCGCATCAATTGTGCATGTTTAGTGGCGTTCGCTAGTTTCATGCGAAGCTCAGAATTATTAAATATTAAAGCATCTGATATACTTATTTACGAGACATTTATGACAATTTTCATAGAAAGCAGTAAGACGGACAAATATAGAGACGGCTCGTGGATTACTATTTCCAGAACGGGTTCATGTTTGTGTCCAATGTCTAATGTTGAAAAATGTATTCAGTGGGCAAAAATGAATGAATGTGATTTCTTATTTTCCAACATGTGTAAGACTTAGGAGGGTTATGCAGTAAGAAAGGCTAACAAATCGATGTGTTATACAAACTTACGAGATGAATTTATTAGAACACTTGCTCCACATGTTGATGACATTAAGAAATATTGTTTACATTCACTATGATCTGGTGGAGCAACTTGTGCCGCTAACAATGGACAGAATGTTCAAAAGACATGGACGATGGTTAAGTGAATCTGCAAAAGATGGTTATGTGTAAGATTCGTTAAAAGAAAGATTGTCTGTGTCTTTATCATTAGGTTTGTAAAAGAAATTTGCAAACGCTATTACAAGTGAGCAAATGAGTATGTATGTTTTATAACATGTTTTTTTTTCACCACAATATTTGTTCACATTGAGTAAAGCATTAAATAGTTTTTATTAATTAACCCGTTCTTTAAATTTCATCGGTTTACCCAAGTGCTTTTTCTAGCAGTGAGATTTCCAAATAACAAATTTGAAATGTTATTATTGTTTTGTTGTTTATATAAAAGGTTATGGAATGGTATTCGGGGAAATATAATTTTCTACGTTTCAGTGCAGCGAATAAGAAGAAAATTATTTTCCCTTGTTTAGAATGAAATAACCGCCAGGTGGCGTTAAACGCACGAATACTTCGCGCGATTAAGGTTTGAAGAGCATTCAGCTTTGGGGAACCAATGTGTTAACTTCGTCGATAATGAATTCTAACTTTATACAAGAAAAGTGTTTGTGGTGAAAATTTGCTACTTATGTCAATGTATGATATGCCTCATAAACATGTGGTTCTACTTGCTTAGGAAGTATTTATCATTATTATACAGGTTATGAATGTATTGAGGGAAATGTAAATGTATTGAAATGTTGTGTATACATCGGTTTACCCACGTGCTTTCTCTAGCAGTGAGATTTCCAAATAACAAATTTGAAATGTTATTATTGTTTTGTTGTTTATATAAAAGGTTATGGAATGGTATTCAGGGAATTTCACTTTGAAACGATTTGTGTGCGGGCGACTACTCGCACGGTCTTAACGTTTCTTGTTTTTAAACGAACCTTGTTATAAATCATTTGATTGCCTGTTGGACAGGCTTGCAAGCAAGTATAACATAATACGAGGTTTATGAAAACAAACAGTTTTTCTGAGTTATGTTTGGTCAATTTGAAACAATCTGAAACTATTACCAACTATGTGTCAGATGTGTATTGGACAAAAACTAAACCGCAAGAAAGTGGAGATGGCGTCACGTTGGAAGCTATGGATCTGAAGACATTCCATTTATATTAAAACCAGCATTTATTCAATCTGTTTACTATATGAAAGCGAGTTAGCGCCAGTAGAGAAACTGATATGAAAATTGTCAATTTTAGTCGTAGGTATGACGCTCTATCAATACTTTCAATGGCATTAATACGATTCCGTAGATATGTGCTTTATTGATTTATATCGTTAGTAAATATTTAGACAACTGATACTCATGATATGTATGTGTATGGCACTCGTACAGTCGACCCTGTGTTTTCAGACCACACCTACATTAGGACAATATGTATCACAAACAATGTGTAATTTTCTCTTAAGAAATTCCAAAACATTCGACCGGAAGTAACGTTGGCGTAAATTCCAAACCAAAACAATATGGCGATCACACATTTCTAGTTATGTTATGTAATAGTGCAACTATAATAAATATATTTATTTTTCTTGAAAATGATTATATGCCGAAATATTAGTTTTTGATGAAAAAATAATATAGTTACTTTGTATGTTTAGCCAAAAACTTGTTTGAGAGACGACCATTAAGTGGTGAATGCGACCATCAGCCAACGTTGACGTTTTGGTCGAATGGCGGTCTGTTAACACAAGTTCCACTGTGTAAGATGTTGTTTTTGTTTCTGTACGTGCATTTTGACTTCATTTCGATAATTGTTTTATGTAAATTTATTAAATCAAATTTCATTGTTTAAGTATCTTGTCTATTAAGTTGTATATTTACTAAGGATATAAATCAATGAAGCACATATCTACATTTTAAATCAATATTAAATTTGTAAATCCTCAAATGTAACTGTTCGATTGTTTGGATTTACATGTATTTTGCATAAATATTTTCTATTTTGTTTATGATACGCATGTCTGATGCACTAACAATTTGATTCATGCACATAATTAAAAGCTGTTCCTCAACAGAAGAAAATCTCTTTTTGATTAAACAAGCAAATTTAAGAACGTGAATTTTACGATCGACGTTTCTACTTATATTGAAAATTGTCGGAACTTTTTAATGATATTCTTGTTTAAGTATTAAAAACCACTGTTCCAATAACTACCCAATTATTGTAAGGAGTCGGTCATTAACTTATCAACAATGGTCGATTCCAAGAAATAAATGAGTTCGAATGAACGAGGTCCGACTGCACTAGAAACATCACAAATTTAACTATTTGTGATTCGCCAAGTGAATATCACATTATGGTCGGTGTACTATATGCTTTAATTGAATGTCCATTCCATGTTTGTACATTATGTCATGGGTATGTAATTTACGGTTATGGTTTTTTCTATAATTTCACTGGTTATAAAATCTTGTAAAATACAATTTATGAACATATCTTCTTTTTGCTCGTTTGTTTATGACACATGTCCACAATTCTAGATAGTTGCTCTGCCATGCTTTGTTCAATGAGAAACTCATTCGCCCATACAGCAGTCGGGTTCCGGATTTAATTTCAATGTATGTTGTACAGTAAAACGACACTTAACGACCACTTCAAAAATAAGACCACCTCAAAATTAAGACCACAATTTATAAGTCCATTTTCACGGATTTATTCTTTATTCAACCTCAATATTAAGACCACCTCAATAAGAAGATCAGTTTTCAAGGGTCCCAATGGTGGTCGTATTATTGAGGTTTTACTGTACATGCTTCCATGGAACCTAACAATTTGGTCATCGTAAAAAAAGGTTTGTTTCCTGTAAAACGCCCTGTCCGCGAATCATTGACCCTGAATCATTTTTGGGCCTTCCGTCTAGGAATATGTTGTGTCGAAACATCGTGCAAAAATAAAAAAATAATCTCAAAACGTCCAGTAGCTCGAGTATTGGAGACAAGGGAGGTAACTACTGCATAACTGGAGACGCGACTGCTCGAGTTACCTCCCGTTAACATATTCATGGTTATTGGCCCTATGAATACACTAGTATTGTCTTGACGATTATATTTTAAAATAGGTGTGCTGAAATGTTCAGTTTGTCAGTAAGATTGACGGAGAAAAAGTCGTGGTTTTGTTTGGATAGAAACGCAAACCAAGCAGCAGTCATAGCTGTATGCACGAGAGCATTACCTTACCTTAATTGGCATAAATCGGTCTGAATGTTCATACACCTGTTCGTGGTCAAACTAACAGCACCGTACAAGTATATTATAAACAAAAACAACATGCAATGTATATACTACAAGTTTATTATAAAACATATAATGCATGAACAATTATACACATTTCAAAAAGGAGTTATGGTTCTAGAAGTTGATGATATATCAAAACTACTTAAACTACATTATTTATCTTCCGCTCGTAATTAGCTCTCTTTAAACCCTCCTCACAGCGCTTATCTACCCCTGATAGTACTTTGTGAGTTTGACTCGCAAAGGGAAATAATCGCTACAAGAGAAAGGCAGCATAACCATGGCAGATATACTCGAAACGTAAAAAAACACCAATTATAATTCAATTCTAGTACATGTAAGAGCTGATTAGACTCTACTGCACAATGGCATCTCTTTAAAACAAACAGGGACTTGAAACGCCACGTGAAATACTCGCTATAGGGGAACTTGAGTGACAAATTTATTATTGCAGATTTACTAAAAACATCATTGTTGCGATAAAATAGGACGTTCAGAGTTCAAAGCAAATTGAATAACAACATTCTCACATGGTCCAAGGTTACAAAACAGTGCTTAACAACCAATTTCTCAAGAAAAGTACAACGCTTGTTCCAACAATACAATTATTCACTATTTAGGGCAAAATTCGGTTAAATATGCAGTTTGTAACACGCATAAATCTACTGAATGTTTTATTGTCGTGTTACCGTCAGTGTATGAGTGACGTTGGTACAGTCTCCAGCCTACACAATATTGCAAAATACAAAAAAGACAATTAAAATATTTAAACACACTGTAACTGTCTCCACAAGTGTTAAGAGGCCTAGCAATAATAATTTCATGTAAGCTGCTGCGAAAACAGTTTAGGCTGTGTCATTTTCATTTACTTGAGAAAGGAAATAAATAAATTGTGGTGGTCAGCCAATGAAAACATATTTTAGAAAAAATTGACCAATAGGAAAAGCACACGCAATAACGGTACACTCAACTAATTTTGAATTCACTCTTGATATTTTATTTTTTGATTTTTTTTCATTGTTACGTTTATATACAGACGGAGACCAACATAACCGACATTCAAGTTTTCAGGAGAAAATTTGGGTCTGTGTGTCGGGTCACAGAAAAACAACGTTAAGCCTGAATTCAGTGTCTCCTTACTTGTAGCACACATGAAATCTCCCCCTGCAGCCCTTATCTACCCAGATCTTGTTTCCGTTGATGCCGTAGCTCGAATTCTTGTTGCAAGCAGACCTAGACCTCTTCGACGCAATTTGAACATAAGTCACATTTCTGGTACCAGAAACGGCACATTCCTTATACTTGTAGCCTTTGCTGTCACAATCTAGGACTCTATATTTACGACAAATACAAACTCCGAATTTTCCACGACAACCTTTGTCCACCCATATATGGCCATGCTTAACCCCGAAGCTTACACCTTTCGTACACCTGGATCTTGAATACTTACGTATTATCTGAGGAAATAAAGAAACTACACTAAGAGATAAATATAAGTAGAATATTCCAACCTAAACAGTCGTGTTTTTTTATAAAGAACACCATAGGGACGTTGTGAAAATGTGCTTTATATCAGCTGTTCATTTGATTTCTACGCAAAATGAGCAATTAGACATTTGAAATGTGTTGATTATATGATAGTTCTTACGGAGCATATTTTACTGTGTTAGTCGCCAACAGTAATAGCTCGGTTAAATGCCCGTTTTACAGTTTCAGAAGCGCGTTAAGTAAAGTTATGACCTCTCCTGTAATAGCCTATAGGCCTATGTTCAAAATCACTTTAATATTAAATATGAGTATTGCATTAAATAAATAATAAAAGCGCCATTATCGACTTATTACCAATCGTTTCCACAACAAGAAAAATGCGCATTTTTGTAGATTGTAACATATTTGGTGATTTGTCTGCCTTTTTGAAATACCCGACACTTAAATTGTCAACAATTATTGCATACTATGGAAAAGGGAGGTTTTTGTTCAATGTTAAGCATGTTTAGAAAGCGTATACTTGACTTTGAAGTGGCTTTTTCAAAGATATGCAACTATAGCATATGTTTTAATACAGAACTGTAACGAGACTTAAACCATACGTATTTACAATCAAGACTAGAATATGTTTCAACATACACATACATGTACAATCATAGTGAAAAGAAAGCTTCAATGTGTTATAACCTCTATGTTTTAAAACAACAATTAAGTTTATACGCGTGCACGTTTGTAATGATAGGTTGGCATTGCGTAATATTCGTTTTTTCTGTTTTCTTGTCGTTCTTAGTGTTGTTTCATTTGGGGTTGGAGGGAAACATTATCCGTAATTAATAGGAACGCGTGGTTGTGGCCTCAGCGAGGCGTGAAACCACAACCGTCCTGTTAGTGAGTGATAGATACCTTATCCTCAATACAGTTCTCCTTTGTTCATTGTATTTGTGAGTGACCAGAAAAACTTCAATCATTAATTATATTAATGCTTTATTATTTTTGTTAGTTCGTTTATCACGACACATTCAACGTTCGCTTAAACATCGCGCACACTAACCCGGCACACAAACCTACCTCAGTTGTCAACGTTGTATTAACAGAGCTTTCGCCTCGGGTTATTTGACATTATAAATCTGTTTATCAACATGTACACTGGAATTGTCCATCAATCATTTCATAAAGTACGTTTTGTTTTATAAATGATCTAAATAAGAAAGCATCCCGTATCGTAAAGAAATGACTTCGTATTATTCGTGTTAGTTTGTAAGGCAAATATCGCGCGAAACAAAATTGTTTATATGATCGCGTTATTACTAAGGCGTAAATAATATGTTCGTTTCAGGTTTCCCGACCTACCCTATCTTTCGCCCCGACCATAGAACATTTTTTCGTGTGTTGACATTTTGTTCCTTGGTAAAATGATTTGTGAATATTTCTGTAGGTTCATATTTCTTCCTAGTAATTGAGACGCTTTACGGGTATTCCAGATATAGAGCATTAACCTCTATTACACATTATCCATGTTAAAAGAGAGGGGATTTGTCGTTTAACATATATTCATTAAAATTCATGTTTAATTTGCTTCATTTGAAAATTAAAAAAAAATATCCAAAACAAATATTTCCGACCTTCCTACCCTATTTTGGGGGGCATGAAACCGGAAACAAACATATTAATTTAGGCCTCATATATTTACCTTGATGTCGTTGTATGCACCGTGACTATTTATTATACACGTCTGATACTGGTATCCACGACTGGAACAATCTATGTTGACATTTAAATCGCAACATTCTGTCACTGAAATTAAAACAGAAACAAGCTCTACATGACAAATTTATAAAATAACTACATAGAGTACATTTTAACAGAAATTCTTAACCAATAAAACTACAACATATTGTAATTTCCGCCGTACATCGTTGTTAAAGATCTTTAGTTTTAACAAAATGCCAGATGTGAGCAGCTCAACTTTGAACCGAGCAGTAAAGCTCTCAAAGTGAGCTTGGAGCGACACAGGGGACGATCCAGTTCATTTATAAACTATACATAGATAAATTATACACAGAATAACTAAGAACACAAACAGTATTTGTTTTAAACTCGATCTACCTCTGTTATGTGCAAGAAGTATAATGCATTTATTAAAATGCTATACTAAGGATAGCACGTACAAACTCATAAACACGAAATATTTATTTACCTGCTAAAACGGTGAACATCACAATAGCCAAAAGTATGTATTTCCCCATCATTATAATCTGCAAGTACAATATAATACATAACTGTATACTTAAGTTCTTGATGTTATCATAGCAACCGAACATTCGACTGATCATCCATAAAACACAATCATAAGTACAGTTAATTTTAAGGCCTTAGATCCATAATGGAATCGGCTAACTCTGTGTAATGCCGTTATCCTCCGTAATCGCTCGTGGCGAATTCCGTTGAATATCGGGAATCATTTTGCCGTGCAGGTAATTTTCGTGGCATATTTTCCGTTCACAGTGTGAACACTAGTAGACAAGGTGTGAAAGAACCACTCACCGACATAAACCCTTAAATAATATTGTAGAATGTAGAACCGCAAAAAAACTGTTTATTATAAATGTAATTTTTGTTTGAACCGTCTGATGAGGTTATGTACGATGGCATAGAGGAGACTGCATGTGCGCAATTATTTTTTATCTCGTTCCCACGATTTACTAACTCGTTCCCACAACAAACTACATGTATCTCGTCAACACGACTTAGTATGTCGTGGCCACGACTTAACTATCCCGTTCCCACGACACACTACATGGATTTCGTCCTAACAACATAGTTATCTCGTCGCCACGACTTACTAACTAAAAATAATTTCACACATGCCACCTCTATGGCACCGTACATTTGATGTGTCGTAGTTCCTAAATTAATTTGTTTGTGTTTTACGCAGTGTCTTTTTTTTAATTATTTTAACATTTCAATTATTTATGCCAAACCCGGAGTTCAAACCCAAGATATCCAGTTTGACTATGAAGTGCTCTTCACTGAGCCAACCCAGTAGGGTTTAAACTTACTGCATTATAAATAATGTTAATAACAACTGAAAATGTACTCACCTGTTTGATTGCGCCTGATCTCAAGCCCTCAATGAGTCTGTCAGTACACGCGTGTTTTTTTATACTGTGCGTTTACGTCAAGCTCTGTATGTATTCGGTTTTGTAGAAATTTTCCACGAATTAACAACAAACAACAAAAAACACCATGTTGATGATGGCGGTGTTTCGCAAGATAGAAGACGTCACCGTTAGTTACACTATCTATTAAACATAAAGTCATTTTGTTATCACAAGTTTCGTTAATGGATATACATTGTAGCGTTAAGTGTCGTTGAAACCACAAGTTCCGTTACAGCGTAAAGTGTCGTTGAAACCACAAGTTCCGTTACAGCGTAAAGTGTCGTTGAAACCACAAGTTCCGTTACAGCGTTAAATGTCGTTGAAACCACAAGTTCCGTTACAGCGTTAAATGTCGTTGAAACCTCCAAGATATCGAAGCTGAAGTGTGATTGCAGCGTTTGATAGTGTAAATAATGAGGTAGAGCCGCGTATGGGTCATAATTATCGATATTGCATCGATACGAAATGGTCGGTATTTGATATGTCATAATGACATTTACATAAGAAAGTGAAGAATAAAATGTTTGGTTTATTGTTTAATGTTTATGCATGTGCAGTGTTGTCTATATCAACATTCGTCAGAATCATTAGATAATGAATTCCAAATCCGGGGCGGATGATGTATTTTCCCCAAATTTTTTGTAAAAACACCGTTCCAGAATCGGGTAAACAGTGAGAGGAGAACGATAATTAGTTTTATGGTACCCATTTCTGACCAAAATAATTAATCTCAACCTTAACTGTTTCCCGTTCGAATTTTATCCATACTTTGATCGATACAGAATCGTTCGATCCGATATATCGATCGAACCTAAAATACCAGTATTCGATAAATATCGAGGGACTGGTATTGAGGCCTGTGATAAGGTGTCGACCGCTCTATCCGGAGCTTTAGTTTTTAAATCTCAATAAGTTCACCACCGCACCTCTTATGGCATTGGTATTGTTTTCGACAGGAATAAGACAAGCATAACGAGTTCGTCACCGTTGACATTTTTCTTAATTTTCTTTAATTTTTCAGTTATACAGGGCGGGTCAGTTGTTCAAACCCATGTCATGCATTTTCTAATAAAACCACTACTAACTGCTCGCAACTTCTCCACATAACAGTAGCCAAATGTCACGGAAGGACATGATCGAACCCCGAACTCTCTGGTGATATCCCAGAGTTCTACCAACTGAGCTAACCGGTCAAATATTGGTATATGTACGATAATTTAAGACATATCAAAATGTCAGCAGACGTCAGTTTCAAACATCCATGAAACATAAAGAGACAAGGCCACACCTTGTCAACAAGAGAATAAATATTCGTTTTGTCTTTATGGATTCGCAAAAAAACGTTCCATACTTAACATTCTTTCGTAGGTGTTGATTTTTTCATTGATGCATTCAACATACAGCATGCACTCCATACAGTGTCCCGTATAGAGCAACTATCTCTATACAACATACAGCACTCACTCCATACAGTGTCCCGTATAGAGCAACTATATCTATTCAACATACAGCACGCCCTCCATACAGTGTCCCTCATAGAGCAACTATATCTATTCAACATACAGCACGCCCTCCATACAGTGTCCCGTATAGAGCAACTATATCTATTCAACATACAGCACGCCCTCCATACAATGTCCCTCATAGAGCAACTATATATATTCAACATACAGCACGCACTCCATACAATGTCCCTCATAGAGCAACTATCTCTATTCAACGTACATCACGCACTCCAAACAGTGTCCCGTATAGAGCAACTATCTCTATTCAACATGCAGCACGCACTTCATACAGTGTCCCGTATAGAGCAACTTTCTCTATTCAACATACAGCACGCACTCCATACAGTATCCCTTATAGAGTAACTCTCTCTATTCATCAGCAACCTTTATTTTCTCGTGGCAAAAAGTACAGTTTGAATTATTATCTTTACCTCTCTAGATCAGCAACCTCTCCACAACAGCCAAAATGTGCGACTCCTATGGGGCGCTTCTCTGTAGAGGTTACAATGTATTTTAACCAAACAAAAACATTTGTATTAATAAATTACATCCTTTTGGCTTTTAGGACCTGAAATAATCTGATTGTCGCCACAAATCGTAATTTACTGGGAAGTGGATGTTGCAACATTGCACTATTTTAAAGAAGTTTGTCATAAAGGAAATAAGTTTAAACAAGACATATCTTTGCTACTACATTCGCCACGATAGCTTCACGATACTCAGGGGAGACAACCGTTCAAGTGTCATATACAGAAACGTTAAAACACTTGCAAATTCCGTACAGTTTCTATTCAGCATTTGATCCATGTATAGCAGTTGGTATAGAGGGACTACAATCTTCTCACAGCTCGTGTTTTGTATGGCAAAGGGCAGGAAGTTCGTTGTTCGAATATAGTTTCCAACGAGTGTTTGACGTCTCGTCATCGCGCGTGAACGTAAATTTCTGTTGTAGATTTGTAAAAACCAGGAACATTTCCATCCTTTCCTCTCCGAGGCAGATTATTGGACCTAAAATGAAATTATCATTTAGTAAACGTAAATACATTTGCCTATTGCAGGATGGTTTCGCAGATTGCACAGTCAAACCTATAGTACCAGAGTAACAACATAAATTCATAACAAATGATAATCCACACTTTACATAACATACTATGATAATCAAGTTATACCACAAATACAAGTGAATGATGAAGTCGAGCAGATAATATTACATACTTAGGACACATCAACCATAAATTCATAAGGAGGCATGAACAATACACATACAAGTATACCCATGCCAAAGCAAACGGGACAGTAGACAAGCATAAGAGAAGGATGAAGACAAATAACTTTATTCTAGCCGTTTTATGCGCTTTAGCGTCTCATGGCTATCAACTGGATGGTCTACTGGAAGTACCGCCATATTCATCGTCTCAAGAAAATAGTACTTACATGGTTAGTGAATTTCGTATTATGTATATAACAACTCGACGGTTGTTGTTTTTGTTAACGTTTCGTAATGTGAAAGCTTCATTGCTTCGCCAAAGTGTCAATAAACTTACCTAAATTATTTGTATTATTTAACATGGTTAGTGAAATTCTTATTCAGCACAGTAATTATCTAAGAGCTTAAACAAAAAGGTGTTCCAAACATTTCACATTGTCTTAAATGTCGATTCCATTCAGTATATTCTAAACATGACTCAAACTGAGTTTGTTCACATGTCAAAATAGTCGTTTCTCTTATAATTTAACAAACAGTCTCAACGTTTATATCAGAGATAGTAAGTCTAAATCAAGTTGTTCATATCAGACTCTTTGGTTAACTGTGCATTCAATAAATATAATATAAGTTACTAAGGATTTGAGTTTGGAACTGATCTCAATCGAGATATTTTGTGAAATCGGGCAATTCCTGAAACGCAAATGTTTATGTCGATTTATCGTTGTGAGGTATTTTTAGTATAGCTGATTATTTATGTAACTTTTCAAGGCTGTTTGTTGTAAAATATTCATTATATGGGGCTGCGACTGCGATTTTTGGGCTAGTGGGTCAAAAAACACATTTAATTAGAAGTTGTAACCATTGATGTTTAAAATTCCAAATACTGAAAATTTTCAGTTGATATCCTGAATATTAACAGAGTTATGACTATTTTGTTGTTACTAAGTAACGCTGATTTCCTTCAAAATTAGACTATTTCCATTCAAAAAGCATTAGGATATAATATGCACATTTAAACAATAAAGAAACAAAACATATATAACTTCATACTTGTTTATTTGTATACCAATTGTTTTTTTTTTATATTGTAAAACATGGTATATAGTGTATTTACATGGTGGAGTGTATATTTTATGTCATTTCTCCAGAAATGAAATCGAAGACTACAACTTAACAAGCAGTTATATTTGCTAGTTTTCACACACATTAAGAATTCGCTGGTATATTGGGTAAAATCATACTTATTGAAGTGTCTTATGCATATAAATTATGTAAAAGAATATTTATTACATCCACACAACACACTGACCAGAAAAAATGTGTTTTCTTTTTGTTGCTAAGCAACTATAACCTTTGAAAGTAAGCATTCACAGAAAAACAAAAGGCATGTTGTACAGGTACATGTACAATATAAATATTATATCTCTTCAAAAAGAATTACTGATTCATAATGTTTGCATGATAACAAAACAACAAATTTCAACATAAAATCTGTGGCTTGCATTAAGTTTTGAATGACTTTTCCCTAAATGATGGCACCATGGGTAGTCACTTATTTTCCAACCAACATTTAAAATAGCTTACAATCATCAAGCTTGACACAACAATGTCTCAATCATACCAGTATATGTATGTTCCATTAATTTTCATACAGATAATATCCATTTTAATTCATGCAAAATTCCATGACAACAGACTTACATATATAACCTTCAATACATGCATTCTGCATAGCAACCGTTTCAATTTAAAATGTATAGCAAGCTTCAGGTTATTTTCTAATAGAATGTTTCCCATATTTTTTTGTTATCATAATTTCACGACATTTTATTGTACTTAGTGAATTAATGTATGTACATTTTATACTGTACAATTCATTCCGAATAATAAAAGATCTAACGAAGTAGTCATTTCATACACATATTTGCAACTTGTATACGATTTCTGGTTAATCTCATTAAACATTTATCACATTGCTTATTTCTCACTGAAATTTCAGAGATTACATGAAGTGTTAAGAACAACTCACTCCAACCTTTCAACAAATAATTCGTTCGTACCTGACATTCAGTATATTTATAAACAAAACTGTAATGCACAAACAACAACATAACAACATCAATAATATACATTCATGTGCTGGTCGAATTGCTCTAAACATAGCAACCAAATTGCTTATTTACATTTATTCAATCTCATTTTTGAGATATATACAATTATGAACTATTACACAACAACTGAGAACAACAATATACAGTTATGAAAATTGTGAACAACTTTTAACACATGTTGACAATGTATATTCTAGATAAAACATGAATCCGAGAAGCATTTCAGTTTTGGCAACTTTTTAGTACTGTGTTTTGGACAATTGTGCTCAGGGCACACAAGGTCCTTTACATCGTCAGATCGAACAAACTCCCTGATAATTTCTGTCTTGGTCCAAAACTTGAGGAATAACTTCAAGTATGAATCATGTTACATCACCAAGAGAGAACTTAAGTAACCGGAATTTCTCTGCTCCAGACATAAACATTCTTTGTACTGGATACCACTCCTGGTTCAATGGTATTAATATAGAAATTATGGTATTTAAAACATTGATAAAATTTAATGTAATATATTAAATTTTATCAATGTTTTAAAAAACATTGCCAAAATTTTACGCAATGAAAATAACATAACAGGTTTATTACTATCAGAAACAAGTAGTGGTATATTGTGACAACCTATTGAAGACTTCAAAAAAAAGTCGCAGCAACTCTTTGAAGCGATTCCATACCAAAGTGCCAATGTGGATAAAATTGTGTGTGTCCGACAACCATGGTTGACATCTCAAAAGTACTGTGGAGCCCTTTAATTTAAAAATAATTATAACAATAAAATGTCCATGTAAATCATCCATTTTTTAGAACTGCAGTACTGGTATAAAACCAATATTTTATAATGACACCCACAAATATCAGATCTATAAAGCATACCGGTATGTTATTAAGATAAATTGATCATGAAACATACTACATAATGACATAATTTCTACTTTTAGTTATAACAAAGACATTGACAAAATACTGGTATACAAAAGTATTACATACCTGTTAGAAATTTGCCATAATTCATTCCATCAACAGGTGTTGTTTTTTTGTGCGACCGAATGTATTGTTACAGTGTATACCTGACAGAAAACAAATAAAATAAAAACAGTTGGTTTCAAATACAACAATATTCAATAAACATTTTTAAAACTTTGAACATGATTATAACTTGTGTAAGAAAGAACATAATTACTTATAAGTGTGTATGGACTGAATAAAGTTATTTCATTGAAGTGTATTTTATAAATATTAGTATTTTCATTAACATGCTAAAACAGGTTTAGTGATAATACCTGTCAATGTTTTCTCCAACTCATTAGTACTCAAAAAAATGATGAACCATGCTTGCCTCAGCATTAGCCCCCTTATCCATATACTATGCTTCATCAATCAAGACAAAATGGTTACCTGTAAAAGAACACAAAATTGAAAACTATATTATGCAAAGACTCTGTGGCCAAATGTTAAGCATCAGTCTTGGGAACGTGAGGTTTAAAATTCAAATCCCAGTATTAAAGCCATCAGATAGTTAAATAATAAAGGTTACTGTTTCCCTATTCGTTTGGTGCCTGCCGTTGAGGGATAAAAATATGAAGTTAATGTGCTCAGAAATAATGTACATTAGCAGCCAGAAATGACTGGCATTTTATATAGAGATTATATTTCACTACATGGCTTGGCATAGAGTTTGCAACTATAGATGTCATTCTTAAACTTTGCTATGCAGTTGCATTCCAAGTTGTCAGCTGCACTAGCATCTACATAAACTGATACTTGCTTTTCAATATCAGAAATTGATTGAGATCTAGAATCATACCCTGAATCACTTGAAGTATCGCTACTTTCTATATCAAGCAGACTGTCAAAACTGACAACGTTACCGGTATGTAATGATAGTGGAAGCAAAGCGCTGTGTAGGATCGTATCCTTGTCTACATTTTAAACAAATTCAAATTTAAGGCGGTCATCAAGTTGGTATCTAATATCAACAAACACTTAAACATGGGGATCTTGGCACTTCCGGGATAAAATTGCATCCGAAAACACACACATTTCATAAATCAGACGAATTAAACAAGTTTAAACGAAAACTTACATACACAATGATGTTTGTTGATACTGTCGTATGTATTTATTTTGTTTACATACGCGAAACATGGCGAAATAAACATTTTATATCCCCAGTCATCGTATCCAAAGTGATACTTCTCATGGGAGATCTCTACCGACTAAATCGCAAGTTTATAGTTCCGTATGGTCTCACGACACTATAATAAAAATAAATAAAAATAATGTTAATTCTGATCCGACAGAGCGAGTTTACTTGTCAATTTGAATGAAAGATATTGACAATGTGTACACCTCGTTTTCTCGATGACGTCATCTGCGCCACTAGCCAAATCGCAGTCGCAGCCACATATTATTTTTCAAGCAGTGCATGTTAGTTCTATTTAATGCATGTATAAGTGTACTATGCTCATTGTAGTACTGTTATCATCATTTTGTCGTCTTGTTGAATAATGTTAATGCAGTGACGTATACATTTGTATTACAATTGTGATAGAGATATGTTGAATAGAAGACCAATGAAAATGTGATAGGCATAACCTCCAGAGTCTGTAGAACAACAACTTCTCTTCAATACATGCTTTAATAAGTCTTTGAAGTAACACTTTGTTATTTAGTTAAACTCTATAGAGCACCAGCTTCGTTAACAAGAGCATCTACTTTTCATGTTGTAAAATATTTACTATTCATTTTTCTTCTCTAGAGTAATAACCTTCAACAACGATCAAATTAAGTTCTCTATAGCCACAACCTTTCAACAACAGCCAACACTTACGTTTCCCAAAGGATCTTTCTCTGATAAGATATCCATCATTGGTTAAGGTAATTCATCCATTAGGTTTGGTAATTCCCTTTGATATAATGGTAACTAAACACAATTTCTTAATTGTATATGATTCTGTTAACTCTAATTTCACAGCAGTTGCAAGTTCTTCAATATTATAGGCAGTCACTTAATATATAATTCTAAAAGGTGTTTTATTGCAAAAAGAAATAAGTATTTAATTATTCACAAAGGGAGATAATTAAGAAAAATACTTCAAAACATTAAAAGAAATTTTAGTTTTGGAAGTGGTTTAATTTGCAACAATGTCAATTGTCTTATGTTCTACAATTACGATGAACTTGATTTGCCATAAATAAATCATACATCTGAAAGAAATAAGCAAACTTACATTTCAGTTTCATCGTGCGTTGGTAAAATTTAGGCAGCATTCTGTTCAAAATGAAATTTTGCAACAACTAACTAACGATATATGTCTGTGAAATTGTGATATATTTCATGTATAAGTTACAAATAATTTTTCTTGAAAGAAAATTTGATGTCCAATGATGGATGGATTGCTGTAAACATGTATTTATTTATATCTTAATAAGCAGAATGTGATGTTTGGACTTCATTATCAATCCTATATAATTTATCTTATCAAGTCAATCAAATTCATGTATGTTATTATATACTTGCTCATTGCCAGCAAATTATTGCTATTTGAAAAAAATAATAACTGATTAAAATGTACAAAGATACGGGGCTAGAAAGTAACGCATATTTAAGAATGAAATGTCAGAAAAACATCACATTCTTCGGGGCTTTGTATACAGACATAATTTCTATCGTGGATTTACTATAAAGTATAAGGTCTCATGACAGATGTGCAGATCAAATCTACTGTGTTATTGATATATTAATTAGTAAGAGGATGTATCTCAATAGTGTTACAAGCCTTTGTCTTGATTGCTTGTGAACTAAGATGGACGTATTGGGTTAATTTGTGATGTTGGCATATATCTGTCAAGCTCTTTCACAAAATCGGAGCCTGAATTCTTAACCGATTCTTGCTGACAAATGTTTCTCACTTTTTCGCGTACACCTACTTCTTAATTTCCATCTATGGTTACTAAATAAGGATGGGAATCTTGCATTGCAATTCAGTCAGTGTGAAATGTCTAAATAATGCATTGGGTGCATGCTCGTTATGCATAATTGACAAACACTGCTAAACGGTTTTATTTGTTTTAGCAAACAGATGCAGAATTTAAATCTTTTTATTATTTAGATTTGTTTTATAACTTTCTGTACTTAATTGAACTATATTGATGTCAAATCTAAACTCTAGTTTGTTTACTAGATAATAACGTGTTATTATTAGTTAAAACAAGTGTTTGTTTGTTATTGTTTCGTACTTTTTGAAACATTATGTTGAGACTTCCAAGTTTCCAGTTGATTTATTTGCGTTTACTATCAGTGCTCGTGGTTTTATGCATGTTAATTTGTATTGTCAATATTTGTAAACTTATATTTGTTCCTGTTATTTACTATAGTTTACACATAATTTGTTGTTCTTGGTTAGCAGATAGCGGTAAAAATGGGACTGTGGGAATAAATGTAGTTTTCACGTCGGATAGTCCAGTATAGGAACGCCGTCTACCTCCCATGGAATCCACTTCCGGTGACATCACTGAAGACGATAATGCTGCCGCGTCCCGCAATGATAGCTTAACGCCTTACTCTTCACATTCCAAAGAACATATTCCACCACAACGAAAAAGGAGAGGTATTCCGATAAGTCGATTTATTATCCAAAAAAACTGATTAATTATTTCTCTTCAAGTAAACGCTTAGGTTATTTCGGTAAATAAATATTCGATAAATATTTGAATTATGCATTTTCTGCTTATCGTCTGCTTCTCATAAAAATGAAGATAACGTCCTCTTTGATGCTTATTGTGGTTTGCAGTAATAAAATAGCTTCGATATCATCAATAAACATCGATAGTTTGAACATTTGAAAACATTGTGTGATAAAAACATGGAAATCCTAGTTGATCCGTATGTTTGTTTACTTCTAGTTCTTAATTATGACCTTTTATTTCAACTCTGGTTAGGTGAATGCAATATTTCCGTACGTATTATGATAAAAAATAACCATACACTTTGGTTCATGGCAGGTAATTTAAACTGTCTCTTGCTTTATGGTATTAATAGTTACTAGTATCTCTCCTGTATTGGAACGCGGTTTTACTAAATTACTGATCTATGTACGTAATATTGTCTAATCTATTTGTATCCTATGGTCAAACATTTAGGCACAATGAAAAATATGTGTGTCCGGATTTCTCGACCTATCCTTATATATAACCTCTACATTAAAGTTATCATTATAAAAATAAAGATCAACGATATTGTATCTATACTGCATATGTCATATTAAGTATACGTAGTTTAGCCGCAGAACGTATGTCTTAACTACTAGTATATGAAGTACAAGTATAATTGTATGAATCACTGACCCGTAGCGTCACGTGATTCGTGAGCGGTCAGGTAAGACGAGGCGGGAATTTTGCTAGACTTCGATAGAGACACATTCATTTTATTCAAATTCGAACGTTGTTTGATACATGATATTTTACTTGACATGCTAAGTCTAATGATATAAAGGAATTTTAAGATTGATATTCAATACATGTTCATAATTTGAATTGAGTTCAATCGATTATTATGTGTGTTATTTCATTAAGAACGTAGATTCGAGAAGTACAGTTTTCCAGAGTATTTTTACATTCCACACACAAGAATGAAATTTTATCTCTGGTTTTTAAGCTGACTTATCGTTTCTACGATGAGCGTTTGGCATTACGCTTATTTGACTTAACAAGAAAGGATTTTATCGTTTCTTGTTTATATGTTCATATAGTCATTGTGTTTGTAATGTGTTTCAAATGACACAAGAGTGTAATTAATTTCTATGTGGAATGTATAATGTTATACATGGTCATGTACTTGAACACAAATAAAACTCTATCGCAAGTCTTGCCCATTGCAAAACAGTGTTTGTAATTTGTTCGGAGTTGAGTTAAGACATACAATTACGAAGCAACCTGGCTATCCTACTTTATAGAAAGTCATCGGAAAAAAATATTGTGTTACGCCATGTATCCAAAGTTTTGTAAATATTGCAAAACCTTTACAATAGTACAGCCAAGATATGAAGGCACTATAACATTGACAAAATGTCATTGATTAGATCAGTCAATATCAAAGTGCAGGAGGTCTTTGAAATTGGCTGTTAGTTGTTAATTGTTAATTCAGATGTTCGTTCCTGAATACACAGCTATTAGTTGTTAGTTCATATGTTTATTCGAAAAAACATAGCCAGAAGTTAGATGCGAGTTCGGATATGATGGAATGAATACACGGCTATTAGTTATTAGTTCAAATGTTTATTTGCATAATATTATGATGTAGCAAATACACAGCTAGTAGTTGTTAGTTCAGATGTTTATTCGAAAAAAAACAGGCAGAAGTTAGATTTGACTTCGAATATGTTGTTGCGAATGTGAGGTCGGATATGATGGAATGAATACACAGCTTTTAGGTGTTAGTTCAGATGTTTATTCGCATATGATGCGGCGAATACACAGCTAGTAGTTTTTAGTTCAAATATCTATTCGAAAAAAACATTGCCAGAAGTTAGATGTGAGTTCGGATATGATGGATTGAATACACAGCTATTAGTTGTCAGAAAAAAAATTGCCAGAAGTTAAATTTGAGTTCGGATATGACGAGCAAATACACAGCTTTTAGTTGTGAGTTCAAATGTTTATTCGCATATGATGCAGCGAATACACAGCTAGACGTTGTTAGTTCAGATGTTTATTCGAAAAAAAACAGGCAGAAGTTAGATTTGACTTCGAATATGTTGTTGCGAATGTACAGCTGTTTGTTGGTAGTTAAGATGATCGTTCCCGTATTCATAGCTGTTTGTTGTTTATTTAGAACTTAATTCAAGAATCCACAGCCATATGTAAGATGTGAGTTAGAATATGAAATATTCACATCTGTTAGTTTTTAGTTCCTACGTTAGATTCTGAACTCGAATTCATTGCCAGATATTAGTTTAGACCGAAATAAACTGCATTTCAGTGCGTCGGTCTCGATATGATTTTGCTTATCATAAAACTCTTAGAAACATAATTTATTGCCTAAAAACAAATGCCTGTTTTTAATTTTTTTGAATGATTTTCTGAATATCATCATAACTTTTAACAACAGCTTAACATCAACCAACATGACAGTAAAATTTATGTGAGTTCAAATAACATATCATTGATGTACATGATAAACAGTATAGGTCCATGGACAGACCTTTGAAGGTCGTCAGATGTGATATGACCTGCTTCTGAGAGCTATCTAGATACATACAGAAAATATTTCCTAGATCAAATGCATTTGACAAGTCCAGAAAGACTGTTCCGACAATTTTACTTCCATTGATGGCATTTATCCACCTGTCTACTATAGATGTCAATACTGTTTCAGCTTTGAAGCCAGACTGAAATTTGTGTATTAAGTTTTTTTTCCTTCATGATATCTTTTTAAATGGCTATAACATAATAAAGTATATTTCAAATTATTGTTGGTGAAGTCAAAAGTTTCCGTGAAATATCGAAAGTAAATTGCAATCGCTCAAACTTTTATTGAACTTTATTAATATTTCAATGACTAGGACGACCCCCCATGGGGATGAATTAATATATCTTAAGAATTTTACTGAAAACTTGTCTACTTGAGGTCTAAGGTGCGGGCGTGCCCTTAGTTTATCACGGAAACAAAAATGAATATTTAATTGCAGAAAACGCACTATTTGCATGCATCATTGGGCATTATTGACAAATTTTCTCCGGATTTATTTAATATTGTTTCTGAATGTTGCATGTATCTTTGATTTGCAAAAAAACGCACTTCTATCAACTGTTCGTTCGCCCCAGTTACGAAATATCTTAGTGTGTTGAATAACAACACAATGTCCACATTCTTGTGTTTCGGTTCCGTGTTATTGAAAAGTCCACTTGATTTGTGTTTTTAAGGTCAAATGCTTCACATACTACATAGTTGCTTAATGATGAATAGTTCAGAGTAAACATGTCATACTTCTAAATAAAGCCAGTGGTCCTGCTTTGAACCAAGGCTGTCGGCAATACGACTATGGAAGAACGCACATGTGCAGTCTGAATGGTCTTGTCTATAAGAAATATTTATAGATTAATTGCCTTTTTGTGCAACAAAACTGTCCAGAAAGAGTTCAAAACATTATTTGCGCATTCGATTTGAGACAAAGAAGGTGTTCATCATTACGTCTCAAACGTCGCGTTGTGTTACGTTCATTTAGTCGTTAGAAATAATGTTGACAACATCATTTTGACAATGTATCTGTTACTTAAAGTTTGTGGTGACGAATTGGAAAATATCAGTAGACGCTTTTCTTTTGTGACTGTAAGCAAGTCAAACTTCATCGTGGAAGTAAAGCAAATAGATTGTTGCATCGAATGATCGTTTTCCGCCCGTTACTTTCCCAGTCAAAATCACTTTCCAGGTGTGTACTTAGAACATTTGACTAGCATTTATAGATCTTGTAATGTCATATTTATTGCCGTTTACTAAAATTCACCTTCGGAAATAATAAGGTTATCTTATTAACATTCTTCCAACTTTAAAAACCACCTGATTCTGGATCCGCATCAAACTGAAGGCCATGAGGTCGAAATCAAGTCGGGGTAATATTGTTTCAAAAGTTCACGACATCTGTGTACAAGAGGTTTTTATGAAGCAGCCTGTGAATACGTTGTCTTGCCAAACAACCCTAATGACTTGGGTGTCAGAATGGACGGCGTCGCGAATTAAAAAGACGCAGATCTTGCTGTGGTTCGCAAGGCAGTAATAAATAAATGATACGATTTTAAACGCGATTCATCAGCCTTTTTAATAAGTCCAACACACACGCAGCTGATGAGCCATGCTAAACTGTTTATACTCGCTAAAGCCATATTTTGCATACGAGTTTGTTCAATATTACTATGCTAATGTTGTTTTAATTGTTCAAAACAAAACGAATATATGTATGCTGAAAACAAAGAAAGAATATGAATGGAAATAAAACATAACCTAAACATTTACCTATAGACGGATAAATTAAGATAACTATTTTCTAAAAGTATAATATAGTGTATCACTGTGAATAAAAATAAAATACATATTTGAGGCTCGAACCAGTAACCTCTAGATTGATAACATATGCACATACTTGAATAATTGTTCATGTTTCGAAATTGTGTACGACACTTGTAAGCGTTTGCTGACCGAGACTCTAGATGACCACCCCTTTTTATATGAAGTAAACCGTCGGCTAATTAGCATAAATTAATATTATTGTGCCATCAGATCTTGGCCGCACTATATACTTGATACAAAATGAGTGGAGAATATCATTATAGTGTACACTATTTCCATTGATCATCATTTTCCAAAACATGTTTTCATTGATTGCCTGTCTAAAGATGTGTTTAAAACCGTTCTCAAGCAAATATATACGGACTATAGGTCGTGTAATGTAACATTTATTTCTCAAAAATTATATGGACGTATTTATAAAAAAGTTCGCGAAAAATGAATCGTTTTCTGTTTTGTTTTATAATTCAGTCAGCCTGCTACCAGGTCACACTTCATCTCGAGGACATTCAGTCATCTCATCCAGAGAGTATTCTATACGTTATACACGCTATGCAATCCCCGTGATATTATGCATATACCCTGCTTAAAGTAACACATCCGTCGGTCTAGATACTATCTTCTGAATAGACCTCTAATTAACCCAGCATTTAATACCATTAAAACGCACCTATTTCGATCAGGCGCCATTTTGTAACCAAGCGTCTAAAGAAATTTCCTGTAAATTCTGTTTTAATTGTTGTTGTTCAAAACGTCACTTCACTGAATGCCAATTATTCTTTATCTTATTATTGAATAGTTTTAAAAAATTTCGTTTTTGCAATAATATCTTGGTTTTTTTTCTTTGTAATGTCACTTTCCTTTTAGTTTCGTCTTTAATGGTGTTGAGTATATGTTTGCCACGTATTTGATCAATAAATCTTTCACGAATATGTTAAACTTAGTGTAAGTAACAGAGAAGTCAACCATTACAGTATTTTTCCGAATAATGTCACCTCGTTGTATGTAAAACATGGTAAGATAATGTTCTTTCTCAATGTTTCATAATATCACAAATCTAGATTGGATTGTTTCTTTTATCAGTGTCTATTAGGAAATTATAAACGACCGATTTTGTTAATTGTAAATATTTTCCATATATTTTTTATCAAATATTTCAATACATAATATATTGATTCTTGATGAATAAAAAACTTGTGTCATATATGTATTCCCCCTTTCTGTTTAAACAAAACAGAGCGGCAAATATAAAAGACAATTGGTATCATCAAATTGGTGAAATTCTAGTTTTTATTTTTAAATTATTTTCTTGACAAAATGTGTGTCTGACTTATTGTATGTCAGAAACCTGCTAAACAGGGTTTACTTTATGTGTTTTATTTTTTCTCCAGCCACTCCATTAAAAAAGGATCACATGCATATTTGTGTGTTTTACGGCCGTCTTTTTTTATCCAAATATCGTAGGGTTTAGCCCGTTTTATAAAGCCATTGTTTTTACCACAAGTATATTTAATCATATTCGGTATATTCATCTACATTATTAGTAGGAAGATCCACAATAGGTACGTGTGTTTCCGAATGATCACCACCAAAATCAATAAATATTCCATTTTAATCTACCTCCATTTGACGATTTTCATCATTTATATTTTTCGCATTAACTGTTGTCGAGGCGACTGTGGTAGGTGGAGGTAACTCTTCACTGAAATTTCCGGCTGCAATTTTCGACTCAAACTGTATCTCACTTATTAAAATCCACTTTGCATCGAAATATAATTCCAATTTTATGTATTTAGCAATGATGTTGTCCAGTTTCACCATCACATTCCTGGTGTACTGTACCACCGTGTCTCGCATATTGACATATTTGTCCTTCTTACGCTTGAAATATTTTCCACCAATGCTATAATGAATAACTGCCGTTTTGAACACGCGAATGTCTTTTGAATAGTAAGTATTACAGTTCAACACGACATGTGTAAAATTTCTAACAGTATCATATTTAAACACAATGGTCACTGGTCCAGGATCGATTAAAGAGTCGTTTGTCCAGCCAACCCATTCAAATCCACGCATTCCAATTTCCTGCACATCTAGCCGGAAGTTGGTGTCGCCAACTTCGCCATCTGTAAGCTGCCCGAGACCATTCCGCAAGTATGTGTCAGTTACGATACCGTCATAGGTGAAATCATAAAAATCTACATCGGGACCACGTTTGTCTCCTTGACGCATTGAATATGAAATAATCCCATCTTCCGAAATACATCCATACAACTCCACTCGCAGACATACAGTTCTGGGGGTTTCACCAGTTGGAATAAATCTGATCCTATGGCCAATAATGGGTGGGGAAACTTGACGTAACTCAGCCGAGTAAGTGTTATGATTGCCTTCAAACAACTCGTTTCCAAGTTTGTCCTTAAATCTCTTCCATTCTCCTCCATCTTCCCTCTGAAACTCCATCAGAAACTCCTCTGTATACTCCTGACCCTGGCCATTACCAAACCGTCCTTGTATTTCTACCATAGTGATGACAGTCAGACGGCCAAGGACAATCTGTAGATACTCATAGCTATTCTTGGTGATCATAGATTTTGGACACCATGCTCCACCATTAGTCTCTGTGCGGATTATGGCATTGTTTGGTCCCACTTCGTCATCATTGAATGAAGAGCTGGCTGTGATTGCTGAATCTAAAATTCCCCCTGTCTCCATTCCTAGGGAATTCCGACATTGTGTCAAATCTAACGCTTGAACTCGGTAGATTTGTAAACAAAACACTGTCACTACAATTTCCAACGTGAAACATAGACGAAAACGATATTTTTCTCGAAATCTCGTCATTTTCGACACATTTGTCAAGTTTTATTAATCCTCATTAGAAAAGTAAAATTTAGTCCATACATAAACAGAAGATTTATCCTTTAATTGGCAATTAGTTTGATGACACGCAAATGCGTGTGAAGTACGCAACGGCGTACACATCAATGAACGCACTGATTATGCCGACTATGACTAAATATACTTATGGCAAAAGCAATGGCTTAATAAAACGTGCTAAACCCTGCGACACAAAAATGCCGATTGAGATTTCATGAAATGTACACGCTCATAGTTGAAATAAATATATGTTTATGTTTGATTTTATTTGTATAATGGGTATACCCAGCCAGGTTCCTGTTTACATAAAAGAGAGAGCATAAGTTGCTACAGGGAACGCCACATACACAAGACAGTGCCTCTCCACACAGACCTCCGGGTAAACAACAATCCATAAAACGAAAGGCATTTGAGGTGCCTCAAGGGTACATACGTAAGGGAACAAGGGCACAATGAATGGCCTGGCCGACCATTAGGGATTACTAGGAGTATCAAAGATGACAAACAGGGGGGGGGGGGGTGGATGGATTACATCACAGGACAATTCAAGAAAGCTGGCAACAATAGGCCGAAAGTAGGGAGAAAATATCATTAACACTATATAAAGTGGAAGGATTGCACATGGGAAAGGGATTTAATATACATTACAACTGTCCGTAAATTTTTTGTTTTATATCGATCGTGAAATTTGTTCTGACGACTTATACTTCCTTAGTTATTAATCAGAACTTGCGCCAAATTCAGGGATTATCAACCCGCTCAGCGATGGGCTCGAACTCATGATCTGGAGTCGGGCGTACTCCCCAGCCACTACGCCTCTCAAAAGTGTACAATTGTGCTTAGATTATATTGTCTTTTATTTTCATTATTATTTGATACAGAAAAAAAAAATACATTTACTTCACCTCATTTTCATAAATGTTAATACTTACTCATTTTCGATCATCAAAGAATTAATGAATTCGTTTGTTTTGCTCAAATTTATTGATGATAGGTTTGCAATCTTTGACCATGCTTGTTATCAACGTATGTCGCAATTATATTCGTAAGTTGTTATTACCAGGTGTTAAACAAAATGAATTTCTGCTTCTTATGCATATGCAGACAAACTTGTTCCGCCCTCGCCCTTTTTATGTACGCCAGTGATCGGTTTTTCGTATTCCGTTTACATACCTCTTCGCAATTTCATTGCTTGCAAATGGATAAATGACCGTTTTTATAAGAGGAAAAAACAACAATTTATAGTATCTTCGTTCTTTAATAACAGTTTGTTCAAACAAAACAGAGAATTAGTATTGCTCACGAATCTTTAGAAAGAGCAAATTCGTTGCTAGGACGATTTCAAGCGGAAGTTATCACATGCGGAAAATGGCTAACAACGATTCCTGTCACATACGCGGCATCGGGTAATCCCATCGGTGCCAATAACGAATGTCTTCGCGCGACATGACTCTTGAATAAAGCGGTCATTCGGACACTGTATTTGCGGACACACTTCACTTTTCTTACCTAAAAGAAAACAGAAACGACCAATCATTTTGGCCGAGATATTTCACATATCCAATAAGTAGTCTACATATGTGCAAAAATAAAATGTAGTTTGTTCAACCATTTACAGAGCTGTACAATTAAACTTATTCCGGGGTTTAAACAAAACTATTTTTCTAAAATCGTCCGGAACGTTCCTTCTACACATTGCGTACAGTTGTGTGTCGTTCTTGTGTTAACTAAAGCAATAATTTTATCAAAACTAATATTCGATTTTATTATTTATTATTAGTTTAAAAAGTATCAGTTAATGAATGCAATAAATGTACAATGTAACCTCTCCAGAGCAACAGCCTTTGGGAGATACATCTTTTTGCAATTGCTGATAGGTTGTTGTTGCTCTGGGGAATATTGACATATCCTTTGCTTGCTTATTGCATTGCATACGGGCGATATATAACATAAACTACTGAATATGGTCACACCAATCTCTTAGTACAGGTAACTCTGCTATCACAAACATTGTTGACAGTATTCTTTTATTTAGTACGTTTGATCTTAGGTATCAAATACAGTAAAAACTCAATAATAAGACCACCCTTGGACCCTTGAGAACTAGTCTTCTTATTGAAGTGGTCCTAATATTATGGTTGAATAAAGAGAAAAACAATGAAAGTGGACTTGAAAAATGTCTTAATTTTGAGATGGTCCTATTATTGAGGTGGTCTTCAAGTAAAATTTTACTGTATTGACAATGGTCAGATTACATCTCAGATAAATAAGTCTTATGTAGGCGGCTATACGAAAAAAAGTGTTTCAGTAGTAACGGACAGTATAATGCGAATACAATATGTTTCAACACTGTACAACGTAAATATCAGAAGCGTATCGAGTGAACCAAAGAGATACCTAACCTGAATTGCGAGTAAAGCCGTTGTGCTATGTTAACAATATAAAGAAAATTAATTTTTGTATGGAATTTACAATCAAAATTTTCTATAAGATTAATTCACAAGTAAATATGTTTGAAGAATCCACAGAGATTGAGTAAATTGATAAACCTGGACACATATCGGGAATTTTCCATAAAAGTTATAAAGGAAAGCCGTCCATCATTGGTTAAAGTATTCCGTCCCTAACGTTGGGTAATTTCCCATCTATATATATGGGAACTTAACACAATTAAAATAATTAGTTATATTGTATAATGTATGTTAAATTTGATTCACAACAGTTGCATGTTATTATATTCAAGGCAGTTCTTCACTTTATATTTTTAAATGGTGCTTTTTATTGGAAACCATATAAAAGTATGTAATTATTGATAAAGGGAGGTAATGTAATAAAATACTAACAAATGTAAGTTTAAGTCTTGGAAGTGACATAATTTGGCAACAAAGTCAATTTTCTTAATATTTTACAATACAATGAACTGCATTTGCCATAAATAAATCATACTTTTGAAAGAAATAAGCAAAAATGCAAATTCCAATGCCATTATGCCATGTGCGGATGTCTGGGATAATATCAAGAATGATCCGCCTTTAGTATCTGCTTTGTTTAAGCCATTTCCTCTAACTTGGATATCCTACCTTCCACACGAAAACTGGTTAATAATCAAAAATCGATATTGGCTCTATGCTTTAACAGAATAAACTCGAATTTAACGATCATCATCGTTAGCGAAGAAGTTAGCCACCCTCTGTGTTTCGACAGCTTGTTGAAATTGCGAAGGGCTATAGTTTGACTTGAACGTGATATTTTCGATTTTTTGTGGGACGGTAATTTAATTTAAAATTTTCAAATTTGATCTTTTATCCACATTATTACATAGATTGAACCAACAACTGTTTTATTTATCGCAGACAATGTGCCAATCATGGACGGCTTACCTTAAGAGAAAAGCAGTCAGTAATATGTACTCGCTAAAATAGATAAAAATGAGGGGACTAATTTGAAACTGTTTGATGTATACCGTCAACATGTGACTTTTGTGGAGTCATTGTTAATGGACTGCTAGGGGAGATAAGCACTTTGATGAGTTCGATAGTCACCGATGATATGAGTTTGAAATGAATACATGAGTTGTAACGAGCATAAGCTATAAACAATTAATTAAGACAAATACCGCTGTCGCAAACACGACGTTTTGTTTTGTCGTCACTTCCGATGACGAAGTTCGCTTTGCGACAATATGGTTTCAATTTGCGGTCCAAAGTATACTGGAATGCCGGACAAACCATACTGGGTTTCCCTGTTGTTTAAATAGAGCGAATTAAATGCAAGAAAACGTATGGAAACTAAAATGTAATTAGTTTACTTCGAAGCAAAGATGCAACGGCGCGTTTAGTGCACGAATTAGTGTACTACGTGTACATTGCTTCCTTCGTAAGAATGTTATCGGCAAGAAAATGTATTTTATTGTACGTGTTGGATGTAAATGAACACAACTCACCACAAAGATCACTGTCACAAACACGACACTTTGTCTTCTGATCTGATCCAATGACAAACTCGGTTTTTCTACAATCTGGTGGAATTTTGGCGTGTCCTGGGCACTGGATGGCGGGACACACATCCTGCGCTGTGTGATACACATGTATATAAGATGTCAATAATAAATTAGACCGATACAGAGATTCGAAAGATATTTATAGAGATAAAAGATATACAAGTTAATATACTTTATCAAAATTAAAATTAATAACTTATTTTTTGTTATAATATTTCATTGAAAGCGCCGTGCGCGGACATATCTAATACCTGAAATTGGAATCAATCACATTTACAGTATTGTTGTTGCTTGTAATTAGTTTATTAGTAATAACATTTGTTAAGACATGGCATTTAGATTGGCATATGTTCAAAACGACAATTCATTCATAGAAAAGCCTTAAGTGAAAATTAAGTTAACAGTTAATCAATTACAATTACTGCAATACTGATAACAGGTGTGATAAAATAGAGAAAGTAAGGGAACGCAACATCCATAAGACAGTGCCTCCCAACACTGACACAGGAGAGCTGTAGCTGACCATCGTGCTTCGCCCGTCGCATGTTTCTTGACAGTCATTGTTTTGGGGCCGGTTATCACTAATGCGCCATATGCTGCTGTCGACATGTCTAGATCGGTTTGGCGGATGATATATGTAACTGTATTCACTGTATATTCCAACGTTCCTTTGACAATGCGTGATAGTCGGCATTCGACCAATCATGATCAAGATTTGAATTTAATCGCACAGTAATTTATATTTTAAATTATTATGATTGTATCCAATTATTTGTCTTCTTTATTTTTGTTGACATACGTCGCAATGCAATATACAGGTAAGTTATGTTTATAACTAACTGATACAGTTATATATGATATACCAAACACGGTTGGAAAAATGATTGGGATTGTCGTTATGTTGTAACCATAGTCTTGGTTAATAGTTGCAAAGTAAAAGCAAATTCCCGATGGTTTGCGTGCCATTTTACGTATATTATGATTACCGGACTTCTTATGCGACATCGTGGGTTCGAGTCCCCTCATGGACTACTGCGTCGAAAGTCTTAACACTTCCCTGATTTAAGCGTTATAGTGTTGTGTAGAGAAACACAGAAAGTGGTCATCGAGTATGATTAGTATAAAACCTTACAAATTGACAGTAATGTTATCCTTTTAAGAACGCATGTCGCATTTTGCTGATCCAGGCACTCCGTATATCAGTGGTAAAAAATTCCAGAGCTGGAAATCAGGGAATTCCACTTTTGTGCTTCCCGATCAGGAAGTCTGTGACTATTTTCAATTTCCGTTTGGTAAGCAAAATGTCAATTTATTGATAGTTCTACAAAACTGTCCAGAAGACGTTTTTCCTGAATATATGTAGTAGAATATGTTCCGTTCGGGAAGCACAAAAGGGAAATGCCCTGATGTCCCGTTCGGTAAGTTTACTACATGTATACATTTTCGTCGTACATTACTTTGTCAAATGCATGTTTGGAAACCTAAACTATGAAATCTGTTTTTCTCCGTATGATATTTATCATCCTTCGTGGTTACATAAATTAAACAACCGCGGCACTGTTCTATTTTCGAGGACGAAATAACATAACGAACACGTGTTTAGTGTTTACTGTATTATAACGAACGTCATTTGTTGGAGTAAAGAGGCCCACGGGAACAATAAGCTGTAACGATATTCATATTTAAACTTAATTATTTTATACAGATTATGAAACACGGGGTGGTATTCACGAGACATCATCAGGTAAAGATTTTCCTGCAAAAGTAATATTTTCCTTAATATCCACAAGATTTTCCGTAAATAACTAGAAACTACTTATTATAATTTAATAAGTGGTATTCCCTAAATGTCTTTTCTAAAGAGTTTCCATATACGAGTATAAATCATTTTTTCCTTAGACAAGGTAGCGTCCATTTTCCTAAGATGAAATAAATATTTCCTTAAAAATAAGACCATCCTTTGCTAAGGAAATACTTAAGTGGCACTGAAGAACGTTGTAAGGTGAATGTTTCCTTATCTTTTACTAAGGATAAGGACAATTTAATGTAAACCTTAAGATGTTTCGTGAATACCACCATGATCTTACTACTTATTTAAAAAAGGTTTAACTTAAGATTGTATTTATTCATTTTCACAATTAACGTGTATCTTTAAAAGTTTATTTTAATGCTTTTATGTTCATATTCATTCAATCTGCAAGAGGACAGCGAAACTGATTGAAGGATATGCGGACGACTATTCAGTGTCTCCATACATGTCATTGTTTCTCCTATGTTTATCTCAATTTCTCATAATGCCTTAGCAACCTGAGATTTGTTCCATTATGATTGTTTTATAATGTCATGCAACTATGGGACACAGCAGTATTTATAAGATCACACATATGTTGAGAAAAACCTACCGTTTTTAATTCGAAGATAACTAGTACTGATACGCGAGGTATGACCAAACTCAAAAATAAGACCAACTCGATAATAATACCACTTTATGACGGACCCAATGGTGGTCTCATTAGTCAGTGTTTACTGTACTTAAAATGTTGTTTTATACTACGCCTTCAACAAGTGCTGATACAAACAAGATATGGGCCTCATTATTTTAAATCATTGAACGTAACTTATGACGATTAGTTACAGTATACAATATAACGTAAACAACATCACACTAAGGTAATCAAAGCTTACAACATATTGTTTAAAATGAAGCAGTTTCTAGCATGGTGTATAATGTTGCATATCGTTGGGATAATTAATGGAGATGACCGAATTCCACATCGTGGTATGACAGAACAGTTCATTATCAAAGGTATGTTACGGTCACGGATGTTACACAGCGGATAACGTATGTTACGTTCATAATATATTTCGAGCAATTAAATGAAATTGCAAATGATATATATCGAGAGATGAAAGCGAATCTTGTCTGCGTTGAAATAAAAAGCAGATTCGTTTTGCTTCACCTGCCGAAATAATCGATAAAAATACTTAAATTGCCTTGATTTATATGTTGTGTATCTTTTATGTTTCGTTTTACATGAGCTTGGATTTACTGTTTCAAATTCGTACAAGATACGTACACATAAGTGAGACAACGATTGAAATCGATTTATATTATTGAATAAAATAATGATTATAAGAAATGCCACATTGAGGAGGATAGTGTAAGAACACAAATACGCAACAACTCAACGAACCACCACTGCATAATTGTTTTACCATATGTTGCAAACTTGTCACAACAGTAATGAGATAGTATAATAACAATCTCGATGTTGGTCACATTTGGACACACTCGGTACTTCACAAACGTTTATGCTTAAGGCGATATATGCTACAGAATTAGCCATAATTTTGTTAGTGATATTATTGAAACTACATATTATAGCAAGGTGAAATGTACCCTGTTTTTATCGTTATACAGTCCTCTTGAAAAATAATTAAGTAATTTGAACGTTTGGTTCTGTCAAAGTATACATGTAGTCCGGTAAAGAAGGCTAAATGCTTAATTTTGCAAAAAACAACACATAGATGAACACATCTCTCTCATGCTATCGACTTTTTATAAAAAAAACGAAGTACAGATTTTATTCCAAAACAAACAACACCAGAAACAATCGCGTGCACAGAAAATCTTGATTTTATAAGTTATTGCTCTCATTTTTGTCTAAATGTGTACCAATAAAGAAGCAGAATTTAGATTGAGATTTATTTCTAAAATTGAGATTTTTTCTCAAACGGAGATTGTTCTTATGTCAAAATTTTCATTTCTCTTATAGTTTAACAAACAGTCTAATCGTTCATATTAGAGATAGTAAGTCTAAATCAAATTGTACATATCAGACTCTTTGGTTAACTATGCATACAATAAAATATTAATAAGTTATTGAGGATTTGAGTTTGGGACTGATCTCAATTGAGATATTTTGTGAAGTCGGGCAATTCCTGAAACGCAAATGTTTATGTTGATTTATCATTGTAAGGTATTTTTAATATAGCTGATTATATGTAAATTTTCAAGTCTGTTTGTTGTAAAATATTCATTATATTATTCTTCAAGCAGTGCATGTTAGTTATATGTATTGCATGTATAAGTGTACTATCCTCATTGTAGTACTGTTATCATCATTTTGTCGTCTTGCGAATAATGTTATGCAGTGGCGTATACATTTTGTATTACAATTTAGAAAGGGATATGTTGAATAGAAAACTTCTCTTTAATACTTGTTTTAATTAGTCTTTAAAGTAACACTTTGTTATGTAATTAAACTCTATAGAGCACGAAACTCGTTAACAAGAGCATCTACTTTTATTGTTGTAAGATATTCACTATTAATTTTACTTCTCTAGATTAACGACCTGTCTTCAACAACGATCAAATTAAGTTCTCTATAGCCACAACCCTTCAACAACAGCCAACACTTGAGTCTTCCAAATGATGTTTCCCTGATAAGCTATCCATCATTGGTTAAGGTAATCCATCCATTATGTTTGGTATTTCCCTTTGATATTCATAGTAACTAAACAGAATTTATTAATTGTATATGCTTCTGTTAACTCTAATTTCACAGCAGTTGCAAGTTCTTCAATATTCAATCTTCAATGATGGATGGATTGCTTTAAACATGTATTTATATATATTTTAATAAGCAGAATGTGACAAGCTTGTTTGGACTTCATTATCAATCCTATTTGATTTATCTTATCAAGTCAATCAAGTTCATGTATGTTATTATATACTTTCTCATTGCCAGCACTTTATCGCGATTTGAATAATATATCTAAATGTACAAAGTTACGGGGCTAGAAAATAACGCATATTTAAGAATGATAATGTCAGAAAAACATCACATTCTTCAGGGCTTTGTATACAGACATAATTTCTATCGTGGGATTTTACTATAAAGTATAAGGTCTCATGACTGATGTGCAGATCAGATCTGCTGTGCTATTGATATATTTATTTGTAAGAGGATGTATCTCAATAGTATTAGAAGCCTTTTTCTTGATTGCTTGTGAACTTAGATGGACGTATTGGATAATTTGTGATATTGGCATATATCTATCAAGCTCATTCACAAATTCGGAGCCTGCATTCTTAACCGATTCTCGCTGACAAATATTTCTCATTTTTTCGCGTACACCTGCTTCTTAATCTTCATCTGTGGTGTCCAAATAAGGATGGGAATCTTGCATTGCATTGCAATGTAGTCAGTGTTTAATGTCTAAATAACGCATTGGTTGCATGCCGTCATGCATATTTGACAAACACTGCTAAGCGGTTTTATTTGTTGTAGCAAACAGATGCATAATTTAGATCTTTTTATCATTTAGATTTGTCATATGTTCGATTCTATGTTTATTATAGCCGCGGCCGTGGCCCAGTGGTTAGTGCGCTGGACTTGTAACCCGGCGATCCGGGTTCGATTCCCGGTCGCGGCAGGTTATTCCCTTCCATGAAAATTTGACAAAAATGTCGATTTCCTCCTCATGTGGAGAATTTGCCGGCTCCTTGTGGAAGGGTAGGTTAGTACTGGTTAGATTTCAGTCCAGGAAAAACTGGTTAGGTGAACCGGCCGCCGTATATAACTGAAATATTGTTGAGAAACGGCGTTAAACCCGATGAAACAAACATATGTTTATTATTTTAATTTTGTATAACTTGTTGTACTTAATTGAACTTTTTTATACCCACATCTAAACTCTAGTTTGTTTACTAGATAATAACGTGTTATAATTAGTTAAAAGAAAGTGTTTGTTTGTTATTTGTTCGTACTTTTTGAAACATTATGGTGAGACTTTCCAAGTTTTCAGTTGATCTATTTATGTTAACTTTCAGTGCTCGTGATTCTGTTCATGTTAATTTGTATTGTCAATATTTGTAAACTTATATGTGTTCCTCTTATTTACTATCATTTTACACATAATTTGATGTTCTTGGTAAGCAGATAGCGGTAAAAATGGGAGTGTGGGAATAAGTGTGATTTCCACGTCGGATAGGCCAGTATAGGAACGCCGTCTACCTTCCATGGAATCCACTTCCGTGACATCACTGATAACGATGATGCTGCCTCGTCACGCAATGATAGCTTAACGCCTTACACTTCACATTCCAAAGAACATATTCCACCATAACGACAAAGGAGAGGTATTCCGATTTGTCGATTTATTATCCAAAAAAATGATTAACTATTTCTCTTCAAGTAAAGGTTTAGGTTGTTTCGGTAAATAAATGTTTGATGAATATTTGAATTATGTATTTTCTGCTTATCGTCTGCTTCTCGTAAACTTGTAGATAACGTTCTCTTGATAAATGATTATTTTGGTTTGCAGTAATACAATAGATTCGATATCATACATAAACATCGATAGTTTGAACATTTGATAACATTGCGTGATAAAAAACTAAGAAATCCTAGTTCATATGTACGTTTGTTTACTTCTATGCCTTAATTATGACTGCTTATTTCAACTCTGGTTAGGTGAATGAGTAATTTCCGTACGTAATATGATAAAAATTAACCATACACTTGGGTTCTTGGCAGATAATTTAAACTGTCTCTTGCTTTATGGAATAAAAAGTTATCGATCCTGTATTGGAAAGCGGTTTTACTAAATTGCTGATCTATGTACGAAATAGTGCCTAATCTATTTGTATCCTTTGGTCAAACATTTAGGCACAATGAAAGATATGTGTGTCCGGATTTCTCGACCAATCCTAAAATATAACCCCTACATTAAAGTTATCATTATATAAAAAAAAAACCATGATATTGTATCTATACTGCATATATCATATCAAATGAATAAAAATATGAAGCAACCTGGCTACCCTACTTCATAGAAAGTCATCGGAAAAAATTATTGTGTTACGCCATTTATCCAAAGTTTTGTAAATATTGCAAAACCTTTACTAAACTTGATTCAAAATGAGTGGAGAAAATCATTATAGTTTAATGTAAAATTCATTTATCAAAAATTAGATGGACGTATTTATACAAAACTTCGCGAAAACTATAATTTTTTTGTTAGTCAGCCTACTACCAGGTGACACTTCATCTCGAAGACATTCAGCCATATCACCCAGACAGCATTTTATACTTTATACACGCTATGTAATCCACGTGATCTTATGCATATACCCTGCTTAAAGTGACATATCCGTCAGTCTAGACACTATCGTCTGAATAAACCTCGAATTATCCTAGCATATATTGAATACCATTAAAACGCATCTACATTGTATTTTGATCAGGTGCCATTTTGTTACCAAGCGTCTAAAGAATTTACTGTAAAGTATGTGTTAATTGTTATCGTTTAAAACGTTATTTCACTTCATAATACCAATTATTGTTTATCTGATCATTGAACAATTTATAGAAAATTTATTTTGTGCAATAAGATGCAAAAGAATATCGATATCATCACATTGTGTAGATTAATCATATTTAGTTTACATCGATTGTGAACCCAGGTCTTACAACTTATACTAACCATTCTCTATGACTGATTTATTTCTACCAAACAGTAATCGCGCCGAATTAAGAGATTGTGAAGTTCGTGATCAAACCCCGCTTCACGCAGGTCTCGACTTTCGGAGTTAGAGGCTCTACCCCACGACCACTGTGCCTCCATCTCATTGGTGAAATTCTAGTTTTATTTTTCAAATATTTACCTGACAAAATGTGTGTCTGACTTATTTATTGTCAGCACCCTCCTGAACATGATGTTTTTTTAATTTTGTTACTTCAGTCTGTCCGATTTAAAAAGTATCACATGTATTTTACGACCGTCCTTTTTTATCTAAAAATGCCGATTGAGATCCCAAGTAATGTACACACCTTTAATTGTGTAAAATGTTCGTTTATGTTTGTTTTATTTATATAGGACTATACCCAGTCAGGTTCCTGCTTAGATAAGTCTATTATTAAACGTTTTTATTTTATAGCGATCGTGAAACTTGTTCTGACGTCTTATACTTGTCCTTCTCGATGATTTCACTCCTACGTTACTAATCACAACCCGCTCATCGTTGGGCTCGAGCTCATGATCTGGATCCCCGGTCAGTACGCCTCGCAAATCTCTTCAATTGTGCTTAGCTTATACATTAATTTTCATCATTTTTTGTTCAAGAAAAAGCAACTAAAATACATTTACTTTACATTATTTTCAAAAATGTAACTACGTACTCATTTTTAATCAACAAAGCATTAATGAATTCGTTTGCTTTTCAAATTTCTTGGTTATAGGTTTGAAAACTTTGTCCATGCTTTTATCAACGTATGTCACAATTATATTTATTAATTTTTATGTCCAGGAGTGAAAACAAAATGAGTTTCTACTTTTTATTCATATCCGGATACACAGGTTCCGCATTCGCCCCAATTATGTATGCCCGTAATAGGTATTTCCTACTCTGTTTACCCACCACTTCGTAATATTATTGCTTGCAAATGGATAATTTACCGTTTTTATGAGAGGAAAATAACAACACTTAATAACATCTTTGTTCTTTACTAATAGCTATTTCAATCTAAATGTATCTGTTGTAAACAAAACAGAGAACTTGTATTGCGTAATAAGGTTGAAATAACATGTGATTTCACTCATCTCTATAAATATAATATTTAACACAAATATCCCTGTCACATGAGCGGCATAGGGTAATCCCATCGCTGCCAATAATGAACGTCTCTGCGCGACATTGCTTTGGAATGAAGATAGCCGGACAAAATATTTGCGGACACACTTCACTTATACTACCTAAAAGTAAAAAGAAACTTCAGGTCATTTATATTACATAGCCCATAAGTAGTCTACATTTGTACAATAATAAAATGTTGATGTTTTTTTCAGCCATTTACTGAGCTGTACAATTAAACTTATTCCGGGGTTTTAACGTAACTTTTTTCTAAAATATGCCGGAAAGTTCCTTCTACACATTGTGTACCACACTTGTGTGTCGTTCTTGTAATAACTATAGCAATAGTTTTTGGCCATTGCTGATAGGTCGTTGTTGCTCTGGATAATATTTGCATATCATTTGTTTGCTTAATGCACTATATACGGGCGATATATTACATACTCTATGGAATATTGCCACTGCAATCTCATACGCAGTGATCTCCCTTTTCTTAGTACACGTAACTCTGATATTAAAAACAGTTTTGTAAATTCAGTATGTTTTGATTTAAGGTATCAAATATTGACAATGGTCAGATTTTATTTCAGAGAAAAAAAGACTTATTGAGGCGGTTAAACGAAAAAAAGTTTGTTTAGGTAGTAAGGGACAATTTAATCCAAATATACAATTTAAATGTTTTGACACCGTATAACGTAAATATCAGAAGCTTATCGAGTGAATCAAAGAGTTACCTAACCTGAATCACGAGTAAAGCCGATGTGATATGCTAACAATATAAAGAAAATGATGTCTGTCTGACATAGTTTATTGATCAATTTCTAAAACAATATAGAGTTTACGATCAAAATTGTCTATAAATATACAATTAAATATCTTTGATGAAACCTCAAAAATGTAGTCAATTACTAAACCGGACCGCATATCGATAATTTTCCAAATTAATATTAAGAGCAAACCACTCAGTGATATGTACTCGCTAACAAGATAAAAATGAGGGGACTGTTATAAAACTGTTAGGTGTATATCCGTCATCATGTGAAATTTGTGGAGGCATTGTTTAATGTACTGCTATAGGAGATAAGAACTGTGAGGAGTGACGAGCATGAGCAATAAACAAGTAATTAAGAAAAATACCGCAAATGTTGCTATCGCAAAGACGACACTTTGTTATGTCGTCACTTCCGATGACGAAGTTCGGTTTGCGACAATCTGGTTTCAATGTGTGGTCCCAAGGGCAATCGATTTGCGGACAAACCTCAAAAGGATTTCCTGTGGTATTAAACAGAGAGAATAAAATGCAAGAAATATATGGAACATAAATGTAATTAGTTCACTTCGGAGCCGACATGCAACAGAGCGTTAAGTGCACAAATTAATGTAGTGCTTCCTTCATAAGAATTGCAATCAACAAAATAAAGAATGGATTTATTTGATGCATAAGATGTAAATAAACACAGCTCACCGCAGAGATTACTGTTCCACATTCGACACTTTGTCTTCCGATCAGAGCGAATAAAATACATGAAAACATATGGAAGCTAACTGTAATTAGTTCACTTCGAAGCCAAAATGCAACAGCTCATTTAGTGCACACTTTAATGATGTGCTGCATGTATAGTTCTTCCTTCATAGAAATTGAAATCGGCAAGAAAATGTATTTTATTGTGCTTGTTGTGTGTAAATGAATACAACTCACCGCATAGATTACTGTCACAAACTCGACACTTTGTCTGTTGATCTGAACCAATGACAAACTCAGCTTTCCTACAATCTGCTGGAATATTAGCGTCTCCTGGGCACTGGATGGCGGGACACACGTTCCGCGCTGAGTGATACACATGTATAGAAGATGTCAATAATAAATAAGACAGACACTGTGATTCGAAAGATATTTATAGAGATAAAAGATATACAAGTTAATAGACGTTATCCAAATGAAATTACTAACTTAATTTTTGTAATTATATGTCATTAAAATTGCCTTGCTCGGACATAAAATACCGGAAATGGGAATCAATCCCGTGTACATTATCGTTGTTGCTTGTAATTTGTAGTAACTAGTAATAACACTTGTAAAAACAATGCAATTTGGTTAGCATTTGTTCAAAACGACAATTTATCCATAGTAGAGCCTTTGGTGAGACCAGTTAATAGTATAAAAGCTCTCTATAGTTCCTTCCGATGTATGTGGATAAATGTCCCAATGGATATATGCGGTAGCGTGACTAGGGACAGGAAGGTGTTCTTATAGAAATATCTACCAGGACAATAAACTCTCTTACTACAGATATAAACAAAGCCGCGTAACGCTGCAACTAGATTTAAAACTCTGATAAGCCTGGCGGGTGATTCCGTCGTTCTCACGGGAAAGGGATAAGTCGAAATTTCATATAGAAATAGATCTAAATACATCTAACACTTTACAATAAAACAACTATTTACCAATAAAGATAATGCTAAATAGCTGTAGATTCTATGGTTCTCTATACATGGCTACTATATATAGACACTCTTTATGGACACTGGAAAAGTGTCGGATGCCAGTCGTGGAGTGAGGTGAGGAAACGCGGACTGTATTTTACGGAACGCTTCCTCACAGTTCCTCACTGAGCACCAAAATTTACACACGTAAAATACCGAGTATAAACCATTAATTAGTAGAAAATATAGCTCGGAACATCACCCAAGAAAACTAGTCAGATAACAGGACAAGAAACAAATAATAATTTCAATATGAAAATAACGACTTGTAATCACACACACGAGAATAATGTCAAGTGAGGAAAACGTCACCGCGCATGCGCACGATGAACACTACGTCAAAGAACGGCGGCTGCTAGGCACATGCGAACGAACGAAGTGCCGACTGTATATAACGAGCCAACCCCCCCTAATTGTGAAATGAAGAATTTTCTATTTTAATTTAATTTCTAACGGTCATTTTACATGCATAAAGATAACACAACGTATATATAGCTAGCATGGTTTTGCCAAGCATTACAATGGTGAATCAATTACAATTATAGAGATACTAATAACAAATATGATAGAAGAGAGAGGATAAGTTGCTACAGGGAACGCACATACATAAGACAGTGCCTCCCCACAAACACCCCGAGAAAACAACAATCCAAAAACACAAAGTGCTTGAGGAGGATAACATCCATTTATTATTAATAATAATGACGCATATTAAAATAATTACCCTTAGATCCAAGGGCCATCCCAATCATCACAAACAATACAGTATAGATGCTTTCCATCTTGTTTCCTTAGCACACACAAATCTTAAATATACTTCGATTTTTTTAAGCGACTGTTTTATATGTTATGTCCTATGTACAAGAGCTAGAGAGCTACTGCTGATCTCGGTGGTTTGCGCGTCGCATGTATTCCGTTTCTTTGGCATGTTTCCAAAGACAACAAATGAAGCACGATTTCCTGACAGTTCTTGCTTTTAGCCATTTATCACTCATCTGCCATATACTGCTGTCGACATGTCTAGATCGGTTTGGCGGATGCACGTTATGCACCGTATAAACCAACGTTCCGTTGACAAACTAATGCTTTTAAATAGTCGGCATTCGACCAATCGTGATCAAGATTTGAATTTAACCGCACATTAATGTATATTTTAAACTATTATGAGCGTATCCAATTATTTGTTTAATGGTCTTCTTGACATTATTTTGGACATACGTCGCAATGAAATATCCAGGTACGTTATGTATATAACTAACTAATGCAGTTATATATGATATACCAAACACGGTTGGACAAATGATTTGGGATTGTCGTTATGTTGTAACCCTATTATTGGTTCGTAGTTTTAATGTTAAAAGCAAATTTCCTTATGGTTTGCGTGCCATTTACGTATATTGAGATAACCAGACTCCTTATGCGACATCGTGGGTTCGAATCCCTTGATGGACGACTGTGTCAAAAGTCTTAACACTCCCCAATTTAAGCGTTAGTGTTGTATAGAGAAACACATAAAGTGGTCATCGAGTATAATTAGTATAAAACCCTTGAAAATTGAGTTGAGTGAAGTTGGCGCGGCAATCGTACATCGTACATCAACATTGAATACCGACCCAGATTGAATACAGAGCCAACTCTGACATCGTTATTCGACTTATATTTTTGAATACATATCTTATATCGAACCCAGAGCTAGCACTGACATCAACATTCGAAACGGGTCCGCGGCGAATACATATCTGGAGCCCAATAACGAGCCAGCTCGTTAATCGTTATTCAAGTGTTTTTTTTTAATATTTGAATACAGACCTAGTAGCGAACCCAGAGCTAGCACTGACATCAACATTCGAAACGGGTCCGCAGCGAATACATATCTGGATTCCAATAACGAGCCAGCTCGTACAACGTTATTCGAGTGTTTTTTAAATATCTGAATACAGACCTACTAGCGAACCCAGAGCTAGCACTGACATCAACATTCGAACTTGTCCGCGGCGAATACATATCTGGATATGAAAAAAGAGCCAGCTCGTACATCGTTATTCGAGTGTTTTTTTTAAATATTTGAATATAGACCTATTACCGAACCCAGAGCTAGCGCTGACATCAACATTCGAAAATGACCGCGGCGAATACATATCTGGATATGAAAAACGAGCCAGCTCGTACATCGGTATTCGAGTGTTTTTTAAATATTTGAATATAGACCTATTACCGAACCCAGAGCTAGCGCTGACATCAACATTCGAACTTTACCGCGGAGAATACATATCTGGAGTCCAATAACGAGCCAGCTCGTTAATCGTTATACGAGTGTTTTTTTAAATATTTGAATACAGACCTATTACCGAACCCAGAGCTAGCGCTGACATCAACATTCGAACTTTACCGCGGAGAATACATATCTGGAGTCCAATAACGAGCCAGCTCGTTAATCGTTATACGAGTGTTTTTTAAATATTTGAATACAGACCTATTACCGAACCCAGAGCTAGCGCTGACATCAACATTCGAACTTGACCGCGGCGAATACATATCTGGATATGAAAAACGAGCCAGCTCGTACATCGTTATTCGAGTGTTTTTTAGATATTTGAATACAGACCTAATATCGAACCAAGATCTAGCACTGACATCAACATTCGAACTAGTAAGCGGCGAATACATATCTGGAGCCCAATAACGAGCCAGCTCGTACATCGTTATTCGATTTTTTTTAAATATTTGAATACAGACCTCGTACACGCCCTTTAAACATCTTTTCAATCTTTTTCAAAAAAGGGGCCTACCTCCCCTCCCTCCCCCTATTTTTTTTTTACTTTTTCAATTTGTTTATTTCTAAACTCACAACAACAACAAAAGTCTTAGGGAGCACCCTCCCCTCGCCCCAAACATCCCCCTTTACATCCTCTCCCCTCCCCCTCTATTTATTTTCAATTCGCCTGTTTCAAAAGTCTTCAAATAAAATCGGAAGGGTGCTCCCTCCCCTCCGCCTCCCCCTCTAAATTTTATTTTTTTATTTTTTCAATTTGTTTATTTCAATAGTCTTCATGAGAATTTTGGAGGAGGGCACCCTCCCCTCCCACTTTTCCCCCTATTTTTATTTTTTTTATTTTTTTATTTCTTAACTCTAAACAATAACAACAAGAACAGTCTTTGGAGGCATCCTTCCCCCATCGCCCCAAACCCTCTCTCTCCCCTCTCCTGCCCCTCTAATATTTTTTTTACTTATTAAATTTGTTTATGTCAAAAGTCTTCAAATACAATTGGAGGGGGCACTCTCCCCCCCCCCCCTTCCCCTATTTTTTTTGTTTACTTATTACTTATTAATTTTCAAAAGTAAGCCGAAAAATGAGTCTCCGTAAATTTCTGGGGTTGCCATTAATCGTTAAGCGTTCGTGTAATCAAGCGAGACATCAGCAGTGCATTTATTGTATAAACATACCTATTATCAGGTTTCTCCCCCCCCCCCCCAACGCTTTAAACAATATTAGAACAATAAATATTCGACTGTGAAAAGTTAAGGTCCGCCTACCGCTGTAATGTAAGGCGAGATCTGATTAGATAAGCGACTACTGCTGACCAATGAGCGCTTAGCTTTGTAATGAATTTCGACATGAGTGTGTTAACACGACGCGTGTAGAGAACCAACATAGACGACAAATTAAGCCTGTCATTAACTGATCAAACGGACGACCCGTGAAAGGTGCGGTATTGCAATGAATACTCAGTCTAGAGTTTAGCCCCCATTTGATTAGAAATCCATGAAATAAGCGACATGTTTATCTAATTAATTGCTCTGCATGGGTTTGTAATTCTAAACCTGATGTGACTCTAAATACACCTTATATCTTCAAGGTATGTTACTGATCACTCTTATCAGATTAGAAACAATACTGATGGCTAGTTGGTAGTACATTACCCCACTACCACGATAGAGACAGTAAGTATAGTATATTCAACAAGTTGTCATTTTTTTTGTTTTTAAATTCTAATTGTAAATAGTAACCATTTAAAAATGAAAAAAAAAATGAAAAAAAAATAAGGGGGAGAGTGGGAGGGGGAGGGGTGCCCCCTCAAAATTATTTTGAAGATTTTTGAATGAAACAAATTGAAAAAGTAAAAAAAACTCGAGGGGAGGAGGGGGAGTGGAGGTTCCCCCCGCCAAAAAATTGTTGAAGACTTGAAATAAACATTCAAAAAGTAAAAACAATTTTTTTTGAAGGCTTTTGAAATAAGCATTGAATAAGTAAAAAAAATTGAGGGAGAGGGAGGGGAGGTTGCCGCCCTCCAATGTTTTGTTGAAGACCTGAAATAAACATATCCAAAAAAAAATTAAAAAAAAAAAAAGGTGGGAGGTGTATGCTTTGGGGCGAGGAGGAGGGTGCCCTCCAAAGAGTTTTGTTCTTTTTGTGAGTTAAGAAATAAACAAATTGAAACAGAAAAACAAAATTAGGGGGAGGGGGGAGGTGGGCCCCCGAAATTTTTTTCCTTTATTTTCGAAAAGATTGAAAAGGTGTTTAGAGGGCGTGTACTAGGTCTGTATTCAAATATTTAAAAAACACTCGAATAACGATTAACGAGCTGGCTCGTTTTTCATATCCAGATATGTATTCGCCGCGGTCAAGTTCGAATGTTGATGTCAGCGCTAGCTCTGGGTCCGGTAATAGGTCTATATTCAAATATTTAAAAAACACTCGAATAACGATGTACGAGCTGGCTCGTTTTTCATATCCAGATATGTATTCGCCGCAGTCAAGTTCGAATGTTGATGTCAGCGCTAGCTCTGTGTTCGGTAATAGGTCTATATTCAAATATTTAAAAAAACACTCGAATAACAATGTACGAGCTGGCTCGTTATTGGACTCCAGATATGTATTCGCCGCGGTAAAGTTCGAATGTTGATGTCAGCGCTAGCTCTGGGTTCGCTACTAGGTCTGTATTCAAATATTTAAAAAACACTCGAATAACGATTAACGAGCTGGCTCGTTTTTCATATCCAGATATGTATTCGCCGCGGTCAAGTTCGAATGTTGATGTCAGCGCTAGCTCTGTGTTCGGTAATAGGTCTATATTCAAATATTAAAAAACACTCGAATAACTATGTACGAGCTGGCTCGTTTTTCATATCCAGATATGTATTCGCCGCGGTCAAGTTCGAATGTTGATGTCAGCGGTAGCTCTGGGTTCGGTAATAGGTCTATATTCAAATATTTAAAAAAACACTCGAATAACGATGTACGAGCTGGCTCGTTATTGGACTCCAGATATGTATTCGCCGCGGTAAAGTTCGAATGTTGATGTCAGCGCTAGCTCTGGGTTCGCTACTAGGTCTGTATTCAAATATTTAAAAAACACTCGAATAACGATGTACGAGCTGGCTCGTTTTTCATATCCAGATATGTATTCTCCGCGGTAAAGTTCGAATGTTGATGTCAGCGCTAGCTCTGGGTTCGCTACTAGGTCTGTATTCAAATATTTAAAAAACACTCGAATAACGATTAACGAGCTGGCTCGTTTTTCATATCCAGATATGTATTCGCCGCGGTCAAGTTCGAATGTTGATGTCAGCGCTAGCTCTGGGTCCGGTAATAGGTCTATATTTAAATATTTAAAAAACACTCGAATAACGATGTACGAGCTGGCTCGTTATTGGACTCCAGATATGTATTCGCCGCGGTCAAGTTCGAATGTTGATGTCAGTGCTAGCTCTGGGTTCGGTTATAGGTCTGTATTCAAATATTTAAAAAACTTTCGAATAACGATTAACGAGCTGGCTCGTTATTGGACTCCATATATGTGTTCGCCGCGGACAAGTTCGAATGTTGATGTCAGTGCTAGCTCTGGGTTCGCTAGTAGGTCTGTATTCAAATATTTAAAAAACACTCGAATAACGATGTACGAGCTGGCTCGTTATTGGACTCCAGATATGTATTCGCCGCGGACCCGTTTCGGATGTTGATGTCAGTGCTAGCTCTGGGTTCGCTACTAGGTCTGTATTCAAATATTTAAAAAACACTTGAATAACGATTAACGAGCTGGCTCGTTATTGGGCTCCAGATATGTATTCGCCGCGGACCCGTTTCGAATGTTGATGTCAGTGCTAGCTCTGGGTTCGATATAAGATATGTATTCAAAAATATAAGTCGAATAACGATGTCAGAGCTGGCTCTGTATTCAATCTGGGTCGGTATTCAATGTTGATGTACGATGTACGATTGCCGCGCCAACTTCACTCAACTTGAAAATTGACCAAATCGCATGCATCTATATTAAACACAATGAACACTACATTTTAATACCAACTTAAATCACAGTAACCTTTTCTTCAAGAAAATATATCACATTTTGTTGAACCAGGCCCTCCGTATATCAGTGGTAAAAAATTCCAGAGCTGGAAATCAGAGGAGACCACTTTTGTGCTTCTCGATCAGGAAGTCTGTAACTATATTTAGATTTTTAAGTTCCGTTTGGTAAGCAAAATGTCAATGTCTTGATTAGTCTACAAAACTGTCCAGAGGATTTTTTTCCTGTAAATATGTTCATGTAGTAGAATATGTTCCGTTCGGGAAGCACAAAAGGGGAATGCCCTGATTTCCCGTTCGGTAAGTTTCTCCAACTACATGTATATATTTTCGTCGTTCATTACTTTGTCAAATGCATGTTTAGAAATCTAAGCTATGAAATTTGTTTTCTCCGTATAATAATTATCATCCTTCGTGGTTACATAAATTAAACAACCGCGACACTGTTCTGTCTGCGAGGTCGAATTTACATAACGAACACGTGTTTAGTGTTTACTGTATTATAACGAACGTCATTTGTTGGAGTTAACAGGCCCACGATGAATAATAAGCTGTCACACTATTCATATTTAAACTTCATTACTTTATACAAATTATGAAACATGGGATGGTATTCATGATACATCATCAGGTAAAAAGTTTCCTTAAAAGTAATATTTTCCTTAATATCCACAAGATTTTCCTTTAAATATTTCGAAAATACTTATTATAATATAATAAGTGGTATTCCCTCAACGTATCATCTTAAGAGTTTCAATATATATCTATCTATCATTTGTTTCCTTAAAAGACAAGGTAGCGTCCATTATCCTTAGATGAAATTTATATTTCCTTCCAGTTAAGCCTTTCTTTGCTAAGGAAATCCTTAAGTGGCACTAAAGAAAATCTTAAGGTTAAGGTTTCCTTCTCTTTAATTAAGGGAACGAAAATAAGGATAAGGACAATCTTAAGGTAAATCTTAAGATGTTTCGTAAATACCAACCATGATCTTACTACTTATTTAAATCCCTACCGATGACTGCTTCCTGAGCATTCAATCAGTACTCTATCCTATTATATGTATTATATTTGCCCCAGACAGAACTTACTCCGAAAATTGATGTAATCAATGACAGTCAGAGACAACTATAGCTGACCTCTGTTTTACAAAACTGTTGTTTGTCAGGATAGTGTTGTAATACATAAAAGATGCTTGCAATAACAGTTTTAAAATTAACATATTAAAATGACATTCTCGACGGAAAGAGCAATTAATTTCTCAAAACGAACGTTCGTGCCTGTGGTATTACCTATTAAAATATTCATTACATACTTCTAGTATTTATTCATTTTCATAATTAACGTGTACCTTTAAAAGTTTATTTTAATGCTTTAATTTTCATATTCATTCAATCCGCAAGAGGACAGCGAAACTGGTAGAAGGATATGCGGACGATTATTCCGTTTTTCCATACATGTCATTGTTTACCCTATGTATTTATCAATTTCTCTTAATGTCCTATCAACCTGAGTTTTGTACCATTATCGAATAACACATAAATGGGACACAGCAGTAATTACAAGATCACAAATATGTTGAGAAAAACCTACCGTTTTTAATTCGAAGATTACCTGTACGAATATGCGAAGTATGACCAAACTCAAAAATAACACCAACTCGATAATAAGACGACTTTATGACGGACCCAATGGTGGTCTCCTTAGTCAGTATTTACTGTACTTAAAATGTTATTAATAATAATACGCCTTCAACAAGTGCTGATGCAAACAAGATACGGTGCTCATTATTTTAAATCAGTGAACGTAACTTATGACGGTAAGTTACAATATACAATATAACGTAAACAACATCACACATTTAATTAAGGTAATCAAAGCTTGCAACATATTGTTTAAAATGAAGCAGTTTCTAGCGTTGTGTATGATGTTGCATGTCGTTGGGATAATAAAAGAAAATCACAGAATTCCACATCGTGGTATGACAGAAAAGTTCAGTCTCAAAGGTACGTTACAGACACGGATGTTACACAGCGGATAACGTATGTTAGGTTCTTAATAGAGTTCGAACAATTAAATGACATTACAAATGATTTATATCGAGAGAAATAGAGAGAGTCTGCGTAGAAATAACAAGCAAATTTGTTTTGCTTCACCTTCCGATAGAAAAGATAAAAATACTCAAATTGTCTGTATCTACATGTAGTGTATCATTCATTTATTGTTATTTTTCGTTTTACATGACCTCGGATGTACTGTTTCAAATTCATACATGATACGTACATATAAGTCTGACAACGATTGAAATCGATTTATATTATTGAATGAAATAATGATTATAAGAAATGCCACATTGAGGAGGATAGTGTTAGAACACAATTACGCAACAACTCAACGAACCAACACTGCATAATTTGTTTACCATATGTTGCTAATGTGTCACAATAGTAATGAGAGAGTATGATAGCATTCTCGATGTTGGTCACATTTGGACACGCTCGGTTCTTTACAAACGTTCATGCTTACTGCGATAGATGCTACAGGAAATAGCTATATTTTTTAGCGATATTTTTGAAACTACATATTATAGCATGGTGAAAATGTGCCATTTTTATCGTTATACAATCCTCCATCCATAACTGCAACAAGTTTGTACAATTATTGAAAACTAATTCAGTTATTTGAACTTTTGATTCTGTCAAATTTTACATGTACTCCGGTAAATCAGGCTAAGTGTACAATGCCTAATTTTGCAAATGCAACACATGGATAAAAAGATAATGAACAAATCTACCTCATGCTATCAAACTATATAAAAAAACTAGAGTAAAGATTGTATTCCGAAACAAACACCACCAGAAACAAGGAGTGCGCACAGCTACTCTTGACCTTTTTTATGTAGTGATATCATTTTGAGAAAAATGATCTAATACACTCTTTCTCCATTCCAAAAATACTGTTGGTTTAAAAAAATACTTTACAAACTTCATGTGCATTTACCAGAATATAAAACATCATTGAAAGTCATTTTACGTGTACAAATTTACTATACAGTGTATACAGTTATTCCCTGTCAGTGTGTATTGATATGGCCTCAATTATAATTTTCTGATTTTAATTTTCTGATTTTAGAAGTATGCCCAAAATTTAAATGTGGTTTTGGAGCTTTCATTTCGGAGAAGTGTTGAAAACCTCAATTTATGATAGGCCTAGATGGTCAGACGAGATTTAGGATGTGTGACGAAAGTTGTTGTGGTGAGTAGAATAAATAAGTCACGTGACAAATTAAATCTTATCGCATAATGTATGTAAATGTATAACCTAGATCCGCCCCTACCACAGTGGTAATATGTTAAAGTATATTTCGTGAATGTCAGTAACGTTAATTTGCTGTTTCAATGGTCATGTTCATTCAACTTCGAATTTAACAATACAGGGTTATTACTTTAAGTGTGTACTGGGGGTTAAAAAAGTTAATTCACAAAATGTTAATACTCTTCTATATACTCTTTCCACCTATTACGCTTTAGACCAATTGTTTATTGGTGTGTGTGAGTTTTAAATTAAACATATTCTGGAAACAAAGAGGAACCTTTCATTATGGAAATGAAGCCAGAATACGAGTAGAATTCTTCTAATTTAATCCGAATTCAAAGTTTGTGAACGAAATTTTTTACCACTATGTATATGCTTGTCAACCATACTTAGTAAGGCTTAACATTTTGGCGGCCTTTTTTGTTTGGAATTCATAAAACTGCTGTTTCGATCAAATGATATTTCATGTGATAAAACAGATATCTGCCCACCACTGAAATGTTGATCGACCCAGAGTGCAGGAAGCTTAACTATAGCATGAATTCTGATGGAATAACACGATGCCGAGCATGCGACTCAAATGCGTGTGGTAAATTACGAAAGGCCGATGGTGACATTTCATATTCAATATTTCACGATTTCCTGTTCATCATTTCACGATTTCCACTTCACGAATTCACGAATTCACGATTTCTTGATTCTAACGTTTTCACAATATCAACATTTCATGATTTCACGATATCCACTTCACGAATTCACGATTTTGCGATTTCAACTTCATAGTTTCAAGAGTTCACGATTTCTACTTCACAATTTTACAATTTCACGACTTCTCGATCATGAAATGGTGATATTGTGAAATCGTGAAATTGTGCAGTAGAAATCGCGAAATCGTAAAATCGTGAATTCGTGAATTCGTGAAGTAAAAATCGTGCATTCGTGAAGTTGAAATCGTGAAATCATGAAATGGAAATCGTGAAATATGGAATTTGAAATGTCAACACCGGTCTTTAGTTGTAAATACATATTTCCGTTTTGTTGCAAGTAGGTTACTTGTTTTCATCGTGTTTTACGCCGTTTTTCGACAATTGTTCAGTCATATACGCAGGCCAATTGTCCTAACCAGCATTCCTAGAATTAATTATTAACCCACCTTACACTACTAACTTGCCTTTCCCCAAGCAACTGACACCATCTCCACATGTAGAGAACATTATCTTAGCCAATGTTACGGCAGAACATAACCTGCCCAAAGCGGGAATTGAACCAGGAACTGCCTATCTGCTCTACGAACTGAGCTGGCCTGGTAGACTCCGCATTGATTTTGAAGTATGTCCGTTTCGCTCAGTCGATAGACCACTCGACGGGGCCAAACAGTAAGTCGTAGGTTCAAACCCAGGGTGAGAAGATTGTTCTGCGTTAGAATTTGACTAAAGATAAATACCACCGGCATCATTTGTCCTTTATATCGGATTCATGCGGGAAATTCTTCAGTTGCTTGAGGAAGAACAAGGTAATACTTGTTGGTAACCAAGGAATTCTGGTTTAGATTAACTGTTTCGATCATAGTATGATAACTGTGTTGTTTTAACTTACATTTTCAATCCTAGTCCAATGTAACAACTATAACAAAACTGTGTCTTCAGTTTAAAATTATAGTATACATATTAATAAGGATGACATCTTAGGAAAAGGAGAAAAAATACTAATGATTACCTAATTGCCAATTTGTTATGAATGAATTGTGACTTTATTAGTGTTATATAGTAGTTTGTTCCGTTCCTGAAACTACAAGTGAAATAAGTCTATACAAAATATGTGTACCAATATAGAAGCAGAATTTATCCAGATTCGCCTCATTTATTATGCACATATAAATTCAAACAATTATTGTGCAAAACCATGTTCAGTTTTCAATTACCACATGCATATTTTATTGTTATCAGTGTGTCACGTAACTTCGAGTGACAATATATTAACACAAGATAGTGTAAAGTTTCGAAGTATTTATTAAACTTAATTCAGAACAACTTAATATAAAACAACCAACAACCCAAGTTCATTAATTCAGACGATACCGGCGTGATGGTATGTGCGCGGTACGTAGACCTTAACTCTCTCCAAAACCTTTCTGACTTAAAACAGACTGTCCTTCTCCTTTTATAATCATGATGTTATTCGGCTTCTAAGTCGTGCTAATTTTGGCCATGGGCATCGTCTGGTTTTCTTGTATAATATACTGATAACCAATACTTAAATGTCAATAGGCCATTGTGTTTCCAGACATATATTATATCATTTAGCTAAGTTGTGTAATCTATAATCGAATATTGGTAAACATTATATTACTGAGCTAATTGATGTGTTTACTATAAATGATATATAAGATAAGTTTTGTAATCTATAATCGAATATTGGTAAACATTATATCACTGAGCTAATTGATGTGTTTACTATAAATGTAATATAAGACACGTGTCAGACAGTACTACTTAATGACCGTATCCAGTGTAAACATGTATACGTATGGATTACATTACAAGTGCAAGCATGGCCCACTTTAAGTCTAAATGGTATTTTTTAAATTAATGAAGTTTTGCATGTTTATATTATAACTACCAACCGGATTATTCGAAGAGAAATGAAAACTTCCGTGCTTCAGTTTCAGTTTCATGTTTTGTTTTGTTGGTATGGTAACGGTTTACATTTTTTCATATTTCACGTTGCTAGGTAACCCAAAAGTTGTCTGTCCACCAACTCAGAAGCTCTGTCCATTGGAACACACAATACCAGTCGATTGCCTAGTGAAACAATATTGTAATTGGTAGCGATGGAATTACATTATGTAAAGTTTGCAGCAAAAATGTGTGCAAAAGGCGCAGAGATCTCATCAATATGTTGCATTGATATGAGGCAATTGAGTTTTAAAATCAAACACCAACCAATCCGTGCTTCAAATGGCTAGTGACAAACGGTGAGAATGGAATATAACTGAACGAAGTGAGATTTTGGACAGCTATCAGTATATGGCTTTTGTGTGTATGAGTATTTTATCAATGCACGCAATGTCATACACAGTCGTACACAGTAAGCATTATATTTTAATGCTTTATAAATGCAATTATGCCAAAATGTATATATATATATATATCCAAATGCAGAGCATTGGTCGTTCTTTCAAAAAATACAGAGATACTAATAAACAATACTTAACTATAACCATTAATATGTTGAGAATAAATCGTGATAATAAATAATTTTCTGTACATAAAACATGGTAGCAGTAATGTGTGAGAGAAAACTGGAACATACAAGTGAGAAGTTATGAAATGACATATTCTTATTAACAACTTTATTTATTTATTGATTAAAGTCTCAGTAATACACATTGTACATAATACTAACAACAACAATTATATCACTACTCAAATTGAGTTATAAGAGAATATACATTAAAAAATACACACATTATTTAACCATTGAAATAATGACATAACTCCATACTATCTACACATACAAAACAAAGGAGCAGTCATTAAATCTTTATTGTAAAAACGAATTAAATGAAGACAATAAAAAACTGAATTTCAAAACAGGTACTAATGCACAATTAAAAAAATACTTAAGAACTCAATTATCATCCCGGTCAGACCGTAGATGAACTGATTAACAGCTGCTCCTTGTATGAAAATAAAACTTATCACATAATTCGGACATTATTTACATAGGTTAAACAAACACGTGACGGCATTCTACAGGAACATAAATGCATGACAATAATACAAATAAGTCGATAATAAGACAACTTCACATCTTAGACCATTTTCTTCGAAACCAATGATTGTCTTTCTACTGAGGTTTCACGGCCTTTATCTTTCCCTTTATCCCTTCTACAGTATAAAGTAGGAGTCATTTAAAAGATAAATTATTCATGCATCGACTTATTTGTACTTCATGGATATATGTCTATGTTTGACGTACGATTTCAGCAGTGAAAAGATGTCAGGTATAAAACCTTAGACTCTACAAGCACTTCACAAGGGATAAAAGTAGAGAACTCCGGAAGGGGAAGGGAAATAACTCGTCACAATCTCATGTGCATACAAACACGTTTAAGCGTAGCACGATGGCGTTACGATAACCAGGGGAGACAACCGTTCAAGTGACACAATCATACAGAAACGTTAACACCCTTGCAAAATTCGTACAGTTGATATTGAGTATTTAATCCATGTATAGCAGTTGGTATAGCGGGACTAAACTCTTCTCACAGCTCGTGTTTTGTATGGCAAAGGGCAGGAAGTTACTTGTTCGAATATAGTTTCCATCGAGTGTTTGACTTTCTCGTCTTCTCGCATGAACGTAAATTTCTGTAGCAGATTTGTAAAAACCAGGAACATTTCCATCCTTGCTAAAGTTTCTCCGAGGCAGATCCTTGGACCTAAAATGAAAGTATCGTATAGTAAACGTAAATGCAAATGCCTATACATGTGGGTTCCGTTGAGAGTGCAGTCAAACCAGTAGCACCAGAGTAACAACATAAATTCATAACAAATGTTTATCCACACTTTCCATAACACACTACAAGTACAAATGAATGATGAAATCGAGCAGGAAATACCACATTCAAAGGACACAGCTACCAATAAAAATCACAAGGAGGCATGAAAAATACACATACACGAAAACCAATGCAAAAGCAAACGAGACACTAAAAGAAACTTAAAAGAAGGGGAAGACAAACAACTTTAGCCTTTTTTAGAAGCTTTAGCGTCTCATTGTCATCAACTGGTTATTCGTTGTTTATAAAAAGAGCACCGCCTGCGGGTGACTGACGCTCATCTGTTTAGTTTCAAAGGTATACCTTATATAGACTTTTTTGGGAAGGAGGGGGTTCGTCCCGAGAATTAAAAAGAAACGTATTGGAACACACCCGAAGACTTTTGTTGTTGTTGTGAGTAAAGAAATGAAAAAAATGAAAAAGTAAAAAACATATTCGGGAGGAGGGTAGTTGGACCCCTACCAACCCCCTTAACAATTTTGTTATTGTTGCTAATTTAGAAAGGCAAAAAAATGAAAAAGTAAACAAAAATATGTTTTAGAGGGGAGGGGAGGGTTCCCCCCACCCCAAAAAGAATTCTTTGTTGTTGTGAGTTTAGATATGAAAAAAATGAAAAGGTAAAGAAAAATCAGGGCGGGGGTAGGACCGCGTCCCTTCCTTTGAAGACTTTTGTTTTGTTGTGAGTGAAGAAATAAACAAATTAAAAAAGTAAAAATAAAATCTATACCAAGAACGGTTCCTTAGAAAGTGTACTTCAACAAAAAAACTTAACCAAAGTTAAAAAGGGACATAATTTTCACAAAATACAGTCAAGAGTTATATAACTTGTTCTGGGGATTGCAATTATGATATCAGACGACTATTTTAAGTTTCAAAGCTCTACCGTGAATAGTTACTGAGAAAAGTGGACTTAAACAAAAAACTTAACCAAAATTCTATGTGAAAAGGGGGCATAACTTTGACTAATTGCATTCAAGAATTATGAAACTTGTCCTGGTGGTTGCTATTATGATTTAATACAACTATGTTGAGTTTCAAAACTCTACCTTGAATAGTTACTGAGAATAAGTGGACTTTAACAAAAAACTTAACCAAAAATACGACGGACGACTGACGACGGACGATGGACGACGGACGTTGGACGACGGACGCCAAGGAAGCTTTGACATTACCTCATCTGTCTGAAACAGACGAGATAAAAATGAGGAAAGAATTCGAACAGAATGCCACATACAAAGTGCACTGCCACCCCAAGAAACACAAGGAGAAGACGTGGAAATAAAATAATGGTTGACAATAGAAGTACCGTCTTGGAACGGTCAGCGACAACAAACCATGGTACTAAACGATTATTGAATAATGTACCGCTACGGGGGATAAGCACTGCGATGAGTTTGGTTGCATACCTGACTTTGTTAATGTAACACACATACCTGTTGAAAACGGCATGAACGCTGGGTTTTTCTTCAGTTTACCATTTTCAAGGAATCGTTCCGGGTTGAAAACTGTCGGTTGATCCCAGTGGCGTGGGTCCATATTGGAGGAATATAAATTACCATAAATCAGGCTTCTACGTGGTATGGTAAATCCACTGAGTGTGGTCTCCACTTCATTTGTATGTGGCAGTGATGCTGGTGCTGGTAAAATAAGCCAAACAATATTAGTTAATAAATATTTCGATTAAAAGTTAAAACGCAATACGGCTGTTTAAGTTCTGTTTTCTGATACATCAATTTCTATGTCAAAGTGCAGCTAAGAAAAATACAATCGTGGGCTCTATATCATGGTTAAACAAAATGGAGAATGCATCTATTGTGGTTGCCTTAAATATTTACATTCTATTCAGCCATCCTTATAAAATGATGGGTTTATACCACCGTACAAGCATGTCCACAAGATTGGCTGGGATTTATATATTTCTTTAAATGAGGAATGTACGGGCGTTTTGAGATTTACAGATATTGACAGGTTATTGCTTTAAAGAGGCAATCGGATCATTTCGACTATTGTTAAAAAATAGACATCGGAAGTAACGTAGGAGAAAAGTAGTTTCAAAATGGCTGACGAAGCGAATCTATGTAATTGCTCTGGAAAGTATGATTTTCTTTTAAGTATTAGGACTACGAGGCAGACAAACCATTTAGATAATGTTGAATTTTGTTTCCCTGATCAGATGACATATATAGCACAAACCGCATCACGTACCGAGAATTCAGCTATATTCATACACGTACTTTCAAGATCTATTTCCGAACTGGACGCAATTGCCGCGATGTTGCGATTGCTAGAGAAGTTGTTGTTTAAAGATATGTTGTTGCTCTTAAGATATAAATTCTAGTTGGAAAGGTTTCAAATTAAAGCAAACCAGTTACATGTGTATAATCACTGAACTTCGTTGTATGAGGTGGAACGTCTATTTAACAATGCTTCTAAACATGTTTGTTTAAAAATAATGAGTGTAGTTTAATATAATGAAGAACAAATTTACCTATATTTGCCATTCGTTGTATTTCTAGCAGTGTAGCTTCAATATAAGGCAATGCTGTTCTGTCAGACCATGATGTCTGTCTGGTACCACATTTCTGTAGAAGCAACATTTGAAAAGTGAATTCCACTTTAATACTGAATTGCAAAACAGCAACAATATGCATTTGGGTAAATGTCAGAACGCTAAGTATTTCTTTACGTTTGGTGGTGTTAACATTTGATATTTAGAATGTTATTAGTGAACCCGACGGGGTTTCAGCCCACGACCCATACGGAGTCAGCGCCAAGCACTATTTAAAAGTAACAGCGACTATATTTATAGTGCCACCTAGCGACAACACAAAACCAAAATAAATTGTTCAAATAATGCTGATAATTATAGTCGTCGTCTTTACTTCAGTAGAGGGTGTACAGACGGCATTGCTGCACCAACTTGATAATGTTACTGCTTATATATTTCACAGACAGACGCGCCACATGGTTTCAACAACTGTCTGCGACAACAGCAAATATTTCAGTATAACATTGTATAGTTACACCGTGACTACCGTCTATATACGGAAAAACTACGCATATAATTAGTCGCCGGCTTCCGGCTTCTATTTGTATTCCCTTTTCATTTTGCACATCGGGCTCGGAAATGAAAACATCCTTTCGATTTTTGCAAATGTTACTCGGCTTTGAAAAAATCCTTTCGATTTTTTGGTATTCTCCATTCCATAAACATATCGAGGGTTCAGAACAAGACTATACTAACTCCAATATGAATACATAGGATAGTCCTGAACCCTCGATATTTTGCGCATGCGAAATCGCTATTTCAAGACCTAAGGAAATACCTTGTACCTCGACGCGCTCGGCAGACGAGTCGTAACAATAATATTTCGGCATGGATTCTGACCATTAATTTACCGCACGAATACTTAGGCATATTCTACACATTCGTGTTAAATAATATTTGTAGTAAGCCTACTGTTAATTTCTATGGTATGTTATACGTTGTACGTTTTATTTTCAATATATCTGTAGGCCGGAGGCCCGTGAGATTGACACATATCAATACACAACATAGTGGCAAAATGTGAAAACAGCAATATCAATACAATGTTATACATATCATACAGCAGGCAATACTTCTCAAATTAAATAAATAGAATGTGATTGAAGCTTCGTTCTAGTTTTGTATATTTAGTTTGTAAATATACGGAGAGGCCAATACTCTAAAACTAGGGTAGGACGGTTGGATGGGGCTAGTTTAAACGGAGAAGGTGGGGTTAATGATTTAATATATAATTGTTTTAACGGCTATATACCTTAGCAGGTGATTAATAATAGTTTTACTTGTATTCTAAACGCAATGAAATGAAATGTTCGACCATCGTAGGCAAAACAAAATGTCTGAAGAAAACAAAAACATCTTCATATCCCAGGCAATTATATGTATAAAGAAATACGATGCCATCTTTGATGCCATCTGTGGCGGGAAATTAAATATTTGGACATTGTAAGATAAAAACAATATATTAAGGGAACAGATCCTATCTCAGTTTACATATAGTTATATACATAACAGTGCAATATAAATGTGTTTCGTGAAAAATGACAGTTATAGAAATACAAACATATGCAAGAGAAGTTGACATTTGAATGTTAATACAACAGTATTTCAAAATGAAGATATGAGAACATTGAACATTGACAACAAATGGTATAAGAAGACAAAATAATTATTTTGATTATATTTAACAATTCATTCGTATAGTTGGGAATGATGTGGACCGTAGCTATATTTAGCCTGTTTCGGAGTAGATTTCAAGGTCGCACCAGAAGTAAACATTTCTGTCGAGTACGCATGCGGATGCAATGCAATTCGCACTTTAAGTATACCATGCTAAGTTGAGAGGGACGTCATGCAATATTAACATTATTTGGCCACCTTTATTGATCAAAATAGGTAAATCAAGTAACAAGCAACATTTCATAATATAGCTCAATTGCCAGCGAGTCCGTGCCTAGCATCAATAACTGAGTTTTTTAGTTTTTTGGTCCGAGTTCGACACCATCGGGAGGTAGATTTATTTTCATTACAATATTATATATTGCGTTGGTCATCTACAGTTGTACTTACACGACTACTAATTAATGTTTGCTTGAATATCATTAATTAAAAACATTGTATAACATGTCTATTTTTAAGCTAATCACTAATAACGATATGGTTTCATTACACAAAACATATTGCGTGTTCAATATTTGCAAAATTCAGTTTGTGCTATTAAGTCACTTTTGTTTCATTTTTCTACATATTCCCGTCAAATATTTCACAATAATTATTTTGCTAAACATTTCCCCGAGTTATGTAAAAATGTAAAAGAAAAAACCGTTCCCATGGGAATTACCTCTTGTATTGCTTCCTGACATTTCTTCTGAACATCCGGGTTTTCTTGCATGAACAGTATGCACCAGTTTATTGTATTAGATGTAGTTTCAGAGCCGGCGATGAACAGGTCCATGATCACTCGAAATATGTTACCCTCTGAAAAACATTATGCAGCTTGAAAGAACTAATTATATTACTAAAATATGCTGACAACTCGCTCATACTTGTCGTTCCGTAATTCCTGGTCCAATTCGCTCAACGTTACTCTAACTAGGCCTCTGAGTTTATTTAAAGAATGTGTAGGGCCTCGAATGGATGAGAATATTTAAAATGCCGAAATTCAAACCGTACGGAAATGATCCGTTTTGTTACTGTCCACGACTACTTCATGAGTTACCAAATGGTACACGCGCCAGATTCAACGGTTGTAAATTTCGTGGTTTAACCTCGCCAAAGTGCTATTCGACCTCATGACCTTCGGATCAAGTGTAGGTCGCGAAAAACTGTCAACAAACGTAAGTGTATTCATATGTTTCCATTTTGTCTGAGTATTATCATCAAATTTTCAAAAATCGGGGAATAATATGCGATGAAGACTTTATTTAACATTTCAGACACCGTAAAGTTGATAAATTTATTTTCAATTTGTAGTCGTGGTGTTTATCAGTAAGCTAATTTAGCGGTGAATTAGGATATGTAGCTAAACAAAATAATATTGTCGCATTTTCGCACTTTAGAAAGATCCTAAAGCAAGCTTGAGGAAGTTGTAAGGTGATCCGTACATGTTGGAGGACAAATCTATCCCGAGGTCGTTAGGGAAAGGGAACTACTTATACTATATTGCAAGAGACTCCTCTATCGCAAAGGAGGTAGTCCTTTCCTTAATGATACGAGGGTCATGCAAAAAGTTCTGTCACTAATGGGCTTCCGTAGTTTTATCCCAAGTATTTCTTAAAACGTTTCATTGTACTTGAATGGTGTGTCCAATAGCTAACGATATCCGTTTATTTTGTGCAAATTGCTTTTCAAATGACCGAGTTATTTCAAATTGAAATACATGCAGTCATATACACTGACCAATTTACTTTTCACATTGTAAAATGGACGAAAAGACTGAAATTCGTAGCTATATTAAATGCCGCATTAGGCTTGATATAGATATTTGATGAATTGTGTGGTATATATGGACCTCATGCCATTTCAATGCGCACAGTTGTTAGGTGGGTTAAAGCTTTTAAAGCTTCGAAATTATCTGTCGAAGATGATACCCGTTCTGGTAGGCCTAAAACCTCTGTTACCAAGGCAAACATCGCTGCTGTAAAAGTTGTGGTCGAACAGGATGCGCGATTGTCGGTGAAAGATATAGCCTTGTTCATCTGGTCATACAGTCACTGGACGAATCTACAATAACTCTGTACTGAAGAAAGTGAAAGAGTTTTGCAATAAGAAACGTCCAAGCAAAGGATGGTCAGGAGTCCATTTTATACACGACAACGCCTCCTCTCACAAGTGCGAGGTTGTTAAGTCTTTTTTGGCTTCTGAAAAGGTGGAAGTTGTAAACCATCCGCCTTGTTCACCTGACCTGAGTCCCTGTGACTTTTTTTTATTTCCAAGGCTTAAGAAAATGCTTTCTGGAAAGAAATATAAGTCCAGAAGTTCTCTTGACAGCGCCATTTATCAGTGTCTCCAACAGATACCAAAATAATACTATTTATCTGCTTTTCGCGATTGGATTGAAAGTTTACAAAAATGTGTTTCGGTAAAGGGGGAATACTTTGAAAGTTTGTAATAACAATAATTTTGATAAAACGTAGCACTTAAGAAATCCGAACCCAGTGACAGAACTTTTTGCATGACCCTCGTATAGCTGTAAAAACTTACTACCGGCGTAACGTTAGCAGCAACTGCAGTAATAGCAGTAACAGCAGTAATGATTGAGGCACACAGGGAAGAATGGGCTTGCCCAACTGTATAGCCTCTTTAAATAAAGTCATTATTATTAGTATTATTATTATTATTGCTGTAAACCAATGATAATGGCAGTGATAAGCATCAACGCAGATAATATTACTAGCAATAAGAGAATGGTCCGATTATGATTCACTGTTGATACAACAAGCAATAAGAGGAACATGAGTGAGAGGGTTGTACTGCTGCTAGCAATAACATTGAAGGGTAGTACTGCCTTTTTTCTAATAGTAATAACATTACAGAATAGGCCTATAACTGCACATTAACAATAACCATTATCATTGATTTACAGCAGTTATAGCTGTAATACAGCTACATCTTCAAGCAGTACCTGCAGTATTACTACACGCTAACTTCACACCGGTACACTTACTGCTCAATCTACTACATCGAAAATGTGATTAAAGGAACAGTAATTACAGAACTTACTGTTGAAAATATTGGCATCTGTTTCTTGTTTCTTGGCTTGAATATACAGATCAATGAAATCTCGTATATCATCGTTGTCAAACGTGGCTTCATGTTCACTGATCTCTTGATAGATATGTGACTTTACCCAATTTAGGACATCATTTCTTTTATCTAACTTTTCTAAAGCCTGGATAGAAGACACCGTACAGTAATGCACACTACTTGCTTTTACGATACAGGATATTAAATACTGTTCTGAAATGCTGTTGTATTTTTGAACATTATGCACATTATAAAGGAAAACAAGCGCATACAGTTTTCGCGTCTATTCAATGATTGCCATTTTAACTAAAATTTGTGATTTGCATTAGTTATTACATCTACCTTCACTATTTATAGGAATATAAGTACAGTACCTTGTTTTAAAAAAACCTATAATCAGATATCAAACATAACTGGTACATGAACAATTCGTCATCAATTCTATTCGTACCTCTCCGTTGATTAGCCTGTTAATCCAATTGTTTTTAATATTTTTTGAAATACCTCCACTTGCAAACAGCATATCCAATTTATGTATAATAGTGTGGTATTCTTCGTCCACATAATCATGGCTGAAATGATATTAAAATATGTTCATAACAATTTAGTCACGTTTCCCCAAAAATATCATCAAATGAAAAAACGACTCCTGAACAAACCACGAAACATCGGACTTAAGAAAATACGTCTGCAATACAATTGTTTCTAAGAACTTAATGATGTTAAGACAAATCTCTATTTTAAAACGATGGTTAGCAAAAACGGAACAGAGCAGTTTATTCGCTTTGAGTTTTTACAATGTCTACTGATCAAAAGAGCTTACTCGCCAATTTGTATTTCGATAATATTTTTATGAATAATGTAAAAGTGCTCTGAAGGGACCAACGTGACAAAATTTACATTGATTTTAATTGACAATACATTTCAGTCATAAATACTATAGCATACTCAATCGTAATCAGTAGAAAATATATCCAGTGGCTTGTGAAATAGTACCAGCGGGTTATCATTTTTTACCAATATAATATTATTATCGGTCTCTTATATCTTGAATTAATTTTCACATTTAATTGTGTTGTACTGGACAGTGGGTTTAAACATTATTATCAATTTTTCTTTGTTTCTCATGAGTTTTATCACATCCCTGTAATAACAATGAGTTTGACTACATACTCGTATATAACGACGTCAACGTCATTTCAAATTTTGTTACATTGTCAATTGATATTCGTGTCACCGAAAAGAATTGCATTTATAAAACGCAAAGTCAGATTTTAACATTTTTTGCAGTTTTATACAGAGGAAATGTCATGCTAACAGAAAATGCAAAAAAAACACTAAAAATCGCTATTTTTATCAATAAGACGGGTTTTCTCGTGGAACACATCTACATTTTAATCACTAATGTGACTGGTAAAATACTATAGTAAAGCCTCAATATTTAGACTACCATTGGGACGCTTAAAACTGGTCTTGATATTTAGTTGTTCTTAATATTGAGGTTGAATAAAGAGCAAATAAGTAAAATGGATTTGAAAAGTGCGTGCTTAATTTCCAGTTGATCTTATTATTGAGGTTGTATTGAAGTGAAATTTTACTGTACTTATCTATGAAAGATATCTAATATATTTAATACAATGAATGTCAGAGAACAGAAGATTTGTTTAAGTGACTTTTTTTATAATAAAGTTTATTGTCAGTACAGTGAAACCTCAATAATAAGACCACCCTTGGGAATCTTGAAAACTGGTCTTAATATTGAGACATCTCACCGTTTTGCAAACACAATGCCATATATAACATTCGTGATGATCATAGATGTCAAAAGTCGAGGATCTGTAGGTTCTCCTTCTGTGGCAGTAAGATAATCGGTTGCAGCATCAACTTCAAACAGTATTTTGTCTTCTATACTAGTTTTTCCCACACCGAAGTCCCTTAGTGTTTGCAGCACGAACTTCCGTAGCACTTTCCAAGCATGTCCGCTCTGCCATACAATACCTGTGTAAGATTTAAAATAATTCGATTGGTTTTAGTTATCATAAGAATTTTTTTTTTTTCATTTTAATTAATAAGCTACTCACAGCAAGACAAAAAAGGTAATTAACTAGTATTTTATCTTCAATGCTAGTTTTGACCACACTGAAGTCTCTGAGTGTTTAAGTACATATTTTCCAAAAACTTTCCAGTCATGTCCGCTCCACATAACGCCTATATTTGATATAAAATACTCAGTATAATTGTCGTGCGAGTTTTCTTCCATTTCAATCAATAAACTACGCAGGTCAAAGTTAAAAAAGTCCCATCGATGTTTTCCTATCAACCTGCTTAATAAGCTGCGCTCAATTTTCCCCCACGTCTGTGTTTAGTCTTTATCCGGAGAGGAATATTTTTACAATTACTTACGAAGTGTCGACTCTCAAACAACTTCTTCCCTCCTATCTTATTCAACATATTAGCGCAAAAACGCCACATGCTGCAGCCCTGCTTTCAGTAAAGATATTTGCTGCTCCCGTTTCGTAACGTTTTGCAATTTGGTTCCCCGTGTGCAGTCAATGTGATACGGTTAGCAAGGGATACAATACAATGTACAAAACATTCGCGACTTCTAGCCGTAACTGAAAGCAAGGCTGGTTTCAGTGAATACAACTGTGTACTTGTCTTGAGAACAGAGAGGTGAAACGTTGGTTACTTTGGTCGTTCAAACATAATACTTGAATGGACTTAATCTCCCAATGTTGTGTATAATTCAAGATCTAAGTATTATTATTATACGTATGAAACATTAAATATACTCGATCTAGATTGTGTAAGATCTTGTTGTTGAAATATCCCAAAATGGGGATTGTATAATTGTAAAGGAGATTATATACGCTAAATTGTATAACTTTCTAAAATCTTTAATACAAATGTTTAAGCAATATTACTGGTAGTAAGGAACACAGGTGGCCGGTGCGTAGCCATGACATTAAAAAAAAAAAATATCCAAAAAAATTTTTTCACTCTGTTCTTATAGTAAGATAAAGGTGTCCAACTTCATACGTATTTGCGATGAAAATATATACACACATTTGCTTTGACGTTTTTTTCAAAACCATTTCTCAACCGATTTTTATCACTGAGGTCTTAAAATACACACAAGGGATTTATGTCGACAGTGTATATACTCAAAAACTATTCACAAACAGAATAGACTGTTTTTTTTAACGTCAAACATCACGAATGGCTAGGTCGGACAACTTCCTACCGTTAGACCGAGTCGGTGTTTTCAGAACAAAACTACTATAAATCGCTATTCTCCTGACGAACCACTTTAGATTTCAATAAGGAACATTTAAAAAAGTATATTGCAATATCAAACAACTTACAAATCGACATGCAGACGCCAAGATCGCTATTTTTTCGCTCGCAGTTTTCACTCTAAGCGGACACTGCCATCGTTAAAGTGTGACCCGGAAGTAATCGGCAGTTACAGCAGACTGGTATCCGGTTCAGTCTAAAAACAATCATTTAACGCTTGAAGCCGAGAACCTGACTTATGTAAATAAAACGCATGAAAATACGAATATAAACGTGCAAATGGGAAACGATGTCTTCTTTCAACGCATTTCAACGCGAAGCCTTTGAAATCATACGCAATGGACACAATCTACTGTTACTAGGAGCTGCAGGGACTGGTAAAACACATTTTATTAAGAATATTGTTAAAACTCTGCAGGAAGAAAATAAGAATGTTTCTGTGACCGCATCAACTGGGATCGCTTGCTGCCTGTACAACAATGCCCAGACTATTCATAGATGGAGTGGAATTGGAGATGGAAGGTACGGCAAAGATGAAATTCAGAATATTGTTAGGAACAATGCTAACTTTGCTTCAAACAGAAAGTCAATCAATCGAACCGATGTTTTGGTTATTGATGAATGTTCCATGATCAGCAAACGGTTTTTCCTTTGCTTAGATGAAGTATGTAAATTAAGAAATCCAAACTTACCATTTGGTGGGATTCAGATAGTTTTAGCAGGAGATTTTACACAACTACCACCAGTTCCCAGTGTATTATTAGGTGATGAAGGCGAATTTTGTTTCGAGAGTGAACTTTTTCGCGAAGCCTTTCCCCATAGAGTGGTGTTAAAAGAAGTTCTTCGTCAGACAGAAGTGGAACTAATACATGCCATACAAGAAGTCTCCATGGGACTTATATCACCAAAAACAGTGGACTTCATCAAAACACTTCAAAGACCATTGCCCCCTCATGATGAAAATGTGAAGCTATTTTCTTCTAACGATAAAGTTGACGAGTACAACCGTTTGAAAGTTGTTGAATTCCCAGGACAACTTTATGAGTTCAAGTCCCGTGATGAGGGTGACAAAGGACACTTGGTAAAAATGTTGGCACCCCAAACACTATGGCTGAAAATAGGGGTTCCAGTGATATTAATTCGAAACATCACAGATGTATTAGTGAATGGTCTGCGAGGTGAAGTCTCAGACATTACAGAAGACGGGCCAGTGATTTCATTCAAATCAGTCAATATGACAGTTCCCATGGAGAAGCTTAGTTTTTCAGGTAAGGCATAACATATATATATGTGTTTAGATATTATGAATCTACCTTGCAAAACCCAAACACTTTTTTGGTTAAATTTTGTTATATTTAATAATAATACATATATTTTACACACAATTGCAAACAACTTGCAGTTTTCCCACTTAGGTCAATATTAGAGGTGAATGACCTTAGAAAGATTCTTTCATTAATCACAGTGATCGAAGCCAGCCAAACTTCAATTTACACAATTCAATTTCATACAGTTAATAGTTATTGTTGGACAATAGATTTGTTTTATTGTGTATGTGGTATTTATACAAACGCCTTTACTTGGCGCATTGATAAATAGTATATAATGTAAATAAATAATGTAAATAATTTTATTTCGAATTTTTGATATTAGTTTTCAGTCCTTCAAGGAATATGGACATTGCAGTGCGGGAACAGTTTCCAGTGAAGCTAGCTTTTGCCATGACGATACACAAATCCCAAGGGCTGACTCTTGATAGGTATACTGTAATGTAAATAAAAAATATAATGCAACTTAGACATGTTAGAGTTCTGTTACATTTTACGCTCTGAGTCTGTCAACAATAAGGTATATAGGATCCACTTGGGTTCCATAACTAGTGCTTTCTTCAGTTTGATTTTAAGAGCCTGACAGCTTTTCTTTTTATTTAAATAGGTGTAAGGAGATAACTGACCTTAAAAATGATTTAAATAAATTAAGACCAAAAATTAAGTGTTTACAGGAAGCAGACCCTACCGATGCAACAGTCACTTAATTTTATGTTGTTTATTTAATATGGCCTTTTTTACATTAAAAAAACTTGAAATATTGCCTCTCAGCTCTGGAAATGATTACAAAAAAGGTTTGACGACATATATGGATGATGTTACTTCCACTAAACATGGATTTTTGTAGGCCTAGACTTCAATGCTGCCAACTGCTCTAGCTGGATCTGCCATATTTCAGTCTAAGCGGTGTAAGCACTGACCAAGACCAATATAAATAATTGACCAACCCAATGTTAAGCATTTAATACAAATATAAGAATAGAAAGTAGACATTTTTAAACATAAACACTGTTATGCCATAATTGGACACCATATACACATGTACTTCTAAACCTGAATTGATAGAAGCTCTAATGATTGATAAAGATCAGTGGAAACTTTTATAATTAAAGTCCAATAAGACATACATATTATGAATGACATGTTAACATTCTTTCAGTGTTGAGATCGACTGTCAGGGCATCTTCAAACCAGGACAGTTGGGTGTGGCTATTGGAAGGGCTCGAACATCAGACGGTTTAAGAGTTATCAACTTCAAGCCGCAATACTGTATTCCACAACCTTATACCATTCGAAACTTCCTGAATGAAAGATCTGAAGAAGTGTTGGCTGACAAAAGTTGTTGCAGAGCAAAACAGAACAGGTAAACAAAAAAAATCATACCTTGAATGTATTTTCCAGTGTGTCTCTCAAACTTGATTTCAGACTTCTTTCCTTGCACAGTCCTTATCGTCATGGAGTAATATCTCTTCCTGAAGTACTGTGAGTGTGAGTTCTGTACTCGTTTATTGAATACAAGCCAGTTACAATCTTATAACTTTGATTTTTGTTTCCGTGTTGTGTTCAGGTTTTGCCTTTCTTTTTTTCCTAGGATTGGTTGGTTTTATACAGTCATATGGAAGAGCGGCAACTCTGTTCTTGCCAGCATTTGCTTTTGTTGATACAATATTCTGGCACAATATTATACTATTTAATGCTCTTCTGTACTGGAGTGCATTCGGATTAGCATTTGCACCGTGAAATGTAGATCGTTGTTGGTTGAAAGTATTTTCAATTACATCAGAGTTAACCAGCCCTGGGGTTACATAAACGTTTGAAGGGGCCCCATTCTTAACTAAAATTGCTTTGCACAGCTGTGTGAACCCAATAATACATGACTGTATGTCTTCATGGCATTGTACTGACATGATGCACTTTTTGTTTTTTGCTTTGGTTGTCCAGCTTTTAAACCAGTGAGCTATTGCCATCAAGTCCTCTAACCGTGAGTCTTGTATGGTTTTTATTGGTCGCATATCCCGGAAAATGCTTATCAGCTTTGATGATACCTTCAACAGTTGAATAACTCCATTCAGTACACAACCTCTATCACCCATAGACTTTTGGTATTGTAGAAAAAGATGTAACATTTCAGTACAAAGGACATCCTCTGCCAGGTGGTTTCTCATTTTTTCCTGATTACTTGGATATATATGTTCATTTGTCAGTTTCCTGTGCAATTGTAAAGCATTAGTTCTGTCCCAATTGAAGGCGTCAACAAACATTTTCCACAGAATGGTGTCATTTGAAGGCAATGTGAGGGTTCGTGTACTTTTGTCACTTATGCCGCTCTTGATTATATTATTCCTGATTTTCTTAATGACATGGGAAGGGTCCATCATAAATACCATGGGTGTGAACATACATGGACTGTTTGAGGTAAAGGTTGTAGAATTCTCTCCAATATTCATTTTCATGAAGGTTCTGTTGGACTGCGCTCCGTCCATGCATGTGTAAAGAACTCGGAAGCTGAACACTTTCAATTTGTCCACGGCTTCCCAAAATAATGGGTACAGCTGTGGTGCCTGTACCCCATCAGTGATGAAATGGGCAATGGGAAACCTAAATCCAGTAATACCTAGGAAAACAAGCTGAAGTGCATGCGTCCCTAGCTGTTTTTGTTGCTTGCCTGTTCTCATTACTTGGGTAATGTTCCCTTCATCTCCAACATCCACAAGTCCAGCCAGTTCCACCACATCTCCATTTTTACTTATTTGAATGTCGGACTGGATTGACATTTCATCCAGAATGATTCCGCCCATATATCCCTCTTCAAGAATCTTCTTGCGCTTTGCCTCTTCCAGCATCCAATGAAAGATGTTATTGTCGAAACCGACATCTTGTTTAATCTTGTTTTTATAGCTTATCAGCACAGACCTTGAAGGTAGAACAAGGTATCCTGTTTCCCTAAAAGCCTCATAAGACTGTGGACTACGACAATACCACTGGAGACATGTCACTATCATTTCTCTTGACCATCTTCTACCCCTTGGGTCACGGCTCACATTTTGTGCCTGACTGAATATTAGCTCTACCATTTCATCAGTTGCCCCAGGAATCAATTTCTTGATGCCATCCTTTGATGGTTGAAGCGGCATTGTTGCCTTTTCTATCTTATTTGGATGTATTTTTGCATTCTCTGTTGTGTTTACAAGAGCAACATTTGCTGTTTTCTGTCCAAATGTCATTTTTTGACATATTCTACATGTGTTTATAAGGGCATTCAGGGGGATTAATTTCTTACATATTACTGATCTAACTTTGCGTTCTTCCTTTTCACTGCTTTTCCATTTTTCCAGTGTATGGAATCTACTGACCTGTATTGATTTGGTCACACATACACCTTCACAAAGTCTTATACTCTGAACAGATCTCATAACAATCTCAACACCTTCTTTACTGCAAATGTAGTTATTGCCAATGAAAATATCTGATAATTCAACTTTCTTACCACTAACTTGAAGTTCCCATTGCCCATTTTTAAAAAAACTAATAGTCTTGTATATCTGGTTGCCATTACTTGAGTAGTCATATCCCAAAGAACATGTTATACTGTTTCTATCTTCTTTAACTGCACTGTTTTCAGGAAAGTATTGTTTAATGGCTTCAAATTCAATGGTTGGTGTGCTATTTTCTATGGGTTTTAATTGTAGTCCTCTGTAGATGGTGGAAGTAGTCTTTGTCTTTTTCAAATCACGTTTGGCTGTTGGAAATAGCTTAAGAATATGCTGGCTTAGGTTTCTAGCATTTGTTCTTGTATTGAAACTGCCATTTTCTTTCATTTCAAATTCAAAAGCTGCTTGCAGTATTTTGAACTCTACTGAGTGCATTGGGCTCTCACATACCCTTGAGAGAAGCCTGCAAAACAAAATACTGAGTTATTTTTGTATACTCTTTGTACTTCTCACTATACTGCTCCATATTTGAAAAATAAGCAAATGCTATATAATCTGAGTTCAATATCATGTCTGCCCATCTATGATTGATTGTAGTTGTACATGTTATGCTCATTGTATTTAGACAGTATGTAATACATGTAAATCATAGTTCTTTTGCTTTATTTTAAAGAAAAGAACAGAAATATATTTTTTTACAAATTTATATTTTGAGTTAGTTTATATAAGATTAATATAATTCAAAGTGTACTGAAAACATGTTTACACTGTTAGTACACAGGGTTGGGTGCACAATGAATTAGTATATAAAGCTTGTATTACAATAATTAAACATAAGGTAATATATATTTGTAGAACTATCCATCACCACTATACATATATTATATATTCACACACGTGCATGCAAACTAATTTACTATGATGGTCAGTAATATAATTCTAAGCAATCATTACAAAACAGTTGTTTCTGTCTTTGCAGGTTAATCCAGACAGAAGCGCACACAGGCATTTTCACAGTGCAAGAACTCTTATCAATGGAAGAAGACACTTTAGTTGAACAGGTTGAAATTGAAGAGTTAGACTTTGAAGAAGCTATTCCTCTTATGACAGATGAGCAGTTTGCACATATAGACTTACCCAGCGATTTAAATGTCCACCAAATACTTGCAAGCCTGAAATGTGAGCCTGTTCTGACCCCAACGCAATATAATGTGAACAACATTCTAATTGATGTCGACAAGCATAAGTACAACAGATTTTGCAAACAAGTGTACGAGAAATTGCTTGCATTAATTTCTACATTAAACAAAAGTGGCAGCCCACAGTCAGCAGACCCTGTTCCAGCAAAGGACCTTAGCTCCTTCTATGCGAAAACACATGAATACTTGAACAGTACTGAATTTAGAGTCGTCTGTCTGACAATGTTCAATGACACTGCATTTACCGAGGATCATTTACATATCTGTTATAATGTGTCAGTTGAAATTCGAAAGTTCTTGCTAAAAAAGAAGGCAGAAGTATTTCCAACCTTAGACAGGCAAATCACTCAGAGAACTTTATCTGCTGCTTCGCATGCTAGAGTAAGATATGTAGGGGGGTATTGCGTGGCAAAAGTCAGAAATAAGTACATGCAAAAGAAAAAAAGTAACATGTATAAGGTTGACGAAGAGAGCCAGACAATTTTCAAGGAGACAGTTGGTGCGTTAGTGATTTTAGATACCCTTCGACTTGATGAACAATATGTAAAAGCAACCACCACCAATCCGGATTCGTTAGTAGATATAGACAGGCGACAAAACATTCACCGTGGACTTACCAGTATTTCTGATGCCCTTCTTGATTTTTTCCTGAAACTTTGTGACAAATGCCTTTCATTATTTGTTGATGAAAATTTGAACAAACAAGGAAGTGACATATTTCAATTTATTTTGAATGAACTCACAAAAGATGAAAACTTGTATTTACAATATGAAACAACAGTGGAGATGGCTGAGGCCCCAATACAATTCCAAGAAGAAACAGATGACCCCACAATGAGAAAGCAACAGATCAGAAACATCTACAAGAAGATAGTGAAGCTATTCTTGATGGTGATGCTCAACCAGTTTAGGAAAGACATACTCCATAGTTTCGAAGTAACAAAGAAAATGGCGCACAGAAAACAAGTGCGAGTGCAAGCCCCAAAGTCTGTGCGAAAACAAACCGTCACAATTAGTTCAATAGATGATGGTCAAGAACCAAGTACTTCGGGATCAAATGTCGCAAAGAAGCCAACGAAGAGAAAGGAATTTGCACAAGACGTACCAGTTCCAAGTACATCAGGATCCAATGTAGAAAAGAAATCAAAGAAGGGTGATGAAGAGGAAGAGTCTGAAGATGATGTGATCTGCCAAAGTTGTGGCACAATAGATAAAGACTACCAATGGGTGCAATGTGATAGCTGTAAGAAGTGGTTTCACCGCAGTTGTGCAGGTTTAAAACACCATTTAAAATGGAAAAAAGTTAATAAGAAGGGAGCTAAATACTTCTGTGTTCAGTGTGAATAAACATTTGGACCAATGTTAAGGCCTAAAAGAAAAAAAACTGTGTTTATTGTAACCGACCATACCTTAAGCTTTGTTTAAATCTGAGCTTCTGTTGTTTTTACTGTTTCAGAACAGTTCTAAAGTAACAAAGGGGAAACATTGACAGCCAGATCCAAATAAATGCACAATGAAAAATGTTTAAAAAAGGGACACCAGTTCAATCTCACGAGTTTGGGACCATTGCCTCACACAGGTTATTTTCTTTTTGGCCTTATTTGGCAAATATGTTCATTGAATTTAAGCATTATTCATGTATATACATGTTTTTGTCATAGAGCTGGCCACTAGTTACATGTATTCTGAAATAATAGTTTTGTAAACACTTACCTTAAATGAAGCTAATTCTGTAAAGTTTACTTTGAGTTATTGTCATAATTTCAAAAAAAAAAAAATGCAATTTTCAATCATGTTTACAAGTGCATGCAACTTATGCCTACCTATCTACCCTATTTCTTTTTGAAAATGTTACCGGAAACAATGAATACATTTTTTTGGCCTTATGGGCCTATTGCCAGTTAAAGTAAACTTTTTCATTATAAGATCTTGATTCTACACAAATCACATTATAAATTTCATTTGTTATTTCCCATATTTCACATTATTATTGTGTAAAGTGTGTTGACCCAATCACAATAAAGGCATACTTTAAATTGGAGTGCTTTATTTTGTTGTATTTAACACATTGGAATCAAGGCCTTGTCAGTCTAAACATGATATATCTGGGGTTCATAACTAATGCAGTGCTTGGTTTGAATGCAAGGAACTTGCAGTTTTCCCACTTGAATCAGCAGTCAAGAAGGGGCGGGGCAAAATACCACAAACCTATTAATTAATTAAATAACCTAAGTGCTCAGATATGGCACAACACAGGATCTAACAGTGTCATGGGTTCTGAAAAGACAAGTACAGTACACAAGGCTCAAGCCCTAGACCTACGACTTAGAAGTCAAGTGATCTACCAACTGAGCATCTCTGGTGACACACGAGCCTCTGGACTTGTAATAGCAATACCGATGCACTTACAATTAATGGAGTTCACTATCCATTTTTACATATCTATAGTATAAGATTTATTTAAAGTCAGTAGGATCACAAACAAGGAAAAATTAAGCTTATACAAGCTTTTTTAATTTCTAAAAATGATAAAGAACATCAACAAAAAGTGTAAGACTGTTCAAAAGGGCAACACATTCAGTATATTACAGTAAAACCTCACCAAACGGACCACCTCAATAATAAGACCACCTCAAAATTTAGACCACAAATTTCGAGTCCATTTTGACAGGTTAGCTCTTTATTCAACCTCAGTATTAAGACCAACTCAATAATAAGACCAGTTTTCAATGGTCCCAAAGGTGGTCTTATTATTGGGGTTTTACTCTTTTATTTTAATGTATTGTCAATCGTTTTGAACACTAATAATATTTTCTTACCATGTGACAATACTCATCTTGAACATCTAATACAGGAACACTCGGCAATCAGAAAACGTAAACAAAATAAATTGATTACCAACCAAATATTGCGCGAAAACGATTGGTTTTCGGCTTACAAACAAATGTTTTTAGACTGAACCGGATACCAGTCTGCTGTAACTGCCGATTACTTCCGGGTCACACTTTAAAGATGGCAGTGTCCGCTTAGAGTGAAAACTGCGAGCGAAAAAATAGCGATCTTGGCGTCTGCATGTCGATTTGTAAGTTGTTTGATATTGCAATATACTTTTTTAAATGTTCCTTATTGAAATCTAAAGTGGTTCGTCAGGAGAATAGCGATTTATAGTAGTTTTGTTCTGAAAACACCGACTCGGTCTAACGGTAGGAAGTTGTCCGACCTAGCCATTCGTGATGTTTGACGTTAAAAAAAACAGTCTATTCTGTTTGTGAATAGTTTTTGAGTATATACACTGTCGACATAAATCCCTTGTGTGTATTTTAAGACCTCAGTGATAAAAATCGGTTGAGAAATGGTTTTGAAAAAAACGTCAAAGCAAATGTGTGTATATATTTTCATCGCAAATACGTATGAAGTTGGACACCTTTATCTTACTATAAGAACAGAGTGAAAAAAATTTTTTGGATATTTTTTTTTTTTAATGTCATGGCTACGCACCGGCCACCTGTGGTAAGGAAGAAAGTAATCGGTCATTTTCTGTTATATATATTCTAAAAAACTGTAGGAAAAATACAGTACGCGATCATTATTTACACTTAGTCATCACACGAAATATCTTTAAGTGCATAGCACAACAAGAAGCTAGTAGTGTAGCAGTTGTATATCAGTTATACTATGAAAAGGCCGGTGGTGACATTTAAAATTCAATATTTCACGATTTGAAATCGTGAAATCGTGAAATCGCAAAATGGTGAAATCGTGAATTCGTAAAGCCGTTCAAACATGGTTTTGCATATCAGCGCTGTGTTCATTAATCAAATCTTACTTTAACCACCAAGGCTATTTCTCTTCAACCGAACAATGTTTGTAACCTTGACCGAAATCCATTTAGGATCTAGAGTGACCAGCAATCTTAACATCTCGGCATTTTTTATGTTTCAAAACAAATCTTAACCTTTTTTCAAGATATTTCTTGTTTAAAGTAACTCGCGTTTTAAAGGAAATAAGTATATAATATATGGTATGTAAATCCGCTTAAAATACAGTATGCGACGAGGATAGATTAAATCAGATACAATCAAACAATACCTTTCCCCTCTTTAGTGGGTACTTTAAGTCTGTCCAACCAATGAGGTCGGTCACTGGTAATATCGGAATGTTTCACAAATGCGTCATGAATGGCATCGTAGCCGTTGACAAACACGAAGCTTTGTCCAAATACTTTTAATCCAATAATATCTCCGTATTTTCCCGTTTCTTCCGCAAGTGCATGGACCAGTTTGACCCGCTTCTTCCGTAAGTTGTTGAAGAAATACGCTGCACCGATGATCGGTAAGCCACGTGGTCCTGGTGGAAAGTTATCATTTCTCCGTGCTAAGATGTAATAACATAGTAAAAACACAGTTATGAACACCAAAATAACTGGTATATTTGTCACTAACAAACTCCCTGAATCCATCCCGCTGTAGTTTATACGTATCGACCTACTGAAACCTATTGTAGCTTACCGAATGAGTGTATGTCCGTAAAACGATCAGGTTCTGTATTTATACTTATTTACTTTCGCGGCCTTATTGTTAACCTTACACACGTACAACGTAATATTTTGCAATTAAGAAGAGTTATATTATATTGCAGGTTTACGTCCTATTTGTTTTAATCTGAGATATAGTCACGGATATGTATGTGATATAGCATAGCATACAATGTATGACTACGTCCCATCTTTTTACCCAAGATAATTTGCCGTGGCGTGGTGTAGTGTACAGATAACAGATACGAACATAACAGTTTAAAATCCCTTTGATACTTTTATTATACCACAATAGTTTGAATTAGTACACTCAGATTAAACTAATATTACTGTTTGTATAAATGCTTAGAATCCATGTTGTTTTCTTTGTCATTGAGTGTAAAAGAATTCAATAATCGGTCGGAGATTGTCATGACTGTGCTTAAACTATTTGCTTTAGTTGACATCGAAAAATTTACAACTGTAGCAAGACTAAGTGTTCGCTTAATGACTCACCACATGTTATTTATGTTTACCTCTGATACACCGTTCTCCATCTTAAACCCAAGGGTCGGTGCATTTTATTCACGGAAGAATAGTCCACAGTCGTGTCGATTTAATAATTTGATGTACACTTTGATATTTTCGCTACTGTATATCAATTTGTTGCTTTAATAACTTGTGTATACACGTCTTTGTGTCGATTGGCAGTACACATATACTGTTATATTATGAATCAGAATTAATGAATATCAGCAGTGTGTGGGTTAACACATGGGACTAGTATACTTTATATGAAACTGGTATGTACAGTCGGACCTTGTTTATTCGACAACCTTCTATCCCAATACTCGGTATCGTTCGAAATAAATACATGTAGCAAGTCCCGATGCATATTCTAATCCAAGTCGAATTGAAATGAGCTATTGGAAACCATGTATCATTCGAAATAAGATTTCGGACCCGATGAATTCGAATTAACGAGGTCTGACTGTATTTCGATATGTCATAGGGGAACTTAAATTTCAATTTACTGCTACATTTGTTAAAATGCGTAAAACCCGGGAATTGGTCCGATAATGTGTCACTTGGCATCCTTATGAATTGAAAAATATATCATAGATGTCACAAATGTTCAAGCTCTTTTGTCATACATATGCGTTATAAGAAGGGGTGGTGATCGAGGGGTAGAGCACCTGATCCCTGATCCAGAGGGGATGAGATCGATCCCGGTGTTGAGCGGGGCTTGATCACGAACTTCACATTCCCTTTTAACACTATATTTCCTGGTTCAGCCTGCTTTTCAACCCTACAAATAAGTGCCCCGTTTTATAGACATATCTAAGCTTAGATAAGATTTTATCGTAAATTCCGAACTCTAAGATGTGATTAGAGCATTTCATAGACGCCGTCTTAACTCCGCTATCGTAGACAAAATAAGTTTTGTCGTAAGTTCGAGATAGACGGTGACACCGCCTAGGTTTTGAAAACCCTATTTCGTGAAAACTGCGTTTGTCGATGGACAGCATGCACAACAATTTAAAGTAAGAATTCTGTATAAAATGTTGTAAGTATTTCAATTGCATTATTACAAAACACCGATTTTCAGATTCGTAGTCAGCAGCGTTAACAACGTTATAACAATAACATAAATATATATCACAAATGGACACAATATCATTCTCATAAAAGTATATAACATGAAAGACATTTCATTTAAACATCACAGATTGCAGTTCATAACATACAATCTCATTCAAACGTATTAGATTCAGACAATTAGATACATTCTGCACACTGTGATCATGATGCTATTATAGACTTCTGTCAGGTATGACAATTTGAATACAAAAATGGATAAAAATAGTGTAACAAATGTCAACTTTCTTAAAATCGGTGAAGTAAAAAACTTGAAGTGTTTAAAAAGTGGTGTTTCTATGTATCCTAAAAAGTAGACTCTACATTCTGTTCCTTTTTGTGTTTACACATTTAATAGTATAATATATTATCATAAGCAGTATAGCCGGGTTCTACCAAATTGATCGATTGTTTACAACACCTCCTGTATTGATTATTGACAAATTTTGACAGGTATGATTTTCGCGTGGAAGGGACACAATCCAATCAGAGGTACCGGCTTTAACAAAGCCGCTAATCAAGGGAGATCATTCTTGATATTTATCCCAGAAAGCTACACTTGAAGAGTGATGATATTGAGATTAAAATGAGGCAATTTATTCCAGAGAGAACATCCCATGTAGCAAAAGGGTTTTGAGCCGAAACTATTGACTTCGAGAACAGCGAGGTACATTGAGATAAAGATGGTATTTTACTTAACAGGTAATGTTTTAAGAATAAGTACATGTAGAAGTTTTTTCTCAGAACTGATATTTTTATGATGTTCAACACCGACATTGCTTTGTATTGAAAAGTCAATTTTGTATAGTAAGATTTACAAATTGATGCGATATGTTTAAGTTAGAAACTGAATGAAGATAATAATTTTCATTGTTCAACAACTGAAATACATCATTCATATATCCCGGTGTCAGTCCAAGTACGAAACGACTAGGTGCGAAACATCTTGGAGTCGAAAAGTGTAGAAGGGAGGGGTTTTACAACCCGTTTTTATTTTATTTTCGAAGTTGACAGAAACGTTTTAGTTCATCATGAAATAACTGGAAACCAGTCTACAACTGTTAAATAGGTATTATTTTACAAGACTTAAAAGTAAAACTCATACACTAAAGTCATGATATTACAGAGCTCGATTTGTAATACCACTTATTTTACTCAACCCGTTTTTTGTAATAAAAAAATCGAAGAATTGATAGAAACGATTAATTTCATCAGGATATTACTGGAAAACAGTCTACAAATCTAAAATAAGGCTAACTTCATTTATGTTATACATTCCAAGGCAATATCTTTATAAATAACGCATTTAATACTACCAAATAATCAACGATTTCAATCCTACTGACTTAATGACATGCATCATAGTGACTGTATTTAAAATGAAGAGTTTATCGGATCAGCGAACTGTATAATTCCTGTTGCAATTCGATGTACAAACAAGAATACGTAAGTAACGGTATATTTACGATATAATTATATTTCCGCCAAAAGCAAACCGTGTTATTTAAATTCATAGCAAAATTCAAAAACGTTGTATTGACGTAAACTGTTTATTATCTCCCTTGTATACGGACATGGTATTTCTAGAGTTTGGCATTAGGAATAAATAATCAGAAATCAAATTTCATATTAGATACAATAACAAAATAAATTTTGGCCATTGATAGGAAGAACTGAATTTTCAGAAAAGTGTGTCGGAATGCATTAACCAGGATAATATATTTACACCAAGCTTGGGGCGTAGGGGGATGTATTATACCGTATTGATTTAACCATCCTAACTGTAGTTACTGCATTTGGTGATAGTGTTCTGTTCAGACCACCAACATGGAATTGTTCACTTAATGTGTGCATTACCAACTGCGTTTGTACACGTTCATTTACTTATAGTTCACGACGCCTCGTCCTGTGTCTTACATTCAATAAGCGTCCAGAATTTTTTTCTTAGTCGAAAGACCACTCGACGGCCAAACAATAAGTCGTAGGTTGGAATCCAGTGTGAGAAGAATGTTCTGCGTTAGAATTAGACTGAAGATAAATACACCCGGCATCATGTGTCCTTTATATCGGATTCATGCGGAAAATGTTTCTGTTGCTTGCGGAAGAACTAGCTAGTACTGGTAAGTAACCAAGAAAGTCTGGTTCACATGAACTGTTTCGATCATTGGATAATAACTGTGTTGTTTGTACTTCAATCGTAGTCCAAAGTAACCACTATAAAAACTGTGTCTCCAGTTTAAAATTAGAAAAGGTGAATAAATACTAATGATTACCTAAATGCCAATTTGTTATGAATGAATTGTGACTATATTAGTGTAATATAGCTTTAGTTTTTTCTGTTCCTGAAACTACAAGTGAAACAAGTCTATATGTGTACCAATAAAGAAGCAGATAAACTGTTTTTGCTTTGACCGTTCGAATAATGCACGTATAAAATCAAACATTTGTTTTGCAAAACCATATTCGGTTATTATTAAATACATGTATATTTTATTGTAATCAGTGCAAGCATGACCCATTTTTAGCCTAACTGATATTTTATAAATTATAGATATTTTGCATGTTTATGTTTATAATTACCAACCGGATTATTCGAAAACTTCCGTGCTTTGAAAGATGCGTCTTCAGTTTTATATTTTGTTTTGTTTGTTTGGTAACGGTTTACATATTTCATATATGCTCGTTGCTAGGTGACCCAAAAGATGTCTGTCCACCAACACAGAAGCTCTGTCCATTGAAACACACAATACCAGTCCATTGCCGCGTAAAACAATATGTCATTGGTAGCAATGGCATTACATTATGTAAAGTTTGCAGCAAAAATGTGTGTAAGAGGCGCAGAGATCTAAGCAATCTGTTGCATTGATCTGATGCAATTGAGTCTTAAAAATCATACCCTATCCAATCCATGCTTCTGAAGGCTAGTGACAAACAGAGAGAGTGGGATATTATCACACAAACGAAGTGAGATTTTGGACAGCTATCAGTATATGGCTTTTGTGTGTATGTGTATTTTATCATGTAATTGTAGTCATGCAAAGTCGTACACAGTAGCATTGTATTTTAATTCTTTAGAAATGTAAATATGCATGTTAGGAGTTATGAAATGATATATTCTGATAAACACGTGACGGCATTCTACAGGAACATAAATGCATGACATTCGAAAAATAACTCGATAATCAGACCACTTCACATCTTAGACACATTTTCTTTTAAACCAATGATTGTCTAATTACTGTGGCTTCACAGCCTATAAACATATACCTCATTCATGTGAAACACATACAAACACATGAGTTAGTTCCCTTTGTCCCTTCTTAGAGTTCTCTTCCTTTATCCCTTCTTTAGTATATAGTAGTAGGGGTCATTTGAAAGATAAATTATCCATGCATCAAATTTGTTGTACTTCATGGATATATCTTGAAGTTTTTCGTACACTTTCAGCCGCAGAAAGAGGTCAGGTGAGAAAAGCGTTAGTCTCTACATACTCTACACAAGTGATAATAGGAGATAACTCTAGAAGGGGGAATGGAAAGAACTCGTCACAATCTGCTGTGCATACAAACATGTTTAAGTGTAGCAGAGACGCAATTTCAATCGAACGCCAAAGTTTGACAAAAGACTTTCAATCCTGACCATGTGTCGCAAAGATAACCAAGGGAAATAATTGCTCCGTCACTACTATTCTGGCGCAACATTCAGAAGTGATCAGACATTTGCTAAACAATACATTTCACAATAGAGATTTTTGCTTATTATCAACCGAGCATTTGATATTTAATACAATTGCTATCAAATAACAACATTCGCCACGATGGCCACACGATACACAGGGGAGATAACCGTTCTAGTGTCATATACAGTCAAGTTAACACACTTGCAAATTCCGTACAGTTTCTATTGAGCATTTGATCCATGTATAGCAGTAGGTATAGAGTGACTACATTCTTCTCACAGCTCGTGTTTTGTATGGCAAAGGACATGACGTTTGTTGTTCGAATATAGTTTCCAACGAGTGTTTGACGTTCTCGTCTTCTCGCATGAACGTAAATTTCTGTAGCAGATTTGTAAAAACCAGGAACATTTCCATCCTTGCTAAATTCTCTCCGAGGCAGATTCTTGGACCTAAAATGAAACTATCTTTTAGTAAACGTAAATGCATATGCCTATTACAGGTGGGTTCCGTAAATTGCAGTCAAACCAGTATCACCAGAGTAACAACATGAATGCATCACACTTTCCATAACACTCTTATGATAATCAATTTATACCACAACAAGTGAATGATGAAGCCGAGCAGAAAATATTACGTACATAGGACACAGCAACCATAAAATCATAAGGAGGCATGAAAAATACACATACAAGTAAACCAATGCAAAAGCAGACGGGACACTAGACAAACACAAGAGAAGGGTGAAGACAAACAACTTTATTCTAGCCGTTTTAGAAGCTTTAGCGTCTCATTGCTATCAACCAGATGGTCTACTCGAAGTACCGCCATATTCATCGTCTCAAGAAAATAGTGCATGTAAAGTCCTCTGGTTTTATTATATATTTGATGAGTATAATGACATAATTGTCAGGGATATATCAATTGTGAAATCGCGAAAGTCTTAATATAAATGGCTTTATTGGATTATTTGTCATTACATGTGTCATGTTTGAATGAGTTTACCCAAATAGTCACGTATTAATTTCTAATAATTACGGTCATATGAAAAACTTGCAATCTTGCCTTGGAAGCGCCTTTCAGGACCTTCAGTCCTTTGATTAATCGTTGTTTATAAAACTGAGGAACGAATTCGAACAGAATGCCACATACAAAGTGCACTGCCACCCCAAGAAACCCAAGGAGCAGACGTGGACATAAAACAATGGCTGACAATAGGACTATCCTTTTGGAACAGTTTGTGACAACAAACCATGGTACTAAACGATTAATGACTGATGTACCGCTAGGGGGATAAGCACTTAGCGGAATTTGATTGCATACCTGTCTTTGTTAGTATTACATACATACCTGTTGAAAACGGAATGAACGCAGGATTTTTCTTCAGTTTACCATTGTCAAGGAATCGTTCCGGGTTGAAAACTGTCGGTTGATCCCAGTGGCGTGGGTCCATATTGGAGGAATATAAATTACCAAATATCAGGGTTCTACGTGGTATGGTAAATCCACCGATTGTGGTCTCCACTTCATTTGTATGTGGCAGTGATGATGGTGCTGGTAAAAATAAGCCAAACAATATTACTTATAATTTTATCGATTAAAAGGCAATACGGCTGTTTTGTTTTCTGATACATCAATGTCTGTGCCACAGCTAAGAAAATACAATCGTGGGCTCTATATCATGGTTAAACAAGATGAAGAATGCGATCTTGGCTTCTATTGTGGTTGCTTTAAATATTAACATTCTTTTCCTCCATACTTATAATAACTATGTGTTTGTACCACCGTACAAGCATGCCCACAAGATTGGTTGTAATTTGTATATTTGTTTAAATGAATGTACGGGCGTTTGGAGATTTACATACATGAACGGGTTATTGCTTTAAAGAAGCAATCGGCTAACCTCGACATGTTTTTTTAAAAAAAACATTGAAGTAACATTGGGGGAAAGTAATTCCAAATTAGCTACAGAAGCGAATCTATGTAATTGCTGTGGAAAGTATGACAGAGATCTTTTAAGTATTAGGAGTGCGAGGCAGACATTTAGATAATGTTGAATTGTGTTGCCATGATCAGATGACATATATAGCACAAACCGCATCACGTGCCGAGAATTCAGCTATATTCATACACGTACTTTCAAGGTCTATAATGGTGTTAAAGAGATGTTGCTACTCTTAAGAGGTTCTATTTGGAAAGGTTTCCATTTATAGCAAGCCAGCTATATTATCATTGGACCTCATAGTATGAGGTGGAACATCTTTTTAACAATGCTTCTAAAACGTGTTATTTTCAAAAATAATGGGTGGAATAATGTATTTTAAATTTTTAATACATTGAAAAAAACACGAAAATATACCTATATTTGCCATTCGTTGTATTTCAAGCAGTGTAGCTTCAATATAAGGCAATGATGTTCTGTCAGACCATGAAATCTGTCTGGTACCACATTTCTGTAGAAGCAACATTTGTAATTAATTCCACATTAATATAGAATTGCAAAACAGCAACAATATGAATTTGGGTAAATGTCATAACGCTTATACTTAGAACCAAAGTATTTCTTTACGTTTGATGGTGTTAACAATTAATATTATTAGTAATGCCGACGGGGCTTCAGCCCTCGACCTATACGGAGTCGACGCCAAGCACTACAGTAACAGCGACTATACTCATAGTGCCACCCAGAGACAACACCAAAACCAAAATATTTTTTTCAAATAATGCTGATACACTCCAATAAATTCACTGTAAAACCTGACAAAATCCGTCGATTTTCTCGAATGACTTAAGAAAATTCAGAATTAATGGCAAAAATATCATTACTATTGGAACCTTCAATCATCTTTCTCTCGTAATGGCTAAATTGATTCTCTGAATACGTACTTAACATTTGTTACTAATAAATAGTTTGTTTAAAATCTACGGGAAATGACGGTAATAGAGCGTATAGTATACCGTATTATCAGTGTAAGCCGTATATGCGTTGAAGACGGTGGCCACGGTGAGTTATATAAAAACTTTAAAAGAAAAAAAAACGTTCCAAGTGGCACTACCTCTTGTATGGCATCCTGGCATTTCTTCTGAACATCCGGGTTTTCTTGCATGAACAGTAAGCACCAGTTTATTGTATTGGATGTAGTTTCAGAGCCGGCAATGAACAGATCCATGATCACCCGAAACATGTTACCCTCTGGAAAAAATGATGCAGCATGAAACTTATATTTACATTACGATATGCTAATGACTCGCTCATACCAGTCGTTCCATGATTCCCTCTCTGTTTTGATAATCATTAGTCTAGCTAGGTATTTGAGTTTATCTAAAGAATAAGCCTACATCGGACCTCGAATGCATAAGAATATTTAAATGCCGAACTACAGACCGTAAGGAAATAATCTATTTAAACAAAAATATAATTTTATTACAGTCCACGACTGTTTCCTGTGTCACCAAATGGTACACGCGCCAAATGAAACGATTGTAAAGTTCGCGGTTCAACCTCGCAAAAGAAAGGTGCGTTTCGAACTCGCGACCTTCGGATCAGGAGTAAGTCGCGAAATACTGTAAACAAACGGTTTCGTGTTGTCTATTATCATCGAATTTTCAAAAATCGGGGGAAAATATGCGATGAAAACTTTATTTAACATTTCAGACACCGTAAAGTTGATCAATTTATTTTTCAATTTGTAGTCGTGGTGTTTACCAGTAAGCTAATCTAGCGGTGAGTTAGGATATTTAGCTAAAAAAAACAATAATATTGTCGCATATGCGCACTTTAGAAAGATCCTAACGCAAGCTTGAGGAAGTTGTAAGGTGATCCGTACATGTTGCGATATACATTTGATTTAATTTTTCAGACACCTTAAAGTTGACCGATTTATTCTTAATTTGTAGTTGTGACGATGTTAACCAGTAAGTTGATTAAGCGATAAATTTGGACATTTCGCCAAAAAATGATATTGTCGCATTTTCGCACTTTACTAAGATCCCAAAACAAACGGAGTGAACTTGAAGAAGTTGTAAAGTTGTCCGTACATGTTGGAGGACAAATCTATCCCGAAAGTCGTTAGGCTATGGAAATATTTATATTTTATTGCAAGAGACACCTCTATCCCAAAGGTGGTAGTCCTTTTGTCAAGGGTGTAGCTGTAAAAACGTACTACCGGTGTGAAATTAGCAGAGTAGTAGCAGTAGTAGCAGTAGTAGCAGTAACAGCAGTAATAGTGCTGGAAGAGTTAGCAGTATCGCTGTTGATAATACAAGCAATAAGAGGGATATGAGTGAGAGGGGTGTACTGCTGCTAGCAGTAACATTGAAGGGTAAAGCTGCCTTTTTCTAATAGTAATCACATTACATTAAAAATAACCATTAGCATTGATTTACAGCAGTTATAGCAGTAATACTACCGTTACTTCTGTTACTTCTGTTACTGCTGTTACTGCTGTTACTGCTGTTACTGCTATTACTGCTACCTTCACACCGGTACACTTACTGCTAAATCTACTACATCGAAAATGAGATTAAAGGAACAGTTATTACACAACTTACTGTTGAAAATATTGGCATCTGTTTCTTGTTTCTTGGCTTGAATATACAGATCAACGAAATCTCGTATATCATCGTTGTCAAACGTGGCTTCATGTTCATTGATCTCTTGGTAGATATGTGACTTTACCCAATTTACGACATCATTTCTTTTTTCTAACTTTTCTAAAGCCTGGATAGAAGACACCGTACATTGAGCTACACTTCTTTCTTTTACGATACAGGATATTAAATGCTGTTTTGAAATGCTTTTGTATATTTGAAAATTATGCACATTATAGAAGAAAACAAGCGCATAAATTTTGCGAGCCTACTCTAAATGATTTTCATTTTAACTAAAATTTGTGTTTTGCATTAGTTATTACAATGTAGATTGTGGATCTCCCTTCACTATTTATAGGAATATTAGTACAGCACTTTGCTTTAAAAATTAATTATTAAATGTACACTAACTGGTACATAAACAATTTGTTATCAGTTCTATTCGTACCTTTCCGTTGAATAGTTTGTTAATCCAATTGTTTTTGTTACTACTTTGAACACCTGCACCATTCCCGACAAACAGCATGTCCAATTTATGTATAATAGTGTGAAATTCTTCGTCGGCATAATCATGGCTGAAATCATATAAAAATCTGTTCATAAAAATGGCACCACAAAACAATTTAAATCAAACAATTTATACATTTTTCCACAAAAATATCATCAAATAAACAAAACGACTCCTGAACAAATCACGAAACATCGGAGTTAAGATATATTATGCTCATTTTTTTGTTTATTTGTTTACCTAAACAAACATGAAAAATATACTAATGAAAACGTATATGCATTATCACAAAATACATTTATAATCTATTTCTCTGTATTGGTCGTAAAAGGACATTTGTATTATCATAAAATTAAAAAAAAATAGCGGGTGTTTTACTAGTCGTGTCTGTTAGTATATATGATTAGACAAGGTTGTTTAAAATGGTTATACATGGCAATGGTTTAATTAATGATGTTTTAGACCATATAACAACAATACTAGATGAAGCCCATTAAACAAATTTAGGTTCAGATGAAACAGATACACCTAAAAGAAAATACGTATTCTATACAATTGTTTGTAAGAACTTAATGATGCTAAAATGATGATTAGCAAAAACGGAACAGAACAGTTTATTCGCTTTGAATGTATACAATGTCTACTGGTCAAAAGAGCTGACTCGCCATTTTCTATTTTGAGAATATTCGTATGCATTATGTAAAAGTGCTCTGAAGCGGAGAACGTGACAAAATTTTCATTAGTTTTATTGAAAATTCATTTTCATTATAAATCCTATAGCATCAATCAAAATCAGTAAAAAATATATCCAGCGGCCTTTTAGAAACGTTGTGAAATAGTAACAGCGGGTAAGCAATTTTGACCGATATTTATATATACACATCTACATTTTAATTACTAATGTGGCTGATAAAGTACTACAGTTAAACCTCAATATTAAGACCACCATTGGGACCCTTAAAACTGGTCTTGATATTGAGTTGGTCTTAATATCGAGGTTGAATAAAGAGCAAATAGGTAAAATGGACTTGAAAATTGTGTTCTTAATTTCCAGTTGATCTTATTATTGTGGTGGTGTAACAGTCCAGAACTGCCCCGGTCCAGTTCTTCCCCGGGGAAGAACTGGACCGGTCCAGTTCTTCCCCGGGGAGGTTTTGGACTAGTCCAGTTCTTCCCCGGGGAAATTCTGGACCGGTCCAGTTCTTCCCCGGGGAAGATCTGGACTAGTCCAGTTCTTCCCCACCCAGTCCGTTTCTTCCCCCCCTAGAAAATAATTTTATTTTCAACTTTTTAACCCTGGACAATTATCTTATTTTTCATCTTCGGGCGGGGAAGTTCTGGACTAGTCCAGTTCTTCTCCTCTTGGAAATTATTTTATTTTTTTTCGTCTTAGGGTGGGGAAGTTCTGGACTAGTCCAGTTCTTCTCCCCTAGTAAAATATTTTTGTTTTAGGGCGGGGAAGTTCTGGACTTGTCCAGTTCTTCTCTCCTAGACAATGATCTTATTTTTCGTCTTAGGGTGGGGAAGTTCTGGACTAATCCAGTTTTTCTCCCCTAGTAAAATATTTTTGTTTTAGGGCGGGAAGTTCTGGACTAGTCCAGTTCTTCTCCCCTAGACAATGATTTTATTTTTCATCTTAGGGCAGGGAAGTTCTGGACTAGTCCAGTTCTTCTCCCCTTGGAAATTATTTTATTTTTTTTCATCTTAGGGTGGGGAAGTTCTGGACTAGTCCAGTTCTTCTCCCCTAGTAAAATATTTTTGTTTTAGGGCGGGGAAGTTCTGGACTAGTCCAGTTCTTCTCCCCTAGACAATGATCTTATTTTTCATCTTAGGGAGGGGAAGTTCTGGACTAGTCCAGTTCTTCTCCCCTAGTAAAATATTTTTGTTTTAGGGCGGGGAAGTTCTGGACTAGTCCAGTTCTTCTCCCCTAGACAATGATCTTATTTTTCATCTTAGGGCGGGGAAGTTCTGGACTAGTCCAGTTCTTCTCCCCTTGGAAATTATTTTATTTTTTTTCGTCTTAGGGTGGGGAAGTTCTGGACTAGTCCAGTTCTTCTCCCCTAGTAAAATATTTTATTTTTCATCTTAGGGTGGGGAAGTTCTGGACTAGTCCAGTTCTTCTCCCCTAGACAATGATCTTATTTTTCATCTTAGGGCGGGGAAGTTCTGGACTAGTCCAGTTCTTCTCCCCTAGTAAAATATTTTATTTTTTTCATCTTCGGGTGGGGAAGTTCTGGACTAGTCCAGTTCTAATACAATTTCCAGGGTGAGAAAGTTGAATATTAAATAATTTGCTAGGGGGGAAGAACTGGACTAGTCCAGAACTTCCCCACCCTTACACAAAAATTAGACAATTTCCAGGGTGAGAAAGTTGAAAATAAAATAATTTCCTAGGGGGGAAGAACTGGACTAGTCCAGAACTTCCCCACCCTAACATGAAAAATTAGATTTTTTCCAGGGTGAGAAAGTTAAAAATAAAATAATTTCCTAGGGGGGAAGAACTGGACCGGTCCAGAACTTCCCCACCCTAACATGAAAAATTAGACAATTTCCAGGGTGAGAAAGTTGAAAATAAAATAATTTCCTAGGGGGGAAGAACTGGACCGGTCCAGAACTTCCCCACCCTAACATGAAAAATTAAACAATTTCCAGGGTGAGAAAGTTGAAAATAAAATAATTTCCTAGGGGGGAAGAACTGGACTGGTCCAGAACTTCCCCACCCTTACACAGAAATTAAACAATTTCCAGGGTGAGAAAGTTGAAAATAAAATAATTTCCTAGGGGGGAAGAACTGGACTAGTCCAGAACTTCCCCACCCTAACATGAAAAATTAGATTATTTACAGCGTGAGAAAGTTCAATATAAAATAATTTCCTAGGGGGAAGAACTGGACTAGTCCAGAACTTCCCCACCCTAGCATGAACAATTAGATTATTTACAGCGTGAGAAAGTTAAAAATAAAATAATTTCCTAGGGGGGAAGAACTGGACTGGTCCAGAACTTCCCCACCCTTACACAGAAATTAAACAATTTCCAGGGTGAGAAAGTTGAAAATAAAATAATTTCCTAGGGGGGAAGAACTGGACCGGTCCAGAACTTCCCCACCCTAACATGAAAAATTAGACAATTTCCAGGGTGAGAAAGTTGAAAATAAAATAATTTCCTAGGGGGGAAGAACTGGACTGGTCCAGAACTTCCCCACCCTTACACAGAAATTAAACAATTTCCAGGGTGAGAAAGTTGAAAATAAAATAATTTCCTAGGGGGGAAGAACTGGACTAGTCCAGAACTTCCCCACCCTAACATGAAAATTAGATTATTTACAGCGTGAGAAAGTTCAATATAAAATAATTTCCTAGGGGGGAAGAACTGGACTAGTCCAGAACTTCCCCACCCTAACATGAAAAATTAGACAATTTCCAGGGTGAGAAAGTTGAAAATAAAATAATTTCCTAGCGGGAAGAACTGGACTAGTCCAGAACTTCCCCACCCTAACATGAAAAATTAGATTATTTACAGCGTGAGAAAGTTAAAAATAAAATAATTTCCTAGGGGGGAAGAACTGGACTGGTCCAGAACTTCCCCACCCTTACACAGAAATTAAACAATTTCCAGGGTGAGAAAGTTGAAAATAAAATAATTTCCTAGGGGGGAAGAACTGGACTAGTCCAGAACTTCCCCACCCTAACATGAAAAATTAGATTATTTACAGCGTGAGAAAGTTGAATATAAAATAATTTCCTAGGGGGGAAGAACTGGACTAGTCCAGAACTTCCCCACCCTAACATGAAAAATTAGATTATTTACAGCGTGAGAAAGTTGAAAATAAAATAATTTCCTAGGGGGGAAGAACTGGACTAGTCCAGAACTTCCCCACCCTAACATGAAAAATTAGATTATTTACAGCGTGAGAAAGTTGAATATTAAATAAATTCCTAGGGGGGAAGAACTGGACTAGTCCAGAACTTCCCCACCCTAACATGAAAAATTAGATTATTTACAGCGTGAGAAAGTTAAAAATAAAATAATTTCCTAGGGGGGAAGAACTGGACCGGTCCAGAACTTCCCCACCCTAACATGAAAAATTAAACAATTTCCAGGGTGAGAAAGTTGAAAATAAAATAATTTCCTAGGGGGGAAGAACTGGACCGGTCCAGAACTTCCCCACCCTAACATGAAAAATTAGACAATTTCCAGGGTGAGAAAGTTGAAAATAAAATAATTTCCTAGGGGGGAAGAACTGGACTAGTCCAGAACTTCCCCACCCTAACATGAAAAATTAGATTATTTACAGTGTGAGAAAGTTAAAAATAAAATAATTTCCTAGGGGGGAAGAACTGGACCGGTCCAGAACTTCCCCACCCTAACATGAAAAATTAAACAATTTCCAGGGTGAGAAAGTTGAAAATAAAATAATTTCCTAGGGGGGAAGAACTGGACTAGTCCAGAACTTCCCCACCCTAACATGAAAAATTAGATTATTTACAGCGTGAGAAAGTTGAATATAAAATAATTTCCTAGGGGGGAAGAACTGGGCCGGTCCAGAACTTCTCCACCCTAACACAAAAAATTAGATAATTTCCAGGGCGTGAAAGTTGAAAATAAAATAATTTCCTAGGGGGGAAGAACTGGACTGGTCCAGAACTTCCCCGGGGAAGAAACAGACTGGGTGGGGAAGAACTGGACTAGTCCAAAACCTCCCCGGGGAAGAACTGGACCGGTCCAGTTCTTCCCCGGGGAAGAACTGGACTGGGGGGAAGAACTGGCCTGTTACAGTGGTATTGAAGTGAGGTTTTACTGTACTTATCTATGAAAGATATCTAATATATTTAATACAATGAATGTCAGCGAACTGAAGAATTGTTTAAGTGACTTTTTTTATAATAAAGTTTATTGTCAGTACAGTACAACCTCAATAATAAGACCACCCTTGGGACTCTTGAAAACTGATCTTAAAATTGAGATTGAATAAAGAGTAAAACCATGAAAATGGATTTGAAAATTGTGTTCTTAATTTTGAGGTGGTCTTATTATTGAGGTTTTCTTCGAAGTGGGGTTTAACTGTATGTGCAAAATGAGATATTGAGAAATATTGTATGTAAACGTATATGACTAAAACAAAAAAATCTTCCCAGAGCAACCCCCATCCGGAAATGCAAAACCGGCTGTTATTGAGAGGTCATTGATGTTAAGATGTTCAATTGGTTGTACAAGTACAAAATCTACTACAGGAAAATTGTTAATGTTGTTGAAGAGAGGTTGTTGCTCAAGAGAGGGCCGGTCTGATCAGGTTACACTGTATACGTTGAATATCAAATCGACAGACATCTCACCGTTTTGCAAACACAATGCCATATATAACATTAGTGATGATCATAGATGTCAAAAGTCGAGGATCTGTAGGTTCTCCTTCTGTGGCAGTAAGATAATCTGTTGCAGCATCAACTTCGAACTGTATTTTTTCTTCTATACTAGTTTTTCCCACACCGAAGTCCCTTAGTGTTTGCAGCACGAACTTCCGTAGCACTTTCCAATCATGTCCGCTCTGCCATATAATACCTGTGTAAGATTTAAAATAATTCGATTGGTTTCGGTTATCATAAGAATTTCATTTGTTCATATTAATTAACAAGCTACTCACAGCAAGACAAAAAAGGTAATCAACTTCAACTAGTATTTTATCTTCAATGCTAGTTTTGCCCACACTGAAGTCTCTGAGTGTTGGAAGTACAATTTTTCTAAGAACTTTCCAGCCATGTCCGCTCTACCACATAACGCCTATATTTGATATAAAATACTCAGTATTATTGTCATAAGAGTTTTCTTACAATTCAATCAATAATCCACGCTGGTCGGAATGAAAAAAGTCCCTTCGCTGTTTTCCTATCAACCTGCTTAATTAGCTGCGCTCAATTTTTCTCAATGTCTGAATGTTTAGTCTTAATACCAAGAGAGGTATAGTTTTACAATTACAGTGGAACACGCTTATAACGAATTCCTTGGGCCCTGTATATTTACTTCGTTATATCCAAACTTTGTTATATCCATACAGGGAAATTTCGTTTTAACAGCTATTACGAAATTTACGTGTGTCTTGTTTACACCTGAACTAGGTGTATGTGTAATGATACAGAACGTGCATTGTATTTGTAAATTACGTTATAACTGGGTACGTTTGCGTTTAAATGGCTTTTGGGACCCACAAATTACTACGTTATATCCAAACTTACGCTTCATCCAAATTCGTGTAGTTATACAATAAAATATAGAAGAGCTTGATCGAGGAATAAAAATTACTACGTACTATCCGATAATTCGTTATAACCGAGTACGTTATAGGTGTGTTTCTGACCAATATATACAGTATTATTTTTTAAGTATGTCCCCAGTTCAGATTTTTTTCGAAACAATTAGTAATTGGCCTACTTGCTAGATCAGTTTTATCGATTTAAACTTTTTTAGATCTATTTATTGACCACATTTTCTGTACACTTCGTATTTTTTCATATTTTTTAACACAATCAGTGATCGCTCATAAAAAAAATTTCAGTGATATATAAAATCAATAAACATTCCATCATGAATGGTATGTGTAGCTGTTAGAATGTTTATCATTTAAGACATTCATTTTGTATTTTATTTATATTTGTACTTCACAATAACATATTTCAAGACTGCAGAAATGCTGTTATGTATGTTAAAAAGAAATGATATCAAATTCAATTATACATTATAATTATTATTATCACGGACCTATAAACCATAAAGGTCCTTGTTATTATGTATTGAACAAATAGATAAATAAAATGAAAACAATACATTCTGTTCCTTTTTGTGTTTACACATTTAACAGTACAATATATTATCATACTGAGCAGTATAGCCGGGTTCTACAAAATCGATCGATTGTTTACAACACCTCCTATATTGATTATTGACAAATTTTGGCAGGTATTTTCGCGTGGAAGGGACACAATCCAATCAGAGGGGCCGGCTTTAACAAAGCCGCTAATCAAGGGAGATTATCCTTGATATTTATCCCAGAAAGCTGCACATGATTTCTACAATGTGGCGTAGTCCCGTCTCGTCGTTAGCGTTATCATCGTTGCAGTACCTTAGGACTAATCATACTACAAGAACCACAAACAGCCATTTACGTTTACATGATTATAACTTTATTTAGTATAGTACTCAAGACAACAGTAGCGTACAGTTCCGAGCCTAAAACCTTTCTCCCTAAACATACAGAATACAGCAGATATTATCACGTTCAGTTCACACACCAAGGATCAATCCCCATTCATCAATGTCAACAAGTAGGTCACAGTAAATATGCATCAAGGTACTTAAGTTGCACATTAACAAGTGCAACACCCGTAACTAGAGTTCATTCTGGGAATATTATATGGATACACACATGTATGGTTGACATTTACAATATATCTCTGCCCACGTGATTAGGTTACTGTATCATGATGACCCTTAGGCCATAGTAACTGTGACAACACAAGATCACCTGGTCTGCTGAATTCTGTGTTAACATATTTTATTAAACATTATACAATGTTCACTACTGCAATATAATAAAGACATATTTAAATGATTAAATCTTTGTTTTGTGTGTATGACTACACCACAACAAGACTCTGAAGTGTACACTGCAAAAACACATTTTTACTACCGAGAGCGAGGGATTTAAAAAAAAATCCAGATAGTTTTAATATCACTTCAGATTTATTAAAATAACTTGCGTTTCAACGGCGATAAACATATAATAATACATTGTATTTAATCCGCGTACACTACAATATATAAATAGATAGGTTAAATCAGATACAATCAAACTATACCTTTCCCCTCTTTAGTGGGTACTTTAAGTCTGTCTAACCAATGTGGTCTGTCACTGGTAATGTCGGAATGTTTCACAAATGCATCGTGAATTGAATCGTAGCCGTGTAAAAACACAAAGCTTTGTCCAAACACTTTAAATCCAATTATATCTCCGTATTTTCCTGTTTCTTCTGCGAGTGCATGAGGCAGTTTCACTCGCTTCTTCTGTAAATTGGTGACAAAATGTGCTGCACCGATGATCGGTAAGCCACGTGGTCCTGGTGGAAAGTTATCATTTCTCCGTGCTAAGATGTAATAACATAATAAAAACACAATCACGAACACCAAAATAACTGGTATATTTGTCACTAAAAAACTCGCTGAATCCATCCCGCTGTAGTATATATACGTATCGACCTACTGAAATCTATGGTAGCTTAGCGAATTATGTTATGACCGTAAAACGATCAGGTTCTGTATTTATACTTCGCGGCCTTATTGTTAACCTTACATACAACGTATTATTTTGCAATAAACAAGTGTAGTAGTATAGGCGTTGTATGTATACGTCCTATCTTTTAACCCGATATACGTATATATGACAAATGAGGTCTAGTGTACTGTAACGCATACGAGCGTACCAGTTTATAATTCCTTTGTTACTTGTATTATATTTATTTAATACACTATGGTTATACTGATCATACTGTTGGTATACGAGTATTTTTGTCGTCGAGAGTAAATAAACTCAATAATCGATCGGAGTTTGTGATTTACTAAAACTATTTCTTTAGGTGACATCGAAAAAGTTACACTTGTAGCAAAACTAAGTTTTCGCTGAATGAAAGTGTTCGCTTAATGACTCACCTCATGTTGTTTATTTTTACCTCTGATTCACCGTTCTCCATCTTAAACCCAAGGGGTGGTGCATTTTATTCACGAAACAATAGTCCACAGTCGTGTCGATTTAATAAATGTATGTACGAATCATTAGGCTCTATAGTTGGTCCATTTTAGTGTAATATCATTTTCAAGTTTTAAGTTTAAAGAAAGCTGTTTTGATATTTTCGCTACTGTATATCAACTTGTTGTTTTAATCATGTATACACGTCTTTGTGTGTAATAGCAGTACACATATACTGTGTTATTATAAATAAGAAATAATGAATAGAGTATTATGCGGGTAAGTAGTCCTACATAATTTTGACTAGTATACTTTATATGAAAATGGTACATATACTTTACGCCATTAACAAACGCAACCAAAAAGTGGGCATATAGATAAAGTGACATTACAAAGGCAAAACTATTCTTTATTTCGCAAAATAAAGTCATAAAATTAATCAATAATGAAATAAGAAATAATTAGTCTAGAGTTTAATCAAGTTTAGAGCAAAAATACATAGATAACTGTTACACGCTTTTGACAGTTGGTATTACAAAATGACGCCTAGTTCAAATAGTTGCATTTTTAATGTCGTCAAGTATATTTCGAAATGTCATAGGGGTAATTCAAATTACAATTTACTGAAAATTAATTATTGTAAAATGCGTTAGATAGGGAATTGGACCGATAATGTGTCATTTTTCATCCTTATGAATTGAAAAATATATCATAACCGTCAAAAGCAGTCATGCTCTCTTGTCAAACATTTTGTTATAAGAAGTGTTGGTGATCGAGGGGTAGAATACCTGACCCCTGATCCAACGGGGTGAGATCGAGCCCAGTGTTGAGCGGGGTTTGATCGGGAACTTCACGTTCTCTTTTAACACCATAGTTCCTGGTTCAGTCAGCTTTTAAACCCTACACACCAGTGTGTCCCGTTCTATAGACATATCTTAGCTTAGATAATTTTAATCGTAAGTTCCAAACTTGCGATACCATTTAAGATAAGAGCGTTTCATAGACGCGGTCTTAACTCCGCTATCGTAGCCAAGATCAGTTTTGTCGTACGTTCGAGAAAGACGGTGACACCGCCTACGTTTAAAAGTAACCTATGTTTCGTAAAAAATCCGTTAGTCGATGTACAGCATGTGCAACAATCTGAAGGAAGGATTCTGTATAAAATAAACAAGTATTTCAATTGTATTATTACAAATCCACGACCTTCGTATTCATAGGCAGCAGCATTTAAGCGATATATACCCCAGCAAATAGCCATATTTGTTTTTAATGATATTTTGTAAACTTCATAATATAGCGAGATGAAATGTATACTGTTTTATCATGATAGAGGCCTTCAAATAATACTGCTATAATTTTGTAAAAATGTTGAAAAATAATGAAGTAATTTGAAATTGTGGGTACTTTCAAATTGTACATGTTGGTCCGGGAAATCAGGCTAATTGCACAAGCGTGAATATTGCGAAAGAAACACATTATACATGAAAGCTTTTCATTATCATTTAAACATCACAGATTGCAGTTTATAACATACAACCTTATTCAAACGTATTAGATTCAGACAATTAGATAAATCATGCGCACTGTGATCATGATCATCGGCTACACTGACCCAAAATGAAAACTTTACACCGATTTCAAAAGTATATATTTTGTTGATAAATGTATATTCAGGGTTAATTTTTTTTCATTGAAGCTTCAATGCAATATCAATGTGTTTATGTAATTTACTGGGTAAAAATCAGACAATGCATATTTTTTATGAATAATTAAGTGGAGAGGGGCCGAAATGAAAATTCCAGAAAAATGTAAATTATCACACAAAACTTGGAAAAAAGAAAGTACTGACTGAATCATTATATAAGAGGCATCAGTAACCAGTGTGACCGCCATTTTTACGAATGCATTGGAGAATACGTCGCCTCATTGAATTTACGTAACGTTGTATGACCACGTTTCGAATACGTTGCCATTCTAACACAAGTGCATTTCGGAGGCCATTTATGGTATCTATTTGATGCTCGGACCTGGCTCTCCAACCAAATTCATCCCATATGTTTTCTATTGGGTTCAAATCTGGGGATACAGCGGGCCAAGGCAAGACATTAACATTATTTTGAGCAAAGAATTGTGTACCTTGTGAGGCGTTGCATTGTCATGCTGGACTGTGCAAGTGCCGTTATTTTGCATGAATGGTATCATTGTATTGTTTAAAACATTGATATAACCTTGAGCATTGGATTTCCTTGGATAATGACCAGATCAGTTTTCAGATTCCCCATTATCCCACCCTATACCATAATACTGCCACCACCAAATCTGTCTCTCTCCTGAATACAACAATCTGCAAGTCTTTCATTTCTACGGCGATAGATGCGTATTCGGCAATCTGCATGGCTGACAGTAAACCGTGACTCGTCGCTAAAAAGTATCGATTTCCACTGGTTGTGCATGAAATGCAAATGACGTGCAAGATCGAATAGTGTTGTACAAGTTCGCAAGATTATGAATAGTCTGTCTGGAGCAGCCAAAATGACGGGCTACGTTATTTACCATTGACCCCGCCCGGAGCATACCAATAGCCTGGTTTCTCTGATCTTCAGAAAGACGTGGAATCACTAAATGAAATTGATGTTTTTAACAAATTCAATATTTTTTATCTGTGCTAAGCAGCAAATGATTACTTGTCAGTGTAAAACCTGTAAGTGAAACCAATGTTGCTGCGCACGTGCAAAGTAAGGAAAACTTTTTCCTGTTTGGACGCATGAATCAACCGGCGATTTTTAAAACAATTGCATATTCGTTATCCGCAATGAAATCGTGATACACATGTGTAACACTTACAACAACATATATACTAGCAAAACAAATATTCCAAAAAATAAATTGTAAAGTTTTCATTTTGGGTCAGTGTATATACTTTTGTGAATGGTTTAGCAGGACGTTGTACTGTGACAGTATAGAGATGTGACGTCCATGGCTGGGCTAGTCGACATACAGCCATAACACTTATCTAGTTTCTGATAATGCCGAGGCTAAATTTTGAAGAGTTTTGGCCATGCTTGAATGTGTGCGAACGCAATAACAAGTCGCTAGACATTTCAACGTCTCTCATTTGACAATATTACATCTCATTCGACGTGTCAGAGACACGGGAACGTTTGCCGATATGCCACGTTCTGGTAGACCGCGTGTAACGTCAGTAGGGCATGATAATTACATACGTCAAGATTTGAGGCATGATGTATCCATGAAATACTGTCTAATTTGTCATTAATTTTAAGATCTTAAATGACAAAATTTGCGAATGACATTGTTCTTTTCTACTTTTGAATCACAGAACACCGAGTTAGAATGAGGCGTTTCTTTTTGTCGTCAGTATATTTACAGCAGTCACGCTGTTCAGATGTCGGATTTCACGAAAAAATCGTGAGCAGGTACATGAATTTAACAATAGGCTGAATAAAATCGTACAAGTTTCGGTTGGTTGGATTTGTCCGTAAGAGTACATGTTTATTTCTGACGTTTCCCCCCAAATGTAAACTAGGTAACGAAATTTATGTCAATTTTCGATGAGGCGTTTCTTTGTGTCGTCAGTATCTCGTCCAGATGGTATAGTACGTCGTGCCTCGTTAGTTACGCTTGCATCTCGGCCTTCATTGTCGCCTTGGTTGGACACTTGTCTATTTGGACATTATTATAAGAGGCGTTGACCTCCACAAGCACCGATCTTGATGGCAGGTTTGGAATAAGGCGTTCTCGAAGCCATTTAAGGTTCATGTCAAGCGGATTGTCATTGCAATTGCTACAAAAAATGCAACACAAATTTCTGGGAATTCAATACATTCTAACTCAAATCAGTTGCATAATATAAATGATAAGAGTAACAAGAATAAATTGGGTGTTTAATATGATGCCTTTGTGCACTACCATAGCTGTTATAGGCCAAAATTAAGTGACATTTCAGGTAAAAAAGGGTCCTTCACTAAAAGTATATCCAACTTATTATCCGAAAACATTTTAAGTTTAATATCATACCAACATTATTATCCATTATCATAGTAAGATGGTACGAGAACTTATTTATTCTAGATTTTATCAACAAAGTAGAAATTTGATGTCAAACTTGTTCAAATGTTGTCACTGGGCGCTGCCATTTTTGTTTGTTGACATTTAAAATGTAATCCAAGTGTTTAAGACTTTCTTTTGTCTCTATCACCTAGAATAGTGTTTTATGGATCAAAAAAAGTAATAGTTGAAATTATTTAAAGAGTTGTTATTTTTTTACATATTTTCTAAAAAGTCTGAACATTTTAAGTATTTTTGTTTTTAAATTACATTATTTGTCAATAACGAATAATCTATCTGTATCTGCTCATTCAGACGAACATTTAGATATATAATAATCCATATTGCATTGTTATTTTACTTAAAAAATCAGTGAATTGTAATATGCAAAATCCGCTTAACATGAACCTTAATGAAGTTTTGTGAGTTCATATCATGGTAATAGTCACTAGTCCATGAGCTCGCCATAAAATTTAACAGAGCACCTGGGGGGCGTTTTATCAAATATTAGCGATGCGATGTCATAAAATCGCAGATCGCTTTCATTTGCGAGTTCATTTGCGATTACCGCTATTTGCGTTTTATCAACACCATCGCAAGTATACTTTCCGTCAATTAAAGCCGATCGCAAAGTTCCTTTTCGCCACTAAGAAACAAAAGGCACGCAGTCTGTAAAATGACAGCACAAAGCGCACCTGTTTTCGCATTCTGTCAAACAGACATGTCGAGAAGCTCGAATTGGACACTTGCTGAGCTTTCAAGCACTCCTCTGACATTACAGAGATGAAAAACGCCGTGTTGACGGCTGCTTCTCACAGGATGGCTCCTCAACTCCCCGCCGACCTACGCCATCTCCCGCGGTTATTGCATAGATAAAACCCACATGCACCGTTCTGTTACTAAGACCGGATTCCAAGGTCACTACAATTTTGTAAACAAATGTTATTTGTGAATGCTCTCCCTTTGCAAAAATATGCATGCGAGTTATTCGCTTACTGTTTACTTTTAACACTTATCATTTTTATGATAACATGTATGTCGGTCATTTTTGCGATGAAATCAGTGGTTTGCGAGTGCCAGAACCCAGTCGCTAATATTTGCGATTTTATACAGGCTAACAGGTGCCCTCGCAACTTTGCGATTTTTAATAAAACGCGATTTGCGATTTTTTTCTGCGATTTTGCGATTATCAGCTGCGATTTGCGATGCGACCGTTGATAAAACGCCCCCCAGGAACACAGCCAGCCTCTGACCCCCATGCACGATTATCAGTCGATCGCCCTTGCTGAATGGCGCGCTTTGCCTGCCAATTGCGTGGATCCGTGTCTCGTCTGTATAAAAAATGTGCTATTTGTAGCGTAAATAAGAGAAAATGGTTTCAACAAAACAGAAGTAAATAATGACCTTACATTTATTTTTTTCGTATATCGAACATCGCTTGAAAGGAATATTATAATTTAGAAGAGAAATAAGCTGTAAGTCAATTAAATATTAAGTCACATGTGGATTTTATGAAATCGCTATACAAATGTTGTCGGGTTGGTATCCCCTCCGCTACGTATCGTGATTATCAATCGCTAATAATTAACTCTTATTCTGTTACATACCCTCCTCTCTATATTTCCTGATTTTGTACAGGAACTGGGTCCTTGTGACAACCTCTGCGTTTTCGTCCATGAAAATCCCAACTGATGTAATTTTTCCCGGAGATGTTCCCTGTGGCCCTTGTAGCCTATTTTCTCCTTCAGGGCCTCCCTCAGATTCCGAATGGTCGACAACATATTCCGGTAGCTAGTATGTAGTCTCCAATCTGCACAAGTGCACTTTTCATTTTCTTAAACTGTCATTTGACCAGGTGATGTATTAGCGTTATAAGGTCGGGACGAGATTAGGGTTTCCAGTCCACAGTTTGTTTCAGGGCGTGGTTCCTTGACTCGCAGTTATAATTTGTTCAGTTTTTGATAATATTGTTTTCCTTCTGTGGGTCATTAACCTTCCTTTTAAGGATTGTCACAAACATTCTGTTGAAGTACTGTCGACATTTTAATGCAACGCCTGCCATCATCAATGTCATTGGCCACATAATCATACTTTAGCGAATCATTTCCCATCCCCAAAAAAGCGGGTCAATACATTTTGTTTTTGGTCCTTCTTCACTGCGTCGACTGTTAAAGCATGTCTGATGTTTTCATCCAAAAGTCTTGTGCACAGAACGTGTGTCGCGTAGGGAAAGACAGATTCGATGACATTAACAAGAACCTTGCCGTCGTCAGAGCCGATGACCAATTTATCATGCGGAACGTCATATAATTTGAGTTTTAGCTGGTATAAAAATTGCTGAAAGTCTCGAAATCGCTGTTGTCATGTATGTATGAAAATAGGGACTAGAAAAATGGGATTTCGACTTGTTCTTTGGTTCTCTACAGTAAGTTCTTTGTAGCAATTCACAGTGACGCGCATCTTGCAAAGCAAAAACGTCTTGTCAATTCCTAACACAGTTTTACGAGTCCAACATATGGTCTTTAGATCATAAATTTGTTCGTCTGTGAAAAGTATTATACTGGGTGTCCGTTCACCGGTCAGAATGACTGATCTAAAAAACGGACCATTTTCTGTCACAAAGTTTTCTATGTGTCGTCATTGGTCAGCAAAGTTGTCTTTATGTCTGTCTAATTTGCGATACTTTTGTCTGTCACGGTACTGTTTTTCTTGTACTCGGCGTAGACTTACCCAAACAAACGAGACTTACCTTAAGTTGATGTTTGGTTGAGATTCTATCTAGTCATACAACTACTCGAGGGATCATATGAGATGCACGCCAACCGTGACCATAATTATCAGTACTTCACAGCTTTCAAGGACATAAAAAAATTCAATCCATATACAACATCTACACATGTTGCACTTCAATATACAAACATGGTGTTAAACCAAACCAATCAACGGGTGGGAGACATTATCAAATCAAGAGGGCATATGATCCCTCGAGTAGTTGTATGACTAGATAGAATCTCAACCAAACATCAACTTAAGGTAAGTCTCGTTTGTTTGGGTAATTCTATTACGTCATACTACTCTCGTTCACATATGAGACTTCAAAGCAAGAAACTAATTTTTTATGGCTCAAACAATTAAACCAAATATGTTACCAAGTTACGAACACGATAAAACTGCTTCTGCAAAGGTTTTCTCATTAGATTGGATATTTCTGTTGTAGAAACGAGCAAATGTATCAGCATTTGTCCATCCAGCTACTTTCATAATTTCTTCCATGGGTATGAATTTAACACTAGCTTTTGAAGTAGATGCAGAACGAACACTATGAGCTTTAAAAACTGAAATATCAATTCCAGCTAAACACATAACAGTTTTCAGCCATCGACTTATTGTGCTCGAACTAACAGCAGCATGAGGTTTCAAATAACTTACAAAAAGTGTATCTTCCTGTTTTCGTAACGTCTCTGTTCTCTTAATATATTCAGTTAGGGTATTTACAACACAAATTCTCCTATCTGGAGTAAAACTTCTCAAAGTAACATACGGTACAAGCCTACCTGGCTTTGACTGTTTCAATGTATCCCTATATTGTACTATATAAAAGTCAGAACCTTTCTACAGGTTATTCAACGTCAAAAGTTTAAAGACTGAGCTCTACTAGCATGAGTCAATGCAATTTACATGACCAATTTCAATGTCAATATTTTTAAAGATGCACATTCCACTTCAGGAACTGATTTTAAGTATGTTATCACTTTGCTTACAGTACAAAATAGTTTTATTAAAGGATGCTGTCCGACAACAAACCCTTCAATAACAATTCCATGAGCAGATAAAGCACCCCTTGCAATATTAATAGTTTCATACGAAAGTCCTGAATCAAATAACCTAGCTAAACAATCTAGAACAGTTGTTATAGTAACTTGAATTGTATCAATCTGTTTTTCACGACAGAACTGAAACCATCTCTTGATGCAAACTGAGTACTGCTTTTGAGTGGAAAGTTTCCATGATGCCAAGATGATATTGACAGCCCTTTCTGAAATGTTTCTATCTTGCAAGGATTTCCGGATAATCGAGAAATTACCAGATACAACTTGTCCATCAATGGATGCGTTTTCTTTGTGTGTGGAATAGTCAATGTTGTTGATGTTACTGGAATCACTAATGGAATGTCTATCAGAAGTTCCAATAAAATTGTTCCACCAGTTCTGTGTTGTCCAAAGAGGTACAACCATGACAGAATCTCCTTGATCCATTCTCAACTTCTGTAGAGCTCGTCCTATCAAACTGAAAGGACAGAACATATACATGAACATTTTGTTAAATTCAATTGAAAAGCATCAATATACAAAGCTTCAGCATCTTGTTTCCATGATACATACTTTGGTAATTGTTTGTTTAACCTAGATGCAAACATATCTATTTCAGGGATTCCCCAAATATCTGAAACTTTGTTAAAAATATGTTCATCAAGTTTCCATTCTATGTTATCATTGAAATTTCTAGACCCATAGTCTGAAACATTGTTTTTTCCACTAATATGGCTTGCAGATAGCCAAATAAACCTTTCCATACACCAAACCCAAAGTTTATGAACTAAATCAATACAAGCAATAGCTTTGCAACATGTTCCTCCATTTCTAGTTGTTCTGCGTTCCGTTTCTGACCTCGTGTGTTGGGTCTGTTCGACGCTACATTGCGGTTTTGTTGCAAGTTCGCCTCTCGCTCATTATTCCTATTCCTTATAGGAACTCTTCTAGCACCTCTCCTAACTGGTCGACCTCGTGGCATGGTTATGTAGAGCAACGCACAATTCAATATTCTTCCGCACTAGTTACGAGTCAAAAGAACATGTTGCACGATTTTTTCGCCTTAAATACTGTTTTCCGGGTCATTACTACGCAGTAAGATCGCTACCGTTTAGAAACGGGTACCAGTTTATTTTTCTACGGTAATGAGCGAGATTTAACGAATCTTAGGAACCAAACAGCTTGATTGATTTCTCGAACAAATAAATTAAATTATTTTAATAGAAGGAATTTCTATTATATTATAATAAGCAGAAGGTGATAAGCTTGTTTGGACTTCATTATCAATCCTATTCATGTATGTTATTATATACTTGCTCATTGCCAGCACATTATTGCGATTTGAAAATAACAATAATAGATCTAAATGTACAAATATACGGGGCTAGACAATAACGCATATTTAAGAATGATAATGTCAGAACAACATCCCATTATTCAGGGATTTGTATACAGACACAATTTCTATCGTGGATTTACTATAAAATATAAGGTGTCATGCTACTGATATACTTATGTGTAAGAGGATGTATCTCAATAGTGTTACAAGCCTTTTTCTTGATTGCTTGTGAACTAAGATGAACGTATTGGGTCAATGTGTGATATTGGCATATCTCTGTCAAGCTCTTTCACAAAATCGGAGCCTGAATTCTTAACCGATTCTCGCTGACAAACATTTCTCGCGTACACCTGCTTCTTAATCTTCATCTGTGGTATCCAAAAAAGGATGGGAATCTTGCATTGCAATTCAGTCAGTGTTTAATGTCAAAATAATGCATTGGTTGGATGCTCTTTATGCATATTTGACAAACACTGCTAAACAGTTTTATTTGTTTTAGCAAACAGATGGAGAATTTATATCTTTTTATTATTTAGATTTGTCATATGTTCGATTCTACGTTTATTTTTTTATAACTTTCTGTACTTAATTGAGCTATTTTGTTCCCACATCTAAACTTATATGTGTTCCTGTTATTTACTTTAATTTTACACATAATTTGATGTTCTTGGTTAGCAGATAGCGGAAAAAATAGGAGTGCGGGAATAAGAGTGGTTTTCTCGTCGGATAGCCTAGTACAGGAACGCCGTCTACCTTCCATGGAATCCACTTCCGGTGACATCACTGATGACGATAATGCTGCCTCGTCCCGCAATGATAGTTTAACGCCTTACACTTCACACTCCAAAGAACATATTTCACCACAATGACAAAGGAGAGATATTCCGATTAGTCGATTTATTATCCAAAAAACTGATTAAATATTTCTCTTCAAGTAAACGCTTAGGTTATTTTGGTAAATAAATGTTTGATAAATATTTGAATTATGCATTTTCTGCTTATCGTCTACTTCTCATAAAAATGTAGATAACGTTCTCTTTGATGCTTATTTTGGTTTGCAGTAATATAATAGCTTCGATATCATACATAAACATCGATAGTTTAAACATTTGAAAACATTGTGTGATAAAAACATGGAAATCCTAGTTGATCCGTATGTTTGTTTACTTCTAGTTCTTAGTTTTGACCGTTTATTTCAACTCTGGTTAGGTGAATGCAATATTTCCGTACGTATTATGATAAAAATTAACCATACACTTTGGTTCTTGGCAGATAATTTAAACTGTCTCTTCCTTTATGGCATCAATAGTTATCTATCCTGTATTTGAAAGCGGTTTTACTAAATTTCTGATCTATGTACGTAATATTGTCTAATCTATTTGTACCCTATGGTCAAACATTAGGCACAATGAAAAATATGGGTGTCCGGATTTCTCGACCGATCCGAAAATATAACCCACACATTAAAGTTATCATTATAAAAATAAAGATCCATGATATTGTATCTATATCATATCAAGTAAATAAAATTATGAAGCAATCTGGCTACCCCATTTTAAAGAAAGTCATCGGAAAAAATATTGTGTTACGCCATTTATCCAAAATTTGGTAAATATTGCCAAACCTTTAATATCCTTGATTCAAAATGAGTGGAGAAAATCATTATAGTGTAATGTAAAATGTATGTATCAAAAATTAGATTGACGTATTTATATGTTTTGTTTATCTTTCAGTCAGTCTGCTACCAGGTGACACTTCATCTTGCAGACATTCAGCCATCTCATCCAGATAGTATTCTATACTTTATACACGCTATGCAATCCACTTGATCTTATGCATATAACCTGATTAAAGTAAAACATCCGTTAGTCTAGACACTATCGTCTGAATTGACCTCGAATTATCCTAGCATATATTGAATACCATTCAAACGCACCTACATTGTATTTTGATCAGGTGCCATTTTGTTACCAAGCGTCTAAAGAATTTACTGTAAATTAAGTGTTAATTGTTGTTGTTTAAAACATTATTTCATTGAATTCCAATCATTATTTATCTTATTAAGAAACTTTCGTGTGTGCAATAAGATGCATATCAAATTGGTCTCGAAATCACGACTTTCGGATCAGGAGTCAGGCGCTCTACCCCACGACCACTGTGCCTCCATCTCATTGGTGAAATTCTAGTTTAATTTTTCAAATATTTACCTGACAAATATGTGTCTGGTTAATTTTTGTCAGAACCCTCCTGAACATGATGTGTTTTAACTGTGTTACTTTAGTCTCTCCGATTAAAAAGTATGACATGTATATTTGAGCATTTTATAAAATGTTTGTTTATGTTTGTTTTATTTATATAGGTCTATACCCAGTCAGGTTCCTGCTTACATATAAGCCTTTTTTAAACGTTTTTGTTTTATATCGATCGTGAAACTTGTTCTGACGACGCATACATGTCCTTCTCGATGATTTCACCCCTACGTTACTAATCAGATTCCGCTCAACGTTGGGCTCGAACTCATGATCTGGAGTCGGGCGTTCTGCCCGGTCAGAACGCCTCTCAAAACTCAAATATTGTGCTCAGATTATACATTAATTTTTATTTTCATCATTGTTTGTTCAAGAAAAAGCAACTAAAATACATTTACTTTACATTATTTTCAAAAATGTATCTACGTACTCATTTTTAATCAACAAAGGATCAATGAATTCGTTTGCTTTGCTCAAATTTCTTGCTTATAGTTTTGAAATCTTTGTCCATGCTTGTTATCAACGTATGTCACAATTATATTCATTAATTTTTATTTCCAGGAGTGAAAACAAAATGAGTTCTGCTTTTTATTCATATTGGGAGAAAAACTTGTTCCGCCTTCGCCCCTATTTTGTATGCCCGTAGTCGGTATTTCCTACTCTGTTTACATACCACTTCGTTATATCATTGCTTGCAAATGGATGAATTACCGTTTTTATGAGAGGAAAACAACAACACTTAATAACATCTTTGTTCTTTACTAATAGCTTGTTCAATCTAAATGTATCTGTTGTAAACAAAACAGAGAATTGGTTTTGCTTAATAAGGTTGGAATAACAAGTGATTTCACTCATCTCTATAAATATAATATTTAACACAACGATCCCTGTCACATACGCGACATCTGGTAATCCCATCGGTGCCAATAATGAATGTCATTGCGCGACATGGCTCTGGAATTAAATGATTCGGACACCGTATGTGCGGACACACTTCACTTTTACTACCTAAAAGTAAAAAGAAACTTCAGGTCATTTTGGCTGACATATATCACATAGCCCATAAGTGGTCTACATTTGTACAATAAAAAATGTTGTTGTGTTTACAGTCATTTACTGAGCTGTACAAATAAACTTATTCCGTGGTTTTAACGAAACTATTTTCTAAAATATGCCTTCTACACATTGTGTACCATACTTGTGTTTCGTTTTTATAGTAACTATAGCAATATTTTTTAGCAACACTAATTACCGATTTCAATGACTTATTATTCATTTTTAAAGTATCAGTGTATCAGTTAACGAATGCAATACATATATAATACTACCTCTCTAGAGCAACAGCCTTTGGGAGACACATATTTTGGACATTGCTGATAGGTTGTTGTTGCTCTGGAGAATATTTACATATCCTTTGTTTGCTTATTGCATTATAAACGGGAGATATATAACATGAACTATGGAATATTGTCACTGCAGTCTCATACGCAGTGGTCTCCCTTTTCTTAGTACACGTAACTCTGCTATTAAAAACATTTTTATTAATTCAGTATGTTTTGATTTAAGGTAACACATATTGACAATGGTCAGATTTTATTTCAGAGAAAAAAGGTTTATTGAGGCGGTTATACGAAAAAATGTTTGTTTAGGTAGTAAGGGACAATTTAATCCAAATACACCATTTAAACGTTTTGACACCGTATAACGTACATATCAGAAGCTTATCGAGTGAATCAAAGAGTTACCTAACCTGAATCGCGAGTAAAGCCGTTGTGATGTGCTAACAATGTATAGAAAATGATGTCTGTCTGACATAGTTTATTGATCAATTTCTAAAACAATATAGAGTTTACGATAAAATAATTCTATAAATATACAATTAAATATCTTTGATGAAACCTCAAAAATCGAATCAATTACTAAACCGGTCCACATATCTATACTTTTCCAAATTAATATTAAGAGCAAACCGCTCAGTGATATGTACTCGCTAAAAAAGGTAACAAATAGGGGACTATCATAAACTGTTAGGTGTATACCCGTCATCATGTGACATTTGTGGAGGAATTGATTAATGTACTGCTAGAGGAGATAAGCACTGCGAGGAGTGACGAGCATCAGCAATAAACAAGTAATTAAGACAAATACCGCAAATGTTGCTATCGCAAAGACTACACTTTGTTATGTTGTCACTTCCGATGACGAAGTTCGGTTTGCGACAATCTGGTTTCAATGTGTGGTCCCAAGGGCAATCGAGTTGCGGACAAACCACAAAAAAATTTCCTGTGGTTTTAAACAGAGAGAATTAAATGCAAGAAATATATGAAACATAAATGTAATTAGTTCACTTCGGAGCCGACATGCAACAGAGCGTTAAATGCACAAATTAGTATAGTGCTTCCTTCATAAGAATTGCAATCAGCAAAATAAAGAATGAATTTATTGTATGTATAGCATGTAATTAAACACAGCTCCCCGCAGAGATAACTGTCACACCCTTTGTCTTCCGATTAGAGCGAATTAAATACAAGAAAACATATGGAAGCTAACTGTAATTAGTTCACTTCGAAGCCAAAATGCAACAGCACATTTAGTGCACAATTTAATGATGTGCTGCATGTATAGTGCTTCCTTCATAGGAATTGAAATCGGCAAAAAATGTATTTATTGTACTTGTTAGATGTAAATAAATACAACTCACCGCATAGATTACTGTCACAAACACGACACTTTGTCTTCTGATCTGAACCAATGACAAACTCAGCTTTCCTACAATCTGCTGGAATATTGGCTTGGCACTTGATGGCGGGACACACGTTCTGTGCTGAGTGATACACATGTATAGAAGATTTCAATAATAATTAAGACAGATACAGTGATTCGAAAGATATTTAAAGAGATAAAAGATATACAAGTTAATATACATTATCCAAATGAATTTACTAACTTAATTTTTGTAATGATATGTCATTGAAATTGCCTTGCTCGGACATATAATACCGGAAATGGGAATCAATCCCGTGTACAGTATTGCTGTTGCTAGTAATTTGTTAACTAGTAATAACACTTGTAAAAACAATGCAATTTGGTTAGCATTTGTTCAAAACGACAATTTATTGATAGTAGAGCCTTTAGTGAGACTTTAGTTGATAGTATAACACCTAGCTCTCTATAGTTCCTTCCGATGTATGTGGATAAATGTTCCAATGGATATATGCGGTAGCGTGACTAGGGACAGGAACCAGGTGTTCTTATAGAAATATCTACCTGGCTAATAAACTCTAACTACAGCTATAAACAAAGCCGTGTAACCTTTCAACTATATTTAAAACTCTGATAAGCCTGGAGTGTGATGCCGGTCGTTCTCACGGGAAAGGGATAAGTCGAAATCACATATAGAAATAGATCTAAATAGATCTAACACTTAAAATAAAAAAACTATTTACCAATAAAGATAATGCTAAATGGCTGTAGAATCTATGGTTGTCTATATATGGCTACTATATATGGATACTCTTTATGGACACTGGAAAAGAGTCGGATGCCAGTCGTGGAGTGAGGTGAGGAAATGCGGACTGTATTTTACGGAACGTTTCCTGACAGTTCCTCACGAAGCACCAAAATGTACACACGTAAAATACCGAGTATTAACCATTAATTAGTAGAAATATAGCTCGGAACATCACCCACGAAAACTAGTCAGATAACAGGACAAGAAACAAATAATAATTCCAATATGAAAATAACGACTTGCATACACACACGAGAATAAGGTCAAGTGAGGAAAACGTCATCGCGCATGCGCATGATGAACACTACGTCAAAGAATGGCGGCTGCTAGACACATGCGAACGAACGAAGTGCCGACGTCGGAAGATATATTTGACATTGTTTGACATGTTTGTTATTAAGACATAAACGTGATGACCTAATTCTCAGATTGTCAAAACAGAACGATGCATATAAATGTCCCAGCAAGTTAAGAATGATAATTTTACACAATAAAGCTTACAACATATACGACACTTGCTGGTGTAAACACTTGCTGGTGTAAACTGTATATAACAAGCCAACCCCCCTAATTGTGAAATGAAGAATTTACTATTTTAATTTAATTTCTAATGGTTATTTAACATGCATAAAGATAACACAACGTAGATATAGCTAGCATGGTTATGCCAAGCATTACAATAGTTAATCAATTACAATTATAGCGATACTGATAACAAATATAATAAAAGAGAGAAGATAAGTTGCTACAGGGAACGCACATACATAAGACAGTGCCTCCCCACAAAGACCCCGAGAAAACAACAATCCAAAAACACAAAGCGCTTGAGGAGGTTAACATCCATTTATTATTAATAATAATGACACATATTAAAATAATTACCATGAGATCCAAGAGCCATCCCAATCATCACAAACAATACAGTATAGATGCTTTCCATCTTGTTTCCTTAGCACACACAAATCTTAAATATACTTCGATTTTTTCTTAAGCGACTGTTTTATATGTTATGTCCTATGTACAATAGCTAGAGAGCTGCTGCTGATCTCGGTGGTTTGCGCGTTGCATGTATTCCGTTTATTTTGCATGTTACCAAAGACACGATTTCCTGACAGTTCTTGCTGTTGGCCATTTATCACTCATGTGTCATATACTGCTGTCGACATGTCTAGATCAGTTTGGCGGATGCACTTTAAGCACCGTATATTCCAACGTTCCTGTGACAAACTAATGCTTTTAAATAGTCGGCATTCGACCAATCGTTATCAAGATTTGAATTTAACCGCACATAAATGTATATTTTAAACTATTATGAGCGTATCCAATTATTTGTTTAATGGTCTTCTTGACATTATTTTTGACATACGTCGCAATGAAATATCCAGGTACGTTATATCTATAACTAACTAATGCAGTTATATATGATATACCAAACACGGTTGGACAAATGATTTGGGAGTGTCGTTATGTTGTAACCATAGTCTTGGTTCGTAGTTGTAAAGTAAAAGCAAATTCCCTATGGTTTGCGTGCCATTTTACGTATATTGAGATTACCAGACTCCTTATGCGACATCGTGGGTTCGAATCCCTTTATGGATGACTGTGTCAAAAGTATTAACATTCCCCAATGAAGAGTTAGTGTTGTATAGAGAAACACATAAAGTGGTCATCGAGTATGATTAGTATAATACCCTTAAAAATTGACCAAATCGCATGCATCTATATTAAACACGATGAACACTAAATTTTAATACCAACTTAAATCACAGTAACCTTTTCTTAAAGTAAGCATATCGCATTTTGCTGAGCCAGGCCCTCCGTATATCAGTGGCAGAAACTTTCAGAGCTGGAAATCAGAGGAGACCACTTTTGTGCTTCCCGATCAGGACGTCTGTAACTATATTTAGATTTTTAAGTTCCGTTTGGTAAGCGTCCATTTCCCTTAGATGAAATTAATATTTCCTTACAGTTAAGACTTTTCTTCGCTAAGGAAATCCTTAAGTGGCACCAAAGAAAGTCTTAATGTTAAGGTTTCCTTATCTTTAATTAAGGAAACGAAAATAAGGATAAGGACAATCTTAAGGTAAACCTTAAGATGTTTCGAAAATATCAACCATGATCTTACTATTTATTTAAATCCCTACCGATGACTGCTTCCTTGGCATTCAATCAGAGTACTCTACCCTATTATATGTATTATAACTGCCCCACACAGAACTTACTCCGAAAATTGATGTAATCAATGACAGTCAGAGCCAACTAGCTGACCTCTGTTTTACAAAACTGTTGTTTGTCAGGATAGTGTCGTAATACATAAAAGCTGCTTGCAATAAAAGTTTTAAATTAACATATTAAAATGACATTCTCGACGGAAAGAGCAATTAATTTCTCAAATAGAACGTTCGTGTCTGTGGTATTACCTATTAAAATGTTCATTACATACTTCTAGTATTTATTCATTTTCATAATTAACGTGTACCTTTAATAGTTTATTTTAATGCTTTAATTTTCATATTCATTCAATCCGGAAGAGGCAGCGAAACTGGTAGAAGGATATGCGGACGACTATTCCGTTTTTCTATACATGTCATTGTTTACCCTATGTATTTATCAATTTCTCTTAATGTCTTATCAACCTGAGTTTTGTTCCATCATCGAATATTTTATTATGTCACACATACATGGGACACAGCAGTTATTACAAGATCACAAATATGCTGAGAAAAAACCTAAATGAAGGTTTAAAATGAAGCAGTTTCTAGCGTTGTGTATGATGTTGTATATTGTTGGGATAATAAATGGAGATCACAGAATTCCACATCGTGGTATGACAGAAAAGTTCATTCTCAAAGGTACGTTACATACACGGATGTTACACAGCGGATAACGTATGTTAGGTTCTTAATAGAGTTCGAACAATTAAATGACATTACAAATGATTTAAATCGAGAGATGAAAGCGAAACTAGTCTGAGTAGAAATAACAAGCACATTTGTTTTGCTTCACCTTCCGTTAGAAAAGATAAAATATACTTAAATTGACTTTATCTACATGTAGTGTTTCTTTCATTTATTGTTATTTTTCGTTTTACATGACCTCGGGTGTACTGTAACAAATTCATACATGATACGTACATAAAAGTCTGACAACGATTGAAATCGATTTATATTATTGAATGAAATAATGAGTATAAGAAATGCAACAGTGGGGAGGATAGTGTTAGAACACAATTACGCAACAACTCAAAGAACCAACTCTGCATAATTTGTTTACCATATGTTGCTAATTTGTCACAATAGTAATGAGAGAGTATGATAACAATCTCGATGTTGGTCACATTTGGACACACTCGGTTATGTACAAACGTTTATGCTTAATGCGATAGATGCTACAGAAAATAGCCATATTTTTAAGCGATATTTGTAAAAATGTGCTATTTTTTATCGTTATACAGTCCTCCATCCATAACTGCAACAATTTTGTAAAATTATCGAAAACTAATTCAGTTATTTGAACTTGATTCTGTCAAAGTGTACATGTACTCCGGTAAATCAGGCTAATTATACAATGCCTAATTTTGCAAAAGAAACACATGGATAAAAAGATAATGAACAAATCTACCTCATGCTATCAAACTATATAAAAAACTAGTCTAAGAGTAAAGATTGTATTCCAAAACAAACACCACCAGAAACAAGGAGTGCGCACAGCTAATCTTGACTTTTATTATGTAGTGATATCATTTTTAGAAAAAAACTTGATAGCATGATCTAATACACTCTTTCTCCTTTCCAAAAATAATGTTGATTTAAAAAAATACTTTACAAACTTTATGTGCATTTACCAGAATATAAAACATCATTGAAAGTCATTCTGCATGTACAAATTTACTATACAGTGTATACAGTTATTCCCTGTCAGTGTGTATTGATATGGCTTTAATATTAATTTTCAAAATTTGAATGTGGTTTCGAAGCTTTCATTTCGAAGGAGTGTCGAAAACCTCAATTCATGATAGGCCTAGATGGTCAGACGAGATGTAGGATGTGTGACGAAAGATTATCCATCCGCCCCTACCACTGTGATAATATGTTAAAGTATATTTCTTGAATGTTATTTACGTTAATTTGCTGTTTCAATGATCATGTTCATTCAACTTCAAATTTAACAATACAGGTTTATTACTTTAAGTGTGTACTGGGGGTTAAAAAAGTTCATGCACAAAATTTAAATTTTAATACTCTTCTATATACTCATTCCACCTATTACGCTATACACCCTTTCAATTATACCGTAAATAGAATTATCTGCCCTTCGATGACGTCATTAGAGGATAAACAATTACTATAACGGTAATATTCAGAGCGCGAAATGACGACGTAACCAATTTTTCGGCGATGGAATGAAAGATAAGGTATGTTACAGATGTAATTTGTTTTAGGATGTATTCTGAGATATATAAAAAACTTATACCTAATGGGTTTTGCGAAATTGCTTTAGTTGGATGCTTAATATTTGTTTGTCACATAATTTTGCGACATACTGGGAATTTTTATTTCACAAACTCAGTCGTTAATATGGACTTGGAAGACCGTATTTTGATGTAAATGTGAAATCGTACGCATGTCTGAAGAAGAACTATACATATTTTTCGTCATTTCAGTCATGGACCGTCATATGAAAGAACATGGATATAGCCAAAGACCTCAATACCACAGATGCGCTACGTACGCCAGATATGGCGCATTGATACAATGTTATCAGCAGACGCACTGTCTAAAACAATATATTTATGTAAAAATAAAATATGAAACTCACTGTCTGTTTGGTTATTCCTACTCACATTAAATATAGATTGTTTATAGTCACTTTTAAAAGAATCTCTTCTGAAAACGGGACATAGCGCTATAATCCATAACTTACTTTTAGACGTCTTTCGTGGCTGGCTGGCCATTTAGTTTCAATGTTTAAACAATTTCTGTGTTCTCGTATGAATTGATAATTGACAGTTATTAATTGCTTTTCTTGTATTTTAATTAATTTTATTGGTGGATGCCTATTGTTTTGCAATTCATAAACCACGCCCTCGGCAGATCAGTTCTGCTGGTCACTACTGTAATTGAAAATTGCCCTAGGTGTCAGCTGTAAAAACACAAGAGTCATAAAATCCCAGGAGATCTTTATTATATGTGTTAATTCATATTGCTATTTCCTGTTTGATAGAATTAGTGCCTTTGATAATTGAAATGATTAGGTCATATCAGTCTGTGATCTCAATTTGTAATAAACACAATTAGATTACAACTGTCTGTCACCCAAAAATATTTATACTTCAAAGATTTAGCCAGCCTCTTCCGACATTTATGAATGTTAATTCATGTTCAGAATTAAATTGATGCCAAAACCCTTGTCTCACACAGACAATAAAGACATTGATTTGACCTACTTAATTTATATTTTGCACACGCTTGTGCTGGGTAAAATAGACGACTTGTGTACACAAAACATGACATGCTGGCGTGATCTACATCATTTGTTTAGTTGATCTTTACACATTTACATGATTATGTAAGCCTTGATTGTTCTTCACAGCAGCCTTTTAAAAATATTTTATTGACATGAAAGTGTATTAAGTACAATTAGACTTCGATGAAAATATCAAAAAATGAAGCGGAAAATTACCGACTTGTTTTGAAAAAGTTATGAAGCATTAATGCTCTGAAAATTTCTTTAACTGGGATTGTTTGATCACCGTTTTTTGAGGATTTGTCATCTTAAACGACTGCTTTTTGCATTGGGGTAAGTTAAATATATGGTACTTGTTGTGAAAATCAGAGAATTTATAGGAAACTTACCGCGAGTATGTGAAAAAATTACGCTCCCCGTGTGCAGCGTTAATTCGTTACCTATGATTTTTTGAATGCTGTTAATGCAAAAACTTTAATATATTGTAACCTAATACTTTCTGTATAGCTCTACTTTAACAAATAAAATGTCCGATTTTTACGAAAACATTAATAAATTTGCGCAACGCATAAACTTGTGTTGATGTGCAGCTTAAGTAAGCAGCACTGGCCGTTTTGGAAATATTTTTATCCTCGCATTACGTCACGTCCGGTAGGGGGCGCAACTCTTAGGCGACTTCAATCGATTAATTGAAAGGGTGTATAGACCAATTGTTTATTGTTGTGTGAGAGTTCTAATAAAACAAATTCTAGAAAAAAAGAGGAACCTTTCATTATGGAAATGAAGCCAGAATACGCGTAGAATTCTTCTAATTTATCCGAATTCAAAGTTTGTGAACGAACTTTTTTACCACTATGTATATGCTTGTCAACCATACTCAGTAAGACTTAACATTTTGGCGGCCTCTTTGTTTGGAATTCATCAAACTGCTGTTTCGATCAAATGATATTTCAGGTGATAAAACAGATGTCTGCCCACCACTGAAATCTTTATCAACCCAGAGTGCAGGAAGCCTAATTATAGCATTAGTTCTGATGGAATAACACGATGCTGAGCATGCGACTCAAATGCGTGTGGTAAATTACGAAAGACCGATGGTGAGATTTCATATTCAATATTTCAAGATTTCATGTTCATGATTTCCACTTCACGAATTCACGATTTCAATCTAACGAATTCACGATGTTTTTATTCACAATTTCACGACTTCGCGATTTCACGATTTCTACTACACAATTTCACGATTTCATGATTTTAACGTTTTCACAATATCAACATTTCATGATTTCACGATATCAACTTCACGAATTCACGATTTCGCGATTTCAACTTCACAGTTTCAAGAGTTAACGATTTCTACCTCACAATTTTTACAATTTCACGACTTTACGATCATGAAATCATGAAATGGTGATATTGTGAAATCGTGAAATTGTGCAGCAGAAATCGCGAAATCGTAAAATCGTGAGTTCGTGAACTTGTTAAGTAAAAATCGTGCATTCGTGAAGTTGAAATCGTGAAATCATGAAATGGAAATCGTGAAATATTGAATTTGAAATGTCAACACCGGTCTTTAGTTGTAAATACATATTTCCGTTTTGTTGTAAGTAGGTTACTTGTTTTCATCGTGTTTTACGCCGTGTTTCGACATTTTTCAGTCATATACGCAGGCCAATTGTCCTAACCAGCTTTCCTGGAACTAATTATTAACCCACCTTACACTACTAACTTGCCTTTCCCCAAGCAACTGACACCATCTCCACATGTAGAGGACATTACCTTAGCCAATGTTACGGCAGAACATAACCTGCCCAAAGCGGGATTGAACCAGGAACTGCCTATCTACTCTACGAACTGAGCTAGTCTGGTTGACTCCGCATTGATTTTGAAGTATGTCCGTTTCGCTCAGTCGGTAGACCACTCGACGGCCAAACAGTAAGTCGTAGGTTCAAACCCAGGGTAAGAAGATTGTTCTGCGTTAGAATTTGACTGAAGATAAATACCCCCGGCATCATTTGTCCTTTATATCGGATTCATGCGGGAAATTCTTCAGTTGCTTGAGGAAGAACAAGGTAATACTTGTTGGTAACCAAGGAATTCTGGTTTAGATTAACTGTTTCGATCATAGTATGATAAATGTGTTGCTTTAACTTACATTTTCAATCCTAGTCCAATGTAACAACTATAAAAACTGTGTCTTCAGTTTTAAATTATAATATACATATTAATAAGGATGACATCTTAGGAAAAGGAGAAAAAATACTAATGATTACCTAATTGCCAATGTGTTATGAATGAATTGTGACTATATTAGTGTTATATAACTTTAGTTTGTTCCGTTCTTGAAACTACAAGTGAAATAAGTCTATGAAAAATATGTGTACCAATATAGAAGCAGAATTTATTCAGATTCGCCTCAAGAATTATGCACGTATAAATTCAAACAATTATTGTCCAAAACCGTGTTCAGTTTTCAATTACCACATGCATATTTTATTGTTATCAGCGCAAGCATGGCCCACTTTAATTCTAACTGGTATTTTTTAAATTAATGAAGTTTTGCATGTTTACATTTATAACTACCAACCGGATTATTCGAAGAGACATGAAAACTTCCGTGCTTCAGTTTCATGTTTTGTTGGTATGGTAACGGTTTACATTTTTTTCATATTTCACGTTGCTAGGTAACCCAAAAGTTGTCTGTCCACCAACTCAGAAGTTCTGTCCATTGGAACACACAATACCAGTCGATTGCCTAGTGAAACAATTTGTCATTGGTAGCGATGGAATTACATTATGTAAAGTTTGCAGCAAAAATGTGTGCAAAAGGCGCAGAGATCTCATCAATATGTTGCATTGATATGAGGCAATTGAGTCTTAAAATCAAACACCAACCACTCCGTGCTTCAAATGGCTAGTGACAAACGGCGAGAATGGAATATAACTGAACGAAGTGAGATTTTGGACAGCTATCAGTATATGGCTTTTGTGTGTATGAGTATTTTATCAATGCACGCAATGTCATGCACAGTCATACACAGTAAGCATTATATTTTAATGCTTTAGAAATACAATTATGCCAACATGTATATATATATATATCCAACTGCAGAGCATTGGTAGTTCTTTCAAAAAATACTGAGATACTAATAAACAATACTTAACTATAACCATTAATATGTTGAGAATAAATCGTGATAATAAATAATTTACTGTACATAAAACATGGTAGCAGTAATGTGTGAGAGAAAACTGGAACATACAAGTGAGAAGTTATGAAATGACATATTCTTATTAACAACTTTATTTATTTATTTATTAAAGTCTCATTAATACACATTGTACATACTACTAACAACAACAAATATATCACTACTCAAATTGAGTTATAAAACAATATACATTTAAACATACACACATTATTTAACCATTGAAATAATGACATAACTCTTAAAACATATTACTATGTAATACTATACATTTTATTATATATATTGCACGTACATACTATCACATACAAAACCAAGGAGCAGTCGTTAAATCTTTATTGTAAAAACGAATTAAATGAAGATAATAAAAAACTGAATTTCAAAACAGGTACTAATGCACAATTAAAAAAATACTTAAGAACTCAATTATCATCCCGGTCAGACCGTAGATGAACTGATTAACAGCTGCTCCTTGTATGAAAATAAAACTTATCACATAATTCGGACATTATTTACATAGGTTAAACAAACACGTGACGGCATTCTACAGGAACATAAATGCATGACAATAATACAAATAAGTCGATAATAAGACAACTTCACATCTTAGTCCATTTTCTTCGAAACCAATGATTGTCTTTCTACTGAGGTTTCACGGCCTAGAGACGTATGTCTTAATCATAAGAGACACATACAAACACAGGAGGTTTTCACGAGTTCTTTCCCTTTATCCCTTCTACAGTATAAAGTAGGAGTCATTTAAAAGATAAATTATTCATGCATCGACTTATTTATACTTCATGGATATATTTCTATGTTTGACGTACGATTTCAGCAGTGAAAAGATGTCAGGTTTAAAACGTTAGACTCTACAAGCACTTCACAAGGGATAAAAGTAGAGAACTCCGGAAGGGGAAGGGAAATAACTCGTCACAATCTCATGTGCATACAAACACGTTTAAGCGTAGCACGATGGCGTTACGATAACCAGGGGAGACAACCGTTCAAGTGACACAATCATACAGAAACGTTAACACCCTTGCAAAATTCGTACAGTTTATATTGAGTATTTGATCCATGTATAGCAGTTGGTATAGCGGGACTAAACTCTTCTCACAGCTCGTGTTTTGTATGGCAAAGGGCAGGAAGTTAATTGTTCGAATATAGTTTCCATCGAGTGTTTGACTTTCTCGTCTTCTCGCATGAACGTAAATTTCTGTAGCAGATTTGTAAAAACCAGGAACATTTCCATCCTTGCTAAAGTTTCTCCGAGGCAGATCCTTGGACCTAAAATGAAAGTATCGTATAGTAAACGTAAACGTAAATGCAAATGGGTTCCGTAGATAGTGCAGTCAAACCAGTAGCACCAGAGTAACAACATAAATTCATAACAAATGTTTATCCACACTTTCCATAACACACTACAAGTACAAATGAATGATGAAATCGAGCAGGAAATACCACATTCAAAGGACACAGCTACCAATAAAAATCACAAGGAGGCATGAAAAATACACATACACGAAAACCAATGCAAAAGCAAACGAGACACTAGACAAACTTAAAAGAAGGGGAAGACAAACAACTTTAGCCTTCTTTTGTTTATAAAAAGAGCACCGCCTGCGGGTGACTGACGCTCATCTGTTTCAAAGGTATACCTTATAAAGACTTTTTTGGGAGGGAGGGGGTTCGTCCCGAGAATTAAAAAGAAACGTGTTGGAACACATCCGAAGACTTTTGTTGTTGTTGTGAGTTTAGATATTGAAAAAATGAAAAGGTAAAGAAAAATCAGGGCGGGGTGGACCGCGTCCCTTCCCTTGAAGACTTTTGTTTTGTTGTGAGTGAAGCAATAAACAAATTATATACCCAGAACGGTTTCTTTGAAAAAGTGTACTTCAACAAAAAACTTAACCAAAGTTAAAAAGGGGCATAATTTCCACAAAATACAGTCAAGAGTTATGAAACTTGTCCCGGATGTTGCAATAATGATATCAGACGGCTATTCTAAGTTTCAAAGCTCTAAACACAAGGAGAAGACGTGGAAATAAAAATATGGTTGCCAATAGAAGTACCGTCTTGGAACGGTCATCGACAACAAACCATGGTACTAAACGGTTATTGAATATTGTACCGCTACGGGGGATAAGCACTACGAGGAGTTTGGCTGCATACCTGCTTTTGTTAATGTAACACACATACCTGTTGAAAACGGCATGAACGCTGGGTTTTTCTTCAGTTTACCATTTTCAAGGAATCGTTCCGGGTTGAAAACTGTCGGTTGATCCCAGTGGCGTGGGTCCATATTGGAGGAATATAAATTACCATAAATCAGGCTTCTACGTGGTATGGTAAATCCACTGAGTGTGGTCTCCACTTCATTTGTATGTGGCAGTGATGATGGCGCTGGTAAAAATAAGCCAAACAATATTACTTAATAAATATTTCGATTAAAAATAAAAATGCAATACGGCTGTTTAAGTTCTGTTTTCTGATGCATCAATTTCTATGTCAAAGTGCAGCTAAGAAAATACAATCGTGGGCTCTATATCATGGTTAAACAAGGTGGAGAATGCGATCTTGACTTCTATTGTGGTTGCCTTAAATATTTACATTCTGTTCATCCATCTTATAAAATTATGGGTTTGTACCACCGTACAAGCATGTCCACAAGATTGGCTGGGATTTATATATTCTTTAAATGAGGAATGTACGGGCGTTTGAGATTTACAGATATTGACAGGTTATTGCTTTAAAGAGGCAATCGGATCACTTCGACTATTTGAAAAAAATAGACATCGGAAGTAACGTATGAGAAAAGTAGTTTTAGAATGGCTGCCGAAGCGAATCTATGTAGTTGCTCTGGAAAGTATGATTTTCTTTTAAGTATTAGGAATATGAGGCAGACAAACCATTTAGATAATGTTGAATTGTGTTTCCCTGATCAGATGACATATATAGCATAAACCGCATCACGTACCGAGAATTCAGATATATTCATACACGTACTTTCTAGATCTATTTCCGAAATGGACGGAATTGCCGCGATGTTGCGATTGCTAGAGAAGTTTAGTTGGAAGTATTGTTACCACATTGTTGTTCAAAGATATGTTGTTGCTCTTAAGATATATATTCTATTTGGAAAGGTTTTAAATTATAGCAAACCAGTTACATGTGCATAATCACTGAACTTCGTTGTATGAGGTGGAACGTCTATTTAACAATGCTTCTAAAACATATTTGTTTAAAAAATAATGAGTGTAGTTTAATATAATGAAGAACAAATTTACCTATATTTGCCATTCGTTGTATTTCAAGCAGTGTAGCTTCAATATAAGGCAATGCTGTTCTGTCAGACCATGAAGTCTGTCTGGAACCACATTTCTGTAGAAGCAACATTTGAAAAGTGAATTACACTTTAATACAGAATTGCAAAACAGCAACAATATGCATTTGGGTAAATGTCAGAACGCTTAGTATTTCTTTACGTTTAGTGGTGTTAACAATTAATATTTAGAATGTTATTAGTGAACCCGACGAGGTTTCAGCCCACGACCCATACGGAGTCGGCGCCAAGCACTAAAGTAACAGCGACTATACTCATAGTGCCACACAGAGACAACACAAAACCAAAATAAATTGTTCAAATAATGCTGATAATTATTGTCGTCGTCTTTACTTCAGTAGAGGGTGTACAGACGGCATTGCTGCACCAACTTGATAATGTTACTGCTTATATATTTCACAGACAGACGCGCCACATGGTTTCAACAACTGTCTGCGACAACAGCAAATATTTCAGTATAACAGTGTATAGTTACACCGTGACCACCGTCTATATACGGAAAAACTACGCATATAATTAGTCGCCGGCGTCCGGCTTCTATTTGTATTCCCTTTTCATTTTGCACATCGGGCTCGGAAATGAAAAAATCCTTTCGATTTTTGCAAATGTTACTTTTTGGTATTCTCCATTCCATTAACATATCGAGGGTTCTGAGCAAGACTATACTAACTCCAATATAAATACATAGAAATCGCTGTTTCTAGACCTAAGGAAATACCTTATACCTGGACGCGCTCGGCAGACGAGTCGTAACAATAATATTTCGGAATGGATTCTGACCATTTGTCATTCGAGAAAACCGACGGATTTTTCAGTTTCTACATTGGACTTTATTGGAGAGAAAGTTAATGCAAGGCATCAAAGTCGCCGGGGAAATTTTTCTCGAATGACAAAAGAACATTCAGTATTGATGGCAAAAATATCATTACTTTAATCAGCCTTTTGCTCGTATTGGCTATTTTACCACTCTGCATATATAAAAGTGTGTTACAACTAACCATACGATATAGTTAGTCTACAAAATCGATAAGAAATGCCGGTAATGGAGAGTACAGATGGAGCGTACAGATATACCCAATTATCAGCGTAGTTGTCGTATATGCGTTTTAGACGGTGACTTATATTACTTGAATCCAAATACTCATGAGCTTTATTTATCAACTTGCACTCCAGGAGTGACATAAAGCAGTGACATAAATATCATATGTAACTAGTTACATAAATAGCCAGTGTGACGTCACTTATGACGTCATAAATGGCCAGTGTGACGTCACTTTAAATGACAGCATATTGTTTACAATTGTTCTGAATTTCGGCATTTATTAAAAATATTGTTTATTTAAAGATTGATGGTGTTATGTGATAAATAGAATCTTACATTCGTGCTTATTTGATATTGTTTTTATGAAACTCGTCGACTGAAACGAATATGACGCTCGGCAGAGCCTCGCGTCATATTATTTCAGTCGACTCGTTACATAAAAACCATAACAAATCAGCACTCATGTAAGATCCTCTATATATTATTAAGTAGCAGGAATGAATCTGTAATAAAAAATGTAGCATGTTACATCCATTATGCAATGCTCTGTAGAAAAAGTTTACTTGAACAGTTATGAGATGCATTTTCACATGCTGTTACATTCTATTGAAATTGTTATTCATGCATTATATAGCCTCCATATGACATTGTTTAGCTGCACACATGTACATGTTTATTTGATGTATGTTGTATATTGTGAATCATGTAAAATAAAATAGTATAGTCTACACAATCGACAGGAAATGCCGGTAATGGAGCATACAGATATACCCAATTATCAGCGTAGTTGTTTTATATGCGTTTTAGACGGTGACCACGGTGAGTTATATAAAAATGTAAAAGAAAACAACCGTTCCCATTGGAATTACCTCTTGTATTGCTTCCTGACATTTCTTCTGAACATCCGGGTTTTCTTGCATGAACAGTATGCACCAGTTTATTGTATTAGATGTAGTTTCAGAGCCGGCGATGAACAGGTCCATGATCACTCGAAATATGTTACCCTCTGAAAAACATTATGCAGCTTGAAAGAACTAATTATATTACTACGATATGCTGACAATTCGCTGATACTTGTCGTTCCCTTATTCCTGGTCTAATTCACTCAACATTACTCTAACTAGGCCTCTGAGTTTATTTAAAGAATGTGTAGGGCCTCGAATGGATGAGAATATTTAAAATGCCGACATTCAAACCGTACGGAAATGATCCGTTTTGTTACTGTCCACGACTACTTCCTGGGTTACCAAATGGTACACGCGCCAAATTCAACGGTTGTAAATTTCGCGGTTTAACCTCGCCAAAGTGCTATTCGACCTCATGACCTTCGGATCAAGTGTAGGTCGCGAAAAACTGTCAACAAACGTAAGTTTATTCATATGATTCCATTTTCTCTGAGTATTATCATCGAATTTTCAAAAATGAATACTTTATTTAACATTTCAGACACCGTAAAGTTGATCAATTTATTTTCAATTTATAGTCGTGGTGTTTTATACCAGTAAGCTAATTTAGCGGTGAATTAGGATACTTCGCAAAAAAGATCAATAATATTGTCGCATTTTCGCACTTTAGAAAGATCCTAAAGCAAGCTTGAGGAAGTTGTAAGGTGATCCGTACATGTTGGAGGACACATCTATCCCGAGGTCGTTAGGGAATCGGAACTACATTAAAATTTTGTAATTATATTCTATTGCAAGAGACTCTTCTATCGCAAAGGAGGTAGTCCTTCCGTTAATAATATGGCTGTAAAAACTTACTACCGGTGTAAAGTTAGCAGCTAATACAGTAATAGCAGTGACAACAGTAATGGTGGTGGAAGAGGTAGCAGTATCAGATACTGAGGCCCACAGGGAAGATTGGGCTTGTCCAACTGTGTAGCCTCTTTAAGTAAAGTTAGATTTTTTTTGTTATTGCTGTAAACCAATGATAATGGCAGTGATAATCATCAATGCAGATAATATTGCTAGTAATCAGAGAATGGTCCGATTGAGATTCAATGTTGATAGTACAAGCATTAGGAGGAATATGAGTGAGAGGGGTGTACTGCTGCTAGAAATACCATTGAAGGGTAATACAGCCGTTTTCTAATATTAATAACATTACAGAATAGTCCTATAACTGCACATTAACAATAACCATTATCATTGATTTATAGCAAAAATAGCTCTAATACAGCTACATCTTCCAGCAGTACCAGCAGTATTACTACCGTTAATGCTGTTAATGCTGTTACTGCTGTTAATGCTGTTACTGCTAACTTCACACCGGTACACTTACTGCTAAATCTACTACATCGAAAATGAGATTAAAGGAAGAGTAAATACACAACTTACTGTTGAAAATATTGGCATCTGTTTCTTGTTTCTTGGCTTGAATATACAGATCAATGAAATCTCGTATATCATCGTTGTCAAACGTGGCTTCATGTTCACTGATCTCTTGATAGATATGTGACTTTACCCAATTTAGGACATCATTTCTTTTTTCTAACTTTTCTAAAGCCTGGATAGAAGACACCGTACATTAATGCACACTACTTGCTTTTACGATACAGGATATTAAATACTGTTCTGAAATGCTGTTGTATTTTTGAACATTATGCACATTATAAAGGAAAACAAGCGCATACAGTTTGCGCGTCAATTCTAAATGATTGCCATTTTAACTAATATTTGTGATTTGCATTAGTTATTACATCTCCTTTCACTATTTATAGGAATATAAGTACAGTACCTTGTTTTAAAAAAACCTATAATTAGACATCAAACATAACTGGTACATGAACAATTCGTCATCAATTCTACTCGTACCTCTCCGTTGATTAGCCTGTTAATCCAATTGTTTTTAATATTTTTTGAAATACCTCCACTTGCAAACAGCATACTAGTATCCAATTTATGTATAATAGTGTGGTATTCTTCGTCCATATAATCATGGCTGAAATGATATTAAAATATGTTCATAACAATTTATTCACGTTTCCCAAAAAAATATCATCAAATGAAGAAACGACTCCTGAACAAACCACGAAACATCGGACATAAGAAAATACGTCTGCAATACAATTGTTTCTAAGAACTTAATGATGTTAAGACAAATCTCTATTTTAAAACGATGGTTAGCAAAAACGGAACAGAGCAGTTTATTCGCTTTGAGTTTTTACAATGTCTACTGGTCATAAGAGCTTACTCGCCATTTTGTTTTTGATAATATTTGTATGCATTATGTAAAAGTGCTCTGAAGGGACCAACGTGACAAAATTTACATTGATTTTAATTGACAATACATTTCAGTCATAAATACTATAGCATACTCAATCGAAATCAGTAGAAAATATATCCAGTGGCCTTTTAGAAACGTTGTGAAACAGTACCAGCGGGTTAGCATTTTTTACCAATATAATGTTATTATCGGTCTCTTATATCTTGAATTAATTTTCACATTTATTTGTGTTGTACTGGACAGTGGGTTTAAACTATTATTTAAATTATCAATTTTTCTTGTTTCTCATGAGTTTTATCACATCCCTGTAATAACAATGAGTTAGACTACATACTCGTATATAACGACGTCAACGTCATTTCAAATTTTGTTACATTGTCAATTGATATTTGTGTCACCGAAAAAATTGCATTTTCAAAACGCAAAGTCAGATTTTAACATTTTTTGCAGTTACGTATTCTCTCTCTTTTATACAGAGGAAATGTCATGCTAACAGAAAATGCAAAAAAATCGCTATTTTTATCAATAAGACGGGTTTTCTCGTGGAACACATCTACATTTTAATCACTAATGTGACTGGTAAAATACTACAGTAAAACCTCAATATTTAGACCACCATTGGGACGCTTAAAACTGGTCTTGATATTTAGTTGTTCTTAATATTGAGGTTGAATAAAGAGCAAATAAGTAAAATGGATTTGAAAAGTGCGTGCTTAATTTCCAGTTTATCTTATTTTTGAGGTTGTATTGAAGTGAAATTTTACTGTACTTATCTATGAAAGATATCTAATATATTTAATACAATGAATGTCAGAGAACAGAAGATTTGTTTAAGTGACTTTTTTTATAATTAAGTTTATTGTCAGTACAGTGAAACCTCAATAATAAGACCACCCTTGGGAATCTTGAAAACTGGTCTTAATATTGAGACATCTCACCGTTTTGCAAACACAATGCCATATATAACATTCGTGATGATCATAGATGTCAAAAGTCGAGGATCTGTAGGTTCTCCTTCTGTGGCAGTAAGATAATCGGTTGCAGCATCAACTTCAAACAGTATTTTGTCTTCTATACTAGTTTTTCCCACACCGAAGTCCCTTAGTGTTTGCAGCACGAACTTCCGTAGCACTTTCCAAGCATGTCCGCTCTGCCATACAATACCTGTGTAAGATTTAAAATAATTCGATTGGTTTTAGTTATCATAAGAATTTAATTTTTTTCATTTTAATTAATAAGCTACTCACAGCAAGACAAAAAAAGTAATTAACTAGTATTTTATCTTCAATGCTAGTTTTGACCACACTGAAGTCTCTGAGTGTTTGAAGTACATATTTTCCAAAAACTTTCCAGTCATGTCCGCTCCACATAACGCCTATATTTGATATAAAATACTCAGTATAATTGTCGTGCGAGTTTTCTTCCATTTCAATCAATAAACTACGCAGGTCAAAGTTAAAAAAGTCCCATCGATGTTTTCCTATCAACCTGCTTAATAAGCTGCGCTCAATTTCCCCCCACGTCTGTGTTTAGTCTTTACCCGGAGAGGAATATTTTTACAATTACTTACGAAGTGTCGACTCTCAAACAACTTCTTCCCTCCTATCTTATTCAACATATTAGCGCAAAAACGCCACATGCTGCAGCCCTGCTTTCAGTAAAGATATTTGCTGCTCCCGTTTCGTAACGTTTTGCAATTTGGTTCCCCGTGTGCAGTCAATGTGATACGGTTAGCAAGGGATACAATACAATGTACAAAACATTCGCGACTTCTAGCCGTAACTGAAAGCAAGGCTGGTTTCAGTGAATACAACTGTGTACTTGTCTTGAGAACAGAGAGGTGAAACGTTTGTTACTTTGGTCGTTCAAACATAATACTTGAATGGACTTAATCTCCCAATGTTGTGTATAATTCAAGATCTAAGTATTATTATTATACGTATGAAACATTAAATATACTCGATCTAGATTGTGTAAGATCTTGTTGTTGAAATATCCCAAAATGGGGATTGTATAATTGTAAAGGAGATTATATACGCTAAATTGTATAACTTTCTAAAATCTTTAATACAAATGTTTAAGCAATATTACTGGTAGTAAGGAAGAAAGTAATCGGTCATTTTCTGTTATATATATTCTAAAAAACTGTAGGAAAAATACAGTACGCGATCATTATTTACACTTAGTCATCACACGAAATATATTTAAGTGCATAGCACAACAAGAAGCTAGTAGTGTAGCAGTTGTATATCAGTTATACTATGAAAAGGCCGGTGGTGACATTTAAAATTCAATATTTCACGATTTGAAATCGTGAAATCGTGAAATCGCAAAATGGTGAAATCGTGAATTCGTAAAGCCGTTCAAACATGGTTTTGCATATCAGCGCTGTGTTCATTAATCAAATCTTACTTTAACCACCAAGGCTATTTCTCTTCAACCGAACAATGTTTGTAACCTTGACCGAAATCCATTTTGGATCTAGAGTGACCAGCAATCTTAACATCTCGGCATTTTTTATGTTTCAAAACAAATCTTAACCTTTTTTCAAGATATTTCTTGTTTAAAGTAACTCGCGTTTTAAAGGAAATAAGTATATAATATATGGTATGTAAATCCGCTTAAAATACAGTATGCGACGAGGATAGATTAAATCAGATACAATCAAACAATACCTTTCCCCTCTTTAGTGGGTACTTTAAGTCTGTCCAACCAATGAGGTCGGTCACTGGTAATATCGGAATGTTTCACAAATGCGTCATGAATGGCATCGTAGCCGTTGACAAACACGAAGCTTTGTCCAAATACTTTTAATCCAATAATATCTCCGTATTTTCCCGTTTCTTCCGCAAGTGCATGGACCAGTTTGACCCGCTTCTTCCGTAAGTTGTTGAAGAAATACGCTGCACCGATGATCGGTAAGCCACGTGGTCCTGGTGGAAAGTTATCATTTCTCCGTGCTAAGATGTAATAACATAGTAAAAACACAGTTATGAACACCAAAATAACTGGTATATTTGTCACTAACAAACTCCCTGAATCCATCCCGCTGTAGTTTATACGTATCGACCTACTGAAACCTATTGTAGCTTACCGAATGAGTATATGTCCGTAAAACGATCAGGTTCTGTATTTATACTTATTTACTTTCGCGGCCTTATTGTTAACCTTACACACGTACAACGTAATATTTTGCAATTAAGAAGAGTTATATTATATTGCAGGTTTACGTCCTATTTGTTTTAATCTGAGATATAGTCACGGATATGTATGTGATATAGCATAGCATACAATGTATGACTACGTCCCATCTTTTTACCCAAGATAATTTGCCGTGGCGTGGTGTAGTGTACAGATAACAGATACGAACATAACAGTTTAAAATCCCTTTGATACTTTTATTATACCACAATAGTTTGAATTAGTACACTCAGATTAAACTAATATTACTGTTTGTATAAATGCTTAGAATCCATGTTGTTTTCTTTGTCATTGAGTGTAAAAGAATTCAATAATCGGTCGGAGATTGTCATGACTGTGCTTAAACTATTTGCTTTAGTTGACATCGAAAAAGTTACAACTGTAGCAAGACTAAGTGTTCGCTTAATGACTCACCTCATGCTGTTTATTTTTACTGCTGATACACCGTTCTCCATCTTAAACCCAAGGGGTGGTGCATTTTATTCACGGAAGAATAGTCCACAGTCGTGTCGATTTTATAAGTTGATGTACGAATATATAAATTCATATAAAATTAGTCCATTTTAGTGTAATATCATGTTCATGTTCAAGTTTAAAGAGAGCCACTTTGATATTTTCGCTACTGTATATCAATTTGTTGCTTTAATAACTTGTGTATACACGTCTTTGTGTCGATTGGCAGTACACATATACTGTTATATTATGAATCAGAATTAATGAATATCAGCAGTGTGTGGGTTAACACATGGGACTAGTATACTTTATATGAAACTGGTATGTACAGTCGGACCTTGTTTATTCGACAACCTTCTATCCCAATACTCGGTATCGTTCGAAATAAATAGCAAGTCCCGATGTATATTCTAATCCAAGTCGAATTGAAATGAGCTATTGGAAACCATGTTTCATTCGAAATAAGATTTCGGACCCGATGAATTCGAATTAACGAGGTCTGACTGTATTTCGATATGTCATATGGGTACTTAAATTTCAATTTACTGCTACATTTGTTAAAATGCGTAAGACCCGGGAATTGGTCCGATAGTGTGTCACTTGGCATCCTTATAAATTTAAAATATATCATAGATGTCACAAATGTTCAAGCTCTTTTGTCATACATATTCGTTATAAGAAGGGGTGGTGATCGAGGGGTAGAGCACCTGATCCCTGATCCAAAGGGGATGAGATCGAGCCCGGTGTTCAGTGGGGTTTGATCACGAACTTCACATTCCCTTTTAACACTATATTTCCTGGTTCAGCCTGCTTTTCAACCCTACAAATAAGTGCCCCGTTTTATAGACATATCTAAGCTTAGATAGGATTTTATCGTAAATTCCGAACTCTAAGATGTGATTAGAGCATTTCATAGACGCCGTCTTAACTCCGCTATCGTAGACAAAATAAGTTTTGTCGTAAGTTCGAGATAGACGGTGACACCGCCTAGGTTTTGAAAACCCTATTTTGTGAAAACTGCGTTTGTCGATGGACAGCATGCACAACAATTTAAAGTAAGAATTCTGTATAAAATGTTGTAAGTATTTCAATTGCATTATTACAAAACACCGATTTTCAGATTCGTAGTCAGCAGCGTTAACAACGTTATAACAATAACATAAATATATATCACAAATGGACACAATATCATTCTCATAAAAGTATATAACATGAAAGACATTTCATTTAAACATCACAGATTGCAGTTCATAACATACAATCTCATTCAAACGTATTAGATTCAGACAATTAGATAAATTCTGCACACTGTGATCATGATGCTATTATAGACTTCTGTCAGGTATGACAATTTGAATACAAAAATGGATAAAAATAGTGTAACAAATGTCAACTTTCTTAAAATCGGTGAAGTAAAAAACTTGAAGTGTTTAAAAAGTGGTGTTTCTATGTATCCTAAAAAGTAGACTCTACATTCTGTTCCTTTTTGTGTTTACACATTTAATAGTATAATATATTATCATAAGCAGTATAGCCGGGTTCTACCAAATTGATCGATTGTTTACAACACCTCCTGTATTGATTATTGACAAATTTTGACAGGTATGATTTTCGCGTGGAAGGGACACAATCCAATCAGAGGGACCGGCTTTAACAAAGCCGCTAATCAAGGGAGATCATTCTTGATATTTATCCCAGAAAGCTACACTTGAAGAGTGATGATATTGAGATTAAAATGAGGCAATTTATTCCAGAGAGAACATCCCATGTAGCAAAAGGGTTTTGAGCCGAAACTATTGACTTCGAGAACAGCGAGGTACATTGAGATAAAGATGGTATTTTACTTAACAGGTAATGTTTTAAGAATAAGTACATGTAGAAGTTTTTTCTCAGAACTGATATTTTTATGATGTTCAACACCGACATTGCTTTGTATTGAAAAGTCAATTTTGTATAGTAAGATTTACAAATTGATGCGATATGTTTAAGTTAGAAACTGAATGAAGATAATAATTTTCATTGTTCAACAACTGAAATACATCATTCATATATCCCGGTGTCAGTCCAAGTACGAAACGACTAGGTGCGAAACATCTTGGAGTCGAAAAGTGTAGAAGGGAGGGGTTTTACAACCCGTTTTTATTTTATTTTCGAAGTTGACAGAAACGTTTTAGTTCATCATGAAATAACTGGAAACCAGTCTACAACTGTTAAATAGGTATTATTTTACAAGACTAAAAAGTAAAACTCATACACTAAAGTCATGATATTACAGAGCTCGATTTGTAATACCACTTATTTTACTCAACCCGTTTTTTGTAATAAAAAAATCGAAGAATTGATAGAAACGATTAATTTCATCAGGATATTACTGGAAAACAGTCTACACATCTAAAATAAGGCTTACTTCATTGATGTTATACATTCCAAGGCAATATCTTTATAAATAACGCATTTAATACTACCAAATAATCAACGATTTCAATCCTACTGACTTAATGACATGCATCATAGTGACTGTATTTAAAATGAAGAGTTTATCGGATCAGCGAACTGTATAATTCCTGTTGCAATTCGATGTACAAACAAGAATACGTAAGTAACGGTATATTTACGATATAATTATATTTCCGCCAAAAGCAAACCGTGTTATTTAAATTCATAGCAAAATTCAAAAACGTTGTATTGACGTAAACTGTTTATTATCTCCCTTGTATACGGACATGGTATTTCTAGAGTTTGGCATTAGGAATAAATAATCAGAAATCAAATTTCATATTAGATACAATAACAAAATAAATTTTGGCCATTGATAGGAAGAACTGAATTTTCAGAAAAGTGTGTCGAAATGCATTAACCAGGATAATATATTTACACCAAGCTTGGGGCGTAGGGGGATGTATTATACCGTATTGATTTAACCATCCTAACTGTAGTTACTGCATTTGGTGATAGTGTTCTGTTTAGACCACCAACATGGAATTGTTCACTTAATGTGTGCATTACCAACTGCGTTTGTACACGTTCATTTACTTATAGTTCACGACGCCTCGTCCTGTGTCTTACATCCAATAAGCGTCCAGAATTTTTTTCTTAGTCGAAAGACCACTCGACGGCCAAACAATAAGTCGTAGGTTGGAATCCAGTGTGAGAAGAATGTTCTGCGTTAGAATTAGACTGAAGATAAATACACCCGGCATCACGTGTCCTTTATATCGGATTCATGCGGAAATTTGTTCAGTTGCTTGCGGAAGAACTAGCTAGTACTGGTAAGTAACCAAGGAAATAAAGTCTGGTTCTCATGAACTGTTTCGATCATTGGATAATAACTTCAATCGTAGTCCAAAGTAACTACTATAAAAACTGTGTCTCCTGTTTAAAATTAGAAAAGGAGAATAAATACTAATGATTACCTAAATGCCAATTTGTTATGAATGACTATTGTGACTATATTAGTGTAATATAGCTTTAGTTTTTTCCGTTCCTGAAACTACAAGTGCAACAAGTCTATATGTGTACCAATAGAGAAGCAGATAAACTGTTTTCGCTTTGGCCGTTCGAATAATGCACGTATAAAATCAAACATTTGTGTTGCAAAACCATATTCGGTTATTATTAAATACATGTATATTTTATTGTAATCAGTGCAAGCATGACCCATTTTTAGTCTAACAGATATTTTATAATTTTTTGATATTTTGCATGTTTATATTTATAATTACCAACCGTATTATTCCGTGCTTTGAAAGATGAGTCTTCAGTTTTATATTTTGTTTTGTTTGTTTTGTAACGGTTTACATATTTCATATATTCTCGTTGCTAGGTGACCCAAAAGATGTCTGTCCACCAACACAGAAGCTCTGTCCATTGAAACACACAATACCAGTCCATTGCCGCGTGAAACAACATGTCATTGGTAGCAATGGTATTACATTATGTGAAGTTTGCAGCAAAATGTGTGTAAGAGGCGCAGAGATCTAATCAATCTGTTGCATTGATCTGAGGCAATTGAGTCTTAAAATCATACCCTATCCAATCCATACTTCCAAAGTCTAGTGACAAACAGAGAGAGTGGGATATTATCACACAAACGAAGTGAGATTTTGGACAGCTATCAGTATATGGCTTTTGTGTGTATGTGTTTTTTATCATGTAATCGTAGTCATGCAAAGTCGTACACAGTAGCATTGTATTTTAATTCTTTAGAAATGTTAAAATGCCAAAATACATAGTAGCAGTAATGTGTGAGTAAAAAATGAAACATACATGTTAGGAGTTATGAAATGATATATTCTGATAAACACGTGACGGAATTCTACAGGAACATAAATGCATGACATTCGAAACAAATAAAAATAACTCGATAATCAGACCACTTCACATCTTAGACAAATTTTCTTTTAAACCAATGATTGTCTAATTACTGTGGCTTCACAGCCTATAAACATATACCTCATTCATATGAGACACATACACACACAGGAGTTATTTCCCTCTGTCCCTTCTTAGAGTTCTCTTCCTTTATCCCTTCTTGAGTATATAGTAGTAGGGGTCATTTGAAAGATAAATTATTCATGCATCGAATTCGTTGTACATGGATATATCTTGAAGTTTGTCGTACAATTTCAGCCGTGGAAAGAGGTCAGGTGAGAAAAGCGTTAGTTTCTACATACACTACACAAGGGATAATAGGAGAGAACTCTAGAAGAGGGAATGGTAAGGACTCGTCACAATTTCCTGTGCATACAAACATGTTTAAGTGTAGCACAGACGCAATTTCAATCGAACGCCAAAGTTTGACAAAAGACTTTCAATCCTGACCATTTGCCGCAAAGATAACCAAGGGAAATAATTGCTCCGTCACTTCTATTCTGGCGCAACATTCAGAAGTGATCAGACATTTGCTAAACAATACATTTTCACAATAGAGTCTTTTTGCATATTATCAACCGAGCATTTGATATTTAATACAATTGCTATCAAATAACTACATTCGCCACGATGGCCACACGATACCCAGGGGAGACAACCGTTCTAGTGCCATATACAGCCAAGTTAACACACTTGCAAATTATGTACAGTTTATATTGAGCATTTGATCCATGTATAGCAGTAGGTATAGAGGGACTACATTCTTCTCACAGCTCGTGTTTTGTATGGCAAAGGACAGGACGATTGTTGTTCGAATATAGTTTCCAACGAGTGTTTGACGTTCTCGTCTTCTCGCATGAACGTAAATTTCTGTAGCAGATTTGTAAAAACCAGGAACATTTCCATCCTTGCTAAAGTCTCTCCGGGGCAGATTCTTGGACCTAAAATGAAACTATCTTTTAGTAAACGTAAATTCATATGCCTATTACAGGTGGGTTACGTAGATAGTACATTCAAACCAGTAGCACCAGAGTAACAACATAAATGCATAACAAATGTTTACCCACACTTTCCATAACACTCTATGATAATCAATTGAACCACAAGTACAAATGAATGATGAAGTCGAGCAGAAAATGTTACGTACATAAGACACAGCAACCATAAAATCATAAGGAGGCATGAAAATACACATACAAGTAAACCAGACGGGACAGTAGACAAACATAAGAGAAGGATGAAGACAAACAACTTTATTCTAGCCGTTTTAGAAGCTTTAGCGTCTAATTGACATCAACCAGATGGTCCACTCGAAGTACCGCCATATTCATCGTCTCAAGAAAATAGTGCATGTAAAGTCCTCTGGTTTTATTATATATTTGATGACTATAATGACTGAAATGTCAGGGATATATCAATTGTGAAATCGCGAGTCTTAATATAAATGGCTTTATTGGATTATTTGTTATTACATGTGTCATGTTTGAATGAGATTACCCAAATAGTCGCGATAATATGAAAAACTTGCAATCTTGCCTTGGAAGCGCCTCTCGGGACCTTCAGTCCTTTGATTAATCGTTGTTTATAAAATGAGGAACGAATTCGAACAGAATGCCACATACAAAGTGCACTGCCACCCCAAGAAACCCAAGGAGAAGACGGGGAAATAAATAATGGTTGACAATAGGACTATCCTTTTGGAACGGTTTGCGACAACAAAATATGATACTAAACGATTAATGACTGATGTACCGCTACGGGGATAAGCACTTGTCGGAATTTGGTTGCATACCTGACTTTGTTAATATTACATACATACCTGTTGAAAACGGAATTAACGCAGGGTTTTTCTTCAGTTTACCATTTTCAAGGAATCGTTCCGGGTTGAAAACTGTCGGTTGATCCCAGTGGCGTGGGTCCATATTGGAGGAATATAAATTACCATAAATCAGGGTTCTACGTGGTATGGTAAATCCACTGATTGTGGTCTCCACTTCATTTGTATGTGGCAGTGTTGATTGTGCTGGTAAAAATAAGCCAAACAATATTACTTATAATTATATCGATTAAAAGGCAATACCGCTGTTTTGTTTTCTGATACATCAATGTCTGTGCCACAGCTAAGAAAATACAATCGTGAGCTCTATATCATGGTTAAACAAGATGGATAATGCGATATTGGCTTCTATTGTGGTTGCTTTAAATATTAACATTCTTTTCCTCCATCCTTATAATAATTATGGGTGTGTACCACCGTACAAGCATGCCCACAAGATTGGTTGTAATTTGTATATTTGTTTAAATGAATGTACGGGCGTTTGGAGATGTACAGATATTGACGGGCTATTGCTTTAAAGAGGCAATCGGCTCACCTCGACATTTTTTTTTTAAAAATCATGGAAGTAACATTGGGGGAAAGTAGTTCCAAATTAGCTACCGAAGCGAATCTATGTAATTGCTGTGGAAAGTAAGACAGAGATCTTTTAAGTATTAGGATTGCGAGGCAGACAAACCATTTAGTTAATGTTGAATTGTGTTTCCCTGATCAGATGACATATATAGCACAAACCGCATCACGTACCGAGATTTCAGCTATATTCATACACGTACTTTCAAGGTCTATAATGGTGTTAAAGAGATGTTGCTACTCTTAAAAGGTTCTTTTTGGAAAGGTTTCCATTTATAGCAAGCCAGCTATATTATCATTGAACCTCATAGTATGAGGTGGAACATCTTTTTAACAATGCTTCTAAAACATGTTATTTTCAAAAATAATGAGTGGAATAATGTATTTTAAATTTTTAATATATTGAAAAACAAACGAAAATATACTTATATTTGCCATTCGTTGTATTTCAAACAGTGTAGCTTCAATATAAGGCAATGATGTTCTGTCAGACCATGAAATCTGTCTGGTACCACATTTCTATAGAAGCAACATTTGTAATTAATTCCACATTAATATAGAATTGCAAAACAGCAACAATATGAATTTGGGTAAATGTCATTACGCTTATACTTAGAACCAAAGTGTTTCTTTACATTTGATGGTTTAACAATTAATGTTATTAGTAAAGCCGACGGTGCTTGAGCCCTCGACCCATACGGAGTCAACGCCAAGCACTAAAGTAACAGCGACTATACCCATAGTGCCACCCAGAGACAACACCAAAACCAAAATATTTTTTTCAAATAATGCTGATAATTATAGTCGTCGACTTTACTTCAGTAGAGGGTGTACGGACGGCATTGCTGCACCATCTTGATAAAGTAACTGCTTATAAAGCTCACAGACAGGTCGCGTCACGTGGCTTCAACAACGGCCTTAGACAGCAGCAAATAGTTAAGTATAACATTGTATGGTAACACTGTGCCCACCGTCTATATACGCCTATAATACGGTACATTGTACACTCCAATAAATTATACTGTAAAACCTGACAAAATCCGTCGATTTTCTCGAATGACTTAAGAAAATTCAGAATTAATGGCAAAAATATCATTACTATTGGAACCTTCAATCATCTTTCTCTCGTACTGGCTAAATTGCTTCTCTGAATACCTACTTAACATTTGTTGCTAATAATTAGTTTGTTTAAAATCTACGGAAATGACGGTAATGGAGCGTAAAGTATACCGTATTATCAGTGTAGTAGCCGTATATGCGTTGAAGACGATGGCCACGGTGAGTTATATAAACAAAATAAAAGAAAAAAAACGTTCCAAGTGGCACTACCTCTTGTATGGCATCCTGGCATTTCTTCTGAACATCCGGGTTTTCTTGCATGAACAGTAAGCACCAGTTTATTGTATTGGATGTAGTTTCAGAGCCGGCAATGAACAGATCCATGGTCACCCGGAACATGTTACCCTCTGGAAAACATTATGCAGCATGAAACTTATATTTACATTACGATATGCTGATGACTCGCTCATACCAGTCGTTCCATGATTCCCTCTCTGTTTTGATAATCATTAGTCTAGCTAGGTATTTGAGTTTATCTAAAGAATAAGCCTACATCGGACCTCGAATGCATAAGAATATTTAAATGCCGAACTACAGACCGTAAGGAAATGATCTATTTAATCAAAATGAAACGATTGTAAAGTTCGAGGTTCAACCTCGCAAAAGAAAGGTGCGTTACGAACTCGCGACCTTCGGATCAGGAGTATGTCGCGAAATACTGTAAACAAACGGTTTCGTTTTGTCTATTATCATCGAATTTTCAAAAATCGGGGAAAAATATGCGATGAAGACTTTATTTAACATTTCAGACACCGTAAAGTTGATCAATTTATTTTCAATTTGTAGTCGTGGTGTTTACCAGTAAGCTAATTTAGCGGTGAATTAGGATATTTAGCTAAAAAAACAATAATATTGTCGCATATTCGCACTTTAGAAAGATCCTAAAGCAAGCTTGAGGAAGTTGTAAGGTGATCCGTACATGTTGCGATATACATTTGATTTAATTTTTCAGACACCTTAAAGTTCATATTTTATTGCAAGAGACACCTCTATCGCAAAGGTGGTAGTCCTTTTGTCAAGGGTGTAGCTGTAAAAACGTAATACCGATGTGAAATTAGCAGTGAAAGCAGTATTAGCAGTAGTAGCAGTAACAGCAGTAATAGTGCTGGAAGATTTAGCAGTATCGCTGTTGATAATACAAGCAATAAGAGGGATATGAGTGAGAGGGGTGTACTGCTGCTAGCAGTAACATTGAAGGGTAAAACTGCCTTTTTCTAATAGTAATCACATAACATTAAAAATAACCATTAGCATTGATTTACAGCAGTTATAGCAGTAATACTACCGTTACTGCTGTTACTGCTGTTACTGCTGTTACTGCTATTACTGCTAACTGCACGCCGGAACACTTACTGCTAAACCTACTACATCGAAAATGAGATTAAAGGAACAGTAATTACAGAACTTACTGATGAAAATATTGGCATCTGTTTCTTGTTTCTTGGCTTGAATATACAGATCAATGAAATCTCGTATATCATCGTTGTCAATCGTGGCTTCATGTTCATTGATCTTTTGGTAGATATGTGACTTTACCCAATTTATGACTTCATTTCTTTTTTCTAATTGTTCTAAAGCCTGAATAGAAGACATCATACATTAAGCTACACTTCTTTCTTTTACGATACAGGATATTAAATGCTGTTTTGAAATGCTTTTGTATATTTGAAAATTATGCACATTATAGAAGAAAACAAGCGCATAAATTTTGCGAGCCTACTCTAAATGATTGTCATTTTAACTAAAATTTGTGTTTTGCATTAGTTATTACAATGTAGATTGTGGATCTCCCTTCACTATTTATAGGAATATTAGTACAGCACTTTGCTTTAAAAATTAATTATTAAATGTACACTAACTGGTACATGAACAATTTGTCATCATTTCTATTCGTACCTTTCTGTAGAATAGTTTGTTAATCCAATTGTTTTTGTTAATACTTTGAACACCTGCTCCAATCCCGACAAACAGCAATGCCAATTTATGTATAATAGTGTGAAATTCTTCGTCCGCATAATCATGGCTGAAATCATATAAAAATCTGTTCATAAAAATGGCACCACAAAACAATTTAAATCAAACAATTTATACATTTTTTCCACAAAAATATCATCAAATAAACAAAACGACTCCTGAACAAATCACGAAACATCGGAGTTAATGGTTATACATGGCAATGGTTCTATTTAATGATGTTTTAGACCATATAACAACAATACTAGATGAAGCCCATTAAACAAATTTAAGACGAAACAGATACACCAAAAAAACAACGTATTCTATACAATTGTTTGTAAGAACTTAATGATGCCAAAATAATGATTAGCAAAAACGGAACAGAACAGTTTATTCGCTTTGAATGTATACAATGTCTACTGGTCAAAAGAGCTGACTCGCCATTTTCTATTTTGAGAATATTCGTATGCATTATGTAAAAGTGCTCTGAAGTGAAGAACGTGACAAAATTTTCATTAATTTTTTTGAACATTCATTTTCATTATAAATCCTATAGCATCAATCAAAATCAGTAGAAAATATATCCAGCGGCCTTTTAGAAACGTTGTGAAATAGTAACAGCGGGTAAGCATTTTTGACCGATATTTATATATACACATCTACATTTTAATCACTAATGTGACTGGTAAAGTACTACAGTTAAACCTCAATATTAAGACCACCATTGGGACCCTTAAAACTGGTCTTGATATTGAGTTGTTCTTAATATCGAGGTTGAATAAAGAGCAAATAAGTAAAATGGACTTGAAAATTGTTTTCTTAATTTCCAGTTGATCTTATTATTGTGGTGGTATTGAAGTGAGGTTTTACTGTACTTATCTATGAAAATTATCTAATATATTTAATACAATGAATGTCAGCGAACTGAAGAATTGTTTAAGTGACTTTTTTATAAAAAAGTTTATTGTCAGTACAGTAAAACCTCAATAATAAGACCACCCTTGGGACTCTTGAAAACTGGTCTTAAAATTGAGATTGAATAAAGAGTAAAACCATGAAAATGGATTTGAAAATTGTGTTCTTAATTTTGAGGTGGTCTTATTATTGAGGTTTTCTTCGAAGTGGGTTTTAACTGTATGTGCAAAATGAGATACTGAGAAATATTGTATGTATACGTATATGAGTAAAACAAAAAATCTTCCCAGAGCAACCCCCATCCGGCGATGATGCAAGACCGGCTGTTATTGAGAGGTCATTGATGTTAAGATGTTCAATTGGTTGTACAAGTACAAAATCTACTACAGGAAAATTGTTAAAGTTGTTGAAGAGAGGTTGTTGCTCAAGAGAGGGCCGGTCTTATCAGGTTACACTGTATACGTTGAATATCAAATCGACAGACATCTCACCGTTTTGCAAACACAATGCCATATATGACATTCGTGATGATCCTAGATGTCAAAAGTCGAGGATCTGTAGGTTCTCCTTCTGTGGCAGTAAGATAATCGGTTGCAGCATCAACTTCGAACTGTATTTTTTCTTCTATACTAGTTTTTCCCACACCGAAGTCCCTTAGGGTTTGCAGCACGAACTTCCGTAGCACTTTCCAATCATGTCCGCTCTGCCATACAATACCTGTGTAAGATTTAAAATAATTTGATTGGTTTCGGTTATCATAAGAATTTCATTTTTTTCATATTAATTAACAAGCTACTCACAGCAAGACAACAAAAGGTAATCAACTTCAACTAGTATGTTATCTTCAATGCTAGTTTTGCCCACACTGAAGTCTCTGAGTGTTTGAAGTACAAATTTTCTAAGAACTTTCCAGCCATGTCCGCTCTACAACATAACGCCTATAATAGATATAGAATACTCAGTATTATTGTCGTAAGAGTTTTCTTACAATTCAATCAATAAACCACGTAGGTCGAAATGAAAAAAATCCCTTCGCTGTTTTCCTATCAACCTGGGTTGGTATTCACAAAGCATCTTAGATAAAAATATTTCTCTTATCTGCTAGAAAATTCTCAAATATGACAAAATTTGACTTAAGTTTAAAATATTTCTTAAGAGCTATTCACAAAACATCTTAGAATTATTTTGGTCTTAAATAGACCATTTTTGTCTCAAATATCCGTTTTTTATCTAAGATTGTTTTCAATAAATAAAATACGTCTATAGGTATCTTATCTACTTGAGAAATTTCTTTAAAATGGCGACGGTACATTCTGTGATTTTAAACACGGTTATTCCCGGCTCTCTCAACGTATGCAAGGTAAGTTTAATATCTTCTACAAATATGTTTATGCGAAGATTCCGTTAAGATTAAATCTGTATATTTTACTTGATTACACGCACGGGAATCAGCTGTCAAAAAATCGAATCGAGGGGGCGAAAACACGTCCAAGTTTGTGTCTTGTAACACTGTATTACTGGATACAGGTACTACAGTAAAACTTCGAAACCTCGGAACAGTTTTGGCTCGAACACAGTAGATACTCTTACGTCCCGGCGAAACCCCTTCTTAGTTCAACAGTTATCTAACAGTAGATCACTCGAACAGAGATAGGTCGAACACTCGAATAGGATTTGTGGTCCCTAGCTATCATTTCATTCATTGTTCACCATAGATAGGCCGAACAATACAATAAGTCACACCTTTCATTGACCGCTTAATATACTTTTATTTGTTGACGGGTAAGATTGGCGACACATGTTATACACATAATTACTTGAAAGTGGAAACTCCCTAATCCGAACACCCTTCGGACAAACTATAAAGTTCGGATTAGAGGAGATTGAATTGAATGTCCGTAGGCAATACATTATTTCATACTTTGCAGAGTAATTTAAGCTACAATATTTTACAATATTTATGTAAACTTGAAGATTAATTGATGGCCCAAAATCTTAAGTTATAAGAGACCAATATATGTATGCTCCTTTCATAAAAGGAAGATGCGTTATGCAAAATACACGCTGTGTTAAACATTGGTTGATATTTGAATTTTTTCGAATGTAAATTAGCATAATATAATTTGTTGATTCGTTATAGAAATTGTAGAAAATTCGATTCTTCAGTATATGCACCGCTATAGACGCATCTCGTTTAATTAAAACCGTATTAAAGCATTTAATATGATTAACTTAAGATTTTGACCTACAGTTCATTCTTAAATAGAAGTAGATGTTACAGCAAAATTGCATTGCGCAGAAAATGTATTAGATTTTTTTTGATTTATTTATATTTTGATAATTTCACTGCATAAGGTGGATATATCAATCTCAAGCAAGTATTTCAATGAATCATTCAACAAGTCAAATGGTTACAAACATAGCTGAAATTAAGTATGTGTTTTTGCAACGTTATACCGTCCATAAAACCTGACAAACTTAGTACGATGTATTTTGAAAACGCCATACTTGGAAGCTATGCACGATAGTTTCATTTCAAAAGATTTTTCGTAGAGTAAAATAATGATAAAGGGTAAAAAATTTGCACAATAAATACACCTCGTACCCGGTCATACCTTGTTTCCATCAAAACAGAATGCAGAACAGAATGCAGAACAGAACAGAACAGAACAGACGATGATAAAGTCTAATGTATACCGTAGATGCCTCGAACAGTAGATGACTCGAACTAATTGCTTGGTCCGACGGCAGTTCGAGGTTTCGAAGTTTTACTGTAGTAAACTTCTTTTTATGACTTACATTGATCATAGTTAGTCGTTTTACCATATGCTTTGACTACTTCATCTTATTACTTGAATCATATTGTTGTTATGGTATGAGATGTATAGGACTATCCATGGTACAACAGTTGACTGTAACAGGAGATTCACTGTGCAGTGCCACAATGAAGATAATTATGTAGATCCAATATATTACAAACCTTTACTGAAACAAAGATGTGTACTAAAAGACAAAATGTTTCAAACCTTGAAGTTTGTGTAATATGTATTTAGTTTTGTCAGCAATTTATTAGCACATGTTGAAACATACAGTGTCATTCTTTTCTGATAAGCTCATATCATCTGTGTGCTGATAACACACATGAGATTTTGGTAGTTATTGTGGAAAAAAACATAAGCACATGAAAAATCAGTTGTATGCAGAGCATGTATGTCATGATTTCATGATTTATTGCTGTATGTAACCTGAATAAAAACTGTGGATCCTGAATTGATTTTTATTTTTATTTTATTAGTACAGGAGATCTTTGCACAAACATAAGCATTATAGACTTCTTATAACCCACACCAAAAGTATGCAACATGTATATCATATATTAAAATGGTGTCATTATTTAAGCACTCCACATTTACTTGCAAATGAACAATATTATATTTGTTCTGTAATCACTTGAAACTTAAGGAATAGTTATCATAATAAAAAATGCCCAATTGCATTTGAGATAGACATAAGTGTACAAGGTACCAGACTATAATATCAGCAATATATTGACCCCTTGAAGAATATAATAACAGTAAACTTTAATATGTGCATTGAAATAATCCTTAAAATGTTTGTAGCAATGTTGTTTATTTACACATCCGTCAACCATGGAAGTATCACTGTGGATGCTGTGTGATATAAGATATTACAATCACAACTGTGTGAGTCACTTCAGTCACATATCAGCTGTATATATGTGTATTAAATGTCCATTTAGTTACATTTTAGTATACATTAAATAAATATTCATGACAAGCCTGACTACTTTCAAACATAAATATTACTTTGGGTGTTTAAAAAGTACAGAAACCACATTTATTTAGATACATGAAATGAATCATGCACTCCCTACTACTTTATATGTATGCTGCAGAATTTTTTCCCAAATCTTCATTTACAAGAGTGCTAAACATTTCTGTTTTACATATTCTATTTGGTACAATGTTTTCATATTATATCATGAAAATGATGTAATTCTAATTCCATTTCATGTAATTGTGCAATGGTGTAATTATTATATTGCAAATCATTTTGCATGAACACTTACTCAGCTAGGGATGATGCAAATATTGTTCTCTTTAATGGAAGCTATACACATGAGTCAAACATAGCAAGTTTGATACATTAACATTATTTAATTGCTGTATATTTATGCACAGTTAATAAGTATTAACTGAATATTAAACATTTAGGTAGAACATTATTTCAATTTTGTCTGTCTGATTAATTATTAAGACAACATGTGTCCTGTAAACAATGCTTGGGTAATTGTTATTTAAGTTATATTTGAAGGACTTTCCCTAGTACCACTAGTAAAAGTACATTTTATTGTGTTATATTACAGCAGGCAACACATTTATAGTTTTCAAAAAGCCATTAACACAAAACCAAGTAATTGATAATTGATCATCATGTACTTGCCTAAATGTATGTATATATATATATATATATATATATATATATATATATATATATATATATATATATATATATATATATATATATATATATATATATATATATATATATATATCTTTTATTAAAAACTCGTTCTTGCATATAACACAATATTTCATTAAAACAATGCATACATACTCATGCAAGACCCTTCTATAAGAATTATAAGAGACTATGGCACTGTAATTATAGACATTCTATTTACAATCTAAATAGAATTACACTACTAAACAAATAGATAAATTAAAAATTGAGAGTGTGTGAGACAAAGACTCCGGAAAACTCATTCGATGTCAAATTATCGCAAGTATTGAAGTATCGCTATCAATTTTGTTATTGATAACATATTGATGATATCAAAATTATACAAAATGTTGAGTAAATTAAGTGAAATGCTGCTTCAATACCATGTAATGTATTGTACATCTTTGCAAATTGAAAGTATCTTGTTCTTTAATGTATATACAGGTTATTAAAACATGCAGGAACGACAACTCTGGATAGAGATTGTTATATATGTACTGCTGTGTTTACTTCCGTTACTATTTTTAGGTTGGGAAATTCCACTTTTACATAGCAACGACGTTAAGAAATTTCTTAGGACAACGTTGTAACGTAAGATATTTCTCAAACTTAGGATAATATTTTATCTAAGATATTTCCTACGAGGCTTCTTAAATAGGACTTACGAGTAAAAAAATATTTTACTCTTAGCTAAGAAATTTCTTACAGTTTACGAAATTTCTTACGAAAAAATCTAAGATACTAAATGTGAATACCACCTCTGCTTAATAAGCTGCGCTCAAGTTTTCTCCACGTCTGAATGTTTAGTCTTAATACCAAGAGATATATAGTTTTACAATTACAGTGGAACACGCTTACAACGAATTCCTTGGGCCCTGCATATTTACTTCGTTATATCCAAACTTTGTTATATCCATACAGGGAAATTTCGTTATAACAGCTATTATTGTTGACGTGTGTCTTGTTTACACCTGAACTAGATGTATGTGTAATGATACAGAACGTGCATTGTATTTGTGAATTACGTTATAACTGGCTACGTTTGCGTTTAGACATGTCTTTTGGGACCCACACATTACTACGTTATATCCAAACTTACGCTTCATCCAAATTCGTGTAGTTATACAATGAAACATAAAAGAGCTTGATTGAGGAATAAAAATTACTACGTACTATCCGATAATTCGTTATAACCGCGTACGTTATAAGTGTGTTTTTCTGACCAATATATACAGTGTTATTTTTAAAGTATTTCCCCAGTTCAGATTTTTTTCGAAACAATTAGTAATTGGCCTACTTGCTAGATCAGTTTTATCGATTTAAACTTTTTTAGATCTATTTATTGACCACATTTTCTGTACACTTCGTATTTTTCATATGTTTTAACACAATCAGTGATCGTTCATAAAAAAAAGTCAGTGATATATAAAATCAGTAAACATTCCATCATGAATGGTATGTGTAGCTGTTAGAATGTTTATCATTTAAGACATTCATTTTGTATTTTATTTATATTTGTACTTCACAATAACATATTTCAAGACTGCAGAAATGCTGTTGTGTATGTTAATAAGAAATGATATCAAATTCAATTATACATTATAATTATTATTATCACGGACCTATAAACCATAAAGGTCCTTGTTATTATGTATTGAACAAATAGATAAATAAAATGAAAACAATACATTCTGTTCCTTTTTGTGTTTACACATTTAACAGTATACTATATTATCATAATAGTCCCGTCATTCTACGTCAAAAAAGGTCAAACCTTCAAATAATTGCAACAGAAATGATTTTCACTGTTTATGAAAGTTAAATCTATGTAGAACAACATATCAAAAGTCTAACAAAATCTAAGTTGCGGAAGTACTTCAAATTCGTCCGTTTTAACACCACGGGATTTTTACTAAAACTTTTTTTGAGTCATATAAAATAAGACAAGATAAACATTTGTGGAATGAAATACACCTGAAAACTTCTCCACAGCAGAAGATTTTTACGTAGACTTCATTTATGGTGTATTTATGCAGAACAATGCCTAATTAGAACGAAAAAAAAGTGATATTTGTATAATTTAAGTGATAGAAATTACCCCACCCACTAAGATATACAAGCTTCAATTAATGAAGTCACTAGAAATATTCTTTCAATTAACTTAACTCCAAACATTATTAACCTTATTTTAAGTAAAGACAAAAGTATACTAGATCTTTGTGTATTCAAATATGATAAACATCTTATTGTATTGTCATTACTACAAAAGTAGGATATCAACATAATGTACATAAATCTAAATTTTACGAACAAAATAAGGCCTACTGATGAAATCTTGAAAAAGCAATGAAGTATAACCAACCATAACAATCACAGGAATGACAATAAACTACATTATGTTGCTATTGTTAATAAATTTGTTCCCAGAAGATTATAGTTCATAGTAATATTACCCCACCTACTCTCATATACAAGCAAACCATTTCGAATCTGTCAGTCTACACAGATACATGGGACACGTGAAAACGATAAGTGAATATTTTTGAAAAAACAACACACCTGATATAAAAATAACAGATGTTCTATACTGAAAATGCTTTGTGTGATTTCAATCGTCCGCATTATTTATAATACGCGTTACCAGTATGAATAACGGACCAAAGAGCCAGCTTCCAGACGACTTGGGCGAAGAAGTCGTCGTCTGTTCATTCAATTCGCCAATTTTCGAAAGTTGAGCGGAAAAAATCTACGTAAACTTCTTAGGCATGTCGATGTCCGAAAGGCATTCATTGTATAAACATACCTATTATCGGGTTATCCCCAAGCTTGATTACACGAAGGCCCAATGAGTTTAATAACATGCCCAAGAAATTTACGTTGATTTTTTCATTATTGACCGACAAACAGCCACAAACAAACACATGTGTGAGAAGTTAAGCTCCGCCTGTCGCTATATTTTGTAAAGCGATATCTGATTGGATAAGCGACTACTGCTGACCAATGAGCGCTTAGCTTTGCAATGGATTTCGATGAGAGGTGACATAGATGACAAGTTAAGCCTGTCAAAATTGATCAAACGGACGACCAGTGAAAGGTGCTACATTGTATATTGAAATGGATGAGTAATTTTAATTGCGCAATTAGGGCGATTTATTTGCGATTTTTCACCGTGAACGCTGTCTAGAAATTTATTGAATATTTCTACTTTCGTTTTCAATATTGACTCGCTGATATTTTCTTTTACGTCTGTCGCGTCATATGATGTATACTCATACTTGATATTGATGCTAATTCTAAAACGCCGGTTATAGATTTTATTTGCATTGAATTTCGTGGGTAAATATTTTTCATTATTGCATAATTTGACAATTTTTTAGTGTAACATAACATGTCAGGTCAGTTTCTTGCAAGGTTACTGTTGGTAAATGGGCCATAAAAGTAAAGGTTTCTACTTTACTTTCGAGACTTTTGTCACTTTGATGGACTATCAAAACAAATAATACACATAATCACATGACTAAATCAAAGATTATAGTAAGCACACGATAGTTTTCTTTAGTTTCTAACTAGAAACATGCAAACTAACTTATTATCATGGATTTATATGTGAAACATCAACTGACAAGAAGATAAGCACATTGTATAACACTGTATGTTTCACACTATCAAGCATTATTAATTAAAAGATCCAGTGTTTTAAGGGAAAATAATGAAGCCTGATCAGAATTGATAGGACGACCACAATTGTTACGTTTCTTCATTATAAAATGCCACTGGAATGTCTTAATTTGCTCCAAGGTTTACACTACATTGCTGAATGGTGATCATGAACACATCTCAACCTATACAACACCTGAGGGGCGTTTCATCAACGGTCGCATCGCAAATCGCAGCTGATAATCGCAAAATCGCAGACAAAAATCGCAAATCGCGTTTCATTAAACATCGCAAAGTTGCGAGGGCACCTGTTAGTCTGTATAAAATCGCAAATATTAGCGAATGGGTTCTTCCACTCGCAAACCAATGTATTCATCGCAAAAATGACTGATGTTTTATGAACTGTTGTTTTCCCGGTCTTATGTATGTAGCGTTCTCTGTCGACACTTACGTACTCTTGTAATATGACCACATTTTATATGTTGCGCGGTTAGTTCTCTTTAGAAAAGTACACATGATTGTGATGTATGTGTAAACATGTCTACATTTGTATTTACATAAATGTGTAAGTTTCTCATTCTTCATTTATATACATGTTGATCGAACTGAAATAGTTCTATCGCAGAAACATGTAAGTAATAGTAATAATATAAAATTATATATTTTTTTCCCTAAGTAAGCCGTATATTTTCATTTCTCCAATGTATAATTAAGACATGAATTATGACATTGCATAACTAATGATAAAATACTTACTGGAATTGGAATTACACTACAATTGTTAATGTTAAAGATGCCTTAACCAATGTAGCAACAATACAGGAAATACGGCCAGTTCTAATAGTTTACGTGTTGGTGGACCAAATGCATCTTTAATAAACATAAGGTGGCTGATCTAGGAGTTAAAATTTACGGGCCGTCTTTATATTTTTGTGGTAAAGCAGTATATATAGATAAAAAGTGAATGATGAAGTCGAGCATAAGGTTTAAATCTTAACCTCTATTTGACATTTACAATTGCTTTTAAATTTTGACTTTGTCCTATCTAGAAACAAATCTTTCTATGTATTGTCAAGAGATAGTCATTAACGCTATTAAGTGATATGACAAACATCTCAGTCAACCCGGATTCTTGTAGGATATAAATTACATATACATAGTAAATACTTGAATGCTTTGATAAACACACTCTGATGCACATGCTTGTATCCTGTAGATAACTCGCACCAACTTGGTCTTGATTGCAATCTGTATCTGGTGTAAATTGAAATTTAATTACTTCGGAAATCATCTAAGTATTATAAATGCTTACGTGGTTATACTCATGATTTATCAGAATAACAGGAAACAGATTCGATCTGACCTGGACGAGTTCCAGAAATCCCCTCCATATTACTTGGTAAAATATTTTTATAAGCGAGTATAGCAGTTATGTGTTAAATTATTATGAGTGTATTTTGCTTTTGAATTAGGTGCATGCGTTCATGTTTCAATGTGCTTTTTGAACGGCTGTGCACTTAGTATGTGTCTATTCATACTCGAGTTATTTATTCATTGTTATATACATTGCGTCAGCAGTGATGTACAGTAACGACAGTTCGGATACTGCGTCTCATATCCATCACATACCTTGCAACAGTCTATGCTAACTCACTTCGATGAAAAGCTTCGTTAATATTTATGCCAAACATACTAGTAATACTTATACAGGCAAACCTAAGCAACAAAAAAACTTAGGCTACTAACTTGTCCTACAGGTACGGATTTGAACGCGAAGCTTAGCTCAAACATTCTTTCACATATTCATTGATAACATCACGTAGAGTATTACATCGTGTCAATATCAGTGCCAAAACATTCGACGAAAATGTTTGTTTAACTTGTGAATCACGCACTTGGCTATGCTCTTTATCAGGTCCGCGCGTTAAAGAAAGGATCGCGGCGGCTAGCACAAGAGTGTACGACATAAATCATATTAAGAATACCTAAACATGCATACAGGCTTGAAAGCTATTAAAAACACACCACTCTTTACTGCAATAAAACATTTACACTAATTGTCTTGTAAGAAATATAGTGTCCACGAGTTGATCGTGACTAGTGAAGTTAGTATGGTATAATAAAAAAAACACACACGTTGTTCTCGGAAAGAGTTGCATTCCCCTCCATAAATTCAGAAGCTCTCTAGAGTAAAAAATACAGAATAGCAAAACGCGTTAAAGGGTGAGATTGTTTTATTGCAAAATGCGTTGAACATAAATCACGTCTAAATGTTATCTAACGTGGGTTATATGTGTCTGACATATAGTCTCCCGTCGCCAAGTGGTTTAGGCATCCACCTTGGGAGCGGGAGGTCGAAGGTTCAAATCCCGGTAGGGGTCCGTTCTGATTTGACCGGTTGGTGAGCCGCCAGCTAGTTAAATAATGGTTACCGTGCGCCTACCTGCCTGATCAGCCCATGAGTTATGTCCGTCCCTTTCGCTATTTTCTCACTGGAAACACACTTCTAGCATTCTTACCACAAGACAAACAATGTATGTTAAATTGAAATGGCATTACACAATCGAACTAGATATAGTGGAGACTCACATATTTTAATAGAGTCTTTGCGATTGTCTTCTTTATTTCATTCGGATTGCAATAAATGCGTCTACATTATTTATGTAAATTTGCCATGGTTTTGTAGTTATAGTGTCATTTCGGTTTCTACTTGCTACATTTACACCAGAACTTCCCTTGGCTCGGAATTATACGAAGTTTTTGTCGTCCTCGAGTGCCGACTGGCAGATACAATATATCTTGCACATACAACACATCAGTATTTTATTACATGATACGAGCTTGGTATATTTTGTGGTAACAATGATTATAATTAATTATATCATGGTTCAGATAAACATACATCAGAAAACTGCATTTTCCAAATTTCTTCCAATTGTTCCAAATTGTTGGCACATACCCGCTTCTGTAGGAAAATAATTTGACAAAGTAGAATTTAAGGTCACAAAATTAATTTTGATTTATTCTTAGGTAAGATAATATTTGCTTTTTATCATAAACTTTAACAGTTTAAACGAAAAAATATGGCATTGAAAAAATATTGAAAATCGCTTAAATATGGATTGATAACAATGTAATTTGCAAAGGAATGACTATCACATACATGTTATGTACTTTTGACTTCATATATTATTGGAATTATAATACTTACATCATTGTCAGCAGTATTTATGATGATTTAAACATTGTTTACAATTCTGTACAGACGAATTCATCTTGATCAATAGGCGTTTGCGAAAACTATTCTAAGTATGGTGTACATTACGCGCCATTTCGTTCACATGGTATTTTATATATTTCTTTTTCTTTCTTTTTTCACTTTCTGCATCAAAGATTTTGTTAGACTTTTGATATGTTCTTTATACAGTATTATTATAACGAATGTACTTCAAAACATTTCTGTTGCAATTATTTGAGGGTTAAATTTATATTGACTGGACTATAAGCAGTATAGCCGGGTTCTACAAAATCGATCGATTGTTTACAGACTTTTCAACCCCAAGACTTTTCAACCCCACTTTTCAAATGAAGACTTTTCAACCCCAGGACTTTTCAACCCCTGATTTCAAGACTTTTCAACCCCTACCTGTTGAGACTTTTCAACCCCTAGTTTGAATATTTTCAACCCCTACATTTATCTTTCTCAACCCCTACATTTATATTTCTCAACCCCTACTTTGAAGACTTTTCAACCCCTACTTTGAAGACTTTTCAACCCCTATTTCTTTTTTTATCATTTTCTATTTTATTAAATATACTGGTATCTAACAATTCACTTATTTCATGCGTAACTGTAATTCGTAAATAAAGGAAAACAATTCCTCTCAAAATGTCATCGAAAAATATATTTAATGACGTAATCACATAAACAAGTCTCTGACGTCATTCAGTATACACGCGTTCAGCGTGTCCATTCAATCTGGGACCAATATATACATGTTGGTCCCAGGTTGAATCTCTCTGACTCGGATTGCAATCAAGTGTACGGAATTTAATAGTTGGGAGTCTATCAGGACAAAAGTCGCTTATTTCTCATGGTCCATGGCATTTTTTAGTAGAAATGTTTCAATACCATATTCATGTTGCCCAATACTAGTTGTCTATGGTTCTGAACCATGCCACAAATTGAACATTAGCACACTTATAAACTGTATTAACTGGTTACCGCCTAAAGTATATACTTACACTACTAACATGTTTATGTATGCTCCCTGAAATACAGGGCGAATTTGTTTTGCAAAACCTAGTTAAGGTTTGAGGTTTCAGTTTTGTTGTAGTTTGGTTGAACAACTAAAACCAGTTATGATTAAGATTTGCAAACAAACAGACGGTTTAGTCGAATAAAAATGACCCACATGATTTTGATTGTATACGAACTTAGTGTCAGAAGACCATAACGATTTAGTTGACAAAGTCGCATCAAAATCTAATTTCATTTACTGCAGTTTTGTGATTGCAGACAGATTGGTGCTCGATAAGAAAGTCAGAGTTGATCAATATGTAACTTCTGTTTTGCAACGTTACAATGTGGACGATTTTATAGCCAGGTTCCGATTAAGCAGACATACATTTGACCCGTAGGTTCGACTGTAGGTTGGTGATTTAAAATAACATACATTTACTACATTCTATACCAATCGTTGTAGCTTAATGCGCAAAATATATATACATGCATGTTCATGTTTCAAGTGGTGTAACATAACAAAAGGAAACATGTAATCTCCAGTACATGAATAATTTGTCGTTTTTATTAACGTTAAGGTATTTGTATTAGCTATCTCAATAACATCTAAGTAGTTATGTTTCAAATTCAAATATCTCTTTCAGAAACATGACAGTTAATGTTCGGAACGCCTCTATATAGTATTCAAACCTCCAAGTATATAGGTCCGTGATATCACCCTGCAAAACTTGCTTGTATGAAAGGACCACAATTATGATGGTGTCTTATTACTCAATCTTTTGAATTATTTAATTTTCCTTATGACTCGGTAAAGCCGCGGTAATACGAACGTATTCAAAATACAAAGAAAACTATTGTGTGTTTAGTTTGAATACAAATTCTTTATACGATGAAGAAAATGTAATTTAAGATTTAAGCATTTTGAAATGCAATTCTAAAAAGGAAAATGTGAAAATATGAAAGAAGGCTTGTTCTAGAAAAACTAAATTATTTTATTTTGCAAAACTTTAGGCCCAAGTTTTACATTCCCTTCCATAAATTAATGAATTGTTTAAAATTATTTTAAGAAATTTTATTTTCACTGTTTCACACTAAAACAACACCACGATAGATCTCTGTCTCTGTTACATTTGATGCGCAATAATCAGCGTTTTACAGACGCTTTCAACATGATAAGGAAATTGAAAGCGACTGTCTGATGTAGAGTGAAGAGCACAAGAATGTTCTATACGGTCTCAAGGCCAATGAGCACATCAGGGGGCCAACTTTTATTGCACTTGCTTCCGCTATAGTGGTAGTATTCAAGAGGAAATCGACCATAAATCAATGTATTGTATTTGAAGTGCTAAAAGAATAGTAACCTCAAGACCTAATCAGTGGATATAATTTTATATTAGGAATAGAAAAAGGTCACTCCACAGCCGACTGGGGGGGGCCAGGGCCCCCTCGGCCCCCCCCCCGGTGGATCCGGGCCTGTCTTGGTCAGTTTTACAGATAGCATAATCAATAGGGTATCAAAATGAAGCTAAGGGATTGGTCTTTTATTTTCACTTACTTCATGCAAATTTAGTATTTTGCAATCTCCTGAATACTAATGAGAATGTCGGAAAAGGGTAATTTTCGTTAAGAATGCATGTGTATGGACGGCAGATTTATTCCATATCTTTGTAATTTCTGCTTTTGAAGAACCAAGTGGTGCCGATTTCAAGGTAAGACATAAAATTATTGATATATATTTATATACCTGTATATGTAATTAAATTTTATGTACAATGACCGCTACATGTGGGTGGGATAAATCGACTCCTGATTACAAAAAATCTCATTTCTGTTTAAAATTGACATTGCTCGTTTTAAAACGAACTGCTTAATGTTTCTATGGATGATGTGTAGCATTTTCTTACATTAATACATAGTTGGATAATGACAAACTCTTAATTGTCTTTTACACTTATATGACCTTTGACCTAGTTGAATTTAATTGATACGAATCAAAATCCAATGACCAACATACACAACAATATCGCTTATCAGATAAATCCCGCCGATGCAGATCGATATCGATGGGCTACTGGTCAGCAGTCAATTTGTCTGTCGGTAGTAATTGTAAATTTTCCGATGCTCACCGATTGATAACTGGTATGACACAATATTAAACATGTAGCCTCGCTATCTAAGATCTATATATCCGAAAAACGCAGAAAACCTTATGTTTTATGCACATAATGAGAAAACTATCGGAGTTCGACTTTGTTGACGAGCATGAGATTATTTGTGAAAATTAACCTATGTTGTAGGCATATGGTTTTCTCACGAAGTAAAATATACGGTCCTTGATTGAAGTAATAAAACCAGATGCAGCAAATATACAAACTGTTCTAATTAACATCGAGGTCGCTTATAGGAAATACTTTAGGGGGAAATATGGCATTTTACAAAATAGCATTGCGGTGAAATATTGGTGGGGTTATATATCGAATGACAATAGCCTGACTTTTAATCTGTTAATGCGTGAAATAACGGACTTATGTCTGTGGTGAAATTAAACTTCATATTTTTATTATATACAGCATCTAGGCTATGGTATTGTTTAACTCTATATACAGAATGCGATCTTATTGTAATAATGATAGTGAGATATAGTGATACAGATGATACAAGTTTTTAGGCAAATAACTAACATAACAAATAAAAAAATTACAAGCATGATATTTGATATTCATGTTATACTTAATTTCGGATTTTTACCGAATAGCAATTATTCGGCCAATGATATCATTATATTTAATTATGATCGAAGTTATAATGTGTAGTTTGACTGAAATCTATCGTGCAGATATTTCATGTCGATTATTCTCAATTATGCTCGGCCATGTGCATGCTGTTATTTATCCCAGTTGTAATTCATAACACTACCGATTGAAATTATCGATGTATACCACCATAACTGATTCAATATTTAATCATAAGCTTGTAAAATAAGTCTTTAAAATAATAATTGGGACATTAAAATGTTAAATTATATTTTTTTAGTTTTGCTTATATTTTACACTGATTCAGAATTTTCTGCATTCAACAACTGCACCGCATGTATTGCATAATATATTTGCTTAGTATCGTAAAGGGCAATAAAATGATAACACACCCGAACATATAACACTAGTCCGGACGCTAACGAACATTCGAAAGATCGGCAATCTCCGTGAAACTCCGTATAGAATGCCGAACTGACAAAAAAATTGATGGGGACTTTAATTAACTAAACATTCCCCAGCCTAAATTTCAATCGAAAATTTATTGAAAGATATCTTTAAAATAAAAATAAATTTTGCTTTTTAATTCCGCCTGTGCCTTTTTTGTTTGTTAAGCATATTTCGTCAGATAAACAATTAACCTATGTCTTAGGCAAATGTTAAACCAGAGTTCGCATTTTTTCGGACGAATTACACTTCTTCAATGTGAATATGAGTGGTTACATATAAATGCAAATTCCCCCGCCAAAATATTTTTAAAAATCTAATATTTTTTAATAACTCGAAAGGTGACAAATGACAGTTTGTTATTCTACCTGTGCTTTTAAGATCATTTGAAAAATAAAAAAGTTATAGCCAAACATGTCAACTGCTCCCTCTATATTCTATAGTGTCGACTGAAGCCATTTTGAGCGTTTTCGCGCTTATCGGAAAAGCGAAATTGTTGTACATGGATTAACCATTTCCAGATCTAAAAGTATTTATATCATTTATGTATATTTCTTTTGAGTCAAAAATTTTGACGGAATTGAGATTTTTCGTGTTCATGTGTCAATTTACCCCCACCCACTTTTAGTAGTATATGTTTGCTCGTAAATTGATAATTATGACTGTTAATAATGTTATTTATTAATAGCATAATGTCTCACCTTTAATCTAATATCATGTAGGTCTTAAAATAGCATCAATGACGATATTATGACAAATGTATCGTTCATACACAACGATTTCTAACGATTTTTTTGCCATTTTTGTGGTGTTCTCATTAATATTCATGAATATGGAAATGAGCTAATTAGCAAAAAGTTATTTTTAGTAAAGGCCCAATATGTTAGCTTCATTTTGATACCATTTTTGTATTTTTTTACTCGAAAAAGGCGAAGATATAATGATAATTCAAGTGAGATATATGAAAAATGTATTTACTTGACCTTTGATCCAATTTTGAGAAAACGAGGCAAAATCATGGATGGCATGGGGCAGTTTCAGATTACACACATATCAAAGATAACATATAATATGCATGCCCAATTTTACTCTCTGATGCCATGGCCCGTCACATTTTCTCCTGATGGACTCCCAACTATAATACATTTTGATTGATAAAGGACTGAGCTCTTGTGCAAAGATAAATATCATTTTTAAAAGTTCCTGTGTAAACTGAAAATGTGTTGATAAGGTCTGAAACATGAATCATTTTAGATGGAATAAACTCACTTAATTGGATATGAACGTTTGTAGAATTTTGCTGAACATACTTAGTAAATCTGTCATACAAGTAACTTGCATGTTAACGGTAAATGTTACCATATTTATGTTTGTGTTTGCTGCAGTGTTCATGAGGGTTCTTATTTAATACATCAAAAGTGTTAATATTTTTCATCATTATTCGTTTTGTAAATTGTAAACAAGCAGCGTATAATTTTCATTTAGGTTTTTCCGCTCATTTGCGTAGTATATGCACACTGTGCAATATGATATTAACTGTTATTGTATCGTAGAAACATACACGGATATGTGATAACTCGTCTGAACAGATGGTCGGTTTTATTTGAAAATAAAACAATGATATTGCAAATATTTTATCGTTGCGTGCACGTCATATGATGCATGTTTTTGTCACTAATGGGTATAAGGCATATCATGTTCCTGAAAGAGATATTTGAATTTGAAACATAACTACTTATTTGTTATTCAGGTAATTAATACGAATGCCTTAACTTTAATAAAAACGACAATATTTAGCTGTATGCGCGTTAAATTAGTCATGTACTGGAGATTAACATTTTTCCTTTTGTAATGTTACACCACTTGAAACATAAACATGCATGTATATATATTTTGCGCATTAAACTACAACGAAAGGTATAGACAGTAGTAAATGTATGTTATTGTAAATCACAATTCGCAATTCGAAAATTGCATTCCTTTAATTTGTCATTATATTTTGTTTGATCATCATAATAATTAGCAGATTATTTGTTTAATACAATTAAAATTTGTTTGTTTTTATTTGTTGCACTTGTTTATTGGATCAAAGGCAATTGTGTTCTATTGATGTAACCTTCACACTTTTAATTATGTGTAAACTGTGTACGTTGTTTAAGGTGATATATGCCCGCTAAATGCCTTGAAATGGTATTGTTATTATATATGTAAGTGAATGAATCAGTATATTCTCACAATTGTCTAAAATTGGATAAGTCGTTAAGACTTATATGAATGTATATCAGTAGGTCCTTCTTAAAATGCCTTTATCAATTAATATATGTTTTTCATATAGTACCTAAGATTGCAGATGCCATAATAATTATTAAGATATATATTCTCTTTTATCACCGATTTTGATAGAGTAATACAGGTTGAAACAAATAAATATATATAATGTGTCTTAAAACATAATGATTTCCGAACTTTGTTTAGGTTTAACCAATAACTCAACTCAAGCATATTTATTGAATAAAACATTCGTACATGTGTATAGCATACAATACAATATGAGCCAGCGCATGAGAAAACCACCCTTATCGCACTCGGCAATATTTACGGAAAATGACGTCAAAACCCGAGTGAACGCGGAAGAAAACAAAACATGTACACCGTTTATGAAGCGTACTTAAAAGTCTTCTTTTCGCACTGTTTTTCACGGTAATCAAACGCATAATCGATAGAATCCAATATAAGAAGATGAACGAGTTTGAGGTAAGTTTGCCCCTCTGTCAAGAATTATGTTAAAGCTGATAAAATAGATATATTTACAAGTAAAAAATTGCTGCCTGATGCAGCAAAGGTGGGTGCACGGCGTAAACAAAATGAAATAGAACAACTGCAATTTGAACTAACAATATGTGTTTATTATGCTTTAATGTGTAACTATATATTAATGTATAAAAAATACATTTGTAGTTTTAGTAGTAGGAATTTATTAAGGAACAGACTAGTTTTTGTATGGACAGTTAAACAGAAATAGAAATTGATAGTGCGGAAAACTTTCATGATAATGAACATCATGCATGTAAATTAAGACAACATTATACATCTCAAAATGCAAAACATTGATTGAAACATATTAACATAAATCACAATCATTATCACGGTAGAAATAAATAAAGAAATACCGACAAATTTACATAATTAGTATTTACTAAAAATTAAAAAGAAGAACAATAATCACTAAATGATATTGCATATCATGTCAAAATGTGAGAGCACTACAGTTTAATTAATAACATGTCAGTGGACAAACAGACATCCAGCATCACACACTGAATTAATCAAGCAATGTGTGAATGTAAAATGAGTTTAGACATTTTGAAAGTTAGAAAAATAGTGTAATTTAATGTAAATGATAGCTAAAAAGTGACACATGAGAGAACTATAAAATGCTACCTGAATGAACAAGTGGTAGGAAGTGAAAGCAGGCCGTAGTTTATGAATGACTATTATAATAAGGCAAAGAACATAGCTAAGAGAAATAAAACCGTATTTACTTATATCTCAAACATATTTACAGTGGAAAGAAATAATGCAAAAGTGACCAAAACGCAACACAATAACTCAATAGCAAAACATTAATCACTAAATGATATAGCACCTTGTCAAAATATGATATCACTTCAGTATGTAACAACCGCATGCTAGAATCACACACTGGATAAGTTATCAAGCAGTGTGAATGTATAATGAGTATAAACTTTGTGGAGGACTGGATAATGGTGAAATTGTATATGTAAATGAAAACTGTAAATGATACCTGAATCTACAAAAGTGATAGGAGGTGTACACAGACGGATTTAGCAGACTTAGAATATGAATGACTAGAGAAGTAAACAAAAAGAACATAGCAAAGAGAAATATAAACGTATTTACATATATCACATACATATTAACAGTAGAAAGAAATAATGCAATAATGACCAAAAAGCAAAAACGATTACTCAATACAATCAAAGCAAACAAATGGGGTGTGGGACAGTACCACTTGTCTATGTAGCCAAGCTGGCAACTCGTTGCATATAAGTTTCTGTTTTGTAACTATAGTCAAACCTGTGTTAAAGACCACCTGCGAACAAAGACCACTATTGAAAAACCTGTCTGCAAAGACCATCAATTTTATCTCCCATCAGACCATTTTAAATGATATTTAATATGTTAATAGAGACCACCTGTAAACAAAGACCACATTTTGCTGTTCCCATGGGTGGTCTTTACAGACAGGTTTGACTGTAAACAGTTTTATAATATCAAAGTTTGTGTAACTAGGTAAGAAGGTTTGCATGGAATATGGAATAAAAAAAAAACATAAATGTGAAAAAGAATAAAAAATTATTGAAGAAAGAATAAACATTTTTTCCAAGAGATCTTCAATCCGACTTGTTCTAGAAATGCTAGATTTTCAATCCAAAATAAAGAAAAATGGTCAGTAATAATGGTAGAACCTTAAGACTGTAAAACAAGTGAAATGTTTGTCACGATTGTAAATAAATGAAATACAAAGATATTAGACCCTTTATGTAACGTTTGTGAATATTTAATTATGAAATGACATATTAAATTCTATCCTCGCTAAATTAGAGTAAAATCAGTATGGCCAGGCATAAAGTTATGATAACACTAGCTTGCCATAGGTTATGAGTTATCTTGTTGCAGTGGGGTATTTTCCAATTAATTTTCAAAGCACAACTTTGATGAAAATGTAACAGGTTTTTTTAGAGATGAACAGCAGACAAAGTTTTCAAGTTTCAGACACCTGTGACCTTGACTTTTAACATTATGACCCCAAATTACAATATGAACTACTAGACTTCATACTGATACTTCCCAGCAAGTTGATGAAAATCTATTACTGGATTTTGGAGATAAAGGGAGAACAAGGCAGACCGGACAGACAAACATACAACATGTGGAGACATAATAAATACAAGATGATGAACACATATGTACAAGCAATAACAAAGTTTATATAATTATACATTGTAGTTAAATATTAGTACTAAACTGTTTACTTCATATGCAGCTTAATTGCAAAAACATCATCTTTTATATAGTTTATACATGAATCCAGGTCAAATCATCCAAGCTTTGTTTTAAAGGAAACTACTTTGAGCTTAGTCAGTAACAAAAAGTATGTTAGACCAGTTGTATCAAAAGTTGAAAGTAGACTGCAGACACAGCATAGGGCTATTCAAGGAACATTTTTACCCGGTTTGGTTTAAACTGCTCTAGTAGCTTTAGATATAATATCCAAAATATGTCAGCGAATCAGATGTTGGATGTAATTTTGGTACAGTACAATCATGTGCCATGTTCATAGCAAATCAGCCAATGGGTAAATAGATTTTTTTAGAAAAAATGTCTGGCAATCAGAAGCCCAAGTGGTTATTTTGGAATTCGAGTGGGGCTGTGTGACACACTATTTTTTGAGGACAATCATGCAATGAACAAATCTCGAATGAGTTAAATAATTAAAAAATATCAAAGTGAAACAAACAGCAATAAAACACCTGAAGACTGAGGCAAGACATGAATATTGCAAAAGCACATTAATGTAAGAACTGTTACAAGTATCAAAGACAAGCAAAGTCAACTATCAAAACACAGTACAATATATTAAAATAAGAGGCCAAAGCAAAAATTAAATGAAAATAAGGGAGGGCTTGGTTTTTTTAAAACTTTTGAGTGCTGACTGGGTTTTTTTACATGTGGTTTTTTGACATACTTAACTTTTGCCATACAGTAAAAAGGTATGTATGTATAGTATTACTGTGTTTATGAGGTCGCCCGTCGCCGCGCACATTTTATAATGCACATTATGGTAATTTGGTCGACCCGGTATGTCTGCCGCACACCATAAATATACTTTTTTGATGCCAGTAGAGAAGTATAGGTCAAACAGACAATTTTTGAAGCCAAATACGGTCACTGCATAGTGCCAATGAGACCCATCGTACAGTTACCATTTTCCTGGCATCTAACCAGTACTTTCCTGGAATCTACCAAGTACTTTCCTGGTTATATTTTCTCTCTCTGAAACAGTCGTAAATCAAGAATAAAATCCACATTTTTTGTTTCTAGGGTTCCCTCTGTCATATGCCAATAACATCAAATGTGAAAAAGACAATAATTTGGCAACAGGTTTTCAATTTTGGCAACACAAATATTCCAAAAGAAATTATACTTGTAAGCAATTGCATAATTTTTCATGCTTTTTATCAAAATTGGTGTGTACTTTGAATATGCCACAGGGAATCATGTCTTCAAATTAAAAAAAATTAGCACCTTCAATACCGGGATATGAATAAATACCGAATGATATCAGAAATGGAAGTATCTAGTTTTTCGCATAACTTTGATTGCAGTCTCAGTTGTTCCGAATAGATAAGGGATCACTGTCCTTGTAAGTGCAAGTGACACTTATGTAAGGTTTACACAAATCAACAATATGAAGCTCTAATGTTCATCTTGCATATCTGGGAACATCTGCTTCACCATTCCTACAGGTACCACAACTACTTTGTCATCTATTGTTAAGAAGGAGAACTCATCTTCTTCCTGACAAACACTATCCACCTCATCAATTACGTCTTCTACTGGAAATTCTGTTTTCTGTTAAAATACAATAGTATAGGTATATTGTAAGGGTATTAATGAAACATATTTAAGAAATATCTGAACAATTTTTGCTATATTTAGGTGTTGAACCTTTCGCCTAGTGTTAAAGCTCTTTTTGATGGAGTGTGAGGATAAGTGACCCAATCGTGTTTATGATAAAAAAAATGTATTACTTTGATCTTGCTGCTGCATATACTCTTTGACGGTTTGTTGTTCTTTAATTGTGTTTTTCTTTACTTTTCTGCTTTAACAATGGATTTAGTTACATGTTTATTATAACCATGACATATTAATGTCTCCATGTAAAATTTAATGGTATTAAAAAGCATTAGCCAATAACAATATATTTCAAAAGTATCAGTTGACAGCTGCTAAAATTATTAAACTAAAACTATCTGAATGGACAAAAAAAACTTTATGCCTTTTTGATGATATAACTACTGTACTAAAGTACATTCAGAATTTTTTTGCAATATCTTATTTTAGCTTAAGGTAACAGGCGACAGGATTGCAATAATTTGAACTTGCTATTTAAATTTGTATAGCAGAATATCAATGTATCATTTCCTATAATTGCAATAATTAACCTCACAATTTGTCTGTTGTTCAAGACACAACACAAATCAGATTTCCCACCCTTCCCAAAAAAAATTCAAGGACTCTTCAAAGGGTATTTTCACAAAATTCAAGGACCAAAACAGCATTTGTACTGCTATTTTATTCATTCAACATGTCTTTCAAATTAACTTTTTCCATGAACATTTAAGTATTAAACTTCAAATTATGAACTTATATACAAGGAAATGTTACACGTACTTCAACGCAAGTTTTCCAAGGCTTTCAAAGTCACTATTTTTTATCTCTTTAAAGTGAGTTTATTATACAGTAGGAGAACCATGTGACATACCGTGACTAAGGTCTGGGATGTTGTTGAAAGGGAAACTTCATTTCTGTAGGTATTTGTAACACTGTCTGTTATGACAAGTCTCCAGGTTGAAAGGTTTCATTCACACATTTGCACCATAAGGCCACCTAACATTTGTTTGTTGCATCTTCAAAATATATGTTCTTTATTTTGACATTCTCAGTACCTCACATACAGCTTCTTCGGAACTTCCTGCAATAAAAGGTAAATCAATAAAATACTGCATTAGACTTTCCAATGGATAATAATGCATTTTGCCTTTCATCTCAAATAATGTTTTAGAACAGCCATTCATTTGCTGATCGTGTATCTGAAGACATCAATTTAAAGATGTCATCAGACAATTATCTTAATTGAGATTCTCCATCTATCATTGGCAGTGTTTTCCGTGGACTTTTAAAATTGAAAGTCATTGCAATTTCATATCCGAGGCCAGGGTCATTTCCAAGTATTGGAGGTCATACAGGAATATGCTAAATCGAGTCGACGCTTATGTACTTAGACACATTCAGTCTGCATGTAATAATGAAATTGAAAGTTGAAACTGAAAGTACATTTTCGGAAAATCGCTGTAAGGTTAGAACATGTGATCAGTGTATTTAATACAACCTGCGAGTTTAAACGTTTACATGTTAATTATCACGCATGTTTGAACGATACATGACTTACGATTGAGGGAAAATACTGCAAAATATTAAACAGAGCACAGAGACGAATGCTGGCTGCATCATAACAATAACAAATAAAATGTAGGTCAACCACGCGATGGGTCAACCACAATGTTGAAACGATAAAATTCAATAATTATACAGTTGAAAATATTAGTTAATGACATCAATCATAATATACAACAAAATCACATACCTTAATATAGCTTTTGTAGCATACAAAATCAATAATGACGTTACAACGTACAATCGTTCGCTTCCCGACATATATTCCCGCCGGTGTGCGCAGGCGCACAATAGGCTCTGGGGTGGGACTGAAACCCGTTATCCGGGATCCGTGATTCTCCGGGATCGATTTTTAAAAATTGTTCGAGTGGAACATATTATGCTAACTGAAGGGTGTGAACGAATGTTCCTCTATCCGTTATTGACCGTTGATACCTACGATATAGTCCAAAATATCGATCCCGGATTTTCCCACCAAAGTCCCGGATTTTTTTAAAGTCCCGGATTTTTTTAAAGTCCCGGATTTTAGTCCCACCCTAGGCTCTGTTCGATTTTTCCCCAAATTTTGTTCTTAACCGAGTCCATTGCAAAACGACGCTGACACGCCGTGCAATAAAATGAAAGCAGTGATCTTGTTCGTCTGCATTTCACCGCGCTATTTATAAACACAAAGTTTACAGTACTTTCGTTTTATAATGTTGTAGACAAGCATAGTTTTGGTGATCAACATTGCCTTATAATTCTTTAAGAGTAAATGAGATGACAAAGTCATGATAATGTAGTACAATCCAAGCGTAGATTCATTTTAAAACAGAAATAAATAAATCTACTGCACTGACTCTCGGATGGAGGGAAGCTGATCGTCGTCATTAAAAAACTGTCTGATGCAAAGTAATTATGTCACTGTTGGTAAAGAAACCTTCAGAAAAGGTGGGGAATTCGCATCATAAACGTACTATACAAAAATTATCATGAAATATGTATAATTGAGCAACAAATCGTCATTTTAGAGGGATCAGAGATCTAAAAATAGATCACAGTAAAACGAGCTAAAAATAGACGGAGCGTGGCTAATTTATTTATTACATTGTAAACCTACACCCATGTCATAGACTCTGTGGCGCAGTGGTTATGGATGCTGACTTTGTAAGAAAAAGATCCAGGGTTCAAATACGCCCACCGCAATATTTCAAATGCTGCAATGCATTTAGGTCCGTATATTTTAATTTACTTTTCATTAATTCGCAAATATTTTCTTAAATGCCAAACTATATAAAATCAAAGCACAAAAGTGCTGTGGGACGGTACCACTCGTCTCTGTAGCAATGCTGGAAACTTGTTGCATACAAGTTTCCGTTTTGTAACTAGACAGTTTTATAATATTAAAGTATGTGTTTATAGGTAAGATGGTTTGCATGGAAAATGAAACAAAACTAAAACATAAGACAGAAATGCGAAAAAGAATAAAAAAATATTGAAAAATAGTAAACATTTTTTCCAAGAGATCTTCAAATTGACTTGTCCTAGAATGCTAGATTTACAAACCGAAATAAAGAAAAATGGTCAGTAATAATGGTAGAACCTTATAATTGTAAAACAAGTGAAATATTTGTCACAATTGAAAATAAATTAAATATAAAGATATCAGACCCTTTATGTAACGTCCGTGAATATTTAATTAAAAAATGACATATTAAATTATATCAGCACTAACTAGTAAAGTCAGTATACCTGGGCATAAAGTTATGATATCACTAGCTTGCTATAGGTGTTATCTTGTTGTAGGGCCACACCAATATTTTTTGTTCTACCGATTTTTACCGAGCGAGCGAAAAAAAAATGTATATTATGATATCAGTATGAAGCTGAAAAGGGTTATAGAAACTATACAACAGGATACCCACAAAAACTGACTAGATATCATGATTATAATTAAGTGCCAAAATTTTAAACATGATAGACAAGCAGACGCGACAAATGATTATATAAAGGCAAATTTTATAGAATTTATTATGCCTGTATATATGTGCCGAGTCGGACCGGAATGTGTAAACAACTTTGCCTATTCATTGCACTTCAAAAGTGGGCCGAGTCGGACCGGTTCGAGACTGTAAGTGGGCCGAGATGACCCTTTACCGAATATGCGTAATCCAAAATAGTACGCTTCCGCTGATTGGCTGATTGGTGTCACGTAACTTCGAGTGGCAATGTATTAACACAAGATAGTGTAAAGTTTCGAAGTATTTATTAAACTCAATTTAGAACAACTTAATAATATAACAACCAACAACCCAAGTTCATTAATTCGGACGATACCGGCGTGATGGTATGTGCGCGGTACGTAGACCTCAACTCTCTCCAAAACCTTTCTCTTAAACAGACTGTCCTTCTCCTTTTATAATCATGATGTTATTCGGCTTCTAAGTCGTGTTAATTCTCGTCATGGGTATCATCTGGTTTTCTTGTATAATATACTGATAACCAATACTTAATGTCAATAAGCCATGGTGTTTCCAGACATATATTATATCATTTAACTAAGTTGTGTAATCCATAATCGAATATTGGTAAACATTATCTCACTGACCTAATTGATGTGTTTACTATAAATGTAATATAAGATAAGTTGTGTAATCTATAATGAATATTGGTAAACATCATATCACTGAGCAAATTGATGTATTTACTATAAATGTAATATAAGAAACGTGTTCAGACAGTACTACTTAATGACCGTATCCAGTATGAACATGTATACGTATGGATTACATTACAATTGGCTCATGGACTGTTCGACCCCAAAACAAAACAATTGACACTTCGACCCCTGACAGTTTCACCCCGGTCGAAACGTCTTGATAACGACTGATTAATATGGTCTCGGCTTATCGTCTATGTTTTACGTAATTTATACAATGTTTACACAGATTGTTGTCGGTACTTTTAAATCAACCTATTATTTAATATTATAACAGGAAATAAATAATATGCATTCCATATGTTATATCAGAAGTGTGTTTCAGTTATTGAAAACAGATTTCGTAAAATGGTCGGAAATTTCAGTGAATTTCAGTATGGATGGGTACCAGTCTGATAGCATTTGGGTCACGCAGTGTGTATTAATATATTGCTTTAAACCCATCTGAACTCCTCATGAACTCCACAGAAACAGCTAATTATTTCACTAACCACTTTAGCAGGTCACCTTTTCAATATTTCATTTTATTGAAACGTTTGTGATGTTATCAAGGTTGGTAAACTTTAGAACTACTTTTGTCACTTAGTAATTGGGTCAATGTGTATGAAATTGACGTTTTCCCGGCCTTCAGTCTGTTTTGCGTTTTGAAAACGGGAACCAATTGTTGTATGCCTCTCAAAATTGCCACTACTATAGACGGTACCTGAGCGGTACCGTCCAAAAACTGATAACACAATTAACATATCAAGCTAATGTTATTTGTATTTGTTTAGGAGTTGGATAATATTTATGATGAGCATTTTGGTGTCAGTGTTGGGACAGAGTCACACGAAATGCTCCATAGAGGAAGAGAGTCTGTCTACCAGCGAAATGAGCGATGGCAGTGGCGACCAGTCATCAATGGCAACATATACAGCCCGACTTGCTCAGCATATAGGGAGTATGAGCCAAGATTCACAGTCAAGTGATGGGCAAATTGATGACCAGGAGCCAGTGGAGTTGTGTCGGCAATGCACATGTAGTAAGGAATGTCTTAAAATAATTTCTCTGATACTCACAACAATTAATACAAGAATTATCACATCGAAATGAAATTTAACTACATTTGTAATAAAAAACCCGATTAAAATCATATTACAGATGGCATCGTATTTCATTATACATATAATTGCTTGGGATATGACGATTTTGCGTACGTTTTCTTCAGACATTTGTTTTCCTTACAATGGTCGAACATTTCATTTCGTCTAGAATACCAGTAAAACTATCATTATTCACCTGCTAAGGTATATAGCCCTTAAAACAATTATATATTAAATCATTAACCCCACCTACTCCGTTTAAACTAGCCCCATCCAACCGTCCTTACCCCAATTTTAGAGTATTGGCCTCTCCACATACTTACAAACTAAATGTACAAAAATAAAACGAAGTTTTCGATCATACTCTATTACTTTAATTTGAGAAGTATTGCCTGTTGTATGATATGTATAACATTGTGTTGATATACTTTGCTGTTTTCACATTTTGCCACTATGTTGTGTAATGAAATGTTTCGATCTCACGGGCCTCCGGCCTACAGATATATTGAAATAAAACGTACTACTATATCAGTCAAAAACCGAAACCTCTGTTCGAGATTTGTAATTGATTTTAAAATTTGAATGTGTCTATCTAGAATCAAATCTTTCTTGATATTGTCGGGAGCACTTGTCGCGAAATATAGAAATCAATCTGACACGTAGGTTGTCACTTAAATAAGGGTAATAAATACTTGAATCCTTCGATTAATTTACCCTGATAAACATGCGTGTATCCCGTTGATAAGACATCTACTTGTCCAGTCATGCTGATACAATCTACATAGTAAGGGTTTATGTATTCTCGTGCTTTCCTATTTAAAAGTAGAAATGATTGTAATCTGTAGTTGTTGTCAATTTGAATTGAATTAATTCGGAAATGTGTTTAATATCATACTTACTTACATGGGTTGTATTCATGATTTATAATTCACAAACAAACAAACAATTCTTCAAGATCGTATAGTAAATTTTATTAAATTTACTCGAATTGTGCAGAAGCAGTGTCCTTAATTAAGATAGTAAATGGTCGTTTAGGAGATGATGCTGGTACTGGTAGTTATACATTTTTATCTGGTAACGGTAATAGTCTCATAGATTATGTGCTGATGTCAGGTGACTTTTTTGATTGTATAAATAATTTCACTGTTCATGATTTGTTTTCATGTTCCCCTCATACTCCAATACTGCTCAGTATAAATATTGTAAAGCAAAATGTTAGCTCGTCGAAAATATCACGTGGGATTCACAAAGAAACGTTGAATATATTTCTTTGATAGATGCAAATTTAATCAATATGCAATCTATTGTTTCTAATATTATGTTGGAAAACATAAGTATTGACAAGGTTTAAATCAGCTCACAAATATTTTATATGAATCTGCTTTTAAGGTTTTCGGTAAAAGAAAACGCTCAAATAAACCTAACAATGTACGAACATTCACAAGTCCCTGGTGTGCGCGTGAATTATATAGTTACAAGAAAAAATATATTAACTTCAGTCATGAATATCTCATTGAAATATCTGACTTTAGTACACGGTTAAAAGTTTGACTGTATATTTTGATGTTTTTGTTCCTTAGGCAACATTTTTCTAGTGGCAATATGTTGACATAAATTTGTCATTTTCAGAAACAGTTCTGAACCAGTCATCAAACTCCAACACGGCAATGCGTTTTGAGACGCCTCAGGTGGATGAAACCACGTGGCAATGGAGACAGTGGAAGCCATTCCTGGCCCAGCACTTCAAGGCATTGACAGTAATCAAAAGTTGTCAACAATTTCGCTTTCACCACCAGCACCCCGGGACAGTCTTCATCAAACGTAATGAGGATGATAATGAAAATATGGTCCTGTTGTACAAACACCAGGACCCACACGCGATACCAGTTGAGAGGCCTGAAGTTATCCGGGCAGGTGGACTTTCCCTTGAAAGAAGGAAGTATCTTGCTAGGCATGTACGGCCATACCTCAGAGACCGTAATAAAGACACAACTTGCCCAAGGCCAGATGAATAGATCAGAGAGTCAGATACAATTTATGTCATCTGTGATCATATCAGTTCATTTATATGTTTTTATGTATGTTATCTGTGTGATAAGTGTTGTTTCTTTACATGTTGGAATACAAACGCAAATATTTTGTATCCATAATATTCCATTAAAATATATTTTATATGATCAATGTTCAACCACTATAAACAAATATATTTTTGTACAAATTGTAAACAGCTGTAATCGGTTCACATAACAAATGTTTAAATACTGAACATTTAGCAAATTTGTACTTTCAAATGCAAATGCTATGTATACTTACATATGAAGAAAGAACGTTTTCACATTGTACACGTTGCCATAGCGACTAAACTATACTCATTGAAAATAATTTTAAACTAATTTTCATGAGGTAATTTTGTAAATTGCATTACTTATCTAATATAAACAAGTGTAGATAAACAAACTATCCACACATTCTTAACTGTAAAATCTCATTAACTTCTTATCAGGCCAAATGTTATGATGCATTCAAATTAATACTTGGCAGTATTTTTCAAAATATATTTTCTTTAAATTGATCTACACTAAAGTAACATCTATTTTCTTATTCTTTTTCTTTTTTAGATGGCATTTATACATCTTAATGTTGAATTTTACCGATTTTAATGCTTTATAATTTTCAAAATAGGAATTAATATTTTCCCGTTGCCATGGTAATCATACGTCTGTTATTGCTGTTGATAGTATTACATCAAAAGATCATGGAGTAAACTGTCTTCATAAGACATAAACCTTATCACTGTGTTATTGGTTATACCTCGAACATATTCAGTTTTTCAATATAACTTTAAATTGAAAAAATCCAGGGTTTTAAAAAGCATTGATACTTTTTTTGCATTAACACCTGCTGTACTTGAAATCCATTTTCAATATGTTTCAATTGAGATACAGATCTAAAAATGGTATCATTGTATTCATAATAAATTTCTGCATAAGACTAGCTAAAAAAACAAATTTGGCCAAATATTGCCATAAGGGTGGTTTTCTCATGCGCTGGCTCATATAATATATAATGTAGAGAAAGTCGTAAAAGAAATAAAAAAATATTAGTTTGCAAAGAGCTTTCATGAATGTGAAACAATTGTGTTACATTAGCAAAGTGGTCAATGAAAATATATATACATGTACATGTACCAGGTATATCTCAGTCTATCTGTACCAATAAAGAAACACAAAGTTAACATATACAGATGACATGAGGAAAGGGCAATTATTGAGTTCTAATATCATTTGCATAATAAATTAATTTTAAAAGGTTTATCAATTCAATCTTTGAGTCAGTGCCTAAATAAAGACAATGTATTGTTATGTTTGTTGACTGTGTTACGTAATGACGCGTGCTCGCTTAGCGAGGTGATTAACAAGGTGAGAAGCCGCTGTAGCGGGTGATTAGATAAGATGATAAGATTTAGGAGTGCTATTATTGATATTTATTTTTCAGAAATAAGGAATAGTTAGTTAAATACAATTATTAAAATCGACCAAATATCATTAATATAAACAGTTTTTTGATATAACAAATGGTCAATGATTAATGATCGACTATGCCAATAAGGACAATGTAATTGTTATGTTTGTTGACTGAGTTACGTAACGACTCTGGGACAAGTATGATGAACGGGACATTGTATGCGAGGATTTTCTGCGTGAAATCGGCGAGATAAACGGTTAAGTGTATGTGCAAGTAATTGTGACAGTGTGAATAAATAGTGTGCCAGTGTGAAATAAAAAGTGTTTCTGAGTCAATTTATGTGCCAGTTTGAATAAAAAGTGTTTGAATAGTTTGAATTGGTAAAGCAGTCTCGGCAAATTCCTGAGACTGCTTTACCAATAATACGTATTACCATTTCCTTACATGTATAGTGTCAAATTTTCGTTTCGTTTGAACTAAACATACTCCGTGAGGTCAAATATTAACATAATGTGAGACTAGTTACGTGCAAGAGACTTGATGTTTTATTCTATTCTATTGGCTATGTATTCGTCCTTTTTTCCTTTCTATATGCTGTATATAGTAATATAGTATTCACTATTCTTCCTTTATATACTAGCGGAAAAAAGAAACTGTGCATGTGTATAATATGCTATAACTTAGGAGGTATGTAAGGAATCGCAATAAATATTTCAACAGGGTTTTATCTTACCTTTATTTAACACCAGCTCAATTGATATGGTTATTGAATCAGCTGCGTCTTAGATAGAGATCAGTTTTCAGAGACGTTCTCTAAACAAAGTTCAGCTCATCAATACCGTGTATGTCTACCATTGGAATCGATGCATGCTTGACAACGACGCCGCATTGATGTGACAAGTGTTCTGAAAAATGCCTGGGGAATACCATTCCAGATTCTGACAAGCGCACGTGATAGGTCAGGTAACGTCAACGGCTGATTTTAGAGGCCACGTAACCGTCGCTGCATCTCATCTCACACGTGTTCTATAGGCGACAAATCCGGTGATATTGCAGGCCAGGGCAGCACATTCACACTGTTCTGGGTCAGTGACGACCCGCGCTACGTGCGGGCGAGCGTTATCCTGTTGCAGCGTGGCGTTACGTTGCTGCACAAATGGAAGGACGTAAGGCCGTATGATTTCGTCACGATATCTGATGCCTGTAAGTGTGCCGTCTACAACCACAAGTGCTGTTCTACCACGGGATGAGATACCACCCCACACCATGACACTACCTCCGCCGAATGGACGTCGTTCAATCACACAACTGTCATGGAAACGTTCACCAACACGACGGTACACTCTAGAACGGCCGTCGCTGCTGTCGAGATGGAACCTGGACTCATCCGTGAAAAGAATACGTGCCCAGTCCTGTTGCGTGAAGTGTATGTGTCTTCTACACCAGGCAAAACGTGCTACACGATGACGTTGCTGCAGAACAGGACGTATGGCAGGACGTCGTGGACGTATGCCTCGTTCACGCAATCGATTACGTACCGTTCGGGGACTGATTCTTCTAAGGCCAGGAATACTTCTAGCCGTCAAAGAAGCAGTTCTGAGTCGGTTACGGAGATGAACCACCCGGATGTACGTATCCTGGCGAATAGACGTTACGCGTGGACGACCTGATCGAGGCCGGTCTCTGGTTGCCCAAAACTGTTGGTACCGTCTCCACAAGGCGTCTACAGTATTTCGGTGAACGCCAAATTGTCTGGCAACGTCAGTATGACGTACACCAGCTTCAAACATGCCTACGGCGCGGCATCTGTCAGTTTCATTCAACCTTGGCATGGCGTATCAACGACGTTTTTCAAAATTATCCTGGTTTTGTGTCTTACATGTAACAACACTATGTTTTAACACAGGTTTAGGCGACAAACGTGTTTGCAATTGACTGCTGCACGAAAAAAACGTGAAAAAGAAGACGTTAGCCTGACAGGCAAACTACCCGTGCAACTCATGCACTGGCCAGCGTAAATGACCGAGAGGGATACACAGCTTACCTGTGTAAAGTTTCAAGCTTTAATTTATAAAATTGAAGGATATATGAACATTTTACACATGCACAGTTTCTTTTTTCCGCTAGTATATATGTATATATTCATAAATAATTGTTAAACCATATATCTCCAGAAAATGGAGGCAATAAATAATGTATATATAAATAAATAATGTTTGAGTGTAAGTGACAGCGTAATTAGACTTAATTAGAATAACAAATCACATCATCAATTAAATACCAATTAAATTCCACCTGCAGTTTTAGGCCAAATAAAATGTGATAGAATGACTGTGTGTATTTTGTGTGTATATATCTTTATTAGTATTCATTTTGGAATGTAAATAAACTTAAAAAATAAACTTAAACAACGTGATTGTCAACATTTTACCAGGTAACAAATGTGATAATTGTCCAATTAAAAACATATTCGAGGGGTTGAAAAGTCTTGGTTTATTAGGGGTCGAAAAGTCTTGATTTTAACAGGGGTTGAAAAGTCTTAGGCTAATTAGGGGTTGAAAATGACAGTGGGGTTGAAAAGTCTTGGATATTTTACCTTAGGGGTTGAAAAGTCTTGGGGTTGAAAAGTCTCGATACCGTTTACAACACCTCCTATATTGATTATTGACAAATTTTGACAGGTATGATTTTCGCGTGGAAGGGACACAGTCCAATCAGAGGGACCGGCTTTAACAAAGCAGCCAATCAAGGGAGATCATGCTTGATATTTATCCCAGAAAGCTGCACATGATTTCTACAAGACTCTGAAGTGTACACTACCAAATAACATTTTTACTACCGAGAGCGAGGTATTTTTTTTAAAAATCCAAATAGTTTTAATATCACTTCAGATTTATTAAAGTAACTTGCGTTTTAACGGCGATAAACATATAATACATTGTATTCAATCCGCGTACAATACAATATATAAATAGATAGGTTAAATCAGATACAATCAAACTATACCTTTCCCCTCTTTAGTGGGTACTTTAAGTCTGTCCAACCAATGTGGTCTGTCACTGGTAATATCGGAGTGTTTCACAAATGCATCGTGAATTGCATCGAAGCCGTGTAAAAACACAAAGCTTTGTCCAAACACTTTAAATCCAATTATATCTCCGTATTTTCCCGTTTCTTCCGCAAGTGCATGAGCCAGTTTCACTCGCTTCTTCTGTAAATTGGTGACAAAATACGCTGCACCGATGATCGGTAAGCCACGTGGTCCTGGTGGAAAGTTATCATTTCTCCGTGCCAAGATGTAATAACATAGTAAAAACACAATCACGAACACCAAAATAACTGGTATATTTGTCACTAAAAAACTCGCTGAATCCATCCCGCTGTAGTACATACGTATCGACCTACTGAAACCTATTGTAGCTTTGCGAATTATGTTATGACCGTAAAACGACCAGGTTCTGTATTTATACTTCGCAGCCTTATTGTTAACCTAACATACAACGTATTATGTTGCAATAAACAAGTGTAGTAGTATAGACGTTGTATGTATACGTTCCCCAATATACGTATATATGACAAATGAGATCTAGTGTACTGTAACGCATACGAGCGTACGAGTTTATAATTCCTTTGTTACTTGTATTATATTTATTTAATACACTATGGTTATACTGATCATACTGTTGGTATACTGTTGGTATACGAGTATTTTTGTCGTCGAGAGTAAATAAACTCAATAATCGATCGGAGTTTGTGATTTGCTAAAACTATTTCTTTAGGTGACATCGAAAAAGTTACAATTGTAGCAAAACTAAGTTTTCGCTGAATGAAAGTGTTCACTTAATGACTCACCACATGTTGTTTATGTTTACCTCTGATACACCGTTCTCCATCTTAAACCCAAGGGGCGGTGCATTTTATTCACGGAACAATAGTCCACAGTCGTGTCGATTAAATAAATTTATGTACGAATCACAATAGGCTCTATAGTTGGTCCATTTTAGTGTAATATCATTTTCAAGTTTTAAGTTTAAAGAAAGCTGTTCTGATATTTTCGCTACTGTATATCAACTTGTTGTTTTAATAACTTATACACATCTTTGTGTGGAATAGCAGTACACATATACTGTGTTATTATAAATAAGAAATAATGAATAGCAGTAGTATGCGGGTAAGTAGTCCTACATTTGACTAGTATACTTTATATGAAAATGGTACATATACTTTACGCCATTAAAAAACGCAACCAAAAAGTGGGCATACAGATAAAGTGACATTACAAAGGCAAAACTATTCTTTATTTCGCAAAAAAAAGTCATAAAATTAATCAATAATGAAATAAGAAATAATTAGTCTAAAGTTTAATCAAGTTTAGAGCAAAAAATAACACATAGATAACTGTAACAGGCTTTTGACAGTTGGTATTACAAAATGACGGCCTTGTTCAAATAATTGCGTTTTTTATGGCGTCAAGTACTCGTATATTACGAAATATCATTGGGGTAATTCAAATTACAATTTAATGCAACTTGGTCCGATAATGTGTCATTTGTCATCCTTATGAATTGAAAAATATATCAAGCTGTCAAAAACAAAAAGTGTCAAGCTCTTTTGTCGAACATATTTGTTATAAGAACTGTTGGTGGTCGAGGGGTAGAACACCTGGCCCCTGATCCAAAGGGGGTGAGATCGAGCCCAGTGTTGAGCGGGGTTTGATCGGGAACTTCACATTCCCTTTTAACACCATAGTTCCTGTTTCAGTCAGCTTCTAAACCCTACAAACCAGTGTGCCGTTTTATAGACATATCTTAGCTAAACCCCTGTCACACCTAGCCGCGTTGCCACTGCGATTGCACGGCGTTGTTAAATTTCCCAGAGCGCCGAGAGATCGCAGGAAAAAATGATATTGTTCATGAAGATGGTGATGTCACGACGTTCTCACGGCGACCTTGGCGTTTCTACGGAGCTCCATGGCGTTCTACCGCGTTCCTACGGAGTTCTAGTTGGCGATTGTCTGCACTCTCATGGCGCCCTCACGGCGCTTCCACTGCGTGTATCGAGTTGTCACGGCGCGCGCACTGAGTGTGCACTGCGCTTTCACGGCGCTCACACTGCGCTGACGGCGTGTTGTTTTGCACTACCTATAAAAACGATATCTCCATCAGTTCTCCATTCTTCCATTTGCTATTTTGTTGGGTTGGTTCATTGTCGTGCAAACGCCGATTCACGCGGTAGAAGCGCATTGGGAGCGCAATGATCGCCGTGGCGGCTCCGTACAATCGTTGTAAGAGCGCAGTAAGAAAAATAAAACTCCTTGTAAGCGCCGTAGACGCGCCGTATAAGCGCGGTAGAGACGCAGTGTCATCTCAGAGAACGCCGTACGATCGCCGTGCAAGCGCCACCGATAACCATTACGTTCGCACTGCGACCTCTGTGCGCGCCCGCGGCGATCCTATGGCGTTGTAGGAGACCTAACTGCGCTGCTACGGCGGCCTCACGGCGATCCCACTACGCTCTTATCAGAACGCCGAGCGACGGCGTTTGTTTTGGGCATGCTCAAAGTGCGCGCCGTCGCTCGGCGTTCTATGCGATCCCACCGCGTTCACTGGCGATGCCACTGCGTTGCCGCGGCGATGCTTGCGATTCAACTGCGCGCAGATCGGCGTTCTGGATTTTTCTTGGACGCCGTGGGAACGCGGCCCTAGTGTGACGGGGGTTTTAGATACTTGCGATACAATTTAAGATAAGAGCGTTTCATAGACGCGGTCTTAACTCCGCTATCGTAGCCAAGATCAGTTTTGTTGTACGTTCGAGAAAGACGGTGACACCGCCTACGTTTAAAAGTAACCTATCTCGTGAAAAATCCGTTTGTCGATGTACAGCATGTGCAACAATCTGAAGGAAGGATTCTGTATAAAATAAACAAGTATTTCAATTGTATTATTACAAATCCACGACCTTCGGATTCGTAGTCAGCAGCATTTGGGCGATATATACCCCAGCAAATAGCCATATTTGTTTTTAATGATATTTTGTAAACTTCATAATATAGCGAGATGAAATGTATACTGTTTTGTCATGATAGATGCCTTCAAATAGTACTGCTATAATTTTGTAAAAATGTTGAAAAATAATGAAGTTATTTGAAATTTTGGGTACTGTCAAATTGTACATGTTGGTCCGGTTAATCAGGCTAATTGCACAAGCGTGAATATTGCGAAAGAAACACATTATACATGAAAGCTTTTCATGATCATTTAAACATCACAGATTGCAGTTTATAACATACAGTCTTATTCAAACGTATTAGATTCAGACAATTAGATAAATCATGCGCACTGTGATCATAATAGATACGTTTATTTCCTCCAAGTTGGAGAGCAGAACAGTGAAAATAAGGAATTTATTATTATTATTATTAATAATCTAGATAGCTCTCAGAAGCAGGTCATATCACATCAGACGTCCATCAAAGGTCTGTCGATGGGCCTATCGAGACCGACGCACTGAAATGCAGTTTATTTCGGTGTATGAATTCGAGTTCGAGATCTAACGTACGGACTAACAAGTGTGAATTCTCTACTTTATATTCGAACTAACATCTAACTTCTGGCTGTGCATACTTGAATTAACATCTGAAAAAAAAAAAAACATCGGTGTATACGGGAACTTACATCTGAACTAGCAATTAACAGCTGTACAATCGCTACCTCATATCCGAACTCAAATCTAATTTCTGGCTATGCATTTTCGAATAAACATCTGAACTGATTAACCATGATACTGCAGGTTCATATTTATGTTTATCAGTTAACATACGGCGCGCGAGTGATTATAACATAATATTATGCATTGTTTCTGGTAATCCATTAGTGGATTATTTATGCAAATTTAGGGCCGCATCACTTATTAATACGCGCTGTCAGAAACCAAAATAAATAGAGCAAGTTTTATATTTTGCTGACTGAGCCATACATATACAATGGAAATGAAGTATGGGTGGAATACCTTAATAGAAACTGTAAAAACGACTAGACAAGCATTCGCCTATACTGCTACAACAACAACTGAGGGAGGCTAACACAGCTTGGCGGACGATAGTAGCCGACAATAACTGTCGGTCGATGACAATTTCTATGTACTACAAATAGGGTCGAAGTACATTCATATAGTCGTACATATGCGCCGCTATGCGATTTTCAACCTCTTCTAAAAATAGCGTCATTCGGTAAAACTAGCTTTGGACGTCACACAATTATATCAGACGTACGCTATACCATGCTCTATCAACACAGAGTTTAAAAGTGACATCTATCTTATTTTCAATAAAAAACAACGATATTTTACATAAAAACGAATGGTATTTAAAGAGCGATATTTATTCTCAAAGTATATGATTTATATATTGAACAGTCTTAAGTAACATACTATATGTCTTTAATTGTTGTCAGTACCGTGTTTTGAAGAGAGCAGAACAGAGAGCAGACCAGAACAGCAAGCAGAACAGGACAGAGAGCATAACAGAACAGAGAGCAGAACAGAACAGCAAGCAGAACAGAACAGAGAGCAGGACAGAGAGCAGAACAGAACAGAGAGCAGAACAGGACAGACAGCAAATACAAGAGCAGAACAGAACATATAGCAGAACAGAACAGAGAGCTGAACAGGACAGAGAGCAGAACAGAGAGCAGAACAGAGAGCAGAACAGAGAGCAGAACAGAGAGCAGAACAGAACAGAGAGCAGTACAGAGAGCAGAACAGAGAGCAGAACGGAACAGAGTGCAGAACATTAACAATGAGCAGAACATATCAGAGAGCAGAACAGAGAGCTGAACATAGAGCAGAACAGAGAGCAGAACAGAGAACAGAACAGAGAACAGAACAGAGAACAGAACAGAGGACAGAACATAGAACTGAACAGAACAGAGAATAGAACAGAGAGCATAACAGAAAAAGGTAACATAATAGAGAGCAGAACAGAACAGAGAGCAGAACAGAGAGCAGAACAGAGAGCAGAACAGAGAGCAGAACAGAATAGAGAGCAGAACAGAACAGAGAGCAGAACAGACCAAATAGCAGAATATTACAGAACAGAGAGCAGAACAGAACAGAGAGCAGAGAACAGAGAATAGGACACAACAGAGAGCAGAAAAGAACAGTTCACACAAGTATACGGAGTTAAAGTACTATACGGGGATTTTACAAAATATATGAATAAGGATAAGTTAATAGTGATCCGGTACAGACCAGTCTGGTAGAATACTAGTATTGATGGGAAGACACGGACTGAGTTATCTCTATTTCATTTTTATAATAACGAAAACAACAAAATGAGCAAGAATGTATGTACGGCTGATTTATTCCTTTTCAATAACCGATGTTACACAGTGACTCTTACGCATAATTTATTAGTAATAAACGAAAGTTATCAATGTTCTATGCGCATAAGAATGAAAATCTCCTGGGTGGGTCTATCTTCAAACGTGACGCCGGGCGACATGTTGCTCTAGCCAGAAATTTCAGCATGGGCAGATAGACTTGCAATACAAAGGGCCAAATAAAAATAATTGCGTGTTTTTACTTTTCGCCGGGAACTTTCTTATCAACTAAACTAAATCAGTAAACTAATATGTATTACGTTTAAGAAAATGTTGAATGCGTCCGAAATAAAACTAACGTTTCAACGCATAAGTAACTTATCCCGTGGTCTTACGATCACATTACATCTACGAAAGTATTTAATAAATCAACGGACTGTACCAGTGCGCTGTTATGAGGAAACTTGAGTACAGGGAACAAACCACGTGATACATTCGAAACACCTCGGCGATATAAATGTATTCCGAGCTCTGCCAGATACCGCCGAGTAGTTACGATTGCCACATGCTATTGTAACGAGTTCTCTCCCTTAATCCCTACTGTAGTATAATTATGTAAATACAACTGTAGAAGGAATAAAGGGAGGGACTCTAGAAGGGATAAAGGGAGAGAAGTCGTGACAATCTATTGTGGATTAAATACGTGTTGAAATCAGTTCGAAGGCACAAAAACCTTTCACGGCTTTATATTTGTCAAATTTCCCACATTTTACAAAAAAACTTGATTATGCAGACGGATGATGCCGAGACTAAAAGTTTGCTTAAATTTTAAAACACAACTATAATCTGCGTTGGAAACATTTTAACAACGACCTCCTTGTCTTCTGCGAAATATCACAAATTCAGTCAAAATATACACGACGATAACCGTACATGGTATTATTTCAACAAATGAAATGTTTGTACAAGTTGTAGAATTATCATTTATTAACATGATTCCCATGCTCGAAAAGACAGAGTTTTATTTCATCGTAGGGTAAGGGAAGTAATAAATCGGTCAAATTTGAAAATGGTAAGACTGCAGGAGTTGTCTTATCTTCTTGATGACTGTATTTCAGAGACAAGTACTAATATATTTGTATGTGTATTTCAACAACTTTTCTTTTAGTGTGATTGCATTATTTCTCTCAGTACATTACTTCAAAACGTATCCTACATATGAACATTGTTACAATTTTCTGTGGGCCTGACCATCCAAACTTAGCGCAAGATGACTTTCACGTGCTTCTGCTCCATGGTGAAACAACGGCTGCATGGTATGCACTTTAACAATGCTGATTAATTAATTCTGGTCATTCATTGAACAGTGTCGTCATTTTATGACGAAACTACACAAACACTCTTTACGTGGGTACCCCGGTTACAGGATGTCACACTTCGACCTTGTTAAGGCGCTAGGGGTATTCATTCTGCAGGTCCTGCAGGACTAGTACTAGCTGGCTTTCATGGGAGCGCTTCTTACGGAACCCATGATGATGGTGGGTGAGTATGTTGTGCAGTTCGAGATGTTTCATAATCTGGTTATGGATGATCTGTTCCAGGAGTTTCCGTGATACTGAGGTGAATAATTTGGGTCTATAGTTTGCCGGGACTGTTCGGTTGCCTTTCTTGAAGACTGGAGTCACAAATGCAGTTCCCAGTCTTCGGGAGCACTGACCTGTCTTAGTGAAGCCTCAAACACCAATGTTAGTGCTGGGGCAAACTCGTTGGCGAACTCTTCCAGAAGTCGTGTAGGGATGTTGTCAGAACATTATGCTTTGTGAGGATCCAGGCCCAGTAGGAGCTTCATATAAAACCATTTTCGTCAACCCTATAGTTGTCACTGTTTTATAATTTCCATATTAGAATCCATTACCTGGCGTAATACAAAACGTATTGTTACAATCAAATGTCAATGACGCCCATTTCAAAGGTTATGCTGTTTCAGTTTAAAAGTAGACTTGATGTTTGTTATGCTTTGTCGGGCTTGAAAGATAGGGCCGCTGTGTAATTGCTTTAAATATCTCGAAACAAAGCTCTCATTCCACAATCTATTAAATAAATGTCACATTATTATTTGTTTAATGTATTACAAAACTAAATACTAAGTTCATACATTTTTATATCAGCCTAGAATTCAATGACATATTTATAATGTTGCACTGTTTTTGACATGGAAGTCGGTGATTTGTTGTTATGGAAAAATTATATGTAATATTCCTTTTTAGAAACAAAATATGTTGATTGAAACGGTCAATCCTTAGCGCCTTACCAAAGATGTGTGGCACAGAAAACCGGATATCCACGAAAAGGGCGCGACATGAACTTCTTAAAGAAAGAAATCAATATCGGGTGACTAGAATTCAGGTTTACCGTTTGTGACCTCAAAGTGGACACAAAATATGAAAACTTGAAACGATATTGACGATTTTGAGACTACCCCTACCGCCTTAACGAGGAAGTCTGACACCCTATGACAGGGTATCCCCGTAAAGGGTTTGACTTGTTCTTCTTAAATATAGAAACCAATATCGGCTTAAATGAGCTGAGGTTGACTGTTTGTGACCTACCAGTGGACACAAGGTAGGAAAAACTGAAATAATGTTGACAGACAAGTCAACCAAAGATCCGTCTGTTCAAATCTTCAAATATCTCAGTGAAGCTCCAACATTGACAGGTAACCCTCTCATTTATCTGATGTACCAATCTATGTCCGTGCTTATAAACCTTGAATGTGTTCTTTATGCTTAAATCTCGTTTTGTTGCGATGTTTCAATTTAATTGTGATGAAACATTATATTCGAGTCTGAAGTATTTTGAATGCAACGTATTTAACATGAATAGTACTAAACATATACATGTATAAACAAACCACATGTATTTGACTGAAACATTTGAGAACGAAAATTCGTTTAGATTGGAGACTGGACTCAAGTTTTGTAATATCGTCAAGTAGCATATTAGTCGTTTACATTATATTCGTGTGCATTCTGAAGTCTCTGTTCATGTAAGTGTTCACTTGATTTCTGTATTTATCCAAAAATATCCATAATTTAATATGAAACAACGATCATCTTATCATCATGATTTGATAAACTCTGTATTTGAACATGGACCGAACTGAACTTCATAAAATGTAGTAAATGGATACAAAATATGTCATTCGTCGAAAATATATATTTTGCCTAAGTTCCCAATTTTGTTTACTGTCTTAGATGTTAAGATTTATACCACATGTCGTCAGCTGACATCGTGCATGTCGTTAAATTACAGATATTTGGAGTATGACATTGTTAAAGCCAAGGTCTCACCAACTTGTGAACGACTATAACTTGCCATGACGGAACATTTGAAAACCGTCTCTGAAATCAAAGCAGCACATAAGGTATTTATCGAACATTATAATAAGCGCAAGTTCGTTTTTAAACGAAGTGGCATAATGCTAAATGTAATTTCCTATGTCGACGTGTTATTAAATAAATGACAACTGCTTAATTACATTAAACAATGTTAACAGCCTCAGATTCGCGTTAATAAAACAGCCTATGTATTGCCAAATCTATATTACTGTCTCAAACAGTCGCTATTACATACAATATTTGTTTTTACAGACATCTCTCAGATAAAAAACAAGTATGTCATTGCATTACGCAAAGTCAAAGCACAGCACACTGGTCACACAACAATGAAAAAAGGTAAGAGATCGTCGGTGTTGCACTCCCTCCCTCCCTCCCTCCCACTTTATGATACAAACATATTCTGCTCTTTAATTATGGCATAAATAATATAAAAAAACAGACAATACAACTTATATGATGACATTGATACTCGTGTTAATGGTAATTACTACTTCGTGCACGCTGTAGAGGAACAGAGAGGAAAATATTAATAAATAATTGATTATAATAATAAATCTATAATTTAAATTTAATACTTGAATAAACCATATATGAATTTAATAATAATTATTAATTCAGTAGATATTCGTTTTTTAGACAAAACGTCGTAAAGTAAAGAGCATAATGTGTTTTAGATTATAAAGTGTTTATTATCCCTATTTGGATATATGTAACTAGATGAGACTAGTTCACTTGGTTTTCACTGATAACTACTCAGAGACAAGGTTAGTAAGAATAATAATAATTCTTTATTTAACGAAGGTAACTCATTTAACAATGACATGTTAATCTTCCCCGAGGCATTCAAAAACAATTTATACAAAGATAGAAAATACAAACAAACAAAATACATCAAACAGTAAACTATAGATATATTGAATAAGCAATTATGCATTGAGAGGGCTAGAGATAGTTATACATACATGTATACTAAAAGTTACATTTACATGTCGCCGAACATAACTAACATATGTGCTTACATATTCATGGATGCCTGATATATAATGTTAGACTATATATGCCGAATGTTTTATTGCCTAAAGAATGAATTCTTGAAAACTATTAAACATCGGGACATGGTTCATTTGTGGTATTAATGTATCTTTGTTGTTACACAAATCTGTACGAATTGTGTTTTCATCAATTATTTGTAAAACAAACTGTTTTTCAGGAACACAAATAAAACAAAAGCTTGTGTCAGAAGAGGGTACTGTTGCATACGGCTGGACAAGATTATTTAAAGGTGCACCAAAGAGATTTTATGCTGTGGACGCAACAAGACAACTTTCTTAAACAGTACAACGTTATATTGACTTAACTCAAAATATTATAAAGTTGAAGCGCATTTTCTCGTTGTTATTATTACGATGTAAGCGTCGTGGTCACAAACAATCGACCGTAACTTGCATACACTCAAAAAATGAGTTTGTTTCAGGTTTCGTGCCCCCCCCCCCCCAAATAGGGTAGGTAGATCGGAAAAAAAGTTTTTGAGATTTCTTTATTTTCAAACGAAGCAAATTAAACATAGATTTAAATGAATATATATTAAAAGACAAATCCGCTTTCCCTTTTAACATGGATAATGTTTATCATGGGGAATATAATGCTCTATAGCTGGAATACTCGTAAAACGTCTAATAACTTGGCAGAAATATGAACCCAAAGTAAAATTCATACAATGAAAGTTTACCAAAAAAGAAGAAGTTTACCAAAAAAGAAAAAAATAATGACACACGCAAAAAGGTCGGGGCAAAAAAATATGGTAGGTCGGGAAACCTGAAATAAACATATTTACACCTTAGTTAAATATTCATTATTTAGACAAAACGTGATTAATTGCATTGAGTTCCATGAAATTAAAAAAACGTTTATGTATCGCAAAATGAAGTAAATGGAAACGGACGAATTGAGTGGAAGCGAGTCTGGTAACTCTGTAATAACCGAGGACTCCCGGGTACCTTACATACTGCTACTTAATGTTACCGTTTCTAGCAATCGCTTCTTTCAAGTTATTCTTCAATATTGAATAAATGTATCATTCTGATTAAAGAAGATTACAATAGGCGAATTTGTTTGTAACAAACCGGTTTGAAATCAAAACTGGTTTGTCAAACCTTTCATTTGTTTTAACGAACTGTGTTTCAACTAAAACTCTTAAACTGGTTAATCAAACTGACCGAACTACCTCCAGGTGTGGTTTGTCTGGTTTGATTTATCCGAATAATCTTACACTAGTTAAACAAAATGGTGGACTGATTTTATGGCAGGTGACCGTGCCACTCAAATGTGGGGCAATGTTTAATCAAAGCGCTGTTAGCGCTGAATGCCTGGGGCTGCAGATAGCTGTATTGTGGAGTTGCTTGCCCTGTGTAGATCTAGTGACAGTGTCATATTAACTACTGTATTTCTATAGCATATTACCAGTACCTTTTCCATCAGTTGTTTTGTGCAGACTATACAAGTCGGTACATATTGTGCATCAGTGATAACCCTAACCCTGGTGTATATGTTCGTGATTATAATAACATTATAAGAACATTCACAATCTGTCTGTTAATGCATTTAGCAATCGCTACAGACCAGAAAGTTGGCAATTTGAAGAAACAGAAATTATGACAAGCAGTCACATAGATTATGTATCCGGTATGGCTAATACAGTTTCAACGTTTAAGCTGGGACTAATATATACATGTATATATTGTTCCCATGTTTAAGTTTACGTTTGATATCTCCATTTATTAATAGTGAGAACTGCATGCATGCTAATCGGACATGTTTATTTCTAATGCGACCCAGACATACTCCGGATTACACCAGTCACCATCACCACAAGGACAATCAATATGGGTATTTGCCTTTAACCCTGCGGTACAAACAAACATATACATATAACGTTAGTTAACATCGTGCTCGAATCGCAATGAAAACAAAGACCCATGCCAACTTTCGCGTCACTGTGGTCAGACCAACTTCCTATAGAATTATAGTAGGAAAATATCTTCAAATCGCAATAAATAAAAATCTCTTAAATGTATATTATATCCCAACAGATGGTCGTTGTTATTTGAAAATTAAGCAATGAGATTGCAAATCTTTAATCGTTGCGTGCATATATGATGCATGTTTTTGTCACTTATTGTTATAAGGCATATCATGTAACGACATCATTTAGTTGTATGCGCGTTAAATTATTCATGTACTGGAGATTGATAGTTTTCCGTTTGTAATGTTACACCACTTGAAACATGAATTGGCATGTATATATATTTTGCGCATTAAACTACAACGAATGGTAAAGAGAGAAGTTAATGCATGTTAGTGTAAATCACCAACCTACGGTCGAACCTATAGGTCAAATGTATGTCTGCTTAATCGGAACCTGGCTATAAAATCGTCCACATTGTAACGTTGTAAAACAGAAGTTACATATTTCTCAATTCTGACTTTCTCACCAATCTGTCTGCAGTCACAATACTGCTAGCGGTTAAAACTGCAGTCATTAAATGGACTTAGATATTGATGCGACTGTGTCAACTAAATATTTATGGTCTTCTGACACTGTAAGTTCTTATACAATCAAAATCATGTGGGTCATTTTATTCGACTAAACCATCTGTTTGTTTGCAAACCAATCTTAATCATAACGGGTTTAAGTTTTTCAACCAAACTACAACTAACTGAAACCTAAAACCTTAACTAGGTCTTGCAAAACAAATTCGCCCATAGTTAAATAATCAATCGGTCCCTTAGACCGGCGCTTGTACATGAAGTAGAACATACAAATCTGAATACATGTATAACACTGAAATATTTGGTTCTCCAAATATTGACACGTTCAGTCGTATGATACAAAGCTCAAACATATTTAAAGACAATCTTGAATTTACGAGGCGCAGACGTTGAAATTCGATGTTAAATCATTCGGGTTTAAAATACATACAAACGTTGCTGTACGACAATTGTTGTATTTATTACCATCGGGGAAATACTGGTCAACTGTATGAAGTGTAAAGTTGTCATTGTACACTTTAACCAAGTTAATTTAATGAAGTGAATTCTACAAGCGAGTATAGATTAGTGTGTAAATGATGTGAACTATTTGTTAGTTTTTGTTAACAAGAAACGTGATATATTAGTTTATTTGTTAGCCGAAAATACAAACCCAACACATTCCCAGGTAGGATGGAATATTAATTTTAGGATGTGGAAAAATAAAATGTGTTCATTTCAAAGTGAAAGGATTAATAAAACACCAATGTTCTAAGTCACTTAACACTTAATTTAAGTCTGTATGGTGATGGAGTGTTAGACCCAGACAGATGTATGCTATCTATTTAACACACACGCTCCTACAGCATGTTTATACATACTTATTATTCGTACATGTGTACACATACGTATGTAAACTTTGAATACAAAACCTAAATCATTTATAAACCAAGTTCTTCGGAAATGCTGCGGGCGCGCGTGTATTCTTCTTGAATTTCTTTATAAAATTGCAGGACCACTGTGTGAGTTAATGGTGTATAAAGTGTAGGTCAAGTAGAAGCGGGTGAAAACGTATATTCCGACAAACGTGAATAAGTTGATCACAGTGGACTAGCGACATTCTCTGTAATAAAATAACAGTGTGGATTGGAATATTTTCATTTTGTTCGTTTATAGAAGCGACATCGTGATGTCGATTTTAATACAGTATTGACTTGTCGATTCTACATGCTAATTTACAAGAATATCTTTATTTCATGAAAATAGCACAATAAGCTACAGTTGTAACTTTTTTACAATGTGGTCTTCAAACAACTACAATGTAAGCAATCAACATCGTACATACAACAACAAAATAATGATAAATGAGATCATCAATAGCTACAAAAGTTAAGATGATCTGAAAACGAAATAAGCCATAATGTAGTGTTTAAAAGGAAGAGAGGTAGTCAATGAGCAGAGTGCCTAAATCCTGATCCAAAGGTCGTGAGTTCGAATCCCGCCTTTCCAGCAACGAATTTCACAATACCTTAAATCATGCGTGCACTGGTTAGTAACCTTGGTCGCAATCGGTAGGAATGAAACGTATAAGTTGTAAACGTTTTTGACAGTCGATGTAGAATGAATAAGCTTAAACTAATTTGCGTTGATTATCAAGACGACAGTACAGAGCCGATGTTTCTTGAAATCATCTTTCTGTCGATAACCAATTTAGCAAGAACGTTCAACAAATGAACACTTCTATAATGGACCTAAATATCTGATATGTCAGAACGTTCCGATTCTGGAAGTACAGTTATCAACGAAACAAACGCTAGCTATACAGATAGCAAAGTGTTACAAACCTATATTAAGATTTTCGTAGGCCTCATTCGTACCAGACTGTGGGTGGTCCAGACCCTCGTAATGTTCCATTTCAATTGTTGATCTGTATAGGTTAACAAAACATAGTATATATACATTGATGCAGATTTATGTTTTACATTTCTACATCACTTCCCTTGTCGAATTCTTGTATGTGCAGTGCAATGTTTGGCGTATCCATTTTTGAGATGTTTGTGTAGACATTCAATATACTATATCATAAAATGGTTTATATTTTCCAAAATCAAATAACAGACAATCGGAAAAAAGTTTTTAAATGTTTGTTCTTTAATATTTAATTGCAAAAATTCTTATAATATCAGGGTATGTTTAGTTTGTTCATGTGAGGTATTAATTTTTAGAATAATTAAATCAGCGAATGTAAGCAACACAAATATCATAATATGTATCCATATAAAACACGTACGCTTCATGATAAATTGCATATTGTTACTTCAGCGTCGGTGTTAAACATTCTCACAATTTGTTTTATTTATATAGATACTCTGCAGCTCATAAAAGAGATGTATTTATAATTTCACTTACATGTCTTGGACAGACACGTGCTGATTTGTCATGTTCGCACGTGTCTTGTCACTCTCTCTTTTCTCTATACCTGTTTATACAAATTATAGTCATTGAAGTATATTTCTATATACAATATTTATTCATATCTAAAACAAACATTTAAGTCAATATCTGCCACTTAAACGTATCATGAGAATCATACATTGTGTCCTCATATTTTGAATAAAAACAAATAAAGATTCCAAATTATTTTGAAATAGTTTGTTAGCATATTTCCACATTTAATTTGAACCAAGCTTACCATGAATGTTCCCAATCACAGAGCTAAGATCCTAAGGGTTAGACATAAAATATAGGATTGGAGGACGAATATTTTCGATAATATTTATGAAAATGTGTCAATAACTGAAATAGCATGATGTCATTAACGTATTAGTCACACGGCATATTGATCTGCCCTAACTGTTACTTGATATAAAATACATAGTGAAATAGCATAATGACGAAGGTGGCACCAATAAATATCCGTTTATAAATATTATAAATGAATATAGCCAGTCGCAATATCACTTATGAATGCATATGAATATATGGATAAGATACGATTACAACATTGTTATATACGTTCCTCGTATAGACCTACGCTTCGTTCTTTGTTAAGGTTACCCATTTTCTTGATCTGTTGATTTCAAGACAATGTTATACAAATAAATTGATCCGAATATACAACTTACATGTCATACAGGTTCCATTCCTTACAGATGCCCTGAACATATACACAGCACATACCCCGAAGCATATTAAAGTCACACCTTGCACCGTCCCTAACACGGCTGCTGCTATGATAAGTGATGTGTTATCTGGAAAAAGTATGATCGGTGTAAACAGTGTTGAAAAATACATGCTAACGTTTTGGCAAGGTATTGTGATTCTTCCAAAATCTAATTAAATGTAGGAAATAAAGTTATTATTGACTGGGTAAAACAACAATATCAACAGATTATTAGATGGAAACATTGTTGCTGCTAGTACCACTTACACATAGAGAAGACATACTCCCACTTAAGTTGTTACAGCTAGTACTTTTGTAACTACTTATGTCACATAAGAATCTGTAGTATATTGCATAGTGTGTATTCTTGAAATAAAGACTTAAACAAGAGAATTAATTCACAGAGCGTTCTACATATAAGCTTCAAATACAAGAGATAAATGTGCCATATGATACACCGGTTTATCTTTACGCGATATGTACAACCATGTGTATATATTGAATAGTAGATGCCACACAAATAATGATTTACCTTTAACATTAACAATTACAGATCGTTTGACCATCTTGACTGAATCTTCCCATGATGCAATACAAGTGTATTCTCCAGACATATCTGATGTTACAGTCCCCAACGACAGAACATTAGTAGAACTACGAGTGCTCCATCTTACATTGCACAGTGTATTACACTCAACAGTACATACAATATCAGGCATCGTCTCTCCAGCTGACAGGAAGTACACCATGGTATCAGGTGAAAGAGTGATGTGCCTTTCTTGTTCAGCTAATTAAATGAGTTGCGAACATTATTCAAGAAATAATAAATATACAACCCTAAAGTATATGGACAAAATATAGGTACGTATTTATTATTCCGATTCAAACCACGCAAATATTTAGCGCCCTAAATTACGTCATTATGTCAATTTACTCTCCCATTAATGGATTGCATTCATCACAGAAGTGTTCGACATTTGTTGTTGTTTTTCTATTTCATCATTATATTCTCGGATAAAGATAGACACACTTGTAAGTATGCATCATCTGATGTCAACATATAGGACGAGAAACCTTTGTTCGACGCCATTGATTGTACACTTTCTACCAATTCAAGGTTGAGCGGACGAAACCTCGTCCCCCACACGACAACCTTCTTAATATGTTCCATTATATGAACCAATTATATTATGTTATTTTCGTCAATACTTGATGTATTTATCATTGTTTATCAACATAATTACGGAATTTAAAACTTACGAGTCACTGATAACGTCAAATGTACTTCCCGCACGTTACCATTATCTTCAACAATTCTATACGTTACATTCTTTCCTTCAAGATTTCTTAGCACGCTAATAATTATTATTAGCCCATCTTGTTCTAGAAAATCTGTTGTCTGTAAATAATTTAGACCATCCAACAACCATGTTGCTGTAGCATTGACACGTGGCCGTACCATACGTGATGCACGTGGTGATGCATGGATGTATGCTGGGCGAAATTCCTCGAATGTTTGAATACCTTGAGCGTTCCATATATCTTGAAATGTAGTACAATTTACAACAATTATTTTGATTGATAAGGTATCATTTTTATTTCGATTTCATCTCGACCTTAAAGCATTCATTTGAAATAGTAGCCATAATTCAATCGGTTTTAATTGATTTACGTATTGTTTCATGATAGGGTAATGTGTTCACGCAAAATGGTCACCTTGAAGTTTGCAAACGTGTTAAATAGTGCATTGACCAAATACGACGAAATCCCTACAAAAACGTCAAAGATGTTCTACCTATATAAATCCCGCTTGTTTCCGTCCTATACTTCATGTAATTATGTCATGATTCTAAATAAATCAGTCTTTAAGCTTCAATCATTTCCTGTAGAATGTAATTAACAGTATATTTACCTAGAACAAAGAGCTCCCAACAATAAGTGGGCGACCTATATCCCTGAAACATGTACACCCCGTTATCGTCCGCAACAACATCATGCAAAGTTATATTTAAACTGTCTCTGTACAGATAGGTATAGTTGACTCTATCTTCCATTGAGTGCACACCAAAACCTATAAAATCCACTGAAGCATCCAGCAATATTTCTCCTAAAGGAATGCCTCTGTGGAACAGATAACGGCCGTGTGCTTGAAATGTTAGTATGTTGTCAACATGAAACATCGCTATTTGTCCTTTCATTGCGAATAATGTTATATTGGAATCACATTCTGAAATAAACCATTATGCATTATATACGATATATTTATTGCAAAAGGCAATATTGCCCATGAGGATACATGTAAATATTAACACAATTATAAATAAATGCTTTCGATCAATGTATAAATTATTAAAGCATAATCAATTACCAAACAAACAAAAGGTGTATTAGTTAGTCAAGAGATTGTAATCAAGTTTGGTTAGATATGTAGTACGGAGAAAAGTGTCTCCTTGTCTTACTTAAATTTTGAATGCACATAAAAACAGAGTCAATGATTGTATGACTTCAATAACAAATACAGTAATGCGTCATACAGCACGTAAATTTCATCGAAAATAACAAAAAGTATCTATTCTTTTCATATATTTGTATATAAAAATTGATCGGTTATGTAATATGCCTTTGTTATCCGAGGTAAAAAGTTCGGAGAATTTGAGAATATTTGGCCTTCTCCAAAAGTATTTTTTAATATATAATTGTCTGTATTCTGTATATGGTATAAAGGACATTCTAATATAAAATGAAACTCGTCTTCTAAAACATTACAAAGTTGACATTTTCTCTCTGATCTTGGTATAGCATTTGGTTATTCCATCTTCCCGTTTCGATTTCCAGTCTATGTCTTGATACTCTTAAACTAGTCAAAGCAAATCTATATTTAGTAATACATGTATTAATTTTGACAAGATACGGTTTAAAGTTAAAATAAGCAAATAATGTGTATGTTGATGCTCTAGAAGAGTTACTTAATTGATTATGCCATAATTGCACAAAGTTCTCACTTAACTTTTGTTTCACAATACAATACAATAATACAATACAATACAATAAGTTTATTGATGACTAAGGCCTCCAGCCCATAACATAATATAGTACAATTTATATGTTATTTTTCAATTATTCGTACACAGGTAAGTAGTGTGACAAGAACAAAGGTTGTAAATGCAATGCGTATAACATAATTGTTCAATTGCAATGTACATATAAACAGTTCGATAACATAAACATAATAACAGTCCATATAGTATGAGCTTTACAATCGTATCTACTACAGGTAAGTATAGTAGAGACAAAACAGTTTTTAATTATAATTGCAGTATCATCTTTTTACGCAATGAAGCAAAGTGAATATAAATAGCCACATTTTTAATAAGACTCTCATTTCTGCTTGATAGCAATGTATGTAGCTTATGACATGGCGTATTAACAAAATATTTCTTTGGGATGTATAAACTACGTAAGTCAACATAAACGGGGCAAACTAAAAGAAAATGTAATTCATCCTCCAAAACGTTCATTGAACAAACTCTACAGTTGCAATTGTCTTGTATAGCATTATGGTATATTTTCCTAACAATTTCTAGGTGAGGTAAGCCCGTTCTAAACTGAGCATAGCTATGTCTAAATATTCTAACATTTTGTATTGAAAGATATGATTCCCTTCCATAGTCAGCTTTAATGTTTTTGTATACTTTATAAGACGCTGAAGATTCTAAAGTATTATACCAGCCTTGGAGGTATTTATCTTTCAGTCTTAGAGTAAATGACTCAAGAAATAAGCTTTAATTGTGTACCCCTTGGTTTAACCAGACATAACCAAAACCATTGCTACATAGAAGATACTCAATTTCATTTGCCCAGTTAAAATACTTGGTGCACGACGTACTTACTAACATATTGTAACATTTCCTAACATATCTTGTATTTAGCATTTTGAGAATTTTGAACCAATATTTAATACAACGTTTAGCAGACTCTATACATATCGGATAACGTCCACAATCCGCAAGTACTGCAGCATTTAAGGATCATTTGGTATCAAACAATTTGAAAAATACATGACAAGGTAGTTGGCCATACTGGTATAATGATGACAACATGGAAAATAGTGTTCGTTTAGCTTTAAATGCAAGCTCGCTAGACATAATGTTTAATGACAAACTCGAGGTAAACGTTACTCTGACATACGTAAATACATTGACAATTTCTAATTTCTTATCACTATAAAAGAATTGTTCATGACGAGCTAATTTACTACCCTTTTTGAAAACCATGACTTTTGTTTTTGATGTATTAACTTTCATATAACTTGTTTCCGCATGACTAATCTCAAGTTTGTACTATAATGCTATGACTTAACATCATTGCTGAAGTATAACATGAACAAAATCATACAAATTATACATACATTAGGTGACCTGATAAATAAAAATGACAAAAATCAATGCTACAAGTATGACACACTTCGTAAATATATTTAATAATTCATTGCCCGATGCTTCCAATACTTCACTGATTTAAATAATTTATGTTGACAGTCATAATGTTTATTAGTATTTCATACATATTATATGTATTATAATAGCAATTTAGTAACAATACAATGAAGTGATTATCTTCACGCTTAGCTGAACACAGGCTGTTTCAACTTTTGGAAATTATGCATTTCCTTATCAAGTACTTTTTAAAAAAAAATCAAAGACGAAGAGTCAAAATAGATACAACTTATTATGCCTCCAACATAAAAAGGGGATATAGATTTTGGTAGTTGTCTGCCCGTTTGTCTGTCGGTTACACATCGTGTCCGCTCTGTATCTCTTGAACCTTATAAATCATTTTGATATAAATCAACACAAACGGTCACCTTTTTGAGACGTCGTGCAGAGCGAATGATTCAGCTGGGCTCGGTTGAAGGTCAATGTCTCATAAGAAACTTAATGTCATATGACCATATTTTGTGTCCGCTCTATATATCTCTTGAATCACTTGAAAGATTTAAAATAATTTGGCACACATGTCTACCGTACCGACACAATGTACAGAGTGAGTGATTCAGCAGGTATCGAGACTTTTCAACCCCAAGACTTTTCAACCCTATGGTAAAATATCCAAGACTTTTTAACCCCACTGTCATTTTCAACCCCTAATTAGCCTAAGACTTTTCAACCCTTGTTAAAATCAAGACTTTTTAACCCCTGGAATATGTTTTTAATTGGACAATTATCACATTTGTTACCTGGAAAAATGTTGACAATCACGTTGTTTAAGTTTAATTTTTAAGTTTATTCACATTCCAAAATGAATACTAATAAAGATATATACACACAAAATACACACAGTCATTCTATCACATTTTATTAGGCCTAAAACTGCAGGTGGAATTTAATTGGTATTTAATTGATGATGTGATTTGTTATTCTAATTCAGTCTAATTACGCTGTCACTTACACTCAAAAATTATTTATTTATATATACATAACTTTATTGCCTCCATTTTCTGGAGATATATGGTTTAACAATTATTTATGAATATATACATACATAAAGGAAGAATAGTGGATAATATATACAGCATATAGAAAGGAAAAAAGGACGAATACATAGCCAAGAGAATAGAATAAAACATCAAGTCTCTTGCACGTAACTAGTCTCACATTATGTTACCATTTGACCTCACGGAGTATGTTTATTTCAAACGAAACGAAAATTTGACACTATACATGTAAGGAAATGGTAATACGTATTATTGGTAAAGCAGTCTCAGGAATTTGCCGAGACTGCTTCACCAATTCAAACTATTCAAACACTTTTTATTCAAACTGGCACATAAATTGACTCGGAAACACTTTTTACTTCACACTGGCACACTATTTATTCACACTGTCACAATTACTTGCACATACACTTAACCGTATATCTCGCCGATTTCACGCAGGAAATCCTCGCATACAATGTCCCGTTCATCATACTTGTCCCAGAGTAGTTACGTAACACAGTCAACAAACATAACAATTACATTGTCTTTATTGGTATAGTCGATCATTAATCATTGATCATTTGTTATATTAAAAAGCTGTTTATATTAATGATATTTGGTCGATTTTAATAATTGTATTTAACTAACTACACCTTATTTCTGAAAAATAAATATAAATAGTAGCACTACTAAATCTTATCATCTTATCTAATCACCCGCTACAGCGGCTTCTCACCTTGTTAATCACCTCGCTAAGCGAGCACGCGTCATTAAGTAACACAGTCAACAAACATAACAATACATTGTCTTTATTTAAGCACTGACTCAAAGATTGAATTGATAAACCTTTCAAAATTAATTTATTATGCAAATTATATTAGAACTCAATAATTGCCCTTTCCTCATGTCATCTGTATATGTTGACTTTGTGTTTCTTTATTGGTACAGATAGACTGAGATATACCTGGTACATGTACATGTATATATATTTTCATTGACCACTTTGCTAATGTTTCACATTCATAAAAGTTCTTTGTAAACTAATATTTTTTTATTTCTTTAAGACTTTCTCTAAATTATATATTGTAGTGTATGCTATACACATGTAGGCCTACGAATGTTTTATTCAATAAATATGATTGAGTTGAGTTATTGGTTAAAGTTCGGAAATCATTATGTTTTAAGACACATTATATATATTTATTTGTTTCAACCTGTATTACTCTATCAAAATCGGCGATAAAAGAGAATATATATCTTAATAATTTTTATGGCATCTGCAATCTTAGGTACTATATGAAAACATATATTAATTGATAAAGGCATTTTAAGAAGGACCTACTGATATACATTCATATATCACCTTAAACAACGTACAATTGACAGTTTACGCATAATTAAAAGTGTGATGGTTACATCAATAGAACACAATTGCATTTGATCCAATAAACAAGTGCAACAAACAAAAACAAACAAACATTTAATTGTATTAAACAAATAATCTGCTAATTATTATGATGATCAAACAAAATATACAAATTAAAGGAAAGCAATTTTCGAATTGCGAATTGTGATTTACAATAACATACATTTACTACTGTCTATACCTTTCGTTGTAGTTTAATGCGCAAAATATATATACATGCATGTTTATGTTTCAAGTGGTGTAACATTACAAAAGGAAAAATGTTAACTCCAGTACATGACTAATTTAACGCGCATACAGAAAAATAATGTCGTTTTTATTAAAGTTAGGGCATTCGTATTAATTACCTGAATAACAAATAAGTAGTTATGTTTCAAATTCAAATATCTCTTTCAGGAACATGATATGCCTTATACCCATTAGTGACAAAAACATGCATCATATGACGTGCACGCAACGATCAAATATTTGCAATATCATTGTTTTATTTTCAAATAAAACCGACCATCTGTTCAGACGAGTTATCACATATCCGTGTATGTTTCTACGATACAATAACAGTAAATATCATATTGCACTGTGCGCATATATCCTACGCAAATGAGCGGAAAAACCTAAATGAAATTCATACGCTGCTTGTTTACAATTTACAAAACGAATAATGATGAAAAATATTAACACTTTTGATGTATTAAATAAGAACCCTCATGAACACTGCAGCAAACACAAAAATAAATATGGTAACATTTACCGTTAACATGCAAGATAAATATGACAGATTTACTAAGCATGTTCAGCAAAATTCTTCAAACGTACATATCCAATTAAGTGAGTTTATTCCATCTCAAATGATTCATGTTTCAGACCTTATCAACACATTTTCAGTTTACACAGGAACTTTTAAAAATTATATTTATCTTTGCACGAGGAGCTCAGTCCTTTATCAATCAAAATGTATTAAATGCCGTACACTTGATTGCAATCCGAGTCAGAGAGATTCAACCTGGGACCAACATGTATATATTGGTCCCAGATTGAACGGACACGCTGAACGCGTGTATACTGAATGACGGCAGAGACTTGTTTATGTGATTACGTCATTAAATATATTTTTCGATGACATTTTGAGAGGAATTGTTTTCCTTTATTTACGAATTACAGTTACGCATGAAATAAGTGAATTGTTAGATACCAGTATATTTAATAAAATAGAAAATGATAAAAAAAGAAAACGAAATAGGGGTTGAAAAGTCTTCAAAGTAGGGGTTGAAAAGTCTTCAAAGTAGGGGTTGAGAAAGATAAATGTAGGGGTTGGAAATATTCAAACTAGGGGTTGAAAAGTCTCAACAGATAGGGGTTGAACAGTCTTGAAATCAGGGGTTGAAAAGTTCTGGGGTTGAAAAGTCTTCATTTGAAAAGTGGGGTTGAAAAGTCTTGGGGTTGAAAAGTCTGTAAGCCATTCAGCAGACTCGGTTCAATGTCAATGTCACACTTGGCCGCCTGTCTGTGTGTCCGTCACACAGCGTTGTCCGCTCTGTGTCTATTTGACTGCTCAAAGGATTTTGAAATGTTCAGCCTGTTAACCCTGACCAAAGAAAACTAGGTTTATTCCAGGTTAAACACAGTGGTATTGGCACCGGGTTAAATGTGGGTCTTTTAGCTTACCGAGTAGGTTTCTTTCTAGGCAAAATATGGGTTTTCTAGAGCGAAAAAAACCTACAAAAAACACAGTTTTAACCAACTTAGTGAGTTTTTTCTGAGTTAAAGTGGGTTTTTAACTCTTTTTTTATGGACTTAAAGTGAGCAAAAGCAAGTTTTTAGGCATAAAAAACCAGTGAAGCGAGTTAAAAACCCGCATAAAACCCATTTCTTGATAAGTTGTTATTTCCAAAAAGACTCGCTTAAAACCCACCTTGTTGTCCAAAAACCTAGCAAAAACTCACTTTTTAGTAAAAAACCAGAAAAAAACTCTTTTAACAGAGTTTTGGTAAAAAACCCACTTTTCATTTGGGAAGGGAAAGTGCACATCAGATAATTCCGTTAGCTCGAGTGAATATCGCATTCAGAAGTGTAAGGACATACGACTATATTAGCTCTATACCTCTTGAAACGCTTGAAGGATTTCGAAATACCTTCGCACAAATTTCACCATACCGACACGATATGCAGAGGGCATGAATCAGATTGCTCGGTTAAAGATCAATGCCAAACTTGGAATTTAAAGAATCATTTGACCATATGTTGTGTCGGCTATATATCTCTTGAGCTGCCTGTAGACTGTTGAAGTAAATTGACACACATATGCGCCACATTAAGAATACGTGCCCAATATTTCAGTCAAGTCGCCTTTATTTGATGTGCCTGAAAATTGAAAATCTTACCAAGCCTTCAACTCTAAAATGCCTTTCTGGATTTTCATCAAACTTGTCAAGAACAATCAGGGTTATATCTAATTATGCATACCATGCTTTTGGGTCACATGGACAGATTCATAGTAGCCAGTCGATAGAAAATCCATCTACTCTTCATTTTCTACACCCGTTGTGCCTTTAAAATTATCAGATATGCCAGAAAATGTATGGGAACACATCAATATGTTCACTATTGATATTGGTATTTTCATTCGGTTTGTCAATAATTAATTAAATATATTCACTCGATAAATTGCCATTGAAAGTTAGACGCTTTTTCACGGATTTTAATTTTTCATCTTTATCAAATCCGATGGTGGGTTCATAAAATATCTGGCATATCTTAAAAAATGATATATGATATTTTTATCACAAACCCGTGCATGTGTTTTACGATGCAATACATACCATATGGCACAGTGTGCATATATTATGCAAATGAGCGGAAAAACCTGGCTTCATATCATTTTCTTCAAGTACATGAAATTCAATACTTATACCACTCATTCAATATCCTATTTATTTATCAGTCTATGTAGTTGACTTTACCCGACACCGCATAAATTATTGCAATTGCAGTTTGTAAGAATGTTCGTGCATATTTTTATGAATATAGTACTAATTATTTCATGGAAAAAACAACAATCTGTCGATATGTCATCCTTCAGAATTAAATTGAACACATAACTCGTGGGTTAGGAACGCATGACGTTTACCGGGCTATTTCTACGAATGTAGGCTGAGTCACCATGACATTCCCCAGCATAAATATGAACAAGGTATGATAAATAATAGTAATTATAGCTTCAAGTTTGCCATTCGAAATGCGACTTGCGAATTAAAAAGTGGCTTAAATTATCAACTGAACTGCGAACTAACGAATCTGTGTTTGAAACGGTCTCACCAAATGTTCACGTGTAAATTAGGCATTTTGAGGATACACATCATATGCAATACCATAGACATCATGAAGCTTTTGTTTAAGCCAAGCCATAAGCAAGAAGTATTGTATTGACCACGTGTCGGCATGCACAATTGACGCACTGCCTATGTAATATTGCGTTATGACCGATTGAAACATGTCGCATCTCTTATTGTTCAATGTTAACACACAGATTCAAATTCGTCAACATTAGTCAGTTTTCAGCGTTAGAATGTAATCCAAAGGTTCATTTGCAGTTGGTTGAACTAAATAAAGTAATTAATACGTATCAACGCTGCCTATCAACATAAATAGACATTGACGATGATTTCAAGAACAGGAAAACCAATCATAGCTGTACTTTGCTTGTTTAGTACGAAATTTTGATATTGTCTAGGAAACCATAAGTTTGATAGTTCCATGTAGAATATCTTACCTCCCCTATAAACATATACAGTGAAACATCAATAATAAGGCCACCATTTGTATATTGGCAAACATGACTTTACACATACAGTAAACCCTCAATAATAAGGCCACCATTTGTATATTGACAAACATGATTTTACACATACAGTGAAACATCAATAATAAGGCCACCATTTGTATATTGACAAACATGACTTTACACATACAGTAAACCCTCAATAATAAGGCCACCATTTGTATATTGACAAACATGACTTTACACATACAGTGAAACATCAATAATAAGGCCACCATTTGTATATTGACAAACATGACTTTACACATACAGTAAACCCTCAATAATAAGGCCACCATTTGTATATTGACAAACATGACTTTACACATACAGTAAACCCTCAATAATAAGGCCACCATTGGGACCCTTGAAAACTGATCTTCTGATTGAGGTAGTCCTAATACTGAGTTTGGATAAATAGCAAAACGGTGAAAATGGACTTGAAAATTGTGTTCTCAATTTTGAGGTGATCTTATTATTGAGGTGGTCTTTCAGTGAGATTTTATGGTACTAGATATATTGTCTATCGAATCTTAAGTCATACAGTTACACAAACTATATAAACCTTTTACTAGTTTACGGCTATAGCGAAGTTTTATTGGAAACAATGGAAGTTGTTATGTAATATTTAATGATATAACTTACTAGAAGTAAATCCATCTTCCACGGCCCCTCTAACAGCCAGAAAAATAGATAGTATAAACACTGCATAAATAAACCTTATACTAGTTTAGGGCTATAGCGAAGTTTTATTGGAAACAATGGAAGTTGTTATGTAATATTTAATTAAATAACTTACTAGAAGTAAATCCATCTTCCACGGTTCCTTTAACAGCCAGAAAAATAGATAGTGTAAACACTGTATAAATAAACCTTATACTAGTTTAGGGCTATAGCGAAGTTTTATTGGAAACAATGGAAGTTGTTATGTAATATTTAATTAAATAACTTACTAGAAGTAAATCCATCTTCCACGGTTCCTTTAACAGCCAGAAAAATAGATAGTATAAACACTGCATAAATAAACCTTATACTAGTTTAGGGCTATAGCGAAGTTTTATTGGAAACAATGGAAGTTGTTATGTAATATTTAATTAAATAACTTACTAGAAGTAAATCCATCTTCCACGGTTCCTTTAACAGCCAGAAAAATAGATAGTATAAACACTGCATAAATAAACCTTATACTAGTTTAGGGCTATAGCGAAGTTTTATTGGAAACAATGGAAGTTGTTATGTAATATTTAATTAAATAACTTACTAGAAGTAAATCCATCTTCCACGGTTCCTTTAACAGCCAGAAAAATAGATAGTGTAAACACTGTATAAATAAACATGGTGTGTGCTGTTCGAGCAAATTTATGTTATAACTGGACTGCATATTTCACAACTTGAACAAGGAAGAGAAATTCTATAATACCATTGGGTATAACAAGGTCTAGCAAACTTTAGCAAAAACGCATTACGTAGTAATTATAAACGATCCCTACATCGTAAATGTTGCTAAATAAAAGCCTGCTTCTCAACATCACTATTGTCCCGCTAACACAAATGGGTAGATTAACGCCGACGTTATGACATGTGACTGACTGAATGATATGAGTTATTCTAGAACTGCTACATACAAATGTGGCGGAAAATTATCTTTTCTGTGACAGTTTTGAAAGGCACACATTAGATAGATTTTTGTCTCAATATTTATCCATTATTTTACATCAGAGTAAGTTTAGTTCAAAACAAATACTTTATTTTTCTCCCTTTTTTCTCTTTCATTTCTTTAGAACTGACCAAAAAATAACATCAGGATACAACTGACAAACAATAACATCCAGATAGAAGAGACAAAACAATTACATCTGGATACAACTGACAAAACAATAACACCTGGATAGAAGATACAAAACAATAACACCTGGATAGAAGATACAAAACAATTACATCTGGATACAACTGACAAAACAATAACACCTGGATAGAAGATACAAAACAATAACACCTGGATAGAAGATACAAAACAATAACACCTGGATAGAAGATACAAAACAATAACACCTGGATAGAAGATACAAAACAATTACATCTGGATACAACTGACAAAACAATAACACCTGGATAGAAGATACAAAACAATAACACCTGGATAGAAGAGACAAAACAATAACATATGGATACAACTGACAAAACAATAACACCTGGATAGAAGATACAAAACAATAACACCTGGATAGAAGATACAAAACAATTACATCTGGATAGAAGATACAAAACAATAACATCTGGATAGAAGATACAAAACAATAACACATGGATAGAAGAGACAAAACAATAACACCTGGATAGAAGAGACAAAACAATAACACCTGGATAGAAGAGACAAAACAATAACACCTGGATTGAAGAGACAAAACAATAACACCTGGATTGAAGAGACAAAACAATAACACCTGGATAGAAGAGACAAAACAATTACATCTGGATAGAAGAGACAAAACAATAACACCTGGATTGAAGAGACAAAACAATAACACCTGGATTGAAGAGACAAAACAATAACACCTGGATAGAAGAGACAAAACAATTACATCTGGATAGAAGAGACAAAACAATTACATCTGGATATAACTGACAAAACAATAACACCTGGATAGAACAGACAAAACAATTACATCTCGATAGAAGAGACAAAACAATTACATCTGGATAGAAGAGACAAAACAATTACATCTCGATAGAAGAGAAAAAACAATTACATCTGGATAGAAGAGACAAAACAATTACATCTGGATAGAAGAGACAAAACAATTACATCTGGATATAACTGACAAATAATAACACCTGGATAGAACAGACAAAACAATTACATCTCGATAGAAGAGACAAACCATTACATCTGGATAGAAGAGACAAACCATTACATCTGGATATAACTGACAAAACAATAACACCTCAAGATTTCAAGATTTTTTTCAAGATTTATTTACACAAAGCATAAGTCCCACGGAAGTGGGAAACATTAGCATTACAAACAATATGACATAATGAAAACATATAACGCGTGATAATGTAAAACGGCTACATTAATGTAGTTAATTTACAATCATATATATAGTGTGTAGCCTTTACTTACAGTACATTTACAATTTGAAAAAAAGAAAAGAAAACAATATATATACACACACATACACACACACACACACACACACACACACATACACATATATACACATATACATATATACATATACACATATACACATATACACATATACACACATACATATACACACACACACACGCGCGCCCGTGCGCACATATCTACATATGCACACATATATATATTTTTCCTTTTACATACAAAAGAAAGCAATCACAAATATTATAAAAAATACGTGTAATTTGTTTAATGTGATACATTGTGTGAGTGTGTAAAAATATACTTATTTTGGCATTCTATTGTTAAGTTGTTTTAAAATAGTCCATGATTTTTTCACATAATATACTAAATTTTTCTAATTTCTTTAAGTTATTACTTGAGACTAAGTTTATAAGTTTAAACATACTGGGTCTTTGTCTTGTGTATCTATCTAGGTATTTAACTCTATAATTTTCAAATAATGGACACTTAAAAAGGTAATGATACTCGTCCCCTAATTCTCTACAATTTGTACATAAACGTTCACAGACAGGTAAGTTTTGCCATCGTCCTGTTTCAATAGGAAGTCTATGATTTCGGGTTAAAAACGAAATTAATTTTTTACAACGGTATGGAGACAGTTTATTTATAGAGTTACTACGCTTGAATTCGTTCTTTATATATTTGTAAACATTCGTATTCGACGTCTGATTAATTTCAGATCGCCATGTTTGGATAAAAATATCTTTTAACTTTTGGTATGTTGCTTTTTTAAGCCATTTGCTACTAGTAAAACTTTGGCTATACCACACACCTGAACACACCTGGATAGAAGAGACAGAACAATTACATCTGGATAGAAGAGACAAAACAATTACATCTGGATATACCTGACACAACAATAACACCTGGATAGAAGAGACAAAACAATTACATCTGGATAAAAGAGACAAACAATTACATCTGGATAGAAGAGACAAAACAATTTCATATAGATAGAACCACGGACATACGGTATATATGTCCGTGATAATGCATACTAATTAACACATAAACAAAACACATAACATGTATGACAAACTTTCACAATCACATAAATTTTAATGGCCTTAAGTATGTATCAAATATTATATGGCGTTAAAGTACTATACGGGGATTTTACAAAATATATGAATAAGGATAAGTTAATAGTGATCCGGTACAGACCAGTCTGGTAGAATACTAGTATTGATGGGAAGACACGGACTGAGTTATCTCAATTTCATTTTTATAATAACGAAAACAACAAAATGAGCAAGAATGTATGTACGGCTGATTTATTCCTTTTCAATAACCGATGTTACACAGTGACTCTTACGCATAATTTATTGTACAAAATGTTTATTTATGTATTACGTTTAAGAAAATGTTGAATGCGTCCAAAATAAAACTAACGTTTAAACGCATAAGTAACTTATCCCGTGGTCATACGATCACATTATGAGAAGTACATCTACGAAAATATTTAATAAATCACATACTGTACCGGAGCGCTGTTATGAGGAAACTTAAGTACAGGGAAAAACCACGTGATACATTCGGAACACCTCGGCAATATAAATGTATTCCGAGCTCTGCCGGATACCGCCGAGTAGTTACGATTGTCACATTATATTGTAACGAGTTCTCTCCCTTAATCTCTACTGTAGTATAATTATGTAAATAGGAGGAATAAAGGGAGGGACTCTAAAAGGGATAAAGGGAGAGAAGTCGTGACAATCACTTGTGGATTAAATACGTGTTGAAATCAGTCCGAAGGCACACAAACCTTTCACGGCGTTATATTTGTCAAATTTCCCACATTTACAAAAAAACTTGATTAAGCAGACGGATGATGCCGATACTAAAAGTTTGCTTAAGTTTTAAAACACAACTATAATCTGCGTTGGAAACAGGTTAACAACGACCTCCTTGTCTTCTGCGAAATATCACAAATTGACTGTATTTCAGAGACAAGTACTAATTTATTTGTATGTGTATTTCAACAACCTTTCTTTTAGTGTGATTGCATTATTTCTCACAGTACATAACTTCAAAACGTATCCTACATATGAACATTGTTACAATTCTCTGTGGGCCTGACCGTCCAAACTTTGCGCAAGATGACTTTCACGTGCTTCTGCTCCATGGTGAAACAACGGCTGCATGGTAAGCACTTTAACAATGCTGATTAATTAATTCTGGTCATTCATTGAACAGTGTCGTCATTTGGCGATGAGTGGTGAATGACATGTACACTAAGTGAATTTCACATCTCATGTGCAGCTTTCTGGGATAAATATGAAGAATGATCTCCCTTGATTATCGGCTTTGTTTAAGCCGTTTCCTCTTACTTAAATTGTCTCCCTTCCACAAGAAAATGACACCTGTCAAACTTGTCAATAATCAACATATAGTCAGAAAGTGTGTTAGAACAGGGGGTGGCTGTACAATAAAAGTATGATAAATTACTTCTAGTCGTCGTCCAGAATGTCGTTGTCGGATTATACTGCAATGCGCACTGGGTGGTGATTAGTATATTGTTTTGATCTATTGCGTGTAGCGATGAGTATACTGTATAATTATTGTGTTCAACCAACGACACGTGGATAACATTGAATAAGCATATTGGGTGTTTTCGTCTTTCAGTAATAAATCATTATTATCATATTGAAACAATAAACTGTTAAAGATTTAAGGGTGAACATAAAGACGTAGTAAATGTGTGAATTGTGTGATTGTTTGCCTCTTATATGTACTTTAAAGATGCTTAAGTTATGATGAAACTACACAAACACTCTTTACGTGGGTACTCCGCTTATAGGATGTCACACTTCGACCTCGTTAAGGCGCTAGGTGTATTCACTCAGCAGGTCCTGCAGGACTAGTACTAGCTGGCTTTCATGGGAGCGCTTCTTACGGTATGTTGTGCAATTCGAGAGGTTTCATAATCTGATTTGGGTCTGTAATTTGCCGGGACTGTTCGGTCGCCTTTTTTGAAGACTGGAGTCACAAATGCAGTTTTCCAGTCTTCGGGAGTCCTGTCCTGTCTAAGTGAAGCCTCTAACACCAATGTTAATGCTGGGGCAAACTCGTTGGCGAACTCTTCCAGAAGTCGTGTAGGGATGTTGTCAGAACATTATGCTTTGTGAGGATCCAGGCCCAGTAGGAGCTTCATATAAAACCATTTTCGTCAACCCTGAAGTTGTCAATGTTTTATTATTCCCATATTAGTATCCATTATCTGGCGTAATACGAAACGTATTGTTACACTCAAATGTCAAATGACGCCCTTTTCAAAATTAATGCTGTCTTTTAAAAGTAGACTTGATGTACGTTATGCTTTGTCGGGCTTGAAAGATAGGGAGAGACTGAAAACAAGCTAGCGCACTTTAACTCAGTGGACGATAGTAGGTAGGCAGATAACACAGCGGACGATAGCGTGAGGTAGTATACAGTAGGCAGAGATACATATACAAGAAAACGGTGCAACATGTAATATATCAAACAAACAATTATACGTATAATGAAGCCTATTTACTTACGGTCGATATACATTAAACATTTAACTTTAGTTTCTTTTAACAATATCGTGATAGTTTTAATAGATTCTGCAATTAGAGAGATCTTTGTTTCGAGATATTTGAAGAAATTACACGCCCGATCAATACACATTTCAAGACAAAGATACCTGAAAGAAATGTTCATTTAGATCTATACTACTTAAAACAATAGACTGTTCAGTGTTATTTTAAGCTTTGTATTACGGTCAGATAGTACATTTGAAATATTCAAACAATTATAATATCATATAAATCCAAGTTGTCTGTAAAACATGTAAAAATCGCGGAATGTTTGGCCAATGACTTAACACAATCAACAGGCTCAACGCAGAAATTATATTATCCGTAACAGGTTATTCAACGTTAAGGGTGTGCATGCACTTCTTAAAGACAGAAACCAATATCGGCTGTCTTCGAGTGAGGTTGACCTCTAAGTGGACCCCAAATAGGAAAAACTGAAACAATACTGTCGATTTTGAGACTACCCCTAGCGCCTTAACGAGGAAGTGTGACACCCTATGACCTGGTATCCAAGTATAGGGTGTGACATGTACTTCTTCAAGAAAGAAACCAATATCGGCTAACTTGAACTGAAGTTGAACGTTTGTGACCTCAAATTGGACAAACGAGAGGAAACCTTGAAACAATATTGACGATTTTGAGACTACCGCTAGTGCCTTAACGAGGAAGTGTGACACCCTATGACCGGGTATCCACGTATAGGGTATGACTTGTACTTGTTAAATATAGAAATCAATATCGGCTAACTTGAACTGAGGTTCAACGTTTGTGACCTCAAAGTAGACACACGACAGAAAAACCTGAAACAATACTGACGATTTTGAGACTACCCCTAGCGCCTTAACGAGGAAGTGACACCTTATGACCTGTTATCCACGCAAACTGCGGGATTTGTACTTCTTAAATATAGGAACCAATATCGGCTAACTTGAACTGAGGTTGACCGTTTGTGAATAGAAGAGTTTACAATCTTCCATACCTATATAATTTAGATGGAGATACCAGAAACTTTTCATTAGGGGGGACATATCCCTAAATCCTGGACCACCTCGCAATCACTGTGGGCATTGTTACAGACCGATTGCTAAGAACCATCGTGCAGCTCAATGTGAAATATGTTACTATTGGTGGCATATCAAATGTGCAGATAGCTCATCCGTAAAGTACTTAGAACTTGGGGACAGTAGTGACCCGTGGATTTGTTTACCATGTTCACTGATTATTTCTACAGCCTCGAGATAGTGATGTCAACATATCTGATAACGAATGTGATATTTCATGCGATGTATTTGAAGAAATGACAAACTTGAGAAAACAAAGTCCGAACATTTTTTTTGCATGCCTTAACATAAATAGTCTTCGGAACAAATTCCATTTTATTCAAGATCTTTAACGAGAAATAGTGTTGATTTGCTATTCTTATTGGAAACAAAAATCGACTCATCATTTCCAGATGCACAATTTTCCATAGATAACTTTCACTTTTGGAGAAAAGATAGAACTGGACATGGTGGCGGTATTGCTGCGTATCTAAGATCAGACAAGAAAACCAAACTTTGAATTCAATAATTTAGAATCTTTGGCTGTGGAAGTTGTTTTTGATAAAGAGAAATATATTTTAATTGGAACATATAAACCACCATGTACAGCAAATAATGTTTTTCGAGATGACTGTACTATTATATTAGACAAGGCTACAACTAAATATGATAAATATTTCTTGGCGAGTTAAATTTTGATATGCTTGATTATTCAAAATGCCAACCTTTGCAAGACGTCTGTGATATTTTAACCTGAGCAATGTTATTACAAATCCTACATGTGTTACTGCCCATGGTAAACCCTCTTTGTTAGATGTTATTTTAACCAATAATAAGTCATCTGTAAACAGATCATGTAATTTTTCAAGCGGCATCAGTGATGTTCACAATGTTGTAGGTTGTCAACTAAAAAAAGGAAATCCTGGTAAAAAGAAAACTTTTTATTCCTATCGCAGTTTTAAACAGTTTAATGTTGAAATCTTTAATGCCGATATGGATTATGAACTTCGGAATTTTAACACAGATAGCGATATAAATATGGTTTACAATAATTTCAGTGATAAGTTTTTAAACATTGCAAATGAATATGCCCCAATAAAAAAGAAAAGAACTACTTCCAAATCAGTCCCATATATGAATAAAGGTCTAAAACAGGCTATTTACAAGAAAAGAATGCTGTACAATAAATTTCATAAATGTAAAACCTCAAGAATTTTGAAAATTACAGAAAACAGAGGAACATGGTTACAAGTCTTAAGAGGAAATCTATCAATAAATGTTTTTTAGAGAGATGCGTAGGTTGTTGCAATTCAAAAGACTTCTGGCCTACTGTCAAACCGTTTTTAACCAATAAAGGTTCCAAAGAACAAAAGGACACTATTATTAATTTTATGACAATGATGAATTGATTAATAATCAGAGAGAAGTCTGTGAAATGTTTAATGATCTTCTTGTAAATGTTGCCGAAGATATTAGAAATGATATAGTTCCTGCAGATACTACGCACCCAAGTATACGCAAAATTATGGAAAATAAAATTGAAACTGAAGAATTAGATTTTAGACCAGTCACAGAAACGTTCATTTGTAAGCAAATAAATAAACTTAATTGTAAGAAAGCTACTGGTCATGACGGACTGTCAGCTAAACGCATACAGTTAGCAAAACCATCAATTGTTTTACCTTCGACAAGTTTAGTAAATCAGTCATTTACAGAATCTGTTTTTCCTGATACTCTTAACAAAGCTGAAGTAACTCCTTTATACAAAAAGAATAGTATGCTGGACAAAACCAATTATAGACCAGTAAGCATTTTACCAGTTTTATCCAAGATTTATGAAAGAGCTATGCATTCCCAACTTACTGAGTTTTTTAATCAACATTTCAACACATTTTTATCAGCTTTTATGTCTGGTTACGGTTGTCAAACTACCCTTTTAAAACTCATTGAAGACTGGAAGCTTTTGCTTTAGACCAAAACTTGATAAATACATTTGTTTACAGTTATTTGTTTAGTAGACAACAGTGTGTTAAAATTGGAAATTTCAAAAGCACTTTTCAAAATATAATAAAAGGTGTCCCACAAGGATCAATTATTGGTCCTGTATTGTTTAACATTTTCTTAAATGATATTTTCTATTTTGTGTCTAATTGTGACCTGTATAATTATGCTGATGATAATACTGTCTCTTGTTCAAATCATGATTCTTTGAATTTACTATTGAGTTATTTGTCTAGTAGACAACAATGTGTTAAAATTGGAAATTTCAAATGCACTTTTCAAAATATAATAAAAGGTGTTCCACGCGTTGTCGTCCTGGAACTCAAATTTTCCACCAATGCGCTGGGCAAATGGAACAACCACTGGACGTAAAATTTGATCAACGTAACGTTGGCCGGTCAAGTTACCTTGTACAATCATTAATTCCGTCCTTTGGTTGTACGTGATGCCCGCCCAGACCATGATACTGCCACCCCCATACCTATCGTGCTGCTGGACTGTTGCAGGATGGTACCTCTCCCCAACTCGTCTCCAAACACGTTTTCGACCATCAGTGAAGTTCAAACAGAATCGTGATTCATCCGAGAACATCGTGTATCGCCAATGACGCTGTTGCCGCCCTATATGACGTTGTGTCCACTGATTCCTAAGGCGTTTATGTGCCATTGTCAGATGCATACCTTTGAATGGACGTCTTGCTTTAAGCCCCACCCCACGAAGTCTGTTATGAACAGTTGACTTACAAAGTCGAATTCCCGTGGCACCCCTGAATGTATCCCTCAATTCTGGTGCCGAAATGAATCGGTTCCTTAACGCAATGATGCGCAGATACCGATCCTGCCGAGGAGATGTATTTTTAGGCCTCCCCCTCCCATCCCTAATCTTGACCCCACCCGTCTGTCGATACCGTGACACCAGTCGCGAAATTACACTTTTGGATTTACCAAAGTGTCTAGCAATTGAGTTCTGGGATTGTCCAGCTTCCAACATGCCAATTGCACGCCATTTCTCATTTTCCGTCATGTACACTTTAGGAGGCATTTTCCTTCTTTGCACTTGACAAATAAACCTTTCAGATGTGTTGTCTAACGGCAAGTGTGAGAAACCACAGTTTGTAACCTTGAATAACACGATATGCACGAGAAATGTGTGAAGTTTGAGCACTTTTATTACACGCGTTCGATACCAACGCCCGGTTTTAAAACAGCTTTGTATTGTCACGTACTCTGAAAAGTCAAAGGGGTTCCCTTAAATATTGTCCCTAGTATATATTATAGTTTATTTAATCCAATTTTAATTACTGTCCGTTAACGTGGCATTTCTGCTCGGAGGTCAATACCGTGAAGATCGAAAAAATACAGAAAAGGGCATTAAGATTTATATATGATGATTACTTATCGTACTTTAATACTTCGTTAATAAAATCTAAACTTCCATGTTTAAAAATTAGAAGAATTAGAACTATGGCAATTGAAACTTTCAAAATTATCCATAAACAATGCCCTGTTTATCTACACGAAATGAAACAACAAAATTATTCATTTCGATATTATAATACTGCTTATGTACCACGTGTTAGAACCTCCAGGCATGGTCTAAACTCATTCCGCTATGGCGCTTCGAGACTTTTGAACTCTTTGCCCCAACACTTCCACGATGAGGGAAACTTCAATCAGTTCCAGAGTCTGGTAGCATCATGGGATGGAATGAGTTGTACATGCAGATTTTGTTCTGATTAGAAATTCTACGTTAACGTTACGTGTTTGTTTTATAATTGACGTATCTTTTTATGTTTTTTATGTTATGAATAGATATGTGAATTGTATCAATTTTAGTATTTGCATCGGTATGATCTTAGTAATACGACTTTTTTAAGTTAACTAAAAATAATTAAGCTTTTATTAATTAAATTATTTATTTGTGTATTTAAGGTATATACAATAACGCTGCCATGACTGCAAGCATTTTTAAACTAAGACTTTTTATAATCATATAAAATTTGTATTTCATTCTTTTTATTAACTTAATATAATGTTATTAACTTAATATAACATGTATTTATTTAATAATTGTATGCATGTTTGTTATGTTGTTATAAATGTCGGTAAATAGCCATACATGGCTTATGTTATTTATTGATGTACTTATCCGACAATAAATAAATTTTGACTTGACTTGACTTGAAGTGTAAAGTTGTCGGTGTACACTTTAAAACCAAGTTAATGTAATGACGTGAGTTCTACAAGCGAGTATACACCATTGTGTAAATGATGTGAACTCTTTATTAGTGGTTGCTAACAAGAAACGTGATATATAATTTTATTTATCAGCCGAAAATACAAACACAACACATTCCCAGGTAGGAGGGAATATTAATTTTAGGATGATGAAAAATAAGAAGTGTTCATTTCAAAGTGAAATGATGAATAAAACACCAATGTTCTAAGTCACTTTACACTCTACGTTATTTTTACGTCTGTACGGTGATGGAGTGTTAGACCCAGACATATGTATGCTATCTATTTAAAAACACACACGCTCCTACAGCATGTTTATACATACTTATATTCGTACATTTGTACACATACGTATGTAAACTTTGAATACAAAGCCTAAATCATTTATAAAACAAGTTCTTCGAAAATGCTCCGGGCGCGCGTGTATTCTTCTTGAATTTCTTGATAAAACCACAGGACCACTGTGTGAGTTAATGGTGTATAGAATGTAGGTCAAGTCGAAGCTGGTGAAAACGTATATTCCGACAAACGTGAATAAGTTGATCACAGTGGACTAGCGGCATTCTCTGTAATAGAATAAGACATGTAGTTCAACCAAATTATATTGCGTATGTGGATTGGACTATTTTCATTTTTTTCGTATATAGAAGCGACATCGTGATGTCGATTTCAATACAGTATTGACTTGTCGATTCTACATGCCAATTTACAAGAATATCTTTATTTCATGAAAATAGCACAATAAGCTACAGTTGTAACTTTTTTACAATGTGGTCTTCAAACAACTACAATGTAAGCAATCAACATCGTACATACAACAACAAAATAATGATAAATGAGATCATCAATAGCTACAAAAGTTAAGATGATCTGAAAACGAAATAAGCCATAATGTGGTGTGTAAACTTAAAGTGAAGAGAGGTAGTCAATGAGCAGAGCGCCTGAATCCTGATCCAAAGGTCGTGAGTTCGAACCCGCCTTTCCAGCAACGAATTTCAAAGCACCTGAAATCCTGCGTGCACTGGTTAGTAACGTTGGTCGCAGTCGGTAGGAGTGAAACGTATAAGTCGTAAACGTTTTTGACACTAATTAAATACTAAACTAATTTGCTTTGATTATCAAGACGACTGTACAAAGCCAATGTTTCTGGAAATCACCTTTCTATCGATAACCAATTTAGCAAGAACATTTATGGCCATCAGATGGTTCATAGGGAGTTTCAAAAGTTTGCGTAGCTTGTAATACAAAATGATAACAAAAACATAGGGTATGTTGTAAATGGGCTTTTATTAAAGCCAGTAAAAACACATAACACATTGATAACATATATACAGCAAAGGCTAACTATTTTAAAACTTATATACGGCAAAGTGTACAAGCTTAAGAAATAACATTTTTATTATCTGGGAAGATAATTTCGCCAACAAAAAAAATGGATAACAGAACAGAAATGGGGACGAACCATTTCGTCCATAAATCATTTTATGATAACATTTTATTTAACAAATGAACACTTCTATAATGGACCTAAATATCTGATATGTCAGAACGTTCCGATTCTGGAAGTACAGTTATCAACGAAACAAACGATAGTTATTATACAGATAGCAAAGTGGTACAAACCTATATTAAGATTTTCGTAGTTCTCATTCGTACCAGACTGTGTGTGGTCCAGACCCTCGTAATGTTCCATTTCAATTGTTGATCTGTATAGGTTAACAAAACATAGCTTATTATACATTGATGCAGATTTGGTTTATACTAATTCTTGTATGTGCAGTGCAATGTTTGGCGAATCCATTTTTGAGATGTTTGTGAAGACATTGAATATAATATGTCATAAAATGGTTTATATTTTACAAAACTCAAATAACAGACCATCGGAGACAGCTTTTAAATGTTTGTTCTTTAATCTTTAATTGCATAAATTCTTATTATATCAGGGTATGTTCAGTTCGTTCATGTGACGTATTTTTATTTTAGAATAATAAAATCAGCGAATGTAAGCAACACATATTATCATAATATGTATCCATATAAAACACGAACGCTTCATGATAAATTGCATATTGTTACTTCAGCGTGGGTGTTAAACATTCTCACAATTTGTTTTATTTATATAGATACTCTGCAGCTCATAGAAGAGATGTATTTATAATTTCAATTACATGTCTTGGACAACCACGTGCTGATTTGTCATGTTCGCACGTGTCTTGTCACTCTCTCTTTTCGCTATACATGCTAATACAAATTATAGTCATTGAAGTATATTTCTATGTACAATATTTATTCATATCTAAAACGAGTATTTTAGTCAATATCTGCCACCTAAACGTATCATAAGAACGGGAAGTAAATCAAACATTGTGTCCTCATATTTTGAATAAAACGAATAAAGAGTCCAAATTATCTCGAAATAGTTAGCATATGTCTACATTTAATTATAACCAAACTTACCATGAATGTTCCCAATCACAGAGCTAAGATCCTGAGGGTTCGACATAAAATACAGGATTCGAGGACGAATATTTTCGATAATATTTATGAAAATGAGTCACTAACTGAAATAGCATGATGCCATTAACGTATTAGTCACACGGCATATTGATCTGCCCTAACTGTTTCGGTTATTTGGAGACACTACTTGATATAAAACACATTGTGAAATAGCATAATGACAAAGGCGGCACCAATAAATATCCGTTGATAAATATTATTAATGATTGGTGCCAGTCGCAATATCACTTATGAATGAATATGAATATATGAATAAGATACGATTACAACTATGGCATATATGTTCCTTGTATAGACCTACGCTTTGTTCTTTGTTAAGGTTACCAATTTTCTTGTTCTGTTGATTTCAAGACAATGTTACACAAATAAATTGATTCGAATATACAACTTACATGTCATACAGGTTCCATTTCTTACAGATGCCCTGTACATATACACAGCACATACCCCGAAGCATATTAAAGTCACACCTTGCACCGTCCCTAACACGGCTGCTGCTATGATAAGTGATGTGTTATCTGGAAAAAGTATGATCGGTGTGAACAGTGTTGAAAAATACATGCTAACGTTTTGGCAAGGTATTGTGATTCTTCCAAAATTTAATTAAATGTAGGAAATAAAATTATTTATAATACAAATATCGTTATACAAAAACAACACTTCAATGTAATTGACTGGGTAAAACAACAATATCAACAGGATATTAGATGGAAACAATGTTGCTGCTAGTACCACTTAAACATAGAGAAGACATACTCCCACTGAAGTTGTTACAGCTAGTACTTTTGTAACTACTTATGTCACATAAGAATCTGTAGTATATTGCTTACTGTGTATTCTTGAAATAAAGACATAAACAAGAGAATTAATTCACAGAGTATTCTACATACAAGCTTCAAATACAAGACATGAATGTGCCATACTATACACCGGTTTGTCTTTACGCGATATGTAGAACCATTTGTATATATTGAATAATTGATGCCAAACAAATAATGATTTACCTTTTACATTAACAATTACAGATCGTTTGACCATCTTGACTGAATCTTCCCATGATGCAATACAAGTGTATTCTCCAGACATATCTGATGTTACAGTCCCTAACGACAGAACATTAGTAGAACTACGAGTGTTCCATCTTACATTGCACAGTGTATTACACTCAACAGTACATACAATATCAGGCATCGTCTCTCCAGCTGACAGGAAGTACACCATGATATCAGGTGAAAGAGTGATGTGCCTTTCTTGTTCATCTAATTACATTAGTTGCGAGCATTATTCAAGAAATAATAAATGTATAACCCTAAAGTATATGGACAAAATATAGGTACAGTAAAACTTCGAAACCTCGAACAGTTTTGGGTCGAACACAGTAGATACCTCGAACAGGTTCTTAGGTCCCAGCAAAACCCCTTCTTATTTCATATTAACGAACAGTAGATCACTCGAACGGAGATAGGTCGAACACTCGAACAGGTTTTGCGGTCCCTTGATACCATTTCATTCATTGTTCACCCCAGATAGGTCGAACAATACAATAATTCACACCTTTCATGGACCGAGCGATATTCTATTATTGGATGACAGGTAAGATTGGTGACACGTGTTATTCGCACGTAGTGATAATTACTTGATGGTTGCACTATAAACAATACAGTGTACAAGTCATATACTTATGTGACAAACAAATCACTTAATGGATCTATTAAATATCTTACGAAACAGTAAGCTTATTTTGTATGTCTGCCACGAACGACAACTGTGTTAGTACTGTTTGTCTTAAAATAGAACTTCGTAATTGTTTACTATCTTGTCTGTATAATATCCATGTGTGTAAAAATAAACAAGTCATTTACTTAAATATGTTTTAGTTTTCTTTCATTTCTGTTTAATTATTATGAATAATGCTGTGACTATTGATCGACGTGCATTCAGTATGAAAACACTAACAACACACAAATGCCATGCGTTCAGCATGCTTAGAACACTTGCACAAGTGACAGTTTGTACATATACACGTATACGGTAGATGGCTCGAACAGGTAGATGGCTCGAACTAATTGCTCGGTCCGATGGCAGTTCGAGGTTTCGAAGTTTTACTGTACGTATTTATTATTCCGATTCTAAACACGCAAATAGTTCGCGGCCTAAATAACGTCATTCTGTTTTTGGCTGGTACAGTTTACTCTCCCTTTATTGGATTGCATTCATCACAGAATTGTTCGACATTGGTTTTTTTCTATTTCATCATTATATTCTCGGATAAAGAGAGACACACTTGTAAGTATGCATCATCTGATGTCAACATATAGGACGAGAAACCTTTGTTCGACGCCATTGATTGTACACTTTCTACCAATTCAAGGTTGAGCGGACGAAACCTCGTCCCCCACACGACAACCTTCTTAATATGTTCCATTATATGAACCAATTATATTATGTTATTTTCGTCAATACTTGATGTATTTATCATTGTTTATCAACATAATTACGGAATTTAAAACTTACGAGTCACTGATAACGTCAAATTTACTTCCCGCACGTTACCATTATCTTCAACAATTCTATACGTTACATTCTTTCCTTCAAGATTTCTTAGCACGCTAATAATTATTATTAGCCCATCTTGTTCTAGAAAATCTGTTGTCTGTAAATAATTTAGACCATCCAACAACCATGTTGCTGTAGCATTGACACGTGGCCGTACCATACGTGATGCACGTGGTGATGCATGGATGTATGCTGGACGAAATTCCTCGAATGTTTGAATACCATGAGCGTTCCATATATCTAGAAATGTAGTTCAATTTACAACAAATATTTTGATTGTTAAGGAATCATTTTTATTTCGATTTCATCTCGAGCTTAAAGCATTCATTTGAAATAGTAATCAGGATTCAATCGGTTTTAATTGATTTACGTATTGTTTAATGATAGGGTAATGTGTTCACGCAAAACGGTAACCTTGAAGTTTGCAAGCGTGTTCAATAGTGCATTGACCAAATACGACGAAATCCCTACAAAAACGTCAAAGATGTTCTACCTATATAAATCCCGCTGGTTTACGTCCTATACTTCATGTAATTATGTCATGATTCTAAATAAATAAATGAGTCTTTAAGCTTCAATCATTTCCTGTAGAATGTAATTAACAGTATATTTACCTGGAACAAAGAGCTCCCAGCAATAAGTGAGCGAATCCGTTGACCCAAACATGTACACCCCGTTATCGTCCATAACAACATCATGCAAAGTTATATTTTTTATAACTGTTTCTCTACAGACAGGTATAGTAGACTCTATCGTCAATTGAAATAACATCAATATCTGTAGGAAACACTGAAGCATACAACAATGTTTCTCTTACACTAATGCCTCTGTCGAACCACACTTTACCTTTTCTTATGTTGTCAAGATGAAACATCGCTATTTTTCCTTTCATTGCGCATTATGTTATATTGAAATTACATCCTGAAATAAATCATTATGCATTATATATGATATATTTATTGCAAAAGGCAATATTGCCCATGAGCATACATGTAAATATTAACACAATTATAAATAAATGCTTTCGATCAATGTATAAATTATTAAAGCATAATCAATTACCAAACAAACAAAAGGTGTATTAGTTAGTTAAGATATTGTAATCGAGTTTGGTTAGATATGTAGTACGGAGAAATTGTCTCCTTATCTTAGTTAAATTTTGGATGCACATAAAAACAGAGTGAATGCATATATGACTTCAAAAACAAATACAGTAATGCGTCATACAGCACGTAAATTTCATCGAAAATAACAAAAAAGTATCTCTTTTTTCTTACCTTTGTATATAAAAATTGATAGGTCATGTAATATGCCTTTGTTATCCGATGTAAGTTCAGATAATTTGAGAATATTTTGCCTTCTCAAAAAGTATTTTTTAATATATAATTGTCTGTATTCATGGTATAAAGGACATTCTAATATAAAATGAAATTCGTCTTCTAAAACATTACAAAGTTGACATTTTCTCTCTGAACTTGGTATAGCACTTGGTTTATTCCATCTTCCAGTTTCAATTTGCAGTCTATGGCTTGATACACTTAATCTAGTCAAAGCAAATCTATATTTAGTAATATTAATTTTGTCAAGATACGGTTTAAAGTTAAAATAAGCAAATAATGTTATGTTGATGCTCTAGAAGAATTACTTAATTGATTATTCCATGATTGCACAAAGTTGTCACTTAACCTTTGTTTCACAATACTCATAAACATTTCTGGGTTTCCAACTCCCTGATACAACCATACATCATTAAAGCCTAGATGTTCTAGGATAGATCTCACATTCGTGGCCCAATTTGGTTTATTTGGATGATTTGTAATATCATTTAACATCATGGTGTATACCTTTTTAATAAACTTTATGTCGCTTGTCTGAATAATTCTTAACCAAAATCTAATAATATCTAAAAACCAATATATTTTTAAGGTATGTCTGCCAAGTTCTCCGTACATAAAATTATTCTGTGTTTGTTTTCTCACTCCTAACATTTGTTTACAGTACCGTAGCTGAATATTTTCCAACTTATTTGCATTTGCATATCCCAATACTTCAGATCCATAGTTTAATATCGGTAGTATTAATTTGTCGAATAGACTTAATTTATGACTAACTGTGATATTAACCTAGATACGATCTTAGTTTAAAAATACCTTTAATAACTGCTTGTCCACTTAGATCTCGAATGTTAATTTAAAAGATCCTCCTGTGGAAAATACGATGCCCAAATATGTGAATTTGGATACTATTTCTAACTGCTTATTTTTGTAATCAAAAGTTACAGTTTTCTTTAATCTTCCACGTTTTTAAGACCATTACGTTTGTTTTGTTAATATTAACAACTAATTTCCATTTATTACAATATGTATATAAAGTATCTAAACCTCCTGCGTATAGCAACAAAAATAATTTAAACATTCCAATATCAATACCATCACATCCATTTAACATCATACATTCTTCAAGGTCATTAACATACAAAGAGAAAAGCAGAGGGGATAGACAATCTCCCTGAAATACACCTAATAGATATTCAAAACTTTCACTTTAATTATTGTTATGTTTTACTCTATGCTTTATGTTACTATATATTGACTGCATAATTCTTAACATTTTCCCAGGACGCAGTATTGTATCAGCTCATAAAATACATGTTTCCTAACCAGAAAGTCGAAGGCTTTGGTAAAATCAACATAACGAACATATAATCGTCTCTTCTCGTTTAGAAAATGGTTAATCAATCCATGTATAGCAAAAATATTATCTACAGTACCCATGTTTCTACGGAAACCAGCCTGGGCCTTTACATACACAACGTATTCCTCAGCCCAATTTGCTAAACGGTAATTAATTATACGTGTAATTAATTTCCCGAAAACACTAAGTAGTGTGATACCCCTATTGTTCTCAGGTAAATTCCTATCATCTTTTTTGTGTAATGGGATCATTAATCCTTCCGTCTGTTTACAAGGGAAGCAACCCAAATTAAATATATTATTGAATAACGAAAATAAATAACCCGACAACTGATCATGTCCGTATTTAAAGAACTCATTAATGATATAATCCGATCCCCCCGATCTGCTCGTTTTTAATTCTGAAAAAGCTTTACAAATTTCCGCATGACTAATCTCAATTGTGTACTATAATGCTATGGCTTAACATCATTGCTGAAGTATAGCATTAACAATATCATACAAATTATACATACATAAGGTGAACTGATAAATAAAAATGACAAAAATATTTTTAATCAATGCTACAGGTATGACACACTTCGTAAATATATTTCATAATTCATTGCCCGATGCTCCCAACACTTCACTGATTTAAATAATTTATGTTGACAGTCATAATGTTTATTAGAATTTCATACATATTATATGCATTATAATAACAATACAATGAAGTAATTATCTTCACGCTTAGCTGAACACAGGCTGTTTCAACTTTTGGAAATTATGCATTTCCTTATCAAGTACTTTTAAAAAAAAATCAAAGACGAAGAGTCAAAATAGATACAACTTATTATGCCTCCAACATAAAAAGGGGATATAGATTTTGATAGTTGTCTGCCCGTTTGTCTGTCGGTTACACATCGTGTCCGCTCTGTATCTCTTGAACCGCATAAATCATTTTGAAATAAATCAACACAGTCACCGTTTTGAGACGTCGTGCAGAGCGAATGATTCAGCTGGGCTCGGTTGAAGGTCAATGTCTCATAAGAAACTTAATGTCATATGACCATATTTTGTGTCCGCTCTATATATCTCTTGAATCTTGAAGGATTTAAAATAATTTGGCACACACGTCTACCGTACCGACACAATGTACAGAGTGAGTGATTAAGCAGACTCGGTTCAATGTCAATGTCACACTTGGCCGCATGTCTGTTTGTCCGTCACACAGCGTTGTCCGCTCTGTGCCTATTTGACTGCTCAAAGGATTTTGAAATGTTCAGCCTGTTGAGATAATGTGCACATCAGATAATTCCGTTAGCTCGAGTGAATATCGCATTCAGAAGTGTAAGGACATACGACTATATTAGCTCTATACCTCTTGAACCGCTTGAAGGATTTCGAAATACCTTGGCATAAATTTCACCATACCGACACGATATGCAGAGGGCATGAATCAGGTGGCTCGGTTAAAGATCAATCAAACTTGGAATTTAAAGGATCATATGACCATATGTTGTGTCGGCTATATATCTCTTGAGCTGCCTGTAGACTGTTGAAGTAAATTGACACACATATGCGCCACATTAAGAATACGTGCCCAATATTTCAGTCAAGTCGCCTTTATTTGATGTGCCTGAAAATTGAAAATCTTACCAAGCCTTCAACTCTAAAATTCCTTTCTGAATTTTCATCAAACTTGTCAAGAACAATCAGGGTTATATCTAATTATGCATACTATGATTTTGGGTCACATGGACAGATTCATAGTAGCCAGTCGATAGAAAATCCATCTGCTCTTCATTTTCTACACCCGTTGTGCCTTTAAAATTATCAGACATGCCAGAAATTGTATGGGAACACATCAATATGTTCACTATTGATATTGGTATTTTCATTTGGTTTGTCAATAATTAATGCAATATATTCACTCAATAAATTGCCATTGAAAGTTAAACGCTTTTTCACGGATTTTAATTTTTCATCTTTATCAAATCCGATGGTGGGTTCATAAACTATCTGGAATATCTTAAACAATGATATATGATATTTTTATCACAAACCCGTGCATGTGTTTTACGATGCAATAGATATCATATGGCACAGTGTGCATATATTATGCAAATGAGCGTAAAAACCTCGCTTCATATCAAGTACATGAAATTCAGTACTTGTACAGCACTCATTCAATATCCTATTTATTTATCAGTCTATGTAGTTCAATCAGTGCAATCTGTGAAGAATATTGTGATAACCTGTTTTAAGAAAACTGATCCATGTAACCACAAAATCAATTGTTACAAACAGGCACTGTGTCTTGGGTAATAATCGTACAACAGATATATGGCTTTGTCTAGGCTCTAAAACAAAATTTCATGTTATTGAAATATGAGTACTAGTGTGGTCAAGTGTATGTACTTCTTAAACTTTGTTATTTTGAAAGTAATTTTGAAAGCTTGTTAGTATTTGCTGTCAGTTTCACTGAAAAAATAAAGCACCTTGGTTTGTTTGAATCTATATGGAATGTCTGCTTGTATAAGCAGGTAGTAGTGATATTGGTCTTGGTAACGTCTAGTAGTGATGCATATAAATCATGGACTTTTTATTGAATTATGACTTGAAATAGCAAAACAAGTCTGTTTACATGTATGTATATTTATGCTGGCATATTATTTAAGAAATAAATAAGCTCATGGTTTTACCTACAGCAGAATGATGTATCGGAAACTAAATGTAAGTGCAGTTAAAAGCAGTTGTTTAAAGTTGTTCTTTTTTGATGTTGAACCTTGATAAGTGTGTTGTTGCACTTGTTAGGTGTATTTAGCCCGTTTTCTTGCCCTTATGAAATCATGGATTATATGAAGAACTCAAGCATTATACATGTATATGTACATGTCTATATATATGTGAAATATATGTATGGCGAGAATACAAAGCACTGTTTGTTTAAGACATAATGAAACCAATAACTGTGCTCAGCTGTATAGTCTGGAGTTTGAGCAATTTTGCCATTCTAGCACAACGTTGTAGAATAAAATCAACGCATGTTTTACATTACATGTTTTGACAAGACATGCTAAACATACAATGGTTCATGCTCCTAGAAAAATAATGTTTTATGTGCTATATTTTATACACCCGTTTGAAAAACGGTTGTATTGTGTTGTGAAAAAGAAAACACTGACGTTGACAACAATGACAGAATATGAAAAACATTGAATAAGACATGGACATTAATTCAAATGTGGCAGAAATATGAAAATGAATACTGCAGCAGAAAAATACAGGGTCGAGTAGTCAGTAAATTGAGTTAATAAAATGAATAAATTATTGTTGAAGCAAAACTTTGTCCTTATAAAATCATGGGTTTTATGAAAAACCAAAGCATTATCCATATATAATGTCTGAAAATTCATTATTTTAAAGTTTGCAATTCTACCTGCACTTTACAATGTGTTATTAATTTGCATTGCAGCTGTTCAGTACATGGCCAATAAAGATATTTATGATGATGATCCTTTTGATGTTGAAAAAGAGAGGAATCAATCCAAGACAGAAATAGGTACACTTCTTACTTAATTGTTGTTGTGAACTGAAATTTAGTTTTTCTTCCAGATGCATGGCTGCCTGATGGTTCATTTTATAATTTGCAATTTGACATTGTTACATTATTGGTTTTGAAAAGTGTTACAACCCACCTTATATGATTAGAAGTTGCAAAGTGATTGGAATCTTGGTGGTCCGTGGGTGCGTATAAAATACTTATAATAGACAGGCTTCCAGTCTTTGCTGATAACCATATCAATTCAAACAGATTGGGGTGTTAGCTGATTGTAACACTTGTCCTCAGTTTGAGGTGATTTGGCTAGAACTGTCCTCAGTTGGAGGTAATTGTGATGAATTTGATTCTTTCTTCCATTGTAATGTACAGTCTTGTTCAGCATTAAAATCTCCTATCACTTTTCAGTGTTATGATGTTTTGCATTGCAGCTGGACAGTCCTATGATGATGCAGATACATCTTATGGTGATTTGTTTGATCATGAGAATATTCAAGCAGAGACTGAAATAGGTATGCTTATTTCTGAATCGCTATTTCTGAACTGAATTTAAGTATGCGAGATAAATGGCTGCCTGATATTTGATGATGTTTGCAATCAGTTTTTTGTTACTTTATAAGCCTTTGAATATATTTTTCACCCACAGTTGCAAAGTAATTGGAATCTAAGTGTCTCCATTTGGGTGTCAGTGAGTGTGTTATACAATTTATAATATTACCATATTAATAATGATAGATTGTCGTTTTATATGAAGACTGTGTTTAATAATATGCATTGCATATAAGAAATTCAAAAGACCAGATCGTAGAAATAAGTGTGTCATCATACTGTAGTATCAAGTCCTTAGTTGAAGATAGGACTTGTTATGTCAAAACAAATAGTGAATCGAGCACCTGTTAAAAAAGAAGATGGGAGTTTTGCTATGGAGGCGGTGAGGACTTAAGTTACTACTATTTGTTCCTCCTTAAGCCAATACCGAAAGTGATCTATCACGAGTCCGATCAAAAGTTGTTTCAACATTAAAATCCATCTTGCTACTTTGACAAGCAAATTGGCGGGAGCGCGAATGTCAACATCCAGTTTGTAAGGTAGATTGTTTACTGGCGCACCGTGGGCGGAGTTACGTTTAATTCACAGATACCTTAGCGTCAATTTTTGCAGTCCCTGTCTTCTTGACGAAGTGTTTGTGAGGCACTCGGATTCACTTCAAATTGAAGGTGATTTGACTGTCTCTGTTGTAGGTCATTACAAAAAGTGTTGGTACACGGCCTTCTTCAGCTTGAAAATCTGCTAATTTTTTTTTTTGGTTATATGCATTGCAGCTGGACAGTGTGGTGATGATGCAGATGCCTGTAATGATGATTCTTTGGGGGATCAAAATGAAAAAGTGCAAGCAGACACTGGAATAGGTACAATTTTTTCTAATTGCTGTTTTGACTGCACTTGAGTGTTTATTTGAAATGTCAAAGATAACAATTTTAACAGTGTCCAGAGTATGTTAGTTGCATTGGAAAACCTAGATTAAAAGATTCAATGATTGGGAAATGTAGGCGAGCAGGTGGTATCAACAATTCGTGTTCGGGTTGTAACTTCACAATTCATGTACTTTGGACTTTAAAAATAATATGTCGCGTAAAAGACCTAGATCTGTAGGTCAAGGTCACTCTTGAAGGTTATTCATCAAAAAGCGTAGAAAAAGGCTGTAACTTTACCATGCATGGAGGAATTTTTAAATAACTTGGCACAAGCGTTTCTATCACAAGACTGCCAGTCAATAGTCAAGGTCACACTCTCAAGCCGTTGGTCAAAATGCCTTGTATTTTGTCGTGTTCAGGCTGTAACTTTGCCATGCTTGAAATAAATTGGTGCAAACATATATATAGCCTTTTCACAATTAAGAAAGTTGAATAAGTGATTAAAGAGCCTATGTAGCTTGTTTTCGTTATGCATCAATGGATTTTCTTCAAATTTTGTACAAATGTTCTCTATGATGATATGGCATAGAACAACCACACTCACTGCTCAAGGTCATGCTTGATGACCTTACTGCACTGAAAAACCTGTTTTTTTGTAAAATTTCCATGCCTCTTGATTTAGATGTTATATTTGGTGCAAAATTACTTCATTTGAATAAATATTAGTACAACTTTAACACAGTAAACTAAAACATCTTTTGAGATGCATTTAGTTATGCTTATTACTGATTAAGTTCCTTATTCTCAAAATATGAAAATACATATTTTCTTAACATGATAGCTTAACTTCTGGTATCGATACTGGTATTGTATCTTTAAAAATATTGATTGTTTTGTTGAAACCGTTATGGTATTGTGTATATTCGTTTATACATCCCTGTTTGCGGTTAATTTGAAACATTCTTCAGTGTTGATGCACCGTCTTCATCAACTGCGTCAAACATTTTCACTGTTTCGGTGATTTCCATTTCAGTTGAACAATGCCCTGATAAAAAGGAGACTAGAATAGGTAGTTATTTCTGAATTGCTATTTTCAGTATAAATTTTAGATTTTCTGTTAGGTATATGGCTGATTGGTACTTGATTAATATAAAATTTGCATTTTCCCATTGTTTCATTATTACAATGGATTATAGTTACCACCCAACCATAACAGGTTGCAAAATGAGAGGACTCTTAAGTTTTCCTATTTGGAGGTCATTATACCCATTATATCCCTGTGATAGTAACAAAAATTGCCTAGAATCTTTCACATTGAAGACAGTATTTTGATTTATTTGCTTTGCATGAAAGAAATTTGAAATGCCCGAGATTTAAATACTGTCATGTCTGATTGTAGCAACTAGTCCTTAGTTGGAGGTGATTTGACTAGAACTGTCCTCAGTTGGAGGTCTTGTTTATTGATTTGATAAATTCTTACATTTTTATGCATATTTGTATTCAGCATGAAAGGCAACTTACATTTTTATACCCCCGTTTATCTGCTCTCTAAGTCAAAGAGTTTTCATCCGATCTTTACTAAACTTGTTGAAAATGTTTGTTGGCATAATATCTCGGCCAAGTTCGATTACCAGCCACATCACCCAAGGCATTTCTGAATTATGGCCCTTGATTTTTCTAAAATTGGCCAAATTAGCCTTGTCCAATCTCTAAGTCATAGAGTTTTCATCCAATCTTTACTAAACGTGATGAAAATGTTGGTCCCGTAACCTTTTCGTTTCTGATCAATAACTTGAGAACCCCTTGACCTATCATCCTCAAACTTGGTCCACACATTCATCTTGGGTAGCAGAGGAACACTATTGATTTTGGGGTCTAAGGTCAATGTCACAGGGGGGCATTATGTTTTACAAACATCTATAGTTGAGTTAAATTTAACCCAACTACTTTAGGTTGGATAACTTATATCCAAACTTTTATCACGAAACAAAATGTTAACCCTGTGTTAGATTAAGCAATATTTATACAATTGGGTGCTGTCAGATAAACGTTGGTTAATAAAAATTTGCATTAATCATGGAATAATAATATAAGCACCTTATTTAAATGATGAAATTGAACTGTCCCCTTATTAATAAAGATGAAGACTTGTTGGATCAATATGCATACAATAGAAGTAGAAGAATATCTAAATGCCACAGATGACAATGGTTTTTCATGTTGTTGTATCGTCACAACGTCCTCAATTGGAGGTTATTTGAGTAGAATAGTCCTCATTTGTAGGTCATTGTGGGTAGTTAGAAAAGTCTTTATTGTGGATGTTCAGCATGAAAAGCTTCAAGCAGTGTTTTCAGTGTTCTGATGCTTTGCATTGCAGCTGGACAGTCCCATGATGATGCAGGTCCTTCTAATACTGATTATTCTGATGGTGAAACGGGGAGGCATCAAGCTCAGACTGAGCAAGGTACATTACTCTCAGAATTGTTTTTACGAAATTATCTTTCTTTCGGGCTGATAAAATCAGTCCAATTGGCTGACACTTTTTCTGAACTTTTGTGATGTCTGCTAGAATATGTATACGGCCCAACTTGTTTCATGAAAAGTTGCCTAGTGATAGCAATCCAAAGTGTCCCCATTTGGATGTCAGTGTGTGTGCTTTAAAAATTGTTATATTAAAGTATAAATTATGGTGGGGTTTAATCTGTCCATTGAGATGAAGACTGGTTACTTATTGTGTTTTACTCAGTTTGTCTAGCATAATATGAAGAGTTCGTCATAGCATGTAGTCCTCAGTTGGAGGTGGTGCTGTCAACAGTGTGTCCTTTATTCCTGTAAACAGTCATCTTTTCTTTGTTAATAATATACTTTGTAATAAATGACATTGTAATAACAAAAAAAATGTCAAATTTGTTTTAAAATCAGTAACTTGCTGTCCAGCTAAATAATTAATAACATTATATTAAGAAACATTTGGTTCATCCACTGTAGGTTGAAGTCTTCTTTTGACTTTCTGCATATGCTTATTAAGTTTGGCTAGACCAGCTGAACCTCCAAAAATAGAATTTCCGAAATTTGGGCCAAGGAAATATTGGTGGTTGCAACAATTTGTTTATTAAAAAAAGATGGAGTGTTTCTATCATAGCAATTTTTACAAACTTTATCTGAGGTGTTATGAGGATTGTGACAGTAGCTATTATGAGTTACTTGCAGGAGACAAAAAAAGCTTTGCATTTGTTTTGGGAAGAAATAGGCAAGTGACTTACTTGTTCCATTGGTAAGTCTTAACAAACAGGCCTGATCTACTTGCGTTTTCTTATAATGTTATTTTCTTCAGGCCAACGTGAAGCTGTAATATTTGCTGGGATTGGCATAAACTATGTAAGAAGTATATTTATTAGAAATTATACATTTTCATTTTTAAAAGCAGGTTTGATTTCGAAAATCGTTGAAATTAATTGAATTGCTAAGCCTTTTTATTATAAGCTCACCTGAGGCAAAAGCTCAAGTGAGCTATTGTGATCAGGCTATTCTGTCGTCTTCCTTTGTCTGTCAACAATTTATTTTGTGATCACCATGAGGATTGTTAAGCAATCTTCATGAAATTTAGGGATAGATTTTTGGTTTGTACCATTGTCTAGTATTCTTCAACCATGCATGTTTGTTCAAATCAAGCCCCTGAGCTCAAAATTGGCTCCACCAAAGGGATCACATATTTAACATGGACTTTTATACTATGTTGCATTGAGTTAGAATTATGTAAGGCATGTTGCTCAGGTGGGCGCTACACAACCATCTTTGCTCTGTCGTTAAATGGTGTGATCAACGAAGTGTTCTGGATATGGTAATCACCTTTTATTTTTGTACGAATCCCATTAGTGACCCGTTGTTTTGTTCCTATGTACACCAAAGTATTAATGCTACTTAGGAAGCAAGGTTCTTTCTGTGCTTTTTATGCCCCCACTCTGCAAAGGGGGCATATAGATTTGCCCTTGTCCGTCTGTCTGTCCGTCCTTCCGTCCGTCACAAAATCTTGTGTCACTCATATCTCCAAAAGAATATGAGCCAGAGTCATAAAACTTTACAGGAATGTTAACCAGCATATGAAGTTTTGCACCTGGGGTTTCATGTTTGGCTGTGCCCAGTAAGTGCAAAGTTATGGCCCTTGACTTAGTTAAAATATAGCCTACAGAGTATGCAATCTTGTGTCACTCATATCTCCAAAACTGCATGAGCCAGAGTCATTAAACTTTACAGGAATGTTCTGCAGCATGTGAAGTTGTGCACCTGGGGTTTCATGTTTGGCTGTGCCCAGTAAGTGCAAAGTTATGGCCCTTGGCTTAGTTAAAACATAGCCAACAAAGTATGCAATCTTGTGTCACTTATATCTCCAAAAGTAAGAGTCATAAAACTTTACAAGAATGTTCACCAGCATGTGTAGTTGTGCACCTGGGGTTTTGTGTTGGGCTGTGTCCAGTAAATACACAGTTATGGCCCTTGACTTAGTTAGAACATAGCCTACAGGGTATGTAATCTTGTGTCACTCATATCTCAAAAATATATGAGCCAGTGTCATAAGACTTTACATGAATGTTCACCAACCAGTATAGTTGTGCACCTGGGGTGTCATGTATGGTTACGCCCAGTAAGTGCAAAGTTATGGCCCTAGACTTATCACCATAATCAGTACAGTTGTTCACTTGGTAATTTTGATATCCATTCACAAACTATGAGCAGAATAATAGCATTTTCTTTTGTGACAAAGGCTGCAAGTTGGGCATCTGTGTCCTATGGACACATTCTAGTTTAATTTAGAGCGTAAACACTTTCTTAGCCAGGCTGAAGTTTTAGTTTTTTTAGTGAAAATATGCTATTATTTTGCTCATAGTTTGTGAATGGATATCAAAATTACCAATTGATATAACTGTAGGTGAGTATTGTCTATCCAGATTAAACATGTGTCTGATTTGTTTGTCTTAACTGAACTTTTTAAGTTAAGTGATTGCAGAATTTATTCATGGTGACCGTTCTATAATGAAAATCTAGTGCTGCAGGTAGATTGTCTTGATTACTTTTGTCGTTGACATACATCCATGCGATTTTACATTGTGAGGTGGAAAACTAAAACCCAATGGTCACTAGGTTGAATGGCGTTATTACTTTTTCAACATGTGACTTGTGTTTTTAAAAAAGGGACCATTATATTTTTTTGCAAATGTAAATTAAAAAGCTTCACTAAGGTTACATCATACATTTGGGGAATCTTATAACTGTGCACTTTTCTATCCTGCATAAGTGTTGAATGGATTCATATTTTTGCACGAAATTTTCGTGTTTGTCTTCTGTGTACATAGGTAAAATGTCGGTGTTATCAAAATGTCACGGTTGCGTAATCGAAGTTCATTGAACCATGAATAGTATAAATCCACAAAATGCACGAGAATATCGTTCTTTGGAAAGAAATGGAATTGTACATTGTCATTGTGAATGCTATAGCGATCCTTTTATCAAGAAAACACTAAATGGGGCGACTATCAGTACAGCAAAGGGGTATTGCCGTCGGGATGATTGACGCCGGCGTCTCTCAATTAGAGGTAGGTTTTTAGAAAGTGTTGTTGCTTAATAATAAGTTAATTTCTCGATAACTATTTTTTGTTTTAGTTGAAACATGTTCTTCGAGCTTACGTTTCCGTGGGTTTAACGCCATTTTCAACATTGTGTCAGCTATATACGGCGGCCGGTTCACCAATGTACTAACCATTGTACCGCGGCTTCCCGGTAACTAACCAGTATCTAATTAAAACGTTCATGATATAGCTTATAACAAAATATATTTTGCAGGTTGCGAGGCGAATGGGTGTCCATCGTAACACAATCAGAGCACTGATGATAAAGTTCAGACTGACGGGCACTGTTGACAACCTCCCTCGTCGTCCACGCGGTCGGGTAACAAGCGCCGCCCAAGATCGGCAAATTTTACAAATTCATCGCCAACAAAGACGAAGCACCGCTGCTCTAACTGCAAGAGAAACTCGTGGAACTCACGGTCGCTTCATCTGCGCCAGGACTGTTCGTAATCGTCTTCGGACTATCGTCAATATGCGCTGTAGACGACCATACAATGGTATCATTCTTACTTTGAGGCATAAGAACCTAAGAGATCGTTGGGCGCGTCGTCATCGCCGCATTACACAGGCCGAATGGGCTCATGTCCTTTTTACAGACGAAACGAAGTTTCGTTTACATGGAAATGATGGAAGAACACGAGTGTATAGAGAAAGGGGATAACGTTTTAATGACAATTGTGTAACCGAACGTGATAGGTACGGTGGAGCATCGGTAATGGCCTGGGCAGGAGTGGCAGTGCACCATAAATCGAATATTGTTTTAATCGACGCAACTTAAATGCAGCTCGGTACAGGAATGAAATACTTCAGCTTGAAGTATTGCCTATGATGAGAAACAACCGCGGTTTACGGTTACTTCATGGCGGTGCGCCTTGTCATACCGCTAGAGCTACTGTTGCATTTCTGCAGAACATTCACATCAACGTAATGGATATTCCACCTAAGTCACCTGATCTCAACATAATTGAGAACATCTGGGATGAACTGAGTCGACGCGTCTGGAGACACGGTAATGTACCACGCACTCTTCCTGAGTTGAGAGCGAAGATTATACAGGAATGGAACAATATCCCTCAACAGTACATACACCGGTATGTGACATCAATGCGTCGACGTTGTTTAGCCGTCATTCGCGCCCAAGGAGGACATACACGATATTAGACTTTAATAGCTTTACCGCAATATCGTGATTGTGACTTTCTGATTTTACTTTACCTCGGTTTTATCGATTTTGTTTGTTTATATTGAAATGAAATTCATTTAAATATACTCCGATCTCATACCACTTGTCTTAATCATAAATATTGAAAATTTCAGCTTACTAGGTTCAATTGTTACTGAGATATCGGTATTTGAATAGCTGCACAGTTATAAGATTCCCCAAGTGTATATATATATATATCGCTCATGAATTTACAAACCAATAGGTTGATTAGATAAGTGACTGATTAGTGAGTTATCTTAAAAATTAAGTTACTCTCTGGTGTTTGTTTGATGATTATTTGTTTCACATTTACTAAGTAGTCTGATCAGATATTAATTGTATTTCAGATGATATGAGACAACTGTTAAACACTATTGGTGAGAGAGAGCAGCTTGTTAGAACACAAGATACCATTTACATATGCGCAGATGATGAACTCCTTACATCAGGTTGGTGACAAATATTTTTATTTTGCCTTTACTAAAAAAGGATGAGGTGTGTCATGAACATAGGTTCATGCCAGTGAAACAAAGAAGCTGCCAATTGGGATAAATATTTGCATGAACATTGGTATGTGAGTAAAGGGTAGTCAGGCGATGAATAATATTTAAAAATATTATCGCGTAATATAATGTGGTTGATATGGCAACAACACTACAGATAATACATTTAATCTCAATCTTGGCATAACTCAAAGTATTATAGCTACATTTATGAAAGCCTGTATGTAGATAGATAGCAATAAGGAGGGTATACATATCATTTAATTATATTATCTATCAAAAATACTGTTGCTATGGAAAAGGATATATTTTTATGAAAATCAGTAAACAAAACATACATCACACAGGCAAAACACAACAAAAAAGGGGCTACTACATGGGAAAGGTCAACAAAAAGGTAATTGTGGGTTTAATGAATACTGAAAGAAGATTCATTGGAAGCAAGGTTCAGACATAATAGGCTGAAAATAGCAGACTCGCTTTTATTGTGAATGGTAATGAAATGTGCAACACTTTCACGGCCCCTAGCACTGGCTTAAGCAGAATTCTATCTTCATATGGCAAACAAAAGTCTGATCAATGATCCCAAAGGATCAGTAAAAATAACAACCATATTTAGTTTACATTAAATGATATATTTTATTTTATTTACAATATGAAGGTTAATAGACATAACAAGTTAACCTGGATATGCTGGGCAAATAAATCACATTACCTGTATTATTTTACCAATTCCTGTTTTGTGAAGTTTTCACGTACATGTGCAAGAAGCATATAGCAAAGTGTTTTTCTTTCGAAGCAAACTGTTATTGGTCAACTGACTCCTTCTTATGGGTCACAATTTGCATTTAACTAATATTGCATTGTACATAAACCAACTATTAAAAATAACCGCTTTGACAATGATTGCAGAGGCAATGCCTTATTTCATATCCATATTGAAACTGGAAACTGGAAACTGTTTCTGAGATTATTGTATGCCTTTCAGATAACTGTGTCCCAAAGGAATGGATTTTCCAGTGCATAACTGATGGAGCTGTGTTATCAACCAACCTTTTCCATAGGAAGAACAGAACATGTGAGCCTAATTATGTTAGTGAAAGTGATGCGGAATCATCTGTAGTCAGTTTTAAGGGTCTGAAAGAGGTGCCCATTATAACAATTCAAAATCTGGACAAAAAGCATCTAAACGGCTCTGCTGTGTCTTTTGTGAGGTACTTACAACAAAACTTGCCAGGCATTTAGAAAGTAAACATTCCAATGAACTTGAAGTAGCGCGGGCTTTAAGTTTTCCAAAAAAGTCATCGGAGAGAAAAAAGGCATGGGCACAGTTAGCAGACAAGGGAAGCTATGCCCATAACTCAAATGTGAAAATAAAAGGTTATGGGGTCCTGATCCCAAAGTACAGACCTAGAAAAACCAAGGTAGATAGAGAATATTTGTCATGAGAGTTCTGCAATGCAGAGATTGTTTCTACAGCTATGTGGAAACATCACAGAGCCTGTCCAGCAAAGCCTGCATATGTAAAGGTGATGCTCCGGTAAAAAATCCAGATTATTGCTACCTACTGACTCCAATTGTTCTAAGGAATTCAGGAAAAATGTTCTGAACAAGATGAAGATTGACATTATTACTGTAAAGGTAAAAGCGGATCCCCTTATCATTCAGTTTGGTGAAAGAAAATATGAAAAAACTGGGAAACATGCCCATACACACCAGTATATATTCCAGAATGTTAGGGTGTTAGGTAGACTTTTGTTAGCTTTTTCAGCGATTGACTCTAGTATTACAAAGTTGTCTCAGTGCTTATCAGCACAAAAATGGGAACTGCTTCTTTCGGCTGTAAATATGTTGCAGACTATGATGAACTTTCACAAACCTTCAATAAACGAACCCTTGCACAAAAAAATTGGTCACTATATAAAAAAAATGTGCTAAGATCATGATAAATAATTCCCGAAAACTGGGAGACTGTGAAACAGCTGAAATCATGAAAATCTTTCTTGACATACATGAAGACGAATGGACAGAGAGAATTGGTAGCAAGGCTTTAGAGTCACAGAATGAGACTGTAACAAAGTCCAACGTTTACCATTGGTTGAAGATGTTGTAAAACTAACCAGCTACATCAAGAAACAAGTCCAGCAGACCATTGAGGCAGCAGACTCGGATGAGATAAAACATACCAAATTATCCCAACTTTGCCTTGCACAGATCATTCTGTTTAATCGGAAAACATCTGGAGAGGCACAAAGACTGACAAATGATGCATATACAAAAAAAACGGCAGCTGACATTAATGTACACAGAGAATACTACCGTCTGCCTCAGAGTACTCTAGAAATCGCAAAGGTTCAAAAGTATTACATGCCCTCAACTCGGGCACCATAGGAAGTCTCAAAGGGAAAAACCTTGATGAGATTGATGCAATGGAACCATTAGGTATATATATATTGTTCAATGCATCATAGATGTGTTTTTAAACCACCTCTACTTAACACCAGTTAATGTATTTTATTAAGTGAAATGTGCTCTTCTCTAGGATCATTTTCATATTTTTATTATGGAATCAACTATTTTTCTTCTTCTGAAACAGTACCCTTTACGACACTTATAACTACTAACATTTCAATAACATATTATTTTACTTTAGAGCCCTGCCAAAGTCAACCGTTTTTTATAAGATTTTAAATACGAAACTGCGCGTGTCCCAGTGCTGGGCACCAATCAATTTGTCTTCTACATAGATATTGCCCTTTTCTTAGAAACACGTTTTCATAAATTTCTTCACAGATTGTACTGAGAATATATCTGAGAAGTATTTAAAATCTTAAGAGTTTTTATTAAATAATAACAAAACCATTAAGTTCAGTTAATTCCTAAACATATATCGTGTTAAAAAATAATTTGAAATGTCAAATATTCAAATTACCTCCCTTTCAATTAGAGAAAGAGTGTGTTTGTTTGCTAATCTTATTAATTCAAATGTGTTTACAAATGTATGTATTTTTAAAAATATTTTCATCATTATTATCTACCGCTTTAGCCTTTTGACACATGTAATTTAAAGCAAATAAACATGCTTATTTAGGGGACGTAGAGCCAATTTTAACTTCACTATGTTTAATCCTATGGACTCATTAGAGTACTTATAGGTGCCGGGTAGTGTAGTGCTTACTCAAATGCTGACGTGTCAACAAACAAATCCCAAAAATAAAATTGAAAAGTATTTGTTGTATTTATTTATTCATTCATATGAATTAATAATGCACATGTATGTAAAATAATGTTCAGATATTGTCAAATTATATTAAACTATCACATCTGCATAAATTAAATGATCAATTAATATTGATTGTCGACAGCAGATAAAAAATTTCCTGTTCAATGACCATGTAATTATGCACATGTGACAATTTAATAGAATAGGACAATGGTTAGATGTCACGGATGTTTAAATTAATTTATAATACAAAGTGCTATTTGACAGCTTCATTGAGTTGTTTAGTGTAAACTTTAGGTTAATGCACTCATTTTAAATGCAGAATTCATTTTCTTGCAGAAGCGGAACAATCTAGTGATGAGGATGATGATGACTATAACAATGATGATCATGCTGACTATAACAATGATGATCATGCTGACTATAACAATGATGATCATGCTGACTATAACAATGATGATCATGCTGACTATAACAATGATGATCATGCTGACTATAACAATGATGATCATGCTGACTATAACAATGATGATCATGCTGACTATAACAATGATGATCATGCTGACAATAGTCGTGCTAGTGCCTCTGTTTATGAAGACATGCCAAGCAGCACTGCTACAGAAGAACCAACTGATAGTTCTTCATGCACCTCTGATAGTGATGATGACTACAGAATTCCAAACAAAAGACTCTCGAGTAAGAAAAATATTGTTTTCTTGTTAAGGTGTGATGTAATATACATTTTCTAGCTGATTTCCAGCTTTATACCTAACATCTCTTGTTAACATTTAGTCATCGCTTGAGACAAATGATGGCAATATTTCATAAGGGATGCATTACTATGCTTTACTGTGGTTTGTCACCTCTTGAACCTGTCTAGCTTGAAGTTTGACTTGTCCTTACTGTTTTGACTATTACATAGAAATAACTATTCTATGCCTGTCACAGGGTTCCCATGCTTCCTGAAAAACTGGAAAAGGCCTTGATTCTTTCATGTAATTTTCCAGACTGGAAAAGTCCTTGAATTTAAAAGAAAGAGCAAAAAAACAGGAAAAAGTCGTGAATTATGTATTTTATGGACATTCACAATATTATTGCTTTAAAAAAACTCACTTTAAACAGATAACATAAAGCGGCTTTGCAAGCCTTGGAAAACTCACGTCGGAGTGAGTTCAACATTTCCTTGTATATATATTCATAATTTGAAGTTTAATACTTAAATCTTCTTGGAATAAGTTAGATTGAAAGACATGTTGAATGAATAAAATAGCAGTACAAATTGTGTTTTGGTCCTTGTATTTTGTGAAAATACTCTTGAAAAGTCCTTGAATTTTTTTCTGGGAATAGAGTGGGAACCCTGCTGTCAAAATGACTAGGTTAGACAAATTGATTGCCGTTGGCTGATTTGAATTTTGAAGTGGCTCTTAATAGCTTAGGTCATATGGCCAATCCAGCTCTTTCCTGGCGGAGGAAGACCCCAGATACTCAACGACTTTCTGCAGGGCAGCTGGTACCTTCCTAGGCAAATTGATATAAATAATCTTTTTTAGAAAGAATTTTAATTAGTTCTCTAGAGATGTTTTTTATTGTCATTTGTTTGGGTGTGCTTATTCAGAAGCAACATGCTGGTTAGATGACCGTCAAGCTTACACAAGCATTTTCTAGCGATCAAGATTTACGGGATTATACAGTGAATTGTTGTCAACAAAAAGTCTATATTTATGTATTTAAGGTAAAAAAAGGAAGGTTCGAGTTAGAACACCTTGGAGCAAGGAAGAAAAAGATGTTGTGGAAAATGGGCTTAAACAGTGCTTTAAACTAAAAACTCTGCCAAAAAAGTTAGAATGTTCTGAACTAATAAACCAATATCCTATTCTTGCTAGACGATCATGGATAATGGTCAAAGGATACGTCAGAACTAGGCTATCGGCCATGCAGAGGTCTATTCAAAAGGCCGACAAATAAAAGAAAAGTTGCAAAACTACAATTGCAGTGATTTCATTTTTACTCTCCAAAAGTATATGAGACTGAGTCATAAAACATGACAGGAATGATTCAAAATAGTATGTGCAGTATATATACACATTACAATGTACAAGAACAGGCTAATACTATTATACACCAAGCTAGATACATGTGCTGTGGATTCAAGATAGTATAAGCTACTATCGCGCTTGTAATGTTTAGACTAATTCATATATTGTACATAAGGTTGATTCAAGATAGTATATGCTATATTCGTACCTGCAAATTTATACAATTTCAAATGTATGCGAAAAGGCTCATACATATATTTATCCAGAATGAAATACAAGTGCTGTTGATTCAAGAAAGTATATTCCATTATATGTCTGAATGTTTTAATTTAAGCGAGAACGATATAATCATCTTTACCATTGCTGAAATGACGTCACGTCCAGGCTATATTACACATGTGTAATATATCATAATTCGTAATAGTTATATTATAATGATAACATGCATTGTCATGTGATAAATAGTATTGTTAAGGGTATATCCTATGGAAAGTTGGTATTACAATGTGGATAATCGACTTGTCTTAATACTATATATTACGATGTTGGCAAATCGACCAACATCCTTCAATAGAAGCAACATGTAAACAAATATTTATATGGTATTTTTCATCTATTACTTGTTATTGCACAAATTCGTTCACAGACATGTAGACAACCTGATAGTCTAACTTTATGTGTATTTAGTTTGACACAAAAGGGCAAAACTACCATTTTTATGTATGTTATCGCATACAGACAAGGTATACATTGCTAATTGATGTTAAGATCTTTGTTTTAATAAACCTATCAAACTTCTGGTTCTAAATGAGTATTACAACACAAAATGTATGATTTGAATTTTGACTTTTACTTGTAAGTAAATACGCAATATGTTTAATCTCTTTTTTGCGCTTGTTTAGCATGTACATTTTAATGATACAATGTCCAATTTCATTCAAAATGATATTAAGTGGTAGGTAATTGTTATCTGATATCTTTAATACAATTATTATATAATATAAGGAACATACATTATGTGAGTCTACAATTTTCAAACACATTTTATGTTTGTCCAAAATTCATTAAGACAATAACATTATATAAAAATGTTCATAATTTTCTACTGTATTTCAAACATGACAGTTTGGTGAGGTGAACATTTTCCATCTGTAGAGGTTTTGGTTAGTTGCTGTTGCTTATAAGTTAAAATCTACATTAGGCAATTTAGGACTTTCCGATTATTGGGTTGCAAATAATCCAAAAGTTTTGTATCCACGAATAAAACAAAGATTAATTGACCAATATATTAAAACGTGGAGAGCAAATATTAATAATTGTAGTCGGCTTAACTATTATTGTCAATTTAAAGATTCACACAGTTTCGAGCCATATCTTCAAAACATCCAAAATGATCTACTTAGAAAATGCTTAACTAGAATACGCCTTAGTTCACATATGCTAGCTATTGAAACAGGACGATTTAGTATTATACAAAGAGAGGACAGACTATGTTTATATTGCAATAATAAACAAGTTGAAACAGAATTTCATTTTTTAATGATCTGTCCTAAGTACCAAAATATACGATCCATTTTTCTAAAACATTGTGGAAACTTTCCAACGGTAAACAAATTTGTTAATTTATTGAATTCTAAATCTAAAAAAGTTCAATTGACTTATTTATAAAAAACGCATTTAACATTAGAAAGAACGGAGAAATTTGATGTACTGTATGTATGAATTATTTTTACATATTCTATCTGTCTGCACAATGATATTTTGATGTAATTAAAATTGTATATGTATGTATGTACGATGAAAGTAGTTAAATTGTTAATGTAATATTATTGAATTGCACTAATAATTGTGTATATACGTATGTAATATCTTTGAGAATATTGTACCCATGTTTTGCATGTGCTGTTGTATATATTGTATTGTTTAGGCCAATGACAATGCTTATTGTCGATATGACAATAAACTCGAGTTCTGTTGAGAGTTGAGTTGAGTTGTTAATCTATGAATAGATTTATATTTAAACTGTTTCACTCTGTTATTTCAATTTCTTTTCAAAATGAGGTAAAAAGCAGAGAAGTCGATATTTCTTTTAAATAGTTTTCCCAATATATTGTATATATACATAAATGTATGAAAGATCTATTTTATTGTTAATTAATACATTGTAAATATGTTTATTTGTCATTTGCACAAAGTCAATGTTATAGTTATTAGGTATTACTATTTTTAGAGCAATGGGTTTCTGTTCTGGAGGTTGACTTCTGTTCTAGACTAGATTGTATTTTGGTTGTATTTTAGCTGAATACATGTCTACTAACAGAGATTCAGAAATTCTTTGAAGTTATAGTTCTATTTTTGTTTGTTATTCAACTATTTTGACTTGGAATTTTATTTTATGTAATTTGTGTAACACTGTTCATGCCACAATAAGTCCATATGAGCCCCCCTGTACGATTATCAACCTCTTCTATAAGTGACGTCATTTCCAGAAAACGTCACATGTGACGTCGCTATGTACTTACAGTAAGCAATATTTGCTCAACATAGCAGTTAGAAAACGAAGTGACCATATGGAGTACATAGTGTTTCCTGCTTGCAAATAGTGTAATCACATGTTGCGTTTTCTTGAAATGACATCAATTACAAGAGACTTTAGAGGTTGTAAATCCCACAGTAGTGCTCATATGCAATTGTTTTCTTAATAGAAAGAACATACGTGGAGTATCAATAAGAACGATGAAAGTACTGGTTTTGTATTAAACACTCAATGGTGTCTCGAAAAACAGAATAAATGAATTTTAGTACAAAAGTTTTATAAAATTAGTTTTCATTTAAAAATAACATTTTATACAATGTTTGGGATTGAAACAACTAAGTTAAGTCGTATTCAGATGAGTATGTAATGATAATCAAGTTAAAGAGAAAAACAGACTTTAATCAGAGTTGGTTATTAAAAATTGTATAGAACATAGAATCAACTTGGTTTTGCCTTCAGTAGTACATCAGATATGATGTTGTTTGATTAATTTTAATGAAATAGGTTGCATTTTGCCAAACACATTAAAACTTGCGTATACAATATTTGAGATATAAATTGTCATTGTAATATAATTATTATTTTCATACATGAAGTTGTCTAATAAAAGAAACTAGATAAGTGTACTTTTTGACTTTTATGTGTCCTTAACACCTATAGCTATATATTTTTTATTTTGTGTTTGCATATAATTTGAAAGCAAATGCAATATATACTGAAAGAAGATTCATCGGAAGCAAAGTTCAGACATAGTCGGTTGAAAATAGCAGACTCGCTTTTATTGAGTCTGTTCGTGAATGGTAATGAAATGTGCAACACCTTTCACGGCCCTACCACCGGCTTAAGCAGAAATTCTATTTTCATATTGCAAACAAAAGTGTGATCCATGATCCCGAAGGATCAGTAATCGTACAGGGAGACATCTCTAATTGGAGACTGCTGTTGTGAACGTTAATATATACTATACAAAATAAGAAACTTCCGCTAAGTTTGCTTGAACAAAGCTGGATGAAAACAAAGCGGGGGGAATCATTGTTATATATGCGTTTAAAAAGTGTTCCATTATGCATCGTTTGGTGCAAAAATGATGGCCAAAGGTTAACAGAAAATGGGGGAAATTTTGACCAAGTGAGGTAGGGGTTAAAAACAAAAATAACACTTAATAACAGGTATGACCAACTCTGGAGTTGACCACTGCAGTGCATCGCCTAAGAGACGTCTAGTAAGACTTCCACGTGAAGAGCGTGTACTGATTTACTGTGCGCACATTCTTATTCGTAAGATCGATGTCATACATACGAACGCGTTGATAAAACGGTCGTAAGTATTTTCGCAAGAACATTCTTACGAACATTTCGTATCTTACGAACGGCCCCTATGTGTACAAATCGGAAGTTTCTTTTTTGTTCTGTATATACTAAAAGGAGAATCATTGGACGCAAGGTAGTATATTGAAAATAGCAAACTCACTTTTATTGAGTCTATTAATGAAAGGTAATGCAATGTGCAGCATCTTTCACGGCCCCTAGAACCGGCATACACACGTGTGATCATTGATCCCTAAGGATCAGTAAAAGTAACAACATGATGGAGTCAAAGTACGGGAAGGCATTTTACTGACTTCACACTGCACTTGGAGACCACTTGTGAAAGTTAATACATCGTATATACTGAAGGAGATCCATTGGAAGCAAGGTTCAGTAGATTTGTATATACGTATGCAATTGTTTTTTTATTTTACTTTTTGGTATGCATGTACTCATATTAACGAAAAACGGGTCTTTATTAACATTAGTAAGACAAGGTTCAATGTTAAAAGTGAAGATATGCCGTTGTAGGTTATTTTAACTTTTATACAGTACTGGACAATTAAAACTCACGGTAATATCAATTTTTAGCCTTAAACCTGTTCATACAACATGATATTCGAGCGCTGTCTGTGCTCCAAACCAAAAGTTGATACCGACACTATTATGACAATTGTTGAGTCTAGTTTGTGCCACCTCATTAAAATGATTTATGTACATTATCGTTATTAATTATGTCTCTCCCAGTGCATACGGGGGACTTTGTTTTTACACAGTCCGTTACACTTCCGGTTTCCGCTAAATAACCGGAGTTCAATATGACCTAGAGTCTTCAAACTTCATAGGATGATTGGACTCCTTGAGTAGATGACCCCTACATGTCACGTAAAGCTTACCTTACCGAAACGAAATGTAAGGCAAAACAAGTGATCTACAGATACATGATGATGGCAAAGACCTATATATAGCAACTGCCCATAGTAAAGCAAGCTTACTGACTATTGAAAGTATTCAAACAAGCTTTCGCACAGCTAAAGCTATATGTACATTATGTAATGCAACACCATTATTACTAACAGCGAGACTCAAAATTAACATACACTGGTCTATTGTACTCATATATATAAGTTTACCATACTCGCTATATCCAACACGGTCTATACAGACATGCCACATGGGGGAACAGCGTTTTTTTCAACAACGCTAGGAAGCAACCAGTTGTTTTCGCCCTGCCCTGTATCTTCTAGCATTCTGGTCTGACAAGGAAATACCACATTCCGTCGGAGTATTCCATTCCATACAGTTTTTGTCGGGAAAGTCGCATCCAGTATTTACATGTACATATAAATATGATCTGACAACCGGTATTTTGTTCAAAAGTCTGTAAATATCAGGAATAAAACCTGAAGATTGTCTGTCACCATTAACAAATCTTATTAATCTATGCACAAAAACTGAATGAATTAAAGTCTCTATTGCGACCGGATTAAAACATGTTAGAGAAAGATTAGTACTAGTGCTCTGTACGAACTGTTGCATGTGTTTAATGCAGAAGCGATGGGCCCTCTCTAGTTTATTGATATCCTTGTCGGAATACGATGACCAAAATGTATATTTTGGGTTAATATTTTTCCCATTGAAGCTTCAATGCAATATCAATGTGTTTATGTAATTTACTGGGGGAAAAATCACACAATGCATATTTTTTATAAACAATTAAGTGGAGAGGGGTCGAAATAAAAATTCCAGAAAAATGTAAATTATCACACAAAATTTGGAAACAAGAAAGTACTGACTGAGTCATTATATAAGAAGCATCAGTAACCAGTGTGACCGCCATTTTTACGAATGCATTGGAGAATACGTTGCCTCGTTGAATTTACGTAACGTTGTATGACCGCGTTTGAAATACGTTGCCATTCTAACACAAGTGCATTTCGGAGGTCATTTATGGTATCAATTTGATACCTGGACCTGGCTCTCCCACCCAATTCATCCCATATGTGTTCTATTGGATTCAAGTCTGGGGATACAGCGGGCCAAGGCAATACGTTAACATTATTTTGAGCAAGGAATTGTGTAGTTATACGCGCCTTATGAGGCGTTGCATTGTCATGCAGGAAAGTGCAAGGTTCGTTATTTTGCATGAATGGTATCATTGTATTGTTTAAAATATTGATATAACCTTGAGCATTGGATTTCCTTGGATAATGACCAGATCAGTTTTCAGATTCCCCATTATCCCAACCCAGACCATAATACTGCCACCACCAAATATGCCTCTCTCCTGAATACAACAATCTGCAAGTCTTTCATTTCTACGACGATAGATGCGTATTCGGCCATCTGCATGGCTGACAGTAAACCGTGACTCGTCGCTAAAAAGTATCGATTTCCACTGGTTGTGCGTGAAATGCAAATGACGTGCAAGATCGAGTAGTGTTGTACCGGTTCGCAAGATTATGAATAGCCAGCCAAAACGCTCGAAGTTAGCGTCACAAATAATTGTATTGAACGCCTCGTTTTTATTCTGGTTCCCTGCCTCAAAAACAGTAAAGGCAGGGAACCAGTCTAGCATTCATTTGGCAATTTGGTTCCCTGTGTGCAGTCATTGTGATACGGTGGGGCAGGGATACAAAGTGACTGTTAGCCGTAACTGAACGCAGTGATAGGCTCAAATATTCGCGTGCTACCTCCGAGTTGCGATAGCCAGTGATATGAAACGTTTTTCGCTAACGCGCCGGTCAATAGCAATACTCGCCGACTGTTTCGCAACGTTTTGGAACGATAGCCGTAACTGAACGCAAGGCTGGTTTCTCAGATCTTCATGCAATTGATTTTTTTAACAAATTCAATAGTTTTATCTGTGCTAAGCAGCAAATGATTACTTGTCAGTGTAAAACATGTGAGTGAAACCAATGTTGCTGCGCACATGCAAAGTAAGGAAAACTTTTTCCTGTTTGGACGCATGAATATACCGGCGATTTTTAAAACAATTGCATAATCGTTATCTGCAATGAAATCGTGATACACATGTGTAACACTTACAACAACATACATTGTATATACTAACAAAACAAATATTCAAAAAAATAAAGTGTAAAGTTTTCATTTTGGGTCAGTGTATATACTTTTGTGAATGGTTTAGTAGGACGTTGTACTGCGACAGTACAGAGATGTGACGTCCGTGGCTGGACTAGTCGAAATACAACCATAATGCTTTTCTGACAATTATCTAGTTTCTGATAATGCCGAGGCTAAATTTTGAAGAGTTTTTGGGGGCGAACGCAAGAACAAGTCGCTAGACGTTTCAACGTCTCTCATTTGACAATATTATATCTCATTTGACGTGTCAGAGACACGGGAACGTTTGCCGATAGGCCACGTTCTGGTAGACCGCGTGTAACGTCAGTAGGGCATGGTAATTACATACGTCAAGATTTGAGGCATAATTATCCATGAAATACTGTCTAATTAATCATCAATTCTCTTGAATGACCAAATTTGCGAATGACATTGTTCATTTCTACTTTTGAATCACAGAACACTGAGTTAGAATGAGGCGTTTCTTTTTGTCGTCAGTATATTTACAGCAGTCACGCTGTTCAGATGTGAAGTAAAATTCACTCGATAAAATCATATGGTTGACACGCACGGATTTCACGAAAGAATCGTGAGCAGGTACATGAACTTAACAATGGGCTGAATAAAATTGTACGAGTTTCGGTTGGTTGGATTTGTCGGTCAGAGTACATGTACATTTCTGACGTTTCCCCCAAATGTAAACTTGGTAACGAAATTAATGTAGATTTTCGATGAGGCGTTTCTTTGTGTCGTCAGTATCTCGTCCAGATGGTATAGTACGTCGTGCCTCGTTAGCCACGCTTGCATCTCGGCCTTCCTTGTCGCCTTGGTTGGACACTTGTCTATTTGGACATTATGGTAAGAGGTGATGTCCTCCACAAGCACCGATCTTGATGGCAGGTTTGGAATAAGGCGTTCTCGAAGCCATTTAATGAAGTTTTGTGAGTTCATATCATGGTAATAGTCACTAGTCCGTGAGCTCGCCATAAAACTTAACAGGGCACCTGGAACAAAAGCAGCCTCTGACCCTATGCACGATTATCAGTCGATCGCCCTTGCTGAATGGCGCGCTTTGACTGCCAATTGCGTGGATCTGTTTGTGACATGTTGATGTACGTCTCGTCTGTATAAAAAATGTGCTACATGTAGCGTAAATAAGAGAAAATGGTTTCAATAAAACAGAAGTAAATAATGACCTTACATTTAGTTTTTTCGTATATCGAACATCGCTTGTGAGGAATATTATAATTGAGAAAAGAAATAAGCTATAAGTCAATTAAATACTAAGTCACATGTGGATTTTATGAAATCGCTTTACAAATGTTGACGGGCTGGTATCTCCTCCGCTACGTATCGTGATTATCAATCGCTAATAATTAACTCTTATTCTGTTCCATCCTCTCTATATTTCCCGATTTTGTACAGGAACTGGGTCCTTGTGACAACCTACCTGGCCTTTCCATTGGAACTCTCCGGTTGCTCTGCGTTTTCGTCCATGAAAATCCCAACTGATGTAATTTTCCCCGGAGATGTTCCCTGCGGCCCTTGTAGCCTATTTTCTCCTTCAGGGCCTCCCTCAGATTCCGAATGGTCGACAGCATCTTCCGGTAGCTATATGTAGTCTCCAAGTGCACTTTTCATTTTCTTAAACTGTCCTTTGACCAGGTCATGTATTAGCGTTATAAGGTCGGGACGAGATTGGGGTTTCCTGTCCACAGTTTGTTTCAGGGCGTGGTTCCTTGACTCGCAGTTATTGTTTGTTCAGTTTTTGATAATATTGTTTTCCCTCTGTGGGTCATTAACCTTTCGTTTAAGGATTGTCACAAACATTCTGTTGAAGTACTATCGACATTTTAATGCAACTCCTGCCATCATCAATGTCATTGGCCACATAATCATACTTTAGCGAATCATTTCCCAGCCCCAAATAAGCGGGTTAATACATTTTGTTTTTGGTCCTTCGTCACTGCGTCGACTGTCAAAGCATGTCTGATATTTTCATCCAACAGTCTTGTGCACAGAACGTGTGTCGCGTAGGGAAAGACAGATTCGCTGACATTAACAAGAGCCTTTTCGTCGTCAGAACCGATGACCAATTTAGCATGAGGAACGTCATATAATTTGAGTTTTAGCTGGTATAAAAATTAGACTCGAAATCGCTGTTGTCATGTATGTATGAAAATAGGGCATAGGAAAATGGGATTTCGACTTGTTCTTTGGTTATCTACATTAAGTTCTTTGTAGCAATTCATAGTGACGCACATCTTGCAAAGCAAAAACGTCTTTTACGAGTCCAACATATGGTCTTTAGATCATTAATTTGTTCGTCTATGAAAAGTATTATGCTGGGTGTCCGTTCACCGGTCTGAATGACTGATCTGACAAACGGATCACTTTCTGTCACAAAGTTTTCTATGTGTCGCAATTGGTCAGCAAAGTTGTCTTAATGTCTGTCTTATTTGCGATATTTTTGTCTGTAACGGTACTGTTTGTCGTGTATAAAAAAGGATGTGAAGATAAAAACAGGATGTGAAGATAAAAAACAGGATGTGAAGATAAAAAACAGGATGTGAAGATAAAAAACAGTTTGAAATTATATTTGTACAATTTTATAACGCGTGTGTAAATTGTAACAGCAATTTTTAAAATATAAAAAAAATAATTAGGACCGGGACTAAAGAAGTAGGACCGGGTAACAGGAACCACAACATTAATTTTCAAACGCCAAACAGGCAACCCGCCGAGTACAAATCAGTCTCTTATAGAAGCAATTCAGTCAGTCCGCTTATCAGCTTAGGCATGGTCTGTGTCAAGGAAAACGGTCTCAAATTGCTAGGTAGGGTCGGGACATTTAATAAGCTAATTATTGCTGTCAAAAGGTGAACATTGGCATTTACAAAATATATCTATATCTAGAGTTGAAAATAATCTCTATGATCGTGTTGTTTTGCAAGTTAGGGTCATGGTCCCGTTTCATAGTAATCGAAGCAGAACAAACAGACAAGGATTCACATCTTCATCTGATGCTGATCAATCCTGCGAGGTTTGGTTTTAAATCAATAAGCGCCAACTGATAAAGCGCGGATAAAATAATAGAGGACGGACAGACGGACCCACAGACGCAGCAGAAAATAACAGTATTATTCCCGAAAAACACACTTTATGACACAAGTATAAGATTGTAGAGTCTTCTCATATAAATTGTAATTGTACACGCGCTTTTATTGATGTGAAGTATACACTTTTAAACTGACCAAAACTGACACCTGCAAAATCACGTGGATATCGAGGACAACCATAGAAACTCTGTATACATTGTGTACATTGCAGAAAGCTTTAGTTATTGTTTGAGAAAACCCCTCGTAAAATTGTCATTTTCGTCGGCATCCGACATCGGCATCACCATAAACCGGTAATGTCTATTTGTCAGTCAGTTTGTTCACAATCTGGTGAGGTTTCATTTTCCACGTCAGTTCCGTTATTTCGTCCATGACATTTGTTGGGATTTTGTTTTACCTGTCGTCGAATTACCATGTGGAGATAGACCTGGGAAATGTCCTGCGTACTCAAAGACTGGTAATTTGCTAAGGTGACCTGAAACCCGTTTTGTGTACGTCTTTTATGGATGTTGCATAGTATATCTGTACATGAAATATCATGGTTCCGTCAGCCTGTGGATCATATGGGATGTTGTCAATTTGACCTTTAGTCTTCTTCCTGTAACAAAACAAATTGTCTTGTAACCAGGTCAGTCTGAAGCTACTACCAAACTTCCCGTAAAAGGTTCTCAGAGATGTCCCTTTTGTAGTGTCCCATATGCCACAGTCGTCTGGAAAGTGACTGTTTGCAGTACTGTCAATTACGTAGTAAACGTTGTCATTGACACCCCCTGGTATTGCCTTATTACCCATCATCCCTGATGTCAATAATTCAATTGTTTTGTCCGTAATAAAGAAAACACTTATAAAACTACCTGTCGTTTCGTCGTTTATACGTCATCGGTCAAAGTCTCAGAATCGTCATCAGATACAGAAGTTATATCATGCACAATAGAAGATGTAAAGAAAGTATCTACTTCAACATTTTCACTATCAGTTTCACAATTGATCTGTCCTGGACTCTATATATAACTTAATCGTCATAAAATCTACCGACTCACATTCGATTTCACGTCAATATTTACAACAAACCGTCTGTCTACCAAAGGCACGAAGTGATTGATTGAAATATTCTCATATTTTCCAGGAACTGAAGCCGAATACCACATTAAGGAAATAGGCCAAGCGGTGTCTTTCACACTTCTGCCTTTCACTACTCGTGTGAATGCATCAGACAGTTCATTATTAGTGTGTGATGGGAAGTATGATCTGATAGGTAAAGCCAGAGCTGCACTCAATGCACAGATGTGTCTCGTTTCAGAGTAAGATGATTACTGAATGGCATCACTGACCAGTTTGTCATATGAACTATTCTAATATCATTCAAAATGTTATTATCCTTCCTTTTGGTTTCATAGCTATCGGAATTTAAAGCCTGAGCAAAGCATGAAATTCCTGGGAACCAGTGGGTGCCAGCGAAACTGCTCTGTACAAGCAATTCCCATCCCCTGCTGTTTTCAATGGCGAGTATTCATTGATCGAATTGGAACAAACTTATGGATAATACTGGTAGCAACCAGATCAATATCACATAAACTATATAACTGCTCACTGGTTCCTGCGTATTTTGTAGGTAGCCAGTAGTTTCTGTTCAGTCAGGGTTTTGCTTGCAAGGGCTTTCCTACGACCAGTCAATCTCGCACTCGGCAATCCGTAAGAAAAAAAATGTTCCCGGTAGCGCCATTGACCGATTTTTCGTGTTTCTCAAACATGACTTTATTTCACTATTTACTACAACTGGTGTTAAGTGCTGTGTGGCGGATGTAAACATTCGCCCCGTACTTCGACCAAAGTGTACCTTAACATAAATTTATATATGATAAATTTACACGAAAGTGACGTCAGGTCGCTGTGGTTTAGTGGTTAGCATAACGGACCGGTAATCCGTAGACCTGGGTTCGATTCCCGGTAGTGCCATTGACCGATTTTTCGTGTTTCTCAAACATGACTTTTATTTCATTACACAACATGTGTTTAAAATGTGTATCGTACGATGTCTCTAAAAATCGGTTAATCTCAGAATTGCTTGTTTTGCACGTGGACCTTGTGCACACTAAAAATGGTTCGATAAAGTGTAAACAAGCGTGTCACATTCTACCTTAGCTAACGCACTTCTCAATTCACAACTGAAATCTGATGTAAACATAATGCCAAGATTGTCAGAGGCTGAACAAAATAGAGCTATCGGGGTGTTGCAAGCGGGCGTATCCGTCGTTGACGTCAGTAGCTAGGACGTTCAACTGTGGTAGGGGCACAATTCATGAACTCACTAGACGTTTCAGGTTGACTGGTTATGCACATGATCTTCCTAGGTCAAGAAGATGAAGAGCAACTAGCCAGCGAGATGACCATGTCATTGTCTTGACACACCTACGTAACAAGTGTAAACCTGCGATATTGACGGCACCTGTGTATATAATGTTTGTTCACAAACCATGCGCAACCGATTGCGTGAACAAAATCGCCCTATTAGAGCACGCCGTCCATATACAGGGGGTATACTGACATTACGCCATTGCCAGGTTCGTATACACTGGGCACGTAGGCACCGACACTGGCGACGCCGAGATTGGAACACAGTTTTGTGTACAGAATAGTCCAGGTTCAATCTCAGTCACGCCGACGGCTGTCAACGTGTTTACCGCCGTCAATTTGAGCGATTTGTCCCTGTTTGTGTCAGACAGCATGACAGATTTGGAGGCGGTGGTGTAATGGTGTGGGTGGGATCACGGGGGGACAAAAGACCAGACTCATTGTCATTCGTGGAACTTTGTTCGATTGAATGCTCCTGTTGATTTCAACAAGGCAATGCCCGTCCGCATGTTGCAAGGGTTACTTGTAATCATTTAGCCGCCGTCAACGTAATGCGATGGCCAGCCATGTCTCCGGACATGAATCCTATAGAGTACATCTGGGATGAGCTGGGCAGACGTGTACGCCGTCAATATGTGCTGAATAACATTAATGACTTGAATCATGCCCATCGTAACGGAATGGAACAACATGCAAAACCGCCTTATTCAACGGTTAGTCAATTCAATGAGAAGACGCATAGAGACAATCATCAGAGCCAGAGGTATCCATAACCGGTATTAATTTTTAAAAACTACGAAAAAATAACAAAAAATGCCGGGAAAATGAATATCTCTAATTTCAAAAACGCATCAATTCACTGACGCAGTTACAGGAAATTCCATTTACCACCCCTCTCATAAAAAACCGTCTTTAAATATTGATAAAATGCATGGGTACGATTGTAAGGCATGTTTGTGTCCAGAAAACATCAAATCTTAATGCCTAACCAATGATTATATAGTTACTTAATCTAGAAAATAGGTAAAATATACTGTCAGGTTTCTTTTTTGGTTGAGTATAGTAATTTTAGATGATTAACCTTATCAAAACCTTTACTGAAATCTAGTAGAACTAAGTCGGGTTGCTTTCCTTCGGACATACTTCGTGATAAATCATCTATAAGTTGTAAAAGTTGTGTCTCACATGATCGTTTTTCTCTGAAACCATGTTGTAAGTCTTGAAGGATGTTTTATTAAAATGAGCAGTTATGTTAGAAGCTACAAAATGTTATAATATATATGTCAGCGATATCGGTCTGTAGTTTGCTGGATCTTGTTAATTTCCTTTCTTGGACAATGGAATGACAATTGCAGATGTCCACATTTTGGTAATACACCTGTGACTAAGGATTTTTGAAAGATATTTGGTCACTAAGTTCTTTAAGAATGAGGGGTTTTATATTATCCAGCCCATCAGCCTTATATCGTTGCAGATTTGATAATATTTTTTGCACACCTTCGTTTCGGCTATGTGTGACTTGAAACCTACCTAGTCTGCCTTTCTATATAGTGGAATGCTTCTAGGCTTTTGCCTGATTTTTTTTGGTCTAATGTCTGAAGTAAACAATATTATGTGAGACTTCATACCAACACACAATCGCCGCTATAGAGATTAATAGAAAGTAATAATTTCAATGATAAACTGTAAATTTGTATGCGTTATAAACTAGAATTGTTTACGAAAATAAATCAAGAGACTAATTAAGACAAAAAGTGAATGAAAATCAGTGAACAGCAACAGAGTCAATGAACTCTACTGTACTTTTCTGACATCTCCTGATAAGTGCATAATAGTTCTTCTTCTTCCGTGTACTGAGCTGGGCTCTTCAAAGAACGTAATTAGCTCAACGAGACTAGGCGTGGTGGTGGCGCACAGTGTCTCAAATGTTAAAATTTAAAAAAAACTATATACCGTGTCATGTCTGGTGAAATAGTGTCAGGTTACTCCGCGAGGAGTGACTTGAAGGCATCCAGGGTAGGTGCAGATACTGTGCTGGCTGGGAGAATATTCCATTCTCGTACTGTCTTCGAGAAGTAGGAGTTTGCCAGTACCTGGTCTGTTATTATCTCATGAAATAGCCGGTGTTGGCCTCTGGTTCGGGCATCGCTGCTATGGAGGAACCTGTCTGCGTTGATGTCTACAAGATTGTTGCGGATCTTGTACATCATGGACAGCCGGCTGTGTCTTCGGCGCTGTTCGAGGGACTCCCAGTTTAGGTCTTTTAGCATGTTTGTGACGCATCCTGGGGTCGTCGTAGAATAGTCATTGAAGACAAGGCGGGCTGCTCTACGCTGAACCTGCTCGATAGCTTTGATGTGGTTTTGCTTGTGTGGGTCCCAAACGGTGGCTGCAATTTCAAGTGAGGGTCGAACCATGGCCTTGTAGGAAGCTTCCCTGACAGGTGGTGTGCATTCCCTCAGGTTCCTGCGTAGGAATCCCAGTGTCCGACTGGCCTTGCTTGTGATGTTGCCTATGTGCTTATCCCAGGTGAGGCTTTCAGTGATGGTGACTCCAAGGTATTTGCTGGCGCAGCGTCAATAACTTCAAGTGTGTGGCCATGGAGACTGTATTGGGTGTCTATGATCTTTCGGCAACAAGGGGCGATTCTGATGACAGTAGACTTCGTGGGGTTGAAGCTCATTTGCAATGTTTCCTCCCACTTTGCCAGCGCCGCAAGGTCTTCCTGGAGGAGCTGTCTATCATGGTCCTTCTCGATCACCTTGAAGCCTGCACTGTCATTAGCAAATAACTTTGATGATGATGATTTTATAACGTCATGAAGGTGGTTGATGAAGGCTAAAAACAACAGCGGGCCGAGTACTGACCCTTGTGGAACGCCGGATAGTACGTCTGCTGTTCCTGACTTGGCTCCATCAAGGACGACTTGTTGTGTTGTGTCGCCGAGGAATGATTGGACCCATCATTACATACAAATGAAAAATATTTAGCTTTGTTTTCCAATCATTCACTACATCTTTGTCTACATCCCCCTTTCACCTGACATTGTCCCTAACACAATATTGTTTCTTTTGAGAAACGAAGCCTGTAGATGCCTTGAAAGTTGTAACTTCAAGGTCTTCAGCGAACCTTAGAGCCTGTGTCTGCAGGAGAGGACCAGACACGGGCATTCTCCTGGCTATAACATCCTTAAACCATTCGAATACAAAATCGTTTATATCCTCATTTCCAGTACAACGTCTAGCACGTTTACGATCTTCGGAAACATTATCCTCCACATCTTGTATCACTTCCGCTTTTCTTTTCAGAATGTTCTGCGTGCACTTTTGATTTTCGATATTTCTAGAACACGAACGCGTTCGTCTAAAGTTAACACTTTACGTTTCGACATAATTCATGGGGGAGTGTAGTGGTGTGAGGTTAGACAGTCGCGTGGTTAGCTCAGTTGGTAGAGCGCCATACTCGTGTTCAGTGACTGGTATGTGTCTGGTTTCTGTTTGTGAGTTAGTAAATGGTATGTGTATGGTTTCTGTTTGTGAGTTAGTGAATGGTATATGTATGGTTTCTGTTTGTGAGTTAGTAAATGGTATGTGTATGGTTTCTGTTTGTGAGTTAGTGACTGGTATATGTATGGTTCTGTTTGTGAGTTAGTAAATGGTATGTGTATGGTTTCTGTTTGTGAGTTAGTGAATGGTATATGCCTTGATTCTTGCAGTGTAGCAGTGACTGGTATGTGTCTGGTTTCTGTTTGTGAGTTATTGAATGGTATGTGCCTCGATTCTGTTTGTGTAGCAGTGACTGGTATGTGTCTGGTTTCTATTTGTGTATAAGTGAATGGTGTCGGACTGCTTTCTGTGTGTATGTGTATGCAATGGTGTATCCGAATTTCCTGTACACGATGGTTTTGAGGACAATTCAATTTTTATTTCCTTACAAAGTTTTAGTATCTCGTTTAATTTAAACTGTCTATCAACATTCGTGATCTCTTCATCACTGTTTAGAATTATCACCGGCATAGTCTGTGTTGCCACAGACACCATGTTTCTTTCACTGTATGCTATTTCTTGTAACAAGGTGTCTGTTTGGTATGTTGATATTGACCTAGTGTAAACAGGTTCTCTGTTTGGTTCGGCAATTCTCTTTGTCTTCTCCATCACAACCTCAAAAAGAACTTTGATAGTGCGTCCATTTGTGCCCTAAAATATAAAATGCACGCATGTTGACATAGGAATGGCTCTTTCACAAAATTGTAAATAAAACAAATTAACTATTATGACTATTCCATACCTTGTTGCTCGGATGGTATAGCGATGTTTTAACAAAGACGAGAATTTTATGCCAGGTCTCCCTCCCACGTCCCCTGGATTTGATATATAATTACACAGGTGCGGAATTGCGGAAGATGACTTCTATTCGTGAGAAGATTCTTTTCTCTAGGTCAATTACTATTTAAGATATCAGTTTACTGAATCTAATTTATGATTTTATATCCCAGTTCTTAAAGGCTATGATAACATAAGTGCTTCATATTGTTGCAAATGAACATGTACAATTATCAAATGGCGATAATGTTGACCAACACCATTAGTCCTGAAAGCAAATAAAACCTACTGTTTTCCTCTTCTTTGAGTTGGCTGGTAGGTTCACAGTCTTAGTTGGTTTTCTTTTCTTAAATGGCAGTGTCTGCACATCTTGAGTTGACAAGTCAGTGCACTCTACAATAAATAAATCAACAATAACTATTAATTACAACGAAAATCACTTACAATATCCATCAAAATGAATTCAAGATGCTCACCTGTAGCATTTTAAGTGACAATACATGTAATCGCTATACTTGTTTAACAATCTCTACTTCAGCCTTCAAACTGTAGTAACTAAAACCAAATCACTTGTCAATATAGTTTTCAAGCATCATTAAATAACATCTTGCTGCAGGTCTGCTGCATTCATCCTGTGCAGTTATATGAATGATTTTTTGAGAATCTTTACTATCCATATATAACACTGAGCAGATTCAGTTGAGTTTAGAAATGGCAGAACATGCACTGGACCAGTATTGCATGAATTACAGAAATATCTACAATTTCCATGTAGTGTGTCCTTAAGCTTCCATGTTAATTGGTTAAGTTTATCTAGGTCAAATACCAAGAATACTGGTTTAACTACCTAGTAATAAACTAAACATTCTTATGATACAGTACAAAGTTTGTTATGGTATATTGATCACAAATTTATTTGCAAAAATTAATTTTAATTAATACAAATTTTCATGTACTTTATATTGGAAAGTATCTTCTCACAATCTGTTACAATAAATAGTGTTATCATCATTTAACTTACAACATCTGATTCCGTCAAATGATTCCTTAATACAACCATTGGATGGTTTGTATTAGTAGAATCTCCACTCTTTTTATATACATCCTGAAATGATATATTTTTACACAGTGTAACCATACTGACATATATTTAAGAAGAACAAAATCAGGGATCCAAAATTATAATGCTTATACCATAAATAATGATACATTATTGATTGTCTAATTTACAAAACAGTGTGATCTCTATCTATTAATATATGTATCAGATTAATCCCAACATTAATTCTAGTAAATACAATTGGCTATTTTAAGTTCAGAAATATGTCAAGGTTAAACTTCTAGAATCTATTATTCTATGTGTGAATCGAAATGCAATTTCAATGCCTCTTTTCACTATTTCCAGTTATTTGCACTTTGAACTAACCATTTTACCTGTAACTGAGTATTAATTATTACTAATTTTGCCGTACATAAGCAACCAACAACTACGACACAAATCAGAAGTGGAGGACAATGACAGTAGCCAAAGATAATGATCTTACTGCATTCTGTATTTTCATTTTGAGATGCCCGACTGTTTGTCACATATACCATTCTGGCCCATACCAGTTATACCATTCTGTGAACACTGTCTGACTTGTGAAACAAAGCATGTAGTGTATTACTTCATGTAAGAGCAAACAGCAGTGGGTTGTGGTTTTCCCACCTGGTTTTGATCTTTAAAACAAGCTTTGGATAACAATGCACAATTAACTCCATGTTGTACTTTTTTACAGGAAAATCAATCCATTTGACTTTATCAATACAACTGACACCAAATACATGAAAGACAGGATCATGATTTTAAGCGTCTTTAACTGACAGAGAGCAACAACATATTAGGTGTGTGGTGTAGTGGTTAGCATAACGGCGCTATTGGCCAATACAATTGGTGGTTGAAAATGGTACTGGTTACATATAAGCAGATACATATTATTTGTTTGTAGTGATACAGGTCTTAGCTTTCATTCTACTTGCCTGCAGGTTTATCTTTTCATTCAGGGATATACATTAAATGATTTGATCCACCGTTGTTGATTTTTGTAATGTACAAAACAGTCTTTTTGGCAATATTTTAAACTGTTAAATAATTATGTTTGCCGTATGACCCCCCCTCCACCGATTATCGATGTTGAAGGTGTGAGCAATTTTATTGCGCTTCAAAACTGGGCCTAGTTAGACCGGGCCGAAATGGTTAGTGGGCCGAATTGACCCTTTACCGATTGGTATAGTTCAATACACTTTGAATAAAGCACAATGTCAAACTTATCTACTATTGTAAAACAAACTTTGGAATTTTAAAATTATCTTGATATATTCAGAAATGATAAGGATTTTGATTTACACAATTTAGACTTTATGTCTTTAGCAGTCATAACTTGGAAATTGAAGCTGGTCGACTACTCAGGATTTAGAATAGAGAAATTAGAATATGTAAAATATGCACTCAGAATGTCATAGTTCTAAACAGAATATCATTTCTTATTATGCTGTCTAAAATATCATGATTTGATAAAACAATATATTCGTAATAATTCATGACCCAGCTTGAAGAAATTTTTATAATTTATTAAAGTCAAACAAGAATAAATGCCTCCTAAATAATAAATACTGCAAAATTTATAACTGAAGTATTTACTTTCAGAACAAATACCTTGGAAAATAATAATATATAACAAATATATTATATAATCAGCATTTATTTATAATTGTATAAAATTATGAAAGTAAATTGAAAATTATTTCTCACATTAAACAGCTTTTTTATAAAAATCTATTAAGACACTTTGGAATTAGGGAAAACAAATATTATAAAAAAGTGCTCGATGTGGGGTTCAAACTTGCAACCACAAGATAAACATTCTTGTGTAGTACCGCTGCTCCAACGATTGTGCTTTGTGAGCTGTTAGTTTTAAATGGAAATATATAGCGTTTGTAAAGTGAAATTTCAGTTCTGTCGAAATGTTAATGATACTCATTGTCATTGGCCATATAATCATAACTAAGCGAATCATTTGCATCTAGAAGATCACCATCTCCAAATATGCGGCGCAATACATTTTGTTTTTGGTCTTTCGTCACTGCGTCGACTGCTAAATCATTTTCTTCCATAAGTCTTGTACAATGAACGTTTGTCTCGTGGGAAAAGAGGGTTTCGATGGCCTTAATAAGAGCCTTTTCGTCGTCAGAGCCGAGGACCAATTGTAATTTGAGTTTTAGCTGATATACAAAAATGGCTGATAGTCTCGAAATCGCTATTGTCATGTATGAAAATAGGCCCTGAAACTGTTCTTTGGTTCTCTAAAGCAAGTTGTTTGTAGCAACTCACAGTGACGTGCATCATGCAGAGCATAAAAGTATTGTCAATTCCTAATTTCAGTTTTACTTTATCCACTGATTTTTTGGTGAATTTACCGAAATCCATTTTGGGTCTGATGTGAGCAGCAGTTTTACGTAACATATCGGCAGTTTGTATGTTGCACAACAAATATTAACCTTCAAATTGGGCTGACCATCTATTTTCAAGAGATTTCTTGTTTATTGTATTTTGACATTTATAAGAGATTCTATGATAGAGACGAGATGTGTTTAGATAAAATCATAAAGGACGTGCTACTCCTCCACTGTTTGCCATCCAAACATGAAAAATCAAATTGAAAGTCAGATACAGGTTCTCCTAATTTTTCATGAGTTTCATTTGTTTTCATTTTTCTTGCCTAAACTGATTCTCTTACAGTTTTTATTCCAGATCAGATGCCAAATCCTGGTTGACAAGACTGTAACTTTCCCCTTTTGCTGAACTTAATGTTGCATTAATCAGAGTACAAGTGATATATGAGGGGTTTATACTCGCCCCATCTACGGAACTTGTTTATACTGTGTGAATAATTACAAATGTGCAACAAATTTACAAGCTGTTAAATATGAATAGTTGTTCACTTATTTTCATCATGACTTTAAACAACTTAGTTGTATATTATATTTTAATCTTTATTTTCGTCTCATCTATATACATGTACATACATTTTACAATAACATAAAAACAGAACCAACTTTTAGTATATAGCCACTCTTAATAAGAGTTATAAGAGACTAGACATTACAATAAAACATCAAAATATCACATGATACGTTAAGATATTAACGTTATACAATATAGCGTAATAAATAATTACATATATGCATATAAAACTGAAAAAAAAGTTGTTAATTGTTACTAAAAATACTAATAAAACAAAAACCTGTGTAAGAAACTGAATAATTTCGTGCACTATTGTGCATACTTAAAAATTATCTTATGAAATCCATTTAATTAACAGCTGTTTTTCAGATGGAATAAAAGCTATGACATACAATTATACACACAAATACTTGCATTATTTACAGAGATAAAAAGTGCGACGCTGTAAAATATTATGACAGGTTTTGGCACATATCCTAATCATATCCGAGTTGTTAAAAAGGAAGACTAACTTATCATTTTTAGACAGGTGCGTAAAATTATTATCAATGGCAACCGCCTTACCGTACAAACTTTGCCTTAAATCAGCATACAAATTACATTCTAACAATACATGGCTCTCATCCTCAATATTGTCACAGAACGGACATTTTCGGCCATATACTGGAATACGTTCATAACGACCGTAGAGGAGCTACGCCGCAACGGAATTTACTAAACGCGGCCCTGTGTAGCGGGGGCATAATAAGTTTGCAATAATTTTCGATGGTCCTGTGACATTATTGACTGATAGCTTCCAATCTACACAATATTTTGAATGTAAAACAGATGTAATTTTATCAACAAGTACATGTTTAGGAAAAGCAACATTTATATCACAGAAATCTTGTAAATCACAGATATTCAACATATTTATTACATCATAGAACCAATTTTTACATGATCTATTTGATAAAGAGTTAGCCCAGAGTGCAATACGTTTATTTATTCTAGTATTATGCATACAAGACAGACGGGCCCAAAACAAGGACACGGATTTCCATTGCCTTATATTTGGGGCAATCCATGCCATTTCACCGACAACGGCTGCATTTGGCGTGTATCTGCCGACGCCAAGAAAGAAACGCATCGCGCGATTTTGTATCGCGTTTATACATGAATAAGTCTTGTGACCCCAAATAGCGGCACCGTAACTAATAGTAGGCCAAACAATGGAATCATACAGTTGTGTATATACATTATATGGTACCCCCCCCCGACAGACTACAAACTTTGCTGTAATATTATAGTCTAAATGTTCATTTAAAACTACATGTAGTCCTAAGTATGTATATTTATCAACTATATCTAGGTTAGCATTGCCAAAGTAAAAATCAATGAGTGTTCTTTGAACAGACTTTGGGCGAAAATGTACAATTTTACTTTTGTTTCTGTTAATTGACATTCCGTTGGTGCAGCACCAATCATTTTCAGCAAGTAGAACAATATCGTCTGCATACAATAACATACATATTTTATCAGTTCCACACTGTACACCAATATCAAAAGACTACAGATAAATTGCTAGGTCATTAATAAACAAATTGAACAAAAGGGGAGATAATATACAACCCTGACGTAAACCAGATCGTACATCAAACCAATCGGTACATAGAGCATTTACTCTGACACAAGACGATACAGTTGAGTACAAAGATTTTATAGCAGTTAGCATCTTGCCTTTAATACCCATATCAAACATTTTTTTCCAAAGTAAGTCACGATTTATATAGTCATAAGCTTTTTTAAAGTCTATAAATGTACAAAACGTTGAACGTTTTAGCTTCTTCCTTGTATCAATAATATTAGTAATGGTAGATAATTTATCTATAGTACTACGTTTCTGTCTAAAACCATTTTGCTCATCAATGACAATATCATTTGATTCAGACCAAGTACTAAGTCTATCGTTCAATATATAACAATAGAGTTTGTAAATGGAAGAAGCTAATGAAATGCCCCTATAAGATAATGGGTTTCTAGCATCTAGACTTGCAGACTTAGGTATTGGATTTATCACACATTTCCCCCATACAGATGGAATAGTGCCGTTGCTAAAAGGTAGAACCATCATCTAGTAAAACTTCATCAGGAATTGTTTTCTTTTTACTATGACCGATACCAATTTTACCTATCGATTTCCAAAATTTTGACTGATCAATGTTACAGTCATTTAACAATTCATTCTGCATGTTATACCACTGACGACGCTTCGCCTTCTGAACCTCAGCGTCAAAATGCTTTCTTAATTGTACGTACTCAGTTTTAAAATTAGTTTGTTCGGCTCTATTGAAATAATTTAACCACCTTCGTTCTGATTGAGAAAGATTAAACCATAACAAAGACAAATTCTCATTCCACCATGGTTTATCAGGCCGGTGTTTTCTGGTAGAACGTGTTGCAGAAATGGTTTTAAAGGGAATGTTATTATACATAGTATTCTTAACAATAGTGCACCATTCCTCGTAAATCAAATATTATGTCAGTTTGTGTACGCATGCCATGTTCTAATTTATCGATGGTTTTGTTAACATCATAAAGCACATCAGGGCTGCTAAGAAAACTATTGTTAAAATAACTACGATCAAACTTATCATATGAAATAGGTACATGTTCTACATCACCTGTTTTACTCATATATGGTGAACAATAACAATTAACTTTCCATGATAACAAAGAATGATCAGGTGTATTTGTCGGAGTAATACTCCTAAGATTACCACATTTGTTAATCACATCGCTTGTTAGATTAACAGAAAATCTGAGAACAAATCCAAATTTTCGTGACGTACAATACAATAATCAACAACTGATGCTCCTTTCACAGAAACAGAAGTAAAATCATTTTGTTGTGGAGTATCTTCCATTCTACATACACATATTAGTATTAATTAAAAAATCTATGAACATCTCGCCGTATGCATTAGTAGAAAAATCAATTACATCACGAGAAAGTAATGAATCGACCCCTGGGATATAGTCATCCAAATTTCCAGTACGGCAGTTAAAATCTCCACATATAAATACTAGCCCATCGCTTTGGAAAGAGTACACATTAGCTAGCAAATAATCATAAAAAGCATTAACATCAAACGGACGAGATGAATTATGTGGCGGTAGATAACATACACATGGGAATAAATCTAAATTAGTGGTTTTGTGAGACATTTTTAACCATAATATTCCTTCAAATGTGTTATCAACAATACATATATTAAACAAATCACACAAAGATTGTTTAATAAAGAAACCTACACCACCGGAACCAGTCCGAGCATTGACATGAATGTGTGTTCTATTAAAACCAAACCATCTATAACCTTCAATATCTAAAACATTATTATTTGTATGTCCTGCCATGTATAAAACCTGTATCACCATGGCGACAGTGCATAGGGGTCATCATTGCATCATTGAGACTGATTTGGACATAGCGACAATCTACTGATTATAGTTTACATACTGTTTTCATTGACTAAAACATGTCTGTAATAATAGCTGCATCAATGTATTTGCATCATACACAACAGAACATGATATCGCTTTACCAGCTGTCAATCAGTTATTTTCACGTTTAAAAACGTTTTTCTTCTTAATAGCAGTTACGTTTAAATAAAATTGTTATGAAAACTTATATTCTTTCTTTTGTCTTTGTTAAAAAACATATGCAAATAGAAATCTTACATAAAATTACATGTATCAGAAGGTTCGTGAATATGAGCCATGAATATCCCACGAAGGTTATACCATTGAAAGCTGGTTTCTTTTCCCAAAACCAATGTTTTGGAAGCCTGAATTCGCTAGCTTCAGTTTGCACTTAAATATTAATTTACCAAGAATCATTCACATACATGGTAATACATCTCTATCTGACACGGGCGTATGACGACCTAAAGGTACATTCAGCACAGAATGGGTTTGCAGCCATTTGGTTGGATGATAGATGCATTTTGGGATTTCATGAAAAACATTATGGTCATGCCTATGTCTTATTCTGTTGCAATGCATCGCTAAAAAGAATACATTAACTGTTTCTCACCTATCCATTTCAGGTACATGTGCATTATTTTGTTCCATTATTTGATATGCTGTTCTATCCATTTATTCTCACCAATCCAATATGTTTTAAAAAATTCCCATTTTTATGTAAAAGTTCAACCATTTTACCCCAAAAATCACATTTTGCACCATGTGATAGTTTTATACTTTTAGTATTAAATGTGGTGACTTATTGGACACAAATCCATCAAAATTATTTCTGTGCATATTTTTCCTACTATTTTTTCCACTGGCCTAATAAATATTTGACAAATTCCAGAAATTCTCACTTTCATTTATAGTTTTTAACATTTTACCCAAATAATCACGTTTCTCACTGTATGACATTCTGCACATGGGGTATATTGTAGAGCAGTTTAATATCTGTTAATAAGAACAATGGCACAAATAATAATGAGAAAGATCTTAGAACTATTTCCAATAATTCCATGGTATACATGTGACAATAGTGATTTGGTGTTTGGTGTACATATAAGGTCTGCTTAAAGACGTATACGGGAGTAGTTTGCTATTTTCTTTTACGATGCAAAGTTTTTTCCTGAACTTTATACAGTCACCAAGAACAATACAAATAATGATATTATTTGTATTATTTGTATTCATTGAAGGATTCCATTATATTTTTGCATATACTTTATTATAAAAAAAGAAAAGTCATTGGTACTTAAAATTCTACATTTGATATTATAAAATGATTTCATTCAGACAGTGTCTCTCATATAGTATACCAAGTTGTAAGAAACTCCGCACTAGAATGAATATATATAGTGTGTGTATGTTATAATTAATGTGCTGTAAATTGTTGTAATCATGATATATGCTTTTTACAAGTTGTATATAGTATGTATGTGTATGAGTGTATGTTATAAGTGAACTGTTAAAAAACTGTAGAATAAGTAAACATATGTTTGTTATGTTTGGTAGAGTTAAGCCAACGGTTTGAGACACATAAACCACTTCAATTGAATGTTAAATACTATATAGAGTTATTGCACGTTTGGCCTAAATAAACATATCTAATTGACATGCACAATGTATAATATAGTCTCAAGCTCGGGTCTAATTAGCCTGGATTACCTGCCCTTGTCATTACATTATAGTGCAGAGTACGCTGGGTACCAGACTAGGGTCTAATTAACAATCGAACTGAAGTATCGGAGATGTACACACACGTTCGGTAACATGCACTGTAAACATCAGACAGAAGATCGTCAAAAAATGTTTATATAAATAGCAATAAATTCATAATCAATTACCTCTGCATCATTTATCCCACCTATCTTCGAAGCAAAAACGCATAAATATTCATAATATTCATATCACTTGGTATGCATAATTCCGATAAAAATGCCAGTCTTAAAGCAGAAAAATCTATGATGAGTGGTAAAAAAAATTAATGAATCTTGATTCACCAATTTATCACAAACAATAATAGCTAGACTTAACAACCGCAATAAAACATGTTCCCAATATTTTTAAAAACTGCCGAATTGACCCATGAAAAACATAAATTCGTGTCGAATTGACCCGGGACGAATATCGTTTTAGGACGAATTGACCCGCATCCCCCAAGACTATTAGCGCATTGGAACATCGGCATTTTCTGCTACACGTGTGCTTTGTAAGGAATAAAATCTTCGAAATAAAAGGTTGGTTTGATGCGTTTATCTATTTTACAGTCGTGTACCCCCGTGTCCCTAGTGTGTTTTATTAGTTATGGAACTTATTTGCAATGACAGCTCGTATTTATAACGGAACATGCATGTAAATGATGAGAAAATTGCTCGTAACCTAACCCTACGCACGAATGTCCGGAAATTACCGATCATGGCCGATGTTTTACGGAGATTTGATTACTGTTCAGCGGCGGTCGAAAACATCGATTTTTACGCTGCACATGTAAATAAACGCAGTAAAGAGTATTGTTGATTTTATCTAGCTTATTTGATGATCAAAATATTAGGGTTCTATAGTTTATATGCATCGAAATCTTGGTAATAGAATTTCTCAAACTCCACGCAGCGGTTATCTTCCCTTGCAGTACAGCAATAGCATGAACACAAGGGAGGTAACTCCGTCCATACACAAGTGTAAATAAATGCAATAAAGAGTAATGTTGATAGATGGACTGTTCACTTGACATATAATATCATGAAAATGTGAGGTTATGAATTACTAATATTTTATATTCATTGAAATATTAGTATATCAGTCTTAGTCTTATTTCTACCATCCAAGTTTATTGAAAATCAGAAAATGCCTGGATACCCATGATTGTTAAAGCATTATACTTAACAATTTCTATTCAGGTGTAATGTCTTCGCAAGATTACACTCCACTGAGGAGATCTCGGGATCTATTTTTGTACTCATCACCAGAGACAGAAGTAATTGTTGTAAGTTCAGACTCCGACACAGAGACACAACCGCCCCCACAATCGCCCCAGTCTGAGACGTCAGTCTGCGAGTCCTCAAGGCCTCAACTTCTGGTAAATCAGGCAGCAAAGCACTTGTAAGTGATGTTATTTGTTATCTTGTTTGATCTCATTTTTAACATGTATTGTACTTTTTATACTTTATATCAATACCATAGATGTGTTAATTTTTTGCATGTTTTTAATATTTCCGTGAAATTGTAATGAGAAATGTGTACATTTTGCTTTGTTTGCCTTAAAATAGAATTATCATTTGTGTTTTTAATAAGTATTTTGAATGAAAAAATGTGTGAATGTCGTAAACTATATTTTAAAGCATGTTTTATTTGTTAAAACAGGATGCATCAGAGTCGTTTGACAACAAAAAGTATTATTGTTGACTAAGAAATCAGCCCTTGAGCAGATATTGTTAGTAATAATGGCCAAATCGAAAGCTTAATCTAAATATGTATGTCTCTTAGTTGGCGCTTAGTCTTGATACTTGGTTATTAGGGCTGTGTATCGCCAGACAAAGGGCGATCCGATTCGAATCGCGATCTTTGACTTGTGATCCACGAATCGATTCACAATTCACTAGGTATATAGCAATACACATATGAAAGTAAATGAATAAAATAAACATAACTAAAACCTCATTTTTAATGTTTTATGCTACAAAACATTTAAAAACAGTCTTCATTTACAGAATACAGAATAAATTTTGGAAGTAAACGATGCTGGTGCATTTCTGTACCGTGGATTTGAAGATGCCATGTTGACATTTACTGCACTCTGCAGACGATAATTTATGATAGCTTTCTTTACATGAAATTTCGCATTTTCATTTAATATCGTAGTTCTTCTTTTTATAATTTCTTACGTGCTCTGACATTTTATTTCTAATTTCTCAAAGCGTATACTTTTTAAAACATTATAAATCGTCAAAACCTTGAGAGACAGCATTATTCATTCGAACACCGCACAACTAATTGAATGCTAGCTCTGCATGAATCAATTTCCGGTTGCAACATAGCAGGATTGCTTTGTCAAAGTTGAATTCCTTAATGTTTGGACCATCCTCTGAAATTCTCATGAGAGTCACTAAGTTGTCATTGTTCAACTTTGTACGGAGTTTAGATTTAATTCGGTTTTGAGTTGAGAACCCACGTTCACATTTGGCAGTAGACATAGGTATGAGAGCACAACACTTCACCACTACACTCAAATTCAGATATTCCTCTTTGTAGGTGTGTTCTAACAATGTTGCCATTTCTATTATGGATTTTAGGTTGTTTTCTGTCAGACATGCCAGTTTTTGTACTGCCTGTACTCAGATACACACATATCAATGTCCAGTTGTACTTGCTTACTGAAATGTTCGGCTAAACTTCTCACATTCATGTCTCCATGTTTCTTATTACTTACATTTTTCAAAATATTCCTTGGTGTTAAAGCAGCCATGTGAGTAATCAAATCTGACTGTGAGAACCTATTTTCAAGATTGGCCACTATTGCATTAACATACTTCTCAGTCACTTTTGCCACTAGTTCTTTCTGCTGCTGATAATATTTCACACTCACTTCATTCACAGTTTCATCCGAGTCACTTTCACAATCAGACTTGTCATTTTCATCAAACCCTTTAAAATCATAGTTGTCATTTACTGCCTGACAAACATTTCTTTGGGAAGACTCACTTGCTGGTCGGTTCTTCGGGAAGACTCACTTGCTGGTCGGTTCTTCGGGAAGACTCACTTGCTGGTCGGTTCTTCGGGAAGACTCACTTGCTGGTCGGTTCTTCGGGAAGACTCACTTGCTGGTGGGTTCTTCGGGAAGACTCACTTGCTGGTCGGTTCTTCGGGAAGACTCACTTGCTGGTCGGTTCTTCGGGAAGACTCACTTGCTGGTCGGTTCTTCGGGAAGACTCACTTGCTGGTCGGTTCTTCGGGAAGACTCACTTGCTGGTCGGTTCTTCGGAAAGACTCACTTGCTGGTCGGTTCTTCGGGAAGACTCACTTGCTGGTCGGTTCTTCGGAAAGACTCACTTGCTGGTCGGTTCTTCGGGAAGACTCACTTGCTGGTCGGGTGTAATTGACATTTCCTGTTTCTTTGTCAACTGTCATAAAAGTATACAGTTTGTCAACATCATTAACATATCAAAGTATCAATTAAAATTGTTCGCACCTAATCACAATTATGCAAACATGGCTTTGCACCTCCATACGGATGAAAGGAAGTTGAGACATGAGAATTATGCCAGATAAAGTATGGTTTAAATAGTTTTAAATGAAAATAAATATAGGTTTCTTAATATCAAAGGAATTGCGCTACATGACAAAAATGTTAACACCATTATAATCAACTGGTTTATGAAGTTATAATAACTTAAACAAACATGTCAAAATATAGAGTCTGGTTTTGTGTAACAAAATCATATCAATGTCATTTCATTTTAAATCAATACTTTCTACTCAATACAATTATCTTACAAACATTTGTTGTGTGCAATTTTATCATAATTTACGGCATAATACATACAAGAAAATAACCCAGCCACTTGACCCAACAGTCCGGACACCTGTTGTCTACTTCCATTTGGTACCTTAATAACAGTTCTCCCTTTCAAATTTATCTTAATTTCCATCGAACATTCACACCTTTTTGCAACTTCTCTGTTATTTAAAAGTAGATGCCCAAGCACGCACATACACCAGACTGCCATTGTGGCGACTTTATCCAGCTCACCACAGGCAGGCTCGACAACACTAGTCTGGCACTTACAACCTTGTTGCAACCACTGTGCAGCCTCTGAACAAAACCAACAATTTGATATGCAATCAGCTAAAATTACAAGACGCTATATATACAATATATGATCTGTCCATTTGCTCAAATAAAATATATTGTTATTTATTCATACCCATTACTATGTCTTGGAAGATTGTTATACATTTAACAATTTAAGCAGACTAAAACATAGTACTTCAGTGTTTTTTTTGGGGCCTTTTTGGGGCCGAAATTCGGACCCATTCCCCTCACTCAAAAGTATGTTTTATTCCCCTATTTTCCATTAAAATTCCCCTCCTACAGCTTTTTTTTTTAATTGGAGATGTTGCCAGTATTGTTGATATTTTTAATCAGAAAACTAGAAACGTTGACCTGTAATGAAACTAACTAATCTGTTACCATATTTATATGTTTACATCACTGCAACAAAGTGTAGTGAATACAGACATAGAAATGTATACTATGCTATGCACATTATTTTCCCCCTATTTTCCCCTCACAACGCTATTTTCCCCTATCTAAGGGCCCCGCCACCATTCCCCTAGAAGTGAAAAGAAACACTGTACTTGATATATACCTTGAAGAATTCATCCATTTCCCTCTCAGCAACATCTAGGTCAGGCTGAAATAGAAAATGTTTGCTATGTAAGAGGTGAAGCTCTACCAGTAATCAAAATCTACATATCTTCCATTCACATAAGCATATCTTAGAAAGCTATTTTCTTTTTTGAAAGAACCTTAAGTTTGTTAATGAATTTTGATTGTTGAAATAAAAAACCAGTCCCTTAGACAGCAGCAAAGGTTCGATTTATCTTACTGTCATACAAACATGAAGTTACAACACATGGCAATTACATGTATCGGACAAAATCAGAAAGAAATTCATCAAGCCATCATCTTGTATGAAATTTCACCAAAAAAGGAAATTAATCTTAGTCTTCTTTCCCCACAAACATGTATCAATATAACCAGTATAAAACAGTTGTAATACACACGAACATTTGCACGAAACACTATCATATACCTGGTTAGTTGTTGCACCTTCAATTTCTGATTCATTTTCCTAAAATGTACAAAAAGCTAGTATAAGAAAAGAAAATTTAAACAAAACAATGGGTATGGTGCAGACATGAAAGCATTACATTTGACTGCGTCTTGAACAGTACATTTTGGCAGAACTTATAATCCAATAAATATTACCGATAGTTTCCACAACTTTGTACAAGAATGTTACAGGCGCGTTTTCTAGTGAAGCTGAATTAACAGTTTTGCTGACTTAGCAAGGGCTCTCCTTCAGATTTTATAGGAAGCATTTCGTGAAAATTGTTACACTAATAACACATCGTAAAGGGACCTCACACACTGATATATGATTATAATTCTTATAATTCTTATCGAATGGTCTTGCATGAATATTTATGTATTATTTCAATGAAATGTTGGGTTATATGCCAGAATGAGACTTTAATAAAGATATAATATACTGAAATTTATACATTTAAAGACCATTTTAGCCATCATATACTTATAGTAGTACCTGATCTGGCTGCTGGGCTGGAGATGACTCTAATGATACACTAAGTTCATCAATTGTTTCCTGTTTCAAAATATAAAATGAAATAAGTTTAATTTACACAACAACTTTACATTTAGTTCATGATTTCCACAATAATTCTGAATGTTTTTACTTTGATCATGTGTTTGCGAGTTACAGTTAGAAAGTTTACTCTGAAATCATATAGAGATACTTTTACAATTATAATATGTATGGGGAATGGTGGCTCATCAATTCATGAATTAGGTTAACAATTTATACTTTTAAGGTATAGTAATATACCTGTTTAGAAACTTCTGAGTTTGTTTCTTTGTCAGAACTTGTTATCTAAATTATTATTGAAAAAATAATAATTGAACTCTGCTTCAATAGCAAAATTCAATATAATATTCTGCTTTCAATCACTTGTTCCAGCACTGTAGTAAAGGAAATCTGGGTGTTGCTCAATTACTTATAATTCTGGCACATTATTCCACTAAGTATGTACTTTCTTGAAAATATTTAAAGGTGCAAAAATACATAAACATGGTAAAATTATGAGTATATCATTTTAGAAAATTAATTATTAATAAATGTTGAGACTTAAACTCACCTTCTGCTCTTCAAGTTATTCTGTGTCATCATCTGTTTCCTGCAGTATACCCAAACATATCTAATGTAAGCATTTTACTGATCATTAACAAACAACTTTGGTATTTATCCACACTATTTGACTGTCTTCAGCCTGTGCAATGGTCGGCTGGCAATTGTCAAGATCTGGAAACTTGACTTCAGAGAATACTTGGCAAATTTTACACACCATCTATATATATATATATATCTATACAGCTTCTAACAGAAGTGCTATGGGTTTTAAAAGAAGAACATGATCCAAAATGAGGCATAAGCAATAAAGGAAATAAAACTAATCAAACTTACAAATTTGGTGCTGAATCTTTTGTATGCTACTATAAAAGTACCAAATGTGTGCATTATAGTATAGATTAACAGTTATTAATTTTATGCTTACATCATCTAGCACTATTGTACTGCTATAAATACTAGTACTGGGCTTGGTACTGGACGTACTGGTACTTGACTTAATACTGGGAGTACTAGTACTGGGCTTGGTACTGGACATACTGGTACTTGACTTAATACTGGGAGTACTAGTACTGGGCTTGGTACTGGACATACTGGTACTTGACTTAATACTGGGAGTACTAGTACTGGGCTTAATGGAACTGGACATACTGGTTCTTGACTTAATACTGGGAGTACTAGTACTGGACTTCGTACTGGAAGTACTGGGTGTTGGATTTATCTGTTCCTGCAATTGTACAAAACATACATTTTACCAACATTGACAATGTAGGTCAATTACAGTCAATCACAAAAGTATGTATTGATTTACTTACACCAAAATTAAACTAAATATTTCACAATTTCTTTGCATAAAGCAGTGTTTTACTTTGAATGTGATGTGAAGTACCAAACTGATATGTATAGGATGCACATAAGGATCTTTAAAAGTACCAAATGTGTGCATTATAGTATAGATTAACAGTTATTAATTTTATGCTTACATCATCTAGCACTATTGTACTGCTAGAAGTACTGGTACTGGGCTTGGTACTGGACGTACTGGTACTTGACTTAATACTGGGAGTACTAGTACTGGGCTTGGTACTGGACATACTGGTACTTGACTTAATACTGGGAGTACTAGTACTGGGCTTGGTACTGGACATACTGGTGCTTGACTTAATACTGGGAGTACTAGTACTGGGCTTGGTACTGGACGTACTGGTACTTGACTTAATACTGGGAGTACTAGTACTGGGCTTGGTACTGGACGTACTGGTACTTGACTTAATACTGGGAGTACTAGTACTGGGCTTGGTACTGGACATACTGGTGCTTGACTTAATACTGGGAGTACTAGTACTGGGCTTGGTACTGGACGTACTGGTACTTGACTTAATACTGGGAGTACTAGTACTGGGCTTGGTACTGGACATACTGGTGCTTGACTTAATACTGGGAGTACTAGTACTGGACTTCGTACTGGGTGTTGGATTTATCTGTTCCTGCAATTGTACAAAACAGACATTTTACCAACATTGACAATGTAGGTCAGTTACAGTCAATCACAAAAGTATGTATTGATTTACTTACACCAAAATTAAACTAAATATTTCACAATTTCTTTGCATAAAGTAGTGTTTTACTTTGAATGTGATGTGAAGTACCAATCTGATATGTATAAAACGCTTTGTATATAAACTTAAAGGTCCAATAAACAGTCTTGGGACTCTTGGTCGAAAATTGTTCAGATCTGAATAGTAACACCTCAACAGGAATAATTATACATGTATATATGAATCAGTTAAACTATGCTAAGTATTATGTTCACCAGAGAAAGAAATGAGCTATAATTGCGGGTGTCAGAAATGTCAAAACATATCCGAATGGTTGTAGTCTTATTTCATTGGCTGACTCTATCCGTCGGAACGCCATTTGATTGGATGAATTAGCCTGCGGAGTAGGTCATTTATGTAGAACTCCGCTTCCTAAATCCCGATGGTTAAGAGTATAGCTAAACGTCGGGCGTGTTACTATATATAGAACTCCGCTTCTTAAATCCCGCACGGTAATGAATAGTGTATCTATCGGACCTTCGGGTTTTGAGATCCGACGTATACTAGTATTGTAATTCAACCTCGGCACAAGTTATTTCTCTGTATAATTTTCCGCTCGGTAAGTTACCGCACGGTAGCGTACCGTGCGGAAAGCTTCCACGCGGTAAGCTACCGGGTGGAAAATTACCGGGCGGTAAATTATCTGTCGGAAAAAATCCGGCCACAAAATTACCGCGCGGTAAGCTACCGTGCGGTAATTCTGAGGCCGGATTTTTCCGACAGATAAATATCCGACATATAAATTACCGCGCGGTAAGCTACCGTGCGGTAATTTTGTGGCCGGATTTTTCCGACAGATAATTTACCGCCCGGTAATTTAAGCGTCGGGTTTAGTAAGTTAACTATGCTCTAAGCGTCGGTATAAGTTATATAGTAAGCGTCGGAAATGTGAACTACGGCTTTCGATAGAATACATGTATCTATTTTAAGTAGACATCATTTTCCACAATAACAAGTACTTACTAGTAGCATGACGATTGTGATTCGTTGTTTTAGCAGGTTTATCATGCCCAATTGCATAGGCACCTTCAACTTTGACAGCTAGATGCATACACTACAGTGCCACTTTCCATTTTAGTCAACTTTGTACCAGTCAAAGCTTTTTTGATTAAATTCTTTTTTGAATTTTTTATTTGACGGACTGTCAGACTCTAAATCAACTAATTTACTCTTATCAAGTTTATGTTTGTAACCAGGTTTGGGCCCGCTGTCCTTCAACCAAGATTCAATAGACATTATTTCTTTGAAATCTAATTCAAGAATGATTAAAAATGCAATAATATTCTAAGCGGAACAAAATGTCAGACCAAATAACATTATATTATAACTGTAGTAACAACACGGTGATTAAACGTCCATTCGCACCTTTTACAGGTCGTCCCTTGATCTATTTATGACACATTTTACAAATTGTGTAACAGGTTGTCTACGCACGTGCACGCAAGTTCACACATTAGATATTCATTACATAACAAGCGCTCATTGGTCAGTAGTACCAATCTTATGCAATCAATGTCGCTCTACGTCAGATAGGAGGCGGAGCTTAATTTTTGACAGCCTGCTGTTTATCGATCGATATTGTTTACAAGCGTTGGGGGAAAAGTTTTAATTGGTATGGTTTATATTGTCTGCGGCGACTCGCTCGATTACATGAAATTGTCCTGAAACTGTCATCTTGTATATTGATGTTGTATATTGATAATTATGCCCTTGAAATTTACAGCGACTTTTTTATGGTTTACATTGTCTGCGGCTCCAGCACCTCGCTCGAGTACATGAAAATGTCATGTTGTATATTGATATGCCCTTGAAATTTACGGAGACTTTTTTTTCGCCTTACTTTTGAAAAATGGCGAAATGAACGGACGTTCGGCGACTTCTTCGCCCACTTCGCCAAATAGCTTGTTCCCTGGTTACATCGATTATCATTCCGTGTATAGTTACTGATTGTTGCTCTATATTGGTAGCATTGATCTGTCTGTTATAAGAGAATGGGATTCCTGTGCGAATGTATATACATAGCCCCCCCATATCCTGCTGTGTCATTTTTTCTCAGGCAATTTATGGGTACTTGATTTTAGCTCGATCATTTGAAGCATTTTTTTCAGTTCTGTGTAGAAAGGAACACTGACGTGTGTGACACGCCTTGACATTTCCTGAAATTGATCACTGTATTGCAGCTTAAATTCTATCCCAGATGGGTTGTATTTCAGCACTCTCAAGTGTGTGACAACTGGATCCCCACATTTACCCCTGGACGTATTGAATTATAATATTTCAATTGACTGTACGTTTTGAAGAAGTCATATGTCAAATATTTGACTTGATATCTTTGTTCTAATCGGGCATTTTCTATAAGTGTTACATAATCTGCTAGGACAAAAATATTTTGATTGTGAATTTTTCGCTCAATTACGCTTTGGATACTGTCCACCTCCATCTGTGTGTGGCTTTTCTCCAAATATTTCTGGTAGATAGTGACTTTATTTTGGATTGAGAACAAAAGCAACGCTTTTGCAACAGTTGGGTTACAATTCTGGTAACCACACCCGTCACTGAAAATTATGATTTCTTCTACTCTGGGTTCAATAAGTGTCTTCACATAATCTGTCAAACATGACGCAAATGCATCAGCTGGTAAACCAAACTCTCCTTTGTGCCAGAAATAACATACAACAGATTTATCAGCTGCATTGTAAACAGTAAAATTGTGACAGGCATGTTTCATTTTGTAGTACATCGCACTTGCCTTTAATTTTGGGCTCAGTGAAGTGGACTGCATGTCAACGGAAATAACTTCAACTGTGGAGCAGCTTTTAGCTCTTTCTTTGTCATTGCATTTGTCAGTTCTTTGTCATTGCATTTTACAGTTCTTTGTCATTGCATTTGTCAGTTCTTTGCCATTGCATTTGTCAGTTCTTTGTCATTGCATTTGTCAGTTCTTGCTTCGTCTTTTCTTTTAATATGCTTTTGGTATACTCTTTCTTCCACATTGCCACACTGGAAACCACAACATAAATCACATTGGTCTTTACGTGGCTCAAACAGTGCACAATTAAGTGAATGATACACTTTTCTAAAACTACCGATACCAACTATAACTTCATCATTTTCAACACAGTTTTCCTTATTATACTCTGTAAAGCTCTTGAATTGTTTGAAATATGCGTTCAAGATATTTTTTTGTACTCAAAGAGCGACAATAATGTGAGGGCATTTTAGGAAGTGAATCTAAAAATTCTTCAACATAACTCATACCCTCTGAAAAAAATAAGATTTTGTTTTTGTATCAGCTTTTTCCGGTTTCTCCTCTAACCAGTCATACATCATTCTCTCACCTATTCCTAGAGTTGCTAAAAACAGCTGTTTGCACACTACAAATTGTTGACCATCTGATTTTAGAACATACTGCAACGTGCGCTTTCTTCTACTTCCTTCAGTAGTTACAGTTAGTGGCTGTAGTATCTGTATCAGCTCTGTTACATATATTCTTTTCTTGTCCCAATTCAGACTCCAAAACTGTTGAAATATTTTGTTTCTTTGTCTCTCATTTATTTTGTTACACATCTTCAGTCTCTCACATCTTTTGGAACAAGTTTTCTCTGTCCATGGGTGGACAATTTGTACAAATACACCAGCTGGGCACAGGCACTGAGGGTCCATGTTCATGGGGTCCTTCATCACGTGTTGAGAGGATGGCAGCAACATCCAATATTACAGCTGGCTGCCTTCCCCTGTGAAATGATCATTGTCAAACCATGTTTAATCCATGGTTTTACCATGTTTCAAACATGGTCAGTGATCATGTTCGACCCCTGTTATGACAATAAAATGACCATGTTTCAAACATGGACGACCATGGACGTTAAATGGCACAATTCCTGACGATGGTCACTTTAACAATGATATGACTTTATCATGACAATGATATAAACATCGACATACAATTGCTAATTCATGGTCATCCAGACAGTTAAATCATGGTCATTATGAACCATTGTCAAAACATGGTCGTCCATGTTCAGGCAATTGTGCCATTTAACATCCATGGTCGTCCATGTTTGAAACATGGTCATCTTGACGGTTAAATCAGGGTCATTATGAACCATAGTCAAAACACCTTTTTTCAATCCATCATTGGATAAAGTATTCAGTTTATAAAGTTAAGTAATTTTCCTTCTATATATATGGTAACTTAAAACACAACTAAAACTATTTTTAAATTGCATAATGTATGTTAAATTTAATTTTAAAGCAGTTGCAAGTTATAATATTCTAGGCAATCCTTTACTGTATATTTTTTTAATGGTGCTTTTATTGGAAAAAAATAAAAAAGTATGTATTTTTTTATAAAGGGAGGTAATTTACTAAAATACTTCAAAATATTTTAAAAAGATGTTAGTTTAAGTCTTGGAAGTGACATAATTTGGTAACAATGTCAATTTTCTTATGATTTACAACTACAATGAACTACATTTGCCATAAATAGATCATAATTTTGAAAAAACCAGATGGTAAATGTCTCTGAAAATTGAGTGAAAGTAGAACAAATGCTTTGTTGAACTGATAACCTGTACAAACAATTTTGTCTTGAATGCATTAACTTGATTAGAATAATTATTACTTAAGGATATAAAACAGTTTGTTATTAGTGAATGATTAACACTGACCATTAATTCAACCAAGGTGAACCTTGGACAAAGTCGTTTTGACCATAGCCAACCATGTCTATAATGTTTGTAACCATGGTCAGATGACAGTCAACTTAGTAATTTGTATACTTTAGAGTATCTGAACAATATAATTAGTTCATGGTTGCCAAAATGTTTGTCTTGTTAGTAAAGCTTTACATGGTTAAAATATTCATTGGCACATTTAATATTTCCTTTTATATGTTATTATTTTATGTATAAAAATAAATAGATGAAGTCTTAAGACAATACATCTTTATTTGTACGTAAACTTATTTTTAATTGACTTGTTTATCTCAAACTGATTATTACAAAATACTATACATGATGGCAACCATGAAATAATTATATTGTTCAGATATGTACATGTACTCTTTGTATACAAATTACTAAGTATTCATGTATACATATATTAATTAATAAAGTATTCCTCTAGCACATATAAATGAAGACCATTGGAAAACATAGGATTTTAAACTGCCCAAAATCTGAAAAAGGAAACCGTTAAATTTCTAACTTGTAATAAGATATCCAATTTGCTCAATGTCATGATGCTAAATTCCTAACTAATCCAAATGTATGGATTTTCATATTTCAGAGAAATATTTAAATTCCTAAATAGTGATAACTTTTCCAATCCAGAAAAGTTGGGATATATTTGGATTAATATTCCAATCTTTTCCATACTTTTCCAACTTAAATATCCAAAGTAATCTTATCATTTTTTAGGATTTGTTAGGACCCTCTATTCCAAAGAATTCCAATGTTCTCTAAATGAGACAACATGGTATTTATTGCTAAGAATTCTAAGGAATTATTAGGACTTAAAAATACATTGAAATCATTTCTGTATGGGATGTCCATGATCTGAACATGATCAAAACAGCAGCATGGCTATATCATTGTCATTTAAATCATAATTATGCTGTTGAATTAACACTGGCTATGTTTTAACTATGTTATGGTTATGAAACACACTATGGTCAAAACATTGTCAGTTAAAACAACAATAAAAAGACTCTGATATGACTATGGAGAAATTAATGTTTTGTTGTGACTATGTTTTGATAATGATCATATCATTGTCAAATCTGTTGGTTGTAAATGTCCATGATAAGGACATGGTCAAAATATTGTCAGATCAGGACTATTTCATTGTCAAAAATCTTCATTGTCAGCTATCATGTTTTTTCATTGTCAAATCATTGTTGACCATGTTTTGATCATGGTCAGTCCTGATATGACAATGGTCATTTCAGCGGGGTTTGGGCAACCTCCTTCAACATTGATGTCTTCTCACCGTCTGTCAGTCTGTCTATCATGTCCTGAAAGCATAATTGCTATTTTATGTTGTCCTTGTGGCTATTTTTCGTTACATTTCTCTATAAAATATTGTGGAAAATAAGAGTTTAACGCAAATATTTCTGAAATATAATTTTTTGTATCGATCTGGAGTCGAGTCCCTTTAATAGCGGAGTGGTCTTAATAGTGAAATGACTTTACAGACACATCTGTCATAAAAGACAATATTCTAGTGTTAGCCTATTCATACTTTCTTCTGCTTTATGTACAGTAAATATGTAAGATAAACAAATGAGAGAAAATAAAAAAAGACTTGCATATTTCTAAAATGTATTTGCATCATATTTGCATCATTTACTATAGTAAACTATTATTGAAACAGAAAACTTTTTATATATACATGTACAACACAACATTTTCATCACATAACTTCATCAATACCAGTCTAGTACATGTATACTTAATTCTCACTTCCTGAAAAATGAGTCAATGGTTGTTTGCCTAGCAGTACAGGCAACAGTTACATATTGTTTTTCTAGTTCATCTTGCGCACTATTAAAAGAATCTAAGACGGATGTCAGACCCTTCTGCATACAAAAAAGTTTCAATTGTTGCACACATTTTATAGCATCAACATGAGATGTAATTGTACAATCAGGCTCTACTGTCTTCTCTTTATCATCATCAATATCATCATCATCATCATCAGGCGTACAGACACTCAAATGCGTAGCTATTAATTCTGTTTCCCAATTATCACCAAGTTCTTCATTACTAACAATGTTTCTATCTAAATTCACATATTCCTCAGGGGTCATTTTTTCAGTCACATTAATTTTGTTGTTGGCTGCTTTCATTAACTCCACAAGTTCAGAAATTGGAATGTTATCATCATCACCATTCACACCAGATTCACCATTATTCACAACAGACTTACTTAATCCTGATTTTCTAAAGCACTTGACCACAGTCTCCGCCTGAACATCATTCACTGCGGCAGATACCCACTGCACTGCATTTAGAACATTCACACATTTAGCATTTCATCAGCAGACTTAACACTGTCATCATCAATTTTAGCCAATACTGATCGGAGACGTTTCCTGTAGAATTGTTTTACATTTTGAATAATACCCTGGTCTATGGGTTGCAGTTTACTTGTGGTGTTAGCAGTTAGAAACACAAGTTTCACATTTGACCGTGTCAACTTCGGAGGGTGGAATGGAGGATTGTCTAAGAGTAACAAAACACTATGCATCTCATCATATCATTAAAGGTCTTAATCCAATCCGTGAACAGTGATGTTGTCATCCATGCCTTCTTATTGTGACACCAAGTCACTGGAAGATTCTCTAATTTAATGTACCTGAAACGTCTAGGCTTAGCAGCTTTCCCAATCACTAGAGGTTTCTCAAACTGACCTAACATATTCACACACAGAGAAACTGTCAATCTATCCTTTGACTTTTTGCCCCCTTTACAATCTTCCCCACGAATACTCAGTGATTTATCCGGTAAAGCCCTAAAAAACAGTCCCATTTCGTCCATATTAAAAATATCCCGTGGGTGGTATCCTCTCACTATATCTAGAAGTCGGTCACACCAGTCACTCACAGTTTCTTGCTATACTCTAGCACCTTCGCCACAAACTGATAAAAAACTAATGTTATGGCGCTGTCGAAATCTGTTCAACCAGCCAGTTGACGCTTTAAAATCACTGTCTGCTAATCCCAACTCTTTGGCGTATGATAACGCCTTCTCCTGTAGCATAGGTCCAGAAATTGTGAAAGTTGTAGTGACCTTGATTGTGAGTGGTATGATGCCCTGGATTGTGAGTGTTGTGACGTGGATCGTGAGTGTTGTTGTGAAGTTGATTGTGAGTGGTGTGATGCCCTTGATTATGAGTGTAGTGACGTGGATCGTGAGTGTTGTGGTGAATAAGATTGTGAGTGGTTCGATGCCGTGGATTGTGGGTGATGTGAAGATCTGAGTGGTTTGACAGTGCCTCTCGTCACCTTTTTAGGCTGAGGGGTTAGATCAGTAGCCAGGCTTGCTGTTTCGGTGGAATTGGTCGAGCAGTCATCATTCAAAGACAAACCAGAGTTTTCTTCGCTTGGTTCTGAAAAAACAACGAACTTGCGAGTGTAGACTGTTCTAGATCTACCGTTTGAATCAAACTATCTTAATGTGCATCTACACTCTTAACTAAACTGCTCTAAACACTTAACTGACCAGACCACTAAGTCTGATATTATACTGCTAGTGGTAGGTGTAAGCCATTTTTTTTTCAGAACGGGCCTCAAATGTTTGTACTACACATTGCCGCCAGTAAACGCTTCTTTTGTAGGGATTATTTGTTTACCATTCCCAAAACTTACTTTTAGTGGACTGGTCTGAAATAATTCTGACATCTCAAGAGCAAATTACAATCATCTAGGGCTAACAATGGCTTTTCCTTTGTTCCGATTGGCTGTACATACTGTCCCTTGATACACAATATACAATTTCATCCTACCAGTGATGTAGTCTTCAAATCGTCGCTTCTTTCTTGTGCGTTTCCTTCCACCAGTTCATCATCATCCGACGTTTCCATCGTCGAGGTGAAATCGTACATTTCACACTCGCTCCTCTTTTCTGAAAGATGAAGTGTTTAAGCCTGCACTACCAAAAAAAAGTAATTTTTCATGAATGGCATTACATTTATACAGAATCAATAGAGTAGAGCCATTTTCCCCAGACCAAAATTGGGAGCAGGATCCTGTGCACTGTAATATATAAAGAAAATAATGACATGCATATTCATATATATAAACGCTGAATGATATTCACAACACATTTTAATGAAAATGTGTATTCTGTTATTTTTTTACAGCAATTTACTATCTATAAAGGATATTGTTTCAAATAATCAATACCGTGGATGAATTGGGTTAAAAATGTCAAGTCTAATATCTATTGATCTTTACTTTCTAATGCCTACTTCAAGTATACTTGGGAACGACGAGACCACAAATTCCTTATTATTTAAGTGTAACATTCCTCCACAGTTAAATATGGATTTTATGAAGCAGCACCTCATACAATTTAAAAATAATCTGAAACAGATCAGAAAACGATGAAATAAACGTTGGAATGTCTTATTTAACGATCCGCAATTGCCAGCCTTGATCAAGCGGCCATTGTGTTTATGTGTATTTAATGAGTTATTTTATTAGTCTGTAAACTTTCTAAGATCAGATTCCCAAAAATATTATACAATAAGACAATACTAACCCTGCTTGGCAAATGAAATCCTATCGAACCCGATGTCCATGTGAACTGAATGTGGTTTCTCCAATTTCCGCTTAGAGCGAAAACATTTCGCCGCAACAGAAATCACGTTGTCCTCATTCTTGAAAAGTCCCACATCTTGGTAATATCCTTCATTAAAGTATTTGAAGCCTTGCTGCTTCGATTTCAGAGTCAAAGTAAGATCACAAAGATAATTCAACGAAAAATCGCTTGGAAGACACTCCAAATTTGCACTACGTTTACTCTTGTCGGTCGCCATTTTGTAAAGCGCTGTTGTAGTTACAACGAGCACCTGTTGCTAAGGTGGGCATGGCTACAGTGCGAAAGAGGAAGGGTCAATTCAGTAATTTGTCTTGCAGAAAGCTTACATTCACTAGGACCTTGTCTTAGAAACCACAATATCGGTTTCGTTACCCCCAAGACACACCATGTGCATATAGTCAAGACAAAAGCCACTTACGCAGAGCAAATTGTATGCGGTTAAAGGAGTCTCGCCATTCTGATGCCAGGGATATCTCCCAGCAGTGAAGCCTTCGTCAGTTCTTGCCAGACACTCTACTACTGAATGAAATACTACACGATTATCTTTCCAATGTCCTTTAATGGTACATCTTTCACACGCATTGTAACCGGTGTGGCCTTTTATGTTCTTTATAAAAGCTCGGGCTAGAGCATCGCATATAAATGCATTGCAAACTACATTAAACATATAATCATTGTAGGTAATTCCATTTTCCATTAGCTCATTCAGCTCTGTCAAAAAGTCTGACAAAAACTCTTCAAGCGAATTTGGTTTTCCTGGTCCATAAAAAATTGAAACCAAGAATGGTGTATAATGTCCAACAGTACAGAGTATCGGCCAAAATTGTTTCCCAGAGGATTTGAATAGTGGAATGCCATCTATATTGAAATTCAACCTCAGCAAATTTTCATTGATCAGTGAAAAAGATGGGAGTGCTAGTATTTTAGCTAGACCAGACTTTATTCCAAAAATTATGTATTGTTCACCACATTTTTCTTGATATTCAATATGTTTGGGGGTTTTCAGAAGTGTTCTAGCCATCAATGTTGGCATCAGAGCGCAACAATGTTAAAAGTTCATCCATGCAAGATTTACTCTATTGATTTTTGGACGCCCACACAGCCAGGTTTTCTCTGAAGGATTTATTTTGAACTTCATTTTCTGATATGGACTCAGATACTGATGATTCAACTCTCAGAAAATCCGAAGTCTGATGCATCACTTACATTATTTGTATCACTGTCTAACCTATCAGTTCCGAGATCTGTTTCCCCGTTTTCAATTTCATGTTGTATGTCTTGTTCAATGTTGTCTTGAACATTGTCATCACTTCCACTGCTATCCATAGCCAATGCCCTCACAGCTGGGCGATTGTGTCGCCAATGGCTTAAAGAAGCCATGATGCCCTCAGTGCTGAAATGTTTTTGCGGTTTATTTCAAGTATAAAGGAAAGTAATTTAATAAAGTAAATTATGGTCCATTTGGTGGCTAAAAAAACTAATGTTTGACCATTTACTATTTAATTGTATTATGTAATTGTCAGTCTACACACGATCTACCTGGGCTCCATAAACAGTGAATTCCTAGGTTTCAAAGCAAACGACTGACAGCTGATTTGAATTTGCGAGGTGAGACGAATGACCTCAGAAATATTTTTTATCAAATCACCACAGTGTCGGTAGCCGACCAGTAGCCAGACCCTGGACCTTCGGACAGGTTGTATTGTTCACATTTATCAACTGCAATTTTGTAAATCATAAGATACCTTATTATCAATATTCGTTTACAATCCATTAACAATCAACAGCATATTCAACATTGCAGCCCATTTCAGTATATAATCATGTCTACAGAACTTCTCAGAGAACTGTTTAAATGCTTGCTGACTACCTACACTGGACTTTGGAATTTACCCGAAGGAGGATTGCAGGCAATACTACAAAATTTGAATACACAAATACAATATAAACTTTAGTATTGCTTATTTTCCTACAAAGATTCACCTGCTTCGTGTGCTTGCAAGTATCAGTGTGAACCAAACTCGGCATACACATTCGTGCATTTTACTCAGGCAGGACCAGCTCTGGGAATTTAAATATGCCAAGAAAGGGCTACAAACAAAACTTTAATTTTAACCCTGTAATATCCATGCAGATTACATAAGGGATGTTGGCCCAGACTGCCAGAGACGCTCATATAGGTCAGGTATGTGTAAATAGTACACTTACATAGCAAAACACGTGAAGTTTAACAATTAAACTTACCGTTCACAGATATAATCTCGATATTCCAGAGCCCATCTCCATCAGGACCTTTTTTCCAGGGATAAACACAACTGCCCGTATCTCCTGGCTTGTATTCTGCCCACGGCTTTGATGGGTTCTTTATATGTTTCAGATGACTAACAGACATGAGACTGCCGTCTGTGGGCCATTGCAAGGCATCCTGAGTCTGACTCATGTTGTTTAAGTAAACGTTACAAAGATCGTCAATATTTACGTTTTCCGTTCGTTTTTGAAATTCGCACCATATGTCGCTGCGCATGCGTCAGGAAATCTCGCTTTAGTGTGATGACAACAATCGATTATAAATGTTGATATGAATGTATTGGATATGTGCAACAGTTAAATTTAAACATGTATTTTTAATGTTTTAAATGGTTTAAATCGAAAGCAATAAAAATCAGGAAAACAACAACAAGCCTCGTTATCGATTTATAGTCGATACTTCCGGTTCCGGTCATGGTTGACAGCAACTTTTGCAGAGGATAACAAATTTTGAAACTATCTACATCAAGATATAACTCTTTTCTTTTCATCTGCATTTATTTTGTTGTTACATCGGGTGTGTAGTACCTTGTCTTGCTAGAGGATCGTTTATTTTTTGAAAATTGGGGATATTTTGGTCTAAACCCGTGATTTAAATTTGGCTCTAATTTCATCGCACATGGACGTTATGTCTGTCTAAATTAATTCCATTATACGTATAGTAGTAGTATAAATATAAGTTGTGGGTGCATTCTGGCGTTTTATTTTTACTTTAAATAATTTCCACGTCTAAATTTATTGATATTTACCGAGGTTTCTGCTCGCTTGCCGTAAAAAGTGGGTGGGGTACTCGATAGCAAGAGTGAAGGACTGCCTTATCTTGCATAGAGGGGCCTTACGCATCTTGTGGTTGATCTATATATTTTTTTCTTTTCAAATTCCTTATCCATTGCCCAGCCTTGTCGATTGTTAATACTCGAAATCCTTGATTTCTTGTGCATTGAAAGTGTAGTTTATACTTGGACTGTAACTGCATAGCTTATCTAAATCTTCGTAGCATTCTATTATTATTAATCACCCGGTAGTCAAATCGTAATACTTATCATATTATCTCTTGCAGATGTCGAATATTATACTCTTGAATTACTCTGTTGTGGGTGGGGTACTCGATAGCAAGAGTGAAGGACTGTCTTCGAGGCTTCAGTCTGCGAGTGTCTGTGCAAGGGCAGAACCCCTCTCGTCCCCTTTCGCATGTTGTGTCATCTAACTTTACATTTGTTGTTTACATCACTATGTAACTTTACATTTGCTGTTTACATTACTATGTAACTTTACATTTGCTGTTTACATCACTATGTAACTTTACATTTGTTGTTTACATCACTATGTAACTTTACATTTGCTGTTAACATCACTATGTAACTTTACATTTGCTGTTTACATCACTATGTAACTTTACATTTGTTGTTTACATCACTATGTAACTTTACATTTGCTGTTTACATCACTATGTAACTTTACATTTGTTGTTTACATCACTATGTAACTTTACATTTGCTGTTTACATTACTATGTAACTTTACATTTGCTGTTTACATCACTATGTAACTTTACATTTGTTGTTTACATCACTATGTAACTTTACATTTGCTGTTAACATCACTATGTAACTTTACATAAATTTGCTGTTTACATCACTATGTAACTTTACATTTGCTGTTTACATTACTACCGGGTACGCAAACCATGAACAGGCACACTCTCGGTCAGGAACATTGTCCAGTTAGCGCAGTGGTTAGGGCAGTGGTTAGCGCACTTGCTTCTCACCTAGGCGACCGGGTTCGATTCCCGGCCTGGGCGCATGTGAGTTTGGTTTGTGGTCACCAAGCCGGACAAGTGGGTTTCCTCCGGGTACTCCGGTTTCCCCCACAACACAAGACCACATGTCTATAACACTTGAAAGAGGAGTTGACATTATTCAGAGACAGTTAGATAACTTACTTCGGTGTAATATTTCGTATAATTGTGGGTGATGTCACGGATTGTGCAATATTATAATGGGGCAAATGTCCGCATGTGCACATTTTAGCATTGGGGCAAATGTCCTAGGGGCTAATGTCCTACCTTCCATTTGCACTAGTGTTTACAGTTTATGATAGGGCAGAAATGAGTAATATATCATGTTTAAACCCTTAAAATCACACCAATGTTGAATTAAGTTCTTAAAAAAATATTTTTTTTATAACATTCAACACAGACCTGATCTGTGGTCTTTTAGTTAAAGTCTATAAAAATATTTAACACTTCTCAACTATACTGTATATATGTGTCAGATGATGACAGGAAACACTGATTGGCTGTTTATTGGATTCCAACTGGGGCAGACAAAGAGAAATGCTGATTAGGGGTCTGGACAAGATTGATATCTAGATAGTGCACAAAGGGGACAATATTGTTTATTACGTAATATTATATAATTTGTCCCAGCCAAAACTGGCCTTGTTTCTTTAAGACATAATTTCTGGATTTTTAGAAATATGTGTTGAATGGTTTATTGATGATTTGAGAAAAGTCCTAATATTGTAATGTCTGTCATACTTTTTTGCCAATATCAAAACAAAATATTTACCGCATGGACTTTTAACAAATATTTTTGATGTCAGATTATAATAGACATTACAAAATATCCTTATATTATCCAAAAGATGTCAATTTTGTGCATTTTTTGTCGCTGTAGTATAAAATATGTCCGACGCTTAGCTATGATGTTGATTTTTCTTTGATCATTTTTGGTCTGTCACAGACGGTTTTGAGTACTATTTTCTTATCAGGAAACAAGGCAGGAGTAAAATGCAACGTCAAAGTTTGATCACAAAGATAATTCAACGCAAAATCGCTTGGAAGACACTCCAAAATGACATTACATTTATTATTGTCGGTCGCCATTTTGTAAAGCGCTTGTCTAACATAGTTACAACAAGCACCTGTTGCTAAGGTGGGCGTGGCTACAGTGCGAATGAGGAAGGGTCAAATGGAGGTAGCATTACATCTTTTACTAAGGGAAGTAACCTTGTATTTGAGGATTTTAGTAATTTGTTACATCACTAACTAGTTTTAGGGTACAAAGAATATGAAACAAATAAAGTATTAAATCTATAGGTATTTTTTGTATGAAACAAATTAAGTATTAAATCTATAGGTATTTTATGTATTTATATTTGATAATGTGAAAGATATTACTGAATTAAAATCCAGCTATAACAAGAACAAGATTCTCCACAGATTTTTCGTCAGACTGTTAGATTGTTAAAACTTTTAATTTAGGGACAATGGAAAGATGATAATTTTTCCACTTCGATCGACATTACTGAATATTTTCTTCCACTTCAGGTACTATTTTTTTCATGAAACTTCACAGTTCAATATTGTCCATACAATAAAAGTGGAATTTTGCTCTAATCTGCTAGCGAAGTAAAGCATAACTTAACTCCATCAGGATAGGATTTTGTTGCAAAAAAATACATTAATGCCTTTCACCCAGTCTTGGCCAACACATGTCTGCAATGCAGGAATGAAAAACATGTGTCCTTATCATGTTGAATAATCTGTCCTAATTTACATGAAACAAGATAACAAGCATGTGTTAATGATATTTGACCTTTAGTCTAAGTTGTAATCAAGGGGCACCTTGTCAGTGGTTGTAAATTTTGAGGAACACCTGATAATATTTGATTAGAAGATTTTGATTGGTGGTGAAAGCGAGGCTGTATTTGTATGGATCATGTGGCAGGAGTGTGAGCGGGAATCTTACAGCCAGGAAGAAAGCTGGTAGTTAGAGATAAAGTTTGATTAGGATAAGTTTGATTAAGGTTTAATTGTTCTTTATCCATGGAAATAATAAAGAATACCGTACAAAATATAAGTGTAAATAGTTGTTTGATGCAGTTGGACTTATGCAAAGAATCATATAATAGATAAAATGAAAAGGATACATTTTAATTCAAGTTATTGTTATCATTTATTTATAAAAATGGAGAAATATTTCCTTGCCAGGTTACAGTGTTGAACATAATCTGAATAACTCACACTGTTAACACTGTTTGGGAGTTCAGAATGGTGTGGAAAGCTGGCAGAATGTGTAAACATGTTGAAGTAAGTCTGTGAATTAGTGTACCAGACATAGGTCATGTGTTAAATAACTATGTTCAGACCAGACTTTTAGTTCATTTAGTTCTGGCAGAGAATGTTTCAAGCACCAGTTATTGGGAACATAAAACTTATCACAACCCAGAAGAGAGATACAGGACTCCTATCAACACTTTAGTCATACGTACCCCTACCCTGAAGAGTGATACAGAGGAAATAGATGTAATCATTGTGGTATGTACGATCATAAGCTTTCTGTATGTCATGTAGGAATGTAAAATGCTTTAAAATGCCAAAATGTAGGTTATGGTAAAATAGGGATATTGTAGTGCAAAATGTACCAACATTTATGAATGTAACATAATGTTTTAAATACAGTCCTACGACTTACTACCACTTTCTCTCTCTGACCAGCAAGAAAGTAACTCACTCACGGTTCATGCAAATCTTCTACACAAAATGATTTATGGTGAACTAGGTCGCACCAGCATGTTAAGCTTAAGGGTTACAGGTATTATAAAATTCTGGTTAAACGTTGTTGCCGCAAATAGAAGGAAAATGATAAAAACAGTTTATAACACATTCTTAGGAGATATTGAATTCTGCCCAAATGAAATTAGTTGGCTACTCTAGTTAGGGATACCTTATTTAGGCTGGGTTTTTGCGTGGTATGGTTTGAACAGGGTGTGGGTAATACAGAGACATTTTTAAACATATTTAAAAATCTGGTTAAAGATATGTTTATACAGGAATGGTCGACCAGAATTTTAATGTCCACAAGATTTCGTTTTTATAAGCATTTTGATACATTTGAACTTGGCAATTTTCTTTGTTTTGGCCACTGCATCCTTTGTCATCTGACTCTGTCCTCTCCTTCCTGGGCGTATTTGTAATGTTAAAAACTTGGAGGCCCACTCATCTGCAATGTTGAATCCTTTGTCTGCCATTACAAATGAATATGGTGGAATTTCATCCAAAATACCACAGTCCAATGTCAATGCCTTATCTGAGATCCGTCCTGTATATATGCCTGTGACATAAAACTAAAAGCAATAGCACTGTTAGTGGCACAAGCGACCAAAACTTTATTGTGGTGCTTATACTCGCTCCAAGTTGCACTCTGGTGTTCTAAATCTTTCGGTGTTTCGATAAAAATTTCAGTACAGTCAATTATGCAGTATAAATTTGTTGTGTCTTTAAACTTCTCCGGTTTTGTCGCTAACATAGTTTCCTCATCAGAAAGATAAACCATGGAGCCGAACACTTGCGCAAGCTCGCAACCATGCCAGAAATATCCTCCCACAAAGTGATGAAGTGTCGAGTGATAATCATGTTTAACAATACAGCCCACGGATAGAATAATTAAGGGTTGAAACGTACAAACAAATGCTTAATACAGTGAAAGCCAACACACATCAACATGAATTAAATCCATTGTCATTTTCTTTCTCCATATTAGAAGTAGAATTCATTTTGCACAGTTACACATTAGTTATATCATGAAGAACAGATGGTAAAAGTAACCTCTTTGATAACATTACCATTCAATCAAATCATGTGATCGATCTTTAAATAGTTTATGTTGAACCTTATACAAATGTAATGGAATGAAAAATAAAATGTCTTGTTCCTTTTTGCAAAGAGATATTTTTATTTTGTCCAATCAAGAACTATACATTTATTTTACTCATGTACACTTCATGTCATCAAAATGCATGTTATCATTGGCTGTGTTTGCAATTTCTAAAACAAGATGTTGAACTATATTTTTAGTAAGAAGGAAAAGTTCAATGATATAATGCATACATAAACATCAAATATATGCAGGTTATTCCTGTTAAAATATAAATTCTTATACAATGTATATGTATAAAAGTGGTATCGCGAAAAAAAGTATGTAGTGACATTAGACTGAAATGACAACAATTTACTAAACATATGGATTTTTTAACCATAATGCAATCTCAAACGTCTATCTGATAACAGATATTAACCCTGTATTTATATTCTACTGGACCAGGTTTTTAGTTTTGGCATCGGCTCAGCAATTTAAGCTGACATGTTTATTGACGCAGGCCCCTGAAGTTCTTAGTTTATAGCCCTCCACTGACCACTTAGCCCATGTCTGATAAGGGATCTGTAACTCAATCTATAACACCCCAGCTCAGAATTGAGCAGTTTCTGGTAGTAAGTCGTAGGACTGAATAAAGGGCAACATGTTGAGAGTTCTTGAAATTGTGTAGAATTACTTTGACAGTAGGTGCCAAATTAATGTTTACAATGCTAGATGCCATTATCTAGATGCCATTAATACGGGATGGTTCTCTTGGAATGCCATGGACGGTTCAATTTTCATATCTGCTTTCTCTCTCCTATTCAGTCTAGAGTTTAGCCCCACATTTGCCAAGAATTTCTATAATGATAGTTTATCCAATTAGTTGCTCTGCATGAGTTTGTAATTCTAACCCTGGTGTGACCCTTAATAGCCCCTATTTCTTCATGGTATGTTACTGATATCTCTCTTATCAGATTAGAAACAATAATGATGGCTAGTTGGTAGTAGGCAATACAACTGGATAGAGACAGTGAAAATATAATATATTCAGATAGTTCTATCATTTATTGCATTAGTAATTATAATCGTGTATAACAACTATCATTAAACATAATATTATTATTATTTTTTAATTCTAAGTGTCATCATGCATTTATTTTTTAAGAAAAATATATGGTTATTAACCTTCCTACAGAAAAGATTATAATATTCATATAAATCATCATAGTATTACATGGTTATTGAAAGTCAGACAATAAGTGTTCTATGTTTGCAGCCAATTGTATAAACTGTTTAAATCTGTAGTTTGTTTTTATTTAGCCAAAATGGTTGGTGATTGGTCAATATTTGCTACTAACGAATGCATTAATTTAGAGGTGAAATAAAACTGTGGTTAACTTTAGATATGGCCCAAAATGTGCACCTCTGCGCAAGTGGGTCCATTAGTAACCCACTCATTCCTTTGGTTACTGAAGGTTACTTGTTCTATCTCTTTGGTTACTCACTCTATTTAATGGTTACTTTTCTCATTCTATCAAAATATGAAAAAACAACCCTTGCATTTCCAGTTACCAGGTTACTACACTATATCTATGGTTACTTTGAAGTTACTTTAGGTTACTCACTCTATTTAATGGTTACTTTTCTCATTCTATCAAAATATGAAAATCAACCCTTGCATTTCCAGTAACCAGGTTACTACACTATATCTATGGTTACTTTGAAGTTACTTTAGGTTACTCACTCTATTTAATGGTTACTTTTCTCATTCTATCAAAATATGAAAAAACAACCCTTGCATTTCCAGTTACCAGGTTACTACACTATATCTATGGTTACTTTGAAGTTACTTTAGGTTACTCACTCTATTAAATGGTTACTTTTCTCATTCTATCAAAATATGAAAATCAACCCTTGCATTTCCAGTAACCAGGTTACTACACTATATCTATGGTTACTTTGAAGTTACTTTAGGTTACTCACTCTATTTAATGGTTACTTTTCTCTTTCTATCAAAATATGAAAATCAACCCTTGCATTTCCAGTTACCAGGTTACTACACTATATCTATGGTTACTTTGAAGTTACTTTCGGTTACTAAGTCAATTGAATGGTTACTTTTCTCATTCTATGAAAATATGAAAATCAACCCTTGCATTTCCAGTAACCAGGTTACTGCTCTATGCCTTTGGTTACTTTGAAGTTACTTTCGGTTACTCACTCTATTTAATGGTTACTTTTCTCATTCTATCAAAATATGAAAATCAACCCTTGCATTTCCAGTAACCAGGTTACTGCTCTATGTCTTTGGTTACTTTGAAGTTACTTTTGGTTACTAAGTCAATTGAATGGTTACTTTTCTCATTCTATCAAAATATGAAAAACAACCCTTGCATTTCCAGTAACCAGGTTACTGCTCTATGTCTTTGGTTACTTTGAAGTTACTTTTGGTTACTAACTCTATTTAATGGTTACTTTTCTCATTCTATCAAAATATGAAAATCAACCCTTGCATTTCCAGTAACCAGGTTACTGCTCTATGTCTTTGGTTACTTTGAAGTTACTTTCGGTTACTAAGTCAATTGAATGGTTACTTTTCTCATTCTATCAAAATATGAAAAACAACCCTTGCATTTCCAGTAACCAGGTTACTGCTCTATGTCTTTGGTTACTTTGAAGTTACTATCGGTTACTAACTCTATTTAATGGTAACTTTTTTCATTCTATCAAAATATGAAAATCAACCCTTGCATTTCCAGTAACCAGGTTACTGCTCTATGTCTTTGGTTACTTTGAAGTTACTTTAGGTTACTCACTCTATTTAATGGTTACTTTTCTCATTCTATCAAAATATGAAAATCAACCCTTGCATTTCCAGTAACCAGGTTACTACACTATATCTATGGTTACTTTGAAGTTACTTTAGGTTACTCACTCTATTTAATGGTTACTTTTCTCTTTCTATCAAAATATGAAAATCAACCCTTGCATTTCCAGTAACCAGGTTACTACACTATATCTATGGTTACTTTGAAGTTACTTTCGGTTACTAAGTCAATTGAATGGTTACTTTTCTCATTCTATGAAAATATGAAAATCAACCCTTGCATTTCCAGTAACCAGGTTACTGCTCTATGTCTTTGGTTACTTTGAAGTTACTTTCGGTTACTCACTCTATTTAATGGTTACTTTTGTCATTCTTTCATAATATGAAAAATAACCCCTGCATTTCCAATTACCAGGTAAGCTCTGTCAATGTAGTGTAGACTAGTAATTTTTACAAATCTTTTAAAACATGTAAAACAAGCAAATTCAAGAATAGGTATCCCCTGGCAAATAGACTTAGGGTTCAGATTGCAAAGCATATATATCAATACAGCATATGTATCATTGGCGAATGTCGCTACTGAAGCGTTTACACATCCTGTGTTTATTATGCAACAATAAAATCACACAAATTTACCGTTATGACACAAAATAAATACTTTGAAGTTGAACAAGGAATGTTTAAAATAAAAAGTTATATACGTATTTAGCGATAATCAAGGATCATCATGGATGTCTATAAATAAGATAGTGGATTTCGATGCGCTGCCAATTTTGTGTGTGAATTATTCACTGTACAGTGAGTGAATGGGCCTGTTCATTAATATTTCGGATTTGACTTGACCCATCTTAATTTCAATACTAGCAAAATCAAAGCGCTGTGAGCGCTGCCTGTGGTTGCAGACAGCTAAATTGTGGATTTGCTTGCTTTGTGTAGATTGAGTTACTTGTTCGTAATAAAATTATCACATTAACCACTGCATTTTCATTGTGTATGTTATCATTAGTTATTTTGATTGGCAATTGTTTTCGCCACTTTGATTGCAAAATTTTTAATCATTAAGCTATGAAGACTAAAAAAAACCCTTGAAACATCGACTGAATTGATTGATTGAAGGCTTTTCTTATAAATTGTTCAGCTATTGTTAGATGCATTTGAAGTGGCCCGTGCTGAAACACTTTCTGCATAGAAAATTACACTTTAGACAATTGGGTCAAATGCATAGCATCTGAAATGTAGTTAGGCCTTGGGCTAAACTCATGCATGTAGCTGAAATTAGAACTTGCATTTTTTTTCAAACCATCTTGCATTACCGAGTGCTTAATTTGATTTCTGTTACCGACTATAACTTCTAAAAGCAGTTACGTCATGACTGCCACGAGTTTTGGTAGCTCTTTTCAAGGATTAGCTATTTTTAGCACAGGTTTTCTTAAATCGAGAGAGAAAGAATGCGTAAAAGTTACATTTTCACTGAAATGTAAATATTTTATAGAACATGACATGCATAATGAGATTTTTGAGACCTATTTCAGTTGTTATACACCTGTTCATAAAATGGGACGTATTATAGTTTCATCTGCGACCAGGCCTAGCGCTGGCTTTTTTTTTCTTGAGCCTATTTTGGAACCCGGTCGGTTTCAGTCATTCGCGGGCTAATCGGTTTCAGTCTTTCGCGGGCTACAGGGGTTCCATTTGACCCGGGACTACGGGTTTTGACCCGGGTGTTTTCAAAAAGACGTCGAAATGACCCGTAGTAATTTCAGTCTGTGCATCAGCGTGACCCGGGGCAATTTTAATATATTGACTTCCGTGCGTCATCAATTTTCAATCCTATGAAGTCATTACACAGAATGGCATTTCTATCACAGCAAGACGTCGGAACAGCAGACATTCTAATTGTATGAACCGTATATTCAGTATCGATCGATAACATAAACAACAGGCTGTCAAAATTTAAGCTCCGCCTTCCGCACCATATATGTAAAGCGACATTTGATGGTTGACCAATGAGCGCTACGCTGTGTTAAGGATATCATTTATGCGAGTATTTGTAACCATGTATGCACGCGTGTTGATGACAATACAGGTGACAAGTAAAGTCTGTCATAAATCGATAAACCAAAGCGACCCGTCAAAGGTGTGAACGGTAGTACAAACGTTTTGGTAGTTTTAATTGGAGACAGTTGTCTTTCATCGTAGACATGAGTAGAAAATTTATTTGTTCTCAAGGGCCCTTCTTACGCATATATAAAATTAAAACTGCGAAAAATACATGGTAACATTTAATTAGTCTGTCATAGATCGATAAAACAAAGCGACCCGTGAAATGTGTGAACGGACGTTCGAAAGTTTTGTTGTTACAACAGTTATAATTGGAGACGGTCGTCTTTCATCGTAGACACGAGTAGAATTATTTTTGTTATCAATGGCCTTTCTCACGCATATATAAAACTGTGAAAAATACCCGGTAAGTAACATTTAATTATTACGATCTATGCCATACGTACTTGAATTAAAATACAACACTTAATGTTCGTTCTTCAGAGGATAAAGTTGAATTAACGATTATACAATGCAAACTAGCCTGCGTAGTGGATGAACGGGAATATCCATGCAATCACTTTCGTTTTCGGGTCTAGTATACGATAAAATCCGTACCGTACAGTCCATGATGTCGCCCGCTCCGTCTTTTACGAGAAATGAATATTATAATAGTCAATTCAGATCAGTTTTATAAATGCCGTTCGTTGTGTACCCACCGTTTTTGTTTATAATGTACCTGTTCTATATTTTTATGGATATGGTTATGCCAAATCAATATTTTTTTAATGATGACCTCACATGTATATTTTATTAACAGACTTGGTACATACATGCTGTTAGTTGCATAGCACATATAAATAGCACAGACAATCAGTATATACAAAACATGTTGAGCATTCGATCAATCAACATCGTAAAAATGGATGACCCCTGAAGTTTTGAAAATGACCCTCCAAATTTCAGGCCCAAGGGTCAGTGACCCTTGACTTTTGGAGACTAGTGGAACCCCTGGGCTATATTACAGGGCGCAATTGACAAATACTTAGAGCAGTTTGTCCCCTCAATACCAAATATACCAAATATTCTATTGCATAGGACTTTGTTATTTCTAGGTAATATATATATATATATTAGTGTTTCTTTGAAATTGCTTTTAATAGGCTACAAATCATTTCTAATAGATCTTGTAGGATGATTCACTGTAGCACTGGTATTTTATTTCTTGTTTATTTTATTATTGTTATTAAAGTTTAAACAAACATCTCATTTCTCAATTATTCATTATTCAAATTGAAAGATGAAGACAATTATACTCCCAAACACAAGTCAATCACGTGCAAGAAGCAATACATGTTTAAAACAGTCAGCTGTACATAAAAAGTAGGCCACCAATGAAACATAAACTAAACATACAGTGAGGTAAATTATATGTGAATAGTCATAGCACAGACTATTAAATCATCAGTATATACAGGCAAAAATAATAATAATCTGAATTTGCTATAATAATAATCATTCCTCGTCAAATACGGAGCGGGCGGCATTACGGACCGTACGGTACGGATTTTATCGTATACTACTAGTACTAGTACATAAAATTCGCAAGAAGTTAATTTCTTGCGAATTTTATTATTAAATTCCTGTATTAAAGCCGCCATTGGCTCAAGAATTAACGTTTATTAATGAACTGTGAACTTACGTTAATAAAACTTTTGTCGGTCTAATCAATCGTTATTTCGGCATATCAAACACTGCAAACAGTGAATTAATTTTAGTTCTCTGGAGTGTTATTATTATGCACTTCACAGGTCTATCGCAAGTGTCCGGTACGGGGGACGTGATCTGATTGGCAGAAAGTGGTTTTGGTGACAAGCGATAAGCTCCGCCTCAAGATTGTTTTTGGCAAGGCAGACAAGCGTGTGAATAATCATGTCAATATACACGAACGTGTCATAGACAGAATATCAATTGGGGCCCTTTCATACATGTGAGTTATACTAAGACATTGAGAACAAGTCTCAAACGCATTTTACTGCATTTATCATCGAAATTGAGTGGAATAAAACATTCGCCAACGGTAAATTTTTCGACATATTTGGAAAGTCATACTTTCCAACGATTTGAGCCAATTTGATTTTTCTTGAGCCAATATTTGTTTCCTTCCAGCGCAAGCCCTGTGCAGCGTACAGACAAAAAAATGTTTAATTGACCATCAACCAGTATTGACCATTTGGGGAGTATTGTTGGTTTTTACCAGGGATATTTTTGACTGCCAAACCTTACTGTCTATAGGCAATACTTCTGATTTTGTTCACCTTATAAATGTTTAAATATATACGCAATTTTTTTGTGCAGAGACAACGATATTCCGCAACATTTGGTTTAGCATCAACCAAAATTGCCCCATTTCATTATTATGCAGAAGACATTAATTAATGTAAACAGTTTGAAATATTATAAAACTTGAGATTTCAATAAATTCAAAATGTACCTTTATCCATCAAGATTTTCACATCGTCACTTAATTTTGGGTCTCGTATACGATTCAGGGCTAGCGCTGGCTTTTTTTTTTCTTGAGCCAATTTGGAACCGGTAGGTTTCAGTAATTCGCGGGCTATATTACAGCGCGCAATCGACAAATAGGTAGTGGAGTTTGTGGTCTCAACCCCCCCCCAATACTTTGTTATTTCACTGTAATCCTTTTTAGTGTTTCTTTGTAATTGCTTTAAGTCTACAAATCATTTCTAATAGAGCTTGTAGGATGATTCACTGTAGCACTGTTATTTTATTTCTTGTTTATTTTATTCTTGTAATTAAAGTTTAAACAATACATCTCATTATCAAGTATTCATTAATCAAATTGAAAAAAGAAGACAATGTATACTCCCAAACACAAGTCACAGTCACGTGCAAGAAGCAATATATTTTTAAAACACTCAACTGTACATAAAAACTAGGCCACAAATGAAACATAAACTAAACTTACAGTGATGTAAATTATATGTGAATAGTCATAGCACAGAGTATGAGACATAAATCATTAGTTTATACAGGTAAACATAATAGTTATCTGAATTTATCATAATAATTTTCATTCCTCGTAAAATTCGGAGCGAACGGCATTACGGACCGTACGGTACGGATTTTATCGTATACTAGACACGAAAACGAAAGTGATTGCATGGTTATCACAGACATTGAGAACCGGTCTCAGGCGTTTTTAACCGCATTTATCATCAAAATTTAGTGGAATAAAACATTCGCCAACGGTAAATTTAGAAATTCATACATTTCGACGGGACAGCTTTTCGACTATTTGATTTTTCTTTAGCCATTTTCCGAAAATAAACGGTGATTACTGAAATTTTTCATCGGACAATTTGTCCGACTATAACAGAAATTCTATCGGTCAAACTGAAAATATACCGGACATGTCCGACTCCGACTGTCATTCGCATTGACTGGTCTAATCAATCGATATTTCGGCGTATTCGTGTTTGACCAATTTAGTTCTCTGCAGTGTTGTTATTATTATGCGCTTCACAGGTCTATCACGTGTCGGGTACGCGGGACGTGATTTGATTGGTCGAAAGGAGATTTTGTGACAGGCGACAAACTCCACCTCCGATTGTTTTTGGTAAACATGTGTATAATTATGTCATTATACACGAACGTGTCATAAACAGGATATCAATTGGGGCCCTTTAATATGTACGCGAGGTTATACACAGACATTGAGAACTGGTCTCAGCAGCTTTCAACCGCATTTATCATCGAAATTGAGTGGAATATAACATTCGCCAACGGTAAATTTGGAAAGTCATACTTTTCGACGATTTGAGCCAATTTGATTTTTCTTGAGCCAATTTTTGTTTTCTTGAGCCAATGGCTCAATTGGCGAATGCCAGCGCGAGCCCTGCGATTAATCTGTACCATACTGTCCAGGGAAACATGCCCTCCAGACATTCTTGGTTTAAATATGCCTCTGGCTACGGCACTGATTATATAATTTTATCTGAATTTATAGTCTGTGTTGATTATGACAATTCACATAAAATTTACCAGGCTGTATGTTTTAACTTTAGTTTACTGTTCTAATTGTGGCATAGTTTTTACTGTTTGGAAGTAGTCTACGCTCCCACACAGCACTTTGATTCCACTACCGTTACATTCACACGCTGCTGTATTACCCAGTATATTTTGATATTTGACCTTTTTAACCTTTCTGATGTAATCAATGATTCAGTCGCAGTAAACAAAATCACCATTCATTCCTGATACTAAATGCCATTGGTCGGCATGTTCTCCTGACTACTGATTTTATAATAGATGGGTATTTTCCAGTGTTAACGTCAATCAAATGTGTACACAATGTACAGCCTTTTGTGTCGAGAGAAATTTGACTATATAGCTAATCGGTTTTATTTCATGTCATTTAGCATCACAGAAAGTTTCGTTCCTTGATCGAGGATTGTACTGATACTAATTACAAATAGCGTGGCGAATTTGAGTAACAGGATGCCACGTAACGCATTTTAAAATATACGCAGATTCCGCATCGACAGCTGTATAAATGACCAGCAATTTCCATAGCCACGGCGGCATTTCTATGACAGTGAAAGCTGTCTATTCAATGCACACTCGCATTTAAGCTTTATTTACACGTACATGTGTGTCCTACATTTGGGACATTAATGAGTCGTAAAAATGCAAGCAGTTAGCTGAATGGCTATGGACGCATGTCGACTCGCCTGTCTAAATATAGAAAATATCGGTTGTACGTAAGTTATAAAGCAGAGGATGATTATGAAGGTATCGGAATAAGCGCCCGGTGCTTAAGGAGAGTAGAAGTAGTCATAATCTTCATCTTTTAATTTGAATAATGAATTATAATTGATATAGAGACCAATTGTTTAAACTTCAATTACTGTTATACAGTGAATCATCCTTCAGGTTCTATTACAACTAATGTGTAGCCTGAAGTAATTTCAAAGTACCATTAAAAAGGATTATTGTGAAAAACAAAATCCTATGTTATAGAATATAGGGAAATAAACTGCCCTAAATATCTGTCGATTGCATGATGAAATATTACATTGCCCACAAATTCCCTAAGCAGACAAGTTCCAAAATTGGCTCAAGAATTACGAAAGCCAGCACTAGACCTCAGGTAAAGGCTCCATTAAATAATCTTCAGAATTTCATCTTTTCACACATCACTTATATCCAATAAGAATTTCATACCACAGTAGAAGAATGTAGACATTTTCATTTGTATCTATGACTACCTACATAACTGAAATACTGTTGAAAAAAGCACAAAACTCTAACATAACACTACTGTACACTTATATCCAATGATCTGTAATAAAATACAGAACAGACTGAATGTGTCTATACTGATTACTTTTTATATGATGACCATATGACACTGAATTGGGTATACATTTGTATGGTATGTCACTGGATCCTTACTGGTTACCAAGGCAACAAGGTTTATGGTCCCTGCTGAGACAGGAAGTGAGATACTGATTGTCCCCCTGGTGTAGACATGTATCCCACTGTGCACATTGTATATTATTGCATAATGTGATGTAATACTTAACATGGCCATATCCCATTTTGTCTCAGATCATAAGATGAGGGTTTTCATTGGTTAATTTGGAAATTTGAAAATTATTAGTAACATAATGTTGCACAAGATAATGTTTGGAAATTTATATAGATCAAACTTGTTTGAAATTAACCAATCAGATGAATCTATTATTAATGATTAGCCAGTAAAAAGTTAGCACATATAATTTGAAATTAAAACAAACAATTTTATTAGTGATTTCACCGAGTCTTATTTGACCAGTGAAATGCTGTGTGTTATTTTATTGTTGTTCCATCATAATTCATGTGAATATTACAAACGGATATCAATGTTATGGAATATTAAAAGTGTTCAAGCTGCAAAGTGTAGTGTAATATAGTTTGTGAACTTTAAACAGAAATGTTCACATTTACAAAGAACTTAGTGTTATTAGAGTCATCTATAATAGTAACTTATAGGTCTCTGGTGTTATAAACAATGAAGCAATATGGACATTTACTTGCAATATTCACAGGATGTATTGAGACAAAAATCCTAAATATAACTTATAAACTTATCATGATGATATCAAGTAATCAGCATTTTTCTTAAATTTCATGTTTTGTTTATAATAACATATACATTACAAGTAAGTGTCAGTCAGATCATTAAGTTCTACTAATGTTATTATCTTATAATGACAAAATGATGCTTGTAAATATAATGTATGTAAAAAATGATCAATTAATAGAAACTGATATGAAAGAGAGATTAAGTTGTAACAGGTTTTATTTTCAACTTCATAAATCCCCACGTATAGTTTTTCACTTAACTGTAATGTTCCACACAGATTTTAAATAGGATATTGTTTTTTTTTAATTGCACCAGTTGCTGAAACTAAATTAATATTTTACTTTAAATGAATAACAAATATAGTGATTTCGTATGACTTATCCTTAATGAATTATTTAATATAATATATACTGTATTTTATACCCCTAAGTCTCAACTTGTTAATGTTATTCTTATAAGCATTTCGACCAGAAACCTATAATTACATAAAACATGTCTCTGTATAGACAGAAGATAACGACTTCAGTGGCCAGCACATTTTCATCTATCATGACAGGCAGTATAATTCAATAAGAATATCAGGTAAGGTGTTCCTATTTCATATTAGCTGAAGTACCAAAAATATAACACTTAATTCAATGAAAAAATGCATGTTAAATAGCACACAATCCTTAGTTGGTCAACTTTACATACAGTTACTTGACCAGAAGAATGGTTTCAGCTAGTTTGTTGTTCCAAACATTTTGGCCAAAATTTATGTTAAATAATAATGTCAAAATCTTGTGATTCACAAGTAGTGTCACACATGAAAATAAGAAACAAAGGATTTCAACTTATTAAAAATACATAGCAATTAATACAAGAATACAAGCAAAGTTTAGGTTTAGATACTTGGTGCATCACGTGTTAGAAGTTGATCTTATGTTTTACCTTGATAAATCACACTTTGGATGTATAACTGCTGTATTAAACTCCATGAAGGCAGTGGCAATTTTTAAAAGAAATGAAATTTGTTATAAATTTGCAATAACACCAGGACTGGTGCTCTTACCAAAATACTTATAAAAAGGCATGAATTGATGAGAAAATGTCATTTTATTATTGCCAGACACTGAGTATCCTCCTACAATGTTACCAACTTGCAGTGTTAATCTAAATTAACAATTAAAATGTTAAGTAGCTATAACATTAAGTGGAATACAAATGCTGTTGCATTAACACACACGCTAACATAGGGAAATTTTTCCTTAAAAGTTGTAAGTAACAGAGAATAAAAGTGGAGTTTATCTAGTAAATCACTAAATGGAAATTAACACCTATTTTTTTGTGAAATGTCTGAGAAGTGTCCATCGACTTGTGAGTAAATTGCATATAAGTATATACATGTATATAGTGAGGTTAACATGCAACTTGAAATTTGAGGGTATTTTTCATATTTTCAAAAAATAAGGAAAGAAACCACTGAATTAACTGAGTAACCAAAAGTAACTTCAAAGTAAACATAGATATAGTGTAGTAACCTGGTAACTGGAAATGCAAGGGTTGATTTTCATATTTTGATAGAATGAGAAAAGTAACCATTAAATAGAGTGAGTAACCAAAAGTAACTTCAAAGTAACCAAAGACATAGAGCAGTAACCTGGTTACTGGAAATGCAAGGGTTGATTTTCATATTTTGATAGAATGAGAAAAGTAACCATTCAATTGACTTAGTAACCAAAAGTAACTTCAAAGTAACCAAAGACATAGAGCAGTAACCTGGTTACTGGAAATGCAAGGGTTGATTTTCATATTTTGATAGAATGAGAAAAGTAACCAATAAATAGAGTGAGTAACCTAAAGTAACTTCAAAGTAACCATAGATATAGTGTAGTAACCTGGTAACTGGAAATGCAAGGGTTGATTTTTCATATTTTGATAGAATGAGAAAATTAACCATTAAATAGAGTGAGTAACCTAAAGTAACTTCAAAGTAACCAAAGACATAGAGCAGTAACCTGGTTACTGGAAATGCAAGGGTTGATTTTCATATTTTGATAGAATGAGAAAAGTAACCATTAAATAGAGTGAGTAACCTAAAGTAACTTCAAAGTAACCATAGATATAGTGTAGTAACCTGGTTACTGGAAATACAAGGGTTGTTTTTCATATTTTGATAGAATGAGAAAAGTAACCATTCAATTGACTTAGTAACCAAAAGTAACTTCAAAGTAACCAAAGACATCGAGCAGTAACCTGGTTACTGGAAATGCAAGGGTTGATTTTCATATTTTGATAGAATGAGAAAAGTAACCATTAAATAGAGTGAGTAACCTAAAGTAACTTCAAAGTAACCAAAGACATAGAGCAGTAACCTGGTTACTGGAAATGCAAGGGTTGATTTTCATATTTTGATAGAATGAGAAAAGTAACCATTAAATAGAGTGAGTAACCTAAAGTAACTTCAAAGTAACCATAGATATAGTGTAGTAACCTGGTTACTGGAAATGCAAGGGTTGTTTTTCATATTTTGAAAGAATGAGAAAAGTAACCATTCAATTGACTTAGTAACCAAAAGTAACTTCAAAGTAACCAAAGACATAGAGCAGTAACCTGGTTACTGGAAATGCAAGGGTTGATTTTCATATTTTGATAGAATGAGAAAAAGTAACCATTCAATTGACTTAGTAACCTAAAGTAACTTCAAAGTAACCAAAGACATCGAGCAGTAACCTGGTTACTGGAAATGCAAGGGTTGATTTTCATATTTTGATAGAATGAGAAAAGTAACCATTAAATAGAGTGAGTAACCTAAAGTAACTTCAAAGTAACCAAAGACATAGAGCAGTAACCTGGTTACTGGAAATGCAAGGGTTGATTTTCATATTTTGATAGAATGAGAAAAGTAACCATTAAATAGAGTGAGTAACCTAAAGTAACTTCAAAGTAACCATAGATATAGTGTAGTAACCTGGTTACTGGAAATGCAAGGGTTGTTTTTCATATTTTGAAAGAATGAGAAAAGTAACCATTCAATTGACTTAGTAACCAAAAGTAACTTCAAAGTAACCAAAGACATAGAGCAGTAACCTGGTTACTGGAAATGCAAGGGTTGATTTTCATATTTTGATAGAATGAGAAAAAGTAACCATTCAATTGACTTAGTAACCTAAAGTAACTTCAAAGTAACCAAAGACATAGAGCAGTAACCTGGTTACTGGAAATGCAAGGGTTGATTTTCATATTTTGATAGAATGAGAAAAGTAACCATTAAATAGAGTGAGTAACCTAAAGTAACTTCAAAGTAACCATAGATATAGTGTAGTAACCTGGTTACTGGAAATGCAAGGGTTGTTTTTCATATTTTGATAGAATGAGAAAAGTAACCATTCAATTGACTTAGTAACCAAAAGGAACTTCAAAGTAACCATAGATATAGTGTAGTAACCTGGTTACTGGAAATGCAAGGGTTGATTTTTCATATTTTTAAGCATTTTACTAGGTTAATGTTGACGAAATTCTCCAAATTCTCCAAAAATGTGAGAAGTAACCAAAGAGATAGAACAAGTAACCTTCAGTAACCAAAGGAATGAGTGGGTTACTAATGGACCCACTTGCGCAGAGGTGCACATTTTGGGCCATATATGGTTAACTTATATAAAATAGATTGCAGTTTAATGTATGTCTTTTTTTTCAAATTTCATACATATACTAGTTATTGATTGGTCACTATTTATCAAACTATTGCTACCAACGAATGCATTATTTTATAACCTGTAATTATATACAAATGACTGCAGTTCCTTTATTAATAGACAATTTAATGAATGCCTTATTTGTCAAGTCTGTCAGTTGTCATTTGACTTTGATTTCGGAGTTGACGTAAGTGGTCTCTTTCTACGAGTCCCATGCTGTGGTGTATCATCAAGCATTCGTTTTGTTTTCTTTTGTTGAAATTCTGGAAGATCGGCTAGGGACACAAAGTGCCCTTTAGGACCGAAGTCATATTCTATTTCACCACCACTGCTTTGTTTTAATATTCCACTCCCAACAAAGTTGGGTAGCACACTGTCATGATTCCCAACTGTTTCCATGTAATCTATCTGCAATTGAAACAGTTCACACAGTCTGTGACAGCCATTTTTGGGGATTTGCTGTTTTAAAGCCCCCCTTTTGATTGGCAACTTCCTTTTTGCATATGCTGATAGCTCGAACATCATGAAAGGAAACGTTTGATTGCTGATGTCTTTTTGGGGTGAACAGATCTTTTATCAAATTGATGAAGAGAACTTTATTCACAATAAACTTCCCATCAAGTATTGTGTAAAGACAGTGTCACTAATATTATTATTTGAAAGATAACACAAGTACGTATGTTAATAATGACTATCAATGTTTTAAATTTCCTCATCATAATGATCAATATTGTCTACAATTTGATCATTGCCTCCTTGTATGACCTGTCTGTCTTCTTTCACACTGACAAGAAGAAACCAAATGTCATTTACAAAAGTGTATGTCTTTTTCTTATTCGCCTTGTTCCCCAGGTTTCTTCGATTGTGCTGTATATTTTGTTGATTAGACCTGGATGTGTATGGCCTATCAACATGCTCGTTCCAGCTTAGCGTTGCTAGGTCTATCCTAGTTTGGTAGCTTGAATTCTTATAATGAATACGCTGGTCCAAGTAAATTAAAACACTGTTGTTAAAACTCTCAACATAAAATGTATCTTTAGATAAAGCATAATCTGCAGCATTTTTGTAAACCGTGAGGCTATGGATGAAATTCTGCAAAAGTCTTACAGCCACCAGTTTTCTTTTAGTTATCTGTGAAAACTTAAAATTAAGTTCTTATCAGCAATGAAGAAATACATCCTTTAAATAAAATGGAGCACACGCTGGCATTGAACTTGCTACCAACTAAAGGGAACAACAGCATGTGTAATCAAATTATCAATATCTATTGCATTAATTAACAGCAAGAAATTATAACATTTCATTGGACTGCTTTTAACTAATTAAATTGAACTTAGTTATAAACAATACCTTAGCATGAGTATACTCTTCCAACACACCTTCTGCCAAATGTCCATGACCTTTAGATGAGGTTGGTGTCTGCATTAAAAAATATTAAAGAAAAATTATTTTATTATAACAAGTAGCAAAACCCATGTATTAAAGTAGGCGAAGAAAACTTGAAAACTAAGTGACTTACACTTTAAATGGTCACATTTTATTCCATTGAGCAGCTCAGTCTAAGCAGCTTAAACTATTTTACTGCTTTTTTTGTTTGAGTATATTATGAGAAATTTAAATGAATAAGAAAAGCACTTAAACATATACAGGCTATTTTGAGCTCTGTGTACTTATGATGATTGCAGAGGTACTTGTTCACTTACAGAGTGTGAAGGATGTCTGTTTGTCTCTGGGGTTTCTGGAACATGACTTTGTTGGCTAACCTCACATGTCGCCTTCATGGACTGCAAGTCAATGTCATTCTGAAAGTGGTATATAGTGGATGATCAAAATGTGTACAGACGTTTATAATAAACGTATGACAACATGATTAATTTAAGAAGCAGCTTTTAAAGAGTAGGTCAAGGAATTATATGCCACTCAATATGTGCACTAAATTAATTATAACAAAACGTTTCCAAGAAACAAAATTGTTACCTGATATTAGTTTGCGGTCCGAGTTTGTGTAAAATGCTGGACCACCATGTTCTTAGCAAACAGATGAGCCTCAGGACGGGATAACAGAGTCAAAAATTGAACCACTGCTTCTGATGAACCTGAAAAAACCCACACCAGTTTGTATTGTCAATTTCCTAAACACAACAGTGCGTTTTACTTATGAAATCAGTGATTTGAAATGTTAGTTAATTTTGTGTTACATACTTATACCTATAGCCCGGTTACATCATTTTTGCTAATTATCATTTGCCTGTTTTACTAATAATTTAAAAAAAAAGTTACAACCGTTCCTTGAATTTCAAAACTGTCTATTTTCATCATAATCATTTAATTTTATTTTACTAGTATGCACGTAATTATTACCAGTGCAAGCATTTAAAACCAACCATTATTAGATGACAAATTGTTCAAGGACTACTTGCAAAACATGCTAACTCATTTAAATGAAAGAATCTTTCTCTGGCAGTAGCCAATACTCCTGCCTTGATCGTCCTGTCCTGTCTAACATTGGCGTCAGGTATCGTCCTGTGCTGGCAAACATTGGTGTCAGATTACGGATATTGTCTCGTCCATGCTATTCAATGGTTTGTTAGTCATGAGAAGCTCCATGTAGCTTCTCACACCTGAAGGCTCTGGTGCTGGCACACTGGTGGGCTGTACATGTGTATGCTGACTGGCAGTAACAAACATCATGTATTCAGCATCAGCTGAAGTAGCCCGACTGTTTTCTTCAGCACTTGGGCTGGCACACTTTAAGGGAGACTCTTGTTTATAAGAGCTGAACTGTTTGAGAATGTCACTCATGACGTTCAGGTCGTCAAGAATTGGTGTCTTCTTTTTTGCACCCTGGCTTACTTTGCTCTTAGGGCTTGGTTCACCATTCGCATAGTTTTCTTCTTTGGGCTCAGTTCATCCTCTTGTTCAGCACTTCCATGAATTCTTTGAGTCTTTTTTCTGGACCGTTTCCCATCCTTTTGTGTGGCCTCAAGGCTGAAAAGGAACAGTTCATCTGGTACCTGAGTGACAGCTGGCTTCTTTCCAGTCTTTTTCAGAAATTTGTCGGCCTGCCTAGCGATTGTGTTCAATTGTTCCTCATCATCTGAAAACCATTGAAAATTTGACAATACTTTCGAGTAATTGACAGCAGAATTGTGGACCTAAATGTTAAAGAATTTTACAAAGTTTAAGTTTAATCAGATATTCAGAAGAAACTTGTTGATTTTAATGCATTATTTTGTTCAACTCATTTGACTTTAATGATAAAGACAAAATAATGCATGTGATTTGTCTACAAATAAAAATATATCACTGGGGGCCTTCATAAATGGATTTTTCAAACATTTTCTAACTGGGGAATTAAGTTTTGATCATCAAATTGAAATTATTAAATTATAATTATCTTTTAAACTCTATACGTTTCTTCAGTGCATCAATCTTGACTATGTACCTTTAAATCGATGATCAAAATGTGTACAGACGTTTATAATAAACGTATGACAACATGATTAATTTAAGAAGCAGCTTTTAAATCGTAGGTCAAGGAATTATATTGCGACCTAAATCCAACGTTTTATTATCTGCATTGTCTTTATTATAAATATGATCCGACTTCTCGATTGCACTATTTATTATCCTTTCAGTTAACTCTAAATAAGTATTATTTTCCATTCTTTATGATTCCTGATTTGAATTTTATTCCAGCAAATTCAAAGATACATACTTTCATGTTAGCTGTTACGCTTCTTGGTATGCGTTGAATATTTATTGCTATGTAATAGTCAAGTGACTGTGAGATGCCACACGTCTGTATTGCATTTGTAAGAGCTCTTTGGATTCCAATGGATTTGAGAACTTTGGGTTTGGAACTATCAGCTTTGACAAGAGCTTAGCAAGCATTGTTCTGATGAAAAGCAGTTGATGATTTTCGTTTCCTTGATCACTTCCTTTTGCCTACTTTGCTCCTTTGCTTGGCGTTCAGTTCTGATTGGCTGAACTTTTGACTGTAGTACTCTGTTAATTGTGACAGCCTTGCTTCGTTTGGCTCTACTCACAAGTTCAGATGGACCTTGAATCAGGATATCCTTTGACCAATCAGCGTTATCTAAGCAGAACATCTTTTCTTTTTGTAAATATCTCATAAGGAGGTATTTCCCGACATCTCTACTACAACTATCAAGAATGGAACTTGGAAGCATAAGTGGTGCTTTGCTGTAAACATTGCATGGTACTTGGTTTTCTTCCACTGAAAGTGCTTGTCTTTGAAGAATAAGAGCAGTTGTTCGATAGACATGACCCATATCTTTCTCTGTCAACTCCCAACCCAGTTTGTCATCATCCTCATCTTGTGCTGCTTTGGCAGGTGTTGGACCTTTCGATTCATTTAATGACACTGAAGAGCCTGATCTGAAACCTTTCAAGGCATCCATATGATCCATTTCACGCTTTGTATCTGTGCCAAAGTTTCTGGTGCTGTTTTTGAAGAGAGTACTGAACAGTTGCTCTTTCAGGCATTTATGGAAAAAGCCTGCAGAATAGTGGCTGTGTTGGAGTTTAACACATTATGGGGCATAAGAACTTGCGCTATTTACAAAAGAAAACGGCAGTGAGCTCTTCACAGCAGACAACAATAGAGCATACCCATCTTTCCCCCCTAGTCTTTCAGCCAGGGCAATAGTGACAATTTCCAATTTCATCGCAGTGTCTCATCATGTCTACATGTACTTCGAATGTTGCATTCTTTGAAGAACTAGATGACAAGTACTGTTCAAGTTTAGTAGACCACTTTGACGATGTGTGATGTGCATTAGCTGTGTCCATGTCATTCATAAACTCTTGTAATTCTTGCTGGTCAATATGTTCCATAAACGAAATCAAAAATGCTAAATGCATAGCTAATGCTACCCTTTCTACATTTTTTGTGGCCATGTTGATATGTGCGACTGATATCAGCTTCGCCCATTCATCTTGTTCCTCATCTCTCATGTATTTTGTCAGCTCGAGAAGCCCTGCCTGCTTGTAGGAGCTAAACAAGATTGTGATTTTTGACTTTCGAAGATGTAATACTGGAAATTCTGGCAAAAATACTTCATAATTTTTGTTGATGTCAATTGAACTCAGAAGACATTTCCCAATTTTGTTATCTGGTCCACAGAGTATTATGTTTGGAAGCTTTCTTTCTTTGGGTCCGCTTCATACCCCATCTTCAGTAAAACATCATCCAGGACCTCCCGGATCTTAGCTGGATCATCATCACGTCCTACTGCTGGCTGGGGATGGCGGGTTAAAATAGGAGTGGTGGTACTATGTTCTTTCGAAAACCAAACGACCGCAGCAGATATTGTACAGATGTTTCATCCAGTTCACAGTTCTCTTCAAGTATAGACATATTGTGCATTGATATTTCGAGTGTTGACAGTTGTTCAAATTCTTCATCACTCTTTTCATCCAGCTCCTGACACTGTTTTTCATCATTTAAGGAATCATGATCAACATCGACGGACCGCAACACATCAGCAAGGTCTATATCAAGTTCAGTATTCTCTGCATAGTCACAATGGAAGTACTTTGGAAACCAACCATGATTCCTCTTAGCATGGATATTGCTTCTTGCATGTTCTGCTTCTTTTCCCTCCTTTATTGAGTGAGGACCATTTTTCAGGTACAGCAAATACAGATATTTTAGGATTGTATTTAAGCTACGATTCCACAGGTTTCCCGGTGAGACAGTTTTGGATTTGAAAAGTTCCACTGTACAAAAAAATCAGAAACCTGTCTACTTGTCAATTGCAACTTCATCATCCATGAAAATTATTCAAAGCACAGAGGGCTCGGCTCCCCACTTCTCCGAACAGCAAAACAAAAATATCTTGGCTCAAGCCCTGATTTAGAAAAAGTGATGATCTTTGGAATAATTGAAAAAGATTGGTACAGTGATACTGACTATTTGGTGCTCTCAAATATTTTACATTATAAATAAAAAAGGACAAGACAAAGTAGTGGTAGATACCAAGTTGGTCAGCTAGTTTTGGAGTGATTAAGGGTCATTCTTGGTAGTCTCAATGTGTAATATTTGTAATCACATTACGGTATGTAAGTTAAACTTTACACAAGTATACTATTAAAATACTTTTGAAATACTCAAGATCAAATGAAGTTAAGATTTTTATGATTTATCAAAGAGTAGCTTATTAGATATTTTTAGATGTATTTGATGGATTGTGTCAGACTTTCATTGTGGTGCCAAATTACAGATGACTTTGATATACTATTATGCAATCAGGTGTATATGGTGACTGTTAACTATGAAATAAAAGGTGAAATAAGAGGTGTAGCACATGTTGATGTAGAATACCAAGGACATAGCCATGACCAGATTTAGTCGGTTTAAGCTGCCTGTCAGAAAGTGAGACAAGGCTGTATTGTGGCAAATCACCTTACTAACTAAATCTCTATGTTGGTTTGGTGGGTCACATTTGGTCTCTGTTCTTTCCATTTTTGATAGACGGTGTCTTTTTGTTGTCTTAAGTGAAGTAATACATGTTATGCGCCAGGCCATTATGTGTGCATTTGATAGAAATATCACATCAAGCACACCTCTGTGGTTTAAGTGCTGCATGTATAAAGGTTGGTGGTCTGAGGCTCTTTTCTTGGTCAGTGACCTGAGCTACATGTTGTGCCAAGTCTTCAGGGGTATTCTATATTTTAAACATGTGTAATATAACTGCCATCATACTGAATCATGTGTGTGTGTGAAGCATGTTAAAAATATGCACACAGAGAATTGGATATATTAGGTTGAAGAAAACAAAATGAAAAATAATTTATATAATTTTGTGTAACCTGTTTGTGTATGAAGGAAAACAAAGAACAGTCGCAATGATGAAATTCATATTTTGTCTTGGAACTTTTAGTATTGAAAGGCATTTTTAATGCAAACATATCACACTGAAATGCTTTCACATTCATTAAATGACTGGTAAAATGTGAGTTCAACTTAACCTCTCTTTCCTCAAGACAGATTGCTAATTAAAAGGTCAATAAACAGCACAAGCACCTGGCTTGCCCTTAACAACCACAAAACTAGCTGATGTATTATCATGTTTAGGTGTTAATTAGCTTAGGTATGGGGGATTTAATTTGAGACTTGGTTGGACTGTATCAATTAAGTTGAGAAATAAAATGTTTGTTACTAAAATGTTCATGCTAGAGAAAGATGAAATGGAATCATTTTTCTTGTGTAAAAAAATTGGTAGGAATTTGCTGGAAAAAGAAAACATTATATTTATAAGATTTTAAAATTATTTGTTGCCTTGATTGAAATTTTATACCAGTATTTTGGTTACACTCTAATGACTTCAGGTGTTTTTTATTTTGCTTCCTTCTTTCTGTGAAGTGCGGGGCCCACCCTGGAAAAGATTTTTGGTATGTCATTTTATTCTGACCGGACAAACTGTGGTACAGATCATCAACAATAATCATTTTATGAAATATATTTCAATATAAATCAACATCAATACTTGCATACTTCTGGCTCGGGTCCGGATGACGATATGTGCAAAGCAGTCTATTGACAACTTTTGCACAGTAAATGCAGACAGGCGTCAATCAATGTTGTTATTCCCAATTGAAACATTCATAAATACACAATTTTATATGAAACAGGAAGAACTGTGCTGGTACAGGATCTCGATTTGTTTCAGACGGATGATGCAAGAAACAAAATTTGCATGAACTGACTAGCAGACAACAACCTTTCAGTACTTATAAATCAACATAATTTTACAGTTTGTGGCTAGATGAAATGAAAGGTTATAAGATATCATACTTATTTAACTGTTTTATATTCCCTTTCCTCTGCCTTGACCATGTTCCTCAGAATCTCTCTAATTTTTTGGTCTGTCAGGAGGGGCCAACAATCTTTTCTCAACTCCCTCACGCATTCTATTTTAACTGTCCTGCAAACGCAATTTCGTGTTAAAATGATACTGTAATAAATGGCATACATTCAGTTGTTTCCATAATTGTGATGTTATTATTAATTTTGCATAAAATCCTCCCTGTCAGGTTGCTAGCTAAAATGACTCCTATAGGTAAACTGTCTTAATTTCTTGCAAGACTGTCTTGTATGTCCGTTTTCTTTTCGGAAAGAGCTTTGCATGTCATATGCTTCGGTCTTGTCGCTGTTTGGAAATAAAATAATATCATAATAAATACACAGTTCAATATCTTCACTTTTAGCACAAAATAATGTTCAGTAAATTATGAATAAAATGTGTCCATAACAAGAGTCCAGATTTCACTGGCAAACTTTAGTGTTTTTGGTTTGAGATTTTTGTGTCCTGTTTTCCTTTTAGGGTTCCTAACATCTTCCCATAAAACAACTGAAGAAGACTGACTCGGTCTACATTTTCATTCCAGTCGCATACTGACATATGTGTTTTCCTTCTCTACTCTTGTTCTCCAAATGTTGTACATTTATCGTGGTAAATTACAGTTGCATTGTTGTAAGACTCCACATAATGGGTGTCTACACAATTTACATAGTCATCTGGAGTTTTTTGTAAATCTGAAGCTTTCTAATTGCTTTCGCCAGTAAGTCTATTACCACAGGGTCTTGCAAAGAACCTTTGCTGCATTCATAATTGTCCCCTTCCAGTCTGCATCTTGCTTCAATAGCACATTTTGTATGATTGCCCTTATAATGTTAGACTATATTATCTAGTAGCTCACGTAGTCTATCTGGGGATCCCTGGCAGCTCTTCATGGCATGGTATGTTGCAGTTTTTATCGCTGCCCCTTTGTCAGCGAGCTCCACATGCCACGTAATGCTCATGTTTTTCTTAGGCCCTGATGTTATTGCCTTCATAGCTTTTACAATCCCTTTTGCTGCTGCCAAGTGTTGTTGGCATTTCTGACTTCCTTTCGCTCACTGAAAAGGTACTTATTTACTATTGAGTTCCTATAATGGCCGTGTATTCGAACTTTGATACTCTCTGTCAAACTCTTTATACATTCTTTTTACCCCAATCAACTCATGACGTTGACTTATCGGATCATCCTTCTTTTTGACAGTTTCTGCTGACAGGACTTTGTGTGTAATACCCCCCAGTGTAATTACATCAGAAAATGCACTGTTTTTCCTTGTCCCATGCCTTGCATCTGTTATTATGTCAATTCCATTAAAGTTCTCTGGATTTTCCACATTTGCCATTGTTTGAAATAAAAAAGTTATGGCAATTTGAAGTTTTAAAAAATCACATTATTTTTGGAGATATCTTCATGAAATTTGAAATGATATCAGGAATCATCATACTGCTTCTAACTACATGGAAAGATTCAAATTATCTATTCCATCGATAGGGTCTGCAATGAACAAGATACTCAGCATAAATTTAAATATTTTAATACATTCATTTTATTTAGCATAAGATTTGTGCATCAATATAATTTATAAAACAACATGATTATATACTATGATAAAAACAATTTAATGAAAGTATAAATATATTTCAAATGCAAAAGTATGGTCTATTTCATTTTATCAGTAGTACATGTTAAAAGTCAGTAAATGATGTATTTGACTTAACAACTGACATCACATACTTGCTCAGATAATTACATCTTACTGATCTTAATTCATCACCCTTACCGAAATAACATATAAGTCACTTATATGTCATTTTATATGTGACTTATACTTCACATAGTCAATCTACATATAACTCACATATAACTCACATATAACTCACATATACTTCACATATAAGTCACATATAAGTGACTTGTTAGTATTTTACATGCAAATTAGATGTAAGTGAAGTATAAGTTACATATAAGGGACATATAAGTGACTTATATGTTTCACTACCCCTGTCTTACATAATAATTTATATGCGACTTATATGTCACATATAAGTCACTTATAAGGGACATATAAGTCACTTATATGTCCCACATATAAGTCACTTATAAGGGACATATAAGTCACTTATAAGTCACATATAAGTGACTTATAGGTAGTTTGTTGCTAAAAATAGCTGCTCTCCGTTGAAATGTGGGCAGGCTATTGTCACACTAGTGTTCTGCAACTGAAATATCAACAGGTAATGAGTTATTTAATTAAAACATTGTCTGTCAGCTAGTAGTTTTTTAGTTAACTTCTGTCAGTTAATGGATAACCCAAGCTAAAGTCAAAGGTAAAGTTTGAGTAAATAAATAGTAAGTATTACACCATATTGTGTCAGTAGCAGAATTCAATATATATCACCAATAATGTGATGTATGCATAAATATTATATGTATACATGTATAATATAAACAGTTTAAGCATGAAATAATTTGTAATCACTTTTATTCTCTTATTTTAAAAACTATACACCCAAAATCACTTCATGTTCAGTTCACAATTTCTTTTTACAGGATACTATAAAACTTGACCGGGCATCTGCACATTTTTGGTTAATGGCTTGAACTATTTCCCTTTCTGTGCTACTTCTTTTAGCACACACATAGTCTGGAAAATAATTTGAAATAATATTAAAACACCTATGATAACAACAGGAAAGACTGAAACAAATCACAGGAGATTTCCCTGATCATCATAATATTCATTTGAAGAGTTCAAAACTATTTAAACTAGATTTCTGTTGCAGTAAAACATTTTCTTCTTTTATGCCTAAACAGTATTTACCTGGCCTCAGCTAGTGACCTATGACTTCAATATGTAAATAAAAGTTGTAGGATGAAAAATATAAAAAGTTAGTGGTTTCATACAATTATCCTATTTTTGTAAACTGTCTCTCAAGGCCTAGTAGTTCAGGGAGTAGAAAGTCCAAGGTTTAAATCCAAAAAGGTATCCATTGAGGTAATGCCAGTTTCGGCCTGGTATTTAAGGAAAGAAATCAGGAGGTAATTGTGCTTAAGCATATTGCCATACATTTAAAATAGGAGACACAATAATAAATAAACAGTTCTAGTACTTACTAATAATAGCACTCGTGACCTTTTTATCAAGAGCTGGCTTGGTTTTCGTGCCCCTCACCGAACTTCCAGCCAAAGTCCTGTCGTCAAAAAACACATTGACAAGCATTCTTGCCAATGCTGTTCCACTGACCGACTTCCTCAAACAGGCATCCAGCTGAGGTACAGTGATCATGATGCCATAGCCTGGCAAAAGTTCAATGGTACTCATTGACTCATTTTCCTGAGGAAAGAAATGCAATTTACTAATAATGCTCATGTATAAAAACAATTTGAAATAACTTAAGATGGCAAGAACAAATTTAGTAAGGCATAAATGTTTGCTTCATTAATGTCGAGACATTATTAAAATGCTTTTCTGATTATATATTTTTATAGAAATTCAAGATGTTGATACTTACATTGACAGGGGCAGTCTTCTTAACTTCTGAAGTCTGGTCAGCCATAGAGCTTAAAGACTGATTTGGAGTTGCTTGTTGTAAGTGCTGGGGTGTTGATTGTGCTGTAATAAGTGGTGCTGGTGCTGAAGATGGTGATCTAAATGGTGTTGATGGTGCTGTATGTGCATTTGCCGTTATAAGTGACTCTACCTTTGCTTCTAATAAGTTGATGCGTTGTGTCAGTGTCTGAATGAGAGGCATGCATTTAGAACAGTCCAGAGTCCTTCCTTCCTCATTAGTAAGATTGTGTGCCAGAAATTCAGATGCGCTACCACTATTACTAAAATCCCAGTCATCTGTATAAATATTGCTAGACTGAGACTGTTGATATGTGTTGTATATAGGTAACGACATCTGACTTTGACTGTGCATGGAAGAAAGTAATTGTTGTTGATATGAATGATAGTCAGGTATGTTTTGTTGTTGAAATGGTGTATGAATTGTACCTGGTGTTTGTTGTGATGATGATGCTTGATGATGTTGATTGTTGCTGTTTGCTGGTTTGGATGACGTACCTGGTGTTTGTTGTGATGATGATGCTTGATGATGTTGATTGTTGCTGTTTGCTGGTTTGGATGATGTACCTGGTGTTTGTTGTGATGATGATGCTTGATGATGTTGATTGTTGCTGTTTGCTGGTTTGGATGATGTACCTGGTGTTTGTTGTGATGATGATGCTTGATGATGTTGATTGTTGCTGTTTGCTGGTTTGGATGACGTACCTGGTGTTTGTTGTGATGATGATGCTTGATGATGTTGATTGTTGCTGTTTGCTGGTTTGGATGACGTACCTGGTGTTTGTTGTGATGATGATGCTTGATGATGCTGATTGTTGCTGTTTGCTGGTTTGGATGATGTACCTGGTGTTTGTTGTGGTGATGATGCTTGATGATGTTGATTGTTGCTGTTTGCTGGTAGACCTGTTGCTTGCTCTGGGTGTGATGTGCTATTTTGTGCAGGAGCAGAGTTGTGACTGTGTGGTGACATTTGTGATTGAAATGAAGATGAATGCAACTCATTATCAGTCTTTGTACCCTGTAGTAGTCTGGCTGCCATCAGTTTGGAGGATTCTAAGGATGCTGTTTTCTTTTGTTTCGCAAGTAACTTAATGCTGTCTATAGTATTAGGAGTGGGTTTAGGAGTGGTTGTTTTCATGATCTTCGATTTCTTTGGTTTCTGTTGAAGAGCTGGTCTCTTAATAGATTTCGTAGTGCATGTAGAATCGTCTGAAACAAAACAGGAAAACAATGAATAACAATAAGGAAATATCTTCTAATCACTAATTATGTCTTAATTTTGGCAAAAATCATCTGCTTAAACAAAATGGGACATATTAAATTAATGCAGACATAATGACAAGAAAGTGTTCAGCTGCTCTCATTAGACCTGACTACTGTACTGCACTGGTATTCTAAAGCAGTTAAATTGCAAGACCGCCTAAAAAGTATAAGAAAAGCATAAGGTAGGATGTATTGTTGTTGTCATTGCAAGAAACAGTTGTCTGCCTCGATGGCCAAGTGGTAGAAGTTCTGTATCGAGTGGGAGAGGTCCAAGGTTCGATCCCTGGCAGCTACATACCAAAGTCATTAAAATGGTACTGGTGAATATCTTTTGTTTGAGGTTCAACATAGTTAGTTTCAGGATAATGAGATTCATGGGTAGTCCCGACACATTGACTAAAATAATAGTGACCTTAAGTCAAAGACTAATCCTGTTCACAATATGGATGAGAGTGTGCACAATGTCAAAGTTCAGTCATAGAGCAGTCGCCCTTTAACCAAAGGGTTGATTCTGTATTTAGCATAGGTCAGGCTACTGCTATTTCATCATGTTGTGCCATTAAGTTATGAAAGATCGTCAATCTATAGGAAAATAGTAGGAAAAAGATTTCGATACGCATGAATTAACAAGAAAAAGAGTTCAACTTATGATATAAAGTTGTATACATTATTAGCATTTACCATTATTTTCATCATCCAATTCTGCACAAATGCCCATTTGTTCCAATATCTGTTTTGGTGAAAGGCTGGCATCACGTAGAAATTGATCAAATCTAATTTTGTCATTACCTGTACGAAAATTTCCGCCCGGAATTGAGACGGAATTTTAAATAAATTCCGCCTGGAAAAAGAGTACATTCCGCCTAGAAATTTTGGTTACAATGTAAAGGGCATTTGGGGCGGATTCCAGGCGGAATTTGGGGCGGAATATGCAAATTAGGCGGAATTCTTAGGCGGAATTTTTACGGGCGGAATTAGGATTGAGGCGGATTCCAGGCGGAATGCGGGGCGTAATATGCAAATTAGGCGGAAATTTTACAGGCGGAATTCAAGTTGAGGCGGACTTTGGGGCGGAATTATTTTACAGGCGGATTTGGGGCAATGAATCCAGTTGGAATAAGGGTCAAAATATGCTATTTCTGTTAAAAAAATATGTCTGAAATAAGTTTCACCAAATTCTGCTGAAACTACTGAAATTGTGCAAATCACTAACATAGATAATTCTTCATTCTTTTAATTAGAAGGTTTCTTCATTCAGTAAAACATTTGCACGTTTTTAAGTTTTAAAGTTTTTTGATGATAATCTTTAACATTTTTGGCACAATTATTGTTTATTTGTTTAATTTTTTCAATTGTTTCCTTGCATATGCGCTTCTCTCCGTAACTGCATCGTTTAACATTTTGTCAGGAAATGATACTCCTATGTTCTTTTTGCACCAAGAATTCACATATTCTGAAAATAAAAAAACAACAAATTTATGTCACTAAAATCTATGTGGTATTATGGAGATTTAGAATTTTCAATTGCATTGATAAATTACTGGTATATGTTTAAAAGGCAGACTAGCAATAATAATTACTAGATTAATTTGTATATGAATATGATGTAGTGAATATTTCAAATAAGTCACGTTTTGAAAAGCCTGAGCACATGAATCAAATTATCAAGAAATAATGGAGTTTTTCTTTTAACAAGAATACTTGAAAATATAGCTGTGCTTTTTTGTGGAAAGAAACAAAAGCACAAGTTAGATTTGTTGTGATTATAATCTTACAAAGATAACGTGGACGTCAAACTACATTCTTTCCCAAGAACTTGAGGATAATTGGTACATGGCGTCACAAATTATATCACATTTAATGAAAATTTGTGACATAATCAGTTAACTGTGTGTTGTTGTTAATCTTGAATCGATGACTATCACTTTGGTTAAGATTTATATAAAAAGGCCAATACCCTTCAAAACTTGTATTTTTTCAGCATTGAGAACTGGTTTGCCTTCGTCTTCAGGCTTCACTCTTCCGATACCCAAGCCTCGGGCACCAGCCATTTCTTCGATTGAGAATGCTGCCCCCATTAGATTGTACATCAAATGGAAGGCAGCATTTCCCTTCTTTTTTGTTGCTGTATGACAGGCCTTCCTCAAGGCCTGTCTACATACACTCAATGTATTTGTTGGCAGCAGCTTGACCTACACAAGAAATTAAACACAAAAATTAGCTAATATTTAAATTTTTAGAGCAGTTTTTATTTGAACACAGAAATAAAAACCAAGAGATTTAAGTTAAACATGGAAAGTGGTATTTAAGTTTGAATCTCACTATAGGTGCAAACTATTGAAGGAACCTTCAGGAGGAAAATTTATATTTTTCATGGAAGCTCATTTATGACATGTCATGCCAAGATGTGATTCCCAACATCCAGGTTACACTATGTAACCAATCAGCAATGGCTGCTGCTGTAACCCACATAAAACTGATATAACTTTAATGATCTCTAATTTGAGACAGACAACTAATACTGATAACAATGTGCTCGCAAACCATGAGAAAATATAAAATTGATGATAGTCCAATATAGTACTTGATTAATTACTTGAATGAGTTTTGAAAGAAGAAGCCTTTTACCTGATCTGCACTTTCTGGTGTTTCTGGTGTTGCTATTAACTTTCTTGGAGATTTACGTATTGGTGTCATGAAATCAGCAGTAGCGAGGCCCTTTCTGGGAGACCTTGCCAGCATCACCTGATCTGCAGTGCAAGGTGTGGTAGGGGTAGTGGTGACCATGCCTTTTCTGGGAGATTTACGGGTAGGTGTTCTGAAATCAGCAGTAGTGAGGTCCTTTCTGGGAGACCTTGCCAGCATCACCTGATCTGCAGTGCAAGGTGTGGTAGGGGTAGTGATGACCATGCCTTTTCTGGGAGATTTTCTAACCAGGTTCAGCTAAAATGTGAACAAATAATTTGGTCATTAAACAAGAGCTGTCCATATAAAGACAGAGCTCAACTTTTAACATTTATTTAGCATTAATCTGTTAAAAACAAAATAGAGTTATGTGAATTTTTTTCCCAGATGGGGATGTTGATAGCGAAGTACTCCAAGTTACAACACAATACCTATGACAGTATTTAAGGTAATTGGACAGGGAGTTTATCAAAAACTTTAACAAGCAAGAGCTGTCACTGTAAGAGACATATGCCCTCGAAGTATAGATAGTAAAGGGGAGCATTTCTCTCATAGAAATGTTGATAATAAATAAGTATTTTATAATAGGGCTATATAGATGTAATCAGTTTGATCGAAATGCCATCAACATTGAAGAAGTATATTAGGAGTATAATAAAAACGATTAATAGTATTCATGCATGGATCCAGAGGGGGGGTCAGGACCCCCCTGGAATTTGGGCAAAAATGTGGTTATTTTATGTATTTACAATAAATAAATGAAATGTTGCAAAACTGTAATTATGCAGAACTTTCATGTTACTTTACCTTTGCAGAAGAATCAGGAGTCTCTTTTTTCTCCACTGTCTTTTCCGGCATAGGCATCTGCTGTGAATCAGAACTGTGCTGTGGAACAGAAATAATTAAATAGAACTTAAAAGTTTTGAATTGTAATCTAAAACAAGTTTCATGATAATCCCAGAGGGAGCTTATGACATGTATAGCCTTTTACACATGCCATAAGATTAAAGGAATAATTTAACAATAAAGACAGTAGGCTTTTACACAGTGCACTTGCTTACCATCATATTTCATTAGAGTAATAGATTTTGAGAAAGAAATTTTCTTCTAAATGGTTTGCATGCTCCTGACTCAATACAAATAAACTTATTTCTCTGGACATGAAAATCAAATTGCAACATTTTATTATCCTAAACTCATATAGTTTTTGCACACTGCACTTAAAATTTAGACTCTATGCAGTTAATAATGTTAATTGACTAACTAACTAACTGCTAGTAGTTTTAGATAAGGCTCAGTGAATACTTACAGAAAAATCCATATTGTCAGTTTCCTCAAGCTGGGACAAGAAACTTGCATCGGGATGATCGCTGTTTGTGAACCGTTGTTGGAAATAATTTTGATCATCAAGATAGTTTTCTGTGTTACTAACCTGAAGATATTAATAATTTTCAATGTCACAAAAAAACCCAATTAAAATAATCAGTCAAAATATAACTTTGAATTTGTGTAGTTATGTAAAAAACTGCTTTAACCCAAATTAATATTGACCTTCATCATTAACAGGCCACCAGCAAAATGTTTTCCTAGCCTAAAAAATGACTCAAGTGAAAATATTATCTTGATGTAGTCATGTTACAAATGTAATTCCTTGCTTCTAAAATAATAATAAATCCACTATAAAGCCATATTAATAATTTAAAAACTTATTTGTTTTCTTTTATCAATTTTTTTAAGTTACCTTAAAACATGTATGAGGGCATGTACTGTTTTCCATGTGGTCAGCAAGTCGAGTCATGAAGTCCCCAAATTCAGGATCAGCCATCCCCCTTAAGGTAGCAATTACACTAGCAGAAGCAACTGTAAAACAAAACAAAAACAATTTAAAGTCTGTTATAAGCTTTAAGATTAACTTATTATTGAATTACAGAATTGACTTGAGACTTATTAAACTTCGAAAAGCTCTTTGACAGTGTTTTTATTACTTTTCAGTATGTTTAATGTATTGACAAAGGAGGGTCAAGGCAAATTTGAGAGCCTCAAGTATAATTCTGTCGGACAATAAAGAAATCTACATTTTATTATACAATAGTATTAATATAAACTAAACCACAACTAAAACAAGGAGCCAAACTAATTAGCCCATATAATCAATCTTGGACAAGATATAATGTCTAAAACCAAACATCATAAGTCTCGTGTTAGAAGACAATCTAATGAAAATTGTTTGAAATATAGAATGGATTATTATGAATCCCTTAGCTGCTGCCCACTATGGGTTTTCACTTTTAAGCTATTATATAATAAGATAGATTACAGTTTACAACAGAACTTTCATATTCTAATTTAGTTTAAGATATTATGCTTACCAGGCAATTCCACAGGACTGTCCAAACTTTCAATGTGTGAAGTGCTAGCAACAGTTGACAAGTTGAGTAGGTTTAGGGCGCCATGACATTTTCTCCATGTATCAGTTAGATGAGTACTGGTATCATTTGATTCCTTAAGATTGGATGAACAGGATGGTTGAACACTAGAGTTATGCAGGTTTGACTGATGGGTGGTTAATGATGGTCTAGTTGGACTCGGTAATTTTGTGTTTTTCTGGGTAGAATCTTGTTCGGTTGATAAATATGTGGTGTTGATGGGAGCTGAATCTTTCTGAGGTTTTTGTTTTGGGGTCATCGAGTCTACTATGGTGCTACTAAACTGTTTAAATAAACTTGTAACAGTAGTGGGTTTAGGGGTCTTCTCTTGAACAGCAGTGGAATCTTTTTCTTGATGTTGGGGGGTATTTTCTTTAATACTTGCTGATTGGTCCACAGAGGGTCGTTTCTTCTTTTTCTTTGGTGTCATTTCTTCGTCTTGTAATTTGCTTTCAGCAATCCGCTTGGTCGGGACACGTTCCCTTTTCCCACTGGCTTTGTTCAAAATTGTTGAACCATTTTCGAAAGAGAATATCTCTTCAGGAGCTGGTGTTCCTGGCGAGACCCCTTTAAGGATTTCATTGTATGCCTTAGTAGCAAATTCTGTTAGGCTATCTTTATTATCTGAAAGAGATCATGTTATAAAAAAATGATTGCTTGACAGTTGCTGCATTTAAGTCATAGTCATTTAAATTTTGCCCCACGTGTGGAGAAAATACTGGCTTGTGAAAGATGAGCATCGGTGACGGTAATTGTCCAAGATAACATGGTAAGGAAATTATAGGATTATACACTGAAGTTGAAAACGCCATACAGTAATTTTATCCTAATAAAACTTATTTGTCAAATGTTTACGTAGTGTCCATACACGAATCGCACTCACGATGCGTGATAATGATCTCAATCATTGAGGAATCGGTGTCAATTGTTTGAAATAGAACAACAAAGTTAAATGAAAACAAGTGTTAATCAACTTACTACGTTAACCAATTTATTTACAAACCGAAAGTACTGAAATTAGAGCTTCCGGTCGCCTTATTTTCCGGTGCTATGTCACTTATCTACGCAGTGCTTTCATCCCCAATTTTTCGAGCACGGCATGTTACGTAACTAATAGATTTTGAATGGCTAAAATTGAGTTACTTAATAGTTTTATGTATAAAATTAATTAATTAGTTTAGTAGAAAAATACAAACGTGTACATACATGGAAGTAGATATTCTTGAGATATAATAGTAGACTATAAAGTACACTTACCTCCAACTTTTACAATTACACCGGAAAACGTTTTCTTTGTTTTCCCCTGTCCAATTCGCCATCGCATTTCAACAATATGTCGTTTTTCAAGGTTTGTTAGAATTGACAGATCTTTATCCTTCTCGTGCACAACTGATAAAGTTGCATCTTTTTCGAAATAAACACAAGCAAACATGTTTACAGAACAATTTTCAACTTCGTTTTCAAAAATAACGAATAAGTCTATGCCGGCGGGTCAATAAAGCCTACAGCCTCAATAAGCCACGGGGCCACCACGTGACTGTATAGTGTGTTACCAGTGGGGAAAACGGTAATTGGCATCATAGAGTGTATATGTAGATATCGCTATTTAATCTATCGTAATTTCCCTTACGAGCCCCTGGGATAAATGTGGCTTATCAGTTGGTCAAACAAACACACAGCCAGCAGAGCACAGTCGATTATATACTGTACAGTATGTGTAATAAGAAACATATGTAACAAAGGATTAATTGTGTGCATACGGGATGACTGTATATCTATAGATCTATAGGAGTTCGCTTGTGACTCAAATGATTTAAATACGACTTTCGTTTGATGTTTAATATTTTCTCAACTGTGAATAGATATAGTTGTTGTGATTCTTCTAGTTAGAAATTCTTGTGATATAAACAGACATTTTGAAATAAATATAGATTCTCACGTTACTAACAATTATTTAGGGCCTAGTGTTTTCCTGACCAGGCCTATTTATATTAACAATGGAAAGAAATCGCCGGGGACCGTATGGGAAAAAAGATATGGAGCTAACAGGGAGAACAACTGACGATAATTTGATAGAAAGTGTTGATCTTGAACAAATAGACTCTATAAATCTTCCGGATTATCATCTTCCCTCAACAAGTGAAGAAGTGTCTTCACGTCCCAAGCGAAGAAAGCGACACAATACCAAGCGATTGTCGAACCCAAACCCTGAGTTGGATTCTGGCGAGACAATGAGTGTAAGTTAATTCTACGTAATTTTGACTTTATTAAATCAAATGCAGACGTCAATTTTCCGGGTTCCGTGCGGGAAAATTCGATCGTTGCCGAGTTCTCAAAATGTCCACTTCCGGTGTTGTAGAATATAATATTATGTTATTTTACGGTGTTTACAAACAACTGTATATCTGAATTCATACATTATCATCATAATGATACGAAGTGATAATTACTAATTTGTAGGTAAAATAACGTGTTGTTAGCCTACTTAAAAATAGTTTAACCTTGCTCAGTATTGATTTATATTATATTTCGGACATGGTCGTATTTCGGATACGGCAGTCATTAAACAGTCACACAAAATCATAATTTTTACAGAACCTGTCTAGACTAGTAGTGAAATTGATAATATGAAAATTATTTTATTTTTTCGCGATTTCAACATAGATCTTATACATTTTAGTTTATTCTAAGTCCCATTTCCAGTTACTATGTTGGTGATCTAAAACTTGTAAAAATATATCACACAGCCTCACAGGTAATCACCCTGCCCATAATACTTGTGAGAGGCGTGTGGCAGTATCCATAGATAGGTAATTTATTAGTTGGTCTTTAAACAAGTACAGTTGGGCCTAAGATGCTTGAAGTTGCATGGTTATAGTTAATCATTAGTAGATTACCTCTTAGGTCTAGGAACCTGTTACTTTTAATAGTTTTACGTCAAAGGTCAAATTTGTTGGTAACCTTTAGTTTAACATAAATAATTATTTAACCTATATGTTTAACAATACATATAATTTTTAACATAGTCATTTTTATTTCAGATATTCCCCAGTCTTCCTGAGGCGTTGCATGAACAGCTGTCAGACGTGGACAACGCAGACATAGATGCCCGTCAAATTGATGCTGAACTAGAATCGGACAATATTCATGAAAATAATACTGACGATGATATGTTTGATGTGAATGATATGTTTGGTGACTCTGACTTTGAAATGGATTTTGAAAATCTAGAGGAAAATGTTCAACAAGACATTGATGATGAGTTGAAGCCACTTTATCCTGGGGCTGCTGTTACTACTGGGTCAATTATGCTACTTTTAGCATTATTTGTTACAAAGCACAATTTGGTTGGAGATGCTATTCAACAACTTTTGCAGATACTGAATCTTGTTATTCCTTCTGGTCACAGACTGTGCACTACTGTTTATGCATTCAAAATGTATTTTAGAAATTTAAAGAATCCTCTTGTAAAACATTATTATTGTGGTTACTGTCTGGGATATATTAATGACCACAGAAATGAACAGTGTCCATACACAAAATGCAATAAGCCTCTTGCACAAAAATTGGAATACTTCCTTGAAATGCCAGTGAAAAGTCAAATGAAAAAACTTCTAGCACAAAAAGACTTCTACAAAAACCTTCAAGGCAGATTTTCTTCACAACAAAGTGGCTACTTTGACATTCATGATGGAAAATTATATAGATCTTATTTCGACTCTGATGGTCCACTCAGTGATCCTAACAATATATCATTCACTTTCAACACAGATGGAGCTTCTGTTTTCAAGAGCAGTAATGTTTCAGTTTGGCCATTATTTTTGGTCATAAATGAACTGCCATATAATTTAAGGATGAAAAAGGAAAATATGATCCTTGCAGGATTATGGTTTGGTAGTAAAAAGCCAGAAATGGGGACATATCTGAAACCCTTTTTAGAAACATTTAATGAGCTTGAAAGTGGCATAGAAATCAATTCACCTGATAAAGAATCAAGTTTTGTTATGAAAGCATTTTTGCTTTGTGGGACAGCTGATTTACCTGCACGCAGTATTTTATGCAACAGTGTGCAATACAATGGATCCCATTCTTGTTGGAAGTGTATGCAAAGAGGAGAAACAGCCAAAGTTGGGAAAGGTCACACACATATATTTCCATTTCTAAAGGAACAACCAAAGCAACCTTTCCGAACCAAGGATTCTGTAATACAAGACTCTCAAACATCACTTGATTTACGTGCCACTGGTACTAAAAAGTTTGTTACAAATGGTGTTAAAGGACCTTCATGGCTGACTTTCTTCCCAAAATTTGAAATTGTTCATGGTATTGCCATAGATTACATGCATGGTGTTTTGCTTGGAGTGCAGAAGTTGTTAATAAATCTATGGTTTAGTACAACACACAAAGGAAAAGTGTTCAACTTTAATGGCAGCGTAAGCAGAGTTGATGAAAGAATTCAGAACATCAAACCAACTTTAAGTGTTTCACGTTTACCACGTTCAATCAGTCACGACTTAAAGTACTGGAAAGCATCTGAATTCCGATCCTTTTTATTGTATTATGGTGCACCAGTTTTACATGGAATTCTCGATGAGAAGAGGTTTGCTCACTACCTACTTTTAGTGAATGCTATATTTATACTTCTGAAATCAGGCTCTACAGAAGAAGATGTAACAACATCGGAAAAGATGCTATTTGATTTTGTTGAAAACTTTGCTATATTGTATGACAAGTGTTTTATGACCCTTAATATGCATCAACTTCTGCATTTGTCTGATAGTGTCCGTTACTTAGGCCCATTATATACACATAGTTGCTTTTCCTTTGAGGACAAGAATGGAATTTTATTAAAGATGATACGTGGAACCCAGAACATAGATAACCAGATCATTACAGGGGTATCCTTCCTTCAAAAGCTACCTGAACTTAAACAGTCTACTGTACAAAAGGGTTCCATCGTTGAAGATTTATATAATTCAATAGAAAATCCAAATATCCTCAAACGAGGTTTAAAGTTTGCCAGAGACATTTTCGTCTTGGGTGCTATTAAAATGAGAAAATTAACAGATGCAGAGCATGGAGTAGTTTGCCAATGTTTAGGTTATGACCCTGCCTTAGACCAGTATAAGTATTTTAAAAGATTAGAATACAATGGTTTTCTCATTTATGGTACAAGTTATACGAGAATGGTCAAACGAGATAACTCTACTGTTTGCTATAAAAGCAGAGAAAATGTTGAAATGTTCTGTAAAGTACTGTACTTCTTGTTACTTGACATAAATGACGAGCTGTCTGGGCTGGCAATTGTAAATGAATTGAAATGTAAGAACTATGCAAAGGACAGCAATATCCTTCTTGTTGAAAAGCTTGAGGCAATCAAGGCAATTCCAATTAAATGTATTGTAGAAAGTTGTATTCATGTTGTACAAAAAGACAATCCAGTCGAATCATTTGTATGCAGGATTCCAAATAGATTAGAATCTGACTAAGTTAACCACACATCTCTTACATCTCAAGTGAAACTAAAATACTTTGCCAATCTAGAGCCACTATTCCATGTAGCAATGGCTTATGTATATGTGTAAACTATGAGCTGTGTCTTAGTATTTAATAGCAGTATGTTAAGGAATGTAAGTCTTTACGTAATAGATACAGTACTAGTTTTTGATCAAAAGTGTCCTCTAACCGTTACAGTACAGTTTTGGGGGGTTAAAAACAAATTGTCTGAGGCGAAGCCGAGGATAATTTGGTTTTCATCCCCCCAAAACTGTTGTATGACCCTTGTTAGAGGATACTTTTAATCAAAAACTTGTACTGTATCTGAATAAAACTCTGACAATATTTAAATAGGGTTGGCCTAATTTACCAATTAAATGCTTTGTGTAAAAGTGTCCTGTCTTGCAGAAAAAGAAGTACCGGTATACTTTTTTAAAAGAATCGCTGGGCGTGTCAGAGTTAAATAAGTGGATACTGAATACTGAAGTTGATGGTTTAAGCAATGTTTCTTAAACGTATGTTTCAAAATGAAAAATACTGTACATTGTGTATATATAATTCACTTTTAAATTGTTTATAGTTGTATACTTTTTCTTTTACGAATTGAATTATGATGACAAATTTGAACAATTCTATGCTAATAGAAATATGCAAATACTTTAATAAAATTCCATTCTTGTCCTCAAATATGTCTAAGTAACGGACACTATCAGACAAATGCAAATTCTTTTACATTTATTTGTGAAATTTAAACAATGAAATTACAAGCTTGTGTCTTTCTTAAAATATATCTTGTTTTTTACAAAATGATACTTGTGCATAGTAATAAAATGCTGTATTATTCAAAAACTAAGTTATGATTGCTTACATTTAAAAGACAAACCAATCTATTGCATTACATATGTAATCAAACCTGCCTGCAAAGGGCACCTGCTTTCTAAACCAAATTGGATCAGAAAACTATCAAACAAGACCTTGATCCTGTTAATGGTCTTTACAGATTATTAAGGTTTGATAACGTATTTATGTATGTGAAGCATGTATTAGCATGAAAACCTGAGATTTGTCAGTGGCAGATTATGAGATACACAATAAATGTATAGAACCTAACAGATTATCACAGAATAAAGTGACATAAAGCACTTGCAAAATTTATAAGTACAAATTTCCGCCTGATTCTTGCAAACAATTTTTCTAAGTATAAATTTCCGCCTGGTCTGCCACTTTCCGCCCCACTCGAAAGACAGAGTTAGAAAATCCGTCCCTAACTAAAAAGTTAGAGTATGAAATTCCGCCTTGCCAGGAACATTACGCCTCACTCTGAAGACAGAGTAAGAAAATCCGCCCCAATAGAAATGTTTAAGTATGAAATTCCGTCCCAACACAAAAGTCCGCCCGGAATTTGTTATAAATTCCGCCCGGAAAAAAGCAGGAAGATTGGTCTGTCTCAGGCGGAAATCAAGTTTCCGCCTCTGTTCCGCCTGGAAACAGCAGTTTCCGCTCCAATTCCGCCTCGTTTCCAGGCGGAATCCGCCCCAAAATTTCATACAGGTAGGCATAGTACATGGGATGTTTTATAGTACTACTAGTTAATCTGATGGTGTTAATCTCATAATAATCCATTATGGGATCAATTAAGGGACAATAGATTATCTGATAGCATGTACTGGCAGTAAGTCAATGCCTTCTCTTTTGATCTTGTCTGCAAACAGTGTTGTGTATAGATGTTAAATATTTGCCTAATTTGAAGCAGGATTGTTTTCCTGCATAGAATGTGTATGTAATGCATGGCTTTTTGGGTCATAGAAAATGAATACAATATCAGTTGGTGACATCGCAGTTTTTTTCATGAAAATCCGTCGCATAGTTGCGGAGAAATGGCGGTGCCCGTAATGTTCCTTTTCATCGGAAACTTCCCATGTCCGAACCAAATTTTCCGTAAAGTGGGTTCCATTTTTGAAATGTTTCTGTGATCATGTGTTTGGCTTAATATGATTATGTCTGATATTTTGTTTCTCGCAATACACTATAAATAACTAGGAAATAAGTCCTCAGGCCAATGGAGGATACACGAGATATTGACAATGTGTGAAAATTGAACTTGTGGGTAATGAACTTTGACATAATGAAATCGGGGTTATTTGTTGATATATTTTAATGAAATTTACACAGTATGTAGGTAAGGTACCAATGAAATGAAATAAACTCGTTATTCATCATTTGAATTGTATATGGTGTTATTTGAAGGTCCATTTACACAGTTAATTGATCTTCGGAAAACATCATATATGTTTCCGATAAGTGAACTATGACCACAGTAAATGAACCTCTAAATAACACCATGCATGTTTCTGATATGTGAACTATGGCCACAGTAAATTGATCTTCAAACAAACCATATATGTTTCTGATAAGTGAACTATGGCCACAGTAAATGGACCTTTAAATAAACCATATATATTTCCAATAATTGAACTATGGCCGCAGTAAATTGGCCTTCAAATAACACCATATTATGTTCCAGATTGGTGAACTATGGCCACAGTAAATTGACCTTCAAATAACACCATATATGTTTCTGATTAGTAAACTATGGCCACAGTAAATTGACTTTCAAATAACACCATATATGTTTCTGATAAGTGAACTATGGTTACAGTAAATGGACCTTCAAATAACACTATACATGTTTCTGATAAGTGAACTATGGCTACAGTAAATGGATCTTCAAATAACACCGTATATGATTCCGATAAGTGAACTATGAGCCACAGTAAATTGGGCTTCAAATAACACCAAATATGTTTCTGATAAGTGAACTATGGCCACAGTAAATTCAAGACTTGGTGTTAGCATTATCTGTTATATTTTCCAGACAATTGAAATTCTTACAGAAAAGTTAAAAGCTGACCTTCTGTACAAGATTCCAAATAAGAAGTAAGTTTGTAAATGTGATAATTTTTTTAAAGATTTGTATGTATTCCATGAAAGCAAACAAACCAGGAGCTTGTTCATCCACTCTGTCTTGCTCCAAACATGAAGTACTTTCATAGAATTGCAGAAGCTAGTGATTGGGGCATGAGTAGTACTCTCGTTTCCTGCTCATGGATAGACTAAATTTATATGTGTGTAGGTTCCGTGATTACGAGCATTTTTTGAGAGCATTTGTATCCAGGAACTATTGTATGTTGTTATTTAAAGTAAGTTGATATGCATATGTCTGTGAAAAGTCTGTGACACCATTAATTGAAATAGAAATAACTTTTACATTTCTTGTTTGTTTTACAAATCAGTTCTTGAATGATGCACTGACACAGTTATTTCAATTATATTGAATAGGAGGCCAGTGACTTCTTTACCATGTGCAATGGTTAAGCATGTTCCAGAAAATGGTGCTTTGTGGAAATAGTGCTTTGTGGAACCTATGTACTGAAAACATAATGTAAGTACGAGGGGAGTTTCGGGACAAGTGTCATAGCTTTTTTTATTTTTAATACATAATATAATATTATATTTCCACATATAGCTATGGGTATATGTTATTGGTTTATATAAAATATAATAGTGTAAATAGCGCATTAGTTATTGTCACCATGGCAACATCAGGTTGACATGAACGGGGCAACTATGAATATCGACACCATATTACTTTACGCATGAAGAAAAAAACTCAAATTTTCTCGAAATATTCTCCAGAACACTTCACACACCTTGGGAGTAGGGTATATTCACCCTTCACTTGCTCCCATCTTGATAAGCTTCTCGTTTACTTTAACATTTTGTAGCTACTGCTGACGACAGTACATGAAGTTGGTTGCTGACTTGGTTTTATTTAAGAAGACAGCAACACAACATTACATAATGTGCCAGCTTTTATCTATTACATCATTTGATACTATTTTCGTTACGTTTTCCATGACAGAGTTCTGTTCGTAACAGGTTTCATCTTGGATTTCACTGTGACGGTTACTTAGCAACCACCACAGTCTACTGCACCGCTGTTTCGATATTTTATCAGTACCTGTTAAGATGTTTTCTGTGAAGAGTGCCCAGAAAAGGCCTTATGAGGTTATTTGATGTATAATTTATATTGTTTAAGAGTATTTTATACGTTAAGGCCTGTATTATTGTTTATTTTTATAACAAGCACCTGACGTTCTTTTTGCCACGACCCACACTGTGGACTGTGGACAACAATGCCACAGTTGTGGACTGTGAGTGCCACACTGTGGGCTGTGGATATCTTAGGAGTATATAAGCTCCACTGCCCGTCATTCGGGGACTTCCAACACTTTTGTTTCTCGGAGACCGTTTGTCTAATTTTTCCTTTAAAGGTGCATTTTCAAATCTTATTTTAAGTAACTCTTTAAACAACTTCTATACATTATCTTATATTTTTGATATCTCAAGTAATAATTCCACTGTAGTAATAATCTCTAAACTCATTTTATTATATGTGACTTAGTGGATGCACCGACTAGTTTGTTTGTTGTTTAGATGTGTACTAGTTAGTTATCTATAGATCCCAATATTAATAGAGAGTAAAACTCTTTGAAACGAATCTCATAGTCTTTGTTTTAGTTTTCGTGGCTTGAGTTTTATTTATTTACATACTAGTATAGATCTTTAACCGGAAGTCCAACGGTTATCCAACAATATTCCAACTCAGTAGTTCACACCAGTTCGTGTATCAGCACTCACACAACGACACTCTCGCACACATACCGAGGGCGTAACAATATGTGGGGATAAATATCCTGAAAATTGCGGGGAAAAATATAAGAGAATTAAAACGGTACAACATTTGTCCCAAAACTTTCAGAACACCCCTCGTAATTATTTCCATTACTTAAACAGAATGTGTGCTTGAGTTGAAAGCATGAACTGTATGCAACATTGTACATGTCAGTAGATTTTCTGAAATATGTTTTGCTTTATGGAAATTTAATCTGAAACACCATATGGAATTCTTACAAGTAATTAAAGTAATCGTTGGAAAGTTCTATGTATAGGCCTAACTATATTGTTTCGTGGCACTTTTTGAAACTGTTGCATGTAATTCTATATGGGTTTATAATATGTGCTGATGCATGTACTCCTTCTGTCAGATGTTTCATTTGCTCCGACACTTATCAGTTTGATCTTATTTGATATTAGAAAGAAATTATGTGTATGATGATCTTTACTATTTTACACTATATTATGTTAAAAAATTTGTTTACAACATTATATCCAAAAAAAATTACAATGTCATTGATCACACGTACCTTCCACTTAGTGTACAGAATTCAAACAATTATATGATATATATATATTGTTCTTTTTTATTTTCATTCTGCAGGTTAGCCCCTCATTACAGACTGTATGTGTTGTCAAAGGAAATACTGATTTTGATTGCATCAACACATTATGGTGCAGCGTATGAGCAGAGTGAGGAGGTTTGTTTATCAAGATTAGTGAAATGAACAGTAAAGTTGTTTTGGGAGTTTGAAATATATATACATGTTTGGTTGTGTTTGAGATGTACTTTTAGCATTATGTTTCTTTTTATGTTGGTTAATATGCATTACTCTGGTCATTTAAGGTAATCTAAAACCTTTTTAAGGAAAATGTAGTCGTAAATATTCATTTTCGTTTTTTCTGAAGCTGTATTATTTGACTACTTGTATTCGGGTTTTTTTACGATACATTATTTCTGCTTATTGAAAGAAAGTAACTGACTAAATTCTCCTGAAATATGGACTTATGTAGTACGGAAAACTAATGTAAGTCACAAAATGGGATGTGAATGATAACTGATTAGTTTTAATTCTTTACTGTCTAGTCATGAAACCCTCATATTTAATAAGATGTCAATAGCTGAAAAGCTTGTCAATATTATGAGATTTGTAACTGTTTTGTTAAGCTTGTGTACATATTATTAAGTTTCTTATAATGATAACTGTTTATTTTTAATTCTTTACTTTCTAGTCATGAAAACCTCATATTTAAAAGCTTGTCAATATATGAGATTTGTAACTGTTTTGTTTAAGCTTATGTACATATTATTAAGTTTTGTTTAAGCTTGTGTACATATTATTAAGTTTTGTTTAAGCTTGTGTACATATTATAAAGTTTCTTATAATGATAACTGTTTATTTTTAATTCTTTACTTTCTATGCATGAAACCCTCATATTTAATAGTTTGTCAATAAATGATATTTGTAACTGTTTTGTTTAAGCTTGTGTATGTATATTATAACCCCCATCCCCGCACAACAAAATTCAGGTATACTGGAATGACATTTATATATCACTAAGGTTGTAAAGCATTCAGCAGTTTCATGATCTTGGATTCACCAACTGATTTGTTCACGACAGAAAACCACGAAGAAAAGGTTACTTCGTGGGCAGACATCTTCAATGTAAGTGCAATCCAGTTATGGTCACCATTAGAAACGTTGACATTAGACAAAGTATTCCAATAATTAAACATCTTAATAACATAAGTGCTATGCCTTTGTGACAGTTAATAAACAATCTAGAAAATTCGGATAGTATAGATCCAACCGGCGGAAATATCCGAAGCATTTCTGATGAGTAACCATGGTCACAGTTCCTTGACAACAAAATTGATCTAAGCTCATGTTCAGCGAATGCAATACTAGTAAAAATGTTTCGATATGAACTATGTTTGTGTTTACTTCACATTGTCTTTGGGCTGTTTTGCGGGAAAGTGGTTTAATGGATGTAATTTATTTAATACGACCTATTACTTATTCAAACATCAACAATCACCGACATAATAATACTTTTCCTTGTCCTATTTTCATGTAAATTATGTTGTGTAAAATAGCACACAGAGGATGAACAGCAAAGTTTCAATATGTTTACTTTGTGTATCTAAATTTAGAACACTTCGGTGTAAAGTTTGCACATCGTATTGAGCTATGCATGATTATTTACTGTTTAGTAGTTTAAATTGTATATATCATTAAAGTGTGACACTAAAGGAGGATATTTGTTATGTTACGGTGAATGATCGAAAATGATTTCCCCGAATGAGCAGCGACGCAATATTTTTAAAAAAATATTTGAAAATTGAAGTCGGATGCTCACGAGATGAAATATCCTTCAATCTTCGACCGAAAGAGAAAACTGTTATAATTATTTCATGCCTCATTTTGGTATTTTTTTTATTTTATTCGCTAATTACATTTAATTTCGCTGTTGAGTGCCTCACTATCATATGCAAAGTAATTTGCCGAAGAAAGAGATTGGCTTTTACAACAAACTATGATAAATTTTTAATCCATACTTACATATGTTACATTTACCAGTGAATGAGGATTGCCTCGCTCACCCTGGTACATAAAATATATTCTTACCCTAATGATCCCAATTTTTACCCACTATATTTACACCTATTTAACACATACAAGTATATGTCGTAACCCTTTTTAGTTTCACATGTTTTTTACATTCCTTGCGCGCTAAATGACCGAAGCTGTCGATGCGCCATAAAACCACATATAAATATGAATTTTACTTAATTATAGATCAAGCCAACAAATCAAATGTAACATTCTTTTATGTCCGATGCGAAAATTCATTTACTAACCATGCATTCATTCGCCATTTTTGAGAAAAATCAATCGGATTACGTACGCTGCATTTTTTAAATAGACCTCAGAAGTAACGTTGGGGAAAATAGTTCCAAAATGGCTTCCGAAGTGAAGACAGTAAAACTTCACTTAAAGATCACCTCAATAATAGGTTTCGCATCTTTAATCAACCTCAATATTAAGACCATCTCAATATTAATACCAGTTTTAAAGAGTCCCAAGAGTGGTCTTATTACCAATGGTTTACTGTATATCAATTAGCTGTCGACTATAACCTCGGTGGTCTGAAACAGGATCACATTATAAACCGGGTCATTTAATTTGAGTTTATGTGGTCGAACCTTGGACTGACGTTTACAGACAGTGTCACATTGTATACAGGCGACCGTGAGGGCATTTTGCGTATATATACATGAAGCACCAACAACATTGTTAGATACACGTTCTATTAAATAAGACATTCCATTATTATCATGAAATCTACAAATTTAAAATAAAATCCGTGCACAAAAATGTACTCAGGCTCAAATTAATGCACATGAATTTTACACAGCTCTCTCCCCTTCAATTTCCCTCATACATGTATATAAAAATGTACATATAATATACAAGAGATAAGGGGAGAGAACTCGTGACAATCTCGTGTGCTATATATATACATATAAAATAGAACGGATCAAGGGAGCGAACTCATGACAATATCTTGTGATTTAATATACATTTCTTCAAAGTCACACATAGCGCTCGTAAAAACAGTATGTTTTATTTACAGCAATAAACAATGTTACATGAAGCATGGAGCAAAATAATTGCAATACAAAATAATGCATATTAACGTGCAGGTAAATGTCATAAATGCTTGATGACCTTGAAAGATGTTAATATTGAAAAAGTGGTTGGTTTGTGGTGTATGTACTACCAGTGACAATCAAAATGTTAAATGACCGATGCTAGATATAATAAGCGGTTGTATTAGCTAGTACTTTAAACTTGACTATACCTATATGAATGGGCATGTAAATGTTTAAAAAACAACTTGCATAAACAATTCTGCTTATATCGATGTAGTCAGATTCGGTACAAACGAAGTCCAACTACAAAACGCTACATTCCGGGAATCCGTGAAGTAAAATACAATATACATGTACAAACATATTTATGCGCCATAACTCAGTATTACACAAAGTCACAGTCGATGATTAAAATGGCGTTATACATTAGCAATAGAACGCCAAAATTTGGGGGGAAATTTTGACTGTAAAATCGAGTATTTTTTTATTTAAAGCCTCTGATTTGTTGCCAAGATGGTGTCATGTTAATCAGGGGAGACAACTATTTTAGTGCCACATACGGACATGTTTAAAACACTTGCCAAGCCGTACATTTTACAGTATTACAACAACAAGCATTTGATCCATATATAGCAGGTGCTATAAAGGATCTAAAATCTCTTCACAGCTCGTGTTTTGTATGGCAAAGGACAGGAAGTTTGTTGTTCGAATATAGCTTCCATCGAGTGTTTGACTTTCTCGTCTTCTCGCATGAACGTAAATTTCTGTAGCAGATTTGTAAAAACCAGGAACATTTCCATCCTTGCTAAAGTCTCTCCGGGGCAGATTCTTGGACCTGAGAGAAAAATAATACTTATGATCAAAGTCTATTCATGTCTTACTGGCAAGTGTCTTTCAAATGTCACCTGAGTGAAAGAGAATCAGATGGATCTAATTATATTCGCTTTTAATTAGACTCACAAAATGCTTATGTGAATGTATTGATATCTACATATTGTAATGCAATTCAAATTAGTATAGTTATATAACTTAACGGTTGCTGTTGAAGGTATTCCACCCATAATGGACATTTCTCCTAAGGCAAATGAAACTTGTATCGATTCTATCTGTACTATAATGCAGATAAAAATTTAAAATTTCATATTTTTTTACCGTTCTAAAAACAATTACGACCTTTTTTCTTTGAAAACTTCCTTCCTGAAAACGATAGCCATACACAAATCACCAGTAAAAGGAAAATTAACATTACACTTCTCATTTTGTAATATTTCTTGTTTAGGAAAGGATCTTTGTACTAATCAAAATGTTTTGTTTTTTTACATTTATGCATATAGCATTTAAGAAATGGGCAAGTTTCCTTTCAAAAAAATATTGTTAATAGCAGATGACCTAAACTAAATTGATGTATCAATGGGGCATCAAATTGTCTGTAATAATTATTTACATTATCTAACACAGAATATATCAAACTTTCAGAGACTTTTACCGTCCGCTTACAGCGCAATTTCTCTGAGAAAAAATAACACTTCTAAGTGGTTTTGTTTGCTTTTCACAAAATAATTAGATTTTTTTCTGGAAAATTTAACTTAGTGTTGTTGTAAAACATAATAATATTGAATGTGCAACAAAATCATAGTAATTTTTGGTCTTTTAATAACCTTTTAATTATTTCAATCTTTGTTTATAGAAAAACGTAATGAAGCAATTTTGAATAGGATGTTATAATTCAAAAACATTATAAATGATAATATTTTGATATTAAGTTTTCTAACAAGTTTAATATTTTGCTTACTGAGCCATACATGTACAATGGAAATGAATTATTTCAGTTATGGGTGGAATACCTTAAATATAACATTAAGGACATTCGTAAAAAGATGTGTCAACAATTTTGCTACAAAGACCCAACAGATGAAGTGAACGATAAGAAGGAGAAACAATACTAAAAAGGTTTGCTTGAGGACAATAGGAATGCATAACAGTTAAACCTGAACACAACGGCCTAACAACCTTAGAACTGGACTGGCCATGCATGTATAACTAACATATTGTTTGGTTTATTTTTAAATTTCACTTCCATACCTGTTGAGAATGGCATGAACGCAGGATTTTTCTTCAGTTTACCATTTTCCAGGAAACGTTCCGGATTGAACACTTGGGGTTTTGTCCAGTGGCGAGGATCCATATTGGAGGAATATAAATTACCAAATATCAGCGTTCTACGTGGAATGGTATACCCTCCTATTGTTATGTCCACTTCATTTGTGTGTGGTACTGTTACCATTGCTGTTTAATATAGAAATGAAAGATGCAGTCGAACAGGAAATGCCAAATGAAAAGTGACACAGGACGAAGGGACACAGGACGAAGGGACACAAGAAAACTGCCGTAGAACGGTGCCACTGTGCTTAACTCTGGTTTGAACGGTGCATCCAACCTCACGATTTAGCGTTGAATAAGGCTTAAAGCATAGATCCGATTTGATAATATCAATAAATAAACAAAATCATTATAGCCATTACAAAAACAAAGCGCATCTATACGGGATAATAGAGTTTGAAAATGGTAAATATGCAATGACTTTGCTGTCTTTTTACAATACAAATGATGCTTGTCCTGCTTTTATATGGTAAAATGGAATATATTTTTAAACAGTACTCAATAGACATGTGTGTAAAGGTATAAACTCGACACTCATTTAGGGTTTTATTTTAATTGTAAACATGAATATAGAAGTCGAGTAGGAAATGCGGGAATGTTACCTATTAAATCGAGTACATTTTGAAAGAACATATGTACACTGACCCAAAATGAAAACTTTACATCGATTTCAAAAGTATATATTTTGTTGATAAATGTATATTCGGGGTTAATTTTTTTTCATTGAAGCTTCAATGCAATATCAATGTGTTTATGTAATTTACTGGGAAAAATTCAGACAATGCATTTTTTTATGAACAATTAAGTGGAGAGGGGTCGAAATGAAAATTCCAGAAAAATGTAAATTATTACACAACATTTGGAGAAAAGAAAGTACTGAGTGATTTTATAAGAAGCATCAGTCACCAGTGTGACCGCCATTTTTACGAATGCATTGGAGGATACGTCACCTCATTGAATTTACGTAACGTTGTATGACCGCGTTTGGAATACGTTGCCATTCTAACACAAGTGCATTTCGGAGGTCATTTATGGTATCAATTTGATGCTCGGACTTGGCTCTCCGACCCAATTCATCCCAAATGTTTTCTATTGGGTTCAAGTCTGGGGATACAGCGGGCCAAGGCAAGACGTTAACATTATTTTGAGCAAGGCAATGTGTAGTTTTACGCGCCTTGTGAGGCGTTGCATTGTCATGCTGGAAAGTGCCAGGTCCGTTATTTTGCAGGAATGGTATCATCGTATTGTTTAAAACATTGATATAACCTTGAGCATTGAGATTTCCTTGGATAATGACCAGATCAGTTTTCAGATTCCCCATTATCCCACCCCAGACCATCATACTGCCGCCACCAAATGTGTCTCTCTTCTGAATACAACAATCTGCAAGTCTTTCATTTCTACGGCGATAGATGCGTATTCGGCCATCTGCATGACTGACAGTAAACAGTGACTGTCGCTAAAAAGTATCGATTTCCACTGGTTGTGCGTGAAATGCAAATGACGTGCAAGATCGAGTAGTGTTGTACCGGTTTCGCAAGATTATGAATAGTCTGTCTGGAGCAGCCACAATGACGCGCTACGTTATTTACCATTGACCCCACCCGGAGCATACCAATAGCCTGGTTTCTCTGATCTTCAGAAAGACGTGGCATCACTAAATGCATTTGATTTTTAAAACAAATTCAATATTTTGTATCTGTGCTAAGCAGCAAATGATTACTTTTCAGTGTAAAACCTGTAAGTGAAACCACGTGCAAAGTAAGGAAAAGTTTTTCCTGTTTGGACGCATGAATATACCGGCGATTTTTAAAACAATTGCATAAGCGTTATCCGCAATGAAATCGTGATAAACGTGTGTAACACTTACTAACAAAACAAATATTCAAAAAAATCGAGTGTAAAGTTTTTATTTTGGGTCAGTGTATAAACAATTTAAATGAGTGTATACCTATATTTGCCATTCTTTGTATTTCAAGAAGTGTGGCTTCCACGTAAGGCAATGCTGCTCTGTCAGACCATGATATTCTTCTGCTTCCGCATGTCTGTAAGTAATATTTTAAAAACTAAAAGTACCTTAATATTACACTGCAAACAGCACCTACACAACCAATTAACATTTTTAGTTCAAAGTAATAAAGATAATTGTTTGGAGTAGAGTATTTCCGTTTACACGTTTAACGAGATTGGCAATATTTGACTGAGGAGATCGAGCAGGAAATGCAACATACAACGTACAAAGCCATCAAATAAGCACAAGAATGCATAAAACTATATATGATGTACATTAAAGTAAACGCACAAAGCCATCAAATAAGCACAAGAAGGCATAAAACTATATACGATGTACATAAAAGTAAACGTACAAACTGAAAAAGGATAAGACACAAACACAGATAATGAGTGAAGTTAAGAGTACCGCCTTGGAATGGTCACTGGCATATATGTAACATTGTTCATCTTGATTTCTATAAAATTTATAACATTGCAGAGCGGCAAAGACCACCTTTACAAATAAGAACTTCCCTTATACCGATCTACATCCGGTTGTTCGAAAAATTACAAAATGAAAATCGTTACAATTGGAATTACCTCTTGTATCGCATCCTGGCATTTTTTCTGAACATCTGGATTTTCTTGCATGAACAATATACACCAGTTAATTGTATTAGATGTAGTTTCAGAGCCGGCAACGAATAAATCAATGATCACTCGAAATATGTTACCCTCTGGAATAAAGATAAACTTGTTAACACAAGAAAATGCCTCCTAACACAGATCCCAACGAAACATCAGGAATATATGAGATGTAAGAGCAAATATCTATGGGAATTTGGAAGTAAGGAATGGTGCGGCTTTTCCATCCATTAATCTCCCCCTCCCTTTACTGTCCACTTTGATTCTCCTAATTATTCCTTATGATCTGTTGGGCCATTCCTTGTGCCTCTGTTCCTTAATATGTGTACCGTTTGGCCTCCTTATGTTTTGTGGATTGTTATTTTTCCTGAGGTCTGCGTGGGGAGGTATTGTCTTGTGTATGTGGCGTTCCCCGTAGTTACGTATTCTCTCTGTTTTACCATTAAAACAACATGATACAAAGAAAGGACTACGTTTTCCTTGGGAGTAACTCATTTGTCATCAATCCCCCATTCATGTAGGATAGTTGTCAACTGCTTGCGGAAAGGTAAATAAGTGCTGGTTGATAATAAAATCCAGGAAAACTGGTTTGGTCAAACGACCACCATGTGTAACTGAAGAGGGTGGAAAATGGCAATGAACCCCATAAGAAACACATTGGTTGTCCATAAATACCTATTTAGTCTCGCTCACCATCAGGTCAGTATGTTCATCTTGGTGATGTGTTGGGACCACTAATGGGTTTGAAAACATTTTTTTAGTGTCCAATAAAAGACAGAAATGGTTGTTTACGTTGTTCATGCACTCCAAAAAACATGCCTTCGTTCTCCGTAACTGCTATCAAAGCAAATCGGTGATAAAGTTGTTTGGTACATGTAATCATTTTAAAACATATGAACAATATCCAATTCAGACTACATGGAATTGAAATGGACCTTTACCCCCACATACCCTAGTTATTCGTATATTCGAACCATTTTTATGTATGATCAGAAAAAAAATACAAATAAAAAAGTGTAACCGAAGAAGAATTATAAATACAACTTGCTGTTATAAATGCTGGCATCAGATTCTTGATTGTTGGCTTGAATATATAGATCAATAAAATCTCGTATGTTATCTTTGTCAAACGTGACTTCATGTTTGCTGATCTCTTGATAGATGTGATTCTTTATCCACTTTGCTATTTTTTTTCTTCTTTGTAAGTCTTCATAAACCTTAATAGAAGAAAATACAGAATTCTTTGATTTAGGTGCAATTCCGGTACACATATATACATGTATACAATAAAGAATGTTAAATACCCTTTTGAAATGAGTTTGCAATGTGTATGCTACTGTGCAATAGAAACGGGCTCGTGAAGAAATACTTCTGTAAAAATGTATAAAACCGTACGTAGTATTGACTTAACTAATTGATTGAAAGATTTATCCGTGGTCGAGTGGTTATGGTCGCTATTTTCAAATCACTCACCCCTTACCACAGCGGGTTCGAATTCAATCCGGGATAAAGACTTTGTAAGTGGGGAAGCTATCCATATGGAATGTCGATGGTTCTACCTTTGTTCCGTATGAAGCCTCCTTTCACCATAATAATTGAAATAGCAAATATATGACCCTCGGAGGCTGTTCAAGTGATTTAAAATCCCTTGATAATAACAATTATAGGTGTCAGAATTAATTGATACAGGAATAATTTCATAAAATTAATTTGACCTTTCTGTTAAACAGTCTTTGAATCCACTTTCTTGCACTACCAGCTGGATCTCCTACGCCTGACCCTGCACCGACAAGCAGCATGTCCAACTTATGTATAATATTGTGAAATTCTTCATCGGCGAAATCATGACTGCAATTATAAGTACGAATCGTGATCACAATTTCCAACTTAATACAATACATATTAAATTAAACCATTCCCACATCATTATCAAAAGAAATAAATGTCTCCCGTCTCCCGAACATACTATGAATACAAATTTAAACAAGAAATATCTTCAAAAAAGATGGTCGGTGCAATTTGAAGGTTAAGATTGGTTGTGCAACATAAAAAATGCTGAGGTTCCTGGTCACTCCAGATCCAAATCGGATGTTGGTGATTTCACCGAAATTCAGTGGATTTCGGTAAGATAACGTTACTACCCTTTATCGACAGGTTAACCAATCCGCGTCAATGTTAAGCGTTGTTCGGTTGAAGAGAACTTGCCTTTGTTGTTTAATCTAAGATTTGATTGGTTTACACAACATTGATATGCAAATAGCAAAACCATGTAAGAGCGGCTGCGCCGAAAAAGTAAATCTCATAAAATACATGTGCAAAATGTTCAGAATTTTGAAATATATTATCCAAACTAATATTAATTAACACGTGACAATCTCCCGTGTGTGAGACTACCACAGAACCATCAGAGAAAAGAGGAAAGAACTGTAATGCAGCTGAAACAAAGTGACAAAATGTTCACCGTTTTGCAAACACAATGCCATATATAACATTAGTGATGATCATAGATGTCAGAAGTCGAAGATCTGTAGGCTCTCCTTCTGTGGCAGTTAGATAATCTGTTGCAGCATCAACTTCGAACTGTATTTTTTCTTCTATACTAGTTTTTCCCACACCGAAGTCCCTTAGTGTTTGCAGCACGAACTTCCGTAGCACTTTCCATTCATGTCCGCTCTGCCATATAAGACCTGTGTTTGATTTAAAATAATTCGATTGGTTTTAGTTATCGTAAAACATTCATTTTAATTAGTAAACCCCTCGCAGGAAAACAAATAACAAATTTTAATCATTGAAAGTCAACTTGTGACATCGTAAATTGTTCAAAGGTTACTTGTTGATTCAGTGAATATATCTTAGGGACATTTTAGGTACAGAGTGACGTAATTTAACATATCGTATATATTTTACCGGCGTATGTTATGTTTGCCATTGAAAGGTGATATTTGAATGAAATCTCCCACTAGTCCAATATTTGGTATAATACAAGATTGCGTTATTCTAATTTTATAAATTATAGTAACATATACACAACTCTGTAACGTCATAAAGTTGTGTCTATTTATATTGACTATTTTATTTGTTGCTTTTGTAATCTTGTTTTTTCCTTGTTTTAGTTGTACCACACTGAAATCATATGCTATATGCCTTGTTGCATTCATTACTACATACTGTAAGATTCTCATACTCATGCTTTCGTGTATACGTGAACTTAGATTAGATAAAATAAACTTGTACACTTGAAGTTATCATTACAAGCTTATCTGTCTGCATCGTCTGCACCGTGAATTAATTTACGAACTTTATCTATTTACATATCGATATTAACATGCATGCTTTTCATTTAAAAAGAACACTTTATGCGTAGTGTATGCAGGGGCAGATTCAGGATTTGGTCTTAGGCAAGTTAGGGGAGGGGGGCGTAACTTGTTGGTCATTATTTTTTTTTGCTCAAGCCTTATAAAACGGCAGTGACAATGATTTGTTCTTTGTGTTTAAGTTATTGAACATAAAACCAATTCAGAATCGCTTATTTGAAAAAGCTTATAATTAAAGATTTCTATATTTTCGTATTTATACTCAGACACACATGTAAGCCGGGTGCGCCCCCCCCCCCTGGAGCCGCTAGTGGTATGTCAGTACTATCAATGTTCCAGTCTGCCTTTTTGCTTTCCCAAAAAGGTTTCCCAAAACGTCTATATCGCAAGTTACCCAATATGTGTTTATAAATACAGTTGTCATCAATCGAGTTGCATGTATAGTGACATAGTAAGTACATATCTGCCAAGAAAACCGCTAGATTAATACGTATATTGATCAAGCAATACAGTACCTCTTCCCTCTTTAAGTCCTTCTTTAAGTCTGTCCAACCAATGTGGTCGATCACTGGTAATGTCGGAATGTTTCACAAATGCATCGTGAATTGCATCGTAGCCGTGTACAAACACAAAGCTTTGTCCAAAGACTTTAAATCCAATTATATCTCCGTATTTTTCCGTTTCTTCCGCCAGTGCATGGAACAGTTGCACTCGCTTCTTCTGTAAATTGGTGAAGAAATGCGCTGCACCGATGATTGGTAAGCCCCCAGGGCCTGGGGGAAAGTTATCATTCCTACGTGCTAAGATGTAATAACATAATAAAAACACAGTTATGAACACCAAAGTTGTAGGTATATTTGTCAGCAACAAACTCGCTAAGTCCATTTTGCAAACATACAGATGTTTATTATTACCAATTGAAACTTGCCGATAGAGATTGCGTCGGTATAATGAACATTGTTTACCGCGCTTGTGGTATAGATGTTCTAACTTTTAACATAAGACAAAATATCTAGTGGGATGTATAAACTGGGTTATCGAAGATACAGATAAGACCATGCTCGAGTTTTTTTTATTGCGCACGTACAGTTAAACCTTTCTAGAGCAATACCTCGTCTTGGGAGATTAAGTTTTTTGCTCTGGTAAGATTAAAGGTAGATATCGCTGATTTTTGTCAAAATATACTAAGTCGTAAATATGAGAAATTGATTGTAATTGCCTTCTTTCCCCTTTCGGCCTGTTGTTGCTAGCTCCGTGATGTAGTCCATCCATTAACACCCCCTGTTGGTCCTCCTTAATTCTCCTTAATTGTCCTAAATATGATAGGCCATGCCATTCCTTGCGCCTCTGTTCCCTATCGTATTGACCATTGCACCTCCTTAATGCCTGATGTTTTTGTGGACTGTTGTTTTCCCGGAGGTATGTATGGAGAGGCAGTGTCTTGTGTATGTGGTGTTCCCTGTAGCAACTTATTCTCTCTTTTTTCTAAATAAGATGGAAAAACGTATCTTATATTTATAATGTTTGTTAAGGTTATGGTTAATATTTGTGTTAAGATATTAATATACAATGTATTACTTTACACAGTGTTCATGTTATGTTCTCCCAATGTTCGGCCTATTGTTGCTAGCTGTCTTGACTTGTCCATCCATTACCCCCCCCCCCCCTGTTGGTCCTCTTTGATTCCACTAGATATCCCTTATGGTCGGTCATTCCTTGCGCCACTGTTAATGCCTTATGTTTCATGGGTTGTTGTTTTCCCGGAGGTCTGTGTGGAGAGGCACTGTCTTATGTATGTGGCGTTCCCTGTAGCAACTCATTCTCTCTCTTTTACTGTAAAATAGGAATGTTTCTATATCAACAGTCAATTTTCTCGATACTTTATCTGGCCAAAGCGAACCTGATTGCGAACATTGTTAGTATTCATATGGCAGAAGTAAGACACCATAAAAATGTAGCATGGACAGCGTATCAAAACCTTCCCTTTTCCTATCATCTTTATGTATATTTATAAATACTCTGTATGACGAAAAAAGGACTGATGAAGCCGAGTACGTAATGTCAAGGGGCACAGCCACCGCAAAAGCACAAGACATACATATATACGTACTTGCAAACACTTACAAAAGCAAAGGGGACACAAGACAAACACAAATCGCAGGTAAAGATAGGAGAATCACCTTGGAACAGTGTGGCAAAAACAATACCACCGTGAATGTAAACCTAGTTTAACGGGTGCTTCTCGTCTCACATGTATTCTGTCATCATCCAAATCAAACGAAAGCTAAGACTATTAACCTAATTATATTCTTGTCATGTGTAAACATGATATTTTCGTTCTCAGTGCGTATACAAAAATTATATTGTTTGTGATAAGCTTAGATTTATGTGTCTACGTAATGTGTTCTAAATCTACATCTTTATCACAAACATTTGTTTTGTCTGAAATTAAAGTAAAACGATGAGAGCAATTAATTTAAATATTTTATTACACGTATGAACCGGGGTGAAAACTTAAACCCACGACCCCTAGTAATGCAGGTATGGTATTATTGGCCAATTGTTTTAATCGGAGTTATCTGCCTTTGATAATCGTACATATCTTTACCAATGAGATTTTTTTTCGTCACAGCCGTTCTAACATGGTTTTGCTATTTGCATATCAATGTTGTGTAAACCAATCAAATCTTACGTATCCAAAATTCCAAGGCAATTTCTCTTCAACCGTATAACGTGTGTAACCTGGACGCGGATTGGTTAACATTCCGATAATGCGTACGTTACCTTACCGAAATCCACTGAATTTCGGTGAATTTACCAAAATCCATTTTTTGATCTGGAGTGACTAGCAATCGTAACAAATCGGACATTTTATGTTGCACAACAAATCTTAATCTTCAAATTGCGCGACCATCTTTTGTCAAGATATTTCTTGTTTATTCATTAATTAATACGGCACACACCCGTCGAGTCTTTTTTGGTTAGCCTAAAAAAATCGTTTCCTACTTTATGAAATACTGAAGGGAAAACGATGCATTTCGTATGTTACTTCTAGCACTATATGTTGTCGAATGTTGGTCACAGTGCTTATCTTTGCATCTAAATGTCCTTGAAACAAGTAACATTTACCTTGCACTAAAAGTGTGTGTGACTTACTCGCAATGAGTTGAGTTGAGTTAAAATGTTGGTAAATGCATATTTATTTACAGATGACAATCGAAGATTGGTCAAAATCTGTATTTGTCATTTCCGTTAAGATTCTTATACTGTAAATTGCAGTTCGTTTATTGTATGTATAGTTGGTGGATGTCAATTTTCCATTTGTAGGTATAATTATAAATATATTTTTATCTTGAAAATATGTTCAGCTTTAAAGCAAAGGAAATCAATGTAGATATATAGATATATATTTTGCTAGCGGTTAAAACTGCAGTAAATGAAATTAGATTTTGATGCGACTGTGTCAACTAAATCGTTAAAACAAATTCGCCCTGTATTTCAGGGAGCATACATAAACCTGTTAGTAGTTTAAGTATATACTTTAGACGATAACCAGTTAATACAGTTTATAAGTGTGCTCCCTGATAATGTTCAATTTGGACATTAAAAATAGTCAACTTCTGCCAAATCAGCCTGAAGGTTTACACACTAGTTCACAGAGTTGACGAAACGGCCTCTTATTCACTTGTGACAAAGATTTGTACTGGAGGCTGACTGGGAGTAGGAACAAGAGGGGCTGTCCCCTGAAAATTTGTTAAAATATTGGTACTTATCTTATATGATTTGGACGTTCTGTATTTTTTACAAGATAATACTAATGCAAATCTCGAGAATGAGTCTTAAAGTTTTGACCCTGAAGCCACCATTTCATAAACATATATTTGAAAAAATGTTACGGGGAAAACCCCCGGACACCCCTTTAAGGAGAGAGATAAACCCCTCCCTAACGTACCCCCACTCGGCGCTGTGCACCTCAAGTTCAGGGCATTTTCATTATGTTTGCCCCCCCCCCCCAGTCGGGAATTTCTGTATCCGGGCCTGCAAGAAATTAAAAAATACCCTTTAAACTCATTTCCAAATGTTACTTAAAATATGGACTGATCTCCATGAAATCAAGCCCCTAGTTACAACTGTCATTATTAAAGTTTTCTTTTCTGTATCACACATTGCCGGGGTATAAAATATATATACCCATATATATGACTTTCCGTTTAATAATTGCCTTCTTCTACTCAGCAAATGAACACAGATGTATGACGTATACATAATATATTGTATTTATTGCTAAATAGCTCATACCATTTGTTCAATAAAATTCTAAGTAGAGGCTTGTGCCATGTGTTGGATAGTATGCATATTACCTGAAAGCGAAATATCGGTTATCAATATACCATTTTGTAATGGGCTTATATACTGATCTCGATTGGTATACAGGTAATATATCGTTATAATAAAAAAAACAATGCGTGTCTTTACTTATTCTATTGTTTAGTTGTTTCTAAGGTTCAAGTATGACTCGAGTTGCTGTGAATTATATAAATAGTGTAACTTTAAATAAGAAAATGCGCGGTTGCTTCAAGCACACATAGGGGAAGTAAGCGCTACTGTTATATGGAGTTAAAGTGAATTACACGACAAACTAATTCGAATAAGTACCGCATAGTGCAGAAAGAAACATCCGGTTCAGAGCGGATTCGTCTATTAAGGTCCGCATTCAAACTACGTCTTTTTGTGTTTATCTATTAAAATGTAAAACAATGTTCATATTTTAAATCTATTCATGTTGAAATATTCCCAACATGTTTCTCGTTTATATTTCCGTTTCAGTTTCTATTAAATAAACACTTTCTGGATAAACGCGTTTCGGATACGTACACAAATCGTACGATTCATTACATTTTAATCAGTACTAACGATGTGGTGCGTCGATGTTATCCCAAACTTAATTAAACAATATAAACAAACTCACGGTTGTAATTATAACAGAATCAAACTTATACAAGTGTTACTTTATGTTTTATTTATAAATGTCATTGTCAGATGTTTCACCCCAAGTCATATTCCCAAGACGTTTCACACCCTATTTTACTAGACCCTAGACTTTTCACCACTACTTTACTATAATCATATCTGTGTGATTTTTCATTTGATGTTCATTTTAAAACTGTTTAGTTATCAGGCAGATAGCTGAGCCCAAATTGACTTTACGCACTCTGCTAGGGGGGTCCGGGGGCATGCTCCCCCGTAATTTTTGTTTGTAATTGGAACGGTCTATGGTGTCTTTTCAAGTATATTTTATTCTTAGAATTTCTGGTAGTCTGCACCTCACCCCCCTTAACTCCCAGTGTACATTTTTATTGCGTTTTTCGCATTTATTTCATTTTTATTTTTTCGAACTGTCTAAAATTATTTTGCGTACATGCGTAAGCCTAGCTAGGCGCCTGGTTATATGCTCCCTGACCATGTAAGCGATGTAGTCCTACACTATATAGTCTATGAGTATGACCCTGTTACCGGTGTATACTAGTGACCGGTGTAATCCGAGAAATCCAAATATCTATTTACATTTACATACCAGAAGTTTTTATAGTGCAATGTCCAAATTTCCCGCAATCCGTCGAATCCATCACAAGTGACAACAATGAGCTTTTTAAAGGCAATTATGGCCTTTTAAATACTTTGTTGAATACTGTACTCTATTTTACATATGAATTTTCTGTAAACAATCATTTTCATTTGGCTGTTCCTCCTTTCAGCTCAAAAATCTCTAAAAAATCTTATCTTCTGCTACGCTGCAGTAACAAATCGGTCATCCCATCGAATTTAAAGACAATATTTACAGCAGGACATTTATCTAGAGGAGATGTCCCTAAATCATTAAATGCACCTCTTACTCAAGTTACTGGTAACAAAATGGCTTCCAACTTTATTTTGTATGTATGTTAAATCTTGTCAAATAGCACAATTTTGGTGGATTGCGTGATGTGTTTGAAAATGAAAATCTATCAAATACAATGAATTAAGCAGTTGAAAAATGTTATTTTTAACTTTTAAAGTTTTTATACAACTTAAGTGCACCGCTTACACGGTCAGGGAGCATAATAAAACATTAAATATAACATTTTTCAACTGCTTACTTTATTGTATTTGATAGATTTTCTGTCTGAACGCATAACACAACCTACAAAACAGCTGCAAATTCCACCAAACAAGTGCTATTTGACTGGATTTAACATGTATTCAAATAAAGTTGAACGCCATTTTGTTACCAGTAAATAGTGCATTTAGGAACATCTTTTCTAGAAAAATGTCCTGTTGTAAGCAATTGTCTTTCAATTCAATGGGAATTTTTGATGATTTTTACTCTAACACGGCTTTTTTACTGCAGCGTGGCAGAAGATAAGATTTTTTAGAGAATTTTTAGCTGAAAGGAGGAATATTCAATTGAAAATGATTGTTTACATAAAGTTTAGGGCCTAATGTTTATACATGTATAATTAAGTTATTTTTTAATAATCTACACTTGTATACCCATCAGAACTTTCAGTTGGAAACTGACAGTTACTAATATAATTTTATACGCATCGTGGACATTTACCAGGAAAATGTTAAATATTACACAAAACATGTATAGTTAGTCTTAGTGATATATACCAGATATATGTAAATTTTGTGTCGACTTCATGTATCTTTTTACTCTCTAAAGGATATTTACATTTAGTAAGTTTATGATTTACAATACAATACAACAATAAAGATGGCAACGTTCAGCCTTATCTTTTGCCATGACTCTCAGGGAAACATGTGTGTTTTTTGTATAAAATTTAAAACAAACCTATCTGGTACTTACAGATATTTTCTTATGTAAATAATAGTTGGTGCATTTATATTTTTCAGATTATTTTCACCAATTGTAAATGTTTTTGCAATTTCATCAATTGCAAACAAGAAGTGATGTCCTATGAGAACATCCCATTTGACCCTGCCCCGCCTCCTTACACGCCTCCAAATTCGGAAACATTTTCTACATCAACTCACTATAAATATCGGGACTCAGTGATTTGTTTGAAGTGCGGACAGCTTCACGAAGAGAATGGAACACACTTGTATGACTACCACCAAGCTGTAGATGAAGATTTAATGTGTCATATATGCTTACAGCCTTTAGTGAACCCAATAGACACAAAATGTGGTCACACATACTGTTCAAGATGTTTAAAGAGTTACCTCAAACTACAGAAACAATGTCCTATCGACAGAAAACCTCTCACTGTCAGTGAGTGCCAGAAGTCTAGTCTCCTTGTAAGAAGGTAGGTAATTGTTTTCACTGTATGTTCTTTTATAAAGCATGTTGTGGTACTTTAGGTCTGACACTTGGCCCCTTTTCCCCTAAACAAGTGTGTATGCTTTTTAGGGCTGCTACGGTACTGGTGTCTCTCAGTTTGGTTTCAGTTACTTCCCTTTTGGTTATTCAGTTCAGTTATATAAATACATGAAATACATAAAATTCTCAATAACTGATATTTGAATGACTTGTTATAACCAGACATGAATATTTGAATAAGTAGAATTAGAGCAATATGTTATAATATAAAACATAAAGAAGACTGTAGAGCACTGACTTGAAATAGAATTTCATGTGCCATAATAAAAGTTAACAGTTCCAATAGCTGTGTAACTTAAGAATAATATGTATAAACTTGCAAGTTCCTCTAACGTGATTATTGCTTCTTGAATGAACATTTCATCAGCCGTACTGAACCGAATATTTATATGACAGAACTGAACCGCGAAAAAAAGAACCCAAAATAATTTAACTTGTGTTGATTGTTGCAACCCTAATGCTTCTCCCTGTTTGGCCATCCTTAAAAAATGTTTGACATTTTTATAACCCTACCAAGCAAAGTTCCCAGCCAAAAAAAATTACCACTCCGACACCTCAAACAAATTTTTTTTGGACTAGGGGCCATTTTCTGAAGTAGGTAGGGGTTATGCTAAAGACAATATTTATGGATGGTTTTATGCATTAAATTCACCTGTGACAGTTCTCTGCTCACTGTTGATTTTTTCAGTCAGAAGTCTGGTAACTTTGACATTTAATATCTCACGATGCTGAACTGCCCTGTAGGGTGTACATGATTGTACCACTGAAATATAGTGAATACAAGGTTTAAAGCAATACAGTGTGTATTCTTTGTCTTAAGAAATGCGTCTCCCGATTTCATGTCAAGTTCGTATTTTTCACCTCCTGAAAGGCTCTGCAACCATTTCCCCAAAAAATAAAAAAAAATAAAAATATTTTAAATAAATATATATTTATTAATAATTTAAAGAAATCATTCCATTTGGCATATTTATTGTGGTACATGAAGTATCTACAAGCAATTTCTTTGTGTCTCTTCTTAACTATTAAGATGCTGTATAACTCCTGTTGGTTTATGTTGCTGTACGCATGGAGTTACATACCATATAGCATTTGAATGTATTGTACTTGCAATCTATATTGCTCACCTAGCTGACAAGTGTTTTCATGTTTGCCAGTTATGCTGCATTCTTTTTCAAAGCTTCATTTATAAGCTGTCCTAGAGATACATTCATGTTCTAAATCGTTTAGAAACTATTTTTTTTCCAGCCTATTTTGGCTGAAATGCTGCCCCATTCTCCTGTCTGAAAAGGATGCATTTTCCCTTATTCAGTGTCAAAGTCCCCTCTCACAGGATTGTAGATATTTTCAGTCAGAAAACCAGAAACATTGACCAGTAAATATGGCGTACCTCATGATACTGATCTGTCATTTACATGTTTGTAAGTTAATGAATACAAGGTTTTGGAAACAGATCTGTAGCGTAAAATATTGTCCCTTTTATGCCTTTCCCGATGCTATTTTTCCCTCTCAATGGGCCCTGCCTTCATTCCCATAAAGGTGGAAAAACACTATAAATTAATAAAAACTGAAGAAAGTATTCTGCATTGAATAAATATTAAAAGTATCATTATGGACCCATGACAAGAAATAGATTGCATGTTCTTCTAAATAGATATATAGGAAAATACAAAATACTGTCTCTGGAAAATACCTTGGAGAAGAGATTTCTTTTTGTCCTGTTGGCCTACATTTAAAAGAAGCTACTTGATATTGACAGAGTTTTTTCACAGACTTGCTACCAGGTGTGTAGCTACCTATACCCAAGGTACGCAATTGCGTAAACATGGTTTCTTATCATTGAAAAAAAATTAAGTACAATAAAACAGCTTCGTGTTGGGAACCTTGTTGATCGCAATGTTCAGCATTTTTCCATTTTAGGAGATACATATTCTGAATATACATTGTACAACACATCAAAATTGACTATCTGTCATGAAACTGCCTCCATATACCACTACCTACAAACGTCTTTTCCCTGGGAGTATGACACGCCCCTTGACTTTCTTACAGTGCAAGCTTTCACATCCAACAAGTCCTTGTTATGCTCCTGGCTACTATGGTATAAAATTTCTTAATCAAATTCTGAACCGTTATACTGAGCTGTTCCACGACAAAACCTGTAAAAGGGATCAATAAATCCATTTTGAGATTTTTTCTAACAGATATATTTTACTAGTTTCATTTAATACCAAAAATATTAAAATCAAAATTCTACTTTTCTTTTTATAGCAATCTTAATATTAAAAACAAAATTCTAAAATAAGCAACAAAATGATGACGTCATGTCACAGATGCTTTACTTAAATATTCATTAATTCTTTATAAAACATGGCTGTATTGCAAATGAAAAACAATAAATTACACGACGCAAACATTTTCGCATTCATTTAATTCTATCAATCAAAAATGCCATCAGTTTCAAGACATTTCTGGAAAAGTGCTTAGTTTATGACGTCAAAACATTCATTGGGAAACAACTTCACATGTCTATTTTTACAGTTGCTTGACAATATTGCTGATATTTCATGCAATGGTAAACTTTCACTCAATTATTTGCAAATTATAGACGGTGATATGGACTCTATAGGATACTGCCTGTTTATTGGTTTATTTATTTGCACAAAATCAATCAGATTTCAATTGGAATTTTTTTTTTGAGATAGGGAAGAATGGAGGCTATTGCCAGTGGGAATGAGGCTTTGAATTACTCAACTAGGCCCAGGTTTGTTATTAAATCACTGTATATCTTAGTGATGCATATTGTTATGTACAGTAAAATCTCGCCTAACGACCACATCAATAATAAGACCACCTCAAAATTAAGAACACAATTTGCAAGTAAATTTTCACTGTGTTGCTATTTATTCAACCTGACTATTAAGACCACCTCTATAAGAAGACCAGTGTTCAAGGGTCCCAAAAGTGGTCTTATAATTAAGGTTTTACTGTATGTCAACAGCGTAACAACATCTGTATTAACTATCATTGGTCTCCTGTGATAGTGGGAAGTAAAGTACCATTAATTGATGCATTGTGTCACAGCTGTTGTGGATGCTTGCTATGATAATTAAACATGTGTCAATTGTTTTCAATTGATGAAATCCAGATTTAGCAAAAACAGTTTTTTTCAGGGCTATAAACAAAGTTTATTATTAGATTCATTAAGGTTTCGTTTATTTTGTCAATACTTTAAGTTAGAAGACTAGAATCACCCATTCCATAATACTGATCTGTCATTTATGTGTTTGTACCTCTGAAAATTATTAAATTAATCTCACTGATCAATATTAATACCACCTCGAAATTAAGAACACACTTTTCAAGGACATTTTCATTGTTTTGCTCTTTATTCAACCTCAGTATTGAGGCCACGTCAATAAAAAAGACCAATTCCAAGGATGGTCTTATTATTGAGGTTTTACTGTATATAACTTTGCATGTTCAAGCCACAGTGAGCGAAGTGCTGCCACCAGGAAATGGCAGTAGGGAAATAAAGATACAAATGTACATGTATTATCATTCTTATGCTCTCGGAATATGTTTTATAAATTAAGTTGTCTAGTTGACTTAACAGGGCTAGACATAAAGCTTAAGACAATTTTAAAGTTGGTTCAGGGCAAGTACTCCGTAAATTGTTAGTTGTCTGATGCAGGTTGATTCATGCAGTCTGTCAGAATATCAAGTGGTAATATTTTAATCACGGCAGAAAATCGTAGTAAATTCGGTATGATTTGAATATTTATGAATGGATTTCGATGAAATTTGGACTGTGTATAACTCGACACATGATACATATTTCTGTGAAATTTATTTCAAGTTGATCTACAAAGAAGCATATTATAAGCCCATTCCAAAATGGTCAAAGTTGGTGTCAGAAATTGTCTAAATCCTCGAGGCACATAGATTTTTGTTATTCGAATGTATTAATCCTGAATGCCTATATCTACCTGCCGTACCAGTAATATGAGATTTTATCCATACTTTGCACAGTTGTGTTAAATAGCTTTGAATTGACTGTAATAATTAAGTGCAATTATTTCATGTAATGAGTCAGACAGAGTGGAACCGGGTGTGCTTTTCTGTGTCTGAACATTTACCTGTCTTCAAACTTCGATAACAAAAATAAAATTATGAGTAATATTGATTTTATATCAAATTAAGATTTATTTATAGATGGAAATGAGAATGGATTCTTTTCAAATTTGGATTGATACTGTTAATGCAGTAGACAAGAAAGTCCTCATGAAGTGAAGAAGTTGTATAAAGGAGAATAGACTGTACAAAATTGTATTGTTCTTCCTTCCTAGGGTGATATATTAAAATGACTTTGTGGTAGATATTAGGGCACTACATGATTGTAGTAACTACTAGTATTGAACATCATGGAATGAAATATATATTTAGCATGTAATAGTTAGCTGTCCTAAATAGAGTCAAATTGAGTGTATGCACAGAAGACTTTGGAGACAAGTTGATTCTAATTTTACCTTGAGACTTTACCCTTAAACCCTGCTATTAAATCTACATTATATTTGCATTTTAAGTTATATATTTGTGCCAACTACATACTTAGATATGCCTGGTTACGCCATACATTGTGAACTCTCCCGATTTCCACAGGAGACTCCCAGATTTGATATACTACTCGTGCTTTCCCAGCTGGGAGCCGTGATCTTCTGATTTTCAAAGTAAACATCCTAAAGTTTTGTTTATAAATATATGGGGTATTTTTAGTTACTTTCTGACTGGTTCGCTGAAAATATTTAACAACCAAAAGTAGTCAAATCGGGACACCAGTCTGAAATTTTTTTTTGGGGTTATATAGACTTTTTTTGATATGGTTATAGACATACATGTACTGACTAAATTTCAGCGATGGAAAAATCTCCCGCCTTTTATCTCAATCTTTCACTTTTGGGAAGCAATCTCCCAATATGCCTACTGAAAAGGTTCACATGTATGGGATACACAGATTTATCAGGTTGTTAGGTAAAAAGTTGATGTCATGATTTTTTTCCAGGTATTTTCTTGACTTTGATTCTGATGTTGCGTATCAATTATTAACCATAATTATAAAACTTATAAATATACTGACGTAACTAGGTACGTCGATGAAGTTTGGACTTTATTATAAAAGTAATTAATTGTTTAGATCTGTGACAGTGCAGGACTTGTTTTCAATCTATATATTGATTCAATGTGTACCAACTGACAAGGTTGATATTGTGAAACTTGCTCATTCTATTTTAGATCATTTGCAAACCAGATAAACCACATGTCTGTTGACATGAAATAATGTATGTCTCTAGAGAAATTAATCATTGTTTTTACCTGACATCTGTTTAATTTGCATGAAAATACCTAAAAATGGTCGGTATATTGAACAATGGAAATAAATAATGAATGAACATCGAATGCAAATAAACTGGTGTCATTTTGAATTGATGAGACTTCAACAGTATCATGTTTTGTAACTTCGGCAATATTGTATGATGGATGTAAATGTGTTGATTGTATCTGACACTGTATGATTGATGTAACTTGTCAATTATACCTGACATTGCATGAATGATATAAATGTGTCAATTATACCTGACATTGCATGAATGATATAAATGTGTCAATTATACCTGACATTGCATGAATGATATAAATGTGTCAATTATACCTGGCATTGCATATATGATATAAATGTGTCAATTGTACCTGGCATTGCATGAATGATATATATGTATCCATTTTATCTGACATTGGACACATATTGAACACATCTACAACAACATGTGACCTATCAGAACCCAGTATCTCCTCCATTGGCATCTAAATCTGCCTGTCACTTGAAAGCGAATACTTCTTACAATCCATTAGCTTCTTTTGACAGAAAAAATATCTGAACAGTACCTCAAATCCACATCATGATCTTCAAGATTGTTGTCTTTCCTCCCATGATAGGCTTAATTGACATTTGACCAGATTTTTTTTAAAGGGTAAGGATCAAGATTATAGTGAAAAAGGCCATAAATCATTTCTCATTAGATTTTTGGCCTTCTAATTAATAACTAGGCTTGCCTCAGTTGTGACACGAAATACAAAGGTAATGGGCAGACAGCATGGTGTTTCTACAGAGAAAGTCATTGAATGGAACTATTGTATCCAGCCTCCAGGTTATCTCAGTAATATAACAATTTCCACAATGCAATGTTGCCCCTGTAAGTTGCTTCATGATACAACAGTGTGCAGTGTTGATGTGCCATTTGTTTTGTATTTGCGTTTATTTATCGTCGCCACCAGTGTTTCCCATATGTGCGACGCCTCCAGAAGTATGTTAGTCATTTTAGATTTTTGGAGGATTATCTGCATGATACAGAAGATGTCTCAGTTCCAGAAACACCCCTGGACCCTCTACAATGTGCCGTTATCTCACACATTTCATTTCAACAGTGACTGTAATCTGACAGACACACATACTATTATGTGGAGGTTTATCATGTAACACATAGTGTAGGATTGATTGTAATCCATACAATATTACTCTGAATCCTCTTGTGGATAATATATGCAAATAAGGACTGTTCACTTTGTCCATGCACACTCTCACAAATAGCCACTGATGATGTCGACATAATATATACAGGATATTACCAGACAAATACTTTAAATACGTATGCCATGTATGTTTTAACCTGATTATTCCTGCTATTTCCATCCCATTGTCTACTTGTTATGGCAATATCAGGATGAGTTCATGGTGTCATCAGTTGAATGTCAATTATTCACTTTACAAAAGTGAAATACATGTAACACTGTTACAGTCATCCACACAATTAGTCATGGACTCTTGAATCTGCCTGTTATTAGGGCTGCAATGATATAGGTGACTCTCGGCTCGATTGCGATTAAAATTTGGTTCTGTTGTATAAATATATGAAATATGTAATATTCTCAATAACTAATAGTTTGGTGACTTGAAATGACCAGACATGAACATTTGACTAGGTAATTAGAAATAGAACAATGTGTTATAATATAAAATAAAGTAGAGCAATGACTTGAAATGGAACTTTATGTCTCGTAATTAAAGTAGACAATTCCAATTAGCTGTGTATCTAAAAGATAATTAGTTCTCTGACTAGAATAAATGCTTTTGGAATAAAAATGTCATTTGGTATACTGAATCGAGTATTTCGAGGGTTCAGTACAAGACTATCCTAACTCCTATGTATTTAAATAGGAGTTAGTATAGTCTTGCATTGAACCCTCGATTTGTAAATTCTCATTGCAGCCCTACCTGTAATACACTGCGGACTCGAGTATGGCTATGTTTAGGGTAGTAGTGTCATCGATGACCATGTTTGTATCAATATAAGAAATAAAAAATAACTTCAATATATCGGTTTATCGATCTTTGTGTATAGGAATAGAAAATTCAGATTTGAAAGATTTGGTGTTTGTCCATTTAAAGATGCCACACAAATAATGACATCACTTTTTGCATTCCCTCAAATCAAAGGGGGAAAGTAATTTTGTACGTCATGATAGGTATCAGTTTTTACTTAAATGTGCTTTGCACAGACAGTTGACATCAACAACTGAAAATAATTAGGGTATAGTTTTTCGGCAACTACAGCTTAGTAAACAAAACAGATTTTGTCAGTCATATCGTTTTTTCAAAATCTGTATTTATAGTTGTATTTACTGGTTTGTTTTGGTAATATATCGATACTGTTTCTATCAATGACCCCCCCCCCCCCCCAAAGGCTTTTAATATTCCTGTTATACTCTGTGATCAGAATTCATAATTTTATATAGAATTGTTTACTTTCTTCTGAAGTTGCTGGCAATACTCAGTATGTCAATCAATATAGAGATAGTTTGTGGATGAGTATATCAATCTGTTTTAAAGAGTGAGATAATAAGGAAGTATTCTGGTCAAATGTGTTAACCTGCCATTTACTATTCTTCATGGTTACTGGATACATTCTCTGTTGATTCTGTGATAAGCTATTGCGTGTATTATTCAAATTAAATGAAATACCGTAAAACCTCAATAATGAAACCTTGGGACTCTAAAAAATAACAACTGGCCCTGATCTCCCGATGCATTTCAATTTGAGCTAAATCTCAGCTCAAATATTGTTTCAAATCGTTGAGATTTTCTTCATCTGAGACTGGACTCAAAAACGGTAGTACACAACGAAAAAGATGAGATGATTTTTTTTTCATTTTCTTCAAGAGATTCAAATAAGATTTTGTCTCAATCTCAATCTCTATGTTGAGCAAAATCTCATATTAAGCTGAGATTTCTATTTGAGATGCTTTGAGAGATCAGGGCCTGGTCTCAATAATGTCTGAGTTGATCTTAATATTGTGGTTGAATAAAGAGCAACATTTTCTTAATTTTGTTATTGAGGTGGTCTTTAGGTGAGATTTTATTGTATTTACTAAAATGATTTCAGCCGGTAGAAAACACATTCATCATTTCAATCTACTGTGTAGATTCTCAAAATATGACATAGCGGGTTAGCATACATAATCTTTACAATTTTTCAGCATTGTGAAATAAATCACGGTATTTACCGATCTACCTCTACGATACTTTTTGTGCGTAATTAAAACCACTGTTTCTTTTGTTTGTTGCACTTTTAGTGAATATGTTAATTTTTCAGTTTACATGCTTACAAAAAATATTTGACAAAAACTGTTGTGTTTTGAATATAAAGACATAAAATCCTATTTCTCAACTGAAAGAAAACATTTTCTGAAGGCTGGTTGGCTAGACAGGTTGGTTGTCAGGCGCGTAGCGTCCTGTACGCAGAGTACGCAGCTGCGTACACATTATCTCGAAAAATCGAAAAAATAAAAAGTTCAAATCTGCATGTAGTAGGGTGAGTAACGAAGAATGCGCCCAGAAGTCACTACAGACAATCTAGAATATTTTTTTTCCGGGGAGTACGCCCGCCCCCCCCCCGCAAAAAGGATCTTGCGTACACATCACAAACCTCCTAGCTAAGCCCCTGGTTGTGATATATGTCTGATTGCCTGGTTTGTCTTCCAAAAACTTCATTGAGCATGGCAAAAAATATGGGGGGAAAATAGGAAATTTTACAATACAACATATGGCAAACTCTATACATCAGTATAATGTAATTTCCTTTAAATTAGCGAAAATATAGAAATTAATTGTGTTCGAATTTGAGATTCTGGCCTTTTAATGAGTATATGTAATTGAGAACTGATTTGTTTTCAAAATTAAGTTAAAATATAATTATTAGGTTGAATGAAGTAGCAGTGTATCTACCTTGGAGAAATAATTTCATTGCAGTGTCGTGTATTGATTCGATACTGCTTGAACATTTATTCTCATTTTCCTCACCGATTCCTAAGGTAGCAGTCATGGTGTATTTGATCGGTTCATTGAGATTGGATATAGAAATATGGATAATGAGTGCTGAGTAGCTCTATGTTGGAGTATGAGTTATGATGAAATTTAATAATCATGGCGAGGACTCACTTTTACTTTGCCCTTCAAAGTAAGTAAAAATCTTAAGGCCACATGCATACTTTATATCGTGTCCAGTGATTTTATTTTTGAAAATAATTTTACTGCCTGTGCCTTTTCAATTGGGAAAAATATAGGCGTGATAAATCCCAAATTAGGGAAAATAAGGTCAAGTTTGTTTTGCTTATAAAAAAAACTTTTCAGCAGTGGTTGGTGTTTGTTATCTATATGAGATTCTTAGTTACGTATTCTCTTTCTTTTATAAATGGTTAAATACACAAAAACCTGACTTAATAAGAAGAAATTCAGTCAGAAGGAAAAAAATGGACTAAGAATTGGGAAAAAATGAAGATTTTTTGGGAAAATTACACTTTTTGATAACGGAAACAGCTTTCAGGTATATTCGGGAGTAAAATTAAACCAAAAAAATCACTGGTGTCTATTAATGTACCAAGATGTTTTGTCGTTCATTTGTTGTCAGTTTTGCACTGAGCGTTGAGACTTATAACTAAGTATTTTATTGTATTTTTTGCTAAAAATCTGAGAGCCATCTGATGTCAACCAATTGTGTTATCAATACATACGTATATTGAAAGATAGAGCATTTTTTGTTTTGAACGGTTGTATGATAAAGCAGATTTGTTATTTCTGTAACAATTTATTTTATTCATGTATTATTTGCTAAAAATCTAATGTTTGTTGACTGTTTTTTATCGGTACATGTATATTGAGAGGTAAAGCTTTTTTAACATTTGTACAATAAAACCGTTTTGAGATTAACATTGAAATATTGTCACAAAGTATTTGGTTTTACTTGCTACGAATCATAATAATACTAGACATGTGCCTTGAATATGACTGTATTTGTATTACATTGTCTGCTATTCCATTTTTTGTCCAGAATTCCGTTTGAATTGATCGAAGCTAATGATTACCCGAAGTCATATTTATTCAATATTTAAATACTGATATTATCAGCATTGCGCGCTATTATGGCCTCTCAGAAAGTCAACATGTTGTGTAAACATACCGTAGGATGATAAGTCTTTGTCCTATACAAAATGTTACCAACATAGTAATCATGTCCTGGTGGTGGAATCGTTGTATTCAGCACAGGGGCCGGGTACGTTGATTGGTCCCTGAACTAAAAAAAAAACATACTGTAATCCACCCATAAATACATAAATCAACAGCCAATATCACTAATGGAACTAAGTAAACACATTTTGAAAAAAATGGGGTCGTATATTCTGTAGGGACGTTGATTTACATATTTTTGGGTCCTCGGGTTATTCTATTTTTTTCAGTTTGAGGATCAATCAATGCTCCAAGTTTCTGTGGTATTCAGTGTTATAATAAAACTACTTCAATTTCATACCATTTATATGGACTATAAAATGCCATTAATGTTTATTTACAAGCTGTTGAATTAAACAGCCATTATGAATTCATGTAGTGTGCGTTGAGTGTAACAGGCTGTTGCGTATTATTGGTGATTATTTAATCATTCCATACAACATTTATGTAATTCTGTTCTACTATTGAACCTTGTTTATCCAGAATGTACAACTGCAATGTTTTTATTTTGAACAATTAATGGTTTCAAATTATCTAGTGTCAGTGAGTTCAGATGTGTGTTGGTTCCGGCCAATATTTGTGTAGGTTTTGATTTGCTGGTATTTGACCGTTATTAGTTTCTATCTTTTCTCATTGAAGTGTAATACTCATAAGACCATGCTTACAGCAATCCGTCCAATCAGCAGCCTCTATTTCCCCTCAGCCCCTAAAGTAGAGTAAGGCCCCTGCATGAAAAATAAAAAGAAGTGGTGTCAGAGATTCCATATTAAATTACATTTTTTCAGCTGTTACTTGGCCTCATTTTCTCAGTAAAAAATACAAGGACTTGTATTTCCCATGATTTTTTTTAAATATTACTAAAACAAATGTAATTGGTATTATTATTGTATTACATAATTGACCATCCTACTCAGATATATTACAAACTTTGTCCAATCACCTTGTTTTACTAATTAAGTAACTGATCAATAAAGTCGTTTCAACAATTTACTGTGCAAGTTTTCTGATAAGTGATCTAGAGGAAGCTGAATTGCAATATTGTTCAACAGCATGATTGATAAATCAAAGCTATTGCCTCCCCCCCCCCCCTTCTCTGATTGCTATACATTGTATGGGTAGTTTCAAACCTTCTAAATTTCATTTCAACAAAGAACTGTTAGCATCAAAACGAAAGTACGGATTTTCAGTGACCTCAGAATTTCTGGCAAATCAGAAAGGTTTTCTTATTGTTTTGACTGAATGGTATTACAGGGGTTTTGCCATGTTATAGCCAAAATACCTATACTTTAGGGAAAAATATACCCTTCAGCCAGAATGCTAAGGGTCAAAATGTGGTCTTTTGGAAAACCCATGAGTCAAAGGGTCAAATGGAATTCCTGTATTAGGTATCCAATTTTTTTTTCATGTATCATGTCAGAAGAAGTCACATTTAAAAGTTGATGAGATCTTAATTCAGTGACAGCAGTTAAATGCCTTATTTCTTGCAAAATATATGTCAAATTTTAAAAATTAAAAAAAATACCTTATCAAAATCTTACGTTGCCTTGGCTGTCTAAAACCTATTTGCTATTTTATATAATACATCTTGCTAATCTTTTACTCTAGTTTCGTAGTAGATAAACATATTGGATGTTACATGTAATACTTGAAACTTATCACAGTCCTTCTTAAATACCTCATGGTCGAAAAAAATATTCTAAAATTGTTATATGTTGTTGATATGACAAAATATTCTGTTTTGTACATATGATTTTATTGCAATAAACGATTAATGAAAAATACCTATTTGCTCCTTTTGTCAATTTGCGACAGCTTTAAAGAGACGCAACAGAATCAGTATTAGTGTTTGATACTATCATGTTGATCTGAGGTGCGTTTTTTAGGGGTAGGGGATGTAAGCGAGAAAAGTTAGCCGATGAAGTAAAGGTAGCTGTCTAAAAACGCTTGAACGCTTCGCTAGCTACAAAATGGCGCGCGCCAGACCAGACGACACTGTTCTGCATTGACGCCATTCTGTTTAGCAAAGCTAGCACTGTCAGAATATGCTACCTATCTAAAGATAGGGGCTACTTTTCCTACGTAACGCTCGCTATAATTCTATTTTTCCCACCTAAAAAACGCACCTCCATTAGTCTCTGCACACAGGCTTTGCCTTTATTTTATCAGAGCATTAGACCATTTGGGCCAGTTGCTCGGCAAAGCCACTAGCCCACAATCATTTTTACTAACCTGAACATACATAATATTTTGTGAAAAGCTGAAAGTCACACTTATGTATGTGTTCAATTTGTTAAAGTCACAGATGGATTTTTATTTTTTCTAAAACTGTATTCACTAAAACGAAGTACTTGTATGTTCAGGCTAGCATTCAGGAAATTAGATTTCTGCCTGAAGTTCAAGTTACTAGCCCTGGACTTCATTCTAGTGGGTTACTGTGAAGACTCTTACTGTGTAATACATGATTGTGTTTTTTTTTCCAGATTGTTAGATAAATTACTGGTTGTGTGTCCGAACGTTGATTACTGTGAAGAGGTGTTGCCTAGATCTGATTTAGAAGCTCATTTAGCTCACAGGTATGATGTTGTGTTTGCAATAACGAAAAAATTGATTATTTTTTTTGCCCCCACTTGTGGGTAGATTTACTCTTGGCTGTCCCTCAGTCTGTGCATCCAGGCAAACATTTGGTTTATGGGTTACTGACATTGGCATTAGAGCTTTTTGGTTTTTGTTAGTGTATGATTACCGCTTAAAAGTTAATTTTTGAGAAAGGAAAAACTTTTACATCATTAATGCTGTCTTGAAAAGTATTTGAACTAGAGTAACTAAACTTCATAGTAACATCACATATTCAGTCACCACATGACATTGAGCACCTGTTTTTTAGTTTGATTTATTTAGTAAGAGCAAAGTTATGCCCCTTGATTATATAAGTGCTCATACTTGTCATATAGCCATTTAAGATGAGAAAAAGAAATTGTCATGCAGCTTGAGTGACTACATAAACGATCCACATTGGTAGATCTAAAGATACGAGTTATCTCTGTATTATACATGTACAGTGATTGCCATGACCAGGCACTATTGATGAATAATTGATGATACCTTGGGAGTGTGCAATTCATTCAGATACTATATTGAGATTTTTATCTGACTTTTAATTGGAATTAGATCTGTTTAGTTTCAATCTGCTAGCAGGCCACTCAACTTTGCACATTGATTTTAGTTCCCCTGAGTCGTCTTGGGCAAAGGTGACTTGTTGTGATCAGTCATTGTCTTTCCATTGTCATCCTTCATTCCATGTACATCAGCTGCAACATTTTCGTTGACTTTAGTTAATCACTCTTACATACAAAAAGGGCATTCACTTTGTTCAGAATAGAAATTGAAATAACAAATTCAGCCTGCGTTAACATCATTGGACTAAAATGAAAATATGGGGATATGTATTTATTTGTTGTGTCCTGCCGTGTGTTTGATTGCTACCAAACATGAATTAAGTAAGCACATCTGGGTTAGGTGTGCATGCTGTTGGCATTGTATGGTTCTGTGATAGAGTGATCTCCCTTTGAATATTTTAAAGTTCAAAGGAAAATTGTCCTGATCACTCCTCCCAAACTGCTGATCCATTGATATTGGCTTTAGGCTTTTATTGAATTTTAAAAGCAGTCTCTACTTGTATAATATCGTTGCACAAATGATTAGTGTGAAATATAAAAAGTGCCTAGTCTCCTTATTTAGCTTTAGGCCACAAGATGATTCTAGTTTTGCTATGATATTAACTCGACAAAGTTGATTTGTTAGTATACTGTCGTCAATCTGTAAAGCAAGGCAATACAATAAAGGATTTGCCAATGGTAGAATGTCACATCTTGTGCTGTAAATAGAAAAACTAGATCACTTGTAAGTGTTTGTTTGGATGCTTTGGCTTCACTGTCTGGGCTTGGGATTATAAGAGATACTTACGAGCAGCATTCAAATAAAAAAATTGTCTGTTATTCGTCTGATATTGAAAAGTAAAGTGAGGCATATGCATGAAAATGTCCAATGAGAATGGATTGTTCGATTTGGTCCATTTACTTTGAGATTTCATTGTAATTATAACAATATAGGAATAATTATGGGTTTGAGTGCCACAGATTTCATATTACACTCGAATCTATAAGAAAATGGATCACAGAGAATATTCAGTTCTCATTGAACATTTTCATACATTTTCACACTCAAAATGATTCACTATCGGACTAAAAAGAGTAAATTTTGTGATTTTAGATTTGAGTGCTGGTGTAAATATCGCTATAATCCTGAGCCCTGGTCTATGACTGCTTAGAAGCCGGTACCTCAGGGTAGTCGTCATACATCACTAAACTCAGACTGGTTCTGTAGCGGGAGAATGGATCTGGAATCACCCTTAGTACTTTCTTCTCATGTTTATTTTGAATGTTTGCCAGTGTTTGATTACTGGATGTGTGTTTCTTGTTTCAGATGTCGTGGAGCTGTGAAAAGGTGTATAAAGGCAAGTCTGGGTTGTACATTCCAGGGACCAAGGAGTGCTCTACAAAGTCATCTGTGGGAGTGTGACTTCCGGGACCAACAGTCAGGTCAGTACTTTAGAAAACAGTTGTCTTGCAGTATTTCATGGGGTGAAAGTAAACATTTTCTTATGAATAATGAAGCTGATCACCATGTTCATGGTTGTCACTAATTTTTGAATTAACAGGGAAATCATCAAATGTAGGCGGGACTATGGGGGTACTCCCCTTAATTATGATCACTCATACAAGAAAAGTAGTTGGATGATGATGCTTAAGTTACCGGGTAATTTAACCAGCTCTTATTGACACCCCTGCCTTGCGTTCAGTTACATTTAACGGACACCGCTCACAGTTAGTGTCGCTTAAAAGTGTATTAACCTCCTCGTTTTTATTCTTGTTCCCTGTCTCAAAGACAGTAAAAGCAGGGAACCAGCCCTACTTTCATTTTGCAATTTGGTTCCCCTTGTGCAGTCAATGTGATACAGTGGGCCAGGGATACAAAACAAAATGTGAGCGACTGTTAGCCGTAACTGAATGCAACTGTTTGGCTCACAAATTCGAGTTGCGTGTACAGTGCATGCACACTATTTGGCAAACAGTGCTTTCAGTAGCAAAACATGTGCACAGTTTCATAACGTGAGTGAGTGTTCGCCTTTACCGAACACAGGCTGATGTCTGAAATAATGGCTATTTATTTACAAAAAAAGAATAAAACCTATTTACTGTGTCAGTCAGCAGTCTCAAGTGAGGCATAGTGGTAAAGGGGTAGATTGCCTGACATCGAATACAAAGGTTGTTAGTTAGAGTCCTGTGTCGAGCAGGAATGTTGTAGTCCTATATAAGGGTTAGTAACCCCTTTAAGCTGTCGTTGGGAGTGGTTATATGAACTTTTAAGAAGTTTAAACTAATCGAAGAAATTCTCAGATTATTGAATTTGCATACATTGACATAAACTGTGATCATTGGATACCAACCAGTACTTATGTATCATTCTGCTAGTAAGGGTTCGGCATACGGGGGCAGTCTTGTGTGTTTGTATCAATTAATGATTATATTTAATGTTTTCAGGGAAGAATGATGTGATAAGTGGGGAAGTATCAACAATAGAAATACAGAGAGATCAAGCAGATATGGGAATATCTGTTGTTGGTGGATGTGATACCCCATTGGTATGTTACTGTCATGTATTGTCTGTCCTCTTGCTATACTTTTTGTAAATGCTTTTCTGTGCAAAAAGATAAAGGATGTTTACTTCAAGGCAAAGCAAAACTAGGCTACAGTCAAACCTGTATTAAGTAGCAAGTCAAGGGGTGCATCAAATAAGTGTTTTTAGTGTTAAACAGGTGGTTGTTTAATGCAGTTGCATTCTGTATAAAAATGGCGGGCTCGGATTAATTAAAATTGGCTGCTTTTAAGACAGGTAGCTGCTTTATTCAGATAACTACTAACACAGGTTCAACTGTATTTCCATATAAATAATGAAACAGATAGACGTGTATTACCTTCATTCATTAAAGGGCTCCTCTCCTATTATTCTTGCACTTATTTCTTGGGCTATGTTTTCTAGGCTTTGCCCTTCATTCATATATCCAATGTCATAACTGTTGTATGCACAAACATATTTTCAAATATCTTTGCACACACTGTTGTTTTGTTTGTTTAAACTGTCGCAGGTGTATAAATTACATAAATTCATCATCGGAAGAAGATAGATATATCTAGTTCACAGACCATGTAATTTGTGCACCTGTGACAGTTAAAAGAACAATTATCATGATGATGTTTTACTTGCTAGTTCAAGGTTACATGAACAAAGGTCAATATTATCTAAAAATAATACACAAAGTTGCAATATATTGATTTTGCCGATAAGAATACCCCTACCATCACCCTCCCAGAAGCCTCTGCCTCCATTTAATAAATGATTTTTTGTTTTTCTAGGTATGTATAGTCGTTCAAGAAGTATTTCCAGATGGTGTTATATGCAGAGATGGAAGGCTTCAACCTGGGGACCAAATATTAGAGGTAAACATGATCTTATGTGTCTGTTTATACCAATTCAATTACTTTTGATTGTGACAAAAGCATTTCCTACTAGACTTCATCATTCATTTTATGTTGATTATCTCTTGCATGTCTACAATAGCTTAAAACAACATCTGCTTTAAAACCTCCAGGTCAACATTTCTTCTCATTGATGCAATTGCTCTTCAGTTATGTTTTCTTTTACTCTTTGAGATGACACGATAAGACATAAACATTGGGACTACTGTTAATTGGCAGTCTTTAATGGAATATAATCAATATTCAGTTTGAAACAAAGCAAGTTATTGCAATTTAACTTTCAATTGAGCAACTTAGTGCTTTCATTGTTTGAACAAATGTTTCTGTAGTTTTACCTGGCATATACAAGCAGTGCTCTTCAATGGACTTAGATTTGTGATGTTTTTTGCCTAGCATTGACAGCCCAATTACAATTTTATTGTTTATGCCTTGGAGACAACATTTCTCTGCCAATTGCTGAAAAGGCCACATTCAAAGCATCAAACCTGTTCAGTTGGTACAGCACTGGGCTGTCACCTAGGAGGTCCGGGTTCAATTGGAATCCACCTCTGATTCATGTGAAGAAAATGACAGCTTATTTGCAAAAGGGCAAGTTAGTTCTGATTGATAATTAATTTCACAGGAAAAATGGTTTAGTCAGCTGACTGGTGTATGCAGATGAAAAAAATACTTCAAAGGGCTTAAGCACTCCTAAAGGATACATGGAAATTGAAAGTTAAAAAATTTGACTTGGTGAAATGATATGTTAAAAATAAATGGTCAGGAAGTTATGATTTTACTATGTATGTTGCAGGTAAATGGTGAAGATTTAACGCAAACAACACATTATCATGCAAGGGCAGTATTAAGTCATTTTTCGCCAATGTGTTGTCTGACTGTATATAGAGAGAAAGCTGAAGAAGATAGGCCTATAGAGAAAGAAGGTATGTGTTATTTTATCTCAATTGTTATGCCCCCACCACTCTAAGCCCTTGACTTAGTTAAATAATAGCCAATAGAGCATGCTATTTTGTGTCGCACATATCTCTAAAAGTATATGAGCCAGAGTCACAAAACCTTACAGGAATGTTAACCAGCATGTGAAGTTGTGCACCTGTAATTTTATGTGAGGCTGTACTCAGTAAGTGCAGAGTTATGGCCCTTGACTTTGTGAATAAATGTTATTAAGAACATGTGATCTTGTGTCTAAATATCTCACAAATTATGAGAGGCAGAGTCATGTTACCTTACAGGAATGTTAACCAAAATGTGAAGTTGTGAACTTTGGGTATAGTTTGTGGCTGTTTCCAATAAGAGTTATGGCCCTTGGTTACTTAAAAATTGTATATAAAGCATGTAAGCCTCTTTCATCACTATCAAGATAGGTATATGAACCAGAGTCATGAAACTTAAAAGGAATGTTTACCAGCATGTGCGGTTGTGCATCATGTGTTCTGTTTGTGGCTTTGCCCAGCAGCAGAGTTATGGCCTTTGAAATCATTCAATTTGGCATATAGAGCTTGGAATTTCATATAGCACTTCTAAAAAAAGTATTTGAGTTACAGTTATTAACCTACACAAAGGTGTAAGTCAACTGTTACACATACAATAAATCCACAGGTAAAAGTTGCAGTCATATTTTAGGTATGGTATATCCTCGGGTTATTACTTACCTTGTTATATCTTGCGTAGCACATTACTGAAAATGTATTCAGCTACATTCATGAAACTTTCCTGGAATGTTAATCAGCATGTGAAGGTGTGCACCTAGTAATTATGATGCGCATTCATCAACTATGGGCAGAATAATGGCCCTTGTTTTTGTGACAAATGCCGGAACTGGGAGCATCTGTGTCCTATGGCTACATTTCAAGTTACATCAGTTTTACCATTTGTTCAGATGTTTCCAGTGTTTTATTAGTGAAGAGACCCCACAAAGTCTGTATGAGCTTCTTTGATTAATTAAGTTGGATGTTTGCATTTTTGCTTGGCTAAGATATATGGCGAACAGGAAGTATGTTTGATTGATTTGCCATGTTTTGCATTGGCTGTTACAGGAGGTGCCGCTGATATTTCATAACAAAGAAGAACATGCAAAGATTGATGGAATATATTTTACTCACGTATATGAAGAAATAAATGAACAAAATGATGTATGATATTGAAACGCATTAATGAAAATATTCAGAGATGATTATTTTCCCGAAGTGAAAATGTGGTTATAAATGTTATTTTGTTTTGGAAAATTGTCTTTTCAGAAATATTGAAGATATGTCTTCATAAAACAAAGGGGAGACAGCTAGGAATAAAACTGGTTGGCAAAAGGTATGTGTTTAATGAAATGGCTTTTGTTGTCAGTTAACATTTATTTGTTAAATTTATGTACAAAATATCTCAAGAATAAAAGACAAATACTTGATTAAAAACAACTAGTTGAATATTGTTGTCTGTGTGCATTTTTTGATGGCGTGACGATGGTGGTATGAACTGTAGGTTTCAGAAGTTCAAGTTGCGAAATCTCTCTTAGTCTGTACAATGAATTTAGTAGCTTGAAAAGCCTCTACGTGACGCCAGCTGTTTGTGTGACAGTGACTTAAAGCCCCATTATAAAAGAAAAATTCCTTACATGCCAAGTTGTGTCTCTATGATTCTTAGAGAATTTACCATTTCTCTTTTCAGACATGGACCTGGAGTTTACATATTAAACCTAGTAAGTGTTGAAAACTTTTTACCATTTTATAGCCAAATTATCTATAATTTAGATAAAAATTAGCCCCTCAGCCAGAATCCTGAGGGTCGAAATGTTAATGATGGGCTTTTTTGGATATTCCAGGGGTCAAAGGGTCACTTTCAGGGTTTAAATGGAATCCCTTTAAATGTACTCAATTTACATGATTTATTTTGATTTAAAAGTTGTATGTTGTTTGTATATAAATTCCTAAGATGAAATTTCAGTTATGTATGTTGGTCAGTTGCCCTTAACAGCGTTCCTGGGCTATCATACAATACTAACCTTTCCTGCCATTGATGGAGCTGAAACAGAGCCACATGAATCTGATGTGCAGTACAAATGACTTTGGCTGTATCATCATCAGTTGAATTGTCACCGAGAACTTGATTATAGTTTGCACATGGTTTCTACCTTCCCTCTCTAGATGGACAGTGAACTCCACGGATTTAACTAACATGACTGACTGAATGTTTATATTTATTTAATACACCATGAGTATTCACTTAACAGGTACCTCAAGGTGTAGCATTACTTGATGGAAGATTGCATCCTGATGATCGTCTATTAGAGATCAATGGACTTGATGTTTCTTACAGTAGTCAGGACGAGGCTGCTGCTGTTATACAGGTACGTCATGTTTTATGCGATGCTTTTGTATGCAATTTTACAGGTATATAAAAAAATTAAATAATGCATTTCAGATCATGCACAACTATTTTTTGAAGAACTAAGCAAATGTAATATTGTGTTGAAATGCTTTGGCCCTCTTTAAGGTTTGAAAATAATAAACAGACCTGATTATACTTGCAGGCCTGTTCAGATAAAGTACAGTTTGTGATATCTCGAAAGAGTCGTCCTCAAACCCCAGATCTCATACGTTCTACCTCAGAGACCTTTTGTAGCCTTGACATCAATCATCCTCCTACGACGACAATGCCAATGTGCCGCAAGTGTCGTGAGCTCACAGTCACTATATGCAAGGTATGTTTTTCATGTTTTTATGCCCCTACTATTCTTCAAATGGCTAAGTGGCATTAAATCAGTCTGTTCATCCGTCAGTGTGACAAGTTAGTTTCTGATCAATAATTCTTGAAAGAATTCAATTCCTATTGGACACATAATCAAATGATATTAAAATACTGGTCATGTTTGAGTTCAGTTACAATCTACCAATTTTTGGAGGAGCAGTGGCCCTTTTTTTCGACTTTAAAGCCCAAAGCGGGGCGTCTGTGTCCTAGTATCGTCTCGGCTGTATTTATAAAACCCCTCAGAAAATAATCTTAATGCCTGAAATTTGAGATGAGAGGAATATATTTTTTCACCTTAAGCTATATTCTGCAAATGACATAATGAAATGTATCATCTTAGAATTATCTGAAAGCTGAGAAACTTCATATGTAAAACATGTTGTTAAAGAATCTTCTTAAGAAATCTTTCCATGGATTTTAGGAATTTTAAAGCTTTTAATAAGCCTACATGTATGTGACATGCCAACTGGGCATTTTTAGTGCTGGAATAGATAAGAATTACAGTATTAAAAGATAGTAATTTATGGGCCCTTTGATATTGCTCGATATTTTGATAAGGATGTTATATTGCTTTGTCTTGTCAGAAAGTTAATGGGTGTCTCTTGTTATATAGACTTATGTGACCATATAATAATTACTAAATATAGGATATTACATGAGTAGTCCTGAATGAGGGGATTTATTTTTCTAAAAAATGATTACAAATGTAATATTTCATTTATAAAATAAATTGCCAGTACATTAAAACCACCTTACAACCACCTCAATAAGAAGACCACCTCAAAATTAAGAACATAATTTTCAAGTCCATTTTCAGTTTAGCTCTATCAGCCTCAATATTAAGACCACCTCAATGATAAGACCAATTTAAAAGGGTCCCAATGGTGATCACATTATTGAGGTTATACTGTAAACATATCGGTAAAACTGACGTTTTTATGCTTATAAGAAGCAGCATCACTGTAAGGAACTGTGACTTCACATTTACTACATCATCATTGAAAAGGATACATCGTTATCGGTACCTTTCTGCGACTTCATTTATGATACAAATAAAATTCTTCTTTTGAAAAGTGGAATTATTGTTTCAAGTTATATTGTCTTATAATTATACAGTCAGACCTTGTCTTTTCAACAACCTTTTATCCAAATACTTGGTATCATCCGAAATAAATATTATGTCCCTATGTATCTTCCTAGGCACGTCGAATTGAAATGGGCTATTCGAACCATGTATTATTCCAAATAAAATTTCTGACCCAATGAATTCGAATGAACAAAGTCCGACCGTACATTTATATAGTTACTCCATGTTTTCAGGATTCCAGCGAATCTCTCGGTATCAGCATTGCTGGTGGTACGAGCAATCCTAGAGGTGATACGCCTGTTTATGTCACAAATATAAACCCACAGGGATGTCTAGGAAAATCTGGTCAGATTCAGGTACAGTTCCTTGAATATATGTGTTTAATGGATTTGTAATGATGTTCTTGTACTGATGTATCTCGGATGCTGTCAACTAGCCAAATAAAACATTATTTTAAGACAATTTGTTATATGTTACATGTCGTGTTTTTAAAATGATAATAAATGTGTTCTGGGTCTATACAACACCTTATTTATATAGCAACCCTGGTCAGCATAAGTCCTTTACTGTAAAATCTGACACTTTTGTGAGAGAATATATTTTTGCAATTGTCGCAAGACCATTTTATTTGTGAAAATAAATGGTTGCTGAACATTTTTTGTTTCTATTTTTATTTTACTACAAAACTAAAAGTTGAAATTCGCCCACCTTTAACATTGCGAAACAACCTGATAACTTAAATTCGCTAAATATGTGTCTTGCTATAATATCTATATTTACAGTATGTTGACATATTCATTTTAGAAAGGTGACATATTGCTGAGTATCAATGGTTGTAACCTGTTGGGACTATCACATCCAGAGGCTGTAGCTCAAGTCAAGGCAAATACAGGGTCAAAGGTCGTGACCTTAAAAATGGTAGAGGCTCCAGAAACGTGCGCTGGTTCAGGGATGTTCACACCTAGCTGGTTGTACTGGCAACAGATACCAAAGTATAGCAAAATAATGTTTATACTAAACCAATAGGTGCATTTCATCAAAAGTCCTAGGTGCGCTTTGTACTCCTAAGTACACTTTTTGCACCTAAGCCAATTTAAGCATGTTTTGGTACATGAATTTAAAAAACAAATTTTATTTTAATCTTAAAGAATATGAAATATCAATGATATTTACACTTTAAAATGTCTAAAACATATTGAGCAAACATAACTAATTCCTACCAGAAATTTTCACTCCTATCTTTTCATACTTAGGATTTTTGATGAAATGCAGCCCAAAGTTGGACTCAATACAATGTATTGAGACCACCTCAAAATTAAGACCACACTTTTCAACTCCATTTTGACCTGTACTGCTCTTTATTCAACCTCAATATTAAGACCACCTCAATAATAAGACCAGCTTTCAAGGGTCCCAAGGGTGGTCTTATTATTGAGGTTTTACTGTATTTATCGGAGGTATCAAAATTCTGGATAAATCCGGAATTCCGGATTCAGAGCCCTAGATATTGGTTTTCAGTTCCATATTATATTTAATGTGTTTTTATGGGAGGTAGGGGCAAATCTGCTACTGAACAAACGGAATTGAGTACTAATGTATTTTTTAAAAAGTATACAATAATTTCTCAAGGAGTATTGTGATTAAAAGAAATGTTGACTGTCTTTATATGATGGTACAGTGTACTCCCTCAATACCGGACTCTCTGAAAACCGGAATTCTCAGAAAATCGGACGATTTGTTAAGTCCCGTTTTTTTCTCTTATAAATTCAACGTAAAACACTTCCTGAATACCGGACTCTCTGAATTCCGGATTCCGGACGGCTTTTAAGGGCCCATAATCAATATTGATGCGTTAATTAACCCCTGAATACCGGACGCGATTGTTTTTTTATCGGGTGTCAATCTCTTTACTGTTAATTGAACGTTTCGGACAAGTGTTGTGAAAACATTGTTTACAGGCGCGCGTGCAATTGATACAGGCGTGAAAAACACTTGTTGGTATGTATTATTATATGACTAATTACAACCGTGGTTGCTCCCGTGTCCACGACTTAACAATTAGCGCATCGTTTGATCGTGCAAATTATCGGCCCCTAAAATGTTTTGGCTCTTGCAAAATGTCTCAGCTTGCATATTTCTTTTCTTTTTAATTATGTAATTAATGCCAAATTATGGGTCCTGTGAACATTCACTTGATCGTTACGATTGGTCATATTGGTTTAACCAATACGATTAAGTCGTTAAAGTTTTGTGTGATTGTTGAATTTGCAATTGAAGTTAGATTTATTCTGCTATCACGCCTGCAAAGTCCGAAATTTAATATCCACTGCTCTTTCATAATTATTGCTGAACCTCCTTCGAAGCGTAGGAGAACAGAATTGTCCCTCGAAGACAAGGTTAAGATTGTTAGAGAATATGAAGTTTGTGACATCCCTCCTCCAGGAAGTGATATGTCTTATAAGGATTTTATGGGATCACTAATAAAAATGAAAAACTTTGCATTGGAAAAGGACACTGATTTTTTGGAAGGACTTTTAAAGATGCAATCTTTAGTTGAACACAAAATTGTTAAGGAGAAATGTGGTAGAAAGCAGCAGAAGACATTGCATGATTTTTTTCAGTAATGATGTGACTTTTTAAGTGTACATTTTGAGGGAGTAAACTGTATATATATATGCATGTACTGTACATTTTTGTATACATTGTACATTTGTATTTATGTTTTATTGGGTTTGGCATTGTTTTCAAAAATAAAATATATTGTTGTTTACTTAAACATTGTTTGCATTATTTGTTTCAATTGAAACAGTCATTCAAGCTGTCTGCTTCTGAAAAAATTCAATATTCAATATTTCAGTAAACCCCCTGAAAACCGGACCTCTCAGAAAACCGGACTTTTTGCCCGGTCCGCAAGGGGTCCGGTATTCAGGGAGTTTACTGTATATTCACTTAATCTGATTGAATTTAAACTCTGGTATATGTCCTTCAGAGCAGAAAACAGACTCCTCACTGCCTGTTCCTGAACTAGCTACTGTGAGTTTGACAGAGCAACATCATTTGGGAGATGTTTTTTGAGAGATGGTTGCTCTAGTGAGGTTAATTCATAGTTAATGTTTGCTACAATATTATGAAGTTTGTTGCTCAAGAGAGGGCAGTTCTGGTCAGTTTGTTCTGTATATTACATCGTACACAAGTCCTGTTTATTTCTGTTTACAGTATGTGCCAAAACATTAAGACAGTTACCCTACTACGGAGCCCATCTGGAAGCCTTGGATTCTCGGTTGTTGGCGGAACTGACTGCGTCCAAGGAAGTCTTCCAATTTATATAAAGTCTGTCGTTATAGAGACTCCTGCATATAAGGATGGTCGTCTAAGGTTAGTTTTTATGTAGCTCAATCTAAGGATGTGATCACCTTTTGTGATCATTTGTCTGTCCATTGCCGTTTTTACTTTTGATTTGAAGAACGTTATTCTACATTAATCATACTTTAACCTCTCAGAAATGCCACTGGAAAAGTTTAAAAGCCAGAACTGGACCTCTTATTCATGCTTTTACATTTAAACAGTGGTAACTTTAATGATTTCAAGCGATGAAATGCAAAAACACTGGTTAAGTAGTATTGCACAATAAGTTAAGAAATATATTATCAAACATTAGTTAAGTTGAAAATTATTTATTTTAGAAAAACAAAAATTTACAACTTATAACAACTACACTCGTTGACAGCTGCCAGATTGAGGGGTTGTGATGTTCATGATCCCCCAGCACAATACAAGGCTTGAACACACGATCCTACTATCAGGGGTCAGGCACTTGACCCAGGTGCTCATATGCCTCCCATGATTAAACTCTGAGGTCCATATGCATGTGACTTCCTGTCAAAAAAATGCTCCATTTCTTCAATGACATATCTACTAAAATCTTTATTAAGTCAGTAATGTTTTGTTCTTTTAGATGCGGGGATCTGATTCTCAGCGTGAATAATGTCAACTTGGACAACATAACTCATGCTAAAGCTGTTGAAATTCTGAAGCACGCTACAGGCGCCATCACATTGCGGATTGTATCTTGGCCAGGGACTGTTGTTTGATATTCTGTTAAAAGATAAACTCTGATCACTGTTGTGTGAGATGCATTGGGCATGTGCAACTATTATTGTGCCCCCACAGTGGGGGCGTACTTATTTATTTAAAATTCAGGTTAATGTTATGTACAGTCAATACAAAACGAAACACAAATGATACACATAAAACATGACTCTTTCTGCTTTTTAAGGGGTAAAGAAAATATGTAAACACTCAATCATAATTTAATTCATCCTTTGACTAACACCACTAGAATTTCAATGAAAATCACTGCATATTAGTTGTTCAATCATGATCGCTAACATTTCTTCAGAAACATGAAAAAACTAAAAGGAGACTAACATTGTAAGTTAAATTGTAATTTACGAGTGAAATAAAATGAAGGTGGGAGTTAACTGAGATAGTACTTTCTCTATGTGTAGACACATACATTTTTAAGTATTCTCTGATCTTTTTAGTTCAATATTTCTGATGCAGTAATTTATGAATCTGTTGACTCATGTGGAAGACAATTAACTTGCCAAATCCACCGCAGAAAAAGAAGATACCAAAAGACCTATGACCTTCGCCACATCTCGTATTGTGCTTGATGCTTGCATGGGCAGGCTTTTTTCTCCTTGGGTATTTAACAATCATGTACTTCTAGTCTATATTGTAACCCAAGTAAATGATATTGGTTGTTGGTACCATGATGAACTTCTCAAAATTGATAATAAACGCTTATCTACCATTAGGGTCACATTTTGCCTCTCCACATACAACTCAAAAATATCTGATATTTTTTAGCTATTTTTCTTGAATATTATGTATGACGGATGTACACTGAACATGTATACATGTTTTTGGATATGAGCAGCATTATACCCTTCAATAACGCCAACCATTCAATTTCACTGTCCGACGACAATTCAGTCAGTTTTTTCTCTACTTGTGCAGCCTTATTCATTGTCTTGGTGAGAAGACACCTGTCTTCACAACAGACGTCACAATTACCTGTATGTTCATATCACAATAGCTCTGCTTTGTTGAGACATGACATTCCACACTAGTTCATCTTGGCTACAATCAGTCCATCACAATGATCGGGCCTTGCATAACTTTCGTCTTCCACCATTTTATCATATAACTCATTTTTCATTCCTTTCTTAAACAAATCAAGTACATAGTCTACATCCTCACTACATACTTCTGTTGGCTTGAAGTTCTTTGACAGACAAGCAAACTGGCTAGAAGTTGTAGGGCCAGATGTTCCGCTAGACTCAAGTTTCATCAACCTTACTTCTCTTAAGGGAAGGAGGGTCACTGTAATGATCATCATATTCATAATCACAATCCTCATAGTACTCATCACTATGGTTCTTTTCATTGGCATGTTCACTTGCCTCTTGATGCTAAACTAATGAATTCAGAGACACCTGAATGTTCAGACATTCTAGGTTCAAATTATCGTTCAAGTCGTCCGACGGATCTTTGCTGATGTAGCTAGACTGGGGACGTTTTACTACAGATTTTATTCTTAGATGAACGTTTATCAGATGCCAAAGGGATGTCACTACCCCTGTCTTTCTAACTAACTTCATCAGTTTTCTCCATTTTTTCCGACATATCTGATTTAGCCCACCTTGTATGCTTGACAATATGCATGAATAAGATCACAAGCACGTAACGCAACGCAAAACCATACAAAGTCACAACGAAATGAGCACAAAATGATGACTGCAATGTTGATAAACAATTTATATTTCGAAATTGGTGGCACACTGAGGTGTATGTAAGACGGAAGTACTATCTCGGTTAACTACGGTAATCAATGATAATTAAACAAGTAAAATTTGTGTTTCTGTTTGTACTGACTGTAGATAACAACTATGGGTGAAAGTGAAACTAGACTATCTGTGTGTAAATAAAGAAGTAGATAGGCTTGTTTTGCTTTCACTCTCTGTACTGTTGCATTTTACTTGATTTGATGGATGACATTTGTCTGCATAGTCAGAACCACGGGAGATTGTACTGAGTTATCCCCCTTCATCCCTTTTATAGAATATGAATATACATGTACAGTACAAGAAGTATTCACCAATTCTAGATGGATTTGCATTAAGTAGTGGTCATTTGAAAGATAAATTATTTATGCCTTGCATTTGGTTCATATCTTGGATATATTTTGATATTTGAAGTGTGATTTTGGCCACGGAGAGAGGTCAGGTGTGAAAAGCAATAGATTCCTTGTTCTATATATACATAAGACTATCGAAGGCACAAGGGAGATAACTCAAAAAGTGATCAAGGGAAAGAACTCATGACAATCTCCTGTGGTCAGAGCTACACAGAGTTTCATTGTCTTTAAATTCTAAATATTAAAACATACTTTCTGGATGTGGTTTTCACTATCTTATGTAAAAAACGCGTAATCTCATGTCACACTTTTATTAATATTATAAGTATTATACTGATATTATGATACTTCACACCAATAGGACCAATGTACCATTTTGTTTTGTGTCTGTACATACCTTAACATACTACAAAAAACTAGACCAGGAGTCTGTTTTAAAGGCTAAGAGAAAAAGTAAACTTTATGAAATATTGTAACCCTGATATAATTATCATGAAATATTTGACAGGTTTTCTGTTCATTTATCACCATCATTGATTACAGTTTTTTCTTGTCTGTTTTGTTTGTACTGCTGTGTTAGGTAATACTTGAGATCATGTCATGCTAGTAGATCAAGTGTTTGCTAGCAAGCATTTTATTATTACAGTAATGACAATAAATAGTGCTAAAATGTAATTTAAAACAGCGAATGTGATTCAATTTTTGAATTAATTGGCTCGTTTATTTTGAGTATAAGCCAGTGATGTTTTAGAGACTATGCATGTACTGCGCGACCTCTCAAGAGTGGCCCTCTCTTGAGCAACAGCCTCTCTTTAACAACATTATCAATTTTACTTTAATGAGGGAGTACAACCAAGTTTACCCCTCTCAAGTAACAGCCTCTCAGCAACAGCCAGTATTGTACTTACTGAAGGGTATTGCTCTAGGGTGGTGCATTGTATTAGCAATATTTTGTTAACAGCTATACATTTATATTTTATTTTGCCCCCGCCATTCTTGGAATGATGAAGGGGCATAAAGTATTAACACTGTCTGTCCATGTGTCCGTCAGAGTGAAAAATTGATTTCTGATCAATAAATATTCTGATGGATGGATTAAATTCATATTGGGCACATAGGCATAGGATATGCCATACAGGTCAAGTTTGATTTCGGTTACAATCCACCAATTTCTGGAGGAGTTATAGCCCCTTTTATACCTTAATGTCCATACCTTGGCATTCATATCCTAGTTTCTAATTTTTTTAGTCATTCTTTCTAATTAAGAATTCTTGAATTAAGAAATGATAAATATTTGAAAGCCCCAACAATAAAGATTGACTTTTATGTACAACATGACATAAATCCACTTATTAATTTAAAGAGTGATTTTTATGCAATTTGTAACCACACATTTGTAATATGATACATATGGACATTATTTTTAATAAATTGTGCAATACTTGTTATGTGACGTATGAAAGACGTATAATTTTAACTTGATACAACAGAATGTCGCAAAAATCGGTAATTGTACTTTTTGTTTTTGTATTATTCACATATATATAGTTATAATTTATCAGTCATGACATCATCTGTCAGAATGATACTCTCATCAGTACTTGTCATGTTTATACATCTGGCATAGTCAGATTTATCATTTAAAACACCATTTACTATGTTTTCATATACAGGTCTAGTGTAATATTACAAAGTCATCATTTGTTGATACTTGGTCAAAGACTTGTTGTATTATTTATAGTATTGTGTATTGTTTAATAAATTTCCACAGAATGTAATATTTTTCGTACTTTTTACTAACTTTTTCTCCAAGCAATGTTGAAGTCTACAAAATTAATGAGTCAGACATACATGACTTTTTTATGTTTTTATGAAATAATAATTCGTATTTACAAAATAATAATTAGTTTTAGGAAATAATAATTTGTTTAAAAGAAAAAATATATCACATTTACTGATTAATATTTTGTATTTATGAAATGTATTTCGTATAAACGAAATAAAAATAAAAGTGTCGCTCGAAATAAAAGAATATGGAATGTCACTTCAGGGGCTCTGTACTTAACAAATGCCAGTGCCTTTTCAACAGAATGTTCATCTGTAACACCAACAACGAGAGTCTTCAAACTTGAGGATATTTCTGTCTTCAGTTTGTTTGCCCCTTGTTCTGTTAGACACCCAGCACACCTTTCCAGTCCAGTGGTCTAGCAAGTATGTTACCAACCCTGTGTCACAACTAGTTATCAAGATATAACGTTTGTGTAAACTATTCCGTTCTAATGTTGATAAATATAAATACACAAAAAAACACTAAGACCACAATTACAGCTATGTATAGCAAATACAAATATGTCAGCTGGATCATATTTCCAATGGTAAATGTATAATATGCAAACACTAATGATTAGTGTTCAAGAGTTATGATAAATGAACAGTGACGATCAAGGTACACTACTAAATATGTAGTACTGTATGATATCAACATAGACAGAGATAAAAGTTTGTCTAGACGATAGCGTAAGGTTACACTATGGTTCAGACTGTTACAAAGGGTTAAAACGTTGCAAATTTACCCAAACTATGCGTCGGTCACAAAATAAATTAAGTACGGTGGCACAGAGGTGACATCCGCAACACTTTATTTATATTGTGGCCACAACTTATTAAGTTGAGGCCACAACTTAGTTTAGCCAATCAAAACAGCCGTTTCACCTTTGCCGCTTTGGTAATAACACCCCTGATACTAAATGTAACAATAACCTCCCTACAGCAATAACCTCCCTGCAGCAATAACCTGTCTACAACAATAACCTCTCTAGAGTAATAACCTCCCTACATTACTCTAGGGTGGTTATTGCTGTAGAGAGGTTATTGCTGTAGAGGTTATTGCTCTAGGGAGGATATTACTCTATGGGGGATATTGCTGTAGAGAGGATTTTGCTGTAGAGAGGTTATTGCTGTAGGGAGGTTATTGCTGAGGAGGTTATTGCTGTAGAGATGTTATTGCTGAGGAGAGGTTATTGCTGTAGGGAGGTTATTGCTGTAGAGAGGTTATTGCTGAGGAGAGGTTATTGTTGTAGGGAGGTTATTGCTGTTGAGAGAATATTGCACTAGAGAAGTTATTGCTGTAGGGAGTTTATTGCACTAGAGAGGTTATTGCACTAGAGAGGTTATTGTTGAGAGGTTATTACTGAAGGGAGATTATTGCTGTAGAGAGGTTATTGCTGTAGGGAGGTTATTGCTGTAGAGAGGTTATTGCTGAGGAGAGGTTATTGTTGTAGGGTGGTTATTGCTGTAGGGAGGTTATTGTGGTTGGAAGGTTATTGTTGTAGAGAGGTTATTGCTGTAGAGAGAATATTGCACTAGAGAAGTTATTGCTGTAGGGAGTTTATTGCACTAGAGAGGTTATTGCACTAGAGAGGTTATTGTTGAGAGGTTATTGCTGAAGGGAGATTATTGCTGTAGAGAGGTTATTGCTGTAGGGAGGTTATTGCTGAGGAGGTTATTGCAGTAGAGAGGTTATTGCTGAGGAGAGGTTATTGCTGTAGGGAGGTTATTGCTGTAGAGAGGTTATTGCTGAGGAGAGTTTATTGTTGTAGGGAGGTTATTGCTGTAGGGAGGTTATTGTGGTTGGAAGGTTATTGTGGTTGGAAGGTTATTGTTGTAGAGAGGTTATTGCTGTAGAGAGAATATTGCTGTAGGGAGTTTTAGTATCTGGGGTGCTGTGGTATTACCATAAAGCGGCAAAGATGAAACGGCCGTTTTGATTGGCTAAACTAAGTCGTGGCCTTAATTTAATAAGTTGTGGCCACAAGTTAGTAAGTTGTGGCCACAAGTTAGTAAGTTGTGGCCACAAGTTAGTAAGTTGTGGCCACAAGTTAGTAAGTTGTGGCCACAACTTACTAACTTGTGGCCACAACTTATTAAATTAAGGCCACAAGTTAGTAAGTTGTGGCCACAAGTTAGTAAGTTGTGGCCACAACTTACTAACTTGTGGCCACAACTTATTAAATTGAGGCCACAACTTAGTTTAGCCAATCAAAACAGCCGTTTCACCTTTGCCGCTTTGGTAATAACACCCCTGATACTAAATGTAACAATAACCTCCCTACAGCAATAACCTCCCTGCAGCAATAACCTGTCTACAACAATAACCTCTCTAGAGTAATAACCTCCCTACATTACTCTAGGGTGGTTATTGCTGTAGAGAGGTTATTGCTGTAGAGGTTATTGCTCTAGGGAGGATATTACTCTATGGGGGATATTGCTGTAGAGAGGATTTTGCTGTAGAGAGGTTATTGCTGTAGGGAGGTTATTGCTGAGGAGGTTATTGCTGTAGAGATGTTATTGCTGAGGAGAGGTTATTGCTGTAGGGAGGTTATTGCTGTAGAGAGGTTATTGCTGAGGAGAGGTTATTGTTGTAGGGAGGTTATTGCTGTTGAGAGAATATTGCACTAGAGAAGTTATTGCTGTAGGGAGTTTATTGCACTAGAGAGGTTATTGCACTAGAGAGGTTATTGTTGAGAGGTTATTACTGAAGGGAGATTATTGCTGTAGAGAGGTTATTTCTGTAGGGAGGTTATTGCTGTAGAGAGGTTATTGCTGAGGAGAGGTTATTGTTGTAGGGAGGTTATTGCTGTAGGGAGGTTATTGTGGTTGGAAGGTTATTGTGGTTGGAAGGTTATTGTTGTAGAGAGGTTATTGCTGTAGAGAGAATATTGCACTAGAGAAGTTATTGCTGTAGGGAGTTTATTGCACTAGAGAGGTTATTGCACTAGAGAGGTTATTGTTGAGAGGTTATTGCTGAAGGGAGATTATTGCTGTAGAGAGGTTATTGCTGTAGGGAGGTTATTGCTGAGGAGGTTATTGCAGTAGAGAGGTTATTGCTGAGGAGAGGTTATTGCTGTAGGGAGGTTATTGCTGTAGAGAGGTTATTGCTGAGGAGAGTTTATTGTTGTAGGGAGGTTATTGCTGTAGGGAGGTTATTGTGGTTGGAAGGTTATTGTGGTTGGAAGGTTATTGTTGTAGAGAGGTTATTGCTGTAGAGAGAATATTGCTGTAGGGAGTTTTAGTATCTGGGGTGCTGTGGTATTACCATAAAGCGGCAAAGATGAAACGGCCGTTTTGATTGGCTAAACTAAGTCGTGGCCTTAATTTAATAAGTTGTGGCCACAAGTTAGTAAGTTGTGGCCACAAGTTAGTAAGTTGTGGCCACAAGTTAGTAAGTTGTGGCCACAAGTTAGTAAGTTGTGGCCTCAACTTAGTAAGTTGTGGCCTCAACTTAGTAAGTTGTGGCCTCAACTTAGTAAGTTGTGGCCTCAACTTAGTAAGTTGTGGCCTCAACTTAGTAAGTTGTGGCCTCAACTTAATAAGTTGTGGCCACAAGTTAATAAGTTGTGGCCACAAGTTAGTAAGTTGTGGCCTCAACTTAATAAGTTGTGGCCACAATATAAATAAAGTGTTGCGGATGTCACCTCTGTGCCACCGTAATTAAGCGTTGTAGATTGCAACAAATATCTATATCGATTGACGTAGTTTACCAGCCCTGCGTTCAGTAAAGGTGTTTACGGCTGATGTTTGTTAACGTTTGCAGTTTGGTTCCCCTTCAGCAGTGAATGCGAAACGGTGGGCTAGGGATACAAAACAAAACAGTTTCGCAACGTTCACGACTGTTAGCCGTAACTGAACGCAGAGGTCTGTTTCAAGTATATTTAGCATGTATTGGGTAGATTTGTTCTTGCATTGGGTCTAACCCCACGGGACCCTCTTTTTGAAACTCGCCCGAGATTTCTTAACAATATATACACTCGCATTATAGGATTTCTGACAGAATTGTTGAATGAATATGAACGAAATATACGAACCCGAAGGTAAAAGATCTTGTAGTTAAATAATTTCTTGGCTTTGTGAACACATCGATGTAGATTTTGCATTTGCAAGTAACAGCATTACAAAAACAACAAAACAAAGTGACTCATATGTTGCAATTTAATTCAAATGGTCTCATTAAATGTTGGTCATTGTGTCATTTCAATAAAAGTACAGTTTTGACATTAACTCCATTTTCAGATGTCGGGCTGGACATTCCATTATAATTCGTTATTACAATTACGACTATTCAAAGGCATATCAATAAGTCAACACCAGAGTATCAATAGTTGTACGTTCATCTTCTCTCGAATGTTTATTTTCTTTCTAGCTATCTAACCTTATAACATATTTGATTTTCTTACTTGTTATTTAAAGTTAATATAATTCATATACGCGCACTCTCACTCATTTGCATTCGTTCGTCCGTCCGTCCGACAGTTCGTTCATAGTCATTCATTTGTTCATATTCGCTCGTTCACTCACTCACAAACTCAATCAATCAATCAATCAACCAATCATTATCATTGTGCAAATAAGTCATTGTTATATCCAGGCAATTATTCTAGGCAGTATACACCATTTTCAGGAGCATACATTGTACCTTACTTTGTAATGATACACAGCTATGTAGAGAGTACAAACTATGAGGAATTTTGAAATACAATAAAAACGAATTTAGTGCTGGCAACAATAAATAACAGTTTCACATTGCTCTTAATACTCTTAAAGACCCTTTACATTGTTTTCACATACTAATGTCACAATATTGGTTGACAAAATATTCAATATACAATTATTTATCCAGAAACATTTTGCTACGGTGGTAATCGAGAAATTTACCACACACTCTAAACTCAAAACAGGACACGTGTTGTATCAATCGTACAGCATTCATATATGGGTTTGTATACATATTTTATTATGCAAGCAATCTAGACTTGTGGAAGTTCGCTGCATTATTCCGAGGTCGAACCTGAAGCGATTTTTCATAACAACGGAGTGCATCGTTTGGTAGGTTCTCTTGTTCCATACATTGTCCAAGTAGATTTAGTGCTGTCTCTATGTGTTTTAAGTTTGGTTCATCACGTATAACTTGTTGTAGTTTACGTAGAGCTCTCTGTTGTTCTCCATGATTTCCAAGACGTCCATATGTTTTGTATTGTAGGAAGTACAAATATGGAAGGGAATCTACCGCTGCAAGGTCCATCCAGTTATCCCAAAATTTTACCCTACACTGAATATCTTCTGGTGTTGACCGGGAATATTCATGTCTCAATTCAAGGGGTACAATACTGATTTCATTACGCATGAATAACACACAATATGATACAATATGTCTGAAATCAGTGATCTTTATTTGGTCAGCTTCATTTTCGAATCCTTGTTTATTACTCCATCGACGGATATAACAATAACAAACAGGCATCACAACATTTTTATCATACTGCTGGTCAACTTGACGTAATATAGCTTCTGCTAGATCTATATCGCCCACACTGTAATACACAGTTGCAAGTTTTAACAAACCAGACGTTACATCAGAGTCAAGTCCTAGTTTTAACCATGACAATGCATTGTCTGACAGAGGTCTATTTTGTGCTGTATAGTAAGAAGCTAGCAGTGAACCAATTGTAGAACACAATAACGGTACCATATGACTGTATGCTTTCTGTTCTAAATAACTAGAATATGGATACTGTTGGCAACATCTGATATAATAACACAGGGATTGTCGGATTGTATCTTCGAAGTTGTTGTTGTTATCATATACTAGATATATTTTGCTCTCGCTGACGACAGAAAGTGCTGCATCATAACAAATGGTACATGAGACATATTTCTGTAATTCTACAGGTGTAAGGACATGGCGGGGATATACTAGAATTCTATTCAACTTCATCTGTAATCTTGTACCGACATCATCTGTGCGTATTTCAAACAACTGTCTACCATTACTGCTAATGATATGTTGAATAACTTCCAACAAATTGTGTTGTTGTTCGTCTGATATTCTCTCTGCCATGAGATTGTTATCGGGAATGATAAAGTGAGGACAGTTTTTAAAGTAAATAAAGTTATACAGTACCCGTAATATTTCGTTAAGACAAAGTATCAGATTACGATCCTGCCAAAACTCGGCGTTAGTGATTTCAATGCAGTGAAATAAAGCGGTTTTACACATATAGCTTGATATCACGTCATGAAATACACAATGTGATTTCAGCAACATTTTCATTAATACGTAGCATTTCAAATGTGCTATATTTAAACTGAACATTAAGTATCTCTCTGCTAATGATGTGGAAATCCTCCATTCCAGTTTTTCATTTATGCCGCTAAGCTTGCTACCTACTGGTACAAGGAAACATCCTGAATTCTCGGACTCAGATTTTAATTGAGCACTGGGCCATCCACCTACGTTTCTTCGATTTAGCCAACGTCTGGCTTCTACTGGCCAACGTTCACAACTTAATGCATCAACCATATCAGAATGTTTAATACCATCTCTTACCGGCGAAAATACAGCTGGACCGTTACGTTCCATACCTAAACCTGCCCATACAGAATCCATCATTGTGTTTTTCAAAATAACTCTCCCTTTAGCGTCCATAAAATAACAATTGTTTGGGCAACAGTTTTCAGCGAGAGGAGCATCGTCTCTCAGTTGCTGTAAGAGACAATATCCAGGTGCAGTAGTCTCATCTTGTACCATTAATACATTCCTTACACCACGTTTCCAATCTGCCAAATCATGGATGACTTGATGTATATTTGTACAACATAGAAAATCTTCATCCGACTTAAGTCCTAGTGTCGTGCTTCCCTCACTTTGACTTCCAAAAAAATATACTGCATTATTTTTAATACGCATTATTGCACAGGTAGCCAACAGTGCTTCTCTAAACGAAGCACAAGATCGTCTCTTCGATACCATCACATCATTGACTCCTATATCACTGAGTACTTCTGATAATCTCAAAGATACGTTTTCAAGGTTCTGTGGAACACTCGACATCCTGAAAAATGTAATATAACTAACTAGTACTTAAGCTTACAATTTTTTATATCCAATACATATGTTTTATTATATTAACCTAATTGAAATTCTCGAACTCTTACTGTACACATACACTGATAATGTTCTATATCAAACTCCTCACAGCAGTTACTTCCCCTTACAGTTACAATACAACTACAAGGGGAGATCACTGCGTAGGAGATTGGTTCTATATATGATTGTAGAACACCGCCACTGTCTTTTGGAGTCGTGAAAATCTGTTTTTACTTTTGATAAGTCCATATATGACAATTATAAATGCCATTATATTCTGTTAAATGTCATAGAAACAATAGTGATTTAACATACATGCATTGAAGTACGTGTGTCTAAGTCGTAGAGAGAAGATATTTCCTACAAAAACATATTCATTTAAACGTTGAGATTGTCATTACATATTAGATATTGACAATCTAGTCAGGAAATATTCTACAGTTTTGAAAAGAACTTATTTCACAGGTATGATTCGTTTCTTGTTGTTGATCAATGATATTGATTTTATTGTGTATTCAATTACCTTAGTTCTTAATACGTTAAACAGCTATTAGTCGTGGTAATATAACTTTCAATAGTCCGTTGATAATGCTGTGTTGTTCGATTCCCTTGTCTTTATCAGATCTTGTTTAATGCGCCATTTTGAGTACGTCTACTCACTCTTGCTAGATTTTCTGTGTAAATCCTGGCTGTTTATATTGCCCTCTTAGCACCGTATCTTTTCATATAAATTGGTTACCAATCCCGATAATCTTGTCTAAACGGCTATGTAATGTGTATTACCGTTCATTTCGAACAATACGTAGACGATGTCTTTTTACATCTGCGTTCTGTAAAATACATATCATAGGACTTCAATAAAGACCAGGTCACACTATTCTGTTGAAATATTTACATTTATAAATTGTTTGAGTGAGTTTTTTATCAAATGTAAGTCACGTGTAACACGTTTTTTATGTGCAATACCCAAAATTATAGTGAAGCAGGAAATTATATTGCTGAATTAACAGATCAAGTTTATGTGATATATGAATATTCCATATTATTTACATTATTGGTCTATATGTTTCAAGTTCAAGTAAATTACATCTTATAATGAAAAACATAAAACCTCGTCTGTCTATGTATATATCGTACATACGTTGGATAAATATCTGGACTCATATAACATTGATTAATTTTGTCTAGTAAGAAAATCTCTGTCGCATCATATCAAATACTATAAATATATCCATTGCAATGTAAAGAAACTGATCTCACGTCTGAAGTAAAATGGGATACCTTGCTACATATACACACGTCTAAAGTACAATGGTGCTCCTCTATACAACATATGTCACCTCTACAATACAACAGGGAATCTCCATATGACATCTGTCCTCCTCTACCGAACAACGGTCAAACAGGCTTTCTCGAACCTTTAAATATACCCTCATACTGCACAAGTACTGACCGAATATTTCGTATTTACATAACTAAACTTGGAAGATCAGTATGATAAAAGTTTGATTTAAGTTATCGTTCAATAGTTTAATTGTAATCAATATGTATTTACCTGATCACTGTTACCGTTGTAAACTTCAATTAGGGTTCGATATATAATGTCATATTCCAAATGTCTGCATTGGTTGTGCAAAACATGTCGTAATTTATGTGAGTTATTAATAACATTTCACTTTCGGTTTCTACCTTAAAACCACGTAATGTTTCACATAATAATAACATTCCACATACTATATAGATGCATTCATTCACAGAGGCATAATTGTTCATAAATTCACTACACAAGACAATGTTCAATGTCGAACAGTATTAGCAATACAATCTAAAAATATGTCACCTCTACAATACAACAGGGAATCTCCATATGACATCTGTCCTCCTCTACCGAACAACGGTCCAACAGGCTTTCTCGAACCTTTAAATATACCCTCATACTGCACACGTACTGACCGAATATTTCGTATTTACATACCGTAACTAAACTTGGAAGATCAGTATGATAAAAGGTTGATTTAAGTTATCGTTCAATAGTTAATAATTGTAATCAATATGTATTTACCTGATCACTGTTACCGTTGTAAACTTCAATTACGGTTCGATATATAATGTCATATTCTAAATGTCTGCATTGGTTGTGCAATGTTGCAACCCGTTTTGTAATAAAAACCCGTTTTGTAATAAAAAGTTCAAAGTTGACAGAAACGTCTTATTTCATCATGAAATAGCTGTACACCAGTCAACAATTGTAAAATGAGTCTATTTACAAGACTTTAAAGGTAAACTCGACCAATACAGACATTTATTTAAAGAACCCGTTTTGAAATTCAAAGCTGACATTAACGTCTTATTTCATCATAAAATAACTGGCAACAAGTCGAAAATTGTAAAATGAGTCTTATTTTACAAGACTTCAAAGCAAAACTCGAGCTATAAAAACATAATTTTAAAGAACCCGTTTTGTAATACCATTTTTTGAGACTCGATCAACCCTTTTAGTAATAAAAAAATCAAAGTTGAATGAAACGTCTTATTTCAACATGTAATAGCTGAATACCAGTCTACAATTGTAAAATGAGACTTATTTTACAAGACCCTTCAAAGGAAAAATCTCGACCAATACAGATTTTAAAGAACCCGTTTTGTAATGCCATTTTTTGAGACTCAACCCGTTTTGTAAATAAAAAATTCAAAGTTGACAGAAACGTCTTATTTCAACATGTAATAGCTGGACACGAGTCTACAATTGTAAAATTAGTCTTATTTCACAAGACCTAATAGGAAAAATTAAGCAATAAAGACATACTATTAAAGAACCCGTTTTGTAATAAAAATTTCAAAATTCTTAGAAATGATTTAATTCACTATTAGATTACATGACAGAAACGTCTTATTTCATCATGAAAATAGCTGGACACCAGTTTACAATTGTAAAATGCGTCCTATTTTACAAGACTTCAAAGGAAAACTCGAACAATAAAGACATACATTTAAGAACCCGTTTTGTAATTCCATTGTTTCAATTTGACGTGAACAGTCAACGGATTTTCATAAGGACAAACTGTACATTACTATTGACCTTTTCGGGCTTAGCATTTCAGTCATATATGGTGGTCACCTGACCTAACCAGTGCTCCTGGGTTATCAACCAGTACCAACCTGCTCTTCCCCAAGAAAATAACTTCTCTTCGTGTATCAGAGTTCAAAGGTTGTTAACTGCATGCCGGACACTAATGTTTAAAGACAAAATGAAGTTATATCTGTAAGGGAAGGATTAAATTGGTACAAGGATGGCCACAATCAAAATACAAATGCCTTCCCACAGATCCTACGGAAACATCAGCATACGATCTTCGGAGTTTAAGAGCTTTAAGGGGAAACATCTATAGGAATAGGGAAGTACGGAATTGTGTGACTAATAATCAAATACAAACATGGAGAAGTGTAAGGGACAACGAGAGAGGGGAATGAATGGACAGCTAATTGACCATGGACAGATAAGGGGTGGGAATATTGTAATTGGGTAAATATTACAGAGTGAGTTTTATAATTAGCGATTAAGTGTGAGGTTAGTAAGTTAGTGTAAGAGGTCCGAGTCTTTAACTCGCTGTATGGTTATTATTTATGTTTTATATGTATTTGAAGTTCCCCTTTCCACATGTGGAGTTATTTTGTCTCCCCTTCCGAGGAAGACATATTGTTTTCGTCTGCGGCGTCCGTCTGTCCGTCTGTCCACTTAAAGCTTGTCCGCGCTTAATATCTCCAACACTGGTGGTTGGATTTCAGATAAACTTCATAGGATTGATTAGCATCAAGTGTAGTTGTGCATCCTCGTCGTCTCGTTCCGCTCTGATATTTTTCACTAAGGTATGGCACTCTGATGTTTTTATACATAAACAGTGCGTGATGAAGTTTGTCCGCCCTTTATCTCCAACTCTGCTGGTTGGATATCAGCCAAACTCCAGAGGATTGATATATACATGCATACATTCATTGGCTTTCGGCAATTAATAGCCTTTGGCCATTTACACTATACTATGGCAAAGACCATACACACAAACATACAGAAGGCAATAAGAATATTTAACAACAACAACAAAAGAAAAGAGAATCAATAAATGTGTATACATAGTCAAAATGAGGCAACACAGGAAACAGTTAAATATTTTCGAGAATTTTAGTTCTTACTTCAAATCTTACTTCTGAAATAAATTTTGCAATATTTATCTGACAATTATTTTTTTTGTTGACATTATATTATTAACTTTTTCAATACAAGGCCATGAGGTTTTCGGTAAGTATTTTCTTCTGAGGTCATTGTATATCGGACAGCACATTAAGAAGTGGTATTCAGATTCAACAACGTTTCTATTGCATACTTTACATAATCTATTGTCCCTATCAATACCTAAAATTCTTCCTGCTTCATTTTCTAATTTATGATCACTCAATCTAAAGCATGTTAATTGTTTTCTAATTTATCATGACCAATTTTGTCAAGATAAATTTCGTATTCTTGATAAGCATCAAGTGTAGTTGTGCATCCTTGTCGTTTCGTTCCGCTCAGATAATTTCTTTACTGAGTTACGGCCCTTTGATGTTTATATAAATATTTGCATGTGTCGTACAAGCAAATTTGAATCAATTCATACAATCAAATGAAATTAGTATCAATGTTTATTGTGAATGCTTACAAGCATTTTGAATAAGCACCTTTAGGCAATTGTGGCTAAAATAATAACAAAACAGATAAGCAAACAAATTTTCACACGATTTGTAAGTAAAGAGTTTACAAGCTTTGCAAGTTTCTTTATATTCGTTACTTATTACTTTCAGAATTATTATTAACTTTACACTTTAAATGAAACATAAGCATGCATAAACATATCCAACTTTCGTGTACCTGGTGTCTGACCAACTTCATATAGCATTAAAGAAGGAAAATGTCTTTAAACGGCGATAAATCAAAATCTGAAAAAGATATCTTTCGTGTGCAAACAAATATTAAAGATCAAACCTTTCCTTTATGTTTCTGTGATTTCTACGTCACTGTCCTTTTTTGAGGTTTTTAAGATCCTCTTTTTTACATTGAAATAAGAAGGGGCTAAAACAATATCTCTGAATTTAAATACTTTCCAATAGAGGTAGATACTGTGTACAGAGATAAATTAGAGTTCAAAATATATACTTTCGAACGCACTTTTAAGTTTTAATGAGGGTGTTCTATTATGCTGTCATTTTTAACGATTTTTTTAAATTGCCAGTTTTTTTCCTATAATTTCGAATACACTATATATCGCGGTGTACGCGTGATAGGTATCCAACAGTGCGCGCGCAGCATGACATCTGATTGAAGTGATCAAGCCGAATACAGCGATTATACAAGCTGTTAATTAACAATTAGTGCTCTTTATAGGGAAGAATTTGGGGAACATGGGGCATTTTGTAGAAAGTTTTTATGACAATTATCCCTTTTATATACTCAAATGCAACAGAAAGTGTGCACATTCCTTTTGTAATAATGTTAGCAGCAACATTGGTGAAGTTTTATTAGTGTATCATGTAAACCATAATCGTCACCGTATTGAAGCATAAAGTGCAAACCTTCACCTGACAAACTGAAGTAAACAAGTCGAGCAATAACTAACAGCCCAGCATAAAGTGCAAACCTTGAACTGGCACACTGAAGTAAACAAGACGGTTTCTATAACATAAAGTAAACACCTCAATTTTAAGCAGCGCAATCAATACACTATTGATAAATTTATTTATGCAATTCGCCTAACAAAACTAGGACAATGAAGACTTCCATAAACATCAAACTTAATAATACAATAAGTGTATTGAATGTGTATATATACCAACAAGTCAAGTTTATATTAATTTGATTGCACGACTATGTCAGCAATCACCTTGACATGTGCATGCACTGAAATAAAATCTCTCAAATAACAATGTCGCGTATGTGCACATTTAAGAGCAGATTATGGACGTTAGAAAGTGCACGCAGCAAATAATCAAAAGATGGCCCCATTGAGAAATGTCACGAATTCATGTTAATTCGGGTTTTGATCAAATATGTTACAATGGCAATTGAATAAGAGTATCTGGCTGAAAATTGCAAACTTGGGTTTATAGCATGACAGAAGTATGTAGTACTTTATCTGTTGTTATAGTATAATGTATTTTGTACGAGACAGATTACACAAGAGTTTTCATGCCGTGATAACGAAGCAAGGTATCGTTAATAAGTTACCAACTTATGAACTTTTAATCAATATAAATAAGGAAAGTGAGTGATTGGCTTGATGTAAGCATATTTTAAAGCACCTTTTCCGGGAATTTGTTGCCATCTTTACGAAGTTTATTTGTAATTACATGGCTAGTTGAGAAATAAAGTAAATCGTGTGATAAATGCTAAACTATTCAAGTTACATTTCAAAAGTAATGCTCTTTATGGTGCTATGGAACCCATTCAGTATTCCTCCTATCCTATACAATGCATTGTGTATCAACATACTGTTTCAATGTCTAGTTACGACGGAGATATTTATATAATACTTATATATATATAGACAAGAAAAGTGACAACACCACTAATCCAGATTTTAAACATCCAAAAGAGAAGACTATGTCAATGCCATGAACAATATTTCATAGAAAACGTGTAAGAAAAGCCTCTATATTGCAAGACATACTGATGCACTCCCGAGCGAGCTCTTCACGATAGATATGACATGGCTTGATATCATTAACTATCAAATCATAAACTACGCCAATCAGATATCGTGACAATCTGAACTTTTCTATAAGTTCACGATCCGACAACGCGTCTAACATGTTAGGTCTTTCTCTGAAATGTCCGTCGGCCATTTTTACGCAAAACGAAGAGAATTGCGGTCGGTGATTTCTAACGTATCTTTACGCTCGAACTTACGCAAATACCTACGTACGCAAATATAAGTGAAACGCATTTACGTAGAAAGTTTGTACGTACGCAAAATCTTTGCCTTACGCAAGCTTAAGTATGTAGTAAAACGGTACCCAGACACTTCGGACCATATTCAGGGACACTTCGGACCATGTTCAGGGACACTTCGGATCATGTTCAGGGACACTTCGGACCATGTTCAGGGACACTTCGGACCATGTTCAGGAACACTTCGGACCATGTTCAGGGACACTTCGGACCATGTTCAGGGACACTTCGGACCATGTTCAGGGACACTTCGGACCATGTTCAGGGACACTTCGGACCATGTTCAGGGACACTTCGGACCATGTTCAGGGACACTTCGGACCATATTTAGGGACATTTCGGGCCATCTATTGGGACTGTTTTCGATCAAGCATTTAAAAAAAGAAGACCTTCAATAATGTTAACCTTTAAAGAATGCAGAAACTGATCGTAATATTATCATTATTCGTGATTTTATGGTAAATTCGAGGTTAGACCGATACATAGATTCGAATATCAATCAATTTTTAACAAAGCATGTATTATGCATGGCAACACTTCCTTGAATAAAAGGAGACTAAAATTATGAATTAACGATGTTTTAGCCATTGTTGCGTTAAGATGAGCCAGATACATCTTTAACGTAGCGTATATTTTTGCATATCACGCTGACAAATATATGTTGGTCTCTTATAACTTGTAATTGAAAAAGTAATTAAAAATGAATTTACAAATTTGCATTAAATATATTTTAAAAAAATTATTACCTTAGACTCGGCAAAGCCGAAAGAAAGAATGCATACAGGCATTATATTGTGTTGCGTTAATGCAAACATATTCTAGCGAACTTATTCAAAATACTGAAAAGAATCCCTTGTCAGTTTTAGTTTGAATTGAAATTCTTTATACAAACAGATCAAATGAATTCAAACCTTATATCATGTAAAATGCAATTATATTCACAAGAAGATTGAAACGTTTGCAATGAAATAAAATGTATTCAATTTGTAATATAAGTCGACTTGATATTAACAAATGGTTGAAAAGAACTAAATGAAACATTATTTAAAATGAAATTTTCATGTTGTGACATAAAAGTGTAAAATTATTGGAAATATGGAAACAATATTCACATTGTTTTCAATCAGAAAAAGCCTTTTCCAGACCGTTGCACTTGTTTTCTTCATCAAAAACTATTCAAGTTTTCATTGTGCCATTTTAAAACTGTTGATAAACGCCATGTCAAGGTCACCAACATGGCGTGCAGTCCTTCTTTAACTACTTAATTGTCGTTTGAAATGAATAAGCAGGTAGTAACTTACAATATAATCATTAAGTTTTCGAAACAAATTACAGTAGTGTTGAATTAATCAGAAAAGTGTTCGTCATTATTTGAGTTTATCACATTAGTTCTCAATTCAAATTGAAAATCTCTACCACCTTGCATTTTAAAGTTTAATTCTTGTCATTTATTAAAAAACTTTAAAGCGGCAAGGCATATTCATGTACAAATCTAGGCAAAGTAACTTCTCAGAGAAAGACGATCAAACTTCGGTGGACAGCTGCTTAAATACTGGAACAACGTAACATAACACTGAGCAGTATTTAGTCAGATATGACGGCATATATGCCTGCCTTATATTTCTTAAAACATCAATGGTGATCAGGTTTGCAAATGCAGGTCTGATGACTAAGATGCGAATGTTTACCCAACAGGGGCTGGTCATAAGAGCTTCGAGCAGAAATATGCAAGTACTGTAGTGGTGTGGCGCTTGATGAGGTGCTCGACGCCCCTCTACACCAGCAGGGCGCTCTACCAACTGTTATAATCAGTCGGCTGTTTTACCCCATACCGCTGCTCTATTCCCACTTACGTCACTACACTGCTGCTACCTTAATATAAATGCAGGTGGATGTGCACCCAGTGTGGGGCTCGACCCAAAACTCTCGCCAGGTGCTCTACCGTTTCGTCACACTCCACTACACAGCTTAAGATATAGATCTAGTATATTGAGTGGTATTATATGCTCAGAAGGATGACACTTTGCTTAAATAGTTTATTATTTTCTTGAGTTTTAACTTGAAGGTGTAATTTATTGATGATTTAATACTTTGTTTTACAGTCAAATGTCATTGAGGATGTCATTCATCTGGTGATGTTAATGATGCAGATTATTATTAAGGAAATTGCTGCTTAAAGTCACAAACACTGTAATTCTAATGACTTGTAAGAGTTCATAATAGGAATAATAAAACAAACCAATATGCATCGATATATATTCATCAATGTCATGTCTTAACAGTTTCAAATTAGGCTTAGCATTGATCAAATAATAATATTCTATTTTTAAAAGTTGTATGATACATTTGATACTGTACTTTAAATGTAAACCATACATTTTAATTCCATGTACAATTCCACATACACTTCGGACCGTATGTAGGGACATTACAGGCCAAGCATTTAAAAAAAAAAGATTTTAAATAATGTTTACCTTTAACGAATGCAGAAACTGATTCTTATATAATCATTATTCGTGATTTTGTGGTAAATTCCAGGTTAGATCGATACATATATTCGAATATCAACCAACATTTAACACAGCATGTATTTAGCATGGCGCACTGGAAAACTTCCTTGTATGAAAGGAGCCCAAAATAATGAATTAAAGACGTTTTAGCCATTATAGCAACAGCCCTTAATGAGCCCATTCAAATATGTTTGCGTTAAGATGAGCCAGATAGATTTTTAACACAGTGTGTATGTTTGCATATCACGCCCACAAATGATTTCCTTATGACTCATCAACGTCGATAGAAAGAATGCATACAGGCATTATATTCTGCTGCGTTTATGCAAACATATTCTATCCAACTCATTCAAAATACTGAAAAGAATCCCTTGTCAGATTTAGTTTGAATGGAAATTCTTTATACGACAGATACAATGAATTCAAAGCTTATAACATGTTAAACTGCAATTATATCCACAAGTAGATTGAAACGTATGCATTGAAATAAAATTTATTCAATTTGTAATATAAATCGACTGGAGTAACTATATCTCACTTTATAAGTTAAATCATGATTTATATATTGACAACAAATGGTACATTCTTCTATATTTGAAATGAAATTTTCATGTTGTGACATAAAACTGTAAGATTATTGCATATATGGAAAAATATTCACATTTTTTAAATCAGAAAGAAGCCTTTTCCGTCTGTTATTATCCCAATGCCTGCACTATAATTATTACCACGAAATTTTGAAGTTTTAATAATACTTACCGATATTTAGACATGCAAATTGTTTCTTCATAAAAAACAGTTCAAGTTTTCATTGTGCCATTTAAAAAAAAATCTCTACCAACTTACACTTTAAAGTTAAATTCTTGTCATTTATTAAGGCATATTCATGTAAAAAACGAGGCAAAGTAACTTCTCAGAGAAAGACGAAAAACTTCGTTGGACAGCTGCTTTAAAGTACTGGGACAACGTATCAGATCACTGAACAGTGTTCAATAAGATATGCCGGCAGATATGCCTGCCTTATATTTCTTAAAACATCATGGGTGATCAGGTTTGCTATTGCAGGCCTTAAGACTTATTATATAAGATGCGAATGTTCACCCAACAGGGGCTGGTCATAAGGGGCTCGAACTGAAATATGAAAGTACTGTAATGGTGTGGCGCTTGATGAGGTGCTCGAAGCCACGCACCCTGAACACCATCAGGGCGCTCTATTAACTATACTAACCAGTTGGCTGTATCACCCCACACCACTGCTCTCCTCCCACTTACGTCACTATACTACTGCTACCTTCATATAAAATGCAGATGGATACGACCCCAACTCTCGCAAGGTGCTCTACCGTTTCATCACACTCAACTACACAGTTTAAGAACTAGTATATTGAGTGGTATTCTAGCTCAGAAGAATAAAAACTTGCCTAAATAATTTATTATTTTCTTGAGTTTGAACTAGAAGATTTAATTTATTGAGGATTTGCTACTTTATTTTGCAGGCAAATGTCATTGAGGATGTCATTCACCTGGTGATGTTAATGATGCAGACTACTGTTAAAGAAAATGTGAAGTGCTGCTTAAAGTCACAACCACTGTAATTCTAATGACTTATAAGAGTGCATAAAATAGATAGTAACAATCAAACAAACCATTAAATTGCCAAATATTCAATGACATAGTTGATTCTGTATACCATACGTTTTAAATCCATGTACAATGCCACATACACACGTCTTATATATTTACTTTTTGGTTGTCAGTAGTTTTACTTTGTGACTGATTATATATCTTTGATTGACTACTGTATCAGCTAGTATGTATGAAATCATCTTATACTTAGAAGATAACAATAAATACCTATTAATATATTTATTTAAAATTTTCAGAAATGCCAGACAATTTCATGTGATATGAAGTAGATGAATTGATAAAAAAAGTTCATAACTGTTGTTGATTAATGTGAAATATTAATATCATTTTTGTTACGAACGTTACGAATGCCTATAACCATTCGTAGCATTTTCATTTAAACTTACGAATTCGTCGCGACTGCATGCGTACGAAATTTTGATAAAACACTCTTGATATCGTAAGAACTTCGTAAGAAAATCTTACGAAAATTTCGTGCGTAAGAACGTTGATAAAACGGGCCCTATGTATTTCATTATTTTTACAGAAATGGCAGACAATTTCATGTGATATGAAGCAGATGAAATAATAAAAAAGTGCATAACTGTTGTTGATTATTGTGAAATATTATTATCATTTTTGTTACGAACGTGAATGCCTATAACCATTTGTAGCATTTTCATTAAAACTTACGAATTCAGATCGACTGCATGCATACGAAAATATTGATAAAACGCTCTTGAGATCGTAAGAACGTCGTAAGAAAATCTTACGAAAATTTCGTGCGTAAGATCGTTGATAAAACGGGCCCAATCTATCACAAATAAATTTATATTTACTATCAATTGGATACTATCATCAATGCACATATGATGATGGTATAAATAATTACCTTCCATCGTCAAAAATACAAGACAAAATAAATATTTGTATTTTTTCAGTGTCATTGTAATTTCTTTGAAAAAAGACAAATATATCTTTGCGATGATAGCAAGCTAAGAAGCGACCATCTGCCGAAATAAAATACAAGGCAAAACCTTATAGTGCATAATTAAATATATTTTTTTCGAAAGAGGCTACACAAAGTATCACTTATGTATAATACATTTTGATAAATCAGTACAGCCCGGGGCTATTTCATTATGCTGGCTTAACACAGCGGGATGGCTAATCAAGTAGCGAACGATAATGAGACGTTAAAGTAGCGTATATATAATCGGTTATAGCATGGAGCCAATATCGATCAGATCTGGAGAATCTTGCGATGAGCCAGAAAGTTGGACATGTTGAAGTTTGTTAACAATGGAGATTTCTTTGAAATTGTCTTTCATATACTGGTACTGCCAACTACAAAGGCAATTTTTAGCAAGGGGCTCGTCAGAGCAAATTGCTATAGTAGGCGAAATCCGCGGACACTCATCGGATGAGTTATCCCAAGTCTGTAATTCTGAACCGCCAAAGTATACATACTCCTGAAGAAAGTAATCCTAGTGTAACCTAAAATAGCGGTATGTCTGATAATGGTTATAGCAGTCATAGCGACAGTCCGGGGGTTTGGTTCGCCCTTATGAAAACTGATTATATGTCTGACCAGGCTTTGGACTGTCGTAGCAAGAGTCCAAATACTAAAGCTGTGGCTAAATCATAAAGCATTTCAGAAAATGTATCAACGTCTGATATGATGGACAGCTATATCAATAGTAAGGAAATAAAAGAAGGGATTCAGCATGAATGTGGTTTACAAACTGAATCCGTATCTGGGATTTCGGGCAGTATGATCAACACTGCAGAATATATAGCAATTTCATTGGATTCTGTGAGATCCTCCTACGTAAGCGAGGATGATATACCGTATTTGCCAGATCTTGTTCTTAGGCAAATCATAGTCCTTACTATTCAGATGCACCCTTTGATGCGCTACACCCTGCAACGAGTTTCTGTATTTTTTGAAGTCACAGTTGCTCTCTGGGATACCCGTCTATCCATCTTAATCCTCAACAAATGGATTTTTTTTTTTGTAATTACAGCGACCAAATTGCAACGTTATACATGAAGTCCTTGAAATTATTACCAACATTACTAAAATAGTCGTATGACACGATCACTAAACCTTTCATTTTGTTACAGCGCTCTTCCTTACATAAAACAAATGTTCATCTGCTTTAATAACTGATCCCTAACTTAGGCTATATCTTTGACAGTATCAAATATAGACGGCGCCCCGAGAGAAACTGTCACTGTATGTAGTCAATAATGTTAACCTCGGTATTTGAGATGGATTAAGTAATAATTGTACATACAGGATTTAGCTAGGACTGAAATCACCATGCCACAGTAGATGTTTTGTAAGAAATTCACTTTGGTATAGTTGCATTCTATACCGACTAAGCATTCGCTGAAAATGTTCATGCATATTTTCGAAGTTTTCTTCTCCTGTTTAACATCTACGTATTTACGACAGTTCTGCAGCGTTTTACCTGAAATGTTAAAAATCAATGATTAAAGTGAAGCAACTCATTATGTTCAGGATTTGATGCAAGGATATTAGAGTTATCTGAGCTTCTAAAAACTTTAAATTTTATAGGTTAATGCAGGGCTAGTACAGACCGGGTTATGAATCGGACTATATAACGCTATCCTGCTTCGGCTCGCGATTTTACCTACGCAAAAATTTCACGATATGGTAGATACATGTAACACGCTCTAAGTAGACGACGTGTTTATGTGTAAATATTTGTATACTGACAATTAATTGCTATATTTTATATAACAAAGAAATGATGATTTAGGAAAAATATCATCCTAAGTAAGACAATATAATGTTATTTCAATTTTCACGTGTTAATGGCATTCACGGGTATCAAATCCTAATTGACAAATTCAGTGAACTTTCAAAAGAAAAAAATCAGTTTTAAGACAAATAAAAAAGCACTTAAAAGTACTATAAGGTTCTAAGGTTTTTGATCATTTTCTCTTAGAACGTTCTCAGATATTTGGTCAATTTCTCTTAGAACGTTCTAAGGTTTTTGGGTCAATTTCTCTAAGAACGTTCTAAGGTTTTTGGGTCAATTTCTCTTAGAACGTTCTAAGGGTTTTGGGTCAATTTCTCTTAGAACGTTCTAAGGTTTTTGAGTCAATTTCTCTAAGATAGTTGTATGTTATTTCGGTCGAATTCTCTTAGAACGTACTAAGGTTTTTGGTCAATTTCTCTTACCTCGTTCTATGTTTTTTGGTCAAATTCTCTTAGAACGTTCTAAGGTTTTTGATCATTTTCTCTAAGATAGTTGTAAGTTATTTCGGTCGAATTCTCTTAGAACGTACTAAGGTTTTTGGTCAATTTCTCTTACCTCGTTCTATGTTTTTTGGTCAAATTCTCTTAGAACGTTCTAAGGTTTTTGGGTCAATTTCTCTTAGAACGTTCTAAGGTTTTTGGGTCAATTTCTCTTAGAACGTTCTAAGGTTTTTGGGTCAATTTCTCTTAGAACGTTCTAAGGTTTTTGAGTCAATTTCTCTAAGATAGTTGTATGTTATTTCGGTCGAATTCTCTTAGAACGTTCTAAGGTTTTTAGTCAATTTCTCTTACCTCGTTCTATGTTTTTTGGTCAAATTCTCTTAGAACGTTCTAAGGTTTTTGATCATTTTCTCTTAGAACGTTCTAAGGTTTTTGTGTCAATTTCTCTTAGAACGTTCTAAGATATTGCATGTTTTCGTGGTTTGCTAATGAAATTATGTGTAATTTTATTAAAAATATTATGAAAATAAAGAGAGTTTGTACACCATTCGTACTTTTTCGTCTTCATTTCCATTTTATGTGCATTATACACAGTAAAAAGCCTTAAAACAGGGGGTAAAACTGGGAGTAGTGTACGAAGTCCCTTTTTAAAATATGACGTGTTTATTACACGATTTCTGTTACCTGCAGAGCACCAAACTGGCTTTATTTAGCATACAAACACTAAACTCTTAAGTGATACAAGTCGTATTATACTGCTATTCTTCACATAATCATTGACGTAATTTTCAAATTGGAACTCATTTTTTTCGCATTATCTGAGTTATCTGAGCTTCTAAAATCTTTAAATTTTATAGGTAAAAGGAAGCAACTCGTATACTACTGATGTAAAATCTAATACATGATTATCTTCACTTTTTCTCGAACTCTGGTTTAGTCTGTTTTCTGCATTATGTATTGAAGTCGATGTAAGGCTTCAAGTATGGTTGTTGTTGGAATGGTAGTACCCTATGTACTTGTCGAGATAGAGCTGCAGAGTGCGATAATGCATTACGTAGTAGTCTTTGTCGTTCAACGTCAACACCAAATTCTCAACTTTCGCTCGTGTAGGATGAAAACTTTGCTTGTGTTTTATACCGTGTTTGTTTTCAAACACTTTGAGAGAATGGCGACAACTTTGCATCTTCCACAAGCATAAGCCTAAATGTACCAAGAATAGTCAGTGTTCGGTGATTAAGTCGTGTTTTCGGTTCCCAAAGTGGTGTCATGTTGAGATTGAGAAATATTTTGCGGGATACCCGAGGCAGGTGGTGTAATGCATGGCTCACACTTAATGAATTGAACTATAGCTTGTTTGAGATTAGAGACATTACTTAGAGATAATATGCCCGGCTAGTATGTTCACGTACTGCATGTTCTAATAAAAACAGCATCATTTTACACAAATAGAAAAGCACACGGAAACAATGATTAATTCACTTATCTTATGTTTATGTGTACTTGAACGTTTCGTCTTTCCACATTTAAATTTGTTCATGTATGTCCGTTAAATACGTCTGTCCAGGGCTGTAAATCGCTACATGCTTATTATCAGTGAAATGTTAAGTTCCCCTTTCTCCATTTCCCCCTTTTCTGTCCGTGGCAAACTTCATTTTTACATTGCCCTGAAATGTATCCCCTCTAGTCCATCCCTTCTTCTCCCTTATTGTTCCCCGGTTCCCTGGTTTGTTTGTCAGTCATCCCATAATAATAATTCGATTTTACTTGTGTGCTACTGTACATGTATGTTTCTTTAAAACTCAAATATCCCCATGTGTGTTCGCCAATTATATCCTTTTGTCGATTGCTCTGGAAAAATCACGATATAAAACCATTTCCGTTCATTTAGACAAATAGACAAAAAACAAATTAACATGCCATTTGGCTTTGTGGGGTGCATTGTCTTATCTGTGTGGCGGTCCCTGTTACAACTTTATCTCTCTTTTTTAACAACATGTATTTATATGGAATTGTACTCATTCCATTTTATATTATGTACGCCCATGTTTGTCCGCCAATTTTACACGTCTATCAATTGCTCTGATAAAATCACATTATAAAAAGCATTTCCGTACATATAGATAAGAAACATAGTAAAACAGATATTAAACACAAATGTGATTGATTTTATACATGATTTATATAGTTCGTTGGTTTGTACTTATGTCCAATCGTACGTGTTGCCTATTCAAATTGATATGTAAGTTAGTCTATGTATTTAAGTCAGGAGTGTCATGTTATCATTTGCTCAGAGGAAAGCACAGTCATGATAAAAGCATTTGCCTATGTTTAAAAAACAAACAAATAATGCATGTTATACTTATTTTATACAAGTATCTTACGTACCATACCATGACTGTCTTGACTTGTTCCATGATGTATTCCACCCTTAAACGCCCCCCCCCCCCCCTTGTTGTCCCACTGAATTGTCCTTAGTAATTGTTATGGTCGGCCAGACCATTACTTGCGCTCCTATTCCCATGCATGGTTTCCCATGCTCCTCCGGGCGAAGTGTTTGTACACTGTTATTTTATGGGGATATGTGTAGTGAGGCATTGTCTTGCACATCTTTCTTATGTTCTAAGTTTAATTGATCGTGTAAGTACGCGTTTACTAATCTAATAAAGTTTGTTCATGTTTATTCGCATTGTATGTTAGTCAATCATTGCTGTGAAAAAGAAATACAAATATTTATTTGGACATACAAAAAGACTGTTTAAAAAGCTCGCCAATCATTATGTGCAATCGTAACCTTGCTTTGAAATTTTGTACCAGTGTATGTATTGCCTTTTTATTAATTTTCACGTCAGTATGTCCTTCTATCATTATCCCGGAGCAAAAAGTATTATGAAACAAGTTCCGTTTATTTAAAAAACTGTAGAAAAGTACAAAAAAAACACATTAATGTTATACTTATTTAATACAGTTCTCCTACATGTACTTGTTATTGTACTTGTTCGTACGTGTTGTCAATGTGTGTCGTTTTATGTTCATCAACAAGACCATGTACCCTATGCGCTGAGAAAAGCCAAATATAAACTAATTTCTGTTCACTATAAAAAAATATAAAAACATTACAAAAAAATATAAAAATATAAAAAAACGATATATGAAGAAAAAAAAGCACTTGTCATTTGGTTTTCGACCTTGACGTGGTTGGCAAGCTTTATACTAACAGAAAACCGCTTCTTGTATCTTCAGACGATTATCGAATTGGCGCCAAACCCTGTCCTTCAAAAAACGGACATAAACATAATTTATCCCAGTGGTTCTCTACAAAACGGTTTGAGTCTCAAAAAAGGTATTACAAAACGGGTTTCTTTAAAATAATGTCTTTATTGCTTGATTTTCTTTTTATGTTTTGTGAAATAAGACATTTTTACATAAGAAGATTGGTTTCCAGTTTATTCTTGATGAAATTATACGTTTCTGTCAACTTCGAATATTTTATTACAAAACGGGTTGAGTCTCAAGAAATGGTATTACAAAACGGGTTCTTTAACGTGATGTCTTTCTGGTAGAAATTTTTCTTTTCTATGTTCTGAATTTAGGCATATTTTACATGAGAAGACTGGTTTCCAGTTAATTCTTGATGAAATTAGACGTTTCTGTCAACTTCGAATTTTATATTACAAAACGGGTTGAGTCTCAAAAAATAGTAAAAAACGGGTTCTTTAAAAGTATGTCTTTAGTGCTTGAGTTTTCTTATTGGGTCTTGTGAAATAAGACTCATTTTACAGTTGTATACTGGTTTATAGTTATTTCATGATTAAATAAGACGTTTCTGTCAACTTTGAAATTTGTATTACAAAACGGGTTTTTATTACAAAACGGGTTTTTATTACAAAACGGGTTTTTATTACAAAACGGGTTGCAACAGTGCAATACTTGTGGTAATTTATGTGAGTTATTAATAACGTTCCACTTTGGGTTTCTACTTTAAAACCACGTAATGTTTCACATAATAATAACATTCCACACACTATATAGATGCATTCATTCACAGAGGCATAATTGTTCATAAATTCACTACACAAGACAATGTTCAATGTCGAACAGTATTAGCAATACAAACTAAAAAAAGGTTCATGGACTTGTATGTTATTGATATAAAATAATGTATTGTGTTTTATACGGTGGCACAGAGGTGACATCCGCAACACTTTATTTATATTGTGGCCACAGCTTAGTAACTTGTGGCCACAACCTATTAAATCGTGGCCACAACTTATTAAATCGTGGCCACAACTTATTGGCCACAACTTAGTAACTTGTGGCCACAACTTATTAAATCGTGGCCACAACGTATTAAATTGAGGCTACGACACAGTTTAGCCAATCAATATTGCACCAATAGGGGTCATTAAAGGGCTGTCTTGAAATATGCCGGACAAATAGTTGGCAGGACAAATGATGCCAGTATGGTTTCTACTATGGTGTGACTACTGATATCCATGACTGCAGGTGGACCTCCTTGAAACTCCTGTCTACGTAACACAGTGTCATTACTGGTACACACCAATGACTGCCGTTGGAGATATCCGGGGTATCCGTAGTACCGTACTATCACCGGTAAAAACCAGGTTATCACACTCCATATACAAAACTAAAGTACAACGGTCTATCACGGCAAAGGATGATCACCGCGGACTGAATTCCGGTATGGTCCGTAACTATCTGTAGCCCTGTCCCTGGGGTGACTGGGCTTAACCAATTTCAATAATGAGGTCATCTAGTAGTATTGTTGCAACTAAATTATATGGATACTTTGTGCCACCGTACAAAGCGGCATATATCCTGTCATTTAAAGGCTTCAAAAGTGTTTATCCATATAATTTAGTTGCAATAATACTATTAGATGACCTCATTATTGAAATTGTTATATATTGTTTTCCATCCATTAAAGCACCCCCCCCCTGTTTGTACTCTTTGATTCCCCTTAGCTATCCCTTATGGTCGGCCAGGCCATTCCTTGCGCCTCTGTTCCCTTACGTAAATACCCTTGCACATCATCAAATGCCTTACTTTAGGGATAGGAGGTAGGTTCTATTTTTTAAGTCCGTTTGATGGACTTGTTTAAAAAAATCAATTAAACATGAACAATCGAGTGAGATTCTCTATGTATATAGACTGACATAGTTTACTAGTTTCATAAACGTTCTACATGTTGTCGCCTTATTTCCAGAACCCCGTAACTCAATTATCGTATCGTTGAAACCGTTTGTTCAAGTTCTTTCAATCTGTACTACCTATATTGTTCTGGAATGCACATAACTTAAATAAAATGCAATTCCATAACCCCGTATGTAACAAAGCTACCAGAGGGTAAAATTTAATACAAACATTCAAAAGACGCAAAACGAGTTATGGGGTTCTGGAAATAATGCGACGATGTATTGGGAGGACTATCCCTGTGTTGGATCTACTGACACTGGCTCCTCTAGAAACTTGCCCGAGATTAATAATATATATACTCTACCATTATAGGATTTCTGACAGAATTGTTGAATTGATATGAACAAAATATTCAAACCCAAACGCAAAACCAGTTCTTGTAGTTTAATAATGTCTTCGCTTTGTGAAAACATCGATGTAGAGTTTGTATTTGAAAATAAAAACACTACAAAAACAACAAAACAAAGTAACGTATATGTTGCAATTTAATTAAAATGGCATCATTTAATTTTGGTTATTCTGTCATTTAAAAGAAAATCCAGTGTTGACATAAAATCCATATTTAGATGCCAGGATGGTTATTACTTTATAATTCGTTATTAACAATTATGACTATTCAAAAGCATATCAATAAGACAACAACATGTTATCAATAAGTGTACGTTCTTCATCTCCCGAATATTCCTAATCTCCCTTACTGGCTAACGTTATATAACGAAGTTCATGTCTTACTTGTAATTTAAAGTGTATAAGCCCTAATGATTATCTTTAAATAAGACAAGCAGTTTGTAGGTTCATAATTAAGTAAAAGAAACTCTTTCGAAAGTTTTCAAAAGGAATTTGTTAATTCGACAGAAATGACAACCGGGCTTTCCGTTTCCGGAATGTCATACTTTTTCATCGATGCTAACGTCATATACAGCTCTGTTCATTTGAATGAACATTAAAAAAAGAATACTTCCAGACAAGCAAGGATGTGGTGGTTGTGGTTACTTCTTAATGCCAAGGGAGGTAACCGCTGCACGCAGTTTGTTGTTGTCCAGTACAACATTGCTTGAAAAACTTTCAATCACAAAATTAACGGAACGAAATTCTACATTCGGGAACTATACAACCAAAGAAATATTAGGACATGGATCGATAACAATTGCCTAGAATGTACAGTATTTGGCCAGAGTTTTCAGGAATATTTGCATTCAAATAGCTATGACATCCCGACACAGTAAAATTGTAGTATAACACTTATTCTCACCGGTGATATTACAACAACTTCATCTGTAAAATTCTTACAAATATGTAAAATATCTATACATTGCTGAACCTTTCTTGCCATATCTGACGAAAGAGAGTTCGAAATAAAACGCAAATGTTTGCGCTGCTCGCAAAACCCGGAAATCTTTATGTTTTGGATAATGTCATCAACTCTAATCCAATCTTACTCTGAAAGCATAATTAATTATTACAACCTTTGTCTTTGTTTCAAAACGTATGAACACTTCGAGCTGGTATTACAAGGCTAAAGTTTGTGAATTTTGATATATTATCTTAACTTTAAATGTTTTATGTTAAACTCTGTGAGTTGTTAAGCTCTCCCGTTCTGTAATAATTATTACAGTATAACACAAAGCGACATAGTACGACTTACACAACGACCTAACCACTCAAAATTTCATTCGATAATTCAGCAAATTCATACACGAAGCACACAACACCATTGGGTACCACCATAGGACGGTGAGTGGCTTCAATACCACATGCTGTAGAGTTAAGTCATTATTATATTTTTTCTATTTTTATTTATTGATATACATTAGGTACAAAAACAGATTTTACTGTTTATCTCGAACGTATATTTCGATTAATGCCTTAAATTATATGTAGTAAACGCCATATCGGTAACATTCATTTGCTATTACCAATGGCATTAACTCACCCTAATGAAATCCATTTCCTTATTTATCCCTTCGTTTGTCAGTTCGTTCATTCTCATTCACTCGTTCATATCCGCACATTCACTCATTCGATCGATCGGTCGATTGCTTAATAATAAGACCACCATTGTGACCCTTGAAAACTGGTCTGCTTATTGAGCAGATCTTAATATTGTTCTTAATAAAGAGCAAAACAGTCAAAATGGTCTTAATATTGAGATGGTCTTTAAGTGAGGTTTTACTGTATACATAGTATAACAGATAATGCTATTGGACCAATGATCAGCAAAATCCATAATTCAATGGGACAGGATTTCACAGACATTATTTAGTTGTTTAAATGTTAAGTTCTCTTTGGAAAATAGCGTAGTAGTTATACCATATACAAAATGTGTAAAGAATTATTCTGCTCTTGTTTCGAGTTCTTGTTATGTACATGCTGACAATTTCTGACAATACTATTGTCAGCTCATCTTTTGGTATTAATATGAGCTCTACAGAACCATTAATGCAGATGTATGTAACAACATCTTTTGATATTGTCATTTCTGTAACGGAATTAATTCCGTGTTTCTATTTATTGTTCTCTTTTGAAACTAATTAAACAGAAAATACACTTAACAAAACTTATAAGTGTGCACTTTTTTAATGTCGAATAACTTTTTTATTGATTAACATTTCTATACGAAATTTTGTATATTTGCTATTTACTACGTTTATATTAAGAATCTCGGGTCGACTTTATCGGTTTAAATAACTAGAGGCGTCAAGTCCGGGTAGACACACGCGCTATCCGATTCTTTCCGATCAACCAGATCATCTTTAAGTGGGAGTTGCAGTACTGATTTTTTTTGCATCACGACATTTATTGATTTTATTTGTTCAATCTGTGGATTTATGACATAAAATATTATTCCAGGTATCTACGCTATATTCGTTGAAAATTTCAGCAATATCTGATACATATTGACCAAGATACGGTCATATTTATACCTGTACACTTATTAGTTTTGTTTAGTGTAGTTCCATTACGGTGTGCTGATACAGTAAACATATGCAATATTGTAAGTTTAGATCGAGAAAACTGATGAAATAAGAAATAACCATAGTTGGCTTGTGATTGTAGTGGTTACTGTATACTGTAAAGGGAAGTAACCCCTGCAGATAGTGTTGAAAGTGCCACACTTCTTACCTGGTGAGTAAGGCTAATATCCGGTGTACGGTCACATATCTTGATTTTAAACTTACTTATCGTAGTAACATGATTAACTTGGTTTACACCTTTAGTCATCGATCTGGAAAAATTTAAAAGTGCTACTTTCGTTTTCGAATAACATGTATGGTTACTGAAAAATAGAACTGGTAAGTTGTTTGTTTTAATTAGGATTATTGTAATGTATTTTTCAATATATGTATGCTTTTATTGAAATGTAATCTTCGAGGAAAAGTAAGAAAGAGGAACAATATAACCAAATATAGTCATGGCTGTATGCATACTTGAGTGTTATTTTTATAAATACGGTGAACTTAGTCATAGTTTTTTCTTTAGTTTCAATCAGATTAGTTATTTTATGTGACTGAGGGCTCTAGAAATCCACCAACCTAACGTCCTGGACTAGTCTAATGCTGAATCGGGCTGCCAGCAGTTGAGTTGAAGTTCGTCCCAGAAAAGTCTGTTTTTAAAGCTTACCAACATCAGCAAGTGTTCAGTTGTAGGTCAAACCTTAGAAACCAACAAACACATAATCTGATCATTAATTTTAGATTGTGGAGTTATCATTGTGTATGTTTATTTGTAACTAAATTGACAGATATTCTCGGACAACTAGCTTCCATTAGTCCGGGACAAGTGTCTTTGAAAAAATTCTAGAGCCCTGACCGTGTACATATATTTATACTACAATGCACTTTAGGCAATGTATATGTATGGTGGCATATTTCTGCCACCAGTTAACTACATAATTAACTAGAAAAGTATGTGGTTATCACGTTAAAGAAACTAGATAACTACTTAATTAACTAGAAAATGATGTGTTTAACCAGATAAGTATCGTGATAAATGTTCATACCAGATAAATATCCTAGCACGGCGTAGTGCCCACAACTGCCACAGCTTACCCACCACTCTATTCTAAATAAGTGCTAAGTAAAAAACGCGATGAAATCTAGTTAACTACATAATTTTCTAGTTAATTAAGTGGTTAACGAGTTAAGTATCTAGTTAAAGACATACTTTTCTAGTTAATTATCACGTTAACTAGATATATAGATACTTTACTCGTTAACAACTAAATTAACTAGAAAATTATGTAGTTAACTATATACATATCGCGTTAACACTTAACACTCATCTAAAATAGATTGTCCGTTCTGAAAACCTAGGGGGTTAAGTGGGTAAGTGGTGGCAGTTGTGGGCACTATGAGACAATTTTTCGTGCTAAAATATTTACCTGCTATGAAAATTTATCACGATACTTAATTCAATAAACCTGACGGGCAAGTCAATTAAGTTTACGCAATGTTTTGTGTAAAAACTTCAGCGTGTATACGTTTAAGTGTATTTCTTTATGTACATACCTTATAAACACGCCATATATAGTTATCAACAAAGTAATTGCCGATAGTGTGTACGTTTGGGTTACAGGGTGTAAAACCTGTCAGTTATTATATTATTAAAACCTTTAAAACTTATTTCGGTAAATTTGGCAGGTCTTTTTTTTACAATCAATGTTGTCTATATATTGCCGTAACCCATATTTTACTTGCATAAAGTGGTTTACACCTTTTTCTCGAATAGTTAAGACCCCACCCAGTTAGCTCAAGTAGGTAGGGCATTATGCTGCCACCCAGGAGGTCAGGGATCGATTCCGTGATTCTTGGCTACGGTAATTTGTCTGCCACCTCTCATTCATATGCGGTACTTGTCAACTGCTTATTTTGGTTTAGTCCTTTCTTACTAGTATTTCAATGTAAAAAGTGACCATAAAACCGTATAAAGGCTAGTGAAGTAGAAATCACAGAAACATAGTATTTGCATTATCATAAGTAGAACTTCGAAACCTCGAACAGTTTTGAGTCGAACACAGTAGATAACTCGAACAAGTTATTTAGTCCCGGCGAAATCCCTTCTTAATTCATTGTATCTAACAGTAGTTCGGTCGAACGGAGAAAGGTCGAACACTCGAACATGATTTGCGGTCCCTAGCTACCATTTTATTCATTCATCACCACTGATAGGTCGAACATTTATTTGCACGTCGTGATCATTACTTTACAGTTGTACTATATACATACTAGTATACGCTTGGAGCCACTTCTAATCCGACACTTATATAATTCGGTATAACTGGATTATTTGTAAGCGGATTTCAATTTTGAAATATAATTAATTCACTACATCATACGTACGTGTTAGAAATTTAATAATTGATCAACAAATACATATAAAACTTAACAAATAAAATAATCACTTTAAAATCCGAGTTCACAAAATGACATAACCGCGAAATCCCAACAATGTGAAAAGTCACCAAATCACAATAAAATCCGTAGCCTACAATCCGAGTGACTTATACCTCGTGAGCAATTAAAATTATTGCTATATAAATAAAATACATTTACATACCTTTTGTAGTAGCGGATCCGTGGTCCAGTGGTAACGCGCTGGACTTTTAATCCAGGGATCGCAGGTTCGATTCCCCGCTCCATCACTGACCGTACTAACAGTATTTCGGACGAGACAGGGTTTCTGTGAAGAAAATAAACGTAATACCAATGTTGAGTCTTTATGGACAACATTTACCAGTAAATCACAAGAATTTCATGACTTACACGTTCCTAGTAAAATGACTACATCTAGATATAGCCAACCCTGGATAAACCGAAGGATTAAAAGAGTGTCTGCTAAAAAGAAGAAACACTATAAAAGAGCTAAACAGAATGGAAACCTTGAGGATTGGAATTTATATAAACAAAGCAAAACTGAAAGTCAGCGCGAATGTAGAAAAGCGCACAATACATATATAAGTGACATGTTAGATGAGGATAGACGCAATAACCCTAAAAAGTTTTATAGCTATATAAAATCCAGAAAATGTGACTCTTCTGGTGTATCCCCACTAAAATCTAATGGCTCTCTTCATAGTGACTGTAAAGTAAAGGCTGAAATATTGAACTCCCAGTTTACATCTGTGTTTACATCTGAGGACACTAGTAACATTCCAACTTGGGAAGAAACCTACGAAGAGGTACCACATATTACTGTTACCAGAAATGGAATCTTAAAACTGCTGAAAGACATTAATATCAACAAGGCTACTGGCCCAGACAATATTTCAGGGATTTCACTGAAGAGTGTCTGCGAGGAGGCAGCTGATGCATTGGTACCGATCTTTCAGACCTCGTTGAACTGTGGTAAACTTCCATCAGCCTGGAAAGAAGCATTTATTACCCATTTGTTTAAGAAAGGTGACAAGAATACAGCATCGAATTACAGACCGGTTTCTCTTACATCTATCTGTTGCAAACTGCTTGAACATATTATACATAGTACAGTTATTAGCCATCTAGAATAGCATGGAATTCTAAATGACGCACAACATGGATTTCGCAAATCAAGGTCATGCGAATCCCAACTTATTATCACCATACAGGATCTAACGAACAGTCTCAACGCAGGTGACCAAGTGGATGCCATATTGCTCGATTTTAGCAAGGCATTTGATAAAGTGCCACATCAACGCCTATTGACAAAGTTGCGATGCTACGGGGTACGGGGGCATCTACTTGATTGGATCTCGGACTTTCTAACAGGCAGAACCCAGTCGGTAGTCCTTGAAGGGCAGCATTCTTCCTGCACTCCTGTAACATCCGGCTTGCCCCAGGGGACCGTCTTAGGCCCACTATTGTTCCTTGCTTATATCAACGATATGCCGGACTGTGTCTCATCCACTTCACGCCTCTTCGCCGATGACTGTTTATTATACCGGGTTATCAAATCCACATCAGATGCACGCAAACTTCAAGAAGATTTAGATAAACTCCAAGAATGGGAAAATAGCTGGCTTATGCAATTCAACCCAGACAAGTGTGAGGTCATTAGAGTCACCAAGAAGCGCTCTCCTATCATTACAACATATAACATCCATGGAAAACCTCTATCTACTGTCAACACAGCAAAGTACCTTGGTGCTAATATATCTTCAGATCTTTCCTGGAACAAACACATAAACATTACCTGTCGTAAAGCAAATAATACGCTTAGTTTTCTAAGAAGAAATACATTTAACTGTCCACCAAAGGTTAATGAGATGTGCTACAAGTCACTAGTTAGACCTATTACAGAGTACTCGTCCACTGTCTGGGATCCTTTCACCCAATGTAATATCAACAAAATAGAACAAGTACAAAGAAGAGCTGCTAGATATGTATTTGGTGATTATCGTAGAACGAGTAGCGTAACAACCATGCTCTGGTTACATTGCATTTACATTGGGAATCACTACAAGAACGTCGACACAAGGCCAAGGTTATTACGATGTACCGAATAGTTCATCAACTAATAGCTATTCCAGTTGAACCGTACTTGGTCAAGACTATTTGTTTACTGAGAGGTCACAGTATGAAATTCCTGGTCCCACACTCAAGGATCCTGATACATCAAGCCTCATTCTTTCCTAGCACCATACGACTGTGGAACTCACTCCCAGATACAGTTGCAGCAGCCAATACCATCGAGGGCTTTAAGTCCGGACTGCAGGGGATCAGTGTTTAAGACTGTTGAAGGAATTTTAACTTTTAACTGTAAATTTAAAGTTTTAAATGCACAAGTTTGTCCTCAACGACACATGTATAGCTCACCAACTTCGAGTTACTCAATTTGAGGCATGAAGTTTATTTGGAAGAAGAAGAAGAAGAAGAGACATTAAAAGCCGATGTCCCGTGTATGATGCTTTACATCGAGCACGTAAAAGAACCAGAGGTGCTTCTGGAACTGGGGCATCTCCTGTATCATGCACTATCCTCCAAAAATCTAATATGACTAACATTCTTCTGGAGGCGTCGCCCATATGGGAAACCGATGGCGACGATAAATAAACGCAAATACAAAAAAAAATACAAAAATAAAATACCTTTTGTATTTATGTTTATACTGAGATGTTTATACACATGTCACTATAATAAAATATTTATTTATTTACTTACGTGTCTGAGTGATTGGTCGGCCTGCATCATGCCAACTGCGCGACCGCGCTCTATGTTATTCATTTGATCCGTAACTGATTTTAAAATCAAAATTCTGTTTTTACGGTGTGAATCGCGTTCTAGAATAATAAAATGAAAATGGAAATCGATTTTTGCTCACCTACATTTCCTCGTGCAAAATGGTAAAATCGTACCTGTCCGATCGTCATTTTATCATTTGTGTACAGCCAATGGTGCCAAACAACATAATATTTAATTTGAAATAAATATCTTGAACCGTTTTCGAGAAAATCTTATTTGAAAAATGTCGGGTAAGAAGTGGCTCCAAGTGTACATGATATAAATCTGATATAAATATCTTGAACAAAGGTCAAAACTTCTAAGGATAAAATCCGTCGAAGTGTCAATATTGGTATCAATTCGACCGTATTATCTTTATCGTAGCGGATCCGTGGTCCAGTGGTAACGCGCTGGACTAGTAATCCAGGGATTGCAGGCTCGATCCCCCGCTCACTAACAGTTTTTCGGACGAGACTTTGAAAACCCGAGGTCCCGTGTACGATGCTTAACATCGGGCACGTAAAAGAACCTGGTGTGCTTCTGGAATTGGGATATCTTCTTATCATGCACTATCCTCTAAAAATCTAAAATGACTTACATTCTCCCAGAGGCGTCGCCCATGTGGGAAACCGGTGGCGACGATAAATAAACGCAAATACACAATTATCTTCATCATTGTCATAATGCATAAATGCATGTTCGAGTTTAGTCATGCATTGATGTTTAACGCATACTGTATGTGTGAGTTTAATCATGAATTGATGTATACTCGTAGTGTATGTCTTCCATGAACGATACCCGTGTTATAACTATGCGTCTATAAATAGAACATTGTCGTTATAAGTCCATGATACGAATTATTTAATTAAGTCTGTTTTTGTTTTCCTTTCATTTCATTTTATTTTTATTATGGATAATGTTATGACTATTGATCTACATGCATTCAATATGACAACACAAGCAACACACACATGTCACGATTTCAACATGCTTAGTGCATTTGTACCGTGGACAGTCACATGCATATATACCATAGGTGCCTCGAACAAATTGCTAGATTCAACGGCAGTTCGAGGTTTCGAATTTCTACTGTAGAAAGTTCGATCCATGACATTTGTTTGAACACGAATTATACCTTTAACATATTTTCATTTATCGCGGTTTGAAGACATTTTCCCCAGTCTGTAATTCAATAGGAAGTCGGTCGGTCCACCGTGACACTGATGATAAGTCATTCCAAGACAGTATACATTTAAATAACTCGCGCTTCCCGACTTTTTTGACTGTTAAGAAAAGTTGTTAAGATTTCTAAGTGGGAGATTTCTTAGGAGGCAGTCTTTCCACTCATTTCTCTAATTATATGGATTAGTTCCATTGTGATATTAATGCATCATGCAAACATGGAAGCTTTTTAAAAAAAAAATCTTTTACAGGTACAAACCTAGGGTCCTCATTTTTTCATGGCGTCTTCGTCAAGCCAATTATCAACTAAACTTTGTTTGATTTTGAAAGTTTTCCTTAAGCATTCATGGTCATGACCGCCATGTATGACTGAACTAAATGTTGAATAATGGCGTTAAACCTGATAAAAACAACATAAATACAGTAAAATCTCAATAATAAGACCACCCTTGGAACTCTTGAAAACTGGTCTTATTACTGAGGTAGTCTTAATATTGAGGTTAAATAAAGAGCAAACTAGTCAAAATTGACTTGAAAAGTGTGGTCTTATTATTGAGGTTGTCTTATTATTGAGGTTGTCTTATTATTGAGGTTGTCTTATTATTGAGGTTGTCTTATTATTGAGGTTGTCTTATTATTAAGGTTGTCTTATTATTAAGGTTGTCTTATTATTGAGGTTGTCTTATTATTGAGGTTGTCTTATTATTGAGGTGATCTTATTATTGAGGTTGTCTTATTATGGAGGTGGTCTTATTATTGAGGTTGTCATATTATTGAGGTGGTCTTATTATTGAGGTGGTCTTATTATTGAGGTGGTCTTATTACTGAGGTGGTCTTATTACTGAGGTGATATTTAAGTGAGGTTTTACTGTACTTCAGTTTGTAAATCATGTGGTACCCTAACGTAAGGTTATTGATTGTTTTATGTTATGAAAACATGACATTATTTGCTTGCTTTGTTTGGGCATTTTTTGGTTATAAAAAGTGTTGAAATAAAATATTCGCTTAATATCTTATACAGATCTGTAAACAAAATTAGATACATTAAAAACCTGGTTTTGTATCGCAAGGAGGCATGTATACAGTAAAACCTCAATATTAAGACCACCCTTGGGACTATTGAAAACTGGTCTTCTTATTGAGGTGGTCTTAATATTGAAGTTGAAGGAAAAGCAAAACAGCGAAAATGGACTTGAAAATTGTGTTCTTAATTTCGAGGTGGTCTTTTCGTGAGGTTTTACTGTATATCAATTATTTGAATATGTATATTTATCATCCTCTGCACTTATATCGTATTTCTAAATACAGTTTGCTTTATCATCTTTTCACCAAATTTTAAGATTTGCCTATTTTTCATTTCTTCGAATGAGATTTATTTATACGCAAGAAGTGTATATGTGCGTTTCAAAATACGTTTTGCATTATCAAGATGATTCTTGTTGATTTAGAGTGAGATAACTGGTATTATATTTCATATATATGTATGATCCGCAATACTATACCGTGTACTGTATTAGATTTGTTCACTGTGTGTAACACTACACTTGAGACTGGTTCACGGTATGTAATTATACTTGACTGGTGCACGGATGTTTGCATCTTATTTATTCAACAACATTAAGCCTCCTTTAAAATGAAAACAAAGAACATGATCACGACGGAACCATTATCATGTAAGAATTGAATGTTACGAACGCTAGCACCTATACCGTGAACTGTCTTAAGAAGCATTTGGCCAAGCGATGAGGTGACAATATATGAGAGTGGTAGAGACTTTGTTGCGCTAAGACAAATAACAATGCTAGATAAGAGTAATTTGAGATGATTAGTAAAGCATTCTGATGATTGCAAGAAACTGTCATATATAATATTACATATCCATAACACGCAGTCGGACCTCGTTTATTCGAATTCATCAGGTCCGAAATTGTATGTCCAATAATACATTGTTTCGAATAGCCCATTTCAAGATACATCGGGACTAATATTTATTTCGGATGATACCGAGCATTCGGATAGCAGGATGTCGAATAAACGAGGTCCGACTGTACGTTCCTCCTGATATTAGGCTTTTAATTCTCTTGTTGCTTTGTCGTGCTGTCCTCTTTCGTTCCATATTCATGCTTTACGTTCGAGGTGGTATGTCTCCTAGTCTGTCTGGTGTTGATTTTGTGTCCACTCTCTGCATAAGCTTCCTGGTCCGTTTGGTACATGCATTGTGTTTGTTTTTTTCCTCCCAGTGTGTGCCTCCTAGTCCGTTTAGTGTTGTTTTGGGGTCCCCTCCCTGTGTGGACCTCCTGGTCTGTTTGGTGTTGTTTTTGTGTCCCCTTCTGGTGTGTGCCTCCTAGTCCGTTTGGTTTTGTTTTTGTGTCCCCACCCTGTGTGAACCTCCTGGTCCGTTTGGTGTTGTTTTTGTGTCCCCACCCTGTGTGAACCTCCACGTCCGCTTGGTGTTGTTTTTGTGTCCCCAAACTGTGTGAACCTCCACGTCCTCTTGGTGTTGTTTTTGTGTCCCCACCCTGTGTGAACCTCCACGTCCGCTTGGTGTTGTTTTTGTGTCCCCACACTGTGTCAACCTCCTGGTCCGTTTGGTGTTGTTTTTGTGTCCCCACCCTGTGTGAACCTCCACGTCCGCTTGGTGTTGTTTTTGTGTCCCCACCCTGTGTGAACCTCCACGTCCGCTTGGTGTTGTTTTTGTGTCCCCACCCTGTGTGAACCTCCACGTCCGCTTGGTGTTGTTTTTGTGTCCCCACCCTGTGTGAACCTCCACTTCCGCTTGGTGTTGTTTTTGTGTCCCCACCCTGTGTCAACCTCCTGGTCCGTTTGGTGTTGTTTTTGTGTCCCCACCCTGTGTGAACCTCCGCGTCCGCTTGGTGTTGTTTTTGTGTCTCGCTGTGTACGTCTCCTGGTCCGGTTGATGTTGTTTTTGCTTTCCCTCCCTGTGTATTTCTCCTGGTCCGTTTGGTTTTGTTTTTGTGTCTCGCTGTGTACGTCTCCTGGTCCGCTTGGTGTTGTTTTTGTGTCTCGCTGTGTACGTCTCCTGGTCCGTTTGATGTTGTTTTTGCTTTCCCTCCCTGTGTATTTCTCCTGGTCCGTTTGGTGTTGTTTTTGCTTTCCCTCCCTGTGTATTTCTCCTGGTCCGTTTGGTGTTGTTTTTGCTTTCCCTCCCTGTGTACGTCTCCTGGTCCGTTTGGTGTTGTTTTTGCTTTCCCTCCCTGTGTACGTCTCCTGGTCCGTTTGGTGTTGTTTTTGCTTTCCCTCCCTGTGTATTTCTCCTGGTCCGTTTGGTGTTGTTTTTGCTTTCCCTCCCTGTGTATTTCTCCTGGTCCGTTTGGTGTTGTTTTTGCTTTCCCTCCCTGTGTATTTCTCCTGGTCCGTTTGGTGTTGTTTTTGCTTTCCCTCCCTGTGTACGTCTCCTGGTCCGTTTGGTGTTGTTTTTGCTTTCCCTCCCTGTGTATGTCTCCTGGTCCGTTTGGTGTTGTTTTTGCTCTCCATCCCCATGCGTGTCTCCTGGTCCGTTTGATGTTGTTGTTTTTTTCTCCTTTTGTATGTCTCCTGGTCCGTTTGATGTTGTTTTTGTTTCCATGTATATGTGTGTTTCTTCCTTTTTTGTTTTGAAATGTCTGGGGAAGTTCTGAGCTTGGCATTCTCTGTTCTGCAATTTTCTCTTTTTTTGAGGCTTGCAGGTGTTTATTTTTCTGTAGTGACTGCTTGCAATAGTAGCAATGCCATATATGTCGACCGTTGTTGCACTAAAGTACTATTCTTCTGTTAGATTCAATGTTGCACATTCACACAGTTGGAACTAGTAAATGTAGTAAACTTCTAAAACGTTTACAGCAATCGACAGTCGTTATTCATGTCGACTCCACAGGAATACTGTATGACATGAAATTATGTCTCATTGTAGCATTGTGTAGAAGAATGACGGAAGTTGTTAAGTTTAGTTCTGTCTGTGGCCAGAACATCGGTCTAAGTAATTCCTGCTCAACTGCGACATGGAACTGGAAAAACAGTGGTGGACATATTTTCTCGAAAAACCCCCTGACTCCAGGACAAAGAGTGAAAATTCTGTTTGAAGGAAGTGGACATTGTTCTGTAGGGTACGCTACAGAAGATCCTAATACATGCTTGTCACGTATCGAGTCTGTAGATCTTAAAACCAGCAAGTTCCACAAACAAAATACTGATATCCAGATATCTATCAGTGAGAATGGACGTGAAGTAAGTAAATTCAATTAAATATGTTAATTTTAGTTTAGCTCACCAGATTATCATAATCTATGCCTGTTGTTGTTCTACAGCGTGCCCTGTCTACATTGTGCTTCACTTTGTCAATTTCAATCAAACTTCACAATATTGTTTGCTGGGTGGTCCCTTTCATAGAGGATTTTTACAAAATCTATTCCCAAAGGAACTTTAGTCGCTATATCAACGGAAAGTAAAAATAAAATCTGGTCATAAAACAAGGCTAAATTTCGAAATCAGTCATAAAAATGTGATTTGCGCGATTCATTTGATCTTCAAAGTATTTTGAATATGTTGAAATTTGTCAAGATATAGAATTCTGTAATTTCGTTATTTTATTCCTCTGATCAAATGTGCAAAGTACACTTTTATCATTGACATTGTTGACTTAATTGTAATTGTGTAGCGAACTCACTTTCATTCACTCAATCCTCTTCATCCCGTCTGGGACATAGGGCCTTCACCACAGCTCTCCATCGGACCCGGTATGTTGTCGCCTGTTTTGCTTCTCTCCAGGTCATCCGTATCTTCTGGAGCTGAGCATTCAGGGTCCTGCACCATGTCATGACTGGTCGACCTCTCTTCCGAGTTCCCTGAGGGTTCCAATCCAAGGATTTGCGGGCGTTGTTGGACTGATCTTTTCTTAACATTTGTCCAATCTATCTCCACTTCCGTTTTCTGACCACGTCCGTGATTGCAATTTGCCTGGTAAGCCGCCATAGCTCTTGGTTGGAAATTCGGTCTGGTGATCTGACTTGAAAGATTTCCCTGAAGCAGGTGTTGATGATGACATGGAGCTTGTTGCCCAGCGTTTTTTGTGTAACGCAACCTCTGTTAAACAACGCCCGTTTGGATGTGCAAATATCGACTGTAGCCGAGAGGTTGTAGCTAAAGAGCGGTCAGGTTGGAAATACAGATTTAGTATTGGAATATTGATAATGTTGTTGAAGAGATGTTGCTCAAGAAAGGGTCGCTCTTAAGAGTTTGCACTGTGTTTAAACTGGTTCGCTGAAGTTTTATGTTCAACTTGTTTAACTTGACCCTGCTAAATGAAATTATAATTGGGTCGATGTTTGAAGCTATTGGACACATAGTATACTCACGATATGTTTGGAGATAAAATGTATTCCAACGAACATGCTTTCAAATTTTCAGGTCATATTAAGTTGGCTGGGAGATAAAGGTGTCGTCATAGCAGAACGTTTTAAATTGCAACAAAAAAGACAAATATGGATAGCATTGAACATCAGATTTGGAATAGCCACTGTAACATTTCGTCTTCTTGGTAAGTTAAATAAATACGTTATTATTTGGGGCAATCAGGGGAATGGCAACCTATTAAACAACATAGAACACGAATAAACACTGTACAAGTCTACCAATAAAGGCGACAAGCATTTGGCATGAGACAAATAAAATCACACAACAAGTAAGCAAACAAAAATATATTTTAACACGTTCATTTTAAATAAGCATTGATAAGGCCGCACTTAAACAAGTCCTTGCTTGCTGCCCCGACCATTTAAACAAGTCTGTGCTTTCTGTCCCCAACATTTAAACAAGCATTTGCTTGCTGTCCCAAGCATTTAAACAATTCTTTGCTTGCTGTCCCGAGCATTTAAACAAGTCTTTGCTTGCTGTCTCGAGCATTTAAACAAATCTTTGCTTACGGTCCCGAGCATTTAAACAAGTCTTTGCTTGCTGTCCCGAGCATTTAAACAAGTCTTTGCTTACGCTCCCGAGCATTTAAACAAGTCTTTGCTTGCTGTCCCGAGCATTCAAACAAGTCTTTGCATGCTGTCTCGAGCATTTAAACAAGTCTTTGCTTGCTGCCCCGACCCTATTTTGTGAAGTTGGGTAGGTGTGGTGGCAAATTCCTTTGGAGGACAAAACTTGTTTTTGTAGCGCAGCATTTTTTGCGAAATGACATCAGCAAACAAACCTGTTTGGCCTGCAAACGCATAGCAGAACATGACATTGGGTGACTCATTATATTATTACCCGGCGATAACCTGTTGTTTAAAAACATAGCTACACAATGATTTTGATGAGTCGATACGAAACATTATGTGCATGATGTCTCAAAATAAATACGTATCAATATTGTTGACTGTGTATTGTCCTTCATTAATGATTACATTGCCTTTGAAATTGTTTACAAATATGTATATATGACCATGTCTTCTTGTGCTTTTGTGTTGGTTGTACAATTTGTATTTGCCATTTCCTGCTCAACTTCTTTAAATATTTTTTTTATTATAACTGTCGACATTTGTGTTGGTCATAACCTTACAACCTTCGTCGGCAATACTTTATACAATGACTAAAGGCTATGTACACATTAATTCAAGTTACCTTGGTCATTATTTCAAATTTGAAAAAGAAAGTGTACATTTTGTTCTCGGTAAAAGCCTTGTTAAAGTAATTACTTTATACCACATTATGTATTGCCTTTCAATATGCTGCTGTAATAAACAACTGTCAATGTTTTAGATCCACTAAAAAGGCTTGTTGAATTCTCTCGTAACCACGGTGCCAACGTAAGCATAGGGGATGACAACACCCGAGCAAAGTCTTTAATTTGGAGTCCTGCGTCCACATGTTTCCTAAAAAACGAGACTTCAGTTGGTGAAGAGTTGCTGCTAAATTGTTCACCGTTACTAGAAAATGGTCGAGCACCAAGTAAATATTATTTAAAGCTTCACGTATTTGATAAAGATCCTACTTGTCTGAAAAGTGATTTTAAATTCCTGTTTGACGCCAGCGAGGTGCCAGTAGACCAAATGCCGGTGTCAACTTTGGACCTTCTATCAAAGGGAGAATGCAATGGGACGGTCAGTATTTTTATGATTTCTCCATCAATAATTGGGTATAGAACAGCGACGAGCAAGTATAATCAGAAATATATCCAGGGATCAGCTTCCAATGGAGTTTGGATTATACTAGAACTTTTTCGAGTATCGGTGAATGCAAGAAAAAGGATACGCCTCCCCGAAGAAGCAAATGTCGATGTTGTTGACGGAGTTATTGCCGAACCTTTGAATGCAAATGCTGAAAATACCCTTCCGAAAATCTTCGCAATAGATGAGAATACTGACTTAAAAAGAGTTGTAAGTCATGTGGAATGTTCCTCGGTTGACGACACAAAATGTAAGGTTATAAATGACACGATCACAAAAACTGTCGAAGGAAGAATCGAAGCTCTTGAACGAGGACAAAACGAAATACGCAAAGGAGTTCATTTTATAAAGAACGTACTGCAGTCTGGACCACAAAATACTATGAATATTTCTTCAACATCTGCGGAAAGAAAAATAAACACTCGGCCTAATATGAATATTGCTCCAGAATCTGCGGAAAGAAAAATAAACACTCGGCCTAACTTTGCATCCCTTGTTAGAGACATTGATTGTATGCCATTGTTAGACAAATTATTTGAGCGACAAGTGATTACCCAAATGGACTATGATAGTATCCAACAACCTGGTAGCAAGACAGACAGAAATAGGAATCTTCTACGTCTACTCAGCCAGAAGAATGTATACAAGACTACAATGGATGAAATTCTTGATTCTGTAGAGCAAGGCCATTTTAAACAATGGTTTTAGACAAATAGGTGAAGAAATATGCATAAAACAAATGATGAAACTGTACAAAAAGTATGTGTTGTTGATACAAAATATAATTAGCTTTACAGGCTACTCATTGACTTAAAGAATTGGGATCTGAACTTGGTGTCACTATTGGCTTATACATTTATTAGCGTAAAGGTAGAATCTGATATTTCTATAATTAGAAGTATGTATCTGCCTTTTGAAAATCCACAACTGTTTGTCGTGCCAAATACATGAAAATCGTCCCAGTTAGTAAATTGCTGGTTTACAAAGTTTATCAAACACTCGGGTTCTTTAAAAATACGATGTCAATGCGCTTTTGTATCAACCATTGATTTAATCTTTCACTTTTCGCCGAATCACGTAAACCCTGCGCGTTCAAAGACGCTAAGAGCAGGATAGTGGTTTGAACTCGAGTGCCATTAATCAGTGTAGCCAATTGTATATTCATAGTTTCTATCCATTAGAATTCATTTCGGAAAATGATATTTTGCAAAGGAAAGTATGTGTGTTATTATAAACATCTCAATGACAATCAGTGTGACTATTATTGCAATTAACATTGAAGTGTAAGATAATAATTCAGTTTCTATGCATTACACAATTGGTGTATCATGTATAACAACCATACTAATATTGATCATTGCACTAATCTTCATAAAGCGTAACGTATGCAAGACTATAATATGGTATTTTTGTAAAATGAAATGCAGTTTGGGTGGTTTGAAATTACAGTGACCTAGTTTATTCGACAACCCTCTATCCGAATACTTGGTATCATCCGAAATACATAGCAGGTCCCGATATATCTTCTTGGGTTTGTCAAATTGAAATGGGTTATTCGAAATCATGTATTATTCGAAATAAAATTCGGACCAGATGAATTCGAATGAACTAGGCCCGACTGTAAAATATGACCTCCTGAGAACAGAAAAAAATGCAATACCGCTTAAACATACATGTACCATAGTCGACATTTACCTTATACACGCAATATGTTACTATACAGTATTACCTCAATAATAAGACCACTTTTGGTACCGTTGGAAACTGGTATTCCTATCGAGGTGATCTTAATAGAGAGGGTGAATAAAGAGCAAAACAGTTAAAAGTGTGTTCTTACTTTTGAGGTGGTCTTATTATTGAGGTGGTCGTTAGGTGAGGTATGACTGTAGTTAACAATAAAGGGCAACCGGTCCAGAGTGGCCCTCTCTTTATCAACAATCTTTCAACCACATAATTTCCCTGCAGTAAACTTCACTACCAATTAAATTTCCCTAGATCAACAACTTCTCAACAACAGCCTCAACTTGCATCTTTCAAAGGGTGTTGCTATGGAGAGATTGCGCTGTATTTCTGTTGTTTACATATGCAACAAGGTAAAAATAATACTGCACATTATGGTCGGGCCAGGCCATTCCTTACGCCTCTGTTTCCCTTACATATGCACCATTGAGCCTCTTAAAATGCCTTATGTTTTATGGATTATTGTTTCCCCGGAGGTCTGTCTGGAGAGGCACTGGCTTGTGTATGTGGCGTCCCCTGTAACAAATTATTCTCTCTATTGTACCATGAAACATACCAATCGTATCATTAAGTAACTCGGCATGTCTTGCACGTGTGATGTTTCTATTTTTCGGCGCTTGCGTATTGTGCTCGCTTTGGCTACATGAGTCACGGTGGTGCGAAAGCCAATCAAATCTGGAATGTGGACGCTAATTTGACTAAACCTGGACTGGAAATGAATGAATTTATGTATTTCCTAAATTAGGGTTTGAATGTTGGCATACGTATTGATCTATGATGGTGCTACACAACTTATAACTAGACTTTTAATTACTGGCGAATTATTGTCGCAGTGTTATATGCTTTATGTTTAGTGTTTAGAAATAAAACAATGTAATGTTTATCAATATTATGTTATTCAGACAAAGTCGAAAGTAATTAATATGTTTTCTATACTTGTATAATCAAACGAAAACTACGGGATACATATTGTCTAATCATTTTACGCCTTCGACGAAAGTTTTTATATCTTTAATATAGTCTAAAGAAAACAGTTTCTGTTATTATGTAATATACCTCGTATCTTACCGTAGACATGAGATATGTGCGTAAATATCGCATTTGTGTAGGCCTAACAGTACACGTTTTTAAAACAATGAATACCGAAGTCGTGATTTCATGAAAATCTCTGAAAGGTCAAAGGCCAATGCCACACTGGTCCTGTAATTGTATTTTGATGTACATTTATTTACTCGCTTTATTAACTTCTATTGAACATGTAACAAACCACGCATACATATATTGTTGAATATTGTCATAATTTCGAATAGATAAACGGAAAATTATGTTGTCCATTGAGTTGTCCAGAATACAGTCACTATAGTAACGTGTGGTTCCTCTAGGAAGACTCTTTCGGTCGCTATTCCAGCCTAGTTTCATTCCCTCAGTGCGTGAATTCAAACGCAGAATTAACTTATTTATGATATTATTAACACTCAATTAACACACTTGAAATTTGATAATACAACAATTTAACTTATTTTACACATGCAGAATAAAATGTATGACGGCTATGTTTATATCATTATTAACAACCAGTTCTTCAGATCTTGTAGATGCGTCATCTTTCTCATTCGCGACGATGCTTTTTCAGAAAATGTTTGTTTGAATTTTGTGAAATTAACTTTGAGCGAATCTTATAATTCTTCGTGAAATTCTAACCCATGATCTTCAAAGCCGTAACGTTTGTCAATTTCCAGAGGGTCTCCAAAATCACCCCCAGATAGCTCTTCCAATAAATGATTACCAATAATGTCGATGTATTTCTGTACAATATTTAATTTCCTTAACAACTGGTCAAATTGTAGTGGACCGACTCCTTCCATATGTCTGAATGTTCTACTTCTAGTTTCATCCAATGTTTCAATCGACTTGTCTTCTTCTATCTCATCAAGGAGGAAGAGATAAAATTCAGTAAGCTCATCATCAGTATCAGACGGTAGTCGGACTATTTCTCTCTTCATTTCGGTGCGAATGATACCAATATTTGATATTTCGTATAGATCTTTCCCGTAGTTATTAATTACAGCATCAAGTGATTGTATTAGACCAGCGTATGGATTTAGTCGACCTCCTTTGGTTCTAAAATATTTGCATTCTCTGTTAATGAAACTTAGCATGTGCTCAACGTTTAACGTTCCACCGTAACGTTGTTTCTTTGTCGCGCTACCTTGAGGGTACCAGTAAAACGCTGGGAAGACAATGGCTTGAAAACGTTTCCGTAGCTTTCTTTCCGAGTCCACGTTTATTCTCGCAACAATCATAGCCTCTTCGTTGTCGTAACTCTCTGCTATTTCTTCGTATAATTCAATTTCATCAATATCGTCTGCTTCGTGCAACATCACCAGGCGAGTTTGTTTTTCCGTGTTCATGAGTTCGTCAAAATTCTCATTTGTTAATATGAGCGAATGTTGACGATCAATCTTTTTAAAATCGGTTTTCAGGACGTCGGCGACTAGTTTAGTAAGCGCGCCGGAAGTGACGTCACCTAAATACAGCTTCGGCACCGCACTTCCATATTCATAGTAAACTATCCCCGGAAATGACGTTACATCGAATGCCTGGAGAAGTGTTTCGTCCGATAATCTCCCAAACATTATCCTATCCTCTGATTCAAATGTCTGAGTCATGATTAGAAATTTATGGTAGAGTAATTTACACTTTTCGCAATCGTCGGTGGTAGCATAAATGAACATGCATTTGTTTTCTTTTATCTTCGAGTTAAAGTTGTCTGAAGTAAGCTCAACAATTTCTTTACTCCAAACAGGAATGAAAATTCCACAAAATAATACAACCCGAAGGATAAATCTTTCGAGAGATAGCGCCATCTGAATGTTAAGATGAAACTGTCGCCGAATACAATGATGCAGTTGCAGTGTAGTTTGAATATTTACGAACAGAACGATGTAGTAAGACACACATGTAATGTTCGTCGATTAATCAAGATTGACAACCAAAGTTCGTACGCTACAACAAAATGCGGTAGATAACAGTTTGTACGGTGACCAGGTAACATGTGTTAATTAAGGTATAAAACGTACAGGAGTAGATCGATATAAAACAAGACAAGTTTTCAACAGCTGTTGAACTTGATGTTATAATAGTCGATACGAAACATGGCAGGTACGCTAAAAGAAATGTTCTGTTTAGCATCCATTGATTCATCATCGATATGGACAATCGCAACACCTTGGCCATTCACGATTCGTTGAATTGCACGAGGTGTTCCGATTGCGATATGGAAACAAACGAAAGCAACAGCTTTGAATTTTAATGTGAATGCTTTGTAAAGATTATATTGATGAACATGACTGTGTATTCAGAGTTCTTAAGATGATGACTGTATTTGTTCTTTTCTGTACGTTGAAATTTCATTCATTGAAAATGTTTCAACTGCATTGACGCAAATGTAGCTCTATGGGATATAAAATAATACTGTTGGATAGCTCCAAGCTGACTTGTATACCGCATGGAAACCTTGCCAGAAATTGTGCCCGGGGTCTTCCACGTTTTAATTCGTCCAATTCAATTGAGAATACGAGTTATACTGATATGATGTTTTTTTGTGCTATGTTTAGAAGTCGGTCAGAGCCCTGATTTCACGAAAATTCATAAGTTTATAAATATAGTGTATACTTAATGCATGTACGACAGTTTGTGTATTATCATATGTAAGTACGTTATATCAAGAATTTCACAAAAAGGCTTTGCTTTTAAGCACAGAAGATTGTCACGAGTTCTCTCCCTACGTCCCTTCTATAATTTTTCCCCAAGTTCCCTCCTATTGTATACATGTATGTATATACTGTATTCGCTATAAATACCCGACGGACTAGGGTAAAGATGGTGTCATTTGAAAGATGGATTATTTATGCATCAAATTCGTTGTATTTCATGGACATAGTTTGCCGTTTGAAGTTCGATTTCAGCCGCAAAAAGCGTTAGACTCCTTGCACTATTCATACATATACTAGTAAGGGATAGAGAGAGAGAACTCTAGAATAGATAAAGGGAGAAAACTCGTGTGTGTTTATAGGTAAAGCACCCGTATACATTAGATGTACAGGCAAGACCAATGGGGCCAAGTAGTAGAGGCACAGGCATGAGCTACGGGACCAAGTAGTTGGGGTACAGGTATGAGCTATGGGACCAAGTAGTTGGGGTACGGGTATGAGCTATGGGACCAAGTAGTTGGGGGTACAAGTATGAGCTATGGGACCAAGTAGTTGGGGGTACAGGTATGAGCTATGGACCAAGTAGTTGGGGGTACAGGTATGAGCTATGGGACCAAGTAGTTAGGGTACAGGTATGAGCTATGGACCAAGTTGTTGGGGTACAGGTATGAGCTATGGGACCAAGTAGTTGGGGGTACAGGTATGAGCTATGGGACCAAGATGTTGGGGTTCAGGTATGAGCTATGGGACCAAGTTGTTTGGGTACAGGTATGAGCTATGGACCAAGTAGTTGGGGTACAGGTATGAGCTATGGGACCAAGTAGTTGGGGGTACAGGTATGAGCTATGGGACCAAGTTGTTGGGGTACAGGTATGAGCTATGGGACCAAGTTGTTGGGGTACAGGTATGAGCTATGGGACCAAGTTGTTGGGGTACAGGTATGAGCTATGGGACCAAGTTGTTGGGGTACAGGTATGAGCTATGGACCAAGTAGTTGGGGTACAGGTATGAGCTATGGGACCAAGTAGTTGGGGTACAGGTATGAGCTATGGGACCAAGTAGTAGAGTCACAGGTATGAGCTATGGGACCAAGTAGTTGGGATACAGGTATGAGCTATGGGACCAAGTAGAAAAGTCACAGGTATGAGCTATGGGACCAAGTAGTTGGGGTACAGGTATGAGCTATGGGACCAAGTAGTAGAGTCACAGGTATGAGCTATGGGACCAAGTAGTGGGGGTACAGGTATGAGCTATGGGACCAAGTAGTAGAGTCACAGGTATGAGCTATGGGACCAAGTAGTCGGGTTACAGGTATGAGCTATGGGACCAAGTAGTAGAGTCACATGTATGAGCTATGGGACCAAGTAGTTGGGGTACAGGTATGAGCTATGGGACCAAGTAGTTGGGGGTACAGGTATGAGCTATGGGACCAAGTAGTTGGGGGTACAGGTATGAGCTATGGGACCAAGTAGTTGGGGGTACAGGTATGAGCTATGGGACCAAGTAGTTGGGGGTACAGGTATGAGCTATGGGACCAAGTAGTTGGGGGTACAGGTATGAGCTATGGACCAAGTAGTTGGGGTACAGGTATGAGCTATGGGACCAAGTAGTTGGGGTACAGGTATGAGCTATGGACCAAGTAGTTGGGGGTACAGGTATGAGCTATGGGACCAAGTAGTTGGGGTACAGGTATGAGCTATGGGACCAAGTAGTTGGGGTACAGGTATGAGCTATGGGACCAAGTGGTTGGGGTACAGGTATGAGCTATGGGACCAAGTAGTTGGGGGTACAGGTATGAGCTATGGGACCAAGTTGTTGGGGTACAGGTATGAGCTATGGACCAAGTAGTTGGGGTACAGGTATGAGCTATGGGACCAAGTAGTTGGGGTACAGGTATGAGCTATGGGACCAAGTAGTTGGGGTACAGGTATGAGCTATGGGACGAAGTGGTTGGGGTACAGGTATGAGCTATGGGACCAAGTAGTTGGTGGTACAGGTATGAGCTATGGGACCAAGTTGTTGGGGTACAGGTATGAGCTATGGGACCAAGTTGTTGGGGTACAGGTATGAGCTATGGACCAAGTAGTTGGGGTACAGGTATGAGCTATGGGACCAAGTAGTTGGGGTACAGGTATGAGCTATGGGACCAAGTAGTAGAGTCACAGGTATGAGCTATGGGACCAAGTAGTTGGGGTACAGGTATGAGCTATGGGACCAAGTAGTAGAGTCACAGGTATGAGCTATGGGACCAAGTAGTTGGGGTACAGGTATGAGCTATGGGACCAAGTTGTTGGGGTACAGGTATGAGCTATGGGACCAAGTAGTGGGGGTACAGGTATGAGCTATGGGACCAAGTAGTAGAGTCACAGGTATGAGCTATGGGACCAAGTAGTCGGGTTACAGGTATGAGCTATGGGACCAAGTAGTAGAGTCACAGGTATGAGCTATGGGACCAAGTAGTTGGGGTACAGGTATGAGCTATGGGACCAAGTAGTTGGGGTACAGGTATGAGCTATGGGACCAAGTAGTTGGGGGTACAGGTATGAGCTATGGGACCAAGTAGTTGGGGGTACAGGTATGAGCTATGGGACCAAGTAGTTGGGGGTACAGGTATGAGCTATGGGACCAAGTAGTTGGGGGTACAGGTATGAGCTATGGACCAAGTAGTTGGGGTACAGGTATGAGCTATGGGACCAAGTAGTTGGGGTACAGGTATGAGCTATGGACCAAGTAGTTGGGGGTACAGGTATGAGCTATGGGACCAAGTAGTTGGGGTACAGGTATGAGCTATGGGACCAAGTTGTTGGGGTACAGGTATGAGCTATGGACCAAGTAGTTGGAGTACAGGTATGAGCTATGGGACCAAGTAGTTGGGGTACAGGTATGAGCTATGGGACCAAGTAGTTGGGGTACAGGTATGAGCTATGGGACCAAGTGGTTGGGGTACAGGTATGAGCTATTGGGCCAAATAGTGGGGATACAGATATGTAGCTGAATGTTCAATCATTGTCGGAAAAACATTTGGACACATATGAAAACAAAAAGGAAGAATTACAGTTTACATTTTATTTCATATTATAATCATAAACATAATAATAACTAACTTCACATTTTCTTCATCAGTAGTTACCATAATGCTTTAATCTGGAATGAACAATGAACTTGTAGAGAATACATATGATAAACCGGTAATTTGATGAAACTCTTCATAAATGACATCAAAATGTATGACTATGCACATTTGTTATTGTCAGGCTGTCAACTCACCTCTTTTCAAAAAGTATGGATAAAGTAGAGCCATTTTGTTTTAAAAAGTACGTACTTTATTGCCTAAAAGTAGGGATAGTAGGGATGATTCCTTATCTTCGGAATATCAAAAATGGAAAAAGTTCATTGCACTGTACATTCTCCGTGATTAGACCTCTGTCCTTCATGCAGGTGATATAAATATTTTGAGATAAAACCTCAGGGTTAATTTCTGTCTATATACCGTAATAATCCTTTTTAACCCATGGACGCTTATAAGAATCACAATCAGCTCAAAGGTTGGAGATGGGCAATAATTAGAGGCACATTCAGGTCAAGTCGTCCATTTTTTTATTTAAAGTGTACAACGGTGAATTTACGATAGTTGCGCACTATGATATTACTACAAAGGGAAATTAGGAAACTGGCGATGTGAAAGGTAGGATTATTTTGTTTGCTTTATGGGATGGGCGCTTATTAGAGGCCATTAAATTTTCAAATTTTGACTGAAATATGGCATTTTCTTTTCCTTGAAATAGGGGATGGGCATTTATTTATTAGAGCATGGGCATTAAATAGAATTATTCTGGTACATAAAAAAAGGATAAATTGTTAACTGGGGAATTTTTTTAAAATAGACGTATTTTGTCAGGACCCATTCAGTGAACAGTAACAAATCAGACATGCTTACCTATACAATAATGCCTTTCCTTTGTTGGTACCAACAGTGAAGTATCCACTATTCAAGGAAAAATCAACTGCAGCAGGAAATGTGAAGTTTGGATCCAGATTGTCAGGAAAGTTTGAGAATACTGTCTGACTTGCTACATGTACCTGTAAATACAATATGACAAATTAAATTCACTACAAGTCATACATGGTTATTTTTTTCCTTAGTGCAATTCAGGGAAAACATTCCTGGGAGAAGAAACAACAGTACAAAATAAATCAAAATATGCTAAATAATAATTCTGAGTAAATCGGATTTTAATGCCTTCATTCAGTCTGTATAAAGGCATGTACCACCATGTGTTCAACAATGCCTTCATTCAGTCTGTATAGGCATTTGCCACCATGTTAACAACAAAGCATATGGCGACAAAAATCCAGACTATCTACTTTAAGTGATACAAAAAATGAAGCAATGCCTATAGGGAATAGATTATAAAATAAATGAAAGTGTAAGCATATATCACTCACCATCTTCACTGCTTTTACAGCTGTATCAGATGCTATTGATAATATTTCCGATGTTGAATTGAACTTGGTTGTAAAACAGCTTGATGTTAAATTCATTATAGCTTTCAATGGTTTCGGATCAAATTTAGCTAGACATGAACTACTTTCGTACAAGTTCACCACTCCAGTGTCAGATCTAAAAAACAATGGCATATCATTAGTAGTATTCACTGATCAAAATATATCATTTAACTCATGTTATATATGGGGTGTCAATAAGAACCGGAAGCTGGAAAAATACCCAGTAACTTAAGAATCATCACCTTGCTACTTTTCTTGTATGAATGATCATAATTAAGTGATTACCCATCCAAACCCTGCCTACTATTGGTGATTTCCAAGAATTAGAGACACCCCTGGTATATAATAAATGACAAAACAGAATTATAATAACATATAATTAATTATTTTCAATAATTCACAGATAATTACCTTAAAAGTGCTGGGGGCTTCTTTCATGCAAGAAAACGTTTTCTTCCATTGTTAATTTTTTATTTGCAATTTATGACAGAAATCAAATATTTATGAATTGTTAAAATTTATTCACTCTGTTTTTAGAAAACTTGGTTAATGAATTAAATAATGTATTACTACTCGTGCAACATCCATCATATACTGAGTACATTTAAAAATGCAAACTGTAAGATTTCTCAAATTTCATGAGCTTACCTAGAGATGCAAGATAAGAACGATACTATTTCATTTTACGCAATGATGGACGCTAAATGTTCTTTCATTCAACTGGTACTTTCATATCAAAACACACAAAAATAACATTTAGAAGACATATCACAGGTATAAAAATTCGCTTTTTTAAATGTACTGAGTATATTATAAATTAAGTGTTAGATTATCAGTAGTTTTACCTTACAAAGCCAAGGAACCATTTTTTTGATATGACAGCACTTTCATCATAATTTTATTTATTAACAAGAGTACTAGAACCTGGTCTGAAGCATTCAGTAAATTTATAACATGCTGTTAAGGAAATTGTAACATTAGCATACCCGCAAGCAATATATTGATCATTTGGTGATACAGCAATACTTGTACCATGCGTACAACCATCATCAACAAATTTATGAACACAATCCCTGGAACTCAGGTCCCAAACATACACCTGACCTTCATCTAAAATACACAAATGTTTTACATATATATTTTAAATTCAATCCATTTATAGCGGGTATATTGGCGGGATTTTTATATTTGGCGCTATTTACAGTCAAGGTCTAATCTGCCAAAATAAACCGTCAAAGTGTAACTAAAACTAATGTAACCTTTCGTGACCAATAAAAATCATAAATGCGCTAAAATAAAACACTGCCAATAAGGGGTATTCTAAAAACCGCCAAAATTTGGCAATGCAGAAATAAAGCGCTTTACATTAATAACAGGTAAAAGCAAACAAACAAGATTTTTTATTCAAGCCAACGAATGTTTACATCTGTTCGACCTACAGTTTTGGTGATAACTACTGTTTGTTTTCATTGAATTTTATTCTGTTATCCTTGGCCAACAATTTCAACAATATACGGCCACCAGTTGACCTAACCAGTTTTACTGAAGACAATTAACACCCAGTCTAACCTAGCTCTTTCACAACTTCTTGCCATATAGAGGACATTACCCTAACCCATGTCAAAGAAGAACATAACCTGCCTAACTTGGGAATCAAACTCTTATCAGCCTGTGCAATAGTCTAGCACTCTACCAACTGAGCTAGCCGGGCAGCCTTTAAGTGATTACTAAACTTTTTGTTGAGAAAAATACCTTGAAATGTAAAAAACAGTTATCAAATTAAAACTCTGATTATCATTTTAGCATACAAACGTATCCAAACACACGATAAACTCCAGGGCACAATACATGTACATGTGAAAATGTTCTGGTAATGGGGTACACTAAAAACATTGCTAGACCAAACAGAAGTATTATGTATATAATATGTACAATACATTACCTCCATGCGAGTACATGCGTGAACCATCACTGGTAAAATCTACAGACTTCACATTGCCATTCATCGTCAATGTAAATAACCATTCTTTTGACTGAAAGTAAAGAAACAAATAAGTGAGACACCATTGCCCTATTTAGCTCCCATGAATGATTTATTGGTATCAAGTTTTATCAAAATTGTGATAGGCATCTGGGATGTTGGTATGCTTTCAACAGAAGGGTGGCAGAGAAAAGAGTGCATTCAAGTAAGGCATGAAATGACAATTTTAACAAATTCAAAGACCATTACTGAAGATTATTTCCTGGGTTACTGTGGCGATATGGCTGGTTATCGAACTTGCAACATAATATGCCCATAAACATTGACACCAAGAATAATTATAACTGAGTACGACCATGTACACCATTATAGATACCACCAGCTTGCAGTAAGTTATCCCACAATACATTGTCACGCTGCAGAGCTTAAATGGCTTATTTTTCAGGAGTAAACTTGCTTGTTTGGTTGAAGATTAACCAAAAAACTAATGAATTTAGACAAATGCTCATGAATGATTATTTGGGTCTTCATTTACAAAAACATGATATTTGCTTAATGAAGAAGATTTTAGTCTGGAAACTCACCTTGGATGATAAAAAGTGCATAGCTCCATATTTTGCTAAGAAAACAAGATATTTGCCATCAGGGGAGACAACAAAGGAATTTAAGCACTGCTCCTCTGTTCCTACAAATAGTGACATTAGAAAGTGTAAATGTAATATGGTGACACATAGATACACATTGGATCCGACATGTAAACTTATTGTAGTAATAAAAGATGCATTCAATGATTTTTTAATTGAACAGTTAAAATAGAAAGTACATATTGACCACAGAAAGACAATACATCTATATTCCCCCAAATTGGGACAGAACACACATCTGTCATATCAACATAATTGTGTTTACTAATTTTTCAGAGAAAGCCAGTATAATTTTAGCATTACTAAATAATCTTTGCAGCTTGTTTTACTTTTTACTCTTGATATTAAATTCTTTAAATAACTTTCAATATTTGACTCTAAATAAAATACACCAGTATCCATAAACCATCAGGCGTAGGAAATATGGAGTCAGTGCAGATATTTCAAAGTTTAACCACAGAATATACTGCTACTGAGCACATTTTGCATGATACAACTGAAGTTTAAGAATATGTTAGAGAATATTTTCAAGAGTACAGATGAAACCTATAGTATCACAGGTATTTGGATGAAGAAACAGACGTACAAGTTTTGAGTCAAACCCTTGATTTAACAAGACGGCAAAGATGGGCCAATACCGCTCACCAGTCCTAAAATTTATCAAACAAAACGTTCTGGAAACTATTCGGGAAGACTCAACGCAACAAATGTTCATAGGATGTTACTATTATTTGACCTGGTGACCTAGTTTTTTATGTATCTTACATGACCCAGTTCCAAAGCAGACCTAGAATTTATGAAGCATATTCTGACAAAGTTTCAGAATGATTGAACGTAAAATTGTGACTTCTAGAGTGTTCAACAATTTTTCCATTATTTAACCTGATGACCTAGTTCTTGACCCCACATATCCCTGTTTTCTGGTAACCCAGTTTAAAACTTAACCTAGAGCCCATCAAGACAAACATTCTGGCCAAGTTTCATGAAGTTGGACTAAATTGCGACCTCTATTGGGTCCACAAGGTGAAGTTGACAGACAGATGACAGACAATTGTTGATTACAATAGCTCACCTGAACACCAAGTGCACAAATGTTTTAAGTCAATACCCACCTTTCAAAGGCACATTTATAACAGATCCTTGGATCATGTCAAAGTATTTAATACTCTTGTGTTTAGAACTGATAACAATTTGTTCCCCATCAGTAGTAAAATGTGCACACTGCACTGGAAAGTTCTCCAGAAATATACTCTGTATCTTTGAGTTGTTTTTTCCATCCACCTGAAAATTGTAATATGTACCATTGTAAGTTTAAGATTCATTAAAATTCAGAGATAATAAATATTATTTTTGAAAACTGAATTTCGTTACTTTATATGTAATTTATTTTAACTTAATAATGATGGCAGCATTACTAACGTGAATCACTCCCGAGTTCACTTCCTGGACAATAAGGGCTCAATCGGAGGTTGGAAAATGCAAGAAAATGTCACACGAGTGCTGAATATTTTTTTTGGGTATATTTTCAGCGAATTTTAAAGAATTTAATAAAATATCTTTCGAAATAGGCACAAAATTATACCCTAGTAAATCATACAGCAACATTAGAGAACATTTATGCGAAATGTTATACAAAGACTGAGTGTTGCCAACACCAGAGAAGATGTGAGTAATGTCATAGACTGTAAAAATGGTTGTTACCTGAAACAATGACAGTGTTTGATTCGTACCACCAGTAAGAGCAACCTGTGCAGAAGGATGGAATTCGAGCGCTGTAAGTCTACCCTGAAAAATTCACCGTAATAGTGTTAGTTTTATAACCTATTAATCCATGGATTCAACTTGCTATCTCACTGTCGAGGCATATTAACACCACTGTAGCATTTCCATGTTGTTGCCTTCTGATGTGTCTGATTTTTGTCTGTAAGACTTCACATAAAGACTATCTCAAAACTATGACCACCTCATTGATCATTCTTAAGACTTTTCTTCCAATTTTTCCCTTGATAATCCAACCACCTTGCAATTAAGACCAAGCTATTTAGAACAAATGGTGGTCTTATTATTGAGATTTCACAGGTTTAACTTATCCAGATGTGAAGTTTATAAATTTAAGGCCTCAATTTCATGAAAATACTTAAGAAAATTCTAAACAATATAAGTCTGTTATTGTACTTAGCCGATCATTGGTAAAAACTAGTTTTATGAAATGCATTTTTTGCATTTTAATTTTTCCTTCGTAATCTGAGACTAGACTCTAGGTAGGTAAAGAAATGAAGCCAGTTGAAATCAAACACAAAATGAACTATGTCTTCCCCCTTTTTCATTTCTTCTATTCAATAATTTATTAAAAAGGCAGTTTGGTAATAAGTAAATTTTACACAACAAACCTTCTGTGGACTTTCTTTGTTGATATCTGTACAAGACTTTATCTGCAGAATAGATTTGGGCAAGACAGTAGATGACTTTATATATGTTCCTGTCTTCTGTACGAGTTCCTCCAGATCACTGTCATCATCTGCAACAGTAACAAGTTCTCACATCAATAATTCTTTACACAAGATGCTGAATCTAAAGGGTCATCTTGATAAACTTTTGACCGATTTTTACCATTTTATAGCCCAATTACCTATAATTTAGAGAAAAGTTGACACTTCAGCCAGAATCTTTGGGGTCAAAATTTGGCTTTATGGAAATTCTAGGGGTCAATTTCAGGGTCAATTGAAACCCCTCCACTAGTAAGTGACAAATGCCCCTGAAGTGATGTGCCCTTGTTTGTGACCAAGCAGGTATGCATCTGGTACACCTTATTATCAGGCTTTATGTTTGTGTATAGTTTCATAGGAATCATATCATCATTTTAATGTTTTTGCCAAGCTTTGTTGCAAATTGATAGACAAACTAGTACACTAACCAACAACCCTGTAGATGACCAATGTGATTACTGAGTTTCCTTTTCAGAGTGAAAAATATTAACAATCATGTCTATGTTCAATTATGTATATTTTATCAATTCGAATCAACTGTAGCAAACAGAATGATTATTTCGGGAACAAAAGGAAGACTAAGAGAAGTGAAAATTGAGAACAACTTCTGGGCCCCATGAACTATATTCTTAAACACACCAAGGTGATTTAATAAAACTGTTAAAAGGCCAGACATGGAGCTACAGATGGACACTCAGTTACATTTGTCAGAACTTAGAGTAACCTATATTGATACAGAGCATATAATAGGAGTTGAAGAATTACAATAGCTTTCTAAGAGTCAGTCAAACTCACACTCTCCACTGTATGGCAAATCATAAAAAAATGAAACATTGTTTGTATCAATGACTATTAGTTTGTGTTGTTTCTTATGTACTTGGACGTTATGCCACATAAATAGCCATAGTCATGCAGTAACTTTTCCAGGTATTACAGTGAAAGATGACCCCCAGGCACTATTTTGGGTGTAGGTGGGCATCTGGGTAGACGCCACACTTTCCATAAGCCAGCCAAATAGCTTCCTCACATACAAATTCTACATCTACAGCGCCCATAACCACTTGGTCAAAACAGCCCGGAATACAAACTGTACATACATTATGATTGTTTGCATATTTAGAAATAGATAAAAGTAGAATACCATCTGAATTTTTCTGTCTTTCTGACGGTAGTTTGGACCAGTTTGGAGCTGCTGAAACTTTTTCAAACCTACAAAATAAGAATATAAAAGGGCTCTAGAATCCCGGACTAGTGTACATGTTAAATTTGACTTGTCCGACATGGGAGGCTAGTTGTCCGAGAAAAGAATGCGGTATGTATTAAAAGTTAATTAGTGTGCACAAAAAATTACAGGGGTGTCAAGAGCTGGGAGCCGATAAAGTAACCTAGTCATTTAAGCATTATAACCCAGTTTTTTTCTTGTATGAATGATCATAATTAATGGTATTAACCCAGCCTAAAGTTTGTTGTGATTTCCGTGCTACTTCAAGAACTGGTGGAATAAATATAAATCTACTGATTCAGTTATAGATCTTCAATTTTAATACCACAAAATAAAACACAATAATAAAACAAGTAAATAATTGGAGAAGTTGAATCATCAAAAACATGTGAAAATTACCTGTCCTTTAGAATATTAACACAATGTCAATCATCAAAACATTGAACACATGTATAAATCATGTTTCCACTTACTGTGTTTTCAATCTGTGACTGTATTCACTCTTCGTTACCTTTGTTTCATCCCCACGTCGAATATCATTGAATTTCCTGGCTTTAGTCATTAAAATACTGAAACAAATACAAATAAATGTAATTACTTGTAAGTAAGAAACAACTAGTATTGTATAAGGGGTGTCACGATATGCCTGAAGCGTACCACAATATTTTGTAACACTTTAGAGCATATTGCAATATGTTACTATTTTTCATAAAAAATTGTTCATTGGCAATAAACCTACCTACCCATGAAAATGGCCTTCACTCAAAAATATTTGAGGGGCCTGAGTGAGAATATTTTAGCAGCATATTATTTGTTATACACTAGTATGACTATAAAAAAGGAAATTAATTACCTACCCACCCACCTAAATGTTGCTGGGTAGGGTTATGCCAAAAAAAACAATTTTTAAGGATGGTCTAACAATATATATATAGCTTGTGTTATTTATAGAATTGTTTTGTAAGTTTGGAAAATTTTATCACATAATGATGATAAATGGGCCAAAATGGCTTTGAATCCTGATTACAGAACTATAGAAAATGTCAATTTATGACTTCTTTCATTTATAATTCAATCCACCAACATTAAGATTCAATGACACAAAATATGTTATATATACACTTAACGCCATTAAAACGCATATATTTTACATAGCCTTCATTTTGTTAAAAGTTTCAAAGATGTTTTATTGTTACAAATGTGTAGATCATTCATCAAAAAGGAATCAAACTATATATGTACCTTATATTCATATTTCATAATTGATTAAGTTCAGGAAATTTTGTTCGAGAATTAAAATTTAATAAGTTCTTTATAATGTCACCATGTTGACATGTACACTTTTTAAATACATGACATCCATGATATTTGTACATCAAAAAATGAATTACCTCCCTTCTTCATCATCTTCATCTTGCCAAGCTGGCTGCTTGTCATCAGAAAACTCAGTATCTCTGTTCACTATCTTTTCAAGCCTCTGTAAGTATAAACAACACATCACTCACAATTTTCATTACTGAAGCATTTTGGACGGTTGTAGAATTAATTAACAGCCACAATGATCATTTTTATACATACATAGAAATGTAAACATTGCTGGTGGGCAGAAAATCGATATCCGGTAACAGCGCCATAGTGTTTACATTTCTATAGCCGGTGCATGTGACGTCACGGCGATATCTCCTATAGAGTTGGAATTTTATGCTGGCAAAAAAACTTTGTATAGCAACATAAACGGTGCAGAAATTAATAATTTTGCAATATAACACTCAAAATACTCCAGATAAACATATTTTCATGCATATTTCATCATAATTTAGTCATAAAATGATTTTTTCCTTTCTTGTCGCTTCTTGTCGCTTCCGTACACTTCTTGTCGCTAATTAGGGAGACCATTAACAGCAACGGCTGTTGTAAACCGCAGGGCTCGCGCTGGCATTCGCCAATTGAGCCAATGGCTCAAGAAAACAAAAATTGGCTCAAGAAAAATCAAATTGGCTCAAATCGTCGAAAAGTATGACTTTCCAAATTTACCGTTGGCGAATGTTATATTCCACTCAATTTCGATGATAAATGCGGTTAAAAGCTGCTGAGACCAGTTCTCAATGTCTGTGTATAACCTCGCGTACATATTAAAGGGCCCCAATTGATATCCTGTTTATGACACGTTCGTGTATAATGACATAATTATACACATGTTTACCAAAAACAATCGGAGGTGGAGTTTGTCGCCTGTCACAAAATCTCCTTTCGACCAATCAAATCACGTCCCGCGTACCCGACACGTGATAGACCTGTGAAGCGCATAATAATAACAACACTGCAGAGAACTAAATTGGTCAAACACGAATACGCCGAAATATCGATTGATTAGACCAGTCAATGCGAATGGCAGTCGGAGTCGGACATGTCCGGTATATTTTCAGTTTGACCGATAGAATTTCTGTTATAGTCGGACAAATTGTCCGATGAAAAATTTCAGTAATCGCCGTTTATTTTCGGAAAATGGCTAAAGAAAAATCAAATAGTCGAAAAGCTGTCCGTCGAAATGTATGAATTTCTGAATTTACCGTTGGCGAATGTTTTATTCCACTAAATTTTGATGATAAATGCGGTTAAAAACGGCTGAGACCGGTTCTCAATGTCTGTGATAACCATGCAATCACTTTCGTTTTCGTGTCTAGTTTACGATAAAATCCGTACCGTACGGTCCGTAATGCCGTCCGCTCCGAATTTTACGAGGAATGAAAATTATTATGATAAATTCAGATAACTATTATTTTTGCCTGTATAAACTAATGATTTATGTCTCATACTCTGTGCTATGACTATTCACATATAATTTACATCACTGTAAGTTTAGTTTATGTTTCATTTGTGGCCTAGTTTTTATGTACAGTTGAGTGTTTTAAAAATATATTGCTTCTTGCACGTGACTGTGACTTGTGTTTGGGAGTATACATTGTCTTCTTTTTTCAATTTGATTAATGAATACTTGATAATGAGATGTATTGTTTAAACTTTAATTACAAGAATAAAATAAACAAGAAATAAAATAACAGTGCTACAGTGAATCATCCTACAAGCTCTATTAGAAATGATTTGTAGACTTAAAGCAATTACAAAGAAACACTAAAAAGGATTACAGTGAAATAACAAACTATTGGGGGGGGGTTGAGACCACAAACTCCACTACCTATTTGTCGATTGCGCGCTGTAATATAGCCCGCGAATTAAATTGGCTCAAGAAAAAAAAAAGCCAGCGCTAGCCCTGAAACCCGTCCAATCCCTACCGTATCGGCCATACAGACCGACGCAAGGTATAGATGTATAGAACATCAACATAATAGCTGTGCAACATATACGAGTCATTATATATTTTGGCAACATTTGCTGTCCTAGGACTTGCGTTCAAACACCCTTCATATAAAGCTTTAACATTTGATTTTATATGAAACTTTATGGTTTGTTGCACATTTGTAGCAGACCATTTGATATATAAAACTGTTAGAAACATAATTTTTACAAGTTTGAACATGTAAAAATGACACAATTTGACTGTCTCCAGGTCAGTTTTTGTGTATTTATGGTTATGTAATTTTTAACTGCCAAGAGTTATGTAAACAAAATTACCCTGCCAACTTTATTCTATGTTTGACTCAAATACTAATGCATAAAAAGGTACAATTATTCAATCGCTTCATCAAAAAAATGATTTCCAAAATCTGTACCCAACGTTTCAGTCTCTCATGTAACAACAAGCAATTTAGTCAAAATAATAACTGATCCCTTCATGACCTAAGCGGTATATTAACCTCCATTTCAAGAGTCATCTTTCCCAAAACATGTGTTAACAAATGGCGAATCATGTTATTAATACAGTGGAGTATTTCATAACTTGAAGGACGGTAAGTAGATGCGTAATTTGTATGTGTGTCTCTAATATAACAAGGTATATTTCTTCAATTGATTTGTGTATGATTATGGTTTATTTGACATTAAATCTGTATGTGATGAAGATTCAAAGAATATGTTATGTTTATGTTGTAGGTAGAAGCCATCGATTTTATTTTGATAAAAACAAGCGAATAATTCACTCATGTAGCATTCACTCATGTTACAGGCATTTTTGTTACAGTAAAGATGCAAAGTGCTACAGGAGAGACACTCAATGCATAAAAATAACGAGAATATAGTTGTGTTCATTAATGGTGTAATAAATTAAAACATCATATAGTCAGAACGTCAATATATAAATTAATAACCCATTTTAAAGATGAAAATGCTAACACAATGGTTTCTAGTTTCGTAGATCTAATTATTCTGTTACATGAGAGACCGTTTTTGTGACAGTAGAGACAAAACCTCAATATTATGTCAAATAAGTAGCTTTATAACTATGTGTATATGATTTTTAAGTTAAATGAGCAAAGGTTTAATTGTCATCTTGTGGGAAAACATAGTTTTATGTTATGATATACATTTTGTCATTGCACATGATAATTTATGGAAAATGAGTTACAGGAGAGACAAAATTTTGTTAAAGGAAAGATTTTCAACGACCATTTTGATATTTTCCAATGTGATAACATAGAAATTTGAACTTTTAATTATTAAGTTGTGTCCATTGCATTATAATATTATATCTTTATTAGAAATCCTCAACATGTTAGCATTATAAGAACTGGAAATGCTGTTCTGTGTTTTAACTGTTACATGAGTGAAAACATCACTTATCTGAATGGCAACACATACTTCATTTTATTCATCACCATCAAATGGTTATTGTTTTATTTAGCTGGCAGTATATTGTATTGAAATAAAACATCCATCAACACGAGTACTAAGGCCTTTTTGCCTGTTTACTATTTGCCAGTCTACTCGGGAACTAGTTACACGAGGGAACCTCAGATAAAAACAACGCATTAGAGATGTTGTCGCATAATATGGACTGTTATGATCTTTGTAGACAAATAACCCAATTACTGGTTCTATCGCACTTGTGATTAAATTCCTACACAGCCAAAAATCTAGGTGACCTATATATAACTTCTTCAATAAGTATAAACATTGCATTTTAATGCTATTATTAAACAGATCTCTAAATAGAGAAGATATGACAAAAGAACACTGGATACCCAACCACTTTGTGCCATTGTTGCTTATACTCATTGATGACACCATTAATGATACAGCTCCGCAAAATACAACGACATTTGAAACAAACGATAAAGAAATTTCAATGGTAGATGAACATGGCAAAAAAGGGATTGAATGTGATTCAAAGCAACAGCATATGAATGAAACTGAACTCAATGCTGATGCATGTGAAGAGGAGATCACAAATGCAGATGCACAAATTGCGATGAAACCAGATCAGTATGATATGAAGCTAGATGAAAATGACAATTGCGTAACGATGTATGTTCACAAGAATATGAATGGTGGATATGACATTGACCTTAATGACAGAAACACTAAAAGTTCACAAGAAAGAGTTCAGAAACATAGCACTGAAAACAATTATGACACAGTAAATGTATCAATTGGTCAAGAAGAGTCAACCAAGACTTCTATTACACCAGATTGTGCCAATACGACTGTTCAAATACAGTTGACACTGTTCCAATAGATGGCACCAGTGAGACTGTTATACTATAAAACACGAATGAAACTGTTCCAATAGAAAGCATAAATGAGAATGCTTCGATAGAAAGAACAAAGGAGACTGTTCCGAAAGAAAACTTCAATGAAACTGTTCCAGTCAAACACACACATGAGACTATAAATATAGAAGTAACGAAACTAGATGGCACCAGTGAGACTATTATAATAGAAAGCACGAATGAGACTGTACCTATAGAAAGCACAGATGAGACAGTTCCGAAAGAAAGCACAGATAAGACAGTTCCGAAAGAAAGCACAGATGAGACAGTTCCGAAAGAAAGCACAGATAAGACAGTTCCGATAGAAAGCACGAATGAGACAGTTCCGAAAAAAAGCACAGATGACACAGTTCCGATGGAAATCACAGATGAGACAGTTCCGATAGAAAGCACAGATGAGACAGTTCCGATGGAAAGCTCGAATGAGACAGTAATAATAGAAAGCAAAGATGAGACAGTTCCGATAGAAAGCACAAATGAGACGGTTCTGATAGAACAAATAAATGAAACTTTTCTCATAGAAAGCACAGATGAGACAGTTCTGATGGAAAGAACAAATGAAACTATTCCCATAGAAAGCACAGATGAGACAGTTCCGATGGAAAGCACGAATGAGACAGTTATAATAGAAAGCAAAGATGAGACAGTTCTGATAGAAAACACAGATGAGACAGATCCGATAGAAAGCACAGATGAGACAGTTCCGATGGAAAGCACAGATAAGACAGTTCTGATAGAAAGCACAAATGAGACGGTTCTGATAGTAAAAATAAATGAAACTTTTCTCATAGAAAGCACAGACGAGACAGTTCTGATGGAAAGAACAAACGAAACTGTTCCCATAGGAAGCACAGATGAGACAGTTCCGATAGAAAGCACGAATGAGACAGTTCCGAAAAAAAGCAAAGATGAGACAGTTCCGATGGAAATCACAGATGAGACAGTTCCGATAGAAAGCACAGATGTGACAGTTCCGATGGAAAGCACGAATGAGACAGTTATAATAGAAAGCAAAGATGAGACAGTTCTGATAGAAAACACAGATGAGACAGATCCGATTGAAAGTACAGATGAGACTGTTCCGATGGAAAGCACAGATAAGACAGTTCTGATAGAATGCACGAATGAGACTATACCTATAGAAGTAATGAATCTGAGTGCTCCAATAGAAAACACCAACAACACTGTTTCCAATGAGATTGTCCCAACGAATGTTCCAAATGAGTTACCTCCAACAGACGGTATCCATGAGACTACATAAACACAGAGTGTCAATGATACAATTGAACCCATTGACATCAGCAACCCTAGGATGTGCATAGGAAAATATGTAATGATTCTTTACAATAAAAGACCTTATCCAGGTATTATTGTGGACGCTCGTGGAACAAAGATTCTTGTTAGCTGTATGAAACAAACCGGGAGAAAAAACGCTAACATTTTCACTTGGCCTAGAGTAAATAAGGATCAAGATTGGTATACAATCGACAATGTTATGGGAATCATTCCTGAGCCGAAGCATGTCAAAGACAATCACTTTAAAATAAATGATACAATTTGGGACAATCTGATTTAGTGTATGAATAACTAAGACGTTGTGTCATTGTCACAATCGACAGTGTTAAGGGATACATTCATGGGCTGAAATATTTCAAAGCCAGTTATTATAAACCAAACGATACAATTTGATACATCTGAAAAGCGTTTGAACAACTAATGGTCAGTTTTTCAACTTCTGCTAAGCGTTTACATACGTAAACTCCTCGCACTTTTGTCGGTGCGAGGAAAAAACTGGCCATGTTGTCAATAAAGTGTTAATAACCAGCTTGTCAATTTATTTGTCACTACTGTAACTGAGATATGCTTATGCTCTGAAATCATTCGAATAACAGTAAAGTTAGAGGGTTTTAGTGTTTAAATAGTTGATTCATCATTATGTAATTATTTCTGTTATTTCAATATACATTGAGTTAGACAATAATGTCAAATTCTGTATGCACTCCTGCATGATGACTTTAGTGTCTTTACAGTAACTATTACCGTCCATCATGTAACGTGTTCACACTATTATAACTTCACAGAGTTAAGATGTGTTGGTTACCTAAAACAGTTTTAGTATTCTTAGTGTTAAATATGTTCCCAGTTTCGAGATTATTTGTTCTCAATCATATGTTTAATAAAAACAGTTATAGTTCAAATTTTTGTCTTGAAATGTCACTCCCATAACATAAAAGTGTCCTTCGTGTTACGTAGGTGTCCCTACTGTTACAGGGACAAACTGGTATTGATATTAGTTATATGTATACAATATTTAAAATTACATATAGTGATTCTGAAATACTAGGGTGTCCCTACTCATGATTTTTATTTAATTTTTCACGAAATGTCCCACAATTTTTTATTTAGTAAACAAGTTGGTGCTATAAAACGTATGTTTTCAAAAAGTGCAGTTCATTTGGAAAAAAATCAGGATCATTATATTTAAAGTCCATATATTTTATGATTTATATAAAGAAAAACACTTCAACTTTCATATTTATTAATGGTTGCCTGACTTATCGTATTTGAATAGAAAATATGTGTACAAATGTAAGTGTTACAGTAGGGAAAACAAGATGGTACAGTCCTTAACAGTTGATCAAATTCTACTGAAACATAGATGAATTAAACATGCAGTCGATCATTTTAAGGCAAAGTATACATCCCCACATCACACTAAAATGATGAAATTATGAAACGATGATGTTTATTTTTCAAAAAGTATTTTTTCAAATTGTTGCCAAAATATATAATGACTCATACGCTTGAATGACACTGTCATTATACAAATTGATAATTAGACAAAATATTTGATTAGTGAAAAACCCAAATATATTGCTACATTTTGAAGACTAGAATAACCTGAAATTGAAACTTTAGGTATATGGCAACACTGACATAAATGGCAAGAAGTTGTCCTCGGTGAAAATATAAAAATGAGAAGACGAGAGAACAGAAGTTTGTTGTCAATTATTATACCTGACTGGATTTCTCCAACTGTTTGATAATTTCGTTTTCTCCACCAAGAACGAGAGATTCCAGCATTTGTTCCTGATCTTCTTTCCTCTTTTTACTTCCAAGAGGAGAATCATTTTTCACAGCAGATTTTGGTTTACGTTTTATGCGCGGTTTTGTGTCACTGACAGTAACTTGTCTCGTGGATCTCCGTAACATTTTCGAATAAATCTTTATTTATTTATTTTATAAAGCATGTGTTACATTTGGAACACTTCGGTCTCTAGGATCGAAGGAGAATAGATCCGAATGATTGTCGAGTGGAAAATACAGTATCCGGGACATAAAATCCGGGATTTATTTTGTTTGTTAGCGCTTATCTCCCCTAGCGGTCTCTGTACATTTATACGGGAGACCACTGCTATAGAAATTTGTGATTTTATATGCCACACTATGAACCTGAATTCGACTCGTTTTGCTTTCTAACCCATCAATCTATGAAAGCACAAATAAAACTCCAAATAGAAGAAAGCATTATAACTGCATCAGAAACTGAAAATTAAGACTTAATGCTAGTTCATGGATGGCACATTCAAGATATGTAACATCTATATGTAATCAATCAATCTTATCAAAATGTCTTTTGTTTGTTCATAAATGTAAGTTAAGAGGTTTTTTTTGCAAATGCATTGTGATTACATTATTCTGGTTCAAAAACATGGAATGAAATACCATACATTGTTCGAACTGCAGAGAAAATTATAATTCGCTTATTCGTATAATTACTATGACTTGAATTATTCATACATACTTGTAACAGTGGCAAAAACTTGATTAGCAATATAATATGTGTGACCATATGTTTGTAAATTTATAATAGTAGCATTGAATATTCATCATGCCATAATTATGAATTTAGGAAGTTCACGCACCATCCAGGGGTGATCGGTTACTTTCTATCCATGGCTTTGTTCAACGTGATGGTAAGGAGAAGCAGGTTCCATTGGCCTTTCAGGTGCGTTCCTAGACGATTTTGATGTGTACGCCAAGTATGAGCATCGTAGGTGCGAAACGAGCAGCAACGCTGCAAGTGAGGGGCAGATGTTGGAGGGCCCCCCTCCAAAGAAAATTTCGAAAAGTAGGAGGCAAAAGGTGCGGTTTCATATATGGCATTTTGTTTGTCATTAGCATACTACTTACATGTTTATTAACAATTTTAGGAAACAAACACAATATTTGTTTAATTAACATTGAAGGGAACGTAATATAGCAAGATGAAATGTTTACTCTTTCATCGTTATACAGTCCTTCAACTAATGATTTCATGTATACATGAACTGAGCTTAGTAAAATAAACTTGTAAAATAAAAAAATATACAATTTGTTAAATGTTGAAAAATAATGAAGTTATTTAAACGTATGGTACATGTACTGTCAAATTGTAGTGTTGATCCGGTTAATCTGGCTAATCAATAGTAAAAATACAAATTTTAATACCTTCTTTTACTTGTGGATTTAGTATGTTTAACAGTATTGGTAACAAAACATACTTAACTCTGTATAAAAATGACAAATATTTATATGATTATGAAGATTATAAAAAGATTGAAATAATATATCTATTCTAAACATACAATTTCTAAATTCTTAAAGATATACAGACACATTATATTCAGGTTAAGGAATTTGTAGTCCTGATGAATTACTTTGCTTGCATATGAATGACTATATCACCTTAGTACAATGAAATCATGTTTTAAGGAACACGAAAAATCGGTCAATGGTGCTACTGGGATTCGAACCAGGGTCTACAGATTGCTGGTCCGTTATACATAGAATTACTTATAATAAAGTTAAAAAAAATCACCAGATTTATAATTTCATTACATGATAGCTAATCAACTAATATTTTTATATTTCACTATATGATGCCAATAAATAGTAATTTCAGAATTTAAATTCTATTTAATATATCTAAATCCATAAAAATCATAGAATTCTACTTTAGTCCACTGGATAGTGTGTATATACCAATCTGATTTCCAATACCCAAGTGAGTGGTTTATTTAATTATTATTGCAATCGCACCAAACTGGTATATATTTGATGTTGCATAATTTATTTTTTTGGAGAATTATTTGATATTATTACCCAACAATTTTCCCGATAGCATTTCAATCGGCCCCAATAAAAGTCCTATCGAAAATGAGGATTTCCCAGTGGCTCCGCATTTGTCTGAAAAACTTTAAATACCATATAAATGAACATAAAACGTAATAGGTACAAATCTAAATCTCAGTCACAGCGAAGGGTGCCATAGCATGTTCAAGAAAAATGTTAAGCCTAGTTCTCACTGTCCCGGTTCGAGTCCCGGTATCTCCCGGTGAAGACTAGCGGTAAACCGGAATGATCCGGGATGATCCGGGACATTTGTGCCAGAAAAATCAATTGCATTCTCATATTCCCGTCGCTGTCCTGGAGTGCTCCCGGTTTAGAAGCACGGTGTATTTACGATGTCGCGCCGGCGTGTTTCCCGGTCCATCCCGGTGTGACCCAGGTCGTGTCTTGGTGTCAGCCGATGAGACAACGATCGTGTTACGGCCCTGCCTGTCAAACCCAGTAGAACCCCGGTCATGCGCCGATGGTGGCACGGTGACACCCGGTGTCCCCCGGTAGTAACCGGATAGTACCGGTATATATAAACTGAGACAAGCGTCTGTCGAAGAAGAAGCATCTATCCGATAAGTCAGAAATGCCTAGAAACAAGAACCCTCCGCCTGTAAAAAAACATGTAAGGAAAAATGCACTTGATAGTACCATGCTTTCAGCGTCAGATGACGAATCTATTTGTGAGCCAACACATCCGACCCTGCGGGAGTCTTCACCTGAGAGCCACTCGTCACCATCACCCATTACCGCCAGTAGAGGAACCATCATCAGATGAAGAATCTGTTCTTGGGCCAACATCTCCACCCCAGAGGGAACTATCACCTGAGCGCCACTCGCCACCATCATGCACCTGTCAATATTTTGCCCGCCGCCACCCCCACGGGGCTTTAGACAGAAGACCATTCCTGACAGGCGGGAATTTTACAAACTTATTGAATCCGGGAATTTCGATGCCACAAAATAAAAAAGGGGAGTAACCGCGAAAGGCCGAAAGACGACGGCGATATTTTTATCAAAATGATATCTAGGGCTTTATTTAATATCCATCTTAGATTGACCTTAAAGGGACTCGTTCATGGATTGGCACCAAAAATGAGTTTACATAGAAAATCATCTAAAAACTCTTATTTAATGATTATTTTGCAATTCGATATCGAAATTGTAGAAGAAAGAAACAAAATAGTAAGAAAAAAATATTTCACCCATGCGGGGATTCGAACCCAGGACCTTACGTTTACTAAAGTGAGTACTTAACCGACTGAGCTAGCCAGGCAATTGACATGTTGTACTGATATCTATGTAGATAAAAATAAACTTGTACCATCATGTGATAACATCGATCGACCAATTACGATACAGAAATAAATCTCAATACCGTCATTGACGGATATAAAGTCTTCAACTACAAAGACAATATTAGGACATATATCGAATATTGTTGAAGGGTTCCAGCTTTCACAATCTTAGTTTAAATACTTCTAACGATTTGGTACACTTTATTTTTCAATTTAAAACAAAAAATCTTAAAAAGTGCAATATACAATCCATGAACAAGTCCCTTTAATCTAAGGACCAAAATCTGAGTGTTTTCATTGGCCAATTTATTATACAGGCCCATCAAAACAGGTAGAATTCACTCTTATCTTTAAGATCAATCTTAGATGTTTATTGAAACTTAAAACTTTTTTCCAGAACATATTTTAGCAATGACAAGTTATTATACCTAGGTTTCTTCTGAGGCCTGCTGCTCTTTTGTCAGCCTGACTGTGAGGGTTCGAATTTGGCAAAATCTTTCACTGTCAAAATTGTGATAGTTAAAATCGTTTCAACTAGCAAAATGTCAGACAAATTGACTAGCAAAATGTAGTAAAACATTAGGTACGGGTATTTAGTGGGACTACCACTACCATACTAAGAAGGCCCATAACCCTGGATGCATTATTTTCAGAATTATGCCCCTTTTTTACTTGAAAATACCCATTTTATAAGTTTCTTCTAAGTCTAATCATTTGAATACTATCAAAGTTATTAAACTGAAATTGATACATATATATATTCATAGGGACTTTACCTACCTTACTTCAAAGGCCCATTACTCTGGATTCATTATTTTCCTAATGATGTGCCTTTGTACTTATAATTGTTTCATTGTTTTTCTCATAGCACCTTCATTTATTGATTGATCTCTTAGATATTTAATAAGTAGGTACCTTTGGTAACCCTCTTCCTTTGGGTGTGGTTCAAGGTCACTGGGGTCAAGGTCACTTGGGCTAAACATAAGTTTTTCTCCTTTTCCTGCTAGCAGCTTTATTTATTGATTGATCTCTTAGATATTTACCCTCTCCCCTACCCCCGGGTCATTTGATGCACCAAGCAGGCTCAAGGGTGGGGATTTAGACAAAAATGGTTGTCTCTAGGGTGGGGATTTAGACTTCAAACATTTTAAGATGTCAAATTCCACTGGGTCAGCCCGCCGCTCCCCCGGGCGGGCAAAATAATGACAGGTGCATCACCGACGAAGGATCTGCCAAAAAGCGCCAGAAGATTGCGCCACTCATTTTGACAGATGAACATGTATCTTGTTTGGAGATTCGATGTTCTAATCTCTGCAGCAGTTCATAGAACATCCTAGGATCAACCTGAATGAAGTTTCGGAACGACTGCTGAACTTTAAGCCGCAGTTCCTGAAGAAGTCAGGAGTAATGCCCGAATTGAAGTCAGTCCTCTGTAACCATGGACAAACCCACTCTGTCTTTCTTTTATGTCGCCTCGTGTGTCTTCTGTTAAGTAACTGAACCCTTGCCATCGCTATGGTGCAATCTGTCTGCTGATGGGCCAACTGTAGCTGACAGTTCACCAACTCGAGTATGTTGCTGCTTGTCTGGATCATATCGTCTTACTCTCAAATTACACTGATGGGGAACCTAATTGTACACGATACTTTATACACACCGTGAATTTATCCAGGGCTAACCGTAACTACACCCTGTCTGACCGTAACTTCGCCGTCTGTTACCATCGTGGAAACGGGATAATCAAGCATAAACCGGGTCAGTCCATAATGAAACAGGGGTCTACTGGCCTCAACCGGCGGAATGCCGGCATACGCTGTTGTTATCCGTCTGCTAATCCGGCTCAGACCGTGTCAGTCCCTAACTCCACCAGTACAAAACGGGGCTTTACCGGCATACGATGGAGCTATGCCGGGTTAACTCCGGGTTCACCGTATGTCTACCATGAGTGGAGTATTCCCGACCGCCCCGGATTACTACAGACTATCACGGAAGAGCCACGGTAGAGACCCGGTCCTGCGCTGCCCGGATAACGCCGGTTCTTGATATTTCTCCCGGTGACTCCCGGTTGTGTCAAACATTTTAAAACATCCGGGGCGGTCTGCCAGATCGCGCAGGATCAACACGGTTCATCACGGATCATCCTGATTTGCTACGGTGCCACCACGGTTGTCTTCCCGGTTTGACACGGTTTCTCCCGGACCATCTTCCGGGGCGCCAATCCGGGACAGTGAGAACTAGGCTTTAATTAGAACGATATGATAGATAGAAGAGTTTGGATAGTTAACAAGAAAAGTGTAATATAAAAATAAAACAATAAGAAATTATATTGAAAATTACTTTTATCTTTGAGTCTCTTTAGTATGGCGTTCAGGTAGTTTTGGGAAGTTTCGGTTAGTTGGGCCACTTTGGGTTAGTCTAATTGTAAACAGAAAGTGGATGAGCTCGAGACGAAACATTAACAGAGATTGTGCGTGTTCGGTACGTGTCAGCTACTTTAAACTGATGTGTGAGAGACAATTCCATCATGTCCGATAATAATCTGAAACCATCCTATGGAAGTTTGGGCGCGAACGCATATCAACAGACGAAATGTATACAACCATTCGACGAAGACGAAGAATCGGCTACATCAATGTCCGACAATGACATAGATTTAGACTTGCAGTTAGATCTTACGGATTCCGCATATTACGTTGAATTAACTAATGTTCATAGTAGGTATACTTTAACACTAACTGTCCTCGTTGTTGTCAGACTCGGGAAAACTTGATGTCCTTAGGCTTAGTTACACTTTAGTTACTTTCTGTTTCTTGTTGACGACGGATTTAAAAAATAAAAATGGTTTCCTGAAATTTCGACCGAAATTTTTATAGTCAACATTCTACCATTAGCGCTAGTCTTTTTGTAGTTCAGCCTACAAGTTTATGTTGTTTCATTGTTTAAGTGACATGGAAATGTATTTGTAAATACCTACTTTTTGTCATTGGGAATATAGCTGATTAATGGCTATAAAAACAGCCTAAAAAATAGCTTATGCCATCATGGATATTTTCGGCAACAAAGTGCTCCTGATATGGTGGTACCACAATCCAGATTTAATGAAATAGGTTGGACACAAATCTTGTAGTCAGACGTATCTGTGATAAGTAAACTTGATCTCACACTTGTCCGTCCCTACATCATTACCATCATAGTGTAAGTACATGGACTTCACTGAATCGGGTACTCGTTTCCACAAGCGTATTTAGTATCATATGTTTCCTCTACAAAGAAAGTTATTCCAATCATAAACATAAAATTTGCACAGCCATGAGAATTTCAAAAATGATATTTTATACAAAAATGGCACTTGGGGTTATTAGGCCATTGTTAAAAAGTTTGCTTGGCATAACTCAACCTGAAAATGGCCCTAAAAAGGTTATTGAGGGGTCAGAGTAAGAACTTTTTGTTGGGGTAAAATGTCAAATACATCATAGTTTTCAGGATGAAATTGATCCAGATCAGTTAATCCTTTAAGAATCCAGACTTTCAGACATCTTCATCTTGTCTGTTAAGCTTAGTGATAAGAGCACTTGTGTGCCAGTCTGATTGTCACAGGTCTGAACAGGTATTTGTACATTTAAACTTGGATGAAAATATCCAAAATGGAACTGAAAATTATTGACTTGTTTAGAATGCAATCGTGCTCTGTGAAAAGTTCTTTACATGGGCTTGTTTGATCACTAATTTTTTGAATATTTGTAAAAAAACACATAGATCTACTTTTATTTATAATATGGATTAAGAACCATTATATTGATATATTATTATCCCTAATTGCCAACAGATTGTTAATTAAGCAATTTTGCAATACTGATAATTGAATAAAAGACAAATAACCATTTATTGAAAAATTGTAATAATGAAATTTACTAATCGAGTAATCCCCAATATTTCCTATACTCGATATTCCTTAGTTGCCCCATAACATGTTGTTCAAGAATTTAACAAGCTCATTTATAGTTTTATTTGGGATAATAAAAAGGAAGAAATAAAAAAAAATATTGATAAGAAATAAACTAAATGACTGACTAAATGAGTTCATACAATATATCTATTAAAATGAAAAATAAATCTAACAGAAATATCTCATATGTATTTGGGTACATACGATCCATGTTTCTGCCTCTTAACTGTAATAGTGCTCATTATTTATATTTTATACTACTTTATTACCTTCCATAACCATTTTAAAAACATATATTTCCACATAAAATGACTGTATTTGGACAAATTAGACTGTATTTGAGTAAATATAACTGTATTTGGGTATATTTGGGTAAATCGTGCCACCCTTCTAGACTTTTCCTTATTTGTAAGTTTAACTCGCAAAAAATCCCAATTCGAAGGCTATGGATCATATTCCCAAAGTAGCCAAAATAATCCCTGGGGTAAGTTAAATGTATGATACTTGTAGTGAAAATCAATTATTTGAACATTAAACTTCAGATGTGTCCAAAAGTATCTGCATGTAAATAAAATCCACGTGTCCAAAGGCATCTGCATGGAGATATAATCCATGTGTCCAAATGCGTCTCCATGGAGTAAAGGGTTTATGTATTTCTAAACAATTATTTCAGAATGTGGTGACTCTGAATCTGATGATACTCCTAGGAAGATTGCAGTAGTGGATGATTCACAAAATTTTATTGTAAGTTTGCTTGTTGTTAATATAGTCTCTATAGATACTCCGTTCTCATGCTACCACGGAACGGCTTTCATGGCACGAGATTTATTAATTAGGGCTTTTGCCAGATGTTATCATAATCCCTTGAGCAAACCTGAATCTTTTGAAGATTTATGATGAGTTGCTAACATTCTTTATACACAAAACCAGGGAAACATGATTTTCTACCCATGTTCTCCACCCCCTGTGTCCACCCTCTCTATGTCCTGTAAACATTTTTGTATTTGCTGTTGAAAAGATTGTGTGACGTCACCAAGCAGGATCCCAAGCCATGTGGTTTCTAAATTTAGAAGCTATTTTAGGAAATGAAAGTTTGGCAAGCAGTTAAGGTGAAAAATTGCAATTAAAGCAAATATCAAAATTTAGTGATACACAATAAGCAATCAATCAAGCAAGCAATGTGCCTTTGCTATATGGGTCTAACCGTCGAATAGATTTAATGGATACTATTCAAATAATGTCAAAGTGGGAAAAACTGACGGCCTACTTTAAGCTATATACACAGGGGAGTGTAACAAAACAGCTGTTTCCTGAGGAACATGTGTATGCTCATTGCTGGTTCACTGACATTGACAATTGTAAGTACAGAATTTTACAGTCACAGATTGTTCAGCATTCTTGCTGTGTTGAAATAATTTATGAAATTTGTCTGAAATTTGAGACTGTTGACTTATATGAAGTATTGGGAAATATTTACTTATTGTTTAACACTAACAGACTATCCACAGTGGACATGTTTATACTTACACCGGTACAATGGGGCGCAACTTTAACTTGTCAAGTTCCAACAGGGGGAATTCATTAACAATGACCAAATATTTCAAGTATTTGAATTTATTGGAATGAAGAGGTAATTGGACAATTTTAATTTGTTTATTTTAGGACCTCCATGATCCACATGCTACAGCAGAGTTACCAGACTATGAAAGTCCCACAGAAGACGATGACAGTCCTTTAGTGATATCAGATGATTCTGACACTGACTTTGTGAGCAAGGAAACAGAAAATTCTGACAGATTTACGAAGATAGAAAAGATTTATGTTGAGACAGACACATTTAAAGATGCAGTAAGTTATAATTGAAATGAGCGTTGCTGTGGGATTTACAACCTCTTCTGTATGTGACGTCAATTCAAAAAAACACAACATGTGATTGCACTATTTGCAAGCAGGAAACAATATTTACTTCACTATTTTTATGGTCACTTCATTTTCATATTGCCATCAGTGATTTTTGTTCAATTTTACTGCCAAATTTAGACTGTTACCCTAGCAAAAAAGCCTGCATTTTTCCCCAAAAAGTACTGACTTTTTTTACCATCCTGAAAAGAGCACTTTGAGATGAGGGAGGGAAAAGTAAAAATACATTCACCAAATCAGGAAATTAAAACATTTATAAGTAAAATAACCATGCTCTTATTTGCCCAAATTTGGGACTTACCGCGCATATTTTCCCAATTGAAAGGGCACAGACAGTAAAATTATTTTCCTAAAAAATCACTGGCCATATGGGTCAAAATAGTGCTTACTGTCAGTACATGGTGACGTCATATGTGAAGTTTTCTAGAAATGACGTCACTTAAAGAAGAGGTTAGAAATGATGCAGCTGCGCTAAGATTATTTACACACTTTCATGTGATTAATGTTGTTGTCTCAATTGTATTCATTATATACTACATAAATGTATGAGTTATTGATATAAATTTTATGTATGTAATGTATTTTAAAGTATTAGACTCTATGTTGACAATTTATATTGTCGGTGACATATAGGTCCAATGAGCTGGGTGTCTATTGCTACATAGTGTAGATTATAATATGTGTATATATATATAAATACTTTGAACACAATCATGTCACTATAATAAAGAATTTGTCTACTTATATTTATACATGTATAACTGAACCAAATAATCAAAAACAGAAGTTTCAAAATCAAACCGAGGGATGTCTGTATCATTGCAGACCTGTTCAATATCAGAACTTCCTTAACAAGCTCTACAGCAGGCAAAATATTTTCTAATTTGGATGTTTCAGTCAAGAAAACAAAAAATTGAACGAATGAAACCGTATGACATAAAGCTTAGTTATACCAAAGATAAAGGAAAGCAGCTTTTGTCTGGAAAAAGTACTGTAAAGTCTTCAACACCAAGCATGGACGGCAACAAGGTAGGATTTGTTTGTTGGATTTCTTAATTTCCTCCAAAAGAGAAAAATACTTAACTAATGACTGTATGGAATCAGTAGCATTAATTATTAGAGATGTTTATATATTTCTTAAACATAAAAACTTTTTTTCTTATAATATTCCAGGGCTCGACATTAAATTTTAAGTCCACTTGTCCAGTCGGGCATGTAGACTGGAATACTACTTGTCCTGACCAAAAATGCACTTGTCCTGACCAAAAATGCACTTGTCCTGACCAATCAACCTCCTTTTGCTTTAATTCTTAAGTATTAATGATTTGTCACAATAGTAAACGTTATAAAACACAAAGCATGTGTTGTTAACAATAATTTATTCTTAAATTTACAAAAAATGTAAATGACATGCACTGCTTTAACCTTGCTCTAATTACCAAATTATATATCGCACATGTTTTATAATCTACCTAATATTTCTTAATAAACGCCACAGGGGCATTATCATTTGAGGGGGGAGGGGTATTTAATAAAGGTAAAGAATCACTGAAAATAACTTATTTTTTAAGTCTTATATGCATATATTAGAATAAGTACCTAACCCCTTTGATCTGCTTGATGGTATTACGTCACAGAGAGCACAGTTATTATGTCACAGATAGCAGTATTGCCTGTTTACATATGCCTACGTGACCTTTGTCATTTGCCTCAGTTCACCAAGTTTTGAAGTTTTACAGTAACTGTTCAAGTACTGAAAGTTTAACATCCTATATAGTAACAGTTAATGCTTTTATTGTGTGAACATTGCTTTTTATAGTGTCATTTTGATTCTTTGACACATCTATAGGATATATGCATGATGGATATAAATGACGGATGAAAGTAAGAATTTTTCTTTTTTTTTATTCAAAATAGGTTAATAAGGGGAGGGCTTAATCAGTATGATGAAAACAAAATTTACGGCTCATTTTCTTTGACAGCGCACCTGCTTCCCCAACTTTTGGTAAACTCTAAACAAAGTGGACCAATGCAATTATATTACATGGATCGTTTTCATTTGATGTTTTAAGCATTATAGTATTTCAGATACATTTTTAGACTGCCTTTGTTTGAAATCAAGTTGTCTGTCGGGCTAGTGCCATCATATTTTACTTGTCCTGACCAAACTTTTGGTTGTCCCGACCAGTCGGACTACCGTTAATGTCAAGCCCTGCATTCTATGAAATATTAGTATTCTTATATCCGGATGTAGTACTTAAGTTTTAGCATATAACTTTATATACTTTAATATACTTATTGACCCTTGAAAACTGGTCTTATTATTGAGGTGGTCTTAATATTGAGATTGAATAAAGAGCAAAGCAGTGAAAATGGACTTGCAAATTGTGTTCTTAATTTCGAGGTGGTCTTTAAGTGAGGTTTTAATGTACTTACATGCATTTTATGCATATTTTAGTACGCTCAATTGAACATTTTTCTGCCTTTTGATGATATGTTGCTAGATATGTTGCTAGTACTGTATAACGTCACATCAGTTGTTTTTGCTTGTATATGTTATCCTGATGAAGGCATAAGCCGAAACCTTGTTACATAAATTAACAAAATATGGTTTATGTGTTGTTACTAACAAATCCATTATTTCTTTTAACATGATTTGTTATTACATCTTTATTTCAGTTTGAACGTCTTGTTATGATGTCTGCATCTGAACAAGATGTATATTCAGACCATGATATGTCCATTGATGAAGGTGTGTCTATTTTTGTTTCAGAAGAAAAAAATTCAATATACCTGTAACCTGATATGTTACCTGTTTTAAAAGCCAAATGTGTTTTTCCACAATTTTGTCATAAATATCATTTAACTGTTTTACTAGTTTTGTTTTACACAAAACACTCGATGTATAGCAATTGTATTATCTGAGAGAAGTGTGACTACAATAGATCTATAGGGAATATAATAAAAAATATCTCGTCGGAACCCAGTTGTCAAGTGCTTAAAAATCTGCTTACATTATCCTGAATTTGTACAATACTGGAAATGATTTTGATTTGAAACATTTGCTTTAACCACAGGTGATTGTCACGAGTTCTTTGCCTTTATCCCTTCTAGCGTTCTCATACTTTATCCCGTATATATATGTATACAGGGATAAAGGGAGGGAACTCTAGAAAGGATAAAGGGAGGCAATCTCCTGTGGCTTTAACTTCTTGTAAAAGGATTTCTCAGTATTGCAAGTAGGATTCATCTTAAAGATGTATCTGGTCCATCTGAACGTTAAATATTTGTATGAGCGTCTTCCAGTGTTGTACAAAATGTATTACTGATTAAAAAAATCTTGTTTTTCACAGACAAAACTGGTAAAAATCCCTACTTGTTTAAAGAAACTGGAAGTTTATTTTAATTTCAAGAAAATACTTTTTGTCGACAAATACCGGGAGAATACATTATAAGTGTATTATTTTAGAGTGTATTTTATGGATGTTTTAACTATATGAAATACAATTTTTATGTTTGTTTAGGTTAAAAATAAACCAAAAAAAGCATAATATGACTTTCTTATACTATAAGTAATTGAATGGTAGCATAATTTCTGTTATAGGAGTAGGATCATGGCTGCCTGCACCTTCCATGTTTTGTGAAGGTTGTGGAAGTGAACAAAGCTACAATAGTGTTGTACAATGTTGTGATGGTCATATATTGTGTGCACAGTGTGTGGAGAAATCTACAAAGCTGGTTCTGATTGGTGAGAAGAAAGGTTCTGTTGATTGCCCAAAAACTTTGTGTACAAGCACTTTACCTGATAGTAAGTACTGGTATTTATGATTACAGTTTCTCTTAGTTCGGCTGAGCTTTAGGCATTTTCTTTTTACATTGTATTAGGGTTCTCGGTTAGTCAGTTTTGGAGTCTTAGTTACACATTTACAAAAGATCTCAATGTGAATTCAGTCTCAAACTACAGGCTGTCAAGTAGGCCCTACTTTCCCTACTTTTTTTACGAGCTCCCTACTTTTCCCTACGTTTTCTTGAAAGCTCTACTAACCCTACTTTTTTCAAAAATATTTATTTCACCTGCATGAAGCACAGAGGTCTAATCATGCAGAATGTACAGTGTGGTGAATTTTTTACAGTTCTTGATATTCCAAAAGTAATGAATCATCCCTACTTTTAGGCAATAAAATCCCTACTTTCTCCCTACCTTTTAAAAAATAGACCTACTTAATCCCTTACTTTTTGAAAATAGGTGATCTTACAGACCGAAACTATGAAGTTATATTTTTGAATTGTAAAATTGATAGCCAAACAAAAGAGCTGGTATGTAAACTTGATTCAAATATTCAAGCTCCTTTATCAATGATGCGACTGTTAGTTGCATACATTTCATTACGTAGCATATCGAGTAATTGATTCAAGAACTTCTTTATTCTGTGAAATTCCTACTATTCTGTGTATTCCTACTATTAAGGTCGGTGGCCATCCATTTTACATTTTTCTAATCCAAGTATGAACCCTGTTGTAAGCTTATTATTGTCTGAACATATAATAAAACTTGTGCCATTTTAGTACAAACAGAATGCATTCAACTCTCATTTCACTGACATTCATTATAATGGAATTTTTTATTTATTTTTTTAAATTCAGTGTAAACGAATCTGCTTAATCAGTCATTGTTCAAATTCAATACGACAACAGAAATCGTACAAACAAACGTGGTCGTTAAAACATTAGTTTACGGTATATTTTTTCATTCAGGTGAATTAAGGAAATCATTACCCTCTATTGTGCTGGATCTACTTCAAGAAAAATGGAAGAAAGAAACAGTGGAAGCTTTAGAAAACATGAAAGATGTTGCTAAGTATGTGCAGAATTTTGTACTTTATGGATGTATGAGGCTTATCTATTAATGTCTTTCATACAGTTATGCATTAGCACTTGCAATCACTGCTAGAATTATTTCAAAAAGACTGGCTTAAGTATCGCGTTACAGTGCTTTTTTTTATCATTTTGAGAATGTGTCCAGGTACTGTGTGATTGGGCAAATTGTCACAACTGTCTAAATTAGGTAAAATTTTAGGTAACATTATTGAACAAAATATTGACTTTCTCTCAAAACAGCTTTATTTAACTATTCGCCATGATAACTTGATAATACATGTACTTTTCTTTACATTTCTTTAAATTCTGGACCATAAGATGCCTTGAAAGTTTTACAAAAACCCTTGAAAATGCTTACACTGTTACAGGCAACCAATTTAAAGGGTTATTTGTTCAACCAGAGACTTAATTTAGGGTTTCTTTCAGTTATCCCTTGTTTTACTGTGTGTCTTTACTGGTGGATCCATTAGCACTTGCACATTAGCAACAGTATTATAAACATTTTTGCACATAATGTTGACATTTCTGCACAGTATAATTATGTTATTAATCATAAATTTTGTTGTTTAAGATGTCCAAGTTGTGGGTTTTCTGCTGTTCTAGATGTTGGTATCAAAAAGTTTCCTTGTTCCATTTGCCTTAAGGTAAATACCGTACTCAATTTGTCTAGTTATACAATGTGGATGGGTTACTAAGTTTGCTTGTCTTGTACAGTATTTGTGTTTATATTTAGGTTCAATGAGCAAGGCTTATTAAGGAGAAGACTTATATAAGCTATTGGCTTTCGGTTTCAGCCTTTTTACACTAACTATTGAACTAACTGTTTTATGCAAAATGTTGTATATTGTATTGTATTATTATGTTGTTCATAGTATGTAAATAAAATATGTTTAAACTAAAAGCTTACTCAGCTGGCTATAACTATCAGAGGACAGTTATTTCTTGACTTCAGCAGATTACTGTTATTACTGGCAGAGTTATTGTCCCCCCCCCCCCTGTACAATCACAGTTGTAGCAACTCTTGAATTATTCTGTATACTTCAACTTAACGTATACAGGAAGTCATAGCAACTCTTGAATTATTCTGTATACTTCAACTTAACGTATACAGGAAGTCATAGCAACTCTTGAATTATTCTGTATACTTCAACTTAACGTATACAGGAAGTATCTTTATAAGCATTTACCGATACAAATGCTGTCTGTCTTGAACCAGTCTGAGTATTGCTGTCGGAGTAATGATATGGAACTATCTTGGGCCTCGTGTTTATATATGTATCCAAGGAATGATGGACTTATGCTTTAATTCATTGGACTGAACATTTTAAAGTTTATTGACTTTTATCCATATTTGCTTTGTTAAGGAGTCAATGTAGTCAAAGGATAGAGTGCTTGACTCCTGATCATGAGTTTGTGTCCCACCTGGCGTGAAGTTGAATTACAATAAAGTGTTTCCAAATTACTTGCCCCTCACTGCAGTGTATTCTTTTCCCACTTGGGGTGTGGATATGATGAAGCTATCCTGCTGGCTTGTGGAAGGTTGGTGGATCTACCCAGGTATGCCTAAAATAATGCTGGAATAGTCACTAACTCACCCTGACTATCAATGTGACTTCAAGCCCAATTATATGAAAAAGTGAGTTGCAATAACTTATTCTACTTTTGTTGTAAAACATAATTTTAAAGTTGTTTTGTTTTTGCAGGCATTTTGTCGATGTTGTGATAAGAGATGGGAAGAAAAATACAACCATGATTTATGCTACAGAACAAAACAGTGGACGTCCATGTATAATGGTAATGTGCTTCAAATTCCAGATCATTGGTCATATAATGCAGGCACTGAGGTAATCTATTGTTCAGCTTGTTTTGTGTCATTTACCTCTACTTAGAATTTGTTTTTCCTAACATTCAACTTGTCTTTTATTGGGGACAGCTTGTAATTTCGTATTAAGAAGTCATGTTACTATATAAAATGATGATATATATGACATATCCCAGAATATATGTATATATTATATAAAATTGAACATACTTACAGTCGGTAGTGATAACATATGGTTTACTTACTGTTTATGCACAGCATATCCCAGAATATATGTATATACTGTATTATATAAAATTGAACATACTTGCAGTCGGTAGTGATAAAATATGGTTTACTTACTGTTTATGCACAGCTTATACGTCTTTGACTAAACAGAACATAAGGACTTGACAGTTACAATAAAAGTAAGTAATTAAGAAAAGTTTACTTTAGCTTTTTGGACCCATCATACCTTCAAATGTAATGTCCACTTTCCATCAGTTATATCAATACTTTGACATACAGAGAGTGAACTTTTAAGTGATAAATTATGCTTACATTTCAGATACAGACCGTTGTTGAAGTTGATAATCAAAGTGAAGAGTTCTTCCATATAGTTCATTTAATAATGCAAAATATGTCTGTGGATGTATCAAAGGTCTACAGGATTCAGAATGTAAGATTGTGGGAAAAATATACACTGTAAGTAGAGGTTTGTTGGTTTTCAACTAGAATACATGTAAGAATTTTGGGGGAAAATTTGGTTGATTATTATTCATTTAAAAAACTTTCAATATCTCATGAAACACTGTACGGTAAAACCTCAATAATAAGACCACCATTGGGTTCCTTGAAAATTGGTATTAATATTGAGGTTGTCTTAATATTAAAATTGAATAAAGAGCAAAACAGTGAAAATGAACATGAAAATTGTCCTTAATTTTGAGGTGGTCTTATAAGTGAGGTGGTTTTTAAGTCAGGTTTTGTATAATGTTTGCTGCTATTTTCATGTTACTTTCAATTTTACGGTAGTGTGGTGTTTGGACAACAACAACATCTTAACACAATTTTACATAATAGGAAAAATATGGAAAAGACATTATATTGTCAGCATTAATTAACTTGTTCTCCACCTCTGAACCAAGTTGTCAGTTGCTTGCAGAGGAAAAGGTTAGCACTGGTAAGTTACCCGGGAGCCGTGGTAAGATCAACTGGCCTGCTTATATAACTGAATTACTGTTGAAAAACAGCATAAACCTGAAACAAACTAACGGAATCAATGTTGGTGCGCGAATTGTGTATTATTGGTGTCTATACATTTTCTTCAAGAAAGTATAAACATTTGTTATTATAGTATACCACATGTATTTTTGTAATGGTTTATGCATAGACAGGTGAAGATAAATATAGGCAATTAATCAGCTGTGAAATTATGCTAGTAGAAGTCAGGTTAACTTCTACAAGCAATAGATAGTTTCCACATCTACAATATTTACCTCCCTTGTTCTTAAACATCAGCCATTTTGGTAGCCAAAATTGATAAGCTCTCATAGTAGTTATTTCAAAATATGTGATAAGTGAGAAAAATACCAAAGAATTTGTATGTGACAACCACTTTTTCTTCAACTTACTGAGTCAACTGCCCTCATGAGCATAATGAATAAGTTATGTTTTTATATTTGATTAGTTTATCATCTTTACATTATAAACCCTATAAACTTTTTGGAAATTTGTCTATCAATATGGTCAGCAATTCAGAAAAAGGGTGATAAATATTGTAAATGTGGGAACTATCTATATTGTATCTAATATGACAGTTTGTATATCAATGTACCGTACAATTTTCATTGGTTTTTACAGCACCAAAAGTCACATGATCGATGACCTGGGAGAGTTTGGTATAAATGAACAGAGACTTTTTCATGGTACAAATTGTGATGTTGTAGAAGCAATATGTAAGGAAGGCTTTGATTGGAGACTGTGTGGTAAACATGGCATAGTGTATGGACAGGGTATGTGTATAATTGGCTTTGAGTAATGCTTTGTGCTGTCTTGTGATATCGTCGCCTTATTTCCAGAACCCTGTAACTCAATTTTTGGCGGTTTTGAGTATTTGGTATCATTGAAACTGTCTTTCCAACCTCTTTCTATCTGTGTTACCTATATTGTTCTGGAATGCACATAATTAACATTAAATGCAATTCCATAACCCCATATGTAACAAAACTACAGGAGGGTAAAAACTTTAAAGTTGTTTTTCTCAAAAAGACAAAAAAAAAAGTTATGGAGTTCTGAAAATAATGCGACAATATCTAGATACCGGTTGTTGGTTCATGAGTAGATTTATTTGTAACTTAGAAATTACTTCTTGAAAATGCGAACAACTTCGTACATCGTTAATACCTGATAGTCCTTCTCCTTCATTATGCCTCCCCCAAATGTTTGTCATTATGAGAAGTTGTGCAAAACCCGTCATTCAACCATCTAAGGTCAAGGTTGTTCAGTGTAATCAAAGGACAAATAGGCAAAATTTTGTTCTTTCAAAATCTGCTAATGGTACTTATAGGTCTGAAACATGTCAATATCAAAGTAAAAGAAGGTATTTTTTCTGAAAAGAAATGCAATTTGGGTGGTTTGAAACTGAAAAAGCCATCAGAGACCAGATATATGTAGCATGTAGCAACATTTCATTGGAACATAATTATTGTATATATTGTTTGGCCATGTGGTTATCTTTGTCTATCAGAGTATGGGATTATACTTTAACTCAGCACTCAAATCACTGATAAGTGACTCACTTAGAGTGTGAAAATGTATGATAATGTAAAATAAGTGCGGGTTACCATTGGTGACCTTTTTTCTTTGACATTTGAGTGCTATATGAGATCTGGGACTGATTAAACCAATTAATTACTACCATATCTCATAATCACAATAATGGACAAAAACGAATACTCGGCTTTCATTTGACATTTAAATGCATTTTCCACATTCAAATTCCTGCTATCAGACCAATAAGAGTAGATTCTAAACTTTGTGATATGAGTGCTGAGTGTTAGTATCTGTTATAATTCCGGGCCCAGATTTGAGTGCTGAGTGTTAGTATCTGTTATAATTCCGGGCCCAGATTTGGACGCATATGGAAGCTAAGTCTCAAAATACTTTTATTGTTTCTATGGTGTTTATTTTCTAGGATCGTATTTTGCGAAATCTGCTTCAATGTCTCATACTTATTCTTCCGGTCATGCAAGGAGGAGCAGACATGGAAAACATCGACTTGACAACCAACAGCAGTCTGGATTCGGCTTTAATGCTCCTCACAGCAATGTAGCTTCGTTAATGTGGGGCCCAGGGGTCCATTCACCGTCACCTACACTCGGCTTCGGCTCATCAAGTAGTGACGCAAATTCTGGATATTTTCGTGGACTTCGCTTTGGCGCACCAATTAGTAATTCAAATTCAGGATTAGTTGGACCTAGCCCCCCTGGACACAGTTCCGGTGTTTCAAATAGTGACGCAAACTCCGGATATTTTGGTGGACTCCGATTTGGCGCACCAAGTAGTAATACTGATTTTGGCAAGTTTGGACCTGGCATTCCATGTCCTACATTCAGCTTGGGTTCGCCAAATAGTAATACAATCTCAGGAAATATTACTAAAAATTCTGGCGCGCAAAATGTTACAGGTTTCAATTTCGGTCCACTGGATGCTTCTTCCAATACCGGAAAGTTACAATTTGGTGCTCCAATAACTACTGGTTCATCTTTTCAACAATTGACTGGAGATTCAAATGGAAATCGAAATAGTGTTGGTCAAGTTAACTTTAAAGTTCAGGATGGTGAATACTTGGTGTTTCTGGCAAGGGTCCTTGCCGGGAGATCTTGTTTAGGAAAAAGCAGCATGAGGCGTCCAGAAAGAAGTGACACTGGTGAGATAACTCATTCAGCAGTGAATGACAGAAACAATCCTACAATATATGTGGTATTTGATAGCAGCCAGTGCTATCCTGAATATTTAATTCAGTATAAATAATAATGTTATCATTACAATATTGCGTCATTTAGGAATAGGCCATCTTGGAAAAATAATGTTTGTTAGCATGCGCCCCTTCCACCATACATGTGAACCTTTTCTGAAGGCAAATCTGGAGATTGCACCTCGAAAAGCGGGAGATTGAGACTCAAAACCGGAGTCAATATCATGACTTCATCCGTATCATAAGCTGTTAATAGCAATGTTCTGTAAATTAACTCGTACTCTGGGGTTAATCCCTTCAATTGAGTCGCCAATTAACAATTTTATTGCCAATTGTCATATCTGTATACAATAGAAACGTGTGAAACTTGAATAAACAACATGACAAGCGAGGGTCGCATCGTATTTTGATCATTGTCACTAAGCGCTTGATTCTATGGTTTAGAGACTATATAGAGAGTGTTTCTGAGTGGAATCCCGATTTTACACTTTCGGATATCAGTTTGACAAGTAATTTCAGCGAACCAGTCGGGAATTAACTAAAAATTCACAGTGTTTACTTCGAAAATCAGGAGATCGCGGCTCCTGGTCGGGAGAGCGGGAGTTGGCTGTCAAAACCAGGAGTCTCCCGCAGAAATCGGAAGAAATTACATGTATGTTCCACACATTTTTTGAGAGGGTCAATAGGGGTTTGCATCTCAACTTTCCCACAATTCTTTAGGGCCGGCCCCTTCTCAATTTTTTAGTGTGCTTCATCCACACATATTTTGGAGGCGACCCCCCTCCTCACAATTTTTGGGGTGACCCCTTCCCCTCAAATTATTGAGGTGACCCCTTCCCAGAAATATTTGAGTTGACCCCTCCCCTCAGTTGAGGTGACCTTACCATGTCTTTAAAAAAGCAAAAGTGATTGCTGTGTACATTGTTGTATCATTATTTTTGTCATTTTTGGAAATATTCCAGCATCTTGAAATTCAATGTTAAATCCTCAGAAAATTCTCATGAATTTCTGTCATTTAAGACGATTTTTGTCTCGAAGTTTTTAATTATGTCGAAGTTTTTTTGAAGACCGCTTAATTAGTTTGCACCTTAAATCTGTTGTTTAACACGAAGTCAGATCGACAACTAGCGACGAATGTTTTCACACATCACTGAGATAACCGATGATTTACCTGTATTTTCGCACATTAAATTATCGATTATTTATTCATTGAAAGGATTTGTACATGTTTGCAAAATGTAAGTCTATTAATGCAAACTTGTCAAAAATTCGATCAAACCAATTAATTAGAACATGACTTCTTCAACAATTGTTTTTAAGTCTCAGAATCAGGACCCATGCTGTTGAACTTGATCGCCATCGGAGCCAATTTGCGATCAAAGTGCAAATTTTTTGAAAGATGATGATAAAATTCGATCTATTTATCCCTTCATATTACGTTGAATACCCCTCAAGCAGCATCGTAAATTTCAATACATTTACAGTACCTGTGTGTACAACTGATACTATCAGTAGGCGGAGTCTATCGCCTGTCAACTTTACCAATCAAAACATGCTAATTCTATACAGTTTGCACATGTGATAGCAGTTTCAACACGCGTCAATGTTTTATGTCATTGTTTGGTAAACAAACATAACTGTCCACAATGCATCGGCATGACTCAACTTTTTAATTTCATTAACACCAAAAAATATAAAGATATCGGCGAACCAATTGCTTGCTTCATGATTGTAGATTACTTATCGCCAATTACTTCACAGGGATTTAACTGTGTTGACCAGACTACATAGAGCTGTATAAGTACTCGTGTATATGTTTTTGTCTTCGATAACGTTATTTGGGAGTTGAAAGAGAAAGTGGTGAACAATAATTGTGTTGATCATCATCTCTATAAAACGGGAACGAAACTTCTCGTTATCGTTGACGTTCGTTTGCCAAAATGCCAGAGTCAACATATACACACGCATAAATATTATTAAACACATCGTTCTTAATGAGAAGTACGTAAAGTGCAATTTTCACAAACTTGTCTTTTTTTACGAAACACCACCAGTACGGCCTCCCGACGTTTATGTCGAATTTTCGTTAAGACAAACTATTTTCTAAGGTCCCTAAAAATTTGACATAACGAGAGTCAATCGTATGTAAACTTAACGCTTATTTAGATTTGTATCAACGTTTTGTATTTACATGTACTAGAACTCTTACAGCTATATACATATATTCTGATATTAGTTATGTAGCCATTGACCATATATCGTACATGTTCAACAGTTTTAAATATTTATTAATATTGTATGCTCATAGACTGTAAAGTCTAAAGTATTCAGATATAAACATCTAAAATATCTTTAAAAGGTAAAGTATTAATAATATAAGTTTGGTTCAAGATTCCCCTTTTGAAGTTTTCGTGTACAGTAAAACCTCTCTTAAAGACCATCTCAATTTTAAGACCACCTCAATATTAGGAATACAATTTTCAAGTCCATTTTCACTGGTTGCTCTTACTCAACCTCAATATTATGACCACCTAAATAATAAGACCAATGTTCAAGGGTCCTGTCTAGTGCCCTGCACATGTGCAGTAAAACCTCAATAGTATGACCACCCTTGGGACCCTTAAAACTGGTATCCTTATTGAGGTGGTCTTAATATTGAGGTTGCATAAAGAGCAAAACAGTGAAAATTGACTTGAAAATTGTATTCCTAATATTGAGGTGGTCCTAATACATGTATTGCGGTGGTCTTTGAGTGAGGGTTCTAGTGTTCTTGTTTACATTTTTCATTGTGCTGTGATTATAAAGGATAGGCTCGAGGGGCTGTATACTGATACTTAAACCCTCTGACCCACTTTTGTTGTTGTTCACTATTCCTCAGATGTTTCCATATCTAAACGGGGAGAGTTTAACAACATAGCAACCCCTAATAAACAAATTTTCCATCAGAAAACACCAAAAATATCATGGGTGGTTGGATTAAATTAATTATTTTGCTTACGTATCCTATAAGTATTATGATTAAATTTTGGTATTTAAGAATCGCAATAAATTATCTTTTATATGATATGATTTTTAAATACAATGAAAAAAGTTTAAATGCTTTGGAACTTGTTAAAGACATTAGCAGAAACCTTTTTAGGACTTCCAGTATTGAAGCATTATTTTTTCTTCTAGTTAATTGTCACATCTATGTGTGAAATCTATGTTCCATACAGTCGATTGATCTGTAGACTATATTCCATGTTTACCAATGTGCTATTATAATTAGGTCGAAGGTTCGAATTCCGGTAGGGGTCTGTTCTGATATGGCCTGTTGTTGAGGCGTCAGCGAGTTAAACAATGGTTACCATGCGCCTACCTGCCGCCTGGTGCCTGGCATTAAATGATATGAATCGGGAAGTAAATATGCTCAGAAAGTAGGTGTCTCATAATTCAGAATTGGATGGCCCTTTAAGTAGGAATGACACTATAATAAATAAATACTTTTTTCCATGTTCACCAATGTGCTATTATAACTATTATTCTACTGCAAACAAAGTTTGAAGGTGTATGCCAGAGTCACTGGGTTGGATTGTCTTCTGTAAACAAAGACTTGTGGAGCAAACTACCTTTACAGTGTTTGGAGGATTTTCATGAAACTTCACACAAATAATCTACATGATGAGTTGTAGTGCATGACATGATCTTCTTTCGATCGCCCTATAGCCATCATTGATTTTCTAAAAAATACATCTGACCAAGCAGTATTGCAGGGGCATAAATCACCTTCAGTGATAGCTCTAGTTTATCTAGCATTTCTTTTTGTTGATGAAGATTTAAGAATGGGTGGGTAAAAGATAGATTTGTTTTGTACTTGTTTTGTGATCGGATGTTGTACAAAGAAAGATTTTTCACTCGGGGAGAGTTGTATAAAGGTATATCCTACGTATGAAGTTATTTCTGTTGTGTTTTAAATTTATTGTTCAGTTTTTTTGTTCATATTGTTTTGCACCAGATGCAAGGATGTGTGAAACACAAACTGTTGTACTATGTAGCAAGGTTTTCTTGCAACCTTTGCAATCCTAAAATCTTGAATTATTGCTAGTACATGTACTGCTAAGTAAGTTTTCATAACTTATTTCTCGATCGATGTAATTAATATGTTTAAACTAAGATATAATATAGTACCAAAATTGTTATTGATAAATATATTTTATTGTCTTTTATATCAAGTCATTGAATTATATTAAATGAAATATTTCAGATTATTAATTGTTTCAACTGAAATTGCTCAATAAAAGAAATAATGTCCATCTGTATTGGCTTATTTTTTGTTGTAACCATGTGGCATATACATACAGACCATTTGACATACTAACTCAGCTAAACATGTCACATATTAACAATGACCATGTCACATATACAAAATAACCATGTCACATATTAACAATGACCATGTCACATATACACAATGACCATGTCACATATTAACAATGTCCATGTCACATATTAACAATGACCATGTCACATATACACAATGACCATGTCACATAAACACAATGACCATGTCACATATACACAATAACCATGTCACATAAACACAATGTACATGTCACATCTACACAATAACCATGTCACAGATACACAATGACCATGTCACATAAACACAATGTCCATGTCACATAAACACAATAACCATGTCATATAAACACAATGTCCATGTCACATATACTCAATGACCATGTCACATATACATACTGTCCGTGTCATATATACACACTGACTATGTCACATAAACACAATGTCACATATGCACAATAACCATGTCATATATACACAATGTCCATGTCACATATACACAATAACCATGTCACATATACACAATGACCATGTCACATATACACAATGACCATATCACATCTACACGATGACCATGTCGCATTTACACAATGACCATGTCACATATACACACTGACCATATCACATCTACACAATGACCATGTCACATCTACACAATGACCATGTCACATATACACAATAACCATGTCACATCTACACAATGACCATATCACATCTACACAATGACCATGTCACATCTACAAAATGACCATGTCACATCTACACAATGACCATGTCACATATACATAATAACCATATCACATCTACACAATGACAATGTCATATATACACAATAACCATGTCACATCTACACAATGACCATATCACAACTACACAATGACCATGTCACATCTACACAATGTACATGTCACATCTACACAATGACCATGTCACATCTACACAATGACCATGTCACATCTACACAATAACCATGTCACATCTACACAATGACCATGTCACATCTACACAATGACCATGTCACATCTACACAATGACCATGTCACATATACACAATTACGTTACGGCTATCAGTGGCGAACGTTTTGTTATGTATCCCTTGTCCACCGTATCACATTGACTGTACACGGGAACCAAATTACGTTACGAAACGATAGGTCTGATAGCCGTAACTGAACGCAGGGCTGAACACATGTCGTACCACATAACGCTGGTTGACAGAATCAAAGAAATACGGTTCACATGTATTAAATTTACATACACAAAACTCATAATAATTATTCAATTGTGTAACTAACATAACCATCTGTCTATACACTTGGCTTTCTAATACTTTCAAATAATTTCTAATGGACGCTTGCAACAGTTTAATCTAACTTAATGCAAGTCCATTATGACCAAGCATTCATGTGATCCAATATCTTTGTCTTTTCTTAAACTCACCAATTTACTAAGATGTATAGCCGTGCAAGTCAGAACCTATTGTTTTTTAAAAACAATTTCTCTTATCTTATTAATTATATATTGTTTCTAAGCACATATGAGATCTGAATCATTTAAGTCTTCAGAAATTTGCAATACAGTTCACATATCTCTTTAGTTAAAATTTAGCCATTTGCATGATTTATTTCTTAAATTGGATAACAAACTATATTTGATCCTGATCATGATCCAGTCAATTATTTCTTTGTGAACACAGGGCCTGGATTTTTCGGCACAGTCGTAGTAACATGGTTTTGCTATTTGAATATCAGTGTTGTGTAAACCAATCAAATCTTATAACCATTTAGCCAATTTCTCTTCAACCAAACCAAACATCGCTTTTAACCTTGACGAGGATTGATTAACCTTTCGATAATGAGTACGTTACCTTACCGAAATCCACTGAATTTCGGTGATTTTACCGAAATCCATTTTGAATCTGGAGTGACCAGCATCGTGACATCTCGGTATGTTTTATGTTGCCCAACAAATATTAACCTTCAAATTGCGCCGACCATCTTTTTCAAGATATTTCTTGTTTAAAATAGGCTAGGTCGTGAACCCATGTCCTCCGGCTTGAGAGTTTTCGGCACCTGTTCTAACGCAGACACGGTCCTCGAAAACAATTGAAAAGTATAGTTCTCCTTTTTAGATTTCTGTGACGTAAAGTGCTTGATCATTGTGAATGGGTAATATCTGTGTTTTAACTGTACTTAATATACTGGAAAACTGCCGAGCTTCAGACGAATCGATCAAAAGTAAATCACGTTTAATTCATACATGTTCAAGTAGAGACGAAGTTCATTTATGGCATTATTGTCTTTCAGTTTTTATTATTTACCTATCGACATTACGTTTTCCATATTTATCTACAATAATTGAAAATTAATTTGGTACGGCGCGTTTAATGCGCATATTACACCCAAAGATGGTAATCTGTCAACACTTGAAGTTAATGATTGTTCTTTCAAAATATATCTCACGCTGCAGGTGTTAATATTTCAAGTAGCTTTTATTATTCGCTGAAGTTGGATATGCTCTTCGCATATTTGCCAAAAACTTATCTGACTGAAGTACCATGTTCCAATAAATTATGTGTAAATAGTAGGCAATGAAATGATACACCTTGTATGACCAAAGCTATTACTATTATTACTACACTTGACGATGGGTTGTGTATTACCCGTTATTTTACCGCTCCCGATTCATCTACAACATCCGTGTCTCCTTTGGGGATGAAAGCCAAAATAAACTATCTGCATTTTTTATTTATATGAAGATAGCCTAGTTTCGCTTTCAAACTATGGAATTGATGTCTGTGATAAGGATATGTAGAAAAAATGTCAACTTTAGTGATACAAATTATGTGTTTAATTTAATATCGTTCAACCTCGTGATATCGCCAAAGGGATTTGTTTCCTCATCGTCCCTGCAAGATGGTCGGATACTGGCAGGACCGATCAGCGACAAATACTCGACCAAGCACCTGCTCAAACCCTCGTCGTCCCTGCAAGATGGTCGGATACTGGCAGGACCGATCAGCGACAAATACTCGACCAAGCACCTGCTCAAACCCTCATCGTCTCTGCAAGATGGTCGGATACTGGCAGGACCGATCAGCGACAAATACTCGACCAAGCACCTGCTCAAACCCTCGTCGTCCCTGCAAGATGGTCGGATACTGGCAGGACCAATCAGCGACAAATACTCGACCAAGCACCTGCTCAAACCCTCATCGTCTCTGCAAGATGGTCGGATACTGGCAGGACCGGTCAGCGACAAATACTCGACCAAGCACTTGCTCAAACCCTCATCGTCTCTGCAAGATGGTCGGATACTGGCAGGACCGATCAGCGACAAATACTCGACCAAGCACCTGCTCAAACCCTCATCGTCTCTGCAAGATGGTCGGATACTGGCAGGACCGATCAGCGACAAATGCTCGACCAAGCATCTGCTCAAACCCTCGTCGTCCCTGCACGATGGTCGGATACTGGCAGGACCGATCAGCGACAAATACTCGACCAAGCACCTGCTCAAACCCTCATCGTCTCTGCAAGATGGTCGGATACTGGCAGGACCAATCAGCGACAAATACTCGACCAAGCACCTGCTCAAACCCTCATCGTCTCTGCAAGATGGTCGGATACTGGCAGGACCGATCAGCGACAAATACTCGACCAAGCACCTGCTCAAACCCTCGTCGTCCCTGCAAGATGGTCGGATACTGGCAGGACCAATCAGCGACAAATACTCGACCAAGCACCTGCTCAAACCCTCATCGTCTCTGCAAGATGGTCGGATACTGGCAGGACCAATCAGCGACAAATACTCGACCAAGCACCTGCTCAAACCCTCATCGTCTCTGCAAGATGGTCGGATACTGGCAGGACCGATCAGCGACAAATACTCGACCAAGCACCTGCTCAAACCCTCATCGTCTCTGCAAGATGGTCGGATACTGGCAGGACCGATCAGCGACAAATACTCGACCAAGCACCTGCTCAAACCCTCATCGTCTCTGCAAGATGGTCGGATACTGGCAGGACCGATCAGCGACAAATACTCGACCAAGCACCTGCTCAAACCCTCATCGTCTCTGCAAGATGGTCGGATACTGGCAGGACCGATCAGCGACAAATACTCGACCAAGCACCTGCTCAAACCCTCATCGTCTCTGCAAGATGGTCGGATACTGGCAGGACCGATCAGCGACAAATACTCGACCAAGCACCTGCTCAAACCCTCATCGTCTCTGCAAGATGGTCGGATACTGGCAGGACCAATCAGCGACAAATACTCGACCAAGCACCTGCTCAAACCCTCATCGCTTGATTGTATGTAATTGCAACACGATTGTGGAAAAAAATTAAAAACTGATCAATTTGTAATCGCTTTAGATTGTTGTTATTTTACGTACACGCTATTATCATATTGCTCCCGTGAATAGTTTTTCTTGAAATAAAGGTACAGTAAAACCTCACCTAACGACCACCTCGATAATTAGACCACCTCAATAATAAGACCACCTCAATAATAAGACCACCTCAATAATACGACCACCTCAATAATACGACCACCTCAAAATTAAGAACACAATTTTCAAGTCCATTTTCATTGTTTTGCTCTTTATTCAACCTCAATATAAAGACAACCTCAATCAGAAGACCATTTTTCAAGGGTCCCAAAGTACGCGTTAACGATAACACTTGGGACTCATAATTATGTTTGAATTTGCGGTTTATTTTGAATAACGAATGTCGTCATAAAGTAAATGTTTAAAAATCAAACGCAATGTGTTTTTTGTCGAGTATTACAAGCAAGAATGACGAACATGTCACGGACAAGGTACATGTGTTAAGGTTGTAGATTAGTTCAACATCTTCGGAGCTTAGAACACGAAAACGTCCATCACAAATACTGAATAGAACTACGTTTATACAAATGTTCATTAATTATAGTGTCACCCCTACTTAAACGGCCAGCCTATTCTGACTTATGAGACACCCACTTTCTGAGCACATTTACTTCCCGATTCCTATCATTTAATGCCAGGCACCAGGCAGGTAGGCACATGGTAACCATAATTAAACTAGCTGGCGGCTCACCAACCGGTCATATCAGAACGGACCCGTACAGGGATTTGAACCTTCAACCTCCCGCACCCAAGGCGGATGCCTTAACCAATCGACCACGGGAGACCGTATACACATGTATATGTAAATTTAAAAAAAAAACACAAAACGGTTTACTTATCAACATAAAGAAATGTGACAAAAACTAAAATATACCCTAATATTTTCTTCCTGTATCGGTTTAATTATACCACATGTACATGAACATGTTATACAGTGCAAACTAGAAGGAAACCGATAGGTAAAATCTCAAACTTTAAGTTATAAATCAAGAAAGATTGTCGTCCGCTGAATTGTGAGATTAAGCAATATGTAAATAACTGTTCATCTAAGGCTGGCAAAATAGACAGTCAGGGTTGCTGGTTATACACTTGTTGTTCCGTCTTATATTAGTATTACTTTCTCAGATTCTCAGGGTCCAGAAGATGTAGCATTTAGACGAAGATTTGATGCGGCGCAGAAAGTGTGGCGTTTTCAGGACATGTTTTACTAACATTTTGCTGCAGCGACGTGCAGTACATTAGCATGTATACCACTAATAGCCTTTCATAGTATTGCATATTTTTTAGCGAACCATTCTGCTTACGTGGACAAGTGAACAAAAACGAATAATTACTGCATTAAAATCGTCAATACTCTCTCTAGAGAAACAATGTTTTAGAAGTACGAATATCAACATATTAAAACTACTTCTCTGAATGCGCCGTATGGACTAATATTGTTAGTCCGGAAGTGATCGTTTCCTCTTACGGTAAATTACGGTATCAACTTGTAGATTAACTTACAACAAATATAAAATATTGTATTTGGATGATGTTTGTCTTCATATTTATTGAAACCTTACATACAGCTTGTGGTGTGTTGTATTGTGACTGTATAGGGTAGTGGGATATTGTTTCTATGTATGTACTAGTAACATAGGTTTTGTTTTTTATGTACACATGTTTAATTGAATTGTATGTAAACTATTGATAGTTCTCCCCAATAGAGGTAACAAAGAATCTATCTATCAATCTATGTTGCTTGAAACAGAATATTGGCGCCGAATCATACTTATCATGCATAAACGCGGGATTGACAATATTATCTTTATTTTCCTTTAGTTATTTGTAATAAATAATCGCTTAAAATCCATGTCATATATACACATATCTAAATGCACTTGTTTTGTATAACTAACCACATATATTGAATGTATCTATTTTATAGCATTGGAGAATAATACATAAATATTTAACTGAGTATGTACATTAATATAAAAATGCAATGTTGATATTTGTGTAATTTCGTAAACATGTCGTCGCCTTATTTCCAGAACTCCGGTAACTCAATGTGTTGAGTATTTAGTATCGTTGAAACCGCCTTTTCAAGCTCATTCTATCTGTACTACCTATATTGTTCTGGAATGCACATATTAAACTTAAATAAAATGCAATTTCCTAACCCCGTATGTAACAATTATCGCAAGAGGGTAAAACTTCAAAATTGCTTTTCTCAAAAAGACGAAAAACACGTTATGGGGTTCTGGAAATAATGCGTCGATATTAAACCACGGACACAAAAAATATTTTGCAAGTTTTGACTCTAAATTTTGCAACCTCTCTCGAGTCTAGCATTGTGTGGCAACGTTGATCCACGTGTATCATGCATTTGTTAGCTCCTTGAAGTGGTCGAATCTCGGTGACTACTCAGTATAGAATTCAATTTATAAATATTATTCTGATTGTATTTATTTGACAAATATTTGCCCAACATGTATTATGCGATAGTTTGGTTAATTATTTATATATATATTCTTTATTTATGTCATTGTACATCGTCTGAAATGTCTACATTTACACTGTTGTTAGCCAATCAAGATGTCGGGGACAAACTTATATTGTACATTTGAAACGTTTTTTTTAGTTTTACGCTCGTATATTGTAAACTACGTTATATTCTACCTCCAAGACATAGATCAGATTTCAATAAGATAGATTTAGTATTCCGTCAATCACAATTAAAACGGGTAGATATGAAAATTAAAAGTGTCTAAGTAAATTGAGTCTGAAATTACGGACAACCCGTAGTGACATCATAACCATTTCATATCATCGTGTTCTCAACAATATTTGTGATTTTTGGTTGTAAAATCGAAAATGGTAAAGAAAGAAGTCTTCTCTGCTCTTTTACAAGTATCGAATGCTTGTAAAAAAATATTATTACTGTGTTAATGAGGTCGACACTTTGCCGCGTACATTTTCCTGATGCACATTTATGGTATTACGGTCGACCCGGTATATCCACCCCAGACCATAAAGGGACTTTTTGAAGCCGAAGGGGGGAATTTTCCTGCCATTAGAACAGTAGAACAGTATAGGCCAAACAGACAATTGAATAAATGTTTTGTTTCATTGCAACTTATTGCAATATACTCGCATCCTCTCAGACAGAGGGTTTTATCTCTCGACTCTGACTTTTAATGCATTGTAAGTTTACTGTAGCATACTCGCATCTCTAATGGAAATGTATTTAACATCAATGTTTTCAAACAACGTATTAGCAACTGTCTCTGAGTCTCTTAACTGTGTGAATAATGCTTTTAACTTTTCTCACGTAAATGGAGTTATTTATGTGTTTTTTTATGATTATATTCAAAGTGCCAATGTCTCTAATAATTCTATATTGAATGGTTGTGCACATTTTAAAAAATATTTTGATATATGAATATAATGTTCTATGTATGTACATAAATGAGACAGAAATAAAGACATGTATGTATTCATCTACCGAAATGGGATTCAATCAGTTTAATGATAAGGTTATAACTTAATTTAGTTTTTTAAGTCGAGAAGAAACTAGAATTTGTGTCAAGACTGGCATGATATTGCCAATGTTCTTATAACAAAAACTTGATTTCTGTACAGGCAGGCAATTGAAAATTAGTTCATCTGGAGTGATAATCGATTTCTGAAAAATAATGTTTAAATTGTGAATAAGTACCTGTTTTTCAAGATCAGATGTTTAACAATTTGTAGTCATTAGTGTTTACATGTATTATATTTTTGAATTAAAGATTAACAGCTGCTCCTTATGTATGTGTGTTTCTTTGGGGTGGGGTTTGTTTTCACAGGCGTATGTAGGGCCGTCCTTAAACAGTGTTTGTTTGTAGTTGCGCGACCGACTCATGAAAAATGCCGCGATTCAATTTATTTGTTCAGGTTCATCGATGAAAAGAATTGTTTCTGTCTTTTAGTCATTACAGTACTAAACTAAATAACTACCTACCTACATACCCACTGTTAAAATTCCGTGTCGCATAGCCGCAAACAAATTTTTTTAAGAATGACCTAAGATAGTTATTTTAGTGTGTTGGTATTGTCCGTGAATCTTTAAGTGTTATTGTATCTTGAGTGGCAATGTATACTTATCAGTGTTGAAGATGTATATGATATGAATAATAATGATACTAAATTAAATAAACAAAATCATATTTGTTGAAGGATGTTCACTTAAATGATTCCACTTGAGGGTAAACGAATCTTTACCATCTTGTTCAAATACATTTCTTTTTTCGGTCCTTTCTTTACATTTAGTATATGTTCAAACTTCCAAATTTACAACGAATGAGTTTGAACATGTAAACTAATTCATTTTTGTTACTGCATGGTCGCAGTTTTCATCTGATCTTGTGTGTCGCTAGTATGTGTTCATTTAAAAAAAATGTAAATATGTTCTGGTAGATTGTACCTGTAAATGTTTTGTCATCTGTGTAAAAATTCCAGAGAAAACTATTCTGTTATAAGTCAATACTTAGCACAAGTTTCTAAGACACATTTCGGACAACAATTGAAAATGTTATTCAGAAATAGATGTAATTTGGAAAAAACGCTAATTTTTATATTGGAATATTCCATAATTTTAATTGTTATTTTTACTTCCGGACGTTTGACTAATACAATGACTTGTTTCCCCCCCCCCCCCCGAAATATAAGTGAATAAAGTTCCTGCTAAATACTCTACGATAGTGTTTGTGAAGAAACGTGTGCTATATAATATAGTATGAATTTCAACATACCATATTTAATATTGAGCGTTTGGTGCATACTATTGTAATTCAGTATTCGGTAAGGATACGGTTACAGCAATTTTGCACCAAACGCTCCTATTAGTGTACAGTAAAACCTCACTTAAAGACTACCTCAATAATAAAACCACCCCAAAAGTAAGAAGACATTTTTCAAGTTCATTTTCACCGTTTTGGTTTTTATTCGACCTCAATATTAAGACCACCTCTATAAGAACACCAGTTTTCTAGGGTCCCAACTGTGGTCTTGTTAATGAGTTTTAACTGTATATGTGTTTAATACTGGCAGTTTCGAAGAACCTACTGAACATAGAATTAATTTCGAATTTTTGTAAATACGACAAACGATAAATAAGCAAGAAACCACAACACAAACATTTGCATACACATATTTACTTTCTTCAATAACTTTAACAGACAATTATCTCAATTTTATATACACATAAATGTCATATATTTAAGATGAATGCAATAAAATATACAATAAATGTTGTGAAGAAGTAACAGCATTTTATAATTATTTTAACATTATAAAAACAATTGTGATATTTTATGAATTTTCTTGGATATAAATGCGACATTTATATTGTTTAAGTGATAATAATTACATATATTTGAATAAATGCAGTAAAATTATAAAATCAAGTTTGTTTTTAAACATCAACATATAATAATGAGTCAAATATATTACTGTCATCCTTGTAACCTAACACTATATTAACTCCATGCTTCCTGTAGTTTACAACAAATGACATACACATACACACAATCAGTACAAATATTATCAAGCATATTTTGTCCACCATTGATGTATGTACATTGCTAACATTGCTGCTCCTATAATCAAACACACCAGGCGCGCGCGCGTTAAAGTTATCATCACTAACACGGATATCACTAGTTCTATCGTCAGCCTCGATGGCATCATACATCGCACACACAACGTTAACTAGTTCACAATTCTTCCATTTCCATATCACTAGCCTTCAACTTGTTGTTTCTAGATCTATTCCGTTTGTTAGCAAACCACTTTCTTATTTGTTCAACAGATACCCCTCCTTCCGAGGCCATAGACTGAGTTATTTCCCTTGATGGATAAGGGTTTTCAAGATTCTCTTCATACCAAGTTTGCATCACTTTTACCGCGTGTTTCGGCAGCAGACGAGATTTTTTATCACTACTTAAAGCGCGTTTAATTCCTTTACATTTCCTATCTTCAACACCAGACAATTTTCCTTCCACACACTCTAACAGAGAAAGTAACCTCCGGTTATAGTACGCGTGAATAGAATCCGAACTTTTCTTGTCATACGCCATCTGACACAAAACATTATGTCGCTCTAAGTCAATCACTGTCGTCTGCGACTGATAATAATGTTCAATGTTCGAAGCGTTCTCTATATCAACAGCACGTAATGAATAAAGTCTATGCATAACGTCCTTTTCTCTCATTGCAATTTTCATTTCTTCACATTGTTCATCCACTACTGAATGTACCGGTAAATTAGAATTGTACACGTTTGTGTCATTTGAAGCATGTTTCACATTTTCAAACACAGGCGACCCAGTCTGACTCTGGCGGGAAAGTTCAACACATGGCGAAAAAGCCGAATTCCGGTCTTGCACGAAATTAGCTAACGGACTTCCGTATCCAGAATCATTCATACACGAAGAATAAAATCCAGCAGTGTCATATCCAACAAATGAATGGGAATATTTAGACGGAACAGGTTCATATCTGACATCACTATGAGATGACGTCATTTCCGCTTCTGCGAAGTGTCGTCTGTTTTCAGCTTCAAATTCACACTGATACTTGGGTTTCGTTGGCGTCCCATTCTCCATACCATAGTTAGTAGCATACTGCACCCGAGAACAAGCGTTGGGGTAAGCGTTATTGTCTGACTGGTAGTGCGCCATCGGCGTTCCATACATGGTTGAAAATTCTGATACGTTTTTAGTAGCGACGTTAAGTTGACACTGAATAGTTACGTCCAATACATTTGATTGTTCATAACAAGCTCGCTGTTGCCACATGTTTATCCAACAACATTAACAACAAATTCAAATGATGAGACAAGTTACGAAGCACAAATGTTTACAAATAAGTCCATTGGCTTAGTACACAACTTATAACTTAAAGTTTCGATCATGTGCAATACAGTTTTACAGCAATTGAAATTTGACGCAATACAAACACTCTTGATTTTAGAAATACTTGAAAAATGGTTTCAATGCAGTTTAAATTGAATACGAAGCCAACGAGAATCACAATTCTTAAATTTCATTGGGTTGAAAAGTGGGCGGAGTCAACTAATAATCCAATTGGAGGAATCGCAAGTTTGTGCAAACAGTTCATTATTAGGTAATTGATTCTTATGGGACTCGCTGAACCAAACTGACAATTATATCAGTTTTATGAAAAGAAAGTTTGAAATCTACACTTATTTTATCGGCGTTCTTTGATTAGTGATTAGTGATCTTAATTAAATTTTATTTGAAGTTTGACGACTTTGTTACACCTCCGCCAACACTCTCAATTAATTGCTTAATTAAGAAATCATCGGCAATCAGTTGGAATTAGGATTTTTTGCAATTGAATAATGATTTACAGTTTATTAGCGGAAAGCCACAATGACTTAATTTTATTTAATAAGTTCTCACTTACTGTTATGAGAAATGAATCCAGCGAATTTAGCAAAATATCAATTTTTAACGAATGCTGTTTTATAAGTACTGCAATTCATTAAAGAAATCGAAAAAACAAGTGATACTTGAATAACGAAAAAGCGACGTAACAAAATGATCACCTTTTCAATGTTTTATCGGAAATGATTTTATTATATTATTATTTAATCAATTTAGTATTTACTAAATAGCTGTCTATAGGACAAATGCAATTCAAAATCACGCATTGTGAATGTTAATGAAGCTGTAATGTAATATAAGACTGGCCATCACTATTTTAGAGACAATAATTCAGTACAGTACTGTTATTACACAGACAATCCATATCAAACTTCCATTTACTTTATGTAATGACATGACCAGATTTTACTACAAAAGTACCAAAAAGCCCTCGTTCCCGTCAATTTATTTCAATCTGCAAACAAAATGACGCGTTTATTTAAATTTGTACACATTGTATAAACTTTCTAATTGAGTAATTTGTTATATTTTATCTTTTTGGCCCTTTTTCACTTTACCGAAAATTGTCGAAGATGTCCGATTAAATATAATCGTGTACACTCGGCACTCTGTGTAGCAGCATCCTACTTTGCCAGAAGTAATCCTACCAATACACTATAATACCAATGGGTCTTGAATTCATGTAGTAATACATGTAAATAGCGTTTGCTAATATTTGCCAATGGATTCTGTTTGCAATAACTTAATAAAATACCTTTAACAGAATCCTACCGGACACACGGACTTGTCACTTGAACTGTGTTTCCACATTGTCCCTCACACCACATACCTTATCCAGTTTCTTCATAAAATATTTTTACTTAAAATCATCACATTATTTCTAGAAAATAACTTAAAAGTTTTATCCTCCTGTAGTTTTGTTACATACGGGGTTTTGTAATTGCATTTTATTTAAGTTATGTGCATACCAGAAAATATTGGTAGTACATATAGAAAGAGCTTGGAAAGACGGTTTCAACGATACCAAATACTCGAAACCGCTAAAAAACTGAGTTACGGGGTTCTGGAAATAAAGCGACGTAATAAGTGGTATTCATCTGGCATTATATCCCCGTAAATCATTTTTTGGCGGTTTTACGTATTTGGTATCGCCTTTCCGAGCTCTTTCTATCTGTACTATCTGGAATGCACATGTTGTTTTTCTCAAAAGGACGAAATACAAGTTATGTTTGTTATGGAAATCATGCGACGATATCTGCATATGTGTGCCTTGTCTGTTTGATTTCAAGTCTTTTATTGTTACAAGAACCAAATAGCAAAATCTTCCTAGCCATATAGCCCTCTCCAGCTGTACCCCAACTGTAATAATGTGCAATTAAATTATGAAGTTCCACTCCTTTCGTATGTATAATTATTATGTACAAGTTTCACGGTTATTTCAAGCTTTCTTGAGGGCCATAAGGCCCATGGGGGTAACATTACATAATATGGCAATCAGTTTATCAACTACAATACGGAGAAGGTTATACTGACACACTATAATCAAGCTAATAAAGCGAATACACGAATGTGGCATGCAGTCTCTGAGATTTTTGGCCAAAATGCACCGAGCCTCGTTTCTGAGAAAAACGCAATAAAGATGACGTCATGTATTCACATTAAGATGTAACAGCTAATTAAAACATTTCATTAAAATATCAATGATTCAGCGGCTAGCAGAATCAAAACAGTTATCAGTAAACATGGCCCATTTTCTTAAGGAAAAGAATAATAAACATTTGTAAAATATTATTGTATGCAACATAATTGCTGTATTAAATTTGTGAAACTGAGAATTTTTTGTTGTCCTGATAACCCTATTTAAAGTGCTGTAATTCCCTAATAAAAATCGTTGTTTTGTAGTGTCCTACAAATATTCCTGCATTCAGAAATATTATAAACACAATTTCGCCCAGGTATGTCATTTGTACTGTATATTATATGTAGATTGTCCAAAAAGCAAGACCAAAATGAGCGGTAACCATGAATATGCAGTTTTCAGTTCATGGGGAAACTACTAAAATGTTAAAATCCTTATTAAGGCCTACGTTCCTCAAAAAAAAATTTATTTACAGTAAAGTACATAAGAGCACTCAGCCAATTGATCCAATTTCCTATGGAAAGAATTAACAAATGTAAGAGAGAAATGTACTTTTAGTCAGAGCTTATATTTCCAACATAGCAAAGGTTGAAGATCAGGTGACGACGATGAAATATTAACATCCATCCATGTTACTGTTTTAGATTTTCTGATCGAATTTATGTAAAGAATGTGAAGATTTAGACTCAACTTTTTGTTTTAAAAGAAATCAAATAACTCCACGGGATATATTATTTGTATGCACCAGGAAGACGTATGGATACAGATCCCATTGAGATATTGGCCAGACAAGTTGGCATCTGGACTTCTCGAGTCGAAATTGATATTTGAATCCTTCCGATCATCATTGAATTCTACTTCTATAAACGCCTTCTTCTGCGCTTTTGGGTTTATTTAATTATTTCCCCGCCTTCGGGTTTTTTGTCTGTTATATACCATAGAATATCGCATATATATGCAATACAATTTGTTCGACTGACTAGAACACTTTATTGATCACCATCCCCACAACCAAATGCTTATGAGTACCCGTCATTGTACATACATAAAGGCATCCGCCTTGAGAGCGAATAGGTATAGGGTTCGAATTCCGATGGGGGTCCGTTCCGATCTGTTCGGTTGGTGAGCCGCCAACAAGTTTAATAATCGTTACCGTGTGCCTACCGGTCTGATGGCTGACATTAATGGATAGGAATGGGGAAGTAAATGTGCTCGATTGTAGGTGTGTCATAAGTAAAACTTTGAAATGTCTGGACCTTTAAATAGGGGAACAATACAATAAATAAACACGTTTTACATGTGTCAATATTTTTTTGGAGTGCAAAATATAATGCTTTGCAATCTGTGTTTGAAAATAAAAGCTATGTTCTGCTCAGTGAAGTCGATGTGATATTATCAGTGGTAGCAGTAAAGAACATCAACAATACAACTGTTCTTACTGCAAACAGTACTACCGGCGTTACGGCTGTAATTACTAAATTATTGTCGTACTCTTGCGTGTACTACTGAACATAAGGGTACCGTTTTATATTATTACCGTTTTTACTTATTAGAATACTAGAATGTAACAATTTCCTTTCGTCCATATTGCGTGTAATGTTTGTTTCAATTTCTATATTTGATATTGTAGATATTTATACAATTTAGTGCATGACAACGGCTGGCACAAGGAGCTGGGTCACCGCTAACACCACTAACTACCTGGCTTCTGATCCGACCGACTTCGTAGCTTCGAATATCACGCCTTGTGCGAGGTTGATACGCAGTCTTTACATTAACATCATTCGGCGTGAGAAATGGCGCCACCTTCATAAATATTTTAAGACTGAAACTCGGACTTAGACTTAAAAATTGCAAAAAAAATATTTACCAGTGTTTCGTTTTCATTCAATCTCAACAAACGAATTTTTGTCTGAATAGTCGTTATTACCCACTCTACAATTAAGCCAATATTTATTAAAATGGATTCTGTAATAACAATATAAGAGCTTTTAGAGTATTAACATTTTAAAGTCTAAGTCTAAATTTCAGTCTTAAAATGTTTGTCAATAGGTCCCTGGTCATAACGTAAGTAAGGCAGGAATCAGCCACAGAGAGTGATTAAGATAAGTTGTAATAACTTGCTTCACAATCAATGTGAAATCAATAAGTTTGATATAAAACTAATACTGCTACCAGTGTTTACCGGAGTGGGTCCAGTGGTAACACGTGGTACCTTTATTCCGGGGATCACAGGTTTGATCCCCCACTCGACTACAAACATAACTAATGGTCTTTCGGATGATACCTAAACCGAGGTCACATGTATTAGTGCTATACACTGGGCATGTAAAAGAACCAGGGGTGTCTCTGGAACTAAGATACTTTCTGCATCTTGCACTATCCCCTAAATCTTAAAATAACTGACTTATTCTGAGGGCGTTGGTCATATGGCAATAGCCGTTATCAGCAATAAAACTCTAGTATTTCCCTAGTACTGTTGTTACGGCCATTAATACTACGTCTGTTAATTTCTCATCGATGCGTACATTATTTTCAATACTTTGGAACAATTACCATTTCCATGGATTGAACAAAAAAAGCATTCATTTACCAAGTTGTGGCTCTATGCTCTTTCGTGACAGTGCATTAATTTCGAACAGTTTTCAGCCGAAGTTCATCTGACGAGAGCTTAGATACATACGTGCTCTGTTTCTAATTTTATTGCTACAGTTGTGTTTGTATAGAATTAAGGTACATTGATACAAACCAGCTAAATAGAGGGGTTTCTATGACAATTCTTTCCGGGAGTAAACAATACACTGGTTTTGTTTTTATTCATTTCTGTACTGGTTATGTTACAAAACTGATGTAAAGTCCTTCACGGGAGATATTTGTTTTTTATAAAAGGGTTTGTTTTTATCCACCCTCCAGATTTCTGAGTCTCTGTAATTCTCTGCTTGTTCAAACATCGCTGCTACCGAAATGTAAAGCGGAAACAAAGCGGCAACAAATAAAGTAAACAATAAACGGTCCTAGTCTTACCATTATACCCTTTCATAGTGAAAATAAAATACGGCATACTATTTTCTTTGACCATTTTTCTTGGTTTGATGAATGCTTAATGCGGACTTCAATACGGGTAATTTCTCCCTTTATTCATTAACATTCACTTGCATTGTATGTAAACATACGTTAAATAGAAATAGTTCGATATTATTCAGTCTGTTGTATTCATTCGCGGCACTTTTAGTGAAATTAAAAAATATCAACGAGTGCAAACATTTTCAACGTTTTCAAGTATCATTTTAGCGCTCACACAGAACCAAAAGGTTAAGAGTATGGTAAGTTCAATTAAATACAAATGCTATAGATGATTCAACTCCTGAAAGCGTTTCAACGAAGCCGAATCGATGAGTGCGTAATTAATTATAGCTTGTATTTCAAGTAAATACAAACGCTGCTGTATTCTCAGGACCCCGTATCACCCGTCTTGTTTGTTAGGATTGTGTAATATCGAAATTATTACATTACATTTTACACAGGACAATTATCTGAAGATTAAAATCATTTGCAAATCATTTAGATACACAGGTTTTGCCTGAAAGCTTGTATATTCTCGTAAAAGTGGAATCATTTGTTTAAGATATCAACAATTCAATAATTCAATAAATTCTATTTGGTGCATAATCTATACGGATCATTGTCATCAACTGGGCGGAAATGTCAGTACATAGAGGGACATGAAAGAGAATTAATATTATGTAATACAATACAAGTTCATGAAGTGTAAATATAAACCAGTTGTTTCACTAGAATTTGTACAAGAATATATTGGATTAAGTACATGGATTAGAAGACATTTATCAGCATATGTAACATCAATACAGCAATAAAGTTGTTTTCAATGTGAAGAATATTCATAGAATAATGAAGACGAAACTATGTTTCATATAAATAAAGTAGCAACATTAGGTCATCCTTAAAAATTGTCTGTTTGCAGTTATGCGACTGACTCCTGAAAAATACCGCGACTCAATTTATTGTTTTAGGTTCATCGATGAATTATTTTTCTATCTTTTAGCCATTTCTGAACTAAAAAAAACCCTACCTACCTATCCACTGTTAAATAACAATAGCACAGTTATTGTCAACTCTGCTAAATTAGTATTTAATGTAATGAAACTGAGACAAGACAAACTTACATCAATCTTCTCCTGTTCATGTATAGTTATATATATTTACTATTGTGTAAAATTAAGACACTAAAATATTATTCCATTGCTGCTTATATTTAATATTTATTCTTATGCACAATAACTTTGTTCTGTTCTATGTTTGCTTATATTACTTTTTTGATATTGTATTTGTAACATGAATATTTATTGTCTTGGCTATCTCATATTTATGTTTATTTTGTTAATAGTCAAAGGCACTGTATGTGCAGATTGTACTAATAAACGTATAGTATAGAATAGCTAAATTTCAGGGTCGTGTGATCTCAAAAAAGCAAATTTGTATGGATGGCCTTAGCATAAAGTTGGTTATCGTAGAAATCATATCGATAGGTAAAGGCAAAACTAGTCTTTCTATGACATAATACTTTTTTATTTTGTATTCCTTAAAATTTTGTTTTCAAAACTCTTCGTTGCATGACTCCGCTTAAATGTACTAAGAATTAACAATAAGAAGTTTATCTGACATCTTATACATGTTCTGTATATATCAGCGTTTAATATGCAATTGTATCTGGTCATTTATGTACCTGTTTAAAACATAAATGTGGTTACCCAAACTCAAAAGAACGTAAGTATGGAACGACAAGGACCTACACGTCACAACAACAAGATCTTTAAGGAACGTACCACGGTCTATAGCCTGTGACCTGTCAGAAAAAAACACACAGGAATACTATGTTGTTATACAACTATACATGAACACAGACATCTTCATCCAATATCATGACAAACATAAGGAAAATGTCGATTTTATCAGTCATGACTTTGTTTCCTACATGAATGTATTCCATCCTTTTAACTTTCCCCCCTTGTTGTCCTCTTAAATTGTCATTGGGATTATCAACACCAAGTAATAGATCATTTTGAAGAAGGTTTGAGCTTGGCTAGTACAAAATGACATAATGTTCCAGACCTCGTGTTGTAAAGAATGAAACTGCGAAAACAAGACCACCATAGATGGTGAAAAGTCTAACTTAGTTGCGAGGTGGTCTGATTATCAAATAATTTAAGAGCATGGAAGAAAAATAAAAACACCGGTTCATGAAAGTATTATCTTATTGATATGATGGTCATCATTTTGGATATGATGGTCATCATTTTGGATATGATGGTCATCATTTTGGATATGATGGTCATCATTTTGGATATGATGGTCATCATTTTGGATAAGATGGTCATCATTTTAGATATGATGGTCATCATTTTAGATATGATGGTCATCATTTTGGATATGATGGTCATCATTTTGGATATGATGGTCATCATTTTAGATATGATGGTCATCATTTTGGATATGATGGTCATCATTTTAGATATGATGGTCATCATTTTAGATATGATGGTCATCATTTTAGATATGATGGTCATCATCATCAATTTTGATATGATGGTCATCATTTTTGATATGATGGTCATCATTTTTGATATGATGGTCATCATTTTAGATATGATGGTCATCATTTTGGATATGATGGTCATCATTTTAGATATGGTGGTCATCATTTTAGATATGATGGTCATCATTTTGGATATGATGGTCATCATTTTGGATATGATGGTCATCATTTTGGATATGATGGTCATCATTTTAGGTGGTCTTAAAATAAGGATTGACTGTATTCTCTTTAAATATGTTATATATATATGTCGCGTAACTGTATACACAATTTCGTGGAGAGTAGTGATTTCCAGCGATATTCAAGTAGGAAGGAAACTATTGCTTATATAATTCTTAATTACGTATTTTGCAAGATGCAAGTATTCAGTGCATTATTTTTGTATACATGCCACATGTGTTATGTTAATTAATAAGGGTGCTGCAAAGTTTTTGTGAGGAGAGTATAACTGACTATGTAAGTATTATACAGGCTGATAGGATGGCTGCTGTCAGTAAAAACCTAAATCCTCATAGAAATAAGAATATTTACTGATTCTCCTGATTGCAAGTAAATCTGAAATAGTTTTTGAGACGAACGTACTGCAGTATTAATATGCAGTCTGATGAATTTTAGCTCTGTATCATTTTCAACCATTGGTAAAAGACGGTCACTTTCTCAGTCAATGATTTGCAAATGTTAAATAGAGTGAATAGCCCGCCCGCGATTAGTTTGATCTAGTAAGTTAGTGGTTCACTGGAAAATATAACTTGATTATAACTGTCTTGTGTATGTGGCGTTCTCTGTAGTTACGTATTCTCTCTCTCTTTTTTGGAGACATTATAAGTTTAATAGATGCTTTAGTACAATTATGTTCTTACCAGTTGAACAACATTTAAATCATATCATGTTAACTCAGCCAGGACTCTTAGCAAAATATCTTGTACAAGTCTATATGACCAGACGAAAAAGTCTGTATATGCATGTGCACTAACTAAAAACTGTATGTATATTGTTTACTATTTAACATTTGTTTATTTAATTATACAGTTATTAATATAAATGATCAGTGGTTAAGATGCTATACTTATAAGGTGACTTATAGGCCCATTGGGCCGGGTATTTGTATACGTTTTGTATTTATGTTTATACTGAGATGTTTATACATATGACAATATAATAAAAATAAGATTTACTTACTAACTTACTTACTTATTACCAGTAAAGTAAAGCACTGTTGCTACCCCTACCGGTAGATAATGATAAATTTCGTACAGAAACTATTTCAATACAACATTATACTCAGCAAAAGTATAGCAAACATTTAACGAAAACATGTTTTAATTTTCAATGAGTCTACTTCATTTTACACGTGTTTATTTAGTAGTAATGCGGAGATATCCGGTATCTGCGTGAAGTAGAGGTATTAGTGTTTGTATTTAATTGTCTTCAAATATTCTAAATTATTTTCTATACTAAGCGAAAATTGTTTTCGTAATGTACTGAAATTGAATTGCATTATAAAAGTTTACGCTTCTAAGCTTGGAAAATTGAGAAATGTGCCCATGTAACTATACGCATGCATTTATTCTGTATCTTTTTTTCTTGATTTTTTTGTGGAAAATTGGAACTTATTTGTCAAGGCGAAAATATATTTACATGTGTCAATAAAACAATTTTGAGCTTGGCTTATGTATTTTGTTCTTTAGAATTTTCTGGGAAATTGCGAATAACTTGTCAAGGCGAAGAATAGATTATTTTTAATGCGCCTATAAACTGTTGTGAACTTGTGTCAGTTTTCTTTAGAAATTGGATGTCACTTGCATGACGAAATATATACTTTATTCTTGTACCACTAAACTAATTTGAACCGCATCTTTTCAACAACAAAATTTTGAGAATCGGAAAATATCACAGGCATGCCGCCGACTAACAATTAATGTTGATCAAAGAAACAAACTGAAATTATCTTTTGTTTTAAACCAAACATAATCGGTATGATCAAAAGATGATTGGTGTATGATTGAATTCACAAGTGTTAGTTTATCGCTAATTATCGTGTATTTTTGTCAAAATTACATGATTTATTGCCCCACACAAATAAAAAGTTGATTACGGTTTGATACAGTTTGTCAATATAGGTGAATAACACACTGTAGTTTGATAATGGTCTGTTATTTGTTTTGCAAACAAGAATTGTGATCAAAAGCACCTAATTAGTGCTAATTATTATCTTATTCTGAATTAGAAGTACCAAATCATTCTTCTACTTAACGATAATTACAACAACAACACTTAAATTATTTAAAGAATTTTCGAATCAGGTTATTGCTTTTGAAAAAAGCTCATCGAATTATTAAATCAAAATTAAGGCGATAGTATACGTATTATTCCTTCTCAAAGTAATTACAGGGCCACCTCTCAAGAGCGTTCATTTCTTAAGCAACATCCTCTCTTCAACAACAGTATCAATTTTTTTATAACAGGAATTTAATATCGATATAACCTCTTTAGAGCAATAACCCCTAAATCAAACTCAAAGTTTGCGTCCCTAGAAAAGTAATGTTTTTAAACCGAGAAATATCATACTTAATGTTAGAATTAATTGAGTTTATTCCCTTTATTCCCATTTCTTTTGTTTTATTATTATCATATATTGTATAATATACAGTCACTTGTAATATTCAACTTTATGTATAAAATATGTAACTTAAGAACAAATATTACTATGTACTTGATGTTATTTGTTAATACATGTATATGTATATATTTTTCCACATAACATGATGATGTAATTGTGTAGATATTTGCCTATGACGATGAGCTTTAATCGCTCAAGTCGATTAATAAACTATATGTTCTATTCTGTTCTGTCTGATGTTTTTAAGATGTTGCTCTGAATCACAGGATATTGTCACGAATTTTTTCCCTTTATTTCAGTAAATACAGTAAAACCTCAATACGACCACCCTTTGGATCCTTGAAAAATGTTCTTTCATTTGAGGTGGTCTTTATGTTGAGGTTGAATAAAGAGCAAACAGTAAAATGGACTTGAAAATTGTTGTCTTAATTTTAAGGTGGTCTTATTATTGAGATGATCTTTGTTTATGAGGTTTTACTGTATGCAACACGTATATTTTTTAAATTCCAACTAATACACAATTTTACCACAGACAATAAACTACCATGTAAACTTTTGATTTAATCGAAATAATGAAATAATATACTGAAATAATACGAACTTAATGTACATGCTTGTTTTCAAATATGTTTAATTTGCATAAAATCTTTACGGCGCTTTTTCATTGATACATTACAAATATTGCTAGGGTAATTAATAGTTACGGAATTATGCGGAAGTCACTAAATCGTATATAAATGTGATATACTTATACTGATAATAATCTGGGTAAATTTATTTAGGGTCACAGTTTAATGAAGAGACAAGATGGGTCAGGGACATAGCTTAGCTGAACTTGATGTGAAGGTCTAGTTTTAGGGCATCCGGTGGCATGGAAAAAATGTAGCTAAATCGTCAGAGATGCGTTTTGGTATTACGTTTTGTTAAATATGCTTACAACAACATCAAAACATATATTACATATATATCTTATAAGGTTCTCCTAGTATATTGCAGTTTTCCCAATTATATTTTTTCGATTTTTACACGGCCTATAGGAACCTACGCCCATATAGGGGTATACTCATTCAGAAATGAAAATGAATGGGATAAGGTTTCTGGTAATGTTTGAACAGTCTTGAAAGAATGAGACCCATTAATGGAGTCCTATATAGATGGTGCTAGTGCCGGTTAGTAAATCAGGTAACAGTCACCGTGAGTGATTACTATATACAAAATGTAGGTTGTAATAACTTTTTATCATAATAGATGTAATATAAATAAATTTACAATAAACGAATTGAATTAGTTCCTATTTTATGCAACATTCTATTTAACTGTTAATCAAATTAAGAAATTATTTTTTACAAAGATTTAGATTTAAGAAGTAATTATTTTATATGCATTTTTATGCATTTTGCAATTTTATATTGGGATGTTAATTTAGTTTTTGACGGTACATGATTAGGATTCCTGGACCCTGAAATGTGGTTAAGGTATGCCTGGACCCCATAAAAGTTTAAGATGGTGTCCCCGGGAATCTATAAAATTATGGTCCGTAACAACTGGTCTTGTCTCACAAGCTTCTGTTTCTTCCCAAGTCAAGTCAAGTCAAAATTTATTTATTGTCGGATAAGTACATCAATTAATAACATTAGCCATGTATGGCTATTTACCGACATTTATAACAACATAACAAACATGCATACAATTTTGGTTACATAAATTAGTAAATAAATACATGTTATATTAAGTTAATAAAATTTATATTAAGTTAATAAATGAAAGAAATACATATTTTATATGATTATAAGAATTCTTAGTTTTAAAATGCTTGCAGTCATGGAAGCGTTATATACCTTAAATACACACAAAGATAATTCAACTAATAAAAGCTTAATTATTTTTAGTTAACTTAAAATAGTCATATTACTAAGATCATACCGATGCAACTACTAAAATTGATACAATTCACATCTCTATTCAAAACATAAAAACATAAAAAGATACGTCAATTATAAAACAACACGCAACGTTAACGTAGCATTTCTAATCAGAACAAAATCTGCATGTACAACTCATTCCATCCCACGACGCTACCAGACTCTGGAACTGATTGAAGTTTCCCTCATCGCGGAAGTGTTGGGGCAAAGAGTTCCAAAGTCTCGAAGCGCCATAGCGGAATGAGTTTAGACCATGCCTGGAGGTTCTAACACGTGGTACATAAGCAGTATTGTAATATCGAAATGAATAATGTTGTTGTTTCATTTTTATTAAGTCGTGTAGATAAACAGGGCATTGTTTATTGATAATTTTGAAAGTTTCAATTGCCATAGTTCTAATTCTTCTAATTTTTAAAGATGGAAGTTTAGATTTTATTAACAAAGTATTATAATCCGATTGTAATCATCATATATAAATCTTAATGCCCTTTCCTGTATTGTTTCGATCTTCATGGTATTGACCTCCCCGCAGAAATGCCACGTTAACGGACAGTAGTTAAAATTGGATAAAATAAAACTATAATAGATATTTAGTTTCCCGAGTCTACACAAATAACCTCTTAAGAACATTTAATTGCCGGGAAGCTTTTTTACACATGTTAGATATATGAGTGTTAAAATTCAATTTAAAATCAACAGTCACCCCCAAGAGCTTAACCTCATCCTCACTTTTTATTTCTATATCATCCAATTTAAAACTTAAAACTGATTTTTGAGTCTTCTTCCCAATGGAAATGGCTTGGAATTTTTCTGGATTTGCTTTCATTTTATTTATATTAAACCAGTGGATGAGATTACAACTATCTTCTTCTAAATGTTTCTTTACAATGTCAAGATCATGATTTGAACAAGAGACAGTATTATCATCAGCATAATTATAAAGGTCACAATTAGACACAAAATAGAAAATATCAAAATATTAAACAAAACAGGACCCGTAGGGCACTAAGGTACTCTTACACAATCCAGATGTCATTTATATCTGTATCTAATATATGCAGATCTACAAAATTCGTCTTCAACATTTTTATTAATAAGTAGACAAAAAGACGGAATTTATATGTCCTATGTCCGTCACGGACAATACTAAATGTAGAATCAGGAAGCGAATTATGAAACTGATTAAAATATTATCATTTAGATCTACCACGGACCTGTATATAGGTCCGTGGATCTACCTTCAAATATCATAATAAATATTTTAAAAAAGTTTATGCGTGATAAAAAATTTCTGACGAGGCACATAAAGTTTTACGTGTACGCTAACTGTGCGGAAATTAAAATATTTGAGTTATTATTTTAATATTGGGTCGAAGGATTTTGATGTCGATATGAATTTCGGCATCATTGTCTCCCCTCTTTACTCTGAGTTAGCCGGGTGCTTATGTTACAAATACAAGCGTCGGAACGCCGTAAACAAGATCGGTTTATGACGTGTTCCGGCAAATAACAGATTTTCGTGTTAAGAACTTGCCTAAGTGAATGACCATTTCTCAAAATGATGCAAATTTCAGATTTCCAGAGTGAGTAATGCTGGCCCAGAAAAAATCGTGTCATGTCTCGAAATCGGCGTAATATCTATGATGCACTGAAAAAAGTGATAAAAAGTTTTGTAAAATCCAGAACGATAATATTAATTAATGACAAGAATATGGAACCACCACTCATGATAGTGATATTATTGATACTAATTACTTAATTCCATGTATGATATTTTATGATTAACCATACCCATTTGGTTTTATCTGTTTTTTTATGATTTAGTTTAACAATGATGAACATCTTAATTGTCGCAAATTTCAGTCTGCCAGTGATCTACGGCCATCTGAATAGATTTAACTTGGCCGATTATGTTACATTATATGTTTTATTTCATGAAAATTTAAGTATAGTCACATGATTCTTTGCGAGAATTGTAAACATGGCAGACAAAAACTCCTCTACAAATAATGATTAATACTTGATTACTTCAATGTTTATCACCGTTTGTAACAATAGCAGATCCGTGGTCCAGTGGTTATGCACTGGACTAGTAATCCAGGGATTCCAGGATCAATCCCCCACTCCACCACTGACTGACAGTACTAATAGTCTTACGGACGAGACTGAAAACCCGAGGTCCCGTGTATGATAAATGATGCTTTATAATATATAGATCTGGCAAGTAAAAGAACCAGGGGTGCTTCTGGAACTGGGGCATCTTATGTATCCTGCACTATCCTCCAAAAATTTAAAATGACTAACATTCTTCTTGAGGCGTCGCCCATATGGGAAACTGTTGGCGATGATAAATAAACGCAAATACACACCTTTTGTAACGCTTTATAAGTTGTATATACAGCAGTAACTGTGAGTTAGCTGACCAAACCAGTGTTTTTTATTAGTACTCACATTCTGTGACTAGTTGACAACCTAGTTTGTCAAATTGTCCTGTGGTACTTACTCCTCATCTGGGAATGGAACTCACAACTTTTTGATTATCAGCTTGCTCAATCGGCCCTTTTTTATGGCAAATTTGTGGCCAATATTGGGCCCCATTCCCCTAAGAAAAAAAAACTTTCCACTACTTAGAAAGAAAATTCCCCTTTAGTAACTTTTTTAATTTAAGCCTTATACATGCCCAAATTTGGTGATTCATGATGCAAATTTCCCCTATCCAAAGGACTCGCCATACTTCCCCAAAAACTGAAAAAATGGCCGTAAAAGCTCTGCTAATTGAGATAATTAATCAAGCTTTTTTTGAAAAAAAATACAGTCAGACTTTGAAATTATGAATGAAAAAAATTATTTTCTTATTTTTCAGAGATCGGGGTCGGTCTTGCTGGATTTGGAATTGCGTTCTTGTTTCTTGGGATTTTATTTTTCTTCGATAAGGGTCTTTTAGCAATTGGAAATGTGAGAACATCTTATTTTATATGATACCTACACTGAAAGATTTGCAAAACTTATTAATTCAATAATTGTCTATTGTCTTGAAACATTTAATAACAATTATGAATACGGTACATGTTATTAACATTTTTTGGATAAAAACATATGTTGAAAATTATGCAAACCATTCTAGAAATTAAGAAAATAAATGTAGTGTACTGTGTAGTGTTACATATGATTTAGTCTTTAGATTCACAAATTATCATCATTCTTGCGTTCAGTACATGCAAATAATTTCTATTCTGCTGTTACATGTATTCAGAATTTCAGATTTGTAAGATTTTTTACCTATTTTAATTTAAGCTTCTACCAATATCATATATTGCATCTGTCTATCACTTTAGAGACTTGAAACATTAGATATTTATATGATCCATATATTTTTCTCATTTCAGATTTTATTTATTGCTGGACTCGCTTTTGTGATTGGATTAGAACGAACATTTAGATTCTTTTTTCAACGACACAAAATGAAAGCGACAGGATTTTTTATGGGTGGAATCTTCATTGTTTTAATTGGTTGGCCAGTTATAGGAATGGTGTTAGAAATATATGGATTTTTCTTATTGTTTAGGTAAAACAAACAATTTGAATTCATATGTAATAGCTCATTGTCCATATACTTTAAATGCAAATGGTATTGTTCTCTGAATCTACTGTGTTGATTTTGCTGGCTATGTTTACGTAAAATTGTCTAGTCATGAAAACCTCTTAGTTGTCACAAACGCAAAATGAAAATGATAACTATTCAGTTTTAGCTAATTAGTTCCAGTCATGAAAATCTCATATTTAATTACTTGTCAAAGACAGAATGAGGTTGATAACTGTTTTGTTTCAGTTTGTGCATGTTTATAGTTTTGCAACATATTTGAACTGTTTGGAATTAAATAATAAAACAGTTCAAGGAATGGAAATGTCTACAGTCATAGCTTAGGTTAATGAAACAATACATTGTGGTACATTGTGTGATATACTGCTAAAGTATTGCAATATATTGTGGTATGCATCAGGCATGTTGCAACTCCCCTAGTTTTGGAGCGAATATTAGTATTTGTTCTTTTGTCTATAATGGAAATATCAACCATACGAACGTTATAAAGCATAGGACATTGTGAAAGTGCTGAAATATTTATGAAAACAATGGAATTAAATATTATGTGTGCATTATAACAAACATCTTAATAAAAACAATTCTTGACTTTCAGCGGTTTTTTCCCTGTTGCCATAAACTTCTTACGTCGAGTGCCGGTTGTAGGGTCAATATTAAATCTACCTGGAATTAGATCTGTAAGTAACATTATTGAAATGTATTTGTTTTACTTGGCTAAAATACAATTAAAGCTAATGTATACGGTTTGTTTGTACTTTGTGTATAATTTCTGAAATGTTTTCCACAGCTGAGCCTTTTTGATGCCAGTCATCTAGCAATCAGCATCCAGCATTGTAAGGTTTTTCCCATTGCCCTCTTTTTCTATGGAATTCAAAAACCATTAGTTCAGTTCTCGCACCAGTCAGATTCCATTATTACTGGCTACAGTTATGGCCCTTTGAATTGTTTTTTAAGTGTACAGAAAATATTAAAAAATGTTTCTAAGAAACCATTTTTTATGGGGTTAAACACCTGGTTGCTCTTTATCATAGGTGCTGATATAAGCTTGCCTGTATTTTCACTATACGAAATAAAGAAAACTTGAAAAAAGCAATTTTCTCCAAATCCAGTGGCAAGAATGTAGATAATTTTGTCACGAGTTTTGTACATAATTGTGGCCATAACATATATCAGTGAAACTATCTATTAATTCTTGACATAAATCCTTTAATTTAATGGAGAACGCATGAGGGGTGAAATAAAAACAAACTTAAGCATTTAAATAAAGAAGATAAACTTGTTCACCCCTCAATAATAAGATATATATATGAACTGTTCCATGATAAAACCTATACAGTGAAACCTGTCTAAACCAAACCTCTTCCAGTGACGTTGGTTATGATGTTAAGTATTTCCCTAGTAGAGTTTTGACGTCGCTAACTAAGCACTTTCTTTGGAGTGTTTTCGTGGCTTAATTTTGATTTATAGAATCGAATGAACATGAAAATGTTTATAAGTGTTGCGTAATTTTTTTTCCATCTGAGTAAAGCGTTTCTGATGTGACATCAACTTTTAGCTTTGATTTATATTCTGTTCTTAATATTGAAATCGCTATAAATAGAAAAGTAGAAATCCAATTTTAATATTTTTGGTATCAACTGAAAATAGAAAAATATATCTATTAGAAAATATAAACGTCTGAAATCGATGTTTGCTCACTAATGCAGGTTTTGTATTGAAACAGCTTATATATCGAGTGCTCAACACAACACTGTCGTTACTCCTATATAAATACATAGGAGTTACGACAGTGTTGCGTTTAACCCTCGATATATATCTTATACATTTCTTAGGTTATTGGAACAATTTTCTGTTTGGTATTTATAAATAATATAACTTATTATTTTTTTCAGGTTGCTGATAAATTAGGAGAATCCACTTCAATGGTAAATTCAACTTGATTTCCTATTTACTTATGTGCTAGCTGATTAAACTCGGCTACGTTGTGAATACAAATTGCAACTAGCTTCGAAATTTAATTCAAAGTCAACTGCTTGCTATGAAATAATCATGACTAATGCAAAAAACTTCCAGTGAACTTCTTGGAATGGTGTTATAAAATGTGTGTGCATGTTCATTGTTGGTGTTCGAGACGCCGTAACCCTTGAGGGCTTTGTGATTCCCTGGATTGGTTGGGTCGTGTCCACTCGTTATGATTTCTTGAATATAGTTGAGTCTGAATTTTTGAATGGCTCCAAACTGGATAGTGTTTTGTTTGAAACAATGTGTTAAATACAAATTATACAACATTATTATTAGTTGCTACCTCCTGGATGGATAAATTTAGATATAGCAGAGTACATTTACTAGCGGCAAAATGTGTAAAAACTTCAAAACAGTGGTAGATGACAATGAAATTCTTGGTGCAGTAACTATACTACTACATGAATAAATACTTTATATGCAGGCTTGATCATTGAATCAGATGCAATAAAAAGAGAATGAGATTAGGAAATCTAATGTTATTTGTTCCCATTTTGATCCTTTGTAATTGTATAGTCAAGAATCTATGATGTGAAAGTTTGTGTGTACGAGCCCTGGTTGTGGTTAAAAATTGTCCTAGAATCTCTCTTGCCTACGCTTGGTATTAACTATTATTGGGGTATTGCTAGAACTGGTTGGTCCTATGTCATGTTGATGCAATGAGATATGATATTATGTCACATGCAACGGTGTAGCTAGCAACACGCATGTGTAACATCAGTTGAAAAAATGAAAAAAATATGGCCAAAAATGATATAAAATCAGAGGGTAAGCTTTAAAGGTTTCAACATTACAAATAGCTAAACATTGTACTTAATGTTCGACAAATTCTGGTTTAAAATGCCTCGGAACGAAGCTGCGACAATACAGAATTTTCTGGGGGGGGGGGCATACCCCAACTCCCCACTAGGAAGTTGTGCTTATACTATTAAATGGCCCAGCTACGCCCCTAACATGTTTGTGTGGTGGCACTTTATCTGCATCTAGTAAACACTGCCTCAAAATAACTGAAAGATAGTTGGTTGGACGTAATATGAACAAAAATGAAATTCTTGCAAATTCAACATTATATATTGATATTTGTACAAAATTATTACTGTGTAGAGGTGTTCTGATGTTGAATATGATGTTGCGTGGAACTTAGCAAACATACTCAAAGTAATTGTTTAACAAACAGTGTTTTTGTATATTGTAGGCATAGAAATAAACAAGAAGGAAGATACTCATTTCATTTAAGGATTTTGGCATTAGATTATGGAATATTGACTTAAGCCATTTAAGATACATGTATATCGCTCTGATAATGAACGATTGTGCTTATATACCCATTCAAGTCGCAATTGAGGTTGAAGAAAGCGCTAGTCGGAATAAATGTGGAGTTAATATAACAAACATTTTGTTATAGTGTATTAAATGGAAGGTTTGGTGCAAAAAAGTTGTAACTTGTAACTCAAATTTTGGTTCAGAAACAGTTAGATTAGTTTTTGCACCAACTATTTGAGATGTGTATATGTGTGTGCCTGCGTGTGTGTCCACTGTTTCCCATTGCTGTATTAGTTATGTGACATTTCTTTCAATCATGTACAATGTATTGTAATATTATGTACATTTCATTATGGCTTTCATTGTTAGCTGATCTTAGTCAGAGACTGAGGTGAGCTGTTGTGATCAGTCTGTGTCTGTGATCATCATATGTAGTGTATATACATCGTCGCATTATTTCAAGAACCCCATAACCTGTTTTTCGTCTGTTTGAGAGAAACAACTTTAAGTTTTTCCCTCCTGTTACATACGGGGTTATGGGACTGCATTTTATTTAAGTTATGTGTATTCCAGAACAATATAGGTAGTTCTAGAAAGAGATTTGAAAGACGGTTTCAACGATACCAAATACTCAAATACCGCCAAAAATTGAGTTACAAGGTTCTGGAAATAAGGCAACGATATGTCTGGTGTTTTTGAATAAGGTTGAAATGTTTTTATGTGTCCTGTTTTATTTCCCCACTAGTATGGATAGTATTTTCTATTCTAACAGCTACATAGACTTACAGAATATTATATATTTTTATATTTTAATCTCCCATTAACTACAAAGCTCGTCATCGAGCCTGACTTCTCATACCTTTTTTGATTAGTCCACTCAAATGTTGATTGAGATTTTTAATTATGGCCTGAAATGGTGCAAACATATAAATCTAGATCATCTTATCATGCCAGACTATAAAGCAGAAGGTCATATCTTGTTTCATTTAAAACCTGGCCACAAAATGTTCTGGGACTTGTAAGAATTGAAACCATGCAACATAACTCCCAATAACTATGTAGACTGGACCCAAAAAAAGTAGCTGACAAACTTTATTCTGAAAAGAAAATCCACCAGGGGATTTCCAGTACATTGTTTTCTGTGCACTCTGATGCCTTTGTGGAAATTACTTTCACCCAATATCACCTCAGTGCTTGCACCTTGCTAGCAACCTTGGTAATACATAATCACAATGCCTGATGGAAAAAGGTCACAGCCAAAAATTGACTCTTGGGACCCCCAAAATTTACCAGGGACACCAAAAATGCCTAATGCTATCATTGCTACCAGAAAACAATGCAGGAATCAAGTGAGCGGCCATTGTGACACTTTGTATGTGACTAATCCATCCTCTTAATGAAATAGTAATGTTTAACATCTATTCATGTTATTTATATGTACCAAAATAGTACCATAAACAAAATTTGAAACTAATAAAACTGATAAAATTTGACTTTTGTTGTCATGGTCTAGTATTTCTGATTTCATTGCGTGAGGGATCCGTTATTTAACTTCTTCTGTAGAAGACTGATAGGACTGTCAGTGGTTGGTTATTTACCACTGAGACAACCTTATATACCTGAAGTTCAGGTTGCCTAGGCAACCAAGAAAAGAATCACCGCTGAAAGCATTGGGTAGAATATGATGTAATTTAGTTTAATGATGAATTGTGATAAACCTTCCATTGGGGCATCTTAACAATTGTTTCTTTGCATCTCCCTTACACACAACTTTACGCAAGGCTAGTCGGTTATTTTTTAATTTCTTACATTTTGGGGGGGGGGGGTTTACGCAAATATCCTACACAAGAGAGGGTACAATTTTCTGCAGATCAATGGGTGTGATATTCCAAGCAAACAATTTTAAAGGATGGCTTAAAAATTGGTTGAAGAAGTATATATTTTATTTTTAAAGTTATCATTGAGACATTTGGACTATTTTATCCTATCACTTGCGTTGGTGACATTTTTACGGTGAAAAGTGGATAACTTGTTAGATTATCCAATGTTTAAACAAGGGAAGCAGCAAGGATGGCATGATTGATAAAATATTTGTATTAATATTAACTGTTATTTGATTGTTTTTATAGGATCCTGCATAATTTATCAGTGAGTACATTTTGATAAACCTTTCTCAGGTGATGGTTTAGGCTTCTTCCCACAGGGGATTTTCATGAGTTCTCTCCCTTTATCCCTTCTATAGTATGTGTATATGTAGTGCATGCTATATATGTACATCTACTATAGAAATGATAAAGGGAGAGAACTCTAGAAGGGATAAAGGGAGAGAACTTGTGACAATCTCGTGTGCTTCTACCATTATTCATTCTCCCCTAAGTCTTGTAAGGTGGAATACTGGGATAATTTTGTTTTGATATTGCATGATACACATTCAAAATAGCTAGAATCTAAATGATCTCACAAAAGGTGTTGCCACCTTGGACAGGATCAGGGCATTTTTGTAGTAGTATAACTAGAGACTAGAAGTCACAAGTTGCTTGTTGCAAGGTTGAACTGCATACTTAGCTATCCTTGCATTAGGCACGAGTTCTGGTTAGTAACCCAGGAAGCAGTCATTATAAGATGTAAATTTGTTTCATGATCGAAGTAATCGAAATTATAGTTCAGCTAAATTATATCAGAATTATCTTGGACTTTGAAATACTATTAATTACATTAATATTATTTTTATGTATTATAATAATTTAATAGACTTAATCAATTCCAACATAATTCTGATACTTGATGTATACTATTGATTACAGTCACTCTGGTGAAGGTGAAGGTAATAGGTTGTCTTAGAACCAAACTCTGTAAAATGAATTCTCCTTTTTGTAACTACTATATTTGTAAAAAAAAATCTATGTACAATGTTATATGTTAATAATACTTCCTCGTATGTCTCACGGACAGAGGTGCATCATGGCCGACTGGGACTACAGCATTTAAATAAAGTTTAGAAATTTAGACGTGAACCTACGACCCCATACATGGAGGGGTTGTGGATTCGAATTCTGTCGGGACTACTAATAAAATAATGTATCTAACGTTGTTTAAACTTAAACTTATTTTCAACAACTTAATATTCATGTTTGATCACATCATGTATGTCGTCATATGACACGATGTATTCTCAACAAAATGTCAAGAAATATACTTAACACCAGTAAAAATACAGGTAAAAATTGTGCTCTGAGACACAGGAGGTTGTCATGAGTTATATCCCTTGCTGTATTCCTTCTATAAATACATACATAGAAGAAGAGACGTAGAAGGGGAGAGAACTGGTGACAATTTCCTGTGCTCTGTGGTGAAGTGACATTACAAAGAAAAAAAAAAAATTTTATTTAGCAAACATGATTTCCTAAAATTAATCAATGATGAAATTAAGAACAACTGGTCTTTGGTATAATTACGTTTTGAACGAGAATTAACACATCTATAACAGTAAAGCGCTTTAATACGGCAGTATATACAAGATGGCACCTAGTTTAACTACATGTAGTTGCATTTTTAACGGCATTAAGTAAATACTGATTATGATTTAATGTCTTATTTAACTATATTGTACTATGTACACATATATAAAGAAACAAATCGATTTTTGCATACTTTAATATATACATGTAGTAGAATATACAGATATATCAGTTACAAAATCTACCAAACAAAAATTAATAATTGTATTCTTCACTGACATCAGAGTAACAAAATACATTCCATAAAACACTACTTCTGGGCAACATTATCAAGGACTCCTGGGTTTTTTTTCAGCTGTTTTATAACAATTATTCGACTACATTCCCAAAGCCAAAAAGTATATATTTTCCCCATTTGAATGTAAAAATTCCCAATAAAGCTGAAGAAAAAAAGCTATACTTTTTTAAGCTTTTCTCTCAAAGGGCAGTTTATATAAATAGCACTTGTCCATTACTTAATTACTAGATCCGTTACATTTATTCCTAATATTTTTATGTAATTGCTAATATTTTTCCCAATTTCTGAGTTTAACGTGCAAAAATTCCCAATTTGAAGGGTATATGGATCATCTTCACAAAATAGCCAAAAATAAACCCTGGACTCGCTATCCTCAAACTGTCATGATAGAAGCACAAAATACCACATGAGCCATAAACAAAGCTTTTCAAAACTGATGTCTTATTTTATTTCTGCACCTTCATTACAACATGCATTCTTTTCTCACTATTATTAAACATTTATAGCACAAATACACCGGTATTAAATATATCCATTCATTGATAAGACATAGAAATATAAATTGCTATAGTTGAGGTTAACTATACTTGATAACAGCAAACATTTTATTGGGAACAGTATTGTACAAGTATAGTCGGGAACTTCCGTGTAGTTATCTGGGACATAACGGGCAAACTAAATTTCTCCTTATTTTAAATCTATGGATTTATTTTGAACCGCAGAATTTGCAGAAATAAGTTCCCAACACTTAATAAATATATTACAGGAACAACATTGTTTGTTTTAAAATGAGAGTGTTATGGTAAACGACAAAGAGACAACTAACAAGAAAATGTGTATTTTTGGTACAGTACAGTAAAACCTCACTTAAAGATTACCTCAATAATAAGACCAACTCAAAATTGAGATCATTTTTAAGTCCATTTTCACTGTTTGGCGCTATTCAATCTCAATGATATAGACCACCTCTATATATAGACCATATTTCAAGGGTCCCATGGGTGGTCTTATTATCGATGTTTTACTGTACAAGTTTTTGTAAAACTGAATAACAGACAATTCTCGTTACTCCAACATTCGTTACAACGGAATATTCATTTATCAACACGATTCCAGTGAGAATGAATCTGCACATTCGATCATTGATCAAATTCAATATAACAAAACATTGAATACAACTACATAAATGTAAGGAACACGTAGGATCCTTATAAAGAGAATTGACTGTATTAAGGTTCTTAGATATTATAATTTTCTAATTATAATTTTTCTAAAAGCTGTGAGATAGAATAACTGATATTACAATGACTAGTCATAATGAACAATTGGATTGGATGACGATAATGTAAATTTTGATTCTCATGTACATATACGAGTATACATTAAAACCTCGCATAAAAACCAACTCAAAATTAAGACCATCTCATTAATAAGACTTCTTAGAGTAGTTATTGAATTTTGTTTCCATATTTTAACTGGATAATCGGACCACCTTACAAGTAAGACCAACTTTCCTCAGAACCAATGGTGGTCATATTACACAGGTTTCACTGTACATCCCATTGTGCCAGTAAATACAGTGAAACCTCACTTCAAGACCACCTCAATAATAAGACCACCTTAAAATTAAGAACACCATTTTTAAAGTCCATTTTCACTGTTTTGCTCTCTATTCAACCTCAATATTAAGACCACCTCAATGGGTTCCAGAGGTGGTCTTATTGTTGAGGTTTAACAGTACTGACTACAACTACAAAAATAGCAATGAAAATATATACACAGAAGGTCTATAATTGTTTTTTTACCAAAACTGGGATACAATTGTACTCCGAACCGTAGATACGACAAAAGAATATTTATGTACATTAAGTCTGACATGTTTCACTTTGTTTTTATCGTTGAATACAGCTCTGTTTCATCAGTCTATTGATTCTGCCGCTTTTTCATCATCATGCATAGGTTGATCCATATCGAAAGTTTGTTCACCATCGTCATCATCGTCCTCCCATATTGGATTCAGTAGATGTTGCTTCAGCGCAATCCCGGACACAATGGATCCCGCTATACATAATAAACTTCCCAACAGACAGAGAACAAACGTGTACTTCAAAATGCCTTCCCCGTCTAGATCCTTGTTCAATGAAGAAGAATTTCCCAGAAACATAAAAACTCCAATGATAATGAAGACAGCTGAAACCGAAATGAAAACATGGATTTAATGTATCGTTTGTTATATAATAAAGATTTAAAAAAATATTGTATCTGTTCTGTCACCATATACATGTACCAGGTACACAGGAAAGAATATTTTATCAATTGATAAATCATAAGACATGTGATTGAAATACTGCACTTATTGTATTGCCCCGGGGGGGGGGAGTGGTGGGGATTCACAGGACTTAAGACAGAAGCCGACTCCCGACAGATGGAAACTTTACACGTCGAATGATTCCGGGAAAAAGACTTGCGTCAGATTCATGGTAGTTCTGAATTATACATCTCCCACTATGGGGATGTAGACACTATGCTTGGCTCTATGGCTGTACCAACTATCTAATTCCCCCTGGGTCAGCCGGCTGTTCCCCCTGGGTCAGCCAGCTGTTCCCCCTAGGCAAAATATTGATAGGTGCAAAATACTGTTGGTAAAATCATATATTCAATGGAGTCTATACAACTATAAGAGGTCACGTTTCTGTTTCTACTATAAAAAAAAGTATACCACGATAAGTTGAGAGTGACGTCATGCAATGTTTACATAGTTTGACCACCTTTATTGATCAAAATAGGTAAATCTAATAACAAGCAAAACTGTTTATTGTGATATTGATTTCATAAAACTAACAGCCGTGATAGCTCAGATGGTAGCGAGTCCGCGCCTTAAAATGCTAATTAAGCTTTTTAGTTTTGCGTCCGAGTTCGAGACCATCGGGAGGTTGTTGTTTTTTTCCATTGCAATATTATATATTTCGTTGGTCATCTACAGTTGTACTTACACGACTTATACTAATAAATGTTCGCTCGAATATCGTTAATTAAAAACACTGTATAGCATGTCCATTTATAAGCTATTCAGTAATACCGATATGGTTTCATATTTTTTAAAGTGCACGATATCATCGTGCAGTAGATGTGCATGTACATTTATCGCTACACACTCGCAGTATATGGAACAAAGTTGATATGGCTACTTCGAAAAACGTAAGGGGTTCAAATAAACATTTTAGCAACGACGCTATAGCCATCATTAAACACGTTTGATTTAACGAAAAAGCAATTAGACGATAACAAAAACACAAAAATAAACAGACGGAAACAACACACATCAAGTACTTGACAAGCACTGAGTAAGGGATAAAAAAATATATTGGGAGGCAGGAATGCCTCGAACTCACACAGTATCTATTGGTCGAAGTTACAATCAGAAGCGCTACCAATTGAGCTATCGCTACTGTCTATACTTATACCGATATTTAATCAAAATGTAACACTAATCCTGAAGATAACAGGCATGATAATGACCGTAAGCTGCTTTACATGTATTGGAAAGTGGGTATGGTCGTGTTTACTATCGACTTATCTTAACTGAGTTATACACGCAGAAACTATTGACGTTTGCTTTAAACAGACAAGAGGTATACATGTATATCAATAATCATAATCTGTGAAGAACGGAAGGCAGTGGACACTTGCATTCTTTTCATATCATGATGAAAGTGACCCTGTCAAAGTGAATATAAGTCATCTCTTCCGCAAGGAAATGATTGTATGAAGCCACTTATATGTGTTATTTAAGATTTGTCATCAATTGGTTCACAATGAGCATACCACATGAAATAAATCATGGTTCACCATCTTTATATACCACATGAAATAGATCGCCATGCATATAACACATGATATGGTTCACCATTTTTATATAACACATGAACTAGATCGCCATGCATATAACACGTGGCATAGTTCACCATTTTTATATAACACATGGTTGACCATTTTGTATAACACATGGAATAGATCGCTATGCATATAACACATGACATGGTTGACCATTTTATATAACACATGGAATAGATCGCTGTGCATATAACACATGACATGGTTGACCATTTTATATAACACATGGAATAGATCGCTGTGCATATAACACATGACATGGTTGACCATTTTATATAACACATGGAATAGATCACCATGCATATAACACATGACATGGTTGACCATTTTGTATAACACATGGTATAGATCGCCGTGCATATAACACATGACATGGTTGACCATTTTATATAACACATGGAATAGATCGCCGTGCATATAACACATGACATGGTTGACCATTTTATATAACACATGGAATAGATCGCCGTGCATATAACACATGACATGGTTGACCATTTTATATAACACATGGTATAGATCGCCGTGCATATAACACATGACATGGTTGACCATTTTATATAACACATGGAATACATCGCCGTGCATATAACACATGACATGGTTGACCATTTTATATAACACATGGAATAGATCGCTGTGCATATAACACATGACATGGTTGACCATTTTATATAACACATGGAATAGATCGCTGTGCATATAACACATGACATGGTTGACCATTTTATATAACACATGGAATAGATCACCATGCATATAACACATGACATGGTTGACCATTTTGTATAACACATGGTATAGATCGCCGTGCATATAACACATGACATGGTTGACCATTTTATATAACACATGGAATAGATCGCCGTGCATATAACACATGACATGGTTGACCATTTTATATAACACATGGAATAGATCGCCGTGCATATAACACATGCCATGGTTGACCATTTTATATAACACATGGTATAGATCGCCGTGCATATAACACATGATATACAAATACGCCTATAAGTACCTACGTGTACATGGTGACTGATGACCTTATAAACAAAAATGACGAACGAACGAACTTACCACCGGCTGCATGAAAGTAGATAAGAGCTGTATTGATGGGACGACGTCGAATAGTTAGCATCAGTATGACCAGTATCAGCGCAAGAATAACGCAGATTTCACCAAATACTTCAAACACACGCACAGCAAATACCCATTCTGGAAAAAAAGTTATTCGTTTTAAATCTTTATATCATCGTCATATAATTTAAACCAATCTGTACGAGATTTACCATTATCACAAAGAATAAACTTTAAGGGTCAGCCCTTATAGTTCTCTGTTCCTGAGATAATGTCGATGGTTAAAGGTATTCGATAATTGTTGGATTTCCATTAGACTTAAATCAAGTTCAGTTATCAGCAATGTATTTGATTTCATGTTATATTTATTGTCCTATGATTGTTCATCTCCATCACATTTCATTCCATTTACGTCGTAAAATCACAATGTCAATTCATATGTGTATATGTGATCATGTAAGGATGCGATACCATCAAGTGTTATTGTCAGTGTATAATATCAATTGAATGTTTCGAACTTTATATCTTTGAATATATCTAGAGTTATATATACATAATATACATATCAAGTTAGACTATAATATGTTGCAATTATTGTGATATGCTCTCGATATGTGTTGTACCCGCTGTGTGTTGTTTTGTTATGGGTTGTTCCCGCTGTGTGTTGTTTTGTTATGTGTTGTTCCCATTGTGTGCTGTTTTGTTATGTGTTGTTCCCGCTGTGTGTTGTTTTGTTATGTGTTGTTCCCATTGTGTGTTGTTTTGTTATGTGTTGTTCCCATTGTGTGTTGTTTTGTTATGTGTTGTTCCCATTGTGTGTTGTTTTGTTATGTGTTGTTCCCATTGTGTGTTGTTCTGTTATGGGTTGTTCCCGATGTGTGTTGTTTTGTTATGGGTTGTTTCCGCTGTGTGTTGTTTTCTTATGTGCTGTTCCCATTGTGTGTTGTTTTGTTATGTGCTGTTCCCATTGTGTGTTGGTTTGTTAAGTGTTGTTACCGATGTGTGTTGTTTTGTTATGTGCTGTTCCCATTGTGTGTTGGTTTGTTAAGTGTTGTTACCGATGTGTGTTGTTTTGTTATGTGCTGTTCCCATTGTGTGTTGGTTTGTTATGTGCTGTTCCCATTGTGTGTTGTTTTGTTATGTGCTGTTCCCATTGTGTGTTGTTTTGTTATGTGCTGTTCCCATTGTGTGTTGGTTTGTTATGTGCTGTTCCCATTGTGTGTTGGTTTGTTATGTGCTGTTCCCATTGTGTGTTGTTTTGTTATGTGCTGTTCCCATTGTGTGTTGGTTTGTTATGTGCTGTTCCCATTGTGTGTTGTTTTGTTATGTGTTGTTCCCATTATGTGTTGTTTTGTTAAGTGTTGTTACCGATGTGTGTTAGTAGAAGTAGAAGCAATAGAAGTATCATCAGCAGTAGACGTAAGCGTAGCAGTAGAAATAATAGTAGCAGTAGACGTAAGAGTAGCAGTAGAAGTAATAGTAGCAGTAGAAGTAGCATCAATAGAAGTAACAGTAGCAGTAGACGTAAGAGTGGCAGTATAAGTAGAAGCAATAGAAGTATCATCAGCAGTAGACGTAAGCGTAGCAGTAGAAGTAATAGTAGCAGTAGAGTAGCATCAATAGTAGACGTAAGCGTATCAGTAGAAGTAATAGTAGCAGTAGAAGTAGCATCAATAGTAGACGTAAGCGTAGCAGTAGAAGTAACATCAGCAGTAGACGTAAGAGCAGCAGTAGAAGTAATATTAGCAGTAGAAGAAGTAGCATCAGTAGCAGTAGCAGTAAAGTAACAGTAGTAGTAGCAATTACAGTAGCAGTAGAAGTAGCAGCAGCTGTAGAAGTAGCAGTAGAAGTAGTAGTAGCAATTACAGTAGCAGTAGAAGTAGCAATAGAAGTAGCAGTAGAATTAGCAATAGAAGTAACAGTAGTAGTAGCAATAACAGTAGCAGTAGAAGTAGAAGTAGCAGTAGTAGTAGTAGTAGAAGTAGCAGCAGAAGGAGTAATAGTAGCAGTAGTAGTATTGCATATTAGAACAGTTCTCGATTTTTCTTTTCTCGAGCTATAATGTGATAATAATTATGTAACGTATTAAATTATGTATCCAGCAACGTTTGTACTACAGGGATGGTGGACGCACCAAAGGGACTCGGACAATCGGAGATATCCGGGGACCGGATGTTCTGTGCATGGAACGCCCATAAGAAAAATCCGACCATGTCTATTTCCTGGTCAGATGTCTCACCAGCCCAATTACAACCGAGTAAATCATTGATATGGGTATTACCTCGTTCGCCATCAATATCCAGAATACTCCTATCAACACAGGAGACAACACACATTCTGAACGATATCATTCCAAAACGACTGGTCCCCACAAGGTTCTCGTTCGACCACCAAGGACCAGCAAACATTCCGACATTTTGGAAAATGAAGGCTAAAATAGTTAATATTAAAGCCACGAAATCCAACTTTACTATCTTGAATTTATCCGCCATATTTAAACAATTTGAAATAATTTCAACTTAAAGTTGTACTAGTAATATGAAACACAATTTCCGATGCTTAAATATCTTCCTTGTGTCATACCACGGTTGACAAATTTTCGTAAAATCTTCCTGCGTTAACAAATATGCACTCGATTCAGATTACATACATTACTTCCGAATTTAACATACCCAATAAACGATAAACGCGACTGAAACAAAATGCGGAAGTCAGACAAGTGGTTAACAATACAGGCAATTGTCACTATACCTTACCTACTTATACGTTATACAGATTTTATTCAGATATCATTGTAGCTTATACATGTGTACATTCCGTACAGGCTGCTGTATTGATGGCAGTTCTGTTGGGTAATGGCTGTGCAAGATGACAGGTGCAAGATCGACAAAGATTACGTATTTGCTATTTTTGTTGCGTTTTTGTTGATTTCAGATTAACCACATATGCATGTTGGTTTAGCAAAGAACAATACATCAACCAACCAACCAACAGAACAGCCATCAATACAGCAATTTTAAGTGGTGTTATATGATATAAGAGTAATTCATGATCAGTGCGGAAAAAAATCATAATGAATCTAAAAAAAGTTTTGCGAGCACATTTCCTTCACCATACAGTGCAACTCCAGAGCGGCCCTCTATTGAGCATCGACCACGACTTTATTAGTTTTTTCGTGATACACATTGACTTCAAATTGAACCACCGTAGAGCAACCACCTATCAACAACGGTCGCTACTCCCAATGGGTATAACTATTGAGTTGACCCTTTAATCACGGGATTTCCAAAAATGCCACATTTTGACCCTAAAGATTCTGGCTGAATTAAGGGTAATGTTTTCTCTAAATAATAGGTATTTTGGTTATAAAATCGAGGGTTCAGTGCAAGCCGACTGTCGTAACTCCTATATATAGAAACATAGAAAGGCGTCGTAGTTAATGTGTAGAGTGCCTGATTCCTGATCCGAACGATTGCCTGATATATATACATGCATATACGATATCAGGGATAAAGGGAGAGAACTCGTGTAATCTCCTGTGGTTTTAAATATACCGCACAATATTTTGAAAATGATGTATAGGACAGATAACGGATAAGTAAACGATATATACACGAGCCTTACGTGCCATGAACAATGCCATGAGATTGTCTATCCATCTTAGACCATAAGTAGGTCCGTGACAATATCAAGTTCGGTTAAATATTATTAGATTTAACACTTATATTCGGGTAGATTTGGTTTTTTCGATACGTCCACTATTTACTGTTTAAAGTAGCTATTAGGCCATACCGAATGCTGTCTACGTTTAGCGCCAGGTACATTTTCGAAACCTAAGAAAAAAACTAAGTGCCGATAAAAAATCCTTTGTACCTGCACCCTCTTTCATCCAACCAACAATACACTAAGAAATAAAAATACACACTCCTATATAGTTAACAAAAAGAACACAAATTAATCAGTACCAAGTAATGACTAGATTTATTGATTTTTCAGCTTCTCAACACGGTCATTGTCTAACTAAAACCTTTTGAGCATGGTCATTGGTTACCTGACCACATTGTCATCGGCTAAATGGGCAGATGTCGTTATGTTTTAATATAATTACCGGTGATTTTTTATATTTTAATATTGTTGTTTTTTCGATCAAACTGCCGAGAACTTACACGCCTGAGGACGCTCTAACATTTATACATACACAATTCTAGAATATTTACTCACAATCCTATCTTATACGTTAATAGCTCTGCATGACAAAGTCACTCCGTTCCACAATAAACCAGAGGAATACAGACTCGAACGACTAGCGACATATGGTTGTACACTGATGACGTCATGTTTTGCCCCCAGTTTTAAATTGCCATTTTTGTCATTTTTGCTGTTTATTCTAACATAATGAAACACTGACCACGTGGAGTTTGTATTCTTCATATTTTTTGTCCTCGTCTTTCTTATAATGTCATGACGATATCGCAGGTAACTAGACATTCCTAAAAATGTTAGTTTATAAAAGGGTGTGGAAAGGATTGCGATAATACATAGCCACGAATCGTTTGTGTAATATGCCCCGGGGGTACTAAAAATTACTAGGGGGGGGGGGGGGGTAAAATACAAACATAGATATGATATTTGTGCTTATATCTATTTCATTATACTGTCAGTTGTCTCGAAACTTAGAAAATATGTTGTTAAATTCACGCGGAAGTCTTCCATTAAAATACATCGCATACAATGCTTAACTGAAATGTTTGAACATAAGAATGTATTGACGAATCTATTCCATCAAAGTCGCTCACAAGTTATTTAGCAGTTGTATATAAGGTGTCAGTTATGTTTCATTTACTGACTGTACAGTCCAGCGTAGGGCGCATTCTGCTTAGAACTTGGTCGGCGGTTATTTCCTTATACCCCTTCTTCCCTGTCCCTCCTAGATAAGAAGGGATAGCCGTTGACTTTGTCAGATGTCAGAAGGGAATGTTGTTTGTTTACCTTTTGTTTACGGAAATTCCCGGAAACGCACGAAGACCAACCCGAACAATGTCGTAATTGGCCGAAAGCGATATCTACGAATTGATATCTATATGTGCACACTGTATCTACCTCTATTGGAAAGTGTTTAAATTAAAATATAAATTATTGTTTTAGCCGTTCCTAATTTCAATGTGATAAAGTGACCATAAAAAACTTAAAAAAGGACAATGAGGAAAAAGGAAATCACAGAAACATAATATTTGCATCACGATCAAGTTTATAAAGTTAAGTCTGTTACGTTTGTTTGCGCACGTAAGTTGACTTATCACGGTTTGAAAATATTTTCCCTTCATAATTCAATAATAATTATATTCCGCCGTGAAAAGAACGGTTCTAAATCATATAAAATGATTTATAATATTTAAAACCAGTCAATAACAACCGGCAATCAATTGAACACATTGATAGTTACAACAACAACAACATAGCAGACGAGAATAATGAAAGAAAATCTAGTTTTTGTAGTACATTACTAACTTTAACAAAGAATGGAAACAAGAAGTAATTAATTATTTAAAATTATAAAAACACCATGATATTGTTCATTTAATCAAGAAAACAGACATAACTGCTAAAATGTTTTCACTTATTGGAAAATATGATTTATTAGCCCCTAAACTTTTGGAAATGGACAATTTTACTGATTTTACTCTATGATCTATGTAATAAAAGGTGATATTTTAAAATCAAATTGGAAGCTAGAAGATGTTTAGTTAGAATAAATATTTTTACACTTTATGAAAGAGAGGAAACTGAAGAATATTGTCATAACTGCTGAAATATTCTAGTATTTAGATAAAGTGTTTAAATTTACGTATGAAAATAATTTCCCTCTATAAACTATTGATCAAAACTGGTAGAGCAGGAAACTCGGTATCGATTTTCGGGTCATTTTCAAAGGAGACAATCCACTCCGGTAAGCCACCTAAAATGCACGGAGAGTTGCGTATGAAACGCATATTTACACGGGCAAGAATTAAGGCGGATATAAATTGATATATATCAACATAGTTATCTCCCTTTATATCGAAATTATGTGTGAAAGAAAAAAACTCCTCAGTTTGATAAACAAACAGGAAAATATATCATGAATTATTTTCATCGTCTTATCATAAGTTGTGGTTGTTTTTTCGCCGACTGTAGACCCATTATGTTATATTTTCACATGCAGGTGTGAATTGTCAACTATTTACCATAAGAATTTACGACTCTACACGGTTATCATATATCAATAACACACATATGCGAAATTTCACATCTTTTCATTTTTTGCAAACTGGTCAAAAGAGCCAACCTGGAATGTTTTGTTTGAGAATCCACTCTACATGAAGATACCATTACCTGAAACGATGTTCGTGACTTCGACAGATATATAGGACTTTTTCCATAGCTCAGTTCATTTGAAGAATGAGTATTATAGCTTACTGCAATTAAAATCAACAGAAGATTTATTCAGTAGCTTTTTAGAAGCAATGCAAATTGAACCGGCGGGTTAGAAGTTTTGACCAGTATATATAGGAGAAAGCAGTTATGAATGTGTACTTAATTGTATCGTTATCATGTATTTTGTACAAAATATTGGTTTAAGATTTATTACAACAAATAAATTACATCATGACAAGGTGATTGTTGGGTAGAACACCAGAATCATTGATGTGGGATTCACAATGGGTGTTATTCTTTCGCGATCCTCCCAACCCATTAATATCAGGTGCGAGTACTTGTTAGAACACAGGAAGCAGTCATAAACAGTGTACATGTGTATATAAGGTGTAATGCACTTATCAATGTTTTACCCAAGGCGGCTATGGGAATACACAGGCATTTATATAGACAGAAGAAGATTCCCGACAGATGGGAGTTTGGCACACCAAATGGTTCCGTATCCTGGGAACTAGACTTGGGTAGAATGTTCATAGATCCCGGAAGTGGGGATTTAATCACAATACCCCTGGGTCAGTCCGCCGACCCTACCTGGAGTAAAATGTCGATAGGTCCATAATAACTTGTTTTACAATAGATGTAGAATAAATCAGTTTTAACTTCTAACTATAAATTTGCTGTTATTTATGTCATGTCTTATTTTCATAAATAGAGGGGGGAGGTGGATGAAGAGGAAGAGGGGGGAAATGCAGAGAGGGAGTGAGAACAATCATTCGCAATAATATATTATCTATGTACTATTGTTCCAACATTATTTGAGTCAAATTATTGAATAGTGGTAAACGTGTTTTGCATTAAAACTACTGTTAGTCATTTATAAATCAACTCTCTTGAACAGTTTGCACATAATAAACATACTTGCACATCACGTAGCTGCTCTGTGTTACTTTTTACTAGTGATAGAAAATCGAACAAATTTCATAACCGATAGTTGGATTGGTTCCAAAAAAATTAATCGATAATCGAATCGGAAATAATCGATTTATTTAGTATTTTTATTAAAAGTATAATGCTGACAGTTAAGTTCATTTATACAAGTTTATTTATCTCTTTGTAATTACATCTTATATCTATGGGGTTTTATATTACACTTATATCATAAGAACATTTTATCATTCAAAAAATTTACTTTGTTTTTGTATGTGTACTTTGTATATTTGTAATTGATTGAATAAATTAAAAACAATAATATTCTATTTTCTATGTACAGATTAGTACTAGTATAGATGTTAAAAGGAGCTTGAAGAAATAGATAGACAAAATGTACAGATGTCAAGAAAGTTAAAAAATCCGATTATAATCGATTATTGTGGTTCGTAATCGACTGTCGAAGTCGGATATCTAGCGACGAGTTTTCGATTATTTTCGATCATCACGCCATCACTACTTCTTACTCTGAGATCTTAACTGAAATATTTGTATAAGAACATGCAACACTGTATTTCAGTTATACAAATCGCTCCGTTGTTGTAACCATATTTCTTCGATTCCCAGTAGGTACTAACCTGTTCCTCCGCACAACTGGCAACTTACCACATAAACCAGACGAGGAGGAAACATGTGGATGGAATATCTATCGCTCAACTCTGAATTTGGATCTATCTTCAGTCAAAGTTCATCATTTCCGTTTCCGCGGAACGTGCGATTTTCACGGCTACGCCAAGTTCACGCACAATAACTCCAAAGTCGCAACATGCCAAAAGATAAAGCAGTATCAAAGAAAGAAAGAAAAACATATACAGTAAAATCTTAAAAATTAGACCACCCTTGGTACCCTTAAAGCTGGTCTTAATATTGAGGCGGTCTTAATACCGAGGTTGAATAAAGAGCAAAACAGTAAACATGGGTTTGAAAAGTTTGTTCTTCGTATTGAGGTGGTCTTATTACTGACGTGGTATTTAAGTGATGGGTTACTGTAAAAACATATAAAACGTACCAAATGATTAACCATATAAAAGCGTCTGATAAAAGAAATAAAAATAACATATACAACAGTACATTTTATTGCAATTCTCTGACAAGTTGGTAGTACATGTATAGGCATATGGCATACTGCATGCGGTTGTTAAAAGGCCATGTTCTTACATATCGAGGACTCAACGCAACACTGTCGTAACTCCTATGTATTTATATAGGAGTTACGACAGTGTTGGGTTGAGCCCTCGATATGTGTGAACGTTTTTGATCTTGTACTCGGTATCTGTATTATAATTGCAGCCACTAGATGTAAGAAACTGTTAAATGTTTAAGTGTCATCTTACCGTCTTCAAACTAAAACACAAACAGGCTCATTTTTATGTTTGGGGAATAAGCGTGCCTTACCATTTGTCCAACCACGGAAATACATGTACTGTTTCACGCACTTCTCCCTACCCCATAGAAGTGGTCACATGACAATATATGCTTGACAATGAAATCAATGTGTATTGTAATATAGGCCAGAGTCTTTCATAATCTTAGCGGTGATTGTCTGAACCAAATCGTGTTGGTTCTGAACACTCTGCTTTGCACCAATGAATCAAGCGGCCCGGTGCACAACTCGTGTCATACCCTTTTCTACCCTTCCTCTCAGGTAGTTAGTGTAAACCATCGTGACCTTTACACAAAAATATGATTGTCGAAGCGATAATGTGCATTTGCGTTTATTTATCGACGCCACCGGTTTCCCATATGGGCGACGCCTCCGGAAGAATGTTAGTCATTTTAGATTGTTGGAGGATAGTGCATGATACAGAAGATGTCCCTGTTCCAGAAGCACCCCTGGTTCTTTTACGTGCCCGATGTAAAGCATCGTACACGGTACCTCGGTTTTTCAAATTCTCATCCAAAATACTGTTAGTACCTGCGACCCCTGGATTACTTGTCCAGCGCGTAACCACTGGACCACGGATCTGCTGCTTGCAGAAATAAGTGAAGATGGCTTGTAGATAACATGTTATCTAATGTGTTAAAGTATTTGTAACCAGCTCAAATATGTACGCTGTAATATACAAAAATGTACTACAGTGTATACTGTACTACGTTTATTGTAGCCCCGCATACGTGTCTCTGTACTCCGACTTTTACACGCGTCTTCGTAACAGTTGTACAGTATAGAGATGTGACGTCCGTGGCTGGACTACGGTTATTGGTACAATCTGCACATACAGTGCCTTTGACCATTAACAAAATAAACATAAATAGAAGATGGCCAAGACAATAAATATACATGTTACCAATACAATATCAAACATGTTATATAAGCAAACACAGAACCGAACAAAGATATTTGTGTATAAGATTAAATTAAATATAAATCTGGGTAAATCATCGGTAAAACAGTGGTATAGAGACATTCATTCTTTAATGACACATTTAGATATTATTGACATCGGTGTCCACACCGGGACGCTTGGTTCACATTATAAAAGGTGATGTACACTAAACTTTTCTGGTACAGCGAATAATAAAGTGTGCCCAATGTGTTCGAGGGGAGAGCGCCTTAATCCTGATCCGAAGGTCATTGGTTCGATCCCCGAAGAGGAATCGCGAACTTCACACTTCCTAAGTTATTGTAAGTACTAAGCGTTGCCCTGCGTTCAGTTATGGCGAACTGTCGCGAACGTTTTGTATTGTATCCCTTGTCCACTGTATCACATTGCCTGCACACAGGGAACCAAATTGCATTAAACGTTACGAAACGTTACGAAACGATAGCCTCAAATACCTTTAACCAAGGAAGCTTTAATTTAAGTTGCTTTTAGAATTTGTTCAAAATCGATGCAAAGTAAATAAGTTTACATTTAAGTTATTTAAACCATCTCACCACATGTATATTTATGTTCAATCCCTGCATAAGCCCTTTCGCTGTTTCTGACAGCATCTACGATAGTAAACATGTAACCATGACATGTTTTGAATTAGTTTACACGATCAAATAGCTCAACTATGTGAACTTTTAAATTCAGTCTGTACAACATTTACTGAATGAAATTTGCTGAACTTAATGTAAGAAATATATTTTAATCCCCGTAAATAATCATACATCGTGTTTAGCGAAATCTGCGCTTTGATCATCATTATTCCATTTGCATAAATGAATGTGATTTGCTAGTACAGTTTGCCGTGAGAGCGGCACAGAGACATGTATATGTTTGAGTCACGTCGTACAGTTTGTTGCTAAAGTACCCCCCGAACTCATTCAGTCAATGAACAAGATTTAAACTCTTTAAAACCTCATTGAAAAGGGAAGTGTTCATTTTTAATTTGTCTAATTTCGGAAATATAATCTTGTTGGAAATAATAACGGCACGCTCTGTGTGACGGGTTCTGAATTTTGTGATTGACAGATCTCATTTATCAAGTATTAACATTTTTGTCCAATCTGTCATATTTAATGAATTGAAAATGCACAAATTGCAAAGTAAATAATAAACGGACACGTTGTTCTTTTTCATCAGATAATGCCTATTGATGACTTGCACTGATTTTGAGTGACATACTCAGCTTGAGCGTAAAACTCGATCAACCGTTTTATTGAGAATATTGTTGAGACTATTTAGCCAACGTTATGACCACGTGTAAGCAAAAATATCTCACTTTGTAAATAAATTATTTATACTAAATTTCGGAGATTTCGAATGGCTTTGTAAAAAAAATATCGTGACATGGTTTCAAATTTTCCAACCGTGACAACATACTGGTCAGTATATATATATGCATAATTTCTTTTAATATCTGTTATCAAATATTGAAAATAAATATTTGTTACCAAATATTGAAAATAAATATTTGTTACCAAATATTGAAAATAAATATTTGTTACCTAATATTGAAAATGATTTTTTTGGATAAAAAATATGTTTTATAAATTATTACCACTGAATATTCAAAATTTGCACGATAAAATTAATGAACGTTAATTATGAGTAAATATTTCGACGGAAAGAGAGAGGATTCGAATATATTATTGTTTGCTTATCAAATCAAATGAAATCATGCTTTTTTTTAATTTAAGGGTGAATAATAAGACTAATTATGTTAAGACATAATGTTACACACAATTACTGTTTTTAGAATAAACTGTTATGTTCCATCTTATATCACAGACCGGTGCCATGCCAACGTTATTTATGTAAATTAAGACAAACATATGTTTTTACAATATTGTCACGTTTTGTTTACATGTTAAATCCCATATCCTAACATTTTTTATCAGTGTTTCGAACACTGAATAGATCGATACAACACAGATGGGGTAATTTAAAGTGAATAGTTATTTGAGACCTAAAACATTTAGCATTGGTTTCATTTTCAAGATTTTTTTTCAAATTATTTCTGCCATTACATTAAATTTGTTTTTGAAAATATTTTTAATTAATAACTTTTCATTGTCAGAACAAAAGTTAGCTTCAGCGTAGTTTTAAACATCACTTATATTATAATTATATTACATTTTATATCAAATTAGTAAAATTATGCATACTTTTCATAATCGAATGTCTTTTAACACTATTATTAAATCATACATATTTATGCATGTATTGTGCAACGTACGCACGTTTTTTAAACTCTGTACATATATTATTCATATGAATGATTATAAATCCGTTTCAGAAAAAAAGAGAACTATAAAAGTCCAAGTAGATATGTCCGTGTTGTAATGATAAGTAATTCATTTTTGATTGATTCTACGCAAAGTATCCTTGATTGCCGATATAGCTTTAAATACAGCTTTTGACACTGAAAACGTGTTTATATTTCAGACACCGTATGTTAACATATTTCGAGGCTTGACTGAGACAGCCGATTTAAATATGGCATGCTTGGCGTAATAAAATATACTCGACTAACAATATTTTGATTTACATAGTCAGTTAAGTGATTGTAGACGTTAAAAATCGAAACTTAAATGGATTCTTAAAATTACGATCATCGAGAGTAAGACGAGATGGGAGAAAAATAGTTGAATGCTAACCATGTCGCGTAGATGCTAAACATGTACTAAGTTACTTTTGGAAATTGCACATTTTTTTTGGTTAGCTTGTCACCTTTGAATTACCAGAAGTGGACAGTTATAGCAAGTATAAGGACACCGAAAAGTATTTTCATGTTCGTTTAATACCGCTATAGGAGTGTTTTCGATGATAAATACAACATCACTGTGATAAATATGACTAATTTGTTAGGGATAGAAACGCATTCAACGTGGATTTTTTTCTGACATTCAACAAAAAGGAATGGACTGAGTAATTGGGAATTTCTTTAATCATATCTGTTAACCTCAAAAGAGTGTTTAAACAAGTCTCATGTACACCAAATTCATGGAATTATCACGAAAAGCGAATAGCTAACAACCACCAAATGAGAGTGATTAGCTTCAAGAAATATTATCTGGATCTTTGTTTTTCTATGAAGAATTTCGTTCGTACCGGTCGATACCTATTTGAAGGATGTGATATCGAGGTGTGATACCCGCTGTTCGGGAAGACAAGGAACGGACTATGGCTTTTTTATCCAAAAAGTAAATATTCAAGAACACAATGGGCCGCATTGTATCATTATTCACGTTAATAGGTAGGTGAATATTTATTCTCTGATGATATTGCCCTATTTAGAGGTTATAGCAGAACCGGACTTCATCATCTATGCGCTTCAGTTAGTGTATATTAATGTTTATTCTTAACAGAACTGTCAATTATATATACACCAAAATACATATATGTATATATAATATTCATATTCTCTCAACGCAGATTTTAAATTGTTATCCGAACCGAAAAAAGCAATATTGAGACCGAGGGTTCCGTAACCTTTCACACATTGGTAAATCAGTTTTGATTAATATATAAATTGAGTTATATTACAACAACATTTTCTGAAGTAATGCGTTATTCATATGTTTAACGTATAATGTATGAGTTATTACATATGACATATGTGTTTGCTGACAATATTATACATGTGCTTGCTTTGATATTAAATGCATTAACTTGCTACATTGAGAGGGAATTTTATTTTCCACCCTTATCTTATCTTCTATGTTTATTCGATTCTACTTATAAATGTGATAACTAATAATTGTCGCCATTTAAATGGAATGATTTTCATATAATATAAGTTCTGGTTCACTTAAATCATGTAGAATACCTATATTTCATATGCTAGTGTAATATGCTGCTATATTGGAGGTAATATGGTTACATACTTGGATAATATGCTTATATACTGGGGTAATATGGTTACATACTTTAATAATATGCTTAAATACTGGGGTAATATGGTTACATACTTGGATAATATGCTCATACTCTGGGGTAAAATACTGGGGTAATATGGTTACATACTTGAATAATATGCTTAAATACTGGGGTAATATGGTTACATACTTGGATAATACGCTCATGTTCTGAGGCAATATGGTTATATACTGGGGTAATATGGTTACATACTTTAATATACTAGGATGACCTGGTTGTATACTGGGATAATATGGTTATATACTGGGGGCAATATAGTTATATACCGAGGCAATGTGTTTATACATTGAGGTAATATGGTTATATACTGCGTTAAATATGGTTATATTCTGAGATAAAATATGGTTTGATACTGGATATTATGTACATATACTTAAGTAATAGGGTAAAATGGTTTTATGCTAGGGTAATATGGTTATATAATTACCTACTTGGTAACATGGTTATATACTAGGGTATTATGGTTATATGCAAAGGTAATATGGTTATATAGGCCTACTGGCGTCATATGAGAGTGTGTTGGGATGATATGGTTATGTTATGGGGTAATGTGGTTATATATTCAGGTAATATGCTTATATTAAGCAGGGCAATATGGATATATAATGGGGTAATATGGTTATAGACTAGGTAAAATGGTTATATGCTTGGGTAATATGGTTGTGTGTTCGGATACTATGGTTACATGCTTGGATATTATGCGCTTATTTACCGGGGACTAAATGGATATATACTAGGGTTATATTCTTCTATACCGGGTATATAATATGTTTGAATTCTGAAGTTATATGGCTACATACTGGGGTCATATGTTTAAACACAGGGATAATATGCTTGCACTCTCGATTGAGATTATTAATTTTGGAAGATTCCAATTTGCGTTCGGACATTTTTTCTTTTCAAATATCATTAAAATTGAACAAAATCTGACAGCATTGCTTTAACGGACATATCATATTGTTGTGACAGATAGAGATAATGCTAGCTGTTTTGTCACGTCTCTCTTGTCGGAGAATGGATTGCTATAACACCTCATGTAACCATCTTCCCATGACCATTGTACTCATCATGGAATTGTTCGATTTTAAAGTGAAAATAGTTTGTTATATAGCGAAAGACCGAGCGAGTTCAAAGAACCCAATTCAAGCTCATCTGCGGTAATCTGAATTTGATTTCTTATCACTCCCGGGGGTAATCTGAATTGATTTCATATTACTCCTGCGCAGTTCAGATTACCCCCTCGCTGACTGAGCTTAAGTGGTGTATTTCAACGATTTCTAGTCATGATAAGATGATTGAATAAAACTTAAGATTAAAAGCTAGTGTTAAACTGCAAAATTATCCATAAAATAGTAATTACTACTTCATGAAAACCACTCATATACTGATTCATATTGAATGATATTTTACATGTAATTATTATATGTATCAAGATTTAATCAAATTTAAGAAATTCCAATAAAATAAAACAATTTTTCCAGGATCATAAGTAATCGAATTGATATGTGGATTTCACCTACGAGCTACATTACCCCCTCGCTTATTAGCTAAAATAATGAAGTCTTTCAAATGTCCAGAATGTCGAAACTGGTATGGAATAAAATAAATAAGGATTGCTTCTTTCCGTAAATACTTATTGTAGTTTATTATTCTGTGTTCTTGTAATGATGTATTTGTATTCAATTTTTAAGTAACGCTGTTTGTGTTTTGAGTAATTATGTTATTAGCCTGTGGAATCTTGTATGTATGTATACGTGTTTTATTCAATTAACCCATAATGGAGTCTAGAAATAAGAGTTTTCCATCTTAAATTATAAGAAAGGGACAGAGGGGGGTCATGTGAAATCAATTTCAAATTACCTCTCGGGTAGCATGAGCGTGATTTCAACATACACCCTAGCATTTCAGATATCGTAAAGCAGGATGGAGTCGATTTTAAAACTATTGTTGAATTCACGATTTCAACTTCACGAATTCACGATTTCAACTTCACGAATTCACGATTTCAACTTCACGAATTCAATATAATGAAATAATGAAGTCACCGGTCTTTCGTGTTATATGTAGATTTATTCTGTATCATTCAGTCACAATGACCTTATAATGACCAAGACCGTCACCAGATAATTATGTAAGTGGAAACTATACACTACATGTACTACGACTGATACTTGTTGTATAATACTACGACTGGCGAGTGGCGGAAGTTATACCGTTTGTGTACGAGGAAAATGTAGTTGTTTGCGTTATATAAGCAATTGATATAAAAATAATTCCCTGACATAATGTTAAACGGAAATAAAACAACAAAAATATGATTAAACTTAATATCGTGCTCTAAATAATATCGTATTATATTGTACCTACTTGCAAATATTCATAAATTGTCTTGCGTTCGAAAATATATTCATATAATTTCATACATTGTTACAAATATCAATATTTGGGTTACCATCACTAAATATTTGTATATTGTCTTACTGTTACTAAAAAAATTCTTACATTCATATAAATATTCAAAAATTGCCTGAAGTTCATAGAACTCGTATTCATATAAGTATTGTCCTACGTTAATAAAAATATTCATATATTAACTTTTGTTCATAAAAATATTTATTATTATATAATATCTTCCATTCAATCAAATATTCATGATTTGTCCCATTATCATACAAATATGCATATATTTTTTCCATTTCCATACTAATATGTATATATTTTTCCATTTTAATACAAATATGCATATATTTTTCCATTTTAATACAAATATGCATATATTTTTCCATTTTAATACAAATATGCATATATTTTTTACATTTTCATACCAATATATTCATGTACATTGCCTCTAGCAGTCGAGAATGTTTGTCTGTGAGAATGCGTACATGACCTGAACAACGATTTCTTTTTGGTTAGCGAATGGAATAAGAATGCAAATTAGGCGAATTGTGAAATTGCGAAATAACGTCCATAACTATGCATTTTAGATTCGTGATTTATAGACTGAGTTTGGTCTCCTATTGAAATGTTATATTTCATGTATAGAAGCATTGTCTGGAATGCACCTACACTCCGGGAATAATTATTCAAAATTGTGAGAATTACGGGTTGATCATGAAAGTAAAAAAAAACACCCATTTACAACCACGACCATGTAGTAAAAATCGTCTGTTTCTGTTTATTTATTCCAACAGTACGTTTAGATAAAATGTGCATTTATTTGATGTCTGCGATTTCCCAAGTCGTAAATACATATCGTACATTGCAATGAACACAGACACTTTTCAGAAACAGAACTGTTTTTTATTGGTTTGTTTATTCCAGATGTATAAACATTGTATTAGAAATAATATACTCGATCGTTAAATATTAGAAAACCAGCTTTCTGTAAAATTATTTGTAATTTATTACACTGACTTTACTGTTGTTTAATTGCTATTTTATTCGACCAACACGAGTTCAAAATGGGGCCATTGAGTGTAATAAATTACTTGTGTACATAATTGTGGTAATATTACTACTGCATTGGTAATTAATGTTGAGGTATATCAGTTTTCAGTTGCAATCTGAGATTCACACTCGCGACCTGCCTCTATCTATGATTATAATGCAAATAAATAAAAGATGATCTATTAATGTGAACGACTGTTTCGCGGGTGTAAAATAAAGATGGATATGTATACTAACATAAACAGGGGCGTAGATTCCTATAGGCAATATAGGCCCAACAAAAATCGAAAAAATAAAATGGCAAAAAATGCAATAAGATATTTAAGGTATGTTTTTGGTGTTTTGCAAGCATACTAACCAGTACGAAATATTCTCCAAAACGCATCTCCGACGATCTAGTTACATTTTTTTCCGGGGAACCATGACCCCCCCCCCCCAAATAAAAACCTAGGCCTACGCATCAAGTTCAGCTAAGTTACGCCTCTGTCATGAATAAGTGTTAATTGTATCTTTATATTGTCTACATTGATACAACTGATTTATTACCTGGATGTTATTATTATTCTCCCATATAATCAAGCTTTGGTATGACAAACATGCGGCATATCCACACAACCGGCAAACATAAACATCTGCACCCACTCCTCCCCATTATTCTGCTATAAACTTAACATAATACTCAGTTCTCAAGTAAAAACAGACATCATTACCCGTTATCAAAGTAAAAACAGATATCATATCCCGTTATCAGTGTAAAAACATACATCATATCCCGTTATCAAAGTAAAAACATACATTATATCCAGATATTAGTGTAAAACAGACATTATACCCCGTTATCAATGTAAAATATACATTTTACCCCGTTATCAGTGTAAAACATACATTAAACCTCGTTATCAGTGTAAAACATACATTATACCCCGTTATCAGTGTAAAACATACATCATACCTCGTTATCAGTGTAAAACATACATTATACCTCGTTATCAGTGTAAAACATACATCATACCCCGTTATCAGTGTAAAACATATATTATACCTCGTTATCAGTGTTAAACAGACATAATCCCTGTTATCAATGTACAACATACACTATACCCCGTTATCAGTGTAAAACATACATTATACCACGTTATCAGTGTAAAAGAGACATTATACCCCGTTATCAGTGTAAAACATACATTATACCTCGTAATCAGTGAAAAACATACATTATAAACCGTTATCAGTGTAAATCATACATTATACCTCGTTATCAGTGTAAAACAGACATAATCCCTGTTATCAATGTACAACATACACTATACCCCGTTATCAGTGTAAAACATACATTATACCTCGTTATCAGTGTAAAAGAGACATCATATCCCGTTATCAATGTAAAAAAATACATCATACCTCGTTATCAATGTGAAAACATACATCATACCTCGTTATCAATGTAAAAAAATACATCATACCTCGTTATCAATGTGAAAACATACATCATACCTCGTTATCAATGTAAAAACATACATCATACCTCGTTATCAATGTAAAAACAGTCACCATACCCCGTTATCAATGTAAAAACAGACATCATACCCATTTCTCAATGTACAACAGACATCATAACCCGTTATCAATGCGAAATCAGACATCATACCCCGTTATCAATGTAAAACAGACGTCATACCTCGTTATCAATGTAAAAACAGACATCATACCCCGTTATCAATGTAAAAACAGACATCATACCCCGTTATCAATGTTAAAACAGACATCATAACCCGTCATCAATGCGGAACAGACATAAAACACCGTTATCAATGTAAAAACAGACGTCACACCCCGTTATAAATGTACATACTACCATCATACCCAGATATCAATGTACATACTACCATCATACCCAGCAGACAATGTACATACAACAATCATACCCAGCAGACAATGTACATACTACCATCATACCCAGATATCAATGTACATACAACCATCATACCCAAATATCAATGTACATACATCAATCATACCCAGATATCAATGTACATACAACAATCATACCCATATATCAATGTACACACAGCAATCATACCAAGATATCAATGTACATACAACAATCATACCCAGATATCAATGTACATACTACCATCATACCCAGATATCAATGTACATATAACCATCATACCCAGATATCAATGTACATACAACCATCATACCCAGATATCAATGTACATACAGCGCACATACCCAGCAGACAATGTACATACAACCATCATACCCAGATATCAATGTACATACAGCGCACATACCCAGCAGACAATGTACATACAACCATCATACCCAGATATCAATGTACATACAGCGCACATACCCAGCAGACAATGTACATATAACCATCATACCCAGATATCAATGTACATACAACCATCATACCCAGCAGACAATGTACATACAGCGCACATACCCAGCAGACAATGTACATACAACCATCATACCCAGATATCAATGTACATACAGCGCACATACCCAGCAGACAATGTACATACAACCATCATACCCAGATATCAATGTACATACAGCGCACATACCCAGCAGACAATGTACATACAACCATCATACCCAGCAGACAATGTAGATACAACCATCATACCCAGCAGACAATGTACATACAACCATCATACCCAGCAGACAATGTACATACTACCATCATACCCAGATATCAATGTACATACAGCCCACATACCCAGCAGACAATATACATACAACCATCATTCCCAGCAGACAATGTACATACAACCATCAAACCCAGCAGACAATGTACATACAACCATCATACCCAGCAGACAATGTACATACAACCATCATACCCAGCAGGCAATGTACATACAACCATCATACCCAGCAGGCAATGTACATACAACCATCATACCCAGCAGACAATGTACATACAACCATCATACCCAGCAGACAATGTACATACAACCATCATACCCAGCAGACAATGTACATGTACATACTACCATCATACCCAACAGACAATGTACATACAACCATCATACCCAGCAGACAATGTACATACAACCATCATACCCAGCAGACAATATACATGTACATACTACCATCATACACAGCAGACAATATACATGTACATACTACTATCATACACAGCAGACAATATACATGTACATACAACCATCATACACAGCAGACAATATACATGTACATACTACCATCATATCCAACAGACAATGTACATACAACCATCATACCCAGCAGGCAATGTACATATAACCATCATACCCAGATATATATGTACATACAACCATCATACCCAGCAGACAATATACATACAACCATCATACCCAGATATATATGTACATACAACCATCATACCCAGCAGACAATGTACATACAACCATCATACCCAGCAGACAATGTACATACTACCATCATACCCAGCAGACAATATACATACAACCATCATACCCAGCAGACAATATACATACAACCATCATACCCAGTTATATATGAACATACAACCGTCATACCTAGTTTTACATGAGCATACAACCATCATACCCAGCAGACAATGTACATACAACCATCATACCCAGCACACAATGTACATACAACCATCATACCCAGCAGACAATATACATACAACCATCATACCCAGTTATATATGAACATACAACCATCATACCCAGCAGACAATGTACATACAACCATCATACCCAGCAGACAATGTACATACTACCATCATACCCAGTTATCAATGTACATACAACCATCATACCCAGCAGACAATGTACATGCAACCATCATACCCAGCAGACAATGTATATACAACCATCATACCCAGTTATCAATGTACATACAACCATCATACCCAGCAGACAATGTACATACAATCATCATACCCAGCAGACAATGTACATACTACCGTCATACCCAGTTATATATGAACATACAACCGTCATACCCAGCAGACAATGTACATACTACCATCATACCCAGTTATATATGTACATACTACCATCATAACCAGCAGACAATGTACATACAACCATCATACCCAGCAGACAATGTACATACTACCATCATACCCAGCAGACAATGTACATACTACCATCATACCCAGCAGACAATGTACATACTACCATCATACCCAGATATATATGAACATACAACCATCATACCCAGCAGACAATGTACATACTACCATCATACCCAGATATATATGAACATACAATCATCATACCCAGCAGACAATGTACATACTACCATCATACCCAGGTATATATGAACATACAACCATCATACCCAGCAGACAATGTACATACAACCATCATACCCAGCAGACAATATACATACTACCATCATACCCAGATATATATGTACATACAACCATCATACCCAGCAGACAATGTACATACTACCATCATACCCCGGTATATATGAACATACAACCATCATACCCAGCAGACAATATACATGCTACCATCATACCCAGATATATATGTACATACAACCATCATACCCAGCAGACAATATACATACTACCATCATACCCAGGTATATATGAACATACAATCATCATACCCAGCAGACAATGTACATACTACCATCATACCCAGTTATCAATGTACATACAACCATCATACCCAGCAGACAATATACATACAACCATCATACCCAGCAGACAATATACATACTACCGTCATACCCAGTTATATATGTACATACTACCATCATACCCAGTTATCAATGTACATACAACCATCATACCCAGCAGACAATATACATACAACCATCATACCCAGCAGACAATATACATACTACCGTCATACCCAGTTATATATGTACATACAACCATCATACCCAGTTATATATGAACATACAACCATCATACCCAGTTATCAATGTACATACAACCATCATACCCAGTTATATATGTACATACAACCATCATACCCAGTTATCAATGTACATACAACCATCATACCCAGCAGACAATATACATACAACCATCATACCCAGCAGACAATATACATACTACCATCATACCCAGATATCAATGTACATACAACCATCATACCCAGTTATATATGTACATACAACCATCATACCCAGCAGACAATATACATACAACCATCATACCCAGTTATATATGAACATACAACCGTCATACCCAGTTATCAATGTATATACAGCTATTATGTCCAATTATTAATATACATACAAACATTATAAACTGTTATTAATATAAACAGTACCTTCGTACCCAGTTGTTAATGGACGTAGAAACACCATACCCAGTTATCAATGTACATGGTTATGCATTTATTTCATAGAAATACGGTTTAAACACAACTAGTTTTGGGAACATTTAGAGGAAACGTTAAGTGTTGGTATACACATTGGATCGTTTGTTCTAATTATTTCTGTGTAAGCATGAATTACATTAAAATTTTACGAGCGGTTGAATCTATCCGTCATTCAAGCAATTAATGACGCTAAATTCACCAGAAATGTGCTAAGTAATAACGATTCGTGTTGGATGTTAATGTAGCCGGTTTACGAGCAGACAAATTTTTATCCATCCTTAGACGTGAAATGTAAATATCCGCTTACTGGTTGGGTTTCTAAGGCTACAAACGTCAACGCTTGTGTTTAAAATGTACGTCAAACTTTAACTTTTTGTCATGGTATACTATTTCTACCTGATATGATAATATATTGTGGACATTAATTGGTTTATTTGAACTCCGTTTTCGCATGATGGTGTTTGATATATCCCATACTGTGAAGCGCGAGTCAGGACTAAAACAACATAATGTCTAACTGGTATGTCAGAAATTTCGAGCCGTTCTACGTTAAGTGCTTAACGCGTTTCATATTCCCATTAAAAGACAATTATCGACTTTAATGTCAAGGAATTGTGTTATGAATCGAATGTTTATGTGTTACGTATAACCTGATATTTCATCAAATGTCTGATATCCCAGCATGATTGCGTAATTATCGTAGAAGTCTGCATTTATGTAAGAAAAACAACATGTACTATATGTTGAATTATATCAACCGCTGTATAAAAAAGGGAAAACCTATTAAAAAATAGTGTTCATAATTTAGCAATAATGCTTTTCATATGCTCAAAAAGCTACACAAATGTTTAGTAAATATCGTAAAAGCATGTATTATGGTCCAAAAGAAATAACTCACTTTCCTGAATAAAATTAATAAAAGTATATATTTTACGCGAAACGTATCGTGTATTTCAAAAGGACAGACTAATCACTAAATACAATGTATACTACACTTTCTTTAAACAGAGTGGATTTACTTCTTTGGGTCAATGATGATATTTTGATACTTCAGTGTTAAATGTAACACTCATGCCTGTGTTTAATACTTTTAACCGGATTTGAGCATTAATATGACTTTATCTGAATAAATATGAGCATTTTTAAATGTTACTTCCGTCAAAACTTTCACCCTAACTTCAAAATTATTCAATACTTGAGTATTTATAATTGCTGCTTATTTCTACACACCGAAACAGTAACGTGCAGTTATTACAATAAATCATTGATAAAATAACTCGGCGTGTGAGCCGCAGTCTGCACACGAGGGGCATGTCACACAAACGTCGCGACACCAAACTTAATTTCCTGCAACAATCGATCATTTGTTTTCAAAGGAATTCTTTTGATGCATTTCCTGTATCGTCAATCAATTATTTGCGCATGTACAACGGTAAGGCGAATTTTGAAACGACATTTGTGGCTATATGTTAATACAAGTCATTGTAATATGACCTTGCAATTCTGCTCACAGCCGGTACGTCTGGTGTCCTTCTTTACTGTCATACCAGTGACCGAAGGTGTATTATCATCACTGTCATCGTTATTGACATCACCACCATCATTTACATAACCATCACCATCAGCATCATTATCAGCATCTCCATCATAATCAACATCATTCTCAAATCATCATATTCTCATCATCACTCCCTTTCATCATCAATATCATCAACACCACCATTTACATAACCACCGTCATCATAATCATAATCATCGTCACCATCATAATCATCATCATCCTATCATCATCATAGTCTCATTATCACTGTCATCATCATTATCATCAACACCATCATTTACCTAACCATCAGCATCATAATCATAATCATCATCATCACCATAATCATCGTCATCCTCTCATCATCATAGTCTCATTATCACTGTCATCATAATCATCTTTGTAATAATCATCATTACAACTTCCATCACTAACATCGGTACCTTAACTACCAACACAATCACCATCATCGTCGTCATCATCATCATCATCAGCAGCAGTAGCATCAACATAATTTTCATCATTGTTACCAACTGACAATATTTTGAAGTTGGTGGTTAAATAACAACTCATCATAAGTGGTCAACTTTATTGTGTATTTTACATGGCATTTCATTTTGGCTCAAATGCCTGAATATTGCAAACCACTGTTTATCATGGTACCTAACTTAGACATTGACATATTAAGTGGTATCAGGTATATTTCAAATATGTAACATGGGATCTTTTAACTGATTTGGTGTTCACCCCTTATATAAACACTAGATATTTAATTGATCGGAATTAAGGATAGGGTATAAGTGAAACTTATCTGAAAACATGATTTTTACTTTAGAAGAGATGATGAGTACATTTAATGAACAAATGACAAAACATGTCAACATTACAATATTTAAATAAATTAGTGTACGAAGAGAAATAAAGTGCTCAAGTGTTATAAATTAAGGTGTAATCCCTGCGCAGTTGATGTCATGGTGATGCATTTTCCCGTCAATTCTTACATTCTAACAAAAAATTAAAAATGGTTACTTATGCGAGGATTCACGCGTTCTTACATCCATTACCATTGTCTGTGCTGATGATAAATGTTTACAAGTGCTTAAAATGTTTAAATCATTTTCAGAATGTAATCCAATACCGAAATGGACCGTTTCACCGAATATGGATCGGTACGAAACCAGACACTGGGTTATATCCCGTCTTAATATTCATGAGAAGTTTTCGTGTGTTTATGTGATATTCACGGTACAAATACAATGTGCTACCACTTTCCCCCTCTCTCCGTATTACAAAACTATTAAATAACTTCGGACAAAACCTCTATTCGTATGCTGGTAATTTAAAACTAGTTATTTTCGGGTCATTCTGTCAGAAGAGATTAATTAATATATTTAACATTAATCAAGTTTAACGGATTGTTGTCTGCCGAAATCGCTTGACGCTATCAGATCTTTTTATCTCAAGTTTCTTTTCAGATTTTACGACCGTGAAATGTTGTAATGCAATGTAAATTTTCTCAATTTGGTTGCACTTAAAATGCGTAAAATTGCACAAAAATAAACGAGAGTATAAAGACGGACGATTAATCGATATTTCATTTTTATGTAAAAAAATGTTTTGTTAATTGTTTTGTTTCCTGAAAAAAATGCGTTAAAATAACTTTAACAAGCTAAACTCATTCGAAAGAAAACAAACACTTAATACGATACCTACAACCAGTCATATAGAGAAACTGGACCACAAGTTAAGAATAAATCCCGTTATATAATCCTACAATTCATAGACTGGTCAGACCATGAGTTCAGGATAAAACCCGTGATTCATAGAGTATAATCCACCATGAGTTTAAGGTGTATCTTTGAATACAATCCGACTGTTCATGCACTGAGACCGGATCATAGGTACAGGGTTAATCCCTGGATATAATCATACTGTTCATACACTGAGTCCGGACCATAGGTACAGGGTTAATCTCTGGATATAATCCAACAGTTCATACACTGAGTCCGGACCATAGGTACAGGGTTAATCCCTGGATATAATCCAACAGTTCATACACTGAGTCCGGACCATAGGTACAGGGTTAATCCCTGGATATAATCCAACAGTTCATACACTGAGTCCGGACCATAGGTACAGGGTTAATCCCTGGATATAATCATAATGTTCATACACTGAGACCAGACCATAGGTACAGGGTTAATCTCTGGATATAATCATACTGTTCATACACTGAGTCCGGACCATAGATACAGAGTTAATCTCTGAATACAATCATACTGTTCATACACTGAGACCGGACCATAGGTACAGGGTTAATCCCTGGATATAATCATACTGTTCATACACTGAGTCCGGACCATAGGTACAGGGTTAATCCCTGGATATAATCATACTGTTCATACACTGAGTCCGGACCATAGGTACAGGGTTAATCTCTGGATATAATCATACTGTTCATACACTGAGACCGGACCATAGGTACAGGGTTAATCCCTGGATATAATCATACTGTTCATACACTGAGACCGGACCATAGGTACAGGGTTAATCTCTGGATATAATCATACTGTTCATACACTGAGACCGGACCATAGATACAGAGTTAATCTCTGAATACAATCATACTGTTCATACACTGAGACCGGACCATATGTACAGGGAAGATCCCTGGAGACAATCCGACTGTTCATACACTGAGTCCGGACCATAGGTACAGGGTTAATCCCTGGATATAATCCAACAGTTCAAACACTGAGTCCGGACCATAGGTACAGGATTAATCCCTGGATATAATCCAACAGTTCATACACTGAGTCCGGACCATAGGTACATGGTTAATCCCTGGATATAATCATACTGTTCATACACTGAGACCGGACCATAGGTACATGGTTAATCCCTGGATATAATCCAACAGTTCATACACTGATACCGGACCATAGGTACAGGGTTAATCTCTGGATATAATCCAACAGTTCATACAATGAGACCGGACCATAGGTACAGGGTAGATCTCTGGATACAATCCGACTGTTCATACACGTAGACCGGACCATAGATACAGGGTTAATCCATGTATATAATCCGACTGTTCATACACTGAGACCGGACCATAGGTACAGGGTTAATCCATGTATATAATCCGACTGTTCATACACTGAGACCGGACCATAGGTACAGGGTTAATCCCTGTATATAATCCGACTGTTCATAAACTGAGACCGGGCCATAGGTATAGGGTTAATCCCTGGATATAATCCAACAGTTTATAGACTTAGACCGGACTCCGAGGATATTGCCTGTTCCGGGTAATCATATGTCGCTTAAGACTGTAGCTTAGACTTAGTCTTTAAAATCTAAAATGGTCTTTTTGCTGCTACGTTGTTATAATAGAATATTTTTATATAACTTGGCGATGTGTAAAAAAGTAACACCACTTATTCAGACAAAATTTCATTTGTTTCGATTTGATGAAAATGAAAGGCGGGTCAATTTATTTTTTGGAGATTTAAACTCAGAGTTTCAGTCTTTAATTGTTTGTGAATAAGGTCCCTGGTGTCTGGTTCACGGCCCCTGGTGTCTGGTTCACGACCCCTGGTGTCTGGTGTACAGCCCCTGATGTCTGGTTCACGGCCCCTGGTGTCTGGTCCACGGCCCCTGGTGTCTGGTTCACGGCCCCTGGTGTCTGGTTCACGGCCCTGATGTCTGGTTCACGGCCCCTGGTGTCTGGTTCACGGCCCCTGGTGTCTGGTTCATGGCCCCTGGTGTCTGGTTCACGGCCCCTGGTGTCTGGTTAACGGTCCCCGGGTGTCTGGTTCACGGCCCCTGGTGTCTGGTTCACGACCCCTGGTGTCTGGTTCACGGCCCCTGGTGTCTGGTTCACGGCCCCTGGTGTCTGGTTCACGGCCCCAGGTGTCTGGTTCACGGCCCCTGGTGTCTGGTTCACGGCCCCTGGTGTCTGGTTAACGGTCCCCGGGTGTCTGGTTCACGGCCCCTGGTGTCTTGTTCACGGCCCCTGGTGTCTGGTTAACGGTCCCAAGGTGTCTGGTGTACGGCCCCTGGTGTCTGGTTAACGGTCCCCGGGTGTCTGGTGTACGGCCCCTGGTGTGTGGTTCACGGCCCCTGGTGTCTGGTTCACGGCCCCTGGTGTCTGGTTCACTGCCCCTGCTGTCTGGTTCACGGCCCCTGGTGTCTGGTTCACGGCCCCTTGTGTCTGGTTTACGGCCCTTGGTATCTGGTTCAAGGCCCCTGCTGTCTGGTTCACGGCCCCCGGTGTCTGGTTCACGGCCCCTGGTGTCTGGTTCACGGCCCCTGGTGTCTGGTTAACGGTCCCCGGGTGTCTGGTTCACGGCCCCTGGTGTCTTGTTCACGGCCCCTGGTGTCTGGTTAACGGTCCCAATGTGTCTGGTGTACGGCCCCTGGTGTCTGGTTAACGGTCCCCGGGTGTCTGGTGTACGGCCCCTGGTGTGTGGTTCACGGCCCCTGGTGTCTGGTTCACGGCCCCTGGTGTCTGGTTCACTGCCCCTGCTGTCTGGTTCACGGCCCCTGGTGTCTGGTTCACGGCCCCTGGTGTCTGGTTTACGGCCCTTGGTGTCTGGTTCAAGGCCCCTGCTGTCTGGTTCACGGCCCCCGGTGTCTGGTTCACGGCCCCTGCTGTCTGGTTCACGGCTCCTGATGTCTGGTTCATGACCCTGCTGTCTGGTTCACGGCTTCTGCTGTCTGGTTCACGGCTCCTGGTGTCTGGTTCACGGCCCGTGGTGTCTAGTTCATGATCCCTGGTGTCAAGTTCACGGTCTGAATAGTCGTTATTACCCACTCTACACTCAAGTCAATTTTTATTAAAGTCTATACTGAAATAACAACGTAAGAGCAAAAATAACATTTAACAATTTTAAGTCTAAGTTTGAGTTTGAGTATAAAAATGTTTGTGAAAAAGGCCATAAGTTCGAGGTTAATTCCACGATATATACTCGGATGGCTCATTGATCGAGATCGGAACACGGGTTCAATGTTACTCCTTAGATAAAATCACGATTCATACATGAATGATATGGCAAATGGCAAAGGGAACAACCCCGGTATATAATCTGACCCCTGTATAATAATATGAATCGAGTTCAAGACCCAGGGTTACTAGTAATCCTGTGAAAAGTTTAAAATTAAAAAACAAATTAAAAAAATTGTTATTATGCACTGAACCACTTTTCTTATTAATCATCATACGTTTCAACTGTTAATTGAATTTTATCGTTATATACAAGGATATTTTTGTAAATTCAAGCGTGGATTTTGAGTTTGAACAACTTAATATATTATATAGTCCGGTATAAAATTTAACAAACTAGTTAATTTTTATTTCAATGTATTTTCTTATAAAAATATGACAATAGAAAAATCGACCAATCAGGAAGAAATGAAATTTTATCAGAAAGAAAAACGAAAACTTTTTTTAAGATTAACATTTGGATAAAGCTCTTAAAAACTTGGCCGTGAAAAGAAAACTCATCAAGTTTAACGTGGATTTTCTGTGACATTTGATTGAGTTAAATAGTTCACATATGGGACTTATCTTAATATTTGTCCATGCAGTCAAGTAGTCATTATTTATTTTGTAGCAGGATAGTCTATTGCTCTCAGCTTGAACCTTTGAAGTACCTAATATAGCATAATCTGACGATAATGATATCCTCGGGTACTTGTGCAATAATTCAAGCTTCCAGTTGACGGGCAGACGTGTCAAATTGTAAGTTTCTTTCACCAATCGATGGCCAAATTGCGTTCTCGCAATCCGTTAGCCTGGAAACGTGTGGCTAAAATCACAGACGTGTCAATATTATGACGTTTAAAGTCATTTTCAATTTGTCAAGACAAGAACAAAGTACTCAAAAATGTTTTTAAAAGTCAGACGGTGATAACGTGTTGATTAATATCATGACTAATGCTGCACCCTTTCGAGAGTTTTTAAATCAATCAATTATCGCTTAATCCTAGTTAGTCGTCGTATAAACGAACCATAAAAATACATTGAGATACTAGTTTATCACAAAATGGCCTTCAAAAACAACTTTTTAGAGCAAACTAGATTTAGTTTTGCAAATATTTCCTTTATGGTGAATGAAATATACAGTGAAACCTCTCCAGAAGACCGCCCTTTGGGAAATGGACAATTCGGCTGTCGTCAAAAGGTTGTTGCTCTAGAGGGGTTAAATTTGTCGTACTTTTTACTATTAAAATAGATGATAGTGCTATTAAAACGTGTTTCTTGGTCAAAAGATGGTCGTTTTCACTGTACATGTACTAGTATTCTTACAGAATTCATATGTCAAATAATAAGTAGGTTCAGGAAAAAAAAGATTGTAGTAAAGTATGTTATTGTTTTTGTAATATGTCGATGTGAAGGTCATCTACGTGACAATCCTCTTGTTCTGTTCTCCAGTTTTAGAGAGTGTGATATATATGTCCAAGTTTTGAACAATACATGTATAACTTTGGTTCTCCGGTTCTTGAGGGAGTAATATCTGCTCGCCAGTCTTGCAGAGTAAAATACATGTATCTGCTCTCCAGTTTTGAATAATATTGATACTGCTCTCCAGTTTTGGAGAATTTAGTATCTACTCTCCAATTATGGAGATTGTAATATCTGCGCTCCTGTTTTGGAGAGCGTTATGCCTGCTCTCCACTATTGGAGAATGTATTATCAGCGTCTAGTTTTTGAGTGTTGTGTTTGCTCTCCAGGTTTTGAGAGTGTAATATCTGCTCTCTAGTTTTGGAGAGTGTAATATCTGCTCTCTAGTTTTTGAGAGTGTAATATCTGCTCTCTAGTTTTGGAGAGTGTAATATCTGCTCTCTAGTTTTGGAGAGTGTAATATCTGCTCTCTATGTGTGGAATATGTAACACATGCCTTAACTTTTGGAGAATGTATGATGTGTTATACAGTATATTTATTATATCGTCTGCACTTCAGCTTTGGAGTAAGTTTCGTCTGCTCTCTTATATTCGTATTTATGACGTAGACTATGCCATTCATTATCACATTCGATTAACTTAAAACAGTTTCTGTTCCATTGCATAATTCTTAAGTAGTACCAGTCGTTGTCTATCAATTACAACTACTGTCATATTTATATACATTATATTGATACTTACACATTTGTTACGATAATGTGGTAATGACTGATAACATAGTATATATACGCGTATTTACGTGTTCATGTATTATTATTTCATACACATGTTTGTTTCAGTTTGTTCGTAAACTGTAACCTTATATGTTTGAATATGTGTTATAGTGTTCCTTCTCCGCCTCATAGATGTGTGTTTGTACATATGTATATATATGTTTGTCCTCATGGGACATATGGCTTACTGGACTTAAAAGAAATAAACTTAAATTTCATTTCATATTTCATTTATTACAGGGCTGGTATCAGTATGTCTGTCGAACGATCGAGTACAGATTGACCTTCAATATTCCGACAGTCCAAGAGGCTACAGTCGATATATCCATTTTCTTCAGACCCCTACTATATCACACACAGGGGCTTGCGACCGACAGGCCGTGGTAAAAATAGATTTTTCTGGTCCTTTCAAAGGGGCAGAACTGTCCCTCGTTTACGGAAAGTCACCGAGATCTTGGACACTAGATATTTCAGACTCGCCAACTGGGGATGGATTTGGCGGGGACGATGGGACCACAAGCAATATGGCGGAAGTTCAAATATTGAACCGACAAATGCGTATCTATGGTAACAAGTTACCTGGTTACATGGACGCCACTAGTGATGGCGGTCTGCTTATTAAAGTGATAGATGGTTTTGCAACAAAAGGTTCTAAAGCGACCATAAGCTTTAGTGATGAAAGACTTAAATGGTCGCGAGGGAAAATTGACGAGTTTTTAGATTCTAAATTTCTGTTTACGTTAAATGGTCAGAAAACAGTTTATGGTGAAGTTGATTATAGTGTGTATATTGGATTTAATCGTGTTGTTGCCGGAAATTATAGAAATGGATCGGGCTTATGTTCTGTAGATGTAAAGCTCATCAAAATCCCAGGTAAGTAAATGTATAAGTGAAGCGTATTAAAGTCGGACCTCGTTCATTCGAATTCATCGGGTCCGAAGTTGTATTTTGAATAGCCCATTTCAATTCGACGAGCATAATAAGATATCGGGACCTGTTATTTACTTGGGATGATACCGAGTATTCGGATAGAAGGTTAGCGAACAAACGAGGGTCGACTGTATTTCATTCAATCAGGATATAAAATTTGTTTCCTATGGTACAGTGAAAACTCGATAATGTGACCACCATTGATTCTGATCAAAGTTGATCATAGTAGCAAGATGGTTTGATTATCGAGTTAATATAATGAAGAATATGTAAGAACAGCTGACCCCGATCTCCCGAAGCATCTCAAATCAAAATCTCAGCTCAATATTGAGATTTGTCTCAAATCTGAGTCAGAATTTGAGCCAAATCTCAATTTGCATCTCTTGAAAAAACTTTGAGAAAAATTTCATTTTTTCGTTTTGTGACAACGATTTTGAGTCCGGTCTCAGTGAGTTTTACATGTACATGCTTTTTGTATCGTAAGGCCATCCTTTAAAAAGTTGGTGTTAGGTAGTTCGATGATTTTAGATTTATATTACGGACATATGACGCGAAAAAAATATTGCACAGAAGAACTCTTGAAAGAAATTGAGATACCAAATAAACATATTTTTATGGATGGCCTAAAATAACGTTATACAAAACTATATGTATATACACAGTATAACCTCTATAATAAAACCACCCTTGGGACCCTTGAAAACAGGTCTTAATATTGAGGTTGAATAAAGAGCAAAACAGTGAAAATGGACTTGAAAATAGTGTTCTTAATGTTCAGGTGGTCTTAATATCAAGATGGTCTTTAAGTGAGGTTTTACTGTATATATATATATATCTATGTGTATTCTATACGTACTCAATGTGACTATGTTTTATAAAGGTCAAAGTTTCATAGACCATTATCAAAACAGGTTTTACAATATCATTATATCAATGTCAATTCACGAATGGATTGAAGTACAGGTTTACTTTCAGGTAAAACTCTTCAGACACTGTATCTGCCGTGTTTGAATTGTCTCTCTTTAGTTACTCGGTTATTTTACAATCATAGTTTGTTGTAGTGTATGTAGACATCTTACAATTTGATGGAAGAAATAAATAAATAGCTAGTGCTACCATCTAACTGATACAAAGGGTTCATTAGGCATTCTCGTCGGAGTTTTTTCTTCGGAAGCTAAAGACATTTTGACATTCATGCCCTCAGGTTACTAAGAGCTAGCATTCAACGGAGGAAAAGGGGTTTCTGGGGACACACACACCAGACAAATGATGTTTGGGTTTCCATTTATATTTTCGGGACCTGGGTGTGGTTTATAGGAGGCAACAACCTCTGTTTATAGCTGTGTAGGGATGGCCTCGGTCATGATGTAACGATTATAATTTGAGACGGTTTTAACCACTTACGATGATATCAACTAGTTATCGTCAAAACTTACGATATTATCTAAATTATAGATGTCGTATGCGATACATCTATTACCTGGAAGCGGCAATGTGCTGTTCTAGACGATTAGCTGGAACGAGGCAATAATTCATAATATTTTCGCTGTTTAGCCGTTATAAAATAAAGTCCCTTTTTATCAGTTCACTTTAATAGTCATGCAACGAATAAATATCCGCTGTGCAACCCTTAAAAGGGTCATACGAAGCAACATAAATTTCAGATCGTGACTTATTTGATTGATGGATGTTAAATTAAAAGATTTAATAATCAGTTTTATATAATCAGTATATGATCAGTTTTAGTTCGCTTATTGCTTGCATGGAAAATAAAATATAAAAAAATCTGACAATGAAAGATATAATTATATTTGCTGCAGTAGTAGTTAACTTAATTGAAGTCTTACCAATGTACATACCGATTGGTTTAGGCATCCGCTGTGGGAGCGGGAGGTCGAAGGTTCGAATCCCAGTGGGGGTCTGTTCTGATATGGCCTGTTGGTGAGCCGCCAACTAGTTAAATAATTGTTACCGTGCGCCTACCTGCCTGGTGTCTGGCATTAAATGATATGAATCGGGAAGAAAATATGCTCAGAAAGTAGGTGTCTCACAAGTCAGAAATGACTGACCCTGTAAGTAGGGGTGACACTATAATAAATAAACACTTTACTATTATATTAACATGTATAACAATGATATACTAAAGCTCATTGATATCTACAAAAAATATTTAGAAACTTTTGTTCAAGCATATACGAACAATTACATGACACTTCTAAATCATCACAAAACAGAAGAGTTTGCTATTTTATATAAGCTGTATATATTGTATACAAATAAGAAGACTATTGGACGTCTGTTGCAAGTGTTCCCTTCGATCAGATTGCAAAGTGCTCGATGAGTGAAAAGTTGCTAGCGCACAATAAATGACGATGTAAAATGTATGAGACTATAAAACCATTATTCATTGTTAAAAAACGTATTAATTATTTATGAGTTAAAAACTGCTTACGCTGCAATATTTAGCTGCATGCCATTCCAAAACCTGGTCATTAATTATCTTGATAAACTATGTGTTCATAACTCCCACTCAGGAATTTTTTATACAAATATATGCAAAAAAATTATGAAATTCGTCATATTTGTAAATTACATTGCGTGTAACATCTGCATTATGTTTGCCTTAGCTGTTTTTGTATGGGTGTCGTGTTGCTCTTATTCGTGAGTGTTTTAGTCTATGCCATAAATTTAGATTTTGAAAGAAAGAAACAAAATTATATTTTAATACCAAGGTATATGGCCCTAAAATCCCCTTATTACTATCATTCAATTTAAAACCATTACAATTTCATGTAAATTCTTATGATAACTTCATTCTTATTGTGAAAAATTAATTGGCACGCTACAAGTCTGTTATTTGAATTGAATTCATAAAAGCGGTATAATTAATATACCAAATAACCTTACCCTGGTACATAGCCCGCACATAATGTGATAAATATACGAACATTTAATTATATGCGTTTATTTTATTAAAGACCACCTCATTACTTCATTGAAAAGTACGGGATGGAAGATTTTAGATACATTTTACGATATCATAAACATAATATTTCTGCTGTAGCGTCTGAATGAATTCCCATACTGGTGATACGATATCTAAGCGTTATCTACGCATATTCCCACCTTCAGTACATTGTTAAAACGTTTCACATCTTTATGAAATTGGTTTTTAGTGGTTGGTTGATATGAAGATGAGAATTCTACTAGTTGTGTGGTCTAATCAATGTCTAGCATACACGTTTTACAGTCAGACAAGAGAAATTTCCCGTTTTTTTTCATATTCTCGGTTATTTAGGCTCTCGAGTTTTGACGTTTCGTGAAATATTTTTAAATCGTTGAGGGTGGTAATAACCACATGTTACAACGTGAGAAACAAACCTGTTACATCAAGTACAGTATACCAATCCTTAAAGCTGTGGGTACGATCCTTTTTTCGACCCCTCGTACTGTGATGAGATGATTTCATCAAGTAGATATTTGTTTTAAACCGCAACGAGTTAGTTAAAGTTGTCAAGTATTTGCTGATAACTTATCGGAAATAAATTATTTATGCATTCAAAGGCATTAATGGCTTAATAATGATATACAATTATGTGTTATTGAAATTTAAATTAATTACGGGCGATGTGGAGTTCGACCTTTTCTATACCGTGCGGTGTCCTAAATTTCCACTCAATCGAACGAAAAAATCTCTTCAAAATTTAAAAACGTGAAATTCCCAGACGGTAGACATCAATAAATCTCTAAATTATCAAAGTAATTTAGACACAGACGTGTGAAGTGGCAGAATAATAAAATGTTTTTAAATCAGCCATTAGGAAGGCCAGTCGCTAAAGTATGTGCACGCATGTATATATAGAGAGATAGCTTTTCTCGGAGAAACAAATACAGTTGAACCTCGATTTATCAAAACCCTTTAAACCAAGCTCCGATTTCACAAAGGCATAGTAGTCGAGGTGGGAAGACATAGTAGTCGAGGTGGGAGAACATAGTGGTTAAGGCGGGAAGCATAGTAGTCGAAGTGGGAAGACATAGTGGTTAAGGCCGGAAGCATAGTAGTCGAGATGGGAAGGCATATTGTTTAAGGCGGGCAGCTTAGTGGTCGAGGTGGAAAGGCATAGTGGTTTAGGCGGGAAGCATAGTGGTCGAGGTGGGAAGACATAGTAGTTGAGGTGGAAAGACATAGTGGTTAAGGCGGGAAGCATAGTGCTCGAGATGGGAAGACATAGTAGTTGAGGTGGGAAGGCATAGTGGTTTAGGAAGGAAGCATAGTAGTCGAGGTGGGAGGCATATTGGTTTAGGCGGGAAGCATAGTGCTTGAGGTTGGAAGACATAGTAGTTGAGATGGGAAGGCATAGTGGTTTAGGCGGGAAGCATAGTAGTTGAGGTGGGAAGGCATATTGGTTTAGACAGGAAGGCAAAGTGGTTTAGGCGGGAAGCATTGTAGTCGAGGTGGGAAGGCATAGTGATTAAGGCGGGAAGCATAGTAGTTGAGTTGGGAAGGCATATTGGTTAAGGCGGGAAGCATATTGTCGAGGTATGAAGGCATAGTGGTGAAGGCGGGAAGCACAGTGGTCGAGCTGGAAAGACATATTAGTTGAGGTGGGAAGGCATAGTGGTTTAGGCGGGAAGCATAGTAATCGAAGTGGGAAGACATAGTAGTTGAGGTGGGAGGGCATATTGGTTTAGGCGGGAAGCGTAGTGGTCGAGGTGGGAAGACTATTTGTTAAGGCGGGAAGCATAGTAGTCGAGGTGAAAAGACATAATGGTTAAGGTGGGAAGCATAGTCTTCGAGGTGGGAAAGCATAGTAGTTGAGGCGGGAAGTATAATAGTCGAGGTGGGAAGACATAGTGGTTAAGGCGGGGAGCATAGTGGTCGAGGTGAGAAGACATAATAGTTAAGGCGGGAAGCATAGTAGTCGAGGTGGGAAGACTATTGGTTAAGGCGGGAAGCATAGTAGTCGATGTGGGAAGACTATTAGTTAAGGCGGGAAGCATAGTAGTCGAGGTGGAAAGACATAGTGGTTAAGGCGGGAAGCATAGTGGTCGAGGTGGAAAGGCATAGTGATTTTGGCAGGAAGCATGGTAGTCGAGGTGGGTAGACAGAGTGGTTGAGGCGGGAAGTAAAGTAGTCGAGGTGGGAAGACATAGTGGTTTAGGCGGGGAGCATAGTAGGCGAGGTGGGAAGACATAGTAGTCGAAGTGGGAATACATAGTAGTCGAGGTTGGAAGAATAGTGGTCGACTAGGGAAGACTTAGTGGTCGAGATGGGAAGGCATAGTGGTCGTGGTAAAAAGACATAGTAGTCGTGATGGGAAGAATATTAGTTGAGATGGGAAGGCATAGTGGTTGAGGTGGGAAGACGTAGTGATTGAGATGGGAAGCATAGTTGTCGATGTAGGAAGGCATGGTAATCGAGGTGGAAAGTCATAGTAGTCGAGATTGGAAGCATAGTTGTCGAAGTGGGAAGTAAAGCGGTCGAGGTGGGAAGGCATAGTGGTCGAAATTGAAGGCATAGTGGTCTAGTTGGGAAGCATATTACACACATACATACGGGAAGGGATGCCGATGGTGTATATTACACACATACATACGGGAAGGGATGTCAGTGGTGTATACTACAACATACATACGGGTAGAGATGTCAGTGGTGTATACAACAACATACATACGGGTAGGGATGTCAGTGGTGCATACTACAACATACATACGGGAAAGGGTGTCAGTGGTGTATGCTACAACATACATACGGGAAGGAGTGTCAGTGGTGTATACTACAACATACATACGGGTATGGATGTCAGTGGTACATACTACAACATACATACGGGAAGGAGTGTCAGTGGTGTATACTACAACATACATACGGGTAGGGATGTCAGTGGTGTATACTACAACATACATACGGGAAAGGGTGACAGTGGTGTATACTACAACATACATACGGGTAGAGATGTCAGTGGTGTATATTACAACATACATACGGGTAGAGATGTCAGTGGTGTATACTACAACATACATACGGGAAGGGATGTCATTGGTGTATACAACAACTTACATACGGGAAGGGATGGCAGTGGTGTATACTACAACATACATACGGGAAGGGATGGCAGTGGTGTATACTACAACATACATACGGGTAGGAATGTCAGTGGTGTATACTACAACATACATACGGGCAGGGCTGGCAGTGGCGTATAATACAACATACATACGGGAAGGGATGGCAGTGGTGTATACTACAACATACATAAGGGTAGGAATGTCAGTGGTGTATACTACAACATACATACGGGAAGGGTTGGCAGTGGTGTATACTACAACATACAAACGGGTAGAGATGTCAGTGGTGTATACTACAACATACATACGGGAAGGAGTGTCAGTGGTGTATACTACAACATACATACGGGTAGAGATGTCAGCGGTGTATACTACAACATACATACTGGTAGAGATGTCAGCGGTGTATACTACAACATACATACGGGTAGAGATGTCAGTGGTGTATACTACAACATACATACGGGAAGGAGTGTCAGTTGTGTATACTACAACATACATACGTGAAGGAGTGTCAGTGGTGTATACTACAACATACATACGGGAAGGAGTGTCAGTTGTGTATACTACAACATACATACGTGAAGGAGTGTCAGTGGTGTATACTACAACATACATACGGGTAGAGATGTCAGTGGTGTATACTACAACATGCATACGGGTAGAGATGTCAGTGGTGTATACTACAACATACATACGGGTAGAGATGTCAGTGGTGTATACTACAACATGCATACGGGTAGAGATGTCAGTGGTGTATACTACAACATGCATACGGGTAGAGATGTCAGTGGTGTATACTACAACATACATACGGGTAGAGATGTCAGTGATGTATACTACAACATACATACGGGTAGAGATGTCAGTGGTGTATACTACAACATACATACGGGTAGAGATGTCAGTGGTGTATACTACAACATGCATACGGGTAGAGATGTCAGTGGTGTATACTACAACATACATACGGGTAGAGATGTCAGTGGTGTATACTACAACATGCATACGGGTAGAGATGTCAGTGGTGTATACTACAACATACATACGGGTAGAGATGTCAGTGGTGTATACTACAACATACATACGTGAAGGAGTGTCAGTGGTGTATACTACAACATACATACGGGTAGAGATGTCAGTGGTGTATACTACAACATACATACGTGAAGGAGTGTCAGGGGTGTATACTACAACATACATACGTGAAGGAGTGTCAGTGGTGTATACTACAACATACATACGGGAAGGAGTGTCAGTGGTGTATACTACAACATACATACGGGAAGGAGTGTCAGTTGTGTATACTACAACATACATACGGGAAGGAGTGTCAGTTGTGTATACTACAACACACATACGGGAAGGGATGTCAGTGGTGTATACTCCAACATACATACGGGTAGAGATGTCAGTGGTGTATACTACAACATACATACGGGAAGGAGTGTCAGTTGTGTATACTACAACATACATACGGGAAGGAGTGTCAGTGGTGTATACTACAACATACATACGTGAAGGAGTGTCAGTTGTGTATACTACAACATACATACGGGTAGAGATGTCAGTGGTGTATACAACAACACACATACGGGAAGGGATGTCAGTTGTGTATACTACAACATACATACGGGAAGGAGTGTCAGTGGTGTATACTACAACATACATACGGGAAGGGATGGCAGTGGTGTATACTACAACATACATACGGGAAGGAGTGTCAGTGGTGTATACTACAACATACATACGGGTAGGGATGTCAGTGGTGTATACTACAACATACACACGGGAAGGGATGGCAGTGGTGTATACTACAACATACATACGGGAAGGAGTGTCAGTGGTGTATACAACAACACACATACGGGTAGAGCTGTCAGTGGTGTATACTACAACATACATACGGGTAGGGATGTCAGTGGTGTATACAACAACACACATACGGGTAGAGCTGTCAGTGGTGTATACTACAACATACATACGGGTAGAGCTGTCAGTGGTGTATACTACAACATACATACGGGTAGGGATGTCATAGGTGTATACTACAACATACATACGGGTAGGGATGTCAGTGGTGTATACTACAACATACATACGGGTAGAGATGTCAGTTGTGTATACTACAACATACATACGTGAAGGAGTGTCAGCGGTGTATACTACAACATACATACGGGAAGGGATGTCAGTGGTGAATACTACAACATACATACGTGAAGGAGTGTCAGCGGTGTATACTACAACATACATACGGGAAGGGATGTCAGTGGTGAATACTACAATATACATACGGGAAGGGATGTCAGTGGTGTATACTACAACATACATACGGGTAGAGCTGTCAGTGGTGTATACTACAACATACATACGGGTAGGGATGTCATAGGTGTATACTACAACATACATACGGGTAGGGATGTCAGTGGTGTATACTACAACATACATACGGGTAGAGATGTCAGTTGTGTATACTACAACATACATACGTGAAGGAGTGTCAGCGGTGTATACTACAACATACATACGGGAAGGGATGTCAGTGGTGAATACTACAACATACATACGTGAAGGAGTGTCAGCGGTGTATACTACAACATACATACGGGAAGGGATGTCAGTGGTGAATACTACAATATACATACGGGAAGGGATGTCAGCGGTGTTGATTGTGTTTAAATGTGACTGCTTATAGATTGCTCTACTTTTGTAAATATTTGTATTACACTATGTAATCAATTGCGCGACATAGATGTTTTAACGGAGAGTGGTAAGCATGTTACCGAAGAAACATCCGGTTGTGTTTGTCTTTGTAATTTAACCTCTCCTGTGTTTTACCGTTTGAATTTTATCATTTGCACCTCATTACAGCGCACATAAGTGTTATTACAATAGTTGTATACTAGATATGGACAGTAGTTAGATAGATACAAGACTGATATGGCGTGGGACGACTTTATATCTTCATCTGTCTTGTTTAACACTACAGATGTGTATGCTCTGTAAACCACACCCGCAAACCATTAGTTTAATTGAACGCATTTTTTATGATAAATCATAGAGATGTGAACAAATGACAAATTCGTATTCAAATATTCGTCAAACCCCCGTAGTTATATTTGGATATTCGACAACCATCTATCCGAATACTTGGTATCATCCGAAATAAATATCAGGTGCCGATGTATCTTCTTAGGCACGTCGAATTGCCATGGGCTATTCGAAACCACGTATTATTCGAAAAGAATTGTCGGATCCAACGAATTCGAATGAACGAGGTCTGACTGTATATATTGCATTGACGCTTTGCATGCACACTAAACGAGAGTTGTTCACCTTGTCAATTCGGGTTTTGACAAAATCTCATGATCTGAACGTTTGAATGCTATATAAACCTTATTAATGTTTATCTAATAAGCAGTGTATGAAATCTGGTTTAATTCCTCACATACCTTTTATATAACCCTCGCACACATGGTATTTTCATCAATAAATAAGTAGTATTTGATTCTATACATTATTTGATAAAGACTGTTGAAATGTTCATAATACAAGATACATGCATCGTTGCCTTTAAAGATATCTCTCCCTGAACGGATACTGAAACTACACCTCACATATGGTAAACGTTTCTATGTGTGACTGGTGAATAAAATCAAATAAAATGTCAATCAGGAGATATGGCGTGTACAAAATGTGACTTTAAGTGCTTATTGAAGGTGAATTTCATTGTTACTTTATGTCACTTATATAAAGTTGTTATAAAAGAGGTTATTTTTGTGAGAATTTACGTGTTTGTAATAAAAATCATTATCCGAATAATAGGGTGCAAATTCGTGGTATTAAGTATATTGTAGAGTTTATCTGAGGTCGCGTTAAGGAACATTAATGTTCATTTGTGTTTCACGTCATAGTATAGGACTGTGTTTGTACGATAACGATCGTCAGAAAACGGAAACAAGAATAAAATGACATTATATAGATATGTTAAACATTGTAGAAAAACATTCTGAAACATATGTTCCTTGCCAAATCACACTATTCGATATGATCTGTTAAAAGATTAATATTTATCTTTATCTAATAATGTAACATTTACGAGTCATTACTACTTCCGATTTTTCAGAAGTACATCGTAAGGTGTTTTTTGTTTTGATAAAAAAACATTCAACTAAAAGTATATATATTTTATATTCTCGGTGAAAAATCAGCAGGAGTTGTTTAAAATCAAGAATGAAGGTAAAAATGGTGCGTTGGTATCTCCGAACTTATTATAAATCAGAGTAAAACCAAAATTTTCTTATCAGAAAACTACAGAACTAATGCTTATTGCCAAGTAAAATGTGAAATTTTGATATGAATGAGCTAATTGGCAGTGTTCGTAAATTCCATCTATTCTACGCTCAGAATAATAATCATATCAATATCACAATACCGGTTACACATAAGAAAAAAGTAAACATATAAATTTCATCATGTGAGGTATCGTCTAGGTGAAAACGGTTTTGAAAATTGATTATAACACTCGCCTTTCTCTCCAAGAACCGAATGAGAGGATATCGATTCTAAACAGTTTGAAAAATGAAAAAAGAATTATATCAATGTACGCTTACGTGGAATAATGTGAAAATAGGGATTTTCTAGAGAAAACCCGTGTCCCACGCTGGTTCGTAAACTGAAACCATGGTGATTATTAGGGAACTTAAATATCTCTGTCGTTTTTATCTGGTGTGTGTTATATTATGGACGGGTGTTGACATTGTTGTAAATGGACGTATGTCTGGACGTCGTACAGGTATGTGCTTAAGTTACTTGTATATTAAGCTATGATTCTTTATAAAAAAAATCCTTAAAAGGAAGTATTGTGTTTTACAATATGCCAACATCGTACTCACAGTTTATTTAATATATACGAATTTGTTGAGCGAATTTCTTTAATTGCAAACAAAGAAAATACTTTCCTTATTAACGGTTTAGATTTACGGTTATTTAAACACATATCAGTGATTTTCACTTAACATTTTTGTGTGCTAGAAATGTTAATTTTCACGGGTGCTTGAAGATAAACCGAATGTTAATGCTTTTTGTTAGCTGTTTCTATGTAATCATGCACGTGCATATTTTTTGTATTATATACATTTACCAATTTCTGGCCATGTGGTAATGTATTTCCGAAGACATGCTTATTTATGTGATAGACATATATGCAACATAAATTTGGTGATATTTAATTTCATCAACGACATTCATTAACAAGTTTCCCTGTCAACAAATACCAACCTGTTGCCCTTATTAGCGATATTCATTATTGGTTGACCCAAGTCAAGCGACATTCACCGAGAAGTTTCCTCTTATCAGTAACATTAGCTATTTAGTTACCCCTATCACTAACCTGTTGCCCGAATTAGTGAAATTCATTGTATCAGATTGCCGCCCATCAGCGACATTCAGTCACAGATTTTTCCCACCAGCGACATTCAGTAACAGAGTGTTCCCACCAGCGACATTCAGTAACAGTTTTTTTTCACCCAGCGACATTCAGTAACAGATTTTTCCCACCAGCGACATTCAGTAACAGTTTTTTCACCCAGCGACACTCAGTAACAGATTTGTCCCACCAGCGACATTCAGTAACAGTTTTTTCACCCAGCGACATTCAGTAACAGATTTTTCCCACCAGCGACATTCAGTAACATAACTTTTTCATCAGCGACATTCAGTCACAGATTTTTCCCATCAGCAACATTCAGTAACAGATTTTTCCCACCAGCGACATTCAGTAACAGAACTTTCTCATCAGCGACATTCAGTAACAGATTTTTCCCATCAGCGACATTCAGTAACAGAACTTTCCCATCAGCGACATTCGTAACAGAACTTTCTCATCAGCGACATTCAGTAACACAACTGTCTCATCAGTGACAATCAGTAACATATTTTTTTCCATCAGCGACATTCAGTAACAGAACTTTCTCATCAGCGACATTCAGTAACAGAACTTTCTCATCAGCGACATTCAGTAACAGAACTTTCTCATCAGCGACATTCAGTAACATATTTTTTCCCATCAGCGACATTCCGTAATAGATTTTTCCCATGAGCGACATTCAGTAACAGAATTTTCCCATCAGCGACATTCAGTAACAGATTTTATCCATCAGCGACATTCAGTAACAGAACTTTCTCATCAGCGACATTCAGTAACAGAACTTTCTCATCAGCGACATTCAGTAACATATTTTTCCATCAGCGACATTTAGTAACAGAACTTTCTCATCAGCGACATTCAGTAACAGAACTTTCTCATCAGCGACATTCAGTAACATATTTTTTCCCATCAGCGACATTCAGTAATAGATTTTTCCCATGAGCGACATTCAGTAACATAATTTTCCCATCAGCGACATTCAGTAACAGAATTTTCCCATCAGTGACATTCACTCGTCAACGATATTCATTAACAGGTTGCCCCCACCAGCGACATTTATAAACAAGTTGCACCCACCAGTGACATTCATTAACAGGTTACCCCCACACCAGCGACATTCATTAACAGCCCCCCCCTCCAACAGCGACATTTATTAATAGGTTGCGGCCCCCACAGCGACATTCATTAACAGGTTGCCCCCATAGCGACATTCATTAACAGACTCTCCCCAGATGCGATATTCATTAACAGGTTGTCCCATCCAGCTGCGGCATTTATTTACAGGTTCACATTCATTATTCACTAGCCTCCATTTGCGACATTCGTGTACAAGTTCCCCTCAATTTCATTTTCATGTTACCCCCATCAGTGACATTTGCTACGACGGCATTAATCATATGCATATATTTAGACAATGACTTGTAATATTTCCTGTTTGTCGGACAATTTATTTATTTACTATTATTTTGTGATTAAATACCTGAATATTAAACCAAATAATTGTTAAGTAAAATAGCGTCTTCACGCACCAAGCAGATCATTAATAATAGTTTGCTTGTGTCGATTATGACTCATATCTATGTACGAGAAACATATATAACATATTGCATCCCACGTTCAGGAGCGTTTAACAATGAGGAGTCTTATCGGAATTACCCAATATTATTATAATGGTTGAAAAGAAGAAGAAAAGTTATCGAAAAAGCACACTATAAAGTAAAGTGTTTATCTATTATAGTGTCACCCCTATTTAAAGAGCCAGCCAATTCTGACTTATGAGACACCTACTTTCTGAGCACATTTACTTCCCGGTTTTTATCCTTTAATGACAGGCACCCGGCAGGTAGGCACACGGTAACCATGATTTTACAAGCTGGTGGCTCACCAACCGGTCATATCTGAACGGACCCATGCCGGGATTCGAACCTTCGACCTCCCGCTCCCAAAGCAGATGCCTTAACCAATCTGCCAAGGGAGACGGTATGCATCGTCAGTACGGACAAAGCACTGTTCTTTTTCAAAGCAAATTGCCATGTTTCTGATAAACGGTCTAGTAACTTTAGTTCCAACTTATTTATTTTTCATCAATTGTGAAGCAATTAATATAATAAATCTTGCAGTAATTACTATCGATGACTGCTCCCTGAGTGGCTATCCAGTACCCTGTCTACTCTACCCCTCGACCAGGAGTCTGATACTCTACCCCTCGACCAGGCAATACTCTACCACTCGACCAGGCAATACTCTACCCCTCGACCAGGAGTCCGATACCCTACCCCTCGACCAGGAGTCCAATACTCTACCCCTCGACCAGGAGTCCGATACTCCACCCCTCGACCAGGAGTCCGATACTCTACCCCTCGACCAGAAGTCCGATACTCTGCCCCTCGACCAGGAGTCCGATACTCTACCTCTCGACCAGGAGTCCGATACCCTACCCCTCGACCAGGAGTCCAATACTCTACCCCTCGATCAGGAGTCCAATAATCTACCCCTCGACCAGGAGTCTGATACTCTACCCCTCGACCAGGAGTCGGATACTCTACCCCTCGACCAGAAGTCCGATACTCTACCCCTCGACCAGAAGTCCGATACTCTACCCCTCGACCAGGAGTCTGATACTCCCGACCACTCCCTACCCTGTTTCAGTAGTACAAAAAAGTAAAAACTAGTGCGCTTCAAGACGCTTTCCGCCAAGATATTTTTTTAACTGTCGCATTGAACTATACGCAATTGTAATCCAGGCTAGGTCATAGCCAGGAAATTGAACGAAATCACAATGTGAAATTAATCGAATATCAATAATGTGAATTGCTGTCCGTGATTCAGTTTGAAAAACAAATCAATCGAAATTTCCACGGGAAGTGCACATCATCACAGCCAGGTAACGATTTCAACTTGCGTAATTGATTTTGATCATTTCTGTCTAAGTATGTCTGAGCTTGATAAAACATTTTGTATCTGTCTGAGTTCACGTGAACGGAAGTCGTATTCCCGGTGCGCCATGCATCTAAATATATATTTTTATTAATTGATTTATGTGCACAGAGATTGTGGATGATATGTAGCAATTTAATGCGTCAAAATTATCTAATTATTTACGCCCATTAAATGAATGGTATACATTTGGTACTACTTACAGATAGATGGGTGCATGCATCATACCTGACTAGCTTACTTGAGTGTCTGTCCGTCCGTACAACGCCTGTCTGAAGTAAAGCAATCAGTGTGTCTGTGTGTATGTGTATCTATCAAGCTGACGGTTTGTCGGTCTGTGGGCTGCCGGACTGGTTTTAGCTGTCTGTCTGTTCTGCTGGGTGTCTGTTTGCCTGTCTGTCTTTCGGGCTGGTTGCATGTCTTTCTACCTGGCTGGCTGTCTACATGTCTGTCTATCAGCTGTGTGTCTGGTTGGTTGTCCTGCTGTCCGTCTGTATGCCGGGATGTATGTCTAGTTATTTGTCCATTCTATTAGGTGTATGTCTGTTTGTCGGTCTGTCCATCCTTCCGTCCTTCCGTCCAGTCGCCCGACGTCTGTCTAGTTGGTTTTCTGTCTGTCTGGCTTCTGTCTGGCTGGCTTGATTTTGTTCCAGCAGTCTGTCTGTCTGGCTTGATTTTGTTCCAGCAGTCTGTCTGGATGTCAGACTGACTGGCTTGATGGTAGGCTGGCTTTCTTACTGCCTGTCTTTTGACTGTCTCGGTTTCTCTCTGTTGTAAGATGAGACTGATTGACGGATGCACGTACGTACGGTTATATGGATTTTAACCGTTTGAAATTTGATGATAAAGTTATTATTTATAACTATCAGATTGCATTTGAATTATTGTAATTTGTAAACATTTCAAACTTGTGTGGTCTATATCATCTCAGTTATCATTTGCTGCAGATTATTTTCACATATCAGATGTTAAATTCAATTTTGTGGGATATATCTTGGAAACTTGAAGTCTGAGTGCATTTAAAACTTACAAAAACTTAAATATTTCCAAAATCATCTTAATTATGCTTGATAAACTAGTCAATTACCACTATAGCGTTTCGTATCTAACAAAAAAATGATCAACGAGCTACGGGTCTATACGTACGTGTTACAAAACGAACACTAATTGGTCTTCTCGCATTTTCTATAAAAAATATGTTGAAGAGGTAGAAGTTGGGTTAATGTGTTTCTCTGTGGTAAATGGCGTTATCGTGTTAAAGTTAACAAGTACAAGAACTAAATACATTCTCAATACATGTCTGTGTCTCTGTCAATCTTAAATACCGTAGAATGGGGAGAATTTGTGTCACATTTCTCTGAGAATCATAAATGCTGTATAATGTGGGAGATTTGTGGTGTATATCTATGTCAGTCATAAACACCTTAGAATGGGGGGAGTTTGTGTCACATATCTCTGCGAATTATAAATACCGTAGAATGGGGGGAATTTGTGTCACTTATCTCTGCGAATTATAAATACCGTAGAATAGGAGGAATTTGTGTCGCATATCTCTGCGAATTATAAATACCGTAGAATAGGGGGAGCAATTGTGTCACATATCTCTGCGAATTATAAATACCGTTGATTGGGGAGAATTTGTGTCACATATGTCTGCGAATTATAAATACCGTAGAATAGGAGGCATTTGTGTCACATATCTCTGCGAATTATAAATACCGTAGAATAGGGGGAATTTGTGTCACATATATCAGCGAATATTAAATACCGTAGAATTGGGAGCATTTGTGTCACATATCTCTGCGAATCATAAATACCGTAGAATGGGGGAGGGGGAATTGTGTCACATATCTCTGCGAATCTTAAATACCGTAGAATGGGGAGCATTTGTGTCACATATCTCTGCGAATCATAAATACCGTAGAATGGGGGAGGGGGAATTGTGTCACATATCTCTGCGAATCATAAATACCGTAGAATGGGGGAGGGGGAATTGTGTCACATATCTCTGCGAATCATAAATACCGTAGAATGGGGGAGGGGGAATTGTGTCACATACCTCTGCGAATCATAAATACCGTAGAATGGGGAGAACTTGTGTCACATATCTCTGCGAATCATAAATACCGTAGAATGGGGAGCATTTGTGTCACATATCTCTGCGAATCATAAATACCGTAGAATGGGAAGAACTTGTGCCACATATATCTGCGAATCATAAATACCGTAGAATGGGGAGAACTTGTGCCACATATATCTTCGAATCATAAACACCGTAGAATGGGAAGAACGTGTGCCACATATCTCTGCGAATCATAAATACCGTAGAATGGGGAGCATTTGTGTCACATATCTCTGCGAATCATAAATACCGTAGAATGGGGAGCATTTGTTTCACATATCTCTGCGAATTATAAACACCGTAGAATGGGGAGAACTTGTGCCACATATCTCTGCGAATCATAAATACCGTAGAATGGGGAGCATTTGTGTCACATATCTCTGCGAATCATAAACACCGTAGAATGGGGAGAACTTGTGTCACATATCTCTGCGAATCATAAACACCGTAGAATGGGGAGCATTTGTGTCACATATATCTGCGAATCTTAAATACCGTAGAATGGGGAGCATTTGTGTCACATATCTCTGCGAATCATAAACACCGTAGAATGGGGAGCATTTGTGTCACATATATCTGCGAATCTTAAATACCGTAGAATGGGGAGCATTTGTGTCACATATCTCTGCGAATCATAAACACCGTAGAATGGGGAGCATTTGTGTCACATATCTCTGCGAATCATAAATACCGTAGAATGGGAAGAATTTGTGTCACATATCTCTGCGAATCATAAACACCGTAGAATGGGGAGCATTTGTGTCACATATCTCTGCGAATCATAAATACCATAGAATGGGGGGGATTTGTGTCACATATCTCTGCGAATCTTAAATACCGTAGAATGGGGAGCATTTGTGTCACATATCTCTGCGAATCATAAATACCGTAGAATGGGAAGAATTTGTGTCACATATCTCTGCGAATCTTAAATACCGTAGAATGGGAAGAATTTGTGTCACATATCTCTGCGAATCTTAAATACCGTAGAATGGGGAGAACTTGTGTCACATATCTCTACGAATCTTAAATACCGTTGAATGGGGAGCATTTGTGTCACATATCTCTGCGATTTATAAGTACCGTAGAATGGGGAGAATTTGTGTCATGCGTCTTTGACAATCATCTTTGACAATCATGAATACTGTAGAATTGGGTGAATTTGTCGTATATGTCTATGACAATTATCAATACTGTAGAACAGGGAGAATTTGTCGTATATGTCTATAACAATCACCAATACTAAAGATCAGGGTGAATTTGTGGTTTAAGTCTGTGACAATTATACATTCCGTAGAATAGGGTAATTTGTGGTATATGTCTATGACAATCACCAATACTGTAGTATAGGGAGAATTTGTTGTGTATGTCTATAACAATCACCAATACTAAAGATCAGGGTGAATTTGTGGTTCAAGTCTGTGACAATTATACATTCCGTAGAATAGGGTAATTTGTGGTATATGTCTATGACAATCATAAATACCGTAGAATATGGTGAAATTGTGGTATATATAAATGTCATCATGAATACTGTAGAACAGGGTAAATTTGTAGTACATGTATACTCGTATGTCTATGACAATCATAAAATAAGGTTTTCATCTTTCTGTTACAGGCAATGGGTGTAAAAATGGAACATTAAAATGTCATACAGATGCCGAGTGCATCGACGGTGAATTCCGACCTGCAAGATGTAGATGTAAAAAGGGCTTTCATGGAACTGGACGATTCTGTGAAGGTAAGATTGTTACATTAGGGTATTCAGGGGTTTCGCTGCATCAGTTTTACAATTAATTAAATGTATTAATAAAAAGGGATCTTTAGAAGGGAGATATGCACGTGAAGTAAATCGATTTCTTTTAATAATACAATATTTATTATGTACCATCGACGTGATAAATTGCTTTCGAATCAGAACCAAGGATGATGATGGATACTAACAATCAGCACTCAAATCTAAAATCACAAACTTTACCCTTCATACGTAGCCTGATAGTGGATATTTTAGTGCGGAATGTGCAGGAAATGTCAAATATGGGCTGAATATTCGTTTTTTTTCCATTGTCTGTGAGATTTCAGTGTGACTATGAGCTATGGGAGTATAATTAGTGGGTTTGAGTGCCACACTACTGTGCCAGTACTGGTCAGCAAGCCAGGAAGCAGTCATCAAGAGTTACTAATATAAGTTGTAATGACTTATTTCGCACTGGATTTAAAATAAACCTATAAACATTCGCATTCCCTTTGTATGTAATTTTGTAATGAATCAGAAAATTGACATGCTACTAGCATCATCACAGAATTGTATCGTGTTCAACAGGTGTCTGACTTGTCTGCTATATCAATAAATACACCTATATTCGATAATACTACATGTTATATATTAGAAACGGTGTTCCACATTTTGTATCACACTAGACTGTGTTTATTGATGCAGCTGATGAGTCAAACATCTGTGCTACGTTTGGAGGTACATGTTTTTAATCCATTTACCAGTCCTGTGGCTTATGCGATTTTTTTATTAGATGAATTTTACTGCATTAGCTGATTAAATATTAATGCATATATTTTTATCCGACCCGATGGTTCATTGAAAAAGCGCCTGCATCTTGTGTGGGTGGTTGCGGGTTCGAACACTGACAAATCAAAATCGCTCATATTATACATGTAATTCCTTTGCCTACGGTCGGCATTAGAATGGTAGTTATAGGAATGATTGGATCGGTGGCAGGTTAATGTGACTGGGTGTGAAATCATGTCATGTGTCTACTGTGTGGTATCATGCCACGTGTCTAAGGCGGGGTATCATGTCACGTGTCTAAGGTGTGGTATCATGGCACGTGTCTAAGGCGGGGTATCATGTCACGTGTCTAAGGTGTGGTATCATGTCACGTGTCTAAGGCGGGGTATCATGTCACGTGTCTAAGGTGTGGTATCATGGCACGTGTCTAAGGCGGGGTATAATGTCACGTGTCTATAGCGGGGGATCATGTCACGTGTCTACGGTTTGGTATCATGGCACGTGTCTAAAGCGGAGTATCATGTCACGTGTCAACGGTGTGGTATCATGTCACGTATCTAAGGCGGGATATCATGTCACATGTCTACGGTGCGGTATCATGTCACGTGTCTACTGTGTGGTATCATATCTTGTGTCTACGGTGGGGTATCATGTCACGTGTCTATTGTGTGGTATTATGTCACGTGTCTAACGCGGGGTATCATGTCACGTGTCTACGGTGTGGTATCATGTCACGTGTCTACGGCGGGAAATCATGTCATTAATTACAATGTGGTTTCATGTCACGTGTCTAAGGCGGGGTATCATGTCACGTGTCTAAGGCTGTGTATCATGTCATGTGTCTACAGTGTGGTTTTATGTCACGTGTCTAAGGCGGGGTATCATGTCACGTGTCTACGGTGTGGTATCATGTCACGTGTCTACGGTGCGGTATCATTTCACGTGCCTACTATGTGGTATCATGTCACGTGTCTATGGCGGGGTATCATGTCACGTGTCTACGGTGTGGTATCATAGCACGTGTCTAAGGCGGGGTATCATGTCACGTGTCTATGGCGGGGTATCATGTCACGTGTCTACGGTGTGGTATCATGTCACGTGTCTACGGTGCGGTATCATTTCACGTGCCTACTGTGTGGTATCATATCATGTGTCTACATTGTGGTTTCATGCCGCGTGTCTAAGGCGGGGTATCATGTCACGTGTCTACGGTGTGGTATCATAGCACGTGTCTATGGCGTTGGATCATGTCACGTATCTATGGCGTTGGATCATGTCAAATGTCTAAGGTGTTGTATAATGTCACGTGTCTACGGTGTGGCAACCTGTCACGTGCTTACGATGTGGTAACATGTCACATGTCTAAGGTGTGGTAACATGTCACATGTCTAAGGTGTGGTAACATGTCACATGTCTAAGGGGTGGTAACTTGTCACATGTCTAAGGTGTGGTAACATGTCACATGTCTTAGGGGTGGTAACATGTCACATGGCTAAGGTGTGGTAACATGTCACATGTCTAAGGGGTGGTAACATGTCACATGTCTAAGGGATAGTAACATGTCACATGTCTAAGGGGTGGTAACATGTCACATGTCTAAGGGGTGGTAACTTGTCACATTTCTAAGGGATGGTAATATGTCACATGTTTAAGGGGTGGTAACATGTCACATGTCTAAGGTGTGGGAAAATGTCACATGTCTAAGGGGTGGTAACTTGTCACATGTCTAAGGGGAGGTAACATGTCACATGTCCATGGGGTGGTAACATGTTACATGTCTAAGGGGTGGTAACATGTCACATGTCTAAGGGATGGTAACATGTCACATGTCTAAGGGGTGGTAACATGTCACATGTCTAAGGTGTGGTAACATGTTACATGTCTAAGGGGTGGTAACTTGTCACATTTCTAAGGGGTGGTAACATGCCACATGTCTAAGGGGTGGTAACACGTCACATGTCTAAGGTGCTGTAACACGTCACATGTCTAAGGGGTGGTAACATGTCACATGTCTAAGGGGTGGTAACTTGTCACATGTCTAAGGGGTGGTAACATGTCACATGTCTAAGGGATGGTAATATGTCACATGTTTAAGGGGTGGTAACATGTCACATGTCTAAGGTGTGGTTACATGTCACATGTCTAAGGGGTGGTAACTTGTCACATTTCTAAGGGGTGGTTACATGTCACATGTCTAAGTGGTGGTAACATGTCACATGTCTAAGGGGTGGTAACTTGTCACATTTCTAAGGGATGGTAATATGTCACATGTTTAAGGGGTGGTAACATGTCACATGTCTAAGGTGTGGTAACATGTCACATGTCTAAGGGGTGGTAACTTGTCTCATTTCTAAGGGGTGGTAACATGTCACATGTCTAAGGGGAGGTAACATGTCACATGTCCATGGGGTGGTAACATGTCACATGTCTAAGGGGTGGTTACATGTCACATGTCTAAGGGATGGTAACATGTCACATGTCTAAGGGGTGGTAACATGTCACATGTCTAAGGTGTGGTAACATGTCACATGTCTAAGGGGTGGTAACTTGTCACATTTCTAAGGGGTGGTAACATGTCACATGTCTAAGGGGTGGTAACACGTCACATGTCTAAGGTGTTGTAACACGTCACATGTCTAAATGGTGGTAACATGTCACATGTCTAAGGGGTGGTAACTTGTCACATTTCTAAGGGGTGGTAACATGTCACATGTCTAAGGGGAGGTAACATGTCACATGTACATGGGGTGGTAACATGTCACATGTCTAAGGGGTGGTATCATGTCACATGTCTAAAGTGTGGTAACACGTCACATGGCTAAGGGGTGGTAACTTGTCACATGTCTAAGGTGTGGTAACACGTCACATGTCTAAGGGGAGGTGACATGTCATATGTATTAGGGGTGGTAACATGTCACATTTCTAAGTGGTGGTAACATGTCACATGTCTAAGTGGTGGTAACTTGTCATATGTCTAAGGTGTGGTAACACGTCACATGTCTAAGGGGAGGTGACATGTCATATGTATTAGGGGTGGTAACATGTCTCATTTCTAAGTGATGGTAACATGTCACATGTCTAAGTGGTGGTATCACGTCACATGTCTAAGTGGTGGTAACTTGTCACATTTCTAAGGGGTGGTAACATGTCACATTTCTAAGTGGTGGTAACACGTCATATGTCTAAGTGGTGGTATCATGTCACATGTCTAAGGTGTGGTAACACGTCACATGTCTAAGTGGTGGTATCACGTCACATGTCTAAGTGGTGGTATCATGTCACATGTCTAAGGTGTGGTAACACGTCACATGTCTATGGGGTGGTAACATGTCACATGTCTAAGGGGTGGTGACATGTCATATGTATTAGGGGTGGTAACATGTCACATTTCTAAGTGGTGGCAACATGTCACATGTCTAAGGGATGGTAACTTTTCACATGTCTAAGTGGTGGTAACATGTCACATGTCTAAGGGATGGTAACTTGTCACATGTCTAAGTGGTGGTAACATGTCATATGTATAAGGTTTTGTAACATGTCACATGTCTAAGGTTTTGTATAATGTCGCGTGTGTAAGTTGTGGTATCATGTCACGTGTGAATGGTGTGGCATCATGTCATTTGTATGAGGTCTAAGGCGTGGTATCACAGAATGTCAGCACTAAGATTAGAGTGAAAAATCAACAATTTAACTGAAATTCCCCCATTTTCCAGTGAAAGCATTTAAGAGAAATCCAATATAAATAAGGTATGTGTGTCATATTTTTGTGAATATAGGGCTGATGAACATTGTTATGTTATTATATTCGCAACATATGGTTTTCTCTGTAATGATTAATTACAAATTATTCGATCAGTTGTACAAGATTTGATGGGAATAACTTGGTAATGAATTGAAATGGATGATTAATTTCAGATACGAACGAATGTGATTATAAAAATGGGGGCTGTGTGCATGTTTGCCACAATCACAAGGGCAATTTTTCGTGTGCGTGCAGAAATGGTTTCCAGTTGGATGTGGATCAAAAAGACTGTGTAGGTAAGTTATCGGTTTGTCGCTTATTGAATGGTTGATATTAATACCTTATTCGACATACTGATTATTGGAGAGTTAACGGATAATTGTGTGAAGATTGTACACAATATCGGAGGGAAATGATAATTGTATGAGGTATTTACTAAATAACGGAGGGAAATGATACTTGAATTAGGTATTTACTAAATTTTGTAGAGGTAAGAACCAAATATTTGTGAGAAATGATAGATGTATGAGGTATTTACCAAATATTGTAGAGGTAAGAACCAAATATTTGTGAGAAATGATAAATGTATGAGGTATTAACCCAATCATTGGAGAGAAATGATAACTGGATGAAGTATATTAACCAAATATCGGAGAGATCTGATAATTGTGTGTAAGGTAAAAATCTTGGACCTTCCTGATCGCGCAAGTATTGCTTATCTGATGACAAAATTACGTAGTGCCATTACCATTATTCTTAATATATTTCGATACATCTTGTTTCATATAAGTTATGTCGAATTGATGCAATCTTCTTTTGGTAATACTAATCTTGTCGTAAATATGTTTATCCAATTTCAAATGCTAAATATTTTCGTGTCATATTTTCTTTGAATGAGAATTTCGTATAATATAAATGCTGTGCAAATGGAGATATTTTAGCCTTATTATGAAGTCGATATTTGTGTAATATCACTTGACTTAATAGCGGGCTCCTTTAACTGCAAAATTATAAAGCACATCTAAATAAGGCAAGTCATGGTGGATCTGTTTTTATTTTTTTTAATTCGACACAACAACCCGATAATCAGACCACCTCACACATACGACTGACTTTCTTCGGAACCTATGGTGGTCTTATTATTGCGGTTTCACTGTATTTTCAATATGACGCTTGATGATGGATGTTTTCCTATGTTTTAGATATGAATGAGTGTTTCAGTGATAAAGGTGGCTGTCAACATCAATGTAAGAATACACTTGGTGGATATGAATGTAAATGTAATCAAGGATATACCTTGGAGGATGATGGCAAAATTTGTAAAGGTAAGGTGTACTGTTCCCCCAACGATAGACTGATTGCCCCGCAAACTGTGAACACGCCGACCACTGCACATGTGATTCTCACGAGTTCTTTCCCTTGATCTCTTTAAGAGTACACTCTCGTTGTCTCCCTTTTATAGTGAATGTATATATAGTACTACATATACTATAGAAGGGATAAAGGGAGATAACTCTAGAAGGGATAAAGGGAAATAACTCGTGACCATTTCCATGAACAAAGAAGAATAGCTAATTAGGTACATGAATATATATATATATATACACGTAACCTATAAAAAGGCTGAATCTACACAGGTCACTGATAAATGATGCGTAAAATAGGAAAATCGCATTGGAATGGTCAGTGATTTCAATGGAATCTGCAATCATCTGTTGCTCGACATGACAATAGTGCGACTATTTATTCGACTAATGTCAATTAAACTCAAAAGGGCCATGCTCTGCTGTTTGTACAGAAAACCTGCAGGAAAGTCCAGTGATACAGTATACCGTACTATAGGCGCTCTTGTCGTATATGGGGCATCGACGATGGCCATGCTGGTACATCAGCAAAACTTCCAAAAGGGTTCATGCTACAACAAGTCTAACTTCAAACGAATCGCACCGTTGTACTTTACCAAACGTTTGTAAACACCAAAAATGTCAAACATTGAGTATACTACATGTAAAGGCGTGTCAACAGGTCCGTTTGATAAAGTATTAATTTGACAATTATAAGTTCATAGTGATAGTGAAGAAGACATTCAACTTGTTTTGAAGACAATAAATGTCCTATTTCTGATGTTATATGTATATAAAAAAAGGATGGTTGGAGAATTACATATACAAATATTTGTAAATGGAAATACTATATCCGCTTATTTTTGACTACGGAATTATCCGGAAACATACGAAGTACAGGCCGATTAATGTCGGTCGGAATCTTTCTAACAAAGTCGAGCATTGTCGATATAAAGAGAAAGGGTATGCGAGTATCCATTCAGAGCCATGATTATATATCATATTATGTCACAAATCATCAATTCATGAAGCTGTCTAACAAGTGAACCATGTTAATTTATGTGGCATTTAAATGCTAGTGCGGCTTCGGTGTCAGTAAATTATTGGACAATTACGATCTACCCTTGTAACAATTCGTGATACAGTAAAACCTCACTGAACGACCACCTCGAAAATAAGAACATAACTGTCAAGTTCATGTTCACTGTTTTGTTCTTTATCCAACCTCAATATTAGGACCACCTCAAAAAGAAGACCCGTTTTCAAGGTTCTCAATGGAGGTCGTATTATTGAGGTTTTACTTTCTTTATCTCAATACATTTATTATGATAGCTATTTCTTATGACGATGGTGGTAAGAATGTAGACTTTTAAAATTGCATTTATCTTCAACAAACATTCTTCACGCCCCGAAATGCCTTCGTTCCACGCCACGTGCTGAGACCCGGTATAGCGTTAGATACGCATCGGGGTGGCATTCGACTGTGAATAATTCTCTACTGCTATTTTCAGTTGGCACTTGGTGTCGGAAACGTCAAGGCTGTGAACATTCCTGCCGAACAACCCAACAAGGCACGGTTGTGTGTACATGCCGTAATGGTTATAAACTACATTCCAATGGCAAAACATGTATCCGTACGTACGTAGCCATCAATGGCATATTACTTATAGTGTATGTTAGGCATTTCTAAACAGTTCTGGTTATTTTGATGTCAGATACTTTCATGTTCTCTGTAACAACGCCATAATGTTTATTTCAATCAGTTTCCTGGAAAAAATCAGCGTTGATGTATTTTGATGAATTGTGATCATGATCTTTGCGGTGCTTGAACTTTCAATATCCGGGTATAGCGGCAAGCTATTAAAAACTAATTAGAGTATCACTAAAATGAATAAAAAACGGCATTATCAATACTATCAACTCATTACAAGAAATAGAGCAAGCTCACTACGAGATAGATATACATGGAAATAGCAAAACACTCAATGACAATATTGCTAAAATACACGAAGCTTTGTACAAAATAATGTACTTATCATGACTACTCTTATTTGGGAATTTGGCAAAGAGAATTTCTTTTAGATATGCTGACATGTATTTAAAGGAATTCATTCAACATTGATGCTGTTTCCATATCTTTGGTATTATAAAACACTGAACCAGAATATAAATGTAAGTACTAGTTTTATGTTTTCATATTTTCAAAACAAATGTACTCACTAATTTGTTTTCTTTGTGTTTGTATTTCAACAGAAACATGTAGAGTGGGTAATGGAGGTTGTCAACATATATGTACGGATACACCCGATGGTGTGAACTGTTCGTGTGCCGTGGATTATATTCTGAGAGCTGACAAAACCTGTACAGGTAATTATGAAAGACAGGTGCTGGCATTCACACATCATCATTTCTTTCCTGGGAAAGTCACGATTTCAAGATTTCAAGATTTCAAGTTCACTAATTCAAGATTTCAACTTCACGATTTCAAGATTTCAACATCACGATTTCAAGATTTCAACTTCACGAATTCATGATTTCATCTTCACGATTTCAAGATTTCAACTTCACGATTTCAAGATTTCAACTTCACGAATTCAAGATTTCGACTTCACGATTTCAAGATTTCATCTTCACAAATTCACGATTTCAACTTCACGAATTTAATTAAGAAATCGTAAAGTTGCAATCGTGAATTAGTGCGGAGATAAAATCGTGAATTCATGAAGTTGAAATCGTGAATTCTTGAAGCTGAAATCGTGAATGCATGAATTCGTAAATAGGAAAACTTGAATTCGTTTAGAAAACGTCAATTGCAATCTAACAGATCTTCTTGTTCAATTAAATGCAATTTAGGTGGTTGAAAACTGCCATGTAGCCATCTGTATGTAATGGCGATTTAAAATAAATTTGCATCAATATGAACCAGAACTTTATTTTTGTCCGTAAACGTAGAATACAGATTTATCCATGTAAAGTGTAAATATAATTTGTACAATTATGGGAATAAATACATGAATGTTTAACCAAACTTTTATCTTCATTTCTGAATGTTTTAGCTACTTGCAATGTAAGTAATGGAGGCTGCTCGAAAAAGTGCAAAGACACAGAGAATGGCCCGGTGTGTACTTGTCCGGATGGTTACGAGTTACATCAAGATCAGAAAAGTTGTCTAGGTATATTAATATTTCATTGTTTAACGCACATTGTGTTTATATTTCCATCTGTAATGTTGGTGAATGTATGCGGACTTTCTTGTTTGCCTAACATTAATCTACTGAAAAACTCATCTCATTTCTATTCATGTACACAGTATTCTAGCAAAACTAAGCAAGCAATAACACTAAATAAAAATACATATATGTATATACTCTGTCACATTGTGCATGAATAAAAACACGTCTTCTCTCCGGACTCCCCATTGTATCAGTGAGCACAGGAGATTGTCACGAGTTCTCTCCCTTTATCATTGCTAAAGTTCTCTATTTATACATATACATGTACTACTATAGAAGGGATACAGGGAGAGAACTAAATGAAAAAAACAAACAATGGCAAACAGGTGATATAAGGTAAGACAGGTGTATTATTATGTATCTAAAAAACATTATTAAACATATGTAACACTTTTGCATGTTCACATGCAGTGTAACAGGTGCATTATTCCCAAAAACTTCAAGTCTAGAACTCAGACTTAGACTTTAAAATGTTAAATATTCTTTTTGCTCCTATGTTGAGAAAACAATGAATATTTGAATAAAAAATGACAAACGTATTCAGAGGGAAACCCTTATTATTCAGACAGAATTTCATTCGTTTAGAGTTAATGAAAACACAATGCTAGTAAATGTATCTTTTGAATTGTTTTAGTCTAAGTATGAAACTCAGACTCGTACTGTTTATGAATTAGGCCCCATGACCCAGTCATTGTGACCGCAATGTACTTGTAGATATTGTATATGACTTTTACTTTTTCCTATTTCAGACATAAATGAGTGTGAGGTGCATAATGGGAATTGTAGTCATAACTGTACCAATATTGCTGGTGGGTACACCTGTGATTGTCCCAAGGGTCATGAAGTTGCTAATGATGGAAAAACATGTGAAGGTAGTATATTTCCAATTACAGCCGGACCTCCTTTATTTGACAAACTTCTATCCGAATACTTGGTATCATCCGAAATAAATATCAGGTCCCGATATATCTTTTTAGTCACGTCAAATTGAAATTGACTAAGCGAAATCATGTATTATTCGAAATAAAATTTCGGACCAGGTGAATTCGAATGATCGAGGTCTGGCTATATTTTGTTTTACAGTCTGTACTTTACTCATCTCAATATTTCGCCCAAAAGGGCTTTATCAAAATTATATTGTGTGCAATGTGTAAAGAGCATCATAATTTCGATACAGCCCTGGGGAAATGTTTATCCAAACTCCTACGGTCTCCCCTTCCATGTATCGGAGTTTCTATAGTGTAGTATAATCGACTGACCGGCATTCGTAACATCACAGCAATTAATGTGTATGTCGCACAACAAATCGGAACCTTCAGATTGCAAATATTTTGCTTGCTTCAGATTGCGCCGACCATCTTTTTTCAAAATATTTTTCTCTCGTCTTTCTTATGTCATGACGTTTTCGCTGGTAACTAGACATGCATAAATACCGTTAGTTATATAAGGGTGTGAACAGGATTGCTCTAATACATAGCTACGTATGATTTGCGTAATATGTCCCGGGGGTACTAATATTTACTACGGGGAGGTAAAAATACAAACTTAGATATAATATATTTGCTTATAAATATTTCATTTTACGACCAGTTGTCACGAAACTTGGAAAATATGTTGTTAAATTAACGCGTAAGTTTTCTGTCGAAATACATCGCATACAGTGCTAAACTGAATTTTCGGAACATAAGATTCAATGATGTATTGAGAAGTCAATTCCTTCAAAATCGTTATATAGTTATTTAGCAGTTGTATATAAGGTGTCAGTTATGTTTCATTTACTGACTGTACAGTCCAGCGTAGGGCGCATTCTGCTTAGAACTTTGTCGGCGGTTATTTCCTTATACCCCTTCTTCCCTGTCCCTCCTAGATAAGGATGGGTAGCCGTTGACTTTGTCAGATGTTTTGTGGAGTCGTCTTCCCGCATTTATGTCTATGTTTGACTCTTGTTGGAGACGAACAAACTGCATGATGCGTGTATGTGGTCGCACGGTCATGATTTTCCCCAAGTATTGTAGCATAAATCAAATATGTTTTACTAGTATATCAAAGTATCGTTAATTCAATTAATATAACTTAGATTTCACAACATGTGTACCACGACCCTATACTAATGCGATAACTACGATTTGATCCTCCACCAAGAACGTGTAGAATCAAAGTACTGGGAGTGCTAGCATAGATTGTGTAGAATCAAAGTACTGGGAGTGCTAGCATAGATTGTGTAGAATCAAAGTACTGGGAGTGCTAGCATAGATTGTGTAGAATCAAAGTAATAGGAACACTATTAGGAAGAATTGTTTGGTATTCGAATTGACATTGTCATGGAGAGAAGGCCTAATGACATTTACTTATAAGCCAATGAGTTTGATGAATAAGCCGTATAGAGTTCACTGTGTCGACTTTACAGAATCATATTGCTAAGGAGAACACTTTGAAATAGGTGTTTGATGGTTAAGGGGATAAGATAGCTACTGCAATATTACAATCACCAAACAAAATTGAACCGTGTATATGTCAGATAATCCCCGATGTTCAACTCTTCAACACAAGGGACTACTATCATTCTGTATATCAACTAATTCAACTACATGTGTATCCTTAACACAGATTTCGTTTAACGAATAAACAAACAATGAGCTTTGACATTGTGCTGTCTTGGTTTGTTTTGTTTTCATTTATGCTGCACAACAAATCTTTACCTTCAGATTGCGACACATTTGCTTCATTCAGATTGTGCCGACCATCTTTTTTAATAGATATTGCTGGTTTTATTTGAGTTCAAGATTTAATTGGTTTATAGACTTCATAGTTTTCAGAAACAATTAATAAATTCATTGTTTCTTTATCTTCAAATGAGGACAATATATTCTTGTATTTCTAGATGTCAACGAATGTGACACAAATGGTACATGCGATCATATCTGTAAAAATAGTCCCGGAAGTTACACGTGTAAATGTAACCCAGGATATGACATCTATGGTTGGTCACATTGTGCCGGTAGGTAACCAATATCACAGGAGATTGGCACGAATTCTTTCCCTTTATCCCATCTTGAGTTATCTGCCTTATAAACACCCTTCTATAGAATATGTATATAGAGGTAATGGCACCAGAACCAGCTATCTTCAGCTATTAATTTAATAAGGAGAAGGCATATTCTGACTCTAACCCCTCGATATGTAGTATATATTCTAAAGAAGGGTGTTATTAAACTACACATGTATAATTATATTCTATAGAAGGGGCAAAGGGAGATGATTCTAGATGGGATAAAGGGAAATAACTCGTAATTATCTCCTATGGCCTGTACAGTCACGCCGAGTCGTTCAGTTGTCTGTACATTATATATAGGGTCGAATGGAGGTAAAAGCGGCGACGTCGCTGTGGTTAAATACAAACCATACTAATTCGTTCTAAGAACACACATTTCAAATTGACTTCAGCTACAACTGAAATATTCATGGGAAATAACTCTTTACTCATCAATGTACCTTAAACGTCGTGCAATATTATTTAAATTGTTATTTTTACTGATATTATATTGTTTAAAGTACTAAAATACAGAAATGAAGAAATTGCCATTCTTAAACACTTTACATGTGGATGAACGTTTGAAACACGCTTTGAAAGTTTATTATACATAATTATGTTTCTGTTACAAAAGTATATTTAGTTATGTCTTCTGTATCACAGATCGAGATGAATGTTCAGAAAATAATGGCGGATGTGAACATAAATGTATTAACACTGTTGGTGATTTTAAGTGTGTGTGTAACGAAGGATATAAACTGGACAAAAATGGCAAAGATTGCGTTGGTAAGTACACAATGGAACCAGGCGAACATGTATACACGTCCGGGTACCACAGTACATCCTGATAAGCTGGCATGGAACCAACAATTTATCGCTCACTCTTTGGTTAGTGTCCGGTATAATTGCCGCCCGGCGACTCTATTTTTATTCCTTTTAAATTGTGTTAAAGGAAGGAGCGGTTACTGTATAAGCATTTCAGATGCGATGTTTTACAGAATAAAAACAACCGAAGTGGGTTTCAAAAAAACCTTATTATGAATAGAGATCTGCATGTTCTATGAAAATGTTTACATTTCAGTGAAAATGTATTTTTTATGTCTTGTTTCTCTCGATTAAGAATCTGTGCTAAAAATAGTTAATCCCAGAAGACTTGTACTAAAACCCACGGCGGTCGTGACGACACGGCTTTTGTTAATACATCTGGAAACAGATTGTATCATGCCACGGTCAGGACAATTGCACGATAACAGTTGTCTGAAAACAGTTTGTATGCTCAAGACATTGACATGAGAATGCATTTTCAAGTTAGTTTCGCTCGAAAAGTCGGACTTATTTCATTATCTGTCCCATTGTACAAAATGTTCTTGCCTATTACCACTGTTTCAACGGACAATCATCATCAAAATAACACCAACAACTTCCCAGAAATGATGATGTTCAATGAAAAAAACATATACAGTCAGGCTTCAACTAAAGACCACGGCAACAATTAGACCATCTCATAATCATGAACACAATTTTCAAATCCATATTCACTGTTTTACTCTTTATTCAACTTCAATATTAAGACAATCTCAATAAGAATACATTTGTACCACTTTTCAATGGTCCCAAGGACGGTCTTATTATTGAGGTTTTACTGTATTTCATTGTATATACTCATAAATGTTTTAAAGTCAAAATATGTGTTTGAACTCAATAGTTTATCTACGCGTAGCATGCTTGATGTTTCCCTTTATTCTTCCAGCACTGGACACGTGTCATGAACTTCCGCTGGAACCAGCAGCAAATACATCGTGTGAGAATCGTGATCAGGATATATTGTGTATACATAAATGCAAAAGCAGCAAGTACAAATTCACTGCGGACACTGATCAGTCTGTGATGTCGACACATTGTGGCCCGGGAACTAAATACAACTGGGACCATGAAGCTAGAAATAAAACATTACCGTCATGCTCTTGTACGTATGTTTGTATGAATGTTTTATTAAGTTAATACAGTCCTGTTGTGATTAATATACACATAATTATAGTCACCTTATTGCCAGAACCCCGTAACAGTCAATTTTTGGCGGTTTTGAGTGTTTGGTATCGTTGAAACCATCTTTCCAAGCTCTTTCTATCTGTACTACCTATATTGTTCTGGAATGCACATAACTTAAATAAAATGTAATTCCATAACCCCGTTTGCAACAATTATCTCAAGAGGGTAAAACTTTAAAGTTGTTTTTCTCAAAAAATACAAAAAACATGTTATGGGGTTCTGGAAATAATGCGACCCTTATTATATTGTCATGTAGCCACCTTATTTCCACCACATCAGAAGTGCCATTCAGTTTGCAATTTTGGGCACTACGTTATCATTGTTTGTGTCTCAACGACTTTAAGCCTCTCTGGGCTTTATGGAAATGCCTTCTAACATTAGTTATATACGTTCTACAAGGAAGCAGTTAGAACATTATAATAGAGCTTAAGAGAGGGGAAGGTGATTTGACGAATATTGTTGTATTGCATTCATGAAATTAGATGACGAATATTATACCACACACAAGGTAACAACTCATCTGCACTGTCCGTACCGTAGTGTTGTAATGTGTTACAAACATAATCTCTGGATTCTGGGCAGTAAACGTTTGCAACATTAAGTTAGATATATGTACATTTGTAGATTCTTTGTGTATATGAAATGTGGGTTGTACTTAGGGCATTCATAAGAACAGCTTGTTTGAGTTGACCCCACTTCAATTTTAGCCTTTCCATGTAACATTATTTTTTCTGTGGCAAAAATCTATAAAAGATGAACAAAATATTAAAATATCGACCGGTTAACTGATTCAAAAATTATTGATAGCAAATAAAGACTTTTATGGATGCGTCTAAATTTTGATATCTGTTTTGATTTAGCAAATCTTAGTACATTGTATTGTTCTGTATTAAAATGCATTATTTGGTTTGATACATTTAGCGGAGATAGCCACACCAAGTGTTGCCAAGAAGCTTGTGATGAAGTTTGTCTCACAAGATTGTAAGAAAAGAACATCTGTCCGCACCAAAACAGCACAAAATATTACATCTATACTCAACAGTAAGTCGTTCACATGGTCGTTTATATACATGACGCCAATATATGATACCATACATTCTGATGTTAAGTAAGGCAGAAAAATACGGTTGTTATTAAAGTTAGAAGACTATTTTAAGAGATAGTTATCAACCATATGTACGGAGCCCCTAAAGTGACATTCCATTTTCTTTTTTTCAAGCAACAGTTTTATTTTTATTTCGTTTAGCCGTGGATTCGAGCCCTATGCAAGTCATTAAGTATCCCGCATATTATCTAACCAATTTGTGTTGATTCATTTGCAAGTCTTGCATTAATACTTCAACAAGTTATTTTGGGTTGTATAAGATAGCACAGCCAAAAAACGCTTCGTAAATAATTTTGAAAAAAAAAATCTGAATCATGCGTGTTTCGTGTGTTTATTTGTTTCAGCATCTAAACAGTTCAAGTGCAAGGGAAACTGCGAGATTGTTGATTCTATAAATCTGAAATGTACAAGAATCATACATCGATTCACCGGAGCCAAATCATCATCACAAGGCGGATATTCAATGACTATGGAACTTTTTCTGGCTTACAGAGCTGAAGATAAAGATAAAAGTGAGTCATAGCTTCGTACAGGCAATCTCCTACGCAGTGATCTTCCCTTATAGTTATCGGAGATAATTCGGTTATTGCTGTACTGCAAGGAAGATAACCGCTGCGTGGAGTTTGAGCTACAGGAGATTGCCACGAGTTATCTCCCTTTATCCATTCTCTAGTATATACACTTATCAAACTGATAAGTCTGTACTTTTTTAATGTATAATTACTTTTTTATTGATTAACATTTCTACCCGAAATTTTGTAAATGTGCTATTGACTACGCGTAGATCAGGATTCTCGGGTCGAATTAGTCAGTTTAAATAACACGATGCGTCGAGTCCGGGTGGGCACACACGCAATTAGACCCTTTCCAATCAACCAGATCATCTTTAAGTGGGAGCTACACTACTGATTTGTTCGCACCATTACATTTATTGATTTTATTTGTTCAATCTGTGGAATTATTGCATGAAATAAACAAAGTATTATGCCAGGTATCTACGCTATACTTGTTGAACAATTCAGCAAGATCAGACTAATATTGACCGATATACGGTCATATTTATACCTGCACACTTTCAAGTTTTGTTAAGTGTAGAGAGAAATCGTGATTATCTTTAAATCAAAATTTTAATTGGATATTAAATATTAAAACCACTTACATAATTATGAGCGCCGCGATTGTGACGTCATTTCCAGAAAACGTCACATGTGACGTCACCATGTACTGACAATAAGCTATATTTGCCCCATATCGCAATATGAAAACAAAGTGATCATATCTGGTAAATATTGTTTCCTGTTGCAAATAATGACATCACATGTGACGTTATCTTGAATTGACGTCACTTACAGAAGAGGTTGGAAATCCCATAGCAGCGCTCATATTAAGATTAAAGGGTCTCAAGGGTGGTTTTATTAATGAGGTTTGACTTTATACTAAACACTATTATCGAAATTCAACTATAAGGAATACGTATGTTTTATTTGTTTTTCAGAGAATTGCAACTCTAACTGTGAAATGAAGAAAACAGAGAAAAAATTAAAGAAGGTTGTTAAAAGGCTGAGACAGGCTGTGAAACAAAAAACTTTCTCATTTGGGTAAGATTCTTTTTGTGCGTGTTGTGTGTGTCTATACGTGTTTGTCCTGCCCATTCGTCCATCTTCTGTTTGTTTTGACTATCTGTCTGCTTTGTGGTTCTGACATACTGTTCTATCCGTCTCACTGTATACCGTAAAACTTCGATAATACGACTACCTTTGGGACCCTTGCACATTGATCTTAATATTGAGATGGTCTTAATATTGAAATTACATATAAAGAGCAAAATAGTGAAAACGGACTTGAAAATTTAGTTCTTAATTTTGAGATGGTCTTATTATTGAGGTGGTCTTTATGTAAGGTTTAACTGTACCTGTTTGTCTGTCCGTCTGTCCGTCTCTCGGTATGTCCGTCTCTCGGTCTGTCCGTCTCTCAGTCTGTCCGTCTCTCGGTCTGTCCGTCTCTCGGTCAGTCCGTCTCTCCGTCTGTCCGTCTCTCGGTCTTTCTGTTTTCTACCTGTCTTTTCGGTCTGTCTGATTAGTTACTAATTATTCTATATTTGCAGATTTGTTGGAAGAACTTATATAGCAGATAAATTCAAATCACCAAGAGGTGCAACGATAAAACTTTGTGATAAGAATTGGATGCTTGTGAAAGACACATGTGGTAAATTAAATTGGCTACTCGTAACTATACATATGTATACGATATATTCGTTTCATTAAAATTTAATGTTCAGGAATTTACTTCCTCATTATCTTTTGATATGTACCTTACCAAACAAAGTCCCCTCGTTCCATGGGCAACATTGTGGCACCAACTTGATTCATACTCACATGATGAATTTATGTTGCGTGAGGGAATAGTTTTACGGAAACACATTGATTCTATAGACGCAAAATGTGAAGTATAACTCAATAAGTGCCGACACATATTTAATTGTTGTATAAGCTTCAAGTTTGTTCGAAACACAGGAAATTCTCTGCACACAAGTTCTCTCCCTTTATCATTTCTACAGTATATCCCTTCTAGAGGTGTCTCTCTTTATCCCTTCTATAGTATATACTGTATAGAAAGGATAAAGGCAGTGTGTTTATTATGATAATATGATATACTATCCAATGTATATCGTTAGCATTTTAATTATTATGAATATGATACTTATTTGCATAATCATGATATTATATACATTGATATGCAGCATTGTAGCATTTTGGTCAGCCACATGATTAGTGTTAATTTTCAACTGAAAAATGTGTAGGTTCTGTTTCATACGTTTGTGTATTCTCCGCAATTGTTTATGTTTAAATATTATTGGGCCGCGAGATCTCTTAGATTTTGATAGAAAGTATCATATATAACATATATGGCATATGTAATAAATGCCCACAGGAGATAGTGACATATACTTTAGAAGGGATAAAGAGAAAGAACTCGTGACATTCTCCTGTGCTCAATGCCTTACATGATTGATTCAAGTTAACTTTACTTGTTTTCCTCTATAACATAAAACATAACATATTTTCAGTCGGTTGTCCTGTGGGTTCCTTCTACAACAGAAACACTGAAAGCTGTGAGAAATGTTCACCAGGATTCTATCAAGATGAAGAAGCACAGAGGAGATGTAAATCTTGCCGTAAAGGATCACACAAACAAGGAATATACGGAGCGTCCAGTCTAGATGAATGTGAAGGTGAGAGTGGTTAATATGAGATCGTTACATTGTATTACAAACGTGTTAGCTTTACTAAGACATTCACTTCCCTTTCAAATGTTCTAGGCTACCAGGTAAAGCACCAACTTCCAGTCTGTAGGTCGTATATCCAAACCCCGAGTATGCTCACCGACGCAATCTGACTGGGAAACCATGCAACACAATGTGTTTTGTCTCCCATCTTTGATTAACATTGGGAAGTTATCAGTTGCTTACGGAGCAAGAGATTGTCATGAGTTCTCTCTCTTTGTTCCTTCTAGAGTTATCTTCCCTTTTCACTTGTATAGTAGATGTACTACTATAAACAAATAAAGGGGATAGAACTGTAGAAGAGATAAAGGGACAGAACTCTAGAATATATAAAGGAAGGGAGAGAACTCTAGAAGAGATAAAGGGATAGAACTCTAGAATAGATAAAGGGAGAGAAAATGTGACAATCTCCTGTGGGTTAGTACTGGTTGGTATCACAGGAACGCATGTTTGGTCAATTGATCACCGTACATTATTGAAAGACTGTTGAAATCAGCGTAAATTGCCTACTCTACTTTAATTATTCTTTGATTTATTCATGTGCATTACTATCGCACCATCTACAAAATATGTAAAACATGCTTATGAATCATGTACAGAGAGACGGTTACATAGATCATTGTTCTCTATCTTCACTCGTCGGTGCCTTCATAAAAGCCAAGTCTGGGTAATAAACATCATACTTACGAAAACCAATTTACCAGATGATGATTTAATTTAATCACATTTTTACTGATCGATAAAGCTTGTTTAATGTATTTTCTGTCTGTAGTGGAATGTATTAAACCAGCATTTTATGGTATATACATTCTAAACGCTATAACTTAAGTGCACAACTCCTCCTTTATGAGTCATTTTGCGTTGTAAATTCAACAAATGTTGGGAGAGTTCAAGGGTTCTGTCCCTTTATTCCTTCTAGAGTCCTCTCCCTTTATCCATGCTATTATATAATTATATTTAAGGATAAAGGGAGAGATATATCTAAGCCATCTTCAACTCGATAATTGAATATGGACGAAATTAATGTATCAATTCTTTTCAAGGGGTCTGCAACAGTGTTTGCCCAGTCCCATTCAAGGCTTGAAAGATGAACTGTCTGAAATTGATTGTTTCAAAGTTTGTGCTGTGGGTGTGTTTGTACTATCTTGTGATTGTATGTGTACATGTACTTTGTTACGGACCCCTATGGTTTAATGTACATGCATATTGTATAAGTGTATGAATTTATTTACAACCCTCTGTTTCCGTATAAGGAATAACTATCTTATAGTGTAATATTGTTCGTCATTTCAGTGCTATGTGAACCGGGTCAGTATTCTAAGAACGGTTTAAAACCCTGTACTCCGTGCCCTACGGGATCGTATCAACCGGAGTACGGACGATTGACTTGTCAGAAATGTCCTGGTAAAGTAACAACGTCTTCTGAAGGATCAACGTCATTCCGAAGTTGTGAAACACAAGGTGTGTGTGTGCAGTTATGTCATATGATTCAGATTGTCACATTTACAGCCAAGTGGTACTCATTCATGTATACAATTTATCATGTTTTAGTAGTTTGGAACACACGCGCAGTGTTACCATTAGAAGCTGACAAAGCGTGATGTAACTTGCTATATACAGTAAAACCACAATAATAAGACCACACTCTTGTGACTGTAGAAAGTTGGTCTTCTTATTAATGTGGTCTTATTATTGAGGTTGAATAAAGAGCAAAACAGTGAAAATGGACTTGAAAATTGAGATCTTAATTTTGAGGTGGTCCCATTTTCGAGGTGATTAAGTTAGGTTTTACTGTAGCTATAGTATCGATTCAGTTTTATTAAGAAAAATATGCATACATTGGTGTTTCGGTGTGTATTCTATTAATCAGCAGTTGTTAGTGTTGCCCTATATTTTTAGCATACCGGAATACTCAGATTAGGGTGCGCAAGCTCCGTGGTACTGATTTGCCAAAATATAGACCAAACACCAAGTCGTTTGAGTTTATGAAGTCTTTTTACAAGATCTATAAGTAAGTACCGCCGCTTCCCTATGATGCCTGTAGGAAGTACTTCAAACTTACTAAGATCAAAAAGCTCAATAAAAACTATGAACTTCTTATTCAGATATTTGCGAAGCTGGTCACTATTATGACGTCACCAAGTCTGCATGCTTACCATGCCAAAAGGGATTCTACCAGCCCCATAAAGGAAGGGATTACTGTAATCGATGTCCAGGTGCAACAACAACAGACATGGATGCAGCAACTGACCAAATGGATTGTAAAAGTATGCTTACATGTATTTACACGTATTTTGCTGACACGTATATACACGAATTTTGCTTACACGTATTTTGCTTACACGTATTTTGCTGACATGTATATACGCGTATTTTGCTGACACGTATTTACGCGTATTTTGCTGACTCTTATATACACGTTTTTGGCTTACACGTATTTAGTCGTATTTTGCTGACACATATTTACACGTATTTTGCTGACGCGTATTTACACGTATTTTGCTTACACGTATATACACGTATTTTTCTTACACGTATTTTGCTTACACGTATATACACGTATTTTGCTTACACGTATTTAGTCGTATTTCTACCGTGCTTTCATCTGAAGATTGAGTCGTCAGATACATTGACCATATAACAACACTATATGAAAATGTAATTTCACAGGGAACCATAACTACAAAATTTTAATCAAAATTTATTCTAAGACGATATTTCGGCTCAAAAATGATTTCTGTTTAAAACATTCTTTCCATGAGGAAATTCTGATTTAGAGTGACTTTTCTTGAAAAGATGAATTAATAAAGTACATGTATAGAATAATATGCAAGCTGAAAAAATGACCGTTTTTTCCATTGGTGTTATGAATGTGAATGCGCTGAACGTGTTAAGTACCCTACGCTTGAATCCTATTGTGGATGGTGCTGAAGTTATCCGGTGTAACATTGAATTTGAACACCGTTATTCGTTTTTTATACATTTCAAGGCATATTTTGTCACAAACATTCTATGATTACAGGTCAGGAGTGCGGACACGTGTTCAGTAAAGGAGATTTTACCGGATTCATACAATCACCCAATTATCCAGGCGACTATCCCACTAACGTATCGTGTGTTTGGAAAATAAGACCAAACAAGGACAGAAGAATCTTAGTCATTGTTCCAGAAGTATTTTTCCCTCCAGGATGTAAAGATAGACTCGTTATGCGGAAATCAAGTAAACGTCTTTTTTATTTCTGCATATGCGATTATATATTATTCGTCTTATATTTAACTGTTTACACTGCTCTTGTCTTATATTGTTATGTTGCTCTGACAGATAGGGGATCACTGATGCAAGTTGACTTTTATCGTTAACCATTCTACTACACATGTAATAATAACAACGCACTTCACATTGTTTGCTGATTTATCAATGTGGATCTATTTGTATTGGATCATGGGGGAAAAGCATGATGTCGTGACCAAGAATCCTCTTCTTTGGTCATAACATACGAACACGTATCCATGGCTTAGTTGTGTCTTGACCACTCCTTAGTTACTCTTAGTCTTACCATCATCAGAAAAGCTTAATGACATCGCTAATTCTGATTGGCCTATTATGTCATGGACACGAGTTCCTGGGTCATAGCCACGACTTGATAACTCACGGACGAGGACTTGATTTTCCCCTCTCATGTCACACGCATGTCACCATAGATTTCAGTCAGTATAAAATGGTCTTACTTGTATATTACAGAAAATGCCTATTCTACAGTATCTTATGAAGAATGTAAAACAACAATGACACCAGGAGCATTCATTGCTCGCTCCAAACGTTTATGGTTACATTTCCAGTCCGATGGAGCAAACACAGCAAAGGGTTTCTCTATTCCATTTGTCACATTTAATCGTAAGTATCACTCTTACCCACATGAGATTGCCAAGAGTTCTCTTCCGTTATTCCTTCTAGAGTTGTCTCCCTTTATCCCTTCTTATAGCATAGTCTAGAAAGAATAAAGGGAGAGAACTCGTGACAATCTCCTGTGTTCTAACCCTAACTCTTCCAAGAGCCTTATTCCTGAATTATGTATGACCACCGATATGTATCTAATTTATTACTCCATTACTGTAGACTCTACCTGTACCCGTGTCGTATGATATGTATACGTAAACTGGTGAGTTCTTGGTATCAATATAACAAGCTAAATGCTATAGTTTGAATGCTACACAAAACACGACAAGACAACAGTATGATAGAATACAAATTTAAATGAACTTTAATTATTAATTGTTTGTTATTGACGTGTTGCCAAAAGTTCTGTACAATGTTTTATGTTATATCATCTAGGATAATGTATGGGACATTTCAGTCTTCAAACAATAGAATGTTTATGTTTCTTTGAATACACAATTCTTTTATATTCTATACATATGTTATTTTATTTATCAAACTTTTCTCCAGCTATATATCAGAGATTAATAGAGAGTATAATCACAGATGGGAACCTGTACAAATCTGAACAACACCAGGCAGTATTGAAGGTACGTTCTAACATGTACTTAGATCAAACGGTAGGAAAGTGAATAAGATATCCGCCGCTCAATGCCACTTTATATTAAGCAGATATAAGCGCCATACGAATGATGCAGCCTTCGTTTAATAATATGTACATATGTTTGATAAAGCATCATACATGTAACATTATGTGTGCGCCAGCATGGCGAGTGGAATTGACCAATCAGGTGGAAGAACTGATTAACCCCCACACAAACACCATTGCCATCAGCCATTTTGTCTGTCAACTCTGTAGATACTCACATGAACTATCTTCAATCAGCAAAAAAGCAAAAAATATTCATATATACCTTAACAAAGTTACTGATGTACGCATTACTCACTAATAAATGCTGAACTATATCCAGCGCTGTGATTTATTTATTTTATTTTATTTTAGGATCGTAGACGCTTGCCAATCTTAATGGAGGTGATTGAAAAACCAGAACTCTTCTTTCTGAAGTACACAAATGCCACAGATAAATTATTTCCGGCTTCATTTATTAAGCTACTGAGAAAGAAAGTCGGTCGGTTCTACTATCCAAGATACAAATAACAAGGAGAGAGCACACAATGTTGTCAGTGTACAAGTCAGATAGTACGTACTGATTTTTCAGAGATTCAGATCTGGATTTTGTGTCAATGAGTTCAGTAGGTGGATATTGACGAAAATTTGATAGATACTTTTCACAAACTGTTGACTTGTTGACTACGGAGGGTGGCACTAACAAGAACATAATTTTACTGACTTCCTTAAGCGTTCGTTGACTTCCAGTGTCGGAAGTTTGTAAAGAAATGTCTTTAAAGTTTATCTAAATTGTTGAAAGCCTTAAAGGAACCATATGTAACATTTGCAAATATGAATACTTAACACAGGTAAAAGACGTGAAATAACGTACCGGAAAAATGAATAGTCTTTATACAAACGGTGTGATATTCCTGGATACCAAAAGGATGTAAAGGATCAATTTCAACTACACTTTGTATAACATATGTCTAACTGTCTACCAGTCGTAACTTATTTACATGAAATGATATTTCAATTTACATAAAACATGTCTGTGAAGTTAAGTACAGAAAGAGAAATTATAAGAACGAATGAATTGTACCGTTGATTTGTATATAATTGAGTATTATGGTTATTCAACTTGTTCTAAGTATGGTGATATATTAGTGACATGTAAGGGTAGAACATTATGTTAGGGACGGCAACATGTCGCCTCTGTGACACCATACCTTAATGTAGAATTCAAATTGAGGACGCACGTCTGTGGTATATTTATATATCGGTCGTAGGTGACAAACCCCTGTGGTAAGTAATAGCATAATTAATACACTATAAACGTGTACATTTACTAAGCTGAATAAAGACGGGACATATTTGTGGTCATTTATGACATCGATCTTGGTGTTAATTTAGAATTGGTTAAAATGATGTGTAAATATTGAAGTAAAATTTGAATAAATAGAAAACCAAATGATTTTATTTATCTTATCACATATGTAACTAATGAACGAGTTGGACAAACATTCGAGTGGCAAGTTCGTTAAAAGCATCCCGATTCTAAATATTTATATAGTCCGCCGGTTTATTTACTTGAGAACGGTGGGAAACAAACTATGAGGTGCTCAGCCAATGAAAACATGTTTTGCAAAATATTGACCAATAGACAGTTAGTACACAATCATGATATCTCTATGGTAAAGTCATACCACCAATATGGATCTATGATTGGCGTCCTCATGCGGGTAGGTTTTCGACAGTCTGATAAAAATATATACTGAAAATGTCAGAAATCCACGGTAACGACACAACGACATTGGCCCATTTAGCCGATCACAATGTGTCCGGTAACCGATGTTCCAGGTCAAAAGCTAAAAAAAACATTAAATCTAGTCATTTAAATAACTGGGTACTTTGTATTGTTTTTGTAAACCAGTAGTTTGTATTTAAGTCTTGATGTATAATGGCTTTGTTTGTAGGAAAAAGATGTTGCAGATATATAATTTTTATCGACACTTTGGTTATCCTGTCTGGTAGGTAGATTTCTTAAAAATAACCTTGCGCTAAACAAAGATAGACTTTGTTATGGCCTAATGTTGAATCGACAGTAAATACTGTAATTATTATTGTGATGTCTTTGATTTTGTAATAAGAATATATACCTTCTTAATAACTATGCAATGTTCGCCGACGATAGCGTATTCTTTATTAACCAGATTTTCAACGAAAATCAGGTTATTAGAATGGTGTGTGTCGTTTTTGGGCGGCAAACTGGTGGTTTCCGGCGAATTACTTGAGTTTCGTTCATCGTATTGACATCAAACTTGGTGTATTTGGAGAGCTCGCTTGGGATTGCTTTTGGGCTCGTTCCATTAAAGGTCAAGGTCACCGTTACTAAAAATAGAAATTTGGTTTCCGGCGAATAACTTGAGTTCCGTTCATCGCATTGACATCAAACTTGGTGTATAGTAAGAACATGTGGAGAGCTTGGGATTGCTTTTGGGTTTGTTCCGTCCAAGGTCAAGGTCACTTGAAATTTAAAAATCAGTTTCACTTAATATCTTCGCTATGTGTGGGTGTATTGACATCAAACTTGGTGTACAGTTGTTTCATATATATATATATATATATAATATATCTAAGTGTGAGTATGTGTGAGTGTGTGTATGCGTGTATCACCTACGGCACCTTTGCAGCATTGATGATCATCGTGTATTCATAATACAAATAGAGCATTGGTTACAAATAACTAGGTTGAAAACCTGGTTTGTGGGCATTGCCCATTTCTTGTATTTTTTTATTATAAATGGATTCTGGATGAGTCGATACAAATCTTGAGGTGTGCAAAGGTTCAATACAATAATTGTGTAACATTATAAAACACATACTTATTTCGACAGAGTGCGCAAATCGCAATATCTCAGCAATATTTCTGTATTTTAAAAGAAAACAGTCGAGGTGATCCGATTAATAATGTGCAAGAGACGGTGGTAACATGGTTATCTCGCCTTCTATATCCATGCATTGTGTATATTATATATAATACATATACTATCGAAGGGATATAGAAGGGGTTATAACATTGTCACACTTTGAAATAGAGGTTTTATTTCGTAAAAACGATATAAAATAAAAACAATACATTGCACAACAAGAAATATCTTGAAACAAGATGGTCGGCGCAATTTGAAGGTGAAGCTTTGTAGTGCGACATAAAAAATTGCCGGGATGTTTCGATAGTTGGACACTCAAGATCCAAAATGTATTTCGGTAAATTCACCGAAATTCAGAGGTTTTCGGTAAGGTAACGTATCCTTTATCGAAAGGTTAACCAATCCGCGTAAATGATACAAACATTTTTCGTTTGAAGACAAATTGCCTTGGTGGTTAACGTAAAATTTGATTGGTTTACACAACACAGATATGCAAATAGCAAAACTATGTAAGTACGGCTGCGCCGAAAAATGTGTCAGATGTCACCTCACGGGCTCCGTAGAAACAACAAGGTACACCGCATGACAGTGTGAGCTCCTAGACTGATCTCCCAAGAGCGTAACCTGAACTTCATCATGGATCCAATATCATAATTGAACAAATACAATCGGATTCTTGTGCGATTAAATATTTAGTATTGTTCAATGTATCAATGAATATTAAAAGAGTTATGTGCAATTATGTCTCCTGAGAAATACATACATGGTTACAAAACAAACACACGTTAGAATAGTGGTTTCATATAACGTTAAATGTTTAATATATCGCGAACTATTATTGATTCAACGTCTGATCACTTAACGTGAATGTACCGCGAGTTAATCACCATGCCAGTTCTTATTTTGTAGCTTGTAAATTATATAATAACACTGCACATAGCTAATATTGAAAATATGTTTTAACAGTTTTACAGTGCAGCTCGAACATCGATGGCTGGATTATATGTCATGAAGTTGACAGTAGTAGCGCTTGCAGCATTAGTGCAGCATTATTGCTCTTATTGCTAACCAGAGGAGTGTCACGAGTTCTCTCCCTTTTCACATTCCACAGTTCTCCCCCTTATCCCATATACAGTTCTCTCCCTTTATCCCTTCCACAATTGTCTCCATTTATCCCTTCTATGGTATACGTATATATAGTATCTCTACTACATATACTATGGGTGACACTATTATAAAATAACCACACTATACTGTATAAAGGAATAAAGGGAGAGAACTCTAGAAGGGATAAAGGGGGGGAAACTCGCGACAATCTCCTGTGGAACTGGCAGTATAACGACTGCAACTACTCTATAGCAAACATGAAGCCGGTATTGATGTACTTTTCCATGTACTATAACGAAAATGATGATCGAGCGGTTTCTTTTATTTCATTCAGTTTTTGAGCATTATAATTAGTCAAATGGATACATCTACTTTCTTCAAGTCTGCCTGCAGTTTATCTTTCGGAAATTCATACAATTAAGTAACTCTATAAAGACAGGTGCAACAAGTTTCATTCAACACAATCAAGAAAGTCTTAGACGGATGAGGCAATACGTAATTATAATAAATACAAATCAACGCTATATTGCTTACTGACTGCGGTTTATTCAGTGTCCCTTATAATAGGAGTTGAGTTTTGGGACACGAATAGAAATTATGTAAGTCATTGCGTTTTTATAACAAAATACGAACTCATGCACAGTACTGGGTTATTTGAACATGGCCAATGAAATGGTTCGAGTTGGATTCCAGAAGACAAAAATATTCCTTACAAAACGAACTGTTTCAAAGCCGTTGTTGTATCATTTTTAAGTGAATAAATTGGCACTTAAACAAATCAATATTGTTATTTTACCGTCATCTTATTACATGTTGTTTGATTAAATACGATCTAAGAACAAAAACTCTGAAGAACTCATCTGCAAAAATGTGTGATCGTTAAATATTAGAATAAGACATAGTCAGTTCTTTGTTTACATGGGCACGAAATATTATTGTTTTTATTTCCCGGACAATATTGATCGTCGATGTGTAAATATACGGGTACCTTTCATTTACAAATATTGACTAAGGTTTTGAAGTCAAAATACTTTATCCATGAATAATTCTTCAACAAAGCATCGTTTAAACATGTATGATTTTCCATTTCGATGCTCTTTTTTATTAAACATTTAAGTTATGTTATCTTTAAAAGCCGGTTAAAACGATTTCGTAGGTAATGTTTGCACAACATAGAAATGCACACAAGATTGTAATTTACCAAATGTATACATGAGAGCCCATCATAAGCCCCAAGGGTCAACATCGAACACTATATAGCCCTTTGATGTTCCTGTTTAGACATACTCGCTAATGGAGTGATTTGTATTACTTGACGGCACAGAAGCTCTATTACCAATCGTTTAAATATTTACCACTGTACAAACAATGGGTTATGTTCCGACGCTTTCAGAGTTTACTCTCCTTTACCCTCGGATGTTTATTCCGGTACATTTGTGAATGTAACGGTAATGGAATCAAAGCGCTGTGTGGGAGCGTTTTCATAGTGTTGAATATATCAATGTTGATGTATTCCTAAATGTTTGTTACACATGAATTTGCCATCGACCTTGTTTCTCTGACGTTGAGAGCAATTCTGAAACTTGATCAAACACGACTGTATCTAGCACATACGTAGATCCAAACAGCAGCACAACTCAAGTTGTTTTTAAAATTACACAAACTGCCCCAGTGATAACACGTAACACGTATTTACAATCATGATGATAAATACATTTCGGATGAGTCGATACAAGACTTAGGGTGTGCAAGGAGTCTTTGAAGTAAATATGTATCAATATAAACCAAAGATTTATTGTTATTTCCCTTACAGTAGATATAATGCTATGCTGTGTAATGCCGATTTACAGGCAATCCTTTTTCACCATGTGTCCTGGTCATATGGAACAATGGTAAGTTGTGTCAGGTTACATTAAATGGGACACGTCCTACGTGGGAATGGCGTTATTGTTGGGGGAACGATACAATTTACTGTTTCTTTTCTTCCAACGTCTTCTGATATTGAATTTCTTCTTGTTTAATAGCCAATTTATGTTTCTGTAGATCCGTGTTTCTCGAGTACAACTCACTGAATGTTCCCGCAATCGAGGCAACCGGAAGTGCAATTACAAGCAACCCATTGATTGCGCACAGTGATCCGATTAAATAACCGTATGATGTGGTTGGGTAAAAGTCACCGTATCCAATGGTTGTCATTGTGATCAGTGCCCACCACATAGATATCTGTGTAGAGGGAAACATCTCTGATTCAATTTCCGCAGAAAATATCAGACACCCGTACGTAAGCACGGCGATTCCGAATGAAAACGCGAGCAGAAGAAGTTCTTTCACGCTCTGTTGCACGGCCAACAACAATATGTGTAATCCGTTGTATATTTTACGCAATCGAAAAATTAACAGAAGTCTGAAAACGTTGAAAGACTTGCACGCGAAGTAGAATTTACCAAATGAAATATTTGGAGTGTCCGACACCATTAGCCAGTTTTTGTGAGTCTCGATTAACGTCGATGTTACCATGGTGATGGAAAGTATAAATTTGATAACGTTGAGTGGATCAAAGAAATATTTTCTTTTACACGGACAGACAAGGAAACTTAGAAAAGCTTCCGTGACAAAGAAGACTATACAGATGACGTCAACAGCAAATATGGCCGGGTGCGGATCCGTTGTAAGTAATATCTTTATTGTCTCTGGCACGGTGGCAATAAATTCCCTAAGCGACGTATTACTGGACTTATCTGCTTGAAGATATTCATGGAAGTATAGACTAACTCTAACTGATGGCTCAGCCCAGATAACGTAGACGACAACGCTGACGATGACCATGAAGATGTAAACGAAACACCAAATCTGAAACAAGAAAGATATTTTGATGATTTGTGACCAATAACGCAAATATATGTAGTGATTGAGATATCAACGGCAGTATTGCACGGCTTGTTTCAGGGAATTCAATCAAGAACCGAATGTATACGAATGCTATCAATAAAATATTCATTTTTAAGAACCGCATGTTTTCATTTCAAAAACAACCAATGAAAGATATAAAAGTACGTATTAATTATATAAATTTGTTAGCGAATAAATCAATGTGTCGATCCATGTTCCTATCTCGTGTTAAATAAATGCTAGGATGATCATATTCATCTAACCGTTCAGATTTAGTGTCCACATTTTCTCGCTACACTTAAATTGATAATAAAATAATAACCAGTCCTGCGTTCATTTACCGCTATCAGTGGCGAACGTTTTGTATTTTATCCCTTGCCGGCCGTATCACATTGGCTGCACATGGGAACCAAATTGCAAAACGTTACGAAACGATAGGGCTGATTGCCGTAACTGAACGCAGGGCAGGCGATTAAAAGTGTGCATATTTGTTCAGGCTATCATAATGGTAAGAAATCGTCAGCGTCGCATTGTAACATCGCCTATCGTATTGCAAGGTCTTGCGTCAAGGGCGATAACTCGATGACACGATGGTCGAAATAAGATTCTATATAAAAACGTCATGCGACGAATACAGTAAAACCCCACTAAAGACCACCTCTATACATGTACTTAGACCATCTCATTAATAAGACCGCATTTTCATTTACCAGTTGTCAATGTTTCGTCCGTCGAAAAATCAGACCACCTCAGAACTTAGATCGATTTGTTTCAGAATCATGTAGTCAGTGGTTTTATTATTATTGACGTATCACGGTATGATTGTGGACAAATGCTCATTGGAGGTTGTGCTGGGGTAAGGTAATTGATGATGTGTAGCTGCGGATTGGAACATGTTACGATAATCTTGCAGTATCTAGAGAGCTGAAAACCGCTAATCACGTTTGATAGTCGTCATTTTCGGACCAATAGAGAAGACATACAAATACATTTCAAATGCATTTGAATGCTTTGTTACATACATGCATGGTGAGTTGGGAAGATAATTGACAACGTGCGATAGCCTAAGGCGATTATATGTTTCCTGATGTATTCTAGAACAATGCTAAATATTGACCCTATTTGGCGTAACAGTATTATTAATAATTTTGTTCAATGTAAATATGACTGTATAGCTGTGGTCAAATAATGGTCACGTGGCTTTTACGACTGCCTTGGGAAGCAGCATTCCGTGACATAAAATTTAGAAATTTATAAGTAAATCCGATTGGTCGGAACCCGCGACCCAAACATCGGTTTCATTAATAAAATTCATAAATAACTAGAAACAAACAGACACACAGTACACACCTTTGCGGCAGTAGATGATCCTGGTTCTTCCAAAACTAACCACAGACGGTTGGTCAACGAGTCAGTGGCCAAGCTTTCGCGTTTGTCACTTTTATCTTTATCAATTAAGGATTCAAAAACTTCATTAATGTCAGGATTTGAATCAACTTGATTTCCTTTAATATTGTTACCGCGCAGCTTACCCTCTTCTCCGATCAATAGTTTTAATGTTTCCATTTCATTTTCGATTTCATGAATAGTTTTCCAGCAACAAGGTGCCACCAGTTTTAGTGGTATTTTCCAGAAGACCATCTCTTGTCGGAACGCGCACGGACATACATCACGTGGAACGTGTAGACAACCCGTCCGGTGAGCGTTTAAAATGTGCCGGAACATCATCGGATCTCGGTCAAACTTTGTCTCCGCATTTTCTTGTGACGTCATAAGGCTTAAGACACTGCCTTGAATAGATGAAGCCGATTTATTTGAGATATGGAATTTCTTTCCTCCCACTTCTATAGTAAACGTATCAGAATCCATTTTCACCAGACGACTTTAATAAGGTTTCAAACAGAGTAAATATAATCTCACTAATGAGATAAACACGTTATCGTCGTCTATTTAGCTTCAGACGATTCTTTAAAGCATTTACTTAACTTCCGATCGAATGACTCGCCCGAGTGACATCCGCCTTTTGTCGTCGTTTCAATTACATGTAATAATAACACACCATGCTACAATTGTAAATATTTATAACCACATTAGAACAATATACCCTAATTGTTATAATACTTCAGTATACTTCAGATGTAACAGTACCGTGAAATCAGAAACATTTATACACGTCGATCGTCGCTCAGCAACCAGGCAGCATAATAAGCTGATGATTTAATATTAATTGTAAATATTCATAGACTATACTGCGTACAAGTTATGCTATATAGTAGCTAATAGCTACAACAACACCGTTCATAAATGTATTGATTTTCCATTTTAAACGAATAAAAACGTCCACCGTTGTTGCTCGTCCAAAAAGCGCACCGATATTGGCTCCGTGCAATTACCGTGATTGACAAGGAGTTTAAGATATTTGTGTCCTCTGATCAATACATGTAGCGTCAGGATTAGAAACACCTGTGTGTTTAGCCTGCAGGTTTTGAATTTATTTCTGGTATAATATAAATCGGATAAGCATTTCAATTACACTCGGTGCTGAATTATCAATAAAACAAAGTCGCATTAAGAGGTTTGACTTCTTAAATATAATAAAGTCACAAAGGTTAATATGTATCTGTAGTATCATGTTATTAATTAAGGGATTTCTTAATGGCTTTGTTATTTGGCCGAAAGCCGAGGGTCAATACGACTGTCCGAGGTCAAATAACAAGGTCAATACGAAATCACTTGATTAATGACAATGTTATTAATTAACAATACAATATTTTACATTTTGATTAACACTAAACATTCAAAAGTAGTTTTCAGCATTTTGCTGGTTCAAATTTTCAAGATGGCGATCAGAGAAATGCAAAACGTCATTCTCGTATTGGTCCTGCTTTCTCAGATAATCAAACGGCTTCAATTTCATATTGGCCCTGTTTTTCGTATTGACCCTGCTTCTCAGCCAATCAAATGGCTTCAATCTCATATAGGCCCTGTTTCCCGTATTGACCCTGGTTTTGCCATTTATTAGCCTGCTTTATCTAAATATTACCTAATTTATGTCTCATAGCATAATTTAATCGTAAAATACAGACTTGCACTCATCTATCCTTCAATACAGTCAAGTCACGCAGGTATTCCCATGTTCCCTGTATTATGTCCCCTTTACGAGATGTTTTATATCAAGAGCATGCCCCCTGCATCAGGTGTGTTATACCAGGCACATGTCCCCTGTATCAGGTATACTATACCAGGTACATGTCCCCTGTATCAGGTTATCATACCAGGTACGTGTCCCCTGTATCAGGTTATCATAACAGGTACATGTCCCCTGTATCAGGTGTATTATACCAGGTACGTGTCTCCTGTATCAGGTGTATTATACCAGGCACATGTCCCCTGTATCAGGTGTATAATACCAGGTACGTGTCCCCTGTATCAGGTGTGTTATACCAGGTACATGTCCCCTGTATCAGGTGTATTATACCAGGTACATGTCCCTGTATCAGGTGTATTATAGCAGGGACATGCCCCCTGTATCAGGTGTATTATAGCAGGGACATATCCCTGTATCAGGTGTGTTATAGCAGGGACATGCCCCCTGTATCAGGTGTATTATAGCAGTGACATGTCCCCTGTATCAGGTGTGTTATAGCAGGGACATGTCCCCTGTATCAGGTGTGTTAAAGCAGGGACATGCCCCCTGTATCAGGTGTGTTATAGCAGGGACATGCCCCCTGTATCAGGTGTATTATAGCAGGGACATGTCCCCTGTATCAGGTGTGTTATACCAGGCACATGTCCCTGTAGCAGGTGTATTATAGCAGGGACATGTCCCCTGTATCAGGTGTGTTATACCAGGTACATGTCCCCTGTATCAGGTTATCATACCAGGTACGTGTCCCCTGTATCAGGTTATCATACCAGGTACGTGTCCCCTGTATCAGGTATATTATACCAGGTACATGTCCCCTGTATCAGGTTATCATACCAGGTACGTGTCCCCTGTATCAGGTTATCATACCAGGTACATGTCCCCTGTATCAGGTGTATTATACCAGGTACGTGTCCCCTGTATCAGGTGTATTATACCAGGCACATGTCCCTGTATCAGGTGTATTATACCAGGTACGTGTCCCCTGTATCATGTGTGTTATACCAGGTACGTGTCCCCTGTATCAGGTGTGTTATACCAGGTTCATGTCCCTGTATCAGGTGTGTTATACCAGGTACGTGTCCCCTGTACCAGGTTATCATACCAGGTACATGTCCCCTGTATCAGGTGTATTATACCAGGTACGTGTCCCCTGTATCAGGTGTATTATACCAGGCACATGTCCCTGTATCAGGTGCATTATACCAGGTACGTGTCCCCTGTATCAGGTATGGTATTCCAGGTACGTGTCCCCTGTATCAGGTGTGGTATACCAGGTACGTGTCCCCTGTATCAGGTGTGTTATACCAGGTTCATGTCCCTGTATCAGGTGTGTTATACCAGGTACGTGTCCCCTGTATCAGGTGTGTTATACCAGGTACGTGTCCCCTGTATCAGGTGTGTTATACCAGGTACGTGTCCCCTGTATCAGGTGTGTTATACCAGGTACGTGTCCCCTGTATCAGGTGTATTATACCAGGCACATGTCCCATGTATCAGGTGTATTATACCAGGTACTTGTCCCTGTATCAGGTGTGTTATAGCAGGTAGGTGTCCCCTGTATCAGGTGTATTATAGCAGGGACATGTCCCCTGTATCAGGTGTGTTATACCAGGTACGTGTCCCCTGTATCAGGTGTGTTATACCAGGTACGTGTCCCCTGTATCAGGTGTATTATACCAGGTACTTGTCCCTGTATCAGGTGTGTTATAGCAGGGACATGTCCCCTGTATCAGGTGTGTTATACCAGGTACATGTCCCCTGTATCAGGTGTATTATACCAGGCACATGTCCCCTGTAGCAGGTGTATTATACCAGGCACATGTCCCTGTATCAGGTGTGTTATACCAGGTACATGTCCCCTGTATCAGGTGTATTATACCAGGTACTTGTTCCTGTATCAGGTGTGTTATAGCAGGGACATGTCCCCTGTATCAGGTGTGTTATACCAGGTACATGTCCCCTGTATCAGGTGTATTATAGCAGGGACATGTCCCCTGTATCAGGTGTGTTATACCAGGTACATGTCCCCTGTATCAGGTTATCATACCAGGTACGTGTCCCCTGTATCAGGTTATCATACCAGGTACGTGTCCCCTGTATCAGGTATATTATACCAGGTACATGTCCCCTGTATCAGGTTATCATACCAGGTACGTGTCCCCTGTATCAGGTTATCATACCAGGTACATGTCCCCTGTATCAGGTGTATTATACCAGGTACGTGTCCCCTGTATCAGGTGTATTATACCAGGCACATGTCCCTGTATCAGGTGTATTATACCAGGTACGTGTCCCCTGTATCATGTGTGTTATACCAGGTACGTGTCCCCTGTATCAGGTGTGTTATACCAGGTTCATGTCCCTGTATCAGGTGTGTTATACCAGGTACGTGTCCCCTGTACCAGGTTATCATACCAGGTACATGTCCCCTGTATCAGGTGTATTATACCAGGTACGTGTCCCCTGTATCAGGTGTATTATACCAGGCACATGTCCCTGTATCAGGTGTATTATACCAGGTACGTGTCCCCTGTATCAGGTATGGTATACCAGGTACGTGTCCCCTGTATCAGGTGTGGTATACCAGGTACGTGTCCCCTGTATCAGGTGTGTTATACCAGGTTCATGTCCCTGTTTCAGGTGTGTTATACCAGGTACGTGTCCCCTGTATCAGGTGTGTTATACCAGGTACGTGTCCCCTGTATCAGGTGTGTTATACCAGGTACGTGTCCCCTGTATCAGGTGTGTTATACCAGGTACGTGTCCCCTGTATCAGGTGTATTATACCAGGCACATGTCCCATGTATCAGGTGTATTATACCAGGTACTTGTCCCTGTATCAGGTGTGTTATAGCAGGTAGGTGTCCCCTGTATCAGGTGTATTATAGCAGGGACATGTCCCCTGTATCAGGTGTGTTATACCAGGGACGTGTCCCCTGTATCAGGTGTGTTATACCAGGTACGTGTCCCCTGTATCAGGTGTATTATACCAGGTACTTGTCCCTGTATCAGGTGTGTTATAGCAGGGACATGTCCCCTGTATCAGGTGTGTTATACCAGGTACATGTCCCCTGTATCAGGTGTATTATACCAGGCACATGTCCCCTGTATCAGGTGTATTATACCAGGCACATGTCCCTGTATCAGGTGTGTTATACCAGGTACATGTCCCCTGTATCAGGTGTATTATACCAGGTACTTGTTCCTGTATCAGGTGTGTTATAGCAGGGACATGTCCCCTGTATCAGGTGTGTTATACCAGGTACATGTCCCTGTATTAGGTGTATCATACCAGGTACATGTCCCTGTATCAGGTGTATTATACCAGGCACATGTCCCTGTATCAGGTGTGTTATACCAGGTACATGTCCCCTGTATCAGGTGTATTATACCAGGTACTTGTTCCTGTATCAGGTGTGTTATAGCAGGGACATGTCCCCTGTATCAGGTGTGTTATACCAGGTACATGTCCCTGTATTAGGTGTATCATACCAGGTACATGTCCCTGTATCAGGTGTATTATACCAGGTACATGTCCCCTGTATCAGGTGTATTATAGCAGGTACGTGTCCCCTGTATCAGGTGTATTATACCAGGTACATGCCCCCTGTATCAGGTGTGTTATAGCAGGGACATGTCCCCTGTATCAGGTGTGTTATAGCAGGGACATGTCCCCTGTATCAGGTGTATTATAGCAGGGACATGCCCCCTGTATCAGGTGTATTATAGCAGGGACATGTCCCCTGTATCAGGTGTGTTATACCAGGCACATGTCCCTGTATCAGGTGTATTATAGCAGGGACATGTCCCCTGTATCAGGTGTGTTAAACCAGGTACATGTCCCCTGTATCAGGTTATCATACCAGGTACGTGTCCCCTGTATCAGGTTATCATACCAGGTACGTGTCCCCTGTATCAGGTATATTATACCAGGTACATGTCCCCTGTATCAGGTTATCATACCAGGTACGTGTCCCCTGTATCAGGTTATCATACCAGGTACATGTCCCCTGTATCAGGTGTATTATACCAGGTACGTGTCCCCTGTATCAGGTGTATTATACCAGGCACATGTCCCTGTATCAGGTGTATTATACCAGGTACGTGTCCCCTGTATCATGTGTGTTATACCAGGTACGTGTCCCCTGTATCAGGTGTGTTATACCTGGTTCATGTCCCTGTATCAGGTGTGTTATACCAGGTACGTGTCCCCTGTACCAGGTTATCATACCAGGTACATGTCCCCTGTATCAGGTGTATTATACCAGGTACGTGTCCCCTGTATCAGGTGTATTATACCAGGCACATGTCCCTGTATCAGGTGTATTATACCAGGTACGTGTCCCCTGTATCAGGTATGGTATACCAGGTACGTGTCCCCTGTATCAGGTGTGGTATACCAGGTACGTGTCCCCTGTATCAGGTGTGTTATACCAGGTTCATGTCCCCTGTATCAGATGTATTATACCAGGCACGTGTCCCTGTATCAGGTGTGTTATACCAGGTACATGTCCCCTGTATCAGGTGTATTATACCAGGTACTTGTTCCTGTATCAGGTGTGTTATAGCAGGGACATGTCCCCTGTATCAGGTGTGTTATACCAGGTACATGTCCCCTGTATCAGGTGTATTATAGCAGGGACATGTCCCCTGTATCAGGTGTGTTATACCAGGTACATGTCCCTGTATCAGGTGTATCATACCAGGTACATGTCCCTGTATCAGGTGTATTATACCAGGTACATGTCCCCTGTATCAGGTGTATTATAGCAGGTACGTGTCCCCTGTATCAGGTGTATTATACCAGGTACATGTCCCCTGTATCAGGTGTATAATACCAGGTACATGTCCCCTGTATCAGGTGTGTTATACCAGGTACATGTCCCCTGTATCAGGTGTATTATAGCAGGTACATGTCCCCTGTATCAGGTGTATAATACCAGGTACATGTCCCCTGTATCAGGTGTATTATAGCAGGTACATGTCCCCTGTATCAGGTGTGTTATAGCAGGTACATGTCCCCTGTATCAGGTGTATTATAGCAGGTACATGTCCCCTGTATCAGGTGTATTATAGCAGGTACATGTCCCCTGAATCAGGTGCATTATAGCAGGTACATGTCCCCTGTATCAGGTGTATTATAGCAGGGACATGTCCCCTGTATCAGGTGTGTTATACCAGGTACATGTCCCCTGTATCAGGTGTATAATACCAGGTACATGTCCCCTGTATCAGGTGTGTTATACCAGGTACATGTCCCCTGTATCAGGTGTATTATAGCAGGTACATGTCCCCTGTATCAGGTGTATAATACCAGGTACATGTCCCCTGTATCAGGTGTATTATAGCAGGTACATGTCCCCTGTATCAGGTGTGTTATAGCAGGTACATGTCCCCTGTATCAGGTGTATTATAGCAGGTACATGTCCCCTGTATCAGGTGTATTATAGCAGGTACATGTCCCCTGAATCAGGTGCATTATAGCAGGTACATGTCCCCTGTATCAGGTGTGTTATACCAGGTACATGTCCCCTGTATCAGGTGTATTATACCAGGTACATGTCCCCTGTATCAGGTTATACAAGGTACAAGTCTCATATTTTAGGCATATTACACCTTGGACATGCCCATGTATCATGCGTGTTATACCAGAGACCATGTCCCTTGTGTGAGGTGAGTTTTACAACAGACATATTCCCTATACCAGGTGTTTCACCGCATATATAGTCCCTGTACCGTGTATGTTAACGGGGACATATTCCCAGCGTCAGATTTGTTATACAAGTACAATTACATTGTATACACTAAATGTCTGTTTATTTGCATTTATTTATCGTCGCCACCAGTTTCCCATAAGGGCGACGCATCTGGAAGAACGTTGGTCATTTTAGAATTTGGAAGGATAGTGCATGATACCGAAGCTGCCCCAGTTCCATGTTAAGCATGGTACACGTGACCAAAGTCTCTTACGATAGACTATTAGTACTGTCAGTGGTGCAGAAAAAGAAAATCACTGGTATGTAATTGAGATTATTCAAAATTGCAAACAAGGAAAACAATAAACATTATATCATTGACATTTATTGGAATGACAATTCGAGACATTCATGTACAAGATTATAGACACAGTGCAACCTCTCCAGAGCAACACACCCTGTAGGTGATGCACACTTTGGCTGCTGTTTAAAGTTTGTTGCTGTATAGAGGTTAAATGGAAGCAAATGTTTGTGAATAAGGAAACAGATGACAAATCTTTAAGGTCCAACATATATCATCTACCATAAGCATATTTCTTTGTTCTAAATTTTGCCAGGAATCTCCTGTAGTTAGTGTCAGTAATGTACACATGTACAACAACACTCTCCGGATCATCCGTGATCTCAGTAGATACAACAGTAGCTTCCTTGTGTAACCAACTACAAGAAAACGAGAAATGGTATAAGTAAATAAATTCATCAAGTAGGTGCGTCCATAGGACACAGATGCTGTCGCTATAGGCTTTTCTAATAATAGGTCAATTGTGACTGTTATCGAACTTGACCTGTGTTTTATTAATCTATACATATGTGCCCAATATGAATTTAATCCATCCATCCTTTCAAGAGTTTCTGATTGGAAACAAATTTTTGCACAGATAGACAGATGGAACGACAAACAGGGGTAACACTTGATGCTTGTTCACCATTCTTCGAATGACAGGGGCATAAAAACGGGGGCATATAAAGTTATAATAATCAGTTATTCAAATCGACCAAAATATAAAAGTTGGTTCGGGGGTTGGTATTAGTTACGAGGAAGTCTGAATATTGAGTTTAAATTTTAAAGAAAAATTCAAAACCAGTCCATGAACGTATGGAAATGTAGGAAAAGTAGGACCCACCTGACAGCCTGATGAAGCACCAATGCAATATATAAGAAACCATATGCTTATCTCAAATATCTTTAAGTATCTGTAGTTATAATTCGCATTCACAGAATTAATGTTGGTCAAACATTTATTTGAACGAATATGAAATATAATGAAATACCCGAGGTGATGTCCATTTAAAGGTATTTTCATTCGTTTCTGACAGACATCTATGTTTTTCAACAATCTGGTCTGAATTTCAGGTAAAAGAACATCCATACCCTCGCCAGTCACAGCTGATATAGGAAACATGTCATCTCCCAGTACATCATCAATATTGGTTGACCTGAAATACACAATAGTACATATGAGCGCTGCTATGGGATTTACAACCTCTTCTGTAAGTGACGTCTTTTCAAGAAAATGCAACCTGTGAGGTCACCATTTGCAAGCAGGAAGAAATATTTACTCTATAATTATGGTCACTTCGTTTTCATATTGCCATATGGGGCAAATATTGCTAACTGCCAGTAAAGGGTGACGACATATGTGATGTTTTCTGGAAATGACGTCATTTTAAGAAGAGGTTGGAAATCGTACATGCTTATAAGGCCATTAAAAACGCAACTGTTTCACTTAGCTTTCATTTTGTTTCAAGTGTTAAACGCGTTTTTTGTTAAAAATGTGTAAATCGTTCATCAAAAAGAAATCAAACTATGGCCCAGGTATTCATATTTCATAATTGACTAAGTTTAGGATATTATGTTTGATAATTAAAATACAAGTGTTTCTTTATAATGTCACCGTGTTGACATGGACAATTTTAAGCTGCGTTATTCATGGCGTGGAGTATACTTATGGATTGTATGATGGTAGAATATTAAATTGAAACTGATCGTTCATTATCGAGGTGGTGCAAATCAATTGCATTTTTTTCAAAATAAAATGTCGCTACTTATTGGATATTTGTGGCTCCTGGAATGTTTCTGTGGGATATTACCCATACATAGAAACGTCGGATCTTGCAAAGTTTTCTTCTTGTAAATATATATAATTAAAATAAAAAACAATTCTTACTTTACAGTGGTATAAATATAACATTTATAACAATGTTTGCTGTTTAATCAATTTCAAGTAAAAATGTGATCAATATTGATTTTGGTACAAGTGTTCAATTATGAACTGCTATAATCTATTCATTGTGATCCACTTTTCTCAGGTTTGGGAGTGAATCTGAAATCCGAGTAGCAGTTATAATCAAAACTTTAAACTTACATCACAGATTCACTCTCAACTCTCCACACTCAAACATATTTTCGTAATTTTTTTGTTACACTTAAAATCCATCATAGACATCATACGAACGACAGGAAATCTTACCCATCAATACAATCTACTTTATTACAGACTTCAATCATTGTGTTGAGTTTCTCAGGAGGTATCAGTTTGCTGACAGATTGTAGAACTTGTGATTTCTGTTCCTCCGTATCTGGGTGACTTATATCTCTTACATGTAGAACAACATCCTAGAATACAACACATTAACAACATTATTCAAGAACATTATTCAAGAACAACATTATTCAAGGTTCAAGAACCTATCATAAACATAACATTTCCTGCGTGGAATGGCAAAGATTATTAACATTTCTACAATATCTTATACATGTATGTTCCTAAGCAATTTCTGAATTACAATTCCTTATCCGAAAGTTAACAAGAGATGTCAAGAGTAAGTGACGTGCCATCAGAAAATTTCTAGAGCCCTGATGATGTATAACATATTACATGTTTCTTACAGCTGAGATTGTATCTTCCAGTGTTGCAGTGAATGCTGGTTTCATATTATCAGGTAAGTCAGATATAAATCCTACAGTATCCATATATACAACCATCATGTGATTAGGTAACAGTCCGCTATGTGCTGTCACATCGAGAGTAGCAAACAGTCTGTTATGTGGAGTCAAACCTCTATCACCAGTTAATGCTTTGATAAGAGTTGTCTTCCCTGAAATTATAATTATGAATTATCATATTAGTTGGCTCAGTTTTTATTTTTTCTATTAATTATTCAATTACATGCACATACAAATGTATCAGTAATGGCAGGCTTTCAGTGGTAATTAACTATATCTCCATTGACTTGAGGGTTCTGCCAACGTATTGTGCATACCCACGACTTGGGGAGCATGGGTTACTGTATTCTGTACTGAACAATTCTGTTATCATCTGTAAAAATACGGAAAGCCAGTTGGGACATGCCACTTGTGACTTGACACTTGACACCTGCCACTTAAAATTTTTGTTTCTGTCGGCCAAATATACAGAATGTTGATGAACAAAAATTTCTGTCTTCCATATTTTGCACACAATTCAGTTATAAACTGGAGACACTTTGAAACCTCAAAGACTTATTCATAAAAGGTGCATAGTTCACATTTAGGGTAATTAAGCATATCTCAGGTATATAATTCATGAAATTATAAACATAATTAAAGGTCGGGGGTAAGAAAATACAATATTCTGCCTAACAAAGGGAGGTTACTATTTTACTACAATGCTAGGGAAATGTCCAGTAAAAGAAGTGCATGAAAAACTACAGTAAAACCTCAATAATAAGACCACTCTTAGGATCCTCGAAAAGTGGTCTTAATATTGAGGTGGTATTAATACTGAGGTTGAGCAAAACAGTGAAATTGACTTGAAAATTGTGTTCTTGATTTTGAGATGGTCTTATTATTGAGGTGGTCTTTAAGTGAGGTTTTACTGTACATAACTTGTAAGTAGCAAAGCCACAAGTGGCATGTCCCAAACGGTATTCTGTAGCAGAATTTTTAATAAGTTCTTAAAACTTACTTTTACCACTCTCAGGGACTTCTTCCAGGGTGACTAGCATCAAATTTCAGGGATTTTGTAGTTTGTGATCAAAGCCACCTCTACATGAGGCTTGAACTCACCACCTTTGAATTAGGAGTCAGACGCCAAATCCCCAGACCACTATGCCTTATCTATATCATCTTACCATGTACAATGTAATATACTACTAATTTCCTGCTAGTTTAAGATTTTCTAATACAGTTATTAAATAAGAAAATGGAACAACAGTAAGGATCAAATACAAACCAGAGTTGGTGTAGCCAATGACAGCTATAGTTGGAATCTGTCTGTATGTACGACGAGAGCGTACCATTGTTCGTTGTTTTTTCAATGCAATCAGAGCTGTTTTTAGCTTCTTTTCATGATCCTAGCAAACAAAATATGACACAATATACTCGTATGGAATCAACATAAATTCAGTATCATCAAAGAAAAAAGATGACACTGCACGAGTAATAACAACCCGAAATTAATAAACAAGGCGTCTTAAAACTATATAAAACAGCATATTATACAGTAGACTCTGGTTATAACGACCATGTTTGTTCCCTGGACTTATGTCGTACACTCAGAGCAAGCCATTCCCAGATTTCGTATGTAATATAATGAATACATGTTGTGATAATACAGACAGGTTCTTACCTTGAATGGTAGTGTAGCACCAGGACGTGGCATTTCTTTGTTGAATTGAAAACTAGATCGGTGATTAAGACAAAACCTACAATGAAAATGAAGTAAAGTAGAATACATAAACTAGTAAAATATTCAGAAACATCAGGAATAATAATACTGACTTTGTTCTCCGGGCCCTCACTCTAAGTTTGGGCAATGGGACCAGGGGCCCTAGAAAAGTGGAATTTTTTGTTTGAAGGAAAAGGGGATGGTATGTAAAATGTCTTCTACACAACTTGCGGGGCCAAAGAAAGTTACCTAAACACACATTAGCATGCTCTTGGAAATTCACATAAAAACAGTAATTTGTTGATATTTTTGAAGTAGGGGATAATGCAAACTCTACGACTAACAGAATGGCGCCAAGTTATGGTCCAATAAACATGAAATCAGAGCCCTGGTTGTTGTAACATATTTTAAAAATACTGACATATATTTCAAATTCATATACAATCTGAATAATGTATAAGAACCCGACAGACTGGAACCCCTAAAATAATATAGAAAAACTACAAATATTTATTATTCTTGCTAAGTCTGTTTTTTTCTGTGAAATACTCTCAGAAAATAAAGATGGCATAACATCTCCCTGTCCTTTGACTGAATAAAGGTAACTAGGCATTTTTCTAAACGGTCATAACTTCACTACATTATAATTATAAATAATATTTTATGGACGCACACCGAGTGTCCAGGTATATTTTGGTTCTCGTCAGGTTTAAATACAGTTATTGTTCCAGACTAGTATACGTGTTAATTTTTACTTGTCCAACATGGGAGGCTAGTTGTTAAGCATAGAATAAGGTACAGATTAACAATTAAGTAGGCGTGCATAACAGACTTGTCCCGGACTAAGTCCAACTCAATTGTTGGTAGCCCAAATGGCAATTAGACTTGTCGAGGACGTCGGGCTAATGGATTTCTAGAGCACTGCTGGTATCATGTAAATACAACCATGTAAAACAGTTGTATGTTACCTCAAATAGGGAAGCTCAGCTAAAGCTACGTGTATCTTGGCTTCTCTGGTTACTGCGTGGGACTTGAACACCTGGGTTATAATAAAACTCCTGAAATAGAAATACTTGAGTTATGCAAAATCCAGAAAAATAAATATTTCGGATACAATTCTCTTTAACATGAATAATTTTGATATTGAAACTCCTATTACATGAGTACTTGATAAAGTCTCAATTTGTCTCAAAAACGAGCGTCAAATCCGCGGAAAATTCTCAGGCCTGATGATATCACTTTCATGCTTTTCCATGCGCTTTTACAGAATGAATATTCTCTGCATAATATATATGTTTGCTTTTACTTTTCAATCAAAAGGCCATTGTGGCTTTTTCTCTGTCAAATTTATGGAAAAACATGAAAAACTCAATACACAGATTTTGAAATTTGATTTGGACTAGGTAATAAGTACCAGCACTATACTACACAAACAGAAATGCATACTTAATTGCTCATCACTAACTTATGGTAATTGACATAAGGTTGATGAAAGCTATGTAAACTAGAGACTTATATTTACTATACCTGTCATATACAGGAACTTTCCATCTGTGTTGTGCCATGACTAATACAGGTGACGTCAATCTATTCATGGTAACAAACACAGCAGTGACACCTGACTGGGAATTAATCTTCTCCTTAGCCTTCTCAAATGCTGCATTCATCCTTTGTAAACTGTTAGTATTTTTTACTTTTAGAACCATCTGGAAAAAAGACATTGTCTATTTTCTTATAATACGTATTGTATACATAAGGTAATTCCTAAAAGTTTGCTGTGTCCAACTTTATGTCACAGTGATAATAATATCATTTTCACAACTTTATAGTTTGTTTACTTAACTACATATATTTATAAAACATCTGACATTGGTTAGACCTTACTTGTGTTTGCGTCTTTACTGTGACATAAATGAACTGCAGTGACAGGGAAACACAAACATAAAGATGTTTGTTCAAGGTATCTTGACTGATCCAGCGAAACTGTTCCACTTGACCCTGGAGTTGTATTAGAATGTTGTTCATGCAAGAAGAGAGACAATGGGCTACTGACATAAGTTTGAACAATTACATTTATAAACAAAAGAATACATACAGAGCCGGCAACTGTCCATTTTGGTATGGCTTCAATAAGAGCAATATTCTCCGCTAGATCACAATTTACTGTCTGTGAGTTTCTTGGAGTTTCCATACTAGACAAACTAGCATAACGATCATCTTAAATAAAAAGCGAGGATTTTCTCATCAGTATTCAGTGTAGTGTTTGTAGAAACAATACCACATAATAAACAGTACTCTGACAACATTGCAGCCATACTTCTGCAACAGTTTTTGAAATACCTGTTACTCAATGTGTCTGATAACTAGCCCAACTTCCTATTAAAAGCAAAATTTTCAAAAACTTATATTTTGTCAGGACATAAAACAGCTGGTATAAGAAGTAAAACTGATTTAGATGTACAGACGATATTTTCAAGTATCAAACTGTTGCTTAAATAATCTGCAGTACACAGGAAACAAAATATTTGACTTTAGAAAATTCTGAAGTTGGGAAATACACCAGTGGCAGAAATTTGGCACAATTCCACATACAATTTTTTCCCAATCACCATTCCCTTAAAAGTGAATAAAACACTGTCAAGTTTACAAGCTCTGTAAAACTGCCACTTGCTTTTTAAGAAAATTGTAAACTTTCTAATACATGAAATGATAAAGACAGACTCGGCTTCAAACTTGATAAAAATACACTAATTGTATGTAATATTACTGTAAGAAAATTGACCACTCCTTAGGGCTATCATTGATTCAAATTTTTGCATATTGATGATATTGATACATTGAATGACAAATATCAATAATATTTGTTTTTTTTCTTCAAATTCCTGTACTAGACTATCACCTTTATATTTCTGTATGTTTATTTGTGTATGCCCTACAAAATTAAATGTCCAACACATATATATATTTGTATGATAACAAGAAACCATTGAAGTAATCAATCCATATTTTTAACATCACAATATTACATCACATGTATCTTGCCAACATTTGGAATGCCCTATCCACTAAAGCACTGTTTTATAAGCAGCCGACTACTGAGCGAAGTTTCGCTATTTCGGCAATTTTTTGTACCCACTCTCCTGGATTTTTCCACCATAATATCAGTATATATAAGTGTGTATCGAATATCTATCAACAGAATCGTTTTGTTTTAACGATGTTAATTGTATCAATGACAGCCCTATCGCTTATGCTCTAATATACAGTAAGAAAATATTTACAAATTTGGAGTACAAAGACTTTATGTCCCCCATCTAGAAGATGACAATATTGCTTCACTGATGAATTAAACTCATCATTTAGTACATCAACGCCTGAAATTATACAAACAAATAAATATAACAATAGTAATAGAAACTCTAACTCAGTATTTAACATAAACAACAAAATTGATTCTAAAACCAACTACGGAAATACACTCGACTATCAACACAAATGCTTTCATCACAATAAAGCTAAAATAAATTGGTAATGTGCCCAACAGTAATTTGACATTTAAGGCAGCTAATCCCCTTCCCGACAAATGAGAAATAAACATATCCTGCAATGAAAGTAAATCTATGAACTCACCTGAAGTATCCTGGTCTTCTTCATATATATCGTCTTCATCCTCATCGTCTATGCCATCCTCACCTCCAGACACAACTTTACAATAACATCGTATCTGACTTATGTGTTTAACACTATGAGAAACAGACCTTGACATTGAGGATATATATGTACCAGTAATTGATACATCTTTCCTTGATACACAATGTCTAAACCCCATATATGTATTGCTGTCCCTGTTGAATGTAGTCTTTGATTGCTGGACAAAGTTCACACTTTCATTATAACTTTGTTTCACATCCCTACTATAAGAAGTTGAACTCGAAGAAATTGTTTGAGAGAAGGTATGACACCAAATTTTTTCACACAGTTTTCTAAAACCAGAACATTTTGACACAGGATGGAATATGTTCATACTTCAATATTGACCAAACTGAAGTCAAGTCTGAAGCTAAACAAAGAAATGGTTATAATATCAAAATCCTAGTTAACAATATGACATTTAGTAGACTGGATCTTTGGTTTCGGATCATAACCAATTCTCTCATGAATTATGTCTGTTTTTGTTTTCAAACTTGTTGGAGTGTCAGTGCTTGTTGATGCAAGGTTTGCGGACATTTTGTTTTGTTGTAATTCTCTCTCTTTCTTCACCACTTCATATTCTTTCTCTATGTCTATTAACTTTAATTCAATACGAGTTGGATTCCTTCGAAGCATTGTGATAACTGCAATATAAGACAATAATTTAAGTTGATATAAATGTAACAGCAATAATGAGTAGGGCAACAGCATATACATGTATGTAACAATTAACATCTAGCATTAAAATTTTATTATAAATTTACAGCGATTGTAAAACAAGGTCATATAAATTATAATGTGAATTAATCAATATCTATGACAATTATCAGGTTTTCAAACCTGTGCTTGCACCTAATTCAGGACTGTGCAGTTCGCAGTTCAGCCCCTACCAAAGGCAAAATTTGACAAAAGAACATTTGCATCAGGAGTCATGCACTCTGCTTTCATTCCATCGGGAAGCCACCATTCCGTAATTGTTTAGATAGAAATATCAGGCCTTTTTCGATAGATCCCACGGGTCAGACTATCTGACCCATTCCCAAAGCCAAATATATGTTGTTTTCTCAATCAGAAAAAAAATCCCAATGAGAGGCACCTACAAAAAATCATGAAATGGAGCGAGGTACATTTCTTTGAAGCTCTTTGAATAACTGTGACCATTATTGTCCCTTGTGTCATGTTTGTGGACATTTCGTAATTCTTATACAAGAAATATAGATTAGAATGTTTATATAAAATTTAGATATGAAAAGCCTGTTCTTTTACCAAAAATTGGAGCTGAAGCGATTAGTTTTACAACGCAAATTTTCCCAATTGATCTATTTCCCAAAATGGACATAAGAAGTTCTGAATATCATTCATAAACAACATTCAATTACCTGTGTGTGAGTATTTGAAATACTTGTTGCGATAATTTGCTTATGTTCCACCTGTCAAATATTTCGTTAAATAGAACTGGCACAAAAGGTCGGCTGTTCGATTTGGATGGAGGCCGAGTGCAGACGTGCATTTATGATCAACACTATAATAAATATTAACGTGTCAATTTAATTAAGATTTAAAGTCTACCTACTATATAAAATAAAATGTGTCAGTAAGTATACACCATTTCACACAAACATTACGTTTCCTCTTCAGTTGTTAGTAGACCATGGGCCGCCGTGACAAAATCTCAAATAATATTCTGCAGAGTTACCTCCCTTTATGCCTAACCGGCTCGAGGATATTTTTTTCTATTTTTTGGTTGTCAAACGGTTCCAAAGCAATGTTTCGCAAAGTAGAATGCGAGGTATTTATGCTTTAATGTAGTTTATTTCATTATACATTTGATTATGTGTTGATAGTGTGTTGACTTAAATTGATATGAACTTATTAGCTAACCTTGTAACTTGAGGTGTTTTCGGATACACCGACATTGGACACAACACCGTACTTTACATATAACAAATGTCAAGTGTTATTACACTGCTTTCTCAAAAGTATTATTAAGTTGTTGCTTATTGTTTTCATATGTTTTTATGATATTGGCAAAACTTTTTGTTAATATAAGATCTAATTAATTTTAATAGCCTGTGTTATTTCTAATTTGTGAATATATAAAGTTCTCTACATTAGACCAGTTTATTTCATTCAAACACTGTGTACACAATACTTAAATTCATGCCTCAATATGCAGTGTCAGCCAGATATTCTAACTTTTTCTATTTTTTTGTGTTAAAACAGCCATATACTTTTGACATAAATTTATTATTTCCCAATGCAGCATGAATTTGTAAAGATATTAAAAACCTCATTTACACAAATCGTACAGGTACATTTATGAAGGTATTATTTCATTTATGAAGGTATTATTTCATTCTCCGTGGTCAATTAACTGCACTAGCACTGTCAAAAGTAGATGAGTTTGTTTACAACACACATATTATTATTATGCTTGATGTACCTATATCATATATGATGAAATATTAAATGCCATACATTATTTTTTCAGAGTCCTCCAGCTGACAGGGAGAATGCTAAAGTGGCAAGTGGATTGTCTTCTGCTCCAGTTAGTAACTATTTTTGTTGTAGAAGAATTAATAACACAACCTCTAATTCAAGAACACAATTTTCAAGTCCTTTTTTACTGTTTTGCTCTTTGTAAAACCTCAATACTAAGACCACCTCAATTCTAGGGTCCCAATGGTATTGTTTTACTGTACAGTCTCATGTGGGCTGTATAATACCATTATGATTTTTATCATGGACTTTATCCTCCGTTATTGAGGCCAAATGTTTTGCCACATTCCTCCACAAAATTAGTTCATTTTTTTCCCATTCAAATTCAATTTTCTTTCTCGGACTCAAAAGAAAAAAAATGGAAAAATACTATTATAACTCGAAAAATACAAATTTTCTGACAAGCAGATTTAACATCTTATACATCTTCAAGTTTTGTAAACTTTGATCAAAATTTTGTTTGTCTACACCGCTTTGATCTTCGACTACAAAGATGTCAAAAAAAATTCCCCAGTTTGATTGAAATTCCCCCTTCCTTTCCTCCAAAGTAGAGTGAGGCCCCTGCTACATCGCTATATTAATACATATACTTATCTTCTTTGCAGGCTAAGGTTGATCGTATTATCATTGATGGTATGTCTAGGACAAAGGATGACATTCTCGAAAGACAAGTGGAGCCTGTCTTTGAATCAGATAATTTTCTGGATGTATGTGTCTTGTTTTATTAACAGAAATATAAATAAGCACTACTTCAATTGCTAAAAAACTAAAAATAAATAATTTAAAAAATACATTCTAAAAATTACATATAAATAATTATGCTGATTTTGTTGAGATGTCTGTCTGTCATCTTTATAAAATATGTATCTTTCATGATTGACTGGTTATGCAGTTGTATACATAAAATGTTTTGTCTCTGGACAGTTGTATCTAATTGTTGTAATCTAATTTCATAGATGGTTTTGAAAAGTCAGGAAGCTAAGGAAAGGATGCAGCAGTTAGGAATATTCAAAAATATAAATATTGTTATAGACACATCGAAAGGTATTTATTTATTTATCTTTAAGTAAATCTTAATGCTTCAAATTCATGCTTTAGTGTCAATGTCACTGTTGACTCATTTTGGCAAAAAGGTTTCAGATTAAATTCATTTACTTTACATTGATTGTAAAACAAGTTATTACATCTTATACTAAGTCCTCTCAATGGCTATGTTCTGTGTTAATAACCTCCACCAGCACCAAATTTAGGGATTTTGAAGTTCTTGGTCAAACCCTGCTAAAAGCAAGGCTCGCACTAAGACCTTCCAATCCTTAGTCAGGCGTTCTACCCCTTGACCACTACTCCCATAAGGATACAAGGTTAAGGTAGTTGGTTTTATTTTCATGGTGAAATGTTCACTCAGTTAGCACAATCGACAGGGTACTTAACTGCCAAATTGGAAAATTCAGGTTTGAAGCTTTGGGGATACATATATGTACTCCAAGACAATTTGACTGATCCAAAGTCATTTGTCCTCCAGCTTTGATTCATGTGAGTGCAAATGTTGTTAGTTGCCAGTAGAATAACAGACCAGTTCACAGGAAATTATCATGAGTTCTCTCCCTTCTACAGTCATACTATATATACTCTAGAAGGGATAAAGGGGGAGAACTCTAGAAGTGATAAAGGGAGAGAACACGTGACAATCTCCTTTGGATCAGAACTAGTTGGTAATCTTGTAACACTTGTTAGGTCAACTGATCACTTTACTACAATACAGTAAAACTTCGAAACCTCGAACAGTTTTGGGTCGAACACAGTAGATACCTCGAACAGGTTCTTAGGTCCCGGCAAAACCCCTTCTTATTTCATATTAACGAACAGTAGATCACTCGAACGGAGATAGGTCGAACACTCGAACAGGTTTTGCGGTCCCTAGATACCATTTCATTCATTGTTCACCCCAGATAGGTCGAACAATACAATAATTCACACCTTTCATGGACCGAGCGATATTCTATTTTTTGATGACAGGTAAGATTGGTGACACGTGTTATTCGCACGTAGTGATAATTACTTGATGGTTGCACTATAAACAATACAGTGTACAAGTCATGTACTTATGTGACAAACAAATCACTTAATGGATCTATTAACTATCTTACGAAACATTAAGCTTATTTTGTATGTCTGCCACGAACGACAACTGTGTTAGTACTGTTTGTCATAAAATAGAACTTCGTAATTGTTTACTATCTTGTCTGTATAATATGCATGTGTGTAAAAATAAACGAATCATTTACTTAAATATGTTTTAGTTTTCTTTCATTTCTTTTTTAATTATGAATAATGCTGTGACTATTGATCGACGTGCATTCAGTATGAAAACACTAACAACAAACAAATGCCATGCGTTCAGCATGCTTAGTACACTTGCACCGGTGACAGTCAGTTTGTACATATACACGTATACGGTAGATTGCTCGAACAGGTAGATGGCTCGAACTAATTGCTCGGTCCGATGGCAGTTCGAGGTTTCGAAGTTTTACTGTATATAAATGTTCTAATGAAAAATGACGTATAATTCCGACATGATATTACAATGTGTGATAAAATATTTCAGGTGAAAAATCAAGTACTAATGGTTATCAGGTGAAGTTCATAGTAAACGAGCTGAGATTTATGACAGGTGGAGCACAGACACAAATTGGAACTAATGATGGGAATCTGGTAAAGTTTTTATGATCAGTTATTGTTATACTCTCGAGATTGTTGTGAGTTATCTCCCCTTCTGTATCTCTTCTAGATAACTTGTGACAATGTCCTGTGTTTCTATATGCCCTCCTTGACAGGACATATTATGGGATCACCTATGGCGGGTGGCGCCCCCTCTCTGACTCAAATAGTTGTTATATGATCTTCCTCAAACTTGGTTCCAATGTTGATGGGCATATTTTCTTGATGAACTTTTAGCGTGCTGTGTGTGCTCTCTGACTGGAACAATTTTGATTGATCTTCACCAAACTGGGTTACCATGATTATGGGCATATTTTCTTGATGATTTTGTGTATAAGTTATTTCACATTGCATGTCTTTCATCTCTTTGATCTTCACCAAACTTGGTTGAAGTGTTTATGAGCGTATTTTCTTGATGAAATTTTGTAATTATGAAATTTTGCCATGCAGTTTTGGCTTTCTGACTCTAACAATTTTTATTGATCTTCACCAAACTTGGTCACAGTGTATGGGCATATTTTCATGATGAATTTTTGCAGAAGTTGTTTTACATTGCATGTCTTTATTCACCCAAAACATAGTTCACTCTGCATAAATTCATATGATTTATCAATACTTGATTAAAATACTATATAATCTTGTTTTATTTTAGCTGTTTAATCTAAGAGTTCCTAACATATTTGGTAGAGCAGAGAAGGCAGTATTTGATTACACATACGGTACAAAGCAGAGTCGAGGAGTTGGCTTACATCTCACAAAACCTGTCAATGGTAACACAGAAGTAGTGTAAGTAATACCAGTATTTTGCTTTGTGGTCTTCTGCTTATAAGATATATGAGCACCACCACGACAAAACCTGTATTAGAGACATAGGTTATGACGTCAAGTATTTCCCAATCAAAGTTTTGACTTACAAACTAAACGATTTGTCCGAAGATGTTTTGAAAGCTTAATTGTGATTAATAGTATTAAACGAATGAAAAAATATTGCATAATTTGTTTTATTCCATTTAAAGAGCAGAAGATTTTTTAAAGATTGATGTTCATTTTGGCATGACGTCATCATTTTGTAGCTTACTTTTGCATCTAGTTCTTAATATATCAGAATATACAGATCTGTAAGAATATGTAAAAACCTGAAAATGGATTTTTTGGTCACTCATACAGGTTTTGTCGTGGGGCAGCTCATATAGGTTTCTATTAAAAAGGAAAAATCGGATTTATAAATGGTTGTTCAACAGTACTTGAATTTGACGACTGTAAGCAAAAGTAGTCTTATCTGTATATGAACAAAAGAACCAGATAGTCTTGTTTCACTTCCCCTGTTGAATTGTATAAAGTCTTCAGTTAAATCACCATGGAGAATGTACACCTTGTGTAAATGTAACTTTTAGATCAACATTCTATTGACTTGGCTAATTGAAAGTGAAAAAATGATGGGCATTCATAAGCAGTTGAATAGCTTACTGGATTCCTGATTTAAGCTGAACTGATCTTCGACTTTATGTGTGTGCAGATTGTATTATTTGTTATTACTGTCCATTGCTAACATTTCAAAATTTCAAATACGGTCCAACCTCCTTTATTCGACAACGTTCTATCCGCATACTTGGTATCATCTGAAATTAATATCAGGTACCATGTATTTTCTTAGACTTGTCAATTGAAATGGTATTTTCGAAACTATGTATTATTCAAAATGAAATTTCGGACCCAATGAATTTGAATGAACAAGATCCAACTGTATTTATCTCAGAAACTGTTTCATATCGTTTTACCTTACATATGTGTATCAAAATTGATTAAATAAGACCATGCCATTGTTAATTTGATTGAATAGGACTTATTGTAAATGTTTAATATCAAATAATTCTGAGACATTTTGTATTAACAGTGTTGGAGCTAACGCTCAGCAGTCATTTAGTGAATATCCGTGGAGTGGCTACAGAGAAATGGATCGAGGAGTTGGTATTGACCTCTCCGTAAGTTTATATTTACTTTTTTATTATAAAAAAATTAGTTCCATTACTTGTATCTGGTGTCGTTGATTGTCTGGGCATTCTTTTCACCATTGTTGGAATGGGTCTGTGTCTCCTGTGATTGGGAAAATTAACTTTTTCTCAAAACAACTTTCTGTAAGTATTTTCCATGAGAAATTGCCACTATCTAAAGGTTTTTGGAAGAGTTATTGCTCATTTCTGCTATTGCTATGATGCAAACCTATCCATAATAAATGGAGACTTTCGATTTAAACCCTTGCCGATTTTGGAAATTTTTCGATTTGGATTGGGGAAAAACATACTTGATCCAACTTTATAAGGAAAAAACGCCAGATATCAATGTCCCAGATAAGGTCCGACACAATGATTAGACATTATGTAAAAAGGACCAGTAATTTGGTAGATAGGATTTGAAATTGTTTGTAATGGAGCTTTAAGTCACATAAACAGGCAGGGTCATTAAGTGACTTTTCCAGCTATTAGGGTGTAGTAAGACCTCAGGTGGCTTATCTGGCACTATTTTTGGGCGTAGGAAGGCATTGACCTTCTGCACGCCAGCTGGATAGCTATCTGAAATACAAATTCTACATCCCAGGTGGGATTCGAACCTGTAGCGGTGAGGGGCATGTGATTTGATGTCAGGGACCATAACCAACCGGCCATGCAGGCCACCTTGAAATTGTAGGACTTGGGCATAAATTGTAAGAGTTGTCATTGTATGTTTAAATGATAACATACCGTGGTTGGTATGAGGTACTTGGCTGTCAGTTATTCTGATATATATCAGTATCTTATGTGGATGTTTTACTTTCAGTTTCCATCTTTGATTGGTGTCCACAATGTAAAATGGGAAGGTGTGTGGAGAGATTTGAGATGTTTGTCTAACAAAACAGCATTTGCTGTACGAGAACAAGCTGGTCATAGTCTCAAGTGTAGTCTAATTGTAAGATATACTTCATTATTATTCTCTTTCACTAAACCTGGTCAGTCATGTTTTCAGACTTGTTTTGTGGACAATTAGAATTTTCTCTGCATCCAGAAAGTCAACCAGAGTATTTATAAATATTCAATCTATGCATATTTTGAATTTTTGCTTATTTTTCTGTAGCTCCATTTATTTTAATTTCATTTGAATTGGTGTCATATAACCACGGGAGTTTGTCACGAGTTCTCTCCCTTTTTTCCCTTCTGGAGTAATATATAAAAATATACTGTAGAAGTGATAAAGGGAGAGAACTCTAGAAAGAGTAAAGTGAGAAATTGTGACAATTTCTTGTACATAGAACTAGCAAGTGACACTCCTTTTTATATATGGAAAGTATTCCTGAAAGGTTTTATATTTCTTGGTTGTGGTAATGGTTCCCAGCAGTGTTCTGTCATTTGATGTTTTTTGTGTGTAACCTGCTTAATTGTTAGCAAAAGAATACTTGTTTTTTCCATTGTATTATTTTATAAATGCACTGGATAAAGTGGATATATATAAGAAGTTTGGAAAATATTCTTCTCTAATTAGTCTTGCGTATGCACAGTAGTGTTTGATATATTTAGTTTTTAATGAATGAATATTGCCTGTCTGTAATTACAGCATTCAGTTGTACGAGACAGCAGAGATGATACAATACTTCCTACAGAAGGAACGCTTCTGAAGCTTACACAGGTAATGCACATACCAATATTTGCTTCAAAAAAAAAAAAAATTATTTGCTTGGGGGAAGGCCGTATACTTGGGACTTTAGATAGAAGACTATTCTTGACTGGTGGGAATTTGACATGCAAGATGATTCTTGGTTCCGGGGATTAGATATTTAAATAGATCCTGGAAGTGGAGAATTAGCCTCCCTGCTTAGGTGGGATACTAGACCCTGAAAAATACAAATTGTCTTATTCCCCTGGGTCAGTCCATATTGATAGGCATGCATGAAGAAGGCGCACTCAAATGATGTTGACAATGTTAAATATTTATTTTGTGCTAAGTATAACATTTTATATCATTGAAAATTAATGTCTTGTTAATTTGAATATGATATGTGATGTAATCATTTGAGGATTGCAGGTTGATTTACTATTTTTGTTCATTCAGGAATACGCTGGTATTGGTGGAAATGCAAGATTTTTTAAACATGATGTGGAACTACAAGCAAACAAATCATTATCTATGGATTCTGTGAGTGTGTTTCTTTTATAACTTATAAACTCTTCCTGTATTAGGCCATCCTTCAAAAATTGTTTGTTTGTGGTTATGCAACCCGGAATTTTAACAGTGGGTAGTTAGGTAGATTTTTTTGTTTAGTACTGTAATGGCTAAAAGACCAAAAATAATAATTTTCAACTGTTCTGTTCTGGCAATTTTCATGAATCAGTCGCGTATTTGCAAACAAACATTTTTTGAGGATGGCCTTATTATAGCAATTTAATTTGTGGTGTTGCTGTAAAAATAGCAAGTTTCAAATTTATAACATTTCATTATACTGTCTCTTGTGGCAGGATGGGAGGACGAAGGTTCAAATCCTGGTAGGGGTCTGTTCTGATATGGCTGGTTGGTGGGCAGCCAGATAGTTAAATAACGGTTACCATGTGTCTACCTGCCTTGTGCCTGGCATTAAAGGATATGAATCGGGAAGTAAATGTTCTCAAAAAGTAGGTGTCTCAAAAGTCAGAAATAAGGTTTGCACTATTTTAAACACTTTACTTTTTCTTATTTCTACATTAGATATGATTACATGTATTATGGCACATTACAAATGTAAAGTGGAATTTTGTTTCAGTTTTCTGATGAAGTCTGTCATGCCAAATTGTTCCAATTACAGTCAATGTTTAACTTGATTATGAAAAGCAATTTGCATGAAATAACTGTTGCTGATTTTGTTTGATATCAAAGTTTATTTATTGATACAATTTTCTATATCCACATTTTTATTTCATCGATTATATTTCTAAAATGCCAAGTTCAATTGGATCACCTTGGCTATTTTTAATATAGACCTCAGAAGTAACGTAGGGGGCAAGTTGTTCCAAAATGGCTGCATAAAGTGAATGTATGTAGTCTCTGTAGAAAGTATGAAAAAAAAGATCTTTTCAATATTAGGAGTACGAAATCCTCTAAACATTTAGATGAATGTTAAATTGTGTTTCGATGGTCAGATGTCCTATAGTTAACAGTGTAGGAAAACCGAATCACACACCACAATTTTAGGGATATTCATACACATACCTTCAAGGTCTCTTTCCAAACTCTCAGGTTAAATAGGAACAAACAATTCAGTCAAAAAATTGATAATTTTATATTTTTACATGAAAATGTAGTGAAATGTACATGTATACAAATTCAGAGTATTGTGGTTTAATGTGTGAAAAAGATGGTTTTGAACATAAAGGTGCCTTCTTATGGATAGTGATATTTTGCCATTTTAGTTTGGTTTTGACTTGAATATGCTTTGAAGTTTTGCAAAAAACATGAAAATGAGACTGATTCCAGGGGCCTTATTCACACACATTTTAAAATTGGAACTTGGACTTAGACTTTAAAATGTTAAATGTTCTTTTTGCTCTTAGGTTGTTTTAACAGAATATATTTTAATAAAACTTGGCTTAGTGTAGAGTGGGTAATAACTACTACTCAAACAAAATTTAGTTCAATTTGATTTAATGAAAACGAAAGGCTGGTAAATATAAATTCTGCAATTTTTAAGTCTTAAGTCTGAGTTTCAGTCTTACAATGTTTGTTAATAAGGCCCCTGTCTTATGTATACATGATTTGTTTTATTTACAGGTTTTACAGCTGGCGTTTGCTGGAGGAATAATGCGACCATTAGAACCAAATAAGGAAATATTGATAAATGACAAATTCTTCCTTGGAGGGCCTCTTACATTGCGAGGTTTCAATATGAAAGGGGTTGGACCCCACAGTGATGGTAACGCATAACTGGAAAATCAATCAATTTAATTACAGCAGGATGTTAAAACTTACTTAAGAATATGTGTTTAGAAATTTGTTTTTATGAATTGTTTGTCTTATCAAACTGTATGTAGGATTGAAGTATTGGAGTAAAAGCCACTCTAGCTGATGATATTGACTTGTCTCTAGTTAGCTGCACTGATAGCTACATTTCAGTATTTTAATGGTAATACAATTGAAATTTTGATTCAAAGTTTAAAATTATGCTTATGCTAATAAAAAATATTTAATGAATTTAAATTACTTTTCTAGCTAAGGTTATGCGAATCATACACTTTTTAAGGATGGTCTGAATGGTGCAAAACGAATCACAGATTTCTTTCTTTGATGAGTATATTTCAGAATTGTACCATTTGCTTTAAGCTGTAAGGTCATGTCCAGTCAAGTTGAAATTCGCCCAAGAGTTCATCAATTTATCGTCCATTGTAGATATATTGTACTAGTGTAGATATATTTCAGGTAATGCACTAGGAGGAGACATGTACTGTATGGGAGCCGTACATCTGTATACACCTCTACCATTCAACCCGGGTAAAGGTGGACTGGGAGATATACTTAGATCACATTTCTTTGTGAATGCTGGCAATTGTGGTAGCATTCAAGGCTTCAGTTTTAGTGAGTACATGTACACATTGTTTACTCAGTTTGTGTTCATGAACTAGTAATTTATTAAAAATCTGGTTCATAGTGTTATGAAAAAGCAGGTTTAATGAATGCAGTAATTTGTTCCACTTATATAAGTATACTTGCAATATCGATTGTTATTCTCTATCATTCAAAGAATGGCAAAGGGGCGTAAAATGTTTCCCCTGTCCATCAGTGTAAAAAATTGGTTTCCAATCAATAACTCTTGAAAGGATGGATGGATTCATATTGGGCAAATAAGCATAAGATAATGAAATACAGGTCAATTTTTGGAGGAGTTATTGCCTTTTGTTTACATTCTACTGATAAGCCCATAGCAGGGGCATCCATATCGGTCCCATTTCCCTCCAAAATGGTATCTTTCTTCCCCCATTTAAATTCAGTTTTCCCCCTTGGAGTATAAAAATGTCATCTCTGACAAGCAGAGGTAATATCTGATACATTTTTGTGTTTTGTTCACCGATTTGTTCAACTGTATGAGGATTATTGTATATCTAAACTGGTTTGACCTAGACCGGAAAGATGTCTAAAATATCTCCAAATTGGCTTAAAATTCCCCCTACCAAGGGCTGCAACTGTCTTCCCCTAGAGTAGAGTGAGTCCCCTGGTTTTATTTACATTACTGAAAACTTTGTTTCATTGTTAAATCATCCATGTGTTGTAACACAACAGTCAAACCTCACTTATTTGACAACGTTCTATCTGAATACTTGGTATCATCCGAAATAAATATCAGGTCCCAATGTATCACAATAGGCATGTCAAATTGAAATGGGTTATTTGAAACCATGTATTGTTCGAAATAAAATTTCGACCCCCATGGAATCGAATGAACGCAGTTCGACTGTATATGTATACCTTGCGTAATTTGCTTGAATGATTCTTTTCAGCTTTTTGGAAATAGTGTAAATATTATATTTGGACTTGACTTTGATTGAAGTGCACTTGGATGGATTAAGTATGTCCAAATGTGTAGTCTTATTAAATAAAGGTGTTATTATTGTTATGAAACAGATTTATCTGATTATTTCTTTCAGATGATTTAAACAAAAACAACTTAGATGTATTCAGAAACTCATTACGTTTGGCTTATGGTGCTGGCATTGTATTACGGCTCGGTGGTGTAGCTAGAGTAGAACTTAACTATGTCGTCCCAGTTTGGCTGAGACAAGGAGACAGGTATGTTTACTTCGGTCGTTTATTTAGTTTTTCATTTACGGAGAAATGGAAGTTGATGATTATATCGCTACTAGGTAGATCGTACATAGCTGCTGCCACACACAGTATGCCCGTAAACAGGGGTGTAAATGTTCCACTTTCAGACAGATATAAAATAAAATATAGATTATGTGCTGTAGGTAATCATCATGTTTATGTTATATGGATTGTTATTGTTTATTTTCAGTGCCAATCCTGGTGTACAACTTGGAGTTGGGATAACATTCTTGTGATTTATGATATATATTGACTTGTGATTCACCTATCCATGTTTTGCCCCAGGGGAATGGCAGGCCAGGGGAGATAATTTGTCTTTTTTGGGGTCTAGTTCCCCACGCTAGAGCTATAGTCACCTAGATCTTCCAGAATCTATTAAAATTCTGGGCAAAGTGTATTTCGTGGGACCCGCAATCAATTAGTGTGTCTAATCCTCACCTGTTGGAAATCAGCTCCTTTCTAAAGTTCCATGTCCCCTGGGGCAAAACATTGATAAGTGCATGATGCATCATGACATGGTTGCAATGTGATGTTGTCATACTTCAGTGTGAGCACTTATTAGAAGTTTTCCTGCAAGATGTTTTGGATAAAGGAACAAATGCATACAGAATTTACCTCAATGTTTAGTCTGGATAATATATATTGTCTGTTTTATCAGCTGTTTCCAAGGATGGCATTTAAGGATCGCAATCTCTCTTTGCTGGTCTTTTCATCTAATTGCAGCATGACTTCATATTTGTTTTGTGTTCATGGTATTTAATAAAGCAAGCCATAATATGTTTATCATACTAATTATGCAGAAACATTGCTCAGAAGAGCAATAATTCATAGTTTCTAAATCAAGATTGTGGCAGCGTAACTGCTCAAGTTGTCATGTTATAATGTAACTTTGTCACCTGGTCAGAAAATCATGAAATCGAGCCATTATGTCAGTTACCAAAATATGACATGCAACTTGATATTCATTTCATGTTTGCTTTCTTTTAAGCATTGTCATAATTTTTATGTAGCTTTAGCTAGTGGGCAAACTAAATGTGTGTTTATTTTCATAAAAAAGTATTTGTCTGGGAAGTTTTTTTATTTGTTTCTGTGTAACTACATCCATCGTTATTTCAAATTGTAAAGCTGATATTGTGACCCTTTTATTGGCTTTCGTGTCATGAAGATTCACACGGAAATGTTTCTTAACAACTACTGGACAGAATGCTTTTAAACTTCTCACAAGCATTTTGCATTTTGAAATGACTCCACAAATCAAGTTCTGTTACTCTTGTCAAAACAGTGCCCCTGTTTACTTTGAAAATTGGGGAAAGTGTTGTGTGTAAGCAAGGTTTTCCAGCTACAACTGGACCTAATGCTTTCAAACTGTACAAATATTCAGTATTCAAATTGTGAAATAATTTCACACAGCCCGGTTCCACAACTCTGATATACATATTTTCAAATTAACTCCCTTTTTACTAAGAAATGTGGTAACTCAAATTTGCAATTTCTTTCATTATTGTGTTTACCTAAATATCGATTATAGGGGTGTTGTACATATCCTATTTACAGCAAGTTAAATTGATATCATATGATTTAAACAACCTTCCCACCCTATACCCAATATAATGGATTAAACAATAATGAAAGCCTTATCAAGGTTTATATGTCTTTTCCTCAGTGAAAATGACTTTCAACATCTAATCCTATCACTGTCCATTTAACAAGCTGTTCAGCTCTTATTTATTGTTAGTACTTAAGTAATTTCTTGCTATAGTTCGAAGTTCAATGTTTTATAATAGTTGAGCGCACTGTCGTTCTAGATATTGTATGCAACACAAGTACTGAAGATGCATTGTTACCGTAATTATGAATAATAAGTGGTTGTGTATATACGTTTACATGAATCATGAATAAATTATGATCTTATTGTAAGCATGTTTGTTGTCTATGAGACTTTATATATAAACATAACCGGATTGCTGTATGGTTTTATGGGGCAGGGCTAATTGTCACTACTACTAATACCAATACTGTCTTATCAAATGACAGAAGATTCAATATTGAAGCAAGAAACAGTAATCTCGTCTTGTCAACTGGTGAGTTTAATCTAATTTCCCGTGTTTTTGTTTACACTCGATGTCTGCGATATTTCAGGGTGTGTTCGATAAGTGCGCATCTAATCATGTGATGGCAGTTTTAAATACGAGTAGCATTGATGTCATCAACGCTTGTGCTCAGATGAATATTAAAATGGCATTCTGAAAGTCAGAGGTACAATTTATGGAAAGTGGGAAACGGTCAAACATGGCGTATTTTGTAAACAAAACAATTACAACTGTATTGTCATTCATAAGGTGTTTTTTTTCAAAGACAAATGAGAAATTACTGATAACCATCAACCATTGAGCGTAAAATTGGTTTTAATACAAGTACCAGTCACCATTTTTTTGGTTTAAATGGACAAACATGACCCTTATTGGGCCTTAAATATACAACTAATTTGGGTATTTGAGGACGAGGTGGCAATTTTTTCAATAATTTTATGATTGGCTTATCTATCATCTCATAGTAAATCTAATACATGTGTCTTGTTACCTGGTTATATAGCTGTAGTCATTGGTTATATTGCTGTAGTCATTGGTTATGTTGCTGTAGTCATTGGTTATATAGCTGTAGTCATTGGTTATATAGCTGTAGTCATTGGTTATATTGCTGTAGTCATTGGTTATATAGCTGTAGTCATTGGTTATATAGCTGTAGTCATTGGTTATATAGCTGTAGTCATTGGTTATATAGCTGTAGTCATTGGTTATATAGCTGTAGTCATTGGTTATATAGCTGTAGTCATTGGTTATATAGCTGTAGTCATTGGTTATATAGCTGTAGTCATTGGTTATATAGCTGTAGTCATTGGTTATATAGCTGTAGTCATTGGTTATATAGCTGTAGTCATTGGTTAAATAGCTGTAGTCATTGGTTATATAGCTGTAGTCATTGGTTAAATAGCTGTAGTCATTGGTTATATAGCTGTAGTCATTGGTTATATAACTGTAGTCATTGGTTAAATAGCTGTAGTCATTGGTTATATAGCTGTAGTCATTGGTTATATAGCTGTAGTCATTGGTTAAATAGCTGTAGTCATTGGTTATATAGCTGTAGTCATTGGTTATATAGCTGTAGTCATTGGTTATATAGCTGTAGTCATTGGTTAAATAGCTGTTTTTATATAGCTGTAGTCATTGGTTATATAGCTGTAGTCATTGGTTATATAGCTGTAGTCATTGGTTATATAGCTGTAGTCATTGGTTATATAGCTGTAGTCATTGGTTATATAGCTGTAGTCATTGGTTATATAGCTGTAGTCATTGGTTATATAGCTGTAGTCATTGGTTAAATAGCTGTAGTCATTGGTTATATAGCTGTAGTCATTGGTTATATAGCTGTAGTCATTGGTTATATAGCTGTAGTCATTGGTTATATAGCTGTAGTCATTGGTTATATAGCTGTAGTCATTGGTTATATAGCTGTAGTCATTGGTTATATAGCTGTAGTCATTGGTTATATAGCTGTAGTCATTGGTTATATAGCTGTAGTCATTGGTTATATAGCTGTAGTCATTGGTTATATAGCTGTAGTCATTGGTTATATAGCTGTAGTCATTGGTTATATAGCTGTAGTCATTGGTAAAACATTAGTAACAGGAACTAAACATTTCTTATATGTGTTTCATACCAATGGAAGGCACAGTTCAAAGATATGTATATATTTAACAAGAAATGTTGTATATATACTGTGATGTTTTGCATTTAATGAGATAAAGTGAAATAAGAAAACAACTTCATGACACAGATAAAATGTTTTATTACCCTGCTTAGAATGGTATACAACAATATGTAAGTCGATGGTCCATAATTCGGTGGATACTATATAATTGGAATGTACTGTAGGTCACCATATTGATTAGGTACGAACTAATACTGTTCCATTATGAGAATGAATGCAATGAATACTGTATTTTGGCAGCCTAAGGTCAACAGCACTCATAAGACGGCATGTATATTGGATGTGATGTGTTTTGCCGAATAATGCAATACTCCAAATACAAATGTTCAACATACAGTCTGACCTCGTTCAATCAAATTCATCAGGTTCGAAATTTTATTTCAAAACAATACATGGTTTCAAAAAGTCCATTTCATTTCAAAGAAGATACATCAGAACCTGATATTTCTTTCAAATGCTACGTATTTGGATAAAAGATTGTTGAATAAACGAGGTCTGACTGTATATCTTAAGCAAACAGACACTCATTTCAATAAAGTTTGTAGTTCAGACACTGATCAGTTCACTACTTGTAGCTTGTCACATACATATACTCGACTGATTACACTATATTGTGTTTAAAGTCATTCATATTTTACTGCAATTTCCCAATTTCCATCATGTATGCTCCAAGTAGTTTGATCTGTAAATGAGAAATAGAAAGTATGTTAGAAAATATCGAACAAACAGCAAAATTCTGAAAAATACCTTGCTCGATTTGTTTGCCGCAGTTTCCAGAACTTGTGCTCTGAATCAGATCAGTATAATTTTACTTTAATCTTCTTCCAATAAAGTGTGTTTTTACAATCAATGACACAAATAAAATTCATAAATCATTTAAACTACTACACTTGTTATTAAACAAAAATACATAAAAATGCACCTAAATCTCGGTTTAACCATTTCCAAGAAACTCGCTGAATAAACTCAGTAATTCTATAAAATGCTCCAATCAAGATCAACATTCTGCTTAAAAACAAAAAATTTTTTTTTTCACTGAATTTAAAAAAAAAATTGCAATAAATAAGACATTTAACTCCTTTCTTCTAAAACATGTTGCAGTCACTGAAGAACTTTAGACATTCACTGTTGAATGTGGCGACTTCGGAGATGAAAACATATGATTATGAAAAACGTTTTGGATGTTGTGAAAGCTAGTGTCATTCCATATTTGTTATCAAAAATCCTCTCCTATCTGTCAAAATTCGTACTTTCATTTTGATGGCTACAGTTGACTACTTTCGATTCAGAAACACGTCGGTATCAAACGATATAGAAAGTCTTTTTGTAAAATAGAATGCAATTTGGGCAGTTTGAAATTATCATATAGCCGTTTGAAAAGAAGAGTTAAAATGTAATGCCACTTCAAAGCCTTTATTCAAGAATAAAAATATAGCAATTATACTCTTATTACGCAATACTGCGATTTTGATATTTCATATCTTGGAAAAGGCTTTAAGTCAGAATATTGGTCTTGAGTGAACATTTCATTGAATTATTTAACACTTACATTCCTTGTGTAATCAATTATCATTTTATTATCGAGTTTCTTCAGCAATGTCCACTCATGAAATATCTTGTATTCAAAGCATTATGAAGAGATTACAGTGTATATACTTGACAAATACTAACCCCTTGCATGTAGTTGAATTTATCAATTTTTTCATTCTGGGAATGAGCACCGTCATCTGAGCATCCCATGGGAAGCAAGATGACATTCTTCCCTGTTGCCTCTTGGAAGGTCAAGGTTACTGGAATGCTACCACCTTCTCTTGTCAGGTCAGGTTCAACTCCAAATACTGATCAAATACGAAATATAAACAGACATGGAATACTAATGGTATATAATTTCATAATAAAAACTAGGATGCAATATTGTGATATTTTGACCCCTAAAACAGTTAATGGGCTATATGTTTGTATATAAAGCTACAGTCACAACTAGTCTGTCATATGGTGAATTTACGGGCAGTCTTATGTGGTAACCACATACGGCAAGTGCCCGTACAGGCCAGTGATGACCATAACAACCACATAAGTTTTCCTGTGGTCTCCAACTTGCGGTCTGTGGTCATCTTGCTGGGTTGTGACTGAGCCTTAAGGGATTTGTGTCCCAGCTTTAGAAATACAACAAATGTACAGAATATTAAATACAACAAAAGACCATAAAGGAATCCAAGTTATTCAACCCCACATTGTCAACAAATACAAAATGAATTTCAATGTAATTATAATGCATACAGAAATGGCTTTGTGTACTGTGTTTAAATCACAGGAGATTGTCATGAGGTCTTTCCCTTTATCTATATACATATTCTATAGAAGGGGCAAAGGGAGAGAACTCTAGATGGAATAAAAGGAAAGAACTCGTGACAATTTCCTGTGGTTTAAATCCCTAGTGAAATCTTCTAGTAAAAGTTCCATTAAAAAGAAACAACATCAGTGATGCCTTGTACCAGATTGTTTGCCCTAACAAAATCACTTTATACTAATTTAATAGTCAAACAAAATATCTTCACATCACGAAGGACCATAACCCTTACTTACCGCAAGAGAATACTGATTGAGAGTGACACCAGCTGTAATAGGATGGGAGGCCCGACAGATAAATCTAAATACCCCATCTCCCCCCGAACAGACATGTTTATTGCAACCAATCTAACATTATTGACCAACTATACAAACACATGCACAAAATTAACATAAAAAAATAAACATGCCAACAATTTCACAGTAAACAATTAGTGAGCACCTGCTTTAACTGCATTTCTTCCCGCCACATAATTTGGATGGTTATAATCACTAACCCATGGTTTACCACCACCACCTTCTAGATACATCCTGATAGTATAAGATAACATTATTGTTGTGTAATACATTATCCACTACACAGACATACAGTAAAACCTCAATAATAAGACCAGCATGGATTCTGAAGTCATGAAATAATAAGGTTCTGAAGATAATTGGTCTCATTAATTAGGTGGTTTAGTTATTAAGTTCAAAGATGTAAGAAAAATGAAAAACTGAATCATGATACTATGGTCTTGTTTATGAAGCAGTCGTAATTTCAAGATGGTTATGAGAGGTTTTACTGTACAGACATACTGAGCATGCTAGAACTGGGATATCCAACATGGCCAGTATGTGTGAGTGTAGGGTTAGAGACATTTGGATCCAAATAAGGAGCAGATTACATGTATAAAAGAACAGAATACAGTGAAAGAGGAAATGAATAGTAAACCATGGTAGACCATCCAAATTATGCAGTTTATAATGTACCTATCAATATTTTGCCCCCACCAGGAGTAGGGGCACAGCATTTAGAGGAATTACAAAGAAAATAATTAAAGACAGCCAGGATTTTGCAGGCACAGACGATACCACAGGACATAGAGTTATCTCCCTTTATCCCTTCTATAGTATATGTATATATAGTTCTAAATTAATAAAGGGAGATAACTTGTGACAATACCCTATGGGTAAGACCATCATCTTGGGGACAGACTTGGTTGAAATTTCTTACAGGGGGGGTTTTCACCACTCATTGTTCCACAGATGCAATTCAGACAACAAAGTTTTGTCAAACTTCCCCACAGGTAAGCCCCACACTTCCCCAGAGTGGCAAAACATTGATGTTGTGTCCCAAAATAGTTTACAGTTCACCAGATAACACATGAGCTCCTACAATGTATTGAGCGTAAAACTGCTTCTTTAACGCACTTATCAATGTTTTGCCCGGGGGAAGGGTTGTGCGGTCAGGATTCGCAGCACTTTATACAGAAGATGATCCTGACAGGTGGAAAGGTGACATGCTGAATGATTCAGAGTCCCAGGAAGTGGGGAATTAGCATCTCCCATTGTGGGGATAAAGACAAAATGTTTGGCTCTATGGTAGGGAATTAGACCAAAAAAAAGACAAATTGTCTAATTCCCCTGGGGCAGCCCGCCCTCTCCCGAGGCAAAATATTGCTAGGTGCATTAATAAAACTGAGTTATAAAAGGTTAACGCTGAACCCTCGATATGTTACCTTGTTTGACTGCATTTCTACCAGCTACATAGTTTGGATGATTGTAATCGCTCACCCAAGGTTTACCACCATGACCCATTGTTATCCTGTACATATATACATATATATATAACATACAGTTGGAGCTCGTTTAATAGCCAACCTTCTATCCAAATACTTGGTATCATCGAAACTATATATCAGGTCCTGATGTATCTTCTAAGGCAAGTTGAATTGAAATATGTTATTTGAAGTAAAATTTCAGACTCAATGAATTCGAAGGAACAAATTAACAAACTGGTTATACATTAACCTACATGCAGAAGCAAAATAATCCAGTATAAACGTGTAACCTACATAGAGGTAGATATGATTGAAATAAATGAAATACCAATACATTGTAAAGAATACAAAGTAATAGATGGTTCCCACATTTACAGTTATTACCTCCCTTGTTCTGAATAGTCGGCCATATTGATAGGCAAATTTCCTAGGGAATATAATGTAAAAACTATAAAAATAATTAATTCATTACGCTCATGTGGACAGTTGGTTCAAAAAGTTGAATAAAAAGTGGTTGTCACATGCAAATTCTCTTAGTATTTTCTCAATTATCACATATTTGGTAATTACTCCTATAAGTGCTTATCAGTTTTACCAATCAAAATGGGTGATGATTAGGAACAAGGGAGGTAAATATTGTAGATGTGGAAACTATCTATATTATTCCTTCACCAGGTAAAATGGCGATCCCATAAAAACTCTAGAAATTCGAAACATGCAATCGTTGGAAAATTTCCGAGAGTTTGGTTAACATTCGAATTAATGCAATAGACAGTATATAAATCAAGTATAACAAATGATTGTATCACCTCATTTCATTTGGACTTCCACTGTCTTTGTGCACCTTTTCCACATATTGTTTAACGAGTTTTTCCACTTCATCAGGTTGCATATCGGGCACCAACCTAATGGAGAACTTTCCAATAACTTTCCTAGGGATCACAGTTTTAGCACCAGCACCACTAAATGCACCCTCAATTCCTGAATGGAAAATCACAAATATGTCACAAATACGTAATGTCATAAAGAGTAATTCAGAGTTACATCCCTTATTGCAGAGGCAAAGATAAGTTCTTATGAGAGACTGTATTGAGAAGAGCACTTGTAAAACTACAATGCAAACTGTAGTAGTTCTTGTTTCATACGGTTGCCAGATTGCATATGTGTGATTCACAGGAGATTGTCGATTGCCAAAGTGTGTTGCTCTGGAGAGGTTGTACGGTATCATTACACATGGACCCTAGAAATAAGTCCATACTTATTAGATGACCATTATTGAGGTTAAATATAACTATAGGCTATCAAGGCATCTTTTTTTGAAAAAGGAGGGGAAAATAGGGATTCGAACACTAGTTGGGATGTTTTCTTACCTTTGGAATATCAAAAACGGTAATAATTCCCCTCATTGTACAAGCTTCATGATTATACCTCTGTGATTCAATGCACATGAAACATTTTGAGTCGACGTCTCAGATTTGAGGAAAAGTAGCACTAGTAGGGTATTTTCAAGGAAAAGTAGGGAAAAAGTTGGAAAAGCAGGGCCCACTTAACAGCCTGTATCTAAAGACCTATGGACAATGTTGAGTGACTGAACTCACCATGTAACGAGAGTGATGGATATCTCCATCTTGCCATTAGTACGGTTTCTTTCGTCTCATGTATAAGTTTGTTCACACCGATGTCTGCCTTGTATTCATTCTGTAATACAACGTTGTCATATAAAAGCAAATTTTCTTCTATCTAAAATAATCATCCATGTGTGACTTTGTTATACAGGTTATGTACCCAATCATTATAGTCAGATAATATTTACCTGGCCCTCATGAATATTCGTAATATTTCTGTTAGCGAAACATGAGTAATTATCACATGACTGTTCAAAGAGAACGGCGTTTGTGCAAAAAGACAGTACCGAAGATTAACGAGTGACAGCTTTATCTTGTCTAATAATACTAACAATTATTGACCTTTAGGATTTGAAATACAGTCGGACCTTGTTCACTTGAGATTTTGGATGATACAAAGTATTCGGATAGAAGGTAGTCGAATAAACAAGGTCCAACAGTATGTGGAAAATAGAACCAACTAGAGATATCACTAGTAAATGATGAATGCATCCGAAGTGGAATGCCATTGTCTGTGATACTAAATATCGAGACCTGACACAAGTCGGTGACACTCTTGTTCATTATACTTAACATTTGTTGAATCCAGTGAATTGTTTAAGACTTATAACAGAGGCACAAATTATTTTAGACAAACCAAAAAAACAACTGGAAAAAACGAAGCAGATCAGGGCTCTAGAAATCCACTAGCCCGACATCCCGGACTAGTCTAATTCTGAATCAGTTGAGTTGAAGTTAGTCTGGGACAAGTCTGTTTTAAAGCTTACCAACATCAGCAATTGTTCAGTTGTAAGTCAAACCTTAGAATCCCACAAACACATACATGTGATTATTAATTTTAGGTTGTGGAGCTATCATTGTCGTATGTTTATTTGTTACTAGATTGAACGATTTTCTCGACAACTTCCTTCCTATGTCGGACAAGTCAAATTTTACATTTCCATTAGTCAGGGACAAGTGTCTTTGAAAATAATTTCTAGAGCCCTGCACCTGATTAATTATCAAATGCTGTATTGACTCATGAACAGAGCAAAACAAAAACATATTTGCCTTAGGCCCTTGGTTGATACCAATTTGCACTTGCTAATAAACACTCATATTGACCTGATTAAAGGGTAATAATTGTATATGGTTACAACTATACAGTTATTATGTTTAAAGGATTACTTACGGTATCAAAGTCAATAGGTTCATACAGTTTCTTTTCATCATCGGTAAGTTTGGCAACTGCATCATTAATTCCAGGTATCAGTATTTTACCATTTAAATCAACTAAACATCCCATGATACGGACAAGGTCATTCATTGCTTCATGTCTGAAATATAATCAGGGTTCCATAACCTTTCTGTTAACATTCCAACAAAACGTCAAGGTACTTAGTCCTATTTTTTTGACAAAATATCCTTATTAATAACTACAGTGGACTCTTGTAGGCTGGAACTCCAGTATGTTTACAGCTCTTTTTTATGGCAAATTTGGGGCCAATATTAGCCCCCATTCACCAAAGAAAAAAGCATACATCTTTCCCCTACTAAGAAAGAAAATTCGCCGTATTTAAATTATCTAAAATTTTAACCTTACAATACTTAATTCTCAAATTTTGTGATTCATGATGCAAATTTCACCTATCAAAAGGACCTGCCAAACTTCCCAAAAACTGAAAAAATGGCTGGTTCATATGTATGTGTACATACTGCATATTAAAAATCATACATTGCAAGCAACTTCAGTTGACTAGAACTACTCTTTACTCAAACTAATTTTGCGAGTCTTGAAGAGATCCAGCCAACGAGAATCCACTGTGTGATAAAATCAGTGGTAGTTGCCTTCATACAGATGTTCTTTACAACACTGCATTGTCACTTTTCTTACATGTTTCCCAAAACCAAAAATACAAGTGTCTGATAGCAGTATTTTCAATCCTGACCTATGAGCCAAGTTAGCACCAGCATAGGACATGACTGTGTTTTGTAGTTCGTGGACATATTTCAGATAAATTAGCATGCAATGATTGGTACAACATATTAAACATACTCATTCTCAAACTAAGTTGATAATTTATTCTACAATACTTGGTTTTCCTATGTATATGATAATAGACAAGTATTTTATAATTCAATGACAGACATAACTTACACTGTCCCACCAAACAGACCGCTGTGTAAATCCTTATCTGAGCACTGTACCTCACAGAAGAAGTAACAAATACCTCTGAAAATATACAAGAAAATAACCATATTCAATTAAAAGTCCAAAGCAGAGCTGAAATAAAGACAAAAGTGTTCTGTATTTTATGATGACGTGTGTGTGTTTGGTTACCAACAGTTACATTGAAGTGAAAACCTAAGTATGCCGAATTTTTTCAAACAGTGATTGTCATGAGACAGACAAGGCAGAGTCATGAACTGATCACAGACCATCACTGACAGACAGACAGACAGACAAACAGACAGAAACAATGGAAACCTATAACTTCCAATTTCAAACAGCTCATAAAGTCAATGTTAACCAAACAAACATTACGATAACATTTGTGGAATTGTTCCGAAACTAATTTACCTCAATCCATATGTGATACAAGGTTTCTTCTTTCCAAGCCAATAATTATCTGATATACACACAAAGTCGACATCCTGTGAATAGAAATATGTAATCATGTCTTATAAAACACATTGACCTGAAAAAACATATCCTATATGTAGTGTTTAAGTATCTTTTTAGCAATATAATATTTGCATTTATCTTCAATTTGCTAACAGCAGACAGCATTCAGACCAGAACATTATATAGACAATGAAAGAACAATGAAAACATCAATGCTACTGTTGTTTGAAGGCAAAAGTGATCACTGATGAGTCAACATATGTTGACTGTACCATACCTTCAAGAATGTGTCTTTCTTTGCAAATACAAGCTCATCAAGTCCTTCTGACCCTGATTCTTCCATACCCTCAAATACGAACTGTAATACAAATATTAATACATGAACTGTAATACAAACACATGAACTAATATTTACATTTATTGAAATATGAACTGTAATATAAATATTAAAATATGAACTGTAATACAAATATTGAAATATGAACTGTAATACAAATATTAACACATGAACTAATATTTACATTTATTGAAATATGAACTGAAATATTAAAATATGAACTGTAATACAAATATTAAAATATGAACTGTAATACAAATATTGGAATATGAACTGTAATACAAATATTGGAATATGAACTGTAATACAAATATTGGAATATGAACTGTAATACAAATATTGGAATATGAACTGTAATACAAATATTGGAATATGAACTGTAATACAAATATTGGAATATGAGCTGTAATACAAATATTGAAATATAAACAGTAATACAAATTTTAAAATGCAGTGACACAAAGCAATGTAACAAACATTAAATAATCACCTTGAGGTTGACGGGAAACTCTTGTCCTAATTCTTTCATAGCTTCGAGACAGTTGATCCAAGCAAGAACAGGTCCTTTATCATCTGTGGACCCTCTACCGTACAATTTTCCATTCACATCTGTCAGTACAAATGGTTCAGTATCCCAACCATCACTCTGTCATAAATACATATATGTTGTGTAACTGTATTACATAGAAATTGCCAACATTAGACAACTGTTCTTTACAAATCGCAAATTACTATGTTTATGAGGTCGACACTCGCCGCGCACATTTTTTCTAATGCACTTTATGGTATTTTGGTCCACCCGGTATGTCCCCCACACGCCATAAATGGACTTTTTGAAGCCCTTGTACACAGAAATTGAGAACTGGTCTCGGCTGCTTAAAACCACTTATGTCATTGAAATTGAGTGGGCAAAAAAACATTTGCGAGTAATTTGTACATCTTTCGCAAATAGCGACACTGGTGAATGACAGCATAAGCCTTGAAGCCATGCCAGAAAAATTAAACTCACCATGCCCGACGTGGTAAAGTACGGCATTTAGTATCAATATTTATCAACAAACGATGAGTGTGATAAGAAAACCTGTTACATTTTATTGAAATTATACATATTGAAATTAATGATATATAGCAAGTATGAGTGCCAGATTATTGGAAACGTCATGCGATTGTGGTTAATAATTTTACAGTTTCTTCAAACATTCAAGAAAACTGACGGATAGGTCAAATAAAAATTTAAAAAGTGCACTTTTTCTCAAATTACTGAAAAAAGTGTAGTATAACAAGGTAAAAAATCATTACAACGAGAAACTGGCTACATCGGTATTTTATATAAGTATCATTTCATTACAAATAAACAGGTATTATGTTTACACAACATTGTTTATTTTCCAAGTAAACTTTAGCATACATTACTCATGCATGTAACATGATATACCGGTATCTGAACATTTATTCAAACATTTAAAGTGAACAAAACTGCATTTTTTTATATCAGCGTTGAATGAACATGAGCATTGAAATCTATATTTAACATATTTGAAATACCATTCATGAAAGAAATACCAATAAATTGAGTTGTTTGGCTTTGTCAGGTAAACAAATATGATGTCAGTAATAAAAATAGTAGTCATCTCTCCATGGACATTATTGACTAAGAAGGGTTACTGGTGCATGAAGCATAAACATACAACTATAGATATAAACAACTTGAATATTTCGTGCCCATGTAAATGCAGATTGAACAATGTGTTAGTTCAATATTGAACTATCCATATATGTTTTGAGATAAGTTATTCTTAGTTTTTCTTTTTACAAGGTTTTTAATCAAAGAATATACCGTATTCTAAAACTGCAGTATAAAATCATTATGCTATTTTTGTTGAGATGCCAGTATATTATCGTTAAATGAAACCTCAAAGTTGAGTAAAGGCCGAAACATAAATTAAGATCAGAAACCTTCTCAGCTGGCTGCACATCCAGATGTCCGTAAACAAGAAGTGTCTTCTTTTTAGGGTCGGTACCCAGCGTTCCAAGCAGTATAGGAGGCAGTGGAAGAGTGGAACCGTCCGGTAGAGTTTGATCACCAAGCTCTGCAAGTTCACATGTAGTTCCAAGTTTCTCCAGTTCCTAAAAAACACAACAACATATTATAACTTACTGATTTTACCTCAACAATGAATCGAGTTTACAATGCAATGATTCCAGGGACATTATTCACCAATATTTTTGACAGAAACTCACACTTAGACTTTACATTTGCATATTTTATAATTACATTTGCATATTTTATAACTACATTTGCATATTTTATATGAAGGGATAAAGGGAGACAACCCAAGACATCTCATGTGGTCACAACTGCCTTACATGGTAGTGGCTTCTTTTATATGAAAATATTGAATTTTCACCAATTTGTTTGCAAATTTTTATATATTAAACTTGAATATTAGTTTTTCATTCAGAAATTATTGAATTCATTAAACTCATTTTCAGAAAACGATTAATACAAACTTGTTTGGACCATTTTATGGTTTTCACAAAACTTGTTTAATTAACTCTATAGTTTACTACATTGTACCACTTGTGCCTTGCCTTCAATAGTCTATATTTAGATGGACATTGACAGTCCAACAATATATCTTAAGTTTGCACATATATATACGCTATCTTTCTTGAGCTACACTTCATCTGGTTTTTCTTTAACCAAGTTAACCGCAAACCGGCTATCAAATGACTGATTGTGTTATGACAAAAGGATATTAGCAGTCAATATGCAAACAGTTAAGCCGTGCAAAATACCTATAAATACAAAATATTTGCACGGCTATCTTTAAAAGTGGTTTATTTTGTTGCTACCTGCTAAAAATGCTACACTCCAAAAAGTTGTCTTGGCCTAACACAGAGGTGTCAATAAGAGCCGGGGGCTAGTAAAATCACCCAGTAACTTAAGCATCATCACCCGGCTACCTTTCTTGTATGAATGATCATAATTAAGGAGAGTACCCCCTCGACCCTCCCCTAATTTTATTGATTTTCCTGCGATAACAAATAAATGCATTTTCTTCTGATGAAGTGCCTTTATATTTGTTCAATATCAAACTGCACTCTCCATTCCATTTAATCACACAGATATGCATGAACTCAGGCTAACAAATTGACAACCATTCAATTGCAAAACACCACAATGTAACTACCAGTATACTAAAAGATGTGTAATACATGTACATGTATAACTAATAAATGTAAACATGTACTTGACAGCACACTTTGAACTTTATGTCACTTGCAAATACTTGGCAATGCTTTAATAAACATGACAAACTTAAGTTATACTGATAAACCACGAAGTTGAATCATACTGACAAAAATCTAACCTTCCCAAATACAATTTTTTGTGGGTGAAAGCAAAACAAATCTATGAGCTGTTTATTTGTATGCAGATAGACAAGTTTTGCTTTCGACCCTCAGATTGTGTGATATTCTTGAAGAGTTAATTTCTTTATTCTTAAACACTAGTAGTATTCAACTGGTTTGTTTGACTGTCCTGTTTTGTTTATACATGTAATAATGTTTTGCCTTTTGGGGGGGATACCTGGAACTTTTGACAGAAGACGATTCACAACAGGCACACGGAATGATATTCCGGGAAATACGTACTTTGGCCAGATATTTAAGAGATCCCAGAAGCAGGGAATCAGCATCTCCCACCGTGGGGATTTAGACAAAATGGTTGGCTCTAGGGTGGGGAATTAAGACTCCAAAAAAGCCATATGCCCACGCCCCAGCGTGTGAAAAATACATGGTCAGTCGTATGTAAACTGAATAAAACTGTTGATTCAGTTGTTCATTTGATGCATATAAAATAAAAGCAATAATATATCCAACAGGAAATTAACAAACAAACTGGCTACATTTCATCATCTTATGACTAAGTTGAGATGACCAATATCATGTGATTTACAGCAAATTTAAGCTGTACAAGGGAGTTGGAGGCAGTTAGACAGAGGGACAGAAGAGACATACATGTAATAGATAGAGTATGAAAACATGAGGTTATCTAATTTAGTGCTACAGACATCAAAGAAAACAACTGGAACTATGATTCCAATGGGTGAGAGGGTGTTTATCTCCATAAAGCCATGGCACTTAAGGTTCTGAAAATATCATCTGAAGTGGTGTTCAAACAAAAGCATGTTCTCCATACCTCCCTAACAGGGTCAGTGTCAGTAATAATTACATCATCATCATGCCATTCAAAATTTTCCGAAGATGAATAAATCACTTATTATGACACCAAAATTGAATAAAATCAAATGTTTCCCTAATCAATGGTACGAGTATTACATCCGAATTCTGAGCAGATAAGAGTCATTCAAAATAGATATAAGTAGCATAGTTGCGAATCAAGCAGCAATACGGTGTAGACCCCTGATCTCCCGCCAGTAAGGGTTGATGATGCTTTCTCTTCTACTGATTTATTGTATGCAACAGGGCACGACATGCAAATACATGATTTGATAAATGTCTGACTAAATGAATACAATAGAATTGAGTAGTTTCTTACAGTTTTTGTCCATTCTACCATCTTGCGTATCTCTGGACGAGTTTCTGGCCATGCTGACACACTCTTTATTGCAACAACATCGGACAGACGCTGAACATACTTCTTCTCGTTGCTGTCAATGTGCCTGAATAAATAAAAGTCTGAGTTATAACCCTTTGTCTTCTTCCATTACATTTACAATCTACTTAATTGGGCCTTCAACCCACAAACATTTAAGACTACAACTCAGACTTTGTCTTCAAAATGTTAAATGTCTTTTAGACTAAAGATATTTACCAGCCTGTCGTTTTCATTAAATCGAAACAAATGATTTCAATATTGTCTGAATAGCAAGTCGGAGTTTCGGTCTTAAAATGTTTGTGAATAAGTCTCCCCCCCCGGCCACATTCAACTTACTGAATATCCTGTTAGATCAAGGACATATCCATAGCCAGATGCGCAAGAGAGGAAATAAAAATTAGAGGAATATTGTACATAGTGACACGGACATATAAACGGTGATAGTGAGAGTAAACACGTAATTTTGAAGGAAGTTTAAAGAGCCGGCTGATATAGCTTCCGCTGGCAGTTGGTTCCATCCACAGATCATTAATGGGTAGAATGGCATCCGAACTTGGACTTTACTTCCTCAAAAATGTACAGAAACACCTCATTTTAAAGACCACCTTGAAATAAAGACCACCTTCTTAAACACAATATATTTGCATTAAGCTGGTTATTATCTTTTTCTTCAATATTTCAACTCGATAATAAGACCACCACACAAATGAGACAAACCTTCTTCAGAACCCACTAATGGCGGTCTTATTAGAGGTTTAACAGCCCCACTCCCACTCCCAAAGCTGGACAATCACTAAATATTTTAGTCAATTTCATACTGTACACGATACAGACAATGACAACAAACTAAACAATAACATTTATGGAACATTAATTAAAACACATACTTGAATAAAGGGTCCATTTTCAATGATGTAGTCCTGACAAAAAGGAACAAGCTATATTCAGTTCGTAAATTACAAGTTCTGGGTACGAACGTCCACTTTCAAACCATGTGATAGATCACATGATCATGGTAAAACTATCACGTGACAGATTAGAACCTGTAAACTTTGACCCGGTGTAGATGCTATTAGTTACCTTCATAAACAGTTATTGTAAATAATCCTACTTGCTTGGTGTCAGAAATCTGTTGTTTTCATCGAGTAGCTGACAATTCCTTTAAGTTTCTGCAGTATTTTACTTGGAATTGAATATAATGATGTACTTATGTAAATATGTTACATTTTATGTTTTGATCTTACTTATTTATTCGCGTTTCCAGCGAAATAATATCAGTTTCATATGTTTTCGCGACGTCATTTTGTTGAATTGTTGGCCTGTACAATGTATTTACTGTAAGGAAGAAACTATGCTATTCTTTGCTGTGTGTAACAATATCTCTTATGCTGTTAAACTAAATTGGCATGTCCGGTTATATAGTTCCACCTGATTTAAATTGTGCGTGTTACGGAATAAAAACAATTGCTAAAATATTAATATTATTATTTTTCTGTCAATTCATTAAATTAACTGTTATTAAGGACAGAATTTATACTCATTTAAAAGAAACCAATTGATTTCATTCCGTAAAACACACATTTAACATCAGGTGGGACTATAACCGGACATCGCCGCTAAATTTATGTTCATGAGCTGCTTCAATGCTTTGCATTTTACCAAAGAAAGTATTAACTGGCTAATAAACCAAAAGTGGGGCTGATTTTATATTTGCACACTATTATAGTAAATCAAAGGAAAAAGTGTGCCCGATATGGGGCTCGAACCCACGACCCCCTAAATACTAGTACGGCGCTCTACCGACTGAGCTAACCGGGCGGCCGTCTAACCCCACATCACTACACTCCTCCCCCTTCTAGCATTTGAGGCTCAACCACCGTGGGCCGTCAAACACCGCTGCCACCATTATAGTAAATCAAGGGGAAAAAGTGCGCCCGATATGGGGCTCAAACCCACGACCCCCTAAACACTAGTACAGCGCTCTACCGACTGAGCTAACCGGTTTTTACTGTTAGTAATATGATAAAAAAAGATTTTTTCAATCGTTTTAACATTGCAATGGCTCTTATTAGAGATGTTTTAGACAATGTAACAACAATACAGGACAAAGCCAATTCAAATATTTTAAGTTCAGATGAGCCAGGCCGTGGTCCAGTGGTTAGTGCGCTGGACTTGTAACCCGGCGATCCGGGTTCGATTCTCGCTCGCGGCAGGTCATACCCTTCCATGAAAATTTGATAAAAAATTCGATTTTCCTCCTCATGCAGAGAAGTTGCCAGCTCCTTGTGGAAGGGTAAGTTAGTACTGGTTAGGTTTCAGTCCAGGAAAAACTGGTTAGGTGAACCAGCCGCCGTATATAACTGAAATATCATTGAGAAACGGCGTTAAACCCGATGAAACAATCAAATCAGATGAGCCAGATACATCTTTAAATTAGTCCTATAAATAAGATAAGGAAACAGTAATGCATTAAATGCTAAGGAAGTAAATGTTTCCTTATGTAAGGCCGAAATTAAAATTAAGTTTGTTTGCCCTTTACCGACCCGAGATTTGGCCGCCGACTCCAAAAAAATTATTGCAAAATTCTGATTTTTTTTTACTGTTATTTACTGTACCGGCCCACACAATGTACCACATGCCGAAATTACCACGCATGAACAATACATTTCAACTAAAACATATTAAAATTTCCACAATAAAATATTTTTCCTACCTACCTACCCACCTCTAAAGGGCAAACAAAGACTTTTTTGATTTTGGCCTAAATGTATTATTTTATGGTTGTCTATTTCAGGTATATCCAATACATTATCATTATGTTACATCAGTTGAACTTTACTAACTGTAATACATCATACTACATGCTCTATCATCTATGTTTACAATTATTGTATGATCTAAAGCATTTTGAATGCTAGATTCACAGTTTTATCTAATTTATTCAGAATTTAAGTAAACAGTATTTTCTTCTTTTCAGGAAATAAAAACATGGCGTTGGAGATGAAAACATTTGGAAAATATTTGTATTAATTCAAGGTCTACCCTGTCTGCCCAGAGTCAAGGTCGTACCAATGCTGTGTAGGTCAAGGTTAAAGGTCATGTTGTTCAAGATTGGACTCACAGTGATAATATTGGTAGCTGTCTACATGTACTATGCTATCAACCTTGCTGATAATAATGACAAAAATGACACTATTGACATTAATAGAACAACTGCGGATGCAAAGCAATTTGTGATAAATACTCAAGAGGATTCAAAACAGTATCAAGATGAACCAAATAAGGCTGATACACAAAACAAGAGGTATTAGTACATTTGTATTCAGTTATCAAAAATCTATTAAAGATTTCCAGGGGTTTAGAGAAAAATTTATCCTTCAGCAACATTTTGAGGGTCAAAATGTGGCTTTTTGGAAATTATAGGGGTCAAAGGGTCAACTCTAGGGTCAAACGGAACTCTGATAGTGTAGTTTAAAATCTAACTGTGTTACTACCTTCTTAAGTAAATTAGAGTAATCTTATCTTCAATTCTTGTGTGCCTCGTCTGTTTGCCTGAATCTGTCGAGAAAACTTTGTGAATGGCACTCCCTACCTGACATTTGTTTCCACTTTTAATGTGTTGATTGGGTTTATAACCAGGGGTTCCATTTGACCTTGGAGTTGACCCATTGACCCCATGGAATTTCCAAAAAGTCACATCTTGTACTATTGAGTATTTTTAATGTGAATTGGAATATTTGACTGTGTTACTAACCAAAAATTAAATCGAACAGATAAGTTTTAATCAAAACTTGTATCAAAGGAGAAATAAAATACTTATTGTTAAAGGAAATTTAATGTACAATTGATAAGACATAAATGTGCCTAGAAACATATGCAAGCTGTTGCTCACATGTAATAGAGCATGCATTTGAATGCATTGTTTATGTGAATGTGGTTTGAAATAAATCCATACAATTATTAACCTTCACCAATGCAAATGTGCCAGCTGTTATGAACAACATATTCATTTTTTTTTCTTAATGAGTTGTTCATGTAAATAAATTTAAATTTAGTCTATTTACAGATACATTTATGATACATCCACACGCCGTATATCAAAGTATTTTGTAAACGTAAACAGCCTAAAACAATATTACAACCTGCCATTACACTTTAAACCTATTTAATAAACAGAAATATTTTCTTATTTTTTTTTACACAAAGTGTGTACAACTAGTAAGCATGGCATGCATTAGATTAATGGAAATATATCCAACATATAGTTAATCAACTATAATATAGTTGTGTATAGAACTTATATATTTCCTTGAAGACACATACAGTCGGACCTCGTTTATTTGATAACCTTTTATTCAGAAATTTGGTATCATCCGAAATAAATATCAGGTGCCGATGTATCTTCTTAATGCATGTCGTATTGAAGTGGGCTATTCGAAACCATATATTATTCGAATTTTTTTTTCGGACACATCAATGAATTTGAATGAACCAGGTCAAACTTTATATTCTTCATAAATTTCTAGGTCATTACGATGGAAGGAAAGTATCCATATTGCAGTAGTATCCTGCGGTGACCGTATGGAAGAGAGTCTCGTCATGTTGAAATCCGCATTATTGTTCACTAGATCTCCGTTAGTATTTCATGTATTCACAGAATCTGGGACGATGAAATCATTTCAGGAACAGGTCTGTACAGCACTGTAATCTATTAACTATATGAGCACTGCCATGACAAACCTTTATTATTGACTTCGGTTATGACATTAAGTCTTTACCAATGAAAATTTTGACATCACAAATAAGCACTTAAGTTTATAAGTACTGCAAACAAAATTCTTCCATTGAAAGAACGGAAACAATTTTTCAAATAAATATACATTTCTGAGGCAACATCATTATTTGGTAGTTTACTTAAGGTAAGGCCACCCTAATAAGAATGTAAATGTTGATTCATTTGGAATACCTTGGTCAATATCGATCCTTAGCCTATGTGTTAAGCCTCTTGCCTTACATGCGAAAGGTCCTGGGTTCAAACCCCCGCTAGGCCCTAATTGTTTTCTTTGCTTTTTTCATGACATTTCTTGTTTTACTGACTTTTTTGACAAGTAAACTGATATAAAATTATAAAATGTAAATTATATCAATTTGTTTCTAAAAAAAATGCCATATTTCTCCAAAGTTTGATAATTCTGCACGGTAAAATTTGATACATACATATTACAAGATGTTATCAAAGCAAAACTGGACGGGTGTATGCATATGAAGTACCACCTATATTTTCTACAAAGCATATTATTTTCGATTTTTTATCCTTATGATATCACTAGCACTTTCTTTTTAAGAATAACACAAACAAATGATAAAATAGGCTCATTTTGAACTAAAAAAAAAAAATTTATGCATGAAGAACATGAGAGGAATTTGTGACCTCTCAAAGCAAGTCGGTTTAATCTTAAAACTTGAAAATCTTTAAAACGGCACAGTAAAACTTTGTAATATTTTGCATTTAGTTGTCTTATGTGATCTAGAAACTCATGGAAACAGTTTAGTTTAGTATTAGAGTGGTCTTACCTTAAATAGCTATTTGTTCTTAATAATGAAGTCGCTATAAAAGTAAAGTTGACATCCGATTAAAAAAATGTTGGCATTAAATGAAGCCAGAAAACATATACATTGTATATGTTAGAACATGTAAAAGTCTGAAAATGAATTTTTTTAGTCACTAATACAGGGTTTGTCATGACACAGCTTTAAATATACTTCAATACAGAACACATGTAGGTCCAGGATTGGTTTAAGTTCTAGTAACTCAATAGTTAACTCTTAAACTGGGAAGCTAGTGGTCCAGGGCTAGAGTTCCTGATTCCTGATGAGAAGGTTGTGAGTTTGTTCCCTGCATTAAGCAGGTTTGTTCATGAACTTTACTATCCCTGACATTGGTGCAAGTACTGGTCAGTAAAACCCAGGATGCAATCATCGAGAGTGATTCGTTAGAATAAGTTGAAAGATTTTTTTGTTTCACAAACATTGGAAACAATACATGAGTTTGAACCAAAATACAGACGGACCACGTTCATTGAATTCCTCGGGTCAGTAAGTCAATAGTACTTTTTTTTTTACAGAAACCAATTCTTGTTTATATGAAAGTGAATTTTGACATTTAATTGCATGTCAATACCTCTTTCATTGTCTCAATCCTCTGGCGATTGTCATGAGTTCTCTCCCTTTATTCCTTGGTGAGTTCTGTCCCATTATCTCTTTTACAGTATATGTATGTATAGTACTATACTATAGAAGGCATAAAGGGAGCGAACTCTAGAAGGGATAGAGGGCGAGAATTCATGACAATCTTCTGTGTCTTGATCAATATTCTATAATAAATCTATCAATATATAAGTTGACAATTTCAGCTTGATTTCTGGCCTCCACAGTTCCAGGAGAGATTTGATTATGAGATTTATAGTATTCAGTTCCCAGAATCAGACACCATTAAATCTGCTGACTGGAAGAAATTGTTTAAACCATGCGCTTCCCAGAGACTCTTCATACCAGTAAGGAATCTTTAGTATACTCTGTTGATCATATCGAATTCATGAGTGCTTTATTTCTGGAAATAATTATTTATAGATGTATTGAAGTTATGTATTGAAATTATTTATTTCAAAAATATTGAACCTTATCATTCATCCTGGAAAGTCTATTATGCTTACTCAATACATATTTTCAGATATGGGTGGTACTTTGATGGCACCTTTAACCGATTGCCATGAGTTCTTTCCCTTATAACTTCTAGAGTTCTCTCCCTTTATCCTTCTATAGCATATGTATGTACTATATATACATAAAATATAGAAAGGATAAAGGGAGAGAACTCTAGAAGATACAAAGGGAGAGAACTCGTGACAATCTCCTGTGCCTTGAACTTGTATATTAATGAGAATTTTCATTACGCATTGAAAGGCATTCACCGAATTCAGCAAAAATTAACATTCACAAATAAGTGGCAATCTACAGTATTAGTTGTTACATGTCTTATCATATATTATATTTGTATACTTTTATCTTGGTTGTTTTGTTCCTTGTTCACAAACATTGGTCCTTATTTGATGTTACATAGAATTACATGAGAACTTTGACAAATTGACACTGACCCAGCGAGTGGCCACTCATGATTATGTCTGTCTAAATATTCATAAATCTTCAATACTATCTTGAAGATTTCTGATCCCTTATTAAATTTGTGCCAAAATAAAAAATAACTTGTTGACTGTGTCTCCCTACCTACCAGCCAAAATGATGCGCTCAAAAAATATTGGCCAACAGCAGGAATTCTTTTTTAGTTTTGATCCGAGTTATATAGTTCTCAACAATTAATTCCAAAGAAGTCTGTTTTATTAGAAAAAAGGCCTACCTTCCCATAGGGCTGTCATTGATTATCGATGATATTTGTATACTAAAAGACAAATATCAATGATATTGATAAATCATTCTATTTTTTAATTCCTTTAATAGACTATTACCTCCTTTTTCTATATGTTTATGTGTGTATGTCCTACATATTTAAATGTTCAACTTAAACTTTTATGATAACAAGATACCATTTAAGTAATTAATCAATTTTATCAACTTCACAGTATAATATTATATTGCTAACATATGGAATGCACTATCCACTAGAGCAGTGTTTAACAAGCACATGTATGCTGCACTCAAAAATGTTTATAGGCCAATGGCAGGAATTTTTCTTTAGTCTTTATCAGAGTCGGGTAAATACTGACAAAAAGTATTGGTTTTAAAAAAATTGCCAAAGTACCTACTAAAGTTAAGAGATTGAGATCTGAGACAGCAAAGAATGACTATTTTAAGTGAGGCTCAGATTTGATGTAATGCAAGTATAATAGATGTTCATTTTGTTTTTTAAGTCCGTCTGGTTAGTTCAGTTGGTAGAGCGCTAAGCTGTCAACTGGAATGTCCTAGTGAGCAGGTCATGTCGTTACATGACATTTGGCTACAGTCATTTGTCCTCCACCTCTGATTTCTGTGGAGAAGTTATTGGCTGCTTGCGGAAGGGCAAGTTAGTACTGATTGATGATTAATTCCGGACAACTGGTTAGGTCAACTGACCGAAGTATATAATCGTAAAAATGTATGAAAAATGGTGTTAAACACAATTAAAACAAAACATGTATTTTCTCCTGTGTGTAATGTCATATTCAATTGTCTTTTTTCCAGTCCCTTTTAACAGAGGTAGATTCCTTGCTGTACGTGGATACTGATGTGTTGTTTCTGTCACCAGTTGATGAAATCTGGAAATTCTTCAAATTGTTTAACTCAACACAACTAGCAGCATTAGCCCCGGAGCATGAAGATAGAGCGATGGGCTGGTATAACCGGTTTGCCAGACATCCTTACTACGGTGAACTAGGTAGCTTCATGTTCTATTTTGATATAGTGGGGAAATGGGGTCACTGTTTGGTTTTAGCTTTGTATGTTTATTTTTATAAACACATTTGAAGAGTTTGCTGTTCAAGTGTTCAAGGGAGAAAAACATCTACATTCATATTATTGGTTAATGAAGTAATATATGGTGGAACAGGCTGTCAAGTGAGCCGGCCCTACGTTCCCTACTTTTCCCTACTTTTTCACTTCCTCCCTACTTTTTTCCCTACCTTTTCTGGAAAGAGCTCTAGTGACCCTACTTCTTTAAAATCTTATGAGTTTATTCAAAATGTTTATTTCACCTGCATGAAACACAGAGGTATGATCATGGAGAATGTACAGTGCGTTTACCATTTTTGATATTCCTAAGTAAGGAACTATCCCTACTATCCCTACTTTTAGGTAATAAAATCCCTACTTTTGCCCTACCTTTTGAAAAGAGGAGAGTTGACAGCCTGGTGGTACATAATGCAATGTATTGCTAATGTATTGCAATAAATGTGATATACTATAAGTGCATCATGACATCCCTGTTTGAAATTGTTGATCAATAACAAATATTAAATTTTGTTCATGATATAAATCTTGATTCTGTAAATGCAAGTTTACAGCACTTTTATTATTTATAATTGAATATTATGATGTGAATAATACATTTGGATATATTTGAGTACTTCAACGCTTCACTTGGCTTAGAGAAATTGTTGCATTTGAGTTTTACACCAATAAAGAGAGAGAACTGTAGAGGGGATAAAGGGAGAGAACTCGTGGCAATCTCCTGTTGTAAGAATCACTTGCATACACTTTTGTGAGACAAAGTAATTTTAAGGCAAATATATATGGTTATTTGCTTCCCTGAAGTTAAGTGTGTATTGTTGTATGCATATTGACAGGATTAAATTCTGGTGTGATGTTGATGAATCTCACTCGACTAAGAAGTTCTCCATGGCTTACCTCTATGCATAATTACATCAAGGAATACAAACTGAAGATCACGTTTGGAGATCAAGATCTCATAAATATCTACTTCCATTTTTACCCAGGTATGTAACTACAGTCTTTTATTACCCCTAAAGTGTGGTTGCTATGGCAATAAATTCTTAAAAATATCAGACAAAGATGATCATGTGATGACTTATTATAATTAAGTGTTTCATGAAACAAGGTGCCTATATCAGGCATGAGAATTCTCCAGGGATTCACAGAATTTCGCCAATTTTAGGTTTATCAGGGCCATTAGGATCCCCAACTTGGAGCCACCACAGGGCTTAAGGCAGCCCCCCCCTTGATCCTCTCCATGAAAAGCATGCTTGATATATTTTTATAGAAGATAATGTGGAGGAAATGAACATAATGTATACAAATAGATCTGTCTTTCCAACTATTGCGTCAGATTACTCTCAGACACTTTATGTATAGAGAATTCTTATTGCTACGCAATAGTCTAGTTTTCTCTGACATTACCGCATGAAAATATATGAGTATACATTGTATATCTAAACCTTCTTATATTGAAATGGAATTGTATCAACATATTTTTATTTTATTTAGAACAACTGTATGTATTTCAATGTGAGATGAATTACCGTCCTGACCATTGTATGTATATGAGTGTGTGTAAACCAGCAGAGAAGACCGGTGCTTACGTTCTACATGGATGTCGCCGTGTATGGTTTGAGGATAAACAGCCAGCATTTAAAGCAGTGTATACAGCATTCAAAGAGGTAATAACCAGATGGTGATGTAGTATATATAATATTACTTTAAAGATACACAGTCTTATTTTCTATCAAAATGTGTGAAGTAATTATATTGAGAAACTGGCATGTTAATTCTTCATACAGATGTACCCTAAAACATTGCATTGTAACTTTTCTTAAAAGTTTTGAGGAACTGCAAAGCAAGTCTGGTAGGGTATTTCCTATGTTAGAGCTAACTCAGCAAGTAGGTCAGGGTAGAAAAATACTGGTATTGGACACCTGCATTTGTGGTTTGGGGAAACCTGTAAGAAAAATGACAATGCAGTGTTGTAGTAAACATCTGTATGAAGCAATTACAAGTAATGTACCACCATTATTCTTATATTTATATTAAGGATATTTTATCGGAAACAAAATAAGACAATGTACCTTCATTGTTATACACCTGTTCAAAGAACGGGACGTATTATAGTTTCACCTGAGGCGTACAGCAAGTTGCCGATCAATTACTTTAGAATTCTTTGTCCAATCTTCAACTGACTTGGTCAGAATGTGTATGGGCATAATATCTTGGACAAGTTCGATAACCAGTCATATCACTTGGGAGTTATCACCCTTTGATTACAGAAATCACCTAAAATTCTTGTCCGATCAATAACTTCAGAAGCATTTGTCCAATCAACACAAAATTTCATCAGAATGTGTATGGGCATAATAGCTCAGACAAGTTTGATAACCAACCATATCCCTGTAATCACTTGGGAGTTATCGCCCTTTAATTATAGAAATTACCTTATTTGTCTTGTATGATCCTTTTTACACTGATTGGTTGCACACTCGGGTGACATAACCGTACAACGGGTGTTTTTTGCGATGGTCAGAGCTCTTGTTAAATAAAATCTTACATTTCAGCATCGACTCGGAGCAAGTATAAAGTTTGAGCTACTACTCTCCATAAACTCATTAATGAAGAAAGCAACAGAATCGAATTGTGGGAAATTACCAGTATTGTTTACCAAACAGATAGAAGAATATATCAACTCAACAGTCACTCAAATAACTTAGTGTTGATATTACATGTCCCTAGTTCTGCTGAAATCCCTGATATTATATTACTGTATTTTCATTTATTACATGGCAGCGAGGGTGATAGTATGAATTATCAACCCGTAGTTCAATGTTGATATCATTTATTCTGAGGTTGATAATTCCTCGCTGTCATGTTATTTTTTTTATGACAAACAGAATGAAAATTAAAATTACAACTAACATTTCACATGTTTTAAACTCCAAGCTTATTCGTAATGAAAATGTTTGTAAAAGCAGCTGCTGTCTCAACGTGTCATTTATTGTTTACATTCTGATTCAGCGTAGAGACTTAAAGAGTCTAGAAACATCACCATTTTTTTAATTGTTAGTGATAAATGCCAACATCTGTATATATAGTGGTCGATATTACAATGTGATCAAAATAACGCCCTCTGTTATGTGTGAATTGTGCATTGTGACATCACATGATGGTGAGGTAAAATAACTAGGGATGTCAACAAATATTTGTTCATATGTCCAAGTATTTGAATACCCATTCAGCATTCAACAGGTGTTTATACTTGTCAAGTTAATATATTAGAGGACCAAGAGAGAAATTTAAAGACTCTGGTGATGACACTTTGGCCCTGTCATTAATCAAGTACAATGTACATGTACAATGTAAACGTTGAATTATTTTTTTTCCATATAAAAATGTGCATTATGTATTATGATTAAAGGCTTAAATTACACTACGGTGTAATTTTTATTGGAATATCGAGATGGGTATAAAGGCATTTAGATTTCGCTTCTACTTACAAGTTGGAATAAACGACTCTATAGTTTTCATGCTTGCTGGTAACAAAGCATAGACTATGTATATATGCAAGAAGAAATGACAATGATGAACAAACAGTTGATGCTGTTTTTTATGACTGAAAGTTGAATATTCGTTCGAAATGTTGAACGAATATTCGAATACCAAAATGAAATCCCTAATAATAAGTGATAACAGACACATTTTATATGTCTGCAGTTTCAACACTGAACACATTCCTGTATGTTACTGTAGTGTATTTTTGGAGTTCTTTTATCCGAATGTTAGTGATGACATTACTGAATAGTTTCATATTTTTAGAATTTTCAATTTTTAATGTTTTTATACATGTATCAGTTTTGTCTACTAACTTACCAATTACTGAGTGTGTTTGCTTGTTGTGTTCACATTGATTTTACCCTGTTAATATTTGTGCAATGTATTGTTTATTTCTGTATGAGAATAACAAAATCAAAAATTTTGTTTAATAAATAATGTTGATTGTAAATTGTTGTTATTGATTTTTGTATAAAGTATATATCAAATATGTATTATTGTAGAACTGTTTACATAATCTATATGGAAGGCCACCCATAACAACAGTTTGTTTATGGTACCCGACAGACCCACCAGAATATTCATCTACTCTATGTTCTGCTCTTTTGTGTAGGATATTTCCATGCTTATCAATCCAACAGTTACAATCCTTAGATAACTTTTGAAAATATTTGACCTATTAACTTGTCCAAAACGTGTTGGTAGGGATTGAATAAAACAAACTGTGTTGATGGAAACATGCAAAATAGTCTATCTGTATATGAATTAAAGAGCAGATGAAGATGCTGTTCTCTCACCCCGTGAAATGTGTTTGTTTACTTCATGCCTTATGATTGTTCGTTCTGTGATCTGACTGTTACGTTAAAAAAAACGTCATTGGTATCACACGACCAGTAACAGGCAACATTGAGACTGAAAATCACTTTCAGTCAATTACTGGAGAAAGTTTGAGCCTTTACAGCCTTCAAACTTCATAAGGTGGGTCTGTAGATGAGTCCCAACTTTAACAGGTCACTAGGTCAGAAATATATTAAATAAGGTAAAACAAATAGAAACAAATTGGACATACAGCTGCCAAGTTCTTGTTGTCTGGTTACTAATTTATAAAAGACACTTTGTACAATTCTTGCTCACTATTTATCTGTGAATATTATTCACTTACTGAAAATACTTGATGAGCATTACCCATTGGTCATTACACATTCAACATAACTCATTGAACACTATTCATTGAACTGCAAATACTCCATGAACATTACACATTGAGCATTGCATATTGGACATTATACATTGAACACTATTCATTGAACTGAAAATACTCAATGAGCATTACACATTGAACACTATTCATTGAACTGAAAATACTCAATGAGCATTACCCATTGGTCATTACATATTGAACATAACTCATTGAACACTATTCATTGAACTGAAACTACTCAAATGAGCATTACACATTGAACATTATACATTGAACCTAACTCATTGAACACTATTCATTGAACTGAAACTACTCAAATGAGCAATACACATTGAACATTATACATTGAACATAACTCATTGAACACTATTCATTGAACTGAAACTACTCAAATGAGCATTACACATTGAACATTGCACATTGGACACTATTCATTGAACTGCAAATACTCCATGAACATAACACATTGAACACTATTCATTGAACTGCAAATACTCCATGAACATTTCACATTGAGCATTGCATATTGGACATTATACATTGAACACTATTCATTGAACTGCAAATACTCCATGAACATTACACATTGAGCATTGCATATTGGACATTACACATTGAACACTATTCATTGAACACTGTTCATTGAACTGCAAATACTCCATGAACATTACACATTGAGCAGTTAACAACACATGTTGTCAACAGATACCAAGTTGAAAGTTAACCAATACTGGCGCGTTAAGTACAGGTTATTGCTCATATATTGGAATTATAAGCAAATTAAGTGCAAGGAAGCGTCAGCCAGCGCAGCACTTAATTTGTTTATAATTCTAATGTGTTAGTTATAATCGGCTTATAGTTTACAGTCATATTGATCACTTACCAGATTTACTGAATGAAAACACTTAATAGATATTGTGCGAAATGCCATAATAAATGGATTAGTTCACCAATAATTTGAAAACTTCTGGATGCTTATTGGATGTAAGACACAGGAAGAGGCGGAGTGAACTGTAAGTAAATGAACGTGTACAAACGCAGTTGAAAATGCACACATTAAGTGAACAATTCCATGTTGGTTGTTTGAACAAAACACTTTCGCCAAATGCAGTAACTACATTTAGGATGGTTAAATCAATACGGTATAATACACCCCCTACGCCCCAAGCTTGGTGTAAATATATTATCCTGGTTAATGCATTTCTACACACTTCTGAAAATTCAGTTCTTCCTATCAATGGCCAAAATTTGTTTTGTTCTTGAAAATAGTAAATATAACATATCATATATAAATTTTAGGTCAATATATTCAAATATGAACTCATTTAAACCCATAAATTGCATCCAAAGTGTACAATTATGTATATTCTTTAGGTACATTAGTTCCATATCATCAGCAGGTGAACTCTATTTCCCTCACTAATTGCATTCAAAATAGTAAGATTTACACACTATAGATGTATTTAAGGTCAATATATACATAAATGCACTCAAATATACCCATAAATTGCAATGAAAGTGGGAAATTGTGCATATTCTTTAGGAATATTAGGTCAATATTATCAACAGGTGAACTCTGTTTTCCTCACTAATTGCATTCAAAATAGTAAATATAACATGTTTTATATGAATTTGTTGCCAATATATTCAAAAATGAACTCAAATATACCCATAAATTGCATTGAATGAGGTAAATTGTGCATATCCTTTGGGAATATTAGGTCAATATAATCAACAGGTGAACTATGTTGTCCTCATTAAATGCATTGAAATAGTAAAAACAAGATATTATATATCAATTTTAGGTCAATATATTCACAAATGCACTCACATATACCCATCAATTGCATTGAAAATGGGAAGTGTGCATATTCTTTAGGAATATTAGGTCAATACTATCAACAGGTGAACTCAGTTTTCCTCACTAATTGCATTCATAATAGTAAGATTTACACATTATAGATGTATTTAAGGTCATTATATACAAAAATGAACTCAAATATACCCATAAATTGCACTGAAAATGGGACATTGTGAATATTCTGTATGTATATGTATTAGGTCAATGTCATCAAAAGATGAACTCTGTTTTCCTCACTAATTGCATTCAAAATAGTAAATATAACATGCTTCATATGAATTGACCTTTCTGCAGACGCTTCGTAGCCACGCCCCCCTTAGTAACAGGTTCTCGCTGTAACCACGTTAGACAAGCCATGTCCAATATGGCGTCGAACAAAGAACAATAACGGGCTGATGTAGATAGTATTCCATCGGATTTTTCCTTATTATATGATATTTCGACTTAAACCATATCTTGACAAAATAAATATTACTTAATATAGATTTGCTTTGACTAGATTAAGAGTGTCAAGCCTTAGACTGGAAATTGAAACGGGAAGATGAAATAGCCCTTAAATTCTACACCATGACACGGACCTATATGTATATAGGTCCGTGACCATGATCAGAAAGAAACTACAAATGTATGTAATGTTTTAGAAGACGAATTTCATTTTATATTAGAATGTCCTTTATATCAAATACATTTCGAACCAATTATTATGCAATGCATTTACATGAGATCATTATTATTCCATGTAAGTCCATGTTTGTAGTTTGGTGCGGGTTTACAGGGGAAGTATTTCCCCCAAAAAACATGAAACGTTATCTGTAATGTCCGTCCCCTTATGTATACTTTTATTTAGTGTGAATGAAAGTCATTTTAGTCATCAAGTTTAGGTATAGTTATGTTTGTGTACATAAATCACCCTTATTTTGTGTGGAGATGGACATTACAAAAAGGGATGGACATTAGAATATCAGGATTATTTCTCAAATCTTCAAATCCTGCAACATACATTTCTATAAATTCCAGAAATCATACTTTAAAGATACTATGATAAAATAGAAACAGAGGCAGACACAAGACCTGTATAGGTTGGACAAATTATATAATGCTATGGAATAAACAATAATGTCGCCTGTGTGCACTATCTAGATATAAATCTTATCCAGCCCCATCAGCATTTCACAGTCTAGCCCAGTGGGAGTCCAATATGCATCCAATCAGTTTTTGATGTCACCATCCGACACATACATACAGCAACGTTGAGAAATGTAAATTATTTTTTATAGCCTTTAACTAAATGACCATTTATAAAAAATAAATGATCAGGCTTGTGTTGAATGTTAGAAAATAGGTTTATTTATTTAACAAAATCAACATACTCGTAGGTGTGATATTTAGGATGTTAAACCAGATATATTACTAATTTCTATACTTACATAAATTGTAAACCCCCAATGCAATTGAAATACATGTAATGAAGAAATAAGAACTTTTCTGACATATAAATTACTTCCAAAAGAAATACTCGACAGTGAGTAACCAATACCGGTATATCACATGTATGTTTATAGCAATACATGTTTCAGTCGCATTAATTGCAATAATTATTGATTTTATAATTGATTCTGGTCATGTTTAGTTATACAAACTCAGGCTTATTACAAATTTATAAAATTATGTCCGTACTAAGCAAAACAAAGTCCAAATACTTGCTTGAATGCTGACATAAGTCAGTTATTTTAGTTTATAATTTTTTTTTTATGTTCCCTCAACATGCAGATATAACATAGTTAATTCGAAATATTTTCACATAAATAAATTGATTGGTTGGAATAACATAATATAGCAACATTTTAGCTAAAAGTATAAATTGTATAAGATTATGTTATCTCTTGGATAATTATGTGAAATAAATACATTTTAAGTTGTAAATTTGTGTTTCTTCATGTTTTAAGGCCAGACTTTTCATTAACTTGTAATGTTTGTCCCCTCCCAGTCAAACTGATATTTAAAGGTAAAAGTAACACATACCAAACTAAAAGTTATCTTTTTATCAATGGGGCATATCTGTTTGCGTTAATTTTAGACGGATTTAACTCGTGATGCGGTCTGCCGCACAACTTAATCCACTGCATGCATTTGTCTTAAGTTTTGGAAAAGGTAAGAATTTCACGCCACCTATCAGTCTGGACATCTATTGTCACTATCACACAGCCCGAAGCTACACCTTTTCACCTTTGTCTTAGATCAATAATAAACACCCTGTAATTTGCTTTCCCGAAAACTATCACTCTTAGACGAATTTGTTGACAACTGTAGCGGTTGTCTAACAAAATGGCGTCGATAAAACAATGACGGAGGTGTGCTCGAATACTGCAACGCGATTGGCTTACGCGAGCTGTCAATCAATATCTGCAGAAAGGTCAATTTGTTTCCAATATATTCAAAAATGAACTCAAATATACCCATAAATTGCATTGAATGAGGTAAATTGTGCATATTCTTTAGGTATATATGGTAAATGTAATCAAAAGGGGAACTCTGTTTACCTCACTAATTGCATTCAAAACAGTGAATATCACACATTATATATGCATTTTAGTTCAATATATTCAAAAATGAACTCAAATATACCCATCAATCGCATTGAACGTGGAAAATTATGTATATTCTTTAGGTACATTAAGTTCCATATCATCATCAGGTGAACTCTATTTCCCTCACTAATTGCATTGTAAGATTTACACATTATAGATGTATTTTAGGTCAATATATTCACAAATGAACTCAAATATACTCATAAATTGCAAATAGAAAGTGTGAAATTGTGCATTACCTTTGGATATATTAGGTCAATGTAATCAAAAGGTGAACTCTACTTTCCTCACTAATTGTATTCAAAACATTGAATATCACACATTATATATGACTTTTAGGTCAATATATCCACAATTGAAAACAAATATACCCATGAATTGCATTGTAAGTGGTGAATTGTGCATATTCTTAATAGGTATATTGGGTCAATGTAATCAAAAGGTGAACTCTATTTTACTCACTAATTGCATTCAAAATAGTAAATATAACAAATTATATATGACTTTTAGGTCAGTAGATCTACAAATGAACTCAAATATACCATAAATTGCATTGAAAGTGGGAAATTGTGCATATTCTATAGGTATATTTGGTCAATATAATAAAAAAGTGAACTCTAATTTCCCCATTTATTGCATTCAAAATAGTAAATATAACACATTATATATGAATGTTATGTCAATATATTCACAAAAGGACTGACATATACCCATAAATTGCATTCAAAATAGGAAATTAGACATAATCTATAGGTATATTAGGTCAATTTAATCAACAAGTGAATTCTGTTTACTCACTAATTGCATTCAAAACACTGAATATAACATATTATATATGAATTTTAGGTCAATATAGTCACTCTTGAACTCAAATATACCCATAAATTGCTTTGAAAGTGGGAAATTGTGCATATTCTATTAGTATATTAGGTCCATATAATCAACAGGTGAACTCTATTTTCCTCACTAATTGCATTCAAAATAGTACATATAACATGGTACATGTATATATGAATTTAACTGATATTTCAGGTTGTTTATTTTTGGGACCAGAGCATAACAATATTTCGAATGAGACACTCTAATTACGGCCTTAAAATTATTCAAGTAATCTGACCATATAGCCTAGCTATCTAGAATTCTTATTAATTAATGAAATTCAAATACTAAGATGATTACAACATTCTATACATAACCATTTAATACTTGAATTTTGGTGTATTTATTTAATTTGTGTATGTTGGCTTTTTTTTCAAACCCATCTCATATCTTTCAAGTTAATTTAAAACTCTTTTAACAAACCTTAGCATGTTTTAAGCTATAAGGTTATATGGTTCTTCTTTGTTATCACTTTTAGTATTCTGTATTTCATAGTATAAATCATATGATGCTTAAATGAAGGGTTATCTAAATATGTAACGAATTTATATTCACAGTACCTCAAAGTATTCAAACTGAACTAGAAGTAGGTTATATTATACAGTTCGCCTTGCTTTACAATAACTGGGACCTACATTTCGGCCCCGCAAATACCGTAAAATGACCGGCTAATATGGTCAAAGTATTCCTTTCCAACGAGTGAGGGTATTTTCTTTATTTCCAACGAGTGAGAACCGGTTAAATGTTCAACATACGGCGTGTGTTTGCGGAGCTCCGTCCACCATGCGTAAAATGAAATCAAATATACCCATAAACAGCATTGAAAATGGGAAATTGTGCATATTCTTTAGGTGTATTAGGTCAATGAAATCAAAAGGTGAACTCTATTTTCCTCACTAATTGCATCCAAAACAGTGAATATAACATATTATATATGAATTTTATGTCAATATATTCACAAAAGGACTGAAATATGCCCATAAATTGCATTCAAAATAGGAAATTTTACATAATCCATAGGTATAATAGGTCAAAATAATCAACAGGTGAACTCTATTTTCCTCACTAATTGCATTCAAAATAGTAAATATAACATGTTTCATATTTATTTGTTGCCAATATATTCAAAAATGAACTCAAATATACCCATAAATTGCATTGAATGAGGTAAATTGTGCATATCCTTTGGGAACATTAGGTCAATATAATCAACAGGTGAACTATGTTGTCCTCATTAAATGCATTGAAATAGTAAACACAACATATTATATATGAAGTTTAGGTCAATATATTCACAAATGCACTCAAATATACCCATCAATTGCACTGAAAGTGGAACATTGTGAATATTCTGTATGTATATGTATTAGGTCAATGTCATCAAAAGATGAACTCTGTTTTCCTCACTAATTGCATTCAAAATAGTAAATATAACATGTTTCATATGAATTTGTTGCCAATATATTCAAAAATGAACTCAAATATACCCATAAATTGCATTGAATGAGGTAAATTGTGCATATTCTTTAGGTATATTAGGTAAATGTAATCAAAAGGGGAACTCTGTTTTCCTCACTAATTGCATTCAAAACAGTGAATATCACACATTAGATATGCATTTTAGTTCAATATATTCAAAAATGAACTCAAATATACCCATCAATCGCATTGAAAGTGGAAAATTATGTATATTCTTTAGGTACATTAAGTTCCATATCATCATCAGGTGAACTCTATTTCCCTCACTAATTGCATTGTAAGATTTACACTTTATAGATGTATTTTAGGTCAATATATTCAAAAATGAACTCAAATATACTCATAAATTGCAAATAGAAAGTGTGAAATTGTGCATTACCTTTGGATATATTAGGTCAATGTAATCAAAAGGTGAACTATGTTGTCCTCATTAAATGCATTGAAATAGTAAACACAACATATTATATATGAAGTTTAGGTCAATATATTCACAAATGCACTCAAATATACCCATCAATTGCATTGAAAATGGGAAATTGTGCATATTCTTTAGGAATATTAGGTCAATGTAATCAAAAGGTGAACTCTATTTTCCTCACTAATTGCATTCAAAACAGTGAATATAACATATTATATATGAATTTTATGTCAATATATTCACAAAAGGACTGAAATATACCAATAAATTGCATTCAAAATAGGAAATTTTACATAATCCATAGGTATAATAGGTCAAAATAATCAACAGGTGAACTCTATTTTCCTCACTAATTGCATTCAAAATAGTAAATATAACATGTTTCATATGAATTTGTTGCCAATATATTCAAAAATGAACTCAGATATACCCATAAATTGCATTGAATGAGGTAAATTGTGCATATCCTTTGGGAACATTAGGTCAATATAATCAACAGGTGAACTATGTTGTCCTCATTAAATGCATTGAAATAGTAAACACAACATATTATATATGAAGTTTAGGTCAATATATTCACAAATGCACTCAAATATACCCATCAATTGCACTGAAAGTGGAACATTGGGAATATTCTGTATGTATATGTATTAGGTCAATGTCATCAAAAGATGAACTCTGTTTTCCTCACTAATTGCATTCAAAATAGTAAATATAACATGTTTCATATGAATTTGTTGCCAATATATTCAAAAATGAACTCAAATATACCCATAAATTGCATTGAATGAGGTAAATTGTGCATATTCTTTAGGTATATTAGGTAAATGTAATCAAAAGGGGAACTCTGTTTTCCTCACTAATTGCATTCAAAACAGTGAATATCACACATTAGATATGCATTTTAGTTCAATATATTCAAAAATGAACTCAAATATACCCATAAATTGCATTGAATGAGGTAAATTGTGCATATTCTTTAGGTATATTAGGTAAATGTAATCAAAAGGGGAACTCTGTTTTCCTCACTAATTGCATTCAAAACAGTGAATATCACACATTAGATATGCATTTTAGTTCAATATATTCAAAAATGAACTCAAATATACCCATCAATCGCATTGAAAGTGGAAAATTATGTATATTCTTTAGGTACATTAAGTTCCATATCATCATCAGGTGAACTCTATTTCCCTCACTAATTGCATTGTAAGATTTACACTTTATAGATGTATTTTAGGTCAATATATTCAAAAATGAACTCAAATATACTCATAAATTGCAAATAGAAAGTGTGAAATTGTGCATTACCTTTGGATATATTAGGTCAATGTAATCAAAAGGTGAACTATGTTGTCCTCATTAAATGCATTGAAATAGTAAACACAACATATTATATATGAAGTTTAGGTCAATATATTCACAAATGCACTCAAATATACCCATCAATTGCATTGAAAATGGGAAATTGTGCATATTCTTTAGGAATATTAGGTCAATGAAATCAACAGGTGAACTCTGTTTTCCTCACTAATTGCATTCAAAATAGTAAATATAACATGTTTTATATGAATTTGTTGCCAATATATTCAAAAATGAACTCAAATATACCCACAAATTGCATTGAATCCGGTAAATTGTGCATATTCTTCAGGTATATTGGGTCAATGTAATCAAAAGGTGAGCCCTGTTTTCCTCACTAAATGAATTCAAAACAGTGATTATTACACATTGTATATGCCTTTTAGGTCAATATATTTATAAATGAACACAAATATACCCATAAATTGCATTGTACATTTGTAATTTGTGCATATTCTATAAGTATATTAGGGCAATACAATCAACTGTTGAACACTATTTTCCTCATTAAATGCATTGAAAATAATAAATATAACATATTATATATAAATTTTAGGTCAATATATTCAAAAATGAACTCATTTAAACCCATAAATTGCATTCAAATTTGAAAAGTGTGTATATTCTTTAGGTACATTAAGTTCCATATCATCAACAGGTGAACTCTATTTCCCTCACTAATTGCATTCAAAATAGTAAGATTTACACTTTATAGATGTATTTAAGGTCAATATATTCACAAATGAACTCAAATATACTCATAAATTGCAAATAGAAAGTGTGAAATTGTGCATTGCCTTTGGATATATTAGGTCAATGTAATCAAAAGGTGAACTCTACTTTCCTCACTAATTGTATTCAAAACATTGAATATCACACATTATATATGACTTTTAGGTCAATATATCCACAATTGAAAACAAATATACCCATGAATTGCATTGTATGTGGTAAATTGTGCATATTCTTTAGGTATATTGGGTCAATATAATCAAAAGGTGAACTCTATTTTACTCACTAATTGCATTCAAAATAGTAAATATAACAAATTATATATGACTTTTAGGTCAGTAGATCTACAAATGAACTCAAATATACCATAAATTGCATTGAAAGTGGGAAATTGTGCATATTCTATATGTATATTTGGTCAATGTAATAAAAAAAGTGAACTCTATTTTCCCCATTTATTGCATTCAAAATAGTAAATATAACACATTATATATGAATGTTATGTCAATATATTCACAAAAGGACTGACATATACCCATAAATTGCATTCAAAATAGGAAATTAGACATAATCTATAGGTATATTAGGTCAATATAATCAACAAGTGAATTCTTTTTACTCACTAATTGCATTCAAAACACTGAATATAACATATTATATATGAATTTTAGGTCAATATAGTCACTCTTGAACTCAAATATACCCATAAATTGCTTTGAAAGTGGGAAATTGTGCATATTCTATTAGTATATTAGGTCCATATAATCAACAGATGAACTCTATTTTCCTCACTAATTGCATTCAAAATAGTACATATAACATGGTACATGTATATATGAATTTAACTGATATTTCAGGTTGTTTATTTTTGGGACCAGAGCATAACAATATTTCGAATGAGGCACTCTAATTTCGGCCTTAAAATTATTCAAGTAATCTGATCATATAGCCTAGCTATCTAGAATTCTTATTAATTAATGAAATTCAAATACTAAGATGATTACAACATTCTATACATAACCTTTTAATACTTGAATGTTGGTGTATTTATTTAATTTGTGTATGTTGGCTTTTTTCAAACCCATCTCATATCTTTCAAGTTAATTAAAAACTCTTTTAGCGAACCTTAGCGTGTTTTAAGCTATAAGGTTATATGGTTCTTCTTTTTTATCACTTTTAGTATTCTGTATTTCATAGTATAAATCATATGATGCTTAAATGAAGGGTTATCTAAAAATGTAACGAATTTATATTCACAGTACCTCAAAGTATTCAAACTGAACTAGAAGTAGGTTATATTATACAGTTCGCCTTGCTTTACAATAACTGAGACCTACATTTCGGCCCCGCAAATACCGTAAAATGACCGGCTAATATGGTCAAAGTATTCCTTTCCAACGAGTGAGGGTATTTTCTTTATTTCCAACGAGTGAGAACCGGTTAAATGTTCAACATACGGCGTGTGTTTGCGGAGCTCCGTCCACCATGCGCAAAATGAAATCAAATATACCCATAAACAGCATTGAAAATGGGAAATTGTGCATATTCTTTAGGTGTATTAGGTCAATGAAATCAAAAGGTGAACTCTATTTTCCTCACTAATTGCATTCAAAACAGTGAATATAACATATTATATATGAATTTTATGTCAATATATTCACAAAAGGACTGAAATATACCAATAAATTGCATTCAAAATAGGAAATTTTACATAATCCATAGGTATAATAGGTCAAAATAATCAACAGGTGAACTCTATTTTCCTCACTAATTGCATTCAAAATAGTAAATATAACATGTTTCATATGAATTTGTTGCCAATATATTCAAAAATGAACTCAAATATACCCATAAATTGCATTGAATGAGGTAAATTGTGCATATCCTTTGGGAACATTAGGTCAATATAATCAACAGGTGAACTATGTTGTCCTCATTAAATGCATTGAAATAGTAAATACATGTTTTATATGAATTTGTTGCCAATATATTCAAAAATGAACTCAAATATACCCATAACTTGCGCACTTGACAGATACCTTAGCGACAACTTGTGCAGTCATAAACATCTGAACCCTGTCTTCTTGTCGAAGTGTTGTGAGGCACTCAGATGCGCTAGCAATTCGATTTTTGTTTGCTTCTACTCGTGAAAGATTGCTACAGTTTTTCCGTACTCTTAAAAGTCTGTTGGGTCGATAATTAAGACGCCAGAATAGTGCCGTTAAAATCATGCGGCAAAATCCCAGGTTTTTGGACAGTACCGCTCGGGTACCGTCTATAGTAGTGGCAATTTTGAGAAGCATAACAGACTGAAAGCCGGTAACATGTCAAAAACATCCACATCGTCCTAATTACTACGCGACAAAAGTAGTTCCAAAGTTTACCGAACGAAATAATATCATAAACGTTTCAATAAAATGAAATATTGAAAAGGTGATCTGCTAAAGTGGTTTGTGAACTAATTAGCTGTATCTGTGGAGTTCAGATGGGGTTAAAAGCAATGTATTAATACACACGAGTTTGTTTACAGTTTTGGATTTATCGTAGATATAGTCTCGTTGTGCACGACTACGAAAATTATCGGTGTCATCTTTTTACGTACACCTCACTCTGTGCTTGGAAAATTGATTGGAAAATACCCCACTACAACAAGATAACTCATAACCACGGACCTATATACCATGGCAAGCTAAAGTGATATCATAACTTTATGCCTGGGCATACTGATTTTACTCTAAGTTTGTGCTTATATAATTTAATATGTCATTTTATAATTAAATATTCACACACGTTACATAAAGGGTCCGATATCTTTGTATTTCATTTATTTAAAATCGTGACAAACATTTCACTTGTTTTACTATTTTTAGGTTCTACCATTATTACTGTGACCTCTTTTATTTCGGTTTGAAAATCTAGCATTTGTAGAATAAGCCGGATTGAAGATCTCTTGGAAAAAATGTTTACTATTTTTCAATAAATGTTTATTCTTTTTCGCATTTCTGTCTTATGTTTTAGTTTTATTTCATATTCCGTGCAAACCATTTTGTGCGTGGCTCTGTTACGAAGACGCGTGAAAAACTCGGAGTACAGAGACACGTATGCGGGGCTAGAGAACACTATACTCACTAGTAATAAAATCTCGTCAGTTTAATAATGAATAAAATAGTACATAGCATGACGTTTAAGTTTCTTGTTTTAAAAGTAATTCAATTGTTCACGTAAAGGCTGGGACCAATGAATATGTACATGTGTATATTGATCATAGGTAAAGGTGAATTCAAGCTGCGCGCTGGGAATCATATCGTTACTGCTTTGGGGAATCGCTACTTCTCGGCAATTTCGGTACAGTTAGCAAAATAGCCTAGGTGATCTGATTGAACTTAAGGTTATCTTTCTTCTTATTATCAGTCTTTCGGATCATTTACACCAGCGCACCTGCTTCCGGTTGAAGTTGTTGACATAATTGCCATAAGAACCAAACAGGTAAACTATTTACAATTTCCATTATCTTTCATAATCGTCAACTGTGAGAGGAAAAGCCACGTAAGTTTCATCATCTTAATTCGACTATATCTGCTTGTCAAGACTGGCAGCTCTGACACGTTTCGCAGAAGGAATTTGTTTCAACTTTCGTTTTCGTGTCCAAACTGTATTAAGTACTAGTGATACTATAAATAAATGTTTAACCCCGCATGACCATAAGGACATATTATATTATGTGTCAAATTAAAATGGAAGGCTATAAATTTATCTACTTGATCTACCAATAAAACAATTAAATATCGATTACACATTATTGGGATGGATAGTGTTACAGAAATTAGTTCTCGGGGGGGGGGGCTAACTTAACCAAGATCGATCTATCATTTAATACAGCCGGACTCCACTGATGGATAGTAGTACATTACTTGTACTTTATACTAACCTATAATTTATATTGTTGTCATAGTATAAAGTTTCGGGGACAGTCTTATTTTATTTTAATTAATGCCTAATTATTTTTTTTAATAAAATTTGAACTGTTCAAGGATATTAGACTTTGATCATTTGTTTCTGATTTACGGAAACTGCAGTGTGCTAGAAACCTGCTGTTGTATTGGTTGAAAGGATCACGGCTAAGACATTGGTAAACGCAAAACTGTCTTAGGTGAGATTCCTTGGCTATACAAAAATCTACACCTTTAAGTAAAAGAGATGAATGTTAACTATGTCATGCTGCCATCATTTTGTTGATCTGACATTACATATCAGATAATGATAGCCATTAATTATGTGTAGCCATTAATTATATGTTTTAACATGTATATAGTATCAGGTCCCCGAGTGAGCTCTGTGTATTAGTCCAGCACTTGTCTGTCCTTGTGAAGTTTTTGTGGCATAATGTAAAAGACGTTTAAACATAAAACTCGCCATCTTTTCACTTTTATAGGAATATTTATTGTTTGTCAGCTCTAATCTTGCGCACATTGAGTTTTACCCTCAGTTTAAATCAGTAACTACAGAGTTATGGCCCTTGATTTTGTCAAAATCACTGGTTGGAACCCTGAACCTTGTTTAGTTTAAGATCTATAGAAAAAAAGCTTATGTATATTATTCAGTTTCTTAAACATTCTGAAAAGTGTTTTAGGGTACAGGCCATTCGGTCCTGTGATTTTAACATTACATTACTTTTGAGTTATGATTCTGTAACCCTTGTTTAGTACATATTGTAATCCTACTATGGTATCCACATCATGGTTCAACTCAAGCCATTTTTAGGGATTGTGAAGTTTGTGATCAAACCCCGCTCAAACTCATGACCTTTGGATCAGGAGTCAGGCGCTCTACCCCTTGAGCACTGAGCCATTTTTTTAGTCAAAAACTGAAGCAATAATGAGAACTGTATAATGTTAGCTTGGTATATTCTAGTCATGAAAACCTCATTTTAATAACCAGTCAAAAACTGAAATGCAATTGATGACCAGTTTGTTGCAGCTTATGGCATGTTAATTTTTACGACACATTTGAAAGGTTTGCATTTCAATAAGAGTGGTCAAGTTTGAAAATAATCTACAGTCATATCCTAGGTTAGTGAAGCAATATACTGTGGTTCATATTTCAATAATATTAATGTATCGCAATATATTGTGGTACGCTTCAGGTATATCGTGACAGCCCTATTTTCAAATACAGTCGACTCTCGTTATGTCGAATTATTCGAGACCGTAGAAAATAGTTTGTCTTAACGCAAATTCGACATAAACGTCGGGAGGCGGTACTGGCAGTCTTTCTTGCGAAAGACAAGTTTGTGAAAATTGCTTAAATTGCACTTTATGTATTACTCAAAAAGAACAATGTGTTTAATAATAACTACTTTTGATGTATTATGTATATAATTATGTTGGGCCGGAGGACTATAAAGTACAAATAAACTTTGAAACATACATGATATGGTGTAATTATCTGAGACATAAAACAATTGTAAAAGATGACATGTTTTAATTAAAGTATCAGCCTTATTGAATCACTCATTTTGGTATGTTTACAAACTCTTGGTTTAACGCAGTTTTGAACAATTTGACATGTTTGCATTATTATAGTCTAACATTTTGCAAATATGTACAAATCCTTCCATTGTGTAAATAATCGATAATAAGTGCGAAAATACCGGTAAATCGTCAGTTTCATCTCACAGTGATGTGTGAAAATATTTTGCCAGCAGGATACAATCCGACTTCATATTAAACAATAGATTTAAGGTGCGAACTTGTTAATCGGGACTTCGAAAAAACTTCGACATAATGGTAAATTCGTGACAAAAATTTGTCTTAACCAACAGAACTGCATATAGACAAAGAAGGATAAAATCGGGACTTTTGAAAAACTCCTCAGTGTCAAAAATGTCATGAATATGAGACGGATGTATTATTGAACCTTAAGAGTTTTTAATTAACTTCTTCTGCGTCTCGATTAAATGGTCTGACGTAGTGTTGGAAAAAATCATCGCCTTTGCAAAAAGTATGACAGGATTATGAATGATGGAAGGAAATTGTCTGGCTATATGAAATTGCGGTGGAAAGATTTTGTCTTTGTTATAATACTGATCTGATTGCTTTTATTGCAGTGTTTAAACTTACAGAAAAGGTGTCTTACAAAACAAGACAAAACAAGAGACACTAACTGCTCTTCTACACGTCTGCAGACATGACTGAACAGGTAAATTCTTTTATTAATCTTAATGCTTCATTGGCTAAGAATGATTGGTGTATAATATTGTATATTGATTCCGAGGTTTTTATGAATAATTGAGGTACTGATATAAGCCTGGAATATATGATCAGATATAAACTCGTAACAAGGGATATATGTGAAACAAATCAACCAGCTTGTTCATAAAACATGCAGATAAACTAGTTTCCATAAATATTCATTGTCACATCTAGATAAACTCTACATTGTGGTTGAGAGTTTCTCTCCTAATCAAAGCACTGTAAGGGAGTATTGTGTCTGCACTGATATTTCAGGTTACCACAATGTGTAGTTCCCACATTTACAATATTTACCTCCCTTGTTCTGAATAGTCTGCCATATTGATTGGCAAATACCCTTAAAGGTTATAGGAAATATAATGTAAATGATGATAAAATAAATTCAGGTATATAAAAATAACTTATTCATTATGCTCGCATGGACAGAATGACTCGGAAAATTGATGAAAAACCGGTTTTCACATGCAAATTTTCTTGGTATTTTCTCAAGTATCACATATTGGGAGTTACTCCTATAAGTGCTTATCAGTTTTGCCTATCAAAATGGCTGATGATTAAGATCAAGGGAGGTAAATATTATAGATGTGGGAACCATCTATGCAGTAGTGGATGATGGCATTTGAATGAAGTGTTACCCAACGTTTTCCTGATTTTAAACATATCCTGTTATCGACCTAACTAAAAGGCAAATAACCGTATATTACAGTTTAACATCAGAAACTTCAAATCCTCATACATACATACATGTTTTAGATCATAAATTTGTAATGAATAACAGAACAGTCAGGCCAATAAAATATTAAGTATTTTCATGGATGTTTTCAAGAACTTATTTTACAAACATCGATTTTGATACTGCAATTAAACACTGGAGGACTCTATTATTGAGTGTTATCTGGAGAGATGCAGAATATATAAATTATTCAACTTCAAAACAACATGCCATCAGAATTTTAAGCGGACTTCAATTGATAGATTGAAATATCAGGTTACAATAATTTGTAAGAACAATGCTCAAGATAATGCAATTTATTTATCAGTAGCTTACCATGTAGGACATAAATGAGCACTGCCATAACAAAACCAGTATTAGTGACGTTGATTATGACGTTGAGCATTTTCCAATCAAAGTTTTGACATCACAAATTAAGGCCTTTGTCTGAAGATTTTGGAAGCTAGTAGCATCAAGGCCATAGGGCAGTTACAACTGTTTTTCCATTGTTTCAGTTCTTATGGTGCATTAAGACAAATTTGAGTTGCCTGTGATGTAGGCTGTAGATTTGAAATCATTATAAAGTTTGCACCAGTCACAACCTGACTTTTGTATTGTTCAAGTTGTATTAAAACAGTGAACCTGATACAAAGTTTCTACTGTAATATTACTTCATGCATTCTACAACAATGCATCACTATTTTCAGGTTATTATGCCGCATCCTGGTGTTTGTGAGCATGTTACTAAAATGGGTCGGCTGAGTGGTAAAGGACCAATGTCAACCGAGGCTCCAGCTCCACAATTTCGAAGATTGCCGATGCAAGTACATAGAGAAAGACATAGTGTTGCTGAAACACCAAAAAGTAATTCCCCAGAACCAATTAGGGCTGAGGAAGTGCCTGTTGTATTCAAGGTATGTAATTATGTTATAGTTAAAATTGTTCTACAACCATGATTTAACCGGCTCTTTGCCAGTTCATTAGATGAACTTCATGGTAAATGTTTATATAATTTGCTGCAAGTGACGTCACTATACTAAATTACCATAGTGAATGTCATGTCATTCCATTATATTGTGGTACGCCGGCTAGCTCACTTGGTAAAGCGCTAGACTGTCACCTGGCAACTAGTATGGTTAACTAAATGCCAGATACGACTGAAAAAATTGTCTGGAAACGGCATAAAACCCACAGAAGACATCACAAGATCAACATACAGTAATATCTACTATCATAGAGAGAGTTGCAGTGAAAGGTAGGGAGATTGAAAAGTTTGTCAACAGGTGTCTCGATTGATATTACTTTCCTTTGGTCAATAACTCAAACTGTGAACCTCTCTGCCATGTTGTATTTGTGATATGTAACACATTCTGTACTATGTGTTTATTTTGAAGTCACCGGAAACAGATAAGGAAGAGACTGGTGAACTTAACATTTCTAGTATCCCAGAACCTATTGCGTCTATGGTAAATATCATGCACCACATAATTCCTATCAGACAGGCATTATTTTTAATATTTCGAGAGTTTGGTTCAAAACTGTTGTAATTCAGTATTGGTAAAGAAGCAGACGACAGTAGCTTTGAGCCAAACACTCAATTTTCTTTTGAGTTTTAGTCTGTGTGGTACATTATTAAGCTTCTTTTCTGTTTTGAAATGAACGAAGACCAATTGTTGTAACGTGGTTGTCGTCTGCATCCACAAAAGTGTTCAATATTGCTTTAAGCTCAAATTCTGAATAAGTGTAAGTCCCAAATACTGTAACCTGCATCCTTATGTGGCTTTTGTTGCTTTGCAAAGAAGCACTCTAAATATTATCTCCCTGCTGCTTTATGTCTGTCAGTTCATCATACTGAACAGAAACTTGCATATGCCTTATTCATAGATACAATGATTGGGGTGTTGAAAATGGTGTTTTACTTCTTCAAGCTTTCAAAACAATGATTATATGATTGAGCTTATTATGAAACGTCAATACCCAGAATTCTCCCAGAATTCTCATGTTTATGGATTGATTATCTTTGGGCTACACACTATGTCCGTTTCTTGTAACCTTCTGAAACATTTTTGGTTGTTTTGTAAGAATTTTTCATTTTTATGGTCATATGACTAAATTTATACAGTTGTACTGAGGAAGGGATCATTATACATGAATTTCTGAATTTTAGCAGTGAAATAATTGCTGTTGGAGATAATGATCTTCAGTTGGGCAGCCTATATCGGTCATACTGTATCAATACGATATTTGTATTGATACAAAATGGTCAGTATTTGATATATGATATTTCAAAATAAGAAAATAATAAATAAAAATAAACTCAGTCTAGTGCACCAAACATTGACAGTGATGTCATATGTTAATAACTGGTGACCCTGTCTTTGTTAGCACAGGAGTCTTTATTTGTGTTCATACTGTGGCCAATTTTCAAACCAAAATCAGGTACAAAGAAAACTGAGAATGTTCTTAAGTTATATGTATTTATGGTATTTATTGCTGACTAAAATAAAAGGTTTATGAAGTATGTTCAGTGTTCTAGCATTTGTTACGCTTTTTGACCAATATGAGAATATTGGATACAATTTATCAATCCTGACATACTGATATTTGATAAATTTCGAGGACTTGTACATAGCCCTAGTCTTCAGATTACAGGAAATGGTTATATTTATATTTGCACGCCGCTAAAATATGTTTATCAGTTTGGAGAACAGTCTAAGAATGCAGCCTTGTCCTTGGTCGATTTAGGACTCCACTGATAATCAACCAATCACAGGGCTTGTGTTTTGCCATTGCAATACAGTCAACTCTGATTACACTGACATTCATTACAACATAATATTTGTTTAATGATACAAATCTGGAGGGATAGAATCTCCTTGTTGGGTCATTGATTGAATTCAATATAACGACATACTCAATACAGGAACATAAATCCAGGGAACAAACAGGGTTGTATTATGTATTATGAAGATTTTATCCTTTGTGTGGGTGATTGCTTATTTTTATGTTTGCATTGCACAAAAAAATGATTTTAAGAAATTGAATGAAGTTACAGTGTATGCACCTTCCTTCATTGCTTTTGTTTTACATCTCTGTTATTTTCTATTCTCTTTTCTACTTGATAGCAATTAAGATACTTTCGTCTTTGACAAGGTTGAATAATATTTTCAAAATCTGTAGTGTCAGTAACCTGAGACATTTCAGAAAATTTGTTACAAAAAAATATTAATTAAATCGGTTGTTTTTCTTGTATACTCGTACATGTCGTTTTCTTACTGGCAGGAAATTAATTTGTTCGCAATTTTTTACATGATATTAATTTGTATATACATGAACCTATATTGATCATGTGCAATTAGTGTATTTGTTTCGTGGAGCTTTAAAAGGCCACCAAAGTTGTCACAAAAGAGTTCTAGAGTAAATTTCTTTGGAATTTCCAACTTTGAGCAATGCATGCTTATGGAAAAAAAGAAAATTTCAGAAATTTAATAACTTGATATTTATCACTACACTGAGTACATCCTAAGAGCAACATCCTTGGCTGTTGTTAAGAGGCTGTTGCTCTAGAAGTTATCAGCCGACGATCGGTGATTATCCAATAATCATCGGCATGATGTTTTGCATGTCAGAGTGAAAAAACTTGAAACTACACTTGTAGTATACGAACATATAATTATATCTTGAATGATGTAAAAATTACACTATTTTAATTTAGGTCTATGTTTATTTTTACTAGTCAGTTTTATTTCTATGTTGTAAAAAGCAACTGTTACACCATTGTGATTCTTGTCAACCCAAAAATTGGTCATGTTTTATAATGGTCAGTCATTGAAAGAGTTTTGCATTGTTGCTAATATTTTGTTTTTGTTTTTCAGATTATGCCTGCTGAACTTGACAGGTATGTAGATTCTGTGTGATATCCATTGTATTCATTTATTGTCTCCGATTGTGTTACAGTCTAATTATGATAACTGAAATGATCAATGGACTGACAAAATTATCTGAAAATTTGCGTCTTCCAATTATATATTCGAATTTCCCTGTCATTTCGAGATTATCTCAGAGAGACTGTATATGACAAAGTGATTTCTGGCTGGGAATATCACACACTTCAAGTTTGCATGTATAGTGAAACTTCAGTAATAAGACCACCATTGACTCTGAAGAAAGTTGGTCATAGTTGTGAGATGGTATGATTATGGAGTTAAAATATGGACGAAATATTAAAATCTTGTACAACAAGATATGGCCTTAGTGATTAGGTGGTTTAATATTTAGGTGGTCTTAAAATGAGGTGTTATTGTACTTGACTTTTGGTAATTTATTAATTATTTAATGGTGAGAATTTCCACTGTTCAATCAAAAGGAAATTCAAAATATCCTGGAAAAAAAACAATCTTCTTTTGTCATGCCAATATTTTATGTGTATATTTTTTGGTTTTAATTCTGTAGTAAAGTCATTGATTAAACGTAGACTTATCAAATTATTTTGCTGACTCTCATACTGTTGGGACAATTCTGTATAATTGTTCTTTTCTTGAATACAAAGTTGATGAATTTATCCCTTATTGCAGATCACATGATTATGGCGCCAGAACACCATATGTAAGTAATCTTTTCTATGCAAGGGAGACAACCACGTATTTTTACTATGTAGACCTTTCTCTGTAAAAAGTTATCTACCCTGACTATTAGATTCAGTCACATCTGACTAAACTCATCAAAGTGCTTATAAACACCCAAGCTGTAAATCAATCACTGCATTCATGAATGTCACATGATGTCAGACGTTTGCATAGAAACCTTTACAAATTACGGAGATCTCAGCTGTATTATAATTTTATTTTTTATTAATAAATCAGTTTGTTTACTGCATGTCTCAACTTTGTATAGGCTAAGTACATACTTCACAGTGACCTTGTTTTAAGTTTTTCTGTTGTAAAGTATTCACATCGTGTGAGAAGAAGGTCATGGGTTTGAGTGCCTGGTCCTAGGTTTACTCAAATTAAATTAAACTTTAAATTACTGGCTACAAAATAGTGTACTGCATTGAAAAGAATTTATTACCTTAACAGCATTTAGTTATATATCAATTAACACCTTTAAAATTTCCTTTCTTCTCATAACTCACTGTAAGAATGATTTTAGAAAACACAATACTGTGGAACTCAAATAACTGAGGTAGAATTCTACTCTATTTTCTTCTATACTTAAGTGATGAAAAAAATGCAAGTTTAAATATATTGTGAGAATTTATTGAAAATATCTGGCTTAATTAATGTTAAACATTCAGTAAAAGGAACTCAAACAATTTTTTCAAAATTTGAAGAAACGATTTGAAGATGAGTTTGAGCAGAACCAGGATCCGGGATAATAACATACATTTACATTTTTGAGTGCCGAGTATCTGTTATAATCCTGGGCCCTGAGGTCAGACCGGAGATATCAAAGTGATTAAATAATGTTACTACATGTAGTAGCTCCGTTGTCATCTCTCCTTATTGTAAGGCTAGTACTCAAAGGACTGGATGGCTCGATGTCAAGTTTATGTAACTGGATGTGTTATCATTTCTAATGTCGACAATATTATATCACAGTGCGGCTGAGCTACTGTCAGACCTCGTTTATTCAACAACCTTCTATTATATACGAGGTCCCAATGTATCTTTTTATGTACATTGAAGTGAAATGGAATATTCGAAACCAAGTATTATTCGTAATAAAATTTAACATAATGATTTCAAATGAACAAGTCCGACTGTATTTCGACTTCACGTAGACACCATCTCTAAACGACTGAAATGGTTAATGGATCTGTTCAACCCATTGCGCAACAAAGCAACACAATTGATCAACCAGTCGGGGAACTCAAACTGTTAATGTATTCATATCTATGTAAATGATCTAGACGGTGTAATGTAGTTTGTCATGGTTTAAAGATACCTTGTCATGTTCTTCTCCCAGAAAGTGTTACATTTCACTAATTTACAACTATACATTGCTTTAGCATGAGAGGAAAATTGTTTTCTGGTGATGTTCCAAGTATCATTGAATAATTTTCTCTGAAACCTAAACAGGCACACTTATATCGCTGGAAATATGTGGCAATTCTATAACGCTGTAGAAAATAAACTAATATAAAATCATCAAGTATTCTTGATGCTGCTTGGTATTTGCGGAATTTGCAAACATTATATTTTTATGTTTGTACAATTCTATTATGGTTAAAGGTACATAGTCTGATTTTTCTGACAAAATATTATGAATGTTAAATAAGAGAGAATTGGAAGTACTTTTACTTCATATATATGTATTCTACAACACTGCATTGGCACTTTTCTTACAGGTTTCCCAAAACCACAAATACAAATTCATGGTTTGTCCTTTGTTTATATGGGCATGAAATATTCAGTTTGTTACGTCTAAAGTTGTGTGTTTATGCTTCACACACCAGTAACCCTTCTTAGTCTTTATGTTTCATGAAAAAACTTCTATAGATGATTTACGACCCGTCAACTACAAACCATCAGATGAGTCCATCGGAATGGGTGTACTGGAAGTTTTATGTTTACCAGTCATTAAATGACATGATACTTGACAGATTGTCGATTTAGCTTAGTTAGCGACATACAAAAATTTGTTGGTTCAATGTCCAACAATGGCAGTGGGATATTTCTTTTTTCTGGTTATTTAAGGGGATATACCCATGTATGATTCTTAATAAGGTTCTTTATTCAATGCATAATGCTTTATTTCATTTTCAAATTTTCTTGCATTTTTTTCATGATTTTGTATTTGTTAAAAAATATTATTTATTGATTTTAATAATATGTAAATCAATAAATAATAATTTTAAACAAATACAAAATCATTATCAAATTTATTTGAATATTATGCAAATAAATTTGATAATGGGACATTTTTTCTTTCTACAATCTGATTACACAAACATGCTATAGTAATATTCATGTATATACCAGTGTAACTGCATGATTTTCATCAAATATTTTCATCTGCAATAACATCATAGAAAAGAAAAACAAATAAAAAAATTGAGTGATTTTCGATCTTACCCAATCTGACATAAATTCATATGCAAAGTACTTTACTGTCACTGCAATTTTGATTTTCAGAAATTTAAAGATGCATTGAAGTTAATCTTTTGAAATCAACATGGAACTTGATTATCTTTAGTTTTTTTGTGTGGAAAAAGGAAGACGGAATGGTTTAGATTAAATCTGTAGTATGGCATATTGATTATATCGTTTGCTTGTATTTTCGCGGTACTAACGAAATAACGTAACGGAAGAAAACTTTTACAATTTTCTTTTATGTTCAGTTTCATCCTTTCCAATATTTTGCAGGTAATTCATAATGATGACAATATAATTTCTTTTCCGTCATTTTCCTATCATGCCAAATTGTTTCAATGTATGTTTTGCTGTCAAAATACCAAAATACCATGAAATCGGAAGTAACTTGGAATAGAGGCAAACACTACATAAGCGTAAAATATGTGCATGTGAATGGTGATTTATAATATTCAAACTCCCAACTCGTAGAGAGTGACAATTATGATTCCGACAACATAGAGTTGTATCTTAGTCAACTTATTATTTAAGACATTATAATTTAACAGATCACTGTTAAATCAGCCTGGTGTTCAGTAAAGGTGTTAGCAGCTATTGTTTCATAACGTTTGCAATTTGGTTCCCCGTGTGCAGTGTATGCGATAAGGTGGGCCAGGGATACAAAACAAAACAGTTTTGTAACCTGAGTAACTGTTAACAGAAAACATTATTAAGTAGCAATTGTTAGTGAGCTTTTGATTAAATAATAGCATTATATAGCAGGTTAACAACCAAAGATTAAAATCAAATGTTGAATATAAAAAATCTGACAATTTCTAAATTCACAGTACACAGGCCAAACAACAGACTAATATGGGCTGCTTTTTGCAAAAATAAGAAGCCACAAATAGTCTAAAGTTGTAATTATCTAACGAAACTTGAAAAACGAAATGAGGTGATATATTGTGGTATAACTACAATATTATCCAAATGATTGTAATGAATTGCTATACAAAATTTGGGGTCAATATCTATCCATAGATATTACATCATATGTAAACGGTGTGATATCACAGTAGAGCAGCACTTTATCTGCTTCAAGTATTATAACCCCATCTCCATTTAATGAAAGTTGTTCTTTAAGTAGGTTAACCCTTCAAGGAACCCACACCAATTGTACAATTTTTCTCACAGCATCTGAGATTTTCATCCCAAACTTCCTAGAGTTGTCAAGAATTGAGAAGTTTCCATGGATGATTTCATGAGTGGAAGAGGTTTGCTGATTGTTGCTATTGATTATGATTGATGCAGAACATCTCTATGGAATACTTTCTATTAAGGAGATGGAGAATTTTATATCTTGTTCATTTAATTAACTTTACAGGCAAATACTTCGTTATATAAGAGCTGTTGATCTGTCCCTCTTGAAACCATTGGAGCTTGCTACAATCCCCCAATGTAAGCCATATTTCATAGTCTCCTCTATACATAATATACTAATGTTGGGAAAATGGCTAAGTACTTTTGTAAAATGTTTTAAGTTCCTGTGCTTTAAACTTTGTATTGCATTTGTATTATTGATCAAGGACACACTAATCACAGTCCATAACGCAGATCTATCTATCCAGCCAGTGAGGACACTTTAGTTGCAAACTCCAACACATGGCCAGGCAATGAGAACACAGTTATCACAAACACCAACACATGGCCAGGCAATTAGGACACAGTTATCACAAACTGCAACACATGGCCAGGCAATGAGAACACAGTTATCACAAACTGCAACACAGGGCTTGTCAATGAGGACACTCTAGTTGCAAACTCCAACACATGGCCAGGCAATGAGGACACAGTTATCACAAACTCCAACACATGGCCAGGCAATGAGAACACAGTTATCACAAACACCAACACAGGGCTTGTCAATGAGGACACTCTAGTTGCAAACTCCAACACATGGCCAGGCAATGAGGACACAGTTATCACAAACTCCAACACATGGCCAGGCAATGAGAACACAGTTATCACAAACTGCAACACAGGGCTTGTCAATGAGGACACTCTAGTTGCAAACTCCAACACATGGCCAGGCAATGAGAACACAGTTATCACAAACAGCAACACAGGGCTTGTCAATGAGGACACTCTAGTTGCAAACTCCAACACATGGCCAGGCAATGAGAACACAGTTATCACAAACTGCAACACAGGGCTTGTCAATGAGGACACTCTAGTTGCAAACTCCAACACATGGCCAGGCAATGAGAACACAGTTATCACAAACAGCAACACAGGGCTTGTCAATGAGGACACTCTAGTTGCAAACTCCAACACATGGCCAGGCAATGAGAACACAGTTATCACAAACAGCAACACAGGGCTTGTCAATGAGGACACTCTAGTTGCAAACTCCAACACATGGCCAGGCAATGAGAACACAGTTATCACAAACTGCAACACAGGGCTTGTCAATGAGGACACTCTAGTTGCAAACTCCAACACATGGCCAGGCAATGAGAACACAGTTATCACAAACTGCAACACAGGGCTTGTCAATGAGGACACTTTAGTTGAAAACTCCAACACATGGCCAGGCAATGAGGACACAGTTATCACAAACAGCAACACAGGGCTTGTCAATGAGGACACTCTAGTTGCAAACTCCAACACATGGCCAGGCAATGAGGACACTCTAGTTGCAAGCTCCAACACATGGCCATGCAATGAGGACACAGTTATCACAAACTGCAACACATGGCCAGGCAATGAAAACACAGTTATCACAAACTGCAACACATGGCCAGGCAATGAGAACACAGTTATCACATGTCTACCCACTGAGGACACATATGTCTCATACTACAACACATGTCTACCCACTGAGGACACATATGTCTCATACTACAACACATGTCTACCCACTGAGGGCACATAGGTCTCATACTACAACACATGTCTACCCACTGAGGACGCATAGGTCTCATACTACAACACAGGTCTACCCACTGAGGACACATAGGTTTCATACTACAACACAGGTCTACCCACTGTGGACACATGTCTCATACTACAACACAGGTCTACCCACTGAGGACACATAGGTCTCATACTACAACACAGGTCTACCCACTGAGGACACATAGGTCTCATACTACAACACAGGTCTACCCACTGTGGACACAGGTCTCATACTACAACACAGGTCTACCCACTGAGGACACATAGGTCTCATACTACAACACAGGTCTACCCACTGTGGGCACATAGGTCTCATACTACAACACAGGTCTACCCACTGAGGACACAGGTCTCATACTACAACACAGGTCTACCCACTGAGGACACAGGTCTCATACTACAACACAGGTCTACCCACTGTGGGCACATAGGTCTCATACTACAACACAGGTCTACCCACTGAGGACACAGGTCTCATACTACAACACAGGTCTACCCACTGAGGACACATAGGTCTCATACTACAACACAGGTCTACCCACTGTGGGCACATAGGTCTCATACTACAACACAGGTCTACCCACTGTGGGCACATATGTGTCATACTACAACACATATCTACCCACTGAGGTCACATAGGTCTCATACATACTATTCTGCATGGCTTAAGGCAACACAGACACGTTTGTCACGTACTACAATATTCATGTTTTGATGTTTGTCTGAACATTATCATATTGCTTGAAGCCTTGTAATGTGAATATTTTCCAGATATTTATTCCGGAACATGATCTTTCTGATTAGCAGTGAATGGTTGTCTTCAGGGAATGCTCATGTGTTGTTTGGATGGCTATACAAAAAGAAAACAATAACTTATGAGAATAATGTTCGTACCGTTTCTGACAGAATTCCTGTTCTGGGACAAATGGAGCCATCATGTCTTAAATTGTCCATCGACAGTCATATTGATCTCAAATATGAAATTGTGGAGTGTTTAGCGCAATACTACTGTATGTTTGTCTAAGTTAGTGTTTGTTCTTATTTCTAGTGGTTTGGTTTGGTGCTGTCATTTGAATATTTGGTTCAGTATGTCTGATGACATTTTTATTCATGAAGCAATTTTCTAGTCAGAGAACTCATAAGTTTATGATAATTTTCTATTAGTTAAACAGCTATTGGAACTGTTTACTTATAGTACAGGACATGAAGTTCTATTTCTAGACTTTGTTCTTCTTTATTTTATTTTATAACATATTGTTCTAATTCTACGTGCCTAGTCAAATGTTCATGTCTGGTCATTACAAGTTATTAAACTAGTAATTGAGAATTTTATGTATTTCATATATTTATATAACCGAACTGAATATATATTACTGAAAAGGTAGTCATGGAAACCATACAGAAATGCACCTGTAAGGATGGAAGAATTAAGAATGATTGGTGATTGGGACAAAAATATAACAAGTTTGTACTTTTTTTCAGTTTGAGAAGAAATTATAATCAGCAAACTGTAAACCACATTTTACAAAAATATTGGCCTCACGGATTGAAATATTTTAGTATTTCCATATTCTTATTTAGTGGTCTTTTAACTCGTCCGCTGCCTTTATTATAGATGCATGAAATATCGGTAAATAGAAATATGTAACTGTCTCAACATGAAGCAAGAATATTTACCGATAGATTTGTAACACATTTTTGACAAACTAACCGAAAGTTTTTCCAATCAACATTTCATTGTAAAGCTACAGATCTTGGCAGAATATTGATTGAGAAGGATGTAGCCGTGGTACAGATAGGTTCCCCTCTAATATTATTCATAGCGAGCTTTATGGAGTCCGGATAAGTGACAGTTGGAGACATAGTTCTGAACAGTTACGTTTTTTTGTATCCTTAGCATTCAAATATTTCTTTCTTAGAATATTGAGGCTTTATAATCTTTCTTCAACAAATCTGTATACTAAATATAATCTATTCTTAATATGCCCTGTACAATGCTCTAGAATTTTTTTTCATTGACACTTATGTCCCGGTCTAATGGAAATGTAAAGTTTGACTTGTCCGACGTGGGAAGCTAGCTGTCCCAGAATATCGGTCAATTTAGTAACAAATAAGCATACACAATGATAGCTCTACAATCAAAAATTAATAATCACATAAATGTGTTTGTGGGATTCTAAGGTTTGACTTACAACTGAACAATTGCTGATGTTGGTTAGCTTTAAAAAGAGACTTGTCCGGGACTAACTTCAACTGTTGGTAGACCAATTCAGCATTAGACTAGTCCGGTACGTCTGGCTAGTGGATTTCTAGAGCCCTGGCCCTGTAGTAAGTCTGAATTTATAATGTAAAAGTAACTGCGGAAAGTAACAAATGTTCTTTCTAGAAATTATCAATTAAATCTATCCGGAAAAAAATTGTCTCATTAATGGAACTCGGGAAAAAATCCGAATTTCTTCATTTATTTGTGGATTATGTCCACAGGGAAATAATGATTTCAAATATTCTCTGTTTTTCTAAAACATGAACTTTTATTGAATTAAAGCAATCTTAACGCTTGACGTAATTTTTTACCATATCTTGTTTGAACATATTCTATACATTTGTATATTCATCTGGTTCCCATATCGATCCTTCATCAAACTGCTGTCAGTTGTCATAGATATAGCTAGCTACTAAAAAAATACCATAAAATCTTGTTGAATTAGGCACAAGTACTGACTACAGTAACCCTTAGGAAGCAGCCACTGAGAGTGATTAATATGAGGTGTAATATCTTTTAACCCATTCAATGTAAAATCAATATTAAAGTTTTAACAAAAATCTTGCCATGAGAACACTTGTAACCTCAAGTTCTTGAGATATTATTTCTTTAATTCTGGTTTTTAAACTTCTGACATAGGTTATTCAGCATGGTTACAGACTGACTTGGTCCTTTCTGTCCAGGAGATGTATGTCCTGTACGAAGCCTAAATACTGTGACTTGATCCTTTCTGTCCAGGAGATGCATGTCCTGTACGAAGCCTAAATACTGTGACTTGATCCTTTCTGTCCAGGAGATGTATGTCCCGTACGAAGCCTAAATACTGTGACTTGATCCTTTCTGTCCAGGAGATGTAGGTACCGTACAAAGCCTAAATACTGTGACTTGATCCTTTCTGTCCAGGAGATGTATGTCCCGTACGAAGCCTAAATACTGTGACTTGATCCTTTCTGTCCAGGAGATGTAGGTACCGTACAAAGCCTAAATACTGTGACTTGATCCTTTCTGTCCAGGAGATGTATGTCCCGTACGAAGCCTAAATACTGTGACTTGATCCTTTCTGTCCAGGAGATGTATGTCCCGAAGTCTTTTTGATGGTTCTTTGGCTTCATATCACAGTAACCTTTAAATCATAAATGGAGACTATAACTTCAATAGCAGGACTTGTAATACTATCACAATATATTTCAGTTTGATGTACATCATTTTAAGAAAGAACCTTTAATTCTGATATGAGTTCATTGATTTTTCAAAGAGTTATGGCCCTTTGACTTTTTTGATAAATAAAGTGTTCCGGATCGAGAACTCCTTCCAAAATGATTGGATTTCAAACAAACTTTATTGGATGTTACATCATTCTGCGTAGAGCCTTGTTCAACATGTTTTCTGCAGTTTCTGATTGAGTGGTTTTTAGCAGAGTTATTGCCCTTTGAAATACAGTCAGACCTCGTTCGTTGGAATTCATCGGGTCTGAAATTTATTTAGAATAATGCATGGGTTCAAATAACCCGTTTCAATTTGACGTGTCTAAGAAGATACATCGGGACCTGATATTTATTTCGGATTACACCAAGTATTCCGATAGAATGTTGTCAAATAAACGAAGGCTGACTGTATTTCCTGATGGTTGTTCTTGCAAACTTTACTCGTCTTCAGCGATCGGTTGGATTTTTATCAAACTTTTTGCAATTTAGTTGCAATAAGCCTCGTTGTGCATTAATGTCCGCATTTTATGGTTGAATAATGTTTTGGCGTAGGGCTCAGTCAGCGTATATCCCATAAAATGCGACAGCACGAGTAGACATCCTCTCTTTACTAAAAGCAATCTAGTTGATAATTAATTGTATACACTATTTGGTTTTCTCCCATTTGGAGAGTCTGTTTATGGGACGGGCCGTCTGAATTGAAAAAACAATTTTATTTGACATTCTGTGATATTCATCTTTTCTGTTGTAGACAAACATCTACGGGGATGATATTTAGTGGCTTTTCTTGGCTCATTAACCAACAAATTGTACCATAAAAGCCAATATAGCAAGAAATTTGTCAGTCGTTCCGATCATGGATTTTGAAGGGAAGCCTTTCTTCTTGTTTGGAGGAATTTAAATGTATGAGACCAAACTGTTTTGTGGATACTGGAATATTCCATATTATAATGAAGTTGTTTCTGGCTTAATGGCATAGGAAAAGTAATTTGTTATTTTGAGACTGGAGGCAAAAATGCTGACATTTAATTTCGGGAGATATTATTTGTAAAACCTGCTTTGATAGCAAAAATGTTTAACTGGTTTGGAGTAAGTATGCCATGTTCTTTGTTTTATTGGTGAGTTTAGGTTTGTGTGTAGTTTATGAAGAATATTTTGAAGATTTTTAGATATTTATATTCGTGAGTTGTACAAATATTTTGTTTAAATGTAAATTGTGTATTGAGATGTGATATAACTGGGGATGGGTATGTAATTGTCTGTCTGTTCATCTGTCTGTCTGTCTGTCTGTCTGTCTGGACATCTGTTTGTGAGTTACTGTAATTCATATGATTTTAAGATGAACAAAATATTGCAACTGTATATATTTTAACATAACATGCAGATTATTACAGACGTTGGCTGCACACTTTGTTGACAAAAATGACAAAGATGTTCAAAGTTAAATATTCTGAATTTACAGACAGAAACTAATGGTGGAAATTACTAGGAATGCAAGCAATATAACTTCATTGATTTGTTCTAATACAGTAGCTTGTAATAACCATAGAATGATTTAATTTCCCCATAATTTTCAGTGTGTTTTTGTTTCATATTTAAAACAAAATGAACTGTTTAAACCCATACATATTTTATATGATATTACACTGGGACATGTGTTATTATTACTGATCCTTGGGCCATCTTTAAAAAATGTTTGGCATATATACCCTACCCAGCAAAATTAAGTTGGGTAGGCAATTTTTATTTATAAAATTTATGAATTTTTATGGTCATAGTTTGTGTAATAACAATGAATATGCAGCTTATAATCAGACCCCTCTAGTATTTTTATTAATGCGCAGCTCAAGAAAAAAGCCCCACTCAAATAATTTGAGTATGCCAAATAAAAAAAATTATTATGGCCTCAATGGGAGTCTGACAATACTCGGATGAAAGTGTTTTTCATTTCTCTGCTTTTCAGAACCTGTTTTCTCATAATCAGGTTTAAGGCACAAAAAAGTTGTTAAACAATTCTCGTATGTAGGCTGCGAGATAAAATAGTTTTGAGCCAGACTCTCGATGTATCGTGTCTATCTTATGTAGAAATGGTGGTTATTTCTGAAAGAATTATATATTACAATTAGTAGATTACAACACACGAGGGTATAATAATACTTGTTAGTCGTGGACATATTCTTGTAGCAATACATCAAATTAGCAGTAAGCTTGTTATGAATAATTCATATAATGTGATGTACCTTGGCTTCCATATATCACCATTTAACCTTTGTATAACATAGTACCTAGTAAATATTTATACCCATTTTGATAGCCTGCCTTGTTTCCATTATATGTTTAAAACAGTTATGGTAAGTGGTACGAAGCACGCTATATCAAAGTCAGGAAACGTGGTCAAAATGTAAATGTGTGCTTTCATTATTTTATGTAAGGCATTTTCTAACATATAGGCATGGAAGCCTATTGGTTAATGGGTATAGAGCACTGGACTTCTGATTCTATGGTCGTGAGTTTGTATCCTGGCTTAAATAAGCAACATTGAACCACATGCATGAGACTTATATTAACTGGTTTATGACCCTCAACAGTCACTGAGAGTCAGATAATATGAGTTGTTGATTTTTTTCACATAGGTCAAAATAAGCTTTAATTATTATTTTATCCTTATGTCACTGTAATGTTCTATATGTCTTCTTGAAACATATATAGTCTGTGTATATGTACTTGAGAACTTGAAACAAACTTGGAGGTGCTCTGAGCCAATGAAATTATGTTTTACAAAATATTGGCCAATAGACATTGTGCACACATAACTGTTCTTTTTGAATCTATAGAAGTTTAGATTTTGTTTAAATATTGTTTAATTGTTGCGTTATAACTTCTGTAAACAGTCATATCTTTATATACCGTACAGGTGCTATTTAACACCAACTCTCTCTCTATTATTTCCTCATGGATACAAAAGTTACAGTACGAATTTTACCATGTTGGAAAAAATGAAATTTTCTTTTTTTCAGACCTTAATAAATGTTACATACACAAGAGGGTTGTGTTTTGGAGCGCATCAGGCATGTTAAATAGAATATATACAGTAATCCATATAGTTTTAAATTCAACTAATTTCTAAGTAGGAAACTACACAGTGTATGTCGATGTTACATTACTTTGTTCAACTTTCACTTTCATTTTCTTCATTTCTTGTGTGTCAGAACAACACTAAATCAGTGAACATTTTGATTAACAATTTCCTCTAAATCAATATTTGGCATTTTTCAGGAGGATCTACCAGTATATTATTCAATGTGAATTATTGAACAATTTGATACTTACCATTCTGTTTGGAATTACATTTAGCACTGTACTATGTATATGAGTCTGACCAGTATTTTATTTATTTATGTATTGTGGGATTTACGCAAAACTGTTGTAACCTTTTCATTACCAAAATTGAGTTACCTTAATTAGTTTCGTGTCAAACCAATATTTTTTAGCTGTGCCACGACATAAACCTGTATGAGTGACCAAAATGTCCTTTTCCAGATTTTTACATTTTCTAACAGCTATATTTTTCAACTTTCATTTAATACTAAAAATATTAAAATCCGACGTCTACTTTTCCTCTTATAGCAATTCCAATATTAAGAACAAAATGCAAAAGTAAGCTACAAAATGATGATGTCAAGTGTCATAATGTGCATAGTTCTTAAAAAATCTTCTGCTCTTCAAATGGCAAAAAATAAATTATGCAATACTTATAATAAATGTTTCCTCGTTAGTTTAATTATATAAATCACAATTAAGCTTCCAAACCATCTTCGGACAATTTTTTAGCGCTTAGTTAGATTGTGATGTCAAAACTTCGATCGGAAAATACTCAACGTCATATTTACCAATGTCACTAATACAGGTTTTATCATGGCAGTGCTCATTTATGTTCTATATGGTAATTATTTTTTTGAAAGCTACAGTTACAATAAATTGCATTATCTTGGGTATTGTTATTACAAATCCCCCTTTATCTTGAAGAGTTTAATCTCAGTGTTTTTGTTCTTAGTTGTAAATTGTTTTTTTTATATTATCAGCATCATATAAAGCTGTTCAGATAAATTATTGTAGCATGATATTTCAAACTATCAATTGAAGTCCGTTTAAGATTCTGATGGCATGTTGTTTTAAAGTTGAATAATTTATATATTCTGCATCTCTCCAGATAACACTCAATATTAAGAGTCCTCCAGTGTTTAATTGCGGTATTAAAATCGATGTTTCTAAAATAAGTTCTTGAAAACATCCATGAAAATACTTAATATTTTATTGGTCTGACTGTTCCGTTATTGACATTACTGAACTTCTGATGAATATTCATGAAACAACAAAACTTGCCTTTCATGAACTAAAACTTTTTTTGTTAATTCATGAACTAACAAAAAGTTTAAGAACTAGAAAGGCAAATTTTGTCGTTTTCATGAATATTCATCAAAAGTTTATGAACAGTTCATGAACTTTTTCCTAGGGGTGGACAGGGGTTACATATTCTTTCAATGGCGGGATATAACTTGCTGCATAAGTTTATATGAAAAACTCTTATATGCACAGTGTACAATACAAAATATATGATTTTTAAGATTTTCCTTGGAAAACATGTATAACGTCATATGATTGATAAAAGCAATTTCTGTGTTTATATTACCAACCACTAGGTCAGACATTTTCTGTCATTCAGAAGCAGATTTATTTGATGCAGTAAGATTACTTCTATGATACAATTCTGAAGTAATTTAATGTTATGTACAATAATTCATATCATGTGTTTGGTGCAAAAATATGGTTTCTCAGTTTTGATAGAGAAGCAATTGCAATAGCTTTGCACCAAACTGTCAATATATTTTTATGGCACAGCCGTACTAACATGGCTTTGCTATTTGCATATCAGTGAAATGTAAACCAATCAAATCTTATGTTAACCACTAAACCTGTTGAACTTCTCTTCAACTGAACAAATTACATTTGTAACCTTGATGCGGATTGGTTTACCTTTCGATATAGGGTACATTACCTTACCGAAATCCACCAAATTTCGGTGAAATTACCGAAATCCATTTTGGATCCGGAGTGACCTGCAATCGTAACATCTCCGCAATTTTTTATGTTGCACAACAAATCTTAACCTTCAAATAGGACCAACCATATTTTTCCAAGATATTTCTTGTTTAATTGTGAACTGTTATATTGGGATGGTACCCTGCTGCATGGTTTGCTTCTTCCAATTCTACATACTGGTTGGACTAGATAGTTTCCACATTTGCCATATTTACCTCTCTTGTTTTGAATAGTCAGCCATTTTGATAGATAAATTTCCTTAAAGTTTATAGGGAACATAATGTTCAAACAATGATAAAGTAATCAGATTATTCATTATGCTCATGTGGGCAGATGGCTCGATAAGTTGAAGAAAAAGAAGTTGTCGTATACAAATTCTCTTGGTATTTTCTCAATTATAACATATTTGGGAATAACTCATATAAGAGTTTATGTAGTTTTGCCTATACAAATGGCTTATGATTAAGAACAAGGGAGGGAACTATTGTAGATGTAGGAACTGTCAATTGGGAGCCGCGGTGAGGAGAGGCAAGCAATTTGCAGTCAATGACCATAACCACTTGGCCTCCTATGCTAATTCTGTAATTGAATGATATATATAACTGGAAAATATTCATAGAGGCTTTTGCATTGAAAGGAGAAGGTTCACTTAACCAAAAAATCGGCCCTGTGTCAGAATGTCAATGATTATCAATTCCCAATGCAAAAGTGTTTTTTGTAATTTGTTAAAAAGTGTACAGTTTCCATAGCAACGGAAACACTACAACGCACAAATAATTGGAAAAACAATATTTTTTTGGTGTCATGACTTATAATTTAGTTTTTTCTATGTAAGATGAAAGTAGAAATTTATTGAATTGTTTTTGTGATTTTCATTCTTCTGTTGCTATGGTAACAATGAGGTCATGGATGTAAATGAACTTGTGTATTTAACAAGTTTTTATTGAGAAAAGTACTACATTTCATGTATATTTTTTTGGACAAAAATCTTCACAATTTCATTATACAACGCTCCTAAAAACATAATCTTTATAACAATGCGCTTCATTCCAATATTCTTGAATTTAGGTACTCTCTCATTGGCTTAGAAAAGCCGTGATAGTGTACAACCATCGTTTGTTGTCAGGTAAAAAAGATTTTGCATCGCAAATTTATTGCTCACTATTTAAACATTGGCCTTCTTACTTCTTAATATATAACAACTTCACAGAAAAGTGCATACAGAAACCAAAGCAAATACGCATTAATCTTACCCCACCCACCAGAAACAACGTAGTATGCTCTCTTTACTCCGTATAAAAACGATTTTTTAAATATGATCTCCAATATGCGACACATAGATATCAGGTGTGCAAGTTGTTTTAATTATGTGACTCATGCTTGGTGAAAGTTTTGTGGTGTCGCATGTGGGAGATCATAGCACAATATAGGGAAATGCGAAAGGAATTTCAACTTTCAGCACCATACAGCCATATGTGGTTGTGACGCACATTTTGTTTAAGTAGCAAGCAAAATAACGCAAACCATAATGTAAATAACAATTTGATTATTTTAAATCCTACGAGAACCATCGATAAAGTCAAACACCGAAATATCATCCACACGAAGCCGCAAAAGATGTAATATCCGGTTATTTTGTACGTATCCGAATCGTGTCAAAACGGGTTTGTTTACAAAGGGAGACAAGTGCGGACTTCGCAGCGTCGTTGGATACCAGTGTTGGTAGTTCAATAATAAATTAATGACAAACTTGTGATTATCAATTTATTCAATTACGATTTTTAGACTTAACAGCTAGAGAGTATTTAACCATTATTCATTAATAAAATGATCGTAAATATCTATGTATTTGCATTATAGTGTTTGACAGATCGCGGAATCAATCGAACGTCATAAATGTTGTCGAACGCAGATAAACGTCATCATTTCGTTTCAATATTTATAATGTTATTTATATGGAGATTTTTATGTGATAGTCAGCAAAACTGTTGATCTTTATACGGGATACTGTTCGAAGACTGTTGGGTTTAATGCAACTATAAGTAATAAGATATTGTTATTATAGTGCAGCGGTATACAAATAGAAACGTCACGCTGGCGATCCGGGTTCGATTCCTCATGCTACTACATTTTTTCTATATTTTTTTTTAAATGACTAGATCTATCTATGTTATAAAAAGTTCTACTGTATTTGTTTTATTTCAACAGTCATTAAATAATTCTTAAAATATTAGAAGAAGACCAGCAACACACTAGCTTCACCTGTGTGTACTGATCATCAGTGGAAACCGAAAATGTCCAATTACTATGCTAGTTTTCATCGCACGTTTGTTTACGTCATACAGTTAAGCATTTTTTGCAAAATATTTTGGATAACAATATTGAAGTTCAGTATACCGGTAGATCTACCCGGTACCTATTTTTCTATGATATGTGTTTTTATACACCTTCACTTACCGTACATAATGAATGTTATAATTTTAAATGACACAGTTTCAAACTGTCACAAAGTAATTTGATCAACATTTAACATACTGCTTGTGCTAGCAAACATTCCAAAGATGTTCAACATACAGTAGAAATTACAAAATATGACTTATGACGTTTACACCGGTTTTTCGAACAAACCTAAATGTATTTTGCATTATTAAGATTTTTTTTTTAAATTCTATTCATTGTTCCTGTTGCTAAGGAAACAATGTATTAAGATGACAATAAATCTTGCATATGTTAGTTTAAGACTAGTTGTATCAATTCCAGTTACATTAAGTCCTCATAAATATATTTTAAAATAGCTCTAAGACGTATATTTCTTTCTTTCTAAAAATATTGTTTCCATAGCAACCGCTTTTGGTAAAAATATATTAAACTGTTATGCATGATAATTATTAATGTATACAATCAGTTGAACAATTTGATTAATTTTTAATGAAAAAATACCTCATTATGATATAAGTTGTATTGGTTTTGTGTAGTTTCCTGAAATGTATGTAGACATTATGCAAGAATATTTTGAGTTTCCATGGAAACAAGAAATGAATATTGTCACAGAATAAAGAGTTGTAATTTTTATGAAGACCATTCAGTTGAAACTGTTCCATTGTGAAGTTGCTTTTCAAGTTGGGTGCATAAATGTATTTTTCAAATATTTCAAATCTGTTACCAATTGGCAACCAGAATCGAACGATTGTAAAAATTGTCTGTTTCACTTTTTATTAAGATTTTATACAACAAAAATAGTTACGTTCAATAATGTAAGGAAAAATTAGTTTTTTCGTATTTTTGCCAAAAAATCTTTTTGGTTGCCATGGTAACAGTTTCAATACTAAAGTTTAAAAAATGCTGTTTTGTAAATTTCATCAAAGGGTATTTATAATCACAACAACGTTTTCAAAAGAATCTGACACAGGGCCGATCGATTTTGGTGTCAAGTGAACCTATACTCCTTTGTACGCTCCTATGTTTTTCTAAATTATGTACTGTTATATCGCCAAATATCTCAAACTCAAACATTTTTGTTGCAATTATTGTGATACCCATAGCGCAATCTTTAAAACAATTGTTCAAATAATGATGACTGCATAAAAATGAAAGGAAATTCCCTTACAATATTTAAATATAAGAGACCAGTTGGAAAAGTCTTTGAGTATACTCAGTTCAATTTTCCAACTGCTAATTCAAAGTGAAGCATTAAATCAGTGAGTCCTGTCCACCTCTTGTTTCCTTATCTGATCAAATTCCTAGTTCTCCTGACTCAAGCTTCAAATCTTGTAATCATCCTAATATACTTGAACAAATAAATCTTCACTCCATATCACCGGGATTGCTCAGTTTGTACTGCTTAATCACCTCCTCTTAGAAGAGCATCTGTCCATGCAGCATTCATGTTTCTTTCGGTAACAGTTCCTATTCGATAGGAAGTTGCTAAGGTGACAACAATAGGAAGTCCTCGATTGGTCAATTTGTTTTCCTGTCTGTTTTTGATTAGTCAATAATGTGGTTTAATTTACTTTGATGTTCTTGTTATGGAGAATTTCTCTCCGTTTTTCATTGAATAGTTGGAATTAGTCCTACAAAATGAAACCACTGTTTGAAATGTAATTTAATATATATGTATTGCATTAATGTAAATGTTAAAATTATTGTATTGATATAAATGTCTGAATTGTTCTTTCAATGAAAATGTTACTATTACAGCATTAATTAAAATGCATGGCGTCATTGATTCAAAGTACATGTTTTACAATGTGACCTGATTATAAAATTATTACATCAATGTAAATGTTTTACATTATGGGGTGATCTGAAAATTATTACATCATTGCATCAATATAAATGTTTTACATTATGGGGTGATCTGAAAATTATTACATCATTGCATTAATATAAATGTTTTACATTATGGGGTGATCTGAAAATTATTACATCATTGCATCAATATAAATGTTTTACATTATGGAGTGATCTGAAAATTATTACATCATTGCATTAATATAAATGTTTTATATTATGGAGTGATCTGAAAATTATTACATCATTGCATTAATATAAATGTTTTACATTATGGAGTGATCTGAAAATTATTACATTATTGCATCAATATAAATGTTTTACATTATGGGGTGATCTGAAAATTATTACATTATTGCATCAATATAAATGTTTTACATTATGGGGTGATCTGAAAATTATTACATTATTGCATCAATATAAATGTTTTACATTATCATCAGGGGTGATCTGAAAATTATTACATCATTGCATCAATGTAAATGTTTTACATTATGGAGTGATTGTAAAACAATTGTTATGTTATGACATTGCATCCTGAACCTCCAGTTTTATCCAAATGAACAAAAATGATGAAGCTCAGTTATTATAATCATGTATGATCAGGTTGATTGGACCTTGACATTTCTGGATATTAATATCATTAATCCGAACTGGAAAATAATTTATTCTGTGGGATTGTAGATTTTCTTTTTGAGTAGATTTTTAAAATGAGTTCAAAGTTCCATATTGTACTCGACATTACAGAGAGGATAAGAAAACTAACTTGTCAGATTCACAGATTGCGATTTTATTCAGTTTCATGTAGAACATAGATAATGGAAGTCGGAACATGGTTATCACTTGTCTGTGCATGTATCCTCTATGTTATTATCCCAGACCTTCCCCCTGTTGTTCTGTCTGGATCGTCTAGGATGTTCTGATTAACTCTTGAGTTTGTATAGAGCCCTGTCAGTCTGATTGTTGTTACTTTGAACTAAGAGCTGCAATGATACAGGTGTGTCTCGTTTCGGTTTTGGTTACTACCCTTTCTGGTATTCGGTTCAGTTATGTCGATGTATGAAATTCATAAAATTTCTCAATTTCTGACACTTTTATGACTTGTAATGACCAGACATGAACATTTGACTAGGTAAGTAGAATCAGAACAAATTGTTTTAATATGAAATAAAGTAGAAAAATGACTAGAAATAGAACTTCAAGTCCCATAATAACAATAAAGACTTAATAGCTACATAAATAAACATAATAAGTATTAACTGTCGTCTGACTTGACTTGCAACAGCAATAAAAATGTCATCTGGCGTAAGATAGACCGAATATTTTTAAGACAGTACCAAACTGAATTGTGAGAAAACAAACGAAATTACTCTAACTCTGATGAATCGTTGCAGCCCTACGTTCGAATCCTATGTGAAGAATATGTTTTCTGTGACAGTTTCACTGAAGATCTAACATCCAAACTCTTCTGCCCTCCACCTCTCTTTCATACTGGGGAGCGGTCATTTGCTTATAGAACAACAAGTTAAGGTACTGAATGGTATACTGGTTAAATATTAACTGATATACCACCAACAAATGACATGTGCTCTTTTTTATGCCCCCCCCCCCCCCCCCCCCCTTTGATTGGTACGTCCGTCGTTCCGTAACCTTTTCATTTCGATCAATAACTCAAGAACCCCTTGACCTATCATCCTCAAACTTGGTCCACACATTTATCTTGGGTAGCAGAGGAATCCTATTGATTTTGGGGTCACAGGGTCAAACATCTCTTTGTTTGTGTAGGTAGTGATGTTGACGTCAATATAGGGTTATTTTTTTAACCGGTTAACCTTTTAATATTCCGATTGATTAACTGGTTTACCGAACATGATATTTGTTACGTGTTTCATATTTTTGCGTGTATATTTTTATATCATGACACGGGTAAAAAAATATTAATCATTTCAATTATTTTTAATAAAACATAATTTTTTATTTCAAACATTGTTATATGATAAATTGAAGTATTCCAAATCACATTTAAGAAACAACTATTTATCTGTCAATTTAAATATGCCTAAATTCACAAACACCAAAACAAGTTTTCGGACTATCATCTGAAATCTTTCAGGGACAAAATATTGAAATTGTGACGATAGATATCTTGTGAGCTTAACCGGTTGAAGTGATTTTACTTATCGATAACCACATGCTTCAAGGGTTTTAATTTGTTATCATTTACATCCCTAATTATACATGTATATAAGCAACGTATTTATACATTTAGTGTGTTATAAATTAAAGTTATTATTTTTTCTATTTTGTATTTGGAAATTGATAGCTTATCGATTTATTTTAGAGCAGTACATTATCTGTTTGTATAAAGTGCCTCACATCTACAGTTATGTAAGAGAATTATGTTAAATTCCTAAATCACCCTCTCAGGATACAATTTCATACCAGTTTTATTGCACGCCGTACTGATGATGTGTTTGTGAATCCTATTCCGGTAAAGTATTGAAATTGAATTCTCAGCAAATTCAAAGCTAAATTATTCTGTCATTGTGTGTAACGTTTCATTCAATAAAGACTTATAAAATGTGTGCACTCTGTATGAGACCTAACATATAAAATGTGTGCACTCTGTATGAGACCTAACATATAAAATGTGTGCACTCTGTATGAGACCTAACATATAAAATGTGTGCACTCTGTATGAGACCTAACATATAAAATGTGTGCACTCTGTATGAGACCTAACATATAAAATGTGTGCACTCTGTATGAGACCTAACATATAAAATGTGTGCACTCTGTATGAGACCTAACATATAAAATGTGTGCACTCTGTATGAGACCTAACATATAAAATGTGTGCACTCTGTATGAGACCTAACATATAAAATGTGTGCACTCTGTATGAGACCTTACATATTTGTCTGTGTTCTGTACCATGATCAAACAGTTAATAAAGATGGCGAAGGGGCATAAAGTTTCCCTGTTCGTCTGTGTGTCAGCATGTGCATCAGTCCGTGCGAAAAATTAGTTTCCAATGAATAACTCTTGTATTGGGATAGATGGATTTAATTCATGTCAGGCAAATCAGTATAGGATAATACAGGTCAAGTTCCATTCTTGTTTCGATCCACCAAATTTTGGAGGAGTTATGGCCCTTTTTCGACAAAAAAATTGTTTCCGATCAAAAGTGCTTAAGGGATGGATGAATTCAATTCATATTGCTTCAAAATTATATAGCCTTTACAAACAAATTGTTTGAATTCTACTGAAAACCTTATAGCGGGGGCAGCCATTTTCAGAGTATGCAGTTGTGGTAAAATATTATAGTCGGTCGAGTTACAGCCAGGGACATTTTGTTTTTCAGGCCTTAGTTATATATATTCAATTAAGGTTTTGTAATGATATATGCTAAAGTTGTAACAACCATATGTTTGGTGACGTTATACTCCAAAAATGCCCAAACTATTATTAAACAAGATTAAATCGGTGACTCTCTTCAAACACAATCGCCATACTCGTCCAGTGGGCATCGGATCAAATATTTACATAAAAACTCATTCTTTACTATTGTCTGATAATAACATGCAGATTCGTACTGAATACTCTCCAGTACCACAGGTAAATATTGTTTAACTTCACCGAGTTAAAGAATGATAATAAACAGTGCATCGTGTGTGTTTATTCGATTTCCATTTTTTGTGGTATTGCATCATGGATATGATTCATTTCTCATTTCAACACCACGGGGATTTCATCTGCACTTCATTTGCATATTTATTAAGATTACTGTGGAGGGAAAGAAAATTTTCTCTTTCCAGAAATCTTACCTAGATGAACCAACATTGAAATCATTTAGAGAATTCTAAATAATATTCTAAATATTGCGATTGATATTTTCTCATGATGGTTTAATTACGATAAATATTATTTACAATTTTCTCAAGTATTCCTGCAATACATGTATGTTCGAAGCGTTTTTTCCCTCATTTTGTCCAAATTGTGTTTTATGGAATTTCAAGAAAAAATTGAGTTCCTTAGCTACTGAGCTCAGAGCAGTATTTTTCTTCAACTTACTGAGCCAACTGCCCGAATGAGCATAATGAGTAAGATATTTCTTTTTATATTTGAATATATTCCCTACAAACTTTAAGGAAATTTGCCTATCCATGTGGCCGACAATTCAGAACAAGGGAGGTAAATATTGTAAATGTGGTAACTATCTATTGTCAATTTTCTTCTTGTGCTGCATGGTTCATCCATTTTGAGGGTTTGATGCATGACTATCATTACTCAATTCAAGGCAGAACAATAGGTTTGATTTAAAGACCGGTAGTGACATTTATCATTTCTCTCTTCTTAGTGTGGAAAGTCACAATTTCAAAATTGGAACTTCACAACTTCATAATCTTAAATTTGTGAATTCACAAATGAACAATTTCATAATCTTAAATTTGTGAATTCACAAATGAACAATTTCAACTTCACAAAATAAAAATATAACATATGAAAAGTAGTTTGGACAAATTTCTTTTTTAATTTTCAGCCACAAGATATGAGTTTAAATTAACTAGACATTAATTTTCAATGAAATAAAATGTCATACTTGGTATAAAATAAATATTTAACAACGTCAACATCATTTGCGTGCGTCTACGTCATGCTTGTTTTATTGTGATGTCACACGCACGTGAGTTGTTATTTCACAAGTGAAATATTGAAATAATACATGGGTGTTATTACCACTCTACACCATATAATTATGTTAATGTTATAAAAACGGTTTTACAACATTGAGTGAAACTTTGCATGCTTACGTTTCTAATAAATACATACCAACATTTCATTAAAGAAATTGTATCTCTTTCAAACCCACATCTATGTTGTAATCAACTATTTTTGTTTTTGTCTGACTCTGCAGCATATATATTACCATGGTAACCGAATTCTGCTCCGTTTTTTACAGTGACAGATAAGAGAACTACAAGTTAGAATTCTCACAGAGTGAATGGTAATGTTTGAAGTTAATGTAAAATCACCAGTTCAATACAATCAGTATGCATAAAACAAACATTATATCTTCTCAATTTCAACATGTCAGACATCAAAATGGAGATTGGGTGCCAATGCTATACATCAAACTGCTACAAAACCGAAATATTTTTTTCTGTTCATATGTGGAGAATTTGGCACATTATAACTACGACTGGTGGTGATTTTGAAACTTCATTATTTCTGTCCTGGGAAAGTCTTGATTTCATGATTTCCACTTGTGAATTCATGAATTCACAATTTCAACTTCCCTATTTCAAATGGTAAAGTTGGCCGTTTCATAGATTCTATACTGTATGCCAACTTTACCAAATATAATTATATTTGGTAAAGTTGGCTGTTTCATAGATTATATAAAATGGTATATTTGGTAAAGATGGCCATTTCATAGATTCTATATGTTATATTTGGTAAAGTTGGCTGTAACATAGATTATATATGTTATATTTGGTAAAGATGGCCATTTCATAGATTCTATATGGTATATTTGGTAAAGATGGCCATTTCATAGATCTTCTATGGTATATTTAGTAAAGATGGCCATTTCATAGATTCTATATGGTATATTTGGTAAAGTTGGCCATTTCATAGATTCTATATGGTATATTTGGTAAACATCCTGTTTCTATAAGCCAAAGAAACATGAAAAAATTGTACATTTTTTGCTAAATATTTGGTAATTTGTTGATCATATACTGTAAGTTTGTCAGAACTTAACACTGTTACTTGTTGCATGAGCGTCAAAATGCTAGATCTCTATTAGGTATTAAGTATTACTGCTTCATCAAGCACCGAAGTTTTGCATTGTCACTGAAGAAAATGAAATGTATGATAGAAATTGAGCCAGAATACCCTGTTGAGAATTGATGAACAGTTTGTGAACTATTCCTATTCATGAACTGAGTTCATGAACTATTCATATTCATGAACTGAGACTCTGAGTTCATGAATAGTTCATGAACAGCAATTTGGACAAGTTAGTTCATAAACATTGGGTTCAAGAACTTTTGATGAACTCTTTTAATGAACTTTGATGAACAGTTCATGAACTTTGATGAACAGTTCATGAAAATTCATCAAAGTTCATGAACAAAATCTCAGCAGAGCAATAACTGTATAAGTGGATAATATTTCGTGTCAAAAAGTTTGCTTCCAGACTTTGCACGCAGAAATTTTTGCGAATCACCGAAATCAGTTTGTGTAATAGCTTAATTTTATTTAATTCTCCAAAAGTTATGGTTGGACTTCAAGTATTATTGGCCAAGTAGTGTTTTAGACATGACCCAAGGGAGTGCCAGACTTCAAATAGCGGCTACACGATGCATACTAAAAATATACTTTGATGGAAGTGGAAATTTACTCTGTGGAAATTGTTTGTGAATTTTGTGTAATCGCGAAATTCGCAAACTTTTCCAACTCGCAAACTTAACCACATACTATACAGTAGTAGATAGAGATTGAAAACCTGAGGGTATCTAATTAAATTAATCAAGGCATTTCTCTTTATCAGGTGAAGCATGCCCTGTGATTGTGAAATTTAAACCCCCAGGAATTTAACCAATTAAATCAATGTAGCATGCATCGTGATTGCATGCAGAGCCCTTGACGTTGAACCAATCCTGATTAAGTACTATTATGTAATGATGCATTTTGCAGCCGTGCAAAATTAACAGTGCTGGTGTAAGTAATTGTGCGGGTATCTGATATCCACACTGTTAGTTAATGCACTCTGTGCCATGATAACTAAATAAGTCCCACCGATTAAAATTTTGCTCCTCCTCACAAGATGTAGCGTTTACAATCTTCAAAGAACACTTGCGAAACTATAATACAAAAGACCATTATCACCCATTATTCATTCACATAAAATGTTCTTTACATATTTGCATAAATGTTTACTCTCAAAGTTTTTAAGGTAGGAAAAATAGAATTCTACCTAGTGCTACGTAGGGAAGTAGCAGTGCAATATAATAAGTTCATTGATGACTTAGGCCTCCAGCCCATAACATAACATGCCATTTCTTAAATGTAGGAAAAGTAGCCCCTATTTTTAGATAGGTAGTGTGATCTGACAGTGCTAGCTTCGCTAAACAAAATGGCGTCTATGCAGAACAGTGTCGTCTGGTCTGGCGGGCGCATGATTTCGTAGCTAGCGAAGCGTTCGAGCGTTCTTTAGACGGCTAACTTTTCTACATTGGCTAACTTCCCCTACCTCTAAAAAAATGCACCTTTGTAAGCTTGAAATTTGCATCAAGTATTCATCTACTGCATATAAGGTATAAAAAAAACACCAGCAGTCCGCACACTTTCCTGTCAAAATCCAGATGTCTTCATGACAGAATCTATAGTACTATTTCTTCTGGCTTTATCTTCAAATCTCTAATTGCCATACAAATACCCTAAACATGTCATAACCAGCTCTTAGAACCCCTTAAAACATTCCCTCTTAGTTGTTAGTACAAATAGTATTCGCTTAACAAGTACAAGTGAGTGTGATTGTTTTTCTACTTGAGCAAATTGACTTACAAAGAAAAATAGAGGATTTCTAGGAGTGATTCCAATCTTCATTTATTGAGTTTGTGTCAAAACATTATAACGTCTAAGAAAAGATAGAGAGATGAAAGCAAAACAAATCTATCTGCTACTTTGTTTGCTTGATGATAGAATAGTTTCGCTTTTGCTCCTCGAGATGATGGCTCGAGACTTTTTGGCATGATTCATGCCTGACCTTCTTGTATGTATGTATCACTATACTTCTAGATGGTAAAGGATCGACATCCTTGTCTATTCCTTACATGATTAATGTACACTATAACTTGTAAATCGATGATGATTCCTCTAACAAGCTGCCAAAAAACTTGATCGTTACATTTATATCTGGATATATTGGCTTGGAAGCTCCGCTGGTCGTTTTTCATATAAATACAGAAGAGTAATAGAATTGTCTAAATTAATATCAAGTGTTATCAGTCTATGCTAGCTGTCTATATATTTCAAGTTTCCAACTTTCTGGTAGAAGGTGAACAAATGCTGCAAAATCTCTATAATGAGACCACCTAAAAAATAAGAGCATATATAATTTTCAAGTCCATTTTCACTGCTTTGCTCTTTATTCAACCTCAGTATTAAAAGAGAGAGAATACGTAACTACAGGGAACGCCACATACACAAGACAGTCCACTCCAATACTAAGACCAGTTTTCAAGGGTCCTAAGGGTGGTCTTATTATCGAGGTTTTACTGTATAGGTATTCTGCATAGGTTGTTCTCAGTCATTTAATTTAAATTGCTGTATTGTGTTTTAGTAACTATGTAATTTCTTCTCCTTAGCAAGTTTTCAAGGTTCGCACAGGTCTTGAAAAGTCCTTGAATTTGATGCCTACTCCTTGAAAACTACTTGAGTTTGTAACTGCCAAAAACTCATTGAAAACTACTTGAATTTTGAAAAAAAAATATGAGAAAAATGACTGTGCTGTTTTTTACAGGGTCTACCGCCGAATAGGTGATTGTAAGGTAATACAGTATGGTATAGTAGTCAACAGGTTTTTATGCCCTCTTGAAGTAATTCTCATTCTGTATAATTTTATCTGTCCTGCAGTGATGGTCATATATCGGGGGGGGGGGGGGATAAATTGAAAAATACACTGAATCCCTTCTTCTCTATACCAAAAAAATCAACATTTTTACTCCTTGAAAATGAGGGTAAAAGAAGTACTTGAAAAGTCCTTGAAAAGTACTTGAATTTTTGTTGGAAGTTCTATATGAACCATGGTTTTAATGTTCAAACTCAGTGCTCTTGCTAGACTTCATAAGTTGTGGGAAAAAAGGTCCTTAGGCAATGAAATTTCAAAGAACCAATAACACTTCCTATGAACTTTAATGCAAAATTTGATGCTTTAGGTAAAATTTTCAGGAGTCAAATAAAAGCCCTGAAACTATAAACGTTATTTGAAAAATGGCTGAATATTGTGGCTTTTAACAAAAATTGAAAAAAGATTGAATTGTTTGACAAACAAACTGTATGGTAATCTGAAGTAATTGAATTGTCTTACAACCTGTATGCTTCGTTGTCTGATTAAAATTGAATTCATTTGTCTTTGGTTGGTTGGAAACTGGGGAAAATTTAATTGAAAAATAATAGAAAATCACATTGACTGTGTAATTTAATCGCATAAAACGGACGAAGGTTGAAAATGAAGCACAAACGTCTCGCTTAATTCAAATCTGGTCTTTAAAAAATCTCAGGAATAAAGATGTCGGTCAAATCTGCTGTGATCGAGCGGTAAACGTGATACCGACCTATCTGCTGATACAGAAGAAGAGCATATAGACCTGTTTCACTAACACCCTTCTGTATAATGTTTTATCGTTAATCAATCAAACTGAAGCACAAATCTTCGGGAGGAACAATACAAACTGCATTTAAGCCTCGGGAAAGTAGAAGTAATCAAATGTTACCCATTTACAAGATTGTCTTGCGAGATTTCGTACATCAGTCACAGAATAACTGATTGGACAGATAGAACTGATTGCACTAAGTCCAATCTTACTCTTACATTGACAAATGTCTTTACTGCTGTCTTATATTCTCTCTGTAAGTTACACAAAGTAACGCTATCAGCAAACCAATTGTATTGGTCAATTACAGATTTCCCGTATTATTTCCGAGCTCGGTGATTTAGAGCGAGGGTTTAGTGTAAAACGATTGCAACTGCTACTTTTTGCTAAACCTGAGCGACACTTGTTTTGCATTAAACCGTTAATGTATTGGTACTTTCTCCACCAGGCAGATTCACTTGGACAGTTTGAATGTTTGTATTGTTAAATTGTTTGTTGTCTTGTTGTTGAATCTTTCTGAAATTCTAGAAAAATCATTTTTGCATCGTTTTATGAAATAAAACTTTAGACATTTTGACAGTATAGATAAACTACTAAATTTATGTGACATACAATTTTTTTTGAGGTGTTATTTTTTACAGTAAGCTTGACAAGTTTGTATGAAAACCAGATGAACATAATATTGTTTGCCTTAATGTTACTGTGTTTGGAAGTAGGTCTATAGTATGTTTTTGTTTATCTAGTGAGTAGTGTTGTTAGTCAACCTCACAGGAATTTTTTTGTATCTTTTATTTGCATGGAAAACAACACATTTAGATGTACAATGTACATATATAAATGTAATAAATTAAATGACCATCATAGAGAAAACTTTTACTGATACATTTATGAAAAAAAGGTTTAAACAAATGTTTTATGACTGTTCTCAAGTATTATTTGTATGATATACTAAGTGTACAATAAAACACATTTTTAACTGGTCACCCATGTTATTTGTTTTAATTAATTTTGATGGAAATCTTTGTAGACATACTTTGTTGTTCAAGCATGTGTGATTATGAGTTGGGTAACTACAGATTGAGGTATGGGCAAGACAACAAAAGCAACACAAGCACATTACATACAATTTCTAGGAATGCTAAGATACATCTCGGAATTCCCAAGTACACTAAGTATATACATGTAACTGTCTACCTTCAGGTTGAGATGAAGCTGGGACGAAATATGCGTGCTGCACCAAAGGGAAGCCTTGCCGCTAAACATACACAATCATCCATTAATTCACAGGTATATTTTACTGTGTTTGTCTTGTTGTGTGGAGTTAAACAGTGCAACCTCTCTAGAGTGGCCACATCTTTAGCAGCATCCTCTCTTTAACAGCAGTTTCAACTTTCTCATCGTAATTTCTCTCTCTTCAACAGCAGCCTCAGCTTTTCTTTCAGTACAAATTTATTATCAATTCAACTTTTCAGGAGATTCAACCTCTCGACAACTGCTAAAGTTGTCTACCATAGGGTGTTGCTCACAGGAGATTGTCACAAGTTCTTTCCCTTTATCCCATCTAGAGTTCTCTCCTTTTGCCTGTCTTATAGAATTATTTCATACGAAGGGAGAGAACTCTAGATGGTATAAAGGGAAAGAACTCTTGACTGTGACTATCTCCTGTGGTGTTGTCCTGGAGAGGATGCTCTGTAAACAGATTTAAACAAGAAACATCGAACTATTTGAGAACATTGTGTAAGGTTTGTGCATAGAAAGTTGTTATGGCTAGTTATAATTAATTTCGAACTTATGGGTGAATTTATCGCAACAAACTGGTTTGAGACCAATCGGATGATGTTTGCTTTTTTTTAAGAAATAGACCTTGGAAGTAACATGGGGGAAAAGTACTTCCAAAATGGCTGCCGAAGTGAATGTATTGTAGTCTCTGTGGAAAGTATCCTCTTTTAAATTCTAGGAATACGAGGCATACAAAACAAGGTTTTTGATTCGAAATTCTCACTTCTTTGTTACATACAGGACTTAGTTAACAGTTTCGGAAACCCATATCATGTACCGAGATTTTAGGTATATTCATACACAAACACATGAGGTCTATTTTCCAAACTGTACAGGAATAGCTGAGATCATGCGAAAAGCTAGTTTGTTTAGTTCACTTTTTACCAGTACTGCCAGTACTGAGAGGATTGTGTAGCTATAATATATCAGCAGTCAGGTTCAAACAGCTATTTGGAGATGTAAAGTAACCAAATTAGGTTTGTTAAGTGCTACATTAACAAGGTTGATAACCATTCAAGATGAAGAAACTGGTTTAAAAATAGTTTATTCTAAGATAGAAAGGTTAATGTAACTGACTTAGAACCAAAACTAGTTAATTGGCAATAAGTTCACCCTTAACAATTAATTGAGTGCTAGCTTCCAGGACAAAACCTGTTTTGGTGTCGATAGTTATGACATTAAGAATTTCCCGTGACTACACAAATTAATGAACATGAAAATGTTTATAAGTGTTGCGTTATTTGTTTCTTCAATTTGAAGATAAGAAGAACTTTAAAAATTAATGTACATTTGAGTAAAGCGTTTCTAAGGTTACATAGTCATTTGGTAGTTTACTTTTGCATTTTGTTCTATATAATTGAATCACCTTGAAAAGAAAAGTAGACGTCCAATTTTAATAATTTTGGTATTAAATGAAACTAGAAAAAATATATCTGTTAGGAAATGTAAACACATGTACCTGAAAATGGATTTCGTTCACTTTAATACACAGGTTATGTCATGGCTGGAACAGCTCAATTATCTATTTGGTGGGGGTTTTCTTCAATTGAAAATTATGCAGTATTAGACAGGCAGATAAGCTCTTATACTGGCATCTTCTAATGATACCAGTGCAGTGTTCTATTGCTAAATCCATGTATTTCAAATCTTATTAATTTCTACAATTTCATTCAAGCTTTAGACATGATATGTACAGTGAATTGATTAGTTAAAGGCAGCAGCAGTATTATATTTCTATCACATTTTGTTTTAATTATGATTAAATTCAACTTTTCTTTAAACAATATTTCATTTTTCATTTTTTCAGTGAAAGGAGTCGATCCTTGTAGCTAATTCATTAGAGAACATATATATTTATTGAAGAACAGCATTAATTTCACTATGCATTCAATGTACATCAACTCTTGCTTGTGCCTATGTAAACTTTCCTTTGCAAATTTCTCTGAGCTCTTCTACTAGGCTTTAAAGAAATTTTAGTGACTTGTGAGTTTATTTTTAGAATGGAACATTCTTTTTCCTTATATATAAGTATCTGTTAACTTTTTGCATGTCTGTTGACACATAAGTACTTTTGAGTCATCCGTTTTCGCTGTAACATCTCTGTGCAAAGGAGATTGTCATGAGTTCTCTTCCCTTTATCCCTTCAAGTACTATATATACTAGTGAAGGGATAAAGGGAGCAAACTCTTGAAGGGATAAAGGGGAAATAACTCGTTACTATCTCCTGTGTCTCTGTGACTGTATGGAAATAATTCATGGAATATCATTAATTACCTTTTTCTTAGAATAGAACCTTCCATTCTAAAAATAGAACTGACATGTCAAGAAAATCCCACACTTCCTGTCTCCGACACTTTGATACACAGCATAGCACATTGTAGTATGTGATAATTTCTATGTTAAATCTGCTTCTTTATCTGCCATCTTTAACTATGTTTCAGCATCCACCAATTATAACAAACACAGTAGGTTGTCATATTGATCCAAATCAATTCAGCTTAGTAACTGTATTTGGATATCAAACAGAAGAATTCTAATTGACCAACTTGCTTAATTGAACTCATTTCATTGACTCATTTTGCTCTTAATATGACATAAAATAATTCATTTTTAACTTGATGTAGTGAAACCGCCAGAGATTGTCACTAGTTCTCTCCCTTTAGCGTATAGTATATAGTGCTATATGTATATGTACTATAAAAGGGATCATGGGAGATAACTCCAGCAGGGATAAAGGGAAAAAACTTGTGACAATCTCCTGTGTAGTGAAACAACACATTTGAGATCAATCTCACATTTGAAATTGGTGTTAATTTAGATCAATCTTACATTTGAGATCATTCTTACATTTGTTTAAGATTATATTTACTAAATCAAATAATTCATGAATATTAGATATGATAGAGCAAAAGATATCAATGTTTTTTTGAAGCATTCATTTATTAAAAAAATTTATATCAATTTAGTCCTAGTAAAAAATTAATGAATGTAAATCGGATCTCGTTTGTGCTATCTGACCTCTGCTTATATTTGTATCTGACCTTTAACCTCTGCTTATATTTTTATCTGACCTTTAACCTCTGCTTATGACATTTTGTATTCATCTGACCTTTAACCTCTGCTTATGACATTTTGTATTCATCTGACCTTTAACCTCTGCTTATGACATTATATATTTATCTGACCTTTAACCTCTGCTTATGACATTTTATATTTATCTGACCTTTAACCTCTGCTTATATGGTCATTGTAGCAGCTAGATAGAGAACCCTTACTACGTAGTCAGCCTCATCCGCCTAACAACATTGTAGAGTACTACACTAATACACATTGTGCCCAACCTCTCCAATCTCAGGGTGCAAGCATCACATCTCGTCAGTATCCAACACGATCTATTACAAGTCCGCAACACCCATCTCAGGTTGGTATCAACTTTCAATATTTAGCTGTACATGTATCTATATGTTATTTTTTATTTTATTTTTTTCTATATGTTCGTCATATTCCCTCTAATTATAGAATTCTGTGTAAATACACGGTAATGCGTTTTGTTTGATCTATTACCATTCTATTCTAAAAAATAACCCTCTGTTGTAGCTGGATTGTTGTATTGATTCAAAACAAAATAATTTTTACTATACAAAATTTGTATAACTTCAGCCATTTTAGTATTAAATGTTTTCTACTGTCTTTGTTCTGTAGCTTTAGAACTTTAAAGATCTATAAACATCATGAAACTATCTAAAACTGTAATGACGTGTTCTTGTTTATGGTGGCATATTACTGCCACCAGTTAACATGATAATGTTCGCGCATTGTTTCATGTAAACCTCTAATTACTGATCACAATAATTATCTAGCTATCTAGTTAATATTTGTTATACTTTTTCGGTAAGATAAATATCATAAAACTAGCAACAGGCTTGAAAGCGCCAAGAACTGCCATCTGTTACCTTTTTATGATGTATAACACTAACGGGTTATCTAGTTATGGTTTGCGAATTTGACTTATTAAGTAACATAATAAGTGGTTAACTAAGATAAGATTTGTGTTGGTAAATGTTATCATGTTTACTGGTGGCAGTTATATGCCACCATACTTGTTGGAAAGGATTTTGTATTTGTAATATAAATTGGAGTAAGATTGTGAAACAATCAAACTGACAGCTGAATGGAATACTGTTTTGATAAGGACATGGACTGCCTTAGCATCAAAATTCATTTGATGCAATATATCAGTATGCTAAACATCGTACTTTTATGTTTTAGTTGCTAGGACAATTTGGTGTTTAGTCGGTTTCTAAATCAAAACGTACTGTCTACCGGCTTGATTTCACCATCTTGAATTAAATATTTGACCAAAGAAAAAACGATGTCGAAGTTTACAATTATTGAATAATGAAAATCATGAAACAAACGCTCCTCATTGATTCTAGTATACGTAACTGGGTTTTTTTTGCCTATGTATAGTTTATTTGAAATTACTTGAGAATAATGCATTGCTATTTTGTAATCGATGTCTATTGGTCAATATTTTCCTAAACATGTGTTCATTGGCTGACCACCTCACAATTTATTTACAACAATTCTGAAATAAATACAAACAAACTGTACTTCGTTACGAAGAATAAGTTTTTATTCTGAGACATTTCTCATTTGAGATCTTTTGTGAAATTGGGCTGATGAATGGTTGAGTTGCATCTCTTTATGAATAATCAGTTTGAATAAAATTGTTTGAATGTTCATACTTCTCTGTTTCTCCATCATTTTTGTTTAAGTCTAGTTGCATCCAGTTTTATGCCATTTTTCAAAGATTTTTCAGTCATAATTACGGCAACCAGTTGACCTAACCAGTTTTCCTGGAATTAATTATCGACCAGTAAGCAACTGACAACTTCTCCACATTTGGAGGACATAATTGTAGCTTATGTCATGGAAGATCAGAACCTGCCAAGTGAGGAATCGAACCCAGATCTGCCAGGTGACAGTCTAGCACTCTACCAACTGAGCTAGCCTGGCAGGCTTGTTTAAGATTATTACTTGTTTTACATTGTATGTTTCACATGTTATAACTGTGTTGCTTTATATGACTTTTTGGGTGAAAGCAAAACAAGCCTATCTACTTACAGATTAAGAAGCAAATAGAGGTTTTTACTCTTTCCCCTTGAAATGTAATGCTGTGTGTCTAATACATGTTGTTTTGTATTCCTGCAGGACCTGATTGAAATGTTGAACAGAAATAATCAGACAGTGGTATCTCATGACTCACAGGTAATTGATCATAGACAGACATCTGCTGCAGAACGTCAGGAACGTTTAGAAGCTGAATTACGTAGAATTAAAGAGATGGAGAATTTAAACCTAAACGATAGAGATGAACCACAGGTGAACGTTGAGACTGAGAGAGTTAGTCATGTTGCTACACCAAGAAGTCCAACGGAAGAAACATTTGTTAAGGAACCGTACGTAGTGAATCAAAATGCTAACATGGCCCCTGCACCTCCCATTTCAAGTCTGTATGGATCGTACAGAGTACAGGAAAACTATGTGACACAAGGAAAACCTTCAGACGAGGGATCAACACAACCATTTACCCCACAGGTTACAGATTCATACAGTCTAAGAAATACTACTACTGAAAGTTCTGCAACAGGGTTTACGGGCTCAGATCAACGTGAAGAAACAAATAAACCTGTTGCCGTAGAGAAGCAAGAAACTATTGAAGAAGTGGAAGATATTGCTGAAGATATTGAAGAAGCTGCTGATAGTGAAACTGAAACAAAAATAAAGGATGATGATTTTGATTTTTAAACATACTGAAATTAATACTGTTTAGAACGAAATTCTAGTTGACTCCATGTACAAATTTTCTTTTTTATTTGTGTGATTTCATGAACATTTTAAATGAACACATAATCTTTCCTCTTGGCTAGAATTATGGAATTGATGTCTGATGATAGATTGGTTATAATTACTGAGTTGAGATTAAGACTGATTTGAAGTACAATTACTACATTGTCTTGATTTATGAAATAAAACAATTTCAGCATATTGAAATTAAAATTATGTCACTGCTGTATCAATATTCTTGGTTTAAAGGATCATCTCTTTTGTTTTTTCCCATTCCAGTACACTGTATAATGATATACATGTATATAACTGTTAATGTTTGTTGAAATGATTTATATCATTTAGGTCTATCTGCTGTGGTGAAAAGGAATATTGGTTTGATTCTTTAAAAAATTAGTGAATACATGTACGTGTGATTATCATCCCATTTTGTGCTTGGTTATCATTGTATAATGTGTGTTATTATCAAACAATAATATATGTGATTAACATACAATAATATGTGTCATACCTTACTGTGTGAGATAATTATCACATAATGTGTGTGATTACCATACCTTACTGTGTTTGATTATTATCACATAATGTGTGTGATTATCATACCTTACTGTGTTTGATAAATATCACATAATGTGTGTGATTATCATACCTTACTGTGTTTGATAAATATCACATAATGTGTGTGATTATCATACCTTACTGTGTTTGATAAATATCACATAATGTGTGTGATTATCATACCTTACTCTGTGTGATAATTATCACATAATGTGTGTGAGTATCTTGCATGTGTAGATGTTAAAGCATAAAAATTATCATGTTGATACTGTATTTGCGACAAATTAATTCCATATTTACTTGTGCAAGAGCAAAGTTTTCATTGTATGATCTGTTAGCATATGTGGACTGCTGGTAAATTACTTCTGACGTTGTTTTTACTTTCGATAATGCATTTCTTTCGAGCCTTACTTTTTTATGCCCTCGCTATTCACAGAATGGTGAAGGGGTATAAATTGTTACCCTTGTTTGTCCATTCATCCATCTTTCCGTCAGTCTGTCTGTGCAAAATATTGGTTTCCAGTCAATAACTCTTTAAAGGGTTGATGGATTCAATTCATGTTGGGCACATAAGCATAGGATAATAAAGTACAGTTTGATTGCAGTTACAATCCACGCATTTTTGGAGGAGTTGTGGCCCTTTTTCAACTTAATTATAGGTTTCAGATCAATAACGCTTCAAAGGGTGGTTGGATGCAATTCATATTGCTTCTAAATTACTATGTACTGCATATATATATTGTAGCCTTTACAAACAATATATTCATATTCTATTGAAAACCCCATAGCAGGGGCATCTGTGTCCTATGGACGCATCTAGTCTCTTGTCTCTGTTTTTATTTATCTTATCTTAAGTGTTAATACCATTCTCATTAGATGTCCAGAGAGTTACAGATTTGGAGGTTTTAAAACTGAGCTTGGAGACCAGTCTCAAATCTTAAATGTCTGATTGGTTGTTTCTGAAAAATTGACCAATGGTAAGACTGCATTCTGAGACTGGTCTCCAAACTCAATTTTATAACATTGACCTCTGGTTTATAAGAATATGTCATGATTGCAAAAGTTATGACATTAATATCTTTTTAATTAAATACACATTTTTATAAGCAATATGACGTAAGTTCACAGTTTTGTTATTGTTCATTATTTATTATGTTAATGCATTCATTGAGTTAATTAGTTCATTGCATGTATATATTGATATGATTAGTCATCCATAACCACTGGGTTTTTTTAGTGAATTTCGTACAGTTCAGTAGTTCACACATAAACCCGAACCAATATGTTATGCACCAGATAAATAACTTGTATAATTTATTGCTCTTTTCCTAGCACACTGTAGTTAATATGTTTACATGAAAACATTTGTTACATTACAGGACATCACCTAGATACAAGAACAAATTGTTACATGACTTAGATACTTGAACAAATTGTTACATTACGTGACGTCACCTTGATACTTTTAACAAATTGTTACATTACGTGACATCACCTAGATACAACAAATTGTTACATTACGTGGCGTCACATTGATACTTTAACACATTGTTACATTACGTGACATCACCTAGATACAACAAATTGTTACATTACGTGGCGTCACATTGATACTTTAACACATTGTTCCATTATGTGACATCAGTCAAGTTTGTACGTAGAATGTTTCATTATGTACCATCAGTTTTGTACTAGATTCATTTCAGTTTGTGTGGCAAGATGTGTCATGTTGCAGAAATGAGAGGTTTATATCATTATTAAAGCTGTACATGCAAATTTAAGTGTACTTGACTACTGTGATATTTTGTTTATATGCATTACGCATTACTTAGTGTGACATGTTTTTTACTTAAATGGTACTCATATAATGTTTAGTATAATGAAATATTTCAATGAATAGAAATAAATAGTTGCCATTATATGTTTGATGTTGAATTTTTACGGTGTTTGATGATGTAAACAAATCATGCAATTCTTACGTTTCTGCTGTCAGACACGAAGCCGTCTGCACCGAGTCTACGCAGTTGCATACACGTGGTTATCAGGTTATCAAAGTAAAAGAACTCTGAGAATGCAATAATGTTATGCATTTGATTGCACTGCCGGAGATAAATTTCTTACATATGTAAAACTTCAATATTTACGGTCATGATTGCTTGAGAAAATGCTACCAGAATGCGCCACAAATATTCTAGAAATTGGACATTTAGCAGGGGAGCATGGCCCCAAGACCCCCTAGATTGCTTGTGTACACAACCTACAAGATGCCCCTGCCTGTTCAGATACGTCATTTACAGATATAATGATACAATTTGAGGAAATAAGACCACTGGGCAGTTTACTTCAATGTCCATTGAATGCATACATTTAAATATAAAAAAGTACCGAAATTGAAATTCAAATAAAAACAATAGTTAGTATGATAACATAAAGTTTGACGCTACAATACCTAAAACAAACAGAGCTGTTCCACGACAAAACCTGTATTAGTGACCCTACAACCTATATTCAGGGTTAACATTTTCTAACAGAGAGAATAAGTTGCTACAGGGAACGCCACATACATAAGACAATGTCCCTCCACACAGACCTCTGGGAAAACAACAATCCATAAAACATAGGCACTTGAGGAGGCAAAGGGTAAACACGTAATTAGGGAACGGGAACGCAAGGAATGACCTGGCCGACCATAAGGAATAACTAAGGAAAATGAAAGAAGTCAAACAGTGGGGGTTTAATGGATGGAATACATCACAGGACAAGTCAAGACAGCTGGCAACAAAATGCCGAAAGCGGCGAGAAAATAACATGAACACTATATAAAGTGAATGAACCGCATAGGGGAAGGGAAACCCAACATACTTTAAACATTATCCATGTCAAAAGGGAAAGGGGGTCTGTCTTTTAACACATATTCATATAAAAAAAAAAATTAATTTGCAAAATCTCCAAAAAAAATATTCCGACCTACCTAATCTATTTTTGGGGGCAAGAAACCTGAAACAAACATATGCTTTAGGCCTACACACAAATAGAAATAATAACCATCCAACGATTTACAGCTTTGACACTGTCATTAAAAAAAATTCATTCATTTAATACCAAAAAATATAAAAAAACACGTCTACTTTTCTTTTCACTTTTTAATCAATTCCAATATTTTAAAGAACAAATTGCAAAAGTACTACAAAATGACATCATACCAGAAACGCTTCACACAAATGTTCATTTTAAAATTCTTACAAAGGTTAAATGATTCAAATTATAAAAACAAGTTACCCAAGGCCAATAAACGTTTTCACGTTCAGTTTTGTTCATTATGGTCATAAATCAAAATTAAGCAACCAAAAAACACTTCCTAGAACGAGCTTAGTTTGTGACGCTAAAATTCTATTGGGAAATGCAAAACTTCCACATTCATTTGTTGTTGACACCAGACCAGTATGTGGGTGATGGAGGAGGCGTGACCTTTCAACGATAATGCAGTAGATGGCATCTTTAAACATCAAAGGAGTGATAGATCTGACACTGTTTGTTCGCATCGTAGTAAGAATATGGCATCATGCTTACCAACAACGAATATCCGTGGAAGTATGCCTAAATATGGGAAGTTTCAAATGACAAATTAACATGAAGCATATTTTAAAAGATGTTATCAAGTTTATTACAAACGCTTGCCTTCTCCGTCAAACTAACGTACTTTAATCCATATACATTATAGTATGTTCAAGTTTAAACTTACTTGACATTGATCGTGAAACATGTATATATTACAACGTCTTCTAATTACTCTCATTGACTACTTCCTTCAACCTTGGTACTTGCCAGAACTTGGACCCAATGTAGGATTTGTGAAGTTTATGATTCAACCCCCAAGAATGTGGAAGGATTTCCATTTCTAATCTTATATCAAGAGGGGCTCCCAAATTCAAGAGTCTTACTGTTTTTGTCAAAAATTAGCGTATTATAAATACCAGAAAACAAATGCAATGCAAACATCTAGGGACTAGGAATATCGACTTATTTACGCAGTCGTACCAGGAGCTGGGTCCCCTCTGACGTAAATTGCTGGATTCGCGCATACTCGACTTTGCCAAAGCACAACCTTTTAATCAGGGTTCAGACGCTCTATTCCTTGACCAATATGCCCCCTTTTAAACCAAACTAATTAGAACTTCTATCAATCAACATCTGTCACCATGTAGGTGACTGGTAGCATAAAACCGTTTAGAAAAACATAGGCTATTCATGAATGATTGATTAATACAAATTCTTGTTCCAATTCTTTGACATTACTTCACACCCATAAATAGCAGGCTAAGAGACAATTCATCAAACATTCTATTTTTTTGTACGGGGAGTGTTCATTCAATATAACACGCTTTTTATGGTTTCTTTGCAGTTTTCATGCGAAATTATCACGCATCGTGCGGATCTGTTCCACGTGGCTTCACACAAATGCTGAAAGGACTGTGGATGTTGCATCATATTTGGCGAGGCAATTAAAATTGTCAATCGGATCTCATTCATATTTTGAAATATTGAATAACCGTCGATGATAGGTATACTAAACATAAAATCATGTCAGTCCTTGTCTCTTTCTCGAGAAGAAACCGTCTCCCTTGGCCGAGTGGTTAAGGCATCCACCTTGTGAGCGGGAGGTCTAAGGTTCGACTCCGTTCTGCAGAGATTTCAGTGACGCAGAAATCTCGAGTCACTGACTCCCTTTTCTTTCTAGGGACTTCCATTTTCATCTTACTGTTCATCTCTGGGACCCCTAAAATAAACGTTTGTCAAGTATAAATTGCATATCTGGGACTCTACAAATTTACCAAGGACACCTTATTTGTCAAACACGAGAGTAGGACCCCTTGCTGAAAAATCCTTCCCGTTTGGAAGCGTCAGAATGTCGATGAATTGATCATATTGATCACCGAGATTTTCCAACATCACAAAGGAAAACAGTAACACATTCAAATAATTGCACAGTGTCATTAAAAAAAGGAATTCCATCAAAAGTCACACCACGAACAAATTAGAGGTGAAGAAACTTCATCACCATGGAGTACATCTATAAATAGTATTAGGATTTATATGGTTTATATGACATAGATATTAGGCTCCAACGTTTACAATAAATAACCTAAGAACAAAAATGGTTGCAAATTACTTTCTGCAAACATGTATGATATTATATTTTACAGTTATAAACCCTTATACATTTATATTATTAGTGTTCTTCAACATTCGTGGATCTAGGTGAAACGATTGTGACCCAGATGTGATTTACACAAAATTTCAATTTCTGTTTTCTTAGTCTTCCGCATATTCATACCGATTCATACAGTAAATTTCCTCATTTGCCTCTCTAGTTCTTTTGCACATACAGTTACAATTTTGATATATGTTGTGCGATGCTAGAATTGTTCGGTAAATGTTAGAATGACCCGTGGCGAAATTTGAAAAATGCGTCACGGAAATGCGCAGAACAATTCCAGAAGCGATGCCGGTTCATGTATGGTGTAGACCAAATATGTATCCAAGTCAGTAACATTTGCTCTACTCGTTTTGGTTATTGACTGGTCATGATTAATATAGTCTTTTAGTAGACTGGAAAGCGAGCATGTTAGCTTTGAACACACCGTCAAATTTCCGCCAACATCTCGACTGATAAATGTTGAGATATGACTGATAGTTTACGTAAATTTCGCTGAACGTACATAACCAGGAGTGTCTTTGTATTAAATAAAACAAATTAGCACATTTTTATTATTTCAGCAACACGCGTGCCTCGGCTTTTTTTTATTATATGCGCATGCATATACTGTGCATGGGTGCTATGCCTCTGGAAATTGTCACTTATCTGGTCCTAGTAACAACTCGTATGTGTCAAGTTATTATACTTGCTAATACGGTACCATTCAAAGTTCTTGCGTTATCTCCTCTACGATGAAAAGCTAGTTTGATCAACAAGAAGCTGCTACAAGATCAAACAAACGTCACACGAAGATCAAATGTATATTGAATTACCGTAATCGCTTCAGACGATCATTGTAGACAGAAGCCTGTAAAAGGATGCTATAAATGTCCAGTGAAAGTTACACATGATATGCGAGCCAAATCTAAGTTTTCCAAGTTTATTTACATATTCTGCATAAGACCTCATTAGGGCAGCATTAGCAACAATATATTCTACATACATTGAAAACAGATTGTCACGTGACAAAAAGGAAAACAACTATACATAAAACATACATGTACATTCATATACGGGTGACAGCAGTAGCAACAAGAACAACTACAACAATAAACAAGAAATATTCAGACAATAGTTCATAATAAGAACAGTATACATATAAATAGTTCATAGCGTTGTTTAATCACTGTGAACACATATAATGACGAAGGATAAAAAGTCATCAATGTCTTAACAGTCATTGTTAAATTATTTAAAGTGGTGCATTATTTTCTGACAGAAAAATGCAATATTAGTCAAGTCTGTTTCAAATTACTTTCATGATGTTTGATCGAATGTAGTAATAGTGTTGGATATACATGTATTTAGTTTTAAAGAGTGTTTACGGACTTTTCTATCATTTAGGGGTATGTTTTGCTATCTAACCTTTTCAATAGTTAAATCATGTGGTTTCTAATTATGAAAGGCATTATATTATTAGCCATATGATGTATTTACTACGTTCAAAAGAAGATTTTAAAGTTGAGTGAAGTTGGCGCAGCAATCGTACATCGTAATTCAATAACGGCCTATGTTGAATATAGGCGGGCACTGTCACGGTTATTCGACTTATATACTTGAATACATAGGCTACCTAAAATCCAACTCAGAGCTAGCACTGACATCAACATTCGAACGTGTCCGATATCTGGAGGCAAATAACGAGCCAGCTCGTACATCGTTATTGGAGTTTTCTAAATATTTGAATACAGACATAGTAGCGAACCCAGACCTAGCACTGATATCAAATAACTACATATAAATCATGCTGGTTTCGGGGATATTGAAATAATTCGGATCATTAATAACATTTTTGTGGGGGATAGAGGATTTCACGCATACGCTTTTTAGTACTAGCCAAGTATTATTGCCATTAGTTTTGAGGTAATACATCGTATGTGCGCATTTTGATACAAAAATGTTTATTTATCACGTGAATTTAAAGAAAGCGGATTGACGACTATCGCTAAAATATGAGAAACTCGAAAATATGCTACCTGACACATAGTTAGCGGCTAAATGGACTAATGTCGTTATGTTTTGATATCTTTTCCGTGGATTTTTGACATTTTCATGTTATTTTTGGATCATTCTGCCGAAAACCTGGATCCATATTGGTGCGACCCTAATTAATGAACATACGGTCATGAAATTTATGCATACGCATGTCCACATTTTTACTCAAAATCCTACCTATACTTTAAGCTCTGCACGACAAAGTCACGCCGTGATGTTCCCTTTTTTCCACAATAAACCGAACGACAAGTCATATATGCTTTTACACAGTTAAAGATTTACCCCAGTTTTAGATTGCCAATTTGCTATTGATCTAAATATAATGTAACATTCAACACGCGATTTTTATATCTCTTCATAGTATATTTTTCGTTTTGTTTGTCTTCATATTTCTTTTGTCGTGACGATATCGCAGGTAACTAGACATTCTTAAATAATGTTGGTTATAAAAGGGTGTGGCATGTGACACTCTTTATTCAATGAATGTAAATTGTATTGTTGCTAATGCTGCCCTATTCGGAGAAGGTAAATAAACTCAACTCCACTCATTAACTGACTGTATAGTACAGCCTAGTGCGCATTCTGCTTAGCGCTTGGCTTGGTCTGTATAGTACAGCCTAGTGCGCATTCTGCTTAGCGCTTGGCTTGGTCTGTATAGTACAGCCTAGTGCGCATTCTGCTTAGCGCTTGGCTTGGTCTGTATAGTACAGCCTAGTGCGCATTCTGCTTAGCGCTTGGCTTGGTCTGTATAGTACAGCCTAGTGCGCATTCTGCTTAGCGCTTGGCTTGGTCTGTATAGTACAGCCTAGTGCGCATTCTGCTTAGCGCTTGGCTTGGTCTGTATAGTACAGCCTAGTGCGCATTCTGCTTAGCGCTTGGCTTGGTCTGTATAGTACAGCCTAGTGCGCATTCTGCTTAGCGCTTGGCTTGGTCTGTATAGTACAGCCTAGTGCGCATTCTGCTTAGCACTTGGCTTGATCGGTGTTTGTTTCCCTATATCTCTTCCCTCCTAGATAAGAAGGGGTAGCCGTTGACCTTGTCAGGGGTTTTGCGTGTATATGGTCGCACGGTCATGTTACACCCCATGTCTGTTTTCCCGAAGTATCGTAGCTTTAATGAGAAATATTTTATATGATTAAATTATCGTAATTTCAATTAATATTACTTTCAATTCACCACATCCGGTACTACAAATAGGTTAACCGTTATTTTTTAAAATTAAAAAGTGTGACTGCCCTTGATAATTATCTATCCAACATACTTAAAAATCAAGTTGCTTGATTATTATCCGGGGAGATCACTCTAAAAAACTTTAAAATTAAGTCTGTAAGAGTGACTTTCCTTGATATTAATCAGGGGAGATCAGTCTAGAACACTTAAAAATTAAGTCCGGAAGAGTGACGTTCCTTGACAATAATCAGGGGATGTCACTTTAGAAAACCTAATTAATTAAGTCCGTAAGAGTGACTTCCCTTGATAATAATCAGGGGCTATCACTATAAAAATCTTAAAAATAAGTCGGTGAAAGTGACTTCCCTTGATAAAAGCAGCTTCTATTTAAGTTTGGTTTCAGTTACATATGGGAGAGCCGGTCTGATGTTAGCTCAACATTTTGTTCAACCATAAGTCAAACAAAGTGGAATTGACTGTTTTGTACAAAACTTACAAGGAATCAAAGACTGTGTCTGCTATGTGAAAATGGCGACATTGAAGACGAGTTAAACTTCATTTTGACTTGTTCCAGGTATAAAACTGTGAGAAAAATATAAATTCCGGAATATTATATAGAAAGACCAAATATTATCACATTTGTTGAGCTGTTGAACACTACAAATGTACCTCTGTTAATAATGCTTAGATGATACCTGTGTAATGTTGTTATTCTACAAATTATGTTCGTGTCTGTGTTATGTTGTTATTCTAGAATGTACGCTAATGTCGGTGTATTATGATACTAGTTTAAGTTATGCTTGTTTACCTACACTTTATGTTTATGTCTATGTAATGTTGTTCTCCTTCGATTTACATGTAGTACGAGTATGTTTATGTCTATGTAATGTTGTTCTCCTTCGATTTACATGTAGTACGAGTATGTTTATGTCTGTGTAATGTTGTTCTCCTTCGATTTACATGTAGTACGAGTATGTTTATGTCTGTGTAATGTTGTTCTCCTTCGATTTACATGTAGTACGAGTATGTTTATGTCTGTGTAATGTTGTTCTCCTTCGATTTACATGTAGTACGAGTATGTTTATGTCTGTGTAATGTTGTTCTCCTTCGATTTACATGTAGTACGAGTATGTTTATGTCTGTGTAATGTTGTTCTCCTTCGATTTACATGTAGTACGAGTATGTTTATGTCTGTGTAATGTAGTGTTTTTCACCTACAATTTATGTTTTTGTAATGTAATGTTCTTCTTCTTTTTGCTATACCGCTCTTCTACAATTTGTGTTTGTAACATATGTATATGTTAAATTTGAACACTAACTTTCTTTGATTGTTTACCATTTAAATGTTTAAATCCTAAATAAAATGTCTGTTCTGTCCTGTTCTGTTCATGTCATCGGCTAAAATAACATTATTGTTTTGGATTTGTTGACATATTCAGATGTGTTTTGTCAGATTGCCGAGAACTTACCCACGCTAAACATAGATCAATATTTGCATGTCGTTATATATTGAAGTTCCGTGTTTCAAGTTAATACGAGGGTTCCGCGTTTTATACACGACCAGCCGCATAGCAAACATAGCAAAATGGCGGCGCCCTCGGTTTGTTGTCATATTTTCTTATTTGTTATTTCCCGACCTACAAGCCCTTTGGCATTACTGAATTATTAAATAATTGCAATATATTATATAGTTTGGATCAAGTAATCTAATGCATTTATGATTAGACGACAATTAATCATTTGGATTACTTGCCATATATTCGGATATATTTATGACCGAATAAATGACACTGACAGGTCTAGTAATGCCAAGTTTACATGTAAACTTGGAAACATTTGATGTATGATGATGGTGCAGTGTGTGTAAATATTAATTCAACTTCATGTTTATTTCAAATTATCAAATAAACTTCATGATAGATTATTGAAACACAATCATGAATTCAGCAGAATCCATTTTACAGTGGCTACTGTCACATGCCTGTAATCCTACAACCACATTCTAGGATAAAGGCAGTTCATCTTAAAAGATGGCGATAATGATTACGGCAGATCAAAAGGTCAACCTCTCTTGATTCCGAAACAAGATGGCGGTCATCACAAATTTTTTATTGACGGTTTGATCTCGGAAGAAAATCTCCCCAGTCGCAAGAGTTCAAAATCAAACAAATCTAAACACACATTGTAGGACGTTTTCAATCCATGGCTTACATGTCAGTGCCAATTATTAAAAGTAATAGTTATTAAACTATATTAACCAATTATTTGAGTATTGATTGAAGATCATTTTTTATGCCTCTGCCAAAGAATGGTGAAACTGCAGACATATACTGTTATCACTTATTATTACTATTAGGGATGGCAATTTTGGTATTCGAATATTTGTTCAACATTCAGAACGAATATTCAACTTTCAGCCATAAAAAACAGCATCAACTGTTTGTTCATCATTGTCATTCTTCTTGCATTTATACATACTCTATGATTGCTTAAAAGCTTTGTTACCAGCAAGCATGAAAACTATAGAGTTGTTTATTCTAACTTGTAAGTAGAAGAAAAATCTAAATGTCTTTGTTACCCATGTTGGTGTGAAAAAAAATGGTTAACCATCAATAACTCTTGCATGGATGGATGGATTTAATCATATTGGGCAAATTAGCGCAGGATAATAAAATGCAGGTTGTGTTTGATTTCGGTTACAATCCACCAATTTTTTTAGGAGTTATGCCCCTTTTTCAACTTTAAATATTGGTTTCCAATCATTAGTACTACATGTAAATCGAAGGAGAACAACATTACACAGACATACACATACTCGTACTACATGTACTAATTAAGGCTAAATTGATTCAATTCATATTGCTTCAAACTTATATTTGCCAAACAAAATATTTGCATTCTACTGGGAAGCCCATATAGCAGGGACATCTGTGTCCTATGGACGCATCTAGTGAAATAAATAGTTGTTGTTTTCATTGAAATTTTGTGCTTAGCCTTACGGGTAAAATAAAACAAATATTGTTATGATAATTAAGACAACATTTATCAACTAATAATGCTAATTTTATACAAATTCTGGTAATCAATGACAGCATATTCCAGATTGTATCAGGGTTTTCAGCTAGGGGTCATTTATCCTTCGTTTATGACAAATTGGGGGTCCTCAGTAAATTTGTAGGGTTCCAGATATGCAGTTTATACTTGACAAAAGTTTATTTTAGGGGTCCCAGGGATGCACAGTAAGTTGAAAATAGGAGTCCCTAGAACAAAAAGGGAGTCAGGGACTCAAGATTTCTGCATCAGGGAAATCCCTGTAGTATATTTCTGCCTTTTAGACTGTTTTAACTTTAAAAGCATGAAATTAGGATAACATCAATGATAAATAATGTATTCTTAAATATTTCATTTTTGGTATTTATTCTTAAATATTTCATTTTTGGGGATGCCCACATCTTCAAACTTATTTTCTGTGATAGTCTGTGACTGCATGGTTCAACAGTTATTTGCAGTTTAAGTGTTATTTGGCTTATTGTTCCATAAACTCCCTTAATGGACAATCATAGCATGAACAGTGTTAATTGTGGATAATTATGGGACTCCTGTAGTCCTAGAACTACAGTCACGGTATTTCGGTCTTTCCTATATCTTGATGTATAAGGTTATAAATATATTAAATTGTTTGTTATTTAATTCAGAATGGTGACGGTTTTGGTGATGACGATGATTTTGAAGATTTTGGCGGATTTGAGGTTTGTACATTTAATTGCATTGATTTACCATACATAGTTCTGATGGCCATTTTTACTCTTCTAACCGTTCTTTTATTCATATAAATGATGTTTATATAAATACAAGTTTTCTAATGATTGTAGTTAAAGGTTATTGAAAGAAAATATCAGCAAAAAATGGATGGAATGTGTAAACCATGTGAAATGTGCCATTAAAGTATACACTTATTACAATACAAAGTGAAATGACTTTCTACATTATTCTGTGTACATAATCAGTATCACCAATACTTGTTGTTTGTATTTATATGTTGTACATGATTGTATACTGTTTATTACAGGCAGCAGATACGATGAATTTACCACAGCAAGCTTCTCCTCAAGCTGTACCAAATGTGTGGGCGGCCATGGTAGCACCCGGTATGTTATATACTTTATTATTCAAGGGTTCCACTAGGTGCCGAATCTCAAGGGTCATTTTGATCATTTTTTATGACATTTTACCATTTTATAGTCAAAATACCTATATTTAGCACCTGGTATGTTCTTATTCCACTAGGTGCCAAATCTCAAAGGTCATTTTGATCATTTTCGATGGGATTTTACCATTTTATAGCCAAAATACCTATAATTTAGAGAAAAGTTTACCCTTCAGTCAGGGTCCTCATGGTCAAAATGTGGCTATTGTGACAAATTCAAGGGGTCAAAGGGTCAACTCCAGGGTCAAATGGAACTCGGGTACCATTTACAATATTGGCTCATTGATTCTCTTACCAATTTCTTCAACAATTCATTATGTAAAACTTTTTAACATTCTATGTCTGTTCTTTGTTAAGACTGTTGCATCTGTAAATTATTCCTGCAATATCTTCTTATCTAAAGTTATAGAATTTGCAATCATTACATATGTAATGAATAAGTTAACACACGTCTAATAGAGGATGTAAAATCATGTTTATTGGTCTAGTATATCTATTTCTTTATGCTGTATGTTTTAATGTCCTGAATTTGTTTTTTTATTCAATTTCACAGAAATATTTTATCTAGTGTGTACATCACTGTTTGTGTATATTTGTAAGTAACTCTCATACTGTTTATGTTAATTCTTACAGTCTTAAGTAATAAGTTATTTCTTTGACCATGGTAGCAGTACAAGGTGTTAGCAGTGTACGGCCGGATTTGTTGTGTGGTCAGAATCGATTCCCTCAACATCTGGACAATCCATTAACGCTAGATGTTGCTGGTAATGCACAAGCAAGTGTACAACGTGATGATAACATACCAACCGAAGGTGCTATTGGTGATGCTGGACATCCTGGTGAAATGGACTTTGCTAATTTTCCTGATACAGAAGATGTAAGCTGATTTCTACTGTCTGATTGTAAACTGTGGTTGTTTCTATTGTTGCTTTACAATATTTAAATACATTAGGGCTCTAGAATTTTTTTCAAAGACACTTGTCTGGGACTAATGGTGATGTAAAATTTGTCTTGTTCGACATACGAAGCTAGTTATCCAAGAATATCGGTCAATTTAGTAACAAATAAAAATACACAATCTAAAATTAATATTCGCATGTATGTGTTTGTGGGGTTTGAATTACAACTGAACAATGTCTGATTTTGGTTAGCTGTAATAACAGACTTGTCCGGGACTAACTTCAACTCAACTGTTAGCAGCCCTAATCAGCATAAGACTAGTCCGGGACGTCAGGCTAGTGGATTTCTAGAGCCCTGACAGCCATATTTATTTTAGCTCGATTACGATGAAAATATTATGCTAATTTGTATCACTCGCAAATCTACTTCCTGGTAACTCAGTGCTCCTGTCTTATGAGGAAGTGTGATCTTGACCTTTGTGGGGTTCAAGGTCAAATGGCCACATTTGTGTCCACTTCTCTACTGATCCCCTGTCTTTAACTTGTGCATGGTCTGATAAAGTTTTTCAAAAGTTCAATAGTAATACAAACATTTTGTGATGATATTTTGTTTTATACATTTTGTATTTCTAGACCTTTTACTTATGCCCGTTGTGTTGTATTGTTACTTTCAGATTGACCTTGACAATATCAACTTAGCCAATGATATTTTGGATGGAAGTTTCAGATCATCAACCAACCAATCAGGAGCCAATGCTCAGTCACATGGTGTTGATCAACTTCCTGATATAAGTGGCGGCCTTGACCTTGCAGTTGGTATATCCAATAACATTCCTGGAGTAAATGCAAATGTTGAAGCTGTGCCTAATAATACTCCTCCTGTTGTGTCTGCTCAGAATGTACCCACTGAAAATAATTTCAACATTGCATTAGATTTGAACTTTGAAAGAAATAATCATGTGACCAATCAGCAACAAGCTGAAAGAAATGTGTCCAATGGGATTGTGAATAATGAAGTGACCAATGAGCAGAGAGATCAAAGGTTAGAGGAGAATTCTTTGCTACAACAAGCCAATGAAGAGAAGGAAAGAGTTCAAAAGGTAACTTTTATTTGAGAGAATTCTTTAAGTCTTTTATTTATTCTCTTATACATTTTGTATTTAGTTTTCATTCTGAGGTTATTTATCCTAGATCTAATATATTGTAGGTTATATCCATTTTTAAAAAAAAATTGAAGACTGGTTTTGACTCTTAATAATGTTAACATGATTAAGTTGAATCCAGACTGTATTTATATATTAACATATTGAGGGTTCAGCACAAGGCTATACTAACTCCTATGTATTTATATAGGAGTTAGTATAGTCTTGCACTGAACCCACGATTATTATATCCAGTCAATTTTGTTTCACATTTTGCATATAATATACATGCCTATTTCCGTTGGTCGATAGATGTATTGTGGTATTCATCTATTGTATTATATATAGTGGTGAATATTTTGCCTCCCATTTAAGAACGTGATACTATTTATAGGAAATGGAGAAACAACTTGAAGACAACGGTAGACTGAATGAAGATCTTGCAAGAACTCAGCAACTTGCAGAGTCAGTTCAACAACGATATAATGAGTTACAGGTAACCATTCTTTGTGAAATTGGTGCTGTGTATTGTAATATTATACAGTAAAACCTCAATAATACAACCACCATTGGGACCCTTGATACTGGTCTTCTTATTGAGGTGGTTTTTAATATTGAGGTTGAATAAAGACCAAAAAAGGTGAAAATGATCTTGAAAATTGTGTTTTTAATTTTGAGGTGGTCTTTTTATTTAGATGGTCTTTAAGTGAGGTTTTTCTGTATGGGTTATAGAACTGATCCATCTTGTTGTTAAAGATGTATTGGTATTCAGAATCAGTTACTGAATTATGAAAAAGCTACCTGAAGTACAGTAAACCTCACATCGAAATTAAGACCACCTCATTGATAGGACCATATTTAATGGACCACAAAACAAATCTTATCTTCTACTGGATAAAGGTATAAAATGTGATGATTATTACAGTAAAACCTCGATAATAAGACCACCCTTTGGACACTAGAAAACTGGTCTTCTTATTGAGGTGGTCTTGATATTGAGGTGTAATAAAGAGCTTAACAGTAAAAATGGAATTGAAAGTTGTGTTCTTAATTTTGAGGTGGTCTTTAAGTGAGGTTTTACTGTATTCAAGCATTGATCAAATTGGAAGGTAAAACTAAAATATCTATGAATTATTTTGATATGTGGAAACGAGATGTTTTTTGTACAGGAACAGTGAAACATCAATGATACCACCATTGGTTCTGAAGAAAGTTGGTATTGGTTGTGAGGTGGTTATCGAGTAAAAATATAGAAGAGAAAAAACTGGTCCATGACAAGACAGTGTTATTATTGAGATGGTCCTAATATTGAGGTGGTCTCAAAGTCAGGATTCATGCTGCTTTAACAGAGTTTTTTTTAAAAACTTATTTATTTTACAACGATTGTGAAACAAGTTCTTACAACTTATGTTAATCACTCTCGATGACTGCTTCCTGGCTGCCAACCAGTACTCATGCCAAATTAAGGGATTGTGAAGTTAGTGATCAAACTCTGCTCATCGTGGGGCTTGATCTCACGACCTTCCGATTAGGAGCCAGGTGCTCTACCCCGCGACCACTGCGCCTCCTTCAACCACTGCGTCTCCTTCGACTAGATTTGCTTCTAGAACTAGTTTGTTTTCAATTCTGAATGCTAATATATCTCTAAATATTTAATTCTTTATACTACTGACTTTATTGTTATTTAATTAAGGAAACACACAGGAAGCAACTAGACGATCTCAGACAAGCTGGACACGAAACATTAACTGTCGTTGTGGAAGAATATAAAGGCTTGTTGATGACATCACTACAACAACAACAGGAAATGAATGAACGAAGTTTATGTGAAAGATTAAAAATACAATCGGAAACATTCACAGATCAATTAAAATCACAGGTAAGTAATTGACTTGTCATTTTGTTAGTATAAAAATGCATGATATATTGTTTTGTAAGTTTTGTATTTTAAAATAAGTAATTAAAAAATGTGGACTGATACTGTATACAGGCTTAACCATGTGTTAGATAACTTGTCTCTTGTTTTGTTTGGACCTTATAACCATGTATCTAATCCTTGACATTTTATAGCAAGAAGAATGTAAATCCTTACTGGAAGAAGAGAGAAAATCATGTGAAGCAAAGTTTCAGCAATCATTGGAGGAAATCAAGGCCAAACAAAATGTGAGGAATCGCTTAATGTGCGAAGTTTATTTAGTTTGGTTATTTAACATATAGTAATATCTCCTTTATCAACAACTTTCTATCCGAATACTTGGTATCATCCAAAATAAATATCAGGTTCCGATGTATCTTCTTAGGTATCTCTAATTGAAATCGGCTATTCGAAACCATGTATTATTCCAAATACAATTTCAGACCCTATGAATTTGAATGAACGAGATACAACTGTAATTTTAAATTATGCTTGGATCTTAGACCTTTACTCAGAACTCTTATGTGGGAGGAAACATGATATAACAGAGTTGAATGCTAGAATGGGTTTGTATACATATTACTGACACTGTGGGCAAGCAAATTGTGGTCTTCACATGCCTTGAATTTAGCTGGAGTTTTTCTTAGTAACCTAGGAAGCAGTCCCAAAAAGTATTGAAAGCAACATTACATATTTTATGTAATATATGTATGTAAAAATCGTTGTTTTACATATTTAATAAGGAATTACGTTCTTGCTGACAGAAATACACTGCCGTCCAAAAGTTTCTTCACACTTGAATTTTTTGAATTTCGTTACTTTTCTTACAGAATGTCAAATAAAGCATGTATGACCATGAAGTAAAATTATTCATCCCACTTCTGTGATGGATAGTTAAGAATTAACAATTTGCACATCTGGGCAGCAGCATCACTCAGCCTGCATTCGAAACCAATATGTGTGTAACTGATTGATCTGACACAGAAATTAAGATAATTTGTTTCAGTACAAATTGATAAATACTTCTACAGAAAATTATTGCTGTGTTAAAAAGCAGTATCGATTTATTGCATGTGAAACAAATATGAAAATACATTAATTGCAATGGGAAATTGTCAAAGTGTGCAGGAATTTTTGGAGGGAATTTTTTGTTTTATTTCACTGATATTGACATTATGTGCAATAAATAGGACATTTAACTCCCAACTTCTTTGAAGACATTTCCCTGTCACTGAATAACTGTAGACATAAACTGTTAAATGAGACAATTTCTGACATGAAAACATGTTTGAAACACTTTTTATGTAATGAAATATAATGCCATTTCCTGTTTGTAATCAACAAGATTAATTAGAACATCAACTGTCAAAACCCTCGTTTTGTTGTCTATAATAGACTACTTTCATTTTAAAAATGTCAAAATCAGACTCGCTGAACATCTTTTTGTGACACGAAATACAATTTGGGTGGTTGAAAACTACCATGTCTCTGAGAAGAGAAAGAAAGAATGTAATGCCCCTTTAATATAAGTTGTAAAACCTCATGTCATAATCCGGGAATAAGGAATAAGTCTGAATGAAGAAATTGTGTTTTGTGAACTATTAGAACATTTCCTATATTCCTCATAAATGCAGTCTACCACATGAAAGCATATTATCATGATATACCGTATGTTTAATTGTGTTCAATATCATTTTTAGGAAGAATTCAATGTTTTACTGAGTGAAGAGAGACAAAAGTATAAAGAATATGCACAGAAAGAGATTGAGGTTTGTATTATTACTCTAGTTTTACGCAGGTAGTGCACTATCACTCGGATAATCAAATTTGGTCATCTAGGTTTTTTTTGTTGTGTAAACAGATATTTTATATTTATTCAAATTTCCTCAGAATGGGTATTTATAACATACTAATGTATATGGTAAAGAGTGGTTATAGCATCAATGTATTATTATTTTCGATAATTCACTAGTGAAATAACAACTCGTGTGTGACATAGATGCATTCAAATGATGTGGAGGTTGTTTAATATTTTTTTGTACCAAGTACATTGGATGACATTTTATTCATTATTGTATTGTAAATTTGAATATCATCTGTGATATAACCATCTGAAATTGTAACTTGTGGCTGAAAATAAAATGTGTAGGAACTACTTTTTGTTGCATCAGCTTTTGTTTAGCAAAGACCTAATCACACACGTCATACTTTGCTTGCATACATGAGGTCAAGGTAATGTTTTGACGAATCAGCTGTTTTTACTATTATGTCTTAAATTGAATCTTACATTACTACTAATTTTTATTGAATTTATTCAACTTGGCAAAGCCTTGTTTTTTATCACTTTCAAAACGCTTGTTTAATTAATTAAATACAAATGACCACTCGTGTAAGATCCTCTATGTTCTGAATTTTTGAAGGAAATCGATCTTTGTTGTACTTCAGAAAGAGAAGGAAATATTAGCCAAAGAAATTCAACAGGTTATAACATCAGAACAAGAGAAGGCAAAACAAGCCGTTGAAAGTGAACAGGTAAGATTTGCTACTGTAGATTCAGATGTCCAGAGTTGGGTGCAAGACTATTTCCCTGAGGTTTTATAGGAAGATGGTAACATTAAGTGTTTGTGAAACTCGCAGATTGTAAACCAATCATTAGTAAATTTGGGTTATCTGAAAACTTTATTGGAAAAAATCTCATGGTTGGAAAGCGTTAAATATTAACATTTACATATTTAGCATGTACTGACTTATTTTCATGACCAAGCAAATTCAAAAGTACTTGATGGATTATACAGATAAACTAATAATCTTTCTAACAAGTTAATATCATATATAAAACATAGCAATGAAATTAATGAAATATTAAATACCTTTTAAGAATTAATTGTTCACTAAATATTAAGAAGAACTATAGAAAACTCCTCATAGATATACTTACAAACATCTAGATGTTATTGTAACAATTATGTACTGTCGGACATCAGGTCCGAAATTTTATTTCGAATTATACATGGTTTTGAATAGCCCTTTCGATTCGACTTGAAGAAGATACAACGGGACCTGATATTTACTTTGGACGATACTGCGTATTCAGACAAAAAGGTTGGCGAATAAGGGAGGTCCTACTGTAAATAAATCGGATAATCTGGCCCATTTGGAAATTGTATTGAATTGTTAATTTCTTCAGCTTTATTTACTTTTTGAGAATCTGAAAAATACAAAATAATCAGACAAATGATACCATAAACTGTTGTACATATTTCTATTTAATAAACAGGTGATTTATCAAGAGAAACTAGACCAAGCTATAGCGAAGCATCAGAGTGAGACAGAAGCAGCATTGAAGGAACAGACAGATAAATTCCAGGTATACATGGTGAAACTATGCTCAATTACTGATTGAATAGTATTTATGACTTTGATTGTAAGCAGTAGGAATCATTTGGACATTGTGGCTGCAATGGCAGTGGGTCTGGAAAAAATCAAAATGTGTGTTAGAAATGATGCTTTAGTGTACTTTTGGTCAAATATTTTGCCATAAAGTATACCATAGAGCCTTATTTTCCATGCATCTACAGTAAAACCTCAATAATGTGACCACCCTTGGGACCCTTGAAAACTGGTGTGGTTATTGAGGTGGTCTTAATATTGAGGTTCAATAAAGAGCAAAACAGTGAAAATGGACTTGAAAAGTGTGTTCTTAATTTTGAGGTGGTCATATTATTGAGGTGGTCTTTAAGTGAGGTTTACTGTATTAAAATTGTCTTGAAAATCAATTATCTTGAATAATTTTATGTGTCTCTCCAACTTGATGATTATGTTGGGTACGCTGGTACAATTTAGAGCAAAATATCAGGTATACCCTCTTTGGTAATTCAGAAATGACTTGATAATGAAATGTCTGATTTTCGAAGTAATGAAGCCACATATCCCCATAGTCTCATTACAGCAACTAACCACCGCCCTTTTGGAGATATACATACATTCTTGTCACCATTATGTGTATTTATTGTCTTACACTTTATAATGAATCCTCAACCATTTTAGGACGAGTTACGTAATGCTGTGAAGGAGGAACGAGTGATCGGGAGAGAATCTGTACAACAGACAGTACAAACTGTTAGAGATGATATGAATAGATATCTACAGGAACAAAGGGAGGTAAGTAAATATATGCACATGATTCTTGTAAAATATAAAGAAACTGGTTTGTCAGTTTTATTTTTAGAATGGTGTGTTCCATTTCTTAATACAGGGGTGTTTGTTTTTTGTGTAATTTCTACAATTGAACCAGAACCCAACTTGAAGACTGCCTCAAAATTTCGACCTTCTCATTATAATTTCATGGTCCATGTTTTTTTTTCCATATTTTAACTTGATAAATAAATCCTGACAAATAAGACCGACTTTCTCCTGAACCCGTGGTGGTATTGTTATTGAAGCTTCACTGTATTGTATTTCAGGCTGATAGAACAGTTCAAAGACGACATCTAACCAGTCTGGATTTGTTCCTAGGAAGTGCGAGAAATCAACTCTCAATATTGTTAGATAACTCAAATACAGAAGACACCAAACCAAGTGATGTTGACAGTAATACTCCGCGTGGTAGCAAAGATACGTAGCAGTGTCTACACAGTGAATGTTTCTTCTGTCTGTTTGTATATTCTGTATTACCAAATAGTTGTGATTTTATGCTTCAATTAAACCGACAAGTCTGAGGATTAAAGTTGAGTTTGGTCCAGTCTTAAAACTGTAGTGTCTGATTGGTTGTTTCTGAGAGCTTTCTTAATATTGACCAATAGCCAGGCTGCATTGGAAACTTCTAGACTCAGTTTTGTAGTTTTGGGACACATTATGTATCAATCAGAAATTAAGATGTATAGCTTAGGAGAAAGTTGACAATAATATTACTTTCATCTACACTATTTATCATGCAGAATAAATGAAATGCCATAATCATGGAGCATTCTAATCAATATTTGTCACATAGTATAGTCAAACCTCTTTCATTCGAATTCATCAGATCCGAAATTTTATTTCGAATAATAATTGGTTTCAAATAGCCCATTTTAATTTGACATGGTTAAGAACATACATCGGGACCTATTATTTATTACGGATGATTCTGGGTATTCAGATGGAAGGTTGTCGAATAAACGAGGTCCGACTGTAATATACCTGGTTAGATACCTTGATGGACCAAAATGTATACCAGTATTTAATGAATATTGTAATATCTTGCATTCTTTTTTGTGAAATTCCTGATTACTGACTATGTCATTGTACAAAAGTACAGAGGTAGACATAGTAGTTGAGGGATTGAACGCCTGACTCATGGTCTGAAGTTTGCAAGTTCAAAATCAACTTTAGAGGAGATCAAACTGAGAACTAGACAGTGCCTGAATGAAGGATAAATACTGGTTAGTTACCCAGGAAGCATTCAGTGAGAATGGCTCATTTTAGTTGTGAGACCTTGTTGATGTAAAATAAACAAATTTAAATGGAAAAAATCGAGGTGTGATGTGTCCTTTTGTCTGAATATAAAGCTAAGGAATTGTCCGTATTACAATAATGAAAAAAAAGTAATTATGTTAAAACTCTAGTTGTCTTGGAGATTTCTGTTTTTCACTCACTAAAACGTCTGTGCCTTAAGTGAATAAATATGCATATATGGTATATCATATACATGTACATGTAAGGGTTTTCATTGCTTTGGTGGATGGGTTATTTTGCTGTCAATGAACATATTTTGTATCATGTTTGTGTGACTCTCATGTATTCAGACTATAAAACCATTCCTATGTACATCACCAATTATCAACTGTGATCATTTAGAAATTTTCATGAAATGTTCAATTATGGAAATTATTCTTATCATGTAAACTGTTTGCTTGTGTTTCGTGGTAGTAACGAAATAATGTTACCAAAGATAAACTTACTTAAGTTTAATTTTGTGTTCAGTTTCTTCTTTCAAATATTTTAGTTAATTCACGCTGACAATATAATTTCTTTTCTGTATTTTTCATATTATGCCATAAGGTTTCATTGTACATTTTTCGTTGTCAAAATACCAAAATACCACGAAAATAGCAGCGAACACTATACTATAAATTAATACCAGTACTTTAATAATAAATATAGGCCATCCTTAAACCTTTGTTCATTTCTGGTGCCCCTTTCCACAAATTTAGGGATGGACTGATTGGTTATTTATGCATGTTTATATTTCTAGTTTCATTTAAACTTGAAAATAATTTCTTCACAAATGAGTGAAATAAAAATTCAATTGGTGCCTGTTTGGATGAGTTTTTTTGGTTTATTGCAAACAAACACATTTTTAGGATGGCCTTATCTGAGACACAATAAAGGCATCATGATTGGAAGAAATGTTTGTCATTGTATGAGTGTTACATTAATCTGCTTGTATTGTTGTGCAATATGATATGTGTACAGAATGAAGAACTGTATATAAATATTTTATCAGGATTTCTGGTGTTCTGTTTTTTGTTGCCGTTTTGTTTTCGTTACATGTATCCATGTGGAATCTATGTACTGATGTAAACCACCGGTAAAGCATCATGTAAAGTATGTATGTAAACCACCGGTAAAGCATCATGTAAAGTATGTATGTAAACCACCGGTAAAGCATCATGTAAAGTATGTATGTAAACCACCGGTAAAGCATCATGTAAAGTATGTATGTAAACCACCGGTAAAGCATCATGTAAAGTATGTATGTAAACCACCGGTAAAGCATCATGTAAAGTATGTATGTAAACCACCGGTAAAGCATCATGTAAAGTATGTATGTAAACCACCGGTAAAGCATCATGTAAAGTATGTATGTAAACCACCGGTAAAGCATCATGTAAAGTATGTATGTAAACCACCAGTAAAGCATCATGTAAAGTATGTATGTAAACCATGGGTAAAGCATCATGTAAAGTATGTATGTAAACCACTGGTAAAGCATCATGTAAAGTATGTATGTAAACCACCGGTAAAGCATCATGTAAAGTATGTATGTAAACCACCGGTAAAGCATCATGTAAAGTATGTATGTAAACCACCGGTAAAGCATCATGTAAAGTATGTATGTAAACCACCAGTAAAGCATCATGTAAAGTATGTATGTAAACCACCGGTAAAGCATCATGTAAAGTATGTATGTAAACCACCGGTAAAGCATCATGTAAAGTATGTATGTAAACCACCGGTAAAGCATCATGTAAAGTATGTATGTAAACCACCGGTAAAGCATCATGTAAAGTATGTATGTAAACCACCGGTAAAGCATCATGTAAAGTATGTATGTAAACCACCGGTAAAGCATCATGTAAAGTATGTATGTAAACCACCGGTAAAGCATCATGTAAAGTATGTATGTAAACCACCGGTAAAGCATTATGTAAAGTATGTATGTAAACCACCGGTAAAGCATCATGTAAAGTATGTATGTAAACCACCGGTAAAGCATCATGTAAAGTATGTATGTAAACCACCGGTAAAGCATCATGTAAAGTATGTATGTAAACCACCGGTAAAGCATCATTTAAAGTATATATGTAAACCACCAGAAAGCATGAAGTAAAATTCCATGATTTCTGTTATCTCCATAATCATATTTGTCATAACACAGTAGGGTTCACTGTGATTTTATGGACATGTTTAATATCACGGTCTATCTGGTTATACCGAGGCATACAAATAAATGCAACTCACAGGTAAACTTCACAATTTATTCAATATAAAATTGTTGAATAATGTACAATTTTTCAAAACAAATTCAAGTAAATTAAAAATGTTTAACAATAAAATGAATATTATCACATACAGTTTGAACAAATAAATACATGCATATGTATAGTCTGTTTTATTTACCTGAGAATGATAGTAAACCAACAGTGGAGTGGTCAGCCAATGAAAAGATGTTTTGGAAAATATTGACCAATAGACGTAGAGTACACAATATTGGTATTCTGATAATAATTCTGAATCAACAGTATAGTCTATTTTTATTTACTTGAGGACAGCTGAAAACAAACTGTGATGGTGGTCAACCAACGAAGACATGTTATAGAAAATATTGACCAATATGCAGAGAGGACACAACTCTACTAAGTTTGAATATTGGGTACATGTTACAAGGACAGGTATAATTGTGACTCGGTAACAGATAATAGTGACACTACTGCTTGTCATGTGTTTTTTCTATTATTGCATAATGTCCACAACCTGTTGAAACAACATCTGTATAAAAATAACAAAACAATGTAACAGATTACAGAACCTGTCAGAGAACATTTAATGCAATGTCACTGATGCATCATATTGCCATTCATCGTTATCTAACACTAAACAGTCATGATATACCGGGTTCATCATCACATTTGTTCATTGTAAAATGTACCAGATGGTCGAAAGCTTAACCCGAAACTACTATTTCACATAGATTCTAAAAAGCTACAATATACATATACTGTTGCTTTTGATTGCATTAAGTTGTAACATTTACGCATCAAATGAATTGAACTTCCGAAAAAATCAATAGAAATAGCAGACGCTCGATTGTCACATGTATGCCTTTATAGCAGATAATTCCAAACACAAAACTCTGTTTCAGTTTTGGCTGCTGTCCGTGAATTAAAAAAGGCTTATCTTTTGTTTTTTCGAAAAATCATGACAATCTAGATTTGGAAAAAACTGTTAGGAATTTTACCAATTAAGGGCTATTAAACAGCAGCCGTAAATCACTACATTAATATTATTATGCACCAATAATTGTTGCTCTCATAAAGAAACATATTGCACGATGATTAAAAAAACAAGTTCATATTATTGTTCGAGTTTGCATTGGATTCTTTTTACAAATGAATGAATAGATGAACGTAACTTTGAACTACGTTTTATAACACGTTTTGTTGGCAATTCAATGTAATCTTTGTGAATTGGTCTCTTTAATTTCTCACCGTATAAACTTGGAAAGAAACTTATGACGTCATTGAATACATCACAACTGTCGTCTATGTCAGTCGCAGAGACATCGCGATATTTACAGTTCCAGTCAATGCACGCCACCGATTCTGCGACTTCCGGTAAAATTTGACGATCTGAAGCATCAGTTTTATTTCCAACGATTATGATATGAATGTCTTCCCCTCTAAGTTGTTGTATTTGTTGCCTTAATGCTGCCACTCTGTCAAATGTTGACCAGTCTTCAACAGAAAACACCAACATAAAGACATCGCCAGCCATTATAGCAATTTTCGTCATATCCGGAAAATTATGTGAACCGGAAGTATCGATAATTTCTAAATCGAATCTTTCTCCTTTGTAAAAAAATGTATCTTCGATCGTTTCCTTGTATTTATCAGGGAAATGGTTGTATAGCGCCTGTTGAATAAGTGATGTCTTCCCAACCGCCGCTGCTCCCATGACAACAACGCGCACGTGCTGATGAACGTGTGAATACTTGGCTGTATCATGATGATGAAAACAATCGTGATATCCAAATCTGTAAAAATGTGAAAAATACTTTAAATAATCGACAATATTTTTAGTTAATTAATTATATCTATGAAATTAAAATCCACTTGGCGGTTTTTTGTTGTTGTTGTTTTTGTAAAACAAACCCAATAATATCAGCGACTGTAGGCCTAATATAAGAAGCAGATTGAAAGTATGTACTGTAAGTATAGGCCTACATGTATGGTAATATAATTATTGGTAACTGTGGCTGGATAAATAGAACTCTCATTTAATAATGAATTATTACATTATTCTGAAAAGTACAATCATGAAAAACTTTTTTTCTTTCGTGTTTATATTCTTAAATGAAAATTGTTAATACTAAAATCACATTAGAGTAACAAAATAATGATAAACTGAATACTTACAAATGCATTCTTGTATCACTCAAACAGTATTCCAAATTGTATAGTACACACTTTGTTCACTTCACCTTCTATAGAACTAACTTTGATATAATGTGTAAGAACGTTATCCACCCGGTTTATATAGTAAGTAAATTTCGAGGTCGTAAGCCTAGTTTTTATGTAAATAAATATATTTACGCGGTTTCCGACGGTCGTTCAACCAGATTTTATGCTAAAACTGTAAGCCGGAACGATCATAAAAATAATTAACCATAATATTTGGGTGTTCGTTTATTTGGTTAAATCTGTAAGTAACCGATCGGACATATAGGTTTATGTTTCGTTTATGCTAAACAATGATACTTGTAACTCTCCTTCTTTCAATGAATGCGTTAATTGGTTTTCATACCGAAATGTTAATGGATGTCGGAAAGATAAGAACCGGTCGTTAACCCTATACTTGTAAATGCAATGCTTATCTCCATGGTCAGTTTCCTTTGCTTTCTTTGTGTCATGTACATGTGGAAAGGGCATATTATCTTAGTATATATTACCGCGAAACCTCAACAATAAGACCATCCTTGGAAGAATAATTTACATCTGTTCCATGAAGATGTAGTCTTACATATTAATAAGGTGGTCTTAATTTTGAGGTGGTCTTCAAGTGAGATTCTGCTGTATCCTCTAACATCACTAAACTGCGAGATATTGCGGCCAACTATGGGACAACCGCCAACGGCGCTTGCTCACTGATTCTCAAGAAAATTGTGCCAAATATTGCTAAATATATCGTCATGCTTAATTGATCAATATATTACATGTCGATAAGGCGGGGAAATGTTTTCGGCTTCAGGTACAATATACATTGGCAGATTTTCGGGGGGAATGCGAACGCCGGTTCCGACACCCCGCCCCCCCCCCCACTCAATGAGTCAATCCACATATGGTCAGATTAAAGTGACTTTGTGTGATATGATGCCACATGTCTACGACGCGGTTCCATGAGGTGGCACTATATCAGCTACAAGAGGACATCGCCACTCAGCACACGGCTTGCTGCGGAACAGTAATACACGTAATTGCATTAATTAACATATTGATCAATACATATTTTGCATGATCCTATGGTTATTCTGCGCACGAAATTCAATAAAGACTACAAAATGTAATTAATTCTTATTGATTGTATTTTGTATATGGTTTTCTACGCGTAGGAATATTGTATTGGTGAACGACCTTCGGTTTAACAATATTGTATTATTGCCATATAATAACAAATACGGTGAGTGACATACTAAGTTACATTGTGTAAATACTGAGGTTGGTGTCAATACGCCCGTAAAAAGTTCATTGCCATGACGGATATCAACTGAACTATTAGACAAGGTTGCATTTATAAACTTTTATACATCGTAGATATTGTTCGTTTTTATTTGACTACAAATCATCGGTATATCGATAAATACGTTTTATATCACCAGGATTAACCCTGCTAAAGTGTTTGTTTCAGTGTTATATTTATTGTGCTTTACAACAATAGTTATATTACCAGATTAGCTGGGCTATTTTAATTTTATAGCATACATACTGCAATAATGATAAGCATTTTTGTGATATGATTATTATGTCATCTCCGTAATAACTCCACTAAGGAGTGGCATTGCATCTTTAAATTGCTAATTTATTCTGTGATTATTGTAATTAATAAATGTACAATGATAAGATGTAAATAAAGATCAGTTTATAAATATGATAACTACGTGTACTATACTGGTCAAAGGAGCGAATCCGCCATTTTGTATTGTGAGAGTCTTCACTAAATGATGGCAGTGATCTGAAACTATGAACGTAAATTCATACATTTATTTTGTTGATAAATGTACTTCAATTCATTTGTATCATACATGTTATAACCTACTGAAAGGCCAACACCAGATGATACTATATACTCAGTACATTTAAAAACGCACATTTTTGTACCTGCGTAATATCTTTTAAATATCATTTCAGTGTGTTTTAAAACTCATTTTAATATGAAAATACCCGTTGATTGATAGATAAGTTAGCGTTCATCACTGCGTAAAATGAAACAATGTCATGTTAAGTTCTTATCTTGCATCCCTAGGTACGTTCATGAACTTTTAGAAATCTCACATTTTGCGTTTTTAAATGTACTTAGGATATGTCGCGTAGAGCTATAGAAACCATGTGAAACAGTATGGGCGGGTAAGCACTTTTGACCAGTTTATAATTGGGTAGTGACTGCATGGTGATAAGGTGAACGATATTGATAAACGCCATATACCATGTATTATTCAATCACAAAGTTGAGGTAATCATTGCAACAGTCATCACCAGCGAATTCGCTAGCCAAATAAACGCTTAGATATGAAGCGATAATTAGGATCTGATTTCAATGAGATTGAGTCATGGCGACATGTCATCAGTTGCTTACAATGGTCAATGTTTGGAAGACTATTAATAGCATCTTATATTTTTGTAAGGAGGTAACCTAGCTACCCATGTAAACCATGACCACAGAGTTTTACAATTTAAACCAACAGACTGAAAACTCGGATTGTACTTTTATACGAGTTTATGTATTTTATCAATATTTTTGTTTTTGTTGCTGCTTCTGATGATGATGATGCTGAATAATGTTAATTTGAATTATGGACAATTTCTCCCCCCCCCCCCCCCCCCCCCCCTATTTCAGCCGGTGACCCGTACCAGACATTACTGAACCAGATTATTTGTTTGCGTTAAATTTGTAATTCTTACTTGTCGAAGGACAATGACTCCTGTATATAGAAACCTAAGTTTGAAACGTTATCTAATTGACATGTTACAAAGCTCACCTCTGAGCGTTGTCAGATTCGCTTATATAGTTAAATGAGGGTTTTAACAAAACAAATGATGTTCTAATGTGATTTTCGATAAACAAATACTGTAATTTATTCATTCCAATCTGATACTTGATAATTTGTTTCCAGTAATTTATGGTTACGGCTTTGTGTTTTCTTGTTTTAACTTGAGTCTCGGTCAATAAACTCCTTGTTGTATTGTATTCAAATCGTCTTAAATAGCAAATGGACACAATAGATCACCCCATGTAGGTTGGCATCATGTACGTTACCACAACATTTTTAATATCACTATAGACTGAACTGTTTTGTGAACAAATAATGAATAAATATTTTAATGGTGTAACTGCTGGTGTTATTGTTGTTTTTGCAGGGAATGACACAACCACGGACCAGGACGCACATACACGGACCAAGACGCACAATCACGGACCAGGACGCCAAACACGGACCAGGACGCACATACACTGACCAGGACGCACATACACGGACCAGGACGCACAACCACGGACCAGAACGCACAACCACGGACCAGGACGCACATACACGGACCAGGACGCACAACCACGGACCTGGACGCACATACACGGACCAGGACGCACAACCACGGACCAGGACGCACAACCACGGACCAGGACGCACATACACGGACCAGGACGCACAACCACGGACCAGGACGCACAACCACGGACCAGGACGCACAACCACGGACCAGGACGCACATACACGGACCAGGACGCACAACCACGGACCAGAACGCACAACCACGGACCAGGACGCACATACACTGACCAGGACGCACATACACGGACCAGAACGCACAACCACGGACCAGGACGCACAACCACGGACCAGGACGCACATACACGGACCAGGACGCACAACCACGGACCAGGACGCACAACCACGGACCAGGACGCACAAACACGGACCAGGACGCTCATACACGGACCAGGACGCACATGCACGGACCAGGACGTACATACACTGACCAGGACGCTCATACACGGACCAGGACGCACATGCACGGACCAGGACGTACATACACTGACCAGGACGCACATACACTGACCAGGACCAGGACGCACATACACGGACCAGGACGCACATACACTGACCAGGACGCACATACACGGACCAGGACGCACATACACTGACCAGGACGCACATACAATGACCAGGACGCACATACACGGACCAGGACGCACATACACGGACCAGGACGCACATACACTGACCAGGACGCACATACACTGACCAGGACGCACATACGCGGATCAGGACTCACATACCCGGACCAGAACGCACATACACGGACCAGGACGCACATACACGGACCAGGACGCTCATACACGGACCAGGACGCACATACACGGACCAGGACTTACATCCACGGACCAGGACGCACATCCACGGACCAGGACGCACAACCACGGACCAGGACGCACATACACGGACCAGGACGCTCATACACGGACCAGGACGCACATCCACGGACCAGGACGCACATGCACGGACCAGGACGCACATCCACGGACCAGGACGCACATACACGGACCAGGACTCACATATACGGACCAGGACGCACATACACGGACCAGGACGCACATACATGGAACAGGACGCACGTACACGGACCAGGACGCACATACACGGACCAGGACGCACATACACGGACCAGGATGCACATACACGGACCAGGACGCACATACACGGACCAGGACGCAAATACACGGACCAGGACGCACATACACGAACCATGACGCACATACACGGACCAGGACGCACATACACGGAGGGTCAGAAAACAAAACCAAAAAGGAAAGGACTAGAAAACTGATATAAACTAGATTTTCTGTATCTCAGTTTAAAGTTAAAGATAATATTGTAATTCAAAAATCTTTTAATTGTAATGAAATTGAATATCAATAACAATGTCCACGTAAGTAAATCATTGTACAAAATGTTATGACCAACACAGAAAGTATAGTTGCATACTTTTTTCTTTTGTTCTTATGAGTTATTAATCATTTATATATTGACGCACAAATGTATTAAAACACAAACATATGAATATAAATGTTGTCTATCAGATGAGCTTTAACTTCTTTTCTCGTAGTTCTTGTTGATTCCAAGGTCTTCTCAAATTCGTTAAACGTAGATAGTCTTTTTTCTTTATCAAAATATGAGAAGTTTTATTAAATAATCTTGAGAAAATAGCATTTTTTTGCCTTCACACAGACGTATTCTAAAACAGTACATTATGACTTTTTAAATTTTCCTGGAAATGCAAAACACAAGTCTGTAACGGGTATTTCCTAAGCTAGCGCTAACTCGGCGGGTAGGTAAGGATAAACAATACCGGTATCGGACACTTGTAGTTGTTGTTTTGGGAATACATGTAAGCGAAGTGACAATGCAGTGTTGTAGAGTGCATAGATATGTATGAAGTCATTTACTACCGATTTTCTCATAACTTTCAACTAAGCATATTTTGACGAAAAAAATCAAGACCTCTTTAAGGTCTGAAATGGCACAATCTCGATTCACATGTGGGACATTTCTTGCCTCCATACGCCACCCATCTATGACGTATCCATGGCTGGAAACATGAACCAGGTGGCATTTTGTCCGGACACGGCATTTGTGGGCATCCCTCTGAATCTACCGGGGAACCTGCAAAATAATAAACTAGTATTCAGACTCATACGATTACGCATCTAGCTATTAATATGGTGGCTAATTTCTGCCATGTCGTCGCCAAGTTTCGTTACTAGCGTTTCGCCTTCGAAAAGACGACTATCATTCTGTTGCGTTGACAATACCGAAAACGGCTTCCTACCTTGACATCTTTTCGTAGGCGAAATGAACGGAAAGACGACAGAATGCCAAAGCGCATTATTTTCGTTGTTTCGTCAAAGCAAAAATTGAGATACTAGTAAACAAAATGTACTATTAGCCATTATAAGGTAAATAACTCCGACATAAGTATGTGACAAACACACTTAACAGACATTCGTTTAAAAGACGGAATAAAGAAATCGAGCATTTAATACCACAAAGTGCCCGACCATCCATAAACCACAAGATGACACGTCTATACAGTCTAACCTGCCTTAACGGACACCCGTTCATAATGGAACTTTGTCTGTAACTGTCATTTGAAGGTCCATCCACATAATTTATGTTCCGTATTCATGCCAACCTGGATATAATGGTCATATGTCTATAATGGTCGTTTCAAGTTCAGTTCGATATGGATGACCGCTATAGACAGGTTGGACTGTATATATACTCAAGCAAACTATTATAGAGGATAAATTTAAGGGACACACGCACTACTGATGATTGAAAAAAATGTATTTAAAATATAGGTACATGTACATGCCAAAACTAGAAAAACCTGCTGCCTTGTAAACATCATATTATCACTGTGGTGAAATGCGAATATTAACATTGCTGTATACAGTCTTTTAATCGGAATTTAAAAGTACACATGATATAATTTCCCATCTATATTCAGTGTTGGCGAGCTTTGTTGAATGTAAAAATATACTTTTTACACAAATCACCGCAAAGCGATAACCGCGCTAGCTGTACACAAAAGGTGGCCATGTGCTTATATAGCAAAAAGAATGAGAACGTGGAAAAAGTGAAATATGTGTTTCTTACGCTTTTTCAAAAAATATTTCTCCTTAGTGCATTGTTTATGAAATTTATGTTAGTATTTATCATTATTGTAATTATGTTGCTAAGCACAATGTTTTAAAAGTGTCGAAAGAAGTCAGTTTCTCGGTTCCTGTTCCATAAGAAAATCCTATTTTCATGTTATCCTATTTATTATAAGTTCTTGTCAACATTTTATTGCAATGAATACAAAACTAGTCACTTTTCAACACTGCACTGAAGTTATTAGACCTTAGGAATGGTGTCTATTCAAATATTTCAAAACATAAATACCCCACCCACGTTGCTATTAATCTCTGTGACGAGTCCATATTTTTTAAGACTAAGCATTGACTCACCATACTTAATACAGATGTTACATCCGGAACACACCACTCTTCCAAATGTGAAATATGTCAGATGTTGACACGATGCAGTCAGAGGATCGCACACAAGTCTCGGACAATCTGGACCATCAGCAGACGATTGAAACAATACTGGAGAGGAAACATGTATATATGTGTATGATTGTTTTTACTGTTTTCCTAAGGCACAAACTGCCTAGATTCTATACATATACATAGAAGGGGCAAAGGGAGAAAACTCTAAATGGGAAATAAAGGGAAAGAACTCGTGACAATATCCTGTGCTAAATGCCATGCCGCTCGCATGATAGAATGTGGCGAGATTAAAAGCCCGTGATTATAACGGATATAATGTCGAAATTTACTTTATCTGAAATGAGAGCTGAATATTCTTTTAGATCCATATTCTATGAGATTGTATAGTGCTTATCAGAAATGGGAGTAATTATTGGGTTTTCTGAGTGCTCCAAACTCAGATCAAACAATTACTCCCTCAGCTCATTTTTCAAACATGTATGACTGACCATAAATAATTTTCACAACTCATTTATCATTATCATACATTCACACCCAATATGAGTCTTTACCGGACTCGTATTTAATTCAATTTTAAGATTTGAGTGCTGACTGTAAGTATCGGTTATAATCCAGGGCCCTGAAATTAGTCTTATTTAAAATAGCGATATAGCCAAGCACTTACGGGCGACATATCATTGAAGTAAGTCTTATTTATAATAGAGATATAGCCAACCACTTACGGGCGACAGATCATTGAAGTTTTCCATAGTAATTAATGCTATTTCGACGAGTAATAATGAAGTTTCTTCATTCGAGAAAACTGACGAATTTGGTCAGTTTCTAAATTGAAATTTTGCATCCCAGTTCATCAATTGTCTCTTTAACACAAGCAAGGCAGGATGGTGGGGGAAATTACACATGCATATACAGGGTAACTTTTTTTCATTTCGTTCTTCGTTACGGAATTATCCGGAAACAAACGAAATACAGACCGAACCATGACGGAATATAGCGAACAAAATAATCATGAATGTTCAATAGAAATAGTTAGCGAGTATATTCAGGTTTATGATTATTTATTATATTTTTTTTTACAAATCATCAATTCATGAAACTGTGAAGTTAGTGACCAAAGTCTATCCATATGGGTCATAAATACTAAAGCGCGGACAAAAATGATCTACACTAAAAGTTTGTTGCTCTAGATCGGTCAAATTGGTAGTCATGGTTATTTTATTACGAGAAAATCGATAACGTTGTTAACGATAAGCTAAGCTAAAGAAGGGGGTGCTTAGTTGAAGTTAGATCTACAATTGTTGTAACATAATTATCAGGATGAATATATGAATATATGAGTGTACATGTAGTACGGTGCGTTGTGGTTTAATCAACGTTTTGTTATGGTTCAAAGAAAATGACATGATTTTAATAATATTTTAAATTACAAGAATTTCGATTCGTGTATAGCATAAAAATCTTAAATCAACTGTGACGAGTTGTCGATCTACTTCTACGTGTATTTCGGTAGTCAAAAAAGAAAAAAATCAGAACAGAAACCAAAATTTGAACAATATAAAATTTGATACGCGTGGAAATAGAATCTATGAAGTTAGTAGTTTACCTTGAAAAAGACAAAACAGTATCACAATAAACGCCATTATCCAGAATAGTGTACGAAAATATATCAGAATTCCACAGGGAAAAGTAAAACAGATCTGAACATGAAAGCCGCGTCAGAAGTAAGGAGCGTACATCCAGCCTGTCATCAGTGACGTGACCGCTGGTAACATGTAACATATTGTGGTCACTGGTCGGTGTCATCATTATCTGTTTCCAGTATGATTGTTAAATTAATGTATTTTACTTAGCTCATTGTGTCGTTAATATTTACAACACATGTACTCACGTGACACCGCTCCATCCCGAGCCGACAAAAGTTAAATTATGGAATTAGATGCGGCTGATGTGTGGTCACCAGTGGTGTGTGGACACTCAATTCATTGTCTAGTCTGATTGTCAGTTCATGATTAACACGTACGATGGATACTTTTCAATTGTGAATCGCATTGTAATTGGAACAGTGTGTTAGGTCGAACATTAGGTTTTGTTCAAAACTTATTGAAACCGCCAGGCGTTGCTTTACGAGTCTATGCACAAGAGGCGACGCTGGTAAAGGCATTCTTTCATTCGTGCAGTGTTTATATTTAAATACGTGCATTGTGAATAAGGGGCTCGTCAGAGCCAATTGCTTTATGCTATAGTAGACGAAATCCGCGGACACTCATCGGATGAGACATCCCAAGTCTTACATTCTGAACCGCCAAAGGCTACATACTCCTAAAGAAAGTAGTCCTTGTCTAACAAAGAAATAGCGGCAAGCATATGCGATACTCAGCTGGAAACGGATTTGAACAGATATCACCGACGCATTAGAAAGAGCCAAATTGCTATTTAAATATTGCTATTATCGCTATTTCTCTGCTAACAACAAAATGCTGATAAATATGTTTCGCAATCGGGAGTACATGAATAATGTCCCAGGTCAAATAAAATCCGTGCCTAGTGCTGTTTTATCAGTTGTCATAAACTGGCGCGGCCTTCACTTTGCAAAGGAATCACGTGACATATGGTGGATCTGAACCAAACATAACTTCCAGCTCGTGTATGATAGTACAGTGAGAATACGGAAGTACAGCAGCTGTCACAGAGACACAGTCAAATACCGTTTATCCCTTGCCGGGACAATTAATGTACCAAGAACTGCAACATATTGTCAACTGCTAACTTTAGTATTAAAGCCACCAGTGGGTATGCGTTAGCATGTGATCATATGATAGTACTAGCATCATCTCTTCATTAAATAACAGGCAACTGTGTCGATGTACTGAAATTACCAAGATCCTTGTTGCCACGAATTCTCTCTTTTTATGTGTATATAGTATTATACAAGGGAGAGAATTAGAGTATAAATAAAGGGAGAGAACTCAAAACAATCTCCTGGGTTATGCATTCTGAAGCCATGTGGTATTAGATCATTGCTTTTAAATTCACTTGAGCCAGCAAGATTTGTCAATATTCCCAGAATGATTGTTGCCCAATTGGTTCACCAGTTTCACACATAAGCTCATCAATCAATAGTGTGTGCAAGACATGGTTGTGTATGTATTCTAGTGGTATACATCAAGCATTTGTTCATACTTTACTTCAGTGTCCAACTTTTCTAAATTCTTCTCAATAGGGGTTCATGCTAGGAACAGGATGCCCATTGCACGACATGTGATAATATTAACCATAATTCACAATCTTGTTTATGGCAATCCTGTACAGAAAAATATTATCACAAGTTCTAAGCAAAATCGCCCATGGGTACAGGTATATCATGACAAATCACAATTTTTTTTAGTTATTTTTATTGTTTTTCTCTTCACATAAAATTTCAAATCTTCTGAAATTTATTCCTGAAATATATAAAAACACAAACATATTATAATCAAATTCAAATCAAACAAAAGTACATGTAAACAATTTACACCAGATATATTTAGCACCCATCAGAGATATATATAATTTTCCACATAAACTTTCAGAAGAACGAAAGTCAGGATTTCTCATCATGTAAGTGTGCAGAAATATTCGATCGACGACAATCTTCAAAATTAAAAAAATTGAACACATTATAATCAAAATCAAATCAAACGGAAGTGCATGTTAACAATTTACACCAGATATATTTAGCACCCATCAGAGATATATGTAATTTTCCACATAAACTTTCAGAAGAACGAAGGTCAGGATTTCTCATCATGCAAGTGCGCAGAAATATTCAATAGACGACAATGTTTTCGAAATTAAAACAAATTGAACACATTATAATCAAAATCAAACGGAAGTGCATGTTTACAATTTACACCAGATATATTTAGCACCCATCAGAGATATATAAAATTTTCCACATAAACTTTCAGAAGAACGAAAGTCAGGATTTCTCATCATGCAAGTGTGCAGAAATATTCGATCAACAGCAATCTTCACTTTAACATCACCACCCAGCTATTTTTCTTGTATGAATGACCACAATTAACCCTCTACTTTTGACGAGTTCCCTTCTAATTCAAAAATTGGCGACACTGCCGATACATAATTAATGGTGCTTTCTACGCTCAAACAATTACTGTGTAAACCTAACTGATGAAAATGACAAGAACAGCTGCATCATTTGGCTTTACTTGATAATCATTCGTAGATAGAAATCATACAAAGCATGTCAATAAATTCCACCTGGTCGTCACAATTGGACTTTTTTAAATTAGCTTGACAGACTAGATTTACAAACCATCATAAAATATTTTGGGATTCTGTAAATCAGCACTAGACAGGTTTAAGAGAAACAAAGAAGTTAAAATAATGTTTGAACAAAATTGAAGTCCAAGATTCGTTATCAATGTTGAATATGGAGTAGTTGCCAACTTATCAGGAATTAAAAATTCTACACAAAACTTTCAGAAGAACGAAAGTCAAAAGTGTTTTCATCATTCAAGAAGGCAAACACTCGTAAAAGCAGTCCATACTCTATATATTAAATTGAAAATAAATCAATCAAACACCATCAGATGATTGTATCACAAGATACAGGATTAGAACTTACAGATGGGATGTCATATTCTCCATTGTTGACGGCATCAATAACGTCATGAGGTGGTTTACCATCAACACGACATCCTACTGACTGAGCTGTGCCTGAAATACCGTATATCAAATGTCAATACATACAGCATAAATTAACTTGTTATATAATTGACTAACTGTTAGTTGAATGGGTTGTCCAAAGACTTTATACATCAGTTGTATACTGATAGTATGTTAGTTGTTATACCTAATCTTATTTGAATCTCTACGAGCATGTTCTACCCCCATTATCTTGTGTATCTAAATAAAACTATGTTCAACAATTAAGATCAAAATATATCATTACAGATGATTTATAGAATCAGTTTTATCAGTGTGACCTCATTATGTTAATGGTTTCATTATTATTCAAAAGCTAATACATGACAACATAATTTAATCATTGGTCACTAATTTGAAATTACAAGAACAACAATTCTACACAGGACAAGGTGCCTGGGTGAAATCAAACAGATAATCTCTGAAAAAATACTAGACATAAAAGGGGGGACACAATTCATAAATAGTACTCCAGGGGAACTATAAGTGCGACAAGTTACTAGGCTATAAAGGTAAACAAAAAGAGCTCATCATTATGAACCAGTGGAGCAAGAATTTACATATTTGTTTGCAAATACTAACAGATTGCCAAGGAAGTAAAAACAAGAGTTACAATCAAAGTGACCTCATCATGTGGAGTAGTTTCACCGACATTCAAAAGCTAATACATGACAACATAATTTAATCATTGGTCACTTTGGTAACAAATAAGGAACAGACTCGTTTAAACAAATCCCTGTTTAACATAACACACAAAGAGATGATGCATTACTCTAGGATCGACCAGTTAAATATAACTTATTCAACAGACCCAATTTTAAGACACACACATTGCTTTAGGTACCCCACTGGTTTACATGATTACAGACCACCACTTTGATACTTACCAAGGATTTCTTTAACAGTTCCAGACAAGTCCTTGGCCATACTTCTCTCTCTCATAGAGCGAGCAATTTTCAAAACGTCATCAAATTGCAAATTACCAGAGTGTTTCACTGCAAACAGTTAAGTTCACAGATTATATTGTATTAAACAGGATGAAGTTGCACAGTGAATTAATTCTAATAATTATGATACAGTTGGACATTGTTCTTTCAAATTCATCGAGTCCTAAAACACAGTTTCGAATAGCCCACATAAATTCAACATGCCTGAGAGGATACTTCAGGACCCAATCTGTTTTTCGGATTACCACGTATTCCGATAGAAGGTCGTTGAAAAAACGAGGTCCGACTGTAACTTACCATTCTGTACATTCAATTTTCTTAAACATAAGTACTTTCAAGTCAGCTTGAAAATTTCTTCACAGATAAAAAGATACACATGAAAATCCCTATATCCATACACAAACCAATCAGTAATTGAAGGTAAATTAAGTGTTTTATGCATTTACTTATTTCAAAATTGCATGATGATAAAATCTGTCATGAAATGTCTGTGATCATTCTTAGATCGTATTGATCAACATGGATAGATTCTAACAATAAGTATTTATAATCATCTCACAGACACTTATGACAATTATATATACCACTCTACCACAAAATGTGGATAGATTAGAAGATATTTGAAAAATATTCAGATGAAGCAGAAATTGTGCAGATAATCTGTCAATGATCACACTAAATGATACGATTTAATGCAGCTTACCATGTTTGACCTTCTTTCTGTCCCTTGGTGGTTCCTTAAGGGCCTTGATGAGAAGTGAAGCTGCACTTGGTACAACATCTACCTTTGCTTGTCTGTTCTGCACAGTAAGACGTACTGTGATCTTCAGTCCCTTCCAGTCACCTGTATTCTTCTGGATATCATCACCAATCTTCTTGGGAGACTGAAAAGTACAATTTATCATACAATGATTACATCATATATTTTTTCGCCACTTTCACATGCATTTTAGTTTCCGCTCATGTCCATTAGTTCATCACTTAGAACTGTGTATGCCTACTAGCAAATTTATCGAAAATGAAACACTGTAAACAAACTTAAAATAATTTTATGGTCTGGAAAAAGCTATTTAGCAAACTCTGGGAACATGCTTATATTACCTCAATGGAGCCATTTCCAGACAACAAAATATTTTGTTTACTGCAAATTTCATCTGTCACAGGTCTGTCAGAATGAATTCTAATTGGACATGTTAAACAATGGCTTACCATGTATTCAAAGATAAACATACAATAATTTCTGTTCAATTAGTGACATTCTGTTTCAATGTTGGTCATATTTTATGCTTTTACAATTACTAATTGTTGCATTGTACTTTTGTTAATTCTAAACCATGAAATAAAAACTTACCAGACCCAATGGACCAATCTTTGGAGCCAATGAAGATGTTGCAGGCACTTCCCCACCCACAGCCTTCACATACACTGTAAAACAATGATTTTATGTAGAACAGTTTTACTAATATTGAAGTAAGCGTCAATGAGGATCAACAAGTGATTAACAATTCTGTTCTGAGAAACAAACCTTTAAATTGTACCAACAAATATACCAGGGCCTTGATTTGATGATTTTTTGGGCCGAAATATGGATCAATGCCCCAGAAAGAAGGTCAAAATTCCCCTCCAGAATCCAAAAAAAACCAAATAATTAAATTGGTGTTTTTCCGATCGAAAACACTCGACTATTCTTATTTATCGGAAAATCCTGACTTGGTATTTACTGCACTACTGTGAAATTTACACAAGAATGAAAAAAATTCAATTTTAGTAAAAAACAACACAAAATTCTGCCTTTCTCACAGCGCCGGCCCCATTCTCCAAAAGTAGAAAGTCAGCCCTGTATACTAAACTGTATGTATCCAAAACCATTGGGCACACCACACGGAAGTTATTACAGAGACTCGGTACTTACTCGAGTACTCCTTGAGCATCCAAATCAAGTACTACACCCCAGTACTCGACCCTTCCCTGGTCGGTGGCAAAAAATAGGGTCGGTGGGGGGTCACAGTTAACAAGAAAAAATGTTTAGGCCTAATTTCCAATTGAAAATATCAGTCCCAAGCTACTTTCAATGTTGTTGATAATCAGCCATTTTTGAATACTGTCCTTGTGGCACAGCAACACCTTAGGTGACAGAATCCGTATCCTTGCCATTATTGTTAATCTTTACAAAAATAAATGTAGAGTTCATAATTATTGTCCAATAAATCCTTAATCGGCTTCCATGGCTCTTGTTTGGCACAATTTGGGGCCGAATATCAGCCCCATTCCCCCCTTATAATAGTATGCTTTTTCCCCTATTCCTAATTTTTTTATAAAAAAGCGGACAGTTTTTAGCACAAGCGTTGTTTCTATTTCCGAAAAAAAGCAATTTGAAGGACAGAAAACTTATGATTTTTTTTTATCATTTTGATATTACGAAAATTCCCCCTCCAAGGAAAAATCTTTAAAAAACCTCCCTTGCATGGACCCTGGCCCCAGTCCCAAACGAGAGCCCTGGCTTCACATCAATAACATCTATGTGTATTGTGTAGCACTTTCCAACGCGATTCTTCGTTACATATCCTACAATGGCTACATTGCACCACTTTCACTTCGCATGTAACGTGTCTATAAATTAAATGATATAATTCGCAGATTCGAAAATGCTACATCACATTGCATAGGGCCCGTTTAGACGTTACAGGCAAAGTGAAAGTAAAAACACTTACTCAGTTACTGTTAATGGTTCGAGGAACATGTGCAGGTCTTATATTTTTAATCGGAGTTCATACTGCGACATGGCCGTGCATGAACAAAAAAAAAGTACACATATTGCAATATCATAACAACCTAATAGTGATCCCAAACACCTGTAAAGAAAGAATTTAAATGACCAACTAGATAAATTACCGTCTATATCCTCACGTGATTTCGTGTTCTTCCATGTCGTCAGAAATTTCAATCATTTATAATCATTATTCAGCTTACCGATAGTAACAGCGGTTGGATCAAATTTTGGAGGCATGTTTGCTGTTGTTTAAGACGGAACTTCGCCAAATTCTTCTGTTGTTAGTGTTGGATGAGCCCGATTTATAGGACACGACCAAAAAGTTGCACTACTCGGAAGAATTGAGCAACGGAAAAGGAAGTCCCTGTAGCGGTGACCGGGTACATATCAATATCGTGACGAACACTTTTTAGGCTATATGCTAGTAAATGTTTGCCTGCATCATCGAGTCATGCATTATCCAGACATCATTTGATCGATAGCCGCGACAATAAATGTACAAAGTTTCACGCAATAATTCATGAAATTTTCCTAATGTATATAAGTTGAAACTGGAACCATAAGACAGATATATATACTTAATTAAATTACTCGTACGAGACTGGGAATGGTTGATCCTCACTTGTTGTGCAATTTCATTTCAAGTTTGGGTAACAGTAGATGTAGATGTGTGAATAAACTTAAATTTGGAGGAAAAACACCTTTCATAGTCAGGAATTGAAAATGGCTGCCTGTAAGTAGATACGTTTTTTTGCTACTAAAATAATTGTAAAAAACAAATGTAGTGTATTTGTATCTTTTAACAGCACCCTTTCACTGTTTCTTATACAACTGTTTAACTGTACAAATCTGTGGTTTAAAATTAATAATCAAAGCGAAAAAGTGCCATTTCGAGCTAAATTATAATCAGCCATATAAGTCCTCCTTACTGCGATGAATTAATTTGAAGTTACTTGGTTTTTCAATTTTTCAAAGTGTAAACCATTTGCAATGTAAGTCAGTTTTCAGTTGTTTGAAAGACATTTATGGCAATGTTCTGAGTTCAGTGATATTGATTTTCATCAAACCGTGATTAATTTTCGACTGCAACTTTAGTGAGAAAACTATAAATATTGCATGAAACGTTAAAGTGTTGTTTTTTAGTGTAAATACACGTATATCACGTTATTTATGGATCACGCATTAGAGTGTATAGTCTTTATATGTCCATCAGACCATTAATATTTTGGAAGTAAAATAGAATACTTTTCCTTTGAACCATTTTAGTAAACTATAATCATCAATGGAGAACGCGAAACGAATCTACCGTAGATAATGAAGCAGATTGCTTTTTGACTTTCACTCATTGATATGAGTGCAAACTTTGCTATACATAATAAATGATGGTATTTTAAATCACGTATGTGATTTGATAAAATCGTATGTTTTGTTTAGGTCCCTCGAGTATTAATTATAAATTGTCATGTTTAATGGTGTTAGATTCATCTAGTGCAAGATAAAAGGCATTGCAAAACAAATGCACCCAAGCTAGTTTTTTAAATAATCAATTTCTCTTTAATCTGTATTGATTCTAAATAATTAATTCAATACAGAGTCAGTATACATCACCGACAAAACAACGCTGGAAATACCTAAAATAAGAAAGGTTACACATCGCGTACATTACTCGTATTTTGACGTCTCCTACGTTGCATTTTACAGAAGAAATGACCGCATATTGATTCATTATAGATTCTATTTATACACCGAATTTATAAAGATTACGCGACTGTTTTGCCCGGACAAGTCACCGACTTAATAAGGAACAAAGTTATGATTGAGACTGTCATTTTGAAATGTTGAACTTCAAAACACATTCCCTATCGTTTTATTTACGAGTATATATGTTTTTAACAATCGTGTATGTTGTTTGTGATGCTACTGTCTTGATGCAAGGATTATCTCCGAATTACGTCGATGTTTTACCATGACTTACACCCTCGTGACGGACGGAGATAAAAGAAATGTGTTCATGTATATAACAATTCTTTTGTATGTGTGTAACAAACGAGCAACTGATCTGCTGAGCCTGGTTAATGTTTTAAGAACATTGCATGACCTACCAGCGTATTTCTGTCTTTTTTCCAATTCAAGTAAATGACCTCTAGGCGTATTATTGATTAATATTCGATGTCTGTCCATGATATAAGACTATAATTACAACGAGGAACCAATTTCAATTCAAACATGATATACAATTGATTGAAGTCACTTTTAGCTGGATGACGTGCACGAAGATACAGTATTCCGTCATTTCTGCGGGCATCGTGCAATAGCACTGTCTCTTGTCACAGAATTGTGGCGTCAACGATTCTCATTTAAATTCGGAGAGGTTTTTTTTCAAATTTAGTGAAAAACGCGGATTAGAATTCGATAATCTTTTACCGATTTTTAAAAAAAATGTGTCTCTTTCGCTTTTTCACTGTTTTTTTTATCCATGTTAAACATTTAACTAACAAATACAGTGCATCCTGTCTACATAAACACCCGCTGGTATATGCAAATTTGGGCTGTTATTGAGAGATTTTTGCTATATAGAGGTTCGGTTATAAGTAATTTTTACAACGAGAATTTTTAAAGAGAGTTTGTTACTCAACAAAGGACCGCTCTGCAAACTAACGGAGAAAGAGGATTTGCGGTGAAACTTCACTTAAAGACCACCTCAATTAAAGACCACCTCAAATTTGAGAACACTGAATTCACAAGTTCATTTTCACTGTTTTGCTCTTTATTCGACCTCAGTATTGAGACCTCTTTAATAAGAAAACCAGTTTCCAATGGTCTAAAGGGTGGTCTTATCATTGAGAATTTACTGTATATGTACATTCAAATTTATTTCATACTCATATACTGAACTAAATTCTCAACGATACATTATATGCCCCGTTGAAATGCATCGGCACTGCTGTGAAAAAATGATAACAGGTTGTATAAGTTCGGTTGACTAATCAAAACATTCATTTTGCAACTTCTGTCAAAATCGTCAAACGGTTCTTTGTCACAGAAGCCTTGTCTTATTTTGAATTTGCACCATGAGAAATAGAATAGACGGGAAAGGTAGAAAGGTAAAGACTTAGACCTAACGCGTTCATACAGTCTCATTGGACAGGGTATTAAATTTAAAAAAACATTTACGCAGTTTACGTACCAAAATATTTCAAACTCCTAACAGCAGTTCAAGAATGCTCCACGCTCACGTCCCCACGTGGGACAACACAATAATGCAACCGAGTGCATTAGTACATTTAGTAATAGGAATGTAGAATAACATACACGTAAACTTATTGAACTTATAGTCTAACAGCAGGAGTTATCTCCCTTTATTGATGTATAACCAAAATATATTGTCACGAGTTCCTCCCTTTATCCCTTCTATATTATGTACATAATATAGTTATATAGTACTACATGTATACATGTATATAAATAAAATATAGAAAGTATAAAGGGAGATAATTCGTGACAATCTCCTGTGGTTAGACAGGGATAAAGGGAGATAACTCGTGACAATCTCCTGTGGTTAGACAGGGATAAGGGAGATAACTCGTGGCAATCTCCTGTGGTTAGAAGAATAAAGGGACATAACTCGTGACAAGGGATAAAGGGAGATAACTCGTGGCAATCTCCTGTGGTTAGACAATGATAAAGGGAGAAAACTCGTGACAATCTCGTGTGGGTCTAACCAACTCATGCATACACGCGCATGTACAGCTCAGTCAGTAGGACACGTGACTTCTAATATGTAGTTCTCAGGTAATGTGTATGTGACATTTTGTGTGATATAATACATGTATCATAATTTATCTGTCCCCCAACACTTGAATTATGTCAGGATTTGTCCGTTGCTAGTGGAAGAACAGGTAAGTATTTATTGGTACCCCAGGAAAGATGATTACTACGTAACCAAAATACTGTTTAAAAGCGGCGAAAAACAATAACGCAATAACACGCACGGCTGTAGTAACCTCCCGTAATTGTAATTCTTGATACAGATTATTTGGTAGAATCGCCACAGATGAAGCTATTTTTTCCAGATTTAAATCAACGATCAGCTGAATTAACGCGAGACAACCTCACATTTGTTAACATCGAAGATTAATAAACCTTAAATAATAACAGCAATATAATTATTTAATGATTATATTTACATGTCTGGCTCATCGCATTCTGTGTTCTGTGGTGTTATTAAATCCGAAATAAATGCCCTTCATAGCTATGATAATGTCTGTACGTATTGACTTTGTTGCACAACATACAGATCATGGACCGATGTTAACTGCTATATGCAGTTTGTTGGTTTAAATATAGATCATATTAATAAACTACAACGACTACTAGATACATTCGCCATGATTCGGCCATTACTTTGCCATGAATCTAACATAAATAATACATGACTAAACAATAACTCTACCATGATGGCTCCATGATTACAGCATATTCAAAGTGATTGAACACTATCTACCACCATGGTGCAGTATCCTTTGACAAAACCATTACTGCATTATGACTCAATTATGAACGAATCATGTTACACCCCGTCTGCTTTCATCAATAAAATCCCAGTAAATGCTCATAATATATATATTATGGGTTCATAATGAATATAACTACAGTAAAAACCTCAATAATAAGACCACCCTCGGGACCCTTGAAAACAGGTCTTTTTATTGAGGTGGTCTTAATATTGAGGTGGTCTTAATATTGAGGTTGAATAAAGAGCAAAACAGTCAAAATTGACTCGAATATTGTGGTCTCAATTTTGAAATGGTCTTATTATTGAGGTGGTCGTTAGGTGAGGTTTTACTGTATTGCCATTAAGAGTCCCCGTGACTACACAATAAAACCACAATGGATGTTGCGACTCTGTGATAACACCGTGCGTGCACCAAATTACACTGTTACTACACATTGATACCATCATGGATGCGCTGTACATCATACAATATCATGTCTACACCATAAAAAGAGTACATCATTCAATATCATGTCTACACCATAACAAAGAGTACATCATTCAATATCATGTCTACACCATAAAAAGAGTACATCATTCAATATCATGTCTACACTATAAAAAGAGTACATCATTCAATATCATGTCTACACCATAAAAAGAGTACATCATTCAATATCATGTCTACACCATAACAAAGAGTACATCATACAATATCATGTCTACACCATAACAAAGAGTACATCATGCAATATCATGTCTACACCATAACAAAGAGTACATTATACAATATCATGTCTACACTATAAAAAGAGTACATCATACAATATCATGTCTACACCATAACAAAGAGTACATCAAACAATATCATGTCTACACCATAAAAAAGAGTACATCATGCAATATCATGTCTACACCATAAAAAAGAGTACATAATGCTATATCATGCGTACACAATCCAGACATGGGCGTAGCCAGAGCTGGTGGAATGTGTACGCAAACAATCTAGGGGGATGTAATGGCATAATACCCCGGAAACCCCGTATTCTAGAATGTTCGTGGTGCAATCTGGTAACATTTTCACAAGCAATACAGTAAAATTTGAAATATATTCAGAAAAGTGATATCCCAAACTGCATACAAATGCTCAACTGTTAGTTATTGCACATTTTTTTTTATTTATGATAAGCATGTGTACGCAACGGCGTAGGCCTATATTGCGTACAGGTAGCTGTAATGTAATTTATTTTATGGACTGATTTGTCAAAACGATGACTGTAAAACGACCTATAAAGTAAAGCCATTCATACAATATTAAACAAACTACATACGGCATACATTTAACGTCTTAATTAACACATGGTAAATAGAGGATAATTTTATATATAAAATCAATGGCGGTCCAGCGTATGGACGTGGGTAATATCATAATATTATGCAATACATTCTACTAATGTAATTCTATAGGATACCTGTCAAGTCTCACGGTTCGCCTAGCTTGGTTCTAACGGATTTTAGATCCAAATCACGCGGGACTCACAGCCACTGGTCAAAGTCTCACACATTTGTGCATCTTTAACGTGAAAATAGATTTCTACTTGCTACTTCTAAATTGAGCTTATATCTACCTTGTTATAATATTGCCTTGTGTAATTTAGCTGTTGTTAGCGTGTATCATTTTGATCTGATGTACTGTGTTCATACTTGACCCAGTATATCAATATATGTTTAAAATCTTTATAATTTAAACTTTAAATTAAAGATAATCCTCATTATTCGTGGGCATAAGTACTTGTGAAATACTGAGGCAAACATACGGAGCTCCTGTGGGGGTGGGGGGGGCTTTGTACCCACGACCGGGGATTAACACCTCCTAAGCGCCAATCTCACAATAAGTAAAACTATATCCTTGAACGTTTTGTTATAGTAAAAAGTGAGTGACAATAAGCTACTAAACCACTACAATATATCAAGATTAAAACAGAAACACCGTCTATATAATTCTCGTATGACAAACAAGTCACATACGTTCAAACTAAACTACAAACTGTCACTTACTATGACATACAAATGTCCAATTTAAAATCAAACAACGGAGACTCAAGACAATATAAATTGATAAGACAAATCACGCAGCAAGGGAAAATAACTTGTCTGTGAACTTCTAATACACAGAAATAATTCCCCTTTGGAATTATCGATAAAATTATTATTTGCAGCCGATACTGACTTCGAATGTCTAACGTGACCGCCATTTTCCGATATATATACGTCAGCTGCATGAGACTACAGCATAAGCGTTCATAACTTTGTGTTTGGATTCTCATATCGCTCTGTGGATTGTATTCGTAAGAGTTTTTATTCATAGTCACAGTGTATTAGTGATTGTATATGCATGAATTCATATCAAAACAAGAGGAATGTACATAAGTAAATTAGCGGAATGGTACCAAATACTTACCCCCTATCGGAAGGGAAACTTCCGTTGCATAAAGTGAAACGGTTTGGAAATGTCGACAAGCCTCGATACAGTCGGTAGGTTTGCTAAATATGTTTTATATTATCAGCGAAGACTTGTGTAAACAATGCCGATCAATTTTGGTGAATTATGTGATCTATATTTGCTGAAACCGTCTGCAGAAAGGTAAATATGGCTCTGAATACAGATAGTGTAGAGAAGATTTTACAGTACTATAGTTGTGCAATTCAAATATCAAATGTGGGTGTTTTGTTTTTATTTGAACGTAGTGATAAGTACTCAATATTGATGTTCTTAGACACCAACTTATTATGTTTTGTGAGATGTGTTGCGCAAACTAAACACAGTTAAGTATAGTACACGAATTCACATACACACAAAAAACATTTTCAACCAAACATTTCCCCCTAAATCACCTCACATCGTTAGAGAACCTAAAATACGCCAAGACGAATTATGTGGAAGACATGAACTAGATGAATTCTTACACAGTAATAGAGAGTTTCTTGTTAATTTTGTTTTGGATGAAATGTCACCATTTCTCGGTAATCAATATGACAGTTTCTTCCGCGCAAGATTAAGTTCGCGAAGTGTTAATATTGCACACTGTTATGCATGCGGGAATAAAGTTGAAGGTGTCATTTCCTAGACCAACTTTGATAATACGCCATTATTGAGTTTGTTGATCAGGAGACTTCTTCGATTTTCTGATGTTTTTTTGTCTATATTGCAATTACTTCAAATCGTTTGACACAAGGTTGGTTGGTGGTTAGGAATCTTAATTTGTCTCTTAGAAACGTTAGATTGTTCTGTGTTATTGAGATATTGAGTTATCAACGGTTGTTAACTTTAAGATTTTGATTACAAATACATGTATACATTGTATGGTGTAATAAATTGGTTGAGTTGCCATATAGAATGATATAAATTTCAACAACTTTACGGTCCAAAATCGTAGATAACTCACAAATTATGTCTATGACTCCCTAAAATGTGTTCACCAACTTAAGGTTATGTCTTACTCTCCTACTATGTTGTGATTGTTTTCACCAACTTAAGGTTATGTCATACTCTCCTACTATGTCAAGTCATACTGTCCATCTATGTATTGCCTTACTCTCTCTCTCTCTCCAACTATTATTTGTTTTACTCATCTATTTTGTAATGTCTCCCACTATGTTATGTATTACTGTCCTACTATGTTATGTATTACTCTCCAACTATGTTATGTATTACTCTCCCACTGTGTTATGTATTACTCTCCCACTATGTTATGTATTACTCTCCTACTATGTTATGTATGACTCTCCTACTATGTTATGTATTACTCTCCCACTATGTTATGTATTACTGTCCTACTATGTTATGTATTACTCTCCAACTATGTTATGTATTACTCTCCTACTATGTTATGTATTACTCTCCCACTATGTTATGTATTACTGTCCCACTATGTTATGTATTACTCTCCCACTATGTTATGTATTACTCTCCCACTATGTTATGTATTACTGTCCCACTATGTTATGTATTACTCTCCAACTATGTTATGTATTACTCTCCTACTATGTTATGTATTACTCTCCCACTATGTTATGTATTACTGTCCCACTATGTTATGTATTACTCTCCAACTATGTTATGTATGACTCTCCTACTATGTTATGTATTACTCTCCCACTATGTTATGTATTACTGTCCTACTATGTTATGTATTACTCTCCAACTATGTTATGTATTACTCTCCCACTATGTTATGTATTACTCTCCCACTATGTTATGTATTACTGTCCTACTATGTTATGTATTACTCTCCCACTATGTTATGTATTACTCTCCCACTATGTTATGTATTACTCTCCTACTATGTTATGTATGACTCTCCTACTATGTTATGTAATACTCTTCCACTATGTTATGTATTACTGTCCTACTGTGTTATGTATTACTCTCCTACTATGTTATGTATTACTCTCCTACTATGTTATGTATTACTCTCCCACTATGTTATGTATTACTCTCCCACTATGATATGTATTACTCTTCCACTATGTTATGTATTACTGTCCTACTGTGTTATGTATTACTCACCTACTATGTATTGTATTACTCTCCCACTATGTTATGTATTACTCTCCCACTATGTTATGTATTACTCTCCTACTATGTTATGTATGACTCTCCTACTATGTTATGTAATACTCTTCCACTATGTTATGTATTACTGTCCTACTGTGTTATGTATTACTCTCCTACTATGTTATGTATTACTCTCCTACTATGTTATGTATTACTCTCCTACTATGTTATGTATTACTCTCCCACTATGATATGTATTACTCTTCCACTATGTTATGTATTACTGTCCTACTGTGTTATGTATTACTCACCTACTATGTATTGTATTACTCTCCCACTATGTTATGTATTACTCTCCCACTATGTTATGTATTACTCTCCTACTATGTTATGTATGACTCTCCTACTATGTTATGTAATACTCTTCCACTATGTTATGTATTACTGTCCTACTGTGTTATGTATTACTCTCCTACTATGTTATGTATTACTCTCCCACTATGATATGTATTACTCTTCCACTGTGTTATGTATTACTGTCCTACTGTGTTATGTATTACTCACCTACTATGTTATGTATTACTCTCCCACTATGTTATGTATTACTCTCCCACTATGCTATGTATTACTCTTCCACTATGTTATGTATTACTCTTCCACTATGTTATGTATTACTCTCCCACTATGCTATGTATTACTCTTCCACTATGTTATGTATTACTCTTCCACTATGCTATGTATTACTCTCCCACTATGCTATGAATTACTCTTCCACTATGTTATGTATTACTCTCCCACTATGCTATGTATTACTCTCCCACTATGTTATGTATTACTCTCCCACTATGTTATGTATTACTCTCCACTATGTTATGTATTACTCAACCACTATGTTATGTAATACTCTTCCACTATGTTATGTATTACTCTTCCACTATGTTGTGTAATACTTTCCCACTATGTTATGTATTACACTCCTAATATGTTATGTATTACTCTCCTACTATGTTATGTATTACTCTCCCACTATGTTATGTATTACTCTCCCACTATGATATGTATTACTCTCCTACTATGTTATGTATTACTCTCCCACTATGTTATGTATTACTCACCTACTATGTTATGTATTACTCTCCCACTATGTTATGTATTACTCACCCACTATGTTATGTATCACTCACCCACTATGTTATGTATTACTCTTCCACTATGTTATGTTTTACACTTCTACTATGATGCGTCTTACTCTCCTACTATGTTATGTAATCCTCTTCCACTATGTTATGCATTACTTTCTAACTATGTTATGTATTACTCTCCCACTATGTTATGTATTACACTTCTACTATGCTGCGTTTTACTCTCCCACCGTGCTGCGTCTTACTCCCCCACTGTGTTATGTATAAGTCTCCTACTGTGTTATGTTTAACTCTTCTACTATGATATTTAGTACATACTCTCAATTATTCAAATAATGTTATGCATTGTTATTCAACTACTTGTATCTTATTCTCTAAAGGTGATATTTTTAACTCTTAAACTATGCTATGTCATACTCTTAAGGTATCTTACTTTCAAACTATGCTATGACTCACTCTCAAACGTTGTTTTTCTTTACTAGACATTGTTTAAAACTATTTTGTGTCTATGTAATATTTAATCATTTAAATACTGTAGTTTATGTCTTGGTAAGAATCTGTTCGTACATTCAAACATCTATATTTGTATATACAAAATGAATAGTGTTTCGTCATGGTGCTAAATAACTCTAGTATCTGGTCATGTGGAAAGTGGTACCATGATGGGTACCACGATACGCTCAACACCCAGCATGACTTCTAGGATCTGGATATGGGCACCATGATACACAGCACAACCAACATGTCACTTGGTTGTATGGGTACCATGATAAGCTCAACACCCAGCATGTCACCAGGTTGTATGGGTACCACGATACACTCCACAACCATCATGTCACCTGGTTGTATGGGTACCACGATACACTCCACACCCATAATGTCCTCTGGGACCTGGTTATGTGGGTACCACGATACACTCCACACCCATAATGTCCTCTGGGACCTGGTTATGTGGGTACCACGATACACTCCACACCAATAATGTCCTCTGGGACCTGGTTATGTGGGTACCACGATACACTCCACACCCATCATGTCCTCTAGGATCTGGTTATGGGGGCACCACGATACACTCCACACCCATCATGTCACCTAGTATTTGGTTATGTGGAGACAGTGATACACTCCACACCCATCATGTCACCTAGTATTTGGTTATGTGGAGACAGTGATACACTCCACACCCATCATGTCACCTAGTATTTGGTTATGTGGAGACAGTGATACACTCCACACCCATCATGTCACCTAGTATTTGGTTATGTGGAGACAGTGATACACTCCACACCCATCATGTCACCTAGTATTTGGTTATGTGGAGACAGTGATACACTCCACACCCATCATGTCACCTAGTATTTGGTTATGTGGAGACAGTGATACACCCCACACCCATCATGTCACCTAGTATTTGGTTATGTGGAGACAGTGATACACTCCACACCCATCATGTCACCTAGTATTTGGTTATGTAGAGACAGTGATACACTCCACACCCATCATGTCACCTAGTATTTGGTTATGTGGAGACAGTGATACACTCCACACCCATCATGTCACCTATTATGTGGTTATGTGGAGACAGTGATACACTCCACACCCATCATGTCACCTAGTATTTGGTTATGTGGAGACAGTGATACACTCCACACCCATCATGTCACCTAGTATTTGGTTATGTGGGCACCACGATACACTCCACACCCATCATGTCACCTAGTATTTGGTTATGTGGAGACAGTGATACACTCCACACCCATCATGTCACCTAGTATTTGGTTATGTAGAGACAGTGATACACTCCACACCCATCATGTCACCTAGTATTTGGTTATGTGGAGACAGTGATACACTCCACACCCATCATGTCACCTAGTATTTGGTTATGTGGAGACAGTGATACACTCCACACCCATCATGTCACCTAGTATTTGGTTATGTGGAGACAGTGATACACCCCACACCCATCATGTCACCTAGTATTTGGTTATGTGGAGACAGTGATACACTCCACACCCATCATGTCACCTAGTATTTGGTTATGTAGAGACAGTGATACACTCCACACCCATCATGTCACCTAGTATTTGGTTATGTGGAGACAGTGATACACTCCACACCCATCATGTCACCTATTATGTGGTTATGTGGAGACAGTGATACACTCCACACCCATCATGTCACCTAGTATTTGGTTATGTGGAGACAGTGATACACTCCACACCCATCATGTCACCTAGTATTTGGTTATGTGGGCACCACGATACACTCCACACCCATCATGTCACCTAGTATTTGGTTATGTGGAGACAGTGATACACTCCACACCCATCATGTCACCTAGTATTTGGTTATGTAGAGACAGTGATACACTCCACACCCATCATGTCACCTAGTATTTGGTTACTAGTATGTGGAGACAGTGATACACTCCACACCCATCATGTCACCTAGTATTTGGTTATGTGGAGACAGTGATACACTCCACACTCATCATGTCACCTAGTATTTGGTTATGTAGAGACAGTGATACGCTCCACACCCATCATGTCACCTATTATGTGGTTATGTGGAGACAGTGATACACTCCACACCAATCATGTCACCTAGTATTTGGTTATGTGGAGACAGTGATACACTCCACACCCATCATGTCACCTAGTATTTGGTTATGTGGAGACAGTGATACACTCCACACTCATCATGTCACCTATTATTTGGTTATGTGGAGACAGTGATACACTCCACACTCATCATGTCACCTATTATTTGGTTATGTGGAGACAGTGATACACTCCACACTCATCATGTCACCTAGTATTTGGTTATGTGGAGACAGTGATACACCCATCATGTCACCTAGTTATGTTGGTACCACGATACACTCCACACCCATAATGTCACTTAGTATTTGGTGATGTTGCTTCAATGATACTCACCTCACCCATTAATGTCTGAAGTTTGAAAACTGAAGAACAATCTCAAATATGATTGGTTGATTCTTATCTCTGTTATATAACTTAGGTAAGGCGGCATTCATAGTCTGGTCTCCAAATCAGTATTATACAACAAACAACACACCCTATCATCTGACTTTGTTTATGCATTGTTTCATACAATCAGAAATTACCTCAAAGTGTCACCAATGGATCAAATCAGAATCAAAGTAGCGGAAAGACTTCTGCATGTATTGTACTTTAATAACAATTGCAATTGATCATAATCTGAATAGAAATTGTATTGAATCATTTCTGGAGCTGAGAAATTCTGAGAAAAGGCGCAGCATGTAAAATCCGATTGGCTATATATAAATGTACCTTTACGTCAATACAATCGCATGAGAGGGATGTCTAAAAAGTTTAATGACTTCTGGTACAACATACGAATGCATTTAGTAAAAACACGCCAAACTACGTGAAGTCGTTTTATATACAACATGCAGTTTCATACACAAAAGGACATAGTCAATGTATTTCTGTGAAGATTCAACTGAATGGACTGAAACAACAGCTATTTTATTGTTTATTGAGTTTTTGGTAAACATGTAAGAAAAGTGACATTGCAGTGTTGTAAGGTACATCTGTATGAAGTAAATTACCACCAATTTTCTCATATTTGTCACGATATTGTGTCAAAAAATAAGACTAATAACATTTAAAGGCAAACGTATAAAAAGTCATTTTGCCTTTACAGTAAATCTTCACCCAAATACCACCTCAATAATAAGACCATCTCAATAATAAGACCACCTCATTAATAAGACCACCTCAAATTAAGACCACATTTTCAAGTCTATTTTTACCATTCCGCTCTTTATTCAACCTCAATATTAAGACCACCTCGATATTAAGACCAGTTTTTGAAAGGTCCCAAGGTTGGTCTTATTATTGAGGTTTTACTGTACAGTTATATAGTGAAAGAACGAACTTTGTGAGAAATTGCAGCAAATTTGATTAAGAGATAAATTTGTAGTACATGTATTACAAAGGTCACTCGGTACGAACTTTCGAGACACCCCTCATTACAATTGTACATCTGTAACACGTTGACACGGTCGGGTCATCTCCAGGCATGATATTGGTACTGGACGTAATTGCTTAAATCTGATTTGTTGAAATTATTCTTAGATAATATTACTGTATTGTAAGGAATTATTTTGATGCCTGTGAACTTTTTTTCTAGATACCTAGCTAAGTGTTATAAGGACATTATCCGCCGGTTATAAATACATTAATCAAATGCCAGTATGTCACCTGATTATTGATATTTTCTTGCTGCGGGTAATTAATCATTTATCACATTATACTGGGGAGTGATCTTTTCCATGGCCCAAAATGGCTACATGACATACTGCCGATTTTATAATCTTAGCCCTAACCCCCTATTCGTAATATCGACGCGTCGACGTAACACCGGGTCAGTAACGTTGCGGTATGGAATTTAGTCCGTCCAAGGCATAGACAATAGGATTTACCATTTCGTTTCATCTACTAATATACAACTGACAACGTTTGATATATCATACATTCTCATATTGTATATTTATGGTGATGTTAATGCAACATGTATCAAACTGGGAGGTATATTGATTCAAGCTCGTATTTTTCCAATTGTGTTATAAATGTGTATTATTAGGGTGGTTAGACTAGTGGTGTATTCTTTTTCGTCGCAGCCTAATTAATATGGCTTTGCTATTTGCATATCAGTGCTGTGTAGACCAATCAAATCTTACGTTAACCACCATTCCAACTTCTCATCAATCGAACAACGTTTGTTACCTTGACGCGGATTGGTTACAAACCTTTCGATAAGGGGGTACGTTACCTTACCGAAATCCACTGCATTGTGGTGAATTTACCGAAATCCATTTTGGATCTGGAGTGACCAGCAATAGTTACATATCTGCATTTTTTCTGTTGCGCGACAAATCTTAACCTTCAAATTGCGCCGATTCTCGTTTTCAAGATATTTCTTGTTTATTGTTACGTAATTCATATCATATTAACGCCAAATAATGAATCGTCCAACCATGAAATCCACGACATAAGTCCTTTCGTCGTATGCATACATTTATACATTCAATATTATATTAGTAATCATTAGTGTTCAATTTCATTGTGTTCATTAAAATGCCATTACATATTTAATGTATTAATGTATGTAAAACAATCATCTTACAAACGAAAATAGTTTTTTTCCACCGAATTTGATTATAATTTGCAATATATAAAACAACAAGAAAGTCGCTGTCACTGAAGACCTCCAGGCATACACTGCTAAATGTGACGATTTCTGACATAAAACACGCTTCAAAACGTTTTTGGTGTATGGAAACGTAATGTAATTACATGTTTGTTATCAAAACGATTATTTAGCAAATCTTTTCCCATCTGTCTAAAATCCCTACTTTCGTTTTGATGACTAAAACTAAGAAACACGTCAATCAGTATAAAACGAATAGAAAGTCTTTTTGTTATGTGATGGTAGAAAAAATGTAACATCCCTTTAAACACTGACCTGAGAATTACACTGATTAAATAATTAACAACAGAAATCTCCAAATGATATTGCCACGAGTTCTTTCCCTTTATCCCTTCTATAGTTATTTCTTTTTTATCCTTTCTAGTACCATATAAACATAATTGTACTATGGAAGGGATAAAGGCAGATAACTCTAGCAGGATTAAAGGGAAAGAACTCGTGACAATCTCCTGTGGAAATCACATGCACCATGAGATATATGTTCATGAAACTGGTTAAATTAAATCAGCGACTACCCTGGCTAAAATACTCGACGCTTTCCGCATAAAATGTCTTCCTTTATTTGTTTATACGAAAAAAAAATTTATTTGACTTTAAAACTTTGCTTCGACTTTGAATTCGAAGTAGCTCTTTGTAGATTTTGAGACTTTCGTGTGTTTACTTTTTAATTGTTAATCATGACATAACCTGGGACCAATATACATAACTTAAAGAATCATATAGTTAGAAACATGGACTATATACAATATACATAAGTGCAGTATTTCTATGTGTTCTGAACTGTTATCATTTACATAAAATTGTCGTTTTATCTGTTGCTTTTCCTTCAATCTTCTACGCAGTTGCCTCCCTTTCCAATTAATATTCGGCCAGGGGAGATAATCGCCCTTAGGAGTTTCTGTATGTTTAAATTAGTTCCTATGTCGTATCCTGAACCAGATTTACCAAAAGGTGTGAATAGAACATGTCTACACACAGATCACATTTTTATATCAGCCTTTGAGTTATAATAATAATTTGACCACTAACACATGAATAATTAATTTGACAGTTGCTTGTGGGCATCCATTGGTCGCGTGTGTTTTCAACCCACAGTCCATATGGCATCAGTTTACCAAGTGTCCAATTAATCAGATCAGCAAAAAATAAAGAGTTTGATTCATCTCGACGCTATAATTTGAAACACCAAATTATGAACAAGTTCATTTTGATACAACGATTTTTGTGGACAATGATTCAATCACTATTCCTCTCAAGTTTCATTTGTTCGTAATTTTGTTCGTTTTTTTCTGCATATTTGTTTCTAGCAAACGAATTCTGAATACTAAATTTGATTGTCTGTGTGATATATGAGATAGGATAAGAAACTATTCTACAACCTAAGTGAACTCTCTATCACAACTCTAGATTACGTTTATATAAAAATCAAGTAATTGTCTGCAGTGTGACTGACCAAACACATATTCACTGTTGGTCGTATCGTTGTTCACTAACCAAACACACATTCACTGTTGGTCGTATCGTTGTTCCCTAACCAAACACATGCACATTCACTGCTAATATGTCGCTGTTCACTAACCCAACACATGCACATTCACTGCTAATATGTCGCTGTTCACTAACCCAACACACATTCACTGCTAATATGTCGCTGTTCACTAACCAAACACATGCACATTCACTGCTAATATGTCGCTGTTCACTAACCCAACACACATTCACTGCTAATATGTCGCTGTTCACTAACCCAACACATGCACATTCACTGCTAATATGTCGCTGTTCACTAACCCAACACACATTCACTGCTAATATGTCGCTGTTCACTAACCAAACACATATTCTCTGTTGGTCGTATCGTTGTTCACTAACCCAACACACGTTCACTGCTAATATGTCGCTGTTCACTAACCAAACACATATTCTCTGTTGGTCGTATCGTTGTTCACTAACCCAACACACATTCACTGCTAATATGTCGCTGTTCACTAACCAAATACACATTCACTGCTAATATGTCGCTGTTCACTAACCCAACACACACTCACTGCTAATCTGTCGCTGTTCACTAACCCAACACACATTCACTGCTAATCTGACGCTGTTCACTAACCCAACACACATTCACTGCTAATCTGTCGCTGTTCACTAACACAACACACATTCACTGCTAATCTGACGCTGTTCACTAACCCAACACACATTCACTGCTAATCTGTCGCTGTTCACTAACCCAACACACATTCACTGCTAATCTGTCGCTGTTCACTAACCCAACACACATTCTCTGCTAATATGTCGTTGTTCACTAACCAAACACACATTCACTGCTAATCTGACGCTGTTCACTAACCCAACACACATTCACTGCTAATCTGTCGCTGTTCACTAACCCAACACACATTCTCTGCTAATCTGTCGCTGTTCACTAACCCAACACACATTCACTGCTAATCTGTCGCTGTTCACTAACCCAACACACATTCTCTGCTAATATGTCGCTGTTCACTAACCCAACACACATTCTCTGCTAATAGGTCGTTGTTCACTAACCTAACACACATTCTCTGCTAATATGTCGCTGTTCACTAACCCAACACACAATCACTGCTAATATGCCGCTGTTAACTAACCAAACACACATTCACTGCTAATATGCCGCTGTTCACTAACCCAACACACATTCACTGCTAATATGCCGATGTTCACTAACCAAACACACATTCACTGCTAATATGTCACTGTTCACTAAACAAACACACATTCACTGCTAATATGTCACTGTTCACAAACCAAACACACATTCACTGCTAATATGCCGCTGTTCACTAACCAAACACACATTCACTGCTAATATGCCGCTGTTAACTAACCAAACACACATTCACTGCTAATATGTCGCTGTTCACTAACCAAACACACATTCACTGCTAATAGGTCGCTGTTCACTTACCAAACACACATTCACTGTTAATATGTCACTGTTCACTAACCAAACACACATTCACTGCTAATAGGTCGCTGTTCACTAACCAAACACACATTCACTGCTAATCTGTCACTGTTCACTAACCAAACACATATTCACTGCTAATAGGTCGCTGTTCACTAACCAAACACACATTCACTGCTAATATGTCACTGTTCACCAACCAAACACGCATTCACTGCTAATATGTCACTGTTCACCAACCAAACACGCATTCACTGCTCAGTTCTTCGAAAGAGACACAAGATTTCAGCGTCAGAGGACAGTGATTACGTAATTCTGTAACAAGGCATTTCTTGGCTATTTTCCCTGTAAGGTGATGAGCATAAATTCTTCAAATTAAGTTAAACTAAACTGAGATTTTTTACCCAAAGCAAAAGGAAGTAACAGGAATGTAAGAGTGACATTGCACATATTGATAATTCTTTTAGAACGCACTTATTGGTCTGTCTTCGCAACGGTTGAAATAACGTGTAACAGAATCCAGTCATTTCGAGGACAAATCCCTCCCTTAGACTTTTAGTCAATAGGATGTATTCGTGTAATGGACTACATGGAATACAATATTTTTCACCCTATATCCAACGTCTCTTAAGATGTATTATTCTTCAGTAGCAATCTCAGGATACCATTTGCCTTGTTTGCAAATCCTTGACCTCCTGATAAGTAGTATCACCATATATACGAATGTAGGGTCGAACAAAAAGGATTGCAGTTTTAACTCAAACAACAACAGACACATGGTTATAAACACTAAATGATAATCAACCATTCCCGTTCCAAATACAAATGTATAAAACAAAAAAATATCGTCAGAAACGCTGATTGGAGTAATTTGAACTAGACAATGATGTTGCAATATCATTGTTGCAAGCTCTGAATATTGCGTGCACGTACGAAATATGATACGAAAATGGTATAATAATCTTCTAGTTTGTGCAGATTTTATTTTTGAATACGAATGTAATGTGCTTTTTAGATATTTAAAGACATTAAACAACTGGGTCGATGGAGACGAAGTAGGTTTAGAAATACGATTGTACTTTAGGAAGCACTGTAGTGTCACATAGCCTATAGGTCGTGCCGCATATAGTTCGCGCACTATATGTGGTGAAAAGGCATGGTCATGCCGCATATAGCTATTTTATGTCTTGTCCGATTGAAAAACATCATCATCATCATCTGTTCTAATTTAAAGAAAACATGTTTCCTCAAACTGCCATATACATATTAAAAAAGAATGTAACTTTGTGCCACCTGAAATATATTCCCCACATCAGACAGTGGACAAATCTTCTAAACCAGTTCGGGGTGTGTTTAATAACATAACAAAAATAATATAGTTTGGTTTAGTGTTGCTTGATTAAACTTCTACTAACAGCTTCGAGCAGATAAAAGCGAGTAACCATCAACATATTATTTGATCACATCGCCACAGCCGTAGACGGTCGGACCCGGGATCAAACCCGCGACCTTCGGACTGAGGTTTCTTTAAAATCCACAATTTGGTCCTACACGTAGTAGCCGAAGCGCTGACAAACATATATATGCCCACTATAATGCATTTGTACATGAAAGGGTCATTACTCATTCGACCGACCGTGGTTGAGGAACATTGCTAGATAAGTCAGTTTATCTCCTTTTCAAATTTACCTTTTTTGATATTGTTATCTTATTCAAATACACATTCCAAAAAACATCTTCAAGAGAAGTGAGCTTAAATGCGGCGTCGAGGCACATGTCCGCCACATAAAGCTAACGTGAACTTAAAGCGGCGCTCCTCGCCGCATATAGTTCGCGCTCGATTACAGATTTGGAAATGTAAGTTAGAATACTGGGTAAATATTTCAGTAACACCTCAATAATAAGACCACCTTTGGGACCCTTTGAGAACGGTTTTCATATCGAGGTGGTCTTTATATTGAGGTTTAATAAAGAGCAAAACAGTGAAATCGGACTTGAACATTGTGTTCTTAATTTTGGGGTGGTCTTAATATTGAGATGGTCTTAGGTGAGGATTTACTGTACATGTATAAACAAATAATATTACATATGAGCATTATGGAATCATGGTATGTTATCGTATTCTTATTTCTTAGAGAACACATTTTGTCCGTTCTTTTGTAGTTAATTCTTGGGAGTGGTTTTTTCCTAGGAAAATAATAGTGACGATATATTTGATTAGAACATTGAGTATACGAACCAGTCTTCTTTGCCTACGCAGCATCCAATATCATTCCATCACTGTTGACGAGAAATGTCTATAAATCTGGAGAAGACACTCAATTTGAAAAATTGCTTTTTGGGAGAAGATACAATGTATGTCAATCCCTGTTCCTTTCACTGTGTCGGCGATTATGCATAACATTTCTTGCGCATGCGTACGCTTGTATACTTCAAATATATTTAATTGGCTGATGAAATTCATCATAAATATACTTAATTGGCGAAGTTTAATTGACCCGTGGAATATATTGCAAACTTTGTATATTTTGGTACCCTAAAATCGGCCAAATAAATGAATTGTAAATCTTGTACATTTATGCGTTCTAAATATATACTTAATTGGAATAATTTAATTGGCCAATGAAATGTGTAAAATATGGTACATTTTGGTACTCTAAGTATATTAAATAAGCCAATTAAATTTATACTAAGTCTTGTACGTTTATTCACTCCTAATATAGAGTTGACCTCAAGAATAAGACCTTCTTTGGGACCCTTGAAAATTGGTCTTAATAATGAGATGGTCCTTATATTGAGGTGGAATAAAGAGCACAAACAGTCGAAAAATGAGGTCTCGATTTTGAGGTTGTCTTATTATTGAGGTGGTCGTAAGGTGAGATTTTAATGTACTTAAAACGCTTAGTTGTATAGGCAAATTAAATGCATTGCAAAACGTGGACATATATGCCCAATCAATATGTTTAATTGGCCGTTAAAATATATAGAAAATCTTGTTCAAATAGATGCACCAAGAATGTTTAATTGGCCACTTTGATGTATCATAAATATTTTACAATTTACAATAAGTTGGATAAAAAATTAATTGGCCGATGATGTGCGTCTTAATATTTTTAATTGGCTAGCGAAATGTATTGCAAATTTCGCTTAAAGATAAATTTTGCTTCATAATAGCAAGCGCAAATTTTATGTGGAAGCATATTTCTGGAGTAGCTGCTATACGTTTTATGATAGTTTTATAGACAAAAATAGATGTTTATATCTAGAATTGATTATTGGATTTCGGTGACAATAAATATTTATTGCACATATAATCAAAGCAATGCAGTTTATTGATGTCTGGGACTATATGGATGCACACTAGGACGTTGACAGAGAACATGGTAGTGCACATGTTAAATATCTGTCTGTTACATTGATGAAAGAGGATTTGTGTAACTCACTCAAGTTTGCAGTTTGCAATTCGTAATTCGAATCACAAACTGAGACATTCATCTCCAAATATATTTTAGGATGTACTGGGACATCATGTACACCTACCTTAAAATGAGATGGCCATGATCGGTCCCATGTGTTTACAGCAAACCCTGACGCATACGTCACATCGAATTTAAGAACTACTCAATAATAAGACGGTATTTTCATGGACCAGTTAAATAACTCATATATTATATATATTATCTCGATTATCAGAACGCTTCGCAACTACGACTGACATTTCTTTAGAGCTGATCGTGGTATTCATACCTTCTATAAATTCTTACGTAAACTGCATAATCAGCAAGAGCAGAGTTACGGCCCTTGCCTTTCAAAATGGACTGGTCAAATCATGGAAAATATCAATCGGGTCACCTCGGCTATTGTAAAAAAAGCTTTCCGAACTGTTTTCCGGAAATTGCCGAGTTGTTGCAATTGGGAAATTGTATGTAACATAACTCAAGATGGATATGATCTATCGTTAAAACATTTGTAGGAATAGAAGTTAGCATTGTCTCATCGCTTCGGACTAACTTTACTCAACCTTTTTGTTTTTCCCTACTATATATAGAATCGTGTGAGTTTTGTTTTTTCTGATGATACTAATTGATATTTAGCAATGATAGTTCTGTTTATTTCATATAAGAAGTTGAATTTTAACAACATAAATGTGAATATTTTACGGTATTTCATTAAAGTAGATTGCGAAATTTTGTCAAATTACTGCGTTAAAACTGCCTACAGCTTCGAAATCCGTACATTGGCATTTAGAAGGTATACGTATTTTTCACAAAATGATACACTACAGTAAAACCTCACTTAAAGACCACATCGATAACAAGACCACCTAAAAATTAAAACCACCCTTGGAACCCTTGAAAACTGGTCTTAATATTGAGGTGGTCTTAATATTGAGGTGGTCTTTAAGCGACTTTTTACTGTAAATAACGAATACATTGAATAGAATATCAGTTTGAACGATCAATGATTTGTCTTACTTTAGGAGCTATTGAACGAACGATGCCATATATTGTCTTTATTTGTTTCTGTCACGCAATTCTCTGCCTAAGTTGTAACAGAACCTGTGGAATAACGAATTTATCACACGATGACGTGAAATATCAGCATTTCGGACATTATATATAAAAAACTAAGACAATCACTTCAAGTATATCGGTATACGATTGTTTGATTTTATCGGGGGGTTTATTTCAAAGCTGTATACTTTATGTAATAGTATGCTTATTTTTATGCATTTGTTTAACAAATCAAATATGAAAGATATATTACCTATAGTTAAAACATCAATAAACATGCATTAACAAAGAATTAACTCATAATGTATTGATCCGTATTAGTTCAAGAAAGATGTTTGTACATCATAACATTTTAAAAAAACTTAAATAAAACAATCAGGCTATTTTACAAGTTTTGCCTGTTAGTAATTTGGTAATACAAAGATAGTTTCAATCTGTTATACATTGCAATGGTTCTTATTAGACATGTTTTAGCCAATGTAACAACAATGAATACTGGATAAAGTAAATTCAAACACTTTCTGTTAAGACGAGCCAGATACATCTTTAATATACAGTAATGTGTTTAGTTTAAACATAGTTATTTTATTTACATACTATAAGCGACATAATAATACGATGCAGTATACAAATATTTGCATAAAAAAGAGTTTATTCCATAGTTAGTGTAAACAGGATGAGACAGAAAGCCAAAGACTTATATAAGTCTTCTCCTTTGGTATGTTTTTGTATTGTATATAAAACGATGATAACTCTTCTTAATGGAGGTAAATTAAAAACATCTGGGCCCGTATTCACAAACGTTTTAAGACTGAATCTCAGACTTAGAATTTAAAATGGTAAATGTTTTTTTTTGTTCCTACGTTGATAAAACGTGGCTAACAAGAAATAATCTGGCAAAAATGTATCCTTTTCAATATAAAGAAAACGGAATGCTTGTAAATTTATTTTTTTGCAATTTTAAAGTCTAAGTCTGAGATTCAGTCTTAAAACAGGTTATAACACCACCAATGTTCAAGACGAAATTCGGTCTTAATTTGAGGTGGTCTGGTTATCGAGAAAACCGCCCAAAAAACAACAGATCCATGAAATTACGGTGTGATTTATTACGGATGGAGTCTTATTTTTGAGGTGTTTAAGTAAAGGGTATATTGTATGTTTCATAAATCATCACAACACCGATGTTGGATCTTCGATCCTCCAATTTCTCTATTTAGCTGTGATTTAATGAAACGTAAAACTGAATGTCAACATTCTTGGTATAAATTAAAGTTATTTTCAGACCGTTATGTTCACTAACGTCTTAAAGAGTTGTACAATACGGACTCCTGTAAGGGCCATCATAGCGTACTTCGTATCGTAGTGTCGTATCGTAGCGGTGTATCGTTAAATCGTATCGTACCGTCGAATCGAAGTGTCATATCGTAGCGTCGTATCGTACCATCTAATCGAAGTGTCATATCGTAGCGTCGCATCGTACCATCGAATCGAAGTGTCATATCGTAGCGTCGTATCGTACCATCGTATCGTAGTGTGGTATTAAGCGTCGTTTCGTAGATCGTATCGTACCATCGTATCGTAGTGTGGTATTAAGCGTCGTATCGTAGATCGTATCGTACCATCGTATCGTAGTGTGGTATTAAGCGTCGTATCGTAGATCGTATCGTACCATCGTATCTTAGTGTGGTAGTAAGCGTCGTATCGTAGATCGTATCGAACCATCGAATCGTACCGTCGTATCATACTGTCGTATCGCAGTGTCGTACCGTATCGTCATGTAATACCGTAATATTGTACCATTATATCGTACCGTCGTATCGCAGCGTCGTATCGCAGTGTCGTACCATATCGTCATGTAATACCGACGTATTGTACCATTATATCGTAGCGTCGTATCGTAGCGCGTCATGGTGAGAACGCAGCATTTTTCTGGCGCTTCATAGAGTCCGTAGGTAATGATAAACCATATTGTACTATTTATGGAAACTAAAGAATATTGAATGCACTGGAAGTTGCATTGTCAAGTTTTACCGATGTCTTGTATAGTTTTGTCTTATGTAAGGTATTTAATATAGTGATTGTTGAATGACATATTATGTCAATATCAGAGATATGTAGATCTTAGCTTTCTGTTTTTGAATTCGATTTTCACTATGATCTAAATAACTGAAGTATAATATACACTAACAATTATGTCACCATTTGTCAAATTGTACGCGGATATGCGTTATCTGGGAAAATGCCTTAAAATGTTTCATGTTAGTGGAATATATGAGGGAAATATGGCTTATTGGAGCAAACATTCGTTTCAAACTTAAACACAATTGAGTGTACGTGCGTGCGTCCGCGGTGTGATAAGAAATCCATTGTATCCGTTCGACTGATAACTTTAATAAATGCACGAAATTGCGCGATCTGGTCTCAATAACTATTCTTAGTTGATCAGTGATAAAAAACCTATGTTTTGTATATCATATACAGTAAAACCTCACTTAAATACCACCTCAATAAAAAGACAACCTCAAAATTAAGACAACAATTTTCAAGTCCATTTCCACTGTTTTGTTCTTTATTCAACCTCCATGTTTAAGACCACCTAAATATTAAGACCAGTTTTCAAGGGTCCCAAGGGTGGTCTTATTACTGAGGTTTTACTGTATACGCTGAGAGGGCCTAGTAATGTTGTGAAAACGTTTTTGTAAACCCTTTTGTGACTATTTCTTATCTGATCTAGACGTGAGTAGGCAATATATATCATAAAACTAAACATATATTTTCTTTTTTTCCATTATAAACACGAGACCATAGCTACTATAACTAGCAATATAAAAAGAACAACCAAAAACTGTATATAACTTTTATAGATTATTTACCACACTATTTCCGCAACTTTCTCAAAAACGATTTTTACAGTTGAGTGAAGTTGGCGCAGCAATCGTACATCAACATTCAATAATAACTGTGGGTTGGATTTTAGGTATGTTATCAAATATGTAAGTCGAATAACGATGTCAGCGCTGGCTCTGTATTCAACCTAAGTCGTTATTGAATGTTCATGCACGATTGCTGCGCCAACTTCACTCAACTAATTTTTACATTTTCAATATCGTCGCACAATCCGCAATACTATCGAGGCTATTTACACGACGCACTTCAAAGAAATTTATTCTCGACAGAAGTGAACCAGTGCTCGACTAATGCGCAATTTCGTATGCAAACTCGAGAAATATCAGTATAAAAGATTGAAGGCAAATACAAATACTAAAGCAATAATGATCAAAAGTTATTTGTGTAAAAATGTCATTTAATTGCGTACTCTAAAGCAAAGACGAGCTCTGATTGTAAATATGCATGCTTTGTGCGTTAAGTTAGATATTTTATTGAGGGACAGAAATGTTGAATTTGTAACCGGAAAGAACCATGCGATTTGTTTTATACAGTGAATAATCATTAGCATTTTATCCTATAATTATGCTGACCATTTTCAAATTGTAACATATATCGGATAGCTTAAGTTTAGATATCATGACGAGTTAAAAGGTCATCGAATTATGATATTTGCCGTTATTTTACACACAATCTGATTACTTTCCACATGTTAAACTTTTATATTGGTCAAAATAACTATCCCGCTATTTTGTATTTTGAGAAACTTCACAGTATTATGACAAAGTCATCTAAAATGATGACAGTGATCTGACAGGTTTATATTATCTATTTGTTGATAGTTCATTTGAATCATTTATGTTATGCTTACTTGAATCCAAATGAACAGAATATGTGTATAGCAGCGTTATGCAAACCGTACGGGTCTGTGAACTATTTGGAGTACTGCTGGGTTCGCACTTTTGACCCAGTATATATTTTATTGCATTGTTACATGTTAATTACATGACATTATTACAAAATTATAGTCAACAAAAGTTGAAAATAGTCTTACAAAATCTGTGTACATCTGCAACTATGACGTCACAATAGCCCGATCTTTATTTTGACGTGTACGAATTGATTCTAGTGAAGGTGTGCATGTGTCGGTGAAAGTTTGTAAAAAGTGGGTGAAGTAATTTCATAAGTATCATTCATTTTTTGTAGAACTATATCAGGCATTGTAATATATGGAACATAGGTTGTACTACTTTCATGTTTATTTCTTGTTCTCACCTTTGGTACTTTTGGAACAGCAACAATTTACTACTGACGAACCTCGTTCATTCGAATTCATCGGGTCAGATTAATATTATTTCGACAATACATGGATCGAATAGGGTATTGATCAAAGATGGTCGGCACAATTTGAAGGTTAAGATTTGTTGTGAAACATAAAAAAAATACCGAAATGTTACGAATGCTTGTCACTCCAGATCCAAAATGGATTTCGGTAAATTCACCGAAATTCAGTTGACTTCGGTAAGGTAACGTACCCCTTATCGAAAAGTTAACCAATCCGCGTCAATGTTACAAAAGTTGTTCGGTTGAAGATAAGTTGGTTTAGTGGTTAACGTTAGATTTGATTGGTTTACACAACACTGATATGCAAATAGCAAAGCATTATTAGTACGGCTGTGTCGTAAAACTGTTTATATGTACAGTGTCGTATGTGTACACACACAGCAGATACGAGTATATAATTTCGCATATAAAAACGTGACACCAACCTTCATTACTATATACCAAGGGAAAAACGGCTCGGCAGCGAAAGTGAACATATTCTATGATGATGAACACATTATCAATAGAAGCGGCTTCTGGCCATCCGATATTACCTGTCGCAAATGGATCAACAAACCCGACTGGGAGAGAGAGAAATCCCAGCAGCGCAACAAAGATAGACCTCCTCGATTCCAACAGCGCTCAAATGACAACGTAGATTATGATCGCGATAATGACCGTGATCATCATTACAACGAGAGCACGGCTTCGCACCCAGCTTATACAAACTATGACAATCGTTATCATAACAACAACTACCGCAGAAACTACAACGATCATCATAGCTACCGATACCGTGACAACAGTGATATTCATAGAGACGCTGACGGTCGTGACGACCGTGACTCGGATCGTGACTCGATCGACAATTAACTTGTTAGTACCCGCATTATTAGATTATTTGTGCAATGCCTAATATTATTTACTTATCATTTCAATTGGTTTTATCAGTTATGCTGTTAAACCTACTGTGTTGGAACGTTAGAGGCATAATGTCCTCAGCATATAGCCTCTCCGAACAATTAGACAAAAATAACATTGATTTAGCTTTGTTAACAGAACACAAACTTTTATATAGATCTCAAGATTTTCTGCAATCTATTCACAGTGACTATTATCATGTAAATACTTATGACAATAATACTGATAACTATGGTCATCTGAAATGTGGTAAAGCAGGAACTGCTATACTTATACGTAAAACACTTAGAAAATATGTATCTGTATTGCCCAATATTAACAATGATAGAATATTAGGGTTAGAGTTCAAGCTTAGTTGCGATGTACCAATCTATGTATTTTGTGTATACCTTCCTTCTGACAATGATGTTAATTCGTATAAGGAATCTTTATGTGATGTTCAATCACTTATGTCACACTACTGTAAAATTGGATCTGTTATATTTGCAGGAGATTTTAACGCCCAGCTTGTCACTGATACCAAACGTTTCCCGAATCATAAATCCAAAATTCTTTCCGATTTCGCCCGTAACAACAACTTAGTTTCCCTCCATAACTTGTTTAATAGCAACAAGTACACCTTTGTTCCCACCAGAACTAACATCGACCACGTACTCATTGAGAATACCTCCAGCCACTTGTGTTTGAGTTATAGTGTAGTAGAACCCCACGAAATTCTTACATCAGACCATTTACCAATATTATTCCAGGTAAACATAAAAGGTGAGAGAATTCGCCGAAAATCGACCCTCACCCCCAACATAAACTGGTCCAAATGTACCCCCGAACACATCTCGAACTTCACAAAAGAAATTGATAATCAAGTCAAACGAATGTTAAATACGCACAATATCGACAGTCTCGGGCCTGATATTCTCAATTCTGCAATCTCTAACTTTATTCGTGAAGCTGAAAAGCATCTTCCGAAAGCCCAGCTAAACAAAGCTGCCAAACCTTACTGGTGTCCGGAACTAAAACACGCGCATGCGCAAGCAAGGCATTCCCGCTCGATTTGGTTACAACAAGGACGTCCAAGGTCCCGTACGCACGACTCCTTTACACATTACAAAGCAGCGAAAAGAGCATTCAGGCGCCTACAAAAACGTCGTATCAATGAACACGAGAATGCAATATTTGATCGGTTAAACAAAGCAGCGGATTCCGACTACAACTTGTTTTGGAAATTACTGAAACGTAAGAGTGGATCAAATTTCGAAGTTTGCAATTCCCTCAACGTTAACGGTCGAAGCTATCATGATTCCGACGTTATACGAGGATTTTTCCAGCACTATAACAGTGTTTTCGGTACCCACAATAATGGCGATGACTTGCCTTTCGATTACCAAACGGAACTAAACGACTATATCACAAGACCCCCTAGCTCTCACGCTCAATTACTACTCCGACCCATCGAAGAGCAAGAACTTGATAAAATAGTTACTAATCTATCGCGCAATAAAGCCCCAGGGCACGACCAAATTCTTAATGAGCATGTGATCAACGGCGGAAATCCAGTAAAATTCATGCTGACCTCACTATTCAATGCAATATTACTCGAGCTTAATGTCCCTTATGACTGGCAAACAAGCATTATCATACCGATCTACAAAGGCAAAGGCAAGGTTAAAACCGAACCCACAAGTTATCGCCCTATATCACTGATTCCAGCATTCTGCAAAATATTCGAGAAAATCATCTTGAACAGGGTTAATGGCCACCTAAAAGAGAATGCTATCACATTTCCAAACGCACAGCAACAAGGTTTTCAATCCAACCTAAGTTGTCTATCAACCGCTTTTGCAGTCCAAGAAACAATATTGTACAATATCGAGCGTCACTCAGACGTCTACGTAGCTTGTCTCGACCAAAAAGCAGCATTTGACACGGTCAGATTCAACGCTCTCTTTCTTAAACTGGGTAGACTTGGGTTCACGGGAAAAATCCTACGTCTGCTTATGTCCACACATAACAACCTTACCTCCGTCGTACGACTCTCTGGCTATACGTCAGACGTGATTAGCGTAAACAGGGGAGTGCGACAAGGCGGTGTTTTGTCCACATTCCTTTATCTCGTCTATGTCAATGACTTACTAAACGAACTAGAAAGTAGTCGTCTAGGGTTAAAGGTCATGTCGGTAAACTCCGGAAACCCTGCATTCGCCGACGATATATCGCTATTGACCCTCACACCATACCGATTACAGAAAATGGTCGACATCGTATACCATTATTGTAACCATTGGCACGTCTCTATTAACGTCCAAAAGTGCAATGTAACCGTTTTCACAAGAAAACGAACACAACCTAAAGTAGGTATATTATTCGGGGATCAGTTTATCGACCAAACTGACACCTTTGTCCACCTGGGCATTCTGTACTCTTACAACTTAAAAGACACAATTAGGATTGACCAACGCTTACAAAAAGCCAATAACGCTTTATTTGCCATGTCTGCTCAAGGCATCCATATCCAGGGCGTTAATCCATTAGTATCTGCCGACTTATATTCTAAAATAATTAAGCCTATTGCAACGTACGGCTCTGAACTGTGGAACAACACCACTCGTTCAAATATCGTATCTGTCTCCCGATTCCAACACTCTGCTCTTAAACGCATTCAAGGGTTCCCAATTCAAACCCGCTCCGACATGGCAGAATCCATGCTTGGTCTTAATCGACTCCCTTCCCACATCGAGTACCGCAAATTAATGTTCCTCCACAAACTAATGACTCTACCAATGGGCTCTGTGACAAGTAACATATTTTTTAGAAAACTCATTTTATTCATTACAGATAATGCACTTGTAACGCTTGGCTTCATACCAGATATTTGTAATCTTTTGCTAAAATATAACTTACAGGGTATAGTAAATATGTTTACATCTTCCAGAGAATGTATACCATCTAAACGAGAATGGAAACATACTGTTAAAAATGCTATTACTCATAATGAAACAATATTATGGGATAATAGAATGTCACAAGACTCAGATTTTACTTTCTTCAGAATTTTACAACCTCATATCATGCCATCTATTGTGTATAAAGTTTGCCAACGCAGTCAATTCAGATATACCATGAGCGTCATCTCTCGACTCTGGGCACGACCTGTTGAACTTGATAACATTACTTGCGATATATGTGACAACATTTTCCAGGAGGAGCTAGTTCATATTATGTGTGAATGTTCTATTACGCAAACACTCAAAACTCAAATGCTTACCTCATTATCACAGATTCTGGACTTGAATGATTTACAATTGATTTATCAACTAGATAGTTTCTCCCTTACTTTAAAACTTTTAGGCGCTCCCCTGGAACCTATATTCGACATCGAAACAGAGAGACAATTTTTGAAACATTCATATTCATACATTGTTCAATGTGTGAATACCTTTACTGGCTAATGACTACATAAAGACATGACGTATATCCTATACTGATTGTGACATATTATATGCATTTTGTACTGTACAAACGTATACTGTTATAACCATGTTCATTTGTATTGTTTGATTGTTTAAAATAATTGTATATATATTATGTTCAATATCCTCTTCTACAGAGGGAAATAAAGCATTGAATTGAATTGAATTGAATTGAGTACATCGTTGCTTGTACGTTTAGTCCGCATGTTATCGGAAACCTTATATTATATAATGTGAGATATATATTCAGTAGTATAATGTCTAGCACTTGAGTTGATAATTTGTTAGACAGAAAACACTGTATGAGATGAAATGTCTCCCAAATGGATACTAAGAATGACATTTATTGCCAAATTATTCACATATCTTCATATTTACTTTAAACAATAGCTTGTTTTTTTAACATTCGTTATCGACAATTCAGTCTCTCGTATCATGAGTATATTTATACAGGCCCTTTCCAACGACTACAGTCTTATAATTATTACGATGAATAAGCAATGAAATGAGCACCGCTGTACGATTTTCAACCTCTTCTTTAAATGACGTCATTTCCAGAAAACGTGTGACGTCACCATGTACTGACAGTAAGCAATATTTGCCCCATATGGCAATATGAAAACGAAGTGACCCTATGGAGTAAATATTGTTTCCTGCTTGCAAATAGTGACGTCACATGCGGCGTTTTCTTCAAATGACGTCAGTACAGATCTTTATAAAAATTGGCAAAAGTGTAGAGTGGGTTGTCAACAAATAGTCAGGCAAAATTACGTTCGTTTAGATTCAATGAAATCAAAAGGCTGGTCAATATAACTTTTACAAATTTAAAGTCTAAACTTGAGTTCCTGACTTAAACTGTTTGTGAATAAGGCCCCTGTTGTCTTCAAAATCATTTAATTATGGTGGAGTTATGGTCATTCAGTAGTAATACAGACAGCATTCATACATCAAGAGTGATATATATATATGTTGTAAGAACTTGTTTCACAACTGATATAAAATGAATCAATTTAAACGGAACATGGCAGCTTTAATAGTTGTCCAAAATTTCAGAACGCAATGAAAGCTACGCTTTTTCACTCGCATAACTGTTTCTTCCGGGGAACAGCATTTCATACTATTTTTGTAGCCCCAAATTGAATTACGCTAGGTTTCACTGCGACTTTCCAAAACTATTTTTTGTTTTGCTAAATTTGGAAAGTTCGATTCTGTCATCCTCCAACTTGAGAAGACTATTTTAGACGTTAAGCTGATCTACCACAAACTACAACTTGCCACAGACATGCTTAATGTATGAGATTTTGTGTGTGAATTTTCTTGTGTGGAATGTAACTGTCAGACTTATAAAAATTGTAATTGTATTATTGTTGTGGTAAACTATGACGCTGTCACCTCAGCTTCAAACAGAATGGCTGATCACATCGCGCATGTTTTTCATCGATTGGTTTACTTGTACTATTTACATTCAGTTATATTTATGGTTGCCGACGTCAAATGATTCATTCGTGCAGTATTCATGTTTATTCGTCCGATTTGTTTTGTGTTTTGCCGTAGATAATGATATATATACAGTAAAACCTCACTTAAAGACCACCTCAAAATTAGGAACACAATTTTCATGTCAATTTCCCTGTTTTGCTCTTTATTTAACCTCTATATTAAGACCACCTCAATAATAAGACCAGCTTTCATGGATCCTAAGGGTGGTCTTATTATTGAGGTTTTACTGTATTACATATATAATGTACTGTTTGGGCCATTATTTCATTAATTTAGCAGCTATATACACTAAAAGGATAAAGAAACGCAGGGTTATACAATCTGATGTAATTCCACAACCGATGGGAAACTAGCTGTAACACTCATTTAAACTAGTCGTTGTGTAGACCGCATTACATCCCGTTAACACACTTAGTGAAGCTCGACCGGCACTGTGTAATTGCCAGTCTTTAGAAGCACGACAAATCATCTGCACATGCATCAAGACCTCGAAAAATCGTTTGAGAAAGTTAATTCACGAGCACGTCGGTTTGCCACTAACGACACAACGTCGAGCTCGCCGGACAACATATTCTCCCACTCTCGACAGCTCTCAGATATTTTCGTACCACTTTGGTACTCTACGAACATCCTCTAGTGTATGTCAGGCGGAGCACTATGTGGCAAAATTCAACATTTGTGCGGTCAAAAAATAGTTCTCGTACAACGGATTTTAACTTCAATAAATTCACATAAGAAATGGATTATCATTGTCATTTCTAGTTAAAACTCACATGTTTCATTCTTCATATAGCTTAAGTAATAGATTCTAATACCGTTCACGCCGCCATATTGTTTTCATGATATTCGAATGGTATTTCCGAAAGTAGTGCCTTACATACATCGGAGGCACTGGACGTAGTTGGCCGAGCTCTTCCGAATGCACATTCTCAATGAGACAATCGATCAAACAATAAGATTTTTGTCAAAACAACCATAAATGACTCATCTCCACGTACATACTCAAACAAATCAAATATTTCTGCTGATAGTCAAAAAATATAGATCCGAAGTTTACTCGACGTTTCTTTATTCGTTCAGTTTATCTTTAAATATTCAATTTGACATAAGTTGGTTACTCTGCAAGTGAGACAATTTAGCTTAGATAATTATGAACGTTTGTCAGTCTGGGAGAGACAGTTTTTGCTGAGTTTCATTAGTTTGAATTGTTTGTCTTCCGTGATAATGCGTAGTTAAAGTGTATCTATATTAATTTGTCAATGTCACTCTACAGATGGTGAATATTTGTAATAAAATAACAGTTCCATCTTTATGAACTCAGTTCTGTATTTACGCACGTTTGTTTAGACACAGACTGCACGCGCATTCATCAGATTATATTATATCTAAATACAATCTATCAAGCTTCGTTTTTTCTTCTCGTTTTGTCCGATATTTCTTTCACCAACTTAATTTTTTTGGCTATTCATGCCATCCTGTCTCTTTCTACCAAACGCTGTATCTTCCAAAACGTTGTTATTGGCCTAAAGCGGAACTTGAGAGCAAAAACTCTACTGTCTGTATTGACTGCTATTCCGATCGATAAGTTCCATCGCATTGTTCCCATCAGTAGTTAAATGGGGCATTTTGATATATCCAATATTGCCACATCTTTCATGTGTTTACTTTAATCTGCATGAAACATTTAGCAATGTCATCACAGTATGGTTTGTGATAACTCCTGCCAATAAGTTGTTTGATACATGTATATCTTCTATGTCTGTTTCTTCAGAATCTTGGACATTATATTATATGCCGAAATATCGGCGGTGTCTTCGCTAGGCAAATATAGATTGTGGTCTGTCGTTAGGAATGAACGTAGCATTTAATTTGAAGTTCAGATAAAGTGTTGGGATATTCTGGTTCTATTGACACATGAAGTGATATTAGCAATGAAGGAAGAGGTCTAAAAGGAGATGTCACTGTACAAAGGGCATCTGTACCCTAATAACACAAGGAGACATGAACAAATAGGCAAACAATTACAACAGCAAAGCTAACACAAGACGAACATATGAATGATTAGGCCTAAAAAAATATGTTTGCTTCGGAAATGTTTTTTTCTGGAGATGTTTTGTATGTTCAAACGAAGCAAACTAAACATAGATTTAAATGAATATAAGTTAAAAGACAAATCCCCTTTCCCTTTTAACATGGATAATGTTTAATCAAGTTGAATATAATGCACTGTAGCTGGAATACTCGTAAAGCGTCTAATAACTAGGTAGAATTATGAACCTAAAGAAAAACTCACTCAAAGAAAGTTTACCAAAAAGAAGAAATTTTACCAAAAAGACGAATTTTTACCAAAAAGAAGAAAGTTTACCAAAAACGCGAACAAAATGTTCTAGGGTCGGGGCAAAAAACAGGATAGGTCGGGAAACCTGAAACAAACATATTTTTACGCCTTAGGTTTGGACCACACAGTCGGAATTTTATTTCGCATAATACAATGGTTTTGAATAGCCCATTTCAATTTGACTTGTCTTAGATGATACATCGGGACTTGATATTTATTTCGGGTGATACCAAGTATTCGGATAGAAGACTGTTTAACAATAACCAATTCCAAATTGCTTCAACATTTACGTACACGTTATTATGTACTGGTACCTATTCATGCTCTACGAAAATGATGACATGATTTCTAGACAAGTATTACGAATACGACATTATTTTGTATATGAGCTGTTCAGAAAACTAATTTTTATTTTCAGAAACATTCATTTTTGTATTAAGTTTTATTTCATGGGACTCATTCTGTAAAAATGTAGTATAGTTAAATATCTAGGCTGGAGATGTTGTATTTTTTTAATTCCAACTCAAACCATTTTATAGGTTTAGTATAGTTCGGTGTGACATGTGGGTGTTCAGCTTTGAGTCTCAGTTATGCGGTCACATGAAGATCCCGGCGTACGGACTTCCCAGGGGCTATAGGTCCGTACGGTTCCCCCAAGTCTTATGGGCTCGGAACCACCTGTAAGTCTCGATCTGACCGAGGCATGAAAGTTATACATGCACAATGTTCAGCCATGCTCAATACGGCGCACAAAGGTTCGTGCGGATCCGTTCGGCATATCGAGCGATTACCCACGGGCTGTCAGGCGTTTGACCCGAACGGGGCCAGTGAACTTCAATTGACCTACGCATTACGGATTAAAGTAAATCGTTGTGTTTTCATAACAAAATACACGTAATAATACCTATGACCCTGAACTCGAACTCCCTATGTTGACATATCACAGTACTGCACATTCGCTTGTATTCTGTTGACTCCACTCGGTTATTTACATAATCTGTAAATGAATACATGTACGCTTCTGAATGGACAGTATCGAACGATATATTGAGTTACACACAACTATACGTATTACTCATTCTGCAATCTAGTTTATGAAACAAAAACAAAATTTCACCACTTATGAGCATTTGTTTATTTTACTATATTTATATAAATACAGTAAAACCTCCATAATAAGACCACCCTTGGAACCCTTGAAAACTGGTCTTAATATTGAGGTGGTCTTGATTTTGAGGTCGAATAAAGAGGAAAACAGTGAAAAGGACCTTGAAACTGGTCTTAATATTAATGTTGTCTTAATATTGAGGTTGAATAAAGAGGAAAACAGTGGAAATGGACTTCATCATTTTGGTCTTAATTTTGAGGTGGTCTTATTATTGAGGTGGTCTTGTTATTGAGGTGGTCTTATTATTGAGTGGTCTTTAAGTGAGGTTTTACTGTATTTTATGCCAATAAACTACACGTTATGTTATGTTGATTTATATTTCACTGCATTTATTGTGAAAAATATGACAATATGAGAAGTGACCTATTAGAAAAGCATTTGAGTGTGGTTGCTTCGGAAAGTGATAATTTGCGGTTGTATTTAACTTCAAACTACAATTTCAACTTACATATTTTACATCGATTGCGAAAAAGTTGTTAGAACTTCTATGAATCACTGTCATTAGTTGCTTTCCGGGTTACTAACAAACTAGCGGCTAATTTGTTTGATTAGTAAACATGATGGAAACGGATTGCTTGTGATGTCTGATAGGGAAACAGAAATATATTGCCTATTCAATGTTTTGTATTGACTAATCCAAAATCTTCTCGTAATCATGTTTGTTAATAACAAGGTAATAATATGTTATCCTTCGAGGCACCGTATATATCTTGTTAATTTTCGTGCTCCATAATTGTGCACCTAGGCTGATCTTCACAAAAGTCAAAAGAGATGTACGTTGTACATTGTTTACATACGTATATGGAGAGTGTGACTAGGCGCTATACGCCTCCACGTCGAACGATACTGTTTTCTCAGTGTATAGACCCAGACAGACCCGTGTATCTCTGCCTAATTTTCATTCTGATGACATGTTTATTACGATCGTAGAAACTGAACTTAAATGTGTTTTACTTAACATCGAGAAAAACTCGTCAATTCTAAGAGAGAAAAAGCAGTATTGTTTTGTTTTGTCATGAATAATGTTGTAAAAACTCTGAAATTTTGGCGTTGAAATAATTCAAACTTGTTATTTGTTCTTGGAGAGGGTACAAATATACATAATGATATTGGTAATACTGTTAGTTACTTAGCTGTACCGTGCTTCATACTAAACTGCTCCATGCTTCATACTTAGCTGTTCCATACTTTATACTTAGCTGTACCGTACTAAGCATAACCGTGCTGTACAGTGCTTCATACTAAGCTGTACCGTGCTTCATACTTAGCTGTACCGTGATTCATATTTAGCTGTTCCATGATTCATACTTAGCTGTACCGTGCTTCATACTGAACTGTACTGTGCTTCATACTAAGCTGTACCGTGCTTCATACTAAACTGTACTGTGCTTCATACTAAGCTATACCGTGATTCACACTAAGCTATACCGTGCTTCATACTAAACTTTACTGTGCTTCATACTAGCTGTACCGTGCTTCATACTTAGCTGTACCGTGCTTAATACTAAACTGTACTGTGCTTCATACTAGCTGTACCGTGCTTCATACTAAACTGTCCCATGCTTCATACTATGTTATACCGTGCTTCATACTGACTGTTCCATGATTCACATTTAGCTGTACCGTGTGTCATACTAATCTTTGGCATGATTCATACTAAACTGTACCGTGCTTCATACTAAACTGTTCCATTCTTTGTATTAAGCTGTACCGAGTTTCATACAAATTTATGACATGCTTCATACTGAGCTGTACCGTGCTTCATACTGAACTGTTCCACGATTCATACTTAGCTGTAGGCCTACCGTTGTTCGTATTAATATGTACCGTTCTTGCTGTACCGTGCTTCATACTTAGCTCTACCGTGTTTCATACTTAACTGTTTCATACTTCATACTTAGCTCTATCGTGTTTCATACTTAACTGTTCCATACTTCATTCTTAGCTGTACCGTGTTTCATACTTAACTGTTCCATACTTCATTCTTAGCTGTACCGTGTTTCATACTTAACCGTTCCATATTTCATACTTAGCTGTATCGTGTTTCATACTAATCTATTACATGCTTTATACTTAGCTGTACCGTGCTTCATGCTAATCTAAGACATGATTTATACTTAGCTGTACCGTGCTTTATACTAAACTGTTACATACTTATTACTTAGCTGTACCGTGTTTCATAATAAGAATAAGACATTCTAAAAAATTACCCTCCTACTTATATATGACCATCTTTTGTACAAGTCTATGACAATGAACGACTGGCTATTTATATGTCATATTCTTCCCACTAAATATGACAATTTTTATCCTAAAACGTGACATGTACCCTAGAATGTGACTAAGTTTGTCTTAAAATGCGAGTTTTCTCTTCTAAAATGTGACATTGTGACACCTCTCTGGCTTTAGTGTGACATTCTACATAATAAATCGTGACATTCTTTATCCAATACTATGAAATTCTTCTCTTAAGTGTGACATCAGTGCTATTCTGCATGCTAAACTGTGATATTCTTCACACAGAAATGTGACATTCTTCACACAAAACTGTGACATTCTTCACACAAAACTGTGACGTTTTTCTTACTATACTCTGACTTATTCATACAAAACTATGTCATTCTACATTATATTCATCTATATATCTCAATAACAGTAAATGCATTCATATGATCCACACATATTATGCAGTCTGTAATATTAACCATTATCTCTCCATTAAGCACGAACGTTTTTTTTCTGAAATGTCTATTTTGTTTCAAAATAAAATAATTGGTCCAGAGTATATACAACTAAAATGTTATAACCCGTCGAGAGAAACTAGAAAAACCCATATCGACTGTTTGTTAACCAGTCAATATCCAGACACATGTTTCTTTGTTTATTCTACTTCACATTTTGTACATATGGAGTAACTTTAATGTTCTATCTCTCACAGTGTTTACTTTCCCCAATGAGGTACAGTAAGCAATGTCTCTCTGCTGTGGTTTTCAATAATCATTGAGGCAATACACGGTGCAACATTCAGAGACTTAATGTATTTGTAAATTGCATCAGCAATATTTGTTGTTGATAATAGAATGAAAATATCAGGTGTAGAAATGCGAGATTCCTATAACGTAGAGAAGCCTCACTTAAAGCGTCATAGTGTATTTATATTATTCAAGTAGGTAAAACACATTTATTACAAATTTGATAAGTAATGACATTCTTGCCGACGAAAATTTTATGTGATTAAATTATGTGATTATTGTGATTATTTTATGTGATTTATGTGATTATTTTATGTGATTAAAGTAGGTACAACACATTTATTTCATATTTGATAAGTTATGACATTCTTGCCGACGAAAATATTTTATTTCACTGAACTTGACTTAATTTGTTATAAATAAGACATTTAACTACCGATTTTCTTCTGAGAAATGTCGCTGATACTGAATAACGCTAGGCATTAACTGTTGAATGTGACGAGTTCTGACATGAAGACACGTATGGAAAACGGTTTGATGTTATGAAACCCAATGTCAATGTTAGAAATTCCTCTCCGAAATATCAAAATCTCTACTTTCGTTTTGATGACTTAAATCAGCTACTTTCGGTTTACAAACATGCCAATAACAAAGAAGAAGACGTTTTTTTGTAAAGTGAAATGCAATTTAGGTGACTTGAAACTACCATATATCTGCAGATCTGAAAAGTGTGAAATAATGTAAAGCTGCCTTAAACGACCATCTCGAAATTTAGACCACCGGTCTCTTTACTCAGGCTTTATTTTCATGCGCCGGTTTTTGACATTTCTACCACATTTCACATTTTAACTCGGTAATCAGACCGCCTTGCAACTATGACGGACTACTTTCAGAATGTACGGTGGTATTATAAGGTTTTCACTGTAGTAATGAACATATAAACGATGTACGGTGGTATTATAAGGTTTTCACTGTAGTAATGAACATATAAACGATGTACGGTGGTATTATAAGGTTTTCAATGTAGTATTGAAAATATAAACGGCTTGTTTCTTACTCGTTCAAATACTGAATATATAGTTTTCAATCTTGTGTTTTAAACGATTATAATTCAATTAACGTATCATGAGTGGTAAGCGAACGAGTCTATCATTTTGGCTAAATCAGCGAGACGGGTAATGTCAACAGAGCAGGGGGGAAATTGTTAGTTTCAAATTAGCCTTTACACCGGTACATGAACACCTGCAGAATGGAAACGGGTTTGAACACTGACGGACACAATTACCATTAGTAGACGATTTTAAGTGAAACGTCTACAATTCTAGCCGCTTTGATCCATCAGTACATCAGTTCTTATAAAGTTTAGTAAGTTCTACATAATTCTTACTTCACTGAATATAAATATGTCTCGTTAATTTGTCCTGGGAATATTTGTGCAAATTGAAGAAGAAATGTTTTATCCGAGTTTAGAATGTAATAAACTGCGGTCTATTTTAGGCTTAGATGTCGAATTTATCCTAGAAAGGAACTTTGCATGGTAATACATAACGTAATTGCTGTTATAAACTATTTTAAAATATAGTAGGCATGGAAATAGTAAAACATGATGAAATATTCAACACACAATCAAATACAAAAAAAATTATTAATTATATTTCATAATTTAATTTTACGCTCTGTAGTTAGTGGTTGCTATGCCAGTGATAAGTATTGAATTATCTTCCTTTAAATCAACATGAAATAAAATTCATAATTAAATAGCCACAAATCATGTTTAAAACACCTGGGTATAGTTTCAGCCTAGGAACTCGGGGGCGGATTCAGTTAATCATGGTGTTTCCTTACCAAAAGTGTGTAGCCCCTTAATTTTAACTTGAGAACGGTTGTAAACAGTGGTCAGCCAATGAAAACATGTTTTATAAAATATTGACCAATAGACATCGTGTATACAAAAACAGTATTCTCAATTAATTTTGAATATACTAAAGTAATTTTGTCAGTCAACATTACATAATTTGTTTTTGATTGAAAAGTATAATAACAAAAGTCGAACTATTTAATTAAACAGCATTTTACATTCATTAATAATCGCCTATTTCCAGCAGTCACAACCGCCGTTCTGTATAATGAAATGTATATTGAAAGTCGCTTTGAAACATTTATCTAAATAAATAGTGAGTAAACATTACCTATCACATGATTTGTTTTGGATTGAAATATAAAATAATATATACAGAATTCGACTATGTAATTCAACAATATTTTACTGGTATTCACGAATACTGATTCGCCTCTTTTCGGGAACAATCGCCCTCCCCAGCGAGAGACTCGAGATACTAAAACATATACAGACAGTCGCTTTGAACATTTATCTAAAAATGGATGACTGATTTGTTCAAATATAGATGATTTCCAGATATACATGTACATTGTTTAACTACATAATTCTATTTATAGGGCAGGGATGTTGTTTTACTTTTAATGCAAGCTCAGCCATTTTGTAGGTGATGTTTACTTAGCTGTGTGGTATACACTAGTCTATGTTTTGTTAAGAAAACACGATCATTCAAAAAATCCATACTTCAATCTCTATGCTAAATTCTCATGTTTCAATATTGAACTGTTGCAGGAATCTTGTTATTTGTATTGAAGAAAACCGGAAACTGCGTACAAATGTATATACAAGTGCACGTATATGTAAACTTCCAAGGTCATTCAGAATTCCTCGGCCATTTCCCTAATCTATTACTTCATATTGACGGGAATCGCCGATGTTTTCCGAATGATAAGATAATCATACACAAGCCATTGCTGACGTCAATATGAGACGATGTTTATTAAACTTTTAAGGATTTTCATGACTTATATTTAGAGAGCTTCAATAAATTCTCCGTTTGTGTACTATGTCTAGTAAGCTTCTCAAATAATGAAACTGCTTCTGAAATCTCCGATGCGTCTAGACATAACATATGACTTGCTCTATACTGCAACAATGATTGGTATGTGGGTATTGTGCTATCAGTCGATGTCAATGTAATTGCAAGTTTATATAATTTGTTTCTAATGTGTTTCTGATTCCAATATCATTCAAAGTTATCTCTGGATAAATAATTTACAACTTAATATCAGCCTGTATAACACTGAGAACGTTTAGTCTGATGGTGAAAGTCATTATACTGCAGTTCTCGGAACATCTCTCTTAGATAGTTGTGTGACTGCACTTTGTCTTTTTGTTACAGTTGTATGATTGTATCTCATTCTGTAGTTGTATGATTGTATCTCATTATGTAGTTGTATGACTGTATCTCATAATGTAGTTGCATGACTGTATCTCATTATGTAGTTGTATGACTGTATCTCATTATGTAGTTGTATGACTGTATCTCATTATGTAGTTGTATGATTGTATCTCATACTGGAGTTGTATGATTGTATATCATTATGTAGTTGTGTGATTGTATCTCATTATGTAGTTGTATCATTGTATCTCATACTGTAGTTGTATGAGTGTATCTCATCCTGTAGTTATATGAGTATATCTCATCCTGTAGTTGTATGACTTATCTAATTATATAGTTGTATGATTGTATCTCATTATGTAGTTGTATGACTGTATCTCATTATGTAGTTGTATGACTGTATCTCATTATGTAGTTGTATGACTGTATCTCATTATGTAGTTGTATGACTGTATCTCATTATGTAGTTGTATGATCGTATCTCATTATGTAGTTGTGTGATTGTATCTCATTATGTAGTTGTATGATTATATCTCATTATGTAGTTGTGTGACTGTATCTCATTATGTAGTTGTGTGATTGTATCTCATGCTGTAGTTGTGTGATTGTATCTCATCATGTAGTTGTATGACTGTATCTCATCATGTAGTTGTATGATTGTTTCTCATTATGTAGTTGTATGATTGTATCTCATCATGTAGTTGTATGATTGTATCTCATCATGTAGTTGTATGATTGTATCTCAGTATGTAGTTGTATGATTGTATCTCATTATGTAGTTGTATGATTGTATCTCATACTGTAGTTGTATGATTGTATCTCATACTGGAGTTGTATGATTGTATATCATTATGTAGTTGTGTGATTGTATCTCATTATGTAGTTGTATCATTGTAGCTCATACTGTAGTTGTATGAGTGTATCTCATCCTGTAGTTGTATGCTTGTATCTCATATTGTAGTTGTATGATTGTATCTCATACTGTAGTTGTATGATTGTATCTCATACTGTAGTTGTATGATTGTATCTCATCATGTAGTTGTATGATTGTATCTCATCCTGTAGTTGTATGATTATATCTCATCATGTAGTTGTATGATTGTATCTCATACTGGAGTTGTATGATTGTATCTAATTCTGTAGTTGTATGATTGTATCTCATACTGGAGTTGTATGATTGTATCTAATTCTGTAGTTGTATGATTGTATCTCATTATGTTGTTGTATGATTGTATCTCATTATGTAGCTGTATGATTGTATCTCATACTGTAGTTGTATGAGCGTATCTCATTCTGTAGTTGTATGATTGTATCTCATCATGTAGTTGTATGATTGTATCTCAAACTGTAGTTGTATGAGTGTATCTCATCCTGTAGTTGTATGAGTGTATCTCATCATGAGTTGTGTGATTGTATCTCATCCTGTAGTTGTGTGATTGTATCTCATACTGTAGTTGTATGATTGTATCTCATCCTGTAGTTGTATGATTGTATCTCATACTGTAGTTGTATGATTGTATCTCATCTTGTAGTTGTGTGATTGTATCTCATCCTGTAGTTGTATGATTGTATCTCATACTGTAGTTGTATGATTGTATCTCATCCTGTAGTTGTATGATTGTATCTCATACTGTAGTTGTATGATTGTATCTCATCCTGTAGTTGTGTGATTGTATCTCATTATGTAGTTGTATGATTATATCTCATACTGTAGTTGTATGATTATATCTCATACTGTAGTTGTGTGATTGTATTTCATTATGTAGTTGTATGATTGTATCTCATACTGTAGTTGTATGATTGTATTTCATTATGTAGTAGTGTGATTGTATTTCATTATGTAGTTGTATGATTGTATCTCATACTGTAGTTGTGTGATTGTATTTCATTATGTAGTTGTATGATTGTATCTCATACTGTAGTTGTATGATTGTATCTCATACTGTAGTTGTATGATTGTATTTCATCCTGTAGTTGTATGATTGTATCTCATACTGTAGTTGTATGATTGTATCTCATCCTGTAGTTGTATGATTGTATCTCATTCTGTAGTTGTGTGATTGTATCGCATGCATTTTCAAGTGAAGAAACTATGTTTTATACAGAAGAAGAGTTAGATAATTTATTGCAAATTCAGTAAGCCAAAGGTCCATTTGAACATTGATTCAATACATACAATGTAACGATGATATTATACCCATTACACGTTTCATAATAAAGAGTTGCCATTATGAATATAATCCAGTTTGTGCACAGATGGCCACACACATTTTATGTAATATGAAACTTAATGTTGGCTACTTGAAACTAAACTGTTTTACTATGTGGAATTTCTATATCGAGACTTCTTGTGGTGCCCTCATGGACAATGCCTTATGTTGAGATAGACTACCCTAGATTTGAATCCTCGCCATATTGATACCTATTTGGGTCCAATGTAATTCTTTATGGTGACTAAGCTGTCAATGAAGTTTTGAACTCGACTCTGTACGTTTGTTATGTTGTACATTATGAATCGACACTAATGATTTCACCATATCCTGTATACGTTTTCTGGCGATGGTTCGGTGTGTCTTTCCTGTAGAAATCGCAACTTTGAAACAATTGTTACTCGCCACTGATTATTATTTCTATCATATATCTTGCCTTTCTATGATTGCCTAGCCAGTGAGGTATGTATTATTAATTATATTTTGTCTAAAGAAAGTAGTATCATCCTCGAAGTATTGACAACAACGTTGATTACATTGCTTGGTGATTCATATTCTTCCTCCCTCGTATTATCTCAGATGTAACTGCGTGGATTGAATGCAACAGTGATTTCACTGATAAATGCTTTTCTCCGCATCTCCAAACGTTTCTATGGACCTTTAAGAACAAACGCATCATTGGACATTAATTGTTATTGAATGTGTTTTATAACTTTAAAGTAGGGATGTCAATATTCTTTTTTTTTGCTAACTGATTAACCGTTTAATCTTCCGAATGGTTAACCGGTTAACCAAAACATGACATTCGGTACATGTTTCGTATTAGCCGTGTATATTTTAACCATGACACCGGTAAACTAGACCTATATTCTGACGTTAGTACTAGTTCGGATAGTGTTTTATTTCTGATAAATACTGAACATAAACAGCCATTGAGCAATAAAAATCAGTTATACAAATTAGCAATATCTTTTATCAGTTATGCAAATAAGCAGTGCTTTGACTTATGTTTTTATCCAAGAAAACAATGTTAAGTTTGCCTCGAGAAGTATTAAAATAATATGTATAGTAGAACTTCGAAACCTCGAACAGTTTTGACTTGAACACAGTAGATACCTCGAACAGGTTCTTAAGTCCCGGCGAAATTCCTTTTTATTTCATATTATTTAACAGTAGATCACTGGAACAGAGAAAGGTCAAACACTCAAACATGATTTTCGGCCCCTAGCTACCATAAATTTTCATAAATTTCACGAAAGTGTAAACTTGATTGAGTACATTCTGTAAAAGTGGAATAAATTCGACCCGAAATTTATTATCTTAACCATTTTAATAACGCATAGTACACTCGTACCAGAAACAGTCAGTTTGTACATACACATGTATACCATAGATGCCCCGTATAATAAATGGCTCGAACGAATTGCTGGATCCGACGGCTGTTCGAGGTTTCGAAGTTCACTGTATAAATAAATATTTGTTCGGTTTGAAGAACTGACCGTAAGTTTGCCACAATTAAAATGACTTAGCCGGTAGAAGATTCCTGAAGTCAACGATAATTCTGTTAGATTCCAAGCTAACATAAAATCAACCTAAAATAGCTCTACATTGTATCTCCATATAAACGCAGCCCAGTTTTCTTAATTAAAGTAGTTCGGTGTCCTCGGCATGATACCAATTTTAAATTGAATCAGAATGACGCCCTGTGAGCGGGTTTCTGTGCTTTTAATTGGCTTTTAATTGGCTTTTAATTGGCCCTGAAAAAATTCATTTGTTTTGAATTTAAATTGAACTTTCACTTCTAAGGCCATGCTTATAAAATTAATTGTTTGTGGTACACCGGTAAATTCATCGAAATTTGCCCCGACTCAAATAGTGTTCGTTATTTGTTTCAAGATTAGTTGTCCCTGCCTAGTAATTTAAAACGATTAAAATAAAATTTAAAAAATCAATGAAAGTGTCACGAAATATGAACGTACCAATCCCAAAGATTTGGTAGAGTACATCAAACTAACAAACTAATGATTTTAATAGGATGACACACACATATCTGCAGAAAACCTGTACAATATTATCATCAACAGTACTAATTTTAAATAGGTGTCAACAATGTCCAAACTAGTTATGTTACGTTAAAGATAAGTCATACTAGCTAGGTTATAAAACAGTGTCCGGAGTCAAACGTCAGAATGTAAGGCTATTGATGGTTTGTTGGATTTTTTCTCTAAAAAGTAAATTGGCAATTTACACCCGTTATCCCTGTCTGAACTTTGCTTCTCTAGCTAATCGTATCAATGAATAATAGAAAACTCGAGCAGCTCTCATCTTTCTTCGTAGTTACTGTACTACAACAATAAACACTGGAAGGTACGGAGGTTCAGAGGGGACTTCTCTCTTCCTCGTTTCATATTCTACAAAATGTAAGAATCGTGAAACGTGAAATTATGAACGATTTCGTAGTTTTTATTGCAATGGTGAAATGGTTAGCTGTGTAATACGGAGGACCGATGGGGACCTTCACACTTCAATCATTTCTCTCCTAGGAAAGTCTCGAGAAAATCGAGAACTTTACAATTTTACAGGTGACGATTTCATGTTCTGGTTGTTCGTAAATACTGCTATTATGATCTTCATCATAACATAAGCCGCCCGATTAGCTCAGTCGGTAGAGCGCGTAATGTAGAGGTCGTGGGTTCGAACGGCGGGCGATGTGTATGTTCTTCCGAGACAATTTGACTGAAGATAATGCATCCAAAGTCATTTACCCTTCACCTCTGAACTCTGATTTATGTGGAGTAGATGTTAGTTGCTTGCTGAGGAGCCGTTTAGTACCGGTTTGTAACACTCAGGGAGCGCCGGGTTGTTCAACTGATCGCCGTGTATCATTGTAATACTGGTTTGCTCGCCGTGTATCATTGAAATACTGGTGTGCTCGCCGTGTATCATTGAAATAATGGTATGATTCGGTGTAATATCCGAAACAAAGAACAAACACAGTACACTATTAAATTAAACGATGTATCTTGCTCATCTGAACTATTTGAATTGGCTTTATCCAGTATTGTTATTACTTAGGCTAAAATATCTCTAATAAGAACCATTTCAATGTACAACCGAATGAAAAAATATTTTTTTTTACCATATTACTAACAGACAAAACTTGTAAAATAGCTTGATTGTTATGCCCCCATCACACTAGGCCACGTTCCCACTACGTCCTCAAAAATCTGGCAGGACGCAGTCAGAACTTGGTCAACATAGAAGGAACGCAGTAGACACCGATAAGGACGTGGTATGGTCTTCATGGACGTGAAGGACGAGAGCGGACTTTGAACATGTTCAGAAAAACGTAGTGAGGACGTGGTCGAATCAGGACGTAGTAAGAACTTAATAAGAACGTATTAACGTGATAAGCACTTGGTAAGCGCGTGGTGCAATCTTCCTTGTCGTAGTAAGAACGTACAAAGAACGCATTGGACGTGGTGCGTGCGTATTAAGAACGCATTGGACGTGGTGCGCGCGTGAAGATGCGCGCAGTAAGAACGTATTTGGAACGTGTGAGACGCAGTGAATGCCTGGCAGGGACGCAGTAATGACGTAGTATGAACTTGAGTAAAGCATTTTTTTAAGAATTTGACCGCGTCCTCGCTGCGTTCGTCGAAATTGCCAGGACGTAGTGCGGTCTTCATGGTCTTCGTCTAGTGTGATGGGGGTATTAAACATTTTTAATGATGTACACACATCTTTCTTCAACAAATGCAGATCAATGCATTATGATTTCTTGTTTTTGTTAATGCATATTTATTGATGTTTTATCTATAGGAAACATATTCTTCAAGTTTGTTTAGGTTAACAAATGAACACAAAATGAGCATAATATTACTTTAAGTGTTGATAAAATCGGAATATCGTAAACTGTAAAATTGTTCATGTTTTCATGTTTTGATTAAAGTCGTGAAATCGTGATATTTACCATTGTACAGTTCAAAATTTCATCTCTTTTGATAAAATCGTGAAGTGAAGAATATTTTCAAAAAATTATGGCTTCATATCGTTTACCGTTTCACCGTTATGGATATGAACTTATGAATAAGGATGTCACCCGCGGTGTTTCGTAGTCTGACCTCGGTTATTCGAAGAAATCGAATGACTTTCATAATTGCAAGAAAAAGGTCGTTGACCATAGAGAGACGATTGTTCTCACCGGATATATCACATTTGCTCCAATAAACATAGACAGGTTAAGTCTCTGGTAATGGAATAGCTTTATACATAAACACTTCTTTTTTTTATTAAGACAATGGATATAGTTCACAGTATCGTTTTTTCATTGAAATGTTGTATATTTGTTTTATAGCGGAGAGGAAATTGCAATCTTCCGCTCTGAAACTTGAGTAAAATGATTATATATTTTTTTTCGGAATGTATCAAGACTGATTTATATACTATAATATATATTGTATTGTGGTCGAAATTCTTTTTTGACGGATGTAAGTGCTACCGTACGGAACATATAATTCGTATCAGCTTGAACGAACACCATTAGTAGTGGCTTATAGCAAATATCGGTTGTATAATTGTATTTTGGAAATGTTAACACATTTTATGAAATCATCTTTACATTTTTCAATACAGATTCCATATCAACAAAAATGTAAATGCCACTCTCAAAATCAAATTTAATTATTTGCATTGATCATTTGAGTTTTTTTCGCTCAAATGTTATTCACTTAATTTTCAGGGTAATCTCAACTCAAATACTGAATGTCCACTAACATAAAAAAGTGTTTATTTATGATAGTGTCACTCCCTTTTTAAAGGGCAAACCATTTCTGACTTACGAGACACGTACTTTCTGAGCACATTTACTTCCCGATTCCTATCATGTAATGCCAAGCACCAGGCAGGTAGGCACACGGTAACCGTTATTTAACTAGCTGGTGGCTCACCTACCGGCCACATAAGAACGGACCCCTACCGGGATTCGAACTTTCGACCGGATGCCTTAACCACTCGGCCAACGGTTAACATACATGTGTCCGATGACTAACAACTCAAGTTAGTGAAAACTCAGTTGCTTTGAGTTTGAGAGACTCCTCAAATTGAGATTTGTGTTAATACGGGACCAGATAACTAAAGCGTTCATATTGCAGACAAGCTCCTACAATTCATTGATATACGTAATCTGAATACAACAGTATATGAGTTTGGGCGGAATATTTATGGTAGCGCACTTCAAATCACTTGACCAGCATCGCTGCGTGTTCGAATCCCACCCGAGATGTAATATTTGTAAGTTAGGAATCTATCTGGCTTGCGGATGGTCCGTGGTTTTACCTAGGTGCCCGTCAATGCCCCAAACAAGTGTCTCCGGGGGTCTTCCTATTTTTTCTCTTCTCAATTGTGAATCAGAATGACAGCTTTGTTGAACCGTAATTTTCACACATACGAATATGTCACACGTGTGACATATTCGTACGAATTCCTCACACGTGTGTGACAAATTCGTACGAATATGTCACAAGTAGGTGTTGTGAAATTCTCGTACCCCCTTTTTTCACCACCTCTTAGTACCAACGGAATTTTCACATTTCGTTTATCGCTCGTTTATTAATTTTAGCTACCAGCCGCCGTATTGTCGTTTGCATCTTTATTTGTGCTTTTGGGTTTATCAAGTTTTCAACAATATTCATATTTATAGCCCTATAAATGAAGTTTTTGGGGGTATATATACGACAGACCGGTGGTGACATTTTGAATTCAATATTACATGATTTTCCCATTCATAATTTCACGATTTCAACTTCACGAATTCACGATATCAACTTCACGATTTCATCTTATTAACGAATTCACTATTTCTTGTGTTCACGATTTTAAATTCACGAGTTTAGCTTCATGAATCAACTTCATATAAATCGTGAAATTATGAAGGTGAAATCGTGAAGGTGAAATCGTTGAAATCGTGAAATATTGAAAAGAAGAAATCGTGAATTCGTAAAATTTGAAGACACTCGGGCCGCAAATATTGGCTGAACGCTTCGACTTTGACGTATGACACAGTAAAATGATTTGACCTTCATAACATTGTGACCTTGACCTTAGATCTAGTGTTCTTAAAACAACACATATACTTTACTTGTAAATATAGTCATCATGCGAATTATGAAAATTCTGTGACAAAATAACTCTACGTTTTGAGTGTCACCTTTGACATAGGCACAAATAAATGGAGTATTATACGAAAACCGGTGGGGACATTTCGAGTTCAATATTTCACGATTTCAACTTCACGCATTCACGATTTCAACTTCAAGAAATCACGGTTTCACGAATTTAACTCCACGAATTCATGATTTCAACATCAAGATTTCATGATTTCGTGAAGTTGAAATATTATTGAACTTGAAATGTCACCACCGGTCTTTCGTAGTATTGCCATGCAATACAAAGTCCCCTACCGGCTAATATAATCATCTGAAAATTTACTATCTGAGTTCAGATGTCTATGTCGGGTACCATGGTCTCATATTTTAACCATAGAACATGGGTTTTGAATGTTGTCGCAATGAGGTTAAAATTTGATCCAAGTTTCATGGAAATTCTTTTAGTTGTAGGACATATGGAACGGAAACGAAACATCAATGCTCAAACCCAGTAAACATTGACGTTAGGTTATCAAAATATTGAGTGCTAAAGAATTTGACATTTTTACCCCCTGTGACCTTGACCTTTGGTCCAATGACCCAAAATTGTACCTGGGTCATTTACTCAATATGTTCTAGCATCCTGTAAAATATGAGGGCTATATCGGACATAGCAAAAATAATATGACCCCTGATCTATCTAAGTGGCATAGACTGTTTTTTTGGAATGTGTGACGTATTCGTATGAACAATATTTTTACAGATGTTTTTCTCTTTTTTTGACATGTGACGTATACGTTTTTGCTTTGAGGGGGGTAGAGGTACACAACTGAATTTTCACAAAGGGGTGACATATTCGTATGTGTGAAAATTACGGTTCAACACAGCTTCAAGCCGCACACAATGATTTTCATTTTACAAAAAGACATTCTTTTAGTTTGGGTTTGACGTGTTTCCTAACCAAAAGTAGTCATCAAAACGAAAGGTGGGGACTTATAACTAATAACATTAGGCTTCAATACATCAAACAAATTGTTCGTACGTGTTTTCATGTCAGTATCGTCACATTTATCAGTCAATGACCAGACTTCTTCAGTGACGATGAAATTTGTTCGAAGAAAGTCTGGAGCGTAATTCTGATTTTATTGCAAATTATGTTAAATTCAGCGAAATAATTATACTATCGGCAAGACTATAATTCGTAAAACGTTTTACACTCATTAATTACCTAGTATCAATGTCGCGTCATAGACCATCACCAAAAAGGGACATGATTTACATATTTTAGAATACTGCTTGATTTCTAATATTTATAACATCTCCACGACTGTATCTGTGCCGTTGAACGGGTCTTACTTATAATGTTTTAAGTCTTGAAGGAATTTGAAATGAAAGAAAAAAACAAGACCATAAATTTGGTTTACGGGAGAGTTAAAATTTTCTCTTAGATTCTAATGTGGAAATGTATTGAATGGAAAACACTTAAGTGTTTCGTATTTCATTCATGAACTCAGAATTATGGAGATATAGGAAGGTGCAGATGGTATATTGATTACAAGAAATGTTCAAAAAAGATGGTCGACGCAATTTGAACTAGACAATGATGTTGCAATCTCTTTCTTCAAGTTTTGAATATTGCGTACACTTATGATTAAAATGTGAATGGTATTGTGTAACAATGTAAATGTTCCTTTGTAAATATGTATAATAGTATGTACTGTTGTTCACAAAAATGAGACGGAAAATTAAGAAAAAATATGAAAGATGAATCGAAAATCTGAGACAATTATCGTCTAGCTTCATTCAAGTTTTTTATTAATTTCGATTAATTGCTGGTACAAAGTCGTACTCTGTAGATATACCTAAGTATGTCACATGTTTGTACATTTATAGTCGTACAGAAGTCAAATGTGTTAAATATAATGTACAGCCGGACCTCTTCTATCCGAATACTCGGTGTTATCCGAAATAAATATCAAATATCGATGTATCTTCTTAAGCACGTCGAAGTGAAATGGACCATTCGAAACCATGTATTATTCGAAATGTGAATCAATGAACGAGGCCCGACTGTATTAACTTTGTATGACAGTGTATGAGTACAATATATACAAATATTTACATACTTGAACATTTACCAAGTGCTGTATGGTCAATGTCTACATAAATTCGTGTATAACTAGTATCAGAATATACATGTATATGAGTAGTTCAAGTTCTACATACAATGCTCATACGTGTATACATAGTACATGCTCTATTTTTCCAAGTTATATGAGATTTCTTATTTAACATTAAACATACGGTAAAATGTAAAACAAATCAAAATCGTTTAAATTCATATAAGATGAAATACTTCATAGTTTTTGTCGTTTTTGATTAACTTACAGTAACCTTTTGGCCTTTTAGACAACTTTAACCAATCAGCGTCAAGATTAAAAACGATGATGGATTGCGCCAATCTGTCAGACGCTCAACTTAAAATTCGACTGGTGGTACACGCCGCTGTTAATCAAATCGCAAAAACAATCCTAATACGTCTGCCCCGAATAAAACTTACTTCAGTAAAACATCATTAATAAGACCACCATTGAAAACTGGTCTTCTTATTGATGTGGTCTTAATATTGAGGTTGAATAAAGAGCAAAACATTATAAATGGAGTTGAAAATTGTATTTATAATTTTGCGGTGGTCTTGTTATTGAGGTGGTCTTGTTATTGAGGTGGTCTTGTTATTGATGTGGTCTTGTTATTGAGGTGGTCTTGTTATTGATGTGGTCTTGTTATTGATGTGGTCTTGTTATTGATGTGGTCTTATTATTGATGTGGTCTTGTTATTGAGGTGGTCTTGGTATTGAGGTGGTCTTGTTATTGTGGTCTTGTTATTGAGGTGGTCTTGTTATTGATGTGGTCTTGTTATTGATGTGGTCTTGTTATTGATGTGGTCTTATTATTGATGTGGTCTTGTTATTGATGTGGTCTTGTTATTGATGTGGTCTTGTTATTGAGGTGGTATTGTTATTGAGGTGGTCTTGTTATTGATGTGGTCTTGTTATTGATGTGGTCTTGTTATTGAGGTGGTCTTGTTATTGAGGTGGTATTGTTATTGATGTGGTCTTGTTATTGAGGTGGTCTTGTTATTGAGGTGGTCTTGTTATTGAGGTGGTCTTGTTATTGAGGTGGTCCTTAAGTGAGGGTTTACTGTATAATATTATTAGAAAAGCGATTATGGTTTCTGAAAGTTTATACCTACAATAAATATCTGAAAAAATTATCTCTGCCCGTAAGAACACAGTAAAACCTGACGTTAAGACGCATAGAGATTAAGAACACCCGATTAATAAAATCGTATTTTTATCGACAAGTTTTTAATATATATTTCATATTTAAACTCGGTAATCAGACCTTCTCACAACTTAGACCAACTTTCTTCAGAACTAATGGTGGTCGTATTATTGAGGTTTAACTGCAATTAGTCCATGGCCAATCGTCAGAGATATTTTGAATAGCCGGCAAAGTCTTTGCTGAGAGGGAAGGCAAAAACAAAATGATCAAACAGAGCGTCACGCCGTTCAATACAAGTGCATTGTTTTCTATTTCTGTGTAACTTTAAAGACATACACATTTCTGAACGAGATGATATAATTACCTGGCGAAATGGCAAAATAATCACCCATAATTATGTGATTCATTTAATTATTGATTGCGGATCGTCTGTAGCGTACGATTTGATTTATGACACACTTCCGGTATGACAGCGTTCGTTGTTGTCTGAATGTCTCTGCTGAGACGCTACAGTTATATACAATAGTTCAATATAAAATTGGAAAATGTGATACATTTATGATCGAATGTATAAAATGGGTTCATATTGCATGTATTTCCTTACTGACAGAAGGATGCAAACAATTATATAACCGTTTTCATTCTCGTAAAAGATTTATATCAAAATCATTTACTAGACGATTTGCACCAATTAACACGTAGACAATTGATTACTTTTGTATAAGTTATATAATACCCTGAATAGAACTACAGTTGGACCTCGTTTATTCGACAACCTTCTATCCGAATACTTGGTATCATCCGAATTTAATATCGGGTCCCGATGTACATGCGTCAAATTAACATGGGCTATTCGAAACCATGTATTATTCGACATAAACTTTCGGACTCGATTAATTCGACTGAACGAGGTCCGACTTTAATGACATTTATATGTTTAAATATACATTTTCATTTACATATTAAACGATGAATTCGTGTTAATGCTTCTCACCATCATACTGTTCTTTGTTTATGATTCCAATTTAATTGGCTACCACAACAGTGCCTTGTCTATGAATTGGCTACCACGACTGGTACATTGTCTATGAATTGGCTACTACGACTGGTACCTTGTTTATGAATTGGCTACCACGACGGGTACATTGTCTATGAATTGGCTACTACGACTGGTACATTGTCTATGAATTGGCTATCACGACTAATACCTTGTCAATGAATTGGCTACCACGACTGGTACATTGTCAATGAATTGGCTACCACGACTGGTACCTTGTTTATGAATTGGCTACCACGACGGGTACATTGTCTATGAATTTGCTACCACGACTGGTACATTGTCTATGAATTGGCTACCACGACTGGTACATTGTCAATGAATTGGCTACCACGACTGGTACATTGTCTATGAATTGGCTACCACGACTAATACATTGTCTATGAATTGGCTACCACGACTAATACCTTGTCTATGAATTGGCTACCACGACTAATACATTGTCTATGAATTGGCTACCATGACTAGTACCTTGTCAATGAATTGGCTACCACGACTAGTACCTTGTCAATGAATTGGCTACCACGACTAATACCTTGTCTATGAATTGACTACCACGACTAATACCTTGTCAATGAATTGGCTACCACGACTGGTACATTGTCTATGAATTGGCTACCATGACTAGTACCTTGTCAATGAATTGGCTACCACGACTAGGACCTTGTCAATGAATTGGCTACCACGACTAATACCTTGTCTATGAATTGACTACCACGACTAATACCTTGTCAATGAATTGGCTACCACGACTGGTACATTGTCTATGAATTGGCTACCATGACTAGTACCTTGTCAATGAATTGACTACCACGACTAATACCTTGTCAATGAATTGGCTACCACGACTGGTACATTGTCTATGAATTGGCTACCATGACTAGTACCTTGTCAATGAATTGGCTACCACGACTAATACCTTGTCTATGAATTGACTACCACGACTAATACCTTGTCAATGAATTGGCTACCACGACTGGTACATTGTCTATGAATTGACTACCACGACTAATACCTTGTCTATGAATTGGCTACCACGACTAATACCTTGTCTATGAATTGGCTACCACGACTGGTACCTTGTCTATGAATTGGCTACCATGACTAGTACCTTGTCTATGAATTGGCTACCACGACTGGTACCTTGTCTATGAATTGGCTACCATGACTAGTACCTTGTCAATGAATTGGCTACCACGACTAATACCTTGTCTATGAATTGGCTACCATGACTAGTACCTTGTCTATGAATTGGCTACCACAACTGGTACCTTGTCAATGAATTGGCTACCACGACTAATACCTTGTCTATGAATTGGCTACCACAACTGGTACCTTGTCAATGAATTGGCTATCACGACTAATACCTTGTCTATGAATTGGCTACCACAACTGGTACATTGTCTATGAATTGGCTATCACGACTAGTACCTTGTCTATGAATTGGCTATCACGACTAGTACCTTGTCTATGAATTGGCTACCACAACTGGTACCTTGTCTATGAATTGGCTATCACGACGGGTACATGTCTATGAATTGGCTATCACGACTAATACCTTGTCTATGAATTGGCTATCACGACTAGTACCTTGTCTATGAATTGGCTATCACGACTAATACCTTGTCTATGAATTGACTACCACGACTAATACCTTGTCTATGAATTGGCTACCACGACTAGTACATTGTCTATGAATTGACTACCACGACTAATACCTTGTCTATGAATTGACTACCACGACTAATACCTTGTCAATGAATTGGCTACCACGACGGGTACATTGTCTATGAATTGGCTACCACAACTGGTACCTTGTCTATGAATTGGCTACCACAACTGGTACCTTGTCTATGAATTGGCTACCACAACTGGTACCTTGTCTATGAATTGGCTATCACGACTAGTACCTTGTCTATGAATTGGCTATCACGAATAGTACCTTGTCTATGAATTGACTACCACGACTAGTAAATTGTCTATGAATTGACTACCACGACTAGTACCTTGTCTATGAATTGACTACCACGACTAATACATTGTCAATGAATTGGCTACCATGACTAGTACCTTGTCAATGAATTGGCTACCACGACTAGTACCTTGTCTATGAATTGGCTACCACGACTAATACATTGTCAATGAATTGGCTACCATGACTAGTACCTTGTCAATGAATTGGCTACCATGACTAGTACCTTGTCAATGAATTGGCTACCATGACTAGTACCTTGTCTATGAATTGGCTACCATGACTAGTACCTTGTCAATGAATTGGCTAGCTTAATATGGTTACACGTTGTTTGTTTATTGTCTTCTATGATATGCACGTTTTCTATTAATCGGTTGCTATGAAGTGTAAGAGGTTTCTTAACTGGCTACTATGGTCGATACGTTGTCTTTTAATTGGTTACTACGTTATGTTAAGTTGTTGGCTATTTTTATTCTACAGCAAGAAAATAATCCAATTTAATTATATATCAGTTTTTGTCTTCTACCAGAAAAATGTGTCCTACTATAGAAGATTTGCATTCTAAAACTTCACCCTTGTCATTTTTCATGCTTAGAGAAGATTAATTGTATTCAATTACAGAACTCGAAATATATTAAATTGAATTTGATGAATCTATGTTGAAGTAATTCGGGAGGATTAGACGTTCAGGAGTTGACTTTCTTGCGATTCGGTGCCCTGTATTTGTTGCCAGTGTAATTTGTCGATTGGAAAACATTGTTCATTAGGTTGTTTAAGAAAGACAACTATTATATTATAATCAAATACACGTGAACTTTGACTAGTTCTTTACAATTTTCCTTTGAAATATTATATTTGTCTGGTGTATAGCGTAGAATCAGTAAACGATCTCCAGTTTATACTATCTGTAAATATTTGTATTTTATCATATCTGTAAACATTTGTATTTTATCCTATCTTTAAACATTTGTATTTTATCCTATCTTTAAACATTTGTATTTTATCCTATCTTTAAACATTTGTATTTTATCCTATCTTTAAACATTTGTATTTTATCCTATCCGTATAAACATTGTATTTGTATCTTATCTTTAAACATATGTATATTATCCTATCTTTAAACATAACATATGTATTTTATCCTTTCTTAAAACATAACATTTGTATTTTATCATATCTTTAAACATTTGTATTTTGTCTTATCTGAAAACATTTTGTATGTGATTTTGGTATCTGTAAATACTTGTAGTTTATCCTATCAGTGAACGCTTGCCTTATATCCTATCTCTACACGCTTGTTTTGATCCTATCTATAAAACTTGTAGTTATATCTCAGTGTGGTCATACTGCTACCCTGGTCAATCACTCTACATTCATTATTTAACAGACTTAATATAAAAATTCCGTGTTATGTCCGTATACATCTCGTCAAGCAAGTTATGCTCTAATAACGTAATTAAACAAAATTTGGATAGAACCAGTTCTGATTTTTTCTATTCACTTATATGATATCGACTGTAGAAGGTTAGTTTGACGAATTCCGCATCGTGATAATTCGCGGTCCGCCGTTTCCAATAATCAATTTGGTCGACGGTTGGAAAAGTTTGTGCACGAATTCTTCCTGGTTTTCTCAACAATGTTATTGTAGCTTTGGGATTTAAGAATTCGAATATTTCTCCAGTCCAGTTCGTTCAGCATTCCAGTATTGATAATCACAGGGTCTGTGTATTCGTCGGCTGGGCTATCTTAATATGCGGCACTCCGAAAATAAATAAATGGTGCAAATTAGCGTTGTTTGATGACCTCTCGCGAGACTTATGATTAAAGCATGAATAGTATATAATCAGGTCAGCGAGAGTTATGGCTGGAATTCAGCTTTCATAGAATATTATAAATCACTTGGCGCCGGTATACCGTCTCTAGACAATACGTATATTCTAAGTAAATTATGGACATAACCTGGTATTAAGGCGTGGTTGGAAGAACTATTCATGTTCTCGTGTTGTGTTGTTTTGTATTGTGGTTCATTCGGATTTGTATTCATCAGAGCACACATATTGAAGAACAGGATCCGCGTATATTTGACACATGCATGCAGAAACTGCGTGCGTCCATTAATATCATTTTGCATTTATCACGGAGTCACTATGCACTTACAGGTTCCATACAGGCCTTATAAAGTCCTTGAAACAATGCTAGTCCTTGAAAACTCATTGAAAATGACTAAAACCCTAAAAGTCCTGGAAAAGTACTTGGATTTAGAAAAAGAACTGCTTGAATTTAAACTCCTTGAACAAGTTCTACCCCTAACAATACCCTGTAGAAAGAAAGGTTATAAAAGGTCAACGAAAAAAGAAATATAGTTTGAAGAAAATGATATCATGTCACTTATTAATCTTTGTTTACTTAGATGGGGTATTTTTGTGATTTATAAAGAACGCCACTTGAACTATAACAACAGAAAAGTTACATTGTTAACTTTACTGTGAATATGCGATAGAAATAGTCCTTGTGTTTCGTCTGAGAGGTTCTGTATGAACCATGATTTATCAAACAGTTACGTACAGAAACAATGCATTTAAAGATAAAAAAGTCTATAAGGACGGTAACCAATTAATTATGTTGATAAAATACTTGGCATATTGTTCATCCTTAAGGCCAATCTTTATTTTTTAGATTGTTTTTAGATTTTAAGACTACGAAAAGTTAAAAAATGAGTCTGCCTCAAGTGCGATGGATCTATCGGGTTGCCGTAATCAAACGGCATTTTTACGTGTTTTTAGATTTAGAAGTAAAAACGCCGGCCTTAGTTTGGTGGACCGATCAGGGGGTCGGTATCACAACCAAACACTTTTAAGGGTGGTCTAACTTTTTGCCTTAACATTCACTAATTAGAAAATCATGTTATAAAAATCAATCTCCTGCGATATTTCATCACCCGAAGGAAAAATTAAAATAAATAAGATGTAATTAATTGTATTGCAGCAAAATAAAACATTCTATTTACACGATCTTCATAATTATTTTATTTTGTGATTGTACAACTTGCTAAAGCACCCGGTTATTAATTACAGAATCGGGAATAATAAAAAGATGATTAACCGGGTTAGCTGAAATTGCTATTTTATTTTGGGATAATTAAGGGTGTAATTGCGTCCATGTACCCATGGCAACGGTCTCTGATCGACGTCACGTTAATTTCGGATTTATCCATCTTGATTACCAAATTATCATTTAGTTCTATAACTAAGAACAGTTGAATTATCCGTTACTATAAAATAATATGATAATTTCAGCCCAGGGAATTCTAAACAACTTTAATTGTTCCTACAGGGTTAGACCATTTGTCTTTGAACTATTGGTGACCCGTATCTCAACCACTGTAAATACAGTAGCACCTGTGTTAGTGTTCACCTGAATTAGACAGGTATTTGTCTTAAGTAACCTATACCAATATATACCTCTCAGCTGCTTTTACAATAAATACAGTTGGACCTCGTTTATTCGACAACCTTTTATCCGAATTTTTGGTAGCATCCGAAATAAATATCATGTCCCGATGTATCTTATTAGTAATAGCGATTTGATATGGGCTACTCGAAACTATGTATTATTCAAAATGTAATTTCGGACCCGATGAATTCGAATGAACGAGGTCCGACTATACATCTGTAGTAATCAACCTACTGCTTTCAGCTGCCATATTTGATATGTCTCTTGACTGACTACTATAGACACGTGTGACTGTATACTGTTAAAACTTCTACCACAACGTTGGGCAATTTGCCTGATCTTAAATGCCAAAGTCACAAATAACTTGCGGCTAAAATAAAGATTTATCACCAAAATGGCATTTGAGTGCGAAGACATTGATACAGTATTTGGTATACATATTTCAGTCTAATGTGTTTATCATTTATTTACAACATGTTCGTAAGATTTCTGGATAGTTTGATTATGTGAAAAGAGTGAATTTAAGGGGAAAAACAAGTCATCCATAGTCTCTTCTTTTGTTATGTAAGTTTGTTTGTTTGTTTCATCGGGTTTAACGCCGTTTCTCAACGATATTTCAGTTATATACGGCGGCCGGTTCACCTAACCAGTTTTTCCTGTACTGAAATCTAACCAGTACTAACTTACCCTTCCACAAGGAGCCGGCAACTTCTCCACATGAGGAGGAAAATCGACATTTTTATCAAATTTTCATGGAAGGGTATGACCTGCCGCGACCGGGAATCGAACCCGGATCGCCGGGTTACAAGTCCAGCGCACTAAACCACTGGACCACGGCCGCGGCCTTTTTGTTATGTAAAATCAAAAATGGACATGTGTTTGGGCTGCTGACTCAAGTTAAACATTTATATGCCGGTGGGGTAAGACTCCTAGGTAATCTCTATGATAAATTAAAACTACAAAAATGAATATGTTGCGTCATCATTTTTGCTCAGTATAGCTGGATTATTTATACTTTATATTTTTTCTTTGATCAAAGATCGTATTAAGGACGGACAGTAAATTTCACAAGATCTTTGTAGTAACTTGTATTTAGTGTAACTTTGCACAATGTATATAAAAGTAAAAAGTAATGAAAGCGTTAATTTATTATAGTGTCACCCCTATCTAATTATTTATTATCAATGTTGGTACTCATCTATTAATAACTAAGGACGCTTAAATACATACTGTCTCTTTAAACATTCATTTTCGATGGAACTTTATTTGAACTTCATTAAAAAATAGCTTTAACCAAATTTCGAACTTCTTCTCATGACTTGGCAATCTAAACGCGGACGATACAAAAATCAACCTAAAAATCGAAGAATTTGTAATAATTGTAACTTAAATATGATAGAAAATGAATATCACTTTTACTTATTTGTTCAAAATACAGAAATCTAAGAATTCAATACTTAAAAGGTTATTATTACACCTGGCCAAACATACAAAAAACACGAGTCTGATGTGCGGAAATCCAAAAACTACATGTAATCTTGCGAAATTTATTTACTTTGCCAATTTATGTATATGAATCAAACCAATGTATGGAAATGATGTAAAATTTGTGATGCTCTTTGAAACTCCATTTATTTCTTCTACATATTGTATAGTATTATTATCTTTTGTTTGCTATAAACATTGTAAGATGTTTTATGCAATACAATTATATTGTATTGTATTGTTTACATGCAATGGTACAGGACCCAATACATCGCTGGGCGTTAACATGTTATTTAACGATTTGCATGTTGTACAAGTATTAAGTAGCGGATCCGTGGTCCAGTGGTAAAACGCTGGACTTGTAATCCAGGGATCGCTGGTTCGATTCCCCGCTCCATCACTGACCGTACTAACAGTCTTTCAGACGAGACTTTAAAAACCGAGGTCCCGTGTATGATGCTTTACATCGAGCACGTAAAAGAACCAGGGGTGCCTCTGGAACTGGGGCATCTTCAGAACCATGCACTATCCTCCAAATCTAATATGACTAACATTCTTCCGGAGGCGTCGCCCATGTGGGAAACCGGTGGCGACGATAAATAAAAGCATATACAAGTATTAAAATTCTGTTCTGTCCTGTTCTGATCTGTCCGTATAAATCAGATATATACCCATAGTGTACTACAGAAACGTAAAATGTGATTGTTTTTTGTTCTTGTTTACTCTGTTCCGGTTCATAACTATTGGTTTTTATATAACTTTCCAGATCGATACAAGATGGCAAATTGAAAATTATCGAATAAGACAAAAATAAATGTTCATTAGGTTTAATGGGATTAACATATCGATGTTTCATTTCAATATTGATTCGAATCTCAAGATTGAGACAAACTTTCAATCCACTGTCTATATATAAATGTACTTATTTAGTTCTTTTCTAATACTACAGCTGTGATGTTTGTAAATCGTGAGTTGTCAACTCTGTAACTATTTTAATTTTAATTTTTGATGCAAATGAAGCCGATGGAATTGTTTCGCTTTCACCTCTCGAACTTGTTCCCACCAACCTTTCGCAGTTTATAAATAATTTCGATAATTTTTGCGGTGATCTATTCAGAGAAGTTCATGGTCTAGAGTTTTTGCAGTGGTCTATTCAGAGAAGTTCATGGTCTAGAGTTTTTGCAGTGGTCTATTCAGAGAAGTTCATGGTCTAGAGATTTTGCAGTGGTCTATTCAGAGAAGTTCATGGTCTAGAGTTTTTGCAGTTGTCTATTCAGAGAAGTTCATGGTCTAGAGTTTTTGCAGTTGTCTATTCAGAGAAAATCATGGTCTAGAGTTTTTGCAGTAATATATTCAGGGAAAATCATGGTCTAGAGTTTTTGCAGTGGTCTATTCATAGAAGATCATGGTCTAGAGTTTTTGCAGTGGTCTATTCAGAGAAGTTCATGGTCTAGAGTTTTTGCAGTTGTCTATTCAGGGAAGTTCATGGTCTAGAGTTTTTTCACTGGTCTATTCATAGAATATCATGGTCTAGAGTTTTTTGCAGTGGTCTATTCATAGAAGATCATGGTCTAGAGTTTTTGCAGTGGTCTATTCATAGAAGATCAGAGTTTTTGCAGTAATATATTCAGGGAAAATCATGGTCTAGAGTTTTGCAGTGGTCTATTCAGGGAAGTTCATGGTCTAGAGTTTTTTCAGTGGTCTATTTAGGGAAGTCCATGGTCTAGAGTTTTTTCAGTGGTCTATTTAGGGAAGTTCATGGTCTAGAGTTTTGGCAGTGGTCTATTCAGGGAAGTTCATGGTCTAGAGTTTTGGCAGTGGTCTATTCTGGGAAGTCCATGGGCTAGAGTTTTGGCAGTGGTCTATTCAGGGAAGTCCATGGGCTAGAGTTTTGGCAGTGGTCTATTCAGGGAAGTCCATGGGCTATAGTTTTGGCAGTGGTCTATTCAGGGAAGTTCATGGGCTAGAGTTTTTGCAGTGGTATATTCAAGGAAGTCCATGGTCTATGAATATAACGGTTACTCACCACTCGGAACACAACTCTCATTTCTTACTCCACTCAGTGTGAGTGTGAAGATTTAAGTGTGCAAAGTGGAGTGTAATGAACAGTGAATATTCTTTGTAAACAAATTCCAAATCTAAGTGTGAAGCTGATTAGAGTATAGTATTGTTTATTACCGCTACTTATATGCTCAGTTCTCAGTATTGTCTACTTTCACTCAATCTCAGATTCAATCTCAGATCTCAAAGAGTGTGTATAAAAAGAATAGCTAGCAACCAGGAAGCATAGTAATCAATGTTGCACTCTTAAATCTCCACTTTCAAACACAGTTTTGTGGTTATACGAGTTGACGAACTTTCATACCAGGAGTATATCCGTTAATTACGACGGTAAGAGACTACATAGATATATCGTCACACTAATCAGTAGTGACATGTATATATTGGCGAAATTGCTAAAACGTCGCTGAGTTATACAATGAACTTTGGTAACTATACAGCACCAGACACAAATCTTGCATTTCCAAATCCCCGATGACTAGATTAGCATCATTAAGCTGAATTGTCCGGCAATTCTTCCGTTATATTCTGTACAGTCAACTTTATGTATCTGTCTTCGTCGGCTTGGGATTTTATTCATGCAAATCCCGAGGGAGACATAATTATGTTTGACATCCAACGACCTTTTTCGACATCACCATAATAGCCAGCAGTGAGTGCAATGTAATTTACGGGACTATTTTATGGTCAAACGTTAGTACAATTTAACGTTCGGAATTGTTCGATGATGTAGTCAGGAGATTTTGTTATGTAACTTACGGGACTGTTCGGTGGTGTGATCTAAGTTAGTACAATGTTATATACGAAAGTTTCCTATGACGTAGCCAAACTTTAGATAGTTCAATGTATCTTACAGATCTGCCTTAAAGTATGACCATCAGTACGCGCAAAGTAACTTACGTGACCGTTTTATGATATTACTAACTTTTAGTAAAACGTAACATACGGGACTTTTCGATGATGTTGTCATTACTAAGTGTAATGCACTTTACGGGACAGTCCAGTGACGATGTCAACAGTTAGTGCAATGTAACATACGTAACTGCTTCATGATATGGAAACAACGTAAATACAATATAACACATGGGACTTTTCAATAGCGCAGCGTTGTCTTGATGTCTGGTTATTTTGATTGGAGTTGTCGTGAGTTGACCTCCGTTTTACTTACTGACATTCTCACTCAGTTTGTCTGTTTCTGTTATCTGGCAACATGTCCATTTAGTCAATATTCTAGAAGCTTTCTATCAATTACTCTCTCTTAGTGATTGGCGTAGGTCCAAGGATAGAAGTAAACAAGAAATATGTTGAAACAAGATGGTCGGCGCAATTTGAAGGTTAAGATTTGTCGCCCAACATAAAAAAATCGGAGATGTTACGATTGCTGGTCACTCCAGATCCAAAATGGATTTCGGTAATTTCACCGAAATTCAGTGGATTTCGGTAAAGGTAACGTACCACGTATCGAAAGGTTAACCAATCTGCGTCAAGGTTACAAACGTTGTTCGGTTGAAGAGAAGTTGGTTTAGTGGTTAACGTAAGATTTGATTGGTTTACACAACACGGACATGCAAATAGCAAATCCATGTTAGTACGGCTGCGCCGAAAAGTTTGTTCCAGGTTTTATGTGCTTCCTAAAACGGAATAAAAAATCGAGCAGAAACACCACATACAAAGTGCACAGCCACCCCCCCCCCCAAAGGCGCGGGGACGCATGACATATGTATTCATACATGTAAATAATTACCAATGCAAAAGGGACACTAGACACAAACATACATGATAGGTGAAAATAGGAGTATCGCCTTGGAACATTCAGTGGTAACAGCATCACTGAAGGTTTAGACTAGGTTTAAGCGTGCTTTCAGTCTTACACTTATCTATCCATCAACCAGAATACAATGAGCAGTGTAAATACGAAATTCCTAAGTTGGTACTCGTAGATTTAGCAAACAACGAGTAGAAAAGTATGTCACTCTTGATGGTGCTTGGCCTATACAGCAAAATCACTGCATTGTACATATATATGTATATGATTAATGTCAGGGACATCTGCCAATACTTATACGTAACCGCTGAACTCTGATATTGACCAAATAAGGAAAGTTACATACAATGTCTGCCGATCTGATAAACTGGACACTTTGCGTTCGTACGAAAATAACTCGTATGTTTGTCATATCGACCGTCCGAAACAAATTTAGGAACAATGAATAAAATTTGACGAAATATTCTCACACGTAAATGCCATCATGTAACTCTCCTGTGTTGTCTCGGGAACGCAGTCGTTGTTGTCGTGTTTTTTTACGTGCATTGTGCTGTTGTCTCCGGGACCATAGTTTTGAATCACCAAGGGGTCACTTATGAATTTATATAATGAAACGGTTTGCAAAGGCAGAAGGGACACAAAACAAACATAAATTACCGGAGATTTAGTATTGATCTCTTATTGCGTAGTGTGTGACACTACATACAACAGTGTGCAGTGTGTGACACTACATACAACATTGTGCAGTGTGTGACACTACATACAACATTGTACAGTGTGTGACACTACATACATCATTGTGCAGTGTGTGACACTACATATAACAGTGTACAGTGTGTGACACTACATACATCATTGTGCAGTGTGTGACACTACATACATCAGTGTGAAGTGTGTGACACTACATACATCATTGTGCAGTGTGTGACACTACATACAACATTGTGCAGTGTGTGACACTACATACATCATTGTGCAGTGTGTGACACTACATACAACATTGTGCAGTGTGTGACACTACATACAACATTGTGCAGTGTGGGACACTACATACAGAATTGTGCAGTGTGGGACACTACATACAACATTGTGCAGTGTGGGATACTACATACAGAATTGTCTAGTGGGGTACACTGCATACAACAGTGTCTAATTGGGGACACTACATACAACACTGTCTGATGGGTGACACTACATACAACACTGTCTGATGGGTGACACTACATACAACACTGTCTAATTGGGGACACTACATACAACACTGTCTGATGGGTGACACTACATACAACACTGTCTAATTGGGGACACTACATACAACACTGTCTAATTGGGGACACTGCATTCAACACTGTCTGATGGGTGACACTGCATACAACACTGTCTGATTGGGGACACTACATACAACACTGTCTGATTGGGGACACTACATTCAACACTGTCTGATGGGTGACACTACATACAACACTGTCTGATTGGGGACACTACATTCAACACTGGCTGATGGGTGACACTGCATACAACACTGTCTGATGGGTGACACTACATACAACACTGTCTGATGGGTGACACTACATACAACACTGTCTGATTGGGGACACTACATACAACACTGTCTGATGGGTGACACTACATACAACACTGTCTGATTGGGGACACTACATACAACACTGTCTGATTGGGGACACTACATACAACACTGTCTAGTGGGGGACACTACATACAACACTGTCTGATGGGTGACACTACATACAACACTGTCTAGTGGGGGACACTACATACAACACTGTCTGATGGGTGACACTACATACAACACTGTCTTGTGGGGGACACTACATACAACACTGTCTGATGGGTGACACTACATACAACACTGTCTGATGGGTGACACTGCATACAACACTGTCTGATTGGGGACACTACATACAACACTGTCTAGTGGGGGACACTACATACAGCAGTGTGCAGTGTGGGACACTACATACAACACTGTCTAGTGTGGGACACTACATACAACACTGTCTAGTGTGGGACACTGCATACAACACTGTCTAGTGTGGGACACTACATACAACACTGTCTAGTGTGGGATACTACATACAGCAGTGTGCAGTGTGGGACACTACATACCGCATTGTGCAGTATGGGACACTACATACAGCATTGTGCAGTGTGGGACACTACCTACAGAATTGTGCAGTGTGTGACACTACATACAGCATTGTGCAGTGTGGGACACTACATACAGAATTGTGCAGTGTGGGACACTACATACAGCATTGTGCAGTGTGGGACACTACATACAGAATTGTGCAGTGTGGGTCACTACATACATAATTGTGCAGTGTGGGACACTACATACAACAGTGTGCAGTGTGGGACACTACATACAGTAATGTCTAGTGGGGGCAGTACATACATCACTGTCTAGAGGGGGACACTACATACAACATTGTGCAGTGGGGGACAGTACATACATCACTGTCTAGTGGGGGACACTACATACAACATTGTGCAGTGTGGGACACTACATACAGCACTGTCTAGTGGGGGACACTACGAACAGCACTGTATAGTGGGGACACTACATACAACACTGTCTAGTGGGGGACACTACAGACAACACTGTCTGATGGGGGACACTACAGACAACACTGTCTAGTGGGGGACACTACATACAAGACTGTCTAGTGGGGGACACTACATACAACACTGTCTAGTGGGTGACGCTACATACAACACTGTCTGATGGGGGACACTACAGACAACACTGTCTGTGGGGGACACTACATACAACACTGTCTAGTGGGGGACACTACATACAACACTGTCTAGTGGGGGACATTACATACAACACTGTCTAGTGGGGGACACTACATACAACACTGTCTAGTGGGGGACATTACATACAACACTGTCTAGTAGGGGACACTACATACAACACTGTCTAGTGGGGGACATTACATACAACACTGACTGATTGGGGACACTACATACAACACTGTCTAGTGGGGGACACTACATACAACACTGTCTGATGGGTGACACTACATACAACACTGTCTGATGGGTGACACTACATACAACACTGTCTAGTGGGGGACACTACATACAACACTGTCTGATGGGTGACACTACATACAACACTGTCTAGTGGGGGACACTACATACAACACTGTCTAGTGGCGGACACTACAGACAACACTGTCTAGTGGGGGACACTACATACAACACTGTCTAGTGGGGGACTTTACATACAACACTGTCTAGTGGGGGACACTACATTCAACACTGTCTAGTGGGGGACACTACAGACAACACTGTCTAGTGGGTGACACTACATACAACACTGTCTAGTGGGGGACACTACATACAACACTGTCTAGTGGGGGACACTACAGTCAACACTGTCTAGTGTGGGACACTACATAAAACAGTGTCTAGTGGGGACACTACATACAACACCGTCTAGTGGGGCACATTACATACAACACTGTCTAGTGGGGGAAACTACATACAGCACTGTCTAGTGGGGGACACTACATACAACACTGTCTAGTGGGGGACACTACACACAACACTGTATATTGGGGGACATTACATACAACACTGTCTAGTGGGGGACACTACATACAACACTGTCTAGTGGGGACATTACATACAACACTGTCTAGTAGGGGACACTACATACAACACTGTCTAGTGGGGGACACTACATACAACACTGTCTAGTGGGGGACACTACATACAACACTGTCTAGTGGGGGACACTACAGACAACACTGTCTAGTGGGGGACACTACATACAACACTGTCTAGTAGGGGACACTACATACAACACTGTCTAGTGGGGGACACTACATACAACACTGTCTAGTGGGGGACAATACATACAACACTATCTAATGGCGGACACTACAGACAACACTGTCTAGTGGGGGACACTACATACAACACTGTCTAGTGGGGGACTTTACATACAACACTGTCTAGTGGGGGACACTACATTCAACACTGTCTAGTGGGGGACACTACAGACAACACTGTCTAGTGGGTGACACTACATACAACACTGTCTAGTGGGGGACACTACAGTCAACACTGTCTAGTGTGGGACACTACATAAAACAGTGTCTAGTGGGGAAACTACATACAACACTGTCTAGTGGGGACACTACATACAACACTGTCTAGTGGGGGACACTACATACAACACCGTCTAGTGGGGCACATTACATACAACACTGTCTAGTGGGGGAAACTACATACAGCACTGTCTAGTGGGGGACACTACATACAACACTGTCTAGTGGGGGACACTACATACAACACTGTCTAATGGCGGACACTACAGACAACACTGTCTAGTGGGGGACACTACATACAACACTGTCTAGTGGGGGACACTACATACAACACTGCAAGCAATGCAGTTCAGTGAACACAGTACAAACTATCATCAATCAAATGTCTCTGCCAATAACTTCCCTCAAAAGCTTAGTTCTCATATTTCGCAGAGACCACATTGATTTCTTCCGCCAGGTTTTATCAGTAGACTATGATTATTACTTTGTCAGTTACCATGGCGTTCCAGGTATTTGAAATGCAAAGAAGCAACCTTATCTTCTTCTTTTTTACACACGTTGGTCATAACTGTAGCGTTTGTTACGAAGATATTAAAATCCTACTTTAGAAATGATTAAGAGAGGAATAGAGATGTTGATCATAATTTGCAGTCGGACATTAAAATCTTATTTTAATTTCTCTACCACAAACATTTCTTGGAATTTATAGATTAAAGAAATAATCGCTCTGAATAACTTATGGAATAAAGATTTACTCGAGGTAAAGTCTTTATGTATGAAGTTTTTTGTTGTTTTTTATATTTTATATAGGATTTTTTGTTAATTAAAACTAATAATACTTAATCAGATAATATAAGTCCAGTGTATACATGTACAGTAGAACCTCCATATTAAGACCATCTTTGGGACCCTTGAAAACTGGTATTCTTATCGAGGTGGTCTTAATATTAAGGTTGAATAAAGAACAAAACAGTGAAAATGGACTTGCAAATTGTGTTCTTAATTGAGGTGGTCTTATTATCGAGGTTGTCTTTTGATGAGGTTTTACAGTAAACACTGTTGTATAAATACGTTGGTGTGTATGTAGAAATAATTATCTCATACCTTTAAGTGGTTCTTGGTTAAAACTTAATTAGCCATATATTCATTGGATCGATATAGATATCTCAAATATGAATTGAATACATTTTACCTTCTCATCTCATGGTCACATGTAAGTACGCATGCACTTACATCTACGCCTAACTACTGCATACGCTGTTATTGGCATTTTCTCTTGATTTTGTCAACATTCGTTAAAGTGTTGGAAATCTCTGAATCAAGAGTGAAATTGTCAGTAAATTACAGAAGAATATGTTTCTATTGGTTGGTAACCTAGGAACAAGTGTTAGGTAAACTGACCGATCTGCATAACAGAACTGGACTAGTATTGTACAAAGGCTTAAACTCAAAAACAAAACATTGAGATGGTAAATTTTAATAAGAATAAAGGTTTTTATCATACTGTATCGATTGTGGACAAAATTGAAGAAACTCTGGAAAAAGATTGCACAAAATATTGTTACTTTACCGTTACTGACGTAGATGGACACTGTCGATGGACATTGCGTAATTTCTATGTAGGCATCGTGTGATAAGCTATTACTTATATACAGTTTTAGAAGTTATTACTAAATTTGGTACTAGTTTGGGCACTATGTGTCTACTTTAGACAATTGTGTTATTATATAATCATATTATTTTCCTACAGAAATATATTTGGTTTATATTTAGATACAGTCTTATTGATCGCAGGTGTTATATATATTATATCATCTAATTTTGGCTGGCCGATATGGGATTGCGAAATTAATTCACGTGGTCTAGAGCTTTTCAAGTCAACATGGAACTGTTCTGAATTTGTAACCATTCAACGAAACATGTAACCCAGAGTAGAATCATCACTCGAACGATCAGTTGTAACTTCTATTATCTCACCTTCCTTATCCTAAACATTGTTAATGTCATAGTTTACCCTCTGTGAGTTATTAGTAAAAGTACGAAATACCCGTCGTGACATTCACACTTCATTATTTGGCTCCTAGAAAAGTCACGATTTCAATATTTCTACTTTACGAATTCCTGAATTCAAGATTTCAACTTCGCAAATTTCATAATTGAATTTCTGAATTTGATATCATGAATTTGTGAAGTTAAAATCGTGTATTCGTGAAGTTGTCACGAATTCATGAATTCAAGATTATGAATTCATGAAGTTGAAATCTTCAAATCGTGACTTTCCTAGAGATGAAAGGATGAAGTGTTATGTCGCCACTGGCCTTTCGTATAAAAGCGTATCGTTAATGAGTTCATGATTTATGATTTTCACCAGAAGTCACCGCCGGTCTATCGTGATATTAATCTATAATTTCCTACCGCTTGTTTATCTATGTGTCATATTAAAACAAATCGTTATAATTATATTATAATATCCGTTATTGACTCTGTGATATTACAATACTTTGTTATAAATCATTTTCATCATGTACACTGTATGTGATGTTTATATATATGCGTCAGCTCGTCCTACTCTGTGATCTTTAGAAGAATGTTTCAGAACATCTTTAACTATACTGAATAATAGTGATATTCACATCAGTGTTTATAAGTAAGTACAAACAACACTGTATTACTGATAATGAGGACTTATGTTGTATAACTGAGGACATGTACCGACATCAATGTGTAAAATTGAGGACATATTTTTTATACTGACGCAAGCGTGTAACATTTAGGACAAAGACTGACGCAAGCGTGTAACATTTAGGACAAAGCCTGTAACTGAGGACATAATTATATTGACGCCAGCGTGTAACTGAGGACATATACTGACACCAGCGTGTAACTGAGGACATATACTGACACCAGTGAATATTACTGAAGATTTTGAGTGGCGAGTTTGTAATACTGAAACTCACAAAACATACAGTACAAGTGTCCCCGAAGGGGAAACTCTCTGTTCTATTTAACGGAGACTTTGGGCAGGTACTAACCTGTCTTGTCGACAGAGTGTAAATGTTACCTGGTGATATAAATAACCAACGTGGTAGATAAAGTTTCCAACAAATACCAGCCAATTAGAAACTGCACCCTTCGTGCGTGGGTGTCAAGAAAGTTATCGGGTTTTAGAGTCAATTACGAAATTGGAAAATCGTTTGATAGCGATTTTATTCCCTTGTAATCATGTTAAACCGCCAATACATGTTATTTTAACCGGATATAATCGACTTTAAGACGGTTGATAATTGCTTATTTTCTAAAGTGTTTTTGATTTTATATGCGTTGGTTTAATCTCCTTTGGTGTTTTTTTCTGTCTATGTTGTTTTATTGAAACTGTTCTTTTTGTTTCTGTTTCGAGAAATATTTAGCAATCTTAGATTATATTGAATTTTTATAACTTTTTTTTCCTTAGGTATTTTTCTGTTCATGGTTATACTAAAACTCTTTACAGAAAGATATTTCATACATCGTTACATACTTCCATACGCTTCATCTATAAGTGTGTTAGGTTGTGAGTTCGTTTGATCATTCTTTTCAGTCCCGGGAAGATTATCAAGTGCGGAACAAGTCTATCACTGTATATAGTGAGATCTCTCCAGAGCAACACTCTTAGGGAGACACATACTTTGGTTGTTGTTGAAACATTTTTTTTTGCACTTGAGGGAATAAATTTGTAGTAAATTCTTAAATCAGATAAGGGAATTGAAGAAAAGTTGTTTCTCAACAGAGGGTCGCTCGAGAGAGATTACACTATGAGAAGCAGACGGCCGTGTTTCGCTGTCACTTAATGTGTCCCCATTGTGTGTGTATCCATGTGTTCGTTTGGTATTGTTTTGGTTCCCTCTCTTCGTGCGTCTCTTCTCTCCCTATGTTCATGTCTGTAAAGGGCAGAGTGATCAGTGCTAAATGCGGTTTGTTGAGTGCTGAGTGTAGTGTGCTGAGTGTAGTGTGCATAGTGCTCAGTGCAGTGTGTTGAGTGATGAGTGCAGTGTGTTGAGTGTTGAGTGCTAAGTGCTAAATGCGGTATTTTGAGTGCTGAGTGCAGTGTGCTGAGTGCTGAGTGTAGTGTGCAGAGTGCTCAGTGCAGTATGTTGAATGCAGAGTGCTGAGAGCAGTGTGCTGAGTGCAGAGTGTTGAGTGCAGTGTGCTGAGTGCAGTGTGCTGAGTGCAGAGTGTTGAGTGCAGTGTGCTGAGAGCAGTGTGCTGAGTGCAGAGTGTTGAGTGCAGTGTGCTGAGAGCAGTGTGCTGAGTGCAGAGTGTTGAGTGCAGATTGTTGAGTGCTGAGGGCTGAGTGCAGAATGTTTAGTGCAGAGTGTTGAGTGCAGAGTGCTGAGAGCAGTGTGCTGAGTGCAGAGTGATGAGTGCATATTGTTTAGTGCTGAGGGTTGAGTGCATAATGTTGAGTGCAGAGTGTTGAGAGCAGTGTGCTGAGTGTAGAGTGTTGAGTGCAGAGTGCTGATAGCATAATGTCGAGTGCAGAGTGATGAGAGCAGTGTGCTGAGTGCAGAGTGTTGAGTGCAGAATGCTGAGAGCAGTGTGCTGAGTGCAGGGTGTTGAGTGCAGAGTGCTGATAGCATAATGTCGAGTGCAGAGTGCTGAGAGCAGTGTGCTGAGTGCAGATTGTTGAGAGCAGAATGCTGAGTGCAGAGTGCTGAGTGCAGATTGTTTAGTGCTGAGGGCTGAGTGCATAATGTTGAGTGAAGAATGCTGAGAGCAGTGTGCTGAGTGCAGAGTGTTGAGTGCAGAGTGTTGAGTGTTGAGGACTGGGTGCAGAATGTTGAGTGCAGAGTGTTTAGTGATGAGTGATAAGTGCTGAGAGCAGTGTGTCGAGTGCAGAGGAATGATTATAATTCTGGGCCAAGGAAAGTTCTAATTTGTCCATCCCTGCTCATCATCATTTCACTTAGCTTGTAACACGCTTTGTTTATCTTTTCTATACGATTATATGAAGATGCTGATATATGTTTATGTTATTTCAGTCATTCGTCCGCCCCCTCCAGCGTATACAGAAGCCTTGAATTACCCAGCAGAGTGTATTTCTAGCCCTGCGTTTGCGACGTTCACAAAACCAGCTTTAATCTTAGCCAGTAAAACTAAAATTGGTATCTTGTGCAACGAAAAAAGTGATATTCCTAAAGTATTTAAAAAACATGCAAATAACAACAATATTTATGAGACTATATCAGGCGATGGCAGTACATTCCATTATGTATCTGGACATGTTTATAAAAACGTAAACGGAGGCCCGCGCCAGAAGTTGAAATATAAATATAGAGTGAAACGTAAATCTTTTGGTGGTAAACCTCTCATTTTGTTAGAGGCAATACCAGAAACACTGGCGTCGTCACAGGAACCAATGGGCGTTAAAACATATGCACGGTTGGAGGTGCTTGAGCCGCGCACTGAACACGTTGAAGGGTCTAGTATTGGCGGTGTTGCACGTGTTAATGGATGCGATGATCGAGGTATGGTAAGACACGGTGAATTTCACTCCAATGGCAAAGCTGTGCTCGTTCCGATTAATGGAATTGTGACTAATGATAGAATGATTGTTGAGTCGTTGCTAGGTGACGTAGGAGATTCCAGTATGGACGACTGGAAACCTGAGGAAATGGATTCCCCAATCCCCTCACCGCCAAGTGCACATTCATTAGAAACTTCTATTGATATAGATGAAGATGAACAAGTTAATAAAGATTTTGATAATTTTAATCAAGCTTTAGAACACGAGGCTAAGTGTGCTCAGATCGGGGAAAATACACCTTTACTTAATGAACCTAATGCTCAAAGTGATCCAACTGATAAGAAGAAGGATATAGCACATTCAAAAACACACAGAAAGTGTGAAGGGGACACTGAATATGCCGATAGTGGATATTCCGACTCTAACAGAATGGAATTTAAGGAACACGTGACCGATTTATCCGTCGATCACGTGATTTATTCTGAACCGGAATATTCATCGTCTGATGTGTCTGTAAAATGTTCCGGAAAATCGCCACACAGAGCATTAGACAAAAACCAAAGAACATTAAAGCGAACGAACAATGGAACTGACCATACTGTGTATGAACTTAGTCCATCGGATTCGTTCTATAATTCAACCGATAATATGCAGTCTGTCGATAAAAGACAGTCAATGATTTCGAGTGATGAAGGAATCAGCAGATTAGGTCGAAGTTCCTCTAGTATTAGTGAGGGTCAAAGGTCAAGGCAGCCTTTAAGTAGCGAGGCAAGTGCCTCCATTGCCAAACCTATGGTTGTCTGTGCGGATGATGATAAATCATCATCTAGATCGTCAGAACTACCACCAGCTATACCACAGGTAGAACTGGATCCCGATTCTATCTCTAATCCAAACTCCAACAAAATAGATGGACCGGAAACCATTCCAGCACAACTGGTGGGTATACATATATATTGCTTGTATATTACGGTGGTGTAGAAGTGACATGGGGGATAAATGCACGGCGTGTGCAAGGTTTAACAATTTTGCATAAATGGCCAATCAGAATATGTGATATTATTAAGACTTTCTGAATGGTCAATGAGAATTGGTGATATAATTAAGACTTTCTGATTGGCCAATCAGAATTGGTGATATTACTAAGCTTTTCTGATTGGCCAATCAGAATTGGTGATATTATTCAGACTGTCTGATTGGTCAATCAGAATTGGTGATATTACTAAGCTTTTCTGATTGGCGAATTATTTATAAAACTCACAGGTAAGATAAACTCTGTCTATCTCGTGTCAGCTCTAGTCCACTGTAGAATACACTCTTACGTTGTTTGTTTTGCTTGTTGCTACACAGCACTACTGAAGCATAGTGGTCCAGTGTGTTCGAGCCCAGATTGGCGGTAGTACTGGTGAGTAACCCAGGGAGCAGTCTTCGAGATTACTTACTGTAAGTTGTAAGAACTTGTTTAACAATTTATTTAAAATACATAAGAAGTTTCAACAAAAAGAACTTGCAATTTGTTGAACAATTTCAAATTAACGTAAACTCCAGCATCCGTGTAGACAGTTTTAGTGCTTTATTGTTCATTCCAGCAAAATATATGTTGGTAATTAAGTTCAAATCTCATTAAAGTTGTATCGGAAATTTAGTGATTATAGTAAGTACGAAAGACTAGTGGTGACATCACACCTCATTATTTCTCTCCTAGGAAATATTGAATTCGTGAAGTTGAAATGACGAAGTTGTAAGGAATTCAAGATTATGAATTCGTGAAGTTGAAATAGTTCATTCGTGAATTCATGATTTCAACTTCCCGAATTCACGATTTCAACTTCAGGAGAGAAATAACGAAGTATGAAAGTCACCACCGGTCTTCGTTAGTAAGGCGCTTTATTAATTGTATTGTGTCGTGTGCGGGGGCGGTCCCAATGTTGGAGAACTGGTCTTTTATACTGCTTTTATAAAGTCATATAAATATAAAACTCATTTGTTGATATACTTTACGTGATTCTAGTCACGATATAATCTCACTTAATCTTGCATTTATTACAAAACACAGCTTGTTAAGACAACTCGGTCTTAAGCTTTCGAACAAACTTTTTATGCCAACTTTTATATACTCTATGGAATTATTATGTTGTTCCTGGAATGTTAATAAAATATGTTTAAACTAACACTTGATTGGACGCACGGAGTACGAATAAATAAGAATTTGTGCACAATATGTCTTGCTTGTTCAAATCACAAACCAACGCGCAATAACTTTTGAAAAATGCCATTAATTTAAGTCTGCAAGAGTTGTACGTAAATTTATATAAAAGACACATATATATTTCCCTACGACCGTATGTCCCCGTATCTAATAACGTTCATGTACTTGACGGGAAGCACATTGGATTATACTGAATTTTAGCTTGCTCTGTGTTGTATTACATTTTTTTCTATGGGATTTTTTTGTATAATTATGAGTAGTATATTTATTTCCTTAAAAAACAATTAATTCTACCCATTAATTCAAAAGTTATAGCAAAAGTGCACGAACTTCTGATGCAATCCTCGTGTATAGTGGCCATTCGTGTCCAAATATTTATTCTAAATTCCATGATAGTATAGTTTTTAGATATATTGTGTGGTGTAAAATGGCATATACAATGTATAGCTTGCAACTACCTTTCAACATATTCAGTGCAACACTACGACCGTCTGGTGGTGACATTTCAATTTCAAGATTTCTCAAATTCATCTAGTACATTAATTCACGAGTTCAACTCTATAAAAGCACGATTGCTCAATTTCAATTTCACGAATTCAATTTAACGAATTCACGATTTCAACTTCACGAATTCACGAATTCACGACTTCATGTTGAAATCGTGAAATTCAAATCGTGAAGTTTAAACCGTGTATTGGTTAAATCAAATTCGTGAAATTGAAATCGTGAAATCGTGAATTCATTAAGTTGAAATCGCGAATTATTGAAGGTGAAATGTCACCACCAGGCTTTCGTACAACACCCTTTGCGAGACGCAAAGTTGTGTTGTTGTCGGCAGATTGTTCCTTTAGTGTGGTTAATTGATAGCAAATTCTTACTACATTAAAAGTTGGTGCTGTGGTTGAAGAGGGGTTGTTGCTCAAATGAGGGCCGCTTTGGACATGTTGCACTGCGTACATGTGTATAGATCTTGGTTTCGATTGCATGCACCTTTAAATAAATGTCTGGTCATATATGAGTAATATCGTTTTAAGAATAAATATTAGCACGGAGATAAAACGCAATATATATTTTCATGTGCGCAAGTTGAAGTCATTACGAGCGCACTTATTTGTCTATACGCGTCCACGTAGTAGGCTTGACTTATACGTGCGCATGAGAGGAACTAGTACACGCACTTAAAGATATATTTTGCTCATTTGTTTTGCTCAAAAATGAAAAATATACTTTATCTAGTTAAAACTTCAATAAAAATGCATTATCACAGAAAACATTTATAATGTATTACTTTGTATTTGTCTAAAAAAAGATGTTTGCATTATCATAAAATTAAAAAAAAATTGTAGTTTTTAACAAGCGGGAGTTTTTTACTAGTTTTGTCTGTAAGTAATATGATTAAACAAGATTATTTTAAACGGTTTTACATGGCAATGGTTTTAATTAATGATGTTTTAGACTATGAAACAACAATACTGGATGAAGCCCATTAAACAAATTTAGGGTTCAGATGAGCCAGATACATCTTTAAAGATGATATATTATATATTTGGCTTGCCCCTCCAGCGCCGCTTTGAAATATTGATATATGTATATAACCAACATAACATTGATTTAAACATGTCGTTATGTCGCTGTTAAATATTGATATATTTATATAGCCAACATAACATTGATTTAAACATGTCGTTATGTCGCTGTTAAATATTGATATATTTATATAGCCAACATAACATTGATTTAAACATGTCGTTATGTCGCTGTTATATATTGATATATTTATATAGCCAACATAACATTGATTTAATCATGTCGCTGTTATATATTGATATATTTATATAGCCAACATAACATTGATTTAAACATGTCGTTATGTCGCTGTTATATATTGATATATTTATATAGCCAACATAACATTGATTTAAACATGTCGTTATGTCGCTGTGAAATATTGATATATTTATATAGCCAACATAACATTGATTTAAACATGTCGTTATGTCGCTGTTATATATTGATATATTTATATAGCCAACATAACATTGATTTAAACATGTCGTTATGTCGCTGTTATATATTGATATATTTATATAGCCAACATAACATTGATTTAAACATGTCGTTATGTCGCTGTTATCTATTGATATATTTATATAGCCAACATAACATTGATTTAAACATGTCGTTATGTCGCTGTTATATATTGATATATTTATATAGCCAACATAACATTGATTTAAACATGTCGTTATGTCGCTGTTATCTATTGATATATTTATATAGCCAACATAACATTGATTTAAACATGTCGTTATGTCGCTGTTATATATTGATATATTTATATAGCCAACATAACATTGATTTAAACATGTCGTTATGTCGCTGTTATCTATTGATATATTTATATAGCCAACATAACATTGATTTAAACATGTCGTTATGTCGCTGTTATCTATTGATATATTTATATAGCCAACATAACATTGATTTAAACATGTCGTTATGTCGCTGTTATATATTGATATATTTATATAGCCAACATAACATTGATTTAAACATGTCGTTATGTCGCTGTTATATATTGATATATTTATATAGCCAACATAACATTGATTTAAACATGTCGTTATGTCGCTGTTATCTATTGATATATTTATATAGCCAACATAACATTGATTTAAACATGTCGTTATGTCGCTGTTATCTATTGATATATTTATATAGCCAACATAACATTGATTTAAACACGTCGTTATGTCGCTGTTATATATTGATATATTTATATAGCCAACATAACATTGATTTAAACATGTCGTTATGTCGCTGTTATCTATTGATATATTTATATAGCCAACATAACATTGATTTAAACATGTCGTTATGTCGCTGTTATATATTGATATATTTATATAGCCAACATAACATTGATTTAAACATGTCGTTATGTCGCTGTTATCTATTGATATATTTATATAGCCAACATAACATTGATTTAAACATGTCGTTATGTCGCTGTTATATATTGATATATTTATATAGCCAACATAACATTGATTTAAACATGTCGTTATGTCGCTGTTATCTATTGATATATTTATATAGCCAACATAACATTGATTTAACCAAGACGTTATGTCGCTGTTATATATTGATATATTTATATAGCCAACATAACATTGATTTAAACATGTCGTTATGTCGCTGTTATCTATTGATATATTTATATAGCCAACATAACATTGATTTAAACATGTCGTTATGTCGCTGTTATATATTGATATATTTATATAGCCAACATAACATTGATTTAAACATGTCGTTATGTCGCTGTTATATATTGATATATGTATATAACCAACATAACATTGATTTAAACATGTCGTTATGTCGCTGTTATATATTGATATATTTATATAGCCAACATAACATTGATTTAAACATGTCGTTATGTCGCTGTTATATATTGATATATTTATATAGCCAACATAACATTGATTTAAACATGTCGTTATGTCGCTGTTATATATTGATATATTTATATAGCCAACATAACATTGATTTAAACATGTCGTTATGTCGCTGTTATCTATTGATATATTTATATAGCCAACATAACATTGATTTAAACATGTCGTTATGTCGCTGTTATCTATTGATATATTTATATAGCCAACATAACATTGATTTAAACATGTCGTTATGTCGCTGTTATATATTGATATATTTATATAGCCAACATAACATTGATTTAAACATGTCGTTATGTCGCTGTTATCTATTGATATATTTATATAGCCAACATAACATTGATTTAAACATGTCGTTATGTCGCTGTTATCTATTGATATATTTATATAGCCAATGTAACATTGATTTAAACATGTCGTTATGTCGCTGTTATATATTGATATATTTATATAGCCAACATAACATTGATTTAACCATGTCGTTATGTCGCTGTTATATATTGATATATTTATATAGCCAACATAACATTGATTTAAACATGTCGTTATGTCGCTGTTATATATTGATATATTTATATAGCCAACATAACATTGATTTAAACATGTCGTTATGTCGCTGTTATCTATTGATATATTTATATAGCCAACATAACATTGATTTAAACATGTCGTTATGTCGCTGTTATCTATTGATATATTTATATAGCCAACATAACATTGATTTAAACATGTCGTTATGTCGCTGTTATATATTGATATATTTATATAGCCAACATAACATTGATTTAAACATGTCGTTATGTCGCTGTTATCTATTGATATATTTATATAGCCAACATAACATTGATTTAAACATGTCGTTATGTCGCTGTTAAATATTGATATATTTATATAGCCAACATAACATTGATTTAAACATGTCGTTATGTCGCTGTTATATATTGATATATTTATATAACCAACATAACATTGATTTAAACATGTCGTTATGTCGCTGTTAAATATTGATATATTTATATAGCCAACATAACATTGATTTAAACATGTCGTTATGTCGCTGTTATCTATTGATATATTTATATAGCCAACATAACATTGATTTAAACATGTCGTTATGTCGCTGTTATATATTGATATATTTATATAGCCAACATAACATTGATTTAAACATGTCGTTATGTCGCTGTTATATATTGATATATTTATATAGCCAACATAACATTGATTTAAACATGTCGTTATGTCGCTGTTATCTATTGATATATTTATATAGCCAACATAACATTGATTTAAACATGTCGTTATGTCGCTGTTATATATTGATATATTTATATAGCCAACATAACATTGATTTAAACATGTCGTTATGTCGCTGTTATATATTGATATATTTATATAGCCAACATAACATTGATTTAAACATGTCGTTATGTCGCTGTTATCTATTGATATATTTATATAGCCAACATAACATTGATTTAAACATGTCGTTATGTCGCTGTTATATATTGATATATTTATATAGCCAACATAACATTGATTTAAACATGTCGTAATGTCGCTGTTATATATTGCAGATACTTGAAAATACCAGAACGTATTACCGTCGGAAAGCTCCTGACAGAGGAACGTTGTATTGTGCTGCCGGCGGCATAACCGTCGTGGCGACTATAGTTTTCTTGCTCATCTATTTTTCATGAACAGTTGTTTTCTTTATTTCTCATTGTTTGCGTTTTTGTATATTATTGAAATGCATGATGACTATTTCCTGTTTGAAATAAATTGTTGACAGCAATCTTCACAATGTTTCTATTAGTAAGCAAGTTGTAATAAATGAAACAAACGATGGAAGTTGTTATAAAACTTATCAAGATTTATCTAAAACCCTTTAGTACATGCTATGTTAAAATGTGTAATTCTGCATTGAAATTAACTTATTATGAACGAAGCCTAATTAGGACAGATGAGTTATAAAGAGCTAGTATACACTCATAGTTATACAATGGTCAGGAAATACACAAGTCATACAATTTTACCCGGTTTATTTCAAATATCAAGTTTTTATTCAGAAACTAGACCCATTATGGAATAACAAAACTCTATGGTCGGGGTATATTTAATGATGACGTCATAATTTACACTAGATGACGTCATATTTCACACAAGTCGTGCCACGTGACCTGTTTATTGGAACAATCATGTTTATTGCTGAGTTTGATATTTCTTGTGCCAGACTAACAAATTACCCTAAAACAACATGTTTCTATACTTTCCGTGATAAACCTTACAATCAATATATATTACAATTGCACCCTAAAATACACATTTTGATTTTTTTGTCGTTTGTTTGTGTTAACAATAATACGAGAATTAATCTACTCTGACACTCTGGTGCCAATGTTGGAAACACTCATTGATTTTAACATTTAGACTTCAAGTTGACACTATCTATTTTAATTATTATTGTGCAACCTACTACGCTACAACTGAGAAGGAATTGATATTAGAGGCTACTGGTCAAAAGTGTTGCCCCGCTAGTTCTATATCTAATAGTTTGGAAAAGGCTACTTGATACAGCTTCTGTTGATTGTGTCTGCAGCAGGCTATACATGTATGATTTAGAGGAGGGAGCATAAAAGCTAAAACCTTCGGGGGCGTTAACGACCGTGGGCCGATTATTACGGCCCGGTCCTGCTGAGCCGTATATCAACATGTAATATTACACACCTTACTACACCCAGAGAGAGAGAGAGACAGAGGGGTGATTTGTGTACTTTGAGTGTCTTGTGTTAGGACATTAATGCCAAGGCACTGGCTGGGAATCGAACCCAGGACCCTCCAATACTGAGGCGAATGCGCTACTACTGCACTACGTCGGCTAGTGCAAGTGGACTCACTGATTGTTTGACAATACTTTCAAGCAAGTGATGACGTCTCAGATAGCCATTGACGTCGCGTGCGTCAATTCCGCTGGCCGATTACTGATAATAAGCACGAGGGCCAATTGATTGTAATGTCCCCACAAGAGCTATATTCGCAGAAATTAATAGGGATGCATAATCATCCATTTTCATAATCGATCATCTAAAATTATCAGACAAGGGATTTCAATCAATAATCGATTAATAATTGAATAGTTTTGAATGCCATGGATTTCGAATTTCTGCCTTTTAATGCGTAGGATTTCCGACACAGTCGACAAACTGCAACCTTGCATGTCAACGTTAGCTATGATAACAGGACATGACGAATTCGAATTTTCGAGCAATTTTCGATTATAATCAATCATCACAGCATCCCTGGAAAATGCTATACAAATACTATTAATAATAAGGTATGCATTATTGAAATGTATTGAACTATGGAAAAAATGTCTGTGAATACCGGTTAAAATCACGGTCATCGTTTCAGGTCACTTTGCAATTATCTAGCGAAGATTCTCAGAAATACAAATTATCTGCGTTAGCTCTTTTGACCAGTATGCACGTATATTCTGCATATCCAACGCTATTATTGAGTTTTCTAATGCGCTCTGTATCAACTGTGCATAATAACATGCAACGAAGGACAATAGTGTTGAAACCAGGAGGAATATCAGGTGCGGTTTTAGGATGTTTGTTGAGGGGGTGGGGGTTCATGTTGGTATATGATTGTTACGTCCACTTGTGTTAAACATGCATCAGAATACGATATAAACATGTAATGTTCGTCTTGTTTTCTCCACCCCTTGTATTAATAATATTGATTTATTGTTTACGAGGTTAGCGACAAGCAAAAGTAATGTTTTAGCTTTTCAATGTCATCGGAAGACTGAGGAGCTGAGGGAAGGTCACATGGACGAATCGGAACCTCCCCGCTAAGATGTACGGAGCACGACATAAAATTTATAAAATGGGGAAGGGTATAAAAAACTAGAAACGGGTGATATGAGAAACAACAATGAACTATACATGTACAACAATTTAACATGGAGAGACATTAAGCAATACAATCACCATGGTGTCGTGGGATTGTCGGAATAGAAGAGGGGAGTTAATCACTTTTGGCGGCATGCTAACCACTTAGGAAACTGTGTTCTTGCCAGACCTTATGGAGAGTGGGGGCGTTGTGTACCATAGACCGGTGGTGACATTCATCCTCCTAGGCCAGACCTTATGGAGAGTGGGGGCGTTGTGTACCATAGACCGGTGGTGACATTCATCCTCCTAGGCCAGACCTTATGGAGAGTGGGGGCGTTGTGTACGGAAGACCGGTGGTACATTTACCCTCCCAGGAAAGTCACGATTTCAAATTTTCAACTTCACGAATTCACTATTTAACGATTTCAACTTCACGATTTCAAAATTTCAACTTCACGAATTCACTATTTAACGATTTCAACTTCACGATTTTACGATTTCAACTTCACGAATTCACGATTTCAACTTCCAGAATTCAATATTAAATCGTAATTCGTGAAGTTTGAAATCTTGCCTATTTTAAGTTTATGTCGTAAATCCGTACATCTTGAAATCGTGACTTTCCAAGGAACGAAATCATTTCTGAATGTCACCACCGGACTCTCGTAGTTGTGTCCGCTTCTGCCACCTGCAAATTATAAATAATATAATGAGATAACTATCTTCTCACGCAATGGTACAAAGCATACACATGCAAATCACGACACGTTGCAAAAATAACAATTACGTAATATGCATGTGTGTAGAATTGGCTTTTTACCGTACTTGTTCAAATGAATGTCCATTTATAATTCTTTGTACATTTTTTTCTTATTCTCCCGGACTCTTAACTGTTGCCACGGTAACGGACACGTGATGTAAGTCTAGCCTACAAGTAATCTAATCAATTTGGTCAGATTGTTTTCGGTACATATTGATAGTATACAGTATACACACATTGGCTACAGTCACATACATTGGAGATTTCGAGAATAAATGTAGAACTGTAGACGTGTTGATAGAAAGATTGCGTAACATTGTTGACAAGGTCCAAACGTTGATAGGGGAAAACAATCGAGAAACAAATTAAGGAGAGAAAACATACATTGCTTTATTGATTTATGCCAAATATTGCCGGATATTGTTCTTTTATCAAGATTAAAGATATATATATATATAGAGGGATAGAGAGAAAGAGTAAAACCTCAATAATACGACCACCATTGGGTCCCTTGAAAACTGGTCTTAACAATGAGGTGGTTATGACATTAAGGTGTAATATAAAACGAAACAATATTATTGTGTTATTATTGAGGTGGTCTTTAAGTGAGGTTTTACTGTAAACATATAATTATATATGAATTGTCTTCACCATTACTGAAAGAGGTGTCGTCTCAGTAACAGTACAAATAGGTCGATACATTTTTATTTAAGATTTCGTATTTAATTGACTTTATAAATCGGAGGCTTGTATGGTTAAATTCAGTATTTCTGACTTCTTGACCGCAGGACAATTTCTTTATATGGTGTTGCACAACAAGTTACCTTATCAGTGATCTAATGGTGTTTTAAGCAATATTATTGATTCAGTTTTCTCTGAGCTTAGTCATTTTTCAAAGAATTACAGCGCAATTTCTTTAGAACAACACCCTGCGGTATATGTTCATTCCGGCTGTTGTTGAGAGATATTGCTCTTTAGATGTTAAATAAGTAGTAAAAACCCTGTAGGAAAATTAAAAGTCCTGTTGGCCAAAGTTATTTTGCTCAAGAGAGCGCCACTCTAGAGAGGTTGCTATGTATCTTTTACCTTCACCTAAATGTACAGTAAACCCTCACTTAATTATCACCTTAATAATAAGACCTACTCAAAATTAAGAACACAATTATCCAGGTCCAGTTTCACTGTTTTGCTCTTCATTCAACCTCAATATTAAGAACACCTCAATATTAAGAACACCTCAATACGAAGACCACCTCAATATGAAGACCACCTCAATATGAAGACCACCTCAATATGAAGACCACCTCAATATGAAGACCACCTCAATATGAAGACCACCTCAATATGAAGACCACCTCAATATGAAGACCACCTCAATATGAAGACCACCTCAGTATGAAGACCACCTCAGTATGAAGACCACCTCAGTATGAAGACCACCTCAATATGAAGACCACCTCAATATGAAGACCACCTCAATATGAAGACCACCTCAATATGAAGACCACCTCAATATGAAGACCACCTCAATATGAAGACCACCTCAATATTTCATTGTTCAAGGGTCTCGAGAGCGGTCTTATTGTTGAGGTTTTACTGTATAGTATAGATGACGCTCAGTTGTGCTATAACAGTATTTATAAAATGAAGTTTACATTAATCATATTAATGTTGGTACATGTAGTAGAATGACCTTCAAACAATGCTACTACACTTCAAGTTGTGTAACATTGGTCAAAGGGGGAATACTGATGGCTCGTAGTAATAAAAGAGTTGTTTTTCTTTGAAACTTCGCATAGATAGGTCGGTTCTTGTTATATTTTGTAACAAACATGAAGCCGTATAAAGGGTCAACTTCTAAATCATTACATTCATTATATATTTTGTACCTGTAATTGACTGTAAAGTGTATACTTCTTTGCTGTTTATAGACTGTATAGTTGTGATATATAATATAACATCGAGTGTGATATGAAGTGTGTAGAAGTTGCACACTTCTTCAGTTATGTCCGGCGAACAGCTGACCTGACCAGTATTTTCCTACGTTACCAACCAGTACAAACCGATTCTTCAACTTGACAATTTCCCCCGTATACAGGGTGTTACAAGTAAAAAATTGCTGCCTGATGCAGCAAAGGTGGGTGCACGGCGTAAACAAAATGAAATAGAACAACTGCAATTTGAACTAACAGTATGTGTTTATTATGCTTTAATGTGTAACTATATATTAATGTATAAAAAGTACATTTGTAGTTTTAGTAGTAGGAATTTATTAAGGAACAGACTAGTTTTTGTATGGACAGTTAAACAGAAATAGAAATTGATAGTGCGGAAAACTTTCATGATAATGAACATCATGCATGTAAATTAAGACAACATTATACATCTCAAAATGCAAAACATTGATTGAAACATATTAACATAAATCACAATCATTATCACGGTAGAAATAAATAAAGAAATACGACAAATTTACATAATTAGTATTTACTAAAAATTAAAAAGAAGAACAATAATCACTAAATGATATTGCATATCATGTCAAAATGTGAGAGCACTACAGTTTAATTAACAACATGTCAGTGGACAAACAGACATCCAGCATCACACACTGAATTAATCAAGCAATGTGTGAATGTAAAATGAGTTTAGACATTTTGAAAGTTAGAAAAATAGTGTAATTTAATGTAAATGATAGCTAAAAAGTGACACATGAGAGAACTATAAAATGCTACCTGAATGAACAAGTGGTAGGAAGTGAAAGCAGGCCGTAGTTTATGAATGACTATTATAATAAGGCAAAGAACATAGCTAAGAGAAATAAAACCGTATTTACTTATATCTCAAACATATTTACAGTGGAAAGAAATAATGCAAAAGTGACCAAAATGCAACACAATAACCCAATACAAAAACATTAATCACTAAATGATATAGCACCTTGTCAAAATATGATATCACTTCAGTATGTAACAACCGCATGCTAGAATCACACACTGGATAAGTTATCAAGCAGTGTGAATGTATAATGAGTATAAACTTTGTGGAGGACTGGATAATGGTGAAATTGTATATGTAAATGAAAACTGTAAATGATACCTGAATCTACAAAAGTGATAGGAGGTGTACACAGACGGATTTAGCAGACTTAGTATATGAATGACTAGAGAAGTAAACAAAAAGAACATAGCAAAGAGAAATATAAACGTATTTACATATATCACATACATATTAACAGTAGAAAGAAATAATGCAATAATGACCAAAAAGCAAAAACGATTACTCAATACAATCAAAGCAAACAAATGGGGTGTGGGACAGTACCACTTGTCTATGTAGCCAAGCATATAAGTTTCTGTTTTGTAACTATAGTCAAACCTGTGTTTAAGACCACCTGCGAACAAAGACCACTATTGCAAAACCTGTCTGCAAAGACCATCAATTTTATCTCCCATCAGACCATTTTAAATGATATTTAATATGTTAATAGAGAACACCTGTAAACAAAGACCACATTTTGCTGTTCCCATGGGTGGTCTTTACAGACAGGTTTGACTGTAAACAGTTTTATAATATCAAAGTTTGTGTAACTAGGTAAGAAGGTTTGCATGGAATATGGAATAAAACAAAAACATAAGACATAAATGTGAAAAAGAATAAAAAATTATTGAAGAAAGAATAAACATTTTTTCCAAGAGATCTTCAATCCGACTTGTTCTAGAAATGCTAGATTTTCAATCCAAAATAAAGAAAAATGGTCAGTAATAATGGTAGAACCTTAAGACTGTAAAACAAGTGAAATGTTTGTCACGATTGTAAATAAATGAAATACAAAGATATTAGACCCTTTATGTAACGTTTGTGAATATTTAATTATGAAATGACATATTAAAGTCTATCCTCGCTAAATTAGAGTAAAATCAGTATGGCCAGGCATAAAGTTATGATAACACTAGCTTGCCATAGGTTATGAGTTATCTTGTTGCAGTGGGGTATTTTCCAATTAATTTTCAAAGCACAACTTTGATGAAAATGTAACAGGTTTTTTTAGAGATGAACAGCAGACAAGGTTTTCAAGTTTCAGACACCTGTGACCTTGACTTTTAACATTATGACCCCAAATTACAATATGAACTACTAGACTTCATACTGATACTTCCCAGCAAGTTGATGAAAATCTATTACTGGATTTTGGAGATAAAGGGAGAACAAGGCAGACTGGACAGACAAACATACAACATGTGGAGACATAATAAATACAAGATGATGAACACATATGTACAAGCAATAACAAAGTTTATATAATTATACATTGTAGTTAAATATTAGTACTAAACTGTTTACTTCATATGCAGCTTAATTGCAAAAACATCATCTATTATATAGTTTATACATGAATCCAGGTCAAATCATCCAAGCTTTGTTTTAAAGGAAACTACTTTGAACTTAGTCAGTAACAAAAAGTATGTTAGACCAGTTGTATCAAAAGTTGAAAGTAGACTGCAGACACAGCATAGGGCTATTCAAGGAACATTTTTACCCGGTTTGGTTTAAACTGCTCTAGCAGCTTTAGATAAAATATCCAAAATATGTCAGCGAATCAGATGTTGGATGTAATTTTGGTACAGTACAATCATGTGCCATGTTCATAGCAAATCAGCCAAAGGGTAAATAGGTTTTTTTAGAAAAAATGTCTGGCAATCAGAAGCCCAAGTGGCTATTTTGGAATTCGAGTGGGGCTGAGTGGGGCTGTGTGACACAATATTTGAGGACAATCATGCAATGAACAAATCTCGAATGAGTTAAATAATTAAAAAATATCAAAGTGAAACAAACAGCAATAAAACACCTGAAGACTGAGGCAAGACATGAATATTGCAAAAGCACATTAATGTAAGAACTGTTACAAGTATCAAAGACAAGCAAAGTCAACTATCAAAACACAGTACAATATATTCAAATAAGAACCCCAAGCAAAAATTAAATCAAAATAAGGGAGGGCTTGGTTTTTTTAAAACTTTTGAGTGCTGACCGGGTTTTTTTAAATGTGGTTTTTTGACATACTTAACTTTTGCCATACAGTAAAAAGGTATGTATGTATAGTATTACTGTGTTTATGAGGTCGCCCGTCACCGCGCACATTTTATAATGCACATTATGGTAATTTGGTCGACCCGGTATGTCTGCCGCACACCATAAATATACTTTTTTGATGCCAGTAGAGAAGTATAGGTCAAACAGACAATTTTTGAAGCCAAATACGGTCACTGCATAGTGCCAATGAGACCCATCGTACAGTTACCATTTTCCTGGCATCTAACCAGTACTTTCCTGGAATCTACCCAGTACTTTCCTGGTTACATGCCAAGGCGTATGCACAAATATTATAAATATTGTCCCTGAAGTAAATTTCATTGCACTAACAAGCTGATTTTATACATTTAAGAATAAAGGGCCAGAAAATACTGCACTCCACAGGATGCAATATATTAACCCCATTACCTACAGAAATAAAGTTACTGCTAATGGTAAATTTCAATTTTTAAAAGCAACCAATGAAGAAAATAATAAAGTGGTGTGTTAGAGGTTGTTGAGGGGAGTTTTTTTTCTCTCTCTGAAACAGTCGTAAATCAAGAATAAAATCCACATTTTTTGTTTCTAGGGTTCCCTCTGTCATTCACCAATAACATCAAATGTGAAAAAGACAATAATTTGGCAACAGGTTTTCAATTTTGGCAACAAAAATATTACAAAAGAAATTATACTTGTAAGCAATTGCATAATTTTTCATGCTTTTTATCAAAATTGGTGTGTACTTTGAATATGCCACAGGGAATCATGTCTTCAAATTAAAAAAAATTAGCACCTTCAATACCGGGATATGAATAAATACCGAATGATATCAGAAATGGAAGTATCTAGTTTTTCGCATAACTTTGATTGCAGTCTCAGTTGTTCCGAATAGATAAGGGATCACTGTCCTTGTAAGTGCAAGTGACACTTATTTCAGGTTTACACAAATCAACAATATGAAGCTCTAATGTTCATCTTGCATATCTGGGAACATCTGCTTCACCATTCCTACAGGTACCACAACTACTTTGTCATCTATTGTTAAGAAGGAGAACTCATCTTCTTCCTGACAAACACTATCCACCTCATCAATTACGTCTTCTACTGGAAATTCTGTTTTCTGTTAAAATACAATAGTATAGGTATATTGTAAGGGTATTAATGAAACATATTTAAGAAATATCTGAACAATTTTTGCTATATTTAGGTGTTGAACCTTTCGCCTAGCGTTAAAGCTCTTTTTGATGGAGTGTGAGGATAAGTGACCCAATCGTGTTTATGATAAAAAAAATGTATTACTTTGATCTTGCTGCTGCATATACTCTTTGACGGTTTGTTGTTCTTTGTGTATTTCTTTACTTTTCTGCTTTAACAATGGATTTAGTTACATGTTTATTATAACCATGACATATTAATGTCTCCATGTAAAATTTAATGGTATTAAAAAGCATTAGCCAATAACAATATATTTCAAAAGTATCAGTTGACAGCTGCTAAAATTATTAAACTAAAACTATCTGAATGGACAAAAAAAACTTCATGCCTTTTTGATGATATAACTACTGTACTAAAGTACATTCAGAATTTTTTTGCAATATCTTATTTTAGCTTTAGGTAACAGGCGACAGGATTGCAATAATTTGAACTTGCTATTTAAATTTGTATAGCAGAATATCAATGTATCATTTCCTATAATTGCAATAATTAACCTCACAATTTGTCTGTTGTTCAAGACACAACACAAATCAGATTTCCCACCCTTCCCAAAAAAAATTCAAGGACTCTTCAAAGGGTATTTTCACAAAATTCAAGGACCAAAACAGCATTTGTACTGCTATTTTATTCATTCAACATGTCTTTCAAATTAACTTTTTCCATGAACATTTAAGTATTAAACTTCAAATTATGAACTTATATACAAGGAAATGTTACACGTACTTCAACGCAAGTTTTCCAAGGCTTTCAAAGTCACTATTTTTTATCTGTTTAAAGTGAGTTTATTATACAGTAGGAGAACCATGTGGCATACCGTGACTAAGGTCTGGGATGTTGTTGAAAGGGAAACTTCATTTCTGTATGTATTTGTAACACTGTCTGTTATGACAAGTCTCCAGGTTGAAAGGTTTCATTCACACATTTGCACCATAAGGCCACCTAACATTTGTTTGTTGCATCTTCAAAATATATGTTCTTTATTTTGACATTCTCAGTACCTCACATACAGCTTCTTCGGAACTTCCTGCAATAAAAGGTAAATCAATAAAATACTGCATTAGACTTTCCAATGGATAATAATGCATTTTGCCTTTCATCTCAAATAATGTTTTAGAACAGCCATTCATTTGCTGATCGTGCATCTGAAGACATCAATTTAAAGATGTCATCAGACAATTATCTTAATTGAGATTCTCCATCTATCATTGGCAGTGTTTTCCGTGGACTTTTAACATTGAAAGTCATTGCAATTTCATATCCGAGGCCAGGGTCATTTCCAAGTATTGGAGGTCATACAGGAATATGCTAAATCGAGTCGACGCTTATGTACTTAGACACATTCAGTCTGCATGTAATAATGAAATTGAAAGTTGAAACTGAAAGTACATTTTCGGAAAATCGCTGTAAGGTTAGAACATGTGATCAGTGTATTTAATACAACCTGCGAGTTTAAACGTTTACATGTTAATTATCACGCATGTTTGAACGATACATGACCTATGATTGAGGGAAAATACTGCAAAATATTAAACAGAGCACAGAGACGAATGCTGGCTGCATCATAACAATAACAAATAAAATGTTGGTCAACCACGCGATGGGTCAACCACAATGTTGAAACGATAAAATTCAATAATTATACAGTTGAAAATATTAGTTAATGACATCAATCATAATATACAACAAAATCACATACCTTAATTTAGCTTTTGTAGCATACAAAATCAATAATGACGTTACAACGTACAATCGTTCGCTTCCCGACATATATTCCCGCCGGTCTGCGCAGGCGCACAATAGGCTCTGGGGTGGGACTGAAACCCGTTATCCGGGATCCGTGATTCTCCGGGAACGATTTTTAAAAATTGTTCGAGTGGAACATATGTTAACTGAAGGGTGTGAACGAATGTTCCTCTATCCGTTATTGACCGTTGATACCTACGATATAGTCCAAAATATCGATCCCGGATTTTCCCACCAAAGTCCCGGATTTTTTTAAAGTCCCGGATTTTAGTCCCACCCTAGGCTCTGTTCGATTTTTCCCCAAATTTTGTTCTTAACCGAGTCCATTGCAAAACGACGCTAACAGAACTCAATATGCACGGCGTTGACACGCCGTGCAATAAAAGTTTGTTCACAAAGCTTGAATTGAAATAAATAAAAATAATGCTGCGTACTCTTTTTTTATTTCGCATTATGAAAGATACTGCTTTGTTTACGAATATCTGTTTTATTTAGAACATCTCGCGCAGAAGTAAACTATTAGTCAATTGCGACATAGATGGTTAGAGCATTTAAAAATTATTAAACTTCAAATTTTGAGAACAAACTTTTTGAACACCCTGTATATCGGAGGTACAGGAAAAATGGCTTTACATATATTTTCTTAAGTTAAATTGTAATGGAGAACATGCTCTTCATACGTGGTTCGAATCTACACTCTCCAGAGAAACAGTCCAGTGGTCCAGCGACTGAATATAAAATGTTTTTGTTTTTTCAGTTCCCGTTCTGTTATACGTGAATCTCGCACAAACATTGTATTGATATATACAGTTCTCACGGTGGCAAACATTTGATCCATTGATGTACATTCGTCTGTTATTGTTGAACGATTTAGTCCAACTGGGATGTACATGTTATATACAGCCCTTTTAGCATTGTAACTTAAAAAAAATCTCCCCAGAGCATCACACTTTCGGAGACTCACATATTTCGCTGTTGTTGAGAGGGTGTTGCTCAAGAGAGTGTTGCTCAGGAGGGATGCATTGTTAAAAAACACTAAATGTCATTCTAAACATATTTACAGTCGTACCTCGGTCATTCGAATTCATCGGATCAGAATCTTTATTTCGAATAATACATGGTTTCGAATAACCCATTTCAATTTGACGTGCATAAGAAGATGGACTGGGACCTGCTATTTATTTCGGATATTACCGTGTATTCAGATTGATGGTTGTCGAATGAATGAGGTCTGACTGTATATAACTTCTGTTATACGCATCAACAAGAAAACCAGAGTTAATTTAATGCATTTATTCTTACAGTTGACCTACAACAACAACAACAACAACGTGATCATTTTGGCAAATTATAAATACAAGTATGTACAAAAGTTATACATAAAATTAAATATATTTATAATGTTTCATTTACAATCGGTGCATAAATACTATACATATGTACATTAACACAAAGGCAAGAAATACTAGTGCACTATACAATACAATATATCCCTGCCTTTGTGGGATCAAGTTTCAGAATTCAGTCCATTTAGCAATCCTAATCACTTCATCATTAGTTCCTATCACAGTGACCTATTGTGCGCCATTCCCATACAGATAAATAGATAGATAGAATATGTAATTACATTTATACGATTGGTCGAACATTCGAATATTAGAAATGCAATAACTACATTATAATTAATGCATATGTCTTAAGTATGCTCATAATGTTATATTCGTTCTTTCGTTTTCGTCCTCGGAAAAAGTCAACCCTTGGATATAACGTTATTCGGGTACAACGAATGTTTACGAACTCTGAATATCGTTATAAGCGGTGTTTGCTGTATATAGACATTCTATTCAGACTCAGACTTGGTAGCAGAAATATGTTACCGGAGCGGAAATAAGTGCATGTATTAGATTAGAGAGTAAGAAGAAAGTGTTAATATTCACGAAAATAAAGAAGTTTTGGCGACAATAGAATTCTTAGTGACAGAAGTTGTTCGTGGCGTCCAGGGACCGTTTAGCGTTTTCCATATTCGGCTTGACCAATGCTGATTTGTTCCACGATAAATCCTTCAAAGATTTTAACCCAAAGACGGTTGGTCTTTTCGTTGTAGCTAGAGACATTTTCCTTCATTAAAGATCTCATGGCTTCGCCGAGTAACTGTAATATTTATACAAAACGTTGTAATAATTCAGTGATTATAATTGCATGACACGATATGATGAACTCATCGCATTAAAATAAATGTCCTATTTTGCACATTTAACTTACTGTTACTTTTACATTTCCCATAAAACTTTCTACATAGCTCTATCAAGACAAAAATTCTACTCAAGGTACTGAAAAACATATGAAAATACTACTACATGTATATGCCTATCGATTGAATCTCCCAGTATCAAAAGTAATCGGTGAAATCAGTAAAACTGATAAGAATATAGTGAAATCATAAACTAAGTAAATTAAAAAAATCGGTATTACGGGTATGACGCGAAAAAAAAGTTTTCGAAAATGGGTTTACAATTTATTCATGCGTGAGTTCAGTGGAACTTCCGAACTTTGAAGAGTGGGCGGAGATAAAATCGAGCGTTTGACGAAAAGCTATCATAGCTCAGTAGTCGTTAAAGAAGAAAAAAAAATAACAACCATCCCCAACATTTGAACACATTCCTTACAAACCGAATCTCCCTTTGTCAAAATTCAGAGTTTATAGACAGAATAAATTTGCTACAAAATGTCGATATGTGACATGAGTTTGCTATAATGTTTTACTTACTGGGAAATATTTGGTTGGTACGTTGTAGCCATTGACTCCATGACGACCTCCAAGTTGTTTCAACATTGGTACTGTTTCTGCCAAATTGTCAAGGTTATCGATAACCTGCAAACAAACGTTATACATATTAACACCGTGATCGATAATGGAATCTGGGTTCTTAATCACAAAATTTTTAAGACCTTAAAACTCAGACTTAGACTTAAATTTGCAAAATTTATATTTAACACACTTTCGTTTTCGTTCGGTCAAAGCTAATGAAATTGTGTATGAATAATTGTTTTTATCCATTGTACACTTTTGCCAATTTTAATTAATGCAATCATGTGTATATGTATTTTAATAGTAACGTATGAGCAAATAGAATATTTAACATTTTGAAGTCGATGTCTGAATTTCAGTCATGAAACGTTTGTGAATAAGGCACCAGGAACTTGCCTAAGATGATTTTTCCACGGATGCAAAGTTTCACCCTAGATCTAGAAGTTCAGTCAGACTTCACATTCTGTCTTTGTTTTGGGGCGTTTTTGCGACTCAATCAAAGTTTTAATGGCATATTATTGTTTGTGCAGCAAGACTGGGGGGGGGGGGGGGGGTCCTACATTTATAGCAATCTTGATTCGACACGGTATTCAATATAAAGTATTACTTAGTTCTTTGCAAATAAGTTTTTAAGATCATTATATATGTATTGAAACCTTAAAGGAATAGCGATGATGTTAAATAATTCACGAGTATTGTCATACTACAGATATATTTTAGAACCGTTACCTTGGAAATGTACTTGACGACCCTGGTCACGTGGAAAATCAGACGTGAACTGTTTTGCATTTGAGCGGCTGAGCTTCCCTGGGCGAATGCGAAGATGGACTGAGTCTCTGGCCTCTGCTTGAACATTCTGAAATTGTTAAGTTTAAATTTATATATTTTACATCGATTGTGAGACAAGTTACTACTTATCTGAATTACTCTCACTGAAGTATTTTCTGGTTTCTATCCAGAATTTACGCCTAATTCATAGAATTTTAAGTAAATAGAGGGATTCGAACCTGAGTCTGACAGTCTACTCTAAATCACCACGCCTATGTATTATTTGAAATGAAAATTCGGATCCGATGAATTTAAAAGAACTGTAGGTAATGATGTTTCTACCTTGTAAACATATCGAATCCAGTCTTGGATGGGTCGCCACCCATGAAAGCATTCCAGCTCAGTCTCAGTATGATCTTCTCTGAACTTGTGAATTGTGGTAAATGTCCGCTGTTCTGGACACGGCATAGCTCATACAGCCTGTGATACAGAAATACAAATCATTCAAAACAATGTACCAAGATTAACATAATACAGTAAAACTTCACATACTTACACTGTTCGCCATTAAATACGCAACTAAACAGTGTTTGCGTCAACACCATGACATCATAAAGAAATAATTATATTTTAATTCTCAAAAACAAATTCCTAAACTTATTAATTATGAATTATGAATACTAGGGCCATAGTTTGATTTCTTTTTGATGAATGATTTACACATTTGTAACAATAAAACATGTTTAACAATTGGAACAAAATGAAGGCTAAGTGATATAGTTGCGTTTTTAAAGTCGATAAGTATACATACCGCCTCGAAATTAAGACTTTCTAATTTACAAGAACGTATTTTATGGACAAGTTAACATTTCGTCGCCTTATCTCCAGGTTCTGGAAATAATTCGACGATTTTTCTTCCATATTGTATCTCGATAACTAGACCACCTCACCATTAAGACCACCTCAATAATAAGACCAGTTTTCCAGGGTCACAAAGGTAGTACTATTATAGAAGTTTTACTGTATGCTAGTCCGAAGAGTTAACCAGCCATAAGTTTGCAGAGAATCTTCACTACATTATGACAAAGTAGTCTGAAACAATGAGCGTTGTTTGGACAGGTTTGATTCGACTTTTTCGATAGTTCAGTTTATTTCAAACGTAAAGGTTGTAGCTTACTGCGATTAAAATCAACAGAAGTTTTATCCAGTAGGTTTTTAGCAACTTTGTGGAAAAGTGCTGGCGGGTTTGCACTTTTGACCAGTATGGCTAAATGGTGAGAATAAATAAAAAGAGAGAAATAAAAGGAATACTTACTGGATCAACATGTTCTCAGCAATGTCATCGAATTGGTTTCTGGTCTGAAAACATAAATATAAAAATAATAATACATGCATATGAAAATAAAACATTATTAAACTAAGATATAAAACATGCAATTTATACGATACATTTCATTGTAAATATTGGGTATTTGCATATGAAAAATGCGTCGAAATGCTATAAAATGACGCACAATTTCATGGATACAATAACGGCATGGTTTATAGCATATACTAGTACCATATGATATTAATTTTATTTGTCAGTACATGAATACTAATTATGTCTGCAAACGAAATAAAAATTTCAAACTGATCATTACGACTGACTGTTTAATAAATTCTGGGAGATAAGTATTAAGATTTTAATTATCTGAGAATTACAGCATAGCGCACAATAAGAAATAAATGAATATTGCAGCAATTCAAAACTTTAATATTGATATTAATTTTGTAAAGCAATTTTCTTTCAAACTTCACAGACAAATATTTCACCATTTTAATAGCTAAATGTATCAAGACACAGAGTGTGAAACTATAAAATATATAAATATCTATCACTGTATACTGTTGAGTGCTTTTAATTTGCGATAATTTTGTTTCGCGAAATTTACCGACTTTTATGTATTCCATTATTTAGCGTAATCTTTACGTCGCGCTGTATAGCACAATATACATATACCCGGATATGATCGGTATTTTACGCAATTTTAAGCTAAACATTCGCAAAAGTATTCAATTCGCGTTGAAATAAATTCACCAAACTTTTAGCGAAAATTAGAACGTCGTGAAAAAATAATGACATACGGTAAATCAAGTTAGTTCATCACAGTGCAAAAACATTGCAGGCAATTAGTAATATTATTTCTCTATTTGTTACTGATAACAACCCAATTAGTTCTTAGCGTAATGAACCAGATTTTATTTAATAAAACAACATTGTATTGAAACAGAGATCTAAGCCCGGTAATTAGATGTTCTGTTAAGCATCACATGGCGATAAATATCTAACAACCGATTAAGCTAAAGCCAAGTTAGCCGGAACTTTACTACACCGGACCCTTTTGTTAATATACCTCTTTTATAAACTGACTAAAATCAGAAGATTAAGAACTTAAATGTCTGATCAGATTCAATGTTTTAGGTTCTGGTCAAATACGAATTCCGTAAGCATTGACAACAGTTGCAAACTTATCGCCTTAGTTGCACGAAAATACAAAATCAGGCAAATAGTTTTGTCGATGTTCTGTTTCAGCTTTTCTATTCAAATGCGGTAATAGAAGTTTACGAACAGATTAGAATTTTTTTTAACAAATGATAAAATTGTGAGAATTTTTAGTCGAAGTCATTTTTTGTCTCAACTTCTCCGTTCAAATGTCTTAGTTAAAGCTACAACACGTAAACAAATAAAAAGTAAAAAGTAAAATAATAACATAAATAACACTTACTGCCATTGTGATGTTCTGTGGTCACTTTTCGTGGACAATCACGGTATGAAAATGTGTGGTGTTGTCGATAACGGAACGAGGGTTTTTATACCATACCCGACCACTGACGCGTCCAAACGAGTTTCGTACTATGATGTACGGGTATGTGACAAAAGTTGTAGAACGGGAATCTCTGACGTCACAAACTGCTGACACGTTCATTATACTTTATTGTGGAATTTCAGGGTTAACAATACAAGATAAACAAGATTGTACAAAAGTTAACTTTCAAGGTGAAATCAACAATATTCAAATGTATGGCTTATCACAAATGATATCTTATTCTTGTTTACAGCCTCATCTGCATGAATATACAAACATTTAACATTAGTGTAATAATCAAAACAGGATCTTAGTATAGAGTTATTCTTACTAAGAGTTAAACGAGTGATACCTCAATAATAAGACCACAGTTTGTTATGAAGAAAGACGGTCTTAGTTGTATGGTGATCTGTTTCCTGAGTTTAAATTAATAATATGCTCATTTTTTTGTTAATTTGTTTATCGAATCAAGCTTGAAAATATATTCCTATAGTTAAAAAAAAAACATGCTTTAACAAAAATGAACTCATAATGTATTGATCCGTATTTGTTGAAGAAAGGCTATTTTACAAGTTTTGTCTGACGGTCAGTAATATGGTAAAAATATATTTTTTCAATCGGTTATAACTTGCAATCTTATTAGAGATGTTTAACCCAATTAAACAACAATAGAGCAGTAAACCAATTCAAACATTTTATGTTCAGATGAGTCAAATATATCTTTAAATATTGAAGAAAGGAAAGATTTGTTTAAACGGTCTTAATCATTACAAAAAAAAGCTAAAACATATACAGAAACTAATGTTAGATATTGGACATAAACGTGCACTAATGAGCATTTTAAGACATATTTAAAGAAATCTATTTCCATCAATGTGGCCGTAATATACTGATCACTGAGTTTGCGGTAGCTGTAAATGAGGTAACATTCTAATATACATGAAATGTATGTAAACTGGTACGCCAGATCGATCCAATATTGGCTTCATGTAATGACCGACTATATACATTGCAACCTCTCCATAGAGACCCTCTCTTGGGCATCTACCTCTCTTCAACAACAGTATCAATTTCCCCTGCAGTAAGCAATTACTATCAACACCACCTCTAAAGAGCAATAACCTCTCAAGAATAGCCAAAGTGTGTGTCTACTAAAGGTGTGAAGAGGTTGTTACACTGTATACGCTGTTTTACTGTCCCCATGATTATGTATCCACTCAAATGCTTTCTAATTGGTCACTTCTTTAATTTTCATATTTTTCCCCCAAGATAATTGCAGCGAAATATAAACCAACAAAAATTTGTTTAACTTCATTCCTACCCATACCTCAGTCTTTAGCAACCCAAAATTCTCAAAGGGTTGTAGAAAACATCTGCACTAAAGGTTTTCTCTCAAATTTGATAAACAACAGAAACGTAGGATGACCAATTAGATGTGTGTGTTAGTGTACTTAGCGACTAATTGGACATCCGGCCCCATGTTCACAAATAATCAAATTTCAGGATCAATATCCAATATAAAAGACTTCAAACCATGTAAAAATGTAATTCAAAGCTAAATCTTGTTGATATAGTGTGACAGTTATGAACATCCTGCAAAACTTTTGAGACATAAAATTCAAATGCCATGCGTATTCAGAAAAAAGATGGAAAGTAATAAGTTATGACCGATTTTGTTTTGATCCTGATTTGATATAGAGCAGTTTCTGTCATAATTGTAATAAATTAATTTCTCAACATCATGGTGAAGTAAACTATGTTTTCATGATGATAATTAGAAGATGTTTAGGTATTTTGTGTATGTTTATGAGAAGTACTGGACAAAGCGTTCCATTGGTTCATGAAAAAGGCAAAACAATTTATAGATCAAGTTGATCCGGATCAGTTGATCCTTTGTGAACATGGGGCCTGGTCAGTCAACACGTTGAAATCACTCGGACACATTAATCTTGCAGTTGCTATGGTTCAGTAAAAATGATAAAAACACAGTAACATGTTTCAGAGACGTTCATAATATCACGATTTGAGTTCGAAGATATATCATTTTTAAATGAATATAAAATTTCGTGTCAATGTATGAAATACATTTCCTGTAACATACTTTTCCGTGTATTTCTGGACCAACCCTCGTTTCTATGGCAACTGCGAGGTCACTTTCAAATTCATAACAATTTCCATATATTGTTTTATTACTATTTATGATTAATTGTTTTCGTACAAATACGTAGGGAATAAAAACTATGATGAATATTAATTGTTGGGTTTTTCTGAATCCAATGTAACTCTGAATACATTTATATAGACAGATAGATAGATAGATAGTTTATTCAGAAATATTAGGCATACTGCCCATACTTTCACACAAACAATGTAAATATAATATACACAAATAATAAATTGAAGTTATACATTCCAAGACAATATCTTTACAAATAATGCATTTAATAATCAACGAATTCAATCGTACAAAGTTAAGGCTATAACTTTGCTGTATGCTGTTTGATGCCAATAAAGATTATGCTATGTTATGTCATGTTATGAATACATAAGTAACGGTTTATTTACGATCATTCAGTATCCTGCCGACAATATCGCGTAATCGACATTACACAATATGAGAGTAACGCAACTCTGAAACACTTGACATATATGTAAAAAGTAACGTTTTAACCAACAAATGCAATGACGGGATTATAAAAAATTAAATCTCAAATTTATCCGAAAAAAGCAAGTATGACTGTTCATTGATGTTATACATTCCAAGACAATATCTTTATAAATAACGCATTAAATACTACCCAAAATCAACGATTTCAATCCTACTGACTTAATGACATGCATCATAGTGACTGTATTTACAATGAACAATTTATCGGATTAGCAAACTGTATAATTCCTGTTGCAATTCGATGTGCAAACAAGAATACGTAAGTAACGGTATATTTATGATATGTATTCCCGCCTAAAGCAAACAGTGTTATTTAAATTCATAGCGGAATTCAAAAACGTTGTATTGACGTAAACTGTTTATTACCTCCCTTGTATACAGATATGGTATTTCTAGATTTTGGCATTAGGAATAAATTATCAGGAATCAAATTTCATATCAGATACAAGAACAAAACAAATTTTGGCCATTGATAGGAAGAACTGAATTTTCAGAAAAGCATGTCGAAATGCATTAACCAGGAGAATATATTTACACCAAGCTTGGGGCGTAGGGGGTGTATTATACCCTATTGATTTAACCATCCTAAATGTAGTTACTGCATTTGGTGATAGTGTGTTGTTCAAACAACCAACATGGAATTGTTCACTTAATGTGAGCATTTCCAACTGCGTTTGTACACGTTCATCTACTTACAGTTCACTCCGTCTCTTCATGTGTCTTTCATCCAATAAGCATCCAGAATTGTTCAAATTTTTGGTCAACTAATCCATTTATTATGGCATTTCGCACAATATCTATTAAGTGTTTTCATTCAGTAAATCTAGTAAGTGATCAATATCACTGTAAACTATAAGCCGGTTATAACTAACATATTAGAATTATAAACAAATTAAGTGCTGCGGTGGCTGACGCTTCCTTGCACTTAATTTGCTTATAATTCCAATGTATGAGCAATAACCTATACTTATCGCGCCAGTATTGATTAACTTTCAACTTGCTATCTGTTGACAACATGTGTTGTGTACGCAATATAGGAATTTCACATTTAAGTGAAATATCCCATTTTAGTGAAATAACAAAATAAAGTCATGTTTGAGAAACACAAAGACATCAACGTGTACATGTATTTACAATTAACACAGTCAGTGCAGGGCAATTGATAATGATGAGGAACATATCAAATAATTGTACAATTGCACTATCGTGTGTGCATTAACTGGTATGGTTTGGAAACGCAGGAAAATGTACGTGTGCGTGTATATCCGGCAGAGCAGTACAGACAAACAGACGGACGGACATTCAAGCTTCGAATGATACCTGTAGTTTTTGCAATATAAATGAAACATGGTACGTGTGCGTGTATATCCTGCAGAACATACCAATTCAGGTACAACCTGTAAACGACTGCGAGGACTCAAGAAACTGACATAACCTAAGCAAAACAATAACCGCGTAATAATAATCCTATGAAAAGAAAATCTAATAAAATAATTTGACGAATAACTTACTACATACATGCATATATAACCAGCTTTGCACCCTGGTGCTTTACCTTTGTTCGCAGCAAGGTATTTTTACAGTTGAGCACGTTGTCTTCCGTTCGTTTAATTAATACTGTATTCGGAGCTGGAATAAAATAACAAGACTGATTCCAACTGTATGTTAGCTCGATATGATGGCGATATGAATCTCAGCAAACGACGGTTAGCAACACTATACCCGATTTTACCGTGAAATGAAGATGAAAAGACCAAACTGTGATCATTATTTCATGCTGGCTGATATTTGTATGTGAAGTAACATCGTTGACATCCTCGCGACAACGGTTTGTCGAAAATATCTACAATATATATTTGCATAGAAATAAACACTGGGACGAATGCAATGCGGAGAATCAGCTTTCTTACATATTTATACTGTCACGTAGAAGCTAGCTACACATTGAACACTCCAGTTCCTGTATGCGTCCGAAACAAGAGGCTCGATGAAGGGAATATTCAAGCGTGTAGATTAAAAGCCATAGCAATGAAATTCCTTTTATCCGTGTAACAAATACACATATTCCATTGTACAGCATGGACTTTGGGTTTCTCTTGTCATGTTGGAGAACACAAGCCATCTCTCAGCGTGAAATGGTAAATACCAATTCACAAGCCCAGTGTACCTGAGCAATAAATTACATAGAACTAGACTGTGTGTGCCCGTATAACTCAGTCGGTTAAACGTTCTGTATTTAGATGTGTTATTGTAAAGTTAAGCACCAGTTCGACTCTCACCCGAGGTATTCTTTACTTTTTTAATTGTTTGTAAATATATACTCCGCACCACAGACGTTCATCAGGTAGCAATATAAACCGGTTCAATACCCAGAAAGTTATTCTTTTTGCCGATAGCTCATATTCAAGCCAAAGCTTGAAAAAAGACTCAGCTGCGTCACGTGGTCATTTAAATGTAATCCGTCCATTGTTCTTGCTTTTATTTCATTCAGTATCCTGCCGACAATATCGCGTCTCTCAGAATGCAGTGATGTAAACATTGTTATCGACATTACACAATATGAGAGTAACGCAACTCTGAAACACTTGACATATATGTAAAAAGTAACGTTTTAACCAACAAATGCAATGACGGGATTATAAAAAATTAAATCTCAAATTTATCCGAAAAAAGCAAGTATGACTGTTCGTTGATGTTATACATTCCAAGACAATATCTTTATAAATAACGCATTTAATACTACCCAATAATCAACGATTTCAATCCTACTGACTTAATGACATGCATCATAGTGACTGTATTTACAATGAACAATTTATCGGATAAGCAAATTGTATAATTCCTGTTGCAATTCGATGTACAAACAAGAATAAGTAAGTAACGGTATATTTATGATATATATTTCCACCAAAAGCAAACAGTGTTATTTAAATTCATAGCGGAATTCAAAAACGTTGTATTGACGTAAACTGTTTATTACCTCCCTTGTATACAGACATGGTATTTCTAAATTTTGGCATTAGGAACAAATTATCAGAATCGCTGACGCTTCCTTGCACTTAATATGCTTATAATTCCAATATATGAGCTATAACCTACACTTATTACATTTTCATTGGTACAATGTGAAAAAATAATTGAATAGTGAGGAGAAAATACAACTGATTTCTTAGGTGAAAAGCTTTATGGATAAACAATGACAGATTTTTAACAACATTCTTATTTTCTGAGCTAAATAATTTAACAAATTTTGGTATATTGTATTTTTTCGGTAATAATGTTTTATATATTATAATAATACATAATATAACCGAGTTAGTATGAACAAATTAATTTATTATATTTTAGCTAAATTTAAATATTTTAATCCTTTGCATTACCAAAATTCCGTGCATTTTAGCCGGTTTATCGCAGTGGATTGTTCCCTCGAAAATAACCCGAAAATCGATATCGAGTTTCCAGCTCTACCAGTTTAGATCAATAGATTTTATCGGCGAAAGGTACATTGGTACCAAATGGAACATACTACTATGAACTCGATAGTGCAAAGCTTATTTGATATCAATGCACTTTCTAAATGTCTCTTTGCAATATGTTTAAGTATCAACGCGTAGCCTATGGGAGATAGTGTTCTAAAATCGAAACCTATTTTCGTCTTCAAAATGAGACCTATTTAATTTCAAGACAGTTTCGTCTCCGAAATAGGTATAAATCGTATTGGAATGTAATAGTACTTTCGCAAAAGTGAAATGTCTTTTCTTATGGGAATAATACATCTTCTAGAAGCATAGTAACTGATTTTAATGTACGCACGTATTCCGCGGAATTACCCGTGGGGGGATATGAGTAGAGAAGCAGTGGCACACATTTGAGAATGAGTTCAAATGTGTAAGTTGCAAATTTAATGCAAAAACACCACCTCTGACATCATGCATAATGCTAATTGCATCTTATAACGATTAGATTAATTAGATAAGTAAATTAAATATACACGTAATTAGTTTATTTTGTGATATGCGGGTGTTAAGTTTGATGGCAACTTGTCTTAATAACAAGTTTCTAACACCACTACACGCAACTTACTTACAACAACGATATAACATGAAACTTTTGCTATTCCAAACATAGAAAACTCGTTGTTACTGTTGAATTATGACTGCTGATTGTTGGCACTGAATGATTTTTTGTGACAGCTGTTGTTGTTGTTGGTGTGACTGTTGTTGTTTGTGTGACTGCTGATGTCGTCGGTAAGCCCGATAGTGTTATTATTGCAACTGTTTCTTTGTTGTTGTAGTAACTGTTGATGTCTTTTTGAACGATGTTGTAATTGTTGTGACTGTTGTTGCTGTTAGTGATGTTGTTGTTGGGAGTGATGTTGTTGTTGGTGTTGTAATTGATGTTGTTGTGTTTGTTATTGTTGTTGTTGTGATTGATGTTGCTGATGTTGGGAGTGATGTTGTTGTTATGATTAATGTTTTTGAAATGATTGATGGCGGCATTGTTGCTGTGAGTGTTGTTGCTGTGAGTGATGTTGTTGTGAGTGATGTTGTGAGTGTTGTTGTGAGTGACGTTGTTCTTAGTGTTGTTGTGATTGATGTTGTTGTGAGTGATGTTGTTGTGAGTGGTGTTGTTGTTGCTGTTGTGATGTTGTTGTGAGTGAAATTGCTGTTGTTATGATTGATGTTGTAATGAGTGATATTGTTGATGTGATTGATGTTGTTGTTGTTCTGAGTGATATTGTTCTGAGTGTTTTGGTTGTTGTAGTTGTTGTTGTGATTGATGTTCTTGTTGTTCTGAGTGATATTGTTCTGAGTGTTTTGGTTGTTGTTGTTGTTGTTGTTGTGAGTGATGTTGTTATTGCTGTTGTAAGTGTTGTTGTTGTGAGTGATGTTGTTATTGTTGTTGTGAGTGATGTTTATTATTATTATTATTTTTTGTTGTTGTTGGTGTTGCTGTTGTTGTTGTTGTGAGTTATGTTGTTGCTGCTGCTGTGGAAGTGGTGTTGTTGTGAGTGATGTTGTTATTGTTGTTGTGAGTAATGTTTATTATTATTATTATTATTATTATTGTTTTTGTTGTTGCTGTTGTTGTTGTTGTTGTGAGTGATGTTGTTATTGCTGTTGTAAGTGTTGTTGTTGTGAGTGATGTTGTTATTGTTGTTGTGAGTGATGTTTATTATTATTATTATTATTGTTTTTGTTGTTGCTGTTGTTGCTGTTGCTGTGGAAGTGGTATTGTTGTTGCTGTTGCTGTGGAAGTGGTATTGTTGTTGCAGGTATTGTTGTAACTGTTGTTTTGTTGTTGTTAGATTGATTTTATTGTTGTTGTTACTGCTGTTAGTGGTGTTACAACTTATGTCGATGACCATTTAGTTATATACCGGTTGTGTTGTCTGATCACGAGAATTTTGAATTAAAATAAAAAACTTATATATAATGCGATTGCTTCGAATGACATGTTTTCAATATACATGGTATTTATAGTGTACGGTACATCATGATTAGTACGAATTCCTACACATATTAACTGTATTGTAAGAAATGTACATAAGTGCACGTAATATTACCTTTTCTATAAAAGCATACCCCTGTATAGACACGTAATATATTTTGAATGCTAAATAGTCTGCGGTATTCGATTAGTACCTTATAGTTGCACGATTATAAGTTTTACGAATGTACAATGTTTGGCAAATGAATAAAACTGAAATCTACCATGGAAACTGTTAAGATTTATTAATATTTTGTATAATAATTATATAATATTATATTTATTAGAATCATAATAATTACATTTTATAATTTAATAATCAAGAACGAATTTTTCCAACATATATAATTGTATCTGGACCAATGTTTTGCAATAAGGAAATATATATCTTAACTCAGTTGGGGAGTAAATAGTTTTGAAAAATGTTTTCAAAACAATAATAACAGTAATGTGACTTTTTCGGCCCAAAACTATTAACATAACTATGTACTTTAGGAAGGTGTGAAGGTCAGCGATAAGATCGGAAGTAAAATAGCTGATTTAGCTAGATGTTTATCCGAAAAAATGACAAAACAGTTATTCAAGTATTTCCAGTTTGTTGTGGACAACTCTCCTGTCGCAATAAATCCGGAGTTGCTCAACGAGTTTTGTTACATACGCCATTTTAACTCATGGTAGGGTATAAAACCCGGACTGACCGTGCATCGTTACCGACTTGTGTTTTAGCGTCTTCCTCGATCACTCGTGTCAGAGAAAAACAGAAAATATGGTAAGTACCTTAGTTTAACTTTTGTATTCTTGTAATTTTTTAAATATTACAAAATGTAATTAACTTGTTGTTCGGTAGGAAACTAGACGCGAATTAAATGCAATAAATTGTTTTCAAAATTTGTTTTTCAGCGAACGATTTTATTCGCGTTTCGCCAAACCTAAATCATTTTTTACGAATACAAATTCTTTCCAAATCGTTTCATTGTTGAGTATTCATATTGAGAAGAATCAGTTTCAATCGTTAAGTCAATATGTAGTTTCTTACCGTGTGAATTGCGCAAATATTCATTTGTCACATTTAAAGTTCGAGTTCTCTGATATGGTTTTCATTATATTTCGACAAACAAATATTCTATCCCGAACTTATAATGCAACATATTCATTTGTTTAACTCTTTAGTCTATATGAGAGAATATATGATCAATTTCGGTCCTGATCGGCAAGTAAACGTTCTGTGTCAGCTTATTCGTTTCAAGAATACCCAATATACATATACGGTTATCCGGTTTTATTTTGCTTTACATATAAAATTTGACGACATTAAATTTTGCAATATTTCATTTTATGTTTAAATTTTTTAGAACAGAATGCGAACAAAATTTGCATGCCAAAATGTCAAGACAATTCTATCTGAATAACTTAATATTCAAATGTCATTTTGAAGACGAATATTAGTTTAAGCTGTGTAGTAGTTGTATTCATTGCTTAGAATTAATAAAATTTCTGAGATACTGCTCTTCTAGTTTGTGATAGTATCAATGATTCTGTACTGACGAGCCTCAAACTAAAATTAAAAAGGTAACGTCGATTTTTTATTTCAGCCTCTTTACCAGTGTAGCCCAGCCACATATGCTGGTAAGTAGTATTACATTCATCATGTAAACTATGTACGATGAAACCTCAATAATAAGACCACAGTTGCTTCTGAAGAAAGTTAATTTTAGTATTGAGATGGTCTGATTATCGAGATGAAATTTGAACGAAAAGATTAAAATATTAAATGGAAATATGAAAAAAACTGGTATATGGAAATATGATCTTCTAAATAATATGGTCTTAATTTTGAGGAGGTTTTTTAAATGAGGTTTTACGGTGGAATCGGGTATTTGATGTAGGGCGTATGTTCTCTGTGTTTCTATTTTATGTGTAAAAATCCTAATTTTTAAAACAACTGAAACGCACTTTATGCTGATAAATTTTCATAATTCAGGGTAAAATATTGATATGAAAGCAGCATTAACCACGTTGTAAGTATACATACTCAGTGGTTTACAAAGGAACTTCGTCTGTGTCACGATTGAATGGTTACCTATAGCTTTTAGACAATCTATGAAAAAAGTATATGCTTGCGATACGCCGATCGATCCTCCGAAATTGGTTTGGATCTTCGTACAGGATCCGTTACCGTGTGAAAAAACCTGACATTATCTTATAAAAGCTAAACAAAAATTCAACCTAAGTAAGATTTGTTGTTTTGGTTTGCCACAGGTTTCCTCAGTTACTTCAACAATAACTCCTGCAGTGGATTAATGGGACGTAATGAAGTAAGATCCGCCCTCAATCGTGCTGGCTGTAGCCCAACTAGCGCTGAAGTCCAACAAATCATTGATCTTGTCAGCGTAGATCGTAAGTATACATTTTATTATTTCATTATATTTGATTATTTTATCCTTCCTGACGTATAACATTACCTCTAGACGGCAGGAGAGTAATAAAATAAATTTTAGTACGGACTTAACGAAGGGAGATAAAAACTGTAAAAACCTCAAAGAAATACGCAGTGGTCTATCTTTACAAATACAGTTAATGTCAATGTACCGCTAGGGTACATAAACTTGTGTTAACCGCGGGAAGTAAAGGGCGATAACAGCCGTAGTTCTGTGTGCAAACAATAAATAACTCAATGTAAATATAATGCTGTTTTATTAACGGCGACGCACGAGTATATTACCTGAACCATTACATTTTAAAATAGGTGTTCGTGTTTGTCCGTAACCTTGACAGAGAAAAAGCCACGGTAATGTTTTGGTAGAAAAGTAAACAAATAGCAGTTTTAATTTTTTTGAAGGATCGGTCCTGAAACTTCAAACACCTGTTCACGGTCAATCTGAAAATACTATATGATTTTCATAAACGCTTGTTCACGGTCAATCTAATTACAAAAAGCGTTTTAAAATGCGTACATAACGGGAGATAACTACTGAAAGAATGTTGTGTCATTCCCGAATACTATTAAATATTAGTAGTCAGTTTTCTTTCATGTAGAAATTGTTTAATTAAAATGTTGATGGTTTATTGAAGTTTCATGTCAATTCTTGACTCGGGACTTAATTAAAAATATGATTGGATGTCGTTACGGTTAAAACATGCATCAAAACAGGACAGATAAAAATCAAACGTATGCATTTAAATTGGTGAGGTAATGAGGTTCTGAAAACGTCAATTACATGTATTTACAGTGATATTTAGTTTTTGACACTTTGATTTTAATTAAAAATCATGTTTATATCTTCAATGTTCAATTGATGACAAAATATTAGGAATAAGTATTTTGCATTTAGATTAATTTCTGGCAAAGAAAAAATGAAATAAAACATCTGTCAAGTATATAGAGAAAATGCCATAATATCAAAAAACAAGCTGTCACGAGATTGCATTTCGAATCATGTCAAAACAGTGAATGTGACCGTAATATATACGAGTAATTATTAAAAATGAATGCCACCTTTGAGGGCGAGGTTGCATTTTGTTAGTTTTATATGATTATGTAACTGTATAAATACATTTAATTAAATCATTGCTCTTATCTAAAGTGAATTAAGTTTTCAAACGATAAGTTTTGATGAAATGTTAGCTGTATGAATTTTATAATGTTTCATCTTACTTTAATTTTAATCAAACTTAGAACCAATTTAATGTTTTTTATTATTTGTAGACTGAAGTTTGACTGAATGTATCAATGATGTGTCGTAAAACTATTGTGCTTGCTTCTTTGTCGGAGTTAATAACTCTCAATATAAACTTGTTATTGAAACAGTATGATGTAGTATGGCATCTAATTGACTATAAATTATATTTTAATTGCTTAATTTTAGTTTGCTTTTATTGGTCTGTTTTATACTAAATATTTACCATACGACAGCTGGAAATCAATATAAAACATTTTTATATGATATAATTTATCTAACACCCAATCTATTTGTATATATTCATTGAGTTCGAGGTTTTCATTTAAGGCCGTTTCTGTCCTTTTTTGTGTTTAAAATATTTCTTTTGTTTCCATTATACGTCTATCGTGATTTCATTTCTCGTCCAGACAATATTTAATATAAATTCTTCAGTTTTAAATTAAAATCGCAATTTCCTGTTTGGTATGTATTTTGTGACTTTCTAAACATCTGTGTCGATTTTTTTCACACCAACCATACCCAATGTCTAACCCTCAGACCAAATGTGATTTTTTTCAGCCAACGGTATTTCCTGGCAATGTTTCATTGACTACGTCTCCAGTTACACCAAGTTCCGTGACCAGGAGGCGGAATATGCCGAAGCTTTCCGTATCTACGATGTTTCCGGAAGTGGCGTGCTCACCCGTGAAGACATCAAATACGTCATGCAGAAACTGGGTTTGAAAATTGACCTTGATAAATTGATGGATGAAGTTGATACAAACAGAGATGGTACCATTGATTATGATGGTAAGTGATTTCTATCAGTTCGCTTGATTGACATTTTCGAGTTTTACGCCGTTTCTCAACAGTAGTTCAATTATATATGGCTGTCAGTTGACCTAACCAGTGCTCCTGGATTACCAACCAGTACTAACCTGCTCCTCCACAAGCAACTGACAACTTAACCTAAATGAGTGTACTTGGGTGGAGGACTGACAAATTGCTATGAATTCATCGCCTTAAGTCAAATTGTCACGGAAGAACCGACATCTCGCCCGGGTTTCGAACCCACGACCTCTAGATAAGCAGTCGATCTCTCTACCGATTGAACTAACCGGACCGCCTGACATGTTACCTAATTTAATTAGAAATCTGCTAAATCTATATGTTTACGTCAGATTTATCAAAAGTTCTTCAACAAATATCTTTCGATTCTCCTCTACTGATCACTCGTTTTGTTTCATACACCCTCTCGTATTTTAGTATACGCCCTAGGGATCTGTATCAGAAGTTCTGAATGGTACCCTCCTTTTGCAATTCTTTTTCTGAAAATCACATTGCTCGGAACGGCGACAAACAGTGACATATGAGGGAACACAACGCATCATAGACATTCTAGCCTTTCTTTATTTTGAAGACTTTGGTTTCAGTCGGCCCAATAACTGAGTATGCCTCGCTACGCGCATGTCTAAATATTTTTGTAATTTGATCCCGAGACAGATTAGAACATATTGAAACTTTATCTAGCATAAACAAATGTAAATACGATCATGTGAATGAGTGTAATACATACAAACTGTTTTAAGAATGTTAATTTGAACAGATCTAGCGTGACCGGTAGTATTTTCAATATATTTACCACTGCGATTTCATTCGAACATAATCTAGTTGAACAAATTACATGTAGAGTCTATATTCATTGACTTACATATGAAACTATTTATCTTTCAGAATTCTGTCAAATGATGGCTACCAATGTATTGTAAGAAGGACTAAACTAACTGATCCCTTGACCCCTGCTGAACCCTGGACCACACCCAATGAACTTTGACCTTCAACACAACCACGTGATCTGTTTATAAGTCGGTGCTAATACTGTACATATTGTATACAAAGTGTAGTTAATAAATATAGTATCAATGGTATTTATTGTTTGTTGTGTCCTATTTATATTGTTACTGATATTTCGACGACTTGGCGAAAAACTGTGAAATATAACACAATTTTAACTAGTTTATGTCATGTTTGAGCAATGTGGCTTTTAAATATGTGAGTGGTTGTGTTGTGGTTGAAAGCCATTCGCTCGGTCCGAATGTTGTAGGTTCGAATTCCGAAATGGCAACGGTCACACAACCTCGTCGGATACCAGTACACCTAACACAAGACCGTCATGTCGTTCCACACAGTATTGGTGCTCATAAAACGTCGTGTTTGCCAAATAATGAAATATGGTACTTGAAGTAAAATTGGCATTTCAATATAGAATCGTTTTCAGTGAAAATGCAAACCAAACATAACTCAAGCAAAGACCTAAATACCACATCTATGGTATTTAGGTCTTTGACTCAAGTATCATGACTGAAAAATGGCTTCAAACTCCAAGACATTGCCTAACTATGTACAGCTGAACAGCTTGACAACACTTCCTCGCATGTTTCAAATATCAATGCATTGCATTTTAATCTCAGCAAGGGATTAGCCCAGTTTTCAAGAGTTTATATCACATTAGCGAACACATTTTGTCTCAAACGGTTTTAACTGTGTTACTGAACGTCTTAACCGAGATCCATCCTATAGAGAATATATCACTCACGCTAAGTTTCTTTAAATCGATAACAATTTATCAAACCTTTACGTCGTCGTGAAATTAGTGGTAAAGTCTTTGAATGTATCAATTCAAATAAGCCAATGCACTGGTTGATGTCATTACGGTGATAATTTTCATTCAATGGCCGCCAATTTGAATCTGGGTCATGTAAAAAACTCGGTCAAAACCTAAAATAATGGTCGCGGCCATTGGAAACAATTATGCGACGCTAATTAAGATATAAAACCAGGACTAATATCAGTATTTACAGACATTTTATTAATTTGTTCCATAAGACTAACAACCTATAATGACATTACGAGCACATGTATTTGTACATACAACAAACATTAAAAAACATGTACTTACTTTTTAATAACCTAATAGCAATTGTCAGAAGGTAAAACGAACAGGTTGCTTATAAGTTGTTCGTTTCACGAAACATTTAAAACAACATAAAATAAATACATATAAATTCGACGAACATTGAACATAAATGTATTATTTGCACAATAGTGAATCTGGAGAATGTAATGCAAAATTGTAGCTAATTACATCACGGACCTATATACCTTATAGGTCCGTGATTACATGAAGTTCGTTCACAATAACAATTAAACAGGTTCCTCTCATTATTGTGTTAGTGACATCGAACTATATTTGTCAGTAAAATATAAATAGAGTGCAACTTCTCCAGCAACGCGCTTTTGGTGACGTAAACTTTGAATGATGTTTCACTTGTTTCTCTAGGTTTCTGGTCAACTCGTATCTTAGTCTTAGGTACGAGTTGACCAAAGGAAAGGTACGAGTTGACCAAAATTGGGTACGATTTGACTAAGGTACGAGGAGACTACGATACGAGTTGACTTAGGTACGAGTTGACCAAAACTGCTACGAGCTGACTTGGGTAGGTACGAGTTGACCAAAGACAGGGTACGAGTTGACCACAGAAAGGGTACGAGTTGACCAAATCAGGTACGATTTGACCAAAGAAAGGGTACGCGTTGACCAAAGAACGGGTACGAGTTGACCAAAACAGGTACGAGTTGACTATGGTACGAGTTGACCAGTTACTGTTTCTCTACATATGTTAAATTAATTGTTAACGTTTACAATAGGAACATGGAAAATGGTGTTAAGGAGAAGTTGTTGGTCAAGAAAGGATGCATTGTAGTACAGAAATGTTTCTTAATCATCGGACTAAAGTCTCAATAGAAATCAGACTAAAGCATGATCACTGCATGTATTCCTTGATAAAGAAATTACTATAAGAATGAAAATAAAGGGACTGAGATAAGAGGATACTAATTAACAAAGACAAGTAAAAAATAATACAAACATGACAAAGCTAACTGAACTACCGACACTAATATATACCAATCTTACCAAAACGAAACGTAAGACAGGCGTTTAGGATTTACCATACATATTGTAACCAACGAGCAATGTATAAATCAATGAATCAATAAATCTTAACATATCCAATATATTTTGGGTATGTAACTTATTCTTAAATCAATGTACATTGTACCTTGAACATTGAAGGATACAATGATATTCATCCTCTACCTTATTACATATCACCCATTTCCTCTCCTTCACTTGAATTCTTAATGGTCTAGACTACCGATCTGCCACTTTTTCACGTTAATCCATACGATGAAAATATGAATTTTACATTTGATTGACAAAATATAACAAATAAGAAAGTGTGATTTCACCGAATCTTAGATTCGTGTGCGGTAGTCCTATAAAATAATGCCCAAGCCGACGACTCTTGTAATCTGATATGTCAGTTTTGTTTAAAATTATCCCTGCACAACTATTTCTAAATAACATTAAAAACAAAACGGCATTTCCTAAACATTGCTGCAGCCAGACTTCACAAAATCCTCACACATATTCGACACTGTGTAAGCATAGGCACCGAATTGACTGTTAAGGATACCACCTCGTCCATTGAAACGTCTCAATGTAGGACTACTGTTTAATGCATAATTATAGCACCTTGTGAAAACTACTTCACTTCCAAAATAGACGCCTAGTTAACATCATATTTCAATGTTGTTCTAAGCGTCCTTCTCTTGGCACTGCTCTACATTTGAATACTGGTTGGTAAAGTGGATATTTGTTGTTATATAACCTTGTATCAGCTGAAGGAAGCTCTTCACCTTCTGGAGGTAAGAAATGAACTCTTTGTAACATTGTTGTGAACAAAATAAAGAGTCCCGACATGGCGAAATCTTCTCCAGGACAGCGCCGTCTGCCGACAGAAAACGGTATAAGCCTGAAACAAACCAAAGCCGACGGGATGAGTACAGTATAGTTTAATAATGCCCCATCCGGATAAATTGAAACAAGAATTACACATAGATATAGATCTATACGATTCAGCATTCCTATTTAGTTTACCAATAAATCAAAAGATGGCATTGAAACAACAGCAGCAAGCAAAGAACAACATACACACAGGCGGATATTAAATTCAAGACGGGCTGGAGACAGAACAACATTGAACATGCCATCATAATAAAACTCTATCCGAAAGTACGAAGGACTCAAAGGCCGGAAAAAGTCGTATGTGTCTTACTACTTTCAAAACAGATGTCAGCAGTGACAAGGGACATGGTATCCGGTCATTTGCCCTCACCGTTGCCAGAATGGTCGGGACCGCGCATGCGCCGGGGGAATTCTGTGTCTTTTTTATAATAATTTGATAGATGTAATTATTCATTTGTAAAACACATAAAAAGTATGTAAATCTTCAAAGGTATCATTATACGGAAGCTATTAAAGCTGGCTGTATTCCACGGATGATTATTACACTTACGTTTTTCTGAGTTTGTGATCCTTTGGGAGCAGCGTTCCTTCTGCTGTAAGAAAACGGTCTGGTCTAAAACACCACGGATCTCCCCAGACGTCGTCGTCATGATGAATACTCCATAAATTAGGAAATATCTGAAAGAGAACATACAAGTTGTATAAATGTTAAATCTGTAATGACATTTATTGATTTTGAAACTATAATAGAACATGATTTGAAATACATGTACTGACCAATAAAATGTTTACTTTGTGATTTATCCATTCATTCGAGATTGATGGATTACTTTGAACATTTCGATAGAATAGTCAATACATCTTAGGTGAATTAGAAGTTTAAATGTTGAGGCCTATGTTATTCATGAAATCACGCCTTCAATATGGGTGACTGGATGAATTACATATAGAGAAACCTGAATATTTATTTTTATTCCAAAAGAAATCAAACCGTCTTTGCTAAAAATTCCTGACTAAAAATGTGAAAAATATTTCAATTGAGATAGTGAAAAAGACACTTTAATAATATATTGCTAGCACGATTTCTTTCGTGAATAGTAGTGAACTGAAAGTTATTTTTTTTAGTAGATATGGATAGTTTGCAGGGTTTATTTAAGCCAGATGTGGATAAAGCTTGAATTTTAATTCTTAATTCATACACATGGATGTCTGCACTATCTTATGACGATACTTATTTTTCATTTTAGTCACCCAACTTTATGAAAACTTGCAGAGAAAATAGATAGATAGTTTATTTCATAATCCAATAAGTCTCGCGGCCCATGAGGACGACATATTTACATATATATGTATGTACTGGATTATTCCAGCATATACAGTTGCGGAGAAGACACACTTAATTAACATTAAATTAAACATGTATGTTGACCAAAATGTCATAATTCTGCAGAACAATATATATATTAAAATGATTATGCAAATGATTATTATGGTAGCAATAATTAAATATTAAAGACAACATGTAGTAATGTAATAAGCAGAAAACTCTTCTTAATTATTCCAAATGTAATATTTTTACATTGTTAGTCATATAATTTGATTAATGAATGTTTCCATAACATGTTCTTACCCCTGAGTTTTTCTCTATTTCATAACCATCTAACATGATGTCTTTATTACACTTATGGGGTATGGCTAATGGTGTTTGACTAACATAACGTAACATTTCCATGATGACCGAGACAGTATATGGCATTTTTTCTCTATCCGTGGCTCTGACGTCACACCCACTACCGATGACGTCATCAATCTCTGCGTGAACACGTGACTGTGTATCCTGATAATGGCACATTAGTAGAATCAACATTCGGATGCTCTTCATCATTTCTGTCATACCTATAATCAGAGAAAGGTTACGTTACATAATTTCAAACAGACGCAGTCCGCCCGTAGCTCAGTCGCTAGAACGCTAGACAACCATGCTGGACACCGAAGGTTCAAACCCCGATCGAGTTGTAAGCCTAGATGTTCTCCGTTACAATTTGCATGTGATGACTCGTACATGTGATTGGTGTGGCGATGTTGACATTGGTTTACGGAAGAACAGAGTGGGTACTAATTGGTAACCCAGGAACACTGGTTAGGTCAACTGACCGTCGAATAGAGCGAAGGCATGGATATATTACCTGGTCCACTACATTTTAAAACGGTTGTTTATTGAAAAGTTTCTGAGCGAAAATAAAGTGAGTATATATTGATAGAATAGTAAACCAAACAGTTACTTTCGTTTACCCAAGGGCGCATTTACCTACCTAAATTGATATACAGTAAAACCTCGATAATAAGATCACCCTTTGGACCATTGAAAACAGGTCTTCTTATTGAGACGGTCTTAATATCGAGGTTGAATACAGAGGAAATCAGTGACAATGGAATTGAAAATTGCGTTCCTAATTTCGAGGTTGTCTTATTATTGAGGTTTTACTGTATTCCATGCACATGTTTGCCGTCAATCTAATAGCACTACACTCAGCAAAATTTCTAATTGGTCACTTGGATTTTATTGATATTATTTAACAGTGAATGAAAATGCAAACAATGCAAACACCATCACATAAATACTTTCTTCGTACAACTGTTCAGAATACATTTATCCATATTGATTCTCACGTGAATTTTACGACAGATCAACACTATAATAACCCTAAATTTAAAAGTCATAAAACGTATATATATGGTATGGTCTCTTCAATAAATATGAAGTGACCAATTAGAAATTGTGTTGAGTGTATACATAACTGTAGATAAAGTAGGAAAACCGTTTTGCCTTTTCGATAAACTTATCAGATATTTTAGCCAGAGAAAATCCAGTTCTTCCGAGATACAATGAAAATATTTAATTAAATCTTCTTTATGCCAAAATAAACAAACGTAAAGTTTACTATTACATTGTATATCTATTACATTGTATATCTATTACTTTTTGTTTAGCCTATTATACGCTAAATTAAACACAAATGTATCAAATTTACCGATATAATCTTAAAATGAAAATATTTAATTAATGGATATTTGTGGTGAAAAGTAGGTTTATAGTTGGCCTACGAAACATACTGACAACTAATTATTTATGGTCAGTGTTTAGACGGAAATTGTCGCAGACATATACCGGTAGGCCTATCGCAGTTGTTGGGTAAGTCATTGTAACTCAGTATGGACAGAGGGACAGTTATAGTAGAATAGCACCAACCGAATTATATTGTGTCAATTGTTACTGTGGCAATAACAGTCACTATGTAAGACAACGTTTAGATTTTTGTAACAATTAATAAAACGAATTCTATAACACAGAACAGGGGCCTTAAGCACAAACAATTTAAGACTGAAACTCATCTCCCACAAGGTGTTGCTCTAAAGATGTTGCACGGTATAAACTTCGTAAAAGTGATGGAGAAGAACATATTTCGTACACAGGGAAGGCCGTATTCACATAGTGAAGGCCGCATTCATACAGGGAAAGCCACATTTACACAGGAAATGCCATATTCACAAAACAGAATCTCACCACACAGATCTTTAGGATAAGAACTAAACGACAGGGATGGTGTAAAACAAAAGTTATAAGGACGGGTGTCGGGAACAATACCTGACTACACAATAATTTATCCTGAGGAGAAACATAATTGTTTCACACGAAAAAACTTTAGAACTCAACAGTCTTACAGCCTCGGAACTGTCAATATACACACAAGGGACATGAACAGCATGATATATGACACTTACCAGCAGCGATGGTATCATACATAAGTCCTTTAATATAATCATCTGTCAGCCAGCTTTCACCCTTTTCTTTGATTTCTTCATTCTGTATCTTCAAACAGACATCAACTAGTCCACGAATATGTCCTTCTGCGTAAGTTTCCTGGCAAATAATTCAACGTTTTCTTAATAACGAAATACATGGCATGTTATACGATTGTGATAATAGGATTGTTAATGCAATTAGTTTAAAAAAACTATTATCACCTCAACCAAAATATAATAATAACGACAAGAAATGGACTACACTTTACAAGACAGTAAACATGTAAAGTGAAAGTAAGAATGTGAATTACAGAATGAAAAGCTCTGACCACAGCTTAAATTACAAAAAATTGGAGCTCCATCACATAAATACAAACGCTATAAATGCAGTGGTAGTGGTTTAAGAAAATAGGCAAACAAATGATAGAAGTTACGTCGATAACTATGATCATAGTGTCGGCTATGATCAGGAATCGGAACGAAATTAGAAAGTAGGGTTTATTTTTGGCGTTGTAGTTAGATACGGTATTGTATATTCAAAGTTAAAATAAAATATAACACATATTGTTATACCTTTTGAGTATCGAAATATCTCTTGGCTACGCGGTCCCTGGCTTTGACGGTTTCTTTGAAAATTCGTCCATATTTTAGTGGTAGGAATCTTAAGAATGGGAACATTTGTAACGGTGCATCTACACTTGGGTCCAAAAGGGTATATAATAAATCTATCAATTCCCATAATGCATTGCGATCTGGATCATCTTCCGGTAGCGTCTCTCCGATCAACTGAAAATAAAGATTGTAAGAATGTATTAATATATTCCTCCGCACGCTAGTTATGGTATGAAATTCGACAAATCCTTTCACTGAAAATGTCATACATGTATCATCAGTGACATGATGGACAAGATACTTGTCACGATGTGTTCTAGATATATTCGACAAGATGTACTAGTTGTACATGACAAATAAACTAGATGGCTGTGACAAGATGTACTAGGTGTATCTCACAAGATGTATGTGAAAAATGTACTAGGTGTGTGTGACAAGATGCAGTAGATGTACGTGACAAGATGTACTGTATTTATGTGACACGATACACTAGATGAATGTGAAAAGACTCACAACAACTATAGGCACCCATTAAATAATTCATTACAAATGAGTCAAAACAATGAATGTTGATAGACTTACCAGTTTTGTGAATAAATTGGACAGAAAACGTTTCACGTACACATTACTGTCAATATTTCCATCTGAACACAACATATGATCTATAGAATGTGATAGTTCTTCTTTTATCAACACATGGTTATTCTTTATTTGATAATTTAAACATTTCCGAACAGTTTGTTTCTGTTTCTGGCAGATTTGCGTAAACTTATTATTAAATGAAAATCCTTTGTTTTGAAACACATATTGTTGAAAGAACGGAGACAGGCGACCTTCGGCACCATTTTCCAAATTTAGAATAGATTCTATAGTCGATAATGAATTCAACACGACGAAATTTCTATTTAAAAGTTTGAATTTCGTGACATTTCCATGATTTTTACTAAATTTATGAAAATGGAAATGTAATTTCCCGCTTGTGATTATTTCCAATGGTAGTTTTAATATCTCTTTTGGTTTCTGTCTTTCATATCTAATGCGTTCTTCAGTGCACGATTTTGTGAAAACACTGGTTGTAACGGAATAAACACCCTTCCTAGTTCCCGTGTTAGAACCCAACGGAAATGCGGGTTTTAGCAACGTCCGCAAATTGTTCACTGAAAATTTCATATTCCGCTATTTTGAAAAAAATATTAAGAATAGTTTGCGAAATTCTTGTAGAGCAATACTGGTCTATTCAATGCCACTTCCTCGCGTTCAAATTTACTTTTATGATAGCAAACTAGCTCTATTCACTTAAGTACTAGTCAAATTGCAATAGTTTTGTTATAGCTTAAGAGATGTATTAAAAACTTTAAATATAAAGTTCACAAGTCATTTCAGGACTTATTAGTAAAACCTACAGACGCATTCTGGGTTGTATTACGCGTAACGTGTTAAGTTTATGTTATTCAAATAAATGAATTTAATTAATCCTGTTATGACGGCAATACTTCAACGGGATTTTAACACTACCGCTAAAGCGCTTGTCAACCAGAAACTAATCGGGAATAAATAGATTTAGAACCTTGAGTATTTCAAACTTATATATACATACACAATCCCACAGACCGTGACAAAGCTCATGTGCTAAGTCACGCGGGGTAAAAGTTATTTATAATATTGACATGCTGATAAAAATCTAGTTTGTTATGGCGACCGTCGCGGCAAATATAATTACCTAATAACTTATATTTAAATGACAATCATTGTCCGTATTTATTAAAGAAAGTCACTCCTAATTATTTGGTTATGAATTTTGAAATAACTTTAAACGCGTTGTGACACGCGGTACAAACGGGTACCATTTATTTGCATATCCACCTACGCCAGCCCTTTGGTTTACGAAAGAATCACATTTTATGCAGTTCACACCTAAAAACGATGACATTCAATTATGTCGCGTAATTAGCTAATTTACACCTTAAGATTTCAAGTTTCGACAAATTCGTCATTTAAATATTGTAAATTATTTACATCATCCTTTGTAGTTTATTCATTAATTAAAGTCTCATCTTTGTACCAGCATAAAATATACACAGATCAAAGAACATAAAAGAACATTGCACAAAGCCATTCTAATACGAATTATACGAGACTATTAAGCAAATGCATCATACAAAAGAATATATACAATAAAAACGTATATCTTATGAGCCCTACTGTCTAGCTAAAATGTTAACATCAATATTTAATTAAGACCATAATAGAAATGACATGAAATCTGTTTCAGGTTTCAAGCCTGAATAGGGTAGGTAGGTCGGCCCTTTTTTCAAAATAGATTTAAAAGAATATATGTTAAGACACATATCCCCTTTCCCTTTTAACATGGATAATGTTTAATCAAGGTGAATATAACGCTAAAACGTCGAATAACTGGTCAGAAATATGAACATAAAGAAAAAATCACACAAAGAAATTTTATCAAAAGGAGAAAAATGTTAACTCACGAAAGAATGTTCAAGGGTATGGGCAAAAATTAGCGTAGGTTGGTAAAACGGAAACAAGCATATTTAATTATCTATACAAAATACTTGTAAGTAAAGCACAGTTTTGACATGCAATACTGAGTCATTATATTGCATTTCATTTTTCATAACAAAATTATGTTGTTTGTCATGAAATGTAGCAAATATGTTGCGAAATCATAAAATAATATTGTGTAATTCTTGTACTTTGAGAAAAAACTGTGCTCTGCTATTTGAATGTACCGTAAAACCTCAATAACAAGACCACTAGTAGTGCTTGTGAAGTATGTCGGTCTTAGTTATGAGGTATCTGATTATATAGCAAAGAAAGTATAGTAAAGTGTTTATTTTTTATAGTGTCACCCCTATTTAAATTCAATATATCCAATTCTGACTTATGAGACACCTACTTTCTGAACACATTTACTTCCCTATTCTTTAATGCCAGGCACCAGGCAGGTAGGCACACGGTAAATATAATTAAACTAGCTGGCGGCTCACCTATCGGCCATATCAGAACGCACCCCTATCGAGATTCGAACCTTCGACCTCCCGCTCCCAAGACGGATGCCTTAACCACTCTGCCACGGGAGACGGTGTACATGGAATTAAAACTGGTCAAAGAAAATATGGTATTATTAAAGAGGTGGCCTTAAATTCAAGGTGGTTTTAAGTGAGGTTTTACTGTACCGAGTTGCAGGTAGTCAACGTTGATTCCCACACCCCTAAAATTGAAATTTCTTGCAGAGTAAAAAAATATCTACGATCCCATCCCAGCGATTACATCAAGCGTGGTACCATTTACCCGAAATTACCAATATCTACTTTCGTGACCACAAATATGGATAATATTTTTTCAGTCAAAAGATGAAAGGTGTTCATATTCATCACGTATACTCCACGCCAATAACAAGGCCACCAAACATTGTCCGTGTCAACGCGGTGACATTAAAAAGAAATAATTATATTTTAATTCTCAAACATAATTTCCTTAATCACCTATATGAAATATGAATACTAGGGCCATAGTTTGATTCTGTTTTTGATGAATGATTTACACATTCGTAACAATAAAATGCGTTTAACACTTGGAACAAAATGAAGGCTAAGTGATATAATTGCGTTTTTAATGGTGTGGAGTATATTTGCAATAATGTATTGGAACTTATAATAATCCATAGGATAGGTTAATCCTAAATAAGCAAAATATGTAATATACAGTGAACAGAATTGAGAGCAGGTATGTTTAGTACAGTATAATCTCTCCAGTTGTAGTTCGGCTTTTGTTGAGAGGTGGTTGCTCAAAAGAGGTTTAAGCTGATTGTATTTGTTAACTACGCCGAAATGATAATGAAATTGATAATGTTGTTGAAGGGAGGTTTTTGCTCTAGAGAGGTTAAAGTGGCTGTGTCTGTTTGGCTTCGAGAACACCGGTAATATTGAAGAGAGGTGTTTTTGTTCTAGAGATGTCAAAGTGACCGTGTTTGTTTTACCTCGAGAAAACTGATAATATTGAAGAGAGGTTATTGCTCTAGAGAGGTTGCTGTGATTGTATTTGTATTACTACGAGAAAACTGATCATGTTGAAGAGAGTTAATGCTTTAGAGGGTGTGGCTCAGATAAGGTTGCACCATTTGGCTAAACATTGTTATAAATTACAAATGACGAATTAAACTCATGTTCCGATTTATGACCAGATATCGTGTGACAAATGAGAACACTGTGTACTATTTTACAATGGAATCATGATATGAGATAAAAGGCCGATAATTTGCCAACCACAATCACTCAGGGTCATACTACACACCGAACACACCCATAATCTTACCGAGGGGTCAGAAGCAATGCCTACTAAATCCTTATCTGAAGAAAACTCGTTTTATCATTCAAAACGTTATTTTAATTCTGAAAAATAGAACGTAACTTCATATAACAAGCCTTGTTGTATAAAAATATTCGGAATATTTGGTATTATGCTTAAATATGTCACTACATCCCTACTTTCATTCATTTTTAATCATGAACATTGCGTCTTGTATTTATATGACTTGATTAAATCTGCACGCTGTACGCTGGACTGGGAATGATTGAATTAGTATTTGCTAAATTATTGTTTGAATGTTGACATACGTATAGATCTATGATAGTGCAACACATGCTTACGGAGAGTAACTAGCCTATTTGTTGAAATGCTATTCTTATCAAGGTTATGTTAATCAGCCAAAGTCAACAATAACTAATATGTTTTTTTCTATACTTGTATATTCAAATGAGGACTACGGGATAAATATAGTCTAATCATTTTACCCCTTCGACGATTCGAAACTTTTTATATTTTTCTTTGATATATTATATAGAAGACAGGTCCAATTATTATTTATTATACCTCGTATCTTATCTTAAATTGAGGCACAAGATAAATGCGAAATTGTATTACAAGTAGATGTTTAACAATACCTCAGTTGTGATTTTAAATCTTCGAAAGGTCAATGGACAATGCCACAACGGTCCCGTTATTGTGTTTTGATGTAAATTTATTTACTCGCTTTATTAAATTTCATTGAACATGTAACAAACTATTTGTACCACGCATGCTATACATGTATTGTTGAATATTTTCAAAAGTTCGAATAATAACGGCAGCAGTATTTTAATATGTGGGTGTCATTATTTATTGATAGCAATATTATATGTTCGTTCAATAATTCAAAATCTAAAACAAAAAAAACTACAACACATTTGCTTATTTCACTTTGCGCCCATCATATTTTTAAAATATATTTCTTGTGGTTGTTAGTCAAAAATGGTTATGAGGTATGATAAGTTAAACAAGTTGAATAATGTAGTTTGTTTTATAGTGTGTGTAAATATATTCAGTCATCTTAACCGGCCAGGTATAAGACCGATTACAGAAAGTCAAATGCAAATAAATGTATTATTTCGTCACATCTATATTTTAAAACCCACATATTCATGCAGGAGTGTACAAAAACCTCCGCCCACAACGATTGTGCTAAAAATAACAGATCACAGAATCATTTGGTTAAAAAGCGACATAGTGCGTTTAATTCAACAAGATAAGATGCGCTTCAAACTGTTCGAGACATTGCCCTATACTAAAACAGCATCGGGTCGTACCAGAACATGAAATCATGGCTGAAAACATTTGTAATATTTTAATGTCACATGAAATTCGTTTAGCCGGATGATTTTTTCTTTGAGCGAATTCATGAATAAATACCTCTAATGTTCAACGACATTCGCATGACGTCGCGATCATCACGTCGGCGTGCTCCGGGTCTAACGGACTGATCCGCTTCCAAAAAACCCTGACAGCAATCTAGTCATACCAATACATTGGTATTGTGTATATACGTAGCAGACAAGTAAATATTCCGTATATTGCAACTTCGAGTATTAAATCATGCTATAGGCTAATGTAATAAATCTGCCATGTTATTTGAACCGGACGGAAGACATTCAATATCACGTCCAGCGATCTTATTGATACGTCGTACAGAGATTCCATCTTCCCTTGAGGGCTGATCTTTCTGACCTCCCAACTGACAAGATACAGTGCAGAATGTAAAACTAGATTCAGATTTACCATGGTTACATAAATTATTGATTAATTAACGACAGTCGGACCTCGTTCATTCGAATTCATCTGGTCCGAACTTTTATTTCGAATGATACATGGTTTCGGAAATTCCGTTTCAATTTGGCACGCTTAAAATATACATTGGGACCTGATATTCATTTCGGATGATACCAAGTATTCGGATAGAAGGATGTCGAATAAACGAGGTCGGACTGTATTATCGAGGCACGATGAGCTAGGGCTGGAGCGTCTGATTCCTGATCTTAGGGTAGTGGGTTCGAACTCCAATATAGGCTGAACCACTCGCGGTCCGCGTAACCACTGAAGTAGATGTGAGCACTAAGTTGGAACCATCGAAACAGTCATGGAGACTGATTAATAAAAGTTGTAGTAACTTTTTTCACAAATCGATTTAAAATAAATAAGTTTAAAATAGTTAACTAGTGTATGCTTACAATGAGAAATTGTCATTACATGTAAATGGTTACGTTTTATTTTCAGACAAATTTATGAAATATTTCATTTGATCCATGATTGGCTATGCATGATTTGGGTGCGTTCTCCGGGAGTTCGGCACTGATCATGCGAATCGTGTAAACAAAAAACATCAAAGCGTGATATGAATCTCACAAAGACGAGTTGCAATTTTCAAAGGGTTCATAACTACGTTACGGTTAACGCTGCAGACACAAATACCCAATTAGCGTCGCCTAAAGCATTTATCGTGATTATGTTTGTTTTTATGACAATCAAACGCGCTAAACATGCAACTTGTGTTATCGTTTGATCTTACGCCTCCGCCTTCTATGTTTTAGACTTTAGGAGTACCGATGTAGTGTTACCTCATTGTGATACCACGTGGCATGATATCACGCCCACTATCAAGACACAAGTCCAAATACTACACGTGTGATTCCGAGCGCATAAATGAACTTCGGGTCGCATTTAAACGTCTTTGGAAGCCGCGACCTTCCACACCAGGGGGAATGTTCTACCACTGAGCCACAGGACTGGTTAGGGCCGGAGGATTGGCATGGCGAATAAAAAATTAATTAGACAGCAGAAAAATAAAATACCTCAAGAGATATGGAGGTGGACAATAGCATCTTGAAACGTCTGGAAATCGATTCGAAAGAGACAACGAATAAAGCATTGGTTAAACAGGCATGAAGGCCACTAGTTGACATTAGCCTTGACATTAGGCGCAGACTTATACAACGATGACTATTTAAGTATAAGACCAATATTCCGTTAACAGTCGCAAATATAAACAGCCTGATTGCATCAATTATTATATACATCAGCACACTATTATCACAACTACGACACTACGTCATGCTAGACCTGTAAACGACAAAGGGTGCGAATAGTATGTGAAAATCACCTACTAATGTACCCTGAAACTACTTACTTCCACAGAGAAAATGTCGGTCATCAGCCGTTTAATGTTATTTTCTGGATCGAAGTCTTGTGATTTTGTATCCAACATTTCCGCCATCATGTTGTTAATTCCTTCATTGAGAATTTTCTCGTTACTTTGAGTGTTATCCCACTTCCAATACATGGCAGTACTGAAAACAGAAAATATATGTTAAAATTGCATGACTAGTTATGCGTTGACCCTTGACACTTCGGTCAACGAATTTATTGTGGGTTGGAAATAGTTCTTATTTTGTTTAATTCTGTTCACATCGTTTGTAAACAAGTACAGTGAAGCCTCACTTAAAGACCGTCTCAATATTAAAACCACTTCAAAATGAAAAACGCAGTATTCAGTCCATTTTCAATGTTCTGTGCTTTATCCAATCTTCGGAAATTAAGACCATCTTAATAAGACCAGTTTTCAAGGGTCACAATGGTTGCCTTATTATTAATTACAGTTTATATTAATCGAGTTTGATGGCTATGTTTCTAAGCAGTACTTGCGCCTAATTCAAAGACTGTGAAGACCGCCGACCTTTCTCGGCCTTAATGTGATTCGAACCCGCGACCTTCGGGCCAAGAGTCCGGTGCCCCATCCTTATACGATGATGTTTCCTATCTCTAGGTGTAGTTGTGTTAATTTTCACGCTTGTGGTTTATTGGATGTTTGTACGGACTAGAGAAAACACTGTAATTTTCGTGACAATATAGAAATGTGTGCGCCGTATTCTGTGACGTAAATATTACCGAAAACGTGACTTGAAAGTACACTAAAATTGAGACCATGGTTAGGGTTCTAAGTACTATAAGGTGCGCTTCTTGAAGTCTATTCAAACAAGACCAATGAAAAAATCACTCCCATGAAGTTTCACCCCGCCTACTTAGTGACACGGTGTAGCTTAAAAGGGACGAGTTATGGTTATGGTTAAATGCGCGCCATGGAGACAAGTCATAAGTGGCCATGGTAAAAGTCACTCCCCGGACCATGGCCGGGTTCAAAATTTCCCCTTTTCTACCGCCTTTAGCCTTCAGACTCAGTTTCTCATAGAAAGGATGTAGAAATGCTGCAAGCAGTTTGACATTAATTTTCATCTATTATTTCCATCTGCAAAAGTTGGAGAGTTCGGCAAAGTCGGTCAAAGTTGAGAAATAAGCGACTGTAGAAATTGGACATGGTCTGTTAGTTTTATTTTCAGCGTCATAAATAATTGTTTTGTTTTGCCGCTAACAATCAGTATACCCAGTTGTTCAAGCCTGAACGAATTTTATATATAAATAATTGCAAGCGTTGGCGTAGATAGTGGTTTAAGGGTAAAATGGTTCAAGTTCAAAGGTAACGATCACAATTTATTACTAATACAAGATTTCTTCTGATCAGATACTTATCTTCACACCCTTGTGTCGACTTTGAAAATAAATTATTCGTCGCATTGTACAAAGTGAGAAAATCGTAGTTTAAACAATATTTATTTTTCCCTCCCACTTTAGAGTTTGCCTTATATATTAGCCAATCGAAAGGCTCAGAATTTCATCTAATCAGTTCATTAGTGAAAAAAACGCCATACATTTGAGTGTCTTCGGAATTCTTTAATACCAAGAAATATCTTGGAAAAAGATGGTCGGCGCAATTTCAAGTTTAAGTTTTTTTATGCAACAAAAACAATGCCGAGATGTCACTCCATCTGGTCACTCCAGATCCGAAATGGATTTCGGTAAATTTGAGATAGTCTTAATATTTAGGTTGAATAATGAGCAAAATAGGGAAAATGGACTTGGACATTGTGTTCTTAATTGTGAGGTGTATATATAGTAAAACCTCACTTAAAGACACTTCAATAATAAAACCATATAAATATATATTACAGCTGACCCATGTGACATCAGCCGCCTCACTCCACCAGACCAACTTTATTTAAATATATCCTTATTTAAGTATATCCTCAAACAACCCAAGTTGTTACATTCCGGTACCTGCTCTATTCCGCCACCTACACCCCATTCCCAACATTTCTCCAATTCCTTTATGATAAAACTATAAATTTAAAACAAAATATGCAGTTAACATTTCTCATGACCCCTATACCCACGTACATGCTATAAAATATATAAGACAAGGCTCAACTCGATGGTTAAGTCGCGACTTAAGAGCCGGAAAATCGGTCATAAGAGAAACACAAAGTCAGTGCGTTTCAATCCTTTCGTTAACAACTTAGTTTAGAATTTACTTCATAGCCTCCGTAACCTATACCGAAGTCGAGTATAATACATGTTGTCAGTTCATTTTAACGTTCGATAATTGAATTTCACTAATCAATCTCGACAGACAGTTGTTTTCAAAGCTGTTCAACCCTGTCGATGAAAGTACAAATTAACGTACATTCAGTCGGGCTACACTTGAAAAGAATGTTAATTCATTCGACAAACATGAAATATATCTATTAATTTGATCAAATATCTGAAATGAATCTGACTGTAAGTTCAGACATTTGTATGTCACTGAATATCAAGTTAAACATAAGTTAACAAAGTTGAATCTTAAAGAAAACAGTCTAAATGAATAAACTACCGATGTAGGTTTATTTATTCATACAGGCCATAAAGCCATTCACATGCTTTTTAATCATACAAGTTCAAAAGACTGATAAAAGTCGAGGTGGTATCGTAGTAATATTAAACCTTTCGAGAGCAGCAACCTCTCAACAACAGCCAGAGAGTGCACTGTATATTATCGTTCGTTCGTTCGTTCGTTCGTTCGTTCGTTCGTTCGTTCGTTCGTTCGTTCGTTCGTTCGTTCGTTCGTTCGTTCGTTCGTTCGTTCGTTCGTTCGTTCGTTCGTTCGTTCGTTCGTTCGTTCGTTCGTTCGTTCGTTCGTTCGTTCGTTCGTTCGTTCGTTCGTTCGTTCGTTCGTTCGTTCGTTCGTTCGTTCGCTCGCTCGCTCGCTCGTTCGTTCGTTCGTTCGCACACACGGATAATTAAAACATGCAATACTATTAAAATAATAAGTATGACATGTGCGTAATATCCATGCCATACACACCAACACCTAGGAAAGCACAAAAAAGAGTAGGCCTAGACTCCATTGTTGCAAAGATTGATATGAAAGGTTTAATACTTTAATTAATAGGGATTATTTTCGTGGGTAACAATGAGAAACAAATTTAATAGAACACTTTGAAAGTTACAATTAAAAACGTGCCATGTATTGGCGATTTTAAAGTTAAAGCCAAAATTGGGCATCATGTCGACATAGGTGTATCATAAGTGTAAACATTTTTTGCCCCCACCAAATAAATTATCGCCCCAGAAAGTGGTTTGAACATTAATAAAAACGTCAGCAGTTAAGGAATGGTCACGAGATTAATTTTCAAAGTGCGCTGAACCTGAACTACTCTAAGCTGTGTCATTGGTGGAGCTATACTGATTAGTGCAGTGATGAATATTTATATTTGAATTCGATTTCACCCTATCTCTCGGTAATCTGATCACGATTTTTAGGTACCAGGGTGTAAAATGACACGTTGGGTAGCCTGGTATTGCAACACCGGGACGGGGAATTGGTATGTTAGGAAGCTACCCTGCTGGATTACGGAATATCGGTGGTTCTACCAAAGTGCTCGCCTATGCCCTAAACTAATGCTATAATGGTCACCATACGCAGCTTTCCGTGCCTTTTAGCTGGCTTATCGCAGTGGATTTTCTCCCTTGAAAATGACCCGAAAATCGACATCGAGTTTCCAGCCTTACAGGTTTTTATCAATAGATTATAGAGGGAAATTATACGTAAATTTAAACGCTTTATCTTAATACTAAAATGTTTTAGCAGTTATGACATTATTCTTCGATTTCCTCTCTTTCATTTAGTGTAAAAATATTGATTCTAACTAAACATCTTCTGGCTTCCAATTTTATTTTAAAAGTATCACCTTTTATTACATAGAACATAGAGGTGGGGTATTCCTCCACCCTAATACATGGCTTTAGCTGTTAATGTGACTTAGGACTCACGATTACAAAACAAACTTGAAATATAGTTATAGGAATCGTTTAAAACGCAATCCATTTATATTATATTACTAAACACGTACTCGTAGTAATAATGTGTATTATATCTTACACACGTAGTCAGACTACAAAGGCCTTTGCGATTAGCGTGTTTAATAACGCAAGTCTTCTTAATGCATACTTTGCAACTTTCAAGTGAACAGAATATGTTTTGAATAGAAAAAAAACAATAATATCAGAGCAAAACGTAAAAAAATACTCACTGAAATACTTCTCGCAACTCTTGAACATAGTTTGCGTAGTTTGCAAAAGCGAATCCTTTGCCGTTGAAGATATAACGCTGAAAGAACGTCTCCTTTCTGTCCGTCAGTCTGTCGTCCTTAAAAGCTTGCTCCACGATACTTGCCGAACGCAATACAACCATTTTCTTTCCTAGTACTTTAAAATGAAACGAGCGTCCATACCGCTTTCCCATTGATGTCAGCGTTTGATGAATAACGTTTATGTTCCCTAACTGTGACAAAATTCCAATGAAAGGGATCCCAACTGGCCCCTGTGAGTTCTCCCTCCGAGTTGTATATTTTTTTATTAGTAATGAAGACACCAAAATAACTGCACCAAATATTAATATACCGGATAAAAACGCCATCGAAATAAGTTCAGTAATATAGAAATAAGAAATCGAATGTTACGAAGATGTTTTAAACTGACGGGTTGTCCTAAGTCCTAACTGCGGTCAATATGTTAAATTGTCCAGGATCTGTCCACACGGTTAATCGGATTGATTGGTATGAACAATACCTAGCTAAAGGCAAGGACGCTATTTATATATTCACGAGCTATTGATCCAAGACAGTACGTCACATTCAATTATTTGATAAAAGGTCTATCCTTAACACGAACCTCACACTGAATTAAAGTTATTCTGACGTTACTGCAAATCATATACGTAAACACATTTTGTTGTTTATAAATCAACCAATAAGGGACGTATTTGTTGTCAGACAATTTGTTTACCGCATATGCATAAGCAATTATATAGCGTATGATAAAAAGCACAATTACTGAATTATGTCATAAATTGTCTGACTTAAATGCTTCCTTGCGGTTTCGCACGTAACCGGTACGATATTATTTAGTAAGATGAGTGGACACTTTTCACTTTGATCATTAAAACCAATATGTGAAGTGTTTATTTGTAAAAGTGTCACCCCTATTTAAAGGGCCAGCAATTTCTGACTTATGAGACATCTACTTTCTGAGCACATTTACTTCCCGATTCTTATCATTTAATGCCAGGCACCAGACAGGCAGGCACATGGTAACCATTATTTAACTAGCTGGCGGCTCACCAACCGGCCATATCGGAACGGACCCCTACCAGGATTCGAACCTTCGACCTCACGCTCCCAAGGCGGATGCCTTATCCACATGGCCACGGGAGACGGTTATCACGGGAGACGGTTATGTTACGGCGACTGGGAATAAAATTGTCATTCATAGGTCCAATAGATTATCTTGTCTATTCAGATGACTGTGTGTGCCAATCAACGAATTTAAAGAAAACATTTTCTCAGATGAAAAACGAATCGACTATAGACACAATCAGTAACAAATAAACATACTTAGTATACGCAAAATTCACCGGGTGGTGTGTACACCTTTCAATTTGAATCGGAATTGCAAAAATTTAATAACCAAAAATACTTAATCTTTTACAAACATTGCCAAAGTCTCTGCATTAACTTGAGAACCAGCGTGGTATGCGACGTCACATTGTATCTTTTTGGGCAATATTTGAGTAAAAAAGGATTCAGTGTAAAAAACATTTTCAGCACTTTGTTTTTCTGTAGACCAGGGAAGCTTTGGAAAATTCTAAATAAACATGTTAATATAGAAAGAACGTGATCAGAAAACTTAATACGCACTTAATTATATATACAACTATAGATAATACAAAAACAATAACGTCTGTGATTGATACATAACAACGTACGATGTAAATAATTACTAGATCTCCAAGGGCAACATGTCGAGCCCGCCAATTGTTAATACATTAAGAGAATACGGTTATATAATGCTATACCCATTTTTCACCTTTGAAGTGTAATTTTGAGCTATGTACTGGTAGGGTACGGGTCTTGCACAACACATGAGGTCACCATGGTGAACATTTGTGTCAAGAAATTTGAAAATACCCAATAGATGACGGTGTAATATTCTGGAAAAGATGTTTTAGAATCATTTTATTTTTTGTTTACATTTGTCCTCCAAGAGTGACCTTGACCTTTGAGCTACAAACATAGGTCTGGCGCGCAACACGCCATCTTATCACTGTGAAAATGTGTGCCAAGTAATTTGAAGATCCCTCAATAAATGACAGTGTTATAGTCCTGAAAAGATATTTTAGACACATTTTTTATGTTTGACCTCCAAGTGTGACATTGACCTTTGAGCTACGGACACGGGTCTTGCACGCGACACTCCCGTCTCATCATGGTGAACATTTGTGCCAAGTCATTTGAAAATCCTCCAATAAGTGATAGAGTAATGGTCCGGACGAAGAAAATCCAGACGCACGCACGCATTCACGCACACAAAACCACCATTGTGGCGACTATGTCGAGCTCACCGCAAGCGGGCTCGACAAAAACAGACATACGCATGCTTACATTTTTATAGCATCATACTGCTGGAAAGTTGTTGTGAACGATTTTTGGCTACAGTGACAAAGAATCTTCACGAAACTATTAAAGTTTTCTCGATGTAATAATTATGATTGTAAGTCCTCCATATATAGTTTCCACATCTACAATATTTACCTCCCTTGTTCTTAATCATCAGCCATTTTGACAGGCAAAACTGATAAGCCCTTTCAGGAGAAATTTCCAAATATGTGGTAATTGAGAAAATTTTCTTTAACTTTCTGAGCCAACGGCCCACATGAGCATAATGAATAAGTTATTTTTTTATATCTGATTAGTTAATAATCGTTTACAGTATATTTCCAAATTTGCCTATGGCCGACAATTCAGAACAAGGGAGGTAAATATTGTAAATGTGGGAACTATCTACATAATAGTAATACAGTTAAACAGGTTAAACTGAGTCACATAGATGCTTGAAATGTCATTTAAGTTTGAAGGCGTGTGTCATAGTTTAATGACCGGTCAGTTGTTTCTGTTTATGTGATTACTGTCTGGTCTCTAGGGAATGCGCCGATGCTGAATTTATCATTAAGATTTTATCCGATCTTAATGGATTTGTGTTAATAATTCATTGATAATATATACATCCCAGACTACACCTTGTTTATGAGTAGCGGATCCGTGGTCCAGTAATAACGCGCTGGCCTAGTAATCCTGGGATCGTAGGTTCGATCCCCCGCTCCACCACTGACAGTACTAACAGTCTTTCGGACGAGACTGAAAAACCGAGATAAAAGAATCAGGGGTGCTTCTGATACTGGGACATCTTCTGTATCACTATCCTCCAACAATCTAAATTGACGACATTCTTCCGGAGGCGTCGCCCATATGGGAAAGCGGTGGCGACGATAAATAAACGCAAATGCACACACCTAGTTTATGTGTGCTAGTATGTAGTCAGTTGATGTGTGCTAGTTCATGCACTTACCAACGGAACTTTAGACTGAAGGCTATTCCATTAGGTGGGAATTTGAAATGTCGAATGATTTTGAGTCCCGATAAATAGACTTTGATCGTATTTTAGAAGATCCCGTTAGTGGGGAATAAGACACCTCCAACTGGCGATTTTGATAAAATCATTGGCTCAAGGGTGGGGGATCTACTCTAGGATGGGGAATTAGATTTAAAAAAAGACAAATTGTCTAATTTCTCTCGGTCAGCCTAATGCCCCCCACCCCTGGGGCCAAATTTTGATAGGTGCTTAAATTCAACTCATCATTCATTTAGTCGTCCATACACAGAACAGCGTAACACCAGTACTGTTTGATTAGTCTGTCACTCTACATTGTTAGACATAAACGCTACCGATGTACCCAAACATTCGACAATCGGACATGGAGGGGGAACTCCACTCCACTCCACTCCACCCCAGTCCACTCCACTCCACCCCAGTCCAGTCCACTCCAGTCCACTCTTACAATATGTCAAATAATAACAAAGACCATAGTTTCATGTCGTTATATTATTTATCCACATGTGCACTCATGTGTATCTGATAAATAAATAATGATGAGCTAAACATAATAATGCATACAAAGGCTAAAAAACAGCAAACACAACATACAGATGGTAAACTTATTGCATCATAGTTTAAAGCATCAAGAATTACAGTCATACATTCAGATTAATCATAGTGAAAAACATGAATTCAACTAAACATAAATCTATGGTTATTCTATAACTAGCACTGCTTTAAACTCAATTAAAAGTAACCAAGATTGGATCGAAGTAAAGTAATGAGCATTAAAGCGGCCAAGTCATACAGTCAGTTAAATCATAGTCAGAAACAGGAATTCAACTAAACAAAAACTATGCTTATTCTATAACTAGCACTGCTTTAAATTCGATACAAATAAAGAGTGACTCTAAGTAAAGTAGTGAGCATTAAAGCGACCCAGTCATGAGTTTGTGATGAAAATATGTCCATAAATGATACCTATAGATGTATGAACTAAAATATGTAATATTGTCATTATATTTGTTAATAGCTCATCAGACCATAACCTAAACAAAAACCTGGATGAATGGAGGATTCAACACTAAACTATAGTACGGATTCTTTACTAAAACTCAGATAATAAGGTTTTGTGCCAACACCCCTAAATATCAAACAGTGGAAAAATGGAGTGAAAGTTGACTTTAAAGATATTGAAAGATGTTTACAATGTACTAAAACATTATGAGGCCAGTCTTAAAATGTTATAAGCAATGCCCTTACCAACAGTTATTGAGGTAAGCAGATGTTATAGATATGTTTTACATACTTTACATTGTTTTATTATCTAAGATTTCTGACACAAAATTCCTGAACAAAAGAGTGGAACAAATTGAGTCATGGCTGACTTAAGTGAGTCTGTTGGACCGACAAACAATTTTTATGGATGACTTTATGGTAGAAGTTAAAGTATACACCAGTTTATTTCATCATAAACAACAACAGATCAGCTAAGACAAATACATAACTGTGTTAAATTATTGAATGCTCGAAGCAAAAGAATGTTAATAACATAAAACGGATACTTTGAAATATTAAACACATTTATTTAATATTGGACTATTTGATAAAAAATTAGAGTAGTAGAGTTAAAACAACAACTATTTACAGAAGTAATGCTTGTTTCACCATCTTCAACCCATACAGAATACATTGATATTCACAAATACATTTTGCAAATGGCAAACAGAACTAAAAACATGCAACTGCCGAGATAAAATTGAAACGTTTCATATAACATATAACTATCCAACCACCAGAAGTTAGCCGTCCCCTGTACTAGCTGATACAATCAGATTATTACTTAACACATGGTAATAAAAAAATAGATTAATAATAATGTAGAATTAACCTGACATCTTCTCACAGCAGTTTTCTCATCTAATGGTACATTTATCACTGCCTTCGCAATTCTGTATGAGTAATATGACAGTCACTTGACGACACCGTCATTTTTTACTGATAAAATTACATTATCTTATTTTTTTCATTGAACCACCTGCATTATATCCATAACAAATGTTAATATATTGAAAATCAAAATCAAAAAATCAAGCCAATGACATACAGTTCAAGTTTTTGTGATGGCAGATTTGTTCACATTGTAAAGGGGGACAATCAAGTACTGTATATTGTAAAGGGAGACAACTGGTTTTTGTAAATTGTAAAGGGAGACAACAGTTACTGTTTCTGTATATTTTAAAGGGAGACCACAATGTATGATATCGATGCAACTAATGACTCCAAGAAATAGAACAATAACAAGATATATGTAAATTTTGCTGTTGTTCACTTAGTAGCACTTTCTAAAGAAAAATGTATATGAGTATTTATCATACAAAGTTAACTCAAGTTTTCGTTGACTTTATCAATTCATTATGCATGTAGTATTGAGTTTGAGCATATATTGGAATTGTTTATTGTGATGAGACAGATTTTGTATTTTCACCAGTAATTGAAAACAGACACTAGGTCATCAATGAATGAGAGATACGATGAACCAAGCAGGAAATTGGCGGGGCTCTGGGGGTGGGGCTGCCAAAGCCCTGATTAGGGCACAAAGAAATCTTTACTGACAATGTACATCACAAAGGAGCTCTTATTGGCGACCCTGTGATGCATATAAAATTTGTGTCTGCACAGGGAGACAGACAGGGTGAAATATCAGTGGAATATTAAATTTCATTTATCAATTTTAGTGTATGCTAATCCAGCATATCAGTGGAATATTAAATTTCATTTATCAATTTTAATTTATGCACATCAAGCATACTAACTTGTACGATACATTAAAAGCTCACTTAAAGACCATTTCCAATTTGAGACCATCTCATTATTAAGATCATATTTTCAAGATCTCCGTTAATTTGTCTTGAGGTAATACTGGAATTGAAATTCAGACCAAGTATAAATATACATTACAATGAATCCAGTCTCAACATTCAGATCTTGACAGAGAAATAATGGTTAAATGGAAGACCCATAAGAGATCGAAAAATGCCAGTACAATAGAACAATATTGAGTTTCTTCTTCTACAGAAAACAGCACTGTTTTACCATCTTGGTTTTAAACCTGCTTGCATATTATGCACATATTAGCACTAGTAGTAGAAACACAATGGGTGGATTTTCCAATGTTGAATGGAAATGTCATGGTGAAACAAAAACCATTTGGTAGATTTTTCTAATTTCATTTAGCGTTTCAATGGAATTTAAAACGTATTAGCTAATGGCACACATGTTAACTACATTATATTTAATTCAATATACAAAGGGAGGGCTGTTGATCAATTTTGGCAGTCCTTGTAACCCAAATATATTGATATAAGGGGTTCTGTTCACCTTGGGAAAGTGACAGGAGGGGTTTTGTTCATAAAGGGGTTTGGTTTGGTTTCCTTGCTATAATCCTATAGACTTGCATTTGTATATATCTGAATTGTTGTAATATATGAATTACATGCAATAAGATATGTTTAATCTGCATAATATACAAAGCTGTATTTGTTAATCAAAAGGGTAAATAAATACTTTTTTAAGAATTATTTATACTGACCACAATGATATGAAATATTGTAAACAATGACTTATTCAGTTCTGTATCTATACAAGAGAAACTATGTGTAAGCATTGATAGATATGATTATTGAATATTTAAGATATATATGCTTTTATGAAAATGTTACAGTACAGGGGTCTTATATATACTAATAGCAAACCTTTCATCATTTTGACAATACAATAGTACAGAAATACACATACGACTACATATGGGTGTATTTTTTTTTTCATGAATTAATAATTTAATGACATTCTAGGGGTCAGAAATCAGCAAGATGCAATAATAAAACAAGACACATATATTTTCTTAAAGAATACCAATCTTCCATTGTAAAAAACAAAAATATTCTCAAAAATGTTTTCAACAATTGGAGAACAAAAAACTACAGAAAACACAATGGTCCAAAATTAAAAACCAAAAACTTATGTAAATAGGCAGATGGTCCACAGCTACAAAATAATGATAGGATGAAACATTAAATGTAATTATTTTTGTGTACCAGAGTATTATATCGGAAAACAAATCTGCAGAAAAATCATCCCTCAGAATCATCTGTCAAGTTTGAAAAGTTAAGCAGTTTTCATTCCAACATCTGAGGCAAGACGAGACGGTCATAATATACATATGCATTGAATTCCACAACCTTATATTTCTAAAGCAAAAAACAAGCTAACATACATCTTTATCATTCTTAAAAGCCAAGCATATTGTTCCGATTGGTTAATAATTTGAATTTAACATATTAACCAATCAGATGTAAGCAATTTAATATACCAGCCAATCAAATCCCAGCAAAATATTCTGATTGGTTAATGATTAATTTTGAACATATAGACCAACCAGATGAAAGCAGATAAATACATCAGCCAATCAAATTCAAGCATTTAAAATCATATGGACATGTTAGCCAATCAGAAAACAGCGCATAATTGATACAGCCAATAAAATTGTAAATACAGCAAAGACAATGAAAGAATCCTATATATTAACATATTGCACTATTATGTTTACCATATTTACAACTATATACAGTATGAGTAACATGGACAGAAAATAGTGATTTACTGAGTGAAAGCAAAACTAGTCTAACTGCAACTATAAATAAACAAGCAGATAGCCTCGTTTTGTTTTCACCCATCAATTTCAATGTAGATACATGTATCAACAATATAAACACAAACATATTTTCAATAAAACATGTTTTCCCATAATAATATTCTAAAACTTCAATGGATTGTCTATGATTTGTTCTGTATAATGATCACAACACATTTAGTATATCCTTTTTTTTATAAAATATACTAGAGAACAAATCACTATAGCAACGAAAAATCAGAACAGAAACAACAGAGTGAATGAAACATTTATGACTAGTAGTCAATGATTCATTTGACAAAACAGCGCCGGAAAATGATTTGAAATTCATACAAAAATCGCTTATGAAATCGAAAAATCAAGCTAAGTGATAAATTTGAGGACAATGAGCAGTTGAACTGTACAGTCTATCTTGTTATTAACAATATGAATAATCCAACTCCATTCTAGTGTGTTTAACAGCCTACTAAATATCTTCAGTACCAAACTGGTTACCCTGTATGAACATTTAGATTACACGATCTGTTAGTAAACTATACTGGTCAAAAGTGCCAACCCACCCGTACTATTTCACTGCCAACCCACCAGTACTATTTCACTGCCAACCCACCAGTACTATTTCACTGCCAACCCACCAGTACTATTTCACTGCCAACCCACCAGTACTATTTCACTGCCAACCCACCAGTACTATTTCACTGCCAACCCACCAGTACTATTTCACTGCCAACCCACCAGTACTATTTCACTGCCAACCCACCAGTACTATTTCACTGCCAACCCACCAGTACTATTTCACTGCCAACCCACCAGTACTATTTCACTGCCAACCCACCAGTACTATTTCAGTAAGTTTCTAAAAACCTACTGGATACAACTTCTGCTGATCATTTCAGATCACTTGTCATAATGCATTGAATATTTGCGACATACGAAATGGGCCCTCAGCTCTTTTGACCAGTATATAATAAATATGTCTACATGAAACAAATGCCCACATTTTAATTTTTCTTATTCGGTAGAGAGGTTTGGATTTAGTTTACAACAATTTCATTCTTTCAATATGGGGACACTAAAGCAGCAAGCATCAATATCATTCCTATCGTACATGTATAATCTGCCACTGAGCCCCGGAAACCACAGAATATTGTCACAAGTTCTTTCCTGTTATCCCATCTAGAGTTCTCTCCCTTCGTCCCCTCTACCGAATAATTAATATTCTATAGAAGGGACAAAGGGAGAGAACCCCAGGTGGGATAAAGGGTAAGACCACATGACTATCTCCTGTGCCTAAAACTCACATAAAACCAGGTAAATGATTGCAACCTAGTGTTACAACTAAGATCTACATTTTCTTAATTCATACATTTGGAGCAATAGCCTAATGAAGAAGGGAACACAGATATTTAATTACCTAATCATTCAATATCATTGCAACTGTTTACAATGACTGTATTGTAAGACTAGTTGAACTAAACATGAAACACAACTTGTTAAATGATCAACATCAGTATACATGAAGCACTAGAAACAACATAAAACACCAACATTGTCTTTATTTGTTCACATAAAAATTGGCACCAAATCTATGAATAACAGTATAACGGACAAAATATAACCACGCAATAAAAACTAACAGATTTATCCAGTTATATCAGAGATTAAGTTCAGCTCCAACAACAAATCTGCCATTTTATCACCGTGTTTGAGGTAAAGAGAAGTCCATACAAGTTCTAAGACTCAAAGATTTTTATGAAAATATTTTTTTTAAGAAAAAAAATTAAATGCAAATTCAAAGTCAAATAAATGCCATTTGTGAGACAAACAATAACAAGCCAGAAACACATCACTATGAATAATATAATTTCTAACTGTTAGGTTTATATGCCCAGGAAATAGTTTCAACATACACAAAGACACGGTAATGAAAATATACAATGATGTATGATTATCAAGGGGACGAACTCTGTAAAATAATTTCAAATTAATAATATGAAATATATGAAATCTACGGAAAAATGATTCATAAAAGCCGAGAGCATTGATAACATACGATGCTTATATACGTTCGCCGGAGTAGATTATGCATTTACGAAGCAAATAGTGCTAATTAAGTAGCAACAGTTCTATGATCATGACTTGATGATTGAATGACCAACTAACACATGGCAGAGAGATCAAACTGAATAATCAAGATGAAGGTATTTGATGTATGTTTCTATGAAATAGTTTTTTACCAGTATTAAATGCAGACTCATACTTGTAATGATTTACTGTCACATGGCAATTGTAGATATATACCTGGGACATACAAATACAGTTGTACCTCGTTCGTTCGATTTCATCGGGTCTGAAAATTTATTTTGAATAGTACATGGTTTTGAACAGCCCATTTCAAATTGACATGAGTAAGATACGTCGGGACCTGATATTTATTTCGGATGATAGTACTTGGACAGAAGATTGTCGAATAAACGATGTCCAACTGCATATGACAATTTACGCATAACAAGGGTTAAAGATGAAAAACAAGTCTATCTGCATCTAAATCTATATGTAGAAGACTAGTTGTACTTTCACCAACAAACATTTTAAGTCATAAATTGGAGACATTTTAGTCTTAACATAAACATAAAACTTTGTTCTAACATAAAAGGACAAGAAATTATGATATTCTTTGTTCAAATTCAAATAAACTGTCATGGTTTTACCTCCCACTACTGTTGTAGGTTTAATGAACACATTTGTCTGTCAAAGATACACGATATCTTCTTCACCAAATATTATCACTGGACTGAAACCTGTCATGCAATTTTAACTAAAATCTAACAAGTGTAGCAGGAAGATAAAAGATTCAACTCCCGTAGGGCGTTTCAATGTCATAAAAGCATTCAAAATAAATCCACAAAATTTTAATGTAACCTAGTTGGTACAATTAACATAAGATTAAAAAGCAAGATTAAGCGACATAAATAGGTATCAGCCACTGAACATTGTATCTACATCATGAATATTCAACATTTAGAAGTGTTACAAGGCAAATCACCTTAAGCTTGGTTGAAAGCTTCTGTACTCTTTATCTCTGCACTGGGCTTCATTATTTATATCATAACGAAACATACAACAAACAAATTGCATACCAACGTTATGGCAGTGTAAGAATTTAACACAAAGATATAAAAAATCTCCCAATTCACATTTCAAGATTGTACAATATGTTAACAAAGTATAAAAGTGACAAGCATACAGTAAAATCAGCAATTTTTTCTAAGGGATTAATTTTTGCCATTTTCAAGGGATCATTATATTCCCGAAAATAAATGCTCGCTCTATAATGTTGGGTTAATTTTCTGACAAACTCTCGAGCATTTTAACCTCACAAAACAACCAGATATACAAAATATTTGCCCTGTTAAAATACTAGATCTTACAGTACTTTCAATATTTCATCTCCATGCAATAACATAGTCTATAATGCTACACAGTATCAAATTAAGTATAAGATATAGGACTGGCATAAAACAAGCAAGACTTGGACATATGAGTGCTGTACAAAACAAAAACATAGCATCAAAGTGGTGAGTTAGAAATAAAAGATGACGTAGCTGCCACGGTTCATTACAATTCTATAACATACTCACATAGCAAAACACTACAATGTTGCCATATAAGGCCATGTCAACAGTAGTTGAGCTATGACATTATTTGAGTTAAAGAAAACTGTATCCATAAATTAAGAATTAAATGGATTCCTCCAGGTTAGTAATTCATACATGAAGTTGATTTGAACATTAAGGAATAAGCTAAAATCAACAGGACAAAACGTTAATGATCTCTGACCGTTAACATGAAAAATGCATAACAAAAAAGTTTAGAATTGGTTTCAAAATTCATCTTATTTATTTCACAGTGCAACATGATCACATCTACCAAGCACAGTCATACATGATAATGATTGATCTCAAATAACCCTGTCTCATTAATGATCTTTACAATAAATGAATAAAATGAAATGATGTTATGCTACCCAACAACAAAAATGTTCAGTACAGTGAGTTAACAAGAACTATCTAGAGTATCAATGTGAAAGCACTTCAAATGTACGAGACATAATGTCAAACATGTACAAAATTATCATAGTCATAGATGAGTCTATTCAGGGGAGGTAACTAATCAATTATTTTGAGGAAAAAAGTCATGTTTTGAGGTACACGAAAAATCAGCCAATGGCGCTACCGGGATGAGTCTATTTAAGGGAGGTAATTAAACAATAGTTTAGCCAAATCCATTCATGGAAGGAAATTGGGTAATTGATTAGATGAGTCTATGCAAGGGAAGGTAAATTATCAATTGTTTAGATGTGTCAATCAAGGGAGGAAATTTAACAAGTGTTTAGATGAGTCTATTCATGGGAGGTAATTACAAAATAAATAGATGTCTCAGGAAACTGCATACCAAACACATATTGCACAAATCTGCTTTGTTTACAATGAGTGGACATATTTAACAAAGAAGGAATGACATACATGTAGTTTTTCATTAGATAGGCCGGGTACATAAACACTGCAAAAATGTTTTTCAGCAATTCATCTTTTCATCAATTTCAGGCCCAGAATTATATCCATTGCTCAACACTCGATGCTAACACTCAAATCTGAGATTCTTACAAAAATCTCTATGACAGTAGATCACGAAAAATACTCAGCACTCCAACAGCATTGCATACCAGTAGACACACTCAGATCTTCAAACTCAAGATGAGAAAATGTTGATAGCTGTGCTTATAATCCTTAACCCTGGAGCTGAGAAGTACACAATTCACATGAACATATAAAACTGTAGTAGAAATTAATATAATACATAAGAGTTTAACCAGAGGGCGGGGCTGGGTTGTGTGTTTATATTATCCGAATTCTAAAAACACAGCACTGTCATCTAACATCAGGATTCTACAAACTATCACAATATAAATAATGATTCCAGTAAATTAAAAACGCTATAACATGAGATTTCAGGATCTAATTCAAAAATTCTAAAATTCACAACATATAAAATACAATGCTACTAAAAACTTCTAATTTAACAAAGACTATCTTATTGTTATTGCTATATTTAGCAATAGTATCAGATGTGTCCCCTTCTCTTACATAGTAACAAAGTCAGGTACAATGAAGAGCAGAAAATGAAAACCAGAAAAGTCTTCTAGCATTTCACTTGAAGTCGTAACCGCAGTTTTCCCATCATGCAATGGGTCAAGACGAAAATTCATTTGTACAGAAATTGTTAAAGCCAATTTGTGAATTGTTTTGTACAGAATTCCGGGGGTAAAAGCAAAACAAGACTATCTTGGTATTAAAAAAGATGCAGATAGATTGGTTTAGCTTTCACCACTCACGATGAGAGTAATAAAGTATAAAACATAGGCATGGCAGATATACGTTTGTACAACATTATTGTACTATGGAAGAACAGGGGAAATAAATATTGCATTGAGATTATCACATCTCGAAAGTAATTGTCATGTTTTCAACAAGGCCTCGCTATCACTCTAACACTTCCTGGTTCACGCCGGGAACCTATCTCCAGGTTTTGTACGAATATCACACACCTCGTCGACCCAACTGTAATGTTATGAATTATATACTTCGGGTCGGACCAGATTTGCACTTCACCGATGACAAAATGAATGTATTTATCTGTACGCTAAATCTCCATACTATTATTGTATACAGCTGTTAATTCTGTTCAGCCATTCTTGAGCAACCTTGTGATCAGGGGCAAGAAAATGATATATTCTTCTGGTTGTTTTCATCTGAAATATACAAAATATATTCATGTTAATGCAATGACATATCATGATCTTAGATAGATGCTGAGTCGAAAAAGAAAGTGTGCAATGTTTCGCTGTTACTTTGTAACCTATTGAATTATATTGGTCAATATACCCATCAAGGCAAAATACAGATAAAAAAAACACTATACCACCAGATAGAAATTAAAATTATGTATCAGTTGGAACCAAATACGTCCATGTTTAGCCCCCCATAGTAATATCGAAACATATCCATATCATTCCATGTACACTTTCTTTTTGACTCAGCATAGATAAGCTACTGTTGGCTGCAGTTCAAATCCCAGAAGAGGTGTACGTTCTTTTTAATTGAAGATGATACCTCCCAATTAATTTGTCCTCCACATCCGACTCATGATGAAAAAATTTCAGTTTCTTGCAGAAGAACAGGTTAGTACTGGTTGGTGACCCAGTGGTATAGGTTAAGTCTACTGACTGCCTTATACAAATGAAGTAATGTTGAATTATAAAGACAAGGTATAATCTACTGTAAAGGTTACAAATATAGCAAATATATTCCAAACCTAAATCAATTGAAAATGAGTTACAATGGAAACTTAAAAGATTTACAGTCAACTCTTGTTACACTGACATCTGTTACAACAGTTTTCGTTCAATGGTGGGAACAAATTTGAACATTGCTTCATTGACAAAATTCAATATAGCAATACATGTTTATGTATATTCATTAAACGATATAACCCATGGAATAAACATGGTCGTTATAACGAGAGTTGACTGTATATTGGTTAAAATGTTTCAAACAACACAGTATAGCTAAGGACGTTTTACTCACTTCAAAGAAACCATTTTCGTCAGCTTTTTTAGGAGCACCTTGAACATGTCGACCACCAACAGCTTTGACGAATTCTACTTCCGACAGATCTATAAAACCTTTTGATGTACAATCCTCCATCGAGTCATACCAACGTAACTGAAATAACACAGGTTTTCATACAAAATATGTAACAAAGAACACATTTACAGTGTCACTTACAATTCAAATACAGTCGGACCTCGTTCATTCGGATCCGAAATTTTATTTCGAATAATACATGGTTTGGAATAGCCCATTTCAATTTGACGTGCCTAAAATGATACATCTGACCTAATATTTATTTTGGATAATACCAAGTGTTCGGAGAGAAAGTTGTCGAATAAACCAAGTCAGACTGTATAACAAGCCTCTGAGATTCAGTTCGAGAAGTAGAAGTGAAATTAGTCTATCCGCTTCTTTATTTGCATACATATAGACTTGAGTTGCTTTAAATCCTCAAAATGCAACTTTATTTACTGTGCAGTCAGACTACAATTTTATGTGGCATCGCCTTGTGCATGTGGCATTCCCTGGAACAATCTAATCTCTCATTCACACACAACCATGTTAATTAAACTCTGGGACTATTATTTGGTAAATTGATATATGACAATGGGCCATTGTCAAAAAATGTATACTGGCCTAGTAAAGAGGGCCGTTCTAAAAACATACAGACAGAATGCCATCACATTTAATAAAACAGAAATATGAAAATGATGCATGATATTGTTCTTTATTTTATTGTCATAAATGAAGTATTACAAAACTGACATACTTATATTATTAAAATATCTCATAACACCGGTGTAACAGGCCAGTTCTTCCCCACTGCCCCGGGGAAGATCTGGACCTGGGCAGTTCTGAACTGTTACACCGGGACAAATTTTGTGAAGAAATACAACATAACTTCACTTTAAAAAACTAAAAATGTATAGGGTAATTCTAAAATGAACAAAAACAAAGAATCATATATCTTGGTAACGTTTTTTCAAAATAATGCAATAAATAAAAGATTCAGTATAGCTTGAAAAACTCTCCCTGGTTACATGTAAACATTAAAATGGTTTCAACAAAATCTACACAAAATTCAAACAATAAACTTACCTGATGTTTCATCGAGTCCAAAACAAACCATCTTTGTTTCCAACCTTTTAATAAGGCCCCTTTTTTGTAGAGATACCCCTCATGAGTTCTATGTTCTCCCGAGCTCGGAGAATACGGATCATACATCGGTGTAGATGCTGGGTGCACTGCTAAAAAAAACATACATTCCACTGCTAATAATGCTAATCACATAACATCAGTTAAGCATTTTTCGCATTTATAACATATTTCACAGGGGTTCAATTTTACCCTGGAGTTGACCCTTGAAATTTCCAAAAAGCCACATTTTGACCCTCAGGATTCTTAATGAAGGGTCATCTTTTCTCGGAATTATATGTAATTTGGCTTTAAAATGGTTACATCAAGTAAAAATGATAAAATGACCCTTGAGATTTAAAACTTAGTGGAACCTCTCCTTCATAAGGGGCAAAGTTTGCAACATAGAAATGTTTGCAATTTTTCATGACTTATGTTTTCCCGGAGGTCTGCTTGGGGAGGCACTGTCTTGTGTATGTGGCATTCCCTGTAGTTACGTATTCTCTCTCTTGAAGTAAATTGCCAGGTGTTTTTTTTTACTTATTTAACTGTATTTACTAGATTACTGGATTTATTGAAGTTATCTCAATATCAAGGTAGTCTTTAAGTGAGGTTTCACTTACCTGTTCTTTCTCCAGCACCATGTAGAGAGCTAGCTTCAGATCCGCTAGGTTTGGATATACTAGAACTACTTGTACTTCCGTCACTCACTGTCTTCATCTTTGTACAATTCTTTGGTACACTTGACATACATTTCTCATGACAATTATACCCACAATCTGTACAATGCATTCCTGTAACACATTCAATATTATAAGTTAAACTAGCTGGGATTGATTATTCATACAATACAACCTGTTGGTAACTGTAATAGATACATAAGCAAAACTCTTGCAAACTGAACTGAGAGCTCTAAACAAACATTTTCGTATCAATTTCAATTTTGGCCGGTATCTGTGAATAAAACTGCTATGTTCATAGGACACAGGTGCCCTTTTTACTCAATCAAGGGGCATAACTCTGCTCTTACTAAATAATTCCAATCAAAGTAAACCAGCCCTGTGTTCAGCTACAACTAACAATTGCGAACATTAAAAAACTGTTTTGTTTTGTATCCCTGACCCACCGTATCACATTCACTGCATATGGGGAACCAAAGAGCAAATGTTACCAAACATTAGCCACGAACACCTTTACTAATTTGCCCAATAAAAACTCATCAGATTTCTAAAGATCTGAAATTATCTCTGGAGCTATGAATACAGATTTAAGGATTAATCCGGAATTTTGACACCCAAGTAATAAGAGCGAAAAAAACAATCAGAAATATAGTCCTACCTGTTTTTACTAATCCCCAGAGAAGATTCGAGCAATGATCACAATACACAGCTGTGGTGTACGTCCATTCCTCAAATCTGTGGGGTTGTCCGAACGGTCTTGTTGCTTCACCTAACATTTTCCCTTTCACAAGAATTTCTAACGTTGAACGTTTATGTATAGAACGACCGTGTGACCGAGCAAGTTGCATATTAAAGGACACTTCCCTCGGCAACGAAGACGAATCACTGCCGGGCCCTTGTAGTTTGTCCCAAAATGACCGCCATTTCCTGGGCAAGTGACCGAGATCATTTTCTAGTTTATGAATTTCCTGCAAAGATCATTTATATACATGATAAAACATCGTAATATATAATCTAGAAAATTTTAAATCAAAACGAATGATTGGGGACAAGAAAACACAAAGAGTTAACATGACTTCTCATATAAAAGAAAACGACCGTAATGCTAATTTTGTTTTGCTAACTTTACACCTTGCTTATAATTCATAGACAATGTTATTATTAAACATATGAGACATGTAAGCAATTTACAGCAGTCAGATATATTCAGGCGGCCAATATTTCACGAGCTGAAGTTATCAGACTGTTTCACGAGGTTAAATGTTTTTTTACTTTCTGTTTGTCATAAAAATAAAACACAACAATATTTAGCGAGCATTTATTTTCATGAATATTATGATTAACCCCTCCTGTACATTATTTGACATCTTTGATATTTACCTGAAACTGCCATTGGAAGTAATCAGGTTGTTGAAGCATTACGTTGTCATAGCAACCATTAACAATTTTCCGTTGTTGTTGTCCCAGTAACTCTACCGATTCCTGATCCTCGTTCTGTCGGATTTCTTTCTGAACGACCTCAATATCGTACGAAGGTCCATGAGCAAGATCTTCTGTTGTATAATAATCCCAGATCTTCAAGTTGGATAAATTAGAGTAAGGACGTAACACCTGGAATAAGATCAAGAACACAAAATAAATAAAAGTTTGCATTCTGAGTAAAAAATTTCAATCACAATAAAACAAGTTTAGGACAAGTACTTCCAAATACAGTCGGACTCGTTCATTCGAATTCATCGGGTCCGAAAATTTATTTCGAATAATGCATGGTTTCACCCATTTCAATTTGACGTGCCTAAGAAGATACATCGGGACCTGATATTCATTTCAGATGATGCCAAGTATTCGAAGAGAAGGTTGTCGAATAAACGAGGTTTGACTGACGTCACAATTTTAGAATTTATTGATATTTTTCTTCATTTATGTATATCAAAAATTACAACAGAAGTTTTGTCAATATACAAGGAAAAATAATTTGTTTTTTCCTACAAAACAATTTCTATACATAGACCACAATAACCCATGACCTTTAAAACAGGCAGTCCATCCCTTGACCATCATACCTCACTGGACACAGACACGGAAAAAATATTGGTGCAAAAATAAAGCTATAAGTATAACGCTTCACATGATAAACCATGTCATAGAGAATGCAAAATTTCAAAATCAGCTGAAAATTCGGCAAGGGGTCAAAGGGACCGCTGAAGGCCCCCTGGCGAGTACTGGTCATCGATATCAAAAACGGCCCTAGCGAGAAAATTTTAGGAAAATTCTCATACCTGTCATATGAAGCAGTGATAATAATATTCAACTAAAGGTTTACTTACAGACTCATGATCACAAGGGCTGTATAGAAAGTTATTAAACAAAGGTGACTTTCTATGATGTTTGTCAATATAATCCCAGATAGCCATTCCAATATTACTGTGCTGTAAATGTTTCGCCGAGAAACCTAAACCTTCTTCAAATTCATCCAGACGATGCGTTTTCTTATCCTCCACTAACCAACCAGCTTCCATTCGATCGAATTCCGAATCCAACATAAATGTTCTGAATCTATTTGACACATAATGGTAAGCCAGAAATTTCAGTAGATATTGGTTGTACTCAAACGACATTGGAAACTGTTCGTGAATCTGAAACAGAGGTTTACAAAATTAATGTTAGTCAAGTTTAATCCTGTTTTTTTTAAATATTGACTGTGAAAGCATACTCACAACTAATACAAATCACTCTAAATGACTGTTCTCTGGGTTATTAACCTGGAGGCCATATTCACATACGTAACAAGACTGAAACTCCGCCTTTAAAATGTTAAATGTTCCTTTTGCCAATTAAAAGGGGGATCAAAATCTATTGACTTGGTGGGAGGGGGCAAATCTCAATTAAAATTCAGTTGGTTGTCCCCTTATATTCGACTGTTGTCCCTACCACCATCATCTTCCTGTGATGGCCCTTATATATGCAGATACAGTAGTTTAGTTTTAATCCGTCAATATAGTTAATTCTTTGGTTCATTCTGGCTCATCCAGGGTTATTGTCTTTGTACTTTCTGATCCACTAATGTGTAGACTACTTATATATATACCTGATGCACAACGTCCAAGAATTGCAGAAATACTGGAGCGAACCCGCTAGCCTGGTTAGCTTGTGTCTGATTGCTTCGGTGTGTAAATCTGTGACCAAATCCTAACCATTCCTTCTCTATTAGGGCCCTGAACCCTTCAATAGTTCTGTAATAGGGGTCTAACAAGATCTGAGCCACGGACACAACCTGTGTGGTTACATCCCAGCCATCTTCTAAACAAATCATCACAGACGAACCTTGCACATCTAACAAATCCACAGTAGCTCCAGCCAACTGTAGAATATTTTGTATCTGTAAAGAAACACAAGATCTTGGTTAAAAGCATTTGGAGCCGTGGTAAATGAATGCTTTACGTTAAAATAAAAGGCTGAACAGTGAAAAAAATTAACAGATTTATTGATTTTGACAAGATTTTTAAAAAATCAGTTTTCATACTTGGCGGTCAGTTGACCATACAAGCACTCTTGTGTTACATGCTAGTACTAACCTGCTTTGCTACAAATACCTTACAATTTTCCCATTAGGTGTATGAATATAAAGAGGTGTTGAACAAATATTTTTGATGTATTATTACAAATTCAATTGTCATCCAGAACACTTTACCTGGAGCTTATACATACAACATCTAAATTGGTAGTCAAGTGCTCTACTAATTGATCAAACCAGACTCACTATATTTGAACAGGAAGACTTAAATAAGAATTTTGGTACTTAGTATAAAATGAGTGCTGCTATGGGATTTACATTCTCTTCTGTAAGTGACATCATTTCAAGAAAACGCCCCATGGAATGTCATTATTAGCAAGCAGGAAACAATATTTACTCCATATGGTCACTTTGTTTTCATATTGCCATATTGGGCAAATAATGCTTACTGTTAGTACATGGTGATGTCACATGTGACGTTTTCTGGAAATGACGTCCCTTAAAAGAGGTTGGAAATCGTACAGCGGCGCTCAAATGACTATTTTCATTAAAACAGTCAACTACAAGCATTATACTATAAAGTTATATTTGACTATAGGTAAGTATTCATACATCTACCAATCTACTAGGCAGGATCTATAATATGATTATTTACCTGCGGCAACCAGCCAGAATCCTCTATAGCTTTATGGAAGGACATATCAGGTCCCTGTGGAGAACTAGGTACACAAGCTCGCAACAACTTCTTAAAACTTGCCTTCACATGGCGAACTTCGAAAAAATCTACCGGTATGAAGTCACACTTGGGGAAAGATTCCAATTTAACACCCTGCAAGAACAAATAAACATTGGCCAACATTAACATTGTCACGTTGCTCAATCAATCGATCAAAACTAACATCTTTAACTATTTGTATTACCGGTGGAAACTAGATACTCAAGGGCACCATGTTGAGCCCGCTAATTGTGAATTGGGTTATATAATGCTATATGGTGCATATCTAGTTGAGCCCGCCAATTGTGAATAGGGTTATATAATGCTATAAAGTGCATATCTATTACACCCTTTTTTCACATTTGACCTGTGTGACCTTGACCTTTGGTCTTCTGCGCTACAAACGGTGAATATAATTATGTGCCAAGTAATTTGAAATCCCACAATAAGTGACAGAGTAATGGTGCCATTGTGGCCACTATGTCGAGTTCACAGCAAGCAGGCTCAACAAAAACTAGAGCTATCACTGAAGGTGATTAATACCCCCACAATACCGCTTTGTCAGACATATTTTTGATAAATTCAAAGATGGCCGCCAGTCAAGACAATGAAATTATCTATCACTATCTATCACTACAGGACCACAATCAGAATGTGCCGACAATATACACAACTAGGCTTGGTAGAAATAATTCATGGAAAACCATGTTATGTGACATGACGGAACAAGTGGTGATTCCCATATAGCCCCCATTGCATATTTTGAAGTGGGGTTATAATAAGAATTGTGTACATTTTAATATTTCGGAGGTGATATGAATACCACAGTATGGGAGTCAGGTCAAAATCAATAAAATAGAAAAAATGAACAGTAATATATAGCACTTTGTCACAAAGAAATATAATGATACATTCGACTAGAGTATGAACTAGTAACACCAATATATTTGATTTTAACTCCCAAGATCTGAACATTTTGCATTCAAATTCGAACAAATATAGCAACAAAGCGTATTAAATTGATACAATTTATATTCGCAATCAAGACATTTTGTTCCATTGTCCTTGACTGCAGTTTCACAGATTTAATCAAATAATCAAACTACCTGGATATAACATTATATTATGCCTTATTTCAATGGATTTTAAAAGAAATCCCGTTATTTTCACTGAAAGGCGAGTCTTCAACAACAAAAACAAACCATTTGCTAGTATCTGAATGTAATAAACCAAAAATGCTGCCAACAGAACAGTAAGAACTAATCAACAGTTCCTGTGAAATAAAAAACTGAACTTGTATAGAATTGCTCACAAAAAGCTGGGCAAAATGGAACTAAATCAATGCAAAATATATCAAACAATATGCTAGAAATAACAGTTATTTTCACAGAAAGATAAGTCGTTTACAACTAAAAACAAACCATTTGCGTAAGTGAAAGTAAGAGAAACTATTTTTAGTAACAGTGACCTTGACCTTGGCCCCACCAGCCCCAATATCGAACTTGACCTGTATCTTCTGATGTTACACCTGTGTACCAAAAAAATTTCAAATCTGTCTAGCCTTTCATGAGTTATCGTCCGGAAACCATGAAAACCAAGAGAAACTATTTTTAGTAACAGTGACCTTGACCTTGGCCCCACCAGCCCCAATATCGAACTTGACCTGTATCTTCTGATGTTACACCTGTGTACCAAAAAATTTTCAAATCTGTCTAGCCTTTCATGAGTTATCGTCCGGAAACCATGAAAACCAAGAGAAACTATTTTTAGTAACAGTGACCTTGACCTTGGCCCCACCAGCCCCAATATCGAACTTGACCTGTATCTTCTGATGTTACACCTGTGTACCAAAATTTTTTCAAATCTGTCTAGCCTTTCATGAGTTATCGTCCGGAAACCATGAAAACCAAGAGAAACTATTTTTAGTAACAGTGACCTTGACCTTGGCCCCACCAGCCCCAATATCGAACTTGACCTGTATCTTCTGATGTTACACCTGTGTACCAAAAAATTTTCAAATCTGTCTAGCCTTTCATGAGTTATCGTCCGGAAACCATGAAAACAGACAGACCGACCGACCGACAGACCGACCGACCGACCGACCGACCGACCGACCGACCGACCGACCGACCGACCGACCGACCGAGACCGACCGACCGACCGACCGACCGACAAGCTCACTCCTATATACCCCCTCAAACTTCGTTTGTGGGGGTATAATAAAACACATCCACAAAACACAAGTTAGATACCAATGTCTTCAGCTGCTATACGTAACATATCAATACATTGATGGATGAAAGCACAACTATCTGCATTGATAGACTACTTTCCTTTCATCCAATGAAAACTCTTTCAAACGTTGATTATGTTACCTATAAGTTATGTAAGTTAATATCAACCATACCTTCATTTGTGTTTTCTCCCCCAGTACGTACAGGGACACTTTCTTCAAGCCCTGTACAGAACTGTTGATCAGATCCCCAGTCCTCTCAATGTCCCCGTTGGATTGTGCAAATCTAGACGGCTCGTAGGTGTTAGGACGATGTTTATCCTTAACACTCCCTATCCGCGTCAATGCTGTAATGAAAACATTTTCATAAAACAAACTGGACATCTTTTTCCACATTCACAGGTATGGCTAAAAACTGATAGAAAATAAATACTTACGGGAAAATGTAGCGAAAGTTTCAAAGAAAATGATAAAAGACAACATTAAAGGATTCTGTTCGACATTTTGAAGAAGCTGTATAAGTTAATTACACAAGGAATTGATGAGAAAAAGACAATACGAAAAATTTTCTCTGGAAGATAATCTTTATACCATCCCACACATATCAACAAGCTCCGCCTACTGCCTCATCTACCAACCTCAATCACACAAAATATTCACAAACTCCGCCCACAAACCCTAAGAACAATACACCTAATTTGCATATATGGCAAATACCATGCTTGCACTTTTTAGACACTTAAGCTCTTGTCATTCAGTCAAACATTAGTGATTAATAAACATGATTGAAAATAATTTAATATTAGTACTTCCATTATTATTCTTAAAATGTTACTTAATTTAAATTTAAGCAGCAACATACACCAAGAAAACAAAATTGAATTAAAAAATAATTCATGTATGTGAAAAACTGGTTCTTCAAAAAGGCTTGCATGTAGCACCTTGTTACAAAAAAAGCATTGGTATCAGTAATTCTCTGTGTTAGTAGTTCAGATTATAGAAATCTATCATAGACACATGCTCTCATATTGTGAACAGTACGGTACCAAACTATGGGGATTACTTTGGCATTAACAGAAAGTAAAGCATGTCATTTCCAGATCATGTGACATTCAAATCTAAGGTCATGTGACCACTATAATTAGGTAATGATGAAAAAATTAAATATAAAAATAACATTATCACAAAATCCTATTAAATTCCTACCTGTTTCTCAATGGTATTTGTAACAAAACATAGGTATTTGTAGCAAAACATACATGTACACTAGTCTTACTCAAAATTTTAAATTTGTTTAAAAAAAAGCAATTATTTTTAACCATCGTCCATACAAATCCAGTTTGATGTAAGTTTTGAAGTAATATGTAAGTAAAATAAAACACATTAAGTAGAAAATTCAACAAATTCCATTAATGCACATATTAATTTTAACATTCAATTAAACAAGTTCGTTCAAATACTTATAAATGAAATGTAATTCTGTAGGCAAAAATCTAATATAATTATATTACAAAAAGAGAAATAATTCTGATCACATGTACCTATCACATGACATCTGTATGACTTTCTATGTGTACACAACAGACATGCCTGGTGTCGATAATCGTCCTATTTAATATGAGATATATATGACCAGTCAGTTTTTTTCAGATTGGAAAACTCCATTTTTGGAAGCAAAAGACTCGGCCAACTGAGTATAAAATCTTAAGGTTTGGAGAGTGAATTACAGGTTTTTATAGGTTTTTCAGCAAAAATAAAGGACTTTTAAAGGATATTCATAAAGTTAAGATTATAACAGGTTTTAAAAGTTTTGCTAAGCCAGACACATTCTAAAGATTTATACCATACCACCATTGCGGCATAATTCTTGAAAGTGTTGCTGATCGCACAAACTTTAACAAATATCCTCCACCCTATATTGGGGAATAGAATACACCTCTCAGAAAATAAAACTGACAAGTCAATAATTTCTCTACACATAAACAGAAGAGGATCGCAGTAATTAAAAGACAACGTGATTTAAGTAGCGGTTGAGATATATACTGAGGTATGCATCATGGCAGAAAAAGATGCCATCCATACACTACTTGTAAAACACACACATGCTAGACTAGACTTGATTCAGAAACGAAAGAGGCAACACTTTAATTGATTGCAACATTCCCGAGCAAGTAGTAGGTACAAGAGTACAGATTATAGAGTATACTTGAGAAATATCCTTGACGTCGTGGTCCGCGTGGTAACGATAAAACTGAAACATGTAAAACATTCTACATGGTAAATTATAGAATTACGTTAGAGCTTGAAAAAATCATACAGAAGATTTCAGAATTAGTCAGTACTGTACATCATGGCTGGAACTTAGACAGTAAGAATATATTTGTACAAATGTATATACATGTATATTTAATCTATAATATTGTGTCAACATGTCCCATGTAGTCAAACAACAACTAAATAATAAAACAAGAGATGTTTGTAAAACATTATGCCCCCTGTGACCTTGACCCAGTGAAATCAAATATGAAATCAATAGGGTTCCTCTGCTACCCAAGGTGAATGTGTGGACCAAGTTTGAGGATCATAGGTCAAGGGGTTCTTGAGTTATTGATCGCAAATGAAAAGGTTACGGACCGACGTACGGACAGACCGCAGACATACCGATGCCATCATTTAGCATGAATGGTTACAGAGAAAAGAGTTGAAAATAACATAAATGCTATATGTAAATGGATAAAATAAATTGAGGGTTCAACGCAAGAATATATTAACTTGTATGTATTTATATAGGAGTTATGATAGTCTTGCACTGAACTCTCGAAATACTCTCTGGAAATTCAGTCATCTCTATTTTCTTACTTTTACTGTAATATTAAACTGACTAAATATGATGTAAAAAATGAAAGCAACATTATCTGGATGCAGTTTGGACTTGTGGAAATCTAATTACTTGCCATGCTAAATGTAAATCACAATAAATGATGTAAGCCCTATATGATACAACAATTAGGTGTATGATAAAATGTGTGATACATATATCGAGGGTTCAACGCAAGACTATCGTAACTCCTATGTATTTATATAGAAGTTGCAATAGTCTTGCACTGAACCCTCGAATATGAACTCAAGACAAAAAGCAACTGAAATGAAAACTATATAATATATATACAGAGGAAATATCATTCAGCTTTGAAATATCAACCTTTTGCATGAAGTAAAATTCTAACATAGCAAATAAATAAAACAGAAGCATAGTAATACACAGGGGTGTCAACAGAGCCAAATAATTCTCAATCCTGGAAACTATGCAGGGGAGTCTTTACAGTCCTGTCCTCTAAAAATTGTAAGCAAATAGAATCAAAGAACTCATCCACGGACTTGTCCACGGAACACCTTGGTTGTTATCGTATGCTTTTAAAAAAAACATATTGGCACTCAATTCCTTTCATTCAGTAGCAGATTCGGCCTTACCCCCCCCCCATAAAAAACTTATCGGATTTATATTGATCTGAAAATCAGTCTCTGGGGCTCTGAATCCGACGTTCTGGATTATTTCAGAAATTTGACACCCCTGAATACATAAGATACCTAATGCAAACAAAATTTAATTTACTTCCCACAAATTCATGTTTAGAAAAGATTATCAGTAAGTAATAGATATAATAGCCTATATATATATGAAATAGAAATTAAATGAAATTGACAGATTTTTGAGAAAAGGACTAGTCGAGAATGTGTATGAGATGAAATCTACAATAAGTGAATAAATAAATGAGTGCATGAATTGACCATATATTGTTCTTACACAACATGTATGACTTATATAACATAACAAGTCACTATGAAAACATGTATTTCACATATAAAAATGAGCTGTTAGTAACACACATAATATAAGGGCATGATAGCCCGTTGGAGGTACTGCTCACACAACATTTGTCTTAGTGACCCATCTAAAGTACAGGTCACCTACTGACCACTGATAATGCTGCATCAGTCATAGGCCCAAGCATTCCCAAATTATTTGCTGACCATATATACATTGTAATAACTGACCTTTTTAAGTACCATATAAGTTGTAAAATCTGACCTTCAAAAGTACCATATACATCGTAATAACTGATCTTTAAAAGTACCATATACATTGTAATAACTGATCTTTATAAGTACCATATACATCGTAATAACCGACCTAAGCATAGAAGTACAATAAAAATAGAAGTCAAAGTTACCCCACCAGCGTAAATAAACAAATAAAACCATCTAGTGCATGTAACACTGTGGTTATCCTATATAGCATTAGATTACACCAGTGCAAATAATGAAAATATATATTGTGTTATTTGCATGAAGAAAACACATTGCAGAAAGGTAAGTTAATTTAGTTCTTATAGATATATCATAGCTCAAAATCCCTTATAAACTTATTGAAATTCAATGCAGTTCTTAAAGACACATACATGTAATAGTTTAAAATAACTGGTAAATTATATCATGTCCAAAGTGTATATTACACCAAATTAGTAATAACTAGATGTGTCTATAGGACACAGATGCTCCTGCTAGGGTCTTTTCAAGTGTTTTATGTTTTTAAGCCAAAAAGGGACATAACTCCTTCAAAAATCAAACTTGATCAATTTTAGCTCACCTTAATAGCAAGATTAGCTCCCATAGGTAGTAAGATTAGCTTTGTTTAATAGTAATATTATCTCCCCCTTGTAGCAAGATTACCTCCCCTTAGTAGTAAGATTAGCTCCCCTTAATAGTGTGATTAGCTCCCCTTAATAGTGTGATTAGCTCCCTTCAGTAGTAAGATTAGCTCCCCTTGATAGCAAGTTTAGCTCCCTTAATAGCATCAACCCCATACTCAGTCCACAATAATCATTTTCTTCATGCAATAGACATCAATAAGCTTGCAGTGAATATTACAGTACCCTCCATACTGGCTGCAAGCCTCCATTTTCCAACTGTAAAAATGATACAGATAGTGTTATATGTTGTATGAAGCTTTTTACGCATTATTAATGACTTAATATCTACATTGTAAGCATATATATATATCTTTTCACATTACATGTCGCCTTCTTCTAAGCTAACTATTGGTATGCATTGCACAAAACACCGCAAAGTGTCACTAATCGCATCTTTCACACACATAGTTCACACATGGGAACATTACAAAAGTATTGCTACTGTCTGTAAAGAAGTTTTCATGACACTTACTTTCTGTCCTCTTTGATATATGGTAAAAACGATGTTGACTAAAATCAGTAGATTTGCCACTTGGAAGTTTGGAAAATCTTGTTTTATATGTCTAGAATAGTTTTACTTTCACCCTAACAATGTAAATCTGCTTTCACTGAGTGAAAAAGTGGTGAATAATTTCACACAAAATGTCTGCATACTTTCATAACACTAGTAAGAGAAACTTTAACAACTGTGGCAATATACAATCATGTACAATTACTCCTGACAGTAAATAAGAGTCATGAAAACTTTGTTACAGACAATAGTCCATAATTATCAGCATAATTTTATCAAACATTACAGCACAAAGCTTCTTTATCATACCAGCTCTAAGCAGCATCAGTAAATTACCACATTCTATTTCTACAATAGGTATAAAACAGACGAATGCTATGGACCGGCTACTGGAGAAATAACCGATCCCAGAGTAAAGACGGCATTGGAATACAGAGCTCCATTCCTGCAACAATATCCAACGCTTAGCACAAAACCAATGTAAATCGACTTGGTAAAGTTTGAGTTTCTATAGTTCTGTGCCAAGCTCTCAATAGAGGATAAATACGAACAGACAGGCAGAGATTTGCAAAGAAATGGACTAAAATAATCTAACAAGATAGAGACGCGCACACACACATCCTAGACATAGAGGCACGCATACAAACATCCTTATTTCTTAAGAAGAATTATGTAATACATAAACTGCATTAAATTAATGTACCGGAATATACATTATAATTATACAATAACAGGTTGACATTATGTATTTCATACTACAAAGCAATATAAATGTATTTCTTGTACAGTGGTGAAATAGCAGTAAGCACAGAAACTATGAAAATTTATCATGAAGAGTTATTACGCAATTAGACGACTACTGCCTGACATATATACTGTTAAATATTTCTTGTACTACTGTGGAATAATGACATTAAATATGAGAATTTATAATACAGAATTACTCAGCAATTAGATGACCATCAGATATTACAAGCTGTTTAGTCTTCTTTCACAAATTATTACACATTCTACTTTTTCTTTATCTATAGTATCATTAAATTCTTCAACATTTCCTTAATTAATATTAACTTTAATACATCAATAAACACCACGTCAAATGTTTGTTGGACTGTAACGTTATAGGTGTATCTCAGTTCCGTTGCAATAACTACCCTTTCAGTTATTCGGTTCAGTTATGTAATTTACATGAAATACTTAAAATTCTCGATAACTGCCAGTTCAATGACTTGCAAATAACCAGACATGAACATTTGATTCAGAAAGTAGATATAGAACAACGTACTATAATATAACATAAAGTAGGGAAATAACTAGAAATAGAACTTCATGTCTGGTAATAAAAGTTCCAATAGCTGTGTAACTTAAAGATTATGAGTATAAACTTGTGAGGTTTCTTCTGAGAACATTGCTTCAGGAATAAACATGTCATCTGACTGACGGAACAAAATATTTGTAAGACAGTACCGAATCATGAAAAAAGTCGAGAAGATATTCAAACTTTGTTTAATCGTTCAAGCCCTAATAAACACCATATTACATGGCTGGCACAAGCTGTCCAGTGTCCTGGTCTGGGAGCTGACCAGTGTCCTAGCCTGGGGGCTGACCAGTATCAAAGTGTGCAAGCTGGCCAGTGTCCTAGTCTGGGGGCTGACCAGTATCAAAGTGTGCAAGCTGGCCAGTGTCCTGGTCTGGGAGCTGACCAGTGTCAAAGTGTGCAAGCTGACCAGTGTCCTGGTCTGGGGGCTGACCAGTGTCAAATTGTGCAAGCTGACCAGTGTCCTGGTCTTGGAGCTGACCAGTGTCAAAGTGTGCAAGCTGACTAGTGTCCTGGTCTGGGAGCTGACCAGTGTCAAAGTGTGCAAGCTGACCAGTGTCCTGGTCTGGGGGCTGACCAGTATCAAAGTGTGCAAGCTGGCCAGTGTCCTGGTCTGGGAGCTGACCAGTGTCAAAGTGTGCAAGCTGACCAGTGTCCTGGTCTGGGAGCTGACCAGTGTCAAAGTGTGCAAGCTGACCAGTGCCCTGATCTGGGGACTGATTAGTGTCAACGTGTGCAAGCTGACCAGTGTCCTGGTCTGGGGGCTTACCAGTATCAAAGTGTGCAAGCTGACCAGTGTCCTGGTCTGGGAGCTGACCAGTGTCAAAGTGTGCAAGCTGACTAGTGTCCTGGTCTGGGGGCTGACCAGTATCAAAGTGTGCAAGCTGGCCAGTGTCCTGGTCTGGGAGCTGACCAGTGTCAGTGTGCAAGCTGTCCAGTGCCCTGGTCTGGGAGCTGACCAGTGTCAAAGTGTGCAAGCTGACCAGTGTCCTGGTCTGGGAGCTGACCAGTGTCAAAGTGTGCAAGCTGACCAGTGTCCTGGTCTGGGGGCTGGCCAGTGACAAAGTGTGCAAGTTGACCAGTGCCCTGGTCTGGGAGCTGACCAATGTCCTGGTCTGTGAGCTGACCAGTGACAAAGTGTGCAAGTTGACCAGTGCCCTGGTCTGGGAGCCGACCAATGTCCTGGTCTGTGAGCTGACCAGTGACAAAGTGTGCAAGTTGACCAGTGTCCTGGTTCTAATAATGATGCACAATGATCTTAATATCATCAAAATATAAGCTTTAAAATCTATCACTATGTATAAATACTTATAAGTTTCAATATGCATAAAAAAATTCAAATTCTGCGGACAAACAGTCACAGAATCTCATTCTTAATATCTACATATTGTATGTTTATTTAAACAATTTGTATTATGCATGACTTTTAGTTAGCAAATTTCCATGTCTTTGAATTCTCAGTGAGGTCTAAATTTAGAGATACAGTCAATTGTATGCATTGGTTCATTTTGTAAAGTAATTTTTTTCTAAAGTGATTAAATAGAAGGATAGTCCATTCCAGAAAATTTGTGAAAATAAAACACTTGTTGGGAACACCAGATTTACAGTATGAAGAATTTCATGATGAAACTTAGGAATCTGTATTCAGACATGCATTTGAGAATACATGTAATTTGCGTAAGAAATTTGTTGAAAGAAGACTGCACACAGTAAGGGTGTAAGCACAATACAATGTATTCATCAATACCAGCCTACATAAAGCAAGGTTCAATCACTCGCTTCTATGACAAACTGAACAAATCTAAAGACTGAAAGGGAAAATCATCTATCTGCATACATATAAATAAACAGATAGACTCATTTTGCTTTCAACCCTTAACACAGACATTATGATGATATATATACCGGTATACTAAATATTCATCAGGTTACTTTCTACAGAATGGACTTTTTATTTTGATTTTTGAATAATAATTACTTATGCAAGGTACACATACGTACAGCAGCATAAAGGTGACATATTGGATTTTTTTATTTCGCGTGTACACAAAAATGCTTTCACCTAAGCACCCAATACCCTTTCACATCAACATGTTAACAATTTCGTGCGAGCAGCAAACACTTTCAACCAAGCACACAAACACTTTCGCTTTCATGTGAGCACGCAAACCCTTTGCTTGAGCAAGCAAAACCTTCTTGCGTGAGCACACCAACCCAACACCACTGATAGACAACAAACGGTGAGCGATCACGAAAAGCCCACATGTCACTTCTATGCCGCCACACATACATATTTAAGTGGGTATTATGTTTAAACAACATATTGAGAGGTGAAAGCAAAAAATGGCAAACTTAATAAAGAAGCAAGCAGAGTTGTTTCCCTTTCCACTTCAAGTTCTTGCAGACATTTTCAGAGGAGAACAGATTCTCAAACGAAATTATCAACCAAGAAGACAATTCTTCATTGATACGAATATAGAGAGAGCCACCAGAATGTCAAGTGTTCAGTTTGCCAAACAATCTTACAAATAAGCATGGATAGTAATGATCAAAGACTGTAAAATGTTGTTTTACATAAGCTAGCCTGTATTTGTCTATGTAGAATAAAGAAGAAAAATATTTCATTTATCTATATATCTATCCATTTATTTATTACGATATCTTTTTAAACCGGATTTTTTCCAGCATCACAGCTCTCAGTCATTCCATACACTATCTTACAAAATTTCTAATATGCATAAGCGATACTATATTTCAATAAGCAATTCCAAGCAATTACTGATAATATGAAGAATGCCCTTATTTAATGAGGCAACATGACTTGGGCTTCACTGCAGAGAGCCTCATGCAGTAATTACGAAGAAAATAAAAAGATATACCGTAATTACTCAAAAATATAAAATGTTCAACATAGAGAAGATATCTTGCCACGGATCTGAATAATCTCACCACTACTGACATCATAATGATTTTGAGAACAGCATTTAAGACTTATACATCAAAACCATAGCTTCTACAATTTTAAAACTGAAATTTCGAAAAATGACTGTCGACGGAAATTTGTTGACAATTCAAGCAAATGGAAAACAAACATTTTAACGCGTCTTTGTTATGCATATATGGTTGAATAAAGCACAGTAAGTCATACAGTTGCTTCCCTTGCCACCGCTAGTACGTAGAGTGTTCACGGCACGTGTAAACATACTCCGTCGATGAATATTTGGAGTGGCATCACCGGGTAGATTATAGGTGTCATCAGCTGTGATGGCCGCACAAAAATATACATGAAGTTACATCAAAACAACAATACAGATTATGATTGCATATCATAACGTAATGAGCAATAGTGAAAATACACACAGAATGCAATAAGGCTTAAAGAGTTGTCTGTTTCTAGTAAGACACAGAAGTCTGGTCAGCAGGTCAGGATGTTTCTTTTATATATACATTTCTTTATATTTGCATAAGGAAAAACAAGCTATTTTCTGAGCTTTATAAGCTTTAGCCATAAAAAATTACTGTTGGGGTAAAAAAATGTATGAGTCAGTTTTGTTACAGGAAACTAACATTTTTTTTAGGCATGATCTACTAGCAGTGTATAAACAGATGCACTGAATCTTCATCAACCTTGGCTACTAATTCTTAGCTGGGTGTATTTAAAGGTGTGGCTAAACTAGTATGGATATCTTATGACAAATATACAAGTGTGAAAATGTAAAAACATGAATATGAAAAATTTAACGACAGTTTTATGATTTTATCAAATGATAACGAAACACGAGTGTAACAAGTATGACACGTATCATACGACACAAAAAGTATCAAGGCATTGGCGTAAAAACGTTGAAAGAAGACAGGTACAATATTTTTACGCCAAACCCCGAATATATCAACAGTAATCTATTACATAAAGCTGCTAACAGATTAATTCTTCAATCACTTCTTAAACATGTCTCTGATTTGTTTAATTCCTTTTGTAAATAAGTGAGAAATACAATGTACAACAATAATGATCGACATAGAACATTTCATCAGCAACTTGAAACTGTCAATTTCGGAAGACAAAATTTTGTAAAATAAGACAGGCTCTTTAAGTTTCCCAAAAATACAACACAGTCAGCAAAAGTTATATACACTCTTCAACAAATATTTTTGCGTGATTTTGGATATTTAAAACAAAATTTGAACTGATTGTACAATGGTCCAGTTGTTTGACGAGTGAGTAGGGCAAAATTGATTTATGACAATAAATGCATTCAAATTTGTAAAGAATCTAATATTTCATTTATTTATATATCTATCCATTTATTTATATCGGTATCTTTTTAAACCTGATTTTTCCAGCATCACAACACGCAGTCATTGCACATAATTAATACACTATCTTACAAAATTTCTAATATGCATAAGCGATATTATTTTTCAATAAGCAATGTCAAGTAAATACTGATAATATGAATAATGTCCTTATTTAATGAGGCAACATGACTTCGGCTTCACTGCAGAGAGCCTCCTGCAGTAATTGGTATTTAATTGGTATAGTTTAACATAGAAATGTGCGGGAATTTTTCCTCATAATACATTCGAATTACATTTTTAATACTTTCCAGTTAAGACCATAAAATATTTACTTCACTATTTTTCTCGAATATTTCTGCTTGTGACTTTCTTACTCACGAAAATATCCAACAATACAGTAACTGTCTAGAGGGGTTCCCAAGTCCTCCCAAAGTGGGTAGGATACACAGATACAAGAGATGGGGACGGTATTGTGGAGATACATAATCTATATACTTACATTGTCCTTTCACCTTTAAGCTGCTTCTTGTTTTATTTCCCCTGAAAAAACAACCAACAGTCATTGTATCTTAAAACATAGCAATTCAAATTTCTCATAACCAAGAGAGTATGGCTGCAACAACACAGGTGTCCTGGTTTGATTGGGTTTTAATTACTACCCTTTTGGTTTTCGGTTAATCGGTTCGGTTATACAGTCCACTCTCATCATACTGACATTTGTTACAACAGAATATTCCTTTAACAACAACAAAATTGGTGGGAACGAATCTGCTTATCCGGTAATTGATCAAATTCAATATAACGACATAAATCCAAGGAACAAACATGGTCACTATAACGAGAGTTGACTGTATAAACATATGAAATACATCAAATTCTCAATAACTGATCATTTCACTAGATAGGAACATTTGAATAGGTAGGTAGAATGAGAACAATGTGTTATAATACATATAAAATAAAGTGGAGTAAAGACTTGTAACAGAACTTCATGTCTGGTATTAAAATCAAACAATTCCAATAGCTGTATAACTAAAAGATAATGAGTATTAACTTATGAATTCTTTAATTAGAATATTGCTTCAGGAATAAAAATGTCATGTAACGTACTGAACTGAATATTCGTAAGAGAGTATCGAATGGAAACGTGCAAAAAAGAATAAAAATCAATTAAACTTCGGTTAATCAGTGCAGTCCAAATAGAGAGAGCCATACAATAAAAAACATTTGGCCACTGTCCAATTATTCTCAAATTTGCAACTGACTTCATTGCAATTTCAGAATACAATGAACATGAAGTACAAGGAAATTACAACTGATTTTAAAAATATTATAACATAGAGTTCAAGGAGATTATAACTGATGATGAGTTCAAGCATAGAAAGAATATTGAAGCACAAAAGAGAGCGTGAGTGTGATTCTTTGAATGGTGGGGGCAGGGGACATAAAAACCAGTTTCACAACAAATGTAAAATAAATAAGACTTAACTAAACATACCTGATTTGGCGTCTACGCAATGGGTCAGGCGTTTCAGGTATAGCAAGAGATTCCCCAGTAGCACCAGACATCATCAAACTATCTAAACTATCTAACGAATCACTGAATGACGTCTTATATGAACCATTCCTGTTACTGTTTGGTGTAGCAGCCACCAATACAGAGAAATATTCCTGTTCGAGACTAGACACACTTTCACCACTGGTTGTACCTAGCGTGATATATAATCATACAGTAAGACAATAACATTTATGCTATACATGTGTTCACTATGTATTCTGCATATACAGTATAACCTGCCATGACATGCACTGGTGATTGAAATGTCAGATGTAGCAGGTTGTCTGTTGTAACAGTTTTTCTTATTTTCTAAATTTAATGATAATTTTTACTCAATATTCAGCATAGTACTAGTGCAATCTCATTGAAATTATCACCTAACTTTAGCTCCATTACTTTCCGCTGTTAGGATCTGACTACACTCCGTAAGAGGTCACATTCATATAACCTCTCTAAAAATAGATATGCGTAAACAGGTGCTCGTTTGTGGTCCAATGAAATTTCTCCATACAAAACCATGTTTGTCGTCTTTCTCAAAATGTAAATTATTTTTTTAATGTTGCATAGATGTTCTTCGTTTATTTTGAGTTTCTGTTTATACTGTTTTTAACGTCCTTCCTGCCGCTTCCGGTTATTAATATTTCCAACAACGAAACTCCACACAAACAACACCAATCAACCAAAGAATGTTGCCGTGTAGGAGTTGCGGTTGTGTCCATGGGCGCAGCCATATTGAAATTGACGAAAATACATAATTGGAACGTCTTGGTGATCTATGCTACAATAGAATTTAGGGAGCTCGTCGGAGATTGACGAATATTCATAACTCTATACCAAAGCATTTTGTTTGAGGAAAAAATAAACCTCTAATTAAAGGATATTCTGATAGAGCGACATAAATCTTACACTCTCCTGTATAAGTCATAAAATCTTGCTTCATGTCAAACAAATAAGTTTAAACTAATGAATACGTACTTGTAGATGTATTATGCTTCAACATTCCCATGAGCCCACGACTATGGAAACTACTGGCTCGTAACAACAAGGCTTTTGTTCTGCTATGTCTCCATGTGATAACTGGAAATCTGTCATAATAAATATTGAGAGTTATAATATAAATAACGAACAAAGATGGGATAGTTCTTATTCACAATTATTTTAAGACTGAAACTCAGACATAGACTTCAAATTTGCAAAACTTATATTTACTGGCAGTTTTTGTTCATTCATTCTTAACGAATGAAATCCACAATGAATAATTGTTGATACACAGCCAAAAGAAGATATAACATTTTAAAGTCTAAGAGTTTCAGTCTTAAAATGTTTGTGAATAAGGTCCCTGGTCAATGCAAAGCAACTGGTTTCATGAAACATCGCCGAGATATTTCTCATGTCAAAAATTTCATTTCAAGTAAAACGAAACCTAACCATAAATCTTGCCATTGATATTTGTGCTTGTATGTCTAAAGCTAGTTTACATACCAGCTCTTTTGATTGGCTCTGTGTTCTATAACTATCTAGATGTATCCATAATACACATCTGCCCTGTTTTTCAGTAGAATGCAAAAAAGGCCCATAACTCATCCAAAAAATAGTGGATTGTAACCAAATTCGAACTTGACTTGTATTTTGCTATCCTATGCTTATGTGCCCAATATGAATAGAATCTATCCATCATTTGAAGTTTTTCGCAAGGACGTACAGACAGGGGAAACACTTTATGCTCCTTTCGAATTGCAGGGGCATGAAATTATAATTTGGTTTTGCGACAGATTGATTGAGATCATCTGTGAAATTACAGCCAAATCTTTTGAGATTTAAACAAATATTACCTGCACTGTCGATGTGTTCTTGCAAATCGTTTGATGTTTTCATCAGATACACACTGAGGCACAACAAATAAAGGGGGATAACTGAAACCACACAACATTTAAACATTTGATATCGCATATTTTCAAACAAAACACAAAACATGTTTGAACAGTATTGCAAATTCTGAAGATCTTTTTTTCTGTGAACAATTTCTGGAGTTGATTGTTTTCAACAATTATTTCTAATGAAAGAGCATAATTTAAACAAATTTATTTTACAGCAATTGTAAAACAATTTATTACGTTAATCGCCAGTGTTACTGACCAGTACTCAGAGGTTCATCTCTGCCCAAGACGGTATTTGTACCCACAACCCACATTTGGGTCAAGAGTCAGGGGCTCCAAGCCCTTGAATAGTCTGCCTAGTTACAAAATCACAAACAGTCATCAATATCAGGTACTGATTCATTAATTTTCAAACCTTACCTTCGACATACAGAGAAGTTGGCATTAACTTGAGATATTCTGAAAGGTTCTGACGGAGTTCTCTCCCTTGATAGCGAGGACAAACTTCCTAGACCCTGACGAACGTAATCCTGGTAACCTGGACGTGCCAGTAACTTCTCAATATTCTTCGGATCAGCAGTAAGACTTGATTCAAAATCGTTCTCATCCACAACTGTAAAGTCAAAGGTTTAATAGACAATGTAAGTCAGTGAACTAGAGCCTAGGACTATAACAGATACTTACACTCTGCACTCAAATCACAAAATTTACACTTACAAGTCTGATAGTGACTCATATTGAGGGCCCCGATCTCCCAAAGCATCTCAATCTGAGCTATCTCAGCTCAAATATTTTTCTCTATGGTTGGAAATTTGGCCTCTTACAGGCCAGAGCCAAAAAAACGACGTACAGCAACACCTCACTTAAAGACCACCTTGATATTAAGACCACCCCAGTTAAAAGACCATATTTTCATGAACTATTTAATTTTTCTTCCATCTTTCAACTCCATTATCAGGCCACCTCACAACTCAGACAGACTTTCTTCAGAATCTTGAGGTTTTAAAGCCCAAATATGTCTTACTTGATAAATCATCGAAGATTTCACTCCCAGGTCGTCCGCTCTCTGATTCACTATCTGATGATCTGGGTGTCAGACTTCTTCTGCTCATTGGTGCCGATGGGAGTACATACTTTGTTTTCTGTCGTGTACTCTGTTTTGTCTTTATTCCAGCTTTCTTGGCAGTTTTCATTAATGTCTTCTTGGCAAAATTTCTACAAATATTGAATAATTTTATAAAGTTACATTTTAAATTCAAAATTGCTTAAAACAATTAAAAATGTGGAAGGTTGTGCCAAGTAATTTGAAAACCCCCCAAAAAATGACTAAGTCCCGACAAAATCAAAACTCCCAACTGAAGAGCACTCTTGAATGACCTCCTCTGATAACAAACTTAAACATTCCAGACAGAGCAGTCTTTATTATACTGACTAAAGGTTAACAATACAGTCTTATCAGATCAGAAAAATGGCATTACGAGGGGAAAATAATTTATATGACAAATTTAGCATTTCTGTTGTTTAACCCTATACACAAACATGTATATGAGTGATCATTGACATCAAATATGTCATATAACTGGTCAATGTTTCAGAGCTTCTGGCAGAGTATTTCAACAATGCTTTGAGAATGGAATTTAATTCAGAAATAGTGAAAACCTATACTCTTAAGATCGGGGATGGGCTGGATTTTAGCCTCGAAGGGCCTGGAAAAGGGCACAAAATGAGTCAAATACAAAAATGTAGATACAGTGCAGCCTCTATAATGATGCCCTCTCTTAAGCAACAAACTCTCTTCAGCAATACTAATTTTTCTGACAGTAAATATTTGCTACTAATTTAACCTCTTCAGAGCAGCAACCTCTCAACAAGAGCCAAAATTTGCGTTCTTGGAAAGGCCGAACTGTTACTTACTTGAGTGTTTTATTCTTCTCCTTCTGTTTATGTAGGGTAGCTGGTTGAGCAATAGCATATCCCGAAAATGCAAAAGTATGAAGAACAGTGGGTGGATTGCGACATTTACTGACTAGCTTTCTAAACGTTTCTACATTATCTCCTATCACTTCCTCATCGAAGGCTATCTTCAACAACTGAAAAACATTACAAAAATTACCACTCAACATAATTTTGTATGACTAGGAGCAATTTCAAGAATTACAAGGTCATTGTAACACGTTTGTTTGCAGTAATTCTTCATACACTCTCAACCTTTTTTCTAATTGGTTACTTTTTATATTATCTTTTTTTTTCTCAAAAATAAATACAGAGAAATATAAATTAGCTCAATTTGCTTCATTCTTACCATACCTCAATCTTTTGAAACCCAAATTCACACACAATTGTACAAAATAGATTGCTTATAAATTTAATGCCTCCTTTTGAATAAGACAAGAAAGAAGACTTACCTGGAAGATATTTGAACGCAACTGAAGACCTTCCTGTAACCATTGGTTTAGATGGGGTAAATATTGCACAGTTAGTTTCTTTTCTTTTGTTAAAGTCGAGATGGGGAAAGCACGCATAATCATCTGTTCACAGGCTGAAAAATACAACAAAACATATGTGGGAATGAGCATACAACTTAACATACTTAATCTTATCACTGAATTATAAATATCACTGTGTAAGTGGACATATTCTAATCGAAGTCTGGGAATCCGCAATTTCACATGTTTCACAGGCAGAAATATTGTCAAATGGACAAAATGAGTATTGTAAGTATGTAAAGTATTTATTTTAGTGTCATGTGCAATACTGCATAATATACATACATGTACATAATACAATGTACACAGTGACAAACTACAGCACAGAGCCCAATGGGCCAATAAGTCACTGTCAATTAAACATAAGTTAATTATAATTTATAAACAGTTTTCAAGACATGCAAATACAGTCACACTAACATTTGATAGTCAAGTATGTAAAATGGAAGACAGCTTACCGAGAGGATCACATGGTATTCCTTTAAATATGATTCTGTATGTAGTGAGGAATACAGCCCCTTCTGCAGGCAGTAAACAGGGACCACCACTACCAACACCTGTCCCTTCATCCCTACCATCCGGCAGGAGATAAACCCGTAAACCTTCCATAACAATCTCTTCACCTGGTAACAATGCTGGCGTGAGTATCTTCGGCTGCAAAATTACATAGATGATTTAATATATAATTATATTTGAGCTGTGCAACGAAAAAAAGCCATTTTCAGGTTTTTACATTTTCTAGCTAATATATTTTTCAGTTATCATTTCACACCAAAAATATCAAAATTGGACATCTACTTTTCATTTTATAGCAATTCCAAAATGAAGAAGAAGATGCAAAAGTAAGCTATGAAATGATGACATTGCGTCAGAATGTACATAATTCTTTTCAAATTCTGCTCTTCAAATGGAACTTTTTTTACAATACTTAAAAATATTTCTTGTTCGTTTAATTTAATAATCTCTATTAAGCCTCCAAAACATCTTCAGACGAAGCGCTAAGTTTGTGACGTCAAAACTTTGATTGGGAAATACTTGATGTCATAACCAACGTCACTAATACAGGTTTTGTCATGCCATAAATCCTGAGAGGTAAGAAACTTGATGTTTCATTTCATAAATTATACTTCACACGGAACATTTCAGAATAACTGAAATATAGACAATTATCAAAAAATACAAGGAAATATTGAGGCTTATTGCATTTCTTCAATAAGCTGGTTTATTTCAGCAATTATTGACTATTGTCAAGGGAAGCAACCCATATATTAATATATTACAATGTCACTACCTTCAACAGTTGCTTCCCTTGAAGCACAATGGCAGGAAATTCCCTTGCATTTCCTGTCATCTTAACAAGAATATTTTTGTTTCAAACCAATTTTAACCCACCCGCCACACCCATTGTACATAATTAATGTACTTGATAAAGTGTAACTTGTACTTCATGTCGTACCAGTCTGACAAATATCAGAAACTGCCGCTTAGCTTTTTCTTTTGCAGTGACAGAATCTTCAATGTGCAAGAGATAGGCTGTGCGACAAGACATGCAAAGAGCAACGCCAAACTGGATTACAATACAGGAATGCCTATCATTTCCCAGTTCCCAATCAGTGAACCAGGACAGTAGTTAGAAGACAAGCAGTTTTATGCCAGGGCTAAAAACTCGACCAGTGTGTGAATCTGAACAATGATTATGCGACCTTTGTTTTTTGTTAACATTTTAGATGCCACAGTGCTGTATGAGCAGAAAATTGTAGGCTCCTGGGGACCGGATGGTGTCTTTTCCAATTAAACTCAAAACAACAAAGTATTTTTTACTAGTGATATACATAATTATTATTAATTCTGTGTGGCTGCATTTCTCTGTTGAATATGGCACAATGGATTCTTTGCTGATGACCAAGTCTGTATAGAGGGCGGCCTCTTTTACTTCAAAAACATAATATAGTTTTTTCAACTGTTGGGTCCGCTCGAAACAGGTAGACCTGACTCCAATACATAAGAGACTTACATGTCATATATCTATCGCAAAGTAAAGCGGAGATTTATAGGATGTAAAGCGGAGACTTATAACATGTAGAGCGGAGATTTATAGGATGTAGAGCGGAGACTTATTTACAGCAATCGCATGTAGAGGGGAGACTTACATGATATAGAGCGGAGACATATAGTCATCCGATAACAATCTGGAAGTAGAGCGGAGACTTACTACATCAAACATTATGTCCTTTAAATCTTATTCTTTTAATTTTAGACGAATGTAAATCAACTTGGCTTTCACGCCCAATGACAGACACTATCTGGTCCCAGGAGCTTGGACTTTTCCGTTCAGTCCTTAACTTCCTCATGACAATTTCTTAAATTGATGAAGATTTACTTAATCCACTGTGATCTTATTTTGCCATACCTAGTTTATTATGTAATCTCTTATCTTAGCAGCAATATTTGTTGTTTCCTGACGTATAAATAACATTTAGAACCATAATAAAGAGTTGTTGTTTATCAGTCTTCACTCCCATCAATTTGGAGAAAATTAGGTAATGTCTTGAAATACATGCATATTATATGCTTACTTTTTGTATAGGTGGCAATCTCTTGGCTTCTCTATGAACGGCTTCTAATGTTTCTATATGCATAGCTACAACACCTGTGAACAGAAATTTATGTAAATATTAACAAAAATAAACACCTGCAAATAACACTTGATTTACAGTAAGTTTGATCACACTATGCAATAATGTAAACTACAGTGAAACCTCACTTAAAGACCACCTCAATAATTAAGGACACAATTCTCTCAAGTCCACTCACTGTTTTGCTCTTTAGTCAACCTTAATATTGAGACTAGCTCAATGAATACCAGTTTTCAAGGGTCCAAAGGGTGGTAGTATTATTGAGATTTTACTGTAGTATGATGATGTAATAAACAAAATACAACAATAACTGTAAAGATAAAGTTAAGATAAAGAAGCTTTATTTGTTGCTTACGGTCATCAATTAACATGGGCTATTCAGCTCTTGGGCAACAATGATGAAGGTACTCACTCACAGATACTTCCTGGTCTTCTCTTCTCCCATACTACTGTTTATTTACCGAATGCCAAGTAAGGGAGCTAACATGATCATTTTTCACGTCTTTGGTTTGAGGCGGCCTGGGATTGAACCCACAACCTCCCTCACTCAAAGCCGACACGCTACCACCAAGCTTATGAGGTGGTACACACAGTGGTCAGGGACGCCAACAGTAAAGTGTGCAAAACAGGGGCTGCTTAGCTTAGTAACTTAAAACAAGAAATATATACGACTCGAACCAGTTTTCGTGACCCTGACGATTATCAAATTTGAAGTTATATACCAAGATATCTATATTTCTCCTCAGATTTATGTGTTACACGAGATTGACCTCTGGGCTACACCAATTGGCGGAAAAAATCGCACCCCCGAGTGGTATACTAACAATGCATGAAAAAATGACTAACCAGGTATCATTTGATGGAGAGACTTGACGTGATCGTCAGTGACCCCAGATTCCTGGCATACTTTATCGACAAATCGTGTAACAAAACGTATAACATCGGCAGCAACGTTGCCGCCTTCCTCTGTCTCGTCGAAACCACTCTCGGCATCCACACTGTCACTTTCTGCCAAACTGCAAGTAGAAAAATAAACAATGAAATTTCCAAAATTAACAAACAAACAATATAATATGACTATGATTGTATTGCAGATAAGTAAACTTTGATAAATACATCAAGTATTTAACATTCAATAACAAATTACTGGAATATATTTTAAGAAAGAGAAATAACATTCTAATACAAAAACTAGACCTTATCATTAATTAATGAAACTGGATGTGTCAATAGGACACAGATGCCCTGCTATGTGCTTATAAGTTGTAAAAGGGCTGTAACTCTTCCAAAGATTTGTGGATTGTAACAAAACAAATTATCCTATGTTAATGTGCCCATTATGAGTACAATCCATCCATCCCTTCAAAAGATATTGATCTGAATAAAAAAATTCACACAGACGGACAGACAGTGGGAACACTTAATGCGTCTTGGCCATTATTTGAATGGCAGGGGCATAAAAATTAATATTTTTACATGAAATACAAATCTTTTCCACGTAAAACATACCATATTTTATTTCATACTGCTTTAAAAACAAGTAACATCACATAATACATCCTTCATGAAAACATACAAGGGAGGCACATGGGGCAAGACTAATCACTGGTTTTCATAATTAGGCCAGAGTTATGGTTACTAACATTTGAAGTTGTCAACGAAAGAGATAAATATAAATTGTAAGAACTTGGTTCTTATATGATGTAAAAGTTTTAACTAAAACCTAAAATGCATTATTTGACTGTAGATTAGAAAAGGAGGGAATTACAGTGATACCTGGCAGTTATATTGCTGTTGCTTTTGTTTTCGTCATCATATCCTGTGTTTTTCAAAGTTTTACCAAAATCTAGAGGTACTCTCATGTACACTAGTCTGTTGGCAAAATGTATAGCCTGACTGTAAACTGTTGATTCTTCATTGTTGATCATCTCTTGTTGCTGACCCTCCGATAAAGTGTTCCATATACGCAACTGAATAAGTATAGAGTATAGAGTATTAAAGTTCTTCAACGAAATATACAAGCCCACACCCCCAATGTATCAGGAATATTTAAAATAATTTCTGCTAATAGTAAACTATCACAGGAGATTGTCACAAATTATCTCCCTTTATCCTCTCTAGAGTTCTCTCCCTTTTGCCCTTCTATAGATAATAGTGTAACTATATATGCATACACTATAGAAAGGATAAATAGGGAGACAACTAGTGACAATCTATGTGTAAAACATTGATCAGATTTCTATCTGTATAGTGTATCCGCTATGACTGAAATTAAGTAACGATACAATAGACATTATCTTCACAGTTGACTGAACACATGCTGTTTCAAATTTCAGAAAATATGCATTTCTTTGCTTGAGTGAATTAAGTAATAAATGAAATAATAGGGTTGTTTTCGAAGTGGGAGTGTGGGATAGTATATAATTTAGCACACACGGCCAACTAAATTCTTTATCCAAAATGTAAAGAGATGTCTCTAGAAAGCGACAAATGCGCTTAAAAAACCCTGTTAAAGCCCTGGACATTGGAGCTTTGGGTACAAACATGATAGTTGCTTGTGAAACACCTTCTCTTTGTGCTACACATTTTGTGTTAAGTTTCGTTGAATCATTTAAAATGCATTTTGGACAAACTGACTAAACAAGAGTATAAAGTGTTTGAATATGCCTCTCTTTGACATCAATTATTAATTTCATTTGAAAGTCCTTCATCACATAAACTGTTAAATTTTGCTGGAATTCTAATTCCCGAGCTCCGGCTTTTTTTTATAATATTTCATAAAATATAACTTCTCTCTGATATATATGTATATTTATTTCGATGCCATCATTAACATTCCCCCGGATACTAAACTTGCAATGAATTTTGGGAAATTTTGTAATAATCAGATAGTTGGGGGAAAAATTGTGAACTACGATATTGTAACAAATACAAGACGAGTCTAACTGCACAAAATGTCATACTTGCTCAGCAGCTATCTCCAGAGCTCCAATCTCTTTCTGTTTGAGAGGTGATACAGATCTTCTCTTTAGTTCCGGAGTGACTTTTGCCTGGCTAGCATTCAGTTCCATACTCTGTGAAATCAATGCTGTTATATTAGAAAACAATCAAGTAAATATAGATTTTCATTGGAGTAACCAACCAGTTTAGTGTCACTGTAGCGAACATTACTAAGACTAAACAATATGTCCGGAGTTAAGGGATAGACTATTGTAACCTTTGTAATAAGCGACCACCCGAGGTAATGGCTGAAAACAGTGTCTTAATACAACTGTCTCTAGACTTTTTTATTTGCCATGAAAATGTGTTGACCAGTCACACTCCTCAGTTGCTTTCATGCTATTCGCTTGTACAAGTTGGACTGTAGTTTCACATAAATTAGACATTATTAGACAAACATTATAAATATTTTGGTGATGGTTAATCTATATACTATCTTTCCAACATATATAATTGCAGTCTTAATAAGCCATAATTGATTCTAGTATACTTCACTAAGGCTATAGCACAGGAGTGAGCATCAGTGAAGGTAATTATCATTACAATACTACAATTATTCAGACTATTTTAAGGAAATCTATGCTAAACATGTCAACATGCTTTACATCAGTGTTGAAGTTCTTCCTGCAAACATTAATTTAAGATAATGCTTACACTAAATAAAATAGAAAAATAGATGGAATTGAGTATATTGTATATACAAGCAGAGGCCAAAGTTGTAAGCAATGCTAGATAATATCACTATTCTACAAAAGTCAGGGAATGAATCATTTGTATAATTGACTTACGTATGTGCATGGACTAACGTTATAGTGTTAATGGACCAGTCTCAGAATGCAGCAATGCCATTGGTCAATTTTAAGAATATGCTCAGAAACAACCAATGAGATGCTTGGGTCTTGAGACTTGTCTTCATCAACTATAACCTCCGACCCATTACAGGTCATAGAAATAATTAATAACATTTAAAAAATACAATATATTATGGGCACAACCGATGGATGCTCAAGAAGTAAGTAAAATATCATTTAACAGGAACATGCTGACAATATGCACATCTCTTCGTAGTGAAGCTTCCCATTAAGTTTTATTGAATTCTTGTTGGTAGTTGCTGACAAATAGCGCAGACACAAATGCAGGAAGGACAGACGCATGTACCTACTAACAAACATATGGACAGACAGATGACATGGCAGTCAAATACTCCTCCTTTGGGAGCATAAATTACATATAATTATAAATGTAATAAGTTAAGGGGATACACACATGCAAATCTAACAGTGGAGTCACTAACTAGTAACTATTAAACAATCTGACAAATTTAATGCTTGTTATAAAACTTTTAAAACTTCTTTTGGCTTTTAATGAGAAGCTCGATCAGTAGAACACTCAACTGCCTATCTGCAGATTAAAGATGTATGCTCTTTGTAATGATTTGAATGAAGGTAATATGTCCCAAAGGATATTTCACGAGTTCTTTCCCTTTATCTATAGAAGGGGCAAAAGGGAGAGAACTCTAGATGGGAAAAGAACTCATGACAAATCTTTTGTAATATGACTAAAGACATTTGTTCCTCTCCTCTGAGTCATGTGTGGGAAATTGGCAGTTGCTTGTAAAAGAATGGTTAAGTACTGCTTGGTAACCAAGGATAGGTGGTTAGTTCAAAATGACTGCGTATATGACTAAAATACTTTTGAAATACGGAGCAAAAAACCTACATGTTACATTTTGTCTAAAGAATTGATAGTTGCAGTATTTGCTAGCATGTAGCCAAAATCATCACACAAACAGGAGGATTAATTGCATAATATCAAAGTGAAAAATTATCTACTCTAAAGTGATAAACCGACACAGTGAAATGTGACTTCTAAACTACAGCATACATACAAGCAGGGGAAATACAGGGTAACACTAGTAGTGTCTAACTGTCCATGTGGAACCTTCAGACATATCATAACTTGTTATAACCCCCGATACAGGGACTTAAATTCATAAAAATGTAGGAAGTGTTTCTTCCCTTGCATATTTTGGGTCAAAATTGGACCATAATCCTCTCTTTGAAAAGTGCATTTTCCCTTATTCAGTGTCAAAGTCCCCCCTTACAGCATTGTAGATATTTTCAGTCAGAAAACCAGAAACATTGACCAGTAATATCACCCATCTAATGATTGAGATCTGTGACTTACATTCTTATACCACTGAAAGGTGATCGAATACAAGTTACGGACATAGGAATGTGGAGTAAATTATATTTTTGCTTTTCCCCCCTAAAAGCCCTATCTCAAGTTCCTACTATTGCTTCAAGTCAGTTTTGAGATTGGAATAGGTACCTTGTAAAATAACATATGCAATATTTTGACATTTAGTTAATTCCAAACACAAGGGTTCCATTTGACTCTGGAGTTGACCCATGGAATTTCCAAAAGCTGCATTTTTCTCTAAATTACAGGTAATTTGACTATAAAATGGTAAAATCGGGTCAAAAATTATCAAAATGACCCTTGAGATTCAGCACCTAGATGAACCCTAGCAAACACACATCAGAAATATGAAAAGGCAAGTAATTAGCCGATAGAAACTGCCAATGCTATTATAAGTGTGCTTGAATGCAAAGTATTGACTGAAAGTTCCCTGGAGCTACAGAATTTCTAGCAGCCGCTACCACCGTGCGTCGCTCACATGTCTTTGATGGGAACCCTCTTTACTCCAGCGTACCATGATATGCTCCTCGTATTGCGGGGCGTACAGTTGTCGTATATCCTTCTGTACATCCTGGTAGAATGCAGCCTCCCAGAACTGAAGATTTCCCCACACAGCATGATCTTGTACTAACGTGTATGCAAACTGAATCACTCCAGTACAGAGTTTCTGCAAGTATATCAAAGTTATTGATCTCGATTGTGAAAGAATTATTAAGTACACTCAATTACACTTTCAAAACTACTGACAAGTATTTACGCCTAATTCAGGGATTGCGGAGACAAAGGAAGATTCTAGCCAAATGGCAGGATTCCAGCCCATAACCTCTCGACAAAGAGTCCCACATTCTTTTCCTGGACAATTATGCCTCCATTTTTTTTGTCCAATCAAAATTTGGAAACCACTTAAAAGAAATTATGGTCTTAATTTTGAGGTGGTCTTATTATTGAGGTGGTCTTTAAGTGAGGTTTTACTGTAATACTAGTAAAATACAGGCACAATACAGTCAGTTCAAACTTCCTTGAAGTTAATGTATTATAAAAAATTTAAGCCATAAAATGGATCGGAAATTGACAAACATTATTTTCCAAGTTTACATTTAAGCACGGACAAACATAAGTTCAGTTTGTCTGAATGTACATTTGCTGTATTACTTATTTCACATGAAAATGAAATTAACACAAAATATGCTGGGAAATATTGCAAAATCAATTTGAAACATACAAATTTAATATAAGCTTTTGTAAAGGCTTAATTAAATGCTTTACATGATAATATTATGATGATAAATATTACCCGGCAAAATGAGGTAGCCAAAGGCAGTATGTATCCAGCAACACCATTTTCATCCATAGACGAATCATTCTGTAACAGAAATAAAGTCAATACTGATTTTTTTGCATCATATAATATGATATCACAGTTATAACACTCATTTATCATTTTTGATAATTCCCCAGTGCAATAACCAAATATGCGATGTCACAATTGTATTACAGTGATGGTCGATGCTGTTCTAGCTGTTTCAAGAAAATTGTTCGATAAATTTAATAATTTATGACCAATCATGCAATATACTCAGGGTTCTCACTAGGATTTGAAAATTGGAGTCTAAAACCATGCTTTTGGAAAAGCTTGCAGTCCTTCAATGCAAATTCAAAGAATTTTTGCCAGAAACTGGAGTCCAAGAGAAAAAATAGTCCAAAAAGCATAGTTAGTGGTCTAGTCTAGATATGCAACATTTGAATCAATGTCATTACAATTTTTCAACATTTTTCAGCTATATATAGTGTTCAGTTGACCTATCCACTAGTGCAGGATTTAATTATCAACCATTACTAACTTGCCCTTCAACAAGCAGCTGATAACTTCCCCATATGAATCATATGAGGATGACACATGACTGTTGCCCAATGTTATTGAAGGACATGATCTGCCCAACCTGATAGTCAAACCCTGACCACGTGGTTGACAGCCCAGGGCTGCTAATCAGACAGCCAAAGGTTTCCTAATCCCTGCAGGTATCAAGTTAGGGTAAAATGTAGATAAACATTACCTGCAAAGCACAGTTGAGAAGTCGTACAACCAGGTCAAACTGTTGATGTTCCAACATGGCCTTATTACCCTGTATATGATGACCAAGCTCCTGTGTGAGGGAAACACGAGCGACTTTACTCTTCAACGCACGGAGAACTGCAGGAAAAATCTACAACACAAAGCAAAGTAAATACAGTAAAATCTCACTTAAAGACCACCTCAAAAATAAGACCACCTCAAAAATAAGACCACCTCAAAAATAAGACCACCTCAAAAATAAGACCACCTCAAAAATAAGACCTCACATTTCAAGTCCAATTTGACTGTAACGCTCTTTATTCAACCTCAATATAAAGACAATTTTTCTAGGATGGTCACTTTATTGAGGTTTTGCCGTAGTCATAATAATACCTCTTATTCTAGTTCACAAACTGCATAAGTGGATACTTTCTCGAGAAGTGATTTCAGATGTTTCTCAACAGGTATGTTTGTGAATTGCTAAAATGGTATTGTTATTGTTTAGTAAATAATATAACAAGAAGGCCAATATGGTCATGTATTCCACAACTGTGTCACCAAATATAAGATAGAAAAGTAGATAGGCACACACATTCAAATGGAAGGAGAAATGATCACACAATATAAACAAATGCAGGATAGAGTTGTCCTCTCTTACCCCTTATACCACCAGACCATGGTTTTATGAGGATACATATTTGTCTAAATAAGATAACGATTGGTGGAGAAATGAAGTTGCAAGAAATCTTTTTTTACAATCCAAGATTCCATTTAGATCCATAAGCCAACCATTCTGATCAAATCACATGTAAATCAGGTACTAAATGTAGCCTGTAATGTTTCAACAGGCCTTTTTCATGACTTGACTCAGTGACCTAGATCTTGGTCCCTGAACCACTCATTTCGCCAATCTGGAAACATTTCCACTCAAGAATTGACTGAAAGTGCCGATTCTGTAAACATTTCCACTCAAGAATTGACTGAAATCGCCGATTCATGAACTTTTTGACTTGCAAAAATAACTGTTTATACAGCAGTCATGGATCAGTGAAGAGAAAGGGAGTAAAATATGCTTATAAATTGCATGGTTAATATTCTCACTTCGACAAGTGGAAACAATTACTTCATGGACGATTATGGTCAAGATATGAAACAATTCATTTGTTCATAATGCAGATTAACAGGTCAGTAAAATGCTGTTCAATACTAATACGTACAATTCTAGCATCTGAGATCTTGTTTTCAAATATAAAGTTGACGCAGTTCCTCAGAACTTCAAGTCTTCGAGCATTATTGTCAACAATCTTCTGTCTGTCAATGATTGTAGTGATAGCAGGACCCATAGGTACAATTCTCTTCTGATTTCGAACACTATTCAACCTGAAAATAGCATACATAAGAAATTTACAAAATCATGCTTGGAACTGACTACAACATACTATAAAATACTATTACAGTCGGACATCATCTGAATACTTGGTATCATCCGAAATAAATATCAGGCCCCAATCTCCTGAAGCATCTCAATTTGAGCTAAATCTCAGCTCAAATATTGTCTCAAATTGTTGAGATTTACCTCATCTGAGACCGGACTCAAAAACTGTATAAAAAAAGAAAAAAGATGCGATGAGTTTTTTGTTCTCAAATTTTTTTAATGAGATTTTTCTCAATCTCAGTCTCTATTTTGAACAAATTCTCATATTGAGCTTAGATTTCTATGTGAGATTCTTTGAGAGATCGGAACCTGGTCTCGATGGATCTTCTTGTGCAAGTCAAATTGAAATGGGCTATTGGAAACCCTTATTATGCATTATTTTTATTCTAAATAAGATTTTGGACGCGATGAATAGGAATACATTCAAAACCAGTAAATATAAGTTTCTCTGAATGAATGTCAGGCAATCTGTAAAGTAATGTCAGAAAGCCTCAAGGCACAAGTCTGTTTTAAAAGCACAGTGCTGGATAGCAAACTGAGCCCCTATATATAGGGGACATGCTAAGTACAGTTGAACCTCCCTTAAAGAATATCTCAATATTCAGACCACCTCAAAATTAAGAACACAATTTTCAAGTCTATTTTCACTGTTTTGCTCTTTATTCAAAGACCACCTCGATAAGAAGACCAGTGTTGAAGGGTCCCAATGGTGGTCTTATTATTAAGGTTTTAATGTATATGTACATACTTATTCTTTAATGACTTTGAGATTCCCTCCTCTATTATGGCATTGACTTTTTCTTCATCCAGTACAGGAAACGTAGGCTGATGTATGCGAGCGTAGGCACCTTCCGTAGGTTTTGGCACTTTCTGTACATATGGTTGTGGATTAGGTATTTCCTAAAATACAACAGAAGTTAAAGTGCTTATTTCTTATAGTATATAGTTATTTATTAAAGGGCCAGCCATTTCTGACTAATGAGACACCTTTACTTTACTTGATTCCTATCTTTTAATGCCAGGCACCAGGCAGGTAAGCGCATGGTAACCATTATTTAACTAGCTGGCGGTTCACCAACCAATATCAGAATCTTCTACCTCGGATGCCTTAACCACTCGGCCAAAGGAAAGTGATGTCAAATATAGACAGACACCTCATAATTAAGGAAAAGAAATATATGGATATTGCGGTAGAGATAACTATCAGATTTATACCATCCATATATGATACGATTAAAATATCATATGACTGATCAATGTAATTTATATCCTGATATACACATGTTTGATTTTAAAAGCAATTTTACGACCATGCAACATAATTCTTGTTATAGTATTTGCTAACAATAAACATAGAAAGTTACTAACACACATGGTACAAACAATGTCAAAATCTTAAAGATTTTATTTCAATTCAAATTTTAAAATTCACATTTCACTAAGAAACTGCAATAACAGAAAATATTCACATGACACAATAAAACTACTCCACTAAATATGAGATCCAGAAACATACATTTAATTCAGTGACTTGCTAAAAAGCTGAGTTTACAGGTAAGAATTCATGTCTCCTTACACCTGCCCTTTGACATCTAGTATAGGGAAAGAGATTGCTGTATCTGACTTAAAAAATTTCAGCCATGGAGAAAGTTAATTCGGATGTAAAATGTAAGGGTCGGTTGGGTAACAATTTTTTTCAGGTCTAAGAGTAAGATAATAGTTACATTATTATGTAGTTGTTTTGCCAGAACTTTTATATTCTCCATGAATTTATTAGGCTCCATTTTCTCTTCAGAGAGATCATCTTGCATAGTAGCATACACCTGAAATAGAACAGGAAGTGTAGTGAATATTGGATAAGGTGTCTGCCTCTGTCATGGAAGTTGTGGGTTCAAGCCCTCCAAATGCTACAACCAAACCAAGACACTAGCACAGGTTTTTCCAGGAAGATGATTCATCAAGTACTGGTTTTTCCAGGAAGATGATTCATCAAGTACTGGTTTTTCCAGGAAGATGGTAGAACTAGTACCGGTACTGGTATTTCCAAAAAGATGAATCAACCAGTACTGGTTTTTCCCGAAAGACAGAAACTATTATAATTCACAGAACTTCATCAAATGCATAATATTAAATCCTGATAATACAGTTAAACCTTGTTTATCTGACAACCTTCGAACCAAATACTCTGTATCATCTGAATAAATATCAGGTCCAGTTGTATCTTGTTCACGTCAAATTGAAATGGGCTATTCGAAAGCATGTATTATTCGAAACAAAATTCAGACTTGATGAATTCGAATGAAATAGGTGCGTCTGTAGATAATAAAGCTTACCTCATCAAAGATATCACAGACTCTGTACGGAGGTCCTCTCTCTGAGACAAATGCACCATAACTCATTCCACCAAGTACTTTAAGAACAAAATCTTCTTCCACCATGCCTCTATGACCAAGGAAACTGGCCTGAAACATTACATCATATATTGTTTTCATTATACATGTACTTGTATTATAGACTTAGTCGTATATTGGGAACTACACTGATTAGTAAACTGTTAACAGTACCATTAAGTGCAAAACTATCAGCCAGGGTAAATTTCTGAGTTTAGAGACATACATTCATTACGTACTAGACAACAAGTAATTTTTGCAATTCGCATACATTTACACTCATGACACGTAAAATCTCCTTATTTGCTAACATTTTGACTTGTGAAAATAACACTTTATACAGGATCATGGAAGTTAAACAAATACATCAAATTATGAGTAACAGGCATAAATGCAAATGTACATACAAATGGAAACCAGTAATTAGGATGTTGTGTTTATTTCAGTATTGCAATGTAATGAAACGATTGTGTTTATAATATAGACTTGTTGCTCACTACTTCCTTTAATTATGTCCACAGGAATACAGGGGTAAAAGATGTAAAAACTGAAAATCCTGACACTGAGCTGGGGGCCTGGGGCAGCTAGGGTCCCCCATGGGTCCAGGGGTCCAGAGGCCCCAGAAGCTCCTCAGATTTAGCTATTGTAAAGCTTTTAGTAACCACTTGTGAGATATACCATATCATCTTTTTTAGGTTTAAATCCTGAATTAGGTGGAAGTAAGGAGAGAACTTAATCAAACAAACCATTGCTGTTAGCATTGAAATACAAGTGTGTGAGTGATTTAAATGTATTTTAACGCTAAGTGCAACTTTGTGTTTGTAAGTTCTAATTTACACTTAATTTATACATACACCAGATATACACAGATATTGAAACTATTTGCTTTTGTCATCAAAAATATGATAGAAAATTTGAGCTAGGTATCACATTCTCAGGGCTCTGGAATGGGGCAACCCTCCCCCCCCCCCCCCATATTCTCCATGGATATGGGGAACTGGCCCTGTCAGCCTTTCAAAAAACAGAAATCCTGCGTAAACCAGAACACTTTCACCCCTGGGAATACTCTAAATTAAATGTCTACTGAGGGGCTGTAGTGAAAAGAATAAGGTATCTACTGCTCAACCTAGAGGAAGTGGAGCCCAAAAATCATGTCTACTACCTGTAGTAGATATAGTGCTGTTACACTGAGACATGTGCCATAAACCTCCAGTCACATTACCCTTGCAAATTATAATGCCCAGCACAGGTAAGACAGCTAGTAGTACTGGGTCAAACAACTTGGCAGGGCACGCAGGAGATCGAACCCGCCTCCTTCAACACCAACGGTGAATGCTCTACCTCTAAGCCACACAGACGGTTCAATTAAAACGAGGAAAAAAGTTAAGGGTTAGGATTAGCTACTCAACATAATTATGTTTTAATCACTTCATTAAGAATATGACTAACAAACAAGATAGTATCAAACGTTAAAGTGCTTACTTTGTGAAATGTAATAAATGGTTCCGGATGTATTCTAATTAAGGTCAGACACGACCGATAACCAGTGAGCAATTCAGCCAGCATTCTTATAAACACTGCACGGATCTCCTTGTCCTGGAATCAACATTAAGCAACATGTATAAACACAGAAAAAAAGTGTGCCCATTTATATACTTGTCAAAACAGCCAACCTGAAACTTTGTATTTTGAGATTTCAAGGGCCATAATTCAGTCATGCATGGGCGGATCACGCTGGTTTTTGAAAGGAACCAAGCTCTTATGGATATCTAACTACTGCATAAGATTGGTCAACATCGAATTATAAATGAATGTGCTATTGTGTTCACAAGCTCTATAATAGCAATTTTGACTATTTCAAGGGCCATAATCCAGTCATGCATGGGTGGGTCAGACTGGTTTTTTCGAATGGAACCAAGCTCTAATGTATATATATCTAACTAATGTATAAGTCTGATTGAGATACAATCAAAACTACCGATTTTATCATGTACACAAGTAATTGTTTACGGACGCAAGGACACCAGGTCATCGCAAAAGCTCTTCTGGTCTTTGGCCAGTAGAGCTAAAAATTATTATTGTTTAAAGGCATATGATGAATGTATTCACTTACCTTTTGTTCTAAAGACATGGATTTCTTTGGTGGAGATGGCGGGAAAGCCAGATCTGACATCAGTAAATCTTGATGAAGAATCTGAAAATAAGGAGATTATAATTTAACTATTTTCAGATCCCTGCACAAAATATACCTATATAAAATAACTAACTGATTTAAATTGAAATATTTCAACTTGAAAATTTCACAGTAAGAAGGAAACTGGTAAGACAATGTGCTGTATAATGACAAGTATCTACCTCCCAAGCATTATACACATTTCTAAACAATGACGAAAATGTATTCACTAATGGTGAAAAATGCACACTCATTTCACTGTTATTACATAATGGTTAGAATTGCAAAAAAATAAGCATACAAAATACAAAAAAACTCACTTAAAGACCATCTCAAATAATAAGACCACATCAAAATTAAGAACACAAGTTTCAAGTCCATATTCACCGTTTTGCTCTTAATTCAACATCAATATTAAGACCACCTCAATAAGAAGACCAGTTTTCAAGGGTCCCACGGTTGGTCTTTTTATCAAGGTTTTACTGTATAATCATACAGACTTACCATGTGTAGAGCTTTCACTGTTCTAGATAACGCAGGCTCAGGAATTCTGGGTAAGGGTACACATTCTGGTATTGAAACCTTTCCACCATCTAAGTCTATTATCACTACATCCAACTGTAAATGAAATAGCATGTATTTGGGTTAGGGCTGTCATTGATACGATTGATATTGATATATCAAATATTAGATACGCACTTACAAATATCAATATTATGGCCGGAAAATATAGGAGAATGGGCACAGTCTAAATAGGTGCCAAAGTAGTGAAACATTGCTTTGCAGTCAGCTGCTTGTTACACCGTACTTCAGGGGAAAGTCCATTCTAAATGTCGGCAATATAATATAATACTGTGATGTTAAAAATATGGTATAATAATTAAATGGTATTTTGTTATCATAAAAATACAAGTTGAACACTTAAATATGTAGGGCATACACACATAAACATACAGAAAAATAGGAGTTAATAGTTTATTAAAAACATAATCAGTATATCAATACATCATTGATGTTTGTCTTTCGATATTTATCAATATCTTCGATATGAAAACTTTGAATCAATGGCAGCCCTAATTTGGGTTTTACGTCCCAATGTTATAGTTTTAAAGGAAATGGCGTCTACTGGTAGCAGATATAACGCTGCCAAGTTCAGTCATTGTTACACTGTAGACACATTACATGACATCACACGCATCCAAATTACCTTGACACCAAGTTAACAAGTCCTAGCATGTGAACGGAGAAACCAGCATTATCTTCATGACTTTCATTTGTCACAACACTCTTCCCCGATGTTTAACTACCTTATTTATTTACACTGTTTTTCAGATTCACAATACACAATCACTTGACAGTCAGCTGGTCTTAAGTTTCTGCTCAAACTCGACTTTAAATTATTTCCTCAAATTTCGAAATAGTTGTTTCAGTTTCAGTTTTTACTGAATGTTTAGCAATGATTTAGATAGATATTTTCAATAAAATATTTTTAAATCTTACTTTCCATCCCTTAAATACAGAAAAAACGGAGTTGAGTTCAATCTTGGTTATTTGAATTCCACAAGATTGTGTTTTCTTAAATTATGCTGCCTGTTATGATAAAAAATAAATTTTAAAGGTATTAATCGATATAAGCCTCAATACATTAAACAACTCTCACCAAGTCCAGTATATCCTCCCTGTGACAAGAATGAACACCAGCGATGAACGGGGTCGGGCTACTGAGAACTTCTAACAGGGCGGAGGGGAGTATGGGAATATATACATACCTGAAATAAAAAATACAAGTTTATTCACCACTTCACCAAAACAAATGTTTCAGAAAACTTTTGATAACATTCACTGTAAACGCTTACACATATAGGGTTCCCTTGAACCCCTAATTTAGAGTCCAGTAGAACAGATGAATGCTTCCCAAAGTATATATGAGTATACATGAGTTAAGGGTCATAAGTACGGAACAAATCATCGAACCTTTAGTTTAACTAATTCTGGTCGGGTGGTCCCTCGGAGAGCATAAAACTATAATAATTTTCTAACCATACTCAGTCATATCTTTATGAATATCAACAAAAAATGCCGCACTTTTTGTTGAGTGTACAAGATACATTAATTTTATCATTACTGGGAATTCGGAAATGCCGTAAAAAAATTGGCTCGGGTAAAATATTAGTGTCAGTCAGGTGACAGGACACAGATGTATATTTTAGGGCTAATAAAAAGCGCTGGTATCAAATAAAGGGAAGTAAGTCAGGCCTACGTGTATTTTTTCATAAAACTTACGTGTATTTCAACGGGTAATGAAGTGAAATTAATGCATGACAAGCTTCCGTGAGTCTCGAGAAACTTTGTGAATGAAACAATATCTTATGATCTGACAATGATAGAACAAACACATCGATGGCTGTTTGAATTCCTGAAAAGAGAAAAATGCTATGTAATGATAATGAATCACAAAACATGAAAACATTTTATGAACTGACAGAAATATAATATATAATCTCTCAACAGGGCAGATCATTTTCTCGCTGTTTTTTTTAACATGAAATTGAGTATTTTCCGATGAAAACGGTAATCATTTGGAAAAATGGCAGTCACTTAAAGTTGATGCAAGCATACAATCTAAGACCAGATATTTTTAACCAAACGATGGCATCCTGTATAGAAGATCAAAAGGTATTTTATAATAATAATTTCTAATTAAATAAATTATACATATACAGAGTAAATTAAAGATTTGCAAAAAACTTCTAACATAGGCTTAGGAACATACAAAAGTCTTTGGTCAGAAGATCCCAAATTTTGGTATCAACTATTCATTGTCAATATTTACCTAGTTGCTCAAAAAAGAGAGCTACGGCTTGTCGGGTGACAGGCAAAGTGGCACACAAAGCAGGTTGAAGGGCTTGTCTGTCTCCAGCACCAATCGAGAATCGAACTTGTGGACCACCAGCAGTGGGAGCCTGCACACATCCAATGATATTACCAACCAATGTCTCAAGATCCACTTGTAGTTTGTCAACATATGCAGTATATATTATACCGAGACAGTTCTGAAAATATCATTTTCATGATATCACTCAAGCTGTTTCATTGATCAAATTGCAACTACCTTAAGTATGTTGTATAAACAAAAATTGAAATAATTTTTCATTTAATAAACATGTTACATGTTTAAAGCAAATATGGACACAACAAATGAATATGTGCATGTATTTTGGAAAACAGATTTTAAAAAGATTTTGATGAAATTACTGACTAATATCCTCCAAAAGCAAAAAAAATGTTGAAATATTATGAAAAAATCTCTTTTCCCCAAAATTTCCGTTTATTCTGCCTTCTTTAATGGCAAAACAGCCTAAGTAAGCGATTAATCATTATATCATATTCTGGTCAATTTCTATATATTTACATTATCATTTCACAAAATCTCTGTATTTTTATAATTTTGAACATTTAATTATATTTCATACATTTAATACAGAAAATTACAGATCTGAGTTAGAGACATAGTTTTCTTATTAATTATTAACTAGTGTTCAACACTGCGGCAGTCTTCACGATAACCCACTTGCCCGAAGCCTGGGACAAATTACTGTCGGATAAGTAAAAAATAAATGTTGTCTTCCCGAACGGACAAGTCATGTTTGTGGTGCCGTCTGACTAGCTTTTATCCAAGCTGTCACAAAAACTAATGACAAAGTATGCAATACTTCAACTGGTTTTCATTTTTTGTCAATTTTGTTTGTGTAACAGCACTTTTTCATCAACTATCGTTACCAGTCTTCATTTCCGATTTAAAAAATCAAAACAACCATCAAAACATCATGTTTCTTCGTTATTTTGACGGTGCTGTTAATTTTTTTGGGCAAGTGAAAGTGAATTCGGGCAAGTGGAAATTGCAAGCTGTCTGCCCGAATGGGCAAGTCCTTCAAAAAAATGGTTGTGAAGACTGCTGCCGGAAATGTAATGATGTCACACAAAGTCTGCTAAAATGTTTCGATGATATCAAAATGAATTAAAATTGCTGCAACACAGTACTAAACCCTGATGAAGGCAGAATAAAGGATTAAAGCGAAATATAAGGGGAAAATGAGCTGTTCTCATTTATATTAAATATCATTACCCTGAATGTTTCGATGTAATCATGACGAGTAATTATCACTAGACTTTTTGGTGCAAACATCTGAGAGTGATGAGGTATAATAGCTTCCTGATCATCAATGTCTTCATCAGGCTTTAACGTCATGGCAACTGGCTCGAAGAATGTCAAACAAGAGCAATAATGTCTGTCGGCATCGATGTCCGTCAGTACCGACACAAAAAACGTCTGCTGTTGACGTTGACTTGACAACATCCATCCTGCAGGTTGGCAAAACTAGAAGAAACAAAGTTTCACATCAGTGAAGCAAAGCATGGACTGGAGATTAAAGTGGCATGACATGATTTTTTCTCTTCTCATACATGTAAGTTTCAGACCACCCAAATTGCATTTCATTTTACAAACAAGACAGTTTGCAATTCTTATTTTGACATGTTTTGAAACTGAAAGTAGCCAATTTTAGACATCAAAATGAAAGAAATAATTTTGACAAATCAGAGAGGATTTTCTAAGTTGTTGTTTTGATTACGAGTAAGGAGTGATATTAGGTTTCATTACATGAAATATGTTTTTCTATTGTGTTTTCATGTCAGATATTGTCACACTCACAGTGGTTCCATTTGACCCTTGAGTTGACACTTTAACCCCTGGAATTACCAAAAGGCCATATTTTGACCCTAGGATTCTGGCTGAAGGGTCATTTTCCCTCTAAATAATAGGTATTTTGGCTATAAAATGGTAAAATCCCATCAAAAGTAATGAAAATGACCCTTGAGATTCAGCACCTAGTGGAACCCTGCATTCAAAAGGTTTTTTTTCTCCGATTATAATGTCATTTGTTACCAAATATGTCAAACAATTTATTTAACATTATTTATGCAAAATATGGTATGCAACTTTAAACTCTGAGAGACTTTATTGTTCACCTTTTTTAGAAGATGGCATTTAACGTCATTTTTCAGGCCTTTTTCCATAGTTCCCACGGGTCAGACTATCTGACCCATTCCGAAAGCCAAATATATGGTTTGTCACCAATCAGAAAAAAAACCAAATCAGAAGCACCTGTCAAAAATTGTCTACTGGATCGACCTGGTATATCTTGAAGCTCTTTGAATAACTCTGGCCAATATTGAAATTTATTGTCCCTTGTGTCATAAATGTTTGTGGACATTTTGTGTGTAAGAAATGTAGATTAGAACGCTTGTTTATATAAAATTTAGATACAAAAAAACTGTTCTTTTAACTATGAAAAAAAATCCCAAAATTGGTGTTTAAGCGATCAAAGCTTTTCCCAAATTGGCAAATTTTACGATACAAATTTTCCCAATTTATCTAGGGTCTTTTTCCCAAAATGGACAGGAAAAGGCCTGTTTTTTAGGACATCAATGATCATGAAATTGAAGGAAGTTTGACATTAATAACATTTAAAATTAAATGCAGCCATTTATTTTAATTTTGAAACCAATTCTGCAGCATACAATCAACTTACTAGTTCTATTCCTAGAGTGAATGGACAATCAGGCCAATCAGTACGTGGGAATCTCTGAAGGATTTTGCCGCAACTGGCTCCGCCTCCTGAAATAAAGATTTATGTATTTCAAGGGGTAAAATAAAAATACAAACTAAACTTCTATTTAAGAACAACATACAGTAACAAGTAAATGATGTGTTTATTTAAAAATCAGCCTTTGAACATGGTCAATGGTTACGTGATACAATGTTATTGTTAACAGCTAAATCATAAATGGGCCAATGGCGTTATGTTTTAACATCATTGTTGGGGATTTTTGACATTTTCAGATCTGTTTTTTTTCTATAAGGCTTCCGAAAACCTACCTGCCGGAGGATGCTTAACACAGATCCATACTGGTAATAGTGAAGTGAGCCATTACTTTGAATTTGAGTGGGGGGGTCATGGGTTTAATCCCTATCCATGTTACTGTCATAACAGACATGAAAAATGGTACTGCCTGCCAGTGTAGGCAAAGGCAAAAAGACGGCGGGAAATACTGGTAATTCCTGGGAAATACTGTTGAGACCATAAGTTTAACCTCTAGGTTTGGTCATACCCTCTCTAGACCAGATTATCATAATTCATGATGCACATTTAATATATATTATATGAAAGTAACAAATAAACAATAACTTCATTAGTGAATAAACTTGCTAATTTTGTGATGACTCGATGTATATATGATGCAGATTTCTACTGCAATGGTCCAATGCGAGTCAAGGGGACAACAACCAATTGCACAAGAAACATTGTTTTATCAAAATTTATGGCTGAAAGTTAGGTGAGTAGCAGAGATCAGTGGACTGTCCACTCATGGTCACCAAGTTGACCAACATTGCACTCTGTCTTCACTGAAATTATCAGCAGACTTTGAATCATATAAATTACCTAAACCATCCCATTCCCAATGAGACTGAGAGATGGTTTTGACTCAAATATTTTCCTGCTAGGACTGTTTTGACCAGTGCTATTTTTCCTTACTGAACTTCATTGATTGAGTCAATGAGTGAACGCAACAAGTTAATTCCAAATCTGCATTTATGTCATATTGTTCACCATATAGTTACAGAACATTTTGTTACTTATTGAGAATGCAAAATGATAGTTAAGTTCCACTTGATCATTGAAGCACTTCAAAGAATACCGAATACTGTATTCAATATTTAATGGCAGAACTTACGTTGGGACACCAAGCAAGGTACTTTATTATAATGAATACACTTACCTCATAAACTGTATATATAAGAACAATACTTAATTTTGAAATTTTCAGCATAAATAGAACACAGATCAATGTTTCTGTTTTGACTTTGACAACCGAAACGGCATTGGAATCTGGATTTCCTTCAAATTCATGCAAATCTAACAGTGCTTACGCGAGAATTAAGCTACCAAATGGGTTTATCGTAGAAGTGCATTACTCACTTTCTTTTTCATGATCGAAACCGACTATAGCAAAGTAGTCGGCCAGTCGCGACATCACAGATTAATCCCGAACAACACCAAATCCAAATTCAGATTCTTATGTCGTCGCCATTTTGGCTGATGCATCATAGATCACGTGACTTTGAACAAAATGGCGATTTGTTGGGGCCATACTATTTGCCATTCTCTTCTCCGTATTTGCCGGTCTTATCCGGTCGCATAATTGCCGGTCCCAGCTATTGGAAAACAAGTAGGCTATAGTGTATAATAGCAGAACCGACATCTAGTTCAGTTTTAATACAAAATATAGTACACTGTGCCTATTCATTGCTATTTCTTAACAAAACTCTTCATTTGTATCGCATGAATGTATACAATAAGATATAAAATATCAAAAGTGAACAAATAGAAGAACTTAAATTACCATACAACTGTGAATCGGCATTACATCAGTGTTTGCGCAAATTGTTATGTAAATCTTGTACCAATGGTCCCAGGTAAAAATATGTCAGATCGATGCACCGTGACATTGACATTTTAGATGTGGACCTTATTGTTGCATGCGACGTAGTCCAGCCACGGACGTCACATCTCTATACTGTTGCATTAATTTCAGGCCAATTGAAATTAAGAGTTTTGCAAATAAAAATTAATAGACTAAAGCAAAAACTTACCTTCTCCTTTGGCGTATTCTCAGCCCTAAGCCGAAATGTTGCCACACTTTCGATGTGACTAAGCATGGCTAAAACCCGTGATTACTGTACCAAATAACAGTTTGGAGAACTGGAACTAAAAAACCGAATCGAATCGAAAATACCAGGGTATGAATCGTGCATCGAATCATGAGCTCCGTGGTCGAATTCCGATGCATCGCATCGAATCGTTGAAGCTCTATTAAAGACATACACAATTTAAACTTCTGCTTCAGAATATTCAATTGAACTTATGACTATATTCAACAATGATAGCATGCGTGGTACAAATAGTTTGTAACATGTTCAATAAAATTTAAAAAAAACGCGTTAATAAATGTACATCATTCAAAACACAATTATAGGACCGTTGTGGCATTGTCCATTGACCTTTCAGATATTTCCATAAAATCACAACTGAGGTATTTAAAAAAAACCACATATGTACGCACTCGTGTCTAAATTAAAGATACAAGGTATACTTATTGGACCTGCCTTGCGTTCAGTTACGGCTATCGTTCAAAAACGTTGCGAAACAGTGGGCGAGTATTGCTATTGACCGGCGTGTTAGCGAAACACGTTTCATATCACTCGCTATCGCAACTCGGAGGTAGCACTCGAATATTTGAGCCTATCACTGCGTTCAGTTACGGCTAACAGTCACTCAGGTTTTGTTTTGTATCCCTACCCCACCGTATCACAATGACTGCACACAGGGAACCAAATTGCAAAATGAATGCTAGGCTGGTTCCCTGCCTTTACCGTTTTTGAGGCAGGGAACCAGAATAAAAACGAGGCGTTCAATACAATTATTTGTGACGCAAACTTCGAGCGGCTAGCGTTAGCTGTAACTGAACGCAAGGCTGTATTCTTTAAACTGTAGTATTTCAATGATATTAAAACTTCCGAATCTTCGAAGGCGTAGAATGATATAACCATATTTATCCCGTAGTCCTCAACGTACTTTATGTTGAATATGTTACACTATCACAACTGCCCTGCGTTCAGTTACGGCTATCAGTGGAAAACGTTTTGTGTTGTATCCCTTGCTCACCGTACCACATTGGCTGCACACGGGAACCAAATTACGAAACGTTACGAAACGATAGATCTGATAGCCGTAACTGAACGCAGGGCTGTAGAACACATATGTATTACTGTTGTTTCATTTACTTCGTCTCATTAACAGAACATTGATAAACATGACGTTGTTTATTTTGATGCATAAAGTCATGGACATATAAACCAACTGTCCGTGATAAAGTACAGTAAAACCTCCATACTAAGACCACCCTTGGGACCCTTGAAAGCTTCTTATTGAGGTGGTCTTTATATTGAGGTTGAATAAAGAGCAAAACAGTGAAAATGGACTTGGAAATTGTGTTCTTAATTTTGAGGTGGTTTTTGAGTGAGGTTTTACTGTATTATCATGCTAATAACCAACACAACTTTTAAAAATCCCTGCTTGTGAAAAAATAATACAAACTTCTTTTATTCAAAAATTACGAATGAATTCATTATGAGTTAATTCTTTGTCAATGTATCTTTATTGATGTTTTAGCGAAATGAAATATATTGTTCATGGTTGTTTTGGTAAACAAATGAATAAAACGTTGAGCATGTTACTGTAGTCGTAACTCGGAGCTCTCGTATCAACGTGTCACACAAATAAAACTGTTCATTGTCCAATATACGAGCGTGGTGCATGGGAGTACATGTTTGTCATATGCCCACTCTTTATCGATTATAATCATGATGAATAACTCTGTATGGTACAAAATTTTATTTATATTTTGCGTTGTCTCCCCTGTTTGGTAACTGTTCGATATGAAATATCGGCGGATTATGCAGTGACCTTGACGACGCACTGTGACCATGAACTTTTAGATATGGGCACCATTGTTGCTCGCGACACCTCGGTTTCTTATGGTTATCTTCTCTGCCAAGTTAATTTAAAATCCCACCATAGACAACAAAGTTCTGGACCGGAAACCCGAGATGACGAAGGGATTTTGAATTTATTTGTCCGTTCACAAAGAATTAGTTTTTGGGATCAGGATCAAGATTAAACATATTTTTTTTAACATTTCGCATATTTTCCAAGCCTGTAAATTCAAATCTCATTTTTAATTAGAAAAATATGTTTGTTGATAAGTTACGATCGATTATTGAAAATTGATTATAATTTATAATTTATAATTCAGTCTTAGTAAGTATAATAAATTAATTCCTCAACAAAAACGTAAAGTTCTAAATGTTTGGTTGATTTTAAGGTATTTTGGTGTTCACTTATGAGAAATACTGCACATAGTATTCAGTTGCTTCAAGAAAACGGCAACTATTTTTTCATGATAAACTTTATCTAGATCAGATCTCATCCTTTTTGAACATTTGGCCTGAACACTACGTCGAGGCTGACCAATAATTATTTTAAGGAGGTTTCAGTTATTGACAAGAAAGTCAATTAATGTCAGTGCAAAACTATCATGAAGAGCTATTACATTAACAAATGTGTCCAATGTTTTGTTTTGATGTTCACTATAAGGTGTTTACTACATTTTCTACAGCCAAATACACCTAAGAAATTTATCGAACGGAACATATAATGACATTGTGGAAAGCGGTGAAGCTTGTGAAGAGATTGTAAAATTGCTCATCTGGACACCAGCATCGACCAAATTCAAATTATATAGCCATTAATGTTTACTTGTTTATCTATACATTTTTACTGAAATCATTTAAAAAGTCATTGAACTATTTTCAACTATAAAGTTATCTTTATTTCAATCTCATCAGTGTACATATCACATACAATAAAACAGCAATGTATATATAATAAAAGTACACTGCCACTCATACAATGAGTTATAAGAGGTTATGTATACACATAAAACTGATATATATATAAGTATCTACACGCATGTATTTGTATAGAGGCTAGACATTAACATCACATAGTACACTGTACTTATATATCACAAATAGTGACATTGAATGAAACTGAAGAAACCCTATTAATCAGTAGAACTAAGAACTGTCATAAAACAATTATAAGATACTGAAAAGGGGGGAAAGGAGCACTATCGCGCATTAACTACAAAAAAGATGTAAGATATCACAGAACACGTTGATCAGATCACCGTGAGTTGGATTAGCAAAGTTGTTTCAGACGAAATAAAAAGGAACACACCGAAAACTAAATCAATGAGCATTATTGACAAATTACAAATTCCTTATTTACAAGTTATAAATAAACTTCTTTCCTTATATTTTAAACTATGAATATGACAGTTCTATACACGTAATGTCCACTACTTCTAACACCAAGTGTATATATACTTAGTCACCTATTCAGTAAGGTAATAATCCATTAAATTACTTGCCACGCGAATTATCTCCTTTTATCCCTTCTAGAGTTATCTCCCTATATATACATATACTATAAACGGGTTAAAGGGGGAGAACTTTAGATGGGTTAAAGGGAGAGAACTCGTGACACTCTCCTGTATAGCAAGCTACCTCGTCCCTAAAAGTGGGACATATCATTTACCATAGCTACCGATGTAAGTCAATCAGCCTTAGCGACCTAAAACTTCTGATTAAAATATAATTTTGAATATTCTTTAAATTCCACCTTCAAAAGAAATAGTGGCCCAAGATTTTCGTTATTGTAATTATAAAAATAAGCTCATAATTATTGCACACCAAATGTATTAGTATATTGCTTGCAAAATGTTTTGTTAAACCAAATATTCAAGTTAATGGAAAGTTAATAGATTCCTTTTGGTTTCAAGAATCAAATGATATACAGTTGGACCTCGATTATTCGACAACCTTTTATCCGAATACTTATAATACGAAATAAATATCAGGTCCCGATGTATCTTCTTAGGCACTTCGAATTGAATTGGGCTATTCGAAACCATGTATTATTCGAAATAACATTTCGGAACCGACGAATTCGATTGAACGAGGGTCGACTGTATCAGATTTTGTTTTCCTACTTTTTAGCTCGTACATGATGAGCTTCTGTGATAGCTCTGTGTTTATTGTTGTCCTTCATCAACCATTGGCTTTGTGATGGATAATCGGACACATTTCATTATCGATTATTGGATCGTTTTGATAACTCATAATCGATAGTCGAATCGGAAATAATCGATCCATTTTTTAGTGTAAGTATAATGCTGACAGTTTGTTTACTTTGTATATTTGTATTTTACTGAATACATCGAAAATGATTCTATATAACTGTAAAATTTGAATGTATATTATATCATTATATTGAAATAACACATCAGTCAAAATTTACGATTGTAATCGATTAGTGTACTTCGTAATCGATTCTCGCCGACGTCGGATGTTCAGCGACGATTTTTTCGATTAATTTCGATAATCGCGCCATCACTACATTGGCTTATTATGGAAGTGACTATTTTCACCCAAGCAATCATTCAGACTAAGTTCGATTCAGGCTGAATGATTGCCTCTATAAAATATTGATATCTCAATATCTCATAAGGTCAAATAATGAGACATTTTGTTAACACTCTAGAGGCCACATTTTCTATCCGGTCTACATCGAATTTGACCAGAGTGTTGCTCTTTATCAAATTCCGTTCATATTCGAATCTGGGCTACACACTTAACAAAAGTTATAAGTACTCCGATGATAAATTTAGGATATTGTAGATAAATATAAATATATCAAATGAGCGCTGCTATAGGATTTACAACCTCTTCTGTGAGTGACGTCATTACAATATAACGTAACATGTGATGTCACTATTTGCAAGCAGAAAACAATATTTACTCCATATGGTCACTTTGTGTTCGTATTGCCATATGGGGATAATATTGCTTACTGTCAGTACATGGCGACGTCACATGTGACGTTTTCTGAAAATGACGTCACTTATTGAAGACGTTGGAAATCGTACGACGGCTCTCAAATAGAAAATTCACAAACAGGAAGTCCAATATGTCTGTAATTGTTCTACTAATTTGCAGCATAAAATACAACCGATTGATTGAAATCAAGCCAATTACATAACACCGCACAGAAATTAAATGTTCAGCGTATGTGAGGTAAAACAAATGTATCATTATTTCAAATCATGTTAACACATTATTATCACTGGAAGCTCCATTATTATATTCTTAATGAAACTTGGTCGGAATGTATTTTACAAGAAATAAATCTAAGCCACATTGGCCTTCAAATTCACTAAACACGCACTTAACCAGAGAAATATCATACTTAATGTTAGTATAAATTGAGTTTATTCCCATTTCTTTTGTTTTGTTATTATCTGATTCTACAATCACTTGTAATATTCATCTTTGAAATACGTGTACGTTGTAATATAAGAACAACAATATAACTATATAATTGATGTTATTCATTAATATATATATGTATAATCATTTTTCCACATCACATGATGATGTATTTGTTTACATATTTGTTAATGACGATGAGCTGTAATTGTTTAAGTCAATAATAAACTTTATGTTCTGTTCTGTTCTGTTCACATTACACTGTTCCTCGGGTACTCCAGTGAGAGGTACAGGTTCATCACGGTCCTTTTGTTCCCCCTGTTCTAAAATATAGACCCGGATATTAAAACGACCTTGTAAAGTGCCACTGTCAAGGCAACATCCGGGTTTCTGCGGTTTTCATTGGCTGATAATAATTACATTCAAATTATGTCAACAAGCTATACAAATTAAAAACAGTTTTTATCATAATCCATCTTAAGTAAGACCCTTTGTTTGTTTACTCCGTTAAGTAGAAAAACGAGGCTAAAATAATTAGATCAGTCTCATTCAGGTGCTTGTATCATAGACGCTCGCATTTTTTAAGTACGACTTTGAAACCTGATATTAAGAGAGACAGATAAATTTTCTTTTCATCAGCAAAGTATCAAAGCAAATAGTGTCACCATTTAGATATGACATTTAGTTTTCTAAAGAGAAACGTCCTTCAATCAACGTTGTATCGCAATGTTTTAATGTACTGTCAGAAATCAAAAACATCCCCTAAAAGCTTGTTTTTGTCCTAGTAGCAAATAAGTCGGAGCAAAGTAAACACACACGCGATTTTTCCATTAATGGATTAAAATATTTCTAGTCTTTGTTGAAAAATATCATATTAAGGAGCAGCGATTCTACTTAAATCAATTGTTTGCGAAAATCTCTATGTAAAATTATGTCAGAACGTTTTTATAGTATAATTGGATATTGTCCGAAATTAAGGTGAACAAATACTATTTCTTCTAAACAATCAACATTCCAACATTATCGTACATAATTATAACATTGAACACAAAATGGTATTGTATTCGATGATAGATCGATTTATGTGATCTTTTAGGAAAACATATTTTAGTCGCGTATGTTTCATATTTTTACGGAAGTGATTTGGGGTCTGTATAAAACGCAAACGAAGCTGCAGACAATGAAGTCACAAATGCATATAGATATGTAAAGCATTTTACAGAATTGTATGTTAGTAATTTGGTACAACAAGATATTTTCAATCGGTTATACATTGCAATGGTTCTTATTAGAGATGTTTTAGCCCGTGTAACAACAATACTGGATGAAGCCAATTCAAACATTTTTATGTTCAGATGAGCCAGATACATCTTTAAATAGTATTTAATAATAAATTACTCGAATGATTTTCTGTAATTTAGATTCATCAAAAGTTATTGTAGTAGTTCTATCGATACAATATTTAACATCCCACTTCATCCCTCGCATTGCAATGCAACGATGGTCTCCATAAGCCATTGCATCACAGTGATCCATCAGTGTCTATTTTTTTCGGCAGCTTAGTCTGTGTTTTATACTGTACCAATGACTATTGTAACAAATGACCAAAACGAATACATATCCTCAGAATTACCACTCCCCCTGTACAACCCCGCCCAGTTTGCTCAATTTGGCAGAGCGCTGGTCAGTCACCAGGGAGGTCCAGGTTCGCTTCCTGGTCGAGACCGGGCATGTTCTTCCGTGATATTTGGGTACGGTCCTCCATCACCGATTCATGAGCAAAAATTGTCAACAGATTAAGGATGGAAAATAGTTGGTTCTTGTTGCTAATTAATTCCAGGAAATCGGCTTAGGTCAACTGGCCTTCAATGTATAAGTGAAACCATGGATGTGAGATCAATATTAAAAAACAAAATGTCATCCAACATTTTGAAGACTTATCTGTATTTATGCGTACTTCAGGCGAGTCGAGGTAGAACAAAAATACAAGTGGTACACCACAAAGTCTTGTGTTTTGGTGTTGAAGTTTCACGCAGCCTTTCAGTCTGTACGGAAGTCAGTTAACCCAATGAATGTCCCTGTATTAACCAAACAGTACTAACATGTTCTTCTACAAACAGCTGAAAAATACTTCTTCACGTGAATTAGAGAAGTGATGGACAAACGAAGTTGGAAGTATTTATTCATTCAAATTGTCACGAAGAAAATTTAAATACATATGTTGTTATCTCTATGATCAAATGAGCTGTAATTCTAATTAAGATTATAGAGAATGCTATGTAAGTAATTGAATTTTGGTCTTATCCTTTTTACATTTACTATAACACAAACTTGTATGCACAATTTTGTAAAATAATGTATTGAATTATTGTTTTGTTCATAGAATGTAAATAAACTATGTTTAAAATGGCGATATTGATGATGGTGGTGATGAAGATGGTATTGATGATGGTGCTGCTGATGCTGATAGTATTGATGACGGCGATGGTGATGATGATGATGGTAATGATGACGGCGATGATGATGGTGATGATGATGATGGTAATGATGACGGCGATGATGATGGTGATGATGATGGTAATGATGATGGCGATGATGATGGTGATGATGATGATGGTAATGATAACGGCGATGATGATGGTGATGATGATGATGGTAATGATGACGGCGATGAAGATGATGATGATTGTAATGATGATGGCGATGATGATGGTGATGATGATGATGGTAATGATAACGGCGATGATGCTGGTGATGATGATGATGGTAATGATGACGGCGATGATGATGATGATGATTGTAATGATGACGGCGATGATGCTGGTGATGATGATGATGGTAATGATGACGGCGATGATGATGGTGATGATGATGATGGTAATGATGATGTTCTCTCTAGAGCGATCCTCTCTTAAGCAACAACTCTTCAACAACATTCTAAGTATTCCCGTTTTAAAAAAATACTACCAATTTAACCTCTCTATAGCAACAACCTCAGGATTTTGCTCTGAAGAGGGGGGCACTGCATATTCACAAACTACAGTCAAACCTGTGTTAAAGACCACCTGCGAACAAAGACCACTATTGCAAAACCTGTCTGCAAAGACCACCAATTTTATCTCCCATCAGACCATTTTCAATGATATTTAATCTGTTAATAGAGACCACCTGTAAACAAAGACCACATTTTGCTGTTCCCATGGGGGGTCTTTACAGACAGGTTTGACTGTATATACATCCTGTTGTAAATAGGCCGGTTTTTGAATTGGTAGAGTAAATAATCGACTTGATTATTGTCATAGTTAGATTATGATATGACTTTTTATGTCAATAGTTTGTGGTATGATTATGCGATATCGCTAGAGGTTTCAACAGCCACTTCAACATGTTAAACAAACACTTGTTCACCGATTGACAGACTTTTACCAATATTAGTGTAAAGCGATTTACAGAAAACCGTTTTCAGAATGAAGTCGTGCAATAACACCGTCACTTAAAACATCGTTCCAAAACATAACCGCTTGTGGCATCTCGCATTCATAAAGTAACATTTAGACAGAGACTATTTGTCAACAAAGCAATCAAAGCATGAAAAGCCGCACAATGTAATTTGCGGACAGGTTTAGCAGTATGTTGCCATGATCCTATGGGGTTTGCGAATGTGCTTCAAAAGGCGGAAATAAACAGTTTCTGAATATAATCCGCGAAGTGTTGTGTGACAGATAAGATAATCCCATCGAAACATCTTCTGTTTACCGCTTAACCTAAAAAGCAAACGGAAATGAGAGAATTGTTGACTTGGGTGGCGTCTTTTCTCCAGTGTCAAGTGTCGCGGTTGTGGCCGCATTCCGTTAAGTTCTTGAACTTAGTAAGCGGTCAAGACTTGCCGGGTATTTGGGGAAATATACAAATGAGCGCTGCTATGGGATTTACAACCTCTTCTGTAAGTGACGTCACTTCAAGTAAACGCAACATGTGATGTCACTATTTGCAAGCAGGAAACAATATTTACTCCCTTATGGTCACTCCGTTTTCATATTATCATATTGGGCAAATATTGCTTACTGTCAGTATAATTATGGTGACGTCTAAAGTGACGTTTTCTGGAAATGACGTCACTTAAAGAAGAGGTTGGAAATTCCCATAGCGGCGATCAAGTGTGCCTTGAAAGGCTTGATACAGCGTTGTTGCTTGGGTGTAGTCATCGATGCACAAACTATTACACCAGCAGCACACATTGATAATTATTCGTACCATTTTTACCCGAGGTTTTGTACACGCAGATGGTTTTTATGTCGTAAGACAGAAAAGTAGTATACATGTAGTAGGTTTGAACCAAGACTTGCTTTACGGCACGGTTGTATTAAAGAAAATTCCAATATAGCTTCAAATGTAGCGTTGATATATCGTCTTTTTGTAGCCTTTTTATCATAACGTCAGATATGCAAAATCTCTTATAAATTTATGCCAAAAAAATAGAAGCAGTTTATTTGAGAAACCATATATATTCTATCAAACAAAGCATGTGAAACCACCGCTACGAGTTCGAATCCGACCGGAATGTAAAGTTCCAATTGACAGAGCTTACCATTTGGCTCACGGAAGGTCGATGGTTCTATCCAGATGTCCGTATGGTGTCTTCTTCCACTATCATAGCCGGAAACGTCTCTACAAAACCCTGGCTGTTTATATGACTAGCAGAGCCCCAATATCTATGAACCCGGCAGACAGCTGTTTGATATAAGCTGTGATGTTTTAAATTTATAAATAGAGAACAATAACTAAACTATCTTAATTACGTTTATATACATATACTGTTCCAAGGTGCTTAACCGCCAGAAATATTTCACATAGTTTTCTAAAAAGCTACTGGGCACGCCTTCTGTTGATTTGATTGCATTAAGCTACACTATATATGATTCATATGAAATGAACGATCGAGACAAGTCGATGAAAATCTGCAAAAAAAGCAAGTTCGTCGTTTCAGATCGTTAAATCATAAAGGTGACTATGATGTAAAATGGCGGTTCAGTTCTTTTTACCAGTCTTCGCCTTCTAAAATGCAGATTTATCTCTTTTATTTGCCATTTTTAGAAAATCGCATTTGAAGTTTTGAATTGCAATAACTTTTTTTAAAAATTGATGGGCACGACGGAGATATTTTTATAAACATCGTCCCAAAATCATGTTTGTGTAAATGCTAAATTACCTCCCTTTGTAAAAGTTGAGGACATTATGTAATACTGTATGAACTTGTTTACAATTATGATATAATAATTATTAGTCCACAGCATATCTTTTGACTTTTATTTCTTGATACAAAATTGTTAATAACTTCTGTTTCCTAGGTAACCGCTAGGATAAAATACAAAAAAATGCGTATCCCCCCCCCCTTTGATTGCACAATTCACTGTAAAAAGTACTAATATCATTTTTGTGCGCATGAATGACTTACATGTTGGCGACTTCCACTGATTTATCTGTTAAAAGTAGATCCTGCTACAGTACATCGTATTTGTGAAAGAATCATGAACTACGACACGACAAAACCGGTATTAGTAACCAAAGTCCATGTTCAGGACTTTACATTTTCCAACAGATATATGTTTCAACTTTCATTTAATACCAAAAGTATTAAAATCGGACGTCCAGTTTTCTTTTTATAGAAATTCCAATATTAGAACAAGATGCAACAATAAGCTACACAATGATGACGTCACGTCAGAATGTACATAATTCTTCCAAAAATATTTCCCTCTTCAAATGGAATTACAAATTATGCAATACTTACAAATAATCCCTCGTTTGTTTAATTATATTATTAATCACAAGTAAGCCTCCAAAACATTTTCAGACTTTGATCAGGAAATTCTCGACGTCATAATCGACGTCACTAATTCATGCATTGTCGTGGCGCAGCTCATAATTGTTTCACAGTACATAAATATAGCCTTACTTATCAGTATGTCTCATTTTATTATCTTATAAACATCTTATAATAAAATGAGTTAAAATTATTCAGTGGGGGGGGGGGTAAACGTTTAGTATTGTGATTTTTCCTATTTCGTTTAGTTTTATGATATTCATGAGTATATCGTCTGTAATGAACTTATTGCGAGACAAAACAGGGTAACACAATTTCTCTATCGCCATAAGTTATGGGTGTGTTATTATTATGACAACACAGTATATATTTCTTTGGATAGCACATGGGTCGTCTTTAAATTGTGTTTTATATATTACGAGTAGATGAAAGGAAGAAGAAGAGACATTTCAATGAGATTCTAATGTAGCAATTAATATTTCCTTTGTAACATACGGCCACAGCAAATTAATGTATAATTTCTCAGATAAATGAGGCAGTTCACTTATTGTTCTTTCCATCAACTTATAGATCTACTATACTTTTGTGCTGCAAATGACATTTGTAAATGCTTAACAACGAACGAACGAACGAACGAACGACTGGACGAACAAAAACTGTTTTTACGGATACATGTGATATAAATGCAGTTTTTTAATTTGCACGTACGTGTACATGTATTACATTTTTACAAAATTTTAAAACATCATGTAGCATTAAAGAATGCGTTTAAGACTTGGTATGTCCCACATTCTGTCACATGCCGTTAGATGTTCGGCGTTTTATAAGGTCCAGTAATCAGGAGAGATAACGTATGAAACGTTCGGTAAACGATCTCTACCTTTAATTTGCACAACGAAAGACGACCGTTTATCTCCGATTTTGTTTCAGATTACGATCCTGCAGTTTAAAAAGAATTTGGGCGTCAATTATATTTGGAAAAGCAGCTATTAGAAGTTCAATACATGCAAAGTTAACCAGACCCTCTCATTGTGTAGATCCAGAGATATGGGTACTCGTTGTGTTGTCATAACGGCCGTTACATTGTAAGAACCAATCCCTTGATGTTTGTCTAATGTCATGAACATTTGATTCAGCTATTTAAAAATGTTTAAAACTTTTAACACAAATGAATTTGCTTGCGTTGATCGTTTCTCGTTTGTAAAACATGTACTATTTACTTTTGAATTTGCACGTTAAACTTGTTTGTATTCTCCATTCATGTTAGTAAATGTTGTATATTTTTGTGATGTTTTCATACTTTTCTGCACTTTTCACCGCCTATATGTATACATAGGCCTACATTGTTTTTTTGTTTTTGTGTGTTTTGTTTCTTATCTTTCTTTATTTTGCAATGAACAATTTTGTTTATGCAAATAAACCTTTGACTTGACTTGTAATATTAACCGCAAAACCCTAGACGAGAAACGGATGCTGCGAAACATCTAGTCTGTCTATTTTCATAAACAGCGTGAGAAAATGAAAAAAAATGACTAATGTAACTTAAATACTGAATTAACATAATGTTCGCAAGGCAACCTTCTTTGACACGACCATATATTTGCATTTGGTTTAGTTTAAGAGCCTTAGTAAATTTTGATTCGTCGAGGCTATAAATAGAACAGGATCTTGCTCGTACAACCGGCCTCATTGTTTATGTCTGTACGACACCCTATTTCTTCCTCAACTTCATCTGGTTTAAGTGCTTTTAAGTGTTGAAACCCGTAAATAAGACTAATATAACAAAGTTAGCAAGCGGGAGTCCACATTTACGCGCACAGGATTGTGGGAAGTGACTGATTTAGAAAACGTTTCATCATGTTTATTTTTAAAATACGTAAGTCTTGATTATTTTTAACATATATGATTTGTATGCTGTGTTATCGTTCATTTTAAGTTTCGGATTGGTGTCTCTAGTTGCCACTCGTATGTTTTTCTCTCAAAATGCATCCATAGTTACATAATTATACAGTTCTTTTAACTTGGTAACTTTGAATAACATTGCAAGGAGTTTATGAATACATTGCATTTTACATGTTTTTATTATGACGACCATTTTTGCATATTCAGTTTGTTCTTTATATGTACAGTTTTGATAAGAGCGCGGCGTTGAATGTAGATTTCCAAATTTTTAAACGTTTTGGATTTCGTTGCAAAAATAAATATTCTCACGGTGGCATCTTTCCTCATCACTTGACTGTAAGCATGGTCATCACAGACCAGGTTTCCTTGTCTGGAAGGATTTATGTTTTTTGTTGACAATTTTTCAAAGTATTGGACAGAAGCAAATGCCGCTTCATGACGATTTATTGATAATGACGAGCGTCATTTATTTCTGTCAAAGGCTTTGGACATACAAATAATGTATAATTATTATATATAAGTTTATTTTTTTGTCAAAAATATGCGCGATGGATTTCACTTTTTTTGAAACAATTACGTGGTTTCTGTTGTCAACTGTGACCTAATATAACGAGATGGGTAACGTTCATGCAAAGTAAAATTATGCTTATTTTCTGTTCATTTGTTTACCTTAACAAACATGAAAAAATATTTGTTCTATAGTTTAAACATCAATAAAAATGCAGTAACAAAGCATGAACTCAGAATATATTGATCCATATTTGTAGACGAAAGATGTTTGTACATCATAAAATTTAAAAAAAACAATCAGGCTATTTTACAAAATTGTCTGTTAGTAATATGGTACAAAAATATGTTTTCAATCGGTTATACATGCAATGATTCTTATTAGAGATGTTTAAGCCAATGTAACTACAATGCTGGATGAAGCCAATTCAAACATTTTATGTTCAGATGATTCCGATACATCTTTAAAGCTTTGAAACTGGATATTTTTTATCAAATCACATGGAATGTTTTAGTCGACTTCTCTCTTGGTATGATATGACAACATGCTTGCAACGTCACTTAAATCTCATGCCAGACACTTCCTTATTCCGTCAGATTTTAGCTGTCATGTGACATTTCATGGGTCACGTGGTGCTTTGTGGAGGCAGATACTAGTATTTGATTCATGCTGTGTCGTAGGAAATATATATATATAGTGCTGCTCGAAAGTTGCAGTAAAATTACGCAGATCATTGAACTTGCATGAAAACTAATGTTTGCAGGTTTGCATGATGGCATGTATAGAGCTCTCGTTATCTTGACATTTGTTTATATACAAGATATGTTTATATGTTGAATACGCATTTAAAACAGTTACCGCGACATCGTTCCATCACAACATTATAAAGTTTGGTGCTTCCTAAATATAAAAAAATATATAAAAGTATCACAAATATTTAAGAAATCTAATATTTAATAAAGTTGTATTGGGTTTAGCTTATACCGTACGACTACCAGTGATGGTTCACGAATACGAAAATATTTGCTGTAAGATGTGTGTTTTGCCATTATTTCATTATAGCCAGATAGTGTCCAAAACTGTCCAAAACTGTCCAAAAACTGTCATTAGTAAACTCATTTGCTACGTATTTATACATTGTATCCCGATACGATTTCCCTCGACTATGGATCGTATATGGAACACCCTGTTAAGAGTGTTGATGTCGTTAATTTCTAGATGCCGTAAGCCGATATGTCCACAAATAACATAGTAAGTCGTAACGTCATCAGACGAAGAAGTTCATATTACCAAACGCCATCTTGTTTAAACAGAACTTATCTTGCAGTATTATTTACGCATCTTTTCGCCTTATATTAAACGAACTAAATCACCGCTTATAGCAGTATAACAGGGGTTTACAGGTGTGTCGCGCTAATTTGGTATAACAGTTTAAAAATAGGTACACAAATAAACCGTTCTTCATGAAATGTCAGTGTCTCGGAACGGAAACTTAATGGCCCATCACTACATGTTACATACAATGTATGACAAAAATAAGACATTTTTATGTAATACATCATTTATTTTAGCAGTTTTAATATTTACTTTTTTCGGTATTATCTTCTTTCTAATGCTATAATTATATAATTGGAATAACATTTATGTGATACTTTTTGATACATTTATTAATATATATTTTAGTAATGCCCATTGTTTTTACTACAATAATTCGCTTCTGTATTATGCAAGGAAAAGCTGAGTAATGTTTTTATACAGGCAAAAATATAAATATATAGGTTGTATTATGTATGTCCTAATTTAACGTGTATATATTTATTATATGGATGCCATAAACATCAAGAAAACACGTGTTTTGTTTCATATAATGAGGGTCTGTATACAATTCCGTAGTATTGGTGCTCTGAAATTCTAAAAATGATTTATATTATTTGATATGCATTTTCAACCATCCAAATATTGCCAAATTAGCCCAGTACAAATGTAAATCCCTGTTATGCTGAATTAACATGACATTTAGTTTTTTGCCGCCATATATTAGAGTTCAATTTGCTAGTTGTCGGCTTACACCGGTCAATTTCAAGAAAATGAAAATTAATCATCTAATATGGCTTAGTGCAAGGGAAGTTATCTGGTTATCAGTTGTATACGTGTAGTTTAAAATGTGTGGCTTACATTTTAAAAAACCTAGTTTTTTTGTTAATAAACTTTGCAGTTATAAATTATCTATACATAATATATAAATTAGAGACTCATTTAAATATTGTATTATAATTAATAGCATACATAATACAATTTAATATCCTATCACATTCACTGTTTCATTGGAACAATGCAATTTAGTGTAAAGTGTTTTTATAAGATATTTTCACATTCATAAACCTTTTGATAGAACGTTTAGAAATCGGACCAGGATTTTTATATTTTTATAACTTATTTTCTACCAAGACACGGCTGTGAGTCCATAGTTTTACGAAGTGCGTCTTCAAGATTAACAGTTACTGCTGTACTGTGCTGTCCCCCATAGTTCTTTTGTTTAGCTTCATTTATACCCAAGAGCTCTAGAATATATTTTTTAAGACACTTGCCTCGGACTAATGACAATGTACTATTTGACTTGTCCAACTCAGGAAACTAGTTGTCCGAGAATATCGGTCAATTCAATAGCAAATAAACATACACAATGATAACTTCACACTCCAAAAAAATAATCACATGTATGCGTTTGTGGGATTCTAAGGTTTGACCTACAACTGAACAATTTCTGATGTTGGTTAGCTTTAAAAACAGACTTGTCCGGGACTAACTCCACCTGTTTAAAAAACGACACGCGGGGTACATGTCGGGGTCAACAAAAATGCCTATTAGTACCTACGTGTACATGGTGACTGGTGACCTTATAAACAAAAATAACAAACAACAAACAAACAAACTAACTTCAACTCAACTGTTGGTAGCCCGATTCCGCATAAGACAAGTCCGGGACGTCGGGCTAATGGATTTCTAGAACCCTGCCCCTCCATATCATTTATCTGATTCCATACCCGAGGAATGTTTAGTAATGTCCTGTTTTGTGAAACTTCCCTTTTCTGTTCTACTCTTTCTTATTTTAATGATTTTTAATGTGATGTAGGTAAAATGAAATGTTCCCCCAGTCAATGCAAGATACGTTCTGGTGCCAAAACTTAAACACAGACAATTTCTTTTAAATAAGTGAATATTAGTCTCACATTTTAATTGTGATTTCGCATAGTTTTACATATTTTATTATGACTGTATGTACATTTAATTGTGTTGTATTGTTTCAATGTGTTGTATGAATGTTCATGTATGTGTTATTATCTTTTATAATCTCTTATAATTCAAATGTGAATGGTATTGTGTAACAACGTAAATGTTTCTTTATAAATAAGAATATTAATTATACATTATGAGTTCATTTTTTGTTAAAGCATGTTTATTGATGTTTTAACTATAGGAACTATATATGTTCATGTTTGTTTAGGTAAACAAATAAAAAAAGCATAATATTAATTTAAATATCTGCGTATCACTTTATATGAAAACTTTGTTTGAATGCATTTAATTTTTTTTTTAAACATTTTACTAACATATCACAAACTTCTAATGCAATATGTCACATACACTGCATTAGGAACTAAATTTATAAATTATTTCGGGAAGTTGTTGCGAGTTCTATTTAATAAAACATGCATTTTGTTCTTGTTAATTCTAACAAAAGTGTGCTGAAATATTTTTTTATCACGTTTTCAAATTGTCCGATGTTCCGACGGCCAATATAGAATGCATTTATCGTATTTCACAAACTGTGTCGTAAGGGCGTTTTGAATATACATGTAACGCAAAATTGCATTGAACATTAAATAGATAGATAAATTTATTCAGAAAAAAGGCAATGAGCCCATCATTCCACATGAATAAATACTATACAATAAATATAACATTTCAATGGTGATTTACAATACATATTGTTCTAAATTCTAGGAGTAAAGTTTACAAACATAATTACATACATACACATGCACGTGTATTAACTTTTTAAAAAGTAATTACTAAGTAAATTGGTAAAGTTTAACAAAGACCTAAATTGTATTTAGGTCTTTGAGTTTAATAAATAAATAACAGAAGATAGAAGATAGTTGATAGTTGATAAGGGGAGAATTGGGATTATTATAAGAAATATATTTGCGATCTCAATTCAAATCACTACGTCAGGATGTATCACTTTAATCAGATGCCGTGTTTGGACGCCGATAAAGCGTACACAACAATATCTAGTGTAGTCGAAAGTAAAACAAAACAGAACTAAACCTGACTATGCTCAACAAAATTCGTTAAAAACTGAAAGGCTAAAATGAAAGATAATCCACAGTACAGCAAAAAAGTGCCATCGAAAGGACACTATATATCTATATTTGTGTTCCCCTGTCAATGCAGTTCATTTATGTCAAAGTAAAGACACAAACACAGTGTGGATTGGAAATGTCTGACATCTAACCAATGTCAGACATTTTATTAAATATATAAGTAGTTAAGGGTTATATGCACACTGTATCTACCTCTATTGGAGAGTGTTTAAATTAAAATATAAATTATTATTTTAGCCGTTCCTAATTTCAATGTGATAAAGTGACCATTAAAAACTTAAAAAAGGACAACGAGGAAAAAGGAAATCACAGAAACATAATATTTTCATCACGATCAAGTTTAGAAAGTTAAGTCTGTTACGTTTGTTTGCGCACGAAAGTGATTTATAACGGTTTGAAAAGAATTTTCCCTTCATAATTCAATAATAATTATATTCCGCCGTGACAAGAACGGTTCTAAATCATATAAAATGATTTATAATATTTAAAACCAGTCAATAACAACTGGCAATCAATTGAACACATTGATAGTTACAACAACAACAACATAGCAGACGAGAATAATGAAAGAAAATCGAGATTTTCTTAGTACATTACTAACTTTAACCAAGAATGGAAGCAAGAAGCAATTAATTATTTAAAATTATAAAAACACCATGATATTGTTCATTTAATCAAGAAAACAGACATAACTGCTAAAATGTTTTCACTTATTGGAAAATATGATTATTAGCCCCTAAACTTTTGGAAATGGACAATTTTACTGATTTTTACTCTATGTTCTATGTAATAAAAGGTGATATTTTAAAATCAAATTGGAAGGTAGAAGATGTTTAGTTAGACTAAATATTTTTACACTTTATGAAAGAGAGGAAATTAAAGAATATTTTCATAACTGCTGAAATATTCCAGTATTAAGATCAAGTGTTTAAATTTACGTATGAAAATAATTTCCCTCTTTAATCTATTGATCAACACTGGTAGAGCAGGAAACTCGATATCGATTTTCAGGTCATTTACAAGGGAGACAATCCACTGCGGTAAGCCAGCTAAAAGGCATGGAAAGCTGCGTATGTTTTATAAACAAACAATGATAATCTTCTTATTGTACGGTTACTTTCGCTGTTTAATGTTCTGCAAAGTTCAATAACATTTGGATTTTTCCAGTAATATTTATTAATGTACTGTTTTCTTACTGAGGTATGATACACGGGACATTCTAAAACACAATATATGAAGCACATTTTCAGTATTGGATACGTTTTTATAAAACATTCAGGGAACAGAACAGAACATTAAGTTTTTATTGACTTAAACAATTACAGCTCATCGTCATTAACAAATATGTACTCAAATACATCATCATGTGATGTGGAAAAACAACATATAAATATATATTAATGAATAACATCAATTACATAGTAATATTGTTGTTCTTATATTTCATGACAACATACACGTATTTCATACGTAAAGATGAATATAACAAGTGATTGTATAAACAGATAATGACAAAACAAAATATAACATTACGTAGAATATTTTGATTATATGTAAATGAAATGTTTCTGAATCGAAATATTCGACCAAATGGTTTTAGATATGTTAAACACGTTGTGTACTTATATCTTAAACGAAATTAGAATTTTATCCGTGCCACTTTTTGAAGAAAAATATTTGTAGAACGTAATTATGAAATATGAAATGGTGCTAACGATATTACATTCAGAAAAACATTTTTAAAATGCTGAATAACATTTTATTGATAACTAAATACGTTTGAAATCATTTTCAAAAAACTGTATCTTACACCTTTCGAAAAAAATCAATATAATATTATGAAATAGGAAACAAAACGTTTCATTTAATAAAACATTATCAAAATATGAAAAAATATTTCCCATATAACAATAACTTTAACCCACCTTTTACCAGAAAATATATAATACAGTAAAACCTCACTTAAAGACCACCTCAATAATAAGACCACCTCAAAATTAACAACACAGTTTTCAAATCCATTTTCCTGTTTTGCTCTGTATTAATTTATTAAACCTCAATATTAAGACCACCTTAATAATAAGACCGGAATTCAAGGATCCTAAGGGTGGTCTTATTATTGAGGTTTTACTGTATTTTTTTGTACTACCTTAATATGTGGTTATCATAGGATGCATGTCAGATCTTTTAGTGCGTCTGCAAAAAAGACTCTTATTAATAGAGGTTAAATCGTGATAATTTATTCCGAAATATTAGGCAGCCGCGCCCGTGGTTCAGTGGTTAGTGCGCTGGTATTGTAACCCGGCGATCTGGGTTCGATTCCCGGTCGCGGCAGGTCATACCCTTCCATGAATATTTGACAAAAATGTCGATTTTCCTCCACATGTGGAGAAGTTGCCGGCTCCTTGTGGAAGGGTAAGATAGTACTGTTAAGAATTCAGTCCAGGAAAAACTGGTTAGGTGAACCGACCGCCGTATATAACTGAAATATCGTTGAGAAACGGCGTTAAACCCGATGAAACAAACAAATTTTAGGCATACTGCCCATACTAATTTCACATAAACAAACAATGCAAATATGTATACAGAAATAACGAAATATTATACATTGGTCAATGGCAATAATATCATTTGACATGCACAGAAGTATGGTTGATGAACATAATATAAATCATAATTTAGTACTCATTACATTTTCATTGAAACCATATGAAAATAATGGAACAGTGAGGGAAAAATATAATACAATTAAAATACAACTTCATTCTTAGGTTAAAAGCTTATGAATAAACAATGACATATTTTTATCAACAGTCTTACTTTCTGAGCTTATTTATACTAGTATTTGATATTATTCATATGTTATAATAAAATGTACGTATATAATCGAGACGAAGATGAAGAATAAATACAAACGACAGAAATAAAACCTACATAGTGTTTAATGAATTGCTTGTCCCTCCTGGTCATCGTTGGGAATCAAGAAAACATAGAATATTTTCATAAATTTGCATATTTGTATATTTTCTATTCTCCCTGTGATATTTAATTACCATTTATGAAGAAAGAAATCCGTAAACCTTCTGATTTTACCCACTACACAGAAAATCGTTTTTCCCACGAAAATTTGGCGGCCATCTTGTCGGCCATCTTTGATTTCTCAAAACGTACCATGATGTCACGTGTCTACTCATTTTTTTGAAATGTCCAACATTCAGCTTCACAATGAGAGTTCTTACTATTTTGTTATGTCTCTCTTTATATGCTCATTTTAAGATTATAATATCATTTTTCTCTGAATCTGCGTGTTTCATCTGATAATTGAAATAATATTTTCATAGATTGTATGTGTCATAGTTTGCATATAATTATATGTTTATTTGTAGATATGTTATGCTCTCTTTGAGAAGTTATTGGAGGTTAAAATAGTATATAAATATTATCCGTGGTCCTTTTTTGCACACGGGACGTCCTCAGGCCATCGTACAATTATTTCTTTGTATTTTTTAGTGTGTCAAGTGTGGATGTTCACGTTTGTTTTCACGTGTATGTTGAACAATGAGCAACGCAACTATTTCACGTGTTTGGGACAGTGGGAACTCATAAAGAAACACTCAATGGTTGGACATGCAGGCTACCTGAAAACACCGTCATTATTAGATGACATATGCATGTATGTATGAGCTGATATTTTCATATAATTATATCATAATGCATTTATCAACCTATTGCCAGGCCCTGTGCTCACAAAGAATCAGTTATCAGGATCAAGATCAAATATAGGCTCTTTCAAACTTCGTAAAAATTGTTATTCAAATCTAAATCGTTTTACATACTGTGATAGATATGAGCTTCCTTCAAAACGTTTGAGATATTAATTGAAAGATGGAAATTAATAAGTTATGACCGATTTTGGAAAAAATATCCTGATTTGATCTGGATCAGTTTCCGTCATAAGTATAATAAATTAATTTCTCAACATCCTGGAGAAGTTTGGTATGTTTTCACGATGTTAGTAAGAAGATATTTAGGTATTTTTGTGTATGTTTATGAGAAGTACTGTACAAAGTGTTTAATTGCTTAATGAAAAAGGCAAATATGTTTATGGGTCAAGTTGATCCGGATCAGTTGATCCTTTGTGAACATGGGGTCTGACTTCAGGTCTTTATAACGCAACAGTCCATAATAGCTTGCTCGGGGAGCTCAGTTAATAATCTGCCTGTCAAGAGATCGTAGATTTGAACACAAGGGGTCAGGCGCTTGTTCTCCGTGTCAATTTGACTTAATATGATACACCGAAGGGCATTTTTTCTTCAGAAAGATATGTGTGTAGCGCAGACACCCAATCTGTTTTTAAAGAAAGTGCATCCAAGTTATCGCTATCGAATACACCCATTCTTTTACCCGACGCCAAAATGTGTCGAAATGTCACGATGTCATATCGTACTATCGTGATGCTGCGTCATATTGTCTTGATTTCGTGTCGAATTGTGACGTTATGTCGCATTTTGGGATGTTCTGTCACATTGATTCTTATAACATAGCATGTGCATTTTTGTTACCAGATCTATATATTTTATAAAAAAAAATTCTCTGACATTTTACTTAACCCAGACTTTCCAGTGCAAGCATATGTACGCTACAGATGTGAAAAAATCATATTATGTCTCCACGGACATATGGTTTATATGTCCGTGGTATATTTGTACATGTATATTGTCACATATGTTCTGTCACACCATAATTACAATAATTGCTTCTTATCAGACTGCCCAGTGGGGTAAGTGTAGACGAGATGGACAAATGTGTCATACAGAACGTGTCCCCATTATGTGACAGTCTTATGGCACACTGGAGCGGAATAAAAGAATTCGTCAACTTTTTATGCCGACACAGAGAAAGTATGTATGAAACGGTGTTTCGGATTTAAATAATATTAAATTGAATTTTTGTTATACCGTTTTGAATTCAGTATGTAGTTGTTTATTGAATCAAGTAATATTATTATTGAATTTATGTTATATTCTATTGAATTTAAGCAATACAGTATTGCATTTAAGTAATATTGTATTAAATATAAGCAATACTGTATTGAATTTAAGTAATACGGTACTGAATTTCAGTAAGACTGTATTGAATTTAAATAATACGAGTACTGTATTGAATTTAAGTGATACTGTTTTGAATTTAAGTAATACTGTATTGAATTTAAGCAGTGGTGTATTGAATTTAAGCAGTGGTGTATTGAATTTAAGCAGTGATTGATGTATTGAATTTAAGCAGTGATGGATGTATTGAATTTTAGCAGTGATGGATGTATTGAATTTAAGCAGTGATGGATGTATTGAATTTTAGCAGTGATGGATGTATTGAATTTAAGCAGTGATGGATGTACTGAATTTAAGCAGTGATGGATGTATTGAATTTAAGCAGTGATGGATGTATTGAATTTAAGCAGTGATGGATGTATTGAATTTAAGCAGTGATGGATGTATTGAATTTAAGTAACTTGATGCTCATGTTTTACTGACAACAGTTAAAACAAAAACCTTTGTATAGAATCCGAGATATTTGCAAAGTAAAGTTGCTCTTATAACCACCTTACAGTCGGACCGTGTTGTGTCGAATCTCACGTGATCAAACAAGTTATTTGGACATAACGAACCTGCTGCATAGTTATCGAGAAGAAACAATATGTTTAAAGCGTTTTTATTAATCATTTAAGAATTCCAATCAAGCGCCTTTGTCGGTTTCTGGTATGCTTAAATCGCTCCATATAGACGGACAATCGTAGATATACAGCCTTGTTTATTACAACGACGGATTGTATGTGGGAAGTGGCAGAAATATGCTACCATACAAAATGAAAAAAAAACAGCATGTAACCACAGGTCTCCGTAACGTGACTTCTTATTGCACATGCAGTTATTTTTCATATAAGATCGATTTGTCAATTATTATACGACTTACATGTATTCATTTCAGCATTTATTGCCAATGAATGTAGGAAGAGTATCGACTTTCAGAACAGCTACACGATGTGTATGGCAGAGAACACACAACGCACCAAAGAGGATGATTGCAGGTATGGTCAAATGTGTTACAATTTCAGAAAAAATATCAATAATTACACCATATGAGAGCCTCTGTGGGATTTCCAACCTCTTCTTTTAGTGACGTCATTTCCAGGAAACGTCACATGTGACGTCACCATGAACTAACAGTAAGCAATATTTGCCCCATATGACAATACGAAAACGAAGTGACCCTATGGAGTAAATATTGTTTCCTGCTTGCAAATAGTTGCTTCACATGTTGCGTTTTCTTCGCTTATCCGACATTCACGCTTACCTTGGTCTGACAATGCATCCAGTTCAGTCTACAGTGACACTAAAATAATCAGACAACGTAGAATCTGAAAAAAATCGACTTTAAGTGTGACAGAAAATGATCCACGAAAATGTGTTCTTGATATTGATATGGTCTTAGTTTGTGTTTTTTGGAGATTTACTGTACGTTGAGCGAGGTCAAAGTATAGATTTTGGTCTGGTGTTAAATCCGGTATTGGACCGTACCAATCCCGGTACCGGTACAGGTCCGAAAAAAACAAAGGCGAATGTGTTTGTACGTTCATGAATTTGGCAGCCTTTAGGTACCAGAAAGAGTTATTGTATAATACACAAACGGACTTCCCATCTATCGAAACACAAAAGACAACGACGAGTAGTAATGTTTCCGTTGTAGGAAATACAGACTCGGCCTACGACAACTTATGACATGTGGTACGGGTCTAAGCTATACAGTGCAACCTCTCTTTAACGACCCTCTATTGTTCAGCAACCCCCCTTTAACAACCATATCAGCCCATCCGGCTATTTCAATTGGTAGAGTGTTAGACTGTCACCAGGCATACCGTGGTTCTATTCTCTGGTAGGACAGGTTAAGTTCTTTCGTGACATTGGCTGCGGTCGTGTCCTCCATATGTGGAGAAGTAATCAGTTGCTTGCGGAGTTCCATGAAAACTGGTTAGGTCAACTGACTGCCGTATACATGTATGACTGAAAATTTGTTGAAAAACGGTGTGTAACTAATTGAAATAACAACCATATCATTTTTTCTGCAGTAACAATTTACTACTAATTTAGCCTCTCTTGAGCAACAACCTATCAGCAACAGTCTCCTGAAGAATGTTGCTCTGGAGAGTTTGCTAGTTGTGTATTGGGATTTGAAGCCTGTATATGTCTATGTGAGTCAAGACATAACTCCTCGCACTATTAGCTTTATCTGACAATGGTGTTCGGGTTGTTTCAACCCTGGAGATCAAGGCTGGAAGTCCACGTTTAAGCTGAGTAAAATTATATATAAATAAATTGTGTACAGTAAAACCTCAATAATAAGACCAATCTTGGGACCCTTGAAAACGATTCTTGTTATTGAGGTGGTCTTAATATTGAAGTTGAATAAAGAGCAAAACAGCGATAATTGACTTGAAAATTGTGTTCTTAATTTTGAGGTGGTATTTTATTGAGGTGGACTTTTAGCGAGGTTTTACTGCACTAGTACAGGATTTCATGGGTTTTATTGATGTAAAACTAACAGATATTTGCTGTTATAAAGCTGAATAATACGCAATATATATCATAGACTGTATAATTTAGCCCATGATGTACATTTCAGAAAGTTTACTGACCTAAGATCGTGCCTTGGCCGTGCACTTAGAAGACATTGCACGAGAGTCGACCGGAATTTCTTTGAAGTGGCATTTGACAGCAGAGACTCACCTCTGGAAGCATACGCTTGCAACTTGGGTAAGTAGACCTGTCTACTGTATTTTAAACAACGCTGAACTGGTAGATAGTCTTATGTTGATCAAAAGTAATACTTTTGAGAAAATGGATTGTCAATGTCTTCATTCAGACGTAATCTGAAAATATTGCATTATTACTTTTCTAAAAGTTTCATGGAGTTGCAAAGCACAGTCCGGTACAGGTACTCACTGTGTGTGCGCTACCTCGGCGAGTCCGATACAGGTACGCACTGTGCGTGCGCTACCTCGGCGAGTCCGATACAGGTACTCACTGTGTGTGCGCTACCTCGGAGAGTCCGGTACAGGTACTCACTGTGTGTGCGCTACCTCGGCGAGTCCGGTACAGGTACTCACTGTGTGTGCGCTACCTCGGCGAGTCCGGTACAGGTACTCACTGTGTGTGCGCTACCTCGGCGAGTCCGGTACAGGTACTTACTGTGTGTGCGCTACCTCGGCTAGTCCGGTACAGGTACTCACTGTGTGTGCGCTACCTCGGCGAGTCCGGTACAGGTACGCGCTGTGTGTGCGCTACCTCGGCGAGTCCGGTACAGGTACTCACCGTGTGTGCGCTACCTCGGCGAGTCCGGTACAGGTACTCACTGTGTGTGCGCTACCTCGGCGAGTCCGGTACAGGTACTCACTGTGTGTGCGCTACCTCGGCGCCTAGTTCAGGATAAAGTACACGTTATCGACTCTTGTATTTGTGTTTTGGGGTAAAATGTAAGCAAAGTGGCAATGCAGTGCTGTGGAGTACATCTTTATGAAGGCATTTACCTACTCCTTTCTCATATTTACGACTAAGCATATTTTGACAAAAATCAGGTCTATGTACCTTTATCCCACATCAATATCTCCGTGCACAGTCAACGTTCTCATCGATTGGATGCATGATAAGTATATATGATATTGGTAGACGCTTGGTACATTTCGCTCAAAGATATTTTTTTGAATTTTTACGAATATTCGTAATCATCCGGTGTTTGTGTGTTTATACTGTTATCAAACATACGATTTCATCATCATGAATTCACGATTTTGCGATTTGAATTTCAAGAATTCACGACTTCCACTTCACGATTTGAATTACACGAATTCGCGATTTCAACTTCACGAATTCATGAAGTTGAAATCGTGAATTCGTGAAGTTGAAATCGTGAATTCGTTAAATTGAATTCGTGAATTCATGAAATTATGAATTCATGAAAATGAAATAGTGAATTCATGAAAATGAAATAGTGAATTCATGAAAATGAAATAGTGAATTCATGAAAATGAAATAGTGAATTCATCTAGCTGAATTTGAATATTCTTGAAGCCGAAATGTCACCATGACCGTATTCAGAACCACTAACACCGCTAGGTAGTGTAGCAATATGGTTGTTACTTACGACATACCGATGATAACATTCATACTTAATTATTTCTCTCCTAGGAAATATTGAGTTCGGGAAGTTGAAATCATGAATTTGTCAGGTTGGACATGTGAATTCGTGAAGTTAAAATCGTGAATTTGTGAAGTTAAAATCATGAATTCGTGAATTTGAAATTGAGAAATTCACGAATTAAACTCCACAAATTCACGATTTTAACTTCACGAATTGAATATTTCTTTCAATGGAAATAATGATGTGTGAATGTCAACACCGGTCTTTCGTAAGTAACAACCATATTGCTGCTGTAACTGTCAGGATCCTATGCGCATGCTCGGGGAAATGGTGGGCGCGTTTTTCGATAGCTCTCAAAGTTTATCCAATTTTCGACTTTGAAAGTGATTTAACGGGTTTGAACTGGACTATATATTGTGTATATTGGAACTATGATGACATTTAGTAAAGTAAGTGACTTATTCCTAAGGTGTTATGACCAACATGAGGAAACAGGACAATAAATCACCAGCGGATGCCCACAACAACAACCAGCCTAAGCGCAAGATGACGACCACGCCGTATTTTATGGGACCGACGTCTCCGATACCCCCCATCCCCCCTCTTCAACCACAAACTATGAACAACGAAGTTTTACAGACTATCATGCATCGCTTAGATAATATGGACGGTAAACTTACACAGCTAAATTCCATTCAGTCAAGCGTAGCAAAAATTACCGAAAGGCTCGATAATATGGAACATAAGATAAATACGATCGAGCGTAGTCAAAACGTTTTGAGTGACAAATATGACTCAGTTATAGCCTGTTCCAAAGAAAACAAGGTCAACATTTGACAGCTGCAATCTGACCTAACAAAGTTATCTGTTGGCAATAAAAAACTCCGACTAAGCAACAACCAGGCTACGACCGATACCACTTTGCTACCCCCAAACCAGCAAGCAGTACCAACAGACGTCATATCCGACTACGCAACAACAAGGCTACGACCGATACCACTTTGCTACCCCCAAACCAGCAAGCAGTACCAACAGACGTCATATCCGACTACGCAACAACAAGGCTACGACCGATACCACTTTGCTACCCCCAAACCAGCAAGCAGTACCAACAGACGTCATATCCGACTAAGCAACAGTCAGGCTACGACCGATACCACTTTGCTACCCCTAAACCAGCAAGCAGTACCAACAGACGTCATATCCGACTAAGCAACAGTCAGGCTACGACCGATACCACTGGGCATCACCGTTCTTGCACAGTAGACCGCTGATGCACAGGAGGAGAATTGGTCCGAGAAAATCTTCACATTCTGTGAAAAAGTGTTAAACATCAATGATGCTAAAATCCAAAATATCAGTAGCTGTTTCTCACAGAGTTGGAAGATTTGTCCCCGTAAAATCCGCCCCATAGTTACCATATTGAATTACGATTCAAAAGAAATAAAAACAGCTTGAAACTAGTCGATCTGCGAAAAACTGACTTTATTGTGTCAGATCAATATACACCCGAAGTTAAAGATCGGTGCCATGAGCCCGTTCCTGTGATGCTTGAAGCTAGGAGAAGTGGTAAACGTGCCGTATTAGTCCGTGACAAACTGTTCATTGACAATGTGTGATACAAGACAAACAGTTCCATGAAGGGACTCGGTGTGTGACTCTCTGAACATTGTATCCTGGAATGTCGACGCTTTTAATACATGTATTGATGATGATGACTTTCAAAGTCTGGTTTTAAATTTTGATATTATTTTTCTTTGTGAATCTTGACAAAAGTCTGATACACCTTTCCACTTGAATGGGTATGAATCAATCTGTGTCCCCAGACCAGAAAGTTTGAATTCTAGAAGGGGTCATGGTGGTATTTGTTTAATTTTACAAATCTAGTCTAATAAACGGTATTTTCATGCTTGAAACTGATTCGATAAAATTTAATAAACATTTTATTTGCCTAGATGAACATTTATATATTTGTTTTGCATATAGACCCCCTTCTAATTTTGTTTATTATTTGTCACATGAAGAAGGATTGTATTCTGTTCTTGAAGAAAATGTAAGTAAATACATACATGCATTTATGAAAAGTTTCAGTTATAGGCGATATTAACTCCAGGTGAGGAGAAAGGTCTGATTAATTAGAAAATACTGTTTATTTTCACAATCCATTCCATCTATAGATAACTGTTTTCATGATTTTGGTAAAATTATTTTGCCAGTTCGCTTTACTATGGATAAAACAGTTAACTCGTCCGGGTTAAAATTACTCGAGTTATGCAAAAGCAGTGACCTTAAGATAGTAAAGGGTCGTTTAGGAGATGATGCTGGTACTGGAAGTTTTACATTTTTATCTGGTAATGGTAATATCCTCATCATGAGATCATGTGCTGATGTCAGGTGACTTTTTGACTGTATAAACAATTTCTTTGTTCATGATTTATATTCATGCGCCACTCATACTCCAATACAGCTCAGTATAAATATTGAAAAGCAAAATGTTAGCTCTTCGAATAATCATGACACGTTCTTTGATAAAATCACGTGGGATTCTCAAAGAAATGATGAATATATTTCTTTGATAGATGCAAATTTATTCAATATGCAATATATTATTGTCGCCGCACTGTCTGTAATGGGATATTTTTTTGTACGTGGAGCCTGGAGGGGCACGTGACTTAATTTGTTTTCCAATATTGTTCTATTCAAGATAATTTTACCAACTGACAATAAAGTTTTACAGAAAAAGTATTTGTAATATAATTTTTTTAAATCTTTTAATTTATTCCCTCATGTGGCGGACGATTTCAAATGGTCAAGGTCTATTTTGACTGATAAAATATTTGAAACCAGTCTACGGAAAGTTTATTTTTAGAAAGTTGAAAATAGTTCTCACGTGATGTAAACAATAAAATCCCGCGGAAATGGTTGGATTTCTTCAATCACATGACAGAACTAGCGGTATTAACATTACTAAATGAACACACATAAACAGTTGAACTCTAGTCACCATGTACCTATAATTAGAGGTTGTTATTTGATTATTGACTGGGTTGCATGTTTAGTGACCATGACACTTTAGTGGACCAATCAAGTAAAATTCAATTACAGTAGTTAATCTGTTTATATACCCAGTTCCAACTTCTCTGTATAAAGCAAAATAATAATATTTAAAATTGCATTCTTTGAATCTTTTACATAACAAATTATAACAAATAGAAGTGATGCGTTAACTGTATGAAATAAATATTTAGATAAAAGTAGTGCTTATTCTAAGCTTATTTTTTACGTACGTATGGATCAGAAAAGAAAATGTGTTCCTGTGATAAATTTTGAGTGTCATGATAGTCTGAGATAATTATTTAGAAACTTAATGAGAATTTATGTAAAAGATTCAAAGAATGTAATTTTAAATATTATTATTTTTGTGAACAAATACCTTGCTATATACAGAGAAGTTGGAACTGGGTCTGTAAACATTTTTAACAGATTAATATTTTTTTTTTACATGTTTGATACTAAAATGGAATGTAATGCTTTAGTTACATGTTTTTTGTACAAAAGAATGTAAATAACAAAATATAATTCAATTCTTTAGCGGCGACCTTTGATGCTTTGCATCAATGATTTTCTTGTATCTAATATTACGTTGGAAAACATAAGTTTTGACGAGGGTTTAAATCAGATATGTTATATGGATCTGCTTTTAATGTTTTCGGTAAAAGAAAACGCTCAAATAAACTTAACAATGTACGTAAAACACATGAATGTGAACAGGCTCGTAGAAAATATCCAACTATAGCTAACCGTGAAATAATGGTCACCAAACTTAAACATTACAATAGTATAAAACGAAAATAACGTGCTAAGTATAAGGCTAAACAAAACAAAACATTTGCACGACTTAGCCACGTCCAAACCACAACAATTTTGGAAAGAAATTAACAAGCTGAAAATTAAATCTCCACAAAACTCTAAAATCTCAACCGAAGAGGTTTATAATCATTTTAAAACTGTATTTTCTGACGGTATATCTTTTTCCAGAGATGATATTGAAAATGAATTGTCTGACGCACAATCTATATTAAATGAATATAATATACTTGATAGCCAACTTTGTATTGATGAAGTTAAATCTGCTATATCTTTTTTGAACTCTGGCAAAAGTGGTGGAATTGATATGCTTATACCTGAGATGTTTTTATGTTGTGTTGATAAACTATCGCCTTTACTTTGTGATCTTTTTAATTTTATGTATAATAATTGTATGTATCCAGAAAGTTGGCTAAAAGGTGTGATAGTACCGTCCCCAAAAAGGGCGATTCCAACTATGTGAATAATTATAGAGGAATAACTCTTTCTAGTATATTTTCAAAGATTGTTTCTACACTTTTAGACACTGGGTTAAGAAAAGGGGCAGACATTAATAATCATTTAAATGATTTCCAGTATGGATTTCGTAAAGACAAGAGCACTGTAGATTGTATTTTCGTTGTACATTATATAATTCGAAAAATGATATCGCATGAAAAACGTAAATTTTACCTTGCATTTATTGGCTTCCAAAAGGCGTTTGATATGGTTTATAGGAACGGCAATTAGGTGAAACTTTTAAGAATAGGTGCATCTTCAAAACTTGTTTAAATGTTACCTAAAATGTAAAGCACAATTAAATCTTGAACTAATAGTTCACTCTCTGACTTTTTTATAGTAACAGAGGTGTTAAACAAGGTGGTCGGCTTTCATCAGTGTTGTTTCTTTGCTTTATTGATGACATGTATTCTAGTTTACTCACCGATGATATTGATTCTATTACAATAGACGTGATCAATCTTATGCTTATGTTTGCCGATGATACTGTTTTAATGTCATATTCAGAGGATGGTTTACAAAAACTTCTAAACAATTTATATATTTACTGTTCCTCTTGGGGTATACAAGTGAATATGAATTAAACAGTCGTAATGGTATGTAAACGGGGTAATAGACAAGATAATATAAATTTGTATTATAACAATTATAGACTGAATACTGTAACACGTTGTACTTACTTAGGTGTAACATTGACATCAAATGGTTGTTTTGCACAAGCTCAAAAGTCTCTATCCATGCAAGCAAGTAAAGATCTCTTTTCACTGTATAGTTTGTTTGATATTGTATCTTTAAATGTTGACGAACGAGTGAAACTTTTTGATTCAATGGTTATTTCTATTTTGAGTTGCGGATGTGAAATATGGGGGTTTCATAAAACCCCGGATATAGAATGTAAAAAAATTGAAACGTCTGTTTGGTGTACGCCAATAAACTAGTCATTTGCTAGATATCCACTTTCTATTATAAGAAAAAAAACAGAATATTGAAATACTGGTGTAAAATTGTAAACAATAAGGGTTCTTTGCTTTTTAAAACATATAACATGCGTGAGGCTATTGTAAATATGATAAATGAATGGTCTTTGTTAGTAAAAAACTTGTTAAATGAGTTAGGATTTTCCTATTTGTTTGATATTCAAATGGTTTCTAATCTAGAAATACAAAGTGTTATTAGATGTTTATATGATACATTTTTGCAACAATGGTTCTCTGATGTTACCAATTTGACCAGATTTGAAACATACAAAACGTTTAAACATGAATTTTCGAAGGAATTGTACTTAACTTGCATTGGATATGATAAACACATATTAGATTTAGCCAGATTTAGATGTTCAGCACATCGTTTAAATATAGAAGAAGGGCGTAACAGAAATGTGCCCAGAAACAAATGTTCTATGATTGCTGTAGAAACTGAATTTCATTTTCTACTTGTCTGTCCACGATATAGAGACCTGAGAAAACAATATTTTTCTAATTGTTACTGTCATTGGGCTACTCTCCATAAACTTAAACAGCTGTTTTCGAGCTCAATACTATAATTTTAAGAACACTTGCATCTTTTATTTTTCATGTTAATTTATTGAGAGAATAATTTACTCATCAACCAATTTATTATGTTCACTAGCCATATGTTACAACCTCACTGTATGGACGATTTTCCAACATACAATGTCAACTGTAGTCTTTATCTGTCAATGATTCATACTAAATATTTATACACACTTTTCTCGTATATAATGTTGGTTTATGTAATTTTGTTCACCTTTCCCATTGTATATATGTTGTTATGTGAGTTTTTGTCAATAAACTTTGAACTCGAGACTTTGAACTTGTCAGTGCTGATTACACCGATACAAACAACAGCCAAGTTGGTTTGAATAGTCGGTAGTTAGAATGATAGTAGCAGTATTCTCGCATATCATACATGTGTTATATGTTATCACAACAAACATGGAATACTTTAAGTTTTGGTCAGAATGATACGCCTATTTAGGTTATATACGAGTAAGTAATTTCTCGTGTATTACAAATGCACCAAGTTTTCATAAATACGTCAAGTTTTATTTCTTCATGTGAAGAACCACGCATATATGTATTTACAGCTACTTGAAAACGTCAAAAACATGTCATTTGTTTGCACCAAGCTGATACATATTTGCGAGCCGCACTTGTTTTTCCACTTTAGTGACACACGATACCACATGAAGTACCATCATCCGTTGTAAAAACATAGTATTTTGTACACACTTTATAACAACAAAACCCTTGTTTTTTACGATATTATTTACATGCGTACAATATGCTAACCAGTGTAAAGTGTTCATGCCACCCTCTATTCAAATTACCCCCGGTAGTCTGAAATTGTAACCCGATTTCATATTAACCCCGGGGGTATCCGTTACCCGATTAGCTTAACCACTCGCTGATTTAGCTAATGTGGTAATTTTCAAATATTTGAAATTAGGATAAGTTAGTTGAATAAAAATAAGACAAACAAAACTGAAAGCTAGTCTCAAACTGCAAAACAATCATTAAATGAGCGTCGCTGTACGATTTCCAACCTCTTCATTTCCAGACAACGTCACATGTGACGTCACCATGTACTGACAGTAAGCAATATTTGCCCCATATGGCAATATAAAAACGAAGTAACCGTATGGAGTAAAAATTGTTTCCTGCTTGCAAAAAGTGACATCACATGTTGCGACATCTTGAAATGACATCACTTGCAGAAGAGGTTATAAATCCCACAGCAGCACTCACATGGTTCTTTACACTACATTTATGGTTGTTGGTATTGCTGTCACCGCTGCCGTTCCTGCTACTGATGTTGTTTGCTTGTTTTGTTTTGATGCCAAACATTTTTTATATCATTTACTGTTGTTCTTTTCAATTCATGCATGGGAAATGTATACAGACATAAATAAGGGAATGAGGGCGGTAATCTGAAATCGTAGGGGGTTACTTGGAATCACCTTCAAGTCACCTTGGGTAATTTGAAATCGAGTTCATTGTACCTCCTGGTAATTTGAACGCGATTTGAAGTAGCCAGGGGTAACTTGAAACAAGGGTAGTCTGAAATCGCTACTCCTTGTTTTCTGAGATTATGGAATCATTGTTTGTTTTTTCATTGCAGGGGTGAGATATATATTTTAGTATTGTCCATTACAGACCAGAGCACTATAACCACAGCTAATATTGTTTATTCTGGCGGAGAAATGGCGTTGAAGGAAGTCTATGAGCCAATAAATACCGCCAACAGTCAGCACTGGAACACGTGTGCTTTGTGGATCGTGGTTTCATTGCTGTTGAAAGTGCTTCACTAGTCAGAGATGACGATTATAGTTTATCTACAAAATGACAGAAAAACTTTTTGTACAAAAGATGCCAGTTCATTATTTGAACATTATACATTATCACCAAAACACCCAACCTCACGGCTTGACATATGTTTAGTTTTTCTTTCCAGAGCGACTGTCCGATGACATACCTTCATTACAGGCAAATTCTTACAAATCTTGCATTATTAATTTGCACACTGGGAGTATATGTTATGTTACATTACATATGTGATTATGGTGATTGCCTGCATTTTGCCAAACAATGACATGACTGGGCAATAAGAAATGGGCTAAACATTGTATATACACATGTATATATGTTCATCATGTATCAAAAGATGCATTCTGCGTAATGTCGAATTGACGACAGCGCATGCGCAAGTATGCGCGCGCAGAAAATAAGATATTTGCTCATTTATGTTGAATATTTCTTTTTTTGTATCATTTTCGTCCATGTTTTACGTTTGTAATTATGTAAATAGTATATCCTACTTAATTTTAGATTTTCTCGTCCCATTCCCGTCCTGTCTCGTTTTATTTTATACACCTTCCATATTCTTTTTGTTATTTCTTTCACTGAAGTTTTTTTAAAAGGCCTTGGAGTCTTATTTATGGGGCCGTCACACCATAACGTTCTGGTCAGCGTTGTATGAACGTTCTAAGAATGTATAATCGTTCAATTTTCGAGCGTTCTATGGTGAGGTGGACACATTTGGCGTGTGACTAACGCATGACTAGCGTGTGACTAGCGCATGAGGAGCGTGTACCAGCGACCAAGTAAGACACCCCTGAAAACAATTAGCGTGTGATGACGTGTCACTGGTACGCGACGAACGATTAGTCAACGTTAGACGAGCGTGTTGAGCGTTTGACTAACGTGTGACTAACGACAGACTAGCGTGTTGCTGGCGTGTGGGTTTCATGTGCGCTAGGGGTCCGTTCAGTGGTCGTTGACAGGTCGCCAGTGAGTCGTTTACTTCAAAGCAAAGATTGTGAACGATTAATAACAACCAAGTAACGCTAGGGTAACGACTGACTAACAATAGCCGAACGCATGCAACGTTCTGAACGTTAGTACAACGTTCCACGAACGTTCTCCAGCGTTCTCCAGCGTTTAAAGTTAAACGTTGAAGAACGCTGGTCTCCATGAGAACTTTTGTGCATGTTCAAAACTTTATTTTCGGACCAGCGTTCTCCGCCGATCACCGCCGATCACCGGCGATTACCAGCGTTCACCAGCGTTCACACAACGCTCTTCTGGCGCTATACCAGCGACCACGGACGATTACCAACGTTCCCTCAAACGTCATAGAACGCTGACCAGAACGTTATGGTGTGACGGCCCCATTACAAACATTGTAAGACTGAAACTCATACTTATTTGCAAAAGGTATATTTACCAGCCTTTCGTTTACATTAGATTTAAACGAATGAAATTTTGAATGGAATAATTGTTGATACACACTCAACACTTTTTGCCGGTTTTTATTGAAATTTATACTAAAATAATAGCTACATTTTCAGTATTAGAATGTTTCTGAAATAGGACATTGTTTTGTGAATTCGGTCTTATATACTCCGTCTCACTGTTTTGAATAAATTTATTAGTTTGATTAAAACTCATTTATTGTTAATATGCGTTCGTTCTTTCTTACATTTGTACACTTATTTATCTCAGTGACCTCATTATATCATTTCGTCATGTACTTGTATTGAAAGAAAATGGGTCATATTGTTTCACTCAATCAAATATTGTACAAGTCCGATATTATAGTCATGTTGGTGAAACACTAGGTCACAGGGTCAAATAAAAAGATTGCACAAGTCCGATATTAGAGTCGTGTTGGTAAAAAAGTAGGTCACAGGGTCAAATAAAAAATATTACACAATTCCGCTATTAGAGTCATGTTGGTACAAAAAGTAGGTCACAGGGTCAAATAATAAATTATTAACACACTGGATGCATACATCGGAATTATATAAACTATGACTAACAAATATAACAATTGCATCTAAGTACACTTTCAGCAAGCATTGATCGACACATGTATGCATGAAATATACAAATAGCATTCCTAGCATCAACAACAGGAACAGTAGTCACTTAAAAGTAACCAAATAATGTCACATGCTCGTTCGACACAAAAATAAAAAGTCTCCATAAAAGAGAGAGAATAAGTTGATACAGGGAACACCATATACATAACACAGTTCCTCCGCACACAGACCTCCGGAAAAACAACAATCCATAAAACTTAAGGCACTTGTGGAGATTAAAGGGTACATACGTTAGGGAACAGAGGCGCAAGGAATGGCCTGGCAGACCATAAGAAATAACTAGTAGAATCAAAGAGGACAAACAGTGAAGTCCATTAATCACGTTTATTCAAATATAAATCGTCTATGTATTGCAAATATTAAGGACATCCTTGTTTCCTGTTGACTTATCAATGTTTGGGAAATGTTCGATTTTCCGTATTGGAAATGGCTAACCAGAACTGTAAAACGGTGCTATTGTTTTTATCAGTGATTGGTATACAGAGGATCTTACATGAGTGGTGAGTCTTCTTATCGGTCTTAGATGACCAGTTTAATAAATTAACAAGAAATATCTTGAAATATCTTGAAATATCTTGAAATATCTTGAAAAAAGATGTTCGGCGCAATTTGAAGGTTAAGATTTCTTGTGCAACATAAAAAATGCCGATATGTTACGATTGCTGGTCACTCCAGATCCAAAATGGATTTCGGTAAATTCACCGAAATTCAGTGGATTTCGGTAAGGTAACGTACCCTTTATCGAAAGGTTAACCAATCTGCGCCAATGTTACAAACGTTGTTCGGTTGAAGAGAAATTGCCTTGGTGGTTACTGTAAGATTGGATTGGTTTACACAACATTGATATGCAAATAGCAAAACCATGTTAGTACGGCTGAGCCGAAAAAAGAACACGAATGCAACATTTCATTTATCGCCTCACTTCTGCTTTTCGTCAAAAACATTGCCTTGCCCTATATGCAAGCGAAGTGTGTAATTCGGTCTTAGGCAAACACAATCTGGCGAGACAAAAAGTACTCCTGACAATTTTCTTTCTAATTTTCAACCACAAGATACGAGTTCAAAGGATTATATCACCGATCATATTCAAATTAACAAGACAATACTTTTCAATGAAATAAAAAGTCATACTTGGTACAAAATAAAGATTTTAAATCTCATAAATCCTAGAATGAGTACATTATGTAACTCAAGTATAAGTGATGAATTCCACTACCTATTATAAATTATATTGTCTTACAGTTGTAAATGAGAGGAAAGGGAATTTAAACATTTCTTACACTATAAAAATATCTTACACCGAGCCTGTCTAAAATACGAATCGCAATAATAATATAAAAGCTATCCTTTTTTTAACAATATTATTCAAGGGTTTATATCGAATATATTGCTACTATACTGACAATCTTACCAAACATGTATTATTGTTTTGTTTCGAAAGTGTTATCTTTGTTATCAATAACATTTATATGACCGTTTATATGTCGGACAGTCCAATATTCGTTGCTGAAATGTGAGGACAGCCCGTCCGGCTTGCTCAGTTGGTAGAGAGCTAGAGAAATCCGGGTTCGACTTCCGTTTTGGGTTATGTTCTTCCGTCACGATGGCTACGGTCATGTCCTCCACTTGTGAAGTATTTGTCAACTGCTTGTTAAAGAGCAAGTTAGTACTGGTTGATAATTACTTCCGGGAAAACCGGTTAGTTCAACTGACCGCCGTATATGTTGATAAAATGTGTAAGTCCCGATGAAAAGAAACAAAATCCAACATGAGGTGATTGTTAGTATACAAACGTGTCCTATCGGACACCTGATAACATGCTTATTAGAGGCGGATTTATTCTGATGCTCTGATAAAGTTATTTACACATGCTTTGCGGAGTATTTTCTTATTTGCCATATTTGTAATATGAATATTATGTAAATAATGTATTACACAAGGAAAGTAATTATGTCTTCCCAGTAGTATAATATCTCCAGAAATCGATATTTATATAATAAATCATAACACGTCAATGTAATCTGTATTTGTATACAGTCGGACCTCGTTTATTCGACAACTTTCTATCCGAATACACGGTGTCATCCGAAATAAATATCAAATTCCGATGTATTCTTCTTACGTCGAATTGAAATGTGTTATTCGAAATAAAAGTTTGGACCCGATGAAAGAAAGAAAACGAGGTCTGACTGTATATGACGTGTAACACTCATATAGCGATTTACGGTTTCAATCGATTAAAACATACTGTGTTTTAGCTTGGAACAATAATGGCACTTATCAATATGTTTAAATAATGAAATTAATGAAACGGGAGTTATTCTTTTGTTATTCTCGGCTTGAAAAAACCCGCCTTGGGTTTAATAATAATAGTTATAGATATCTATTGAAAATTCTAAATATTTGATGAAACCATGTGGAAACGAGAGATAAAGTTATTTATAAATTACAACTTGACAATAAGGCATGGCGATTCTTTCGTCCACCCACAGACCTACAGACCAATCGATTATTGAAACTAGGTTATGTTTGTTGACCGTATTTCAATATTACCTAATGACCGGTTACGTTTATTTGTAGTGTGAAAATGGTCTAATGGTAATAAGGTCTAAACTAAAAATGATCACGAAGGATGAACAAATTAACCAAGAATGTAAAATGTTCCAGAAAATGTTGATGCAGTTTTGGGCCCGAAATTATAACGTATACTTGTCACCCTGCACAAAGCACTCTGATGTCACAGTATAATCTACTCAGTCTTGAGTTTGGAAGTGGGGGAATGAAATTGAATACTATGCTTACTGCTAAGTGCTATTTTTTGATACACTGGCTTAAATATTTAAGTGTCAGTCTGAGATTGAGCGTAATAGTTGAGTATTGAGTTGTGTGCCTAAAATCAATTCGTTTTCATACACTCACTTAAGATACCAGTAAGCGTTATCAATTTGGTGCATTCTAATAAAGTAAATAAGTTTCAACGGAAACTGCATTCGGAAATCGGCACTTGCCGTTGATTAAGGTCTATGTATAATTGTATTTCATAAATGCTGGTCGATTGATGCACAAGAACAACTTCACTGATGGCAGACAAACGGAAATCTCGCTCAGACAACAATGCAGATATCAAACTAAATCTTCATTGTTTAGTTAAATATACAAGCATACTTACTGGTTAGTTACTGAGGTCACAGTCATCGAGAGTGATTAATATAAGTTGTGACAGCTTGTTTCACAATTGATGTACAATAAAAAAGTTTTTTGTTGTCGATTACGTCGTATTTTAAACATTTTATTCAGTCATATACTGCGGCATTTGACCTAACCAGTTTTCCTGGAATTAATTATCAACCAGTTCTAACTTACTCTTCCACCAGCAACTGACAACTTCTCCACATGTGAAGGACATGAAAGTAGCTAAATGTCACGGCAACCCTCACAACCCGGGAACGAATTCAGAGTTAGTTTGTACGTTAGAACATGTGGTCAGATTTTCATTTTACTCTCTAACGATTGTATTTTTTAGGGGCGTAGCTTTGTTTTATGTCACATGGTCAAAAGAGTCGGTTTGTTGTGCTTTGTAGTGCCACATATAGGCCGTGCTGCATTTAGGCCGCGTACGATCTTAATGCGGCGTAAGCTTAATGCGGCGGACATGTGCCTCGGCGCCGCATTTAGTTCACTTCTATTTAAAATGTTTTACTGAAACGAATATTTGAATAAGATAATAATATAAAAAAATAGAAAAGGACATAAACTGACATATGCATCATAATCAATGTTCTTTAACCACTGTCGGTCGAATGATTTGTCCATGAGTTATGCGCCATTTATGTACAAATATATTATAGTAGGCATATAGATGTTTGTCAGCGCTTCGCCGTTTAGATTGTACATTTTGTGGATTTTGACGAAACCTCACAGAAATAATAAGTTTAAACACATGTTTAAACATTTGTTTGATTAATTGCTAACGCACATTGGTGTTATCTGTTGAAATGATGAATAAAAATAATTATTACGATAATAATGATACTGATAATGATGATTGGTGTTCAATACCATAGTTGGGTTGAAACCAAAGTGCGTTCTAAAGAGCACATTTAGAAAGTACATGTACTCAATTTATCACGAATCCCCGTCTAGCACAGTCTATCGCACTACATTACCAGTCCGAAGGTCGCGGTTTGATCCGGGGTACTAACTTGCAAAATCTAGAAAGTGAAAATTTAAAAATGTTTAGTTTGCATGATATCTCTTTGGACAGACTTTGTACAGATACTGTTGTAAACTTTTATGGAAATCAGTTAATTGATCTATGTAAAAATAATGATATGTATATATGGAATGGTAGAATAGGAAATGACAGTCGAAACCCATCATTGACTTGTAAAAATGCCAGTACTGTAGACTATTTTATGTCATCTTCTTTTGTTTTTGAAAATATTGTTGATTTCAAAGTGCACGAATTCTGCAACTTATATTCTGATGTTCACTGTCCATTACAGGCCACACTTCAAACAAAATTTCACAATTCTAAACACGTAACATCCCACCAGATACAAGATATACAAAAGACCCGATTATGGGACAGTCAAAAGTCGGAAAATTTCACTGATAATCTTGATATCAGTAAAATTTCCGAAATTGAAATGAAGCTTGACAAAATCGTTGAATGTAACAGCATAACACAAAACTATATAGATGATATAGTTTCAGACATTGCAAAACTTTTTAATAACTGTTCAAAAACATCATTTGGAGTTATAAATCACAATGAATACAAACACACAAAAACGAATAACATTAAACGCAACTTTCCATGGTTTGATAAATCATGTCACGTACTACGAAACACTTATCATAAAACTAGAAAAACATACAACAAGTACAAGACACCATATTTTAAGGATTTACTGAAATCAGTCAGTAAACAGTATAAAAGTATATTAAGAAGAGCACAAAATAATTATAATGCAAACAGAATACAGAAATTGCGTAAACTCAAATATGCTGACCCTAAACAGTATTGGAATATCATCAATGGAAAGCAAGAACGAAATGAGAAAACTGCGAAACTGAGTGATTTCTATGATTACTTTAAAAACCTCAACGAGAATTCGAATGTAACGGACAACTTTGATGACAATTTAACTGAAACAAGTATGACTACTGAAAACGAAGAAATCAATGTCCCAATAACTGAAAAGGAAATCTTAGAAGCTGTTAAATCACTAAAAAATAACAAATCACCTAGTTGTGATGAAATCATAAATGAACATATAAAATATAGTATTGATTCTATGATACATATATATAAGAAATTGTTCAACATTGTTTTTGACCATGGTATAATTCCGGAAAGTTGGACTATAGGTCATATTAAACCTATATATAAAAACAAGGGTAGCCCAAAATCACCAGAGAATTACCGACCAATATCATTGTTGAGCTGTTTTGGTAAACTTTTTACGTGTATTCTAAATAACAGACTCACGAAATTTGCTGAAAAAACTAATCTTATACATGAAACCCAAGCAGGCTTTCGTAAAAACTATTCCACAACCGACAATATATTTATCCTTAAAAGTCTAATTGACATAGTTCAGTCAAACAAGAAGAAACTATATTGTTGTTTTGTGGATTTTAAACAGGCCTTTGATTCTGTTTGGAGAATAGGTCTGTGGCAGAAACTTATGAAAGAAAATATCAATGGTAAATGTCTGAATGTTATCAAACATTTATATCAAAACATAAAGTCTAAAGTAGTAACAGCCGAGGGATCTACTCCTTTTTCGATTGTCTTATAGGGGTACGACAAGGGGAAAATTTGTCACCCTTTCTGTTTTCCATATATCTAAACGATCTTGAGAACTATTTACAATCTAGTGACATAAATGGAATAAATATAAACGCAGAAAATGAAAACACACATGTATACCTGAAACTCTTCATACTGCTTTATGCCGATGACACTGTAATTTTTAGTGATAATGAAAACGATCTTCAATCAACTTTAAACAAATTCAAAAAATACTGCGATGAATGGAAACTCAATGTTAATACTACCAAAACAAAAATCATGGTATTCAGTAAGGGCCGAGCAAGGTTCCATAGAACATTTACTATAGGAACAGAAGTTTTAGAAACTGTTGATAACTATAAATACCTCGGTTTATGCCTCAGTAAAAGTGCTTCATTTTACAAGTCAAAAATTCATATTGCTGAACAAGCTAATAAAGCCATGTTTGCACTACTAAAAAAGATAAAGTCTCTTTTCTTACCATATGATCTTCAAATAGAATTGTTTGATAAAACAATAAAGCCTATTCTACTGTATGGAAGTGAAATTTGGGGATATGGCAACATTGAGGTTCTCGAAAAAATACAACTCAAATTCTATAAATACATCTTTAACTTAAAAAAGTCTACACCATCTTATATGGTTTATGGAGAGTTAGGAGTAACTCCCCTTAAAACTGATATTCAAAATAGAGTAATCGCATATTGGACAAGAATTATAGACAACATCAATAGCAATAATAACACTAAACTGGCTTCCAAACTGTACACAATATTACTTGAATTAGAGTCACAAAATAAAATTAAATGTCAATGGTTAGACAATGTTAAACGATATCTTTGTGAGATCGGTTTTTCAGGTGTGTGGTATAGCCAAAGTTTTACTAGTAGCAAATGGCTTAAAAAAGCAACATACCAAAAGTTAAAAGATATTTTTATCCAAACATGGCGATCTGAAATTAATCAGACGTCGAATACGAATATTTACAAATATATAAAGAACGAATTCAAGCGTAGTAACTCTATAAATAAACTGTCTCCATACCGTTGTAAAAAATTAATTTCGTTTTTAACCCGAAATCATAGACTTCCTATTGAAACAGGACGATGGCAAAACTTACCTGTCTGTGAACGTTTATGTACAAATTGTAGAGAATTAGGGGACGAGTATCATTACCTTTTTAAGTGTCCATTATTTGAAAATTATAGAGTTAAATACCTAGATAGAAACACAAGACAAAGACCCAGTATGTTTAAACTTATAAACTTAGTCTCAAGTAATAACTTAAAGAAATTAGAAAAATTTAGTATATTATGTGAAAAAATCATGGACTATTTTAAAACAACTTAACAATAGAATGCCAAAATAAGTATATTTTTACACACTCACACAATGTATCACATTAAACATATTACACGTATTTTTTATAATATTTGTGATTGCTTTCTTTTGTATGTAAAAGGAAAAGTATATATATGTGTGCATATGTAGATATGTGCGCACGGGCGCGCGTATGTGTGTGTGTGTATATGTATGTGTGTATATGTGTATATGTATATATGTATATGTATATATATGTGTATGCGCGTGTGTGTGTGTGTGTATGTGTGTGTATATATATTGTTTTCTTTTCTTTTTCTCAAATTGTAAATGTACTGTAAGTAATGGCTACACACTATATATATGATTGTAAATTAACTACATTAATGTAGCCGTTTTCCATTATCACGCGTTATATGTTTTTCATTATGTCATATTGTTTGTAATGCTAATGTTTCCCACTTCCGTGGGACTTATGCTTTGTGTAAATAAATCTTGGAAAATCTTGGACCTTCTGCGGCTGTGGCGATGTGATGAAATAATATGTTAGTGGTTATTCGCTTTTTACTGCTCGAAGCTGTTGATCGGGTTTAAATCAAGCAACACTATACCAAACTATTTTATTTTAGCATAGTTTTCTGTTGATGATCGACGATCATGTATCGATTATCGGTGACCATTGATCGATAATCGTTGATCAGTGATAGGTGCTCAATAGTTGATAATCTGTAATTGATTTATAAATCTCAGAGCGATAATCAGTGGTCGGTAATCGATTATTTGTGATCAATGACGGTGATCAATTATCGGTGTTCGATGATCGCTAATAAGTGATCACTTTTTGATGGCTGGTGTTCGATTATTGTTGATAAATTTATATTGATCAATACATTTGTAATCGATAATGTGTAATGGATTATAGGTGATGATGATCAAATGTGATCAATGATAATGTTGATGGTGACTTTAAATAGGACAATACATAAAATATCTATATGCGGCATGGCCATGCCTTTTCGCCGCAAATAGTTCGCCTCGGTACGACCTAAATTGCGTCACGCATTAAGATCGTACGCGGCCTAAATGCGGCACGGCCTATATGTGGCACTACAATGCTTTCATCGGGTTTACACCGTTTTTTCAACAATTTCAGTCATATGCTGCAACCAGTTGACCTAACCAATGTTCATGGTATTAATTATCAACCAATACTAACTTGCTCTTCCACAAGCATCTGACAACTTCTCCACATATTGAGGACATGACCGTAGCTAAGGTCACGGAAGAACGTAACCTGACCAACCCGAGTACCGAACCCTGTTCTGCCGGATGACTCTAGCGCTCTACGAACAGAGCAAGCCGGAAGGGCTTTGTAAAAATCGGATGTCACTCTGGTCGAATTTTAAATATGCCGTAAAATCATTTGAGTCGATTTTCATATTTTACTGTATATGTTTTGTGAAACTGTATCAATGTCTGAGTTCGTATTGCACAATTGATTAGGAGATTGGGAGATTGTTTGTCCTTGTCAACTGCGAAGTTATAGCATTAATCTTGATATGTAACACCTCAGTCTCGGTATAATTTTGCTTTAACTCACGGAAGATCCATTGTCAACAACATAGTTTAAATGAATAGAATCGGGGAATTGAATTCCTGTCTCCTGCCGCTGAATGTTTCCCCGCATCGGAAATTTGAATGTAAGCAACTTCGCTCTCATCACAGTGGGATTAATGCATGACTGTGACAGTATTGCTTCTTTGTTATCTGGTCCGATGTTTCTGAAATTGGACGAAGCGAAACAAAATTGAAACATAGCTCACTGGGCAAAATTGTTATGGTTATTAGAAACTAATACAGTAAACGTGGATTTAAAAATGGCGTTACAACATTTTCTGATATATTGTGTCGTGATTTATATGGCATCTCCTTGCAGCGCAGGTAACAATTTTGTGTTTGTCATTACACCCAATATTTTATTATAGAACGTGTATATCCTATTAAATTTTATTTTTGTATATAAAATGTGATTAATATGCAATATTTCGTTCCTTGATATATTTTTTGCAAGTGATTATTTTTTCTTTTACCTACATGAGCAAGCATAATTATTGTCATAATACTTCCATTTATACGTCCGAGTTTCTTAGAATATGGGTTTAAATATTGAACATTTTTTTGAGGTAGCCGTGCTCGGTGTCCCTTAGAAATTGAGGTAATACCGACATCTATCTGTTTACATAATTCTTCATCAACTAAGTCTTAGGGCGTCCGTTATTTTTTACAGATTCATGGTTCTAGGATACCAAACTTGACATTTTACTTTCCATAAAGTTGATTGGTAAGATTTGGCTAAAGTGATAACACATTATACTGTTGGAAAGAGCCCCTAAAGTGACATTCCGTATTTTTTTGTTTCGAGCGACACTTTTATTTTAATTTCGAAAGAACGAATTATTATTTCGTAAATTCGAATTGTTATTTCGATAAAAAGGTAGGCCTAATATGTTTTTTTACGAAATAATATTTGATATTAAACGAAATAAAAATAAAAGTGTCGCTCGAAAAAAGAAAATATGGAATGTCACTTTAGGGGCTCCCGTAGTACTAATTCTCCTTTTTGTATTTAGATAATCTTCACCTAATTATAACAATTCGGATAATTACGGGTATGTTTCGCGTACAGTCAAACATCAATAATACAAGAACGCCCTTGGGACGCTTGGAAACTGGTCTTCTTATTGAGGTGATCTTAATTATGAGGCTAACTGTAGACCAAAACAGTGAAAATGGACTTGAAAATTGTGTTCTTAATTTTGAGGTGGTCTTATTATTGAGGTGGTCTTATTATTGAAGTGGTCTTATTGTTGAGGTGGTCTTATTATTGAGGTGGTCTTAAGTGAGATTTTACTGTACTTATTGACCAAATGTTCAATTCATTGTCATTATCTGCTACAATCGATAGAAATGCACTTAAACATACCTAGCGGATTTTTAAAACTACAACATGTATATGAAATAGTAGCCTACCAGTGAACTGATTCAATCTCCTGATTATTAATTATTGCAAAACGAGCAAAGCTGGTAACAAAAACTTAATCACGATAAAGCTCATCTAATATTTACATATGATCATTTATGTATTAATGATTCAGTTCTTGCGCACGTTATGTCACAAATAACAGTTAATGTCCTTACCTGATATTAAAAAAAACGTTGGGTTTCGAAACATGTTAAATACAATTCGTGTGTATCTTGTTTGGTTTTAGATGTAAGGCATTGTATTCGCACGCTCTTTTGTTTACTGATCGTATTTTCTATGTCAAACATTTTTGAAGTATTTTCCGGTTAAATATTCGCTGTGCTACGCAGTTATTACTATGATTTAGAGTCGGTTAGTCCCGTCGGTAGAGCGTTCGACTGCTAATCTAGAGGTCGCGGCGTGGGCTATGTTCGTCCGTGACAGTTTGACTTAAGACAATGTATAGCCAAATTCTCACTGTCCCGGATTGGCGCCCCAGTACGTCCCAGGTGATGGTTCGGGTGAAACCTTGTCAAACCGGGAAGACAACCGCGGCGGCACCGTAGAAGTTCGGGATGATCCGTAATGAACCCTGTTGTTCCGGCTCGATCCGACAGACCGTCCCGGATGTTTTAAAATGTTTAATACAACTGGGAGACACCGGGAGAAATATTCAGAACCGGCATGATCCGGGCATGTCCGGCACAATGCCGGTGCAGGGTCGGGTCTCTAGTGTGGGTCTACCGTGATAGTCCGTGGTAATCTGGGGGTAGTCCCGGTTTATATACTATCCGGTTGCCAACGGGGGCCACCGGGGTGCCACTGGGACTCCACCGGCGCATGACCGGGGCTATACCGGGTTGGACCGGCGGCCACCGGGACACGACCTGGAATGGAACGGGAAACACGCCGGCGCGACACCGTAAATGAACCGTGCCAAACCGGGAGCTAACCGGAGTAATCCGGGATCAAACGGGGACATCCGGCTTCTAAACCGAGGGGCACTTTGGGACAACGACGGGAATGTGAGAATGCATTGATTTTTCGGCAAAAACGTTCCGGATCATCCCGGTATACCGGCCATTTTTCACCGGGAGGTACCGGGACCAGAACCGGGACAGTGAGAATGGGGTTTATCTAGCCCCGCATACATGTCTCTGTACTCCGACTTTTACACGCGTCGTTCGTAACAGCGACAGTATAGAGATGTGACGTCCGTGGCTGGACTAGGGTTTATCCAACGTCATTTGTCCTCCACCACTGAACTCTGATATATGTGGAGAAGTTGTCAGGGTTTTTTTGCAGGTTGGTACAGGATGAAAACCCATTAGGGTCAAACAACCGTCGTATATAGCTGAAATATTGTTGAGAGATGGCGTAAAACTAAAAATAAACAAACAAACTATGATTAAGCCTAGTGAATAGTTGTGCCTTAGTTCTGTATGACGATTAGAGAGTGGCTGCAAACAAATGCATCGTGCACTTAGTCGTAAATTAATAATCAGCAATATAATCATGTTTGCAGTAGTCCTTGTGGCGGAAGTTTGTAATCCAGCACAATAGCAGAGTTCCATTCATGATTTGAAGGATCAATGTAAAGATTTTATTCGAAAATGTGTATATATTCAAAAGTTTTATAATTTTTATAGTTTCTTAATCAAAACAGCTAACGCACCAATTTGGTAATGCTATTTTATTTCATTTCAGTAATTACCATTACTAGTAAGATTGAATGGAATGTGTGCTTTTAGTATACATATACAGATAACAAATTCATAACCAAATCTTAACATGAAAGAGATACTGGTTGTAATGTGAGGTAGGGGTCAAAAACTGAAATGTGAGAAAAAGGTTTGGTATTCAATATCTGGTATGTCCACCCCTTGCATTGATGACCGCTGCGCATCTTCGTCACATTGAGTTAATGTTCTTGTGAATAACTCTCGTGGGAATGTTTTGCCATTCCCCCATCAAGGCTGCCTCTAGTTGCATGGGGTTGTTACACGTCCCCGTGGTGCACGTGGAAAGTCCTGCACGTTTCCTGTAACGAAAAACGTAAAATTAACGTTACGTTTTAAGGTCAATGAAATACACAAGAAGCGTGCTTAGAACAATCCTATTGCCTTCTGAAGCCACTTGTATAAAACTGGATAACAATTTGGTTTGGCTAAAATATAACCAAAACTCAATTTGATTGGTTGAAATGTGGTTTGGTCAAGTAAGGAGCCAATCAAATTGATTGAAATAACTAGTAACCTCAGGTTAAAGTTAGCCTATTTTGATACAATTGACTTCACGTGATGTTCGTGACTGGAATCTTTTAAAACCGGTCATACGCAATTCACCGACTTTCTCTATATTCAAAAGAACGTGAAACGAAGACAAACAATAAATGCGGGAGGCAGGAAACTCTAGCTGCTTCACACGCGACTTATTCCTAAATGTAGTGTACTCAACTTTCATATCTCATTTAGAATTATATCGCTCTTACTATTCTGTCGATGTCGAACAAATTGTAGCCTACATTTCTGAATATAACCGCTCCATTGCTTATCATAACGTTTTCTTTCATAATTTGAAAAACTGAAAGTAGATTTGAGCGCTGCTATGGGATTTACAACTATTTCTGTAAGTGACGTCATTTCAAGAAAACGCAACTTGTGATGTCACTATTTGCTAGCAGGAATCAATATTGACTCGATTTGGTCTCTTCGTTTTCATATTACCGTATGGGGCAAATATTGCTTATTGTCAGTACATGGTGACGTCACATCTGACGTTTTCTGAATATAACGTCACTTAACAGAACTATGCAATTATATTCTTATAACTACTATAGGATCAAAATACTTCGGGGTTTTATGTTACATGCGTGCGTACTGATCGGGCTTTACACGTGCGAAAGTATCAAAAAATGGTATTTTAATCCTTACAATCCCAAAATAGATTTTTGAAACGACCCCTAATGATGTTTTGTAGTCAATACACATCTACACTGCGTCAACTGAATGCGCGTATGAACGAACGAGGCAACATTTGAAAATAATTTTCAGACCATAATCGGAGCCATATTATGTAATGAAATTTTCTTCGTAACAGTTATTATTCCACGTCAATTATTTATTAAATGCTAGCTTGATTAGTAATGTTTGATTGCTGTCTTCTAATATAAGTCAGACCGACAACAAACGTCACGTGCTGCCGCTATTGAACGGGTGGATTCTGAATCAAAATAGGACTAGGAAGAAGTCACTTAACGGGGAGCATTGTTTTGCAACAAAAAATATTCTCTACTATTATTCTGTTCTTTTCTCTACTCGTTATATATGGTTTCCTTGTTATTATTTGAAACTATAGAATTTGTTTGTTGTTCGATACAATCTCCCGTATCCAAGGACAACTGAACTAAGTACATGTTCAGAATTGTGCTGTCCGCGAAAAGAAGAACACAATGATAATGTAAGATTACATTCTTATCCTTTCCTACATTATAATATATACTGGTCTGAGGAGCTAACCAGCCATTTTGTGTTCTGTAGATTCTGCACTTCATTATGACATAGTGATCTCAAAGTACGTCAATGGTAGTGTACTCCACGGGTGTGGAAGGCCTTGACATACCAAAATTAGCAGTTCCCTTTCCTAAGCTCATTTTTCTTACGGAAGTATTAGGACTGACTGACCCGGTGACATATTTAGTGTGAGTGGGTGTGGTACCATGTCACGTGTCTATGTGTGTACTGCAGTGTGTGCGGCAGCACGAAATCTACACATAACTGGACATCATTGGTGAGTCGTAATTCCCCTACGCAAAAACACACAAAGATACACGTAAGCTTCATAACACAAACGCATATATACATTACCGTCTCCCGTGACCGAGAGGTTAAGGCATCCACCTTTGGAGAGGGAGGTCGAAGGTTCATATCCCGGTAGGGGTCCGTTCTGATATGGCCGGTTGGTGAGACCGCCAGCTCGTTAAATAATGGTTACCGTGTGCCTACCTGCGTTATGTCTGGCATTAAAGGATAGGAATCGGGTACTAAATGTGCTCAGAAAGTAGGTGTATCAAAATTCAGAAATGGCTGGCCCTTTAAATAGAGATGACACTGTAATAAATAAACACTTTACTCTTTTTTTTAAGTACATATTAAAGTGCTTCTGAATCAATAAAGTATCACATTCATCATTCATGTGTTTGTAGTAGATAGGTTTTCATACATTTTTGAAAGCGATGTTATTGATCGTAAATTTGCTGTAATAATCTTCTAATTGTTAACGCACATATCCGTAAATGAGTTTTAATGGATTTTATACTTTGTTTGTTGGCCATAGATGAATACAAGTTTCAAGTTTCAAAGTTTATTGCGCAAAAAGGCCTCCGGCCCATACACATATTACAGGTTATATATACATGTATAAACATTTAGATATGTGAAGTATGAAGTAGGTGTCAATGACATCAAACAAATCAATTTCTACCTGACATAATACATGATATACTATACAGGTTATCAACAAAACATACATGTACATGTATCATTTCAGTTATATATTGAAAGGTGTTGCTCTCGTTCCTTTGTGGCATAAAACATGTACATAACTAGGTTGGGTACAATGTCAGTGTTTTGTGAAGACATTAAAACATAAAACATTTCAATAGATGCATTGTTATGATTTATATGGGGAATATATCTTGAACGTATATCGTTATACAAGGGACATAAAAGCAAGAAATGTTTCATCGTCTTCAACGCAACCTTCACAATATGGACAAGTACGATGTTCTTGCAATAAACTTACATGTCTACCCTTTTCAATCATAAGATTATGTGCAGAACCTCTAAAATTAGCCATACAACGTCTAAATTTGCCAATTTCAACAATGTGTACATACTTTGCTACATCATATGAAAGTTTAAAGTTAACGTAATGAAACAATTTACTCGACTCGGAACATCTAGTCCTCCATATTTGAATGTATTGATCCTTAAGTCTTTGTGTATATTCAAGTAAAAACAATTTATGGTTAAACTCACCCTTTGACTCCCAGATATATCCAAATCCATGTTGATACACATTCAGCCTTACACCAGATACCCAGTTATTATAACCCAGATTATCATAATGAACTAACATTTCATAACAAAGTTTGACATATCTGTGTCTTGGCATTTTCAAAAGGCGAAGCCAGTATTTCATACACCGTTTGGCTGCATATATCATTTTATATATGTACATAGGAAACCTTCCTAAATCCCCTAATATAGCATCATTACATGACATAGTATGTGCATTAATAAAACGCTTACAGTCATAAACATGTACATGTTCAATACAGGCAACATTTTTCAACGCCCATAATTCTGAGCCATACAGCAATATAGTTTAAGAGACTCATCAATGCTTTCTTAGCTATGACAGACATAGCATCGGCCATTTTATACAAAGACATTCTATTTGTAAACAATATACCAACATAAGTAAAATCATTAACAACATCGATTCTATAGTTGTCAAAAGTCCACTTTTCTGCTCGAGATAATGTGCCACCTCGTTTAAATACCACCATTTTTGTTTGATTAACATTCACAACCAACTTACTTCTTCCACAAAAATCATTTAAAATATTAAGTTGTCTTTGAAGACCAGCAATTGTATCTGAAAGCATTGCAATATCGTCAGCAAACATGAGAAGGAATATTTCGGTCAAATCTGGAAACAACAGTGATCTCCCCTAGTATTACAATTACAAAGATGTGTAAACAATTCATCAATAAACATAGCAAATAGTATCGGGCTCAAAGAACAACCTTGTCTTAAACCAATAGGGCATGTAAATGTGTCTGTAAAACCCTGGCGGTTTGTCCTCACACAACCTTGTACGGAAACATAAATAGACTGTATAGCATTAAATAGTTTGCCCTTTATAAGTTTTCTTTGTAAAACATCATATAAAATACATCGATCAACAGAGTCAAACGCTTTCTGAAAACCTACGAAAGCTACATAGATTGACTTTCCTTTCATAATCAAGTATTTACGTATGATTGAATAAAGTATAAAACCATTATCTATTGTTGAATATCCTTTCCGGAACCCCCCTTGACTTTCACATATTGTATCATAAGCTTGAGTATAAAAGGTCAGCCGTTTTGTTATAACAGAAATATACAATTTGCTCAAAATATCTATGCGGGCAATCCCTCTGTAGTTATCAGTATTATTAACACTTCCTTTCTTGTGTAAAGGAATAATAATAATGTTTGTCCATTGTTCTGGGAACTCCTCTCTTGTAAACAGTCTGTTAAAAAGTTTGCATATAAATGGTAAAAATACATGAATGCCATATAATAAATGTTCTGGTACAAGCTTTCCACCAACCGACTTATTCAAATTGATTGATTTAATGCTTTCTATGATTTCGTCATCGGTAATAGGAGAGTTAAACACTATATCTTGAATATCATCTAGATTGTCTTCAATATTATCACCTCCAGTTGCATTAATATTACTGGTAGATGAATACAGAATGCTGTGACATATGAAGTACACTGCCATCCGAAAAGCATAAGGAGTCAAAGGGAAAATACATGCATACAAATCAGCAAATACTTGGGCGACGGTATGACCTAGAATAGAGCCTTAGGAAACACCAAATATTATTTTTTGATGCGCTTAAGCGTCTCATTGCTATCATCGTCAACCGGGTGGTCTATTCGAAGTACCGCCATTTTCATCGTCTCAAGAAATAGTACATGTTAAGTCCTCTGATTTTTTTTTATATTTGATGAGTATATTGGCTGATTTGTCAGGAATAGATAAATTGCTTAATGGCGGGAGTCTTGATATGAACGTTTTTTTCTGGATGATTCGTGTCGTATTTTGCGAATGAGTTCACTCGAATAGTTGCGTATTAATTTCTAATACCATAATAACATAATGAGGAAAACGTGCAGTCCTTGGACCTTCAGTCCTTTGATTATAATTTATTATCATAATGGTATATTTTACATCGTGGATTCGTGTAAGATAAATATGAAATAGACTATTTTATAGTCTTTTGCGATAACTGATATGCTTAAATGTTTCCAAAAGTATTTATGATCCAACAAATCAACTGATTTATTGATACTATTGCAGTTATTATAATACGGCTCAAAAGCATTGGTCGCTATCAATGTAAGTCGTAAATGAATTAGGGATGTATGCAACGAGTATTGCTGTCAAAGTCAACTGACGGTAATAATTACAGTCACTTACAAAACCTTCTTGAGAATGGATCTCAAGGTGACCTACAAAAACTTTAGAGATAGTTTACAAAATTGTAAATGGCTTATCTTTGTCAGGATCCTCTCGAAGCATATAGTTTACTATATGTAATATTTATATATATTATACTGATCAAAAGCGCTCATCCGCCAGTACTATTTTACATACAGGGAAACCTCACTTAAAGACCACCTCACAAATAAGACCACATTAATATTAAGAAAACAATTTTAAAGTCCATTTGCACTGAATTGGTCTTAATTCAACCTCAATATTAAGACCATCTCAATAAGAATACCACTTTTCAAGGGTCCCAAAGGTGGTCTTATTATTGAGGGTGTACTGTAGTTCCTATGATATATGGTTGCGTCTTCTATCGGCTTTGATCGAGGTAAGCTATAACATGTATGACTCGAATGAATTGAACAATTGGAAAACGTCCATGTCAACCTGCCAAAAATCATTTTGATCATTTAAGACCACGTTTTCACATTGGAGTGAAGATTTCAAAAATACAAAATGGCGGGTTAGCTCCTTTGACATGGTCCCGATCTCCCGAAGCTCAGCTTAAATGTTGTATCAAATTGTAAAGATTTGTTCATCTTAGACAAAACTCAAAATCGATTTTTCAAAAAATAGATTATTTTTTTTCAGAAAATTTGCAATAGATCAAAAATGAGATTTTAGCCAAATCTCATATCGAGCTGAGATTTCTATTTGAGATGCTTTGAGAGATCGGACCCAGAATATTTGCTTCTCTTTCAGTTTACAGAACTCTCCTGTTTTTGGAACGAGGTTCTGGACACAGTATTGACAATCTCTGGAGTCAGCAAGAGTTTAACGACGCTCATGGCAACAAATCATTGGCAACTTTTGGTGAGCTTAAAACTGGAGGAACGTTCAAATCCAATATAGATCCAACATGGGGCACAGCAACAAAGGTAAGAATGAAAGAAGTCTAAATTGCATATACGTGTCCGACCCTCCTTCTGAAAAATTATTTGGCAACGCATTTGTTCGATTTTAAAATACGTACTTGAAAGAAACAATAAAGAACTCGAACAGGAAATGCCATTGCTGTACAAAGTCAGTGCTAAGCCATCCAAACAACACAAAGAGACAGACAATACATTCATACATGGAAATATTTACAAAGAAGACATCCTAGCCCACCAATGTTATCACTAGACATAGCTTTTTTCACCCCAACGCACACGCAAACAAATTTAATTGCGTACTTAATTTGAAATATGCAGTTAGTATACGGTAAAATTGATAAGTTGAGAAGATGCGCACGGGTACTTATAATTTGTTTACGCCTTGTTTTCTGTCCTCGCGCTGTATACATGTGGTCCCTTTCCCGTTTGTTGTTTTGTATCGCCCCTTTGTGTGCCTCCTCCCTTTGCCTAGATCTGGATAGGTAGCTTCTGATTGGTCAATGTTTTCCTCCCTACTACTCATTTTATTCACTTTTGTATATGATAGCATTACAAAAACTTACTTGCCATTTCACAATCACTTTCAGATCAAAATCTATGAGAACAATATATTGATTTACTCAATTACAGGCTGATGTAGTGTACTTGAATGAATACGGGGATCTATTACAGTTTTTTGCTCTGAACGTTAATGGAATGGACATCAACGTATTATCGCAGTGGTTTCAAACATCATCATTTATCTTCGCCGGAGAACCTGTAGTCGCAGATAAGCAACTGCAAGACAGGTACGAAACATGTACGCGAGTACCGTCTATTTTCAGGACCATTAACAACATACACGCATTATGCTAATGTTGGTTGGTCAACTGTGGATAACACCTCAACACAGAAACAAAACTAAATCACGAAACACTTTCTAAATGTTGAAGTCATTTACTTTGATGATAGCGCTTTTACCAATAATAAAGCTATCGCCCTTATTGCATTAATTTCATTTATCCATTGACGCTGTTGGTAGAAGTAAGTTCCATTCTCCGTGTTTGGAGTCCAGTTGACCATTATAATTCAAATATGCTATTCTCTGGAGTCCTAGTTAACCTTTTGAATTTATTGAATTGATACGGCATGTTCATCGTTTACTAGTCATTTATATAATCACATAAAAGGAAGCCTACGAATATTAAGAATATAATAAAAAGCCTCCACGAATTACCAATCTGGCTGCTGTAGTCCACAATGCTCGTGAAAGACATTGAGCTACCAAGCAGTTGAAATCGATGTAGTGTATGTCGCGCAAAATGAGTGTAGATCTCCAAATAATTATACTCATAACCTTATCATTGAACAAATTAGTACAGGATGTGATATAACAGGTGCATTCTGACCAAGAAATATACATTATAATACTACAACTTCCATCGAATCTATGAGTGCAAACCCGGATGTAGATATTCATGCTGCAATTCAAAATTCAACGAATTGATAAGTAAGACCAAACATTTAAGAAGAAAAGCAAATTGGGGATTCAGAAAACTGCGGTTGATAAGATCCATGATTTACAATGAGAACCTGAACTTTTGATAAAAAACTTTACAACTTCTGCTTAGTTATTGTATGTTTAGACCAGTATTCATTAAAAGTAAAAAAAACACTGTATATTTCCGCAATCGACATAAACAGATATTATGTTTTCTTGAGATAATGGTCACTAATAAATACAATTACCTGGGACATTTTTGCAACAATATTCGGGTTTTAACAAAACCACTAGGAAAACTAGTACATATCAGGAGTGTCCCGCTTTGTGTATTGTACTTGTCACAATCTAGTTGGTAGAGTTGCTAACAATGTTTTAACTGACGAATTATTTTATTGTATGGCACACGATTGATTATTACTTATTGTATATGGTAAAATCATAATCGGCTGTCGCGTTTTGTAAGCCTAATTATTGTCGCATTGCAGAAGTGGAAATAATGAATTCATTGTAAAGTCCTCCACGACTGGACAAATTAGTGCTATAGTGTACCATGAACATGCTGCAGTGGATCCAACCATCATGCTGGCAGTGAATTCTTCAACAACAATGGTGGCCTCAAGTAAGACAATGTCCAGGTCCTGATCTCCTAAATAGAATCTCAGCTCAATATTAAAAGTCTGAGTTTGAGACACATCTCATTTTGGTTATCTTGTAACATTTCTGAGAATAACTCATGTCAGTTGTTTGTGTTATAATACCGATTTTGAGTCCGATCTCAGATGAGAAAAGTCAGAACCATTTCAGACAATATATGAGCTGAGATTTAGCTCTAACTGAGATGCTTCAGGAGATCGGGGCCTGTTGTATACTGTTACATATTTGACTTCTCTTACATCCTTTAGAACTCCAGAAAACATCACATATGACGTCACTATGTACTAATACTAAGCAATATTTGCCCATATGGCAATATGAAAATGAATTGACTATATGGAGTAAATATTGTTTCCTGCTTGCAAATAGTGATATCACACGTTGTGTTTTCTTGAAATGACGTCACTTACAGAAGAGTTTGTAATCCCATAAGCAGCGCTCATTTGTACCTTACGCGTATTCTTGTTTTCCGTTCCCTACAGTATATTGCCATTGCGTTCCCTTTGAAAGAAGAATACATGCATTACTTTAATTGTACTTAATTGTTTCAATATTCGATTTTATCATTGTGTACGATAGGCGATAATGTTAACCATTGTATCACAATGGACAGTCCATCACTCGATATTACTAACAGCAATTATGTAAGGGCGCTGATTCCGGCTTTGTATTTTGGTACACTTCGTTTCATACGTAATAATGAGTTAATTGTGAAGGTACATTTAAAATGTCAACATGCATTAGTTTGGCTTACAACGTACACAATGAAAATCGATCTTCGCTGTGTTGTATTACTTCTACACACATTGCATGATTGATAAACCATCCATTGATAAACTCAAGGTTGTGATCGTACCAACACGTTCGTGGGCTCATACAGACGTACAGTAATCCCACATGTATATACCAACAGTATCCGCTTTTGCGGTTTTCATAATACCAGTCAGGTTATGAAGTCGAACCAAACCTCACATACTTATCATTTTAGATACATCATCAGCGACATCACTCGGTTGCCTGGCATTCTGGGCATTTAACACCACCTTAAGTTTTACTGACCCTGATGACATGACCGTCGCAGCCTGTCAATCTTCCTGTACTACTAACTTATTTGGAATTGAGGTAAATTTATGTATAATTCTGCATAGTTATGTATAACCATTCATTCATATGTTATTGTATTTTTTTTAAACAATTGAAATTGCACCCACTCATTTATTACCGTTGTTTCCAGTATTGATTGGTTGTTGATAATAATAATGATGATGCCGACGACGGCAAAGACTATTATTACTTATAGGAAATAAAAACCTGATCTGTATCAAATCTTTATCATTATCCTTTACAGTGTTTAATAACTTTTCTTAATTGGACACGAAATACTCATTCGGGTCAATGCAATCCGATTTCAGTTCCAGTCTAGATTGGTTTTGGTACAATTTAAGTAAAACTGTCCATTTACAACGTCTATTACAGTACGTTTTCCCTGACACTTTGACTGAAATAATACAACAGACGTAACTTGTCCTCAACCCCTGATTCATGATGAGAAGTTGTCAGTTGCTTGCGAAAAACATTTAAGTACTGCTTGGTAATCCAGCAACACTAGTCAGGTCACAGGACCACCTTGCATAACTGATATACTGTTGGTAAAACAGAGCAAAACTCAAACACAACCAATGAACAACTGAAGTTTCAAGTGACATTGTTTTGTTTTCTTTTGCAGACTGCCGATCGTTGTTACTGCGTCACACCTAAATCAACAACAACAGACCTTCCTGCGTACTGTGATCTCAATTGTCAAGGTGACGGGAACGTTTGTGGTGGAAGAACTAAAGGTTACTTCTCTGTTTATTCAGGGACAGTGCAAAGTATGTAAACAAAATACTATCGATGCCTCATTTGTATTATCTCATAGCATCGGCATACCATACATAATACGTTTTTCCAGTATGTTCATTAAACGCACCAAAACGTTTAAGGGAGAATAATGATCCAGCTATACTGCAACACAATGAATGTGTGGTTATTGACCCCTTTACAGATGGCCATCACGCTTCCCTCATTGCTCGGGCGACGTCCGGACGGGCTGGTGACGATCCCTTCTAAACCCACCATCGGTACCCTGGCTATTCATAACATGTATGATTCCCTGCGCAAACTGACTGTTAAATCTTGTACTCATGAATAATTAATGACGTGAAATCCAGCCGCTTGATTGGCCGCATGACACACACCTCATGCGATACGGAAATTGCCGAGTACTTACGGATGAAATCGCGTTTCTGAGCGATAACTCTTCACAAAGAAGTTTCCTTCTTTTTGTTATCGTCCATTTCATTGGTCGAGATATTCATGTATTACGAAGTATCGGTAGCCATTGTGCCTAGGGTAGCATATATGTTATTAATAGCCTATGTACCGGGGATGTTCTAAACCCGGAAACGGAAGACAGGCGAACGATGTTGTACTTTGTTCAGTTTTTCACGCCCTTATCTGTCCAGATGGCCCTAATAAGTCATCAAATACATTGATTTGATGTGCCTATGTTCTACACGCATGGTCCTGTGTTTGCCGTCTCTTATACTGGGGAGATGTCGAGTGGGGATTTTTAATTAAATTTTAAATTTCAATTTTACTTTGTGCAATTCTTTCTATTGAAAACGGAGTACCGCGTTGGAACGGTCAGTGGTATAACGCCACAGGAAGTTTAAAACTAGTATAATAGGGCACCCAGCGTCACATTTATTCTACAATCGTCTAGCTGTATAAGACACAATGACTCCCTACACAGACCTCCGGGAAAACAAAAGTCCATAAAACATCGGGCATTTAAGCAGGTGCAAAGGCAAACACGCAAGGGAACAGGGACGAAAGGAATGGCACAGGCGACCATAAAGGACAACTAAGGAGAATTAATGAGGACAAAGTGGGATGGGGATTTAATGGATGGAATACATCACAGGACAAGACAAAAACTACGACAACAATAGGCCGAATGGGGGGAATAACACGAACACTATAAAAAGTGAAAGAACCGCACAGGGGAAAGGGGAACCCAACATTCATCTAAACACAAATAAACTCGGACCTAGACTTTAAATTTGCAAAAACAAATATTAACCATCATTTTGTTTTTCATGAATGAAATTTGCGTCTGATTTATTGTTTGTTACCCTCTTAACACGTTTGCCAATTGTTATTAAAATATGTATTGTTATATAAACGTAGGAGCAAAAAGGAGATTTAACATTTAAAGTCTAATTCCAAGTTTCAGACTTATATAATCTTTATGAATAAGGCCCTTGGTCTTTGAGTCATTTGTTTGCATCCTGTCATGGAGAAGATTCTATTGAGGTCTTTACAATTCTTGAATTAGACCAAACTTACTGGCTAGAAATCCAGTAAGCTGTCAGAGATAATATCAGACGTACACTTGTATAACAATCAGTATGTATAGAAGATAATGAATTTTAAATCTAAAAACGCTCGAATTGAGTCAATTAATCAACACTCTGAAAGCTTGTTATTTTCTTAAATTCGTGACACACTTCTATGCATGTATCGGTAACAAAACTGAAAAGAAATAGTATACCATGTACAATAGTGGAAACTAGAAAAGAATATTGCCAATCGTTCTTGTGAAATAGGTAGGAGACCTAGTAAGCGTGGTAAACACAAATTTGCTTCAAAACATCTACGTGATTTGGGAAGATTGATGCAAAAAGCAATATTGTCGACCGGTTAGTTTAAGCTAGTTTCTCGTAAACACACTCGCTTTCAGCCGATGTTTCCGATTGCGCGTATCACGTGTACATAAATCAATAAAATCCAACCACGTGAGCATACTGTTGCAAGTTGGACAGTATACTTTATTGTGGCTTTTAATCCGTTGTAATATATTTTTGGATTACAGACCATGGACAATTACATCAATACTTCAAAAATGTAGGTTAAATAGGTTTTGCTAGAAATAAAAACAGATCAAACAATTTCTATTTGCTTTTGTCGATTTCCATTAAAACGTATCCCGTGCGTGTAAAATTGCAGGTGGTACGATATTTATTAGGACCAAGATTAATGTCAACACTACATCTGATTTGTTATACTACATAAAAACACTTATATACCCACAGAATGTGAATTGAAAGTGTTTGACACTTAAAATCAGCAAATGTTGTCAATATTGCGAAATAGAACAAGATTTAAAGTGTTATGTTCCGGAAATTTGAAATTATGATATCAAACAGTTTATATATATGGTGTAATGTTTATTTCATTGATATAACGTAAGCAGCGGAAGGTTATATAAAGCTTAATTTACAAAAACAATATTAGTAATGGGGCTTTAAGTCACATAAACATTCGAGGTTAAATAGCGACTATTTTATATATACTTAAAGCCATTAAGAACGCAACCAAAAATTGTCAGCTTCAAAGCATCACATACTGAAGAAAAAAATATATTTTAATTCACTAACATAATTTCCTAAACGTAGTTATTCATTGGTTCTTAGTTTTAATACTTTTTGAACACAATTTTAAACATTGGTAACAGTTGGTAGCTTTTAAGACCATGTACAAAATGAAACCTAATTAAAATAGTTCCGTTTTTAACAGTGTTAAGTATATGGGTGGAGGAATACTCCAAATTCAAATCGACTTATTTAGACTTATGCATCTTGCACATTGTCACAATCAACATTTACAGTAATAATGTAACATTTTACACCAAACTACAAGCAAACCTTAGATTATAGGATCGTACACAAAACGAAGAAAATGGATGAAAAAAGCATAAACCGCACTTCAGTTTTCCTTTCTGAAAGGAGATTGTGCTACACATTTATACGGACAGCTAACAAGCTAGACATTTAATTACTGGCGATTTATTGCAGTTTATGTTCTCTTTACCTCAAAATAGAAACAATGTTATATTAATCAAAATAAAAGTGTCAACATAAATCAATACGTGTTCTATAGTTGAGATAATCGTACGGACTCTATGCTAAGTACGATGACAATAGGATTAATGTGCGAAGAAATTATGGTTGCTTTAAAAATGTATACGAACTTTCTTGACCAGATCATGAGGACTACATGGATAAATATCGTCTAAGCTTTATATGCCTTTATCGATTCGAAAACTATTAGCTTTGGTTATATTAATCTGATGTTCCATTTAATTTAAAACTATAAACTCTTTCGATCTACAATTGATTGGAAGCACATCGCTTAAAACACAATGACTGTCATCAGAATAAATAATTGTTCACTTGACAAGGGAATTAAATTTCTGCTTACAATAAATATGTTCTTTAAATAATTAGCCTCATGCAGTGCATAGGACTAATTGTAAGATTACAATGCTTGTCAATGAAAAATGTTTTAACAAAAATACTAATTGCTTTTGACAATAAAGTATCAATGCAACTGCTGGATATATTTCAACCAGGCGGATGCAAAGTGTTATTTAAAATCAATACTTAGGGCAGTTAAAATATTTGTCCTTATGTACAAATACAGTCAGACCTCGTTTATTCGGCAACCTTATATCCGAACACCTGGCATCATTCGAAATAAATATCAGGTCCCGATATATCTTCGAATAACGTCTAATAAAGCTGGGCTATTCAAAATCGTGTATTATTCGCAATAAATTTTCGGTACCGATGAGTACGAATAAACGAGGTCCGACTGTATCTAAATCTAGTTGACCATTTAATCATATTCATGTGTTGGATGCAGTTTGTTTATTGCAAACAACGGACAATAATGGTGTTTTTGCCATTTATTCAATGCAATGGGTATACCAATTTAACAGCGATTTTGTACGCTAGGCTATCTTCAAACCAAAGGATATCAAAACATTATGATTGATGTATTAAAAGTCCAGCGTGGTAATGGGTCCTGTACCACTGCATGTAAACATGTTGCTCTGATAGGATATTTAGAAGTTATCATACAGGACTGGTGTGCCTTACGGCGATATTGCCATACTAGGAGAGACATTGGCCCGAGTGTACACCGTTTATGTACAGTGCACATTTGTTACTATATTTAGTAACACGTGCAATCATAGAAATATATATCACTGCAATGCATATGACTACATCAGAAACAAACAATACACTAATGGAACTAAACAGCTCAGTGTCTATGCAAGACATGCTTTATAATTATGGTTGAAACAGTTATTTAAAAACAAAATGTTACGTATAACCTACACCTGTCTTACCTTCACCGCGTATTTGCCAACGGTTTTTGTTTGTTTTCATATTGCAGATTATCCCTTGCGTATGCTGTCCAGAGTTACTCCCCTTTTCCATGTTTCCTCATTAATTCTCCTTAGTTGTCCTTTATAGTCGACCAGGCCATTCCCTATGTATGCACCCTTGAACCTCCTCAAGTGCCTTATGTTGTATGGAGTGTTGTTTTTCCGGCGGTCTGTGCGGGGAGGCATTGTCTTATGTATGTGGCGTTCCCTGTAGCAACTTAGTCTCTCTTTTCATGGCTTCATAAATTATTATTTCGGCTATAGAATACAGACAAAATAACATAAAAAACTGGCCCTTCAAACTTTATTTACAATGACTTATTTTTTCGGGTGTTGGGGAGGGGGCGAGGTTGATTTTACCCCATTTATACGCAGTGTTTTCAGTTATATACGAGGTAACCGGAGGAGCTGACCATGGCTTCAATGATTTATACAAAGAAGCTTGTACAATCATTTTAAATTGATAGCTTGTATTATTAAATATTCTTATATTTACATTTGATATTTCAACAAACCGATGCATGTTATTTTTAGTTGAAGACATTAATTAGCTTGGTAAATGTAAATTGAATGTTTAGTTCTGCGTAGACTTCAATTGAACAAAAAGAATTTTTCAAAAATGAACTTAAATGTATTATTTGTTTTCAATTAAAATAGGTTTCATTGTCAACGGATTGATTGCTAAATACAAAACGCTTACAGCATGAGAACAGATTGATGCCATCAGAATAAAAACAGTTCTTAGTTAATAATTCAGAGCCGGCTGTGCATACAATCAATTGTTCAACAATAATAACATAATTGTATTTTCAATTGTAATTTATATATATTTTACATCGATTATGAAGCAAGTTATTGCAATCAATTATTTAAATCATTCAGGTTAATAGCTACTGTCTTGGTTACGGTTACTAAGCAGTATTCGCATCATATTCTAGGGAAATATTAGGTTATGGCAACATCGATATCATAGAAAGAATTCCCTTAAAGTTTATAAGTACATTTTTAGATCGAATCAATCTTCTCCTTCATATACGATATATGGAGAACTAGGAATAAAAGAGAAGAGAAGGAATAAGTTGCTACATTGAACGACACATACATAAGACAGTGCCTCCCCACACAGGTCTCCCGGAAAACAACACTACACAAAACATAAGGCACTTGATGAGGTTAAAGGGTACATACGTTAGGGAACAGGGGCGCAACGACTGGACACTTCAAAATAACACCACTTTCTGTTGACATCAAACATAGAATGATATCATTCTGGAGGAAATAAATTGAAAAAAGATATAGTTATACCGAACCAAAACTTCCAACGAAACTTTATCAAGTTTTATATGAACTGAACTTAAACAACAATATACCAATACCCTGTTCAGAAAATAATGGTATAGCCAAAGTTTCATGGCTAAGTAAATGGATAAACAAAGCATCTCATCTTAAACTGAGAGATATATTTATACAAGAGACAGAATACGTTGCTACAGGGAACGCTACATACATAAGACAATGCCTCTCCTCTCAAACCTCCGATTTCCTCTCTCACGTTACAATAAGCTTCATTTATTACGTTGAGTTACTTAAAACTTAAAACAAAATTACGACGTCTATTGTTTGAAGGCATTTGATCATTACACAATAATGAAAACCAAAAGTGCTACCATGTATTGTGCGGTCCCGACAGATTCAAAATTTAACAATGTTATTAGCGCGAATAAATGCTATACTTCAGTAGTTCAGTACATATGAGTAAAATGATTAAATACGCACTCGTGAAAAGCTCCCATTAAAAACCCCTTCTACTTACAGATAATGGTACCTTAAGCACGTTGACAGTATCCCAAGAAATATTGCTGACGATCAATCATACAGGAGGCAGTGATCATGTGGTAATGAAATATATTGTGCTTCAAGGGAAATAACTCAATTGAACATTTACAATTGACATTGAACAAGAGTTCAAACCCCTTAGGCAGTCTCGTTGCTTTGTATGATATAGGACATGTATAAAACACGTACATCTGCTCATACAGTGTTGACCTTGTACAGCAGAAATAGTATTTAAATATCTTCGCTCTGTCCAATTTCAGAACATTTATGACTTTTCGCAATGCCTATAAAATCTACAAATGATAAAACTTAAATAATGGTAAAGAGCCTATTGTTGGTGATATATATGGTATGATGGTGATGGAGACACTAGTGACAATGCTGTAGATTCAGACTAAGCATACAGCGAGTTGATGATGATAATACGATAAAATTGACAAAGACAATGATGATGACGGTGATGAAAAAGATGGCGACGACAGTGAAGATGATGGTGATGATGACGCCGACAATGAAAATGACGGCGATGATGACAGTGACCTTAAAAGAGACGTGGTAATTTTACGATGGTAAGGACGAATACAATTCTAGTGACGATGATAATGACATTGACAATGGAAATGGTGGTGGTGATTAATATGACAATGACATTGACTATCATGATGACGGTGATGATGACAGCGACAATGATGATGATTATGACAAATAGGCTAACGGTGATGATTATGATGACAATGAAGACTACAGTGATAATGACGTTGACGGTGACCGTGATAATGTCGATAACAAAGAGGATGATGATGATGATGACATTGACAATGCAACTGAAGGTAACAGTGAATCTAAAAGTGAGAACGAAGATTACGGTGATAATGACGACGACAATAACGATGAAACTGACAATGACGTTGACAATGACAAGTATAATGACAATGCCGATGGTGATGACAGATATTTCAACAGGCATATCCTTTTGAAGACTCGAATATAAATGTGCTGAGGCGCTGTGTTAACCAACTGGTATTCAGACCGTAGTGCATGTTCAGTTCACCAATTTTCATTTTCAGATACACATTACGGACGTACTGACTGCACTAGGCTGGGTAGATAAAATATTATATTTCAACGGTGTTGCTGTTGACGCCACAAATTCTTCGGGAGACCGTATTTTGTATTCCATAGAATTCAGCCAGGACTTAAATAACTTCACACGTTTTCAACCGAACGGTAACAAGGTGCGTAACTTATCTAAAACTAAAAAGGCAATGTCCTTAAGTTATTTATCTCCAGTACAATACTCTCAATCTACATGCTTAGCACGTTGTCTGTTGGTGAGGAGAATACTCTTGTTCTCTGTGGCATTCTGACTTTGAGTGTTCGTGTATTACATATGAAGCTCAAACTGGTATGCCTTCAGCTACAGTGTTTTATATTGCACGCCGTAAATGTAATAGTCAGACGCAACAGAGAACAGGAGCATTCAAAACTCAACTCCTCACCAACAGATGACTACTACGCACCTCTCTCTCTTGATCTGATGGTCATGAAATCCAACCCCGTAAAAATACGATCCTTGAAATATTGGCAAGTGATGTAGTGTAGTAACACGATTCATATTCGATGTAAAATACTTATATTTGTATTTAAGTGAGCTACATCATACGTTTACTATGTTATATGCTTTACTTTAAAGATGTATCTGACTCATATGAACATAAAACTTTATAATGGAATACATCCAGTATAGTTGTTACATAGTTTAAAACATCATTAATATGGATCATTGTCATGTATAACCGTTTAAAACAATCTCGTTTAATCATATTTCTAACAGACAAAACTAGTAAAAAACACCCGCTTGTTAAAATAGGGATATACATAGTAGACGTCTCATCATCTCCTACAGTTTTAATAACATGGTGTATGCAAGACATTTAAAAAGTTTGAAGGGATTCACAGTTTGACGGCAGAACAATAAGTATTCAGTCAAATGGAACATTCAAGCATTGGTATACAAGAGTCAGTATTGATCATTTTAATTATGTACGCATGCTAGAATTCGATTTTCTCGAAATGAGCAATATATAGCTGCATTGAGGTGGCTGCAATAGTACGTACTCATACGTTTTCAAGTATTGTTATTAATTATGTTATTGCAATAATGCGTTGAAATCACATTCACCATTTCAGTTTGTTACCAACGGATCAATTGTGGATACTTCTATACGTCTTGAAGCGGCTGTTAAAATAGTTTACGAAGAGACAGTGGAAGTTTCTACTATACTGTTGTATGGTCCTCCAGGTAATTCTTCTATCCATTCAATAGTTCAAATAGATTTTTAAAGAAAGTATTTACATTTGTGTACATGACTGCTTACAGTTGCTGCTCCCAAACGACATCGTGTTATTTACTAACGTGGTTATAAATAGACTTTCGATGAGCCAATGTAAAGGTTTCTTTATCCTAAATACTCGTACGTATGCGAGATAAGGTGTCTCTTGCTATGGTAAGATATATCCATACACAAACTGTAAGGTAGGAATAATAGATTATACCAAGCGCTACGTAGGGAAAGGAAGCACTGTTGTTTCTTAAACGTGAGCACTTTAGGTAAGTAGTGTGGTCTGACAGTGCTAGCTTTGCTAAACGAAACGATTTACGAGCGGAACAATGTTGTCTGGTCTGTTGGACGCCAGTTTGGTGCTAGCGAAGCGTTCAATCGTTTTTCGACGCAGGCGTACTAACATGGCTTTGCTATTTGCATATCAGTGTTGGGAAACCAATCAAATCTTACGTTAACAACTAACCAACTTCTCTTCAACTTAACTACGTGTGTAACCTTGACGCGAATTGGTTAGCTTTTCGATAAGGTGTACGTTACCTTACATAAATCCACTGAATTTAGGTGAATTAACAGAAATCCATGTTGGATCTGGAATGACCAGCAATCGTAAAATCTTAACCTTCAAATTGCGCGGACCATCTTTGATCAAGATATTTCTTGTTAAGACCGTTACCTTTTCTTCTTCAGCCAACATTTCTCGCTTACTTTCCCTTTCACCAAATAACGCGCATCTGGTCTGCAGTCATTGTTTCCCGTCGTCATTTGCATGTGAGATTTCGCGAGACTATTAGATAAACAAAACCAAATTCCGGATATTAGACTCGGGCGGAACTGAGGCGTCCGACTGTTGTAATTAGTTTTGAAGTATATTTGAAGCATTGCTGCAAGTTTGGTCAGAGTATAAGGACCAAACATTGTTAATTGTTTGTAAAGCATTCGAGAGGAGGTAAATTAACTAATTTTAAACTTGAATCATGATATTTTTATGTATCAGACTATTTGTGTGATCAAAATTTAAAACTCAGTTTTAAACATGTTTGTTAAAACGCTTAAGATGTTTAGCATTAACATTTTCTACAAACACAATTGTCGTTGAGGACAACAAGTTATTTTCATGCCGTAAAATATTCTTTTTAAACACATTTTTTACATGAAATACATCCGTACTGCATCACACGGCCCAGACTCTGAAACGTTTGAAATCAAAATCGGTCGGTCCGCAAAGTTTGCAAGACCTATACGTGTATTCAGATATAGAAGAAACTAAATGTTTCCTATCGGCTTCTGATTCAGCAACACATACAGTTTATGATTTAAAGCATGTATGACATGATTGTAGCATAGCACACATCAAAGACTCCGGCTATTGGAATATTTGGCGTGGGCTTATGTCAATAAAAATATGACATTGACGAACGTTCTGTATGTCGCGTTATGTTATGCTACAAGATTCCAGACAATATGATTCTGGACAACAATAAGTGCCAATGACCTCTCCTGGTCCGGACGTCTACATACCATAACGCCCGACAACGGTTATCACATGCGCTCATATCTGCGAACAATATCTGACGTCGGCACCTACGGCTATCTTCACGCATGAACAATCAAATATCGGAATCCACCCGCAAACGGTTCGGCGACCCGAGATATGTTCCACGACGATATCTAAAACACACGATGTCTACCTCATCGTCGTCAACAGGTTTGACAACATCCTCACTAGCCCAATACCATTACATTTAAACTACGTTCAGTGATACTGTCGTGGTTTTGTAAGGACATTTATGTTTGCGCAGCACGAGTTTGTTGAAGATGCGGCAAATGTAATGCAGACATTAGTGTTCTTGAGACAGATTGTTGTGGTGGAGGCAGCATACTGACTTGTGGTGTCATGAAGCTTACACGTGGTTCACAGCTGGTGAGGATGGAAGAAGATTGGGTTGTTTTATCACAGTGAATATCTGAAAGCTGTTATCGTACATACTTCTTTCATATTCTGAAAACGCAGTGTTAGGTATCATAACAATTTGTTCTAGCATTTATCGACATGGCGCCTTGGTCGGTACGCTCTCTGGATTTATCGCAAATGGGCTTTATGTATCGTCGAGACAGTTTTATGACAATGAATATCTGATAGCTGTTGTCGTACATACTTCTTTCATATTCTAGAAACGCAGTGTTAGGTATCATGCAGAGTTTGTTCTAGTATTTAACGACATGACGCTTTAGTCGGTATGCTCTCTGAATATATCACAAATGGAGTATATATATGGGCTTTATGTATCGTCGAGACATAAGAAAACACTTCCTGCTATATTTTGCTGCATAAATGGGACTTCCGTAAATAAAAATCGATGAAGATTTCCTAACAAAGAGAGTCACTATAAATCTTGAAACAGTTGCAATGTTAATGTAAAACTGCCATTGATTTACTTGGGACGATCAGCAGTGTGATTCAAAACAAAGGCATGTTGCACTCGGACCTTGTCTGATCCAAACAAGCAAATGGTTTCCTGCAATACGGTCAATATGTTTTCATGAATTTTAAACGTGATTTATGATGTTGATATTTCGTAGAACCGAATAAGACAATTATACATTAAATATATTGTGATTTAACAATTCAAGACATTGTCTAAAAGTACAAGTGTATATTGTCACAAATGATAAAGAGAATTACAGGGAAGGCCACGTTGACAAAACCACCGAGACCTTTAGAGTACGAAATTAGATAACAATGCGGTGGGGGTTGGGGCACAACTAGAGGGAGGGGAAAACTAGGGTTAGGGGCAAAACTAGGGGGTATGGGCAAAACTAAGGGGTAGGGGCAAAACTAGGGGGTAGGGGCAAAACTAGAGTGTAGGGGCAAATCTAGGGGGTAGGGACAAAACTAGTGGGAAGTGGCAAAACTAGGGGGTAGGGGCAAAACTAGAGGGTAGGGGCAAAACTAGGTGGTAGGGGCAAAACTAAAACTAATCATGAGGTGTGCGTGGAACAACAAAAACATGGACATCGATTAAACATGAAGATAAGCGTAGCAACAATGTCATTACCACTTGCCATTGGTTCAATCCATATAGGTATGCTTACCTCGCACTTAACCGTCGTATTGCCGACAATCAATTAAACAACAAATAGAAAAAATACACTATATCTATACCATTATTCACACGTTGCTATATATTTGCAAATTAGAAAAGATCGGTATTAGAGTAAACATACTGACGTTGAAGCTGCAGAGGTTGAAAGCATTTCACTGGATTTCCTAATGGATTATTAGGATATGTTGAATAAAACCTGGAGTGGTCCTGATAACAAAACGATATCAGTCCTTTGATGATGATTTTAATATTTATTGATATTGCTACCGTTTTAATACAATGCACCACTCAACCAATATCAGCATAGTTATGTTGTTAGCGACGCAGTCTGGGTTTTCGAATATGCTTTTCCAATCACTTTTGATTAAAATGAATTAAGTGAAAACAAATTGGATACTTAAATCGACGTAAGTTAGTTTCATTAGTAAATACTGTCTATTTTAGCAGCAAGTTTATTTCATTAGATTGCGTTATTTTATTGATTTCGCTTCTCATTATATGTGTTTGTCAAGCATTTGTAACTGAAAAACTATTAAAAATTGGTTAGAACTCAAGGAATTTTGTTATAAATTGACCACTACGCCATAGATATCATTCTGAAAATCTGCGCTTGTGTAAACAATAAACACACACAACGACAGCAATGTTTAAATATTATTGTAAAATTGTTCAATCCTTAGGGTCAGCATTAAACAGACGTTTGCTGATAAATGTATTCAGAGTATTTATTAATGACTCGATTTAGCTTTGTGTAAGGATTTTGTTTCAATTCTGTCATAAGCTTGTGGTTTACTTGCAATATAACGTATGTATGTATACATTTTTTTCTAACTTTTTATTTTTCAGGTAAGCATATTACATTATACAATTTATACATATATGTCTTTCAAGAAAAAATAAATGCACAATGTGTACGTCAGTGTCCGAGTACATATAAAATAATAATAATAATAATGCTATACACATTTTAAGTCAAAAAAGGTTTGTTAATTTATTATATAAAGAGATGAAAAAATACTATTATCCGACATAAAAAGGATGGTCTAGGCAGCGAAAACGAGGATAGCTAAACCACCTAAGATGGATAAATAACGGTTTTGAAAATCGTAAATAAATTATTATTTAAATAAACAATAAAGGAAAACATTATTTGGAACATCTCAGCAATTGTTATACATGATGTATATACTCGGAGTTATTAGCAAACACATACTTTTAAACTATGCTTTACCAAGTGTTTTCAAGAAAAAAAAACAGAAATTAATACGTATATTGTTTTACTTATTTGTGTTCATAATAATCAAAATGGGAAAATAAAGTAATGCGGAACTAGTTAGTGATACGTAAATACGAGTAGTGTAATCAGTCAATCCTTAAACATTCTTTGTTTGCAGTAATGCGACCGACACGTATTATCACATTTCATTGACAAAAACTCATTATCACATTTCATTGACAAATAGTCATTATCGAATTTCATTGACAAAAAATCATAATCACATTTCATTGACAAAAACTCATAATCACATTTCATTGACAAAAACTCATAATCACATTTCATTGACAAAAACTCATTATCACATTTCATTGACAAATAGTCATTATCGAATTTCATTGACAAAAACTCATAATCACATTTCATTGACAAAAACTCATAATCACATTTCATTGACAAAAACTCATAATCACATTTCATTGACAAAAACTCATTATCACATTTCATTGACAAATAGTCATTATCGAATTTCATTGACAAATACTCATAATCACATTTCATTGACAAAAACTCATAATCACATTTCATTGACAAAAACTCATAATCACATTTCATTGACAAAAACTCATTATCACATTTCATTGACAAATAGTCATTATCGAATTTCATTGACAAAAACTCATAATCACATTTCATTGACAAAAACTCATTATCACATTTCATTGACAAATAGTCATTATCGAATTTCATTGACAAAAACTCATAATCACATTTCATTGACAAAAACTCATAATCACATTTCATTGACAAAAACTCATTATCACATTTCATTGACAAATAGTCATTATCGAATTTCATTGACAAATACTCATAATCACATTTCATTGACAAATACTCATAATCACATTTCATTGACAAAAACTCATAATCACATTTCATTGACAAAAACTAACTCATTATCACATTTCATTGACAAATAGTCATTATCGAATTTCATTGACAAAAACTCATAATCACATTTCATTGACAAAAACTCATAATCACATTTCATTGACAAAAACTCATAATCACATTTCATTGACAAAAACTCATTGCCTTATGGGTATGTTAAACGCATTTGATTTGTCAACTACCGTATGAATGGCAAATTTAGTATGTGAAGTATTTTGTATATATTTGTTAAAATAATTTGACATACATCATACAATGTTGTAAGACATTATTACATTTGCACTTCATTGTGATGAATTATGTCGCCATACGTGTCAATAATAACAAATGATAATATTTATTTATGTAGTGGAGTACATGATATTTGGATAATTAAAACATGCAATAGTATTAAAATAAAAATTATAGTATGTGCATAATAGCCATGCCATACACACGTACACCTTGGATAGCACAAATTTGAAATAAGATGGTCGGCGCAATTTGATGGTTAAGATTTGTTGTGCAACATAAAAAATTGCCGAGATGTTACGATTGCTGGTCAATCCAGATCCAAATGGATTTCGGTAAATTCACGGAAATTCAGTGGATTTCGGTAAGGAAACGTATCCTTTATAGAAAGGTTAACCAATCCGCGTCAAGGTTACAAACGTTGTACGGTTGAAGAGAAGTTGGTGTAGTGGTTAACGTCAGATTTGATTGGTTAACACAACACTGATATGTAAATAGCAAAGCCATGTTAGTACGGCTGTACCGAACAAGAGTAGACATTTATTTCCATTGTGGTCATATGTATCACCCTCGGTACCCAGGCTATTCATAACATTCATCATGCCATGACTGTAAAAATCTCGTACACTGGAATAATTAATGAGGTGAAATCGAGCCACATGATTGGTCGCATGACACACACCTCATGCGATACGAAAATTGCCGAGGAGCTACGGATGAAATCGCGGTTCTGGGCGATCCAATGAGATCGTGGCTTTCAAATCGCGTTAGGCAGGACATCAGCTCTTCACAAAGGAGATTCTTCGTTTTTGTTATCGTCGAGAAATGCTAATGAATATTCGTGCATTGCGAAGTTTCGTTAGCCAATTTGCCCAGGGTATCATATATGTTAGGAATGGGTGTCAGACCTTCTGGAAGGAAATGTTTCCGTTGGTCTTCAAATAATACAGACGGTTGTTCTAGACATATCACGACTGGGAAAAATGTTCACATGTTAAACAGGATATTAAAGTATTGTTTAAATATTACAATCAGTAAATAATAGAATGGTTTAAGTAGCAGCCCACATAACAGACATGTACACAAATTGTATATTTATATGCTAGCATAAAAAACTGTACAATCAGGAATCTTAGAATTTTATGATAAAAGTGCAATAAATATAAAATTCCAATTTCAATAACACATTCACTCTAAATTAATATTTCGGCTTAAAAATGCCCTTTCTGGACGAAACAAGATCTTTTTAATGTGTCGTTTACATGCATAAAAAATCATATTTCTTCCTGAAAATACGGAGTTTTAACTTCAAATATTGACTAAAAGAGAATTTTCTATTCGAATTTGTTTTCGAATAATTGTGTTTTGTGTTTGTTTTCAGCAAATTCCTATGTTGACGTAGCTTATATGGTTATAAAAGCAAATTGTAAGTATTGTTTTGTTTTGTAACATGAGTTTGTTACTGAAATTGATCCGTCTGAAAAAGGAATGATAAAATACTCACGAATACTGTTAAACTGAACGTTACATACTCAAATGGGACTTCAGTTTTAACGGATGTACTCCAATCTTGTCGATAAATAGTATTTTTTTAACTGAAACAAACCTTTTGTATCAATAGATTTTTGCAAAACAATGCAAACAAATCGACGTTTTAAAACATTTAATGCTTTCCTTTATTTGGCTTATGAAAGTTATACGCTGTGCACTCTCCTTGTTTCGAGTAGCATGGTGCTCTTGCTGATTATAATTGGGTATGTTCGATTCAATACTTGTAAACTAAAGTAGTCAGTAATTGGTGTATTTGTTTGAGAGGAGTGGAGTTTTTAATACTCCTGTTCTCTGTGGCATTCTGACGTTGAGTGCACATTTATTACAATTACGGTGCAGTATGCAATATAAAACACTGGCACTAAAAGCATACCACTTTGAGCTTCATATTTCTGGATTCGGATATTTCGGCGTAGCTGTATAACATTGATTTTGACCTACATTTTGACCAATCAAATGTTGTCATCGATCCGGGCTTTTTGAAACATGACCAATCATATTTTCACCCAAGTTTCGTTCACCCAAGGGCCACCAAATGGGGTTTTCGATCACCCAAGGGGCATCAAACGGGGTTTTCGATCACCCAAGGGGCATCAAACGGGGTTTTCGATCACCCAAGGGGCATCAAACGGGGTTTTCGTTCACCCAAGGGGCACCAAACCGGGTTTTCGTTCACCCAAGGGCACCAAACCGAGTTTTCGTTCACCCAAGGGGCATCAAACCGGGTTTTCGTTCACACAAGAGGCACCGAACCGGGTTTTCGATCACCCACGCAAGTTTTCGTTCACCCAAGAAACCGGGTTTTCGTTCTCTCCAGGGGCACCAAACCGGGTTTTCGTAAGAAGTGCGTTCTTTAACAGTAGAATTTTGCCGGAAGTAGTAAATTTTGTGAGGATTTATTGTTCATCATGTTGCAATAAACATTATTTCATTTAACATACCGGAAAACATCATTCTATCTACGCCGTTTATCTTTTTTTAAAGATTTTTCTTGTTTTAAATGGTATTATTGCATATCTACGAAACAACCGCAATGTCAAATAAATACATTTTAAGATATTATTAATAACATATACATAATAAACTCACCATTATCGGACCTATAAATAAACACATTTGCGTCCACTGTGAGATGTACTTGGAAATGATAGAATATTTATTGACTAATCTGTCTTTCTAATACCCGACACCTTTAAATGTATTTATTTCACACCGCCACAGATTGTTTGCTAAATGTATCACTAAAGTATTGCATCTTTTTCATAGTAAAACTTATAAACATTTCTACAAGTCTTAAAGAAAACATATTTCTCCCACATTGCCAAATAAACGAAGGTTTTACGAAGAGACATTATTATGCCTGTCACTATATGTTTCACCATTTTCACATAATTATATTCTCTGGTTGTGATTGCGATTTACTCTTGAATTTTCTAGAAATGATTCGATAATATTTTCTATGTTATTTATTCAATACAACACTAATAGCGTAAGTGTTTCATAATTCTAACAGCGGTTTTGCATATCAATTTAATTTACCTGCGGTACGGTACGAATTCACTGCTGAATGAAAGGTTTATGTCGGTCAGGTAAAATATTCTTAGTTGGCGGTAAATTTCGATGTCAAATTTCTAAAGAACTGACATTGCAATGTTGCAGTTACATTTTTTTTGTAATCGGTGAACTAGGTTTGCACAAAAACCGTGTTCAAATTACCAATTGGAATGTTCTCTATTTTAGTTCAAGAGACCAGTTCAACAACTTTGCTATCTGATCCAAACACAACACCATCCACTCCAACAATGGCAATACCGATGGCTGACCTCTACAATTTTTTACCAGATATGACTATTTACATCAACGGAACATTATACTGCCCGTGCAACGGTACGAACACAACATTCTATCCCCCTTTAACTTCAATATACGACAATACAAACCTTACATTCGAAGAACGCCTCGAGGAACTCGCTGTAGATGCTGACGCTCTGTCATCGAATACTCGAAGGTATGTGAGCGCGAAGGATGATCGACCGTCAGCAAAAACAATGGGAACCTTTGGTATTTTGATTATCCTTGGCTTTGTGTCATTCATCGTGTATTTAGATAGTACAACGTTAGTTGTACAGGCTAAAAGGCTGATGAAGAATATCAAATTGTTAAGAAAGAATTGGATCTCAAAAACGAAAGTGCAGTCAATTCAACTAAATAATCGAACGGACGATATTCCTATACCGGACATATTAAAGTGATGATAGTTGTACCAATAGGACAATAATAGGGTAAATGCTGTTTTTGATTCGGCGTCAAATTGTGATTCAATGGAACGAAATTTTCATTTTCGTCAAAGTTGTGAGGGTGAAGTGATAAGAAGTATAACCATCATTTCATTCTATTTTTAGTCAATATATACAGGTAGCGTTGTTTGACAATACGTTTCCCTTTCCATTTGCCTTCTTTTTTGTTTTTGTGATAGATCGTCAAATATAAACAGAACTAGTATGTTAACCATAGACATCTAGTAGATGTTCTATCGCTAAAACGAAGTGAATTATACCGACATCTTTTGTATAGGCATATTTGAAGTCAATGTAAGTGTTAAATGTGATGATTCGACGAGCGTATTCCATATACTAGTAATTAGGCATGCATGCCAATCATTTTATTTTTTTGGTAATGAGGCTTTAAGTCACATAAACAGTCCGAGTAATGTAGTGCCTTTCCAGCAATTACCGTGGTGGAAGACCCAACGTACATTGTATTATCAATAGGCGACAACTTGTGGACGGAGGACCAGGTTGTTATGTAAGCATTTTCTGTAAACTTTTATTTTTGGAGCTATGATTTTATATATATGCATTTTATGAAATGGGAATATATGTGTCGGCGACACATGAATGAAAAGCGGAATAATGGTTAACCAATTAAACCGTATGTGACTGAATAATCATCGAGTAACCACGAGTATACGCAGTACAATATTTCATACAATATCATCTGATCTGAGCGAGTGTCATATACGCACAACGTATTGGTATGGCTATTACGACGGCTTTTTTGTTTCCGAACATAAAAATCGTCATGGAATGTGTGTCAACTTTGTGTGCAACACCCGTGTACATGACGTCAGTCTGTGATACCTCTCGTGAAGTTTATGTATGTAATGTTACTGAACATAAAAGTCGATATGGAATGTGTGTCAACTTTGTGTGTTTCACCCGTGTACATGAAGGCAGTCTGTGATATATCTCGTGAAGTTTATATATAATGTTTCCGAACATGAAAGTCGATATGGAATGTGTGTCAACTTTGTGTGTTTCACCCGTGTACATGACGTCAGTCTGTGATATATCTCGTGAAGTTTATATATATAATGTTTCCGAACATGAAAGTCGATATGGAATGTGTGTCAACTTTGTGTGTTTCACCCGTGTAATGAAGCCAGTCTGTGATACCTCTCGTGAAGTTTATATATATAATGTTTCTCGAACATAAAAGTCGATATGGAATGTGTGTCAACTTTGTGTGTTTCACCCGTGTACATGAAGGCAGTCTGTGATATATCTCGTGAAGTTTATATATAATGTTTCCGAACATGAAAGTCGATATGGAATGTGTGTCAACTTTGTGTGTTTCACCCGTGTACATGACGTCAGTCTGTGATACCTCTCGTGAAGTTTATATATATGTGGGCCACTGTACGATTTTCAACCTCTTCTTTAAGTGACGTCATTTCAATAAAACGTCTTATGTGACGTCACCATGCATTGGCAGTAATCAATATTTGCTCCACATGGCAATATGAAAACGAAGTTACCATATGCAGTAAATATGTTTCCTGCTTGCAAATGGTGACATCACATGTTGCGTTTTCTTGAAAAGACGTCACTAACAGAAGAGGTTGTAAATCCCATAGCAGCGCTCATGTGTTATTTATTTTATTACAGGATCGATGTCCCTACTGACAAGATTGATTGTATCTTGTTATCTTAAAAGCGTGCGTGTTCATGATATTTTTGTGATTTTTATCTAGATGTTAAATATATAACGTTATTACAAATTTCCTTGCGTTTAATTATATTCTTTATTCTTCATTGCATCATTGTCTTCCACGTATGCGCTTCGGGAATCGGTTGTCACGAACAACGCCCTAAATATCGGAAAACAACAACCAGCGATGGAGTCTACCTGCAATATCAAAATTTTTCGTAAATCGAGAGGGACATCTTGGTACGGTGCTTGATAGGCCGGAACGGTGATGGATTGATGAAATAAACAAGGTTTTTTAGTGTTTGTTATATATAACGAGCTAAAGGGCCTGGTGTTTTTATCATTTTTAATGAATTATTAACGAGCTAGGAAATACGTTACTGTTATTTTGATTTATTTATATGTGGTTTTATGGCGCATCGACAGCTTCGGTCATTTAGCGCGCAAGGAATGTAAAAAACATGTGAAACTAAAAAGGTTTACGACATATACTTGTATATGTTAAATTGGTGTAAATATAATGGGTAAAGATTGGTATCATTAGGGTAAGAATATATTTTTATGTATCAGGGTGAGCGAGGCAATCCTCATTCATCGTACTGTTATTTTGAATGTACGGCTGTGGAAAACAGAAATACATTGACGTAGTATATTTTCGTTGACACCACGTGTTTGAAACAGTACGCTGACAAGCTTCTTTTGTATTTAAAGTCTTCTATATACTTGAGTTCGCGTTCAGCAAACCTTGAACTTTAAATCAGCTTTATTGCTTTGTAGATAATCTGATGAAGCCATATTTCACGTGACAATTAAATTAATAATCCGTTGAATTTGGTACACTAAATTAAATAAAACCAAACTTATACTTCTGACACCATGTTATGGTATTTGAATGTACCATATGAATAATAATAAACAACCAGGATTCGCACTATAGTATATTTTAATGTGTACTTATCAGTATGGCAGTCATACAGCAACTCATAACAAAGAGGCATGCATTTACATTTCATACAAGCACTATATGATATATAAACATGATGATAATACAAGAGAGACAACTCTAGAAACTTTCATTTGTTATTTACATTTCAAGATTTAACTAATACTATAACACAAGCACATGGACATTCCTATGAACGACTTTTTCCAGTCGATAGAAAGGTCGGATAGAAGAGTTGAACGCTTTAATTACACAAATCCACGTGCTCCTGTGCACGTGACCTTAGGTGTTGTTGGGTCCGCGGAAGGAAATAATTAGATTATTAGTACATATAGTACACATTTTTTTACTTTAAATAGACAATGAATTTCTTATGTAATGTAATTTGGCTTTAAGTAGCATCAACAGCCTGGGTCGTGTAGTGACTATTTCTGCTATAAGGAGGAAGAAGCCAAGCGAACATCTGGGTAGAACCACCGATTCTCCATTAGCCAGCTTGATTTGTATATCCAAGATGGTATTCGAACTGATTTGTAGTCAGCAACAATAATTACTCGCCTCTCAATAACATTTTATATTTATACACAAAATCTACACTTGAAATATATTTTCGATTCAAAGTTTGAGGTTTGGTTTGTGATGGGGTTACTCGGGTCAAGGTCACTGTTACTAAATCTTACTGGTTTATGCACAAGCCATCCACTTGCTCTGTACATACATATACGTATTCACATGATAATGATTACAATGTGTACTGCATGTAGACAAGACGATATATACGAGTATAAATAAAAATTCAGTGATGTACAACAAATTTGTCACATGAAATGTGCCTCGAATAATGTAGATATATGTGAAACTTGTATTATAAGATGCAGCAATATACCGCTATTATATGTTTGAATAGTCAACTAATATAGCCAGAGGTGACACGATAGATACAAATATCTCAACCAATGTTTTAAACATGCACATTAATTGCTGTCATGAATAGACTTTATGTAGAAATCTAAAGCGTTATAAGCAACGACAATACACAAGGACATTAGATACATCACACGTGTAAGGTATATATTCATTAACAATTATATGTACTCCGATTTGTAATGCCAATTAAACGTTATAAATATTATCGATCAACATTTGTTCTTTAACCTTGTGCGTTCTGCAAGAGTGAATTACGTCGTTGCTCTAAGAATGAAATTTATAAAGTTATTTAAAAGAATATCAATGTAGTAAGTTATATTTCATTCTAGAAGCAAAAACATGATTCGTTACATAGTGCCTATAAATGTATTGGAATACCTATACCTTTTAATGAGTGTAAACCGCCCAAAAAGATATCCAGCCATTTGGTATTTTTAGAATATTGATCTCGTCGTATCGAAGGATAAACGCGATTTGGACAGATTTACACGACCTCTTTCAAGACGTATCGAATAACTGTTTAGAAACTATGTGATATATAGCCTGGATTACCTGCCATTGCCATTACATTACATTATGTGCAGAGTACGCTGGGTACCAGACTATGTGATATATAGCCTGGATTACCTGCCATTACATTACATTACATTATGTGCAGAGTACGCTGGGTACCAGACTATGTGATATATAGCCTGGATTACCTGCCATTGCCATTACATTACATTATGTGCAGAGTACGCTGGGTACCAGACTATGTGATATATAGCCTGGATTACCTGCCATTGCCATTACATTACATTATGTGCAGAGTACGCTGGGTACCAGACTATGTGACATATAGCCTGGATTACCTGCCATTGCCATTACATTACATTATGTGCAGAGTACGCTGGGTACCAGACTATGTGATATATAGCCTGGATTACCTGCCATTGCCATTACATTACATTATGTGCAGAGTACGCTGGGTACCAGACTATGTGATATATAGCCTGGATTACCTGCCCTTGCCATTACATTACATTATGTGCAGAGTACGCTGGGTACCAGACTATGTGATATATAGCCTGGATTACCTGCCCTTGCCATTACATTACATTATGTGCAGAGTACGCTGGGTACCAGACTATGTGATATATAGCCTGGATTACCTGCCATTGCCATTACATTACATTATGTGCAGAGTACGCTGGGTACCAGACTATGTGATATATAGCCTGGATTACCTGCCATTGCCATTACATTACATTATGTGCAGAGTACGCTGGGTACCAGACTATGTGATATATAGCCTGGATTACCTGCCCTTGCCATTACATTACATTACATTATGTGCAGAGTACGCTGGGTACCAGACTATGTGATATATAGCCTGGATTACCTGCCCTTGCCATTACATTACATTACATTATGTGCAGAGTACGCTGGGTACCAGACTATGTGATATATAGCCTGGATTACCTGCCCTTGCCATTACATTACATTACATGATGTGCAGAGTACGCTGGGTACCAGACTATGTGATATATAGCCTGGATTACCTGCCCTTGCCATTACATTACATTATGTGCAGAGTACGCTGGGTACCAGACTATGTGATATATAGCCTGGATTACCTGCCCTTGCCATTACATTACATTACATTATGTGCAGAGTACGCTGGGTACCAGACTATGTGATATATAGCCTGGATTACCTGCCCTTGCCATTACATTACATTACATTATGTGCAGAGTACGCTGGGTACCAGACTATGTGATATATAGCCTGGATTACCTGCCCTTGCCATTACATTACATTACATTATGTGCAGAGTACGCTGGGTACCAGACTATGTGATATAGTGCGAGTGGATAAACACTTTTGACCAGTATATTTTAAATAATTGAAAAGACAGAGAAACGAAATAAAACTACAATATAGGAAGGGGACAATACATATTACATTAAAGTTCCGCTATTAAGACCACCCATGGGACAAAAAGTGGTCTTATTAGCGAGTCGGTCTTAATAGCGAAACCAATAAGAAAACACTTCCTGCTATATTTTGCTGCATCAATGGGACTTCCGTGAATAAAAATCAATGAAGATTTCCTAACAAAGAGAGTCACTATGAATCTTGAAACAGTTGCAATGTTAATGTAAAACTGCCATTGATTTGCTTGGAACGATCAGTAGTGTGATTCAAAACAAAGGCATGTTGCACTCGGACCTAGAGTTTCCGTATATAAAGCTTCCCAATTCAAGTGCAATCGACATGATTTTTGTAAGGATTTTTTCCGGAATAAAATACAATTTACAATTCGTGTTACGTATGTAATCATTCAATATTTGAAAGCATGTCGAATTGTTTGGCATGACGTAGTATTTGTAATGCAGTTTACTGGTTGTTATTGTTATCGTATATTTGATTTTTTTGTAAAATTTGACTTAATGTTGATGATTTACAACTTTAACTTTTAAGTTTTGTAATAAAACCTATTTAAAACCGACATTATATTAAAGCTGTTATATATACTTGTGACACTTTTCTTAAAAGAAATGTTTGTTTGAGATAATGCAATAAATACGTATTGCATTGTCATCGAATTCATAAAAACACTATCTGGTGAACATATATTGCGTGTTTAAGCCTGTCTTGTGTCCCTTATGACTGGGGGTAATTGTTTACAACTATGTATACAGCTCTACCTTTCGGCCCTCTCTCCTGCACCAACCTCTCTTCAACAAGAGTTCGAATTGTGTTGTTTATTATTCCTGTGGTAGGAATTTACTATCTATGTAACCTCTCCTGAGCATCAACCTCTTTAAACCAGCCAACATGCGAGTCTCCCAAAGGGTGTTGCTGTGGACATGTTGCAATGTATACATAGTTTCCGTGCCTTCAGTTCCTTTTGAAGTGGCTGAGCACTTTGTATGTGATATTTCCTGCTCGAATTCAATACATGTACTTGTATTTATACATTTTTATGTCAACATCTTGAACAGTTTTTAAGCTAAACAAAAAATCCAATGGGAAATCAGAAGTGTTTGAAGCAGTTGCGTGAACATGTCTATGAGATGTTTTGCTTATGACATGAGGATCAATTGTGTTGTGGAATTTCCATAGTTTGAATAAACATGTTATATTTGCATTTTCAAGGCCGTTTCTGTGTAATTTGGCTCATGCATGAAATACAAAGTGAGCATAACTTCGCTGCTACGTGAGCATACCGAGTAGACTAAAATGCTCAAGAATATAATTGTACAGATCATTTAATGAATTTTACATGCTTTTATGAAACGTCGAAAGCTTAATTTTAATTTTGTGACGTGAATATATATGTACATATTACTTCAAACACGTTTGATGTTCAATATAGCTATCAAATTTCATTTTTCTGATCCAAACAAGCAAATGGTTTCCTGCAATACGGTCAATATGTTTTCATGAATTTTAAACGTGATTTATGATGTTGTTATTTCGTAGAACCGAATAAGACAATTATACATTAAATATATTGGGATTTAACAATTCAAGACATTGTCTAAAAGTACAAGTGTATATTGTCACGAATGATAAAGAGAATTACAGGGAAGGCCACGTCAACAAAACAGAACCACCTAGACCTTTAGAGTACGAAATTAGATAACAATGCGGTGGGGGTTGGGGCACAACTAGAGGGAGGGGAAAAACTAGGGGTAGGGGCAAAACTAAGGGGTAGGGGCAAAACTAGAGGGTAGGGGCAAAACTAGGGGGTAGGGACAAAACTAGAGTGTAGGGGCAAATCTAGGGGGTAGGGACAAAACTAGTGGGTAGTGGCAAAACTAGGGGGTAGGGGTAAAACTAGAGGGTAGGGGCAAAACTAGGTGGTAGGGGCAAAACTAAAACTAATCATGAGGTGTGCGTGGAACAACAAAAACATGGACATCGATTAAACATGAAGATAAGCGTAGCAACAATGTCATTACCACTTGCCATTGGTTCAATCCATATAGGTATGCTTACCTCGCACTTAACCGTCGTATTGCCGACAATCAATTAAACAACAAATAGAAAAAATACACTATATCTATACCATTATTGACACGTTGCTATATATTTACAAATTAGAAAAGATCGGTATTAGAGTAAACATACTGACGTTGAAGCTGCAGAGTTTGAAAGCATTTCACTGGATTCCCTAATGGATTATTAGGACATGTTGAATAAAGCCTGATGTGGTACTGATAACAAAACGATATCAGTCCTTTGATGATGAGTTTAATATTTATTGATTTTGCTACCTTTTTAATACAATGCACCGCTCAACCAATATCAGCATAGTTATGTTGTTAGCGACGCAGTCTGGGTTTTCGAATATACTTTTCCAATCACTTTTGATTAAAATGAATTAAGTGAAAACAAATTGGATACTTAAATCGACGTAAGTTAGTTTCATGAGTAAATACTGTCTATTTTAGCAGCAAGTTTATTTCATTAGATTGCGTTATTTTATTGATTTCGCTTCTCATTATATGTGTTTGTCAAGAATTTGTAACTGAAAAACTATTAAAAATTGGTTAGAACTCAAGGAATTTTGTTATAAATTGACCACTACGCCATAGATATCATTCTGAAAATCTGCGCTTGTGTATACAATAAACACACACAACGACAGCAATGTTTAAATATTATTGTAATATTGTTCAATCCTTAGGGTCAGCATTAAACAGAAGTTTGCTGATATATGTATTTAGAGCATTTATTAATGACTCGTGTTAGCTGTGTGTAAGGATTTTGTTTCAATTCTGTCATAAACTTGTGGTTTACTTGCAATATAACGTATGTATATATACATTTTTTTGTAACTTTTTATTTTTCAGGTAAGCATATTACATTATACAATTTATGCATACATGTATATGTCTTTCCAGAAAAATAAATGCACAATGTGTACATAGTCAGTGTCCGAGTACATATAAAATATAACCATAAAGGAACTATAGAGGGTTTTTATAATTCATTGTTAAATTATAATGTTCTTTCAATTTTCTTCCTTTGTATAATGCTATACACATTTTAAGTCAAAAAGTTTTGTTAATTTATTATATAAAGAGATGAAAAAATAGTATTCTCCTACATAAGAAGGATGGTCTAGGCAGCGAAAACGAAGATAGCTAAACCACCTAAGATGGATAAATAACAGTTTTGAAAATTGTAAATAAATTATTATTTAAGTAAACACTAAAGGCAAAACTTATTTGGAACATCTCAGCAATTGTTATACATGATGTATATACTCGGAGTGATTAGCAAAGACATACTTTTAAACTATGCTTTACCAAGTGTTTTCAAGAAAAAAGCAGATACTACTAAGTATGTATATATTGTTTTACTTATTTGTGTTCATAATTATCGAAATTGGAAAATACAGTAATGTGGAACTAGTTAGTGATACGTAAATACGAGTAATGTAATCAGTCAATCCTTAAAAATTCTTTGTTTGCAGTAATGCGACCGACACGTATTATCACATTTCATTGACAAAAACTCATTATCACATTTCATTGACAAAAAGTCATTATCGAATTTCATTGACAAAAACTCATAATATCACATTTAGTTGACACAAACTTATTATCACATTTCATTGACACAAACTTATTATCACTTTTCATTGACAAAAACTCATTATCACATTTCGTTGAGAAATACTCATTATCACATTTCATTGTCAAAAACTCATAATCACATTTCATTGACAAAAACTCATTATCACATTTCATTGACAAATACTCATTATCACATTTCATTGTCAAAAACTCATAATCACATTTCATTGACAAAAACTCATTATCACATTTCATTGACAAATACTCATTATCACATTTCATTGTCAAAAACTCATAATCACATTTCATTGACAAAAACTCATTATCACATTTCATTGACAAAAACTCATAATCACATTTCATTGACAAAAACTCATTATCACATTTCATTGACAAATACTCATTATCACATTTCATTGACAAAAACTCATTATCACATTTCATTGTCAAAAACTCATTATCACATTTCATTGACAAATACTTATTATCACATTTCATTGACAAAAACTCATTATCACATTTCATTGACAAATACTCATTATCACATTTCATTGTCAAAAACTCATAATCACATTAAGTTGACACAAACTTATTATCACATTTCATTGACAAAAACTCATTACCACATCTCATTGACAAAAACTCATTATCACATTTCATTGACAAAAACTCATAATCACATTTCATTGACAAATACATATTATCACATTTTATTGACAAAAAAACAATATCACATTTCATATCACATTTCATTGACAAAAAAACAATATCACATTCATATCACATTTCATTGACAAAAAAACAATATCACATTTCATATCACATTTCATTGACAAAAAAACAATATCACATTTCATATCACATTTCATTGACAAAAAAACAATATCACATTTCATATCACATTTCATTGACAAAAAAACAATATCACATTTCATTGACAAAAACCTCATACCTTTGTTGTAAAAAATCCCATTGCCTTATGGGTATGTTAAACGCATTTGATTTGTCAACTACCGTATGAATGGCAAATTTAGTATGTGAAGTATTTTGTATATATTTATTTAAATAATTTGACATACATCATACAATGTTGTAAGACATTATTACATTTGCATTTTATTGTGATGAATTATGTCGCCATACGTGTCAATAATAACAAATGATAATATTTATTTATGTAGTGGAGTACATGATATTTGGATTATTAAAACATGCAATAGTATTAAAATAATAATTATAGTATGTGCATAATAGCCATGCCATACACACGTACACCTTGGATAGCACAAACTTGAAATAAGATGGTCGGCGCAATTTGAAGGTTAAGATTTGTTGTGCAACATAAAAAATTGCCGAGATGTTACGATTGCTGGTCAATCCAGATCCAAATGGATTTCGGTAAATTCACGGAAATTCAGTGGATTTCGGTAAGAAAACGTATCCTTTATAGAAAGGTTAACCAATCCGCGTCAAGGTTACAAACGTTGTTCGGTTGAAGAGAAGTTGGTGTAGTGGTTAACGTCAGATTTGATTGGTTTACACAACACTGATATGTAAATAGCAAAGCCATGTTAGTACGGCTGTGCCGAAAAAGAGTAGACATTTATTTCCATTGTGGTCCTATGTATCATCCTCGGTACTCTGGCTATTCATAACATTCACCATGCCATGGGCAAACTGACTGTAAAAATCTCGTACACTGGAATAATTAATGAGGTGAAATCGAGCCACATGATTGGTCGCATGACACACACCTCATGCGATACGAATATTGCCGAGGAGCTACGGATGAAATCGCGGTTCTGGGCGATCCAATGAGATCGTGGCTTTCAAATCGCGTTAGGCAGGACATCAGCTCTTCACAAAGGAGATTCTTCGTTTTTGTTATCGTCGAGCAATGCTAATGAATATTCGTGCATTACGAAGTTTCGTTAGCCAATTTGCCCAGGGTATCATAATATGTTAGGAATGGGTGTCAGACATTCTGGAAGGAAATGTTTCCGTTGGTCTTCAAATGATACAGACGATTGTTCTAGACATATCACGACTGGGAAAAATGTTCACATGTTAAACAGGATATTAAAGTATTGTTTAAATATTACAATCAGTAAATAATAGAATGGTTTAAGTAGCAGCCCACATAACAGACATGTACACAAATTGTATATTTATATGCTAGCATAAAAAACTGTACAATCAGGAATCTTAGAATTTTATGATAAAAGTGCAATAAATATAAAATTCCAATTTCAATAACACATTCACTCTAAATTAATATTTCGGCTTAAAAATGCCCTTTCTGGACGAAACAATATCTTTTTAATGTGTCGTTTACATGCATACAAAATCATATTTCTTCCTGAAAATACGGAGTTTTAACCTCAAATATTGACTAAAAGAGAATTTTTTATTCGAATTTGTTTTCGAATAATTGTGTTTTGTGTTTGTTTTCAGCAAATTCCTATGTTGACGTAGCTTATATGGTTATAAAAGCAAATTGTAAGTATTGTTTTGTTTTGTAACATGAGTTTGTTACTGAAATTGATCCGTCTAAAAAAGGAATGATAAAATAGTCACGAATACTGTTATACTGAACGTTACATACTCAAATGGGACTTCAGTTTTAGCGGATGTACTCAAATCTTGTCGATAAATAGTCTAGTTTTTTAACTGAAACAAACCTTATGTATCAATAGATTTTTGAAAAACAATGCAAACAAATCGACGTTTTAAAAAAAATTAATGCTTTCCTTTATTTGGCTTATGAAAGTTATACGCTGTGCACTCTCCTTGTTTCGAGTAGCATGGTGCTCTTGCCTGATTATAATTGGGTATGTTCGATTCAATACTTGTAAACTAAAGTAGTCAGTAATTGGTGTATTTGTTTGCGAGGAGTGGAGTTTTGAATACTCCTGTTCTCTGTGGCATTCTGACGTTGAGTGCACATTTATTACAATTACTGTGCAGTATGCAATATAAAACACTGGCACTATAAGCATACCAGTTTAAGCTACATATTTCTGGATTCGGATTTTCCGGCGTAGCTGTATAACATTGATTTTGACCTACATTTTGACCAATCAAATGTTGTCCTCGAAGCGGGCCTTTTGAAACCTGACCAATCATATTTTCACCCAAGGGGCACCAAACCGGGTTTTCGTTCACCCAAGGGGCACCAAACCGGATTTTTCGTTCACCAAAGGGGCACCAAACCGGGTTTTCGTAAGAAGTGCGTTCTTTAACCGTGGAGTATTGCCGGAAGTAGTTGATATGTTTAAGCATGTATAAAATGACCCTGACAAGACAGGTCCATGATTATAGTATATATAGCCTAGATCCGAGTTAATTTTTTGTAAGGATTTATTGTTCAACGTGTTGCAATAAACATTATTTCATTCAACATACTGGAAGACATCATTCTATCTACGCCGTTTATCTTTTTTAAGATATATGGTATTGTTGCATATCTACGAAACAACCGCAATGTCAAATAAATACATTTTAAGATATTATTAATAACATATACATAATAAACTCACCATTATCGGACCTATAAATAAACACATTGCGTCCACTGTGAGATAAATGTACTTGGAAATGATAGAATATTTATTGACTAATCTGTCTTTTTAATACCCGACACCTTTAAATGTATTTATTTCACACCGTTAGAGATTTTGCTGTTTGCTAAATGTATCACTAAAGTATTGCATCTTTTTCATAGTAAAACTTATAAACATTTCTACAAGTCTTAAAGAAAACATATTTCTCCCACATTGCCAAAATAAACGAAGGTTTTAAGAAGAGACATTATGATGCCTGTCCCTATATGTTTCATCATTTTTACATAATTATATCCTCTGGTTGTGATTGCGATTTACTCTTGAATTTTCTAGAAATGATTCGATAATATTTGCTATGTTATTTATTCAATACAACACTAATAGCGTAAGTGTTTCATGATTCTAACAGCGGTTTTGCATATCAATTTAATTTACCTGCGGTACGGTACGAATTCACTGCTGAATTAAAGGTTTACGTCGTTCAGGTAAAATATTCTTAGTTGGCGGTAAATTTCAATGTCAAATTTCTAAAGAAGTGACATTGCAATGTTGCAGTTACATTTTTTTTGTAATCGATGAACTAGGTTTGCACAAAAACCGTGTTTCAAATTACCAATTGGAATGTTCTCTATTTTAGTTCAAGAGACCAGTTCAACAACTTTGCCATCTGACCCAAACACAACACCGTCCACTCCAACAATGGCAATACCGATGGCTGACCTCTACAATTTTTTACCAGATATGACTATTTACATCAACGGAACATTATACTGCCCGTGCAACGGTACGAACACAACATTTTATCCCCCTTTAACTTCAATATACGACAATACAAACCTTACATTCGAAGAACGCCTCGAGGAACTCGCTGTAGATGCTGACGCTCTGTCATCGAATACTCGAAGGTATGTGAGCGCGAAGGATGATCGACCGTCAGCAAAAACAATGGGAACCTTTGGTATTTTGATTATCCTTGGCTTTGTGTCATTCATCGTGTATTTAGATAGTACAACGTTAGTTGTACAGGCTAAAAGGCTGATGAAGAATATCAAATTGTTAAGAAAGAATTGGATCTCAAAAACGAAAGTGCAGTCAATTCAACTAAATAATCGATCGGACGATATTCCTATACCGGACATATTAAAGTGATGGTATGTTGTACCAATAGGACAATAATAGGGTAAATGCTATTTTTGATTCGGCGTCAAATTGTGATTCAATGGAAGGAAACTTTCATTTTCGTCAATTGTGTGAGGGTGAACTGATGAGAAGTATAACCATCATTTCATTCTACTTTGTTTCAATATATACAGGTAGCGTTGTTTGACAATACGTTTCCCTTTCCATTTGCCTTCCTTTTGTTTTTGTGATAGGTCGTCAAATATAAACAGAATTAGTATGTTAACCATAGACATCTAGTAGATGTTCTATCGCTAAAACGAAGTGAATTATACCGACGTCTTTTGTATAGGCATATTTGAAGTCAATGTAAGTGTTAAATGTGATGATTCGACGAGCGTATTCCATATACTAGTAATTAGGCATGCATGCCAATCATTTTATTTTTTTTGTAATGAGGCTTTAAGTCACATAAACAGTCCGAGTAATGTAGTGCCTTTCCAGCAATTACCGTGGTGGAAGACCCAACGTACATTGTATTATCAATAGGCGACAACTTGTGGACGGAGGACCCGGTTGTTATGTAAGCATTTTCTGTAAACTTGTATTTTTGGAGCTATGATTTTATATATATGCATTTTATGAAATGGGCATATATGTGTCGGCGACACATGAATGAAAAGCGGAATAATGGTTAACCAATTAAACCGTATGTGACTGAATAATCATCAAGTAACCACGAGTGTGCGCAGTATACGAAGTACAATATTTCATACAATATCATCTGATCTGAGCGAGTGTCATATACGCACAACTAATTGGTATGGCTATTGCACCGGTTTTTATTGTTTCCGAACATAAAAGTCGACACGGAATGTGTGTCAACTTTGTGTGCAACACCCGTGTACATGGCGTCAGTCTGTGATACTTCTCGTGAAATTTATATATGTAATGTTACCGAACATAAAAGTCGATATGGAATGTGTGTCAACTTTGTTTGTTTCACCCGTGTACATGACGTCAGTCTGTGATATCTCTCGTGAAGTTTATATATATAATGTTAGCGAACATAAAAGTCGATATGGAATGTCTGTCAACTTTGTGTGTTTCACCCGTGTACATGAAGTCAGTCTGTGATACCTCTCGTGAAGTTTATATATATGATGTTTCCGAACATAAAAGTCGATATGGAATGTGTGTCGACTTTGTGTGCAACACCCGTGTACATGAAGTCAGTCTGTGATACCTCTCGTGAAGTTTATATATATGATGTTTCCGAACATAAAAGTCGACATGGAATGTGTGTCGACTTTGTGTGCAACACCCGTGTACATGAAGTCAGTCTGTGATACCTCTCGTGAAGTTTATATATATGATGTTTCCGAACATAAAAGTCGACATGGAATGTGTGTCGACTTTGTGTGCAACACCCGTGTACATGAAGTCAGTCTGTGATACCTCTCGTAAAGTTTATATATGTAATGTTACCGAACATAAAAGTCGATATGGAATGTGTGTCAACTTTGTGTGTTTCACCCGTGTACATGAAGTCAGTCTGTGATACCTTTCGTGAAGTTTATATATATACTGTTTTCGAACATAAAAGTCGATATGGAATGTGTGTCAACTTTGTGTGTCACATGACGTCAGTCGGTGATACCTCTCGTGTAGTTTATATGTAATATGTTATATTACAGGATCGATGTCCCTACTGACAAGATTGATTGTATCTTGTTATCTTTAAAGCGTGTGTGTTCATGATATTTTTGTGATTTTTTATCTAGATGTTAAATATATAACGTTGTTACAAATTTCCTTGCGTTTAATTTTATTCTTTATTCTTCATCGCATCATTGTCTTCCACGTATGCGCTTCGAGAATCGGTTGTCACGAACGGCGCCCTAAATATCGGAAAACAACAACCAGCGATGGAGTCTACCTGCAATATCAAAATTTATCGTAAATCGAGAGGGACATCTTGGTACGGTGCTTGATAGGCCGGAACGGTGATGGATTGATGAAATAAACGAAGATTTTTAGTGTTTGTTGTATATAACGAGCTAAAGGGCCTGGTGTTTTTATCATTTTTAATGAATTATTAACGAGCTAGGAAATAGAACTCTACGTTACTGTTATTTTGAATGTACGGCTGTGGAAAACAGAAATAATGCATATTTCTTGAAGTTTTAACTAGATAAAGTATATGTTTCATGTTTGTTTATGTAAACAAATGAACCAAAAATGAGCATAATATATCTTTAACAAAACTGATAAGTGTACCGGTATAAATATGACTGTATCTCAATACTAGTCTGATCTTGCTGAAAGGTTCACAGGCTCTGACTCCACGGCATACATTGCCATTTCCAGCTGATTGTAGATGGACAAAAGACGCTCATCCAAATTCGTCATGACAACCTCTAAGGTCTACCCTTATGCATTACAATTCTGCCAGGAGTTGTTAAAATGTGGAAGCGATAAATAGAACGGATGTAGAGGGAGATGTAAATGTGTAAAGGCCAATTTGCTATGCACAACCTTGTGTAGATTTTGTGACCTTTGAGAAAGGCTATAATGCTGCAGAAAAATGTTGTTATTTAAAATATTACCTGGCAGTGTGTTGTACATTTTACAATGTGAGAATCTATATGATGTCACATTTAGAATAAATATCACTGGAAAAATTCGGTAGCTGTATATAATTTGATGGACTGTGCTTAGCTACTTTGGACATATAAAGTGTTATAATGACATTTTGGTGCACACTTTATGTAATAAAAGTGCATAAAATTTGGGATTGATAAAGAAATATCAGCAAAACACGTATACTGTTAAAAGAAATTAGCCGCCATTTTAAATAAAGGGTTTCAAAGTATGTATTTCAAGATGTAATGATATATATCATGACATAAAGGTCAATTTGCACCGTTTCCAACAATAAATGTCATTAAGATACATTTTCTTGATGTGATGTAAAATTGACGGCCATCTTGAATTTCAGCCATCATGTTGATTTATCAGTAGGTATTAAACAATCAGCCTGCAAAGTGATTTGCTAGTTGATTTATTTGAACGATTTTGTGTCATAACAACTAAACTATACAGCATATTGATCATTCCAAATCTTTCACAATATATGAATAAGAAAGCAGGAAATGCAACATTGCTCCAAGGTGTCTGAATCTATAGTTTACATTAATATGAGGTGTTTTAAGCATGCGTCAATGCTATAAATTCAGTTTGAATCATGAACGTAGTTCAATATGTTTGTAAAATAAGAATTACAAATATATTTTCTTCTTTATTCTTGCCATGTAATTGTTGCAAGAAGTTCTAACATGTTATCATGCAAGCACACTCACTAAATAGATAATTTGCAAACTTATTAAACAATGGAGAAACGTCCAAAGTCACCGTTACTAAAATAGTAAATGTATATCGGTTTCCGCTCAATATTTCCACTTTGCTTGTGCATACTGTGTCATTGTTGGTTTCGATTTTGCATATTTCATGCACTTACCTACTTTGAACTGTCAATTTCAAGTGTTTCCTATTTGTTATGCTTAGATCAGTGTTATAGCATGCTTTCCATGAGTCTTCTATGAAAAAGATATTAATACATAGTTCTCACATCTACATTATTACCTCCCTTGTTCTGAATTATCGGCCATTTTGATAGGCAAATTTCCTTAAAGTTTATGGGGAATATAATGTCAACGATGATAAACTAATCCGATGTATAAAAAATAACTTATTCTTTATGCTCATGTGGCATTTGGCTCAGTGAGATGAAGAAAAAGTGGTTGTCACATGCAAATTCTCTTGGTATTTTCTCAATTATCACATATTTGGAAATTACTCCTGTAAGTGCTTATCAGTTTTGCCTATCAAAATGGCCGACAGTTAAGAACAAGGGAGGTAAATATTGTAGAAGTGAGAACTATGTATTAAAGGTAAAATGACTTAATACAATAAGTAGTCTACTATTTTGAATGTTGAAAACCTGGTTTTGTGGTATTAGTGCTACGTTTCTTGTTTTATTTATAAAGCAGCATGAAGAAAGCGATTATTCCATGAACATCTTTATTTTCCTTGGCAAATCTGTCTCACATCCATTGTGCTGTAGTGAAATATATTGGTTTACCAGGTCCGTTTTGTCCGCCGTCTGTTTCGTCCATAGATAGTCTTGCCACTACATGTTAGCATTTCGGCTAAATATCTGTCAGAAAATGCCGAAATATGAGATATTTAATTCGCTTTCATGTATATTAAAGCATAAAACATAAAATATAATACATATTTAGTATATAAGCAACATCCTTGTAAAAATTATAAATTGAAGCAATTCTCACTCGTTTTCGTTTCCAACACAAACATGGGCGTTGTAATTTAAAGGTAGATTAAGTCTGATTTTCTGTCAAAATATGCTACATGGTAATTGTAATGCCTTCACACAGACATACATGTACTCTAAAACATTGCATAGAAACTTTTCTTTAAAAAATCCTGGAACTGCAAAACGCGAATCCGATATAGGTATTTATTATACTAGAGCTATCTTGGCGTGACAATGCAGTGTTTTAGAGTACATCTGTATGAGCTAAATTACCACCATACTTGGCTCTAAGGATATTTTGTCAAAAATTAATACTATGTACCTTTAAGAGGTGTAAAGATACATTTAAAAGAGTTTGGTCGAAATACCTTGCGGGCATTTATCCATTTTATGCTTTACTGCAATTGAAATGTGAGCTATACAGTTTGTCATAAAGTTTAAGTGTATTTTCATATCTTTTGTGTATACATTAACCGCATAGTTTGAAAACCAATGTCAATCATGTACAATGTTAAGAAAAAATATGTAAATACGAAATTTAATTTATCGGCTGTTGTTTTACATTGAATGCCATTTAAAAAATAATCGCAAAATGTGACTCCCCACGCTACGGCGAACATGACTGGTTGATTAAATGCTATTTAGCTTTTTGCTAGTTTAAAAAATACTACAAGGGTTTAATATGATCATACTATGCTACTGATTCGCAGACGTGCATGCCTGAACGCTATATCTGCACACAGTATCTACTTTTATTTTTATAGAAGTGTTTAAGTTAAAAGATATTGGATAAGCACCTTCTTATTTCAATGTAAAAAAGTGACTTAAATACCTTAAAAAGGTTACTGAAGTAGAAATCCTAAAAACTAATATTAGCATCATCATCAAGCAGAAGGTTTTATTTCTTAACATTTGTTTGCACATTAACTATACCTTTTTGATTTATCGCGGTTTGAAAATACTTTCCATCTATAACTCGGCAATAGGAAGTCGGTTGGTCCACCGTAATACGAAAGTTGGGTATGACTCTTATCAGTATGACGTCATCCGGGATAATGATGGGCGTTTTAAGAACATATTTTCCTTCTATAACTCGGCAATAGGAAGTCGGTTGGTCCACCGTAATACGAAAGTTGGGTATGACTCTTATCAGTATGACTTCATCCGGGATAATGATGGGCGTTTTAAGAACATATTTTCCTTCTATGACTCGGCAAAAGGAAGTCGGTTGGTCCACCGTAAGGGTATGACACTTATCAGTGTGACGTCATCCGGGATAATGATGGGTGTTTAATAATTCAAGACAAAAACACTTTTGGGTTTTTACACATTGATGACAAATTGAGCACAGAGGAGGCGACGATATTGAAGTTAGTTAGTTAGTTAACATTCTTTTATTTTATTTAAAATTCGGCTTATGTTTATCTCAGTGTTGCTTCAGTCATTATTTTTGCTTCAGCTGTTATACACTTGTTAACATTATATTTATGTTATTTTATAGTCGGTTGTAAATGCTCTAATCTTTTATTCTTGCCGATTCAGAAATATTTATTATCTTATCTACAATGCACACATTTGAAAACATGATATATATACGCAGATAAATAAAGTACATATATTGAAACTTTGGTTTGATATTCACCGTCCCTCAGAAAGGTCATAACGCAAAATATTTACGTTGCTTTGAGATAGCCCTATTATTAGCAATTACATCCCGTAGTGAATCATGTATCATATTACACAAATGTCGACTGTTTTTAAATGAGGTGCTAGTTTATTACTGTTGAGTCTATTCAAAGATGCAATAATAAGTTTTTAATGGCAAAGCGATATAAACCCCACGCTGTAACTTTTCGTTTGGTGTTAAATTTGAAGATTGTACAAAAACATCAAGATAGAAAAACAGTCATATCATGTTTCAACAAATCGTGTATTTTTATAATATTACATTTATCCCCCCCCCCCGAGTCAGCATTAGTTTTAGAAATTATTAATCATTGGCTAATGAGAGTAAAATTGTGATACAAGTACATGTTATGATTGTTGTGGTTTAAATAGATAAACAATAAATATCTTTAAGTAGTCGGTCGGCGAACATTAGAATAAGCAAAGATGTAGTTTTGTGTTCTTGCGCAAACACATGTATAAGTCAATAGAATCAATAAATAAAGACAAGTAAATATTAAAATTCTGCTTCCGTTCATTTATTTGAACGTTTGAATATATCAATTAAAACACAGTGTAGTTTGTATTGTAAAACTTTGTATTTATTGTTTCATTCCTTATTCCCCTGTTCCCATGCGAATTAACAATGCCTGGTGTTTGGTGGACCGTTGTTTTCCCGGGGGCCTGTGTGAGGAGGCATTTATTTGTGTCTCGTTTCATTTTGTATAAAGTTGCGTGCTGTAAATGTATAAGATTTACATAAACTATCAGGCCCGTCCGGTTAGGTCAATTGGAAGAGCGCTCGACTGCTAATCTCGAAGTCGTTGGTTAGAAATCCAGACGAGGCGTATATTTTTCCGAGACAATTTTACTGAAGATAATACCTCCAAACTCCATTGTCCTCCTCCTCTGATTGACTCGTATATGGAGAAGTTGTCTGATATTTGCAGAGGAACAGGTTAGTACTGGTTTCTAACCTAAAGGAACAGGTTAGTACTGGTTTCTAACCTAAAGGAGCACTGATACGTGTTGGGTGAAGTCAATTCTGTTTGATGTCATTACTCACCGTACTTGAATCCGTTTGACATTTAGTACTTTGACCCGTACATATCTTAAATGTAACCTAATGCCATCCTCGGTACCCAGACTATACATAACACATTATGATACCCTGGGCAAATTGGCTAGCGAAACTTCGTAATACATGAATATTCATTAGCATTTCTCGACAAATGAAATGGACGATAACAAAAAAAGAAGGAATCTCCTTTGTGTAACTCCTCGGCAATTTCCGTATCGCTTGAGGTGTGTGTCATGCGGTCAATCAAGCGGCTGAATTTCACCTCATCAATTGTTCATGAGTACGAGAATATTTACAGTCAGATTGCCCAGGGTATCATGTATGTTTTGAATAGCGTGGGTAGCGAGGACGACCTAATGCATGGTACAGTGAAACTGTCATATGATGTTTTGACTATTGTATGAAGGTTTGTATGATGCATGCTTTTGATGTTTTCATTTCTTGATAGATGGACTCCAATGAAACAAGCCACTCTCCTATCGATCTTTAAATTAAAAAAATAGTAGTCTCCCCTATTATCATTACCAACTGCTTTTCAGTCTAAAATTCAATCGTGATATACGGACACTAGAAAACCAACACTTAAGCTATTCGAATAGTCAACAATTCGCTGTTCCGAACAATGGACTTACAAACTGCATTATAGTCAGAAATTCGCGTTTCAAACAATTAAATTGCGAAATGCATTACAGTAAGTATCTCAAATAAACTGCATTATAGTCAGCAATTCGCGTTTCGAACAATCGAATTACAAACTGCATTATAGTCAGCAATTCGCGTTTCGAACAATCGAATTACAAACTGCATTATAGTCAGCAATCCACGTTTCAAATTATCGAATTACAAACGGCATTATAGTCAACAATTTGCGTTCCGAACAATCGAATTACCAACTGCATTAAGGTCAGCAATTCGCGTTTCAAACAATTGAATTGCGAAATGCATTATAGTAAGTATTTCGCTGTTTTAACAATCGAAAAATAAACTGCATTATAGTCAGAAATTCATGTTTCGAACAATCGAATTACAAACTGCATTATAGTCAGCAATTCGCGTTTCGAACAATCGAATTACAAACTGCATTATAGTCAGAAATTCGCGTTTCGAACAATCGAATTACAAACTGCATTATAGTCAGCAATTCGCGTTTCGAACAATCGAATTACAAACTGCATTATAGTCAGAAATTCGCGTTTCGAATAATCGAATTACAATCTGCATTATAGTCAGCAATTCGCTTTTCGAACAATCGAATTACAATCTGCATTATAGTCGGCAATTCGCGTTTCGAACAATCGAATTACAATCTGCATTATAGTCAGCAATTCGCGTTTCGAATAATCGAATTACAATCTGCATTATAGTCAGAAATTCGCGTTTCGAATAATCGAATTACAATCTGCATTATAGTCAGCAATTCGCGTTTCGAACAATCGAATTACAATCTGCATTATAGTCAGCAATTCTCGTTTCGAACAATCGAATTACAAACTGCATTATAGTCAGCAATTCGCGTTTCGAACAATCGAATTACAAACTGCATTATAGTCAGAAATTCGCGTTTCAAATTATCGAATTACAAACGGCATTATAGTCAGCAATTCGCGTTTCGAACAATCGAATTACAAACTGCATTATAGTCAGCAATTCGCGTTTCGAACAATCGAATTACAATCTGCATTATAGTCAGCAATTCGCGTTTCGAACAATCGAATTACAAACTGCATTATAGTCAGCAATTCGCGTTTCGAACAATCGAATTACAATCTGCATTATAGTCAGCAATTCGCGTTTCGAACAATCGAATTACAAACTGCATTATAGTCAGCAATTCGCGTTTCGAACAATCGAATTACAAACTGCATTATAGTCAGCAATTCGCGTTTCGAACATTTGAATAACGAACTACATTAAAGGGAGCAATTCGTGTTTCGACCAATCAATTTGAGGAATACACATCAGTCTGCAGCTCGCCAATATGCAGTATTTTCTAAATTAAAACTTAAGAAGATGCTCGTTCGAAAGCTTCCATGCCTCACAAAAGCCATTTTACTCAGAAATGGGCCATTACTCTTCTCTAACCTTTTAGATCAATTGTCGAAATCCAAGGTCATATACTTAGTAAAATGCCTAGAATTCTTTTTTGTTTATGTACGACACAATTTGCAGTTTTTACACACGTCATTTTGGCAAAGCAATAGCCATAACATTCACTCTTGTTAATTGAATCCAAATAAAACCCCTAAATCTACAACTCTATGTTATGATTTTTATTCCTATGAAATTATGTTTATACTTTTGACTACATGTGTATACTAGTTAAAACATGTATGAGACCGATCATTTCACGCCATTTCAGGTGGCTGCACTTACAAAAATACAAATTATGATGATGTAAGAGGCAATGCTCAGGCGTCGTCATTTACAATGAGCTGTATTTTGTATTTAGTTATTAGATGTCGTCTTCAACAAGATTAAGGACGCAAGCGGTAAAAAGTTGTGATTTACATACACAAAAACTCATACTTCAAACATTGTTGAAATAAGTGAAAATTTAACTTCGCGGGAAACTTTCTCATTTGAAAAATGGCGGCCAACAAATTACGAGAGTGCTTAAATTATCTATTCGGAAGTATTTTATAGTTTGTCTGTATGAAAACATTAACATGCCATGTTTCAAAATCATTACTTAGCATATTTTGATAGAAAAGAAGAACACGTGCTTTTAACTTGTTAAGTTATAGTCCGAGAACGGTTGTAAACAAGAAATATCTTTAAAAAAAGATGGTCGGCGCAACTTGAAGAATACAAATTTGTTGCAATCTGAAGGTTAAAATTTGTTGTACAACATAAAAAATGCCTAATTGTTACGACTGCCGGTCACTCAATTACGCTATACTACAGAAACCCCGAGACCTGTAAGGGGAGATCACTGCATAGTGTGATTAACCATAGACACAGTATACATGTAGTTTGTTATATAGCGATGTATCTGATTAAAACGATATAAATGATCGCGACTGGTACATTACACCAAGAAAGTCTTCTTAATTCCAACACCGGACAATTCCCCGTGGTGATGACTAATTAGTCTAGTACTCAAGCGTAATGTAATGGTAAGGGAAGGTAATCCATGCTATAATGTCTAACAACACTACTTACTGGATAAATCATGGAATACAATATACACAATGTCAACCAATCTGCGTCAATGTTACAAATATGTTTCAGTTGAAGAGAAATTGCCTTGGTGGTTAACGTAAGATTTGATTGGTTTACAAAACACTGATATGCAAATAGCAAAAACCATGTTAGTATGGCTGCGCCGAAAAAGATGGTCGGCGCAATTTGAAGGTTAAGATTTGTTGTGCAAAATTTAAAAAATGCCGAGATGTTACGCTTGCTGGTCACTCCAGATCCAAAATGGATTTTGGTAAATTCACCAAAATTCAGTGGATTTCGGTAAATTCACCGAAATTGAGTGTATTTCGGTAATTAACGTAACCTTAATCGAGAGTGTTAACCAATCCGCGTCAATGTTACAAACGTTGTTCGGTTGAAGAGAAATTGCCTAGCAAAACCATGTTAGTACGGCTGCGCCGAAAAACCAGCCTATGAAATACTACGAAACTAAACTTTACCATGCGTGTCAATAGGCGCAACCATTTGTTTCAGATAGTAGTTCGCGCTAAGGAGTTTGACGATTTTGAACTGGTTTAAACCGATAGATAATTTCATCCTAAACGAATGCAGTTGAACGGAATAGACAATCGTGGGATTCTGAAGATGATATTTACGAATCCAACAGTATACTTACGTCTCAGTGTTTAGAACCGTGAATTTTGAAATAAAGGACTACTCATATTTATTTGATAATAACTGCTGTGACTACGAGGATGGCATATTTAAACATTATATAATATTTCTGATAGCATAAGGATGGTCGTTTTATCGTCAGTAACTCGACTCGCAAGGGGATGCTTGACAAATCCGTGTGGTAAGTACTTTTGGTTTAGCATTCGAAGTGCATTTGTGTACATAATGCGAGTACATTCTTATCAATACAGCAGTATATAACATGGTGCATCTGTTGGTAAAGGTAGTTTTTCGGCGGTTTTGCTATTTGCATATCAGTGTTGTGTAAACCAATCAAATTTACGTTAACCCCCAAGGTAATTTCTCTTCAACCGGACAACGTTTGTAACCTTGACGCGGATTGCTTAATCTTTCGATAAAGGGTACGTTATCTTACCGAAATCCACTGACTTTCGGTGAATTTACCGTAATCAACTTTGGATCTTGAGTGACCAGCAATCCTAACATCTCGGCTTTTGTTATGTTGCACAACAAACATTAACCTGCAAATTACGCCGACCATCTTTTTCAATATATTTTTTGTTTACAATTTAGGTGAGCTAAACTTTTACAGCACAAGGGCTTTATAGCTGTTGAAATTGTCAGCATGAATACTGGAAGTTAAACCTGTTTGATGGTATTCAAACATCTCACTTAACAGTTATTGTCAAAGCTCTTACAGTTAAGCAATACATGACCAAGTTGTTTGAAACTAATTTATATGACAAACACCCAAAATATATATAAGGCAGTACAAAAATGTTTTTTATCCTTATCGGCCCATCACCAAAGATGGTTTGCCCTTACATTTTCTCAACTCCTTGTGTTTTGTACAACAGTGTTGCACCATTGGCTTCATAAGGCAAAGAGAATAGACAATGGAAGGCTGTAGAAGGTGTCAAACCCCTGTAAATTACTTATTTTATTAGATTATTTTATTATTTTCTAAATGTGATTATTGGCGCCACCCATGAGGGCGGGGCCTTTAATGGAATCACGAAATATTTGAGACTATGGTAGGAGCATCAATTTATAACTGAATCTATTTTTTTATTAAGGGTTAAACTGCAGTAAATATTACACGTTACATTTTGTATTTTTACGATTTAGAAATAAAATATTTTTAATGCATTTGTATTGTCGAATAAATGTCTTTTACAAAGTTAAAACGATATGTTTATGATAAATACTTGCTGATCCCCGAAAAATAGGACGATTCTACATAAACAGCATGTGTGTTAGGTGTCGAAGATAAAATAATAAAAAATTAATTATAAAAATCTACATTTTCACTTTACTTAAATCAATATTAACACAGTGGTACTTGTAACGTGGATATTCATGCAAGTTACGGTGTTAAAAAGGAAATACACGCCAATGATAGTATGAAAATGGACTATTCCAAAACATTTTTTCCGCCATTATGCTATTCCAAAACATTGTGCCGCCATTAGACACGCTTGAAAGGAACGCAAGAATGATAAGAGGGGTTTTGGGTAATTTTCATCACGGTTGTGTGCTATGTTGTTAGTTATTTCTTATAGCATATCCAACAATCTGTCTTCTCACATAATACCCGATAAATTTAATCGATAATGGAAGCAATCGATCGCTACTGTTCCGTATCTTTCGGCAATTTCCGGAAGATCACCGACGCAAATCGTAAGTCATTAATGAGGGTCATAAAACCCCAGAGTCATAAACACCGGATTAGCAATAGCATTAGGCCTACCGTGTTTTAAGTTATAGTGGTTTTAGCGGGATATTTATACATAAGAAAACAGAAATGTATTTTTATGTTTTATAATTGTCGTTATTTTTATACATTTCAACAGAGACTATATATACCTATCTTATATCTCAGATTTCAAACATAATATGTCTCTATTATTTAATATATAGCAAACGCCTGTACACATATTTTAATGACTATCAATATACATTTATATTTTACGGCCCACACAAACTCATATTAAAGTGTGACGTTATATATTTAACTTCCCTACTCCTGCATATTTAAGTTTATTCCACTTTTAATTTTAATTCATAACGCTCTTCAGTAAATCAATTATTTTTTCTTTCTTAATTTTGTGCTGGCTCCCTTCTTTTTCAATAAAATCTTAATTTCCTGTTCGGTCATGTCGTCGAAGTTTACACTAGAACATATATTTCTTGTTGGTGATTTTCATGCGCGATTTCAATTTCCCTGTTTATCCTAAGTTTTTTGGCCGATCTTGATATGTAAATTCTACTTTCCCAATAGTCACTATTGTCTTTATTATATGGGTTTTTTTTTGTCGTTCAATCATGCTAGTTCGATTTCATTTGATGAATTTGCTTCAATATATCATTAGTTTTCTCGACACCTTGGCCCGTATTCAATATACATCTTAAGTTGAAAAGTTATCTTAAATCCTAAGATTTCCATTAAATTTAAGATTTTTCTTGCATTTCTTCCTTAGATTTCAAGAAAAATCTTAAGTGGTATTCACAAAGCATATTATCTTAAGATATTGTTTATTTTTCTCCTTAACTGTAAGGTACCTCTTAGCAATCTTAACTTTTATCTTAAATATAAGGAAAATGCTAGTATTTTCGATATCTACAATCTGCTGCTTGTATTTTGTTAAAAAGAAGTTCCAGCATATACAATGACTGTTATTTTATCGTTCTACGTATATTTCCATTAATGCCCTAGTATAACATTTGTCAGGGGCGACTATTCTTGCTCGATCTACCTGACAAACGCTTGTCAGTATTTACGAAGCGGCGTTGGAAGATTGATTTTGTGACTAAAATGCTTATTTCATTGTAATTAATTAAATATTTCTCAATGAATGTGATTGAAATGGTATGACATACAAGTTGTGATCGGAAAATACTTTCAGTGTTTGGAGACGCTCATTCAACAACGACCAATGGATATCATATTTCCACCAAAACACGATCATTATTTATGGGCCCGTTTTATCAACGTTCTTACGCACAAAAGTTTCGTAAGATTTTCTTACGACGTTCTTACTATCGCAAGAGCGGTTTATCAATATTTCCGTACGCATGCAGACGCTACGAATTCGTTAGTTATAACGAAAATGCTACTCGGTGGTTTTAGGCATTCGTAACGTTCGTAACAAATATGATTTATCATGATTTCACATTAATCAACAATAGTTATGAACTTTTTAATCCATTCATCTACTTCATATCACATGAAATTGTCTGGCATTACTGGGGGGGGGGGGTACATTAATAAGTATATATTGTTATCTTATAAAGATGATTCCATACATACTAGCTGATACAGTAGTCAATCGAACAAAGTAAAACTTCTAACAATTAAAAGGTAATTTGAAGAAGGAATAAGAATAGTCTGTATGTGGAATTGTACATGGAATATAAATGTATGGTTTACATTTGAAGTACAATATCAACTATGTCATACAACTTTTAAAATTTAATACTATTATTTGGTTATAGCTAAGCCTAATTTTAAACTGTTACGACATGAAATTGATGACTTTATATATCAAGACAGATTAATTATGAACTCTTATAAACCATTAGAATTACTGTGGTTATGACTGTAAGCAGCATTTCACATTTCTTTAATAATAGTCTGCATCATTAACATCACCAGCTGAATGACATCCTCAATGATATTTGACTTACAATTAAGTATTAAATCCTCAATAAATTAGATCTTAAAGATCGTGAAAACTCAAGAAAATAATAAACTATTTAAGCAAGTTTTCATCCTTCTGAGCATAGAATACCACTCAATATACTGTTTCTTAAGCTGTGTAGTGGAGTGTGACGAAACGGTAGAGCACCTTGCGATAGTTGGGGTTCTTACGAACAACAATTTAAAATTTCACGATCTGTTTATGTCTAGCTGTTCTTTGTTACATAGTTATATGATTACATTCATGTAATAAAATTCACCAGACCAATGCTTAACAACTTTAAAGATTAAAATCAGAAGCAATTTTATGCATTTCATATAATACATATGTACTGCATAACCATCAACAAATTGCTTACTTTTTGAAGAACGCACCCTCATAATGCATTTTAGATTTGTTTACAATAATAAACTGAATGTTGCAACTGTCATAAATTCTTGATCGCTTCAGTGAAATTTTTGATTATAGTATATACATTTTTAAGTATAAGTGTTTATTCATGAGAATGCAAAATTTCAAATCAGCTGAAAATTCCGCAAGGGGTCCAGGGGGGGGGGGCGCTGAAGCTACTGGCTTTAAGCATCTAAGATGGTTTAAATTGTCTCAAAAACGGCCCTTGCGAGCGTCAAATCAATCCCCGGAAAATGCTCATGCCTGATTATTACACGAGTACAGTAGAGCCACTCGTAACAAGTCTCTTAAGTCATGTATGTCATGTTTTATATTGTTGTTGTTTTATCTATAAACTAGAGACAAGTGCTAATCAGTTCATCTACTGTCTGACAGCGATGTAATCGATTTTTACAAAATGTTATTTCACAATCTTTCTGAAAAACGGAATATGTATTGCAAAAATATTATTTTTTTCAAAACCGTTTGCACAAGTTTGATATCTCAATCCGTTGTTGAGATATTAACGATTTCCCACAGTTCCCATGTATTTTCCCCATTACCCACGTTATCGACGGTGAACGGTTCACCAGTAATAATAGGACATGATTGTTGGGAGTAGAATATAGATGTGTTGAAACAACAGTAGCTTACAGAAATCATTGGTCCATGCAGCAGTAGAAATTTAGAACACGACTAAGATTTTTTTTACTTAAGAAAATCTTAGGAAAGAAATATCTTAAGTAATATATTGAATATAACTTAAAGATAAAATATTTTTTATCCTTGCGTAAGGAAAAAAATATGTCTTAAGGAAAAACTTAAGAAATATCTTAAGATGTATATTGAATACGGGCCCTTGTCCAGAAAACTGGATTAAACTACCTAGTCTGGATACAAACATTTTATTATTTTAACATTTCCATTTATTATTTTGCTTGAGGGTAAATATCTTCCAGCAGTACTATGCGCTAATTATCCTTGTTTAATGACCCTTGAAACTTTGACCATCGTTCTTATAAGCCCGAGGCATTGATAATTACGGATTAACTTTAATACCTTTAATTATTGTCGTCTATGAAATTGCGGCAATATATGTGCCAAATAGACCGTGCATGGGTTTAAGCCGAATAGTATACGTATTAACAACCTTGTCATTTTTAAAGTACATAATTATAAACGTAATTGTATTTCAACATTTATTATCGTTAAAAATTAATAAATAATACTATAGAGAAACATCATATAGCTTTAAAAAGTATCACGTTTATACATGTATAATTGTTAATGGTATGTGTATAAAATGCTGAAACTATAGAACGTAATCATTATATCCCTTGATAGCATCGAATCTCGGACTGCATAGTCGCGCATATAGATGACTATATATGGTACAATTACATAACAGCATACCGTAAAAAAGTAACTTCAAGTAACTATTCCCGACACTTCAATATTTTACTAAGTGCATTAGAGAGTCATATAAAGTATATACGAACTTTTCCTGAATAAATACAAATGTACATATAAAATATTACTTCTAGTAAAATGTGCACATGACCACTTTCGCTAAATATACTTAAAGCTTTTTGATAATGACTGTCTTAAATTAATACTTACATTTGTTCTTCTTTTATTAAGGTACAGGTGTGACAATAATTATTTTGGTGTGAAATTTCAAAACTTGACAAAGTGAGAAGAAACCCCTTTTTGCAATAAAATAAATTTCATACATATACATTCTTTAGCTGATACAAATGACTAATACACAAATTAGTAATTATTACGTTATTAAGTGTTTTTTTCAATTTCAAGACCTTTTTAGATAACATGTAATTCAGATTATTAACAATTTATAATATAATTCAACAGTATTTCTATTACAACCCTGGGCCCGTATTCAATATACATCTTAAGTTGAAAATTTATCTTAAATCCTAAGATTTCCATTAAATTTAAGATTTTTATTGCATTTCTTCCTTAGATTTCAAGAAAAATCATAAGTGGTATTCACAAAGCATATTATGACAACGAAGATGTTCAATTGCCTGTAAAAACAAATATCATATATAGTAATAAGTGACATGCACTTAAAACCGCATAACATTAAATGTTCGTAGCTTCAAATTCGACACGCTAGATGCATATAGGAGGTGATATGTCAAATCTAATTTATATGTGTATATACTTATAAATGTGCTTAATCGACCTCATGGTTATTATTGTATCGTAAAATGTTGCTTAATATGGGCGCTTCCCAACACCTTACACTATTTGTCGGCACATCAACAACAATTTAAAATTTCACGATCTGTTCATGTCTAGCGGTTCTTTGTTACATAGTTATATGATTACGTTCATGTAATAAAATTCACCAGACCAATGCTTAACAACTTTAAAGATGAAAATCTGAAGCAATTTTATGCATTTCATATAATACATATGTACTGCATAACCATCAACAAATTGCTTACTTTTTGAAGAACGCACCCTCATAATGCATTTTAGATTTGTTTACAATAATCAACTGAATGTTGCAACTGTCATAAATTCTTGATCGCTTCAGTGAAATTTTTGATTATAGTACATGTATATACATTTTTAAGTATAAGTGTTTATTCATGAGAATGCAAAATTTCAAATCAGCTGAAAATTCGGCAAGGGGTCCAGGGGGGCCGCTGAAGCTACTAGCTTTAAGCATCTTAGACGGTTAAAATTGTCTCAAAGAGGGCCCTTGCGAGCGTCAAATCAATCCCCGGAAAATGCTCATGCCTGATTATTACACGAGTACAGTAGAGCCACTCGTAACAAGTCTCTTAAGTCATGTATGTCATGTTTTATGTTGTTGTTGTTTTATCTATAAACTAGAGACAAGTGCTAATCAGTTCATCTACTGCATGACAGAGATGTAATCGATTTTTACAAAATGTTATTTCACAATCTTTCTGAAAAACGGAATATGTATTGCAGAAATGTTATTTTTTTCAAAACCGTTTGCACAATTTTGATATCTCAATCCGTTGTTGAGATATTAACGATTTCCCACAGTTCCCATGTATTTTCCCCATTACCCACGTTATCGACGGTGCACGGTTCACCAGTAATAATAGAACATGATTGTTGGGAGTAGAATATAGATGTGTTGAAACAACAGTAGCTTACAGAAATCATTGGTCCATGCAACAGTAGAAATTTAGAACACGACTAAGATTTTTTTTACTTAAGAATATCTTAGGAAAGAAGTATCTTAAGTAATATATTGAATATAACTTAAAGATAAAATATTTTTTATCCTTGCGTAAGGAAAAAAATATGTCTTAAGGAAAAACTTAAGAAATATCTTAAGATGTGTATTGAACACGGGCCCTGAACCTGTTCGAAAGGCTTTATAACTTTAATCATTCATTGTCAAGATTTCTATAATCCGCACTGAAGGGAGTTTTATTGCCGTGCTATAAAAACATAAACGGACCGCAAACCCGATTAACTTCGTTAGTTTCCGTTAGTTTCCGCTACTGTTTAACGGACTAAACCGAACATATAAAATAATTACAGGTGGTTTGACAAAAGTATTAATTCCCCCGCCTAATTTTTTTCCAATTTCACATTTAAAAACATCATTGTTTCAAAAAATGTATATTTTATATGAATGTGAATGCGAACCTCAAAAAAGTTTTAAAGGGAAAAAGTTATAGCTAATTAAACAACAAAATTTGATGGATTTTTCAGTGAAATTACCGACTTTGTATGTAATTCAATAGGAATATAGGGTCACTCTATGTTTGTATGAATTCCCCCACCTAAATTCTGTCTCTTATTATTTATTTTTATATATTTGAAATCCGAAGATTTTGTTCTTTCCAAATCTGAATGCGAACTTGAAATATGTTAATAAATAAGAAAGTTATTCCCTAATTTGTTAAACGTCCCTTCTTATTTCTATATAGCCGATTATCGATTTTTTAGTTATCGGCAGAAGACAAATTGTTGCATATGCACCAGTTTTGCGGCGCCCTTGGATGCTTTGCATCAATGCATTTCTTGTAATGTCAAATAGTTTTTCCATTTTGCAGTGTTCATGGCTTTAGGATTCCTGGCAGTGATGTTGATGGCATATAATGTGGTAGTAACCAGTGTTGATCGACACAATGTATGGGTTAAGCAAATGGTAAGCATTTCTAGTTTTTAATTTGCCTCGTGCAATTAATATCTTGATACATGTCTTAACATGATGTTATGCTCATTTTTACTGCAAATACGCTCGCTTTTACTGCAAATACGCTCGTTTTTACTGCAAATACGCTCGCTTTTACTGCAAATACGCTCGTTTTTACTGCAAATACGCTCGCTTTTACTGCAAATACGCTCGCTTTTACTGCAAATACGCTCGCTTTTACTGCAAATACGCTCGCTTTTGCTGCAAATACGCTCGCTTTTACTACTAAAATCACAGCAATGTGTAAGCCAATCAAATTTCAAGTTAACTGTCAAGGCAAAGTTTGGACAGTCGAGCTTCGTGTGTAACCTAGACGCTGAGCTGTTCACATCTGAGCTGGAATTCGTAGGGGTTAAATTTTGGTTTGAATGTAGAGAGTCGTATCTATGATTAGGCTACACATACGGACAGTAACTAACTAGACGTTTAACTACTGAAAATAAATCATAATGCACTTGATACATCAAAATAAAAAAGTGGTATGTTAATCAATGTTATGTTTATCAGACAAAGTCTACATTAAGTCTGTAAGTTTGTTACATTTATTATAGTCAAACGGAGGCAACACAATCATGTGCAGCTTTCTGGGATAAATATCAAGAATTATTTCCCTTGATTTTCGGCTTTGTTTAAGCCATTTCCTCTAACTTGGATTGTCTCCCTTCCCCACGAAAATATCACCTGTCAAACTGGTCAATAATCAATAATCGATATTGGCTCCATGCTATAACCGAATATACTCGGATTTAACGTCTCTTGATCATTATTATTAGCGACTAACTTAGCCACTCCACTGTGTTTCGACAGCATGTTGACAATTCCTTAGGCAATAGTTTGACTTAATATATTATTGGGGATGTATAGAACAAATAAATCTTCAATAACGGCAACAACTAAAATTGGCAGTGGAAACAGAAAAATAAATAATACATGTTTGTAAATAAGTTTGTTATCTCGAAAGTATGTGAAAATTAATACTGGTAAATTGTCGCAGATTGTTTAAAGATGAATTTATAAGATCAGAAAACTAGCTTATAAGAATAAGAGTATTGCAGTTGTATTACTGTCGTAGTGGACATTTAAATAATTATACATGGCTAACCACCTTAAATAGAGCTACAAGTACTAACATGATACCGATTGACGTCTGTAAATAATTGAAAAACAGGATTTGGCATTTATCCTGATCATTCTATGAATACTGTGTATCTATGTAGAAAACTATCAAATATCGTGCTCCCCCCCCCCCCCGTTATGTAGGTTATACAGGTCCTTTGTCTGAATAATTGCAACATCTCTATTACAATATAATTATATAATTACAGGGATCGAATTAAGCGTGTTCCATATACTAATAGCATCACTTTAAATATTTTCATTTCAGTATAATGTTAAACAGAATCATCGCCAACATTGTTTTGATTGTAATAAAGTTTTACTGTGTTAACGTTCACACCCACCTTTACAGATCAAAAGCCGCGGCCGTGGTCCAGTGGTTAGTGCGCTGGACTTGGAACCCTGCGGATCCGGGTTCGATTCCCGGTCGCGGCAGGTCATACCCTTCCATAAAAATTTGACTAAAATGTCGATTTTCCTCCACATGTGGAGAAGTTGCCGGCTCCTTGTGGAAGGGTAAGTTAGTACTGGTAAGAATTCAGTCCAGGAAAAACTGGTTAGGTGAACCGGCCGCCGTATATAACAGATGAAACAGATCAAAACGTCAAGCTGTATTTTGCCACCCAATATAATTGACCATACCTGAATATTTCATCTCGAGGCTATTCCATAAAAGTCCTATACTTCAAATAACAATAAAGAAAAGTCCGTAAGAGAAAGTCACGGCACAAAAACAGTCAACGTTTAAAAGCATTTTCACTGAACCATTTATATAATCAGTAACACTGTATCACAATTCTTTCATTCACGATTTAAAATTCTTCAAACTAATTTGCTTAATAAATATGTTTGGAACATTTATTGGAAACATTTATAAACATTACAAATAAAGGTTTTCAGTCGCGAAATATTAGATAAGTCATCCGTTCTATCATTGTTCTAGCAGTAAATAGGAAGAAAATAATTTACTAATATACAGATCGAAGTTAGAAGAGGATTAAAATTAAAAAGTCAAATGCAACCTATATGTACGCAATTACACGTATGGAACCGCATAATATATAGCCTTCAAATGTCAAGCGCGTTTTGGATTTTTTTACTAAAATCAACATTTTGAGTCATATTGAGATGGCGCCTACTTGTAGCCTATACAGTACTGTCGCATTTGTGACACAAGCCGCATACAAATGACCACACCACACCCAGTCACACTGACATGATTCCGAGCGTAGTCACGAACCTACTACAGTAAACCCTCAATATCACAAAGTCACATGAACTATACATGTAAAATAGTACACAATGTACAAAGGCAAACGTTGTTATAAGACTGAATCATAAATGATAGGTGAGATGGAGTGCCAATAAAACTGCAATAACAGCGTAATAAATTATTAAAGATGTATCTATTTCATCTGAGCGTTAAATACTTGTACTGCCTTCATTCAGTGTTGTTACTATATAAGCTAAGGCTGTCATATTCAGTACAAACATTTGCGATGTCATGCCAATTCAACGACTCAAGGAGTGGTAGTGCACTTTTTATGTGGCCTTCTCTGTCCTGTTTCTGCATTTATTTTCCTCCCTGCTTTTTTAATATGGATTTTCGTGCGCTAGTCTTGCTCAGTTACGAATAATGCAAACTGTGTGATCTGCTTCGTCCTTCATTGTTAGTAAACAAGTACTTCTTAACTGTAGTATTGTATTTGTAAATAAACATTTTACCACACAGTTTATTTATTGTCGGCCATACACTTTTTTGCGCCCCTATTCCCATACATATGTACCCTTGCACCTATATTCCCAAATGTGTTTGCCCTGGTACCTCTTCAGGACCTGATGTTTTGTTGACTGTTGTTTTCTAGGGTATGTCTCGTGCATATGGCGTTCGCTGGAACAATTTAATATCTCTTTGAAGATTTTTAAAACAGTTGTCCTTAATTTGCATGTGATTTAAAAATCTTATTCATTCTTATATCTGTGACGAAGCAATGCCCCAATTTCCGCTACTAACAATCAAGGTTTCTGTAAGGATCAAAGTTTTCAGTCATTTGACAGATAGGTCAACTAGAAGAAGCAGATTAAACAACCATGGAATATACAAGTAAATAGATAAGAAATAACCTGATTTATTTCGTGACATGAATGAAAATTTATGTTTTCTAAATTTCATACCGACATAAAGTTTACATTAAAATTTCAAACCGACATATGGTTTACATTAACATTTCATCTCTGTGTAGCTTAAAAATAACGACATACATTTGTAACTATAACGGCTCTAATTGCAAACGCATGTGCATATTTTTTACCCAATACATAGTTCTCACATCTACAATATTTACTTACCTTGTTCTGAATTGTCGGCCATTTTGATAGGCAATTTTTCTTAAAGTTTATAGGGAATATAATGTAAACGATGATAAACTAATCCGATATACAAACAATAACTTATTCATTATGGTCATATGTTGGCTCAATAAGTTGAAGAAAAGTTGTCACATGCAAATTATCTTGGTATTTTTCTCAATTATCACATATTTGGAAATTACGCCTTTAAGGGCTAATCAGTTTTGCATTTCAAAATGGCCGACAGTTAAGAACAAGGGAGGTAAATATTGTAGATATGGGAACTAAGTATAATCAAACGACCTCACAACGAGGACATAATTTCGTCAGAACGAATTGTAATTTTTTATTAAGGTTTTACTGTATAGTAAATAAACAACAGTGAGAAAAAGAGGCACAGAAAGGCCATGTTAAAAAACAGTGTTTCCTCTATGTCTCTATTCTTTAAGACAAGATAGTACGGTTTCAGTCATTAGTGTTTATTTCAGAACTGACAGAAGACTATGTATGCCATTATACATCTCTTTTAGTGAGTTATAATTCCTAAATATTGTTGGTAATGAATGTACTCGAAATATTTTTTCATAATTCATGATTCCGCGGATGTGGTTTAATTTAACAGCATATGTACATCTCTGTAATATTCGAGACAAACATTATACGTCTGATCTGATTGCTTTGCAGAGGACTTCTCATAACGAGGAAGGCACAACTGGTTATCAAAACCGACGACATGGAAACAAGACATATCTGGTGCTCTGGTATTCTATGTTATCCTTTATACAGAAGAGGCCGTATGCTTCATCGGCTGATTTCACTGTATGTGAGTATAACAACTGCGAGCTGACATTCAATCGCACTCTCGCAACAAAAAGTGATGCAGTTATGTTTGAAGGCCGATTTTTACCGTCGAAAATAAGATTTAAAAGACCAACAGGACAGGTATGGATATATGCTGAACACGAAGCTCCGCCTGTCATTGAAAGACTCAGTACAATAAATAAGTATGGTATCCAACATTTGAGAGATAAATTCAACTGGACGATGACATACGACAAAGTATTAGCCGACATTCACCTTCCATACGGAGAGTTGAGGAAACACAAAGCTTACGTGTCCAAGGATTATCACAAAATTGCTGCAAACAAAACTAAGGGTGCGTTAATTATAACATCGCACTGTGACACCCCATCACAACGTATGGAATTCATAATGGAGTTAAAGAAATACACTAATGTTGAAGTTTTGGGGAAATGTGGAAAGAAATGGAACTGTGGAAAATGGCTGTATCATGATAACTGCTTCGATATTTTGAACAACACATACGCTTTCTATCTGGCTTTTGAGAATGCTTTGTGTGAACAGTACTTTACTGAAAAGCTTTTTGAAAATTTTAATTACGAAATTCTTATGGTAATTCGAGGCGGTCGACCTCATGAAGCGAGTTCATTTTTTCCTAAAGGATCGGTGATTGATTCAGATGCATTTGAGAACCCGAGGGAACTTGGCAAATTTTTAACAAATCTTGCACATGATAAGCGCAAATATGCTAAACAATTGGCGTTGAAAAGTCAATATTATGCAATAGGTTATCGCGAAGCTTACCAACGAGCGCTTTGTGATGTATGTTATCGTTTGAATCATCAAGATATTTATTACAAAAGTATACCCGACGTTTTACAAGTACTAAGCCAGAAGCAATCTTGTCGTAAAATTATTTTTTAAAAATTGACGCGTCGTTTTTTCTGATTGTTCTCTGTTTCACTCGCGCAATTGTTATGTATAACGTGATACTTTTTAACTTTTCGAAAGTTATTTTCGATTGTAAAGTCGATACGATCATTATACTCCAACCAACTTATAAAATACCAGTCGCTGTTTTGAAAAAGTTTCAATAAAATAGTTTAAGTAGGTGTAAAGATATATTATGAAAAATGACAAGTCTAGTGTAAGGAATTGTTTAGTGTATACACTATGTAAATTGTTATCTTATACATTGAGCCCTTGTTCTGGTCTACCCAGAAGTTATTACAGAATTTAACAATAATGCGATAGTTGCTAATCTACAAAAAGATGTAGACGTGTCCATAGTCAAATACTAGCAGCCAGTAAGTGGTAAGTGACAGTAATTGCAATTGACACATACTGGTGTATTATTGTCAAGAGTATTTAACTCCTAGTTGATGCGTCTTGCATCATGAAATTAGTTATTTATTATATAATATGTATTATCCTCTTCCTATATTGCAGTTTTATTTCGTTTCTCTGTCTTTTCAATTGTTTACAATTTACTGGTCAAAAGTGTTTACCCACTCGCACATAGTCTGGTACCCAGCGTACTCTGCACATAATGTAATGTAATGGCAAGGGCAGGTAATCCAGGCTATATATCACATAGTCTGGTACCCAGCGTACTCTGCACATAATGTAATGTAATGGCAAGGGCAGGTAATCCAGGCTATATATCACATAGTCTGGTACCCAGCGTACTCTGCACATAATGTAATGTAATGGCAAGGGCAGGTAATCCAGGCTATATATCACATAGTCTGGTACCCAGCGTACTCTGCACATAATGTAATGTAATGTAATGGCAAGGGCAGGTAATCCAGGCTATATATCACATAGTCTGGTACCCAGCGTACTCTGCACATAATGTAATGGCAAGGGCAGGTAATCCAGGCTATATATCACATAGTCTGGTACCCAGCGTACTCTGCACATAATGTAATGTAATGGCAAGGGCAGGTAATCCAGGCTATATATCACATAGTCTGGTACCCAGCGTACTCTGCACATAATGTAATGTAATGTCAAGGGCAGGTAATCCAGGCTATATATCACATAGTCTGGTACCCAGCGTACTCTGCACATAATGTAATGGCAAGGGCAGGTAATCCAGGCTATATATCACATAGTCTGGTACCCAGCGTACTCTGCACATAATGTAATGTAATGTAATGGCAAGGGCAGGTAATCCAGGCTATATATCACATAGTCTGGTACCCAGCGTACTCTGCACATAATGTAATGTAATGTAATGGCAAGGGCAGGTAATCCAGGCTATATATCACATAGTCTGGTACCCAGCGTACTCTGCACATAATGTAATGTAATGGCGAGGGCAGGTAATCCAGGCTATATATCACATAGTCTGGTACCCAGCGTACTCTGCACATAATGTAATGTAATGTAATGGCAAGGGCAGGTAATCCAGGCTATATATCACATAGTCTGGTACCCAGCGTACTCTGCACATAATGTAATGTAATGGCAAGGGCAGGTAATCCAGGCTATATATCACATAGTCTGGTACCCAGCGTACTCTGCACATAATGTAATGTAATGGCAAGGGCAGGTAATCCAGGCTATATATCACACAGTTATTCGATACGTCTTTAAAGAGGTCGTGTAAATCTGTCAAAATCGCATTTATCTTCGATACGATGAGATCAATATTCTAAAAATACCAAATGGCTGGATATCTTTTTGGGCGGTTTACACTCATTAAGAGGTATTCCAATACATTTATAGGCGCTATGTAACGAATCATGTTTTTGCTTCCAGAATGAAATATAACTAAATACATTGATATTCTTTTAAACAACTTTATTAATTTCATTCTTAGAGCAACGACGTAATTCACTCTTGCAGAACGCACAAGGTTAAAGAACAAATGAGGGCTGCTATGGGATTTACAACCTCTTCTGTAAGTGACGTCAGTTCAAGAAAACGCAACATGTGATGTCACTATTTGCAAGCAAGAAACAATATTTTCTTCATATGGTCACTTCGTTTTCATAATACCATATGGGGTAAATATTGCTTGTTGATCGTGCAGCGGCGCTCAAATGTTGATCGATAATATTTATAATGTTTAATTGGCATTACAAATCGGAGTACATATACTTGTTAATGAATATATACCTTACACATGTGATGTATCTAATGTCCTTGTGTATTGTCGTTGCTTATAACGCTTTAGATTTCTACATAAAGTCAAATCGAAGAGATATTTGTATATATCGTGTCACCTCTGGTAATATTAGTTGACTATTCAAACACATAATAGCGGCATATTGCTGCATCTTATAATACAATTGTCACATATATGTACAATAATCAAGGCACATTTCATATCACAAATTTGTTGTACATAACTGAATTTTTATTTATTCTCATATATATCGTCTTGTCTACATGCAGTACACATTGTAATCATTATCATGTGAATACGTATATGTATGTACAGAGCAAGTGGATGGCGTGTGCATTAACCAGTAAGATTTAGTAACAGTGACCTTGACCCGAGTAACCCCGTCACAAACCAAACCTCTAACTTTGAATCGAAAATGTATTTCAAGTGTAGATTTTGTGTATAAATATACAATTTTATTGAGAGGCGAGTAGCTATTGTTACTGACTTCAAATCAGTTCGAATACCATCTTAGATATAAAAAACCAGCTGGCTAATGGAGAATCGGTGGTTCTACCCAGATGTTCGCTTGGCTTCTTCCTCCATGCCCCCCCCCCCCCCCTTATAGCAGAAATCGTCACTAAACGACCTAGGCTGTTGATGCTACTTAAAGCCAATTACATTACATAAGAAATTCATTGTCTATATAAAGTAAGATAATGTGTATTATACGTACTCTTAATCTAATTATTTCCTTCCGCGGACCCTACAACACATAAGGTCACGTGCACGGGAGCACGTGGCTTTGTGTAATTAAAGCGTTCAACTCTTCTATCCGACTCAGTCGATCATAGGAATGTCCATGTGCTTTTGTTAACTCTTGAAATGTAAATAACAAATGAAAGTTTCTAGAGTTGTCTCTCTTGTATTATCATCATGTTTATATATCATATAGTGCTTGTGTAAAATGTAAATGCGTGCCTCTTTGTTGTGAGTTGCTGTATGACTGCCATACTGATAAGTACACATTAAAATATACTATAGTGCGAATCCTGGTTGTTTATTATTATTCATATGGTACATTCAAATATCATAACAGCCCCAAGACCAGATCCAAACCAAATGCGCGAAACAATTGTTCCAGTCTGTATAAGTAACATTTACATAAAAAGCAATTACAAAACATTCATACTTCGTAATATATCTATTTAGAAGCTTAGGAAAGCATGTTTACATGTTCTACCCTCCCTAAATAGTAACATGTGTCTTTGCTGCCACAGATGTAACAGCTCAGCGAAATATACAAACAAATGAACGAGTGTATAATAGTGTGCGATCTTTTGACCTGTTAGTTATATTTTTAGATTGGACTATTCCAGTTTTTGAAAACCGGGAATCAATGCTATTATTTAAAATTTTGGCAGTGTCAATCCTCTGTGAATTCCTACTTTGTCATGTAAATCTGACAGGCTACCTAAATTTCCCACTGATAATCTCTGGGCGTGATGGCACTTCGACAAGATCCATGACTGTATAAGGACCGCCATGTGAATTTCAATTCGGCAGAATTATCACTACCAAACTGGCTGAAGAGAAGTAGAGACACGTGCTCTTGCATAATAATACAATACATGTATAGTCAATATAAATCGCATAAAACGGCTAACCCTGATTTTATCCATCTTCCAAAAAAAGAAAGTGTAATGTCATTTCCATCGGTATTTGTATAATACAGTGGACGATGCCCAAATGCCCTAGGTTGCTTTATTGCGATTCTGATTGGCTCTTTCAAAATCGCTGTGCAGCCAATCAGATTGTTCGCAGGCGTACTTTTCTTGGTATGTGAAATACACTTTTGTGGAGTAGCTTTATGTTGTTGGGTTTATTTTGTTGTTTTCTTGGCTTTACCATCATTTTTAGTATATTTTTCATTTCTACATGGCGATCAGGTGACTTAACCTGTTTGTTGTGAAATCATATAACAGTCAGTACAAACATTCCCTTCCACAAGCAGCTGACAACTTCCCCCAATGTGTCAGACGCAGACGACAAATGACCGTGGCCGCAGAAAGACATGATCTGCCCAACCCGGAAATCGAAGCTGGACCTCCAACGTTTCTATCAACTGAACTAACGGACTGCTTACCTTATAAAATTATCAGATAATTTGTACAACGTCGGACGTTATGGATAATATGGACACGTTCCAACATGCTTAAACAGATAACAACAGATTGTTTATGTACTTTTTTTGTGATGTGGATGAAATGCTGAAAAAAATGTACTGTTTATGTAATGTGAGTGAAATGTTGAAATTGTTCATATTCTGTTTATCTGATGTTAGTGAAATTGTTTATATACAGTGAGTGAATTTATTTATGAACTGTGAGTGAAATGTTGCAAATCTTTAGATACTTGAGTGGAATTGTTTATGGACTGTGTGAAATGCTGAATACCGTTATACACAGTGAGTGAAATTGTTAATGTGAGTGCCATCTAGAAATTGGTTATATACTTTGTAAAAGTGTTTATATACTGTGAGTGAATTGCTTTTGTCAGTAAAATATCGAAATTGTATATATACTGTTATGTGAGTGAAATGCTTGCTTAGTGAATAAAATTGTTTATGTATTGTAAAATGTTTTTCAAATGTTGTATAATGAAAACCAAATAAACCGTCTAATAATTTGTGATGTAAGTTTTGACAAATTGATTAATCTCAGAGAAGGCATCACTTTAAGCTTATTTTATTCTACATTGTTAGTGAAACAAGCTTCCACAAGTTATTTTAATAATAACAAGTGTGTTGTTGGTTACCAACCAATGATCGCGTTCAATTCAGGTATTCTTATGTTAGCGATTCATCCTTGGACAAGGCGGGATTCGAACTCATAATTGTCACCGGGTGGGGAATATCTTACGTGGTTTGTGGGTTGGGTAATCTAGCGGGAATATGGAACAACGACTGCAAGATATATATTTGATATCGATTGTGAATAAATTCACAAGTGTGTCTTCATCAGGTTGACACAACCATTTGAATCCATGGTAGTATATATTATTTAATATTTGGCTGCCGATGGATATATACAACATTGAGTTACAATTTCTTTGTTTAGATATCAAAGAATGCATATAATCATATGAAACAATAAAATATACAAAGAAACAATAATTTAGTTGTACATTCAGAAAATGTACAAAAGAGTATGATTTACTTGTAAAATATATGTAATATCGATTGTGGTAAACATTTACAAGTATGTCAGCATCAGATGGAGACAACTATCTGAATAACGAAATTATACATTATTGCTCAATATGTTTGCACTCTTAATTAGTTACACATGTTACGTAAGGTAAGAACTATTCAAAAGAAGAAACGATAAGTCTAGACCAGCTATCGGCAAGCACTATAGACTAGCTGTTGAAATATTGAATTGGATAAAGACAATTTATACGTTAATTGTCACATGTTTGAGATGATATGTTGAACGCTAGACACAGAAAATACTCAACATATTTATTTTTACTAATATGATTAAATATACTGATGGCAAAAACAATGGCTTAATAACACGGGCTATACCCTACGACATAAGCATCGTACCAGGAGCACTCAGGCACTTTACTCCTCGGCAACTATGTCTCACGTTTTTAAAATCGTGAAACAATCCCGGATTGGTTTTACGCACTGACTCAAATCAGACTCAATCAGAGCTTCAGTTCATAATTTTGCTGTACTAACATAGCAACGTAGTCTCACTCTTTCACAAAAAAACAATACTTACAACTAGCATGTTACAATGGTTACCGGGACGTGTCATGTAAGGAATGGTGGACGCTATAGGATGGATCTCTTTCATAACATTTTCAGCAACCTGCGGAATGAACATGTACATACGAACATCACAAATATAGAATAAATACGTTTTCTTTTCAATATAATAACACACGGTATAACATTATATGATTATATACTTATTTTGATAAAACAGGAGCCATGACTTACTCTTGTTGATTGAAACCAATTTGAATCCCTAAATGTACAATTTATGTAGTGGCTTTTATTTCTATGAAATTATGTTTATACTTTTGGGTGCATGTATTGGTACTAGTTTAACACGCGCGTGTGAACGATCATTCTACTCCATGTTAAGGAGGCTGCACACACTAAATACCAATTAAGATTATGAAAGCGGCAATGCTAAGGCAGCGTTTGTACAATCAGCAGTAAGTATTGTCTTTTTTCAATTATTGCTTTCAACAAGATTATTGGCACCAGGTAGAAATAAGTTGTGATCTTCATAGACAGAAACTCGATCATTCAAACATCTTTATTTAGCATGTTTTGATAGGAAACAATATACAGAAAACTCTACATACAACGTTATCGCTTACTCCGACTACCGCTTTTTTCGATCACCGATCTCACGGTCACAGCGAGTTTCTCTATATTTTTACTGATTATACTCCGGATAAGACTATATCGCGTATTCAGATATTTCGGATACAACGCTTTGTTTTTACGGTCCCATACAATACTTTCTGACACTTATAACGACACCTTTCGGATTTGTAAACTAATAAACACCATTAGCAAAATCGGCCCCGTTATGTTTCGTGTCATCAGAGGTGCGTTTGTTAGAGGTAGGGGAAGAAGGCGAGAAAAGTTAGCCAATGTAGAAAAGGTAGCTGTCTAAAAAACGCTTGAGCGCTTCGCTAGCTATAAAATGGCGCCCGCCAGATCAGACGACACTGTTCCGCATGGACGCCATTTTGTTTAGCAAAGCTAGCACTGTCATATCACGCTACCTATCTAAAGATAGGGGCTACTTTTCCTACGTCTAAGAAACGGCAGCGCTACTTTCCCTACGTAGCTCTAGGTAGAATTCTATATTTCCTACCTCTAAAAAACGCACCTCTGGCTATTGAAAGGCGTGAAATGCTAGTAATAAGTTTAGACAAGTTTATTTTACTAAGCTCAATTCATGTATACATGAAAGCATGTTTTCAAAACACGTTTTATCATCATCGAGTTCATTGATAAGGTCATTCATTGATAAGGTCATACATTTCATTATGTTCAAGCAACTTGTTTACAATTCGGGCGTCAGCAAAATGGTCATGAGGCGCATGAAGGGGAAATTAGTTCGCATGTCATATACCCTGTCAGCGCCGTTTATATAGAATACTGTACTCGAGCCTATAACCAATGACATTTCTGGATTTTTATTTGCAGTGTTATAGATATATATATCGTATACATCGTGTACACAATATCAAAGTTTTCTCGACTAGTTTTATATCGACAGTAAGAAACACACATTCTCTTAATTCTCCTTAGTTGTCCATTATGATCGACCAGGCCATGCCTTGCACCCTTGTTGCGCTAATTTATTCTCTTTTTAACAATGCGTGTCAATGGGCACAACCACTTTTTCGGCGCAGTCGTAATAGTATGGTTTTGCTATTTGCATATCAGTGTTGTGTAAATCAATCAAATCATGCGTGAACCACCAAGGCAATTTCTCGTCAACCGAACAACGTTTGTAATCTGGACGTGGATTGGTTAACATTTAGATTAAGGGTTCTTTACCTTACCGAAATCCACTGAATTCCGGTGAATTTACCGTAATTCATTTTGGATCTGGATTGACCACCAATCGTAACATCTCGGCATTTGTTTATGCCGTGTTGAACCGTAATTTTCACACATACGAATATGTCACACATTTGTGAAAATTCAGTTGTGTAACGCTACCCCCCCCCCCCCCTCAAAGCAAAAACGTATACGTCACATGTCAAAAAAAAAGAAAAACATCTGTAAAAATATTGTTCATACGAATACGTCACACATTCCAAAAAACAGTCTATGCCACTTATATAGATCAGGGGTCATATTGTTTTTGCTATGTCCGATATAGCCCTCATATTTTACAGGATGCTAGAACATATCGAATAAATGACCCTGGTACAATTTTGGGTCATTGGACCAAAGGTCAAGGTCACAGGGGGTAAACAAGTCAAATTCTTTAGCACTCAATATTTTGATAATCATTCATGTGTGTAGTAGAAGTTCCATGTTGCTTTAAGGGGTCACTTGGTCAAAGGTCAAGGTCATATGGGGTCATAAACATGTAATCGTTTAACATTAAACATCTTAATATCTGTTTGACGCAAATCATGATTGTTCTCAATGAATATACGATCAGTTTTGCTTTTGTGACTATAGGATTGCTCGATTCCGTCCGTCTGTCCGTCGCAGTTCATGTCCGGTCAATTACTTCATGATGCATGGACCGATTTAAAAAAAACTTACCACAAGAGTTAACCACATCAAGACAATGTGTGGCGTGCAAGACCCAGGACCATGGCTCAACGGCAGTGTCACGATGCACTTTTGGACATTGTCTTTATGTAACGTGAAGTGATGGTGCCGTTTGTGTTGACTCATAACTTCTAATATGATAACCGGATTTTAGTTTCCTACTGGGTAAATATTCACCTCATCCGGGCAACACGCAGATCTCATTTTTCAGCCTCGCCGACTGAAGGTCATGGTCACCGTTCAAGGTAACAGGATTGTGTGTCTGCCCCCATCATGTTCTAAAACTTTGGTCAAATGCTCAACGAATCAAGAAGAAACGCAGAACCAATGTTCAAGGTGCATTAGTTCAAGGTCAAGGTCACCATTTAAGGACAGCAGCCAATTGTATAAAACTGGTTAATTCTTTGGTTTGGTAAAAGTTAACCAAAATGATTAGCCAATAATTACTATTAACCAATAAAATTATTTAAATGGGCAATTTGGCCAAAAGACAACATATGGACAACTTAACCAAGGTTTATACACTTGGCTGCAGGTTCCTAGCAAACACCCGACGTCGAGACGATGTTGGATTTTGATCACATCGTCGCCTACCATAATTTAACTTCGGGTTAACGTCGGAGCCTCGACGTTGTGCGACCTAATAATATATGTCATGTGTTTCCGGTCCGGTGCATTGGGGGTACAGATGGTAAATTTCAGATGATTATATTAGCCGGTAGGGGACTTTGTATTGCATGGCAATACTACTAAAGACCGGTGGTGAGATTTCAAGTTCAATAATATTTCACGATTTCACGATTTCAACTTCACGAAATCATGAAATCTTGATGTTGAAATCATGAATTCGTGGAGTTAAATTCGTGAAACCGTGATTTCTTGAAGTTGAAATCGTGAAATATTGAACTCGAAATGTCCCCACCGGTCTTTCGTATAATACTCCATTCATTTGTGTCTATGTCAAAGGTGACACTCAAAACGTAGAGTTGTTTTGTCACAGAATTTTTATAATTCGCATGATGACTAGATTTACATTAGTATATGTGTTGATTTAAGAACACTATATCTAAGGTCAAGGTCACAATGTTATGAAGATCAAATCATTTTACTGTGTCATACGTCAAAGTCGAATCATTCAGCCAATATTTGCGGCCCGAGTGTCTTCAAATTTTACGAATTCACGATTTCTTCTTTTCAATATTTCACGATTTCAACGATTTCACCTTCACGATTTCACCTTCACGATTTCACCTTCATAATTTCACGATTTATATGAAGTTGATTCGTGAAGTTGAAATCGTGAATTTAAAATCGTGAACACAAGAAATAGTGAATTCGTTTAATAAGATGAAATCGTGAAGTTGATATCGTGAGTTCGTGAAGTTGAAATCGTGAAATTATGAATGGGAAAATCATGAAATATTGAATTCATAATGTCACCACCGGTCTGTCGTATATATACCCCCATAAACTTCGTTTATAGGGCTATAAATATGAATATTGTTGAAAACTTGATAAACCCAAAAGCACAAATAAAGATGCAAACGACAATACGGCGGCTGGTAGCTAAAATTAATAAACGAGCGATAAACGAAATGTGAAAATGTCGTTGGTACTAAGAGGTGGTGAAAAAAGGGGGTACGAGAATTTCACAACACCTACTTGTGACATATTCGTATGTGTGAAAATTACGGTTCCACAATGCTGCACAACAAATCTTAACCTTCAAATAGCGCCGACCATCTTTTTTAAAGACATTTCTTGTTGAGATTATATTTCGAGCTAAGTGGTTTGCAGTTTTGTAAGCATCAGTTTGACTAGTCGATTCTGGACTGGTTTAAACCGATAGATGATTCCATCCAAAACGAATGTAGTGAAACGGAAATGACAATAGTGGGTGTATACTGCAGTATACTTGCATCTGTAAGTGCTGAGAACCGTGCATTTCGAAATACAGGACTTTACCGACAACATTACTCATCGATATTTAATAATAAGAGGATCACATATTTAAACAGTATGTATTATTTCTGACAGCATAAAGCATAAGGATGGTTTTAGTGAATGTCGCTCGACACCCAAAAGGAGTTTTGACACTAGGTACGTACTTTTGGTTAAGGATTCGAAGTATATACATGTACAAAAGGCGTGGAAGTTATTTTTTAACGTTATTAAGTCAGCCGAAATGTCAAAATTGACAGACGGACTGCAGTGTATTGTAAAAGTCTTTATTGTTATTCCTTATTTTGTCATTACATTGTTTATGTGAAATTCATTCAGAATTTCGTTAAACTTGTTATTGTTATTCTATATTTCGCTACTGTTTTCGTATGTCTCACAGTTGTTATTGTATCGTTGATATTCTTATTCAACATTTCGTGATTCTTTCACTGATAACGTGGGGGGAGTTTCCAATGGGAAGTGTTATTTACAGCATCGTTTTGTTTTGAGTAATTATCGAAAAATGTGAGATTTTCTGCACCCTTAAATCAGGTTGAATCTGGTGGCGTTTTACACTGAAACCGCTCCATTTGTTTGTTTCAGGTTTGTTTACTTTACTCTATGAGAAAATTATATGTGCATGTCTTTTTTGTGCTTTTGTCGTGACTTTGTACTCAAGTACCATTTCCTAGTCGATTTCTTCTACGTACACGTCGATATTGTTGTTCAATATCGTTTTATTCCAAGAGCAAAATGAGGCATTCATTTTGTAAGTCTTCTTTTTGCTATTTATGTTGTGCTACCTTTTACGATTATAACCTGTCGATGATTTTTTATGACAGATATACTATACTTGTATATAAATTGTTAAACACCAAGAAGTATTTGAATGGTTGTTCTACGTGTTCATTGTCATTCATTTTGTGGAGAAATCATTCTTGCACATCTTATACTCATTGGGAACAGTCATATTTTTGTTTTAGTTTTCTTATTAGATTTGTTTTACGATTTATTTCTTTTTTCTTTATTTTAAATTCCATTTCCCTATCACTAGTAAGAAAGATTTGTTTAATTATAAACCGCATGTTCCGGACATTTTATTGTACTTGGTACAAAAAGTCATGATTTCATGTATGTACTTTTTATACTGTACAATTCAATCCGACAAATAAAAGATCTAACAAAGTAGTTATTTCATACAAATACTTGCAACATGTATATGAATTCTGGTAAATCTCATTAAACATCTATCACATTGCTTATTTCACACTGAAATGTCCTAGATTCCATGAAGTGTAATGTTAAGAAATACTGTCCAAGTCACTCCAACCTTTCAACAAATAATTAGTTCATACCTATCATTCAAGTATATTTATACACAAAACTGTAATGCACAAACAACAACATTATAACAACAATATACATTCATGTGCTGGTCGACTTGATCTAAACATAGCAACCAAATTGTTCATTTACATATTTTCTGGGGCATTTTGTTTCAATCTTATTTTTAAGATAGATATAATTATGAATTATTACACAACAACTGAAAACGACAATATACTGTTATGAAATTTGTCAACAACTTTTAACACATGTTGACAATGTGTATTCTAGTCAAATCATGAATCCGAGAAGCATTTCAGTTATGACAACTCTTTAGTTCTGTGTTTTGGACAATTGTGCTTAGGGCACACCATGTCCTTTGCATCTTCAGATCGAACAAACTCCCTTATAGTGCCTGTCTGCGTCCGAAACTTGAGGAATAACTTCGAATAACTTCAAGTATGAATCATGTTACATCACCAAGAGAGCACTTAAGTAACCAGAATTTCTTTCCGCCAGACATAAAACATTCTTTGTAGGACACCACTCCTGGTTCCAGAGCAGTAATATAGAAATGATGGTATTTTAGTATATTAAATTTTATCAATGTTTTAAACAACTTCGTCAAAAATTTACACAATGAAAATAACATTACTGGTTTATTACTATCAGAAACAAGTAGTGGTATATTGTGACCACATTTTGAAGACAACAAAAAAGTCACAGCAACTCTTTGAAGCGATTCTGAAGCAGATTCCTTCCGTTTATTTTCCTGAGACCAAAGTGCCAATGTGGAGAAAACTTAGTGTGTTCGACAACCATGGTTGACATCTCAAAAGTTGTTTGGAGCCCTTTAATTTAAAAACAATTATAACAATGATATCTCCATGTAAATCATCCACTTTTTTAAAACTGCAGTACTTGTATAAAACCAATATTTTATAATGACACCTAAAACTTTAAGACCTATAAAGCATACCGGTATGTAATTAAGATGAATTGATCATGAAACATACTACATAATGACATCATTTCTACTTACAGTTAAAAAATAACAAACTTGATAATATACTGGTATACAAAAGTATTTCATACCTGTTAGAAATTTGCCATAATTCATACTATAAACGGGTGTTGTTTTTGTTCTGACCGCATGTATATTACAGTATACCTGACAGAAAACAAAGAAAATATAAGCAGTTGGTTTCAAATACAACAAATATTCAATAAACATTTTTAAAACGTTGAACATGATTATAACTTTGTGATATTGTGTATGACTACATGTATATGTATTCGTAAAATTAAATGTTCTGAAAACTTAACATTCCATACTGTTTCGCGTCGGATATTCTTAACAATTTAAGTGGTTGTTGTTGCAAATTCTTATTAATATAGAAAGGGATATCACGATGCATCAGATGGTAAATGTAGTTTTTTTATCAAGATTCATCCTGATAATATAAATTGCTTTAGACAAGTTTTAAACAATTAATGTTGTGTGTTATTTTCTAACATACGATGGCAACACATTTCAAATATTTGTGTTCTTACTTGAATAGTTGTCATGATGATTGTATCTAGCTGTAATTACCATATCTTATCAAATTACATGCATAGAATATAACAACTTTAACGCAATACATATTTTGCATAAACAATTATTCAAATTAGCTTCAGCTGTTACAATAGCATTTGTTTTGCCACCAGACTTGTCTATTGTAAAGTTGCCATTTACTTCTCATATGACTGTGGTAGTCCTAGTGGCGTATGTGGTCTGTCTGATTATTGAAGTTGAGAAAATAGCAGCACTTGGTTGGTGAACATAATTTATAAAACTTGTGTTAATTTGACATCTTAAATGAAAAAAATAAGAGTGTTCGTGGCTTTAGGAATTCTGTCAGTGATGTTGATGACATATAATGTGGTACATGTAGTAACCAGTGTTGATCGACACAATGTACGGTTTAAGCAAACTGTAAGCATTTCTATTTTTTATGCACCTCGTGTAATTATTATATTGTTACATCTCTTAACGCTATGCTATGCTTATTTTTTGTCGCATCCGTATTGCGCTCGCTTTTGCTTCCTGAGTCACAGCGGTGCGTAAGCCAATCAAGTATAAATTAAAACGTCTATGCATATTTTGGACAGCCGAACTTCGTGTGTTTACTAGACGCTGAGTTGTTCACATCAGGGCAGGAATGGAATAAATTCGGGTGTGCTTAATTATCGTTTGAATGTAGAGAGTCGTATCTATGATTGTGCTACACATCCTTACAGACAGTAACTAACAAGACGTTTAACCACTGACAAATTAGTATGTACTTCATACATCAAACTAAAACATTGGTATGTTAATCAATGTTATGTTAATCAGACAAAGTATACAGTAAGTCTGTATGTTTTCTAAAGCTATTATAATCAAACGGATTCAACACAAGTACGGTGAAAATAGGATTATTTTTTGAAGAAATCACGTTTGCTTGAACTAGAACTTTCTTGACCAAATGAAAATGACTTCGGGATAAATATCTTCTCTTTAATTTAATGTGGAAAGGCATTGTGTAATGTATGTGGCGTTCCCTGTAGCAACTTATTGTCTCTCTTTTATCGTTTTTATTATAATTATTTTATCTTTTTTTTCTAATTATTTTATGGAGATCTATTATACAGAATTCGTAAAATTCATAACAGTTGTAACTTTAATCTGTTGTTTGTTAAACTGATAAATAAATTTATTAGGAACTGTAAAAAGTCCTGATATAATGAGATATTTTAAATAAATAAACTGTTGAGAAATGTTCGCACCTTTTTAACTGCACGCCTGTCACTAGATGAAATTATATGTAAACCACATACATAAGACAATGCCAAACACAAGTTCATGTTGATGTGTCTCTCGTTTCATGTTCTGCTGTGCACTGTTTGTCCATGTATGTCCAAGTTTTAAATAGATTAGTCAGCTCGAGTTTTGAGCTCGCCTGATCACGAAGTGCTCATGGTGAGCTTTTGAGATCCTTAGATGTCCGTCGTCCGTCGTCGTGCGACGTGAATCATGTGTCGTGCGTCAATATTTTTTTAAACAATATCTCCTCCTATGCTACGGAATGGATTTTCTTCAAACTTTATAGGAATAATCCTTTGGTGGATCTCTATCGAAGTTGCATAAATCGTTCCGGTCTACTGCATAAGTAGGCCACAGGATCTAAAAATATATTATAAAAGTGTAAATTTTGAAAATCACCTTGTCCAAACCCTAAGGTCTAGAGCTTTGATATTTGGCGTGTAGCATTGTCTAGTGGTCCTCTTACAAAATTGCATGAACTATTAAGTTCCGTCAAAAAATATGGCCGCCTGGGGCGGGGCCGTGTTCCCTATATGTATATAGTGGAAACTATAAACACGTCTCCTAAACCAATCAATGGATTTGACCAAACTTCACAGGAATGATCCTTAGGTGGTCCTCTTTCGAAGTTATATAAATTGTTCGGGTATGTTGCCTAAGTAGGTCACATGAGCTAAACATATATTTTAAAAGTGTAAACTTTGAAAAGCTTCTTGTCCCAAACCATTAGGTCTAGAGCTTTTAATATAAAATCTAGAGCTTATAGAATAATTCTGGTCTGTTCATAAGTAGGTCACGGGAGCTAATAATAGATAATAGAAGTGAAAATCTTGTGCAAAAACCATAAGGTCTAAAACTTTGATATTTGGTGTTAAGCATTGTCTAGTGGTCCTCTTTAAAGATTGCATAAAGTTCGATAAAAAAACATGGCAGTGTACCAAGGTGAGCGATATAGGGCCATCATGGCCCTCTTGTTTATTAAGCTGCCCTCCACTTCATACGTACTAATAATTGGGGCATTTCTATCAGTTAGATTTCTCCAGCCTTCTTTCTTTTTATGACGTCATTTTGCAGTAACAAAGAAACACTCCGATCTACTTTTTATAACACAACTTAATCTTCCGATAGTATAGTCGATTTACTTTAATAACTAAATATATTTTCCGGTATTTTCATGTTGTGATTATTTCGCATGCTCATGTAAATAATTTAGTTACTGAGAGCAAGTTCAGTATAAGGTTGCTTAAGTTTTTTCATACTGGATTATGTACAATGTATATGTCATTGTATATGTAAGTGTTAATTGCTTATAATAATTAATTACTGCCTGCACAGTCAATGCATGTGTATATGTCGGAAATCAGTAGCCGTATTGCGGGTTGCTTGCTGTTAAATCCATTTAAACACCCAGTTATTTTGCTGACAGTTCCATGGCTATCAATAGATATACGGTTATTCTCTATGTTCTAGATGTATGTTAAATTCCCCTTTCTTCGTGTGCAATTCTTTCACTTGGTATGCGTTCATTCGGTCTATTATTGCTGACTTTATCTCTATCATTCCGTTATGTATTCCATCAATTAAAATATTTCCCCCTTGTTGTCCCTCTTAAGTTTCCTTATTTGTTCTTTATGGTCGACCGGACCATTTTTTGCACCCCTATTCCCATACATGTGTACCCTTGCACCAAAATTCCAATACATATCGGGGTCTTTGTGGGGAGGCATTGTCTTGTGCACGTGGCGTTCCCTGGAACAATTTGATATCTTATTGTAGTTGTTTAACAGTTGTACTTGGTTTGCTTAATGATTTAGAAATCCTTATTCATTCTTAAATCTGTGACGAATCCACGCCCCAATTTCCGCTACTTCCAATCATGTTTTCTGTAAGGAACAATGTTTTCAAAGTCATTTGACAGTAGGTCAACAAGAAGATGCAGTTAAACAACCATGGAATATACAAGTAAATGATTGTAAATCAACCTCATTTGTGTTTCTAATTTTCATACCGATATAAAATTAACATTTAAATTGCCTCTTTGTGTAGCTTTAAAATTATTGCATAACTATTATGGCTCAATCGCAAACAGATGTGCATATTTTCTATCCAATAATCACACCACCTTACAACGAGGACATACTTTCGTCAGAACAAGGGTGATTTTATGGTAAATATAGTTTTAAGGTTTTACTGTATAGTTAATAAACAACATTGAGAAAGAGAAGCACAGGAAAGGCCATGTTAAAAAAACAGTGTTTCCTCTATGTCCCTATTCTTTAAGACAATAGTGTACGACTTGAGTCATCAGTCTTTATTTCAGAACTGACAGAGGACTATGTATACCAATATACACCTTATTTTAATTATAATTCCTAAATATTGCTGGTAATGAATGTACGGAAAAAAACAACCTTTTCATAATTCGTGATTCCGCGGCTGTGATTGAACATAACTGTTAACAGCACATAACATCCTTATAATATGCAAGACACATTTTATACGTCTGATCTGATTGCTTTTGCAGAGGACTTCTAATAACGAGGAAGGCACAACTAGTTATCAAAACCGACGACATGGAAACAAGACATATCTTGTACTCTGGTATTCCATGTTATCCTTTATACAGAAGAGGCCATATGCTTCATCGGCAGATTTTACTGCATGCGAGTATAACAACTGCGAGCTGACATTCAATCGCACTCTCGCAACACAAAGTGATGCAGTTATATTTGAAGGCCGACATGTACCATTAGACACAGGTTTTAAAAGACCCACAGGACAGGTATGGATATATGCTGAACATGAAGCTCCGCCGGTCATTAAAAGGCTCAGTAAAATGAAAAAGTATGGTATCCAAAATTTGAGAGATGAATTCAACTGGACGATGACATACGACAAATTATTAGCCGATATTCACCTTCCATACGGAGAGTTGAGGAAACACAAAGCTTACGTATCCAAGGATTATCACAAAATTGCTGCAAACAAAACTAAGGGGGCGTTAATTATAACATCGCACTGTGACACCCCATCACAACGTATGGAATTCATAAAGGAGTTAAAGAAATACACTGATGTTGAAGTTTTGGGGAAATGTGGAAAGAAATGGGATTGTGGGGAAAGGCGGTATCATGATAACTGCTTTGACATTTTGAATAAGACATACGCTTTCTATCTGGCTTTTGAGAATGCTTTGTGTGCACAGTACTTTACTGAAAAACTTTTTGAAAATTTTAATTACGAAATTCTTATGGTAACTCGAGGCGGTCGACCACATGAAGCGAGTTCATTTTTTCCTAAAGGATCGGTAATTGATTCAGATGCATTTGAGAACCCACGGGAACTTGGCAATTTTTTAACAAATCTTGCACATGATAAGCGCAAATATGCTAAACAAATGGCGGTGAAAAGTCAATACTATTCAATAGCTTATCGCGAAGCTTACCAACGAGCGCTTTGTGATGTATGTTATCGTTTGAATCATCAAGACATTTATTACAAAAGTATACCCGACGTTTTACAAGTACTAAGCAAGCAGCAATCTTGTCGTTAAATTATATTTTAAAAATGGACGCGTCGTTTTTCCTTATTGTTCTCTTTTTCACTAGCACAACTGTTTTGCATAACGTGATAATTTATAACTACAATGTATCTGAAAGTTGTTTTCGATTGTAAACTCGATGCGACCATTAGACTCTAACCAACTTATACAAATACCAGTCGCTGTTTTAAATAAGTTCCCATAAAATAGTTTAAGTAGGTTTAAAGATATATTATGAAAAATGACTAGTCTAGTGTTAAGAATTGTTCAAGTGTATACACTATGTAAATTGTTATCTTATACATTGAGCTCTTGTTCTGATCTACCCAGGATACTTATTATTATGTTAAATTCATTCAAAAGTTATTACAGAGTCAACAACAATGCGATAGTGGCCAATCTGCAAAAAGATGTAGACATGTCCAAAGTCAAATACTAGCAGCCATTAAGTGGTAGGTGACGTTTATTACAAAAGGACGGACTGGACACATACTGGTGTATTATTGTCAAGTGTATTTATCTCCTAGTTGATGCGTCTTGCATCTTGAAATTAGTTATTTATAATATAATATGTATTATCCTCTTCCTATATTGTAGTTTTATTTTTCAATTGTTTACAATTTACTGGTCAAAAGTGTTTACCCCCTCGCACTATATCACATAGTCTGGTACCCAGCGTACTCTGCACATAATGTAATGGCAAGGGCAGGTAATCCAGGCTATATATCACATAGTCTGGTACCCAGCGTACTCTGCACATAATGTAATGGCAAGGGCAGGTAATGCAGGCTATATATCACATAGTCTGGTACCCAGCGTACTCTGCACATAATGTAATGGCAAGGGCAGGTAATCCAGGCTATATATCACATAGTCTGGTACCCAGCGTACTCTGCACATAATGTAATGGCAAGGGCAGGTAATCCAGGCTATATATCACATAGTCTGGTACCCAGCGTACTCTGCACATAATGTAATGGCAAGGGCAGGTAATCCAGGCTATATATCACATAGTCTGGTACCCAGCGTACTCTGCACATAATGTAATGGCAAGGGCAGGTAATCCAGGCTATATATCACATAGTCTGGTACCCAGCGTACTCTGCACATAATGTAATGGCAAGGGCAGGTAATCCAGGCTATATATCACATAGTCTGGTACCCAGCGTACTCTGCACATAATGTAATGGCAAGGGCAGGTAATCCAGGCTATATATCACATAGTCTGGTACCCAGCGTACTCTGCACATAATGTAATGTAATGGCAAGGGCAGGTAATCCAGGCTATATGTCACATAGTTTCTAAACAGTTATTCGATACGTCTTGAAAGAGGTCGTGTAAATCTGTCAAAATCGCATTTATCTTTCTAATCGCCTTGTAACGATCAGATAAATATTCTCAAAATACAAAATGGCTGGCTATCGCTTTGGGGCGGTATACACTCAATAAAAGGTATAGGTATTCCGATACATTCATTGGCAATATGTAACGAATCATGCTTTGCTTCTTAATTGAAATATAACTTATTAAATTGATATTCTTTTAAACAAACTAATGAATTTCATTCTTAGAGCACCAACACAATTTAATCTCGCATTACGCACACTCTTAAAGAACAAATGAACAATCAATACTATTAATAATGTTTTATTGGAGATACAAATCGGAGTACATATAATTGCTAATGAGTATATACCTTAAACGTGTGATGTGTCTAATTTCCTTGTGTGTTGTCGTTGCTAATAACGTTTTAGATTTCTACATAAAGTCAAATCATGACAGCAATTAATGTGCATGTTTGAAACATGTATTGAAATAAAGCAGTGGTTGAGATATTTGTATCTGTCGTGTCACCTCTGGTACTATCAGTTGACTATTCAAACACATAAAAGCGGTATATTGCTGCTTTTTATAATGCAAGTTTCACATTATGTGTATATTAATCGAGGCACATTCCATGTGACAAATTTGTTGTCCATAACTGAATTTTTATTTATACTCATATATATTGTCTCGTCTAAATGCAGTACATATTGTAATCACTATCAGATGAATACGTATATGTATGTACAGAGCAAGTGGATGGAGCAATATTTAGTGACAGTAACCTTGACCCGAGTAACCCAATCACAAACCAAACCTGAAACTTTGAATCGAAAATCTTTTTCAAGTGTAAATTTTGTGTATAAATATAAAAATTTGTTTAGAAGCGAGTAGTTATTGTTGTTGATCAGTTCGAATCCCATCTTGGATATAACAATTCTGCTGGCTAACAGATGGTCGGTGCTTCTACCAAGATGTTCGCCTGGCTTCTCCTCCACGCCCCCCTAATAGCAGAAATAGTCACTACATGACCCAGGCTGTTCATGCTACTTAAAGCCACATTACATTACATACGAAATTCATTGTCTATTTAAAGTAAGAAAATGTGTAGTATACGAACTCTTAATCTAATTATTTCCTTCCACGGACCCTACAACACCTGAGGCCACGTGCATTGGAGCACGTGGATATGTGTAATTAAAGTGTTCAACTCTTCTATCCTCAACTGGAAATAGTCGTTCATAGGAATGTCCATTTGCTTGAAAGACCAGATCCAAACCAAATGCATGAAATAATTGTTCCAGTCAGTATAAATAACATTTACATAAAAACATTTATACTTCGTAATGTATCCATTTAAAAGCTAAGGAAAGCATGTTTCCCTCCCTAATTGTCAGCATAGTAACATCTGTCTTTGCTGCCACAAATGTAACAGCTGAGAGAAATATATCAACAAATGAACGAGTGTATAATAGTGAGCGATTTTTTGCCCTGTTAGTTATATTTTTAGATTGGACTATCCCAGTTTTGGAAACAGGTAATCGATGTTATTCATTTAAATTTGGCAGTGTCAATCCTCTGTAAATTCGTACTTTGTCATGTAAAACTGACATGCTACCTAAATGTCCCACTAATAATCTCGCAATGGCACTACTAGAAGTATCACTACATAACAGGCTGAAGAGAAGTAGAGACACATGCTCTTGTATTCTTGCTGATTTTACCCATCTTCCAAAGAAGGAATGTGTGCAGTCATCTCCATCGTTATTTGAACAATATAGTGGACGATGCCCAAATTCGAATATCCAAGATGCTTTATTGCGATTCTGATTGGCTGTTTCTAAATCGCTGCGCAGCCAATCAGATTCTTTTCTTGGTATGAGAAATACACTTTTGTGGAGTAGCTTCAGGATAAATTAATTATTGAATATAATACTGAAAGTGTTATCAAGATCATGACTAATCAGTCAAAAGTACTATAAAGGGCGGAAACTCTGGTCCCTGTTTGTTATAAAATTAACTCGACCCTCATTATTGGCTTCTTATTTATAAACTGGAGTATATAAGATTCGAACAGTACTGAAAAGATTACTTAAACGGACCAGCAGTTGATAATGACACCTACTTTATGTTGATGGGTTTATTGTGTTTTAATTGGCTATAACATAATTTTTAGTATATTTTTCATTTCTACATGGCGATCAGGTGACTTAACCTGTTCATTGTGAAATCATATAACAGCCAGTACAAACATTCCCTTCCACAAGCAGCTGACAACTTCCCCCAATGTGTCAGACGTAAATGACAAATGACCGTAGTCGCAGAAAGACATGATCTGCCCAACCCGGAAATCGAACCTGGCCCTCCCGGGAGACAGCCCAACACTCTACTGAACTAACGGACTGCTTACACTATAAAATTATCAGATAATTTGTACAACGTTATTGATAATATGGACAAATACCAACACTTAACATTAGTGATGCATGTACCGTTTTTATAATGTGGGTGAAATGTTGAAACATTTTATGTACTGTGTATGTCATGTGAGTGAAATGTAGAAACTGTTAATATGCTGTTTATGTACTGTGAGTGAAATGTTGAAATTGTTTATGTACTGTTTATCTACTGTGAGTGAAATGTTGAAATTGTTTATGTACTGTTTATCTACTGTGAGTGAAATGTTGAAATTGTTACATACAGTTACGTGAGTGAATTTATTTTCGTACTGTGAGTGAAATGTTGAAATTCTTTATATACTTGAGTGAAACAGTTTATGGACTGTGTGAAATGTTGAATACCGTTAAACAGTGAAATAGTTCAGTTTAGTGCAATGGTGAAATTAGTTATATACTGTGAGTGAATTGTTTTTGTCAGTAAAATATCGAAAGTGTACATACATGTACACTGGAACCTTCTTAACCGGACGTGCTTAAACAAAGAACCTGTGAAAATACAGAGTTAAGCACATGTCAATTATAACACGTACCACCAATCTGTTATTATAGCAATTAAGATCCAATCATGCCAGACAGATGCTCAGACAAACATTGATTAGGTGTGAAAAAATCCATTTTACAAAAATATATATATTGACTTTATTTACTGTATATCAAATGTATATTTTAAACTTATGATTCAAGTTGTTTAATCGAATATGCATTCAAAAAAGCATTTCTTCTGAAAACACAGTGTTTTGGATCAAATTTTTCCATCGAAAGGTCTTTAGCAAGACGCAAACTTTATTCTTTTCCGGTTTGAAGGGGTGATTTATAATGGAAATATCCATATTGGACCAAAATTCTTGTCCGGTTTCCTGAATTAAGGGAATTCCGAATTAAAGGAGTGATTTATATTGTAAAAAAGTTGGGACCGGTTTAAAGGGGTTTACAGATTAAAGGGGTTCCGGTTAAAGGGGTTCCAGTGTATACTGTAATGTGAGTGAAATGATTGTTTAGTGAATAAAGTTATTGATGTCATGTGAGTGAAACGTGAAAATTGAAAAGAGTCCATGATTAAATGTAGAATTTGTTAGAATGATAAAGAAATAAATTTCATTTAAAAAACAACAGAGAGTACAGATGCCTATCTTATAAAATGGACGAGAGCAACATAGATACTGTACCATAGCTTATTTAATGGTACAGACCAATCAGTCCTTTAAATCGGGTACGATAAGATTGAAAATCACCATGTATTTCTGTGATATAAATTTTAAAAAAAATGCTTCTGTTTCAAGGTAGACAAATATCATGGTAAGAGTGCCCCCTATGTGTTCATACAAATTGTGTGTGCAAATATCGCCCTTATGGTGCTAAACATGGTGTGGCAATTTCCATTTCCCGAAATGAACAGAATCCATGCCACGAACTCGTAACAACCTTGACCCCGATGCTAAATTATGTTATGCTACAACGTGTCACTGCATACGCAGCACGGCATTTATTTAATTCTTGGCATAGATGGAAGTATTTCCCTACTAAACTACGTACGAACAAACGTATATAAGATGTACTAAAGGCCGTTTTTCGTTCCCTGCAAAACGTGTGCACCTGGTGTATGATTTTTCTGTGGGCGTTTTTGACAAACATTGTACGTGAAATAAATCCACGTTGACTATTACTATAAGTTGTAGTATGCCACAATCTGTGTAGCAAAAACTATGTTCATGGTAATTTTAAACGGGTACAGCTGTTGTTATTGTCTGGACGAATGAGAACATTTCCGAGTCAGCCGAAAACTAGAAATAATATTCTTTGTCTGTATATCTTGTTTTCATGTTTTGCTTCAGACATTGAAATAGCTCGCTTTTTGAATCCCTGGACGACAGATTAAATACAGTGTAGGTTTTACACATGTGTGAATGTTTCAGTTTGTTGATCCGGGCACACTAGGCTATGAAACACGAATTCAAAATGTGTCGTCTTTAACGCTAAAGCCAGCAATTTACAGATTTTTCAAAACTATATATTCTATTTGTGCTCATTGTCAAAGTATTCTATGTAAATTTATGTTCGTGTGCTGTCACGTTTGACTTTGTATGTGTTTACTTTGTGTCCCTTTGTGCTGTGCTGTGCTGCGTACCGTGTAAGGGACATTTGCTGCTCGACTTTTTTACTATTGTTTTGAATAATATTTAGAGTTCGGAATTCTATTTCTTCAACGCTGAGGTACGGTCATAAAAGTCAGTTTCACATTGAGCTAATAGAAAAGGGACTGTGAATTAAATCTTAAAGTCTAAGTCTGAGTTACAGTCTTAAAATGTTTGTGAATAAAGCCCTTGGTATGCAGCGTTTTTATTATATTTCGCTAAATTTAAATATGTTTGTTGTAAACAAATATAAACTGTTGTTATAAATGTTCAATTGAAAATTGTATTTTTCCGTTTCATAGAAATGTGGTTATTTACTATTCGTTTGAAATTAGTTCATGTCAAATGTATTTTGCTAAAACTGACTACAACTCATTTTCTTTCTAACTATGTACATTAATCAAAATTAATGCCATATCATATATCTTGTATTTAAAATAGTTGAGGGAACAAGACCAAACTACACAATTTAGTAGTGTTCATTTAGTAAGCAATTGTACATGTTCATGTATTCTAAATTTGATATTTATGTCTTTATTCGTTTATGTACTATTAATGTTAAATAAGAGGTTAAAATAAAAGGAATATTTGGACAATATCTATCTTGCTCCTCCTTTACGGACAGTTTTCCAGAACGTTTCGACGTTGGCTCGGCTTGCGTCCAGCCATACATTCGCGGCATTAAATTATTGTAACATTGGGCGTATTCCTTTCGGGGTGCGGAGTACTCCGAACCATGTAAATGTCAAAGGAACAACTTGGAACAGTGTTCTATGTCGTTCGGAACGTGTGCGGACTGTACCCGTAAGAAGTAGGTGCAGCAGGAGTAGTCATGTGATTAAACATGGCTGACAACAGACATACATTATTTCAATGTGAAACGTATAGTCGTCTTTTTGACGACATGTCTGTGTTTAAGAGACATGAATGTGCTCAAACAGTAGTTATACCAAATGCCATTTACATGTATATAAGTATTACTTTATACATTGTACGTTGCATTTAAATATTTATATAATTGAAGGAAGTTGATGGTTAAGAAAGCTAATTGTTGGTTATCGGATAAATAAATTTGAGATAGAATCGCAGGAAAAGGTTACAATGAGATTTATTTCGTACTGTACAAGTACCGCAGTTTCGATATGTTATCGAGCGATTTGTAGATACTGGGATTCCCAATTAAACCACTTTGCAGCATATACAAGTCAATTATGACCGAATGGCTTTAAAAAGTGTAAATACACCAAGGTTTTGTCTTTTCGTGCAGTTTTGGCATTTTTATAAGGAACAATGCAAGCTAAGGGCGTGTCTGTTCTGGCCAACTTGTGTTTCATACCATATTTCAGGTGGTCCACTTAGAATATTTTTCACATCCCAATATAATTTAAAATGCACGAAGTTTCCACAGGAAAATGAAATTGCTTGCCCGTCAGATGGCAATGGGGATTCGTGGTTCAAAATCATACTTGACTGGACATATGGAGTTAAATATGTACATTATTCTTGAATTTTTCGTTCAGCAAAGCAGTGTTCTGGAATGACGAACACTGTTCTATTTGCTCCATTGAAAACATTGTTCTGCATTTAAGCACATTGAACTAAACCATTCCATTGGCGCTAGGGTAGAACATAATTCCGAATCGCGCGGAACGCTCGAAAGGAATACCCCCACTGTATGTATTTTTTTTCAAAGACAGTGCTTACCAGTTGAAGATACTTGTCTGCTTATTCGTCTGTTGTAAGTAAATGGTTTTTGTCAATTGTTCTTCTGGACCATTGATCAATGCTTTAATTTTATAAGTCTTGCTTTCATAACACCATCTTAAAATAAAACATGTTTGTTTTGCGTTCCCTTGCCTACTTCAAAAACTGGGGCCGGCTCAAAGACTTTTTTGAGGCGTCGGAAAGTGGAAATTTGTTTGGGCTGAGTATACATTCCAGTTTTAAAACTTGTATGACCATAGAAAGTAATAAAAATTGAAATTAATTACCTACCCATCTAAATTTTGCTGGGTACGGTTAGGTCAAGCACTCCATTTTAAGCATTGCCTTCAAGTAACGTGGTGAGTTTAATCAATTTTTCAGAGTCTATTATTAAAGTCAGCCTTGCAAAGAAAGTTGAACGGTATATGGACAAAATTACCCCCCCCCCCCCCCAGACAAAGTATATACATTTCAGTAATTGACGCGGGAGATTCTTATAAACCACAGGGGAGTATCACGTGGTCTCCATAGTACATTTGTCGTGCAAGATGGCTGAATATTCTGTCGGTTCGCTCTCCAAAAGTTGATGTGTTTTGACGGTTACCGGTAATGTAGGCTCTTTATAATAGTCGTAGAGTACCCGCATTGTAACACAAGTTAATCACGTACTTTCCGTTTTTGCGAGGTTTTATTAGTTTGAGTCTAAAACTCGATACAGATTTATTTTGTTCGTACATTGTCCAAAAATGTATGTGATTTGGGTATCCCCTATCCCCTAAATTGTTACGTAATTAATACTGTGTCGTAGTTATATATATGGTAATATATATTATGGTTATCACCTTACGCCGAGAGAACAAGTCCCCGTGACTCTGATACATTTTCAATAGCACAATGTAAATACATACACAAAACATATCGAAATGTTATGCATTGGTCAATGGCAATAATACATTTGGTATGCGCGATAGGCAAACATTGATAATCATGTAAAAATAAACAGTTGCTGCGATACACAGCCAATTAACTCAAAGAGTACATTCCATTTCTTCAAATGGCGATAATTAAGATCAAGTCATTGTAGGTGTTGTAGTCACATCCATTATCAAGTGTTCGCTAGAAAGAAAAGTTTATATGCAAAACATGGCATACAAACGGCATACTGCTTCCAATTTATGTACGTGAATATAGATGTTGTTGTGGATGATATTAATGTTGTTGTAGCTGTTGTTATGGATGTTGCTCTGGTAGCTGCTCTTGTTGTTGCTAGCGCTGCTGTCACTGCTGCTGATATTGTTGTTGCTTCTGCTGCTGATGATGATGTTGTTGTTGTTGCTGCTGCCGCTGCTGCTGCTGATCATGATGATGTTGTTCTTGTCGTTGCTACTGCCGCTGCTGCTACTGCTGATGATGTTGTTGCTATTGCCGCTGCTGCTGTTGCTGCTGATAATGATGCTGTTGTTGCTGCTGCTGTTGCTGATGATGATGATGTTGTTGCTGCCGCTGCTGCTGCTGTTGCTGCTGATGATGATGCTGTTGTTGCTGCTGCTGATGATGATGCTGCTGTTTCTGTCGCTCTTGGTCTTGTTTTCTTTCTTGTGTTTTATGTTGCTATTAAAATAAACGTTCGAATTTTCATTTTTGCACGAAAACGAACAGAAATCCTGATCTATGATAGTTTGGGTTGCGTGAGGTTCATTTTAGTTGATCTAGAAATATGAGGCATTTTGTCCATGTTTTCATATGTACAAAACACAATGTTAATATATGCACAAAACATAACGAAATTTTATGCATTGATCAATGGCAATAATACATTTGGTATGCGCGATAGGCAAACATTGATAATCATGTAAACATGAACAGTTTCTGCGATACACAGCCAATTAACAGTTTTGTGAGATATATCGCTCTACAATTGTTTATTGCATATATTATTAAGTGAGTGAAATCAATAAACATAAGACAATCAAAAACAATGATAAATTAATAACGGATTTGACTCATATTCTTTCGTTTATATAAATCATTGTGGAAAAAAGTAACAATATTATTCTAAGTGATTAATACGATAAAAGAAATCGGCGGATTTGATCACGAGAAAAAACTGAAATACTATACTAAGTTCACTGAAAGGATAAAGAAACGTCGGATGAACTTAAGGTCTACATTATCAGACTATCATCCGAGAAATTTAAAGTTTTGAGTATGTACTTAATGATGCATCATTATTGGTTATGCTGACAAGAATTCATATTTTTTGGCCAGTTGTATCATGGAGAATGTCCTATCAACCATTATATCCGACGAGCTCGAGATTGTGCTGTAAGTGTTAAACCAACATAGGGACCAGGCGATCATAAGTTAACTTTAACCTGGGGTGTATTGGACGCTAATGTGTCCTTAGTGTGTTAAATGCCGTTTCCACGGCGGTAATGGCGGTACGGTGCCGATTCTTGATACGTTGGAGAAACATGGCCCTGTCCTGACGTCGTGAGGTCACACAAGGACGACCCGGTCGGCAATCACGGGGACTCTTAAACGCTTTACAAGACTTTATATTGTCTAAACAGTTATACAGTAAAACCTCGTGGTATGAAATTGGACGAAACCCTCTCAATGCGTTTGCATGTATTACGTTTTTCAAAAAAACAAAACAGGTACACAAGCACCGTACAAGCTTCACTTATATTAGGTTGTTAACAGGAATACAATGCTAGCTACATACGGAGCAGTTTCGCCGAGTTTTACAGCTACTGTCCCATCAGTCATAGTAGTACAACACAATGTATGACCCACAATATCTTTATCCTTTCAGTTATATAGCTAACAGCGCATCATGCAGTTTTGTCTCAAATTTCATGAACACTTCATTTGGGATGCAAGACAATTTGTTAACACTATGCTAATTGCTTGTTCACTCAACATTTTCTCTCAATGTTATATGTAAATAGGCAGTGAAGTATTATCACTATCTGTATACAAAACACATTAGGGAGATGGGCGTATGTTTCTGATATAAAAATGAGATAAACCTTCCCATGGTATAACAAAAGCAAAACTATACAATATTTTTAAGACCTATTTGTTCATCTTTATAGTGAAGTTTGCAAAGCAATCGTACATGGTACATCAAAATTGAATAACGACATAGGATGAATAATGAGACAGCTAAATCGTTATTCAATGTTGATGTACGATATTGCGCCAACTTATAATAATAATAATAATAAATTCTTTATTTTCAGAAGGTTACATAGTTAAGGTTACCAATAAATTGTACATCTTTTTTTCAATATGGCCTTCTATTAACAATATAAACACGCACAAACAAACAAGAGTTCACACACGCACACGCACGCACATCCACACAATCAAACACGCATTCACACACGCACACACAATACATTGTACATGAACATCATGTTTTAACATCAGGATGTAAATGAGACTATTAAAAACTACAAAAGTTAAGATGATCTGAAAATAAAATTGAAATAAAACAACAACAACAACAACAGACACCTCACATAAGACACATACATACAATAATGAAATATGATTGATATCATTGTTTAAGCATTAAGTAGTTCCTATAATTATTTTTAAATGTTTCTGTATCTGACAGACAACGTATATTTACAGGAATTGAATTCCATACCTCACGAGTATAAAAAGCGAATGTTTGTTTACCATAATTTGATTTAAAGGAAAAGGGTGCTATGTCATTGTTCACTGCTCCTATTCAAATTCAATAAAAAGACAACTAAGAAAATATTAAGAAAAAGAAGTGTGCCTTTTAAAGGTACTGAGGCTAGATTCACCAATACCTAAATGTTCTTGAGTTTGCTCAATCTGTATTCACAAACGACACGTGAGTGTAGCTGGAGTCAATGTCAAGTGATTAAGTTGGTGCATGGAACGTCACATTCACAAGACAGCGTTCCCCACACAAGATCCCAGAATAACATCATAACATAAAATACTAAGAGTTGAGAAGGTATCAGGGCAAATATCTATGGGGATGTAGCGATAACTCAAGTGTACTACAGCTGCATTAACCTTTGCGAATACCAAATTCTAGTTAGTATTAATTCACATTCAAAACACGAGGTTTAAAAAGACGTGAATGTTCGAAATCACAGGTTCAATAATGGAAAACTGGCATGGGTTCCATAGAATAAACGATAAAGCATTATTTTCCATCAATTTCAAGAAACAAATTACATACACTGCGAGACAAATGTACATTGTACGGTAAAACCTCCATAACAGGACCACCTTTGGGTCCCTTGACAACTGGTCTTATTATTGACTTTGTCCGAATATTGAGGGTTGAATAAAGAGCAAAACTGAATGTAGGTGGTCTTATTATTGAGTTGGCCTTAAAGTGAGGTTTTACTGTACATGAAACATTTACAGACTAATATCTTGGACACAGCAATATGGAAATGAGATTTACCTCTTCACAAGTAGACATTTAAAGCTATGTACTTGACTTTTCATAGAGTTTCAACTTCAGGATTAATCGAAATTATAAACCATGGTATAATGTGAAACCTCACTTAAAGACCACCTCAATAATAAGACCACTTCAAAGTTAAGAACACAATGTTCAAGTCCATTTTCACTGTTTTGCTCTTTATTCAACCTCAATATTAAGACCACCTCAATTTTAATACCACTTTTCAATGGTCCCAAGGGTGGTTTTATTATCGAGGTTTTTCTGTACATGTTAATAAATAAAAGGGGCTTATCTAAGTGAGTGTGTGTTGAGTAACGTTGTTGAACATGGCCCTTAGAAAACCAAGTCTTGAAGTCCTGTTTGTCTGCTATTTAGATGTAACTTAAGATGCTTGCAAACTAAATGAATAACTTATAACGTTAAAATCAACACTAACAAATCAATCATTGATGCGAAATGCTGCTTCTGTTTTCTATTCCGAATTATTCTAATAAACTATATAGAGAATGTGATGCCTGTGAGGATCAGCAAGCCGCTGAATGAGGTCGTGTTCCCGATGATAACTCAGCGCATTGTCTGTCTTTCTGAAAGTATATTAGAATAAATAATATTACATGTATTAAAAAGATAAGTACTTCTGAAAAGGTATTAATGAAGAAGTCGGGCAGAACTGTACACAGTCCCTCCCAAACCGCAATGGGACATAAACATATATACATACAAGCAAACAAGTCCTATTTACGAGTGACATTTGCTATGATTAATATTAGCGACCGTTCTTTGTAATTTAGATCACACTCTTATGTTGTCGCGTCGATTCCGACCTATAAATTGGCGTCGGCTTCGTTCCTGGACAACTTTTTTCTTGTATCGTCATCAAACAGAAATTACCTTTTACACAAACATAAGTCAAGAATTTAGCTGTAATGTGGCTGTGTACCATTATCTTAACTTTAAGCGATAACAAGAAATGTCTTGAAAAAAGATTGTCGGTGCAATTTGAAGGTCAAGATTTGTTGTGCAGCATAAAAAAATGCCGAGATATTACGAATGCTGGTCATTCCAGATCTAAAATGGATTTCGGTTAATTCACCGAAATTCTGTGGATTTCGGTAAGGTAACGTACCCTTTATCGAAAGGTTAACCAATCCGCGTAAAGGTTACAAACGTAGTTCGGTTGAAGAGAAATTGCCTTGGTGGTTAACGTAAGATTTGATTGGTTTACACAACACTGATATGCAAATAGCAAAACCATGTTAGTACGGCTGCACCGAACAATCCATGATACTGATTATTGCTTTACAAGCTTTTGGTGGCAGTGCACATAAAATGGAAGACAAGCTTTGGGTTAGACTGCAGATACTAGCAAGTATCTCAAAGTCGTGATATGCGTATATGTCTGGTATAGGCTTTTTTTATATACTTCAGAACGGTTGTAAAAACTGGTTGTCAGCCAATCAAAACATGTTTCACAAAATATTGACCAATAGACAGAGTGCACACAGTCATGGTACGCTCAGCTAATTTTGAACCGACAGTAAGTATGCCACCATTTGGCAAATAAATCCTTAACATCACTCTATTCTATTCTGGATAGTAAACATCTTAATTCAATGTTGTCAAAACTACTGGAATGTTCTAATGTTGCAAAGGTAATCGGATACAGACACACGCTTCGATTAGTTGTTACATTCTAATATACATGTATAGTTGTCAATGTACCATGTACATGTAGTTTCTAATAAGCCTGTGGATATTTCTACACTTGTTATTGATTGCTACAAGCTAAAACATGTATGAATCAAATGAATTGAACTGTCAAAAAATATTCATGTAAACCTTTCAAAATCACGTTCATCGCTTAAGACCACTTTGTCGTAATGTATTGAAGAACCTTAAAACGCAAAATGGCGGATTAGCTCTTTTGACCCCTATAAAAATAGCCATCACAAAATTGCTGAAAGTGAAAACCGGTGTTAGAAATCATAAATGCACCTGAGTCAGTACAGCCGATGTGTTGTGTTTTGTTAAAAGAAATACAATTTATTGATTCCTCTTTTTTTACGATTGTGTCAGATAACCTTGACTCTATTGTAGTTAATTATATTATAATATATATAGACATAGCAACACATCGTTTTGATCTAATTCATTACAGAGTTAGATTTTCAATACATACTGAGCGGTGATTGACGTTTGTGTGACTCTGGTTTCATAGTCATACTCCTCGGCGTATCAAAGGACGTCTCAAATTTCTTAGAAATTCTTCCTTTCAGTCTGCTTATGACATTACCGCTGTCTTTGACGTCTTCCCCGTCGTGGTCATAATCTTCGTATATATCATTTCCGGATTGCGTTAAACCACCATCCTTCTTGATTGACTGAAATCAGTTACCGGTTGGTTGCTGATATCTTTTGATAAACAAATTGACGGACGGACAGCCAATATATATTAATACATGTCCAACAATGTTGTAAATTTACGTTAAGCAACTGCAAACGATCACGAAGCATGATTTCAGAACACTGGATAACTGAGAAGCGAACGTTGTCCGGTATTCGCACATACATTATGTCAATTAATTTCTACCTTCGCCATACTGTTTTATTGATATATACTCAGTACATTTAAAAACGCACATTGTTTTACGAACCATACTTCTTTAAATTTCATTTTATTACTTTTGATTTTGTTTTCATCATCGGGTTTAACGCCGTTTCTCAACGATATTTCAGTTATATACGGCGGCCGGTTCACCTAACCAGTTTTTCCTGGACTGAATACTAACCAGTACTAACTTACCCTTCCACAAGGAGCCGGCAACTTCTCCACATGTGGAGGAAAATCGACATTTTTGTCCAATTTTCATGGAAGGGTATGACCTGCCGCGACCGGGAATCGAACCCGGATCGCCGGGTTACAAGTCCAGCGCACTAACCACTGAACCACGGCCGCGGCTTTTATTACTTTTGAAACTCATTTTTTATGAAAATACTTGTCGATAGTCATGAAATTTAGCATACATGTTGCGTACACATGCAATGATATCGTGTTAAGTTCTTTTCTTGAATCCTAAAAGTCAGTCAATGACAATTTAGAATTCTTATATCGTGCGTTATTAAATGTGCTGAGTACATTTTGTGTACATACGTCTTCCCATATGATGTTGTATTAATCTTCATCTGCCATATGGCCAACAAGAATGATCGAAACTAAAGTTATCTAAACTTATCAAACTTCTGTATAAGTAAATGGGTGACTGCGTAAATTGTCCTGGTTGATAGAAGGACGGTAAGCATGGTAATGACAGGTTGCTAGGAAACCGATTACCGTGACACTAACATGTTAACCGCAAGAACGTACTGATGAGAATAAAAACATTTTTGTCAGATTTTATGGTCAGTTGACCTAACCAGTTTTCCTGGTATTAATTATCAACCAGTACAAACGTGTCCTTCCGCAAGCAGTTGACATATTATGTCCGTTGCTAAATATTACGGACGAACATGACCTACCCAGCTCGGGTATCGAACCCAGACCTTCTGGGTGACAGCACATAGCTCTACCACCTGAGCTACCCGGTCGGGCTCAATACAAACAGAAATGTTGGTTTAAAAGAAAACAAACATATTTGACTGTATATGCTTATTTTGTTTTCACCTACAAAGTACTGAATCAAGGAACTTACTGACACGACAGATTTTGGCGGATGTTGGGGTGGTTTGGTGCACTTGTCTTGGGCATTCTCGATCCATCAAAGGTCTCTTGCATAGCATCTTTTGTATCTTTTGATGGGACATATCTCGATACAGGTTTACGGTTCGACAACTCGTCCATTGATTCATATCTGTAATAAAATTCCACAAAACAACAGTGTATACCCAGTTTAGGAAGAAAGAACAAAGACTATCCTAGAAACTATTCAACATAACGAATTAACAGACTTCTAGACAACAAATTCAGTTCTGCCATTATCTGTTGGAAATAAATACTTTTTGTGACGTCTGTTCGTTGGGCACTAAGCATTTTGATGCCGTAGGCTTGACCAACAACATTCGGAAAACCTCGGCAAACTACGTCCTGTGCCTCGGACGTTCGTAAGGCACTACTTTCGGAAATACCATTCGAATATCATGAAAACAATATGGCGGCGTGAACGCTGGAGTGCTGATGAAACGGGATCAGAATCTAATATTTAAGCTATATGAAGACTGAAATATGAGTTTTTAACTAGAAATGACAACGAAAATCCATTTCATATGTGTATTTATCGAAGTTATTGAAGTTATAAATCCGTTTGACGAGAGCTATTTTTTGACCGCACAAAATTTTGAATATTGCCACATAGTGCACCGCCTGATATACACTAGAGCTGTCGAGAATGGACCCACAAGTTAGGCGTAAATTCTGTACTACAACTTGAATAAAGAAAATAGATCCAAATTTATTCGTATGGGGATGTTGCTTGCGGAAGAATACGTTCTTTAAGAGCGGTGTCAAATACCAACGCAACCATCAACTACAGCACATGTATGGTTAAATGATTTCTGCATATATTCATGTATATTTCCATAACATGACAGCGCATAGTAAGAGTAATATGTTCAAACTCAAGTGAAATTGTTAGACGGTTACTGTACATTGTATAGTGGGGCCTTATTCACAAACATTTTAAGACTGAAACTCAGACTTAGACTTTAAAATGTAAAAAGTTATCATCCCTTTAGATTATACGAAAATGAAAGGCTGTAAGTGTATGTAAGTATAACTTTCGTAAGTCTGAGTTTCAGTCTTAAAGTGTTTGTGAATAAGGTCCCTGTACTGTTAATTCACCCAGTATATCGCGCATTGTGTATCATGCAACAAACGCATACAGGCGGAAGTCAAATGTGAAAGAAACTGAAACAAGAGGAGTCCAAGGTTCAATTGCTGCACTTTACCAAACATCAAATCGTATAGAAAGAAGAGTAATGTTATAATGTCATAATAATAATAAATACAATAGCTATATTTAAAATCTGCACAATTAGTTGCATTATTCAAGCATATGATAAAGCAGTGATAGGTTGATGTCTATGTGTCTAAAGAATTGTAATTAAACTAGTTGAAGTATACTTTCTGAATACAAAGTTCAATCTGGTTTTAGAACTGTATACCATCGACACACGTCGCATACTTCTTTCTGACAAACCGCGTTTCACATGGATATCGGTCACGTTGAAATGAATGCGTCTGAAACGACTGGCACTACCTTATATACGTGAGTTAAATGTCAAAAGTTATTAAAAAAACAAAATAGCTTTATGTTTACAGACCTATATACTCACCAAAGTCTCATTTTGAGTGTTTCTTCAAACTTGAGTTTTACTCAATTGAGTTTGCATTCAAACTTTTCACGAAGCATGCTAAATTATTAAGCGTCTCCACAGTCCAACCTCAAATAGTTGAGTGTGAATAGCATTAGAGGAAAATCTCTGAGTAAATTTTCAAATTTGAGTTTAAGTATGACCTTGGGACTAACGAGGACTTCATAAAAGTGATAGTGGAAGTATAAAAGTAATGAAATAAGAACGGTAAATGAATGACTTAGATGGTGTAACTTGGTAAAGCACATTTCATCATGTTTGTATTTACTACTCTATCTAGATACGACCACTAAGATCCGCAGGTTACACTTAGATCTACCTAAATGTTCATTTTCATCTTGGTGAAGCCCTGGACCAGCGTTTGTCATTCGAGTCCATTACAATGATTAGGTTGACTAATACCACTATACTTTGCTAACCCTGGACGTTGTTTTTCTAGCTATATGTATTAACTGATAATTATTCAGAATGGTGTCGATACAGTTGTATCTGACTCTTCATAGGGTACAGTAATTCAACGGACTTCATCCAGTATTGTTGCTACATTGCCTAAAATATCTTTAATGTGAACACTTGCAACATACCTGTCAAGTCACATGTATCACACGCGTTTTCGACCTGAATCGCGCGTACACGTTCTCTAAAACACACGCATTTTCAAAACTCTACTATGAGTTTTAGATTTCAACTTTTAAACAAAACAAAATGATAGCCAAAACTTGCACCCCTTAAATATCTAGAATCTATCGAAATTCGGTGTTTTTTAATTACCGGGATGTGATACACGTGTACACAAAACGCCGCTTTAACTGTTGCACCGTGTCAGACGTAAATGAATCATAAGTAGCGATGGAAGGCAGTTCAAAATCGGACAAATTTCTGTTAATGTTTCACCTTTCTCACTAGTTATCAGGAAAAGCTCTGTAAAGTCTTCAAAAATGCAATATTTCAGTCAGGACCTTTCGTGGGCTTCCGGCCTTGCCATGAACCCACCGGGAGGTTTAGAGGCCACATGTCCCGCAGCTGTAAGATAGCACACTCCTGGCTCAATATGACCATTGACAACTATGCTTGCAATGTAGGACTAAAAATGATAAAAAAACTCCCGGGTTGTATGCACGGACGCAAGTCTTGTTAAACATGGAAGTAATTTAAAGAATGTAAAAACTTTCTTTCGACAAATACAGCGGAATGCGGAATTAGTTATTATATTATATTATACATTATGTATTGGTGTTTAACTACCGGTATATGAAATATATGTTGCATGTTTGTTTAGGTAAAAAAATAACAAAAAAGCATAATATGACATGTTTATTAATTTATTGATATATTAGATGTTAAATTGATGACCGTTTCTGTGCTCACCTGGTCAATCAATGATTTAAGAATCACGATTTCAACTCAAATATGTGACGCTACTTTACTGTATCCCTTTGTCAGTATCATGTACTTATGTCGACCCAGTCCAATATCTACATGTTCTACGGTATCAGAATGTGTTACCAAATACAGTAAAACCTCACTTAGAGACCACCTCAATGATAAGATCACCCCGAAATTAAGAACAAGATGTTCAAGTCCATTTTCACTGTTTTGCTCTTTATTCTACCTCAATATTAAGACCACCTCGACAAGAAGACCAGTTTTCACAAGGATGGTCTTATTATTGCCGTTTTACTGTACAAACTCATTTTAAGCAGCAATTAATCTATCAATATGTCTGTTCTTCGTATCACATAATACTCATTTCTATTAATCTTTGGAATTAACAATGATAAACTTTGAGCTATGCTTACTTGTTGCTTTCATCCTGGAAATCTGAAAAAATGGCGTATGAGTCGTTAAAAACAGCACATTGTAGAGCTATGTTTCATTTAGTTCAACTAAACATTTGAGCCCCGCTGTACGATTTCAAACCACTTCTTTAAGTGACGTCATTTCCAGAAAACGTCACATGTGATATCACCATGTACTGACAGTAAGCAATATTTGCCGCATATAGCAATATGAAAACGAAGAGCCATAATGGAGTAAATATTGTTTCCTGCTTGCAATTAGTGACATCACATGTTGCGTTTTCTTGAAATGACGTCATTTACAGAAGAGGTTGTGAATTCCATAGCAGCGCTCATTTGAGCTCTATACTAACATAAGAATATTCTTTCGACGAGTGATGTTTTCTATTATACTCATATTGTATAAAACTGTTGTTTAATACTCGAGGCATAATGATTGAAAGATGAAAAGAGTATGCAAGTATAAATAAAAACTTCTACCCGTGACGATTTCAAGTATAGGTTTATTTTTAAATCAATATGTTTTCTATGAACACTCATATTTACATTTTATACTAATCTAAGGCTACTTTAAAGTGTGTACATATATTGTGTTACATGTGAATGGGCCGGTGGCCATTATCACAAATAAACTTTGAAAGAATTTTATAAACAAAATTTAAAACATAAAATGGTCAAACTGTAAAATGTGAAAATCGTGCAACATTCTAAAGATTATTATTAAACTGTCAAGTTTTCCGTATATAGAGTTCAGTTCAATGTTGGGCCATCCTTAAAACATTGTTTGTTTGCGGTTACGCGACCGACTCATGAAAAATGCCGCTACTCAGTTTATTTGTTCATGTTCAATTTTTCAGTATTTTTTTCTTTTCGCTTAGAAAATCATAGAATGTTTCTACAATTGTATATAAGACAGCATTGGATGTACACGTTTTATTCCATTTATATGAAAATGAGTGGATAAGCTACAGCATGGGAGGAAATACACATTATACATACAATACATCAATACAAATATGCATAAGTAGACTGTTGACGAAGCCATTACTGTATTAAACTAGAAAAAATACCTACAAACAAACTTTTTTTAAGGATGGCCTAGTTGTTATTTAAAGAACATTTCCTACCTATATACTCCCCGGATGCTTCAACTCGATTCCCATCGCTGAAAAATATAACAATTAAGTCGTTAAAACAACAAGAATATAAGAAGTAATATGCTAATGCCCTCCCCCCGAAGTTAGTACCATTGCTTGAATGTACTGATCTGACTCTAGCGCCCGACACATATTATTATGCTTAATGTAAATGGTTTATAAGAATACCGTTTACAGTAAAATTTCACTTAAAGACCACCTCAATAATAAGACCACCTCAAAATTAAGAACACAATTTTTAAGTCCATTTTCATTGTTTTGCACTTTATTCAACCTCAATATTAAGACCACCTCAATATAAAGTCCACTTTTCAAGGGTTCCAAGGGTGGTCGTATTATTGAGGATTTACTGTGAAAGTAATAGCCTCGACACGGAGTGATACGAATCGGACGGATGAACAAACTAACTACCTACTGTGCAGCTGGACAGTGTAATAACTAAATATATATTGCTTCCATTCGGGAGAACAGGTTATCTTGAAGCTATCCCAATATGTTCATATATATACAAAACTTCATTTTAAAACGCCCGGTTCATTCATACGTATGTTTAAAACACATAAACATTTAAAAAAATAATACTGCTAGTATAAGAAAGAAGCCATGTCACTGTTTTTGTTGCCAACACTAGTAGCACTAATACTGTTGTAACTGCTCATGCCGATAGCATAGTATAACTGTTGTTGTTGCCAACACTAGTAGAACTAATACTGTTGTAACTTCTCATGCCGATAGCATAGTATAACTGTTGTTGTTGCCAACACTAGTAGAACTAATACTGTTGTAACTGCTCATGCCTACAGCATAGTATAACTGTTTTTGTTGCCAACACTAGTAGAACTAATACTGTTGTAACTGCTCATGCCGACAGCATAGTATAACTGTTTTTGTTGCCAACACTAGTAGAACTAATACTGTTGTAACTGCTCATGCCGACAGCATAGTATAACTGTTGTTGTTGCCAACACTAGTAGAACTAATACTGTTGTAACTGCTCATGCCGATAGCATAGTATAACTGTTGTTGTTGCCAACACTAGTAGAACTAATACTGTTGTAACTGCTCATGCCGATAGCATAGTACATGTATTAAGAATTGTTCAGCTATTGTTAGATGCAGTTGAAGTGGCCCGTCCTGAATTACTTTCCGCGTAGTAAATTACAGTTTTTGGATATTGGGTCAAATGCATAGCATCTGAAATGTAGCATAGATAGGGCCTTGGGCTTAAGCCCCAAGCCATAAACTTGTGACAAGCATCCATATTAAAGTGCAGGGCATCCCCCAGCATATTTATATTAAACACGTTCCGCCACTACAGTTAAACCTCAATATTACGACAACCATCAGGATCCTTGATAACTGGTTTTCTTATAGAGGTGGTCTTAATATTGAGCTTAATTAAAGTGCAAAACAGTGAAATTGGTCTTGTAAATTGTGTTTTTAATTTCGAGGTGGTCTTATTATTGAGGTGTTCTTTAAATGAGGTGTTACTGTATTTACTGCATGGTCATTGTAACAAACATTTGCGAGAATCTAGGACATACATTGCACATCATTGTTTGTTAGTGTTCGGAAATAATCACTTCAAGTTTCATATCGTATTCGAAGCTTTCAACCAAGTTCAATTATAAAATAAAAATAAAATAAGAAAGACATACACTCGCGGGGCAACCCTTGGAGGTTTAGGCTGATCTGAAATGGAAACAAAAACTGGAAATTTGAAACAAAACAGAACCACAAATAAACAGATGTTGAGATATTGTTTGTTATAACAATGTACATGGATTTGCCATACCAAAATTAAGGTTCCGTGCATTTAGGAAAGAAAAGTGTATTTGTCTTCAAATTATTAAGGTTGTGTAGGGTACATTACCAACTTAAAGAGGAAATGTTATCGCACATCGTAAGGTAAATTAAAGCGACACTAAATTGTCACCTAATATTTTACCATACAGCCGAACCTCGTTTATTCGACAATATTCTATCCGAATACTTGGTATCTTCCGAAATAAATATCAGGCCCGATGTATCTTGTTAGGCTATACGAAACTTTTAAATTTCGGACCCGATGAATTCGAATGAACGAGGTCCGACTGTACTCATATATAGTTATATCGTAATGTAGGCGAATTGGTGCTAGTAAGTTTTTATGCCTCAAATAAGTATTTGATACATTTTCAAGTATTTTTTTCTTTTTTCCAAGTTCATGTCAAACCTGTGTTAAAGACCACCTGCGAACAAAGACCACTATTGCAAAACCTGTCTGCAAAGACCACCAATTTTATCTCCCATCAGACCATTTTCAATGATATTTAATCTGTTAATAGAGACCACCTGTAAACAAAGACCACATTTTGCTGTTCCCATGGGTGTTTTTTACAGACAGGTTTGAATGTACTATCAATCGTACATACCTCTTCTTCTTTTGAGAAAGAATAAAATCCAGAGAACCACGGATACCAGGAAAAACACAATACCCACGGCTAAAAATGCTATGGAGATCGTGGAGGGGGATGAGCAGTCTGTGAAAAGAAAGTTATATACATCGGACAGAAGTTCATGCAGATTTATAATGTAACTTGAAGATATCAACATGGCATTATCACGAGTTAGCTCCCTTACTATATACCTTCTATATATTATATATATATATATATATATCTAACGCTTTTTAGACTCTGACCTTCCTCTGCGGCTGGAATAGCACATCAAACGTCCAAATATACTCATAAAATGAACCTAATCCTAAGCACGATTAGTTCATCTTTCGTATGACACTCACTTTATGCAAGTAAGTCAAGAATGAATTGGTGAAATTCTCCTCATGCTGAAAGGCATATTATATGCACATGTCCGTCGGTCGCTTTGTCTCTCTGTTGGCTGACCATTTGGTTTCCGATCAATAACTATATGTATAACCCAATATGTATTCCGGCGAGTGATGCGTTTGCGACAGAGTGAAGCGTTCTAGGCGGGTGAGTAGTGGTATTAAATTTCTGACCAATAATTTGTAATTTCGATGTTTTTACAGGATCTTGTATCATCTGAACGACCGTGAATGTCTTAATTTACTATAAAAACGATACAAAGCGATATATTTGCGCAATAAAGCTGGTATCGTCTGTTTAAATTTGACATATAGAAAAAATGTAAAACAAAACGCATTCAGCTGCTCAATGTGAACCGTTTTGCGATATAATTGAATAGTTTTACTCCACAGATTTAAAGAAATTTCATTTACGAACAATTCTAGTGAGTACTGTCGCAAGCCTGCCAGTCCTCTTAAACCGATGTTTGATCCTTCCGAAGGGACGACCCTGGTATGCACAAATATGATGACGTTTACCGCAGATGGTATTTTGAAATGATGACGTTGCCGGCAGAGGAATGAAAAATAAGGAGGACGTTTCGGTCGGTTTTATTCCCGTAAAAACATGTTATGTTAAGAAGAATGCATGTTAATCACCAATGATTAATAAAAGGTGTTCTTCACTGCCATGCACGTTTGAAATTCATTGATGATATTCGTTCTTGATAGTCTAACTGTTAAACCAGAAATTTATTTTATTATATTCTCCTTATAATATCTGAAGTGGGTCGGAGTACATTTTGTACTTTCAATGATTTATCTAGATATTTCGATATAATCATGTCAAAAATGTCACTTTTTCAACCTAATCTGTTGTCCAGTCAAAGCAAAACCAGTATATATATAGACAAACGTATTCTTTGGTGGGGAAGCTTCATTAAAGACCTAAATTCAGATTAAATTCAGACTCAAAATTACATTTTTTGTTAATTTAACTTTTTTAGAATGCTTGTTGAATCCTCATTTATAATCAGGATCTCATCAACCCAAGTAGTTATATCACGAAATTCGTCATTGAAAACAGTCCAGTTACAGCCATAATTTGTGTATATTACTAAGGACGAGCACTTCATTATCTATCGTAGATTGTGTAGGATTTTCGCATTGGTTATATTCCCTTGTTTTGGGGTATTTTTCTGTAAACTACCCGTTTTGAATAGCTGACTTTAACCATGTTGCTCAAAAGAGGGCTGTTCTATATAGGTTGCATTGTAATATTCTTGAATCAGATTCATTGTTTTCTTTGTCTCGCAACGAGAATTTCGTATTTGATGTAAGTCTTACCTGTTTCTCACGTCACGAAGAAACTGATGCAAATAATTTTGAATGCTGTTTTATTTCCTCCCTACACAAAAGATCATCAAATAATTAAATCAGAATAAATGTAGATATTGTAGTTAGATTACAACTGCTAATTGTTAGTAGATGCGTACTTATACTGTATCATATACTGTGTCGAAACAAGTGGATATTATTTTCAAGATGCCATATTCAGATATAACAAACTTTACAAAATACTAAGAATTTTATATGTCACATTTCTAATAGCAAACGTTTCCATTGACTGCAGAACGTGTGTACTTACGCTAATACACAATATCGTCAGTTGGTCATTTAACAAAGATGAAGTATCGAGGTAGTCGATTATGAAAGAGATGTGTGAAAATGAATACAAATTATTTTCCATACAAAATGAGGGGTGTTCAGTGAGTGAGTAGTGTTCAGTGAGTAGTGTTCAGTGAGTAGTGTTCAGTGATGGGTGTTCAGTGAGTGAGTAATGTTCAGTGAGGGGTGTTCAGTGAGTGAGTAGTGTTCAGTGAGTAGTGTTCAGTGAGTTTGTAATGTTCAGTGAGGGGTGTTCAGTGAGTGAGTAGTGTTCAGTGAGTAGTGTTCAGTGAGTAGTGTTCAGTGAGTAGTGTTCAGTGAGTTTGTAATGTTCAGTGAGGGGTTTTCAGTGAGTGAGTAGTGTTCAGTGAGTAGTGTTCAGTGAGTAGTGTTTAGTGAGTTTGTAATGTTCAGTGAGGGGTGTTCAGTGAGTGAGTAGTGTTCAGTGATGGGTGTTTAGTGAGTTTGTAATGTTCAGTGATGGGTGTTCAGTGAGTGAGTAGTGTTCAGTGAGTATTTATTTTGAGTTCCAATTAATAAATATATATTAATGAGTTAGTTAATTATGAAGAATTGCAGTATTTATATCAAATAAAAACGTACCTCAACTGGGATTCGAACTCACGAGTTTCCATTCACAAACCTGTCGACATAACCACTCGACTATATAACCCGGTGTCAATGAGGTACGTTTTTATTTGATATAAATACTGCAATTCTTCATAATTAACTAACTCATTAATATATATTTATTAATTGGAACTCAAAATAAATACTCACTGAACACTACTCACTCACTGAACACCCATCACTGAACATTACAAACTCACTAAACACCCATCACTGAACACTACTCACTCACTGAACACCCCTCACTGAACATTACAAACTCACTAAACACTACTCACTGAACACTACTCACTGAACACTACTCACTCACTGAAAACCCCTCACTGAACATTACAAACTCACTGAACACTACTCACTGAACACTACTCACTGAACACTACTCACTGAACACTACTCACTCACTGAACACCCCTCACTGAACATTACAAACTCACTGAACACTACTCACTGAACACTACTCACTCACTGAACAACCCTCACTGAACATTACTCACTCACTGAACACCCATCACTGAACACTACTCACTGAACACTACTCACTGAACACTACTCACTGAACACTACTCACTCACTGAACACCCCTCACTGAACATTACAAACTCACTGAACACTACTCACTGAACACTACTCACTCACTGAACACCCCTCACTGAACATTACAACTTCACTAAACACTACTCACTGAACACTACTCACTCACTGAACACCCCTCACTGAACATTACAAACTCACTGAACACTACTCACTGAACACTACTCACTCATTGAACACCCCTCACTGAACATTACACACTCACTGAACACCCCTCACTGAACACTACTCACTCACTGAACACCCCTCACTGAACATTACTCACTCACTGAACACCCATTACTGAACACTACTCACTCACTGAACACCCCTCACTGAACACTACTCACTCACTGAACACCCCTCACTGAACATTACAAACTCACTAAACACAGTTTTAGGTCAAGAGCTTTGAGACAGTAATTCGTTTTAATGCAATACATAAAGAATAAATAATGATTATCTGGGTTGGTATTCACAAAGCATCTTCGATAAAAATATTTCTCTTATCTGCTATAAAATTCTCAAATATGACAAAATTTGACTTAAGTTTAAAATATTTCTTAAGAGCTATTCACAAAACATCTTAGAATTATTCTGGTCTTAAATAGCCCATTTTAGTCTCAAATATCCGTTTTTTATCTAAGATTGTTTTCAATAAATAAAATACGTCTATAGGTATCTTATCTACTTGAGAAATTTCTTTAAAATGGCGACGGTACATTCTGTGATTTTAAACACGGTTATTCCCGGCTCTCTCAACGTATGCAAGGTAAGTTTAATATCTTCTACAAATATGTTTATGCGAAGATTCCGTTAAGATTAAATCTGTATATTTTACTTGATTACACGCACGGGAATCAGCTGTCAAAAAATCGAATCGAGGGGGCGAAAACACGTCCAAGTTTGTGTCTTGTAACACTGTATTACTGGATACAGGTACTACAGTAAAACTTCGAAACCTCGGAACAATTTTGGCTCGAACACAGTTATAGATACCTCGAACAGGTTCTTAAGTCCCGGCGAAACCCCTTCTTATTTCATATTATCTAACAGTAGATCACTCGAACAGAGATAGGTCGAACACTCGAACAGGATTTGTGGTCCCTAGCTATCATTTCATTCATTGTTCACCATAGATAGGTTGAACAATACAATAAGTCACACCTTTCATTGACCGCTTAATATACTTTTATTTGTTGACGGGTAAGATTGGCGACACATGTTATACACATAATTACTTGACAGTGGAAACTCCCTAATCCGAACACCCTTCGGACAAACTATAAAGTTCGGATTAGAGGAGATTGAATGTCCGTAGGCAATACATTCTTTCATACTTTGCAGAGTAATTTAAGCTACAATATTTTACAAAATTTATGTAAACTTGAAGATTAATTGATGGCCCAAAATCGTAAGTTATAAGAGACCAACATATTTATGCTCCTTTCATAAAAGGAAGATGCGATATGCAAAATACACGCTGTGTTAATCATTGGTTGATATTTGAATTCTTTCAAATGTAAATTAGCATAATATAATTTGTTTATTCGTTATAGAAATTGTAGAAAATTCGATTCTTCAGTATATGCACCGCTATAGACGCATCTCGTTTAATTAAAACCGTATGAAAGCATTGCATATGATTAACTTAAGATTTTGACCTACAGTTCATTCTTAAAAAGAAGTAGATATTACAGCAAAATTGCACTGCGCAGAAAATGTATTAGATTTTTTTTTTGATTTATTTATATTTTGATAATTTCACTGCATAAGGTGGATATATCAATCTCAAGCAAGTATTTCAATGAATCATTCAACAAGTCAAATGATTACAAACATAGCTGAAATTAAGTATGTGTGTTTTGCAACGTTATACCGTCCATAAAACCTGACAAACTTAGTACGATGTATTTTGAAAACGCCATACTTGGAAGCTATGCACGATAGTTTCATTTCAAAAGATTTTTCGTAGAGTAAAATAATGATAAAGGGTAAAACATTTGCACAATAAATACACCTCGTACCCGGTCTTACCTTGTTTCCATCAAAACAGAATGCAGAACAGAACAGAACAGAACATACGATGATAAAGTCTAATGTATACCGTAGATGCCTCGAACAGTAGATGACTCGAACTAATTGCTAGGTCCGACGGCAGTTCGAGGTTTCGAAGTTTTACTGTAGTAAACTTCTTTTTAGGACTTACATTGATCATAGTTAGTCGTTTTACCATATGCTTTGACTACTTCATCTTATTACTTGAATCATATTGATGTTATGGTATGAGATGTATAGGACTATCCATGGTACAACAGTTGACTGTAACAGGAGATTCACTGTGCAGTGCCACAATGAAGATATGTAGATCCAATATATTACAAAACTTTACTGAAACAAAGATGTGTACTAAAAGACAAAATGTTTCAAACCTTGAAGTTTGTGTAATACTCAAAACGAGAGATTTTTTTGTGTGGCTGAAATTTTGTAAATATCATGTCTTCAACCGTATCATAAGCTGTTAATAGCTATATTTTGCGAATTAACTCGTAATCTGGGGATCATCCGATTAATAGAGTCGCCAATTAACAATTTTATTACCGACTGTCATATCTGAATACAGCAGAAACGAGTAATAAACAACATGACAAGCGCGAGTCGTTTCGTATTCTGATCCGTGTCACCAAGCGCTTGATTTCCATGATTTCGGACTGGTATTCAGATTTTACTCTTTCGGCTATCAGTTTGACAAGTAATTTCAACGAGCCTGTCGGGAATGAACACTAGAAATACGCCATCATAAAAATTCACGATGTTTACTTTAAAAATCAGCTGTCAAAACCAAACTTCACATGTATGCAGTGATGATGCAATAAATATGTAAGTTGCAGAAAGAGCTCCGGGCGACGCAATTTCAATTTTAAGAATGCACACTATATAAGGTGGGAGAGGCGGAGTTACGTCTGGAAGGGCGGGACTTAGCTGTATGATTTTCGACGATGTAATGATATTTTACGCCTTCGATTTACGACAACTTGATGCATCAATGAATGCGACATTTATCCTAGGCTATAACCCTTAAACATCCACGTGTATAATATAAAATACCAGACTAAATAAATAGAACAGACACTTACCGTTGAATTTTCTTGCATCGCCGAGTGATAACGACTGGCTTTTCGAGCTGTGAAGGTCACGGAAGCTCGATTCATACGCACGTACTAATAACAAATCAACATTTTAGAAATATGAGGAATATAGTAAAGAATATTTTCTATACGGAATAGACAATTGTAGGATTCTGAAGATGATATTAACGAATCAAATAGTATACTTGTGTCTGAGTGTTGAGAACCGTGAATTTTGAAATACAGGACTTACCCGACAACATTACTCATCTTTGTTGGATAATAACTGCTGTGACTTGGAGGATTGCATGTTTAAATATGATATACTATTTCTGACAGCATAAGGCACAAGGATGGTTTTATCGACAGTAACTCGAACCGCAAAGGGATGTTTGACAAATCCGCTCGGTAGGTACTTTTGGATTAGCATTCGAAGCGCATTTGTGTACAAAAGGCGAGTAAATTCTTATTAATACAACAGTAGATAACACGGTGCATATGTTGGTAAAGATAGTGTTTTACCATTAGGGAGCGCTAAACTTTTACAACACAATGGCTTTATAGCTGTTGAAATTGTCAGCATAAATACTGGAAGTTAATTAAGTTTGATGGTATTCAAACGTCTCAACAGTTGTTGTCAAAGCTCTTACAGTTAAGCAATACATGACTGAGTTGTTTGAAACTAACTTATATGACAAACACCCAATATATATACAAGACAGTACAAATGTGTTTTCCTTATCACCTCATCCCCAAAAGGGTTTGCCCTTACATTTGTTCAACAACTCCTAGTGTTTTGTACAACAGCGTGGCACCATTGGTTTCATCAAGACAATAGACAATGAAACGCTTTACAACTTGTCAATCTCTGTACATTACTAATTATATTAGATTAATTTTTATTTCTTAAATGTGGTTACAATATCAAATAATTAACCATTTTGCAGTGTTCATGGCTTTAGGATTTCTGGCAGTGATGTTGATGACATATTATGTGGTAGTAACCAGCGTTGATCGACACAATGTATGGGTTAAGCAAATGGTAAGCATTTCTTTTTTTAGTGTCTCGTGTAATTATTATCTTGTTACATGTCTTAACACGATGCTATGCTCATTTTTCGGCGCATCTGTATTGCGCTCGCTTTTACTTCTTGAGTCACAGCGGTGTGTACGTCAATCAAGTCGATGCCAATTTTGGACAGCCGAACTTCGTGTATAAACTAGGCTGGAATGTATTAAATCCGTATGTGTTAAATCATGGTTTTAATGTTGAGGGTAGTATCTGTAACTATCTAGACTTTTAACTACTGACAAAGTATTATCTACTTCAAACATCAAAAGTCAACAGTAAGTATGTAAGTTTTCTATAGTTGAAATAGTCAAACCGACGCAAAACAAGTACAGTGAAAATAGGATTAATTTTCGAAGAAATCATGTTTGCTTTAAAATGAACTACATGTAGAACTTTCTTTGACCAACTGAAAAGGAGTACGGAACAAATATCTTCACTTTAATTTATACACGAGATAAATGCGTAAATATCGTATGTATGAACTAGTACATGTTTTTGAAAAATAAATATATGTATTTAAGCAGTGATTTGATAGAAATTTCTGAAAGGTCGATGGACAATGCACAACGGTCTTATAATTGTGTTTTGGTGTACATTTATTTAATCTCTTGATCAAATTTTATTATATATTTTATATATATTCAATAAACATGCATTATCAAAGAATACACCAATAATGTACTGCATTGTATTTGTCGAAACCAAAACATCTTGAAATTGTTAACTTTCAAGAATATTCACAAGCTTTTCCGTGCGTATCATGATAAAACATGAGTCGTTGAATTGGCATGACATCGCAAATGTTCGTATTGAATTTGACAGTCTTAGCCAATGTAGTATTAACACTGAATGAAGCCTGTCCAAGTATTTAACGCTCAGATGAACTAGATACATCTTTAATTGTTTATTACGCTGTTATTGCAGTTTTATTGGCACTACTATATCACCAATCATTTATGCTTCAGTCTTATGACCATTTTTGCCTTTGTACTTTTTACATGTATAGTTTCATGTCACTTAGTGCTTTGTATGTGGCCTTTTCTGTCCTGCTTCTTCATTTATTTTCGTCCCTGCATTTTGATTTTTGATTTACGTGCATTACTCTTGCTCAGTTTCGAATAATGAAAACTGTGTAGTAAAATGTTTACAGATACAATATTACTATAAAGAAGTACTTGTTTACTTACAATGAAGGATGAAGCAGATCTTACCTTATATAACACATACCCTGTCCGCCTTTTCTCAGTTGTCTCTGACATGAAGTTGAACTATGATAAGTACAAGAAGTTCGTAATTTCTTTGTATCTGAATGTGAATTATTCTTAAATTACAAAATGGCGAGTAAGGTCTTTTGAGCAGTATATAGCGCAGGCTTACAAATATATTCCCTAGTTATATTGATGTAATGTGAATACTATTTTGAGTTTGCTCTCGAAAGTTTGATTATTTGATTATTAATTTTGTTTACTCAGTGTACCGACAAAAAGTTGACATTCCCATGGGAACTAACTGCGCTCTTCTTAACTTATTCTGTTATGAATGAGACTTCATGTTATCCAAAGACAAAGAAAATGGATGATGTTGACGCTTTCAATAATACAGATGATATTTTGAATAGTGATAATGACTATTGTCCAGCTATGACGAATACTTTTGATCCAACAGCGTTACTATTTATGAAGCAAAAACATTGGACACACATGCCTCGTTTCTGGACTATATTTCCATAGATAATGGCATTAATAATACCAAAAGTTAAGATAAACGAGACTATTACATCACTAAACTCTGATATTCCCAGATGTCCCGCAAATGGCATTTACCTGTCTCAACTTGTAAGGTTTCTATGAGGCAATCGTAACATTAAGGATTTAATAAGCGTAATCGTCTCCTTACAGGTAAACTTCTGTTTTTCAACGTTACAATGTGGACAATTTTATAGTCCGGTTACGATTAAACAGACATTTGGTGATTTACAACAACATACATTTACTACTCTCTATACCATTCGTTGTAGTTTAATGTGCAATATAAGTATACATCATGTTCATGTGGTGTAACATTACAAAAGGAAAATTGTCAATCTCCAGCACATGAATAATTTAACGCACATACAACTTAATGATGTCGTTTTTATTACAGTTAATGTATTTGTATTAGCTATCTGAACAACAAATAAGTAGTTATGTTTAAAATTCAAATATCTCATTCAGGAACATGATATGCCTTATAACAATTAGTGTAAAAAAAGCATCATATGTGCACGCAACGATCAAAAGCAATCTCATTGCTTAATTTTCAAATAATACCGACCATCTGTTCAGACGATATAATGTTCCTTTAAGAGATTTTTATTTATCGCGATTTGAAGATATTTTCATTCTATAATTCTATAGGAAGTTGGTAGAACCACAGTGACGCGAAAGTTGGGAATGGGCCTTTGTTTTATTGCGATTCGAGCGCGGTGTTAACTAACGTTATATGTTTGTTTGCACCGCAGGGTTAAAGGGAAATATCCATATTTATACTCATCCGTAGTATGTCTAGGTCGCGTTAGAAATAAATATGTCCGATTAGCATGCATGCAATTTTCCCTATCAAACCTTGATTAATGGATATATCAAACGGAAACTTAAACCTGGGACCAATATATACATGTATATATTAGTCCCAGCTTAAACGTTGAAACTATATTAGCCATACCGGATAAATAATCTATGTAACTGCTTGTCATAATTTTTGTTTCTTCAAATTGCCAACTTTCTGGTCAGTAGTGATTGCTAAATGCAGTAACAGACATATTGTGAATGTTCTAATAATGTTAATTTAATCATGAACATATAAACCAGGGTTATGGTTATCACTGATGCACAAGATATACCGACTTGTATAGTTTGCACAAAATAACTAATGGAAAAAATACTGGTAACATGACATAGAAATACAGTAAAAGAGAGAGAATACGTAACTACATGGAAAGCCACATACATAAGACAGTGCCTCCCCACGCAGATCTCCGGAAAAACAACAATCCACAAAACATAAGGCACTTAAGGATAGTTAATATGATAATGTCACCAGATCTACACAGGGCAAGCAAATCCACAATTCAGCTATCTGCAGCCGCAGGCCTCAGCGCTAACAGTGCTTTGATTAAACATGGACGCACATATGAGTGGTACGGTCACCCGGCATAAAATCAGTCCACTATTTTGTTAACTAGTGTACGATTATTCGGATAAATCAAACCAGACAGACCACACCTGGAGGTAGTTCGGTCAGTTTGATTAACCAGTTAAAGATTTGTTATAAACAAATACAGAAACTTGTTTACGTTGAAACCCATTTGGTTAAAACAAATGAAAGGTTTGACAAACTAGTTTTGGTTTCAAACCGGTTTGGTACAAACAAATTCGCCCTTAGTTATTATTTATGGTCGGCCAGACATTTTTTGCAACCCTATTCCCATACATGTGTACCATTGCACGTATATTCCCATATATGTTTGCCCTTCGTCAGTACCTGATGTTTTGTTGATTGTTGTTTCCTGGGGGTCTGTGTGGGGAAGCATTGTCTCGTGAATGTGGGGTTCACTGGAACAATTTAATATCTCTTTGAAGTCGTATTCATTATTATATCTGTGACGAAGCCATGCCCCAATTTCCGCTTCTAACAATATTGTTTTCTTTGAGGATCAATGTTTTCAAAGTCATTTGACAGATAGGTCAACTAGAAGAAGCAGCTAAACAACCATGGAATATTCAAGTAAATAGTTGAGAAACAACCTGATTATTTTCTTGACATGAATGAAAATTCATGCTTCTAAATTTCATACCGATATAAAGTTTACATTTTAAATTTACTCTTTGTATAGCTTTAAAATAACGACATAACTATAACGGCTCTAATTGCAAACAAATGTGCATATTTTTTATCCAATAATCAAACCACCTCACAACGATGACATACTTTCGTCAGAACTAATGGTGATTTTATTGTTTATATTGTTTTAAGGTTTTACTGTATAGTAAATAAACAACAGTGATAAAGAGAGGCACAGAAAGGCCATGTTAAAAAAACAGTGTTTCCTCTATGTCTCTATTCTTTAAGACAAGAGAGTTCGGCTTGAGTCAATAGTGTTTATTTCCGAACTGACAGAAGACTATGTATACCATTATACGAGTTACAATTCCCAAATATTGCTGGTAATGAATGTACTCGAAATAATTAACTTTTTCATAATTCATGATTCCGCGGCTGTGGTTAAACTTAACAGCATATGTACATCCCTGTAATATTCCAGACAAACATTATACGTCTGATCTGATTGCTTTGCAGAGGACTTCAAATAACGAGGAAGGCACAACTAGTTATCAAAACCGACGACATGGAAACAAGACATATCTGGTGCTCTGGTACTCTATGTTATCCTTTATACAGAAGAGGCCGTATGCTTCATCGGCTGATTTCACTGTATGTGAGTATAACAACTGCGAGCTGACATTCAATCGCACTCTCGCAACAAAAAGTGATGCAGTTATGTTTGAAGGCCGACTTTTACCGTCGAACATAGGGTTTAAAAGACCAACAGGACAGGTATGGATATATGCCGAACACGAAGCTCCGCCGCGCATTGAAAGACTCAGTACAATAAAAAAGTATGGTGTCAAAAAAATGAGAGATAAATTCAACTGGACGATGACATACGACAAAGTATTAGCCGACATTCACCTTCCATACGGAGAGTTGAGAAAACACAAAGCTTATGTGTCCAAGGATTATCATAAAATAGCTGCAAACAAAACAAAGGGGGCGTTAATTATAACATCCGACTGTGACACCCCATCACAACGTATGGAATTCATAAAGGAGTTAAAGAAATACACTGTTGAAGTTTTGGGGAAATGTGGAAAGAAATGGAACTGTGGGAAATTGCTGTATCATGATAACTGCTTCGATATTTTGAATAAGACATACGCTTTCTATCTGGCTTTTGAGAATGCTTTGTGTGAACAGTACTTTACTGAAAAACTTTTTGAAAATTTTAATTACGAAATTCTTATGGTAACTCGAGGCGGTCGACCACATGAAGCGAGTTCATTTTTTCCTAAAGGATCGGTAATTGATTCAGATGCATTTGAGAACCCACGGGAACTTGGCAATTTTTTAACAAATCTTGCACATGATAAGCGCAAATATGCTAAACAAATGGCGATGAAAAGTCAATATTATGCAATAGGTTATCGCGAAGCTTACCAACGAGCGCTTTGTGATGTATGTTATCGTTTGAATCATCAAGACATTTATTACAAAAGTATACCCGACGTTTTACAAGTACTAAGCCAGCAGCAATCTTGTCGTAAAATTATTTTTTAAAAATTGACGCGTCGTTTTTCCTTATTATCTTTTTCACACGCGCAACTGTTATATATATTTGTTTATTAACGTCTCTTCTTTGTATAAATAACACTCATATGCACATAATGAAAACAATTAACAATGTACAAATCCACTCTAAATTAGAGTTATAAGAGACACAAAGCATATATTACACAAAACATACTCTTATACACATGATAAGAAACTAGAAACAAATGCTAATCCTGGTATAAAAACTAATTAAGGTTATACTTCGGATAAGAAACTGAAAGTATTGCGCACAAGCGTGCATAAGTACAAAATGTGTGTAAAAAATCGATTATCATCTCTGTCAGACAGTAGATGAACTGATTAGCACTTGCCTCTAGTTGATAGATAAAACTACAACAATATAAAACATGACATACAATACTTACATAAATAAAACATTCTGGTATTAAGAATACTGTTACAGGTTTTGGCGCTTAACCGACACATAGTTATATCAGATAAAATAAAGGACAACTTGTCTACATCAGACATGATATTGAATATAGGATTAATAGCATTAGCTTTTTCTACTATCAATGGTTGTCGTAAACTGTCATATAAGTTACACTATAATACTACATGCATTTCTATTTCAATCATGTTACATGAACAAAAAATACAGAGACGTTCATTTCAAACAAGGTTTTCATAACGTCCTGTTTCAATTCTAATAGGAGCTACTCCACATCTAAATTTACTTAAAGCAGATCTATGTTTCGGTGGCATAATAAGTTTACAGTAATGTTCTGGTTTGTAATCCAATTTAAATTTACAATAATTTCTAAGCTTATTTCTCCCCCTACCAGATATACCTTCGGTTTTATTAATACTTTCAAGCCAGTCATTTGAATGCAAACATAACATTTTATCATACACTTGCTTAACTAAAATATTTTTAGAAACACTCTTATTCAAATCAGTATATGCATTCAAATCACAATTTAACAATTTTTCTTTGACAATATAAAACCAAGATGTGCATGACATATTTGCCTTGCTGTCTGCCCAGAGTGCTAACCGCTTAATGACTCCAGATGTAGGTGTGTTGCAAAGCCTTGACCAGTAACTGACCACGGACTTCCACTGTCGAATAACTGGAGGTGTCCATGCCATTTCTCCTGCCACTGCATCATTGGGTGTATATTTACCTACCCCAAGAAAGAAGCGCATGGCGCGATTATGGATAGCATTGATACAAGAAAATGACTTAACCCCCCAGATCGCTGCACCATAACCAACTACTGGCCAAACAACAGAGTCATATAACTTTGTGAATGCTTCATAAGGTAATCCACCGATGAGCTTACATTTGGCAATAAGAAGACCAAGTGCACGACTAGCACTCTGAGCAACAGCTTTAGCGGTAATATTGTAATCAAGGTGTTCACTGATGACAATACCAAAATATGTATACTTATCCACTATATTAAATGTATCAATCCCGTATATAAAAGCATAATCAGTACGTTGTACACACTGTGGGCGAAAATGCACTACCTGTCTTTTAGAACAATTTACAATCATGTCAATGATATTACACCAATTAGACAAAGCATTTAAAAGTAACTGCAAGTCACGTTCGTTTGATACCATCAGTACGATGTCATCAGCATACAATAAAATACATATCTTCTCATCTCCTATAGTAATGCCAACATCTAAACTTTTCAAATATTTAACTAGGTCATCTAAAAATAATTAAACAACAAAGGTGACAATATACAGCCCTGCCTCAAACCACAAGATACATTGAACCAATCTTTAGAAAACGAGTTTACACGTACACATGCCGTAATGGAGGAGTAAAGCGACTTAATAGCCATCAACATTTTGCCTTTAACACCAATTTCTAACAACCTAGACCACAGTTTTTCCCGATTAATATAATCATATGCCTTTTTAAAATCAATAAAAGCTGCAAATGTTGATAATTGATGTTTTTTTCTGGTTTCAATTACGTTAGTCAAACTAGAAATCTGGTATATTTCTGATTAACGAGTGTATACCGCCCCAAAGAGATATCCAGCCATTTCGTTTTTTGATATTCGATACGTCTTGAAAGAGGTCATGTAAATTTGTCAAAATCGCATTTATCTTCCTAATCGCTCGCTTTGATACGATGAGATCAATATTCTCAAAAAACGAAATGGCTGGATATCTCTTTGGGGCGGTATACACTCGTTAATCAGAAATAGTCACTACATGACACAGGCTGTTAATGCTACTTAAAGCCACATTAAATACATAAGAAATTCTTTGTCTATTTAAAGTAAGACAAATGTGTATTATACGTACTCTTAATCTAATTAAGAAACACAGGAGGTCACGTGCACGAGAGCACTTGGATTTGTGTAATTAAAGCGTTCAATATTTCTATCCACAACTGAAAACAGTCGTTCATAGGAATGTCCATGTGCTTGCAAGACCAGATTCAAACCAAATGCATGAAACAATTGTTTCCAGTCTGTATACATAACATTTACATAAAAAGCAATTACAAAACAATGTTTATTTACGAGTATGTACTTTACCCAAAGCATAAGTCCCAAGAAGTGGGAAACATTAGCAGTACAAACAATATGATATAAGGATAAATATCGTGCGTGATAATGGAAAACGGCTACATTAATGTAGTTAATTTACAAGCATAGTGTGTAGCCTTTACTTACAGTACATTTACAATATAAGGAAAAGAAAGGAAAACAATATATATATATTAAGCACATTTCAATGCTAAGGTAGGTTGGACTGTGGATTGTCTGGCCAATGGTAATCCGATCCGAATCAGTATAAGCAAATCACAAATCGATCCACGAACCACAATGGAAACAATATATCTGAAACACTTTATCATTTCTGCAAATTAATTTTACAAATAACTTAATTAAATCGGTATTTTAAATAAAATTCACTTTCAATCAAGCCAACCACTCACCACCATGTTTATTTACAAGAACGTTTATATGAAATACCAGTGTAAAGGTCATAAGTCATATTTTGTAATTTCTACTTTATACTTGGTTGAACAACTTGGGTGTGTTTTGCTAGCACAACCAATATGTAAAATGATTATCAAGTTACTTTACTGTGTGATTCAAAATTGCAATATAAGCGAAGGTGCTTACAAACTAACACATATCATAGAAAAAGAGGTATACTGAACTTGTATATTGTTTTGCATTATAATTTGTCTGCAAAAACGACAATTTCCTCTGGAAGAACTAATAAATGCTTAACACTACGATGTAAACAAATGTGCGACAAAAACTAGCATAGTAATCGGACATTTTCGGTTACCAACGGTGTTAAGTACGCACAGGTAATGGTCACTTTCGACGGAAATACCCGAAGTATTACCACACGTTTGACGTGAACTTGGCTGGGGGTTATTGTTTTCAGACGAAATGACGATACATGCAAAATTAAGGCATTGGTTTCGAACTTATTTTGTGCGTCAAACGATTGTCTATGTTATTTAATTAATGTTCAAATTGATTTTAGTATTTTTTTTGGACCGTTAAATATTAGCTATTTCGAGATTCCTTTGCTTCGAAACTATGCTTCCTCTAGCTCTACATGTGTCATGTTACCTACTTTCGTCAATACATACCAATGTGTTTAATGTTTCAAGAATTATCTATCGATGAAAATGAAATGGTAAATATGAAATAATGTTGTCGTAAAGTATAAACGTGTTTAGATAATATGATTCGCGAATCGACGATCTTATAGTGGACGAATCTGGTACCCGGATTGCTGGCCTTGAACCGCGAGTGCTCGGATATTCGGATACTCGTTACAGCCCTTCTGTTTATGTCCCGTTTTTGTAATGTATGTGAACTATTGAAATATTTTATGTACTGTTTATGTAATGTGAGTGAAATGTTGAAATTGTTTACATACAGTGAGTGAATTTATTTTTGTCCTGTCAGTGAAATGTTGAATATCTTTATATACTTGAGTCGAAAAGTTTATAGACAGTGTGAAGTGTTGAATAATGTTATACATAGTGTGTGAAATAGGTCATGTGAGTGCAATGTTGAAATTGGTTATATACTTAGTGAAATTGTTTAGATACTGTTAGTGAACTGTTTTTGTTAGCAACATATCGAAAGTGTATATATACTGTAATGTGAGTGAAATGCTTTTTACGTGAATGAAATTGTTTATGTCATGTGAGTGAAACGTGAAAATTGAATAGTGGCTATGATTAAATGTTGAATTTTGTTAAAGTTATGAAGAAATAAATTTTATTCAAAAAAAACTAGAGAGTATAGATGCCTATCTTATAAAATGAACGAGACCAACATCGATACTTTATCATAGCCTATTTAAAGGTACAGTCTAATCAGTTCTTGAAATCGGGTACGATAAGATTATAAAAAAAACATGTATTTCTGTGATATAAATTAAAAAAATAAATGCTATTGTTTCAAGGTAGACACATATCATAGTAAGAGTGTCGCCTATGTGTTCATACAAATGGTGTGTGCAAATATCGCCCTTATGGTGCTAAAGATGGTGTGGCAATTTCCATACTCCGAAATGAACATAATCCATGCCACGAACTCATAACAACTTGACCCCCATGCTAAATGACGTTCGGCTACAACGGGTCACTGCTTACGCAGCACGGCATTTAGTTAATTCTTGACATTTCCCTACTACACTACGTACGAACAAACGTATATAAGATGTACTTAAGGCCGTTTTTCGTTCCCTGCAATACTTGTGCACCTGGGTACTGTTTTACTAACATTCTTACGTTTTGCGTAAGTTTTTGCGTAAATTATCAATTTACGCAAACCTTACGCAAAACTTAAGTCCGTTTTACTAAAACTGCGTAAGTTTTTTTCCACTTACGTGAAATGTGTTCGTAATTCTTCAATCAGAGGTATCAATTTTGATGAAATATCGCTCAAAGTAGACAGTAGCAATAGCTCAATTGGTAGCGCTTCCGTCTAGTAACTTCGACCAATAGATAGTCTCCTATTTTTATTGACAATATGAATTTTTATCCCTTATTCGGTGCTTGTCAATTACTTGTAGTTTATCGTTTCTGTCTGGGGGTTTTTGTGTGTGTTTTTTTTGTTATCGTCTAATTGTTTCGTTCAAGTAGCCATATCAACTTTGTTCCAGATACGGTGAAGCGATAAATGTACATGCAAATCTACAGCACGATGGTTTCGTGCTCTTGGTGAATAGCTTATAAATACACATGTTACACAATGTTTATTAATGATATTCGAGCTAACATTAATTAGTATAAGACGTGTAAGTACAACTGTATATGACCAACGAAATATAGAATAGTGTAATGAAAAGAAAAAAACTACCCCCAATGGTCTCGAACTCAGACCCAAAACTAAAAAGCTTAATTGCGTTGTAAGGCGCGGACCCACTACCATCTGAGCCATGTCCAACTTTCTGGCTCATCGCAAGATTCCCCAGATCTGATCGATATTGGCTACATGCTATAACCAATTATATATACGCCACTTTAACGTCTCATGATCATTATCATTCGTGACTTAATTAGCCACCCGCTGTGTTTAGCCAGCATAATGAAATTGCCCTGGGCTGTACTGATTTATCAGAATGTATTATACATTCATGATACATGTACTTATATTGTAGCCTCTATCGAAAAAAATTATATTGAATTATGCACCATTTTCGTCCGATGCATTCTTTCTATATTCATTTAAAACGGATAAAAATTGATACCGTTTGCCCCTTCGACTTCGAAAAGTCCCTTTATGGTGTTCGGAGGATATAACCATACCAGATCGACCGAAATACCATAAATGTGCATTAATAGGGGAAAATGTGCGTAGCGAATGTCGACCAGTTAAACACATGCATTTGCCTTTTTTTCGGCGCAGCCGTACTAACATGGCTTTGCTATTTGCATATCAGTGTTGTATAAACCAATCAATCTTACATTAACCTTAACATTAAGGCAATTTTTCTTCAACCGCACAACGTGTGTAACCTTGACGCGGATTGGTTAACCTTTCGACAAGGGATAATATGTTACATTACCGATATCCACTGAATTTCAGTGAATTCACCGAAATTCATTTTGGATCTGGAGTAACCAACGCACAACCAATATTAACCTTCAAATTGCGCCGACCATCTTTTTTCAAGATATTTTTTGTTTACCCTGCCTCTTCACAGTCAATAACATGTCTAAACTATTCTGTTTTTAAAGTATAATTATAATCTTTTCGCAGTTTTTCGCTTTTTCCTAGACAAAATGCGGTTGAGTTTTGAAAAGAAAATAGTTTAAAGGCTGTTTAAATCGAATCGTGATTGATAAAAGTAATTGCTTTTTCTGATTTACGATAAGAGACTTGAGCTCTCACGATGTTATTTCTTGATATGAATGTAGTATACGTCTCGCGCCTTTCGATAGATGAAAATCAAACAAATATTTTAATGTTAATATAAATCATTATACAAATCTGCGGTACGTTGGCAATGTGGAAAGTATATATGAAAATATGTTTTACTCGGTATAACTATTAGCGTGACCACAGTATATGCCCTATCTTGCGTATTTAATTTTGTAATTTAATTTGGAAATGGAAATACAAAAAATGGGCGTATTTGTAATTATTTTATGCACGATAATGGCGAGACGTCTTTACTGTTCCCGTATTTGGACTGAAACACGCTAGACAAATCCAAGTTTGTTTATTGCCAAAACAAGTGTATATAGTATTAAATAAACAGTATATTTAACATGTCAACGCATTATCAGAAGATGGACGGTACCGCTCAGGCAATAGTGGCAATTTTGAGAGGCATACAACAATTGGTTCCCGTTTTCAAAACGCAAAACAGACTGAAGGCCGGGAAAACGTCAATTTCATACACATTGACCCAATTACTAAGTGACAAAAGTAGTTCCAAAGTTTACCAACCTTGATAATATCACAAACGTTTCATTAAAATTAAATATTGAAAAGGTGACCTGGTAAAGTGGTTTGTGAAATAATTAGCTGTTTCTGTGGAGTTCATGAGGAGTTCAGATGAGTTTAAAGCAATATATTAATACACACTGCGTGACCCAAATGCTATCAGACTGGTACCCAACCATACTGAAATTCACTGAAATTTCCGACCATTTTACGAAATCTGTTTTCAATAACTGAAACACACTTCTAATATAACATAAGTAATGCATATTATTTATTTCCTGTTATAATATTAAATACAGTAAAACTTCGAAACCTCGAACTGCCGTCGGACCTAGCAATTAGTTCGAGCCATCTACTGTTCGAGGCATCTACGGTATACGCGTATATTTCCTAATTGACAGTCGCCGGTTTTCATACTGAATGCACGTCGATCAATAGTCGCAGCATTATTCATAATAATAAAATTAAAAAAGAAATGAAAGCAAAGCAAAAATGATACCATGTGGCACCTTATTCTCTCTCGTTTATTCTTATACGCATGAATTGTCTGTCACATAGTACATGTACAGTGGAAACTCCCTAATCCGGAAACTCTCCGATCCGGAAACTTCCTGCAACCGGACAATTTTCTCGGTTTAGTTCCTCCAGTACAACATAAAAAAATCCCCCACAGTCCGGATCCTCCCTACTCCGGAATCCGAACGAATTTTTCTGTCCGGATTGTTATTTTACAGGTAAAATAAATCTCCCAAAACCGGACGATAATTTTCCGCAAAAATACGTCAGATCGTATAATGACTGAGAATTGAGAGAAGGCATAATAATTTAATTGTCTCTATGAATACATACCATTAGACGTTATCATCTTATGCATTAAGTTTTGATGGAAACAAGGTAAGACCGGGTACGAGATGTACTTATTTTGTAAACAATTGGAAAACATTGGATGTAAATTTTTTACCCTAGATTATTTTTTTTCCTCTACGAAAAATTATTTGAAATGAAGCTATGGTGCATAGTTTTCAGGTATGGTGTTTTGATAATACATCGTACTAAGTGCATAGCTTGTCAGGTTTTATGGACGGTAAAATGTCGCAAAATACCCATACTTGATTTCAGCTATGTTTAAAATCATTTGACTGTAAAATGATTCATTGAAATACTTGCTTGAGATTCATATATCCACCTTGTGCAGTGAAATTATATTCAATGCTTTCATACAGTTTTAAATAAACGAGAGGCGTCTACAGCGGTTCATATTCTGAAGAATCGAATTTCCTACATTATTATAACGAATAAACACATTATAATGATAATTTACATAATTTATGGAAGAATTCAAATATCAACCAATATTTCACACATCATGTATTTTGCATATCGCATTGCAAATCTTCCTCTTATGAAAGTTGCATAAATATGTTGGTCTCTTATAACTTATGATTTTGGGCTATAAATTGAATTTTCAAGTTTATATACATTTTGTAGCTTAAATTAGTCTGCAAAGTCAAATAAAAGAATGCATTCAGACATTATATATTACATCGCGATAACGCAAACAACCTCTAGCCAAATGGTATTTAGGTCTTTGCTCTAGCGAACATATTCAAATTACTGCCTACGGACATTCAATAGAGGAATTCTCTTCAGTCCGGACTCTCCTCTAATCCGACCTTTAAAGTTTGTCCGAGGGGTGTTCGGATTAGGGAGTTTCCACATGTACAACTGGCAAGTAATTATCACGAAGTGCGAATAACATGAGTATATTAGTATATTAAGCGGTCATTGAAAGGTGTGAATTATTATATTGTTCGACCTATCAATACAACAACAACAATATTTATTCAGCTATTAAGCTATAACTTAGCTTCTAGCCTACATAATATACATATAATATAATATAATGTAATGTAGTGGTATAGACAAGTTGTATATAAAGCCATGAAATCAGAGATGTCAAAAACATACATGATAGGTAGAGAAGCTTAAACAATTGTGATTCGATGTTAATAATATATTATCGAGAATATTAAATTAAAATCTAGATTTTAACGATGTAATTAAATAGGGTCTAATTGTAATCTTATTTTGTTTGCAAAATAAATGTATTTTGAAAGATCTAATATTTCTTTTTTATTAACGGATGACATGATTTTATCAAATTTAAAGAGAGTTGGCCATCTGCAGTAATACTTTTTGAGATATTTATTTCGTACATCAGAGAATGTGGGACAAATTAATAGAAAATGATATTCGCTTTCAATTACGTTCATATTACAAAATTTACAGATCCGATTTTCGCGTGCGATGTTATTATATCTTCCACGTTCTATTTCAAGACTATGTGATGATATTCGGAATTTTGTTAAAGCAATTTTAAATTTTCTTTCAGTTATAATGTCTAAATACAGTTCAGGTTTGAATTCATGTTTATATCGACTGTAAGATAATAATCGTTGTGAATTATTGATATTACTGTACCAGCTTTGTTGATATTGATTTATAATTCTATATTTAATTATTGTCAGGGTATGATTATTTGCATTTTGGTTATTCCATATGTAAGTAAGCCCAAGATTATTTAATAGAGCTTTAATTTGGAATGCCCAATTTTGTCCGTTATATGATAGGTCGTTGTCCGCGTCACGTTTTAACCAATTATAAACATGTTTTATCATTGTATCTTCGGTCGAGTTCAACAGCTTAATCCAATATCTAAACATATGTATCTGTCTCATGATTTTTAAAGGTACGCGCCCGAGTTCGCCATAAAGACCGTCTAAGTTTGTAGATTTATTTACGTACAGCAATTTTCTGAGGAATTTTGTATGTATTAATTCAATGTCTTTGCCTTCGTTTAGCCCCCAGATTTCCGATGAATAGTTTAAAATAGGTGAAACTAGAGTATCAAATAACTTACATTTATCTTCAGTTTTAAATTCAAATTGGTGAAAAACTGAAAATAGCCTATGCATTGCTTTAGCTGAATGCTCGGCAATACATTTTTGCGTCCTATACCAATTTCCGTTTTTAAATAGGAACACGCCTAGATATTTAAAACTAGTGACAATATCTAATTTAGTGTTATATAAGAAAAAATCTGTTGTTGTATGGCGTGTGCCTTTCTCAAATATAAGTACTTTCGTTTTATTGGTATTTATTTTTAAGTGATATGTATGACAATACTGTTCAATATCGTTTAACATTGATTGTAAAGAATTTGGAGATGTGGTAAATAAAGCTTGGTCATCTGCATAAAGAATCAAAAATAATTTCAGTTCGTCTATTGTGAATATTCCGTCTAAGTTTGAATTTATATTTTCGTGAATATCGTTTATATATAGCATGAAAAGTAACGCTGAACTAGCGTCTCCTTGTTTAACGCCCTGGAATGACTGAATGTATTCTGATGTAAAAGAGTTTTGCTTTACTGCGCTTTTAACAACAGCATACATGGATTGTAGGGATTTCACCATTTTTGTGCTTACATTAGTAGATAATAGTTTATGCCACAAACAATTTAAGTTTATTTTATCATATGCTTTCTCATAATCGATAAAAACAGTGTATAATTTTTGACCTGAAGTTAGTACTTTCGATATTATGGAATGTAGAATAAAAATGCAATCTGTAGTGCTTTTCTTTTTCTGATAACCAAATTGGTTTTGTGTGATTATGTTGTTTCTATTAGCCCAGACAGTTAGACGGTTTAACAATATTTGTGAGTATACCTTTGCTAATATATTGTTTAGCGTGATTCCCCTATAATTTTTTGCTTCATTTGGATCACCTCCTTTAAATATTGGGATGATATATCCTAGGCCCCAACTATTTGGATATTCTGAGTTATTATATATCTGGTTGTATAATGATACTAAATATGGGGATATGACCTCGTAAGAAGCTTTTATTAATTCTGCTGTTAAACGGTCTGGTCCACATGCTTTATTATTGCCTTGTTTAAACAACGCGTTTCGTACCTCTTGTTCTGTGATAGGAATGTCAAGGTCATCATCGGTTAAAGGTGGAGTTTCGTTATTAATATTGTCTAAATTTGTATTTGGGGTTTCAGACAAAAGAGTCTTGAAGTGTTCGTAAAAGTCATTTAAATTTATATTGTTATTTTTAGGCGTTCTATTACTGTAGCATTTTTTAAGATTTTGCCAAAACATGCGTGGTTTCGTTTTAGCTATTTGTTTTAACTTTTTACCTTCTTCGACTCTATATCGGTATTTTGATTTTTGACGAATTCGGTTATATTTTGTTCGGAGTTTTGTAAAGCATAACCTATTTGTTTCATTTTTATTACGGAGAAATGCATTTCGTGCTTTCTTGAATTTCTGTTTAGCCGTGTAACATTCGTTATCAAACCATTTAGGTTTATTAATAATCTTATTATGTGTTTTTACGCAATAGTTGTAATTTGTACTAAAAATCAATTTTGCATTATCATATAGGAACGAAGTTAAGTTGTCTACTTGTATTTCTACAGTTTCATTCGTAATTTGTAATCTATCAACATTATTTCGTAACAAAGTCATAAATTCAGTTACCTTTTCTTTGTTGAAACTTAATTTGTGTTCATTATTTTCATAATTAATATTATCTGGTGTTTTTTCTAAGCGAAGCTGTTTAAACGTGAAATACAACGCACAATGATCGGAGAAATTGTTCCATTCTAATATGCTAAAATTGTGTATGTTATTTATATGGTTTATTCCTAACATGAGGTAATCTGTGACACTTGAGCCTCGTGATGAACAAAATGTTAAATTACCGTCAATGTCGTCATGAAGACGACCATTGGCTATAATGTGATTTGTAGATTTACATAGGGATAATAATTTTCTACCATAACTATCTATTACGGTGTCCATATTTGATCGTTTTGGGATATTATTCGTACCATTTTCGGCTGTGCCATTATTGGATGTTTCGTCATGTATATCAAGATATATGTCAAATTCTAGAAAATCAGATATAGTTGACGTTCTAGAGTTAAAATCACCTGTAATATAAGTGTCACCTAAATTGCTATATTTCCCAATATCATTTTCTAATATCTCGAAAAAGTCAATATCTTTGTCAAGTAATACCTTGGAGGAAATTGGTGGGATGTATACATGACAGATATATATATCATTGTCAGAATTCAACAATACTTGATCTATTTTGATCCATAAAATACCTATAACATTTGTTTCTATAATAGATATATAATCTTTTAGTTCCGTTTTATAGTAGAATGATATACCTCCACTTTGTCGCCCCTTTTTAACACCTGAGGTTTTATTTCCGTATATATGTACACTTTCATAGTCGTGTATGTTTAAATTATAGTTACATTTGTTATTAATCCAAGTTTCACACAAAAATATTAAGTCAAAGCGTGATAAATGTTGAATGAAGTCTTCATCTGTTAACTTTCTGATTAACCCATTTATGTTCCATGAAATGATTCGCAGCTCCTCGCCTGTCTGTTCCTATGCTGTCACTTCCCGGAAGTTACCACCTGTTTCATTGCGTACCATCAGTCTCGATCCTGCCCATTTAACAGTTCGACCAGCATCCCGTTCACGATCATAGATGGCGCTCATCTCACGTCGCTTTTGCAAGACTGACTTGGTTTGTTGTATGCTGATGCCCATCTTTTTGTCTCGTAGTGTGGCTGACATTTCATATGCTTTGTTTCTGATTACTTCCCTTTGTTTGTAATTATGAAATTTTGTTACAACCGGTCTGTTTCCGGAACTTTTAGGTTTTCCGATTCTATGTGCCCTATCTATTGTTATATTTTCATCAATGTTAAGATTGTCACGTATAAATGTTTTCACCAATTCTTCACAATCTTCTCCAGAGGATTCTTCAATGCCATGGAAGAGAAGGTTTTCTCTCATGCTTCTGGCTTCAAGGTCATTTGACTTATGCTCAAGGGATTCGTTTTGTGCTTTAAGGTTTTCTATTGTAGTTTCCATTTCTTTGTAATGTTTGTTTAAATTTTTAAGATCCCTGCCTGTAGATTGTATTTGTTTCTTGGTATCGTCAACTTCACTGCTTATAAATTGATTCGACGTTTCTATGTCTAGTACTTTGTTATCCATATGTTTGACGTCTACCTCAAGTTTTTCTACTTTTGAATTGAGTTTATCTATCATTTTTTCAATTTTGTCGATTTTGGATACAGATGCTTTAATGCTCTTGATATCGTCTTGCATGTCTTTGACCCATTGCGGTGGTGCCTGGTTTGAAGGGTTGAATTGTGGTGTAAACTGCGGTGATGTCGGCATAAATTGGCCCGTAAAAGGTGTTTGTTGAAAATTCATGGTTGGAATACACACCCCTGTTGTATCTAAAAGTCCGCTTGCTGTGTAATTGTAATAGGGCGAGAAATCATATAACACCGTTGGTGAATTCGTCACGTGCGCACGTTTATTTTGCGTATTATTATCCAGCCCAGTGTCAGCTGATTGTAATTTTCCACCCGACTGGTCACTGTGTAATGGCGAACTAGTGCTCTGTACTGGCGAGATAACTTTTCGTTTGCGTGGTCTAAAGTGATGAGGAGTTTGGTTTTTACCTTGTTTAGCTTTCGCCGGCATGTAGCTGTTATGTTCACAATTTCGCTAGTCCAAAAATAAGTCCAAATATATTCCAAAATTCACTGTTAAATTCCATTTTCCCGGAGCATATCAAAACACCTCTGACCACTACATTAACACGTTAGACATATCTATAGTGAACAATGAATGAAATGATAGCTAGGGACCCCAAATCCTGTTCGAGTGTTCGACCTATCTCTGTTCGAGTGATCTACTGTTAGATAATATGAAATAAGAAGGGGTTTCGCCGGGACTTAAGAACCTGTTCGAGGTATCTACTGTGTTCGAGCCAAAACTGTTCGAGGTTTCGAAGTTTTACTGTAATAGGTTGATTTAAAAGTACCGACAACAATCTGTGTAAACATTGCATAAATTACGTAAAACATAGACGATAAGCCGAGACCATATTAATCAGTCGTTATCAAGACGTTTCGACCGGGGTGAAACTGTCAGGGGTCGAAGTGTCAATTGTTTTGTTTTGGGGTCGAACAGTCTGCGGAAGCGTACTATTTTTGGATTACGCATAACCGGTAAAGGGTCATCTCGGCCCACTTACAGTCTCGGCCCGGTCCGACTCGGCCCTCTTTTGAAGTGCAATGAATAGGCAAAGTTGTTCACACATTCGGGTCCGACTCGGCCCACTTTTGAAGTGCAATTCGCAAAGGCTATTAGTTTCAAACGTATATACAGGCATAATAAATTCTATAAAATTTACCTTTATATTGTCATTTGTCGCGTCTGTCTATCATGTTTAAAATGTTGGCACTTAATTATTATCATGATATCTAGTCAGTTTCTGTGGGTATCCTGTTGTATAGTTTCTATTACCCTTTTCAGCTTCATACTGATATCATAATATACATTTTTTTTCGCTCGCTCGAATAAAAGAGTTTGAAAAAAAAAATATTTTAATTTTTTTTTTCGCTCGCCCCATTTTTTTGGGGAAAAAATCGGTAGAACAAACAAATTCTTAAGTTAGTGCTGACATAATTTAATATGTCATTTTTTAATTAAATATTCACGGACGTTACATAAAGGGTCTGATATCTTTATATTTAATTTATTTTCAATTGTGACAAACATTTCACTTGTTTTACAATTATAAGGTACTACCATTATTACTGACCATTTTTCTTTATTTCGGTTTGTAAATCTAGCATATCTAGAACAAGTCGGATTGAAGATCTTTTGGAAAAAACGTTTACTATTTTTCAATAATTGTTTAATCTTTTTCGCATTTTTGTCTTATGTTTTAGTTTTGTTTCATATTCCATGCAAACCATCTTACCTATTTACACATACTTTAATATTATAAAACTGTCTAGTTACAAAACGGAAACTTGTATGCAACAAGTTGCCAGCTTGGCTACAGAGACGAGTGGTACCGTCCCACAGCACTTTTGTGCTTTGATTTGACTTAGGATTCTTTATGAAACGCACTGATGATGCTAGTAATATGTAAACTGTACAATTTTAGCGTTACTTAACTTCGTCATCGCTGATATAGGATGGCCTATCTGTACGAGGCTTAATATCATTCACGCCAATCAGATATCGTGATAATCTGTACTTTTCTATAAGCTCACGATCCGTCTAACATGTCAGGTATTTTTCTGAAATGTCGAGCGCTTCGAGCGTTCATACGGTCGGCCATTTTTACGCAAAACGTAGAGATTTACGGTCGGTAATTTGTCACGTTACTTTAAGCTCTATTACGCAAAAACCTACGTACACAAATATTAGTGAAACGCATTTACGTAGAAATTTTGTACGTACGCAAAAACTTACGAAAATCTTTGATTTACGCAAGCGTAAGTATATTAGTAAAACGGTACCCTGGTGTATGATTTTTCTGTGGGCGTTTTTGACACACAATAAATCCACGTTGACTATTACTATAAGTTGTTGTATGCCACAATCTGTGAAGTGAAAACTAAGTTCGTGGTTATTCCCGAGTCAGTCGAAAATATATCTTTCTTACTCAAAATAATATTCTCTGTCTGTATATGTTTTTGTCATTTTTTCCTTCAGACATTTCAATAGCTCGCTTTTTGAATCCCTGGACGGCAGATTAAATACAGTGTAGTTTTTACACATGTATGAATATTTAAGGTTGTTGAACCGGGCACACTAGGCTAAATATATGAAACACGAATTCAAAATGTGTCGTCTTTAATGCACAGTGCCAGCAATTTACAGATATTTCAAAAGTAAATATTCATTCATATGATTTTGTATTTTGACTCCTACTTCCCATAAATTTTATTTCAGTCTAAAACTGCTTAGTTGTAGGGATTTTGTTCACGTTTTACACTGATAAAAACAACTAACTACGCGATCGGAAATGACATAAATATGGTAAAAATGCCATATACACATGTACATACAAACAAATGGAAATATAGGAACATGTTCCAGTTACAGTAAGGACTTGATGGTTTGTCCTGTCTTAAACATTTTTACTGTTTACTGGCGAAATGATGATTCGTAACTATATCAATTAATACCATATATAAAATATTTAAGTGGTTATTTTTCCTAGTGAACACTACCAAACATGTGCAAAATCGCAGAGCATCGTAGTTTATCTACATCTACAAATCTCGAGCAACTACAGGAATAAACATTAAATCTAAAACAATAAGTTAACACATGTTTCAGTCGATTTTAAAATGACGATATTTTACACATTTATGGAGACGGGGCGTTTTTTGATAAGACACTTCACATATAACACAGAGTGCCAAACATGGTAACGTAGCCATATAAGTGTTGGTCTTCTCAAAGACCTAAATACCATGGTATTTAGGTCTTTGGTCTTCTGATAAAATCGAGTTTGCGACTTCCCATAATGCATTTGCCAGTCTGTGAGGTCACGTGATGACCACATGACAACAAAACTGTCATGACGGTCACCATAGGAAATATGGATCTGTTCGACAGTATGCAGAATGTCATATGTGGCTGTAAATACAGAATGCAGTAAGATAGTTAAAACAAGCATTTCCTCCTTCGGTGAGTTTTCTTGTTCAAATAGAGCCTTGGATAAGTTAGCTGGTAGTGCATTTCATTGTAAATTGGCAGCTCGTAGGTTCGGACGAGGTGAATGCTCTCCTTCACAATTTGACTGAAGATAATTGTATCCGAAGTCATTCCTCTACCATATCTGATTCATATGGGTAAGTTGCCAGTTAAACGCGAATGGAAATGCTAGTGCTGGTTGGTAAAGCTATGTCGTCTGAGCACCGTAAAAAACTGAAATACTGTTGAAAATAATCGCAACATTCCTACACAACACATAACTGTCTCAATTGTCCTCTGACGTAGTTCGTCTTGATAAATATCAGTTGCCGAATCGTTATGAAATGTATTGCATTTATGTATTGTCTTTCTGATTTGAATGATGTTTCTGGTTGCATTCATATTTTATGCGTGTGTTATTTTTAATTACTTAACATATATTTAGGATGTGACTACAAAAAAGAAGAGGTAGGCAGAGAAGTCGTGTCGTGTTGCCGTCCTCTGTTGTAAAAGCAAATCGACGAGGCTTGTGTGCATTTTGATGTATTTCTGAAAAGGGGAAATGCCTTTAATTTCAAATAATACCGAGTTAAATCCCCTAAATTGTAACGGCATTAATCTTGTGACGTAGTTATACAATAATATGGTCAGATATATTATGGTTATCACCTTACGCCGAGAGAACAAGTTCCCGTGACTCTGATACATTTTGAAAAGCACAATGTAAACATATACACAAAACATAACGAAAGTGTATGCATTGATCAATGGCAATAATACATATGGTATGTGCGATAGGCAAAACTTGATAATCATGTAAAAGTAAACAGTTTCTGCGATACACAACCAATTAACTCAAAGAGTACATTCCATTTCTTCAAATGGCGATAAATAAGATCAAGTCATTGCAGGTGTTGTAGTCACATCCATTATCAAGTGTTCGCTAGAAAGAAAAGTTTATATGCAAAACATGGCATACAAATGGCATACTGCTTCCAATTTATGTACGTGAATATAGATGTTGTTGTGGATGATGTTAATGTTGTTGTAGCTGTTGTTTATGGATGTTGCTCTTGTTTTTGCTAGCGCTACTGTCGCTGCTGCTGATATTGTTGTTGCTACTGCTGATGATGCATGCTGCTGCTGCTGTCGATGCTGTTGTTGCTACTGCTGCTGATTATGATGCTGTTGTTGCTGCTGCTAATGATCATGATGTTGTTGTTCCTACTGCTGATGATGATGCTGTTGTTGCTACTGCTGACGATTATGCTGTTGTTGCTGCTGCCGATGATGATGCCATTGTTGCTGATTATGCTTATGATGATGCTGTTGTTGCTGCTGCTGCTGATGATGATGCTGTTGTTGCTACTGCTGATGATGATGTTGTTGTTGCTAATGATGATGATGCTGTTGTTGTTGTTTCTGCTGATGTAACTGTGTTGCTGTTGCTAATGATGATGCTCTTGTTGCTGTTACTGAAGCTGATGATGTTGTTGCTGCTGCTGGAGATGATGCTATTGTTGCTGCTGCTGCTGATGATGCTGTTGTTGTTGTTGCTGCTGATGATGACGCTATTGTTGCTGCTCCTGCTTATGATGATGCTCTTGTTGCTGTAACTGCTGCTGATGATGATGTTGCTGCTCCTGCTGATGATGATGTTGTTGCTGCTGCTGATGATGATGATGATGATGCTGTTGTTGTTGTTGCTGATGAAGCTGATGATGTTGTTGCTGCTGCTGGAGATGATGCTATTGTTGCTGCTGCTGCTGATGATGATGTTGCTGCTGTTGGAGATGATGATATTGTTGCTGCTGCTGCTGCTGCTGATGATGATGATGATGCTGTTGTTGTTGTTGTTGCTGATGATGATGATGATGCTACTGTTGCTGCTGCTTATGATGATGCTGTTGTTGCTGCTGATGATGATGATGATGATGTTGTTGCTGCTGCTGCTGCTTCTGCTGAAATTGATGATGTTGTTGTTGTTGTTGCTGATGATGATGCTGTTGTTGCTGCTGCTGATGATGATGATGCTTTTGTTGCTGTATCTACTGATGATAATCCTCCATTGCTGCCGCTTATGATGATGATGTTGTTGCTGCTGCTGATGATGTTGCTGTTGTTGCTACTGCTGAAGATGATGATATTGTTGTTGCTGCTGCTGATGATAATGTGGTTGTTGCTGCCGATTATGATGATTCTGTTGTTGCTGCTGATGATGATTCTGTTGTTGCTGCCCTGATAATGATGCTGTTGTTGCTGCTGATGATGATGATGCTGTTGTTGCTGCTGATGATGATGATTTTGTTGCTGCTGCTTATGATGATGCTGATGTTGCTGCTGCTGATGATGATGCTGTTGTTATTACTGTTGATGATGAAAATGATGATGTTGCTGCTGCTGCTGATGATGATGATGATTATGTTGTTGCTGCTGATGTTGATGGTATTGTTGTGGCTGCTGCTGATAATGATGCTGTTGTTGCTGCTAATGATGATGATGATGATGATGCTGCTTATGATGATGCTGTTGTTGCTACTGCTGATGATGATGCTGTTGTTGCTGCTACTGATGATGAATGCTGTTTTTGCTGCTGCTGCTCATGATGATGATGCTGTTGTTGCTGCTGATGATGATGCTGTTGTTGCTGCTGATGATGATGCTTTTGTTGCTGCTGCTTATGATGATGCTGTTGTTGCTGCTCCTGATGATGATGCTGTTGTTAATTCTGCTGATGATAAAAAATGATGATGTTGCTGCTGCTGCTGATGATGCTTTTGTTGTTGTTGCTGCTGATGATGATGATTATGTTGTTGCTGCTGATGTTGATGATATTGTTGTTGCTGCTACTGATAATGATGCTGTTGTTGCTACTGCTGATGATGATGCTGTTGTTGCTGCTGCTGATGATGATGCTGTTTTTGCTGCTGCTGCTCATGATGATGATGCTGTTGTTGCTGCTGCTGATGATGATGCGGCTGTTTCTGTCGCGCTTGGTCTTGTTTTTTTTTACTTGTGTTTTATGTTGCTATTTATATAAACGGTCGAATTTTCATTTTGCACGAAAACGAACAGAAATCCTGATCTATGATAGTTTGGGTTTCGTGAGATTTATTTAGTTTATTCGTAAATATTAGGCATACAATCCATGTTTTCATATGTACAAAACACAATGTTTATATATACACAAAACATAACGATATTTTATGCATTGGTCAATGGCATTAATACATTGGGTATTCACGATAGGCAAACATTGATAATCATGTAAAAATGAACAGTTTCTGCGATAAACAGCCAATTCACACTTTGCTGAATAACAAGTGAGATCTATCGCCATAGAATTGTTTATTGCGCTCAAAGACGCATATATTATTGTGGAAAAAGTAACAATATTATTCTAAGTGATTAATACGATAAAAGAAATCCGCAGTTATGATCTCGAGAAAAACTGAAATAAAATAGCCTACTAAATTCATTGAAAGGATAAAGAAACGTCGGGTGAACTTAAGATATACATTATCAGACTATCATCGGAGCCTTTTAAAGTTTTGAGTATGTACTTAAAGATGCATCATTATTGGTTATGCTGACAAGAATTCATATTGTTTGGCCAGTTGTATCATGGAGAAGGTGCTATCAACCATTATATCCGATTATAAGTGGCAAACCAACATAGGGACCACGCGATCATAAGTTAACATTAACCTGGGGTGAACTGGGCGGGTGTTTCTCCTTACTGTGTTACATGCCGTTACTATGCCGGCACGGTGCTGATTCTGCACATGTTGGAGAAGCATGGCCCTGTCTTGACGGTGTGACGTCACACAAGGACAACCCCGTCGGCAACCATCCCCGTGACTCTTAAACGCTTTACAAGACTTTCTATTGTCTAAACAGTTATGCAGTAAAACCTCAGTAATAAGACCGGTCTTCTTAATGAGTTTGTCTTAATATCGAGGTTGAATAAAGAGCAAAACAGTGAAAATGGACTTGAAAGGTGTGTTCTTCATTTTGAGGTGGTTATCAAGTGAGTTTTTACTGTACAAACCTAGTTTTGTCGCTGTCCTAACATTGGAAGAGCCATGGTGCTACCCCTTTCAACCTCAGAGAGTCGAAGCATGGCCGTAGACAAATTATTTTCAATTAAAATAGCAGAGTGTGCTGAGTATACCTGTACAGAATACAACGTGGTATGAAATTGGACGAAGCCCTCTCAATGCGTTTGCATGTATTACGTTTTTCAAAAAAACAAAACAGGTACACAAGCACCGTACAAGCTTCACTTATATTAGGTTGTTAACAGGAATGCAATGCGTGCTACATACGGAGCAGTTTGGCCGAGTTTTACAGCTACTGTCCCATCAGTCATAGTAGTACAACACAATGTATGACCCACAATATCTTTATCCTTTCAGTTATATAGCTAACAGCGCATGATGCAGTTTTGTCTCAAATTTCATGAACACTTCATTTGGGATGCAAGAAAATTTGTTAACACTATGCTAATTGCTTGTTCACTCAACATTTTCTCTCAATGTTATATGTAAATAGGCAGTGAAGTATTATCACTATTTGTATACAAACACATTAGGGAGATGGGCGTATGTTTCTGATATAAAAATGAGATAAACCTTCCCATGGTATAACAAAAGCAAAACTATACAATATTTTTAAGACCTATTTGTTCATCTTTATAGTGAAGTTTGCAAAGCAATCGTACATGGTACATCAACATTGAATAACGACATATGATGAATAAAGAGACAGCTAAATCGTTATTCAATGTTGATGTACGATATTGCGCCAACTTATAATAATAATAATAATAAATTCTTTATTTTCAGAAGGTTACATAGTTAAGGTTACCAATAAATTGTACATCTTTTTTTCAATATGGCCTTCTATTAACAATATAAACACGCACAAACAAACAAGAGTTCACACACTCACACGCACGCACATCCACACAATCAAACACGCATTCACACACGCACACACAATACATTGTACATGAACATCATGTTTTAACATCAGGATGTAAATGAGACTATTAAAAACTACAAAAGTTAAGACGATCTGAAAATAAAATTGAAATAAAACAACAACAACAACAGACACCTCACATAAGACACATACATACAATAATGAAATATTATTGATATCATTGTTTAAGCATTAAGTAGTTCCTATAATTATTTTTAAATGTTTCTGTATCAGACAGACAACGTATATTTACAGGAATTGAATTCCATACCTCACGAGCATAAAAAGCGAATGTTTGTTTACCATAATTTGATTTAAAGGAAAAGGGTGCTATGTCATTGTTCACTGCTCCTATTCAAATTCAATAAAAAGACAACTAAGAAAATATTAAGAAAAAGAAGTGTGCCTTTTAAAGGTACTGAGGCTAGATTCACCAATACCTAAATTTTCTTGAGTTTGCTCAATCTGTATTCACAAACGACACGTGAGTGTAGCTGGAGTCAATGTCAAGTGATTATGTTGGTGCATGGAACGTCACATTCACAAGACAGCGTTCCCCACACAATATCCCAGAATAACATCATAACATAAAATACTAAGAGTTGAGAAGGTGTCGGGGCAAATATCTATGGGGATGTAGCGATAACGCAAGTGTACTACAGCTGCATTAACCTTTGTGAATACCAATTTCTAGTTAGTATTAATTCACATTCAAAACACGAGGTTTTAAAAAACGTGAATGTTCGAAATCACTGGTTCAATAATGGAAAACTGGCATGGGTTCCATAGAATAAACGATAAAGCATTATTTTCCATCAATTTCAAGAAACAAATTACATACACTGCGAGACAAATGTACATTGTACGGTAAAACCTCCATAATAGAACCACCTTTGGGTCCCTTGACAACTGGTCTTTTTTTTACTTTGTCCTTATATTGAGGGTTGAATAAAGAGCAAAACTGAATGTAGGTGGTCTTATTATTGAGGTGGCCTTAAAATAAGGTTTTACTGTACATGAAAATGGTAAAACATTTACAGACTAATATGAAATCTTGGACACAGCAATATGGAAATGAGATTTACCTCTTCACAAGTAGACATTTAAAGCTATGTACTTGACTTTTCATAGAGTTTCAACTTCAGGATTAATCTAAATTATAAACCATGGTATAATGTGAAACCTCACTTAAAGACCACCTCAATAATAAGACCACTTCAAAGTTAAGAACACAATGTTCAAGTCCATTTTCACTGTTTTGCTCTTAATTCAACCTGAATATTAAGACCACGTCAATTTTAATAACACTTTTCAATGGTCCCAAGGGTGGTTTTATTAACGAGGTTTTTTCTGTACATATTAATAAATAAAAGGGGCTTATCTTAGCGAGTGTGAGTTGAGTAACGTTGTTGAACATGGCCCTTAGAAAACCAAGTCTTGAAGTCCTGTTTGCCTGCTATTTAGATGTAACTTAAAATCACGGTTTGCAAACTAAATGAATAACTTATAACGTTAAAATCAACACTAACAAATCAATCATTGAAGCGAAATGCTGCTTCTGTTTTCTATTCCGAATTATTCTAATAAACAATATAGAGAATGTGATGCATGTGAGGATCAGCAAACCGCTGAATGAGGTCGTGTTCCCGATGATAACTCAGCGCATTGTCTGTCTTTCTGAAAATATATTAGAATAAATAATATTACATGTATTAAAGAGATAAGTACTTCTGAAAAGGTATGAATGAAGAAGTCGGACAGAACTGTACACAGTCCCTCCCAAACCGGCAATGGGACATAAAAATATATACATACAAGCAAACAAGTCCTATTTACGAGTGACATGTGATATGATTAATATTAGTTCGTATTGAAGAACCTTAAAATGCAAAATGGCCGATTAGCTCTTTTGACCCCTATATAAATAGCCATCACAAAATTGCTGAAAGTGAAAACCGGTGTTAGAAATCATAAATGCACCTGAGTCAGTACAACCAATGTGTTGTGTTTTTTAAAAGAAATACAATTTATTGATTCCTCTTTTTTTACGATTGTGTCAGATAACCTTGACTCTATTGTAGCTAATTATATTATAATATATATAGACATAGCAACACATCGTTTTGATCTAATTCATTACAGAGTTAGATTTTCAATACATACTGAGCGGTGATTGACGTTTGTGTGACTCTGGTTTCATAGTCATACTCCTCGGCGTATCAAAGGACGTCTCAAATTTCTTAGAAATTCTTCCTTTCAGTCTGCTTATGACATTACCGCTGTCTTTGACATCTTCCCCGTCGTGGTCATAATCTTCGTATATATCATTTCCGGATTGCGTTAAACCACCACCCTTCTTGATTGACTGAAATCAGTTACCGGTTGGTTGCTGATATCTTTTGATAAACAAATTGACGGACGGACAGCCAATATATATTAATACATGTCCAACAATGTTGTAAATTTACGTTAAGCAACTGCAAACGATCACGAAGCATGATTTCAGAACACTGGATAACTGAGAAGCGAACGTTGTCCGGTATTCGCACATACATTATGTCAATTAATTTCTACCTTAGCCATACTGTTTTATTGATATATACTCAGTACATTTAAAAACGCACATTGTTTTACGAACCATACTTCTTTAAATTTCATTTTATTACTTTTGATTTTGTTTTCATCATCGGGTTTAACGCCGTTTCTCAACGATATTTCAGTTATATACGGCGGTCGGTTCACCTAACCAGTTTTTCCTGGACTGAATACTAACCAGTACTAACTTACCCTTCCACAAGGAGCCGGCAACTTCTCCACATGTGGAGGAAAATCGACATTTTTGTCCAATTTTCATGGAAGGGTATGACCTGCCGCGACCGGGAATCGAACCCGGATCGCCGGGTTACAAGTCCAGCGCACTAACCACTGAACCACGGCCGCGGCTTTTATTACTTTTGAAACTCAGTTTTTATTAAAATACTTGTCGGTAGTCATGAAATTTAGCATACATGTTGCGTACACATGCAATGATATCGTGTCAAGTTCTTTTCTTGTATCCTAAAAGTCAGTCAATGACAATTTAGAATTCTTACATCGTGCGTTATTAAATGTGCTGAGTAGATTTTGTGTACATACGTCTTCCCATATAATGTTGTATTAATCTTCATCTGCCATATGGCCAACAAGAATGATCGAAACTAAAGTTATCTAAACTTATCAAACTTCTGTATAAGTAAATGGGTGACTGCGTAAATTGTCCTGGTTGATAGAAGGACGGTAAGCATGGTAATGACAGGTTGCTAGGAAACCGATTACCGTGACACTAACATGTAAACCACAAGAACGTACTGATGAGAATAAAAACATTTTTGTCAGATTTTATGGTCAGTTGACCTAACCAGTTTATTTGGTATTAATTATTAACCAGTACTAACGTGTCCTTCCGCAAGCAGTTGACATATTATGTCCGTTGCTAAATATTACGGACGAACATGACCTACCCAGCTCGGCTATCGAACCCAGACCTCCTGGGTGACAGCACATAGGTCTACCACCTGAGCTACCCGGTCGGGCTCAATACAAACAGAAATGTTGGTTTAAAAGAAAACAAACATATTTGACTGTATATGCTTATTGTTTTCACCTACAAAGTACTGAACCAAGGAACTTACTGACACGACAGATTTTGGCGGATGTTGGGGTGGTTTTGGTGCATTTGTCTTGGGCATTCTCGATCCATCAAAGGTCTCTTGCATTGCATCTTTTGTATCTTTTGATGGGACATATCTCGATACAGGTTTACGGTTCGACAACTCGTCCATTGATTCATATCTGTAATAAAATTCCACAAAACAACAATGTATACCCAGTACAGGAAGACAGAACAAAGGCTATCCTAGAAACTATACAACATAACGAATTAACAGACTTCTAGACAACAAATTCAGTTCTGCAATTATCTGTTGGAAATAAATACTTTTTGTGACGTCTGTTCGTTGAGCACTAAGCATTTAAATGCCGTAGGCTCGACCAACAACATTCGGAAAACCTCGGCAAACTACGTCCTGTGCCTCGGACGTTCGTAAGGCACTACATTCGGAAATACCATTTGAATATCATGAAAACAATATGGCGGCGTGAACGCTGGAGGAGTGCTGATGAAACGGGATTATAATCTAATATTTAAGCTATATGAAGACTGAAATATGAGTTTTTAACTAGAAATGACAACGAAAATCCATTTCATATGTGTATTTATCGAAGTTATTGAAGTTATAAATCCGTTTGACGAGAGCTATTTTTTGACCGCACAAAATTTTGAATATTGCCACATAGTGCACCGCCTGATATACACTAGAGCTGTCGAGGATGGACCCACAGGTTAGGCGAAAATTCTGTGCTACAACTTGAATAAAGAAAATAGATCCAAATTTATTCGTATGGGGATGTTGCTTGCGGAAGAATATGTTCTTAAAGAGCGGTGTAAAATACCAACGCAACCATCAACTACAGCACATGTATGGTTAAATGATTTCTGCATATATTCATGTATATTTCCATAACATGACAGCGCATAGTAAGAGTAATATGTTCAAACTCAAGTGAAATTGTTAGACGGTTACTGTACATTGTATAGTGGGGCCTTATTCACAAACATTTTAAGACTGAAACTCAGACTTAGACTTTAAAATGTAAAAAGTTATCATCCCTTTAGATTATACGAAAATGAAAGGCTGGTAAGTATAACTTTCGTAAGTCTGAGTTTCAGTCTTAAAGTGTTTGTGAATAAGGTCCCTGTACTGTTAATTCACCCAGTATATCGCGCATTGTGTATCATGCAACAAACGCATACAGGCGGAAGTCAAATGTGAAAGAAACTGAAACAAGAGGAGTCCAAGGTTCAATTGCTGCACTTTACCAAACATCAAATCGTATAGAAAGAAGAGTAATGTTATAATGTCATAATTAATAATAAAAACAATAGCTCTATTTAAAATCTGCACACTTTGTTGCATTATTCAAGCATATGATAAAGCAGCGATAGGTTGATGGCTATGTGTCTAAAGGATTGTAATTATACTAGTTGAAGTATACTTTCTGAATACAAAGTTCAATCTGGTTTTAGAACTGTATACCATCGACACACGTCGCATACTTCTTTCTGACAAACCGCGTTTCACATGGATATCGGTCACGTTGAAATGAATACGTTTGAAATGAATACGTTTGAAATGAATGGCACTACCTTATATACGTGAATCACATGTCAACAGTTATTAAAAAAACAAAACAGCTTTATGTTTACAGACTTAAATACTCATCAAAGTCTCATTTTGAGTGTTTCTTCAAACTTGAGTTTTACTCAATTGAGTTTTCACTCAAACTTTTCACGAAGCATGCTAAATTATTAAGCATCCCCACAGTCCAACCTCAAAAAGTTGAGTGTGAATAGCATTTGAGGAAAATCTCTGAGTAAATTTTCAATTTGAGTTTAAGTATGACCTTGGGACTTACGAGGACTTCATAAAAGTGATAGTGGAAGTATAAAAGTAATGAAATAAGAACGCTAAATGAATGACTTAGATAGTGTAACTTGGTAAAGCACATTTCATAATGTTTGTATTTACTACTCTATCTAGATACGACCACTAAGATCCACAGGTAACACTTAGATCTACCTAAATGTTCATCTTGGTGTAGCCCTGGACCAGCGTTTGTCATTCGAGTCCATTACAATGACTAGGTTGACTAATACAACTATACTTTGCTAACCCTGGACGTTGTTTTTCTAGCTATGTGTATTAACAGATAATTATTCAGAATGGTGTCGATACAGTTGTATCTGACACTTCATAGGGTACAGTAATTCAACGGACTTCATCCAGTAGTGTTGCTACATTGCCTAAAATATCTTTAATGTGAACACTTGCAACATACCTGTCAAGTCACATGTATCACACGCGTTTTCGACCTGAATCACGCTTACATGTTCTCTAAAACACACGCATTTTCAAAACTCTACTATGAGTTTTAGATTTCAACTTTTAAACAAAACAAAATGATAGCCAAAACTTGCACCCCTTTAATATCTAGAATCTATCGAAATTCGGTGTTTTTTAACTACCGGGATGTGATTCACGTATACACAAAACGCCGCTTTAACTGTTGCACCGTGTCAGACGTAAATGAATCATAAGTAGCGATGGAAGGCAGTTCAAAATCGGACAAGTTTCTGTTAGGGTTTCACCTTTCTCGCTAGTTATCAGGAAAAGCTCTGTAAAGTCTTCAAAAATGCAATATTTCAGTCAGGACCTTTCGTGGGCTTCCGGCCTTGCCATGAACCCACCGGGAGGTCTAGAGGCCACATGTCCCGCAGCTGTAAGATAGCACACTCCTGGCCCAATATGACCATTGACAACTATGCTTGCAATGTAGGACTAATAATGATCAAAAGCTCCCGGGTTGTATGTACGGACGCAACTCGTGAATATCACCGCTTGTTAAACATGGAAGTAATTTAAAGAATGTACAAACTTTCTTTCGACAAATACAGCGGAATGCGGAATCAGTTATTATATTATATTATACATTATTTATTGGTGTTTAACTACCGGTATTTGAAATATGTGTTTCATGTTTGTTTAGGTAAAAAATTAACAAAAAAGCATAATATTACTTTAATGATGTTTATTAATTTATTGATATTTTAGATGTTTAATTGATGGCAGTTTCTCTGCTCACCTAGTCAATCAATGATTTAAAAATCACGATTTCAACTCAAATATTAGACGTTACTTTACTGTTTCCCTTTGTCAGTATCATGTACTTATGTCGACCCAGTTCAATATCTACATGTTCTACGGTATCAGAATGTGTTACTAAATACAGTAAAACCTCACTTAGATCACCCCGAAATTAAGAACAGAATTTTCAAGTCCATTTTCACTGTTTTGCTCTTTATTCTACCTCAATATTAAGACCACCTCGATAAGAAGACCAGTTTTCACAAGGATGGTCTTATTATTGCCGTTTTACTGTACAAACTCATTTTAAGCAGCAATTAATCTATCAATATGTCTGTTCTTCGTATCACATAATACTCATTTCTATTAATCTTTGGAATTAACAATGATAAACTTTGATCTATGCTTACTTGTTGCTTGCATCCTGGAAATCTGAAAAAATGGCGTATGAGTCGTTAAAAACAACACATTGTAGAGCTATGTTTCATTTAGTTCAACTAAACATTTGAGCCCCGCTGTACGATTTCAAACCTCTTCTTTAAGTGACGTCATTTCCAGAAAACGTCACATGTGATGTCACCATGTACTGACAGTAAGCAATATTTGCCGCATATAGCAATATGAAAACGAAGAGCCATAATGGAGTAAATATTGTTTCCTGCTTGCAATTAATGACGTCATTTACAGAAGAGGTTGCGAATCCCATAGCAGCGCTCATTTGAGCTCTATACTAACATAAGAATATTCTTTCGACGAGTGATGTTTTCTATTATACGCATATTGTATAAAACTGATGTTTAATACTCGAGTTAGGCATGATTGGAAGATGAAAAGATGTAAACAAAGAGTATGCAAGTATAACTAAAAACTTCTACCCGTGATGATTTCAAGTATAGTTTTATTTCTAAATCAAAATGTTTTCTATGAACACTCATATTTACATTTTATACTAATCTAAGGCTACTTTAAATTGTGTACATATACATGTATTGTGTTACATGTTTATGTGAATGGGCCGGTGGCCATTATTACAAATAAACTTTGAAAGAATTCTATTAACAAATTTAAAACATAAAATGGTCAAACTGTAAAATGTGAAAATCGTGCAACATAATAAAGAGTATTATTAAACTTACAAGTTTTCTGTATATAGAGTTTAGTTCGATGTTTGGCCATCCTTAAAACACTGTGTGTTTGCGGTTACGCGACCGACTCATGAAAATGCGCTATTCAGTTTATTTGTTCATGTTCATTTTTTCAGTCTTTTTTCTTTTCGCATAGAAAATCATAGAATGCTTCTACAATTGTATATAAGACAGCATTGAATGTACACTTTGTATTCCATTTATATGAAAATGTCAATAGATAAGCCGCAACATGGGAGGAAATACACATAATACATATAATGCATGAATACATATACATGTATCGTCAAGTGCCCTCATTCCGGTGGAGACCTCATTCCGGTGATTTTTGTTTACATCGCGTAGAACACTTATTTTGATGACGTCATTCACATGGTTCCTGTCGAAATATGTACAATACCTGAACGCGACTGTCAAACTTAAAATTAGCTGAAAATGCGTAACAAACAGGTAAAATTTTAATCTAGTAGTACAAAATGATAAAAAAGTACATTTTCCGCTATTTCCAATCATATCTAGATTAATTGTTCTTTTTTACCTTAAAATGGTGACTTTGAAATTTGACAGCGCGTCTGCATTGTAAACACACACTTTATCTGATCGGTTCAGACCGGTAGTAGTTTTGGTTTTGCGCGCGCAGTGACGTCACCGGAATTGAGTCCTCTTCAAAATGGCCGATTGTTGTTGTGATGACAGCAGACTTTTTGTTCAATGAGGATCGTTTTTTGGTGCAATAACAATGAAATAAATGCATTTGATTGGAAATTAATTTATTAATGCAGGTTATTGAAGTTTATTCGTATATCCAATAGATATTTTGCAAAGCAAAGGTTTGTTTCCTTACCCCACCGGAATTAGGTCACACTAGGATATACACAAGTAGACTGTTGACGGAGCCATTACATTACTAAACCATACCTAAAACAAAAAAACTACCTACAAACAAACTTTTTTTTAAGGATGGCCTAGTTGTTATTTAAAGAACATTTCCTACCTATATACTCCCCGGATGCTTCAATATGATTCCCATCGCTGAAAAATATAACAATTAAGTCGTCAAAACAACAAGAATATAAGAAGTAAGAGGCTAATGCCCCCCCCCCCCCCCGAAGTTAGTACCATTGCTTGAAGGTACTGATCTAACTTTAGCGCCCGAAACATATCATTTTGCTTAATGTAAATGGTTTATAAGAATACCGTTTACAGTAAAATCTCACTTAAAGACCACTTCAATAATAAGACCACCTCAAAATTAAGAACACAATATTCAAGTCCATTTTCATTGTTTTGCTCTTTATTCAACCTCAATATTAAGACCACCACAATAAAAAGTCCCCTTTTCAAGGGTTCCAAGGGTGGTCGTATTATTGAGGATTTACTGTAAAAGTAATAGCCTCGACACGGAGTGATACGAATCGGACGGATGAACAAACTAACAACCTACTGTGCAGCTGGACAGTGTAATAACTAAATGTATATTGCTTCCATTCGGGAGCACATGTTATCTTGAAGCTATCCCAATATGTTCATATGTATACAAAACTTCATTTCAAAACGCCCGGTTCATTCATACGTATGTTTAAAACACATAAGCATTTAAAAAAAATAGTACTGCTAGTCTGACAAAGAAGCCATGTCACTGTTTTTGTTGCCAACACTAGTAGCACTTATACTGTTGTAACTGCTCATGGCGATAGCATAGTATAACTGTTTTTGTTGCCAACACTAGTAGCACTAATATTGTTGTAACTGCTCATGGCGATAGCATAGTATAACTGTTTTTGTTGGCAACACTAGTAGCACTAATACTGTTGTAACTGCTCATGCCGATAGCATAGTATAACTGTTGTTGTTGCCAACACTAGTAGCACTAATACTGTTGTAACTGCTCATGCCGATAGCATAGTATAACTGGTGTTGTTGCCAACACTAGTAGCACTAATATTGTTGTAACTGCTCATGCCGATAGCATAGTATAACTGTTTTTGTTGCCAACACTAGTAGCACTAATATTGTTGTAACTGCTCATGGCGATAGCATAGTATAACTGTTTTTGTTGCCAACACTAGTAGCACTAATACTGTTGTAACTGCTCATGCCGATAGCATAGTATAACTGTTGTTGTTGCCAACACTAGTAGCACTAATACTGTTGTAACTGCTCATGCGGATAGCATAGTACAACTGTTGTTGTTGCCAACACTAGTAGCACTAATACTGTTGTAACTGCTCATGGCGATAGCATAGTACATGTATTAAGAATTGTTCAGCTATTGTTAGATGCAGTTGAAGTGACCCGTCCTGAATTACTTTCCGCGTAGTAAATTACAGTTTTTGGATATTGGGTCAAATGCATCGCATCTGAAATGTAGCATATATAGGGCATTGGGCTTAAGCCCCAAGCCATAAACTTGTGACAAGCATCCATATTCAAGTGAAGGGCATCCCCCACCATATTTACATAAAAACGTGCCGCCATTACAGTTAAACCTCAATATTACGACAACCATCAGGATCCTTGATAACTGGTTTTCTTATAGAGGTGGTCTTAATATTGAGCTTAATTAAAGTGCAAAACAGTGAAATTGGTCTTGTAAATTGTGTTTTTAATTTCGAGGTGGTCTTATTATTGAGGTGTTCTTTAAATGAGATTTTACTGTATTTACTGCATGGTTATTGTTACAAACATTTGCGAGAATCTAGGACATACAGTGCACAACATTGTTTGTTAGTGTTCGGAAATAATCACTTTAAGTTTCATATCGTATTCAAAGCTTTCATCCAAGTTCAATTATAAAATAAAAATAAAATAAGAAAGACATACACTCGCGGGGCAACCCTTGGAGGTTTAGGCTGATCTGAAATGGAAACAAAAACTGGAAATTTGAAACAAAACAGAACCACAATTAAACAGATGTTGAGATATTGTTTGTTATAACAATGTACATGGATTTGCCATACACAATTAAGGCTCCGTGCATTTAGGAAAGAAAGTTTATTTGTCTTCAAATTATTAAGGTTATGTAGGGTACATACCAACTATAAGAGGAAATGTTAGCGCACATCGTTAGGTACATTAAAGCGACACTAAATTGCCACCTAATATTTTACCATACAGTCGGACCTCGTTTATTCGACAATATTCTATCCGAATACTTGGTATCTTCCGAAATAAATATCAGGTCCGATGTATCTTGTTACGAAACTTTTTAAATTTCGGACCCGTTGAATTCGAATGAACGAGGTCCGACTGTATTCATATACAGTTATATCGTAATGTAAGCGAATTTGTGCTAGTAAGCTGTTATGCCTCAAATAAGTATTTGATGCATTTCTACTTTTTTCTTTTTTTTCAAGTACTATCAATCATACATGTACCTCTTCTTCTTTTGAGAAAGAATAAAATCCAGAGAACCACGGATACCAGGAAGAACACAATACCCACGGCTAAAAATGCTATGGAGATCGTGGAGGGGGATGAGCAGTCTGTGAAAAGAAAGTTATATACATCGGACAGAAGTTCATACAGATTTATAATGTAACTTGAAGATATAAACAGGATATTATCATGACTTAGCTCCCTTTCTAAATACCTTCTATAGTATATATATATCTAACACTTTGTTCACCCTGACCTCCCTCTGCGGCTGAAATAGCACTTCAAACATCAAAATATACTCATAAAATGCACCTAATTCTAAGCACGATTAGTTCATCTTTCATATGACACCCATCACTTTATGCAAGTAAGTCAAGAATGAATTGGTGAAATTCTCCTCAGGCTGAAAGGCATGTAATATGCACATGTCCGTCGGTCGCTTTGTCTCTCTGTTGGCTGACCATTTGGTTTCCGGTCAATAACTATATGTATAACCCGATATGTATTCCGCCGAGTGATGCGTTTGTGACAGAGTGAAGCGTTCCATGCGGGTGAGTAGTGGTATTAATTTTCTGACCAATAATTTGTAATATCGATGTTTTTAAAGGATCTTGTATCATCTGATCGACCGTGAATGTCTTAATTTACTATAAAAAACTATACAAAACAAAATATTTGCTCAATCCAGTTACAGCCATAATTTGTGTATATTACTATAAGGACGATCACTCCATGATCTATCGTAGATTGTGCAGGATTTTCGCATTGGTTATATTCCCTTGTTTTGGGGTATTTTCTGTAAACTACCCGTTTTGAATTGCTGACTTTAAACCCTGTTGCTCAAAAGAGGGCTGCTCTATATAGGTTGCATTGTAATATTCTTGAATCAGATTCGTTGTTTTCTTTGTCTCGCAACGAGAATTTTGTATTTGATGTAAGTCTTACCTGTTTCTCACGTCACGAAGAAACTGATGCAAATAATTTTGAATGCTGTTGTATTTCCTCCGTACACGAAAGATCATCAAATAATTAATTCAGAATAAATGTAGATATTGTAGTTAGATTACAACTGCTAATGGTTAGTATATGCGTACTTATACTGTATCATATACTGTGTCGAAACAAGTGGATATTTTTTTCAAGAAGCCATATTCAAATATAACAAACTTTACAAAATACTAAGCATTTTATATGTCACATTTCTAATAGCAAACGTTTCTATCGACTGCCGAACGTGTGTACTAACGCTAATACACAATATCGTCAGTTGGTCATTTAACAAAGATGAAGTCTCGCTTTAGTCGATTATGAAAGAGATGTGTGAAAATGAATACAAATTATTTTCCATACACAATTTGAAAACGTCATTGTCACCGGGTTATATAGTCGAGTGGTTATGTTGACGTGTTTGTGAATGGAAAGTCGTGAGTTCGAAACCCGGTTGAGGTACGTTTTTATTTGATATAAATACTGCAATTCTTCATAATTAACTAACTCATTAATATATATTTGTTAATTAGAACTCAATAAAAATACTCACTGAACACTATTCACTGAACACTACTCACTCACTGTACACCCCTCACTGAACATTACTTAGGTCAAGAGACTTTGAGACTGTAATTCGTTTCAATGCAATACATAAAGAATAAAGAATGATTATCTGGGGTCAGTGGATATCCCTTATTGTTATTTAGGGGATCAGTTACCAAAGAAAGCCACGAAGGAAGACGGTCAGTGTCACAGTGACGTTGAAGCTAAGAGCAGTGTCAAATCAATGACAAGAGGACGTTAGAACAATATATGATCGTTTGACAGCATATAATGATATGTGGCCACTGGTCAGTGGTTGTTTTTGGGAAAGGTCAGTGGATTAACTCGTTCACTATGTCGACATAAGACATTTCCCTTCGATCGTTTGAGCAATACCAACGTACTGGTTTCAACAATGGGAAGTCAAATGGGTCTTTTGTTATACGAGATGAAAGGATTGCAAATACATGTAACTTCGTTTTCATATACAAATATGTCAATTTTATCAGAAAAGGATTTGAGCGCACGTAGATTGACCAATAAAAGATATCAATAACGAAATAAACTTCCGCTTATTGTCAACTTCTTACCCAATGTGTCATGTATCAAAATTATTTGCAAGTATCACAGTTTATTTGCTGTATGTAAGGTATTTTATCAGATAGTGTAATATCTTACAAGTGCTACATGTTCATGACCGATATACACTGTTTGTTGTTGTTGTTGTTGTTAAATTATTATAACAGTTATTTGTATTATTAGTATCTCTATCCATTAAACAAGTGAGATAATTAACGTTATTGTTAACATATTTAGAGAAGTGTCTGCAATATTTTGTGTCAATTTTAAAATAAAGCGTATTTGTGGTGCTGGTGTTTGTGGTGCTGGTGTTTGTGGTGCTGGTGTTTGTGGTTGTTGCTGGAGTAGTAGTGGTAGTAGAAATTATTCCTTCTGATGTTGCTGCTGTTGTTATCGTTGTTGTGGTGCTGGTGTTGTTTGCGGTTGTTGTTGTTGTAATAGATATAGTAGAAATTATTGCTTCTGTTGTTGTTGCTGTTATCATTGTTGTTGTTGTGGTGGTGTTGTTTTTGCGGTTTTTGTTGTAGTAGTAGTGGTAGTAGAAACTATTGCTGTAGCTGTTGTTGCTGTTGTTATTGTTGTTGTGTTGGTTGCGGTTGTTCTTGTAGTAGTAGTTGTAGTAGAAATTATAGTGGTTGTTGTTTTACAGAAATATGTATGAATGGAGCAAGTAGTACAGTGTTATACACGCAATCCTACCACCGTGAGTCAAAGGACAATATCCGAGAAGCACCACGTGAATGTAGACTTGACTTTACATAAATGTTTACAATTGTGTCAGATATATGTCAAGAAATTACGGAAACAAAATTCAATAGTGTTGACAATCCAACAACGATGACGCATATCCTTGCGGTTATATTTCTCTTGTATCATAGTTTCGGTACATCTTGAGGGGTGGAGCTAAAGTCAATGTTAACTAAAAGGGAGGGACTTAATTATCAAAGGGGCGAGTACATTAACTATCAGTGCGGGTGTTATATACGAATACCTGTAATTAAAGACCTAAATGCGATCAAACAGACAGAGGAAGTTTTAGTATACGATAAACAAAATCAGCAAGAAAGGCGTGTGTATAACGACATATCCAGTTCCTAACAGACAGAGAATACCTCTAGATTAGCTCAGGTGGAAGCGTCAGTCAAAGTCATAAATCGAACCATTGGTAAAAGTGATACAGGGAAGTGCTCACCGGGAAGGTCACATTTACAGAACTGAAGCATACGGTGCGAAATGAAATACAGAATGGGGAGAGGGTATACTAGTACATGTATGATAAAACTGATAAGAATTGTAAGTGGAGGTAATTAAACAGTAGGAATGATATACTAAAAAAAAAAAAAAGTGAGGGGAATTAGTTGCAGTACAGGACATTAAACAAGTTAGCATGAAGAATTTAGAGTTATTCCCGGTAACTTAAAATCGCGTTCAGATTTCCTCGGGGGGGGGGGGGAGGGGGGTAAGATTAAATCGATTTCAAATTACCGAGGGTAACTTGAATATGGGGTGAATTGAAGTCCTTGCACTGCTTAAAACGGGTTAGAACTCGGAAGGGTTCACCTCAGTAAATTTTGTCATTTGACTTTTCATTAACAACGAATATGTACGTCAGCGAGTATCAACGTATTATAAAGGAATATCGAGGAATAAAAGCGAAACAAGTCTATCTTCTACTTTATTTATATAGAGAAAAACTAGTTTCCCTTTCACTCCGGGATATGCACATTGGAGACACATTGAGCGTTACAATGGGATTTACAACGTCTTATGTAAGTGACGTCATTTCAAGAAAACGCAAAATGTGATGTCACTATTTGCAAGCAGAAATATTTACTTCATATGGTCAATCCGTTTCCATATTGCCATATGGGCCAAATACTGCTAACTGTCAGTACATGGTGACGTCACATGTTACGTTTTATGGAAATGACGTCACTTAAAAAAGAGGTTGGAAATCGTACAGCGACGCTCATATAGTAGGTTGTAATATACATTTTGTAATAGTAATTCTAGCAGTAAACTTGAGAATGACAGTTCCATCAAATTCACCGAGATTGCATTTCAACAGTGCTGCTTTCATCAAGCAGGAGAAGACCTATATAAGTCATTGGCTTTCGGTCCCATCCATTTTACATTAACTACTGAACAAACTCGTTTAATGTAAAATGTTGTATATTGTATTGTATTATTATGTTGTTCATAGTATGTAAATAAAATATGTTTAAACGAAGCAAACACCTCATATATGTGTTTTGTCACACCTGGAACGTCCCGCTACGATAGATCCTTGTCGCCTTATGGGGATTTCACATAGCGATTTAAAGCCATATGGAATAGGTGCATGAAATATTATAGTTTTCATTCATTTCATACATCTTCCAAGTATTTCGATTCCTCTTTCGATTTGGCCCAATTGTAATTACATGTAATAATAATCTAATCTACAGAAAATATACTTTATGTCTGACTACTTATCAATTAGCAAATGAACGTATTGCTTATCTATATGAACAACGCTCGTGCTCCCGTGTATTACTTCCTGTGAGACTCTTAAACAACTCACAAAAGAAAGGGTCCCCAATAGATGGATTTTATACTAAATATCAAATTATCCATTTTGCGATGGTAACTACGTTATTCAGCATTCCATCCAACACATTATATGCTGAGTCAAAAAAGAAAGTGTGAATGGGATAATATGGACATTGTTCGAAATCAAGGGGGCTAAATTATCAATTGAAAGATAAATTTTCCTATCTGATGGTATACTTATGTTATCTGTATTGCATCTTGATGGGTGCATTGACCAATATAATTTAATTGGTAACACAGTAACAGCGAAACGCGCCATGCACACCGTCTTTTTGACTCAGCATATAATCTTCACATTCTTATGATACGAAACAGCCATTAAAGAAGTCACCAAAAGTATTCCGTAAATCACCTTCTTTTGAATTCCATCATAATAAGCGAATGAAACACTGCATTCTCGTGTGCAGGTATATATCAAAATGTGTGCCATCTGATAATTTTGATTAAATGTCATCCTGACTTTTACATGCAGAAAGCACAAACTCTTAGACAGCACTTTCAATCAGCTTTAAAGTCAGAGAATATATACTTATATACTCAGTACATTTAAAAACTCACACTTTATTATTACATTTGAAACTCATTTTTTAATGAAATACTTGTCGATTGTAATGAAAGTAAGCATACATGTTGCGTACACATGCAATAATATCATGTCAAGTTCTTTTCTTGTATCCTAAAAGTCAGTCAACGAAAGTTTAGAAATCCCAAATCGTGCGTTATTAAATGTACTGTGTTTAGTAATAAATATGGTCGATGGTTTCGTTATAAACAACATTTTGATGTAAAAGCTTACATTTATAAGTATTTTGTACTTACTTGAAGAAGACATCTCCTTTTTTATATTCTATTCACTTAATAAAAACATTTGTTCAATATATATAAACGCACACAACGTGATATCGAAACAGCTTATATCAGAGAAAGTGACATCGAAACAGCTTACATCAGATATGGTGTTGTATTTATTGTTTAAGGTTTTAATTACAATCGCTAATGAGATAACCCATATGAAAACTGAATATTGTTTTTCATTCTTTAACTTCCGTATAGTAATTAACAATGCGGCATTATCAACGCAATGTTTGCAGTCTGATATCTGAACTTGTTATGGGTATAAAGGTTATTGTATGGACGTACGTGACGCTGTTGTTAATGTTGTTGATGATGAGAGCAATATTGTTGGTGTTGATGGCTTTGTTGCTGGTGATGATGGTGATATTGTTGGTAATCACAGCATTGTTGTTGGTGCTGACTGTGTTGTTGGTGGTGATGACGTTGTTGTTTGTGATTACGGTATCATGTTTGTTGTTTTTGTCGATTATTGTGTTGTTGTTGGGGGTGATGGTGTCGTTGCTTCTAATGACGTTGTTGTTTTCGGTGATTACGGGGTTGTTGCTTCTCGCGATGGCCTCGTTCTAGGTGAAGGCGATGTTGTTGTTGGGGATGCTAATTGTGTTTTGTTGGTGATAATGTCGTTGTTGTTGGTGGTGATGATGATATTGAGGGTGATTATGATGCTGTTGCTTCTCATGACGGCGTTGTTCTAGGTGAAGGTGGTCCAACATCAATGTGAATTCAACAGACTTACCAACCAGTTCCAGATGTAGGAAGTATGGTGCCGGCAAAAAAGTAAGGTTGAACCAGTACACATTGCATAGACATTTGTTTAAAATAAGGTCACTAATCGTTCAAACTGAGTAGCCTTACCAAGTGTCAATACTGAATAAGTAAGAAATTTCCTTCTTTGAGAACATTATGATCAAGTTGAACCAGTCTACAAACAGGAGACTGTCACGAATTCTATCCCTTTATCCCTTCTCTGGTGTATGTAATAGTATATATTGTTTACTCGTGACAATCTCCTGTGTTTCTCACCAGCATTGGGATCTAACAGTCGCGAACGTTTTGTATTGTATCCCTTGCCCACCGTATCACATTGACCGCACATGGGGAACCAAATTGCAAAACGTTACGAAACTTGAGACTCAAATACCTTTACTGAACGCAGGGCAGATACAGACACGGGAGATAACTGTTTTGTAACATTCTGTCAATATTAACAAGAGTTTGTAATCTTGCCAATGTATTGTAATTCATATGACACTTGTTATTTACAAACTTGCTTCAACGGAAAATAGAAGAAAGAAATAACATATATAATAATATCTTATCAAAATATACCAGCATTCACATACACATATTACACACGTTAGAAACACAGTGATCACCGTCTATCTCTACACCTACAACACGGTATATCGTACGATCCATCACCGGTATATCTCCGTAAAGAGTGTGTTTTTTATTGAATTTGATTCCTCTTCGATGTTTTACGCTAATAAAACATTTTTGTATTATTGAACTTGTTAATGTTCTTAATACAAATCATTACGAAGTGCCTAAGACTGCGAGGTCTTTGATTAGTGCATATGTTTGGATTATGACATTTATGAGCAATATCTCATGAGAGAGAAAACTTTACAAATCCAATTTATTGATTTAAAAAAAAAGATGTTGGAATGTTAAATCTTCACAAATCCAGTTTAGATGGAAAAATTAGCATTTCGAATTTATATTGACCAGAATCTGTCGGTTCAAGTTTTTATTGTGTATCTTACAATGTTCTCCAAGCACAGCGTAATTCTAAACGATAGAAATTTTAAAATCCACTCTTTTTATCTCCAAATTAACAGTTTATTTTTCGCGCAAACATGCATTGGTGGAAGGTCATGGCTTCAATGTCCAATACATTTCAACAACATTTCGTTTTCAAAACGCACCCATATCAGTATACAATGTACATGTGTTTAATTTCCCGTAGTTACCAAAGACGTTTTATGATAGAACATCGTAATAGAAAGTTAAAATATACGACGATATGAGGATGCTGATTCGTTTTCGTGAATGACCAAAACTTGAAAGATTTGTTGTGCAACATAGAAATTGCCGAGATGTTACGATTGTTGGTCACACCAGATCCAAAATGGATTTCGGTAAATTCACCCAAATTCAGTGGATTTCGATAAGATAACGTACCCTTTATCGGAAGGTTAACCAATCCGTGTCAATGATACAAACGTTGTTCGGTTGAAGAGAAATTGCTTTGGTGGTAAACGTAAGATTTGATTGGTTTACACAAAACTGTTTTTGTTTTTGTCTTTTCAGATATATTTATATTCAATGGGGTATGCCCTCTCATGTGATATTCTCGATATTTACATGGATTTAATAGCATTGTTATATATTCCTTATAGGCAGATGTCCCAGATTTTAACCTGTCAAATATAAACAAAGTATAAAAATAGATCAAGCCTTGTATTTGTCATCGTAGCATACGGTATTAATTTTATTAACTAAACTAAATGTTAAGCTGTTGGGAATTTTTGCCGTGCGCTTAGTCAATATACATTATAACCAGTAACTGTTGAAATGGAATGGGAATAAGTACATAAGTAGGTGTTCAATATATGGTTAAAAATGTATGAAGAAATCGAGAAGTTGCATAATCTCCATAATCATACATACGAGTGAATTGATCGGGGGAATTTAGGACGGTAGTAACTGAATTGGGTAAATCCCCATTAAATTACAAAGACTTCAAAAGGCCCCAATACAACTTTTGAGACACATTTAAGTGTTCTATATTTATTTTTGTATTGGCAGATAACCAACAAATATGGATTAGACATAGAATTGTTTGACCGTACAAGTTAGTCTGGAGAGTATATAAGGGAGATAGACTGAGAAGTTGATATAATCAGTGGTCATTTTGCAGTGAAACAACAGACAAAAAAGGTGAGTTCCACTTTTCTATTTGAATTGCTGATTCAATCAAAAGTGTATTCGATTCAAACGAAGGTGCATTTTTCGGCGTAGTCATACTAACATGATTTTGCTATCTACATATCAGTGTTGTGTAAACCAATCAAATATTTCGTTTACCAGCAAGGTAATTTCTCTTCAAACGAACAGCGTTTGTAACCTTGACGCGGATTGGTTAACATTTCGATAAAGGGTACGTTACCTTACCGGAATTCACTGAAATTCGGTGAGTGTACCGAAATCCATTTTGGATCTAGATCATTTTTTATGTTGCACACCGAGTCTTAACCTTCAAATTGCGCCGATCATCTTTTTTCAAGATATTTCTTGTTAATGATATTCTGTGCTGTTAATTACTTAGATACAGGTGTCACCACCAGGAGCCAGTTTCTACAAAACAAAATGACCTATGTATATATTTATACTACTTAGAGGATCTTGCATGAGCGTTCATTTTTATTTATATGTGTATAAAAATTATATTGGATATCAATTACTATATAGCGGTTAAGTGTGAGGTTAGCTAGCTGTTGTATCGATTTTTTACTGACAATTCCATGACTGTAAATCGCTGTATAGTTATTGTTTCTATGTATGTTTGAGGTGTGTATTTACTTACCCGTTCTCCATGTGCAATTCTTCCACTCGATATAGTATACATGTTCTTTTCTCTCCTTTCAGCCTATTATTACTGACGTTCTTTACTTGTTCATCCATTCAATCCTCCTTGTTGTCCTATTATTCATTATATACGCAGATATATAAGTTCGTAACCCGAAAGTCTCTGCGTGGGGAGACTGAATGTTTTTTTCTGGATGTGCACGCCCTGTCGTATTATCTTTCACTTTTTAAAGTATATAAAAACACAATATAAATATTTTGGGTGTATGCTGCTTTTCCTTCCTATTTTTGCATAGTTTAACTCCGTGTCCTAATGTGAGTAGTTGGTTTCGTGTGAAGAGTTGGTTAGTTTTCTAACATATTGACCAAAGAACATGACAAGACTGTACAAGATACAGAATATCAAAAGAGGATAAAATATGCACATTGCAAAACTAATAATACGTTGTACATTCACTTGTTCAATCATACATTGTAGTGAAAATGGACGTTTGTGACAAGACAATCGAGGATGATAGAATGTCAATGATCTCTGAAGCTAGTACCGTGGTTGCTAACTTGGAAGGTAGTAAGATATCGGAAGTAAAAAGTTACAACTGTCCTCCAGAGGGAGCTAAAGATGTTCTTATGGCAACTTTAATTCTGCTTGGACGTCCGAAATCTGAACAGGTTAGTAACGAACAATGCCATTTGGTATTGAAAAAATGTATATTTTAATTCACGTGCCGAATTTCATTCTAGAAACCGTATATGGGTCCATTTGCACTTCCTAGTACCACCTCCTGCATGTATTCGTAACACCTTTTAAAGGACTAGTACTGTGTGGAACTACGTGTGTGTGTGTGTGATTCCTCGGAGGTCCACATTTGTGAAAGTCCCACTGTCGAATAATATTATTTACTGATAAAATCTACCTTTAGATATATACTGTCGTTACTGTCGCTTGTTTTCACTAGATTGCATTCAAATCTCTGTGAAAATGTCGAAATTCTAGTTCATTATGTACACATATCACCAGTTAACGAAACATCGGATACACGTTACATATGAAATTTAAATCATATGTCTTCAGTCTTGGAAAGGGGCAAAGAAAGTATTGGGAAGCTCATTGCTGTTGAAAGAAGTCACTCAACTTGATTTTGAAAAGATTCCGGTTAAAGCACGACATGAAGCGATGAAATACTTGTCTAAACATAGTGCTGAGCAGATAAAGAACGTAAGCGTAGCTGTTGCTGCATTTTATAATTGGGTAAGTTGGTAATGTAAACGCAACGGCACTTCTTATGAGACATTTTAGCTGTTGCTGCATTTTATAATTGGGAAAGTTGATAATGTAAACGCAACGGCACTTCTTATGAGACATTTTGTGCAGCGGTAATCGATAATTAGGCTACAAGAAGATGAGCTACCTTAGCCAGCTTAGCATAACATATTATGAAAATAAACTGATAATTCTCGTTCACATGAAGATATAGATAGTTTATATTAGCGAAGGTCCTGAGGTGGTATTCACGAAACATCTTAAGGTTAAGATTATCCTTAAAAGTAATATTTTCCTTGATATCCACAAGATTTTCCTTAAATAATTAGTAAATACTTTTAAGTGGTACATGTATTCACCAAATGTCTTATCTTCATGTTTTCCTGCTATGTATGGCATTTTTCCTTACAAGATAAAGAAGCGTCCATTTTCCTTAGATGAAATTAATATTTTACTTAAAGTTAAGACTTTCCTTTGCTAAGGAAATCCTGCAGTGGCACTGATGAACATTTTAAGGTTAAAGATTTCCTTCCTTTAACTAAGGAAAGGAAATAAGGATAAGGATGTATCGTGAATACCACCGCAATAAGACATATATAGTCGTATATTCTGATGTTACCATATTTTCAAGTCAAGCATCTTTACAAATTTGTCTGATCCAATATATATTTTGTAATGTATTTAAAACAACATTTAGTTATTTGAATGCCTGGATAACGTACTCGCATCACTATAGCAAAACCACTATAGCAATGTTCACTTAAAGCATCCCGTACATGTTGAGGTGACAGTATGTCCTCACTACAGATACTTCAAATGGTTAATTATTCGACATTTTGTCATCCGTATCATGTACACTGTTAGAATTGAGAGTTTATTTTATTATGCTTCATTTGCATTTCAGGCAATTGCAGTGGCCATGGATTGAAAATCGTATCTTTGGGAGATGACGAAGTAAGGGGAAGAACTCTTGACGTAGTACATCTCTTATCCTGTAGTACCTGTCCTTACCATAACATTATTACTCGTGTGTGCAGAGTACGCTGGGTACCAGACTAGTGCATCTGTCTGTAACATAGTTTGTTCCTCGTTTCATAATAATGCCTGAGACGAGCAGTAAGAATGATTGCAGTGATAGTGACACTGATAACGTATATTTAATGCCGTTAATGAACATATGGGAGAAGCAATTGAAGCAAAGCAAAAATTAAATAAAAACAATTTCGGTGAGAAAAGGGAATCGTAGACCTTGGACGTTCTGTATGCGTAATTGCAAGCATACATTTGACAGTTTTAACTACGGTCGATACAAATACATGTATGTGTAAAGAGAAACCTACAAATTATTTAAAGTAGGTAACAAACTGACTTTATGTTGAAAACGTTGACAGACAAGATGAAAATATCAATAAAATATTTATAATGATTGTTTAATCCTCGTGATTCAGAATGTTATGAAATTATATGTATATGTATGTTACTTTTTCATTGTAACTTGTTTGTTCATACACTGTACACGTGCAATCTTATTCCATTGTCATTAATTAAATCGTTCCTTGTTCATTTTATCGACAAACCTTTTCATAGCTTTACAATGTATTGTGTCCGATTATTTCTGATACTAAACGCACATGTGCATGTATATATTTCAAGTGTTATCATATCTTATAATAAACTTTAATCCGACATCCTTCGTTGACTTTATATGGATTGCAGATGCTCACCCAACGTGGGGTTATATTTTGTATTCTTTATGGTCCATTTGTTGTGTTTGTGTGTGTCTGCCTCCTCCCTATGCCTAGATATGTGTAGCGAAGTTCTATGTGCTCTAGGGGCCTGATACCCAGGGTAAGCATCGTGTTCTAGTACGTTCGTGGTGCAATCCTGTGTCATGTCACAAGCAATAAGGGTAAATTTACAATAGCACAAATGTACAACATATCTGTTTAATCACAGATATAAATGCATCCGTATTATATAACTAAGTTTTCCGCAAAGTTCCAAATAGCTTATGATAGAGCATCGTAAGAGAAATTAAAAATACTACAACAATGTGTGGATACTCTGTTTCGTGTTCGTGAATTTCTTAAATATCAAACTCGTTCAAACTAAAATAAAATTCGCTGTTGGAAAACAATCGAATGAAGACGTCGAGCGGGAGGTAATCACCAAACAATAGATTTGAAAGTATGTACTTGATGGTAGCAACGCAATTTTCCTACAACGAATGCTTTATTTTCTTGCTTGTAATATGTTATAATTGTGTGATCACCATCCTTACAACCACATGCTTACGTGTTAACAATTGTCCGCCATTGTACATGCGTGTAACAACTATTTATTCATATTTATTACCGAATATAACGTTTTTTGTAACCTGTGTTTGGGAATGAAAGATATATTCTGTTCATAACTTTATCATGAATTTTGAACACATGTATTCCATAAAGTTAAATATAGAATAACAAAATACCACCCACAATCATATTGCACAATTTGACAATTTTATATTAAACTTTTAACGTATGGCTGATGAGTATCGTCAAAGACCTAAATACCATTTTAAGTCTTTGTTATCGTCATCGATATGTTGCCAACAGTACACGGTCCGAATTGTCCCTAGTACGATGCAGCATGTTGGTGGGCAAATAATAACTCTTAGAACTGTTTTGGTAAATTTTACTGCTTCTCTGTGCAATATAGTTCCATATTTGACATAACACTGAAAATAGATAAATAATTAAAAACATAATAGAGATAAATGTAAAAAAGCATACTTGAAAACGTTTACAAACAAATTAATTGAGAAGTATTAAGGTAGAATGTTGTTTTTCGGAATGTTGAGAAATTAGTAAAATACGAGTGTTACATTAGAAAGGTGTTGATGATTACATTTAACGAAAACGTGACAAAAAATGTCCATAGAACGGGCCTAATTGTCAGAGGTTAAAATTGTCCACAGTCCGAATTGTCCGTATACTTTAACTAGGGGAGGTAACTCCTTTGCGAGTCCGGTTCGGTACGGTCGAAAGATACGATTTAAAACTAAATAACCGAAGCGCATGCGCGTGGATTGAAAATAATCTGGCGGTGAAGTACTGCGAATTTAAATGCTCAATAAATGGATTCGTCTGCATTTGTGGTAGACAAAACCTTACCTGTTGACTTCAATGAAAGGTATTTTACTCATATAGCCCAATTCTCAAGTTTTAATATTACTTGCTAAGCCCTATCTCGAAAGTTATTTTCTCCAAAATTTTGGCAACAAAAAATCTATTTTTAGCATCTGCGAGGCTGAATGGTGAGCTGTCAGGCTTTGTCTTTGATATTTACGTATGCTTGTTTTAGTGAGCAGTAAATGTTACTTACATTAATTGTTCTATGATAAGCATAATGTAACATGTTCAGCAAGAGCATGGCAAATCTCATAATTAAATTAATTTACATCGTATCGCCCTAGACTGATAGATTACATCTGGATTTGACATCTGACTAAAAGTTTGATGTATATTCATTATGGACAGACAGACACACCCACGACCCACTAAACACTAGTACGCCACTCTACCAACTGACCAGACAGACGTCTAACCCCACACCACTACACTCCTCCCCCTTCAAGCATTTGAGCAAAATCAGACACATTAAAATTCAGCTTCATACCAAACACAATTAAAGATTGGAACTTACTACCACCAGATATTTTCACCAAAATTGAAACAGCTAAATCTTTCAGTGATATTGTTAGGGGGCCCCACGTAAGTAAATTACTTGACGCACGTGCAGTGTAGTAATATCCTTGGATGTTTCACCGTATACCTATCAAGATCTCACCCACCGTGGGCTGTCAAACACCGCTGCCACCATTGAAGTAAATCTATATAGTTAAACTAAGCAATATACAAATGATCAGGTTCACACAATTATCAACAACTTAATTGTAAAATCACGGCCCCCTCAAATACCTGCAAAAAATGATTAACCACCTTTCGCACCAACACTAGATCAATATCCATACTGTTTCACACCATCAGTTTCAGCTAATCAACTTCAGACCTATTTTGTTCTCTATATTAACCTATTCGGTCTCGGGCCAATCCCAAATCCATTATCGTACTAGATGCCCGAGACTGCGATTTGTGGATCTAGACCTTCTGCACCAGGGCAGCATATCTGTGCTCCGTAGTAACGAAGTAGAAGCATGTCTGTGGTTCCAGGGTAATACCATCCTTATGCCTATCAAAGTCCCAGCTCAAAAGTGTCTAATATTAGTATTCAACTTATTCATCTTCTGATCTAACCAGCTTCGCTGCTAACTACAAAGTGACTTTTCCTGTACTTTCTCTGCCTTTTATTTACTCTTGAGTTATTTAAGCACTGTAGTGTTGTGAGGTCAGACAGCCGATGGGTTAGCTTTATGAAGTCTAAGTAGTGTTGAAGGGCCGTGGTGATCTAGGGTTGGAACACCGCATCGGGCACTTCTATTCCCCTGAATTTACTACAATCATGGCAGTCTTGTGTGATGGCCTCAAATTATGGAACAAAAGGTATAGAAAAAGGCCTGTCAGTCCATAATGTATGCATCAAGATAATCAAGAACTAACTTGAGATATTGCAAAGGTATTACTATTAAAGTCATTGCTTTTAATTGAGAAACAGTTGATCCTATAACTTAGGCATTGTTTGAGGAAATATGTTCACACATACCCGTTATTGCCAAATGGCTGTTGTTTTTGTGACAGCAGGAACTTATTCTCATAAGCAGCTGATGCTGGACATTGTCAATATTCAGACACATGATCGCAATCCAAATCTCCTGGAAAGTGACATCAAAAGCACGAACTGGTAGGGGCACAAACTTACAGAAATATAGGATACTTCATTACTTGTAATAAAGACTTCTATTTCTAGTTGTCTTTGCAGATTATTGTGAAAATCAAATTATTATTTACTAAAAACTAAAGACCTCGGTCCCCTATTCTTTGTGAAGTAACATAGTACTGAGAATGTTTTTTTATTGAAATTTTACCCCAGAATTTTGTTGATGTGCTTGGATAGGAGCATGTGAAGTAGACAGGTTAGAGGAGGGGATATTGCCATCTTTTGGAGATTTTTGAAATTTTAAACTTATAAATTGTGTTCTCTGGATGAGTGTCAGATCTGTTTTTGAAAGGAAAATAGTCCATATTATGAATTTATTGTACATAATAAAATTTAATGCATTTATTATCTATTGCAAGGGACACCACTGGGTAAATTTGCAGATGCTTCGATTACAACCCAAATGCTCTCAAACATTACCTTTTGGAGCCCCTCCAAATAAAAGGGAATGGTCATTTTGTTTCTATTGACAAACGGACATACAAACGCAATACTCGAGGAGTCCATGACAGCAAATGAAAAATAAATCAGGCTTGAATTTCCACTTACTACTGCTCAGTTTTTCAATTGTATTGATATTTCAAAATTTCATTTGTAGGAATAACAGATTTGCACATTTGTATCGATAATATATCCATATTGTCCATTGATGCCACTCTTATTTTGAAACAAAATGATTATCAATATAAATGTCAGTTATCTGAACAAATGAAGATAGGAGCATTTAATATTGTTTCGTAATGTAAAGAAGGATAGTAGACACATGTGCATCATTTTTAGGTCTTATTTTATCCAATAATTTCCAATCCAAGAGTCCCAACCCAATTCCTATTGTTCTGAATCTAATTTTCTTCTTGTATACACATAAAATTAGAATGGATTAAACAGATTTTCCTGATACAGAAGTCTTGAGTCCCTGACTCCCTTTCTTTCTAGGGACAATCCCCATTTTCACCTTACTGTAAACCAAGAGGGTCCAAGGACCCCTAGCTGAAAAATCCAAGGGAAAACCCTAGATAAATTTGTGTTATCTAGTCAAGATATGTGCTCAAAATTTAAATGGTAATTTTGCTTTGTTAGATCTCAGGGTGCGATGTAACATGTATCATTGTATGGATCCCCTGTAATTTAGTCCGGTGTTTGAACTGTCTCTTTTTGTTGGCCTTTTCTTATGCAAGGCAGAGACATGAAATGTTACTCAGATACATGTGCTATTGGCAAGTTCCATTTGGACGATTCTGTTGAAAAATCTACGTAATCATATCATTTATGTTTTTGAAACATGGACATTTTTATCTTATGGAATTTGCATTTAACATAAATTTAAAGGCTGATTAACGTGCTATCACATGACTTGACATTATTGTGTCACAGACACTGCTGATGTTGGTATTATTGATTTGATACAAACAGTGTTTTAAAAAAATAGAATGAAGCTTGCCTTTTGTTTATTTTGTAAAACTTTTCATTAAGATTATTTGTTTCATATTTGTATGCAGTTATTTTTGTTAAAGGACATAATTTGCGAGTTGTTAACTTACGAAGACGAATACTTACAAACTTTTGACATTATGGTTTACCTCTTGTCCTCGAGAGTATTGGTTTGTTTACATAAATATTAACTGTCAACAATGTTTCCTTAACATATTTTTGAAGTGTTTATTTTACAATTCATTATGAACTTACAACAAGAATCTTATCTACAATAAGTACTGACGATATCTCCACTTTGATAATATATTTTTGAACTAACAGATTGTAATGTACATTTAACCTTTTCTGTACTTAACATTCATATATTTATCGTTTATGTGGAGTGAACGATAGAGTAATTTATGCTACATGTTGTATTTTAGTTTTTTTACTGGTAATTTTGTTCATACATGTTTGATCTAAAACAATGAGTAAATTTAATGTGTATGTGCTAACACCAAATTATATATATTCATTCTGTAAGTATTCTATAAAGCAGCTATATAATAAATGCCTTTTAGGTCTGAAAAATGTATGTCTGTAAAATCTGTTTCTTGTAACCTAATAGACCCTAATGTTTAACTGTAACGCAAATCCAGGTTTTGTTACAACCCTGTTGCAGGAAACTAATATTTTTCTTGGCCTCATGTACTGTGAAAAAGATCTCATGTTCGTTTTTCGTTAAGTTCCATTTTGTTTTAACACCATAGTTGCAAAGCTACATTCAAATTGAGATGGCCTTTCAAACAGGTTGTTCAATACAACTCTCTTGACCATAAATTCAACATAAAAATTTAATGATTTTACAGTAATGCATTTTTCAGTCCAGTTCATTTACAACACAATGTTTATTCATTGGTTGATTGAATAATTTACAAATGAAAGTTTTAATTACAGGATTGTACAAGAGATCTTGTAGATAAAGAGAGTTTAAGTTCTCTGTCTTAAATGTTGGATCAATTAGTAATCATGAATAATGGAGTTCATTTGAATTGGATAGTAATTGTGAATTTGTGGCCCAGTCTTACATGTGACACTGTTGATAGTTTTATAACTCCTTGATATAAATGTTTATTGCATTGTAAAGGATTATATTATTCTATTGATTAATTTTATCTTTCCTTCCCTCGAGCATCAGTTTCGATTGAAGTTAGAATTTTACCAATTTTTTTTTATTATGAATGGATACTGAATACTGATAAAGTCATGTCCAATTAGTAAGTGCATGTGTAACTAAATCAGATTATTGCAACCCTGGTTTTTGTGCATTAGGAAATGCAGCTTCTTTCAGGGAGACTGCTGAAGTATTGGTTAAATTTTGTTTCTACATGTAGTGCTGTTGGGTCGTAGAATATTCTATACATGGCATAATTTAATCCACTTTATGCTATAGTCCTCTGTATTCGGTTGTCAGGAAAACTGCTGATTTTGTGATGAAAAGTGCTGATTTTGTCACTAATTTTCCATTTATATTAAGTAGTTTGCTTATTGGGTCGTGTTATTTAGTCTTAGGGCAAAAGTTTCCTCGCGAGCTAGTTATAACGACACTCCGCTGCTAGTGAGAAATTTCCTCGCAATTTTGTGTTTCTAGAGAAAGTAGTCTATATGTGTGTTATTGATTGGGGACAAATATATGATGTGATTGAAGCTTACTGGATACCATATATATACATTGTGATGTGTATAACTACTTAGGATAGGTCTCACTTTGGAGTCTGTGACATAAATAGTGATGAATGTTCTGATGGATTTGATGGTTTCTGTATTTTCAGTTTATAGGATTTTTGAAGGTTATCTGTGTAAATACAAATTGCCTCTTGATTATATGTGCAAGTTCTTGGGGACATTTTCTTAGCTTTTTTAAGAAAAATAGAAAATGGTAATTAATATCATTTGCAATATACAGTTATACAGTTTTCATCAAGTGAGCCTGTTTCTGCTTAATATGTATATACATAATGCTATTTAATACACTCACTGCTAAAACTTACAAAGATGTATAAATTCACAATATGGAAAAGATAAGGCAAATTCAAATGTTTGCTATTTTTGCAAAGAGTTTCGTATTATTAAATACTTCTTCAGGCAAACTTAACATTGTTTATTGGATAAACACATGTGTAGTAATTATATTATCTTGAGTTCTGTCGGTTACCTTGTTACTGTTAGTGAAGTATACCTTTTAGGTTGAAATGCCGTATCAGCGTTATAATATTTGTTCAAAATTTTCCTTCTCAGTTTGAGATATAGGTACAAAAATGTATGTAACTAAATAAAAAAGCTCTGTTATCCTCAAAAAGACTCGACTGTCATATTTCTATGATACTTGAAATCGCATTGTTATTCACTCGGTTTAAGTTATTGTATACATTTCCTAATCCTATGAAGATAGTAATTACTGTTCATTTTAGGTCATACTTAACAATACTTGCTGTAGATAATCACTAATTGGAGCCACCAGTCTGCCAGGTAGCTATCAGTGTCTGTAGATAGATATATTCAATTAAATGCATCATTTAGTCAGCAGATATGTTGCTGAAATCTGTATGTCTGTAGCAGATATAAAGTAAATGAGTTGTTTGTTACACAAGGGGCATCTTGGATTGTATGATGGTTCTGTTTTTACTTTGAAATTCTTCACCTATGTTTATTCTTCAAGGGTTACTCTAGGTGCTGAATCTCGAGTGTCATTTTGATTAATGTTTACCTGGTTTTACCATTTTACAACTAAAGTGCCTATAATTTAGCGAAAAATTGACCCTTCAGCCAGAATCCTAAGGGTCCAAATTTTTTTTTTAATTCCAGGGTTCAACTCCATGGTCAAGTGGAACCCTGTTTTTTTATTTAATAAGTAGGAATTTACAAGTCAAAGCCCCAGTTCTTTTAATTAATGTGGAATATAAAGTTTTTAGGAGTTATGTCCCTTATGTGTGTGGGTTGCACAGGAAATACTGGATCATGTTGTGTGTAAATATTCAGTAACTATGGTTTCTCTATGTATGACTGAGACCTCATAGTCATACTGCTCTATAAATACTTGAGTATAAACATATGACAATTCACTACTTCCTTGTTTTATTGACCCTACCAGATGTTGTCCTGTTTGCGTCAGCCGCCCATTAAGCCCCATCAGAAGTCTTTGTGAAAATTAGACAATAATTATACTCTAGGGTGATGATCACCGCTAAGTATTCAATATTAGGCATGTAATGGAGAAGCATTGGTTATCATTCATTGATGGCCAAATATGATATGTTGGATAATTGACTCTAATTGAATTGAACTGAACTGGACTGGATAATAATAATTCTAGCTGGGATTTGTTATTTATGGAAATCTGGTGTCACTGCTGAGATGTAAATGGATGTTATGTGAAAGAAAAATATTGTTTACATGTATGAAGTATTTTTGAGAACATTGAGATATTATGTGACGGTAGTTGTGTATTCTTCTTGTTCAAGTGCTGTATTTTGAAATTTGAATCTTTAACATACATGTATGGATGATACGGATTTATGTATCTGTATATATTTCTGTTTGTGTTTACATAATTGTTTAAATGATATTTAATTTTTGGGGATGATTTGACACTTCTCGTAAATTTTAATCTCGGAGATAATGATTTAAATTATCTACATACAATATATAGTAGGTTATAAATTATCAGACAAACAAGTGTGGGTTTAGAAGCATACTCGTACAAATAGACAAGTGGATTTTGAATTAATTTTTTTTCAAATCTGTCACACAGTTTACCTATCAGACAAAAGGCCTAATTTTGTCTGGAGCGCCCTTTAAGTGATAATGGTTTTAAGTCAAGAGCATAAAAACTATGATGCTTGATAGTCCTATGATTTAATTTACTATGTGCTAGTATTTAAAGGCATGTTTATGGGAATGTCAATAGGATTCAGACATAGCTGTGTGTATAAAGTAGATGTTTCAAGTATACTAGGAAATTAATATACTATACATGGTAGATTTATCATTGGATCTTGGCTTTTATAGTGATAGGAAGTAGAGGCTTAGAAACAAATGCTGTGTCTTACTGATATTATGTTAGTGTTGATGTTTTGTTGAGGATTATATTATGAAAACAGTCAGTTTTATTTATAAAATATAAATGGATTATGCGCTTTTCGTAGCAGTTGTAATGTAATTCAGACTCAGAGGCAGAATATTTGAAATGAGTCATTTAATTTGAAAGCTTGTTAGCTGAGCATCATGGGAATTGTTAAGTGTGACCTTATTATAGGAATGGAAATTTAATATTCAATTTGAAACTGTAGTGTTTATTGTTCGTTGTGATTTTAGGGACAGTTTGAGTATATACTGTGACTGTGACTATTATCTTTGAACTTGAAGAAACTTATGAATCAAAATTAAGTGTTGCTATGGAAATGGAAAATGAACAATGGACATTGTGTCTGTGTTCATGTGAATATGATGTTATCTAAATATTCTATATCTGACAGATGTCATAATCATGGCCTGGAGGGTAAAAAATGGGTAAGTACTGGTATCCATGGTGATAGCTTGTACATGTATATATATACTAGTATTGTACATAGTCATTGTCTAGTAACAACCTCTCAGTACTGCTCCTGATCATTGTTATCTGTGCAAGTATCATGGAAGGTGATAAGTCCTACTTTGCAAATATTGACAGGAGAGGTTTTATCCTATTCCCATCAAACTGTACTGCAGAACTTTGTTAATGCACTTAGGTAAAGAAGACATATTTCCAAAGAATGATAATGTCTTTCTTCGGTTTGTGTTGATTTTCTAAATATAATCCAGGCTGATTCCAGATGGTTGCACAGAACATTTCATATTATTGATAAGAATATTAAATATAATTCTTTGCCCATCCACAGAGATGACATTTTAAATATCATCACATGCTGCTTTGCCCTTCCTGTATTTATGAAGGCCTAAAAAGATATGTTTGTTTCTTGTGATCCAACTGTCCCCAATATTTAACTCTATACTCAAATTTGCTATGGCTAAAATACTGCGTCAGTTATGGTGGTGTCTGTCAATTTACAATGGAGGGAGTTTTTTTATATAAGAATACAAATCCTTACTTATCAACCCAGCTGTTTTTTGGCACAGCCGTTCTAAGATGGTATTGCTATTTGCATAGCAGTGTTGTATACACCAATCAAATCTTACAATAACCACCAAGGCAATTTCTCTTCAACCAAACGTTTGTAACCTTGACACGGATTGGTTAGCCTTTCAATAAAGGGTATGTGTAACGTTACCATTCCGAAATCCTCTGAATTTCGGTGAATTTACTGAAATACATTTTGGATCTGGTGTGACCAGCAATCGTTGCATCTCGGCATTTTTTATGTTGCACAACAAACCTCCAAATTGCGCCGACCATCTTTTTTCAAGATATTTCTTGTTCAGCATGTTTCTGGAAACAGATATATTTTGTTTAGGGCTTATGTATGAATTATTGTTCTATTGTTTAACCATTAAGTGAAATAGAAACATTATTCCATGATTACATGTTAGTTTTAAAAATGTGATAGTTCTTTTGTGTTACATGTAGTGTTAGTTAAACATCACATATCCAATTAAATATTGTGTAATTGGTATAGACATGTCATCATAAGATCCCATAGTAGACATTGCTGTTATCTCGACATAATGTTTATTTGATTTTTAATGAAGTTGCCAGCATGTAAAATGTAAGATTATCCTCAGTCTCCTCTCAAAGATTTAAGTCTGGATTTTATGAGGAGAAAACAATATTTGAAATCAGATGACCTTCACATTACATCACTACATGTATATTGATGGCTTTTTACCAAGTGTTCTTGATGGATGTGTCCTTTGTCGTGCTGAGTACAGTGTCTGGATACTGGTGACCTTTAAGCTTCACTCGTTACCTCATAGTTCCCAACGTTAATGCAACATATGAATTATTGTATCTGTCAAGAACAATTGATTTTAATATTGTCTGGTTTGTGTAATTAGAATTTTATTATATTGTTTTACTCTGAAAGCCTGGTTGGTAAGGGCCTTCCCTGAGACTAAAGCTATTCAGGAGTTTTTCTGACAAATTTATAGTTTTTATCAATATTATCATAGACGTTGTCCATAACAGATTGAGATGAATAACAAAATAGTCATTCATTTGTTTGAAGTCTGGAAAAAGTTAAAAAAATCGACTTGGATATAAAGCATGAAGATGTCATTGTTTATATTAGATATTGCGAAATAAGTTGATTTGACCATTTTGAATAAATAAATGTTACGACACCATATATTCATATTACACTCGTATTTAGCTTCTTCTGAACACCTTATCAAATAGGAAGTAGAAATTGTGCCTCTATTTAAATGATCTTTTAGAGCATGTATCATGATTTCATTTACATTTGACTTTCAGTTCCAATCCAGACCTTCTGACAGAAGTAACCTATGGGGAGGTTGGAATTGCTCCTAGTAAGTTCAAACTACATAAAATCATAGAGATCTAGAATCCCAAGCAATATTTCACCAGAAGGATAATTATTCATGGCCATCACTCAGTTAAGAAATTAAGCAGTTTGCTTCAAAATGAACAAAAGCGGCTAAACTTTTCACTTTTAAGAGCAAAAACTTTTTTCTGTATTTTGTGCAGCACACTAATATGTGTACAAATTACATACTGCTGTACAGTATATATATTCATTTGTTATAGTTACTTGATATGAGTGAAATAAACATAATTTGACTCTTTTATTATTTGAGACTTATAAAATTTATGTAAGTTTTCCACACTTTTTTATGTTTTCACACAGTATGCACATTCATTATATAATATGCACTGTAGTACTTTTTCACAGTTATTAGTAGTTGATTCCTTGTAGGTGTTTTTGGGTAATTTTATTCCTACATTGACACCATACATAGGGTTAACGAAAGTGTTATCTACATACTGGAATAACTGCTCTGATGTTATAGTATCTGGTACAAGATTGTGTGAATTTGTGTGTCTTTATGGTTTAATATATATGAAGGTTGTATTTGAAAAATACTTTCTGTTGTTTTCAGTGATGGAGAAAAGTAGTACAGGGCGTATGTCCCCTGTAAGAGGTCGAACCATGAAGGAATATGATCAGGTCAGTTTCTCCTTTTCTTGTGGTATTCATATTTTGATATCTTGTTCTGGATTCAGATTAATAATAAATAAATACCTACATTGCTGTTACTTATTATATGCTTGTCATTACTGATGTTGGGGGATGTCTTGCAAAATATTTATTTTTTAGAAATTTTGAGTAAAAAATGAAGTTCAATTTTGGTAGCAATATAACTATAATGATATGAATATCTGTCAGTAGAGCTGTCATTGAAAGCAACGTAATTTGTTTCCGTTTTTCAATTATTGATACATATTTTAAAAAATTGAACGACATTACTAGAACAGAAAATATATGAAGTTATGAACTGCAAGTATGTAAATTGCATTTTAGTATACGATATTTGATATATCGAGGTATCGTCGATATTTCACATCCGAGATACTAATATCATTGATATATGCATTTTGCCAAATCAATGGCAGCTTTATCTGTCAAGCTTATACAGAAGTTCTCTAGTTTCACAAGTAATTATTTGTTATCATCCAATGCTATTAGTAAATATTTACAGAATGTACCACACAATTGGTTGACTTTGGACAGTGTATATAATGAATGTTTGATTTTTGTAGCAAATGTCAGTCCTGAAGAAAGAAAACTTTGATTTGAAGTTAAGGATATACTTTATGCAAGAACGTATGAACACAAAATATAACGAAGAGACTGTGATACAAACAGTAAGTGAAACTTTATATCTGTATGATATCTTGTGTGGAGTTTTAATTTTATCTTCTAAAATCTTTATCTTATGATAATTGTTTAGCTACTTAAATGCCTCACAGACAGACATGCCACTTGGCTTTTATGAATGCCTGGGACAGCAGCTTTCAAGAAATTTTGGAAATTTATTAGTGAACCCAGAGGGATTCAAACCCCAACATTGTCGGCGCCTAGCACTGAAGTAGCTGCGACCATACCCATCTATGGTCTGTAAAGTAGAGTTTGTAAGTAGAGCCAGTCTGTAGCATACTGAAAAACATTTCCTTCTTCTTATATTATAAAATTTCCATTATTTTACCGACATAATACATTTTTACAGGACATGTCTGACTGTCGTTGGGTGAATCCTGCATTTTGATTGGTGTGTCAGCAAGTTTACAGATTATTTGCTTAACTTGCCTACACCACCGTTTGCACACTCACTGATTAATTAGGGAAATCCGTAGACACATTTCTTTCTCATAACATAGTTCACTGAACTGTTTAAATATCTACTATATCATGTGGTATATGACATCTATTTTACTTTATAGAATATTGAGTTGAATGTGGAGATGGAGAAGCATAAACAAGACCTTATAGATAAACAAGCCTTGTTAGAGAAAGCATCGTAAGTATTGATCTTATCACAGGAAATCTGAAATAACATGTTTTCTTGTGATTATCATCTTCCACTTTTCAGGCGATTTTTTTCCATTTTAATAACAAATTATTCATGCAATGTGTCTTGCATTTTGTCTCATTTGCACAAATACGTGCTTTTGAATGATAAGGCATTGTTTGAGAAGAATGAAGACTATTCTCGGTTTAATGGAAGGTCATTTTCATCCTTAGGTATATGGGTTATTCATTGAGTTAACTTTCAAATTATGATGCCTTTGAAGCTACATCTTCTATATTTGTTGTATTTGAATATCACTCAATATGATTTAGAAATGTGGAAATGTTATATTGACTTCCAACCACTTGTAACTTACTGCCGATGTTGTATTGTATGTTATTGTAGAAGTGAAGTGTTTATTGATTATAGGCTCACCACTATTTAAAGGGCCAGCCATTTATGAATATGAGACACATACTTTCTTAGCACATTTACTTCCCGATACATGTCCTTTAATGCCAGGCACCAGGAAGGTAGCCACACTGTAACCATTATTAAACCACCTGGCAGTTCACCAATCAGCCATGTCAATACGGACCCTTCCTAGATTCGAACCTCTACCTCTCACTCCCCAAGATGGATGCCTTAACCACTCGGCCAAGGGGGACATATTATTTCATTCATGTTATCGTGCCCGTTATATTGTGTACCTTATACTTATATAATGTATAGACTAAAATATTGTCGTGATAACTATATCATATTTTATTTCTTTATTGCAGAGAAACAATTGACATTTTAACCACAAAATATTCTGAACATGTAGAGAAGGAAGTAACACACATTAAGCAACAATGTGATGAGGCTGTAGAAAAAGCTAACCAGGTAAGGGATATCTCTGACACTTTCCCAACATCAGGGACAGTAGAATGATTACCTGGCAAATGTTTCCATGGGAAGTGAATTTTTGTTGCTAATTGTTAAGAAGTGATAGGATTATGTTCTTTACTAATCTCAAGAATCAGACATTGTTAATGAGACCATCAGTTCTGAGAATAAATTCATACAAGATAGGTAAGTCTTAATGGTACTCTCCAAAAATTATATCAAGATCTTTTGCTCTGGTATATTTTGTTGCTCTCTCGTCCAGGTGGACAAGGGATTTGAAAAATGTCCTGTGCTTACCATGATGTTTGGAAAGAGAGGTAGGTATAGACATCAACTGATTTGCTCCCATTGTAGACTAGGGTGTGTTGCTGGCTCTTGTTGTTGATTGTTAGTTCAAATATAATGATAAATTTAATTGAGTAATTCAAATTAGCTGATATATGAAGTATGTACTAGAATATGTTGTATCAAAGTTTTGTGATAATGTACGATAATGAACAGCAGTTGTTATGCGAATACATATGTCTATGTGAGCTAATTGGAATGCTGCTATGCATCCCATATTGTAAATTATTTATTTGAGCTTGAATCTATCAGAAACACAAGTTTTACTTGGTGTTGAAATGGGGGTAGTATGTGACTGAGCTAGGGTTTGACCTCACAGCTTCCAGCTACACCAGTAAGGTGCTATACTATCTGATGTACCAGAAACTGACAGTATTATAAATAATCATTGATACATTACAGAAAGTTGCTGAGATGGAAAAAGAAATGATTGCAATGGAGGAAGAACTACATGAGTTAGAAGATGAATGTAATTCTCACTTGAGACCAGATCTCGAAGCCAAGGACAAACAAATAAAAGTAAGATATTGTGTAGCTTATTCTATTCATTCTTCTTGTGTTGCTTTAATACACCTGGACAATCATTGCTGTGGTTTTACTTAAACTGATAGATTTCTCTAAATAAAAGATTTGTGCTGAACGTAAGTGGATAGTTGAGAAAACTGGACAATTTAGATGTTAAGTTTCTCTCCTGCGCTCTAACATTACCTAAGAAGATTGGTATTCGACTAGATTTCATATTGGAGCACAGAACAGTTTTATCTAACACATTGGTTTCCTGAAGTGATAATTTTTTTACTTCCTCCAGTCTGAATAAGCTTTACAATGCTTTGAGAAATTGGGTAATGATTGAAATAATTGTTGAACTACCCATTATTCTCGTCTCATTTTTTGCTTCAATATACATTATATTAAGTTAATTTGTTTCCAAATTTTATTGCAGAATCTTGAAGCTAACCTAGAAGACAGGGACAGGTATGTACACATTTATTGTAAAAAGGTTTGGAATTGGTAGAGAGAAGCTCGCCCTTTATTTTTGCAAAATTTCAGGAGATAATAAAAGTTGTGGTTCAGACTTAAGAAGAAAATATGAACTTCAGGCTGTTTTTGAAACTCATAGAAATGTATAAGTCATACTAGGTAGCTCTATGTCATAGCATAAGCAGTGCTACATATATTCTGTTAATTAGGTTTTCAAGTTTTAGTTGCTTGATCTGTTCTGGAAGTAATCATGTCTATTGTGAAATGAATGCATCTTAAAGTTTGACATCTAATGATACTCTCATGTGTTAAGAGCTTGCTCTACTCGTTGACAATTAGGCATCTTACGTTCACATATTGCATAGTCTGAATAACACTTCGCTGTTTTTAGAGAGATTGTGGAATTGGAAGATAGAATTAATGATCTTAAAAGGGAAGTAACTGAGTTGAGAAGCACTAAAGAAAAACAACAGTTACAGTTCATGGATGAGATGGAATCATTGAGAACAAACTTAGGTCGTAAAGATAGAGACATAAAGGTAAGGAAACATAATGCATGAACAAGTTCAGGAATGGTCATACTACAAAGATTATCAAATTGTCACCGTATGTCTTTGTTAAAATCCAGGACGGTGTGGGGGTAAGGAAATGCTGCTTTTATACCCTGTTGACAGGTCAATAGATTTATGAAAATTGAGGAAGAAATTTGATTGGTAATATGGGAATAAAAGTCTATAACTCCCAGTTGAGGCATAAGAAGGGGAAGGCCTTCAAGTCATTGGGTAAAATTGCTGACACCTTACAGCCCTGTGTTCAGATAAAAAAAAAAGTTGTGAAATCACAGGCCTGGCTAAGTCTTGTTAGAAGTTTTGTAAATAACGTATATTGAGTGAGACATTACAGCTCGTAATCTGCCTAACTCTCCCAATTTGACTGTCTTTGTAATATAACAGTGAATGAAATGATGGCGATACTGTATGTTCAATATTGCATGTTGTCTGTATATTGTTGGTAAATAAAGACTGTTGTTTGAATGACTTGTAATGTAACTGAAAAGATTCAGTTTTCTAGAAATTCTATCTTTCGGTTTTTATACTATAATATTAACAAGTCACAATGTAAGGTTTGGATCTTACATTAAGACTTGTGGTCAAACAAGCTTGAATGTCTGATACTTCACCAGGCTTTTAATGATTTTTATAAAACTTGAAGATAAAGATTCACCACGAATTTGTAACATTCAATCATGCTGCTGAAGAAATTATATTTATTATTAGGAATAGCCCTAGCACATTGATTAGCTTATTCACTAGAGCACTTGACTGCCAATATTGAGATCATTTATATGTAGCTTCTAACCTTGGATGCAGCGTTTGTTTAATATGAGTCCAGGGGTATATTTTCAGCTGTTTTTATAGCCGTTTTTTATTCCCAATGACGAAAAGTATTTTTTTTCCCAATTTGAAAGGACAGCGTTCAGATCAGCTGACTGTCTCACATAACTGATGTACTGTTGAAAAACAGTGTTAATCTCACAGAAATTTGACCATAGTTTTGCTACTTTGTAGATAATAATGCATGGATAGATGTTCTTGAATGAAAGTATTTGTAATGGGAATGATGTAGTCTTGTACATTGATAACATGAACAGTGTTGTTGTCTGTTTTACTCACTATGACTGTAGTTTTCATTGTTCAGTTTTTTCAAACAATTTGAATAACATTCTGTATTGATGAGGGCTTCCATTTTACCCTTGAGTTGACCCCTTTACCCCTGGAATTTTCAAAAAGCCACATTTTGACCGTCGGGATTCTGCCTGAAGGGTAAATGTTTCTCTAAATATTGGTACTTTGGCTATAAAATAGTAAAACCCTGTCTAAACAGTTATCAAAATGACCTTTGAGATTCAGCACCTAGTGGAACCCCTGATGATGCATGTTTTTTTATCATTTTCTATTGTCTGTATGAAGTGCATGGTAAAAGTCTGACCATATATTCACAATCACAAGTCCATTCTTACTCTCAAATTTGCAAATACACTCAAATTATTTGAAACTTCACTCATATGTAACATGCAATTTAAGGAAATTTTAACTCAAAGTTGATTTTATGCTCAGATATCAAGGTTTGCTTCTGACATGGTTGGTTGAAACTTGACAATATCATCTGAATACAGATTTGAGTATGAGAGAATAATTGCAATGAACTTTGTTGTGAATATGGAGTCGAATTTTTTATCTTGAAAAGACTTGAGTTCCCAAATTTTAAGTCAGTACTTATATGTAGAACAATGATGTCAGTTTGTTGTATTTTTTTATGTCTGGTTAATATTTTGTGCATTTTTCCTGCATGCAGCGTTTATCAGTCATTGTACAGGATAAGACGACAGTTGACGGAGTTACTGCCCTTGAACGTTCACATTTAAAGGTTTGTTTGTGAAGGGCTAGTCCTGATGGTTGATGGTGGAGGGATTAATATTCTGTAATTAGTATTTGAATTAGAACTGCACTAACATGTCTAACACTATAATTTACTTTAACACTTTCACACATCATTTATATATATTATAGCTCTGTAGTGTGATTTTTTCAAATAGAGGACCCATTATTGTTACCCCTTTTATTAGCATCCACATAACAAATGTTAGAAATTTGATAACCTATACCTTTTTTCAAAGGATGGATGGATGGTTTCAATTTATATTGCTCAAAATTATAACAAAGTATTTGCTTTCTACAGAAATGCCCATAGTGGGTGCGGTGCATCTGTGTCTTATGGACGCACTTAGTTTATAAATATGTAGCTTTGTAGTTGCTTCTGGTAAATAGATTAGTCATTAGTTTGGTGTTTAGTATTTCTCAGCTTATTTACTACTAGATTCATTGCCAATGTTTTAGCAGCCATCTTAGTAAGTGATGCGAATTTTCAGCTCTCATTCTAATATCTTCTGATAAGTTGCTATCTACTTACTGCATGCCTGGGTGTGGTGTTTTCTGGTGTTTGTACCTATCTTATCACAGAACATTGGTTGGTGGACTATTCAGGCCATTTTCTATAGTTCCCACAGACTATCTGACCCATTCCCAAGCCAAATGTATGGGTTTTTTTCCTAATCAGAAGCACCTACGAAAAATCTTCTACCGGAGCGACCTGGTATGTCTTGAAGCTCTTTGAATAACTCTTGCCATTATTGTCCCTTGTGTCATACATGGTTGTGTTTCTGATAGTTGATTGAGAAATATTGTTTAGAATGCTTGTGTATATAAAATTTAGGTATGAAAATTTCCACAACTGGAGTTGAAGCGATTAAATTTTTCCCAAATTTGCAAACTTTACGACGCAAAATTTCCCAAATTATCTAGGGTCTTTTTCCCAAAATGGACAGAAAAAGGCCTGCTATTCATGACAGTATCATTAACCGTCAGTTTTTTCACCATTCTCAAAATCTCGTATTCCATTTTCATAAATCATTCAATTTATAACAGTTTATGTGAAGGAGTAGTGTTTGCCGACATTAAACATAATCATGATGGAGCATTGTATTTAATACAAGTTATGCTTATGGAATTCAAAGTTCATATCATGACAGTCGGTCTGTTTTCAAACCTTTTGTTTTTTGCTTCCATGTAAGACTTTCTTGTATTTTAGGAGCAGATTTTCGTCAATTTAGAAATTAGCATCAACGCACTACTGTTTTCATCCTTGTTGTTTCATATACTAACCATATGGTTTGGATTATATGATATATACTTATTCAGATTCTGGTTGAATTTAACACAACACAGAATATCCAATTTTCATGTAATATATAATCCTGTTTGTTTTAAATAACTTCATATAAGCTACTTTTTAAAAGTGTACCAGTATTTGCAGACTGTTCTATGTTCTTTCACACAAAGTGGTTAGTTTAAAAAACACATAAAATACGTCCACAATAATGCCATGTTTTTGTTAAAAAATAAACACATCGTTTACACTTTTCTTGACTGAATATAATTAAAAAAATTGCCATAATTGTCTGTTTAAATGTTGTGGTGACAGTTTGTGCCCACAGTTTGATATCTGGACAACAGATAACGGGAGTTCACTACTGAACACTGAATTATTGTACAAATGATTTCAGGATGAGGTTGAAGATACAAGGAGAGATTTGGCAAAATTGAGACAAACATGTGAGAAACAGAACAAAGATCTTGAAGCGAGAGGACAAATGCTTGGTGTAAGTATCTTCTCCAGTTAATCAGGTTTATTGACATATTCTGAGTAAGTCCAAATAGTGCAAGTGTTAGAGAAACTGTCCAGTATTTATTGTTGAATATGTTTGTTTAAACTTACTTATTTTACATCAATTTAGAAACAAGTTCTTACAACTTATACTAATCACTCTCAATGACTGCTTTCTGTCTGCCAACCAGTACTCGCGCCAAATTTAGGGATTGTGAAGTTCGCGATTAAACCTTGCTCGACCTTCTGATCAGGAGTCGGGTGCTATACCCCTCGACCACTGTGTCTCCTACAGACTGAATGTTTGTGAATAGTTAAAACTGTGTAAATGTTTGAACTTCAGAGTTGGAGAAACTGCTTAATTCTCATTTTGGACACAAGTATCTGAGGATAACTTTTGTTTGATTGTGGGATCTGTGAAAACATGTATTTTTACCCTTACAATTGCCTACTAGTGACTACGTTTTTTACAATTTTAAATATTGTAGAGATTGGAAGATTTGTTGAGACAAAAGGAGAAAGAGAAAGATGGTTTGAGAAAAGCATTGGATGAGAAGGCAGAATCTTATACAAGATGTAAAGGAGTCATTGCTAAGTTAGCTAAAGATGCACATGAGAAAGGTGAAAAGGTAAGAACATTTTACATGCCTAACGTAATCAGTTATGGCAGATAATTTTCCTTATATTATAATCTTGGTGTTGTTAGAGATGATTATTCGATTCTAGTCCATATATACTTGATAGCTAGAGCTCATCTATTGGCTTCTATTTCACACCAGTGTATTTGTAGTTTAATTCTCTGGATATTTTAGGTCCAAGGTTTGGAATTAGAGGTGAAAAATCTACAAGATGATATGGCTAAAGCTAAGGAGGCAGCATTTGGATCCGAGTTACAGAGACAAAAGGTAAACATCCCATAACTGTATGTAAATGTATTGGTATGTGTGACAGATGATTGCTTAGTGACCATAGATATTGAATTTAGAAATAACAGCATGATTTAACAGACTAGACAAAATTCATATTGGAAAGATACCATCTCTTTGCATTTTTTACTTCACTACAGACCTAAAAAATGAGCCCTGTTACCTGACTGAAACAAATATTTTACCATTGACCTGCATTTTTTGGTTAAAAGTTCTAGAAGTTAAATATAGTGATATTCGTCTCTAAAATATGGTATCAAATTATAGAATAAAACCTCTTTGTACAGACAAAGACTTTTTTCTTGGCCTTAGCATTTCAAGACAGAATTCATGATGATTATGTCTGTCAGTACAAGTGTTCCCAATAAGGATTTTTGTTTAAAAATTAACTTTGACTTACCTAGGTGATATTCTGTTGTCCTTGATGGTTCAGCTCATTGACACTTGCAATTTTTGTTTACATAATGATTGTACGAGTTCTGTAGATTAGTAATTTGTCAGACTAAAAATTTTGTTAAATGTGATGGAATGCGAGAATATGTTGTCTTAAATATACTGTGTGTTTTGACTGTGTAGTAGATTGAAATGTGATTGATATTGTGGCATGTGTTATGTTTAAGTCAAATGTTGGGAAGGTAAGATGTTATACCTGGCTGGGGTATTTGTATCGGATTTCCCAAACATGTTTGTTTTTTTTTCCATTTTGAAGTTTGATCATTTCGATACAATGGGAGATGTTTGCATAATTCTATGTATCTTGGTTCTACAGTTTCAAATTAAAAACAATATTTTCATTATCAATTATCAACAATTGGAATGAATTTGCATACAACTCCAGCTGAATTTAGGATAATAAAATGTATAAGCTTCATAGAAGGTTACTAAAATTGGAATCAACATCTTCTATACTTGATTTCTGGGTTACTTACATTTATGTCAACTTCTGGCATCTATGCCTTACTTGATTTACAGTTACTTCAATGTGAATTATTATCATGTGTCCTTTTTCCTGTTTTAAGCTTGCTTTACGGTGTCTTCCACTTGGTCCTTATGTTCAGAAGCATATTTGCCTCCATTTATCCTTGTACCTGTTCCAATTTACCATTTCCAACAGTAACCATGAACTCCTTGTACTGGTGCAGTCTCTCCCCTTTCAGTTGACAAATGTTTAGGGATGATATTCAAATGAATTTTCATTTTGTTGACTGAGTCTTAAGTTTGCCCCTGTTAAAGTTATCAGCTAGTACTCCTATACTCATATGTATCCAGCATATCTTTAAACAATTTTTGATTAGGATTATGAATGGCCTAGTCCAACAAAAATCTGAAATTCAAAATATATTCAGGCATGAGAATTTTTCGCAGAAATCAGCAGATTTGATGCTCGCAAGGGCCGTTTTTGAGATTATATAAGCCATATTAGATGCTTAAAGCCAGAAGCTTCAGCAGTCCCCTGGACCCCTTGCTGAATTTTCAGCTGATTTTGAAATTTTGCATACTCATGCCTGTATACTGTTGGTTGAGGATATTCTTTCGAGCAGAATAGTGTATTGAATCATCCAGTTGCATTATGTTCAAACTTTGTACAGTATTGTAATATTGGGTAGATCACATTTGGAAACCAAAAAAAAATTTGTGACAAAACATAACATTGTTGTATCCTGCATGTTTATATTTCTGTTGATTTTTTGTTGCAAGTTTTGTTGATTGTTTGTTGTTTGTTTGACCCCATTAGGCTGCTGAAGAGATTGCAGAGCTTGAACAGAATCTTGAGGTAATACTGTCAATGGATATGCTTTTATTTCATTTTATGCTTTTCAGTAGTTACATAACAATACATCCTGATCCACTCTCTTTCTCACAGCCGTGGGTATATCTGGATATAATGTCGCTGGTTTGGTTGGGTCTTATGTAATATCCATATATCCAATTTGCAGAAATTTTCTGATTTATCAAGTGTAAATAAAATTAAGTTTGATGTTAATTTGTTTGTATATACTTGTAGAAATATTAAAATATAATACGTTATTTATACAAATTATGTTGAAGAGCTATAACAAATATACTAAATACGAATACACTTAGTGCATGTCAAGGCTTAACGATGTGATTACATTATCATTAGAATATCAGAATGATTTTGTATTGTTAAATTATATTTTGTGATATTATTAATTATACAGGAGTCTTTTGATTAAGTAATGGACTTATACTCAGTTTTACATTCTAATTTTGATGTCGGTTGGCCCTTTTTGTCTCTGTGTTATTGTGTTTAACTGTTGTTTTAAAACATAAATAATTGGGGTGTTATGTAGATTACGTATATTGTTATACACATGTGCTTCATTTTGAAGTACAGTCGGACCTCGTTTATTTGACAACCTTCTATCCGAATACATGGTATCATCCGAAATAAATATCACGTCCCGATGTATCTTCTTAGGCACGTCAAATTGAAATGGGCTATTCGAAACCATGTATTATTCAAAATAAAATATCGGACCCGATGAATTCGGATAAATGAGGTTCGACTGTATTATCTGATTTAATTAAATATTTGTCTTGTTTTATTGACATTTACTGAATGATGTTTTCCAGAACTTGGCTCGTACTCTGGGTAAGAGGGAAGGAGAACTGGAGAACTTCAAAGATTTATTAGAAAAGGCACAGAGGTCATTGAATATGAGTGAAGGCGCAGTTGAGGTGATTATTCCCATAGTACATTGCTTATCATTTTCTTAACTATGTCAATTAATAAATCAGCAATGAATCAGTAAAGTTTAACAAAAGTACAATTGTCTGATGATCTCTGAAAACTCATATTTTCGACCAAGTTCCGTTACAAAGAGTAGTAATTTTGAAATCACAAATATACATACATTTTTGTCAGTTCGTCATGTTTTTACCACTGCATTGGTTATAACCTGCGGCCGTGATGTAGAAGCATTCAAGACAATTTTGATTATCAATTATCTCTTGTAGGAGAAATATGTATTACATTTTTTAATACCACTCAATGTGCATTTCCCTCTAATAATGAATAAATTTTCAAATTATGATGCTGTGTCTCTTTTTACTTGTCATAATTGTTTTTGCCTTACAGTCTTTACAAAATCAACTTGAGAATGAGAGATGTAGATGTAAGGAGAAAGGCTTTACTGGGGTATGTTATTATGTTATACATGTTTTACATTATTGTATAAGCACGAAATTGAGCAATTATGGATTTGAGAATTTAATAAACTACGATTCTATCTAGAAAAGTTAGTTGAGTCAATAAAGGTCCACTATGCTAATAAACTGCTTCTATATTTTAATTTTTGCATACACAATGACTCCACTGTTGTATTTGAAAGATTTCTTCATAAAGTTGTGTAACTTAACTGAGCTAATGTAAATATGAAGCTATTTCCAAATTACTCCTCATGAGACCTAGTATTATAAATGTTCAGATTAAGTGGAAGGCGAGTAATACAGATAAAGTGCAAAAGTTTTGATAGTATTTTTTCCTCATTTCTGTCCAGGCTGACGATGAAGATGTCAGAAAATTACGACGAGAACTTGGTGACCTACATATACAGCTGAGTGAGCGAGAGAAACAGTACAAGTCTAAATGTGAGGAGTTAGATACAATTGCTCAGCGACTGAACATCAACGTAACTACAAATCATGATGGAAACAATCAGTCTGATATGGTATGTATTCAATAGCTGTGAACTGAAACATCAATGATAAGTGGCCAGCTGATACCCTGACCACTGCTGTAATTTATACACAATTTATTTAGGGAGATAGTTTTCTTCACCCAGCATTCCTTACTGATACAGCTGTGGCAAATATACATGTGTGATCATAAATTAATTTTTAAAAGTGTGTTTGTAAGTAAAAAGTGTCTGATTTATTTTCCGCTTCTGACCATTTCCTTGTAAATTATTCCAGTTTTGTATTCACTGGTGATGTTCCATGTACAGCACAAAAGTTTCTAAATCATTTAGCTTGTGAAATTGTGCTATATTTGTTGGTAGTATTCCCCAAGTTTGTTTTTGTTAAAGAATTTCTTTAAAGTATGAAATTATGCTGACCGTGACGTGTTTAATTTTTGCTCCCTGAAGGCCGTGTGTTAGTAGGTGCGTGCGCATGAGGTGCATTCGTGTCCGCACTATTTCTCAGCAACCACTGACCAGAATTCAATGAAACTTAATGGGAAGCTTCAATACGAAGAGGAGATCGGCATCATACTGTGGGGAGCATCCTTCAGTTCTGCCCGTAATTTCTTGTTTATTTTTTTCATTTTGCGTTGTTTTATTTTTCAGCTCAACAAGATAATGAACGAGTTACATTCACTGAAAGGCTTTGTTCAGTCAGAGAGACATTTACATATAGACATAAATTCACATCTACCTACAGAATCTCACCAGGATAATACGGATCATTCAAAGTCCACTCACCATCATACACATTCTCCTCCACATAAACAGTAAGTTATAATTATCTAAACTGCAATAAGAGTCATTTTTCTGTAAGGCCATCCTTAAAAAATTGTTTGGTTTAACCCTACCCAGAAATTCAGATTGGTAGGAAATTCATTTTTCATTTATAACTTTTTATGGTCATTCGAGTTTCGACTATTAATATGCTGCCCAAAAAATCCACTCGGACACCTTAAAAATTAGTTGAGTAGAGGCCATTTCATGAGTTGGTAGGGTAATATCACACATTTTTTTAAGAAAGGCCTAATCTAAAAACATTGTGACTTATACTTGTACAAAAAAAACACTTATTGGTATATGGGCATCAGCAATGTCAGCGGCTTCTGACAAAAAATGAATGAAATCAGATTTTGTTTACAAAATATGTCCTGTTTGATTGTGTTGTAATTTCTGTATATTGCATGAGAAACTAGATTAGTTGTACAGGTAAGATGTTGAATTATTGCTTTTGTACTGGTATTGAATCCTCTGAAATTTGGTACAACTACAATCATTTGTGAATAGGCCTTTCCCAAAACTAGGTAGTCTCCCTTGAAAAGTTGTCGTTCCTGAGGCCGTTATACGCATGCGCAAGTGTTTAGTAAACTTCCGGGGACTATCGATACGTTAATCCGTTAATCAATATATCTATACTATAATATACGTTTATCAATAACAACAGCGATTAAGAGATGAAATCAGCGAAGAAATCATTGAAATATTGTTGTGTTTGTAAGGGAATCTACCGTGGAAAAGTTATCGATGGAAGAACTGTTACTCTTCACTCGATTTCACGCCCTAATACCATCTCCATGATCACGCGTTTTCACTCAGTTTGTTTTTAAACCACTATAAATCCATTTTTTTCGTAAAATTCGGACATTCTAATTTATTCTTATGAAAGGATCGCTCTTTCCTTAAGCTAAAGCATGTAAAAAAAAATGGGTTACTATATAAAGTCTTTGCATAAACTGCATTTAAAACATCATAGGTAGCGATTTTAAGCTGCACTCGCGGAAGCGTAATTTCTTCACATACTCGTGGCAAGTTTCCAATAAATTTTCGTTTTTTTATAATAAGTACAGTAATTTTAACTTACACTAATGCAAAGAGCAATCTTGTAAGATGTTAATTCCACCAAAAATATATGGTTAATAATAAAAGTTAATCCATAAACGGCGATCAAACAATCCATTTCCAGAAAATTTGCAGAGTACGATTGCATCATAACTATTTCTAAAAATGTCAGTTTGGATATTTTCATTTAGTTTAATTGTACTAATAAACTTCCTTGTAAACTATTTATTTCAAAAGAATGCTGTGAAAAAAACAATTATAGAAGATACAGAAAATTATATTTTGAGATATACATGCACTTAGTGTATTTCTAAAAAAATTGTGGTGAAATTGAGTTTATAATCCCAATAGAACATATTAATTAGCAATTCTAATTATTTATATATAATCAAACTTTATACTACAGTCACCATTTTAGTCAATATTTATATTTTGTTATAAAATTAATTTATACAAGCAAAATCTATGCTCAAACACAAATGTAGATTTACTAATACAGTTACAGTTACATTGGCGTATGTTTGCACATGTAAATAAAACAAATATTCCTAAATGTTAAAATTGCCTTCAGTAGCTCTATTATCACAGCTAATGATAATTGACATTAATTAATATATATTTCTTATGGTTCATTTAATCTGATTGGTTGATGCTAATTGTTTTGCAATTCATAAGCCACGCCCTACACAGAAGATTAGTCCTACTGGTCACTAAATTGCCCCATGTGTCAGCTGTAAAAACATAAGAGTCATAAAACCCCAGGAGATCTTTATTATGTGTTAATACATATTGCTATTTCCTGTTTGATTTAATTAATCCCATTGATAATTGCAATGATTAAGTCATATCAATCTTTGATCTCAGTTTGTAATTCACAACGTGGCTGCAACTGTCCTCCAAAAATATTTAATTCAAAGACTTAGCCAGTGACTTCTAACATCTTTGATGTTTATTCTTGTTTGCAACACTGACAATAAGTACCTGTGGTGAAATTTTCAGATAATAGACTTGTGTACGATGACGTAATGCTCGATGACGTATTGCTGCGTAATTTACATCCTTTGTTTGGTCCATCTTTACACCTTTTTAAAGATTATTAAACCCAGATTGTTTTTCACAGCAGTCTTTAAAACTATTTAATTGGCGTGGAAATGGATTAATACAATTAAACTTTGATGAAAATATCAGAATTGAAGTGGAAAATTACCAACTTATTTAGAAATAGTGATGAAATCGTGGTCCGTGAAAATTTCTTATGGGATTGTTTGATGGCTTTTTTTGGAATAACTTTCAATATTAACCACATGATTTTATTTAGGATTTAACATCTTAAAAGGCTGATTTTTACAATGGGGTAAGTTTAATCCACTTTATAACTACTAAATGAGTCATTCTTGCACGCTTCGATAATTTTCGCTATCACCGCCATTATTGACCCGACGCTAATAGTCCCCGGAAGTACTGAATAAGTAATCAGGGGAAGTAAGCGGTGATTTACTAAGGGAGACTACCTAGTTTTGGGAAAGGACTATTACTAAGTTATAGGGCATATGATAAGAAGGGAATTTTCTGGGGAATATTCTGTATATATGTATTTGAAACAAATCATACTTGCAACCCTTATTTAGACTTTTAGAATAGGTAATTTAGGTGAATCCTGACTTATTGTAAATTTATCTAGGGATGTGTGCATTATAAAATTGTTAGCATTGTAAATTTCAAGTTATCCGTAAAATCAACAAGCTCAAAATTATACATATACTCAGAATCGGCTGATGCTTTTGTGTGTTACTTCCTGTAAGTTATTCCAGTTAGTTAACATCAATTGGCGGGCTCGACATGTTGCCCATGGGCATCTAGTTTTTAACCTGTAACATAGACTTCTCATCTTCTGTATGGTATTTTTTATTTCAAAAATAAAATCAAGGAAAACGGGTTGAGAGATATAGCACCTGACCTTGGGTCTAAAGGTCATGAGTATGAATTACGCCTTGACTAGTGTTGAACAAGGAACTTCCCAATCCTTGAAGTAGGTACAAGTACTGGTCTGCCTAGGAAGCAGTCGTCGATTGTGATTGATTTATGGTGTGATTTTGTTATACCACAATCAATGTAAAATAAATAAGTTTAAATTAAAACTAAGTCAATCATACTTAAATGGGTATAATCTATCATCCACGTCTTTATGTTTATATCTTTACTTTCAACCTGATATATTTTATTGATATACTGCAGTATTCAGTTTTTAAATGAAATGTAATTCACATTCTATAGAAATATTTAATTCTTTAAAAGGTTTTCATATAGAGAAATAATGAGTTGATTGTAATATGAAATGACTTGAAATGAATATGTTTTAAAACCTTTTGAATAGATTAAATAAAACACAATACTGTCTAATTGTTAAGCTTTTCTATTGTAATTTGATGAAAATTTGAATATTCATCAATCATATTTTCTTTGTAAAACAAGAACTCGGTGTAGTACGACCATACGGGGATTTAAATTGATAATTTGTCAGTTTAATTAATTATGTACTGTTTATTTACCCCGTATTGCATCAATAAGCATATTTAATAATACTTATTACCCAGCTGATAGGAATGCTATTATTGGTGTAGATAATTATTTTTGAGATCTGCATATCTAATGAGTATATCACTTTACTACAGATATCTCATGTATTTGTATTACACCTAGGTAGGATGTATAGATGCTCAGTGCCCCATGAATCATGTATTGTATTCTATTTGAAGCGGCAAATCTTGCATTGTGTAGGGAATATGATACATTTAACATGGCTTGGAGTTAGTTTATTGCTCTATCAGGATAGATAATGAAAAAAACCAGCACAATACTAACTCAATAAAATTACCGTGTATGTTCTAAAAAGTTATGTGCTGGAAGTTTGCAGTTTAAATTGATTACTTAAAGAGGTTTTCAGTGGTTCCACTAGGTGCTGAATCTCAATGGTCATTTAGATCATTTTTGACCAGATTTTCCACTTTATAGTCAAATTACCTATAATTTGAGATAAATGACCCTTCAGCCAGAATCCTGAGGGTCAAAATATGGCTTTTTGGAAATTCCAGGGGTCAAAGGATCAACTCCAGGGTCAAATGGAACCCCTTGGTTTGTCACAAATTTATTGTAACTCGGTTTTGGTAAAAAAGGAGTTTTATTATTTTCATTCCTGTCAAACTGGAGATCTATTCTTACTATCTCACAAGCCTGTACAGTTATATGACCATGTATTGCATAGAGCAATGTCCATATTTTGGATGCGCTTAAATCGGGTGGTCTACATTAAGTACCGTCATATTCATCGTCTCAAGAAAATAGTACATGTCCTCTGATTGTGGAATGGTGGGAGTCTTGATATAAACAGGTTTTCTGGAGTATTTGTGTCATTTTGGCAAATGAGTTTACCCAAATAGTCACATATGAATTTATAATACAATAATGTGGAAAACGTGCAGTCTTGCATTGGAAGCGCCTTGCAGGACCTTCAGTCCTTTGATTAACACATTGAACTCTTATTCATTTAATATGGTTTTCATTTTCTCTTGCAAGGTTATATGTCATTGCTCCATTAACCCAATTTACATGTTCAAGTGATCATTGAGAATTGTAAGGCTAGACTACTTTATTCATGTTGACTCTCCACAATATATAATACATTTCATAATCATATTTACTGAAAGGTAATTGTAAACTTAGGGTGAGCGTGCTGTACATGTACGAGGTGTACGAGTGAACACCTTGGTCGGTCATCAAACCAATGGTTAATTATCTACACTTGTACTTTGATTGTACCACCTGTCAACTAATTAAGTCTTACTTTTGGGATTATCTGCAATAAGTTTTACCACATAGGTGATTAAAAGATTAAGAAGTTGAACCGTTAACGTCTGATCCTAATCTGTTGCACAACAGTCAGTATTTAGATTATGTATGGTAAACTCAAATTTCCGATATGCTCATTTTTATGCTCAGTGGATATAGTCATCAAGTTTACAGCTTTATTGTACATAAATTATGTTTTGTTCAGATTTTTATGCTGATTAGATAAGTACATGAAGCTTGTAACTATGCGTGGAATAAATACAGATAATTAGGGTGTTAAAATCGTCCCCTCTTTGTTCGAGATTTTAATTGCCCTACTAAAGAATTTTTCGAAATTTTTGTTTCAAATTAGCTCCGTTGAAACAAATTAGACATTGAAAAACTTTTTTAGGATTTGTGAGATGTTTGTGTATTCTGTGAAAATTTAGCTGGGAAACTATTTAAGTAGTTGGAAAGTTTAGAGAGAAAGGATGGATATAATGTATATAAGAAAGATGCTGAGACAGCAAGGGTTTAAGTATGAACATTTTTAGCACCCTTTCTGTTAACATTTATTGCTATATATATAGTTAATTCAATAGCCATCCTCTTTAAAATCTTCAATTTTTTTAGTAGTTTAAGGCAAAAGATGCTCTTTTCAGCAAAAAAAGATAAGAATTTACCAGTAAGAAATTTGTAAAAGTCATTTTGATTTAGGGTGTAGAGGGTATTCTCTATTTGTTGAAGATTTCATCTTTTTTATTGCCATGAATATTTCATTTTGTATCATTCTTACGAAAGCGAGAACTTGCCTTTAGCGATTAAATTTCGGTATTTTTGAACTTATATAAAACTTGGAGTATAAATTTGATTGTCTTGTCTAAATAGTCTCATTCTGCTCATTTATATTAAATTTTCCTGAAGAGGTATTCAGCATATGTTTAGTAACTGTATTAAATAGCCCTGTCATGATATACGGATGATTGTATGCTGTAATGAATCAAAATAGGTTATGACAATACCTCATAGCATCTGTTTTATGTATGTATGTATGTATGTATGTATGTATGAGATAGTTGAAGAATTTTAATTTTAACAAGTTTTCAAAACACCTGTTTATTGCATTTGATACTTCTCTGGTTAGGGTTTACAATGGTTTTAATACAATGTATCGTTTGTTTATTTATATACTGATTCAATAATTACCTCTATTCTTTCAATTTTAATCATGTGGTAGTTTGCTCTGTTGATAACTTTAGCAATCAAATCGGATACAAATAAGGAGAGTAATTTTTCAAATGAGGATGCTAAACAAACTAACCTTGATAATACACATGTATTCAATAATGATGTTAAATTAGCATTAATTGATTAATAATTAATTACATCATATTGAATAAGGCATTAACGTTACTCAAAATGGCATAATCTTCTCTGTTAAAAATGAATGTGATTACAGCAATATTATGAAGATTAAAACTCCAATATTGATTGCTTTCAATTGTCTGGGTTAGGACCGCTGTCTTAAGGTCTGTGTTTTTTTTCAGTGACTTTGATGTGTTTCACAACCAGGAAATCGATAATCATCATAAATTTCCTGTGGTCGGTAAAAATGGTAGCCGCATTCCTGTCCGACGTGGTACATCTACATCATCTACAACATCAGTGCCTGATGATATTGTGGACGGCAACAGTTCACATCAGATCACGGAGCTCAAAGCTAAACTCCTCAATTTGCAAAATACGCTAAAAGCTACGGAAGAAACTGTGCATTGTCAGACTCAGAAAATGAAACATTATCGTAACATGTTAGTGGAGAACGGTCTTCTCTCAAGGTCAAGGTCAAACAGTGTACCGTCCAGCATGAACAGACTGAACTCCTCATTGCCAATGGACTACAAGTGCAATGACGGTGAGCAGTTATCTGTTGAAAGTTCTACAATACGTTCACCTAGATGTAGAAGTGTATCACCTACCCCTGTTACACGCAGAGATCGTAATATGGAGAAAGTAGATCTTATTGAGGAATCTGATGATATTAGCAAGGTAGAATATTATCAATATACTATGTACTATGTAATTTGTATGAAATACAGGTTTCTTTACATGATTTCTGAATTTGTGTAATAAGTTTCACATCTATTACACAAATTAATCCCTATTGTATTTGGATATTCACAGTCAAATTGTATGTTTGTAGTATGTGTGCTAGTGTTCAGAACAATTATTGCAGTTTGAAAGTCATATTTCCTGTGCATACTAATGCTTTGTTAAATATTTTTTGAATATGTTTAAAAGCTTTGTGTCTTAGGTGTGTTTGTCATTTATTCCTTTACGTTTTAATATTTTTTACCATATATTGTCATAATGCTATATGAAATGGATTTAAAATTTATTAGTTTATGAATATTTTTGATATATTCAGGAGAATGCCAAGTTAAAGCAACAGCTTGATGGTTACAAGAGTATATTGAAAGTTTTCCAAGGAAGAAGTCCGAGTCCTGGGTTAGAGTCTCAGTGTACCTCAGGGGGACCGGATGTTGGCCCTGCTCCGATCAGCTCAGATAGTGCTAGCTGCTTACTGGAAAGTTGGTTGAACATGCTCGATAACTTCCTCACAGATTTAAGTCAGTCTGACCAGGAAGGACAAGTGCATCTCCCTACGTCGTCAATGGAGGTAGCACGTCTAAGACGTGGTCTGGTGCAGGCTAGAGGTGCCATTCAATCCCTGTCAGATACTAGCCTTGGTAAATCTAAGTAATTTGTTTTGTATTATATGTGCCAAATTAACATTAACTTTATGGTCAATTAGGATTTCTTAAAGAAAATCGAAACATTCTCCTATTAAAGGAACAAATATCTTTTTAGGATGATCTGTAATAATTTTTAGCTTTTGTTTATGAACTTTGTGTCTGGTTAAATGCCAATGACAAAAAAGAAATTGCTTGCTGACAAATTTATCATATTCTTTAACTGTTGTATATATTTATAGTTTCCCAGGATAAGTTGAGTGAAGGCAGATTGTCAAGCGAAGGAAGATTGTCGCCGGATAGTGGATGTTCTGATAATCCATCAAGGTATGCTTGCCCAAGTTTTCCATGATAACGTTCTCTGTGTGTTATGGTTTTTACGTCCCACCAATGATTTTATAGATATACACATATGTTGACAGTGTAGCAGACATGAAACTTTTTGTCCGAGTTTCAAAAATTCTTGTAGTGAACATATACTACTATACCGCATTTATTCAGGGGTGAGACTTACCACAGATTCACGTAAAGCCGCAGATTTGACGTTTGCAAGGGCTGTTTTTGAGACAATTTAAGCCATGTTAGATGTTTAAAAGCCAGGAACTTCAGCAGCCCCCCTGGACCCCTTGCCGAATTTTCAGCTGATTTTGAAATTTTACATTGTCATGCCTGTAAATTGAACCTTGAATTATGTATTGCCAGACTGTGGTCTACATGGGTTTTTTTATTGAGTCATTTTATTGAGATTACTTTGTACTTGCAGTGCTCACAATACTATGAGAGAATCTCCCCAGAATAGCCCCAGGGTGAATGGAAAATCTCCGGTGTTGAGTCCCAGATCAAATTCATCCAGCGAAAGAAGCGATGCTGGTTCCAGGTTTGTCAAGTTGGATGGTAATGGACATATTCAGACTGGTACCCAGTCCGGGTTTGTTCAAGGTTGTGATAGTAATGAGGAGAAATTTAGACACATTTCTAGTAATTCTAGTGAGTCGGGTATAACCGGGAACCGCTCTCCCTCGGAGATGAGTTCACATCTCTCATACGGCAGCCGAGATGCTGGAGTCGATCCTCGTCTCAGTGGTCACAGTGATTTCCAGTCGATGGAAAGACTAAGACATTGTAGTGAATTCACTGAACCAAAAAATATCAGTTTATATGGCTATGGTGGTATAGACAAGAGTGTGTTTAGTACAGGTGATTCAATGAGAAAGATTGAAGTTCCTATCTCTCATACACAAACACAAGATGGTGCTATTCATATAGATATTGAAAATATGCCTCAGAGACCTCAAGGTCACAAGGACGTCCTTTCTAGATTTGAAAACACATTTACCGAGAGCTTTCTGTCAGGGGACGAGACGTTCGGTGATATTACTACAAACGTCGGCAGGCCATCTCTTATAAGGTTCGACAATAAATCTCTACTAGACATTACTCTTGATAACGCTCACAATAAAACAAGCACAGCAGAGCTTAAGGAGCGTATGAAATCATTGGAGGAAATCATACGTTCATATGAGGAACAAATTAATAAACAACCTGGTCCTTACATGGATTCATTGCAAGAACTCTTGAATGAGCTTTGTAATCTACGTAGACTACTGGAGGAAAGTATGGCTCGTAATGATCATCTGGAAAAACTTCTGTATGAATTGAATGCTTCATCTGAAAATACAGTTCAAGATCTGAAACATCAACTTCATCAAAGCTACACAGTTATACAACAGAAGGTATGTTGTTAGTTATCTTGACAATTTTTATGATCAGTGCCATTTAAAGTTTAATTGGTTTAAGGGGTGTGTTGCATATTCAGTATTTTTTCTTGTATTATGTTTTCTATGATCTAATATTAATATTTGCAATACTCTTGTATATTGATGCCTTCAAATATATTCTTGTCATCAAGCTTGATTGCCAAGCAATCTTTTTCTTGAAGTGATTATTCATGTACCAATTGATTGTTAAAAGTGATTAGTCAAAATCATTGATTAAGAATGATGCAAATTTGACCAATTCATTGAACTTTTCTCCCAATCTATGATTGTATTATTAAAGGTACACATATTGTCTGAAAAAGAAAAACTCCTTAATGAGACCACTGCTAATGTTGTAAAGTATCGAGATAACTCTGCCAGAGATAGTGCTGACTTAGAATACTGTCGTGAAAGAGTTAAGTCCCTTGAAAATGAGTTACAGGCTGGAAAATCTACGAGTGATCGGCTGACAGGAATGTGTCAACAGTTGAAAACAGCTGTGGAGCAACATAAGAAGAGATGCGATCAGCTGGAGGGGGATAACAAGAGTCACATGGATGCTGTTTACAGGTGTCGTATCATGGTCATTCTTTACTGTTGTGTTGTTCTATTGCGTACTCAATGTTGAAGTGTCCTGTATACTGTATAGCGGGTTATATTGACGAGGTTTTTATTTTGGCGGTCAAGGTCTAATTGGCCAAAATAAAACTCTGCCAAAATTATGTTTTGGATTAATGATGAGTAATACGCTGAAAGATTCTGAATGTTTAAAAATAAATATATTGGTGGAAAAATTAAACACCACACATAAGGAGAATTCTAAAAACCGCCAAAACTTGGCACTGCCAAAATCAAGCACTTATTAACAAGGACTACTATGTCACCTACAAGATTTGTCCTGACTGTATGTCACAAAGTTTAGCCAGACAAGTCCTGAACTGCAGGTTGAATTGCTATTAAACCGTTTAAAAAGTAGCACTAGTATAAAGACTACTTGGACATAATGACTGCATTTTATGGTTCAGTAATTTTAGCCAATTCTTAGCCCTTTGAAATTTTTAATGAATGAAATGTGACAGTATAGGAAGACATCTACTTGTACTAAAAGCGACCTTTAGTCACTTATCTGCTGAAGTTAGAGTGAAAGTATTTTTTGTTGGCTTCATTGATATATTTGCTATTTCAGATATAAGAATAAGGTAAAAGATCTGGAGGAACAGGTAAAGATGACAACGGAAGATGGAACAAAAATTGATGAACTGAAATCTCACATTGAAATGTTGGAATCGGATGCACAACTTTGGCGAGAGAATGAGTCAAAATACGACGACATGTTAACTGAGGCAAAATCACAGGTTTGTGAAGCCTACATACAGTTATATCATTATGATAAATAGTTTTATATTTTTCATTAAATTTATTATCTTCTACACATGCTGCTTGTCTCTTCTTATTCTGATTTAGTCTATTAACTTCTTGTTGAACTGGTATATGTATATAGATAGTTTCCACATTTTCAATATTTACCTCCCTTGTTCTGAATAGTTGGCCAAATTGATAGGCAAATTTCCTGAAAGTTTATAGGGAATATAATCTTAACAATGATAAAATAATCAGATATATAAAAATAACTTATTCATTATGCTCATGTGGGCAAATGGCTCAGAAAGTTGAAGAATTAGTGGTTGTCACATGCAAATTCTCTTGGTATTTTCTCAATTATCTCATATTTGGGAATTACTCCTATAAGTGCTTATCAGTTTTTGCCTTTCAAATTGTCTGATGGTTAAGAACAAGGGAGGTAAATATTGTAGATGTAGGAACTATCTATAGACAATGAGATACTCATTTTTATTAGGATTTATGGCATTTAGATCAGTTACTGTCTACCTTTCTCTGAACCGTACTTGTAATATACAGATATTTATGAACCCAGAGTGTACGATCAGTTTTATAATATATTTCCAGGTTCTCTACAAAAATGTTTGGTTTGATATTACAAGGGGTATCCTCTGATGTCGACAATCATTTTATAAAATATACACTGAAGCCCTTTTAATTGGTCGCCCAAGTTTCTGCTGTTTTTAATTTTGATTGAAATCATTTTAAGCAGAGATTTTTTATGTGTGAATTTGGTTTCGAGATTTAAGCATTGCTAAGAATGAAGTGAAACAGTTGTGTACGTATGTTCAACCTATGTCATATGACCATATGGTGTAAAAAAATGTTTGTGTTGCAGATAAGCCAGCTGTCGTCAGATTTAGGTGAAGCTAGAAATGAATTGAGTCTGCAACAACGTGATGTCACCCTCTTGAAGGGACATTTAGAACAAAGCCGTGATACCGTAGAGGAGCAGAATCAACATCTATGTGATAAGAATTGTGTCATTGATCGTCTTAATGCAGAAATGAAAGAGAAAAATAATATTCTTCAGGAACAAGATTCCCTTTGTCGAGATTTGACTGTAAGTTTTGTATAAACATCGGGGTTCTTACTGGGATTTCAGAAATGCGTAAAAGGAAAAGTCCGTGTAGATTTAGGAAATTGGTTAACAACACAAGTCTCAATGAATAAAGTTAAAGTTTTTAACTCCTTGTTAGGAGTTCTCGAGCCCTTTGAATATAGATATTTGCTGTAATATTGAGTTGAATACATCACAAGTAGTGTAAACAATGGCAACTTATTGCGGAAATGTTTTTTTGTTTCGATTTCGTGGATATATCAATGGTAAATTGGAGGTCAACCTCAGTACTAGTGATAGATTTGGTAATGTCAAAACGTGAAAAAGTTGAGAAATGTTAAGCAAAATGTTGCTTATTCATACAGTGAAATTTATAATTTAATTTTGATAACTTGAGTTAAACCTGCCCTACGTACAGTAAAGGTGTTGGCAGCTAATGTTTTGTAATGTTTGCAATTTGGTTCCCCATATGCTGTGAATGTGATAAGGTGGGTCAGGGATACAAAACACTACAGTTTCACAACGTTCGTAATTGTTAGCCGTAACTGAACGCAGGGCAGTATATGGATGTGTATTTTCTGAATGCCTTATGTTCAGAGCTATGTGACTTGCTATAAGTTGCTTTTATATTTCAAAGCCTAAGTTGGAAAGTCTGACGACAGTGAACGGGAAGCTATCTACACAGCTGGAGCAACAAAGACTGACGTGTGCTGATTATAAACGTCAGATTGACAAACAAAATCATCTCATTAAAGATTTCAAAGATGGTACTGACAAATTGAAGGAAGAGTTGTCGCATTCATTGCAAAATAGGTGCGTTGAATTAGATTTTCACTGCTGCACTTTGGTGAAATACAACTAATAATGTGTTAGAAGTCTTAATTTCTTCAGCACAAACTCCATTGACAGAACTTGAGTTATAATGGAATTATCTAAGAAAAACAATCGTCTTTCTTGTCTATTATTTTTTAATATGACATTGTATTTGGATTTTTTATTTAAAGTCAACATATAATTATTAATACTGTAAAACTTCACTTTAAGACCACCTTAATAATAAGACCACCTCAAAATTAAGAACACAGTTTTCAAGTTTCACTGTTTTACTCTTTATTCAACCACTATGTTAAGACCACCTCAATAAGACCAATTTTCAAGGGTTCCAAGGGTGGTTTTATTGTTGAGGTTTTACTGTACAGTTCATTTAATCTTGGACAGTTCCAGTACATTCTATATTAGACATTATTGGTTTTGCTGCGACAATTGTAAGTAATATCTGAACGCTCACAATAAAACAAGCACAGCAGAGCTTAATGAGCGTATGAAATCATTGTAGGAAATCATACGTTCATACGAGGAACAATTTCATAGGGTGGTCTTATTATCGAGGTTTTGATGTACAGTTTATTTGTACATTCTATGTTGGACATTATTGGTTTTGCTGCGACAATTGTAAGTTGTATCTGATCTTGTAATTAGATGGCTTGTTTACAGCAATCCTGTCCTTACTACTCATACAAAATGCTGTATTTCGTGATATTAAGTTAATAGATTCATTATTATCATATTGCAGGAAGTCTCAAGATAGCATGATGACCGAAAGACAGAAGGAATTACAGGAAGCAATCAGATTGAGAGATAAATATTTGTACAACTTGAAAGTTACATACAAAGAATTCTCCAGGTAAGAATAGGCAACTCTGTCATTTATGTAGAATTATGTGTTTGATATAAGACTGATCATTTTACATTTAACGGTCAGTTCTACATATTGATTGTGAACCAACCCATTTGTTGCTTAGATCAAACTGCTCAGTCAGTGTTATCCCCGCCGCCTTGCAAAGGGGCATAAAGTGTTACTCCTGCACATCCGTCTGTGTGAAAAATTGGTTTTCTATCAATTACTCTTGAAAGCATGAGTGAAAGTTTTCCTTCTGTTGATTCTGCCCTAGGATCATTTTCCCAAATCGTGTAAATCTGATGAGAACGTTTTTTGGGGGGGTAGGCCCTAGCAGACCTTTCAACCAGCTAAAAGAGGTCAGGCAAGCCACAGGTAACATTCTTTGTCTGCTTAAAAACACTCTGTTTTCTGAAAATCTGGTAGGTCACATACTAAAAATAGATACGGAATTTTCCATGGCGGTCTATATTTAGACATTGATCATAAACGTCACTTGTGAGTGGCGCGCGCACAAAATATTAAGTTCTATACACACGCTTGCCAAAAACAATCGGAGGGCTGCTGTGGAAAGGTTGCACTGTATTTACCAAAATAATTATGAAGAAAATACTTGATTTGCTTGAAAAAGTCTCATCTTCCATAAAATTGTGTAATCCTCTGTATCATGGTATGTGCTCTTCATGTACAAAGACTTTATCTAAATGTCGTTGTAAACTCACTTAACTAATTAGAGAGTATAAAGTATCAAGATGAAAGAAAAATGGAAACCAGTAAGATTTTTGGGGATAGTCCCTAGACTGAAATGCTGCAATTCAATTTAATGAAAAGAATGGTAGACTAATTATTGCAACTGGCGACATTTAACAGACAGATAACCAGTCACATCCGGCCCACAATATTCAATATGTTAATTTTTATATATATAGCTAATAATTTGATAAGAACCTATCCACAGGTTTTTAAATATGAATGACCACTTAATTTCCGTATGGCCTAAAACCTTGAGGAAAGTTTAAAATATAATGATCCAATAAAGTCTGCAGTTAGTATAATACATCTTAATTAGTTTTTAGTCATCAAATTGGTTTTTGGAGATGTGGCTGAGTTATTATTAATGCTGACTAATGAAAGGTGATAATGAATGAACCTACATATTTGTTAGTTAATAATAAAAATAGAAATCCAAATCCGTCTAGTCACAAAGGATTGATGGATTCAATTCATATTGAGCACATGAGCATAGGATAATAAAATATAGGTCAATATGATATCGGTTACAATCCACCAAATTACTGGAGTTATGGCCCTTTTTTCAAATTGAAGAAAAATTGGTTTTTGATCAATAACACCAGGGTGACTTATTGCTATTGTTATATATCTGTCTGTCAGTCTACCTTTAGTTTGTCTGCACTTCATCTCATTTACCCGTTGCTAGATTTCAATGAAAGTAATAGTCGACATTGAAATCTAATTATTTAGATTGAAGATTACTCGAGTTATTTGCTTTGTGAATTATGCTATATACTTGGTAATATTTCATGTTATGATAGGCATGATGAATTTAAATTCTGTGTTGTAAATGTGAGGAAAAACTTTCGCTTCTGTTCTTTGATTTTAAATGTAACATTTTTTTTAGTGTGAAGAAAGAACTCAGGGAAGCTAAAAGAAAATGTGATGAAACGTGTTCCCTAAATAATACCTTACAGACTGAGTTAAGTGTTAGGGAAAGATTGATGGACGGAAAAGGAGGTGGGTACATTGTGTATAGGCTATCTAATTAATCGTACTGCTACAAAGATGTAGTTGGTGCCAGTATTATCTGTGTACTTGGCTGCAAGGGGTGACCACTAGTTTTCTTGCCTAAATACAAATGATTGTAATTTTCCTTTGATGTTCCTGAAACTTTTATCTCTATGTATATTTCATATTTAGTATAAAAATTGTTTAATAGATACTTTTAAACCTCACTTTCTTTTTCACTTGCTACTTTTAATTCAAACATATGTGGTTTTAATACTTGAAAAAACTAACACCAATTTTTGTATATATGTGCATCCACTTAATTGAATTATAATTGGAAATGATTATTTTGTTGATGGCTTTTAGAAGCATTGTATTCTACTTTTTCAATTTATTAACTGTAAAAAACACATAGCTTAGAAAAAAATCTTGTTATTACTTACAAAAATTGCAGACTTAACAGTGATTCATTATATTTTTATCATTTCCAGTGATGTTAACTGATGACGACAAACAAAACATGATATTGGAGTTACTGAAAGAACTCAATCTAGCCCGTGTACAAATGACCAAACTTATTGAACAGAACGAAGGCATCAAGAAAAAGATGACTGAACTCATACAGCAAATGATGAAAAATAGAGGTATGTGATATTTTGATAATTGATGCTAATTGTTAATGAAATGCCTGTAATGATGTTAGTCTTAATCAGAATTTCATCAAAAACCATTATCTTAGCTTCAGATGTTTCCCAACATGTCTATTACTAGTGGGCAAATCTGCATGTATTTTCAGTCAATAGTATAACTACAGACTGTCAAGTGGGCCCTACATTTCCTACTTTTCTCTACATTTTTATTTTCTCCCTAATTTTCTTGAAGGAGCCCTACTAAACCTATTTTTTTTTCAAATTTGATGCTTTAACTCAAAATGTTGTTTTCACCGCATGAAGCTCGGAGGTCTAATCATGGAGAATGAACAGTGTGGTGAATTCTTGCCATTTTTGATATTCCAAAAGTAAGAAATCATCCCTTCTATCCCTACTTTTAGGCAATAAAATCCCTACTTTGGCTCCTTTTTTTTTTTAAATAGCCCTACTTTATCCCTACTTCTTAAAAAGAGGTGAGTTGACAGCCTGTCATTATTTCAGTGAATGAGAATTATGACCTATTAGTATTGTTAGAATGACATGTACAATAATGATGTATGATTTTGTTCCCTGAATGTACCAGAGTAAAACAGAGAGTGTGTTACGATGCTTTCATGGATGTTTTGTAAGACACATACCCCTGTATAAGTGCCTGTCCCTCTTATTATAATGCCCCCACCCATCTATCCAAGCTCCCAGGGCGTGTTCATTCCGCTACATTTCCTTGTTAAAGGAGTTTCACAAAATGGGTTCCATTTGTATGCCATATTTTCCATAGCTATATGATCATATTTCTTGTATTTATTCAATTGTATCTGCTTGATTCTTTGATTGGTATTTAGCTAATGTGAAACTGTAAAAATGTTACCTATTCTAACAGTGTTGACTGTCTTACATTTATATACTTCACAGAATCTGGTCAAGCAAGTGGAGGTCAGTTTTTTGGTGATGTTGCTATGGAAATGAATACTCACAAGTCTATGAGCAGCGGTAAATATCATAGTTGGTTGCTTTCAAAATATTTACTGTTTACTGTCATTACCTTTTTTAAAGAGAAACATCGGACTATGTTAACTGTATTCAAATATATGAATGAAATATAGTTCTGCATTTAGTATGACTTGTTTGTGTCTAAACAATTTAATTGATGCATTTTCATTCCTGTTGTTAGTTCTCAGAGTGAGTCTGTTTCTTATATTCAATGAAATATGTTATGTATTCTATGTTGTGGTGATTTGTGCTCACAGGGACTTGCTGTTATATTGTTAATCATAATAAATCAATCAGTTTGACCGTGGTTGGAGTCATTTCTCACTTTGACTGTGTTTTGTGCGGAACTACATGTTACAGGGGTTCCACTAGGTGCTGAATCTCAAGGGTCATTTTGACCATTTTTACAGAAGTTAATAATTTTATAGCCAAATTACCTATAATTTAGAGAATATTTGACCCTTCAGCCAGAATCCTGAGGGTGAAAATATGCCTTTTTGGAAATTCCAGGGGTCAAAGTGTCAACAAATGGAACCCCTGTATTCATGTGTCAGCCATATCTGATCTTTGTTGTCTCACTTCACTCGTTTCGATGTTTGTGTCCTGAAAACTATAAACAAAAACATTTCATGAATTGTATTGGGAGTTAGCTTAACTATTTTGTACAAAATGTTCTTGGATGGTGCAGCATTCTTGAAGCAATCCTTGGATTGTTGATTCCCGGAGGTCTGTGTGGAGAAGCACTGTCTGATGTATGTGGCGTTCCCTGTAGCAACTTATTCTCTCTCTTTTATATAGAAATTTGGTTTCTGTTTATAACTTTCATGTCCCATGGTTGTAAATTTTGTATACATTTGTAACTGTTTTCTGATTTTGTTTTGTACTTTGTTGATGTTCACTTGTGTGATTATTGTGTATTATTGTACTAACAGAAACAGATCTAAGCTTTGGCAGTAATCAAACTTGGCCTTTGAGTAATGATCTCATAGATGGTGCTGGTAGAATGGACGTCTTCTCAGCAAGTCTTCCACTAAGGGAGAACACTCCGGGTGGTCCTTGTTCCAAAAATCAACAGCAACCCAGACAAAGTAACCTCCCCTGCAATATGTCAGAAAGGAAGGATTCAAGAAGTGAATACTACAGATACAGTAATGGAGACTCACTTGAAACAAGTAAATCTAAATTGATGACTGAGGATGTGGCGGTCAGCTCTGGTCATTTCAGTGTACCTGGACCAATTTACAAGCAGCAGATAACTGACCAGTGTCTACTGTATAATGTCAACGATTCACCTAAGTACCTTGCAGGTATTATGTTATTGTTGTTTTATGTTCTATATGATATCAACAGTACGAATCACCTATGTTTAAACATTACACTGGTAGGTATATGTTGTGTGTTGGTGAAAGATTTGTACATGTGTCTACACTACTCAACATTTATACTTGGTCACCCAAAAGTTCAATATATTGTAAAACCTCATAAATAAGACCACCATTTGGAACCCTAGAAAACTGGTCTTCTTATTGAGGTTGTCTTAATATGGAGGTTGAATAAAGAGCAAAACTGTGAAAATTGTGTTCTTATTGGTGAGATGGTCTTACTATTGAGGTGGTCTTTAGGTGAGGTTTTACTGTACTGCCTTACAGCATGTATTTGAACACATGTACATATTAATGATGATTGTAACATAAAATGATAAGGAATTAGTATTATTGTTATTTCAATCAAAGTGTGTAAAAGTTACATTAGAACAAATCTTCAGATTACCGGAAAAATAGTTTGAACAACATCTATATCATGTAATGGCTAATTATAAGTGTTTAGCAGTGTATTGTTCCAAGTTTTGTGATAACTTATACACTACATCCTTTATTTCAGTTGAAAATTTCTTTAACTGGTTTTATGGAATAGAATACGTGATGTGATCTCTCTTTTTTTATGAAAATGTCATCAAATATTAAGGCATTTAATTAAAACAGGTGTTAAACGTGTGCCTCATTTAAAACATATTTTGTAATAGCATAGTCTTATATTCCGGATTGATACATTTTATTAATATTATGTTGGTCACTGGTTTTTGTAACTAGGACCTAAAACCAGAAATGTTTTATGCAAATTGTTGAAAGTATGTAATTTAACATATAATCCTGTAAAAGCTTGTCATGAATTGTGCTGACCGTCTCTGACATTAAACCTTGTCTATTGTTACCACAGGTCTTACACAGGTTAGGATAGATTCTGATGTACGATCGTTGTTTGCTGTTGGTATGATTGACCATTTTGAGAAGTTGCGTAAGGAGGCCAACGAATGTAATGTGATATTGAAGGGACTGACGACACGTGTGACGGAACGTCTAAAGGTGTTTGCTGCAATGTCGGCTACAGAGGTAAACTATTAGTCGTTATAATTCATTTTTGTGCGTGGGAAAGTGTGCACAACTAGTATGCTATTACGTTTAGTAATAATAATTGTTTAAATTAAAAGAATTTAGAAAAAAGTGTGAAATGAATAAATTAAATACATTTCGTCGAATTATTTGAGTAGTAGATAAAGAATAAAATTTATGTTGATTGTTTTTACTATGTACTAAGCTGTTACCTATCCTTACGTGTAATTACTTTATAAAAATTGAACTTTTATGTAATACAGTTAAAAATGAAAGACCAGCTTGATTTAGTAGTTTTTAATAAAATGAAATAAGTAACAAGGAATTGTGTGGGTTTTGTTTCAATAAATTCTGATCTGTTTTATTAATTGTCTATTTGAAAACTCATGTTTGTGTTTTGTTATGTCATTTCACTTTTGGTTTTGGGATCTAATAGAATTGATTTAGTTGCTTTGTGTGAAAAGGAACTCTCATGTTGTTTTCATCTTTTTAATACAGTAGTCAGCCATCACAGATTTATTTCAACATGTTCTTGATTTGTTGCATTTAAATTTTTATTCTGTGGTTAAAGGCCAATCAATGGTAGCATATGCTTGTTTAATCTTCTGTCATTGAATCTCAAACCATACTATGTTCAGTTTCACACAGTTCCATTTGTTGTTATTGGCTGTTTATCATTTCACATTTATTTCACATTTTTACCCATCATTCACCAGATGCAGAAAATATTCCATTCACATCTCACATTTTATTTTCACATTTCATGTTTTCTTTCTACAGATGATAAAGGTAAAACAACTCTTCTGTCAGTTGGTTATGCTGGAGTTATGTCCCCTGTCTGTATATTGTATAGCATGCTTGTGTATTATGTCAATGTTGTGCTATGTTGAGAATGGTTTGGTGTAAGTTCAAGTTATGCGAAATAAGCAATGCATGTTTAAAACCTCTTGAGGTTGTCAGATGTGTCTGACTGTCTGGTATGGTTCATCCATTGTGGCAAAATCTTTTTGAACATGTTTCACTGTATCTAGATCTATTTCTTTGGCAATGGTGGACTGTCTTTGACAGAATCGGGAATGTTAACATTTGCATGAAGTGGGTTATAGAATTATTGAGTACAATATACCTTGAATGTGATTTATAAGTGACTGGCATTTTGTTATGCAATTGTTTTTGTCCTAGCATTGATATAACTTTGAATGTGATATATGATCTCCTGTATGTGTGTTTTGTTTATTCTTAAAGAAATGCAGGGCTGTTGAATAAGAAATATTCCAGTTTTCTTATTTTTTAATACATTACCCAATTTGTATACAATATAAGCTGTTAATTATTAGACTTACCACCTATTGTCACAAACTTATTCACCATGGATTCAGGTGAAAACATCCAGTGTCCTTTATCCTCATAGATTGCTAGAAACGCTTGCATATTTGTGTCTGGTTATATTGCACATATTGGTTCCTGGCTATCTCTACACTGATTGCAAGTACCAGTACTCTGGTTCCCTACTTACCCAGCTGCTGCTTCGTTGATCATGTACGTGACATCATTATACAGTGCATGTAAGGTGGAGGGAATTCATATTAGCTCAGATAGAAATCCCTGAGTCACGTATATCATTATGATCTTACAAAATTGTATAACTTTTCTATTACTAACATTTTAGTTTTTTCTAGTTTCCAAAAGAATATCATGTAGATTACACTTGACATTGTGGTATAAACTGGCTTATCTTCTCCGCCATATTGTATTGGTTGCTTGTCTTTTGTAACAGTTTTAACTTTACATAGAATGCTGTTAGGTTCTATCCTTTTAATCCATTGCCTTAATGATAACTTAATGTCACAAACACCTACCTTGCATTCATTTCATCCTTTGCTCGTTGTTGTCGCTTTCTGCCCAGACTCCATGTGGGGAAGTTGTTGGTTCCTTACCAAAGAACCAGGGTCATTATTCACAAGCACTTAAAGTTAAAAGCTAAAGATGTAGACTTTAAATTTGCAAACTTTATATTTATCAGCATTTGGCAAACAAATGAAATTCTGTCAGTATAATTGTTGTTTCCCACTGTAGAGTCATGCCAATTAAAATCTGTATTGTTATAACAACATAGAAGCAAAAGGAATATTCATTTGTGTAATGTTTATGAAATAGATCCCAAGTCAGTCTTGTTCGGTAACTCGGGAACTCTTGTAGGTCAACTGACTGCGGTTCATATGAAAAAATGAAGAAAACTCGAACAAAACAGTTATTATTAGTTATTACTATTTTTACGAATGTCAGAGCTGTTGTCATTAAATGCTAGCTTGTGTTTTCTTTGTTTATTAGTACTGTTAGTTTATATTGCACTAACACTTATGAACATTTAGTCTATCGCTTGTTATGTACAATGCAACTAACAGTTGTTACTGATGCATGTAGTTTTTTGCAATTTTGACTGCACATAGTTTTGCATCAGATTTGTGCTCACTTAGTCCGGCTATAGTAAACTCATATACACATAAGCAAAGTCATACGGGTTTGCTTAGAAAGTCAACTTAACTCATATACACATAAGCAAAGTCATACGGGTTTGCTTAGAAAGTCAACTTAACTCATATACACATAAGCAAAGTCATACAGGTTTGCTTAGGAAGTCAACTTAACTAATGTGTGTGAAGACATATTTTAGAATATATGTTGAATGATATGTGTGCATATTTGGTAAGCAGTAGATAGGCATGACATTGGCTATGGTCATATCCTCCACATGTGGAGAAGTTGTCAGTTGCTTGCGGAAGAGCAAGTTGGTATTGGTTGATAAATAATTGAAAAACAGCATAAAACCTAATGAAAACAAACAAAAAACGAGTAGATAGGCTGATCTCTTTACTGTTTTACAAATATATTTTACCTGCTTAATTAGATCAGTCGGTAGATCACTCTTTAACATGTCTTGGGGTTGTAGGTTTGAGCTGCTGATTAGAGATCTCCCTGACAGTTTGAAGATAATGCCTCTAAAGTCATTTTACCACCATCTCTAATATATGAGGGGTTGTTGTCAGTTGTTTGTGAAAGAACAGGTTATTACTGGTTGGAAACCCTAGGTTACTTGTTGTCTCAACAGAAATACTGGTGAAATATAGTGTACATCTCCAACATAATCCAAATTTAAATCTATATTACATTAAAAGCATCAATTTTGTTGGAAATACACAATGATTCTTTAGCATTGTGTGACTGTTTTTATTTTTAAATGGTTGCATATATTTTTTAACAAAGTAAAATGAAATCAGTATTTAATATTCAGTGCTGGAATCACATTGTAAGTGTGTCTAGCATCCCATGTCTTATACTGATTTCATAATTTAAGTGTTCATTGAATGTATACTGAATGGTTCAAGCACATACATCTGTTTGGATGGATTTATCATAAAGAGTTTCTTGTTTTTTCCAGAGTGTTGAGTACAGTACATTGAAGGAATTATCGTATGCTGCAGACAATATGCGTTTATGTGTGGATAGTCAGCTGTCTCTGATTGGTTGTTTCTGGACGAGTGAGTTACCGGCACCCAATGAGAAAGGAGAATTTGTTAATCAAAAAATGATAAATCAGGTTGGTTGCAATAATGCTACAAAGTGTAAAATTACTGTCTGGCATCATTTTATAATATGGGGTTCAGACTTTGTTAAGTTTTAGGATCATCTGAACCACTTGATATTTTTATCCACGAGTCTGTTATTTTGTATTTTTGTTTAATGTTTGTCTGTTATTTTGTATTTTTGTTTAATGTTTGTCTGTTATTTTGTATTTTTGTTTAATGTTTGTCTGTTATTTTGTACATTATATTTTTATTTGATGTTTAGTTCATGAAAGTTTTAGTGAAGAATAATGATGTATTTGTTTGTATATATATTACAGAATGCTGCTTTACGTGATGAGATCTGTTCACTGAGAAGTAAGCGGGGACGTGATAGTGGTGGATCACAGGGCCATTATAAGGAGGAAGAACTCTGTAGATCTTGTAAGTTACACTGTTCATGTACAGGGATGAGAATTGTCCCCCAATTGGTGGATAACCACTTTTTGACCCCGGCCATCATTTTTTAGATCAGTGTAAATCAGATGAAAAATCAATTATTGATCAAGGAAAGAAATAAATACAATATAGTTCAATTTTACAGCAAAGCTGCCTTTTAATATCAAGAAAATGGTATTTGAAATGTTACATTTAAACTGTGGTTGTACTCCTAAACATAGTAAAATTGTAAACAAATTCTGTAGGTAAAGACATCTTTTTTTATATGATTTTTTTATATTTTCGCAGTGGAATCTACACTTGAGGTGATGACACGCGCCAGGCTAAATCTTGAACATCAGCAACTGCAACCATTTAACACACCATAGAGTTTGTGACCAAATCCACACCAGATCATTGTTCCGACAGTCATTATGTGTACATACAAAAGAGGCCGTTGCAAGATATGTTACTGTCGGAATTTGAATCCAAATAAGCAGTGCTTTATGTACAGAAGTTTATTTTATATTGTGTTGTGGTGTAAATAACATGACTGACATATCAGTATATTGTATTATGAAGTAGATGAATACCGCACTATGCTAGGCACATCAAAAATACAATGTTTGGTTAGGGTGAAATGCCAGATAAAGCTAGGTAGGGTAGGTCAGATTTTATTGTATTGATGGGATTGTGGCTTCTATGATCAATTACTTACTGCCTAATTACCACAATGCCTATGAAAACTTCAGGTTTTGAAATATTTTGTAGAGGGCAGTGGGGGTTTTTTTGAAAATGATTAACTGCCTGTGCCTTTTCAATTGGAAAAATAGGCATGTTAATCCAAAATTTGGGAAATTAAGGTAATGGTTGTTTTGCTTATAAAAATCACTTTTCAGCTGTGGCTGGTGTTTGCTATATATATGAGGTGATGTTAGAGCAAAGACTCTTATAAAAGATTAAATACACAAAAACTTTACTTAATGAAAATAAATTCAGTCAGAGGGGGGTAAATGAACAAAGAATTGGGAAAAAATGATGATTTTTTGGGAGGAAATGGACACTATGATAATGGGAAACAGCCTGTATTCGGCAGTAAAATTTAAAAAAAATCACTGGATAGAGTTGGATAAGCCTTACCAAACAATAGTTGAAGATAACATCAAAGTGCTGCTGTTTGTACTAGGATGTGGATAGTACAGTTTTGTATTAGTTGTTACGTAATTTTCTGCTCATAATAATGTTGCATTGTATATATTTACCATTATTTTCATGGATATGAGTTGTAGATAGGATTACACAGACTTATGTTAATAACAATGAGTTGTACGCTATGTGCACTTGTGACTACAATACCTTCACAGTCTTCCTACATAGTTTTATGTGCCAAATATCAGTATGCCGTTTATATACATGTTCACTTGTGTTTTGTACTTTTGGATACATAATGTAATCGACTGGTAGTAGATATTTCTTTTGTTGTGATATTATCGTGCTGGGGTTTACAGTTTTATTGTGTGTAAGAGTATTTCTTGAAAATATTTGATGAAATTGTAGACTGTATAGAAGGTGCTTGAATTGTTTGAAGTGTATAATCATACTTGCCATAGAAAATAATGCATACTCATTGTACTATAGAAGCACTTAATTCCATTTAGTTTCTGCACCTTTATAAGAATATTGCGATTTATCATTATGTGAATAGTATAGATTTTTGGTTACTGAAAATGTTTCGTGAACTTCATTCATCAAATTTATATAGTACTGTTGTATTGACTGGGAACAGGCGTATGAAATATACAGACAGATCGAGCAATGATGTTGCTCGATCATGCTTTCTCACAATGAAATTGTACTCGTGCGTAGATCTATAGCAACTCTTTGATGTATTTTTCTATTAAGACAAAATCATCCCATTTTCTTGGTTGAAAGCACAGAAAACAACATTTCAATACACCTCATTTGAAATTAATCAACACTATTTAATGAAACAGTACTGTAAAATATGTAATACTTTGTATATATAAGAATGCATTCACCATTATGCATAATGTCTTCCTTGTCAGATAATATGGTTTCAATTGTGTAAATTTATTAACATGGTTTTGATATATTTGTCCTATCTGTGTCTGACTGTACATACTATCTTGTACTGGCCTAGACAATGATTAACCTCCAGTTTACAGCTTGTATGCTCAAGGTGTAATGTACATTTTTAGGCCTATAATATTGAATGATAGCAATAATTTTTTACTTGACACATGATATAGTCTCAGCTGATTTGTATTAAACTAGATCTCATGTACGTTTATTAGAGTCTGCACTCTACTGAATAGACTAGGAAATATTTTTTTATTGAATTAACATTTTATCAGCATTTGTCTGTCGGCCTACTGAATAACATATTAATCATATTTTATATATATTCGTGTTTATTGAAGAAAATCTGTTCATTAACTTTATACTACTGCACTGTAACGCAAATTGTACTAGCATGCTACACTACTAAATGTCATGTCCAATTCTACCATACATGTTAAAAAAGGTATTTTTTCACTGCATTTGAATACTTTCTGTTTTAAGTCATTGATGCCTAGTCATATTGATACAGCACTCATAAAATAGCTATAACATCATTGCAAGCCTTCATGTCTATAATTGTGTGCTACAAAATTTTGTTATAATTCCTTTTTGTTATCATACTTGTCTGTCAATTTTTTATAGTGTGTTGGTAAAGAAATAGACAATTAGACCGATGCACTACATGTACGGGACTAATCGATAAATTTATCTTACATTTTAAGAATTCTGGATTATAAGCAGGTCATCTTTGCTATTACATCTCTTTCATTCTCTGCTCCCATTCTCATATTTTGCCTTTTGAGAAAAAATCACATGTGATGTTTTAAATAGCAATAAATTTTAGTGAGTTAGAGGTTTGTGGCATTGGGATTTACTGTGATTAGCTTAGTTCTATAAGCATGAGTGTAAATTGTAAAACGCTCATCAAGACAAAAACATGGTACATGTCATAATCTCCATATTGAGTGACAGGCTTGTAGAATTAAGGGGATGTTTTACTGTTATTGGGTAAAATTAAATACATGTTGAAATCACAAATAGGAAATTGTGTATTTTGTGTAACTGGGACCAATGTTGCATATGGCATTTTTTGTTTAATTTTGCTCAAAATTGATGATTAAAACCAGATTTATATTCTCGTTCCCACAGTTCATGTTTAAATAAAAGTTGATATTTGAAATAGCTATGAACCCTTCATATTTATAATTATACATGTATATATGCTTTGGGCTGGTCCTGTGTAAATGCTTTAAATACAATTGTAGGATTAGATGCCCAAATATGTTTGTTCTGAACATGTTGCCGTAATGTTCCTTTAAATGTTTGTTCAGTTAAAAGATGTATTTTCCCAACATTTTTTAGGGGGGAGCTACCTTGGTTTAGAGAAACATCCCATGTCTTTTCCACCATGTGTATTTACTCCTGTGATCCTTGTCTATCGAACTTATTGTCTTCTGAATTTCTATAATTGTATTTCTTTTCAGATCTGTTTTTCTCTCCCTTTTCCACTTTCGTAATTATCGTATGAATGTTGATTAACCTACCATATGTAAGCTACACTCGTTATTAAAATTATTAATTTGATCATTTTACTAAGGGAATATAGTTCCCGTGTAGTGTGATTACACTATTTGATGTAACATGAAAATGTGGCATTTGATCTCAACTTGTATAATATTCTTCTTAACAATCCAAGGGATGAAAGCAAAACTAGTTTATCTGACTACGCAGAAAGAAGCAGATATAGTAGATTTGCTTAAACCCCTTGATTTGTATTATTTATTATCAATGCATTTAACATTTTAGTCTTTTTCCCTTTGAACCAGTGTAATAGATTACGCTTTCTTATGTTGAAATAATTTTACCACATGTTGCATTATTGTATAATGCATTAAAATTTCAATAAATATACATGGTGTTAATATTGTGAAAAATGTATAGAGTATTTTTTGCAAATTGAGTTAAACATTAAAGAGCAAACTGTATTTTGTGTTCATTCTATTTCACAACCCAATCTTTCGCTACTAGAATGGTTATGACTATTGATAAACCGATTTCGATCATCTAAGGCACTTTGCCCCAGTCAATGATTGGTACAAAACATATCAAGTACGAAAGAAATCATTATAGTTTGAGAGTAAGATATCATCTGTATGAGAATCAACAACTTGTACTGGTCTAGCATCTGCATGACTACCATTTCAATGATGCAGTATTACATATGTATCTTGGAGAATGTACATAATACGATACTGGTGATGTTAAGTGCGTTTACAATATTGTTGCAAATAATATCCATCGGAACATACATGTACATGTAATACTGTTTAAGTGGATATATTTGCTAGAAGTTGGCGCACTGGCAATTTTCACGCTACAAACTTTACCACTTAAACAATATTGATCCTATGACACTGATGTTTGACAACTGGATTCAGGACACTGCAAGCATTATTGACGAGCCTCATTTTTGCCCTCATTACTGACTGGTCTCTCACCTATATTGCTGCTGTCCAGGCCGACTTCCCAACGCTTTGACATCATAACTGACCACCCTCTCGTCTAGGTCCCGGCCGACTTCCCAACGCTTTGTCCTCAATACCGGCCAGTCTCTCACCTAAATCGCCGAGGTCCCGACCAACTTCCCAAGTCTGCCCTCATTACCGGCGGGCTTCTCACCTTTATCGCCGCGGTCCCGGCCGACGACTTCCCAACTCTGCCCTCGTTACTGGCGGGCCTCTCACCTATATCGCCAACTTCCTAACTGCCCAATGGCGGGCCTCTCACCTATATCGCCGAGGTCCTGGCCAACTTCCCAACTCTTTGTCCTCAGAAAAGCCATAACTATCAAACGACACAGGTTGTCGGCCGGAAACGGCCCACTTTATTTACTAGATATTTCGATAATGATAGATATTTCGTTATCCTATCTTAACCGGTACCAGGGATGGTATGGACTGACTTGAAGTTTGACCTTGACATGCGTTGAGTATTAAGTCCTGTCAGAATTTTTCCGAACCAGGATAGGTACGGCCCAAAATCGGATTAGACTGTAAACTCGACCTAAACTTGAACCTTGACCTCGACATTGGTTGTGTATAAAGTCTGGTCCGAATTTTTCCGGACCTGCAAAATTGGACCAGTCTATACCTTACCAAAACTTTGACATTGACATGGGTCGAGTATAAAGTCCGGGCTGAATTTGTCCGGACCTGTTCTAGTACCGAGATTCTTACAGCCCAAAATCGGATAGAATTTTTCCGGACCGGTGCCGGGTTTGGTACGGTCCAAAATCGGACCGGACGTTATACCTGGGCAAAATGTAATATTTAAACGTTATGATATCAAATTTCATTGAAACTTCATAAAATTCATAAGACTTATTTTTTCTCTGTTATTAGACGTAGTGTTTTCTAAAAGTAACTATACTTTGCCTTTTAATTGCAACATTTTGTTACATTTTGCCACATTTTGCTACAATACGCACTTTAGGTACATCGATATTCAAGATGGCTGCGCCCATGGAGCACTTGCATTATTTCTGTAAAAGTTTCATCACTTAGGCTGAGTGACACGTGTCATCTTCATTGTTTAGTAGTATTGTATGCCGCATTTGATGTTTAATACATAGCGGCACACTTAGAGAGTGAGTAGCTTATATGTAATTAACTGTATTTATTGTTTGTTTTATTGTTTGTTTCAAGTCTCAATTCACATCAATAGTTCCCACATCTACACTACAATATTTACCTCCCTTGTTCTTAACTGTCTGCCATATTGGCAGGCAAATATGGAATGATTGTGAAAATACCAAGAGAATTTGCATGTGACAACCACTTTTTCTTCATCTTTAATACTGAGCTAAATTCAATAAGTTATTTTATATATATTGGTAATTGGATTAGTTTGTCATCGTTTACATTATATTCCCCATAAACTTTAAAGAAATTTGTCTATCAAAATAGTAGACAATTCAGAACAAGGGAGGTAAATATTGTAGATGTGGGAACTATGTAAGTAGCACACTATATACCAAAGGGGGCCGGTACGATGAGGATTTTGCCTAAAATAGTCATCCAAGTCCATACCAATGGTACCATTACATGTAATGTCAGTGATATTACATGGACATGATGATGGTGTTATTAGTTTTGACTTGGATTCATGTTTTTGGCCATATCCCCGTTTGCCCTATACTAGGCTATATATAGGCTTCACATATGGAGAAATTGTCAGTTGCTTTCGGAAGAGCAAGTTAGTGCCGAGTTATGTAATTAATTCCAGGAAAACTTGTTTGGTCAACTGGGCGCCATATATAATTGAAAAACTTGTTGAAAAAGGCATAAAACCCGATGAGACTGATGTTTTTTGTGATGGCAGAAACATTTCTCACAGACAGAAACAATATTAAGACACATTATCACAATTTGATTCTCTTGGAAATTGACATAAAATAGCATGAACTTGTAGGGTGCACAAACTTCATGTAAAGGAGGATACTTTGAAGATGCTTCCTCCACTAGGTTGATACCTTTCATTGTGTATGAATTAGTACATGTATAATGCAAATTTTGAAGTCATATTTGATTAGTTATGCAAAATCATATTAAAGTTATAGTATATTTTTTTTATTGTCACTGGCAAGGAAAAAACTAATTTTTGCCGGAAAAAACCCAACCCTGTAAGTAATGTATAATAAATAAATAAAATAACTGATAATTTCTACCCAGTTTTTTGTTCATTTTTCACCTTCGGACTGAATTTCTTTTTATTACGTCAGGTTTTGGTGTATTTAACCTTTTATAAAAGAATCTTTGCTCTTACATCACCTCATATATATAACAAACACCTGCCACAGCTGAAAAGTTATTTTTATAAGCAAAACAACCATTACCTTATTTTCCCAAATTTGGGACTTATTGCGCCTAATTTCCCAATTGAAAAGGCACAGGCAGTAAATTTATTTAAAAAAAAAATCACTGGACTTATTTTGTACAATGTACATAGATGCTCAAAATGTTACTTGATATAAGATTAGGAATTAAACCTGCCTTTGACAGAAATGGAAATGCTTGGAACAGTTCAACAGAAGATCTCCTGTGTATTTGAGACTGGTGTGCTAGATGAGCCATCCACAAAGAGAGACAATCAAGCTTATAAGGTATGTTGTATTTCTGAAACTTCTGTTTTGACACATACATTATAACATATGGAACATTTTTGTAAACATTCAGTGAAATCTACTCCTGAGCTCCATGTACATTTAGATTTGAAGAGGAATATTTTACAACTTGAAACTTTCATCCCTTTAAGTCAGTATGTAAGGGATCTTCATGGATTGTTTAACATAAGACCTATGATTGATCTAGTGATGAATTATTACATTATGATTCATTGTTGTTTTGTTTGTTCAGGTTGTCGCCAAAGAAAAACTAAAACAGAGAGCTTTGGACAATGACATACATAATGCTGTTGCTACAGAAAAACTTGATGGAACTTGTGTATATATCACAAAGTTTGAAGGTTTGTGTCAGTTTTCATGTTGTCTTCACATCACTGGTTGCAAGATCATGTCAAAATGTAAAATACTGTAGACATCGTATTAAGAGCCAAAAAGTGGTTGCTAAAAAAGTGGTCGCTTAATAAAGTGGTCAACAAGTTTAAAAGTTAAGTACTGACGAATGTCGAACTGAACAACAATCAAAGGTATCTATAATGTCAAACAAAGCTTGTAAATTCTATCAGCTCACTAGGCGATAGAACATTAAGTATGTACAAGTGTCTAATTCTTGAGTTCGCAGTAATTGATCCATTGTTACATGGTTTGTGTACTTTGAATAGGTGTAGCTTCCTCGTGCATAAAATTCTAGAATTTTCTTATCACACACGCAAGAAAATGAAAGGTACAACACAGACGCACACATTTACACACTGACATGATAGTTTTCAGTCTATAAATAAATACTGTTCTCATCACAGTAACACGAATCTGCGTGTGGCGTGATGTCATGAATTCAGTAATGACAAAGTATTGACAGCTATTAACTGGAATATTACTCAAATACATCCCAATGGCATATTTAAACAGGCTGATAATAATAAGGAAAAATCTTTAACAGACACTATAACCAGTGGTACAATATATTGTAGACAAACCGTGGTTGTGGGCCAGATTTGATAGAAAGCCTAGCAAAGGAGCAGAAAGAAGATTTAAGAAATTCCAATACCAACAGAAGGGACAGGAACAGGGATCTGGTGAGGGGTCCAAGGGAACAAAATTTGATTGGGATTTGCGGAAAGATTTCAAGGTGAGTTGCTTGGATTGTTGGTAGCTCTATTGTTGAGGAATACAATACCACTAAATGTTACGTACAAAATGAACAGCTTCAATTGATGGTACTTTATTTCAATATTTTCTATACCAAGCCTGTCCAGTTAGCTCAGTTGGTAGAGTGCTCGACCGCTAATCTAAAGACCAGGGTTTGAAATGTTGGAGAGGTTTATGTTATTCGGTGACAATTTCACTGAAGATAATACATTCAAAGTCATTTGTCCTCTACCTCTGATTCATCCAAGGAAGTTGTCAGTTGCTGGCAGAGGTACTGGCTAGTACTGGTTGGTCACCCAGGAACACTGGTCTGGTCAGCTGACTTACATAACTGTTACAAAGTCTGTTGAAAATTGCATAAATCTCCAACCCACCAACAAATAATCTTGAGTAATTTCAATCATATTAAACTTGTTCTAAATATACTGAACTCATATAATAATATACAATATAATTATGTACATTTAAAAGTCTACTGTAATATTCTGCGATGATGTAAGAAGATTTATAAACAAGTTTTGTAATCTGTGTATTGTTGCTAGGAAACTCCGCAGTACTGGATCCCAGCATCATGTGTTGAGATGGTTGAAGGTTCCCCTTTGCCTGATGATATAGGACACACACCGGGCTGGGTACCAATCAGTCCCACAGCCAGACAATATTGCTGGCATCTATCAGCTGTAGATCTGACCAACAGTCTGGCCCTTGTACTCAGGTAAAAACAGATTAATTCAACTCCTTGTTATAAAAAACTGTGAAGTAAACCCTCACTTCAAGACCACCTCCATATCAAGACCACCTCCATATCAAGACCACCTCTAATCAAGACCACCTCCATATCAAGACCACCTCCATATCAAGACCACCTCCATATCAAGACCACCTCTTAATCAAGACCACCTCTTAATCAAGACCACCTCCATATCAAGACCACCTCCATATCAAGACCACCTCCATATCAAGACCACCTCTAAATCACGACCACCTTCAAATCAAGACCTCCTCCATATCAAGACCACCTCTAAATCAAGACCACCTCCATATCAAGACCACCTCCATATCAAGACCACCTCCATATCAAGACCACCTCCATAGCAAGACCACCTCCAAATCAAGACCACCTCAATTATATGACCATATTTTCAAGAACCAGTTTTCAATTATTCTTCCTTATTTTATCTCAATAATCAGACGACCGCATTTATGATTTTCTTCAGAACCAATGGTGCTCTTATTATTGGGGTTTTACTGTACTATAGCTCACTATGAGCTGACGTGTCACGGTGAATTGTTGTGGTCATTCCTTGCCAGTTGTCCATCTGCAAATAAATTGCAGTAAAGAAATATAATCAGAAATCACTCAGTGTTGATAATACTTTGCTGTAATGATCATTGTGTGGTTGTGCTCCTGATTGCGTAAAAGGAAGGAGGTCTATGCATATCTCTGGTTGCAATATCTCTGGTTGCCATGGCAACCAGTTTAAAAAAACTACAAAATCTTCTTTATTTTCATTATTTTCACTTATTGGCGGGTGAGCAACTGCTCATGTAATATGTGGCATCATAATGTCGTACGGTTCAAATGTATAATGGTTCAGACATAATTTTAGTGCTATATTATGTATGCATATTGTTTTTGTATGTCGAAATGAAATTGAATTGGCATTGAAGGTAACCAAGTGTAGGTGTTAAGGACATTCATTATTGGTTGTTGCTCACCATTATGCAATGATAGCCCTCATATTGTGTAATTGCCAGTTGGTTTTTATTCCAAAGCATCAGTTTATTTATAGGAAAGTTAAGCGACAAAATGTTACCATGTGTGTGATGCTTTTACCTTTAAGGTTAACAATTTGCTTCTATTTTAGTGAGACAGACTCCGGAGACGAACTATGTGTGAGCTGTGTCCGTCTGTCTGACTTGGAAGGTCGTACAGCGGAATTAATTGGTACCAACATAAATGGAAATCCATATGGTAAAATATGCACTTTTCTCAACAGTTTTGGTCCTCTAAAGTTTGTGGCTGGTTTTGTTTCTGTCATGAAATTGGTTTGCTAGATTTATATACTTTAAACCTTACATTGTCTTTTGTGGTTTGTGGTAAAGGACGCTTTGAGAATTTTTTAAGGCAATTTGTCACTTACCACTTTGTAGGTAAAACTGTTGGTACAGTCCATATATACTGTCATCTTATATAGTCATTTGTTTTCCATAGTTTTCTAACATCAAGATGATAAAACATCGGTTTTGTTTGAATGTGACCATTTCATTATAACAGATAGTTATCAAAATCCTTTGTCACCAAAATTGTTGTTATTACTTGTCTGGCATTGTGTACACTTGTTCTTACAGACCAACTTTATGCTCATGTAGTCTGTTTCAGACTTTAAAATGTTAAATGTTTTTTCTGCTCTTACTTTGATGGAACTGTATACATGTATATTTGTAATAAAACATTGCAAAAGTGAACAATGGGTAATAACAATTATTCAGACAAATTCTATTCATTTAGATCACATGAAAACACTAGGCTGGTAAATATAACTTTTGTACAGTAAATTCTCAGTAATACGACCATCTTTGGGACCGTCAAAAACTGGTCTTCTTATTGAAGTTGTCTTAGTATTGAGGTTGAATAAAGAGCAAAACCGTGGAAATAGACTTGTGTTCTTCATTTTGAGGTGGTCTTATTATTGAGGTGGTCTTTAGGTGAGGTTTTACTGTAAATAAAAGTCTCACAGTTTCAGTCTTAAAATATTTGTGGATAAGGTCCCTGGACTGGTGTATTATCAAACCTTTCTGTTATGTTGCCTACAGGTCTGGGTAGCAAGAAGTTCCCTATACATATATTAGTGGTACACGGATCAATCAAGGTGAGAAATCGGCCCGATATAAGTGTTAACGCAATCCAGGATTGGTTCCAGAATACAGGAAATGTTGAGGGCATTGTTTGGCACTGTGCCAATGGAACTCTGTTTAAGGTTAGTTGAAAACATCTCAGCATTGTACAAAAGTCTGTATATAAAGAACACTTTGATGTCAGGAACACAGTTTAAATCCCTAAATTCACATTTTGTATTCAAATCATGATGAATATATAGCAAACAACGGATATACAAATGTTCCAGGTTCTAAAGGTGTACTTGTACGTTTTACTGGTTCCTTTTCCAAAAAAAGAGCAAAGTAATCCAGTTTTTATATCACATGAACAATTTTGAATGGTTAACTGCTGTACCGTACTATTTTGACAAGAAAACTAGTCTATGTGTATTTCTATTTATATGCAGATAGACCAATTTTGCTTGAATTCCTTGATTTACTCTCGTGAACTTATGCTTATAATTTTATTGCCCTTTCTTTTGGAGAATCAATACTGTTTAATTTGATTACAGGTGCATCGCAACCACATGGCTCTTTCATGGCCAGTCAAAGATCCAAACTTGACCTGTCGACGCGTAAGGATATCCGCTGACATATCATGTGATGTAGACAGTGACACGTCCTTGATCAAAGAGTTTGGAAGAATTAATGGTCATGTTTGTGACTCACTGACTGAATTAGATAACTTGTTGTGTGCAGAGACAAACATGAAAGATTTAAATATTGGAGAAAAATCAGAGGAAAATTCTTAGCATTCCATATGATGATGAAGAGTTTTAATTGTTGTATGTACTGTTAAATGATTCATTTCACTGTTCATCATGCCGATTTGATCTCCCACAATTTTGTCTATGTGAGTAATCTTCTCAAGTAACTTAAGTTTTTGATCTCTGGATTTCTGTCAAAGTTCAAGTTAGCTGTTAAGACGAAATATTTTTACATACATTTGCATTATCACTGAATTATCTCCCTTTGTTCAAGTTGTTCAAGGATAAAACATTCAATGTGTTCAGTTTTGTAGTCCTCTATAATTGCAGGGCTTTCTTTATGTAGTTGTATGAATAATAAGTAATGTACATGGAATGTTTTGTAACACTGTGAATTTTGTTTCTTGTATATATGTGATTATTCTGTCGGTTGTTTTTTTCTTGGGAGAATCAAGGTATTTTTTTTAATAAACTTTTTTTCTTTAACAAGTCTTATTTCCTCTTACATTTCTATGTATTGTCTGTCAAATACAATAACAATATTGCCATTTTGTTTGAAGAAAGATGGCAAACTGTTGGTACAGTCACTATATACTGTCATCATTTATAGTCTCTCAACTACAGCAAGGTATCGTCAGTTCTTTAGTATAACAAGCACGCAAGTCCGTCCATGGGTTAGAAGGTCTGCCATTTTGCATTCGCGTTGGCGCAACTGGCATACACCCAAATGACACTTGGAAGCTTCACATGCCTAAGGCACGGTATCGCTGCGTGGCAGCACTATCTGCCCGTCTCCTTACGACTGAATACATCATTGATACCCACACATAACAAAATATCAACGTCGGTATACAATATACAACAACACACATTTATAGTCTCGGCATCAAATTGATGCAATTATATTTCAATAATCATAATATTCAAAAAGATGTAGTACATATAAAACTTATAGCACTTGTGATTACACGAAATGTACAATATGTACAAAATTTGTATAAAATCTATGAACCTACACAAAAACAAGCAATCATCAAAATTTTCATGAAGTGATAATCTAATAATCACATAAGTATCAATAACCACATACAATGTTAACATACACATATATAATGAATTAGCCAGTAAGATGGGCAGCACAGAATGAGGCAAAAGTATCAGTCATCGCCGGAACAACATTACGTACAATGAATTAAAGCGTAATCAGCAAACACAAGCGTCTGAAGGTAGTATTCAGTATGTTTATGTAAGAATACATGATTACACAACTAAACATATTCTTACATTTAAATTATCTAAAATTATCAGGAAGATCATTAAGTTTTTAACTCTGCTAAATGGCATTTTTGACAAATTTCAGATCCAAACGATATAAAAGAACTCGGTAAAATATAGAAATTTTTGCCTTAGTAACCATTCAAACATAGGAATATTTCGTTAAAACCACATAGTTTCGTACATACATATCATAGATATTTACCCCACAATGTAACCACCAGCTAACAAAATCGTGTATCAAACATTTGCACATATATTCATCACCATCTCACACTTAACAGTCCACACACACATGAACGTAAGGCAATAGACAAATATAAAAGTGGTTCAGATTTTCCAACAGACCGTAGTTTCTCGATGCCAAACCTATTTTTTTATGATTTCTGAAGGTCGAAAATTTGTTACTGTAACAGAGAATTATGAAATAGATGTTAAATCACTTGAAAGAAGGAAATAAGTCATTTTGTGGTCAAAATTAAATTTATAAGACACTTAAAAAATCAAATCCCCAACAACTCAAAATAAAAATTGAAAAATAGATATTTCCAAACCAATCGACCCTAATATTACCATGGTTACCTGAACCAAAGAGATTTTTGTATGTAGCCTCAACACATAGAATCATCACACTCATTAACAAACATTTGTGAAAAAAAGCATGACAGGCATGAGAATGCAAATTTTTCAAAATCAGCTGAAAATCCAACAAGGGGTCCAGAGGGTCGCTGAAAAGTCTGGCTCTTATGCATCTAAGATGGAATACCAGTATAAAACGTCTTAATAGTTTCTCAGTAAATAATCTGGTCATATTCACTTGTTATAACATTGGGACACTTCGAACAACAAATTCAGTAAAATCGGCAGTGAGAAAATCTTGAACTAAAAATTTGATAATAAACTAAATACAGAAAACATACGACATAAACAACAGTAGTATCATTAACAAGAAACAGCCTTAATATAGAATCCATACAAGAGTAAAAAAACAACAAATCTTTAAAAGTTTGTTTCACAATAAAGATAAATTCTTCACGAGATGTCTTTATAATCTGATAAAAATTTGCATTTAAATCATTTCATGATTTTTGTAGTAAATATTTGTTTTCTAAATTTTTATATACATTATAAAAGTTATATACATTTGTAACATAAAAATAAAGAAGAGATCCAGACAAGGCATTATCACGCAATCAAACATACCAGTACCAGGAAATAATGCATCGTTGCCTTCTCAGATCAAACGATAAAATACAATAATCACATAGTTTCAACAATCTCGTCTCTGCAGTCTCATTGCAGAATCAAGAATTTTGTGTATATCTGAAATTTTGTAACAATCTCAAGTTTAATAGATATAAATCAGATCATTAAGAAAAAGACATGTTTGTTTCATACATGTGCAGGTTAACTTTTAGAACATGTTCTGTTGCATTTTTGTTAATCAAGGCGTTAAGAATAAATGGCGGCAACAAAAGAAATGCATCCAGCTGAGAGGAATCAAGATAGCCGTTTTTGTCATCCTGTAACCAACAATGTAGCAATATATATATAAAACATGGTGAAGCATCTGAAGATGAAGTAGACACATATTATCACAAACATCGAAGTCGACGACGAAACAATATAACAATTTGCAGAGATTTATAAACAAAAGTCAGATAAATACTCATAGCAAAAATTTTGTAAAGCACACTCATATGCATAAAATAACTAAAATATCCTGACACACTACAGTTGAACTTTTGTAAATGAAAGGAAAATATATTGGTTTTTTATAAGAGGTTGGTTTTTATAAGATGTAAGAATTATTTGGAACATGAAACTGAGTTTTACATTTAGTGAAAAAAAGGCACAAAAATACCAAAAAGTAGTGTAAGTAAAATATAAGCAGATTAGGACACATAATGTAAATCAAGATTGGACAGCAAAGATATAATTCTAAAAGGCCATCTCAAAATAGCAAGCAGGTGTACCATACTTTACCTGAGCATAGTTAAAGATCAAGAAATGTAAAGTGGGGTCCAAAACGTGAAGTACGATATCTTCACATTCCCCTTAAGTGAAAAAAATGTATGAAAGATTTAATTAAATGCCCCACAGAATGACAAAGTACATGTTTACCCTACATTGTTAAAGCTCTGATCGGTAAGATACATAACTACTCATTGTATTCTAGTTTGATAGGCAATTATATCTAAACACATACAGTCTTCAATCCAATAGCACTCGCATACAATAATTTGATCAACCACTTTTTCCATTCATCATACAATATACTTCTCTTGTGATGTGAAATAAATGATGAAGCACACTTCAGACAAAAATAAATTCTTTCACAGAAATCAGTCTCAGGTCATGAAAATAACAGATGCGATGTAGTTTAACGAGAAACGGGCATGACAACCAGTAAAAGCCAGGCGGCCGAGGCACTAAGAACAACAGCTTTGCATATTTTGTTCATTATCTCGTATTAAATTCATATATCTTAAAAAATACATGTTCAGATGAATTGATTGAATTTAATCATAGATGTTACAGTGAAATCTATCAACTAGGTACAAGGACCGTACACCTTAAACTGCATCACTAAGCCATTTAAAGCAATTAACCGTTTAAACTGTCCTTGATTTAGCAATAATCGATCTGTAAAATCAAATTTGTTGACCCATGGAACCCACAGAGTAAAAAACAATTTCTGTGATAGGCTGGATCCTGGCTTACTATCTACAAGCTGGTTCCTTCACAAACAAACCATACACACATTTGATGCAAATGCTCATTAAATCTAATGTATGAATAATCAAGTGACTTTCACTGTACAACCACTATTTGTATCTACATGAATATTTCGTACTTCTCAAACAAAGAATTACATCCTACAACAAATCCAAAAAACGAATCATCAAAGCACACTTTTGTAAAAAAACAAAATATAAACAATAATAAAAACCAGTGTGGACAATTTATAGCACATATCATTACTCAGTAACAAACACATTGTAATAATTATTTACACATATCAAATGATTGAGGTAGCAAATTAAACAAAAATTCACTACAGACTAACACAAGCTTTATGTGCCACTTGACCACAAGCACCTGTAGATTTTAAATGAAAGGGCACACAACTCTTTATCAACCTAGTAAAAAAATGTTCCAAGCATCTACTATAATTTCAAAAACATGTATAGCAGAACAAGTCTAAAACAATTTGATTTTGAAAACAAGCCAAGTCGGCAACTAATTTTACAAGAAACTTGCTGTATCAGCAACAATTATTAAGAACACTTTTGTACAATAAGCTTTCAAATGAGGAAGGCAACTATCAACCTGTTACTTTAGCTGGTTCGAAGACGTAATCATTTCGAAACTAAGAACGCCATAACGGATTAAAAACTATTTGAATGTATAATTACGCCAGTTTTGCATATTTGCTTTCCTCCCCTTAGAACAATAGGTAGTCATTGAACATTTATAGAACAGTTAACAATTTTGCTCATTTAATAAGTTGAATATCAGAACTGAAGTCCTCAATTTGTGTAATATTGATAAACAGTCAAGGTGTGCATTGCATAGAACAATGGTTGAAAAATGTTCAACTCATTAAGTATGGCAACACGAGTCCAGATAGCAGTGTGAGAATGGGGGGGGGGGGGGGGGGGGGGGGGAGAGACTAAATACTCGCACATAATTTGTAAAAATTTGTTCACTTATGACATCAACTAACCTGTTATACACCAGAGCAATGAAGTTTTGTAAAAAATATACATTTTCAAGAAATCTTTTGGCAAAAAGTTATAAGTGACAAATTTAGTATTACATAAAAAGTTAATCAATTAAATTAATTACACTCAGACCTTGTTCATTCGACAACGTTGTATCCCAATACTCGCTATTATCCAAAATAAATATTATGTCCTGATGTATTTTCTTATGCACATCAAATTGAAATAGGCTTTTTCGAAACCATGTATTGTTCGAAATTATTTTCGGACTCCATGAATTCCAATGAACGAGGTTCGTCCGTAATTCTCAATCCATATTTTCCTTCTCATAATCACTAACAATTGTAACAATTTCAGAATCTATATGTATATAAGGTGAACACACTACAGACAGAATAAATACTGGCTCTTAAAAAAACTACGTAAATTGTGTCATCATCATAAAATAAACCTTCATGTAAGGGTGTCACAATATACCAGTATACTAGTATATCACAATATGCAGTCAAACTGTATTGTAATGTGATAAGAAATCAAACATACCGCTTTGTTTACGATATGAAATTTTCAACTCTCAAAATCTCATATTAGCCAAAAACTGTAAAGTTTATGATTGCTATTTGGTTGCAGCTTTTTACTATCTGGTCGTGAAAACTTCATATTTAAAAACTAGTCAACAAATAAATTGAGATTCATTTTGTTTTGTTTCAGTTTATGCATGTTTTTTTTGGCAACACATCTGACGAGTTTGCTGATGAATAAAATAATTCAAGTAAGAAAAAATCTACAGGCATAAGTTAAGTTAATGAAGCAATATATTGTGGTATATTGCAATATGTTGCTAAGGTATTGTAATATATCACGGTACACTTCAGGTATAACCTGACACCCCTACATTCAAGGTGTTTCAGTTGTATATAAGTAAGAATGATCCTCCAAGTGAAAAATCAATATGTCAATGATGACAAAATTTGAATAAAGATATAGAAACGATATAATGGTATCAAACAGCACCATCTTAAGGCAGTAAATTATTTAGAACAAAATTGTGTAAAACTAAAGCTTCTAGTGTGATCACAAGTTTTACTATTCCAGCAGTTTTCACACTCGGTAGTAACGAAATGATCATGAAGCCAAACTAACACAGAATACTTAATAATATTTTCAGAAAGCAATAAAGCACTTCATGTGTTTTCATAATGATGGGATAAAGTGAATTCCGAATATGGTCATAACTTACGGTCAAAGTTTTAACACGCATAATATTATCAACAAACAGCACATGATATTAAAACACAAGATTCTCAGCAGTCCGAATTGGCAACAGGCGATGGTGGAGGGGGATATGGATTGAAGTAACTGCGCTCCGTCGTCGGGGAATCTGGACAACTGGTGACATCATCAGAGAAGTAGTGACTCCGAGGAGTTGGGGGTGGGGGATAGGGGTCTGAGTCATATTCTACCCTATTATTTTTGAAGTACTTCTGTGGGAAATAGGGTTCACTGTCTTCACACACATCAGTGCTGCACGGGGTTGTTGGTGGTGGAGGTATGTGTCTCCGTCGATGCTTTTTATATGAACGAATTGTTGATGGACTGTTTGTTGTGTAGTCAGCAAACACCGACCTGTCCGTGACCGGACTAGGTGGTGGATTTAATGTTTCTTTGGGATATTGTGTCACAGCTGAACTGCTAGAAGATGCACCAGTCACATGGTTACGATCATACACTGTCATACTTTCAGAACCTAATGATAATGTTGCAGTGATTAATGGTTTGCGTTCATGCTTTTTAGATCTCTTGCCAAGAGTATTATTTGGAGTTTCACTACTAGATTCCAATGGTTTAGTCAATGCAATCATAACTTGATCATCAAACTCCGGATCTGGAGTTTTACGTCTGCATGCAAACACTACGGCTATAACAACAAAGATAAAGAACACACCGACGACGATCGCAACAATCACGTGAGCTGACAGCGACTGAGCACTAGATTTACCCACTATGTCTTTGCAACCGTCCTCGTCGGACTTGTCCGCACAATCATCCTTTCCATCACAACGATTCTCTTTCTCATAACACTGAGAGCCATCAGCACATTTTATCTGTGATTCTTTCTCACAGCAACTGTCTTCATCATCTTTATCAGTACACTGAAATTTTCCATCACAAACTTGAGAATCTGGAATACATTTACGATCATGGCACATGTACTTGCCAAGACCACAAATTGGGCAGTCCTCCTCATCAGAATGATCGTGACAATCCGAAGAGCCGTCACAATACCACTGCATAGGAATACAATCTTTATTACCGGACTTACAAGTGAAATGATCTGAAGGACAAACTGTCTTTTCAGCACATGATCTTTCATCCGATAATAGAACTAAATTATTTGGGCATGAACACTGAGCTTTATTCCCTATTTTAGTGAAGCACAAATGTGTGCAGTTTCCATTATCACTCGAACATGGATGTTGTTTAATATCCGCCGGATCCAAATAAACTGCCGCATGAATTCCACTCAAATTCGGCACACGACCTTGAACAAAGGTCAAATTTCTACCCGATTTTTTATTGATACGACCAATTAGTTTTTTATCACCATCGACCCAATATAAATAATTCCCGAACACGGCAATGCCAACAATAGTCTGAATGTTATTATTTGTTTTTCCACTGAAAAGCTGTTTTCTATTCCCACCATTTAAATCCCCACATTCAAGCCTTTCATCCTCGAGATCTGCCCAAAATATCATTCTCGTTACCGGGTCAACTGTGATGGGTCCCGGCTTTATCAAACCTGAACTAAATATATCAACTGCTTCGGTGCCATCAAACAAGGTTCGTCTGATAACATCTTCATTTGTCCAGAATATATGTCTGAAATTAATAAATAAAATTAGTAACAGAAAAACCAGGATTGTAAACCAGAAATAGACTTTGACCAAGTTAGAATTATATAGAATGAAACATCAGTTCTAACAGATAGACTCCAATTTAAAGTAATACTAACTAAAGGTAATTTCGCTTTGGTTGGTGTACAACATGTGTATTTACAGGTATATACAATAAAATATCCTTGTGTAGGGCATGTACCAACAACACTAAAAGCATCATTTAATGTTATAGTATCTGCTCCTTTTGCATGAAAGTAAATCATTATCAACAATGAGGCTGCATGTTTACCACTAGACACTGGCCAATAGATGAATTGCCCGGCTAGTGTAGATTAAACACATTATTAGACCTTATATTAATCAATCAACTGCTTCCTGGGTTACTAACCAGTACACACACCTAATGCAGGAAATGTGGAGTTAGAAGTTCAACTTGACCAAGCAAGATTTGAACTCATGACCTTCAGATCTGTATCTGTACGCCTCATAATAGCCACTGCTTGAAAATGCAAAAGTGAAAACCAGACATAATTATTGATACAAATGGCATTATGACCTTGATTACACATCAAGTGGTACATGGCAAGCACCAAGGAAGATACACTAACAACTTACCCTGTTTGTGGATTCAGAGCAAGATATCTGGGTTTGAGACCTTCACCTTGTACCACGACACCTTCCTTCTTTGCATCAATGCGTGTGAAATTGATAACATTATTTTGTTGACAGGAGTAGAACAATACGTGGGAGTAAGGGTCAATAGCAAGGTCGAAAGGTCGAATTCCAGGATAGTCAACCACAGTTTTAACCTACAATGTACAGAAAAAACGTCACAAATGATAAATACAGTAGCATAATAAAAAGTTAATAAAATGATAATCGAAATCCCCAGACTAACAATTTCGTATTTATTTATCTGTATGTTTTTATTAGCAATCTTCCCAGATAATATGTTACATATAATTGTACAAAATTCACTTTTCCTTGTGAATGGCTAAAACCCATGCAAATCAATGTACATCAAATCTCATTAATTTCTACAAAAATATTGTATTGTAGCGAATTTTATTCCTGTTAATAAAAGTAGATAACTTTTGAAGTAAGTGAAAACTACTTTACTCACATCTGTTCCATCCATTTTACATTTCTTGATAGCTTTAGATTTTCCACTTATCCAATAAATATATCCCTCAACAGAGTCATAATCTAAAGCTTTAAGATTACGTAATCCACGGATAGGTAAGACAACATCGGGGGCCGCTTCCGAATCATTGTCGTTGATGACCAGACGGCTTATATCTGTCTTCTGACTGAACAGTAGGAACGATTTTGGAGGTGTGCAGGATTTACCGTCATCACTTAGAATGTAGTGGGTGGGGCAAGCGCATTTGAATTGCTCGGTTTTGTTGGGTCCATCCGGCAGAGCGAGGCAGAGATGTGAACACCTCCCATTATCTCCCACACAGCCATTCCAACCTAAGTACGATACAACATGTTCACTGTCATACAACAAATCTATATATCATGTGAATGTCAAAACCTAAACGAGACAAAACACATTTCTCTTCCCAGCACTATATCACAAATAGGCAACTTCTATATTACAGGTACGTTTACCAGTAACAGACCATAATGTTGCCTTTAATACTACTAAATAATAACAGAGCGATTGTCAACTTCCAGTGAAAACAAATAGAGCAATTTCACTGAAATATGGTCATTTTAGTGCGATTTGGCAAAATATCTACATTTAACCGAAATTTCAGTAAATTCCACAGAAATTTCACTGCTTATTTTCACTGGGGACCCCTTTAAGAAATAATTTGTACCCATGATAAGATAAACACACATGAAAATGGCAAAATATTAAGTGACAAGTTTGTTTTATATATTGTTCACTTTCCACTTATAGTGTCTACATTTATTTTGCAATGTGGAATGCATGTTCTCTTTTTGAAAAACTTGGTCTCATTTAAAAGTAATTTTTTGTTCATTTGCAACTTAAGCACTGTTTTCTTTTAATTCTGAACAACAAAATAATTTATTGTTAATACTGTCTATCGACTGTCACAATGAACGAACTTAATATGTGTTACATTTTCAGATGCCATAAGATTACAGAATTGTACCATGTCTGTGTTTCCAGTATACCAAGTATGCAAACGAGTTTTACGAATGTCGTTGAATCTTTGAACATTTGAAAATACATGATGATTAGAATGAGACAGCTAAGTTCAATACCTGATTGCCTGGAATGATGGAATACAAGTAAATCCATCACTTTATCCACATGTTCCTGAACCAACGTTCTATTACTGCCCGTTGTCTTATTGGCTTTCTCTATCGTCATTTTCTCCCAATCGGTCCAGTACAGGAAGTCCTGATATTGTGTTAACGCCATTGGCTGTTCTATGTCCACCTCCACTATATGTGTTCGATTTCCTCCTGATCAATAATATAATACAGTAAATCTTCAATAATACAACCACCCTTGGGACCCTTCAAAACTGGTCTTATTATAGAGATGGTCTTAATTATGAGGTTGAATAAAGAGCAAAATAGGGGAAATGGCTTGAACATTGTGTTCTTAATTTTGAGATGGTCTTATTATTGAGGTGGTCTTTAAGTGAGATTTTACTGTATAACTTATATCACATGACAACACTTGCATATGTATAAGTGTTTTATATGAAATCCAGGTAACTACTGCGAAACACTCATATTTTGTGTGAATTTCATTTAGCAAATTACCTAGCCTTAGAATTATCACGGAGATTCAGTATTATTGAGACCATCTTTTGTATGTCTGGGCATTGTCAGTAACAAAATACAAACTATTAAAATCACAAAATAATATCTTTACCACTGTCTGACCAATCAATGACCCTTACTGCTATTCAGATTCCACGGAAGAAATGAGCTGAGAATGTTACTGACGTAAATAGAAGAGTTTACCTTGCATGTCAGCAGATTCCAGCCACTTATTATCCATGTCCGCCCAGTAGAGACGTTTTTGTGTATAATCTATAGTCAGTCCGAACACTCTACCAAAATCATCCAATAACACTTCTCTATTTGTACCATCTAACCATGCACGCTCAAGTTTGGGTGGCTGTGACCAGTCTGTCCAATACATGTACCTGATATATATAATAAAAACATTAAATGTACGTTAAGTTATACAATGTACAGCATACAACAAACACTAAGTTGTACAGCATACATCAAAATATTACAGAATTTCAAGTTTTAAATTTCTGTCCTACAAAATTAGGCCAAGAGATTTAGTAGTTTACACCAGACTCCTTTCTCCGAAAAATAGCATTTACTCAAAACTTTACTTCCCATTAAGCATTTTATTGTATTCAACATTGTACATAATTATCTAAGACTAGATGTGTCCATGGGCTTATGGGCTTTTAAGACAAAAAAGGGCCATAACTCCTCCACAAATTGGTGGATTGCATCCAAAATCGAACTTGACCTGTTTTTATTATCTTTGCTTTTAAGTCCACTATGAATTAAACCCATCAATTCTTATCAAGAGTTAAAAAAAAAAATTGCATGGATAGACAGACAGGGGTAACATACTTTGCCAATTCATCATTCTTTGGGAGCAGGGGCATAAAAACCTTTGCCTGATTTGCAAAAGAACTCTTTACAATGAAGACAGTGTAAACAATGAACTAATATCAGACTGAAACACAAGTATTTCCACCTACCCATTGGGAGGGTCTAACGCAAGGGCTTTTGGATGGCTAAGATCTTTCCAAACAAGAACTCTACGTGATGATCCATCCAGTCTGGCAACTTCAATACGATTGGTTCTGGAATCTGCCCAGTATATATTATGTGATACCCAGTCAACTGCCATACCTTCGGGGCCAGCGATACCAAATTCTATAATTCTCTCAATCGAACTTCCGTTTAAAAATGCTCTGCTTATTGACTGAAAGAAGGACATTATACAATGTATGGAAATCAAGACAACATCGTCATGGAGATAAAGTCTTAAAAACAGACAACTTCACTTAACGAAGACAAAAAGACATGGTCATTGTTCTAATGAGATAAGTTATAATATGTGTCAATCCAAAAGAATCATGATAATTATCATTTAGAGAGGACTTCAGACCAGAAATAAAACAATACAAGAATGAAATCCAAATATGACAGAGAACTTCTATCGTATTACAAAGCTACAGAAAATCTCAGGTCTTGTAGAAGTTTATAGAAGTAGAAGATTATCTAGGGCGTTACTATGACAGAAAAAATGCTAAAGTAGACAGAATTTCTGGAAGCAGACATATTTGCAGTCTTACTACTATGGCCAACATATCATATACATCTTGAACAAGTTTTCATGAAATGCATGAAGCACATAAGTTAACTAAGCAAGTTCGTTTTACTCAATACTATGCAAAATAATACAAAAATCAAGGTGTAAAAGCAACTAAATTTTCACATGCACGAGATTATGTAAGAAATCTGTATTCCTCTCAATTTTGTTCCAAAGACTGCAATAATTTACACCAAGCTCTCGGTACAGATATTCTAGCTATCATCTTTGAGCAATTCTACATTCAAACTAGCAACACGGAGGCACAACTGTTAATTATACATTTTCAAAATAATTACGCCCGGAAGCTATCATCATAGGCAGATAAAACTATACAGAAGTCATAAATTTTATCATAACGACAGGCGAATGAACCCACAGTTTTTCTTCCAGCACCTATCTTCAGCATCGTAAAAGTCACATCAAGAGTACAGTAGTAATCTACCAGCATTTCCATACATACTTAATTAAAAAAGGCTTTCAATATGCTTAAAGCAAACATCAGCAGTCATTCATAATAATTTGGTGACAGCCATCTTCATAAATGTTCACATGCATATCATAATATTAAAATGATTAAGTTGATCTTATATTCTTTGTTTTTTTGGCATTCAGAACTGTGAAGTCAATACAGAGTATCAACCAATGTAATTGGAGAATTTGTTTCAATTAATATCCAATTAGTAAATTATGTTATTGACAGGTTAAGCATTGAAATTAAGCGCTTACAGAAGTATAATACAAATCATTATACTGTTAGACGCATTTCAATAGCAAAAGTTACAATTTACGAGATATTTCAAAATGTGATGAAAAATTAAGTTCAACAGAACAAAACAGTAACATACATACATACATATATATGATTCTAAAAAAGAAATACACCAAGGTAATAGGTCTTCATAAAATGTACCGTGTTAAAATGGATGGGAGAAAAGGTATATGATACCTGATATATTTATGAAAAGATTGAAAAAAAGTTATAAACAGAGTGAAGACAGATATACATACCAGAAGTTTTCCATCCGTCCAATATATTCTATTATCTCCTATATCAAAGTCAAGAGACATTGCTTTCTCAATTCCCTTCAATGGTATAGGTACAACTCTATGTGACGTGGCTAATGAGACACGTTTTATGTCCCCTTCTCTCGTATACAGTAGGAAAGCTTCGGGGACAATACATTTCTTCCCCTTATTGATGAGTTCGAGCCCCATAGGACAGGCACACTGTGGACCCTCAGGGGTATACAGACATAGATGACTACACCAGCCATTGTTGTCAGCACAAGCATTTGTTCCTGTAATATAACAACCAATACATTCAGACGCGTACTCCACACACAATCAAAATGTCTTATAAATACACATAAACATAGCCTTTAAGTTCAACCTTGTAATTTGTACAGCAAAACTTAATATACGTTGACAATTTGTGAGGCAAATATTCACTTACAATTTGTACTGCAAATATTATTTTTACTGTCTAACTATCGACTAGTACAACATAATCTTGTTATACAAGAAAACAAGATCATCTCAATAATCCTCAAAAATTTGGGAACCAATTTTTGTTTCAATAGAGAAAAAGATTAATTTGTCAAAGGGAACTCCTCATACACAAAACAATGCCTCCCTCCCCACACAGGTCCCAGGGAAACAACAGTCTACAAAACATAAGTGATAAAGAAGGTGGAAGGTCAGAGATCTATGGATATGGGGAAGTAAGGATTTATCCGGCTAACAACCGAAAACAACCATGGAGAAGTTAAAAGAGACATCGAGGGAGAAACGATTGAATCAATGGAAAACAGCACATGACAAGACAAGAAAGTAAGCGGCCCTAGAATAAAAATGGGGGAGAAAAAGAACATAGATATTATATCAAGTCAATGAACCGCACAAGGGAAAGGAGAATGTAACATTCATCAGAGAGAATAAATTGAAAGACAAACTAAAACAAGTCTGTCTGTTTCTTTACTTAAATACAGATAAAGTAGTTGTGTTTTCACTCATAGAAACTTACTTGAAGGAAGCAGAACAGAACTTAGTCATACAAGATGAATACCATCATACTTGTAACACCATTGTGATCAATATAAGCTGTATATTGTGGTCAACAAATTGTAACATAGGTACAATAGAAAGAGAAGCAAAGGTCACACTACTGAATACATATTTCGTGACAATATTCAAGTCCTATACATGTAGTAAGGTATATTGTATTTATAAGTCACAGCATGACAAAGTCTAACAATAATTTCCGGGAGGTTTTTGTTTTCAAAATCTATGCCTTGTTTTATATATGCAAATATTCAAATAAAAAATAACATAATAAAAACAAAGAAGTATCCGGAAAACACAAATGAACTTCTTAGAATACTCAATAACAGTTGAATTTCCCAGAATCGTAAGTATATATGAAAAACAATGATGACTGGGAAAATAATTAAAACCGATTGTTCACATATAAGCAGGAAGGCAGGGACAAAGTAGATAATCAAAAGTGCTTAACGACGTCGGCTTGGAGTAATTAACCAACCAAGTATGTATCAATTATCATTAAGTAAACAAACTTCACACACACACACGAAGCTTATTTTTTGCAACAACTTATATAACACAACAAGGCCAAACTTAAAAAAATGTTTGTTTCTTATATCCCAATCTACCCATAAAAAAAGCTGCACTCCAAAAATATATATCTACCCATGACAGGAAAATTATTTCTGTCTAAATCAAGAGCAACAGAGTTAAACAAATACATACAAGAAGTTTTGCTGTTTAGATAAACTAATTTTCCACTCACAAAGTAACATCACAAGACAGAAAGCGAACACTTTTTTAAAAGGGACTAATCTTAACTTTGCCAGATGCAACAATTAATAGACGGAGAACCAATTAGCAACACAATGACCTATTAAGGTACTTGTAACCACTTAAAACTTGCTGAAAAGTAAGATATTTACACTGAAACAACATAGAGCCAGCGGAAAACCGCACTGCATAAAGTACTTGAGAAATATTTTGCAGTTTGTTCAATCCATTCTCTGCATGACACAAATAAAACACACCCTTACGAAATAGTTTGACTCACTGCAATTCCCATACAAGAAAAACGTTCTTGTAGCAGCTTAAGAATATGTTCTGCTAAATGACATTTACATATTTGTAAATGTATCCTGCAAAGGCTTCTAGTGTTTTGATCAATTTTATCATAAAGGCAGGGTCAAATCATACTTACTTTTCAGCATTTTTATTAATAAGCAAATAAATTAGGCAACACAATTAATTTGCTCAATTACAAACTCACGAGACAATCTGGCACTGACCAAACCTTGGATTCTACTGCATTAAATGTTGTTTGTAAACAAATGTGTTGTGTACCAATGCTGTATTTCAGTTATAAAAGAGAGAATAAGTTGCTACAGGGAATGCCACATACATAAGACAATGCCTCCCCACACAGACCTCCGGGAAAACAACAGTTCATAAAACATCAGGCACTTGAGGAGGTGCAAGGGCAAATACGCAAGGTAACAGGGGCGCAAGAAATGGCTTCAATGACCATAAAGTACAAACAGGGGGGAATTTAAAGCCATAATTTACTAACCAAACTATTATACCTGAGTTTGGAACCATTACCGACTTGATCCTTCAAAAGTAACTAACAATGTTCTCATTTAAATCAAAGGTGGATAGAATCAGTACAAACCTTCGACTTTCTTCACATTGACAGCTTTAATGCCCATTAAATCTGGAAGTTGATCTATAATCAATGTTCTATTCCCACCAGTTCTCTTGTTAACACGTTCTACAGAACGTCTCTGCCATTCCGTCCAATACAAGTAATCACCTACAATGTATAAAGTATAAAGAAATCAACAATTGGTAATAATGCCTCTAATCAAGCAAGTACATTTTCTATGTTTTAACATATACATTTGTGAGTATGTTACATTTTTACTGTTTTTTTTTCAACAATTTTGCAGTTTTGTTCAGCAATCCTGGGTAATCAACCAGTATTAACCTGCATTCAAATTGTCGCGCAGAGCATACGGCTCACCTGAGATTCGAACAATCAGCATCTAGCTTGGCAGTGAAGTGCTCTACCGACTGAGCTAACTAGTAAGACTTTACAAATGCATTTAAGCTTGTCATGATTATAAAATGTTGCTTCTATAGGTTTACAACAAAATGATGCCAATTGAATTGTCCTGTCACCAGTATTCGATCAAGGATTCAGCTGACCTACTGATCATGTTAGAGGATTAGATTTTAGTAGTGAATGAAATTACATTATTGCCCATTGTTGCTTAATCCAATGTTTCCACTGGAAAACCATAGACAAATAATACGGCAGAGCAATCTCTGCACTGAGACTGGTCAATTCAAACACAATAAAACTAACACAACATACCTGTCAACCAAAGCACACAGACAATAAATCCAATGTCAAGCGATAGATAATTCCCAGAAAGTTAAAGAAAAAGTGGCTGTCACATGCAAATTCTCTTGGTGTTTTCTCAATTATCACATATTCAGGAATTACTCCTATAAGTGCTTATCAGTTTTGCCTATCAAAATGGCTGATCAAAAACAAGGGAGGTAAATATTGTAGATGTGGGCACTAACTAATCTGCTTACTCACAGGAAGATCGCCGAGAAAATAAATTGCAAACATTTCATATAATACAGATTAACTTACCAAGCAAACTAAATCCAAACAAATGAGGTAGATTATCTTTGACTAGAAGTCTTCGACCAGAACCATCCATATTGGCCACTTCTATCTTGTCTCGTTTAGCGTCACACCAGTATATCTTGTTTTCATTATAATCAACAACAATACCATTGGGCCATCCAAGGTCCTGGTCTATAACAACTTGTCTATTGGTACCATCCAGGTAGGCTTTCTCTATCTTGGGTACTTTACCCCAATCAGTCCACCACATATAACTGTTAATATAATTATGTAAACACGTAAAGATTATAAAAATAAATGTCGGATTCCAGCAATTTGTTATATGTAAATTGACTCATTCTTATACAGTAAAACCTCACTTAAAGACCACCTCGACAATAAGACCATTTGTTAAGGGTCCCAAAGGTGGTCTTATTATTGAGGTTTTATTGTACTTGACCCTGAGCAAAGTTACAGTATGGTTAAAAAATTCCGAAGTCAGATCGAGTGATCCCAGTCTCCAATATACAGAAAGCGCAATTACAGCAAAACCTCAATAATAAGACCACCTTTGGGACCTTTGTATCTTCTTATTGAGGTTGTCTTCATATTGAGGTTGAATAAACAGCATAACAGTGAAAATGGACTTGAAAATTGTGTGCTAGATTTTGAGGAGGACTTTCAGTGAGATTTTACTGTAGATTACATAGCAAAAACCTATTGCTCCAACATTCTTCAGCATGTGACAGTAAACAGATATGTTTTATTTAGGCCTTACACCAATATATCTATATACCATTAAGCATCAGCTATAAATCTATTTGTATTCAACGTTTTTTAGAAATAATCAATGATACATTTGACAAGTCTGGCAAAATATTTATCCATTTTGATAAAAAAAATTGGAAAACTGCTTCAGTATGGCAATAACCAAATTTATTCTGCAATCTCTGGCCATATGCTGTGTTACAAATTATTCATGGTAAGCAACATTATATCTAACTGTTCCTTGTTTAATATAAAGCACCCATAACAAGCTTCAACAAAAAATTACAGTTCAGACAACAAATGTTTGTACTGGCAGAAATGAATCTGAGCTTGTAGAAAACATCAAACTGGAGTAACATGGCCCAATTGCAAATAAAGTCTGGTTTCCGGAATTAAGGGGTTTTCAGATTAAAGGGTTGATTTACATAGTAAAAAAGTTGGGACCGGACAAGCGGTTACTGGAATTAAGGGGTTTCCGGAATAAATGTGTTTCCGGATTAAAGGGGTTTCTGGATTAAGGGGGTTTTCAGATTAAAGGGGTTTCCAGATTAAAGGGGTTTCTAGATTAAAAGGGTTCCGGATTAAAGGGGTTTCTGGATTAAAGGGGTTTCTGGATTAAAGGGGTTTCCGTATTAAAGGGGTTTCTGGATTAAAGGGGTTTCTGGATTAAAGGGGTTTCCGTATTAAAGGGGTTTCTGGATTAAAGGGGTTTCCGTATTAAAGGGGTTTCTAGATTAAAGGGGTTTCTGGATTAAAGGGGTTTCCAGATTAAAGGGGTTTCTGGATTAAAAGGGTTCTGGATTAAAGGGGTTTCCGTATTAAAGGGGTTTCCATATTAAAGGGGTTCTGGTGTAAAACAAATTGAAAAATATTAAAAGATGAAGTGAAGTACCCTCTTTCTGGATCCAAGCACAATGCTCTTGGCTCGTCTAAGTTCTCTGAGATAAGTATTTTCCTTGAAGTACCATTTAACCTGGACACTTCAATCCTATCTGTACCAGTGTCTGTCCAGTACAGGTTACGTCCCACCCAATCTACAGCCATACCATCAGGATGGTCCACTTCAGTATCTATGACAACTTCTTGACCTGTAAATAACATAGCGGTTGTATACTTTATTCCAAACTTTATAATAATTCGTAATAAAAAAACTAGGATATCTACAGACATAGTGAAGAGAGCAAATAATCATGAGATCATTGCAAAAGACATATCTAGTAACACAAAATGTTGCAGGGTAGCATGTATTATACACATCATAAAAAATAAAGTAATTTTTTTTATACAATATTAATAAAGTGATCTTGATTTTGAGGTGGTCTTCAAGTGAGGTTTTATAGAATATACTATAACATTTGGTTTAAATCAATAAGCCATAAAATAAATAATTGAAGGATATATGCAGGATCACATCAACTCCATTATAACACAGTCCCCATGGTATACAAACTCATTATCGTTTTCAACGTATCAACATCTTAGAATTCTAGCACATTAAAAGAAATATCGAACATTGCCATATTTATATGAACAATGGCGTCACGAGTTCAAGCCCTGCTGGGCGGAATTTCATCACAAACTTCACAATCCCTACTTTAGGCGTAAGAACTGGTTCGTAACCAGGAAGCAGCCATCAGAGTGATTAGAATTAGTTGTAACTTGTTTCACAATCGATGTAAAATAAATAAGTTTAATCTAACAATAAAACAGAAAACAAGCTAACATAGAAATGTGAATAAATTCTACCTGTCCCATTAAGTAAAGCTCTCCTAATTGATCTAACTTGATCATCTGTCCAGTAAACATATCCATCAACAGGATCATAATCTATCGCTATTGCATGTTTAATGTCGCTTAACTGTAGTACAACATCAGTGAAATCTGGCGTGTCCAGTGATATAAGCCTCAGATCTGTTCTACGAGCTAATAGCAACATTTCCTCAGCACCTGTAACAATAAGTAAACATTATTGGTATAACTCTAATGAAAGAGTTAAAGAGTTAAAAAAAAACATAAAAATATTGACCAGTTGTCATTCAAATAATGAAACCATGCAATGTCACTTATACTGCATATAACCAAATGAAATACAATGTATATGGGCCACAGCCATTTTTTTCATGTATGGTGGGACCTTTTGATAGGGGAATTTTGCGTCATAAATCACCAAATTGGTGAAAATATAAGGCCCAAATTTTTTATAATTTCAAATTATTTCATTGAAGGTGAAATTTCTTTCTAAGTAGGGGAAACTATATTGTTATCAGCCCCACATCTGCCAGAAAAAAAGGCTGGTGACCTTTTCAGAAACCTGCTTTGGACAAAAAAATGATAATTTTTTAAATACACAAGGATACAAAATATAGCACAACAACTTGTTTTCTTTTATATCAAATGCACAAATAACATTAAATCAAATATCTATATACATGCATGGGTAGACTCCTAACATTGTAATGTCACTTCCCCCCCCCCACCCAATTAAATCTGTGTAAGAAGTGATAGGCAAAGTGGTGGAGAGAGACAGGGCATCTGACTACTGATCCTCAGGTAGGGAGTTCAAATAAAACTTCACAATCCCCAAATTAGGGGCCAGTACTGGTTAGTAATCCAAATGTGTTATTGGTTGTGTTCTCCTAATTTCGTAATATTAACTAACTAAAATATGCCAGGCTCTCATTACAAAATTATATACCCGAGTGTATTGTAATCTTGAAACAAATAGCAATTAAACGACCAGATCACAGAACTGGTATACACATTAATTACAGGGACTGGTTCTAGTTTGTTATGCAAATTATAGGCATTTCTATATCCTTGATATTACGTCAATTTCCCATTTTTTAAATCTAATATATAGATTCCTTAAGCATAATTATGCATTGATCTTAAAGATGAAATATGAAAGAAATATAGATTAACAAAAAGCATCTTCAACTGGAATAATGCTGTCTCCAAGTTAAGCCTGTATTTAAATTCCAGAATCTGGTAAAATCTTCAAAGAAACTTAGCCCTTGGACTTTTCTAAGAAAATTGGCAGCATGCCAAATTAAATTCTGAATTTTATGACCTCTCTCATATTAAATGCCAAATTGATATATCTTTGTACTGAAAATATTGACTGTATAATCATAAAACTATTAAATTCTGATCTCCAAATATCTGATGAGAAATAAACTCAGAAATGTTTGTATGAATATCATCTGTATTGAAATAGTTAATTCTTCCCTACGATTTTCGAACCAATCAGTACAAGCCTAGTATCATCATTTCACAATAAAACTGAATCACTCAGATTGTATAATTAGTATAAATGAGACTATATTTACTAGAGTATTACCCTCGGGGTGAATCGCTCAACAGTTTTATGCAATACCTATCAGTCTATGTAACCACAAATTCTTAAGCACAGATTTACCGGGTAAACTTATATTCGGGTAAACTTATATTCGCCAGTTCAACAAGATAGACAACATACCACAGGTTATTGATACAACTAGATCGATTCTTAGACATGATTTTACACAGGGATGAATATATGGACCATAAATGCATTGTTTGCATCTCATGTCGTGCAAATACTCTATGCCTAAACATGACAAGCCTGTTTGTTTTGCAATTATACCCATTAACTGCTTCTAGCTAGTACATAACATTATAACATGCTTGAATGTGCCACACAGATCCTGTATACTTCATTATGTGCAGATCTAGAGGGGGGGATAGGGTTCATGACCCCTCCCGGAGATTTTGTCAAAATAGGGTTGTCCGTATCTAACCCTAAATCAAGAGGGGTCCCAACCAGGAGCTGGACCCCTTGACGTAAACTCCTGAATCAGTATCGACCCTTGGGCATTAAGGTTAGGGACATATTAATATAAAGGTTAAATTACTTTGCTTTCTTCACAAAATACAAACTTGTGATCACTACAGTAATTATGTAAACATTAGATAGATGTTATACGCGTCAGCTTAAAAAGTACAATTACATCAAGAGCTAAAAATCTAATTTCAACAGTATCAGATGAACTTGTTAGTAAGTTTGATAAGAATTGACAGCTTTATGCAGTAGTGTGACTGAGGAAATATAATCAGACAACATTATTTTAACCATAAAACTTATTCAAAGAACTACATCAATTGATAAATACACAAATATTTTCCTAATTTCAGATAATTTCAGCATTTATTATACATATTTGACTAAATGCCCCTATTAGGGCCCCAGCTCCCTTTTACTTCCAAATGGCCCTGGCTCCATTCACTTATAATGACTAAAACATGAAACCCTAATCTATAACACAAATAATGTCATTTGGATACAAATACAACAACACACAAAATTTTGTATTGATTTACTTTTCGTTTGATCTTAAAACCGTGACTTTTTTCAAAATTTTGAATCAGCATGTACGATGAAGAAACCAGATAATCATAGGTATTAATGCATTTTCTCTATAAAGATTTCTATGATAAAACAAAAATATATCATGTGCAAAGTTGGCTACATTTTTCCACTATCTGCACAGACTATGCAGTCAGTTACAATGAAATGCACACATTTTTTGTGTGCACAAAATGCAGAATTAATGTTGATTACAGAGATATTAAAAACATACCGGCAATACAAACATTGATTACGCCAGGAGTTTAATGACAACTAATAATATAAAGTTGGGAAGTTTGTTTATATTAACAGCTGTTTTATAAGCCTTGCAAGGTAAACAAACACAGACAGGCATCTACTTACACTTCAGTATGAAAATTAAAAATTATCAACATGCCTAAGATATGTAATATTTATGGAACATGTAGCGTAATCACTAAAATTCCAGCAGTACTTCATTTTGTTAATAAAATCGAGAGAAAAAAAACGAATTTAAAGATTAAATCATTTTTAGGGAGTTTTGTGTCAACTTCTAACAAAATAAATGAACCAGAGACTGCATAATATACACACCATTTAACATCACTTAACAAAGAACTATAAAACATCATTCTGAGTTCAAGTCAACCTTAGACCTTTAACATAATTTGACCTCTAACAATAGCCATCACCTTAAACAAGAAGCAAACGTGAGCCCAAGATGTCCACCTCATGAACTGCAATGGGGGTTTACTTGGACAGAAAAGAGTTATTTTTAGCCCTGCAATTTAACTAAGATGCATCAGAGATGAACAATTTGAACAAACTTTAGAAAGGTCGATGCAAGTATAGTATAGAGAATTGGTGAGGAACCATAAAGCAGTTTCAAGTCATTTCAATGTGTTTGTTTTTATTTTTATCTCTACTGACCAACCTGAGACCAATTAATCAAATTTACCATTTGTACATAAAGGTACTTGAAAGGTCCAAGCAAAGATGCTACAGATCAAGTTTGGTGAAGATCCATCCAGCAGTCCATGAGAAAGTCTTTTGAAGAAAGGAAATGTGGACAGACAGCCGAACAAAGGATTGACAGAGCCCACCCAAGTACATGTAGCTTAAAGTCACACACACCCAAGTAGCTTAAAGTCACACACACCCCAGTAGCTTAAAGTCACACAATGTCATGGACAGTAATATATTGACCAATATTGAAGTCAGTCCCGGACAAGTCTGTTTTTAAAGCTAACCAACATCAGCAATTGTTCAGTTGTAAGTCAAACCTTAGAATCCCACAAACACATACATGTGATGATTAATTCTAGATCTAGGAGCTATCATTGTGTATCTTTATTTGTTACTTAATTGACAACTAGCTTCCTATGTGAGACAAGTCAAATTATACATTAAATTTCCATTAGTCGGGGACAAGTGTATTTGAAAAAAATTCTAGAGCCCTGAAAGTATCCAAAAACGTAATCAGAAGCTAGAATAATCATTCTTCAGCATACAAATCTGACAAAGAAAAACCCAAGACAAAAGTTATTACTTTATACTATACAGTTTTCATGTGAACAAGTATTTCCATGTTGGTACTATAAAACATAGAGTGGCATTAATTACTGAACACAATTTCCACCATAAACTATTACCATCTAGTGACATATATATAGATACTCGACTCATATACATCAATAAAATCTACATTTTATGGGTAGACCAGGTGCTCTATAATAGTACCGAAATGTATATTCTAATCAGATTTGTCTGTTGGCACATATGCTTTTATTTCTAACCCATCATAATCTAGCATTCAAAGATCTAATCATCAACACCATAAAATGTCGACCTACTATAGAAAATACCAATAAAATTAACAGATATATATTTTACAGTCTTCTTTATTATTAACATAAAATAAAACCATCAGTAAAACATTAATGTAACAAATTAAAACGACTGACCAATGAGATGAACACATATCACAGTTTTGGAAGAGAACAAAAAGCACTTTTGAACTATACTCATTAATGTCAAGGTCATTCTTGTAACTTACCATCAGCACATGTTTTCTGATCTTCCAGGAGACGGACCCCTGTGGGACAAGCACACTTGAAGTTGGGACGTATTGGAGACAGAAGGCATAAATGGGAACATCCTCCATTTTCAGTGTCACAGGGATTTGGAACTGAAATAAAGAATAAGTATTTAGTTTTAATTGTCAACAAAGATAGTTAGCTTACACCTATCAATGTTTTGCCCAAACAAGAATGGCATCATCCTCGGTACTCAGGCTATTCATAACATACATGATATCCTGGGCAAATTGGCTAGCCAAATTTCGTTATGCATGAATATTCATTAGCATTACTCGACCAATGAAATAGACGATGACAAAAGAGAAGGAATCTCCTTTGTGAAGAGCTATCAGCAAATTCGACAAAATGGCTGCTTAACGCGCTTTGAAAGCTGCGATCTCATTTGATCGCTCAGAACTGGGATTTCATCCGTAACTCCTCGGCAATTTCCGTATCGCATGATTATTCATTAATTATTCATGAGTACGAGATTTTTACAGTCAGTTTGCCCAGGGTGCCATATATGTTATGAATAGCCTAGGTACCGCGGATGGAATGGCATGTATGTGACCTTAGACAGCTGACGATAACAAACAGACAAGAGTGACTGTCGACTAGGAAATAGACTCGGCCGGAATTTAAGATGTCTTGCACACTCTGGAGACTTTGACCAACGCTCGTCTCCAGACCTGGGATTGACAAAACACATTTTGTAGTTTAACACAATCCCCTGTGTGTAACTATGTTTCAACTACATTGTCCATTGTAATATATCCACTTTCATTAAGACTTAAAAATAACATAACCTATTCCTAACTTTGACTGAATTTAGTTGTAAGGTAAATCTGTTTTAATAAATATTCAAATTCAAATGTACTTCTAAAATTTATAGAATGAATTTACCGCCAAATCCCCATACATGATAAAATAGGTAGAAGTGGTTTAATTTCAAACACTATTTCTTCCCTCTCTACTATGGTTCAATAAGTAAGGCCATCCTTAAAAGTAGTTGGTTTGCCGTAACCCCATCTGGCAAAATTTAGGTAGGTAGGTAATTAATTCTTCATTTTTTTATGGCAAAACTAGTGTTTTTTATTAATGTGCTGCTAAAGAATTCCCAATCAGTTCCCTCAAAAACAATTTAGAATAGGGGCCATTTCATTGGTAGGTAGGGTTATGCCAAACTAACGTTTAATTATGGCCTAAAACATTAAACAACATCTCTGTCAAATATCTTTACAAGTGAGTTCACAAAATTGACTCAACCATTGTCATTAAACGTTTATGCTTTTTCATACTCTGTACATTATAAATTCGTACTCTGGCCCCGTTAAATTTGCTTCAACATATCCAATGATACTTGTTTTTTTTTTAGATTTAATCCACTGAATCAAATCATCTAACTATTCAAGAAAAACTCGGTTTCATATTTGTAAGTACAGTAAAACTTCACTTAACGATCATTTCTAAATCAAGACCACCTCATCAATAAGATCATGCTTTCATGGAACCAGATTTTAATTAGTCTCCGATATTTCGACTCCAGGTTCGAATCCCGGTAGCGCCATTGACAGATTTTTCGTGTTCCTCAAAACATTACTTTATTTCCATAATCAGACCACCACTTAACTCGGACCGACTTTCTTCAGAACCGATGGTTGTCGCAAATATATTTTCAGTTTCACTGTATAACACAATGAGTAAATATCTTCATACATATTTGTTTGAATGTGAGTTTTGGACAATGAAATTACTATGTTATAAGGCTGCCCTTGATCCCTTGACAAACAAAGTGGGGACATAATCAGTATTATCTTCAGATGACACATATACCATATCTTGTATGTGAAGGAATGTACAGAAGCAAAGAACTAGAGCATACATGTAAATGTTAATTTAATATCATCTAGATGGTTGTTTTATTGATACACAAAAACATCTCCTCCTCAACTTGATGCCCTATCTATTTTTTATATAAACCACCCGGTTACCTTGTAAACAGACATAGCTGAAAGTTATGTCAATATATGCTGCATAATGATATGTCAACAGGAGAAGAGGAAAGCCTCAAGATATGTTAACTACACATTCAACAAACTTCCTAAGGAACTGGGGGCGGCTAAAATTGAAATAGCATTTTAGGCTATTTGAACTTTTCGGAGGTTTTTTAACAATGAAATTAGCTAAAACATATCTTCCAACATTCAATGAATTCACTTGCTTGTATACATCATGTACCTGTATATTGCTACTAAAACATTTTCAGTACTGAGGTAAAAAAAGGGCTTCCTATGGGTATGAAAACAGTAAAACCTCATTAATAAGACCATCTTATGGACCCTTGAAAACTGGTCTTATTATTGAGGTTGAATAAAGAGCAAATCAGTGAAAATGGACTTGAAAATTGTGTTCCTAATTTTGAGATGGTCTTATTATTGAGGTTGTCTTAATATTGAGATTGAATAAAGAGCAAAACAGTGAAAATGGACTTTTAAATTATGATCTTAATTTTGAGATGGTCTTATTATTGAGGTGATCTTAATATTAAGGTTGAATAAAGAGCAAAACAGTGAAAATGGACTTGAAAATGGACTTGAAAATGGACTTGAAAATTGTGTTCGTAATTTTTAAGTTGTATTATTGAGGTGGGCTTTAGATGAGGTTTTACTGTACACAATTGTGACAGACGAACTGACAAACAAGCCATACACAACATGTCACCCTAAGGATTACTGGGATACGTAACCTTACCAAATTGACTTAAATAACAATGAGTTAATATGCAAACAAGTCAGTCAACCTTGAAAGTGAAAAAATATTGACTGATGTCACTAAGAGATTGATTCATTGACACGAGGTATAAAACTTGAGGTTGAATAATGACACAGCATTTAATGGAATTAGTAGTGAAGTTACTAATCTTACACTGGATACAACTTGTCAGAATAAACCAACAGAGAAGAAAGTGAGAGGTTTGATTAGTTTTGATCTCTTTGATCAACAGAATAGGGGTTCCACTAGGTGCTGAATCTAATTTCTAAAGGGTCATTTTCATAATTTTTTGACCGAATTTTACCATTTTATAGCCAAAAAAACTATAATTCAGCAAAAAAAGACCATTCAGCCAGAATCCTGAGGGTAAAAAAATTTCAGGGGTCAAATGGTCGAATCCAGGGTCAAATGGAATCCCTGAACAGAAGATCAGACATTGTGGTAACCCCTTTTCTCAAGTTAATGCACTCAAAAACCTTAATGGGTAGTGATTCAGTCAGTCTTCTGTTGTGTTATAATAGGTAACTGGCAGCACCTGGACGATTTCCCAACATTACAAAAATACAGTCAACCAGGAATTACAGACTCATTTTCAGGAAACTTCACTGACTGATACTATATTTAGAAATTGAAGGACTTATGAGAAGAAAGGTCACCATGACGCTGACTCAACAAATGTAGGATAATCAAAACCATCATTGATTCCATTTGAAGCATACAACAGATACTCAAGACTGGGAGAATATTCTTCTCCATTTTATACTTAAAATCATGATAAATTGATATGCACTGGGAAGCACTGTGACATATGATATCATTGTCTGATTGTATGCAATTGAAATCCTCTTGTGGTAATACAATAATGTGTTTACTGCTGTCCTTGGAGCTTGACGGAACATTAAGATGTATTTACACATCCTTACAGCTTGTCACTGCCCGATGGTTTATCAAGTTAGAGCAAGACTAATGCAGGTTTATATCAAATAAGATGTCAGCTATAATCCTACTGCACTGAATGGATGGTTGTTTGCAAATTGGATTATGACGATTAATATTAATTTGAGACCTACTACATACTGTTTACATAATGGTATTGTTCTCATGCCATAATACTCGAAGGAATGCAAGTCCTTGATAATACAGTGAAATCTCTATAAAAACCAAGTTCCATGGTAACAGGTATACTTGGCGAGTACTCTGGAACTCCAAATTTAAAATCTGAAACATATTTCTTCAGGGGACCATGTTTGTTAAGAATAACATTACCTAGAAAGATTCCTGAATTATTTCAAGAACTGATTTGAGCACTCCTATTTTGCAATCATAGTGAGAACTTTGCTTAATACTATGTTTTATTTAAAGTAGTAGATTTTGATGAAGACATTCAATACAAATTGAGGGTTGACGCATAACTATTGTCACACATTTCTGGTTAAGATGTCATTCTAATAGTTCTGCACCAAACCTTTTACACATTAAACTGTATGAGCACCCTGTAACAGTAACAATCAGTTCTTTACATAACAATATATATATAGTGTTTCCTCCAGGATATTAATGAGACATGACCATTAGTTCCGACAGCGGCACTTCTGCGCGCGGACTCTTATACAACAGGAGCAGTTTTTGCGCGTCGATGAACAGTTGCTAGGAACTTCTTATATCTAGTCACAGGTACTTGAAACAATCTAGTATGCCTTTTGTGAATGAGACCAAAAACTGCATTTTGTAGATTGTTACCATTTGATTACAAAAAAGTTTTGCTGATTGCAAACTGTCGACGTAAAAACGAATGTGCAGACGCAAACCAGGGTCGGCAAAAAGACAGGAAATACTCGTATTTCCCAGGATGCCAGGACGGTGGGAAATACTGGTAATAACCATGAAATACTGGTAATTTCCAGGAAATACTGTTGAGACAGTTATACATACCATCAATTTGTCTCTCTGCATCAAACACATGAATATCCATAGGAGAATGAATGTCTTTCAATATAGTCTTGTAATCCTGCCCAGTAAGTTTATTACATGTATGAATAGCTTTTGTTTCCCAATCGGTCCAAAACAGATTCTCCTTGAACAAGGTCAGAGCAAATGGGTGGGATAAGTCTTTGCCGATGACCACTTCACGATGTGAGCCATCATAATCACATTTGTGGATATAACTTAGTTTAGCGTCTGCCCAGAAGATTTTTTTGTCGTCATAGTCGATAGTAAGCCCATTTGGCCAGTAGATGTTGTCGTCAACAATAACCGTCCTCGTACTCAAAGTACCGTCCATTCCAGCTCGCTCTATTTTCGGAACTTCCCCCCAATCTGTCCAGTACATGTACCTGAAAAGATAACGACAATTAAAAATATACCAATATACACATGTACATAAGTTAAAATACTGAATTTGTCAGCAACATGTGAACTACATTTTGCAAATTTATCAGATTTTTTTAAAGTTATGATTGAAAATAAAAGAACAATGGCATTTATTAACGTTTATAGACAACGAAACGTGGGCAAATACAGAAGAAAATCTAAGTTATGAAAAATAATCACATAAAATTGAAAAGCCATGTAATGTGCTACTAAAACTAAGCATAGACTGAACCCACTGGCAGGGAAGAACACAGACATTTCATTGAAGCACCATTTCTGTGTTCTTGTTTTCTTCAGTGCTCATACAAGAAAACCTAACCAGTACAGAAGGAGTGTATAACTATAATACAAGGAAATCTATCTTACCCTTCATATGGGTCCAAGGCAATTGCTCTAGGCTGGTCCAGATTTTGCCAGTATAACACTTTCCGATCGCTGCCATCGAGATTGCTGACTTCGATCCGGTTCTTCTCAGCATCAGTCCAGTACAATTTATTACCGACCCAATCACAAGCCAATCCATCGGGAGAGACAAGTCCGGTGGTTACTATTCCAATTTTAGTCTCCTGGATGCGGTTAATGACAGCCCGTTGTATGACCTCAAGGTCAATGTCTGTCCAAAAGACATACCCGAGGCTGTACAGGAAGTCGACCGCTGCCGCATCATCTAGGTCACCAATGACGACAGATACATTTGGATTTCGGTCAGTAACATTTACAATACGGATATCTTTTCTATTGGCGAACAATAGTTGGGGTGTTCCTGAAATGAAAAAAAAAAGGTTTGTACAAAATACAATGTACCATAGTCTGCTTTCAAACATCAAGTATCAGTGAGATCATTTTTCAGTTTGAGGGAAATGTTTGGCGGGACCTATAAGACAGGGAAATGGGTCACAAGGGGAAATAGGGAAAACAATTCACATCAGGGAGAGTGTCAGTGTCCATTTTTGTATCAAAACCTTGTATTCTTTGACTTTCAGTCCTACATCCCTGTAAATGATCAGTAAAAGAGATATGGGATACTACAGCTCAAAAGTTCTAGTTATATTTTACTGAAAATACCAACAATGCTGTGCAATGGGAATTTCACACAAATAGCGAAAATGTGTGTATTTCGGAGGGGAATGAGGCTAAATAAAAATTAATCCCAAAAATACACTTGTTGTAAATATTAGGCACAAAATAAACTGATAACAAACAAACAGCGGTCGTTCTCCAGCCAAGCATTAAGCAGGTAACATGTGCTATCGATATGTGAAATGTTAAAAGATAAGTCCTAAAAATTTACTTAATGCCATAAACCAGTTCCCAGAATGTCTGCATAATGAGGTGAAAAAAGCTAACATTCTTTAAAAGATTTACATCAAATTAAATCTTTGGTAACATTTTCATTATCAACTCATCTGGAAATCAGTCAACTGTAAAAACAGAAGAGCACAGGTGTATATACTGGCAGCTGCCTACCTTAATGTTAAACTGTCACTTACTAATGTCTATAAGGAATGGATAAGATAAAATACTGACAGGGTCTAACACAGCCACAGCATATATTACGTACATACAACAAAATACTGGTATTCATAACAGCAAAAAACATAAAATGAAGAAAATCATGAACCATGGGTGTACCTAAAAACTGCCTTACAAATCACAACAACGATGTCTGTTCTCAAACAGTCTGATATATTAACAGTTCTGTACCAAATCTGTACCCAGCCTATCTCAAAATCTCTATCAAAATATGTCTATCTCGATTCATTATCTAACTTACGTCTGACAACACAAATAAATGACTTGGCAATGTCTGCCACATTAGTTTTGGGCAAAAAACGTATTAGTCGGTGTCAAGACTTCTGTTTTACTGACAGGTTTTGTAATAAAGATAGCATTCTAAGAAAGAAGAGGTCTGCTAGGCAAGCTTTGGCATGTGCAGGGAATATACATAGGATATTTATTCATTGCAGAGCAAATCTAGGCTTATCCAAATAGCATCAAATGTATGTTTTCATGTAGATTTGAAGAAATATTTTCACATGAAAATGTCAAAGGAAGCAAATCTCAACAAAAATAGAAAGGATGGGTTTAGTCTAGAAGGGGTTTTGTCCATAAGGGGTTTTATTCGGCTCCCAAAATTTGATGGCACATGGATAACAACCCTACCATATTTATCGACAATACAAAACAGTACATCATTCTTCAACATACACCAAATGTTAAAGCATTGAATGAAAGCCAGCAATCTAGTGATGATATCAAAATATTTATGATAAAACTATAAAATATTTATAGAATCTGACATTGAGAGGATTTATCTGTTTGCTCCAACCACTGTCTACAATCAAGACATCAAGTATTCAATTTGTTGATTTAGTAATGGATGCAAATGGTAAAATGTGAAGAATTTTTGGGAAACATCTCAGAATTTAAACTTGATAAAACCAGCTAATTCATTTTCTTTGTTTTGTATTTAAGGACGTACATGTATTAACTTAAAGTATTATTCAGACTAAGTTTTATGAAAAATTATTAGAGTAAGTTCTACATTAAGTTACCTGCAGTACTCGCTGTTTTTACCAATTTTTTGAAACACAATTTTTGAAACATAACACAAATACTTACAACTTAAAACCATTACCAATCAACCAAAAATACTGTTTCCTGGGTAACTAAGCAGTTCATGTTCATGATATTGAACGAATGCCTAATTCATGGATTGTGGAGAATGCAGTTCAATCTCACTCAAGGCTGATTCATACACATGACCTTCATACATATTATTACAAGCCGGGCTTTCTACCCCTCAACCACAGCGCAGGGTTCTCATGCAACTCCTAATTATGCTTTCTTGAACTCCTATCTTTTCCCTTGGACTCATGTTTCTAGCAAAATTTCTTTGATATTACACTGAAGGACTGTCACTTTTTTCCTAAAGCATGGTTTTAGATGCCTACTGAGAACACTGACAGCGCATCCCTAATCATTGTTCCATTCAAAACCCTTACAGGTGTTGGAAGGTGGTTTCCTTAAACTTAGAAATTTTGAAATGATATACAAGCTCTGGTCAATAATAAGCCAGTCATCCTATCACAGTCAAGTATATTTGCATGTGCTTACTAAGCACAACAGGTGCAACAGATAATCCTTTCACACAGTGCACTTAAGCTCTTCCATACCAATCTGCCATAAAACATTTTGCAATAGTTAGGAGGAAAGCAGGAAAAAATAAACATTAACCCAGTATAACCAATTAATTTCTGTCACTTGTCAGATTCTGCCAGCAGTATTTTTACCTGGCCCCCTTCGGAGTTTAACTAAGGTGAGATGGTAATCGCATAACCTTGTGTGGCATGATTATTGGTTTCAAGTGCACTATATTTGCCCAGTATCATACTTCTAACAGAGCTAAATAAATGTCACTCTATGCTTTAGGCCACTACTTTTTAATTTATTGGATTACATAACCGGCTAATGTATTATTTGCTAAAATGGAGAAATCTTTCTTTTTTTTAATATTTCGTTTCCGACCGAATCAACTGTTGACGAAAATAAAGAAAATACGAACGAAAATGAGTACGAATCCGAAACCATTTTTAGACTGGTGTACAAACAATCAATCAATATACGTAGTATAATAGAGTAAACGGTGCGCACATGAAAACCCATCGAAAATCTCATGGCAGCATCCATGTGAAGCATGGCAAGCTATTTCGAAGTATTTTTTTGGAGTTTCAACTTTCTCTGTTGCATGTTTGTTAATTATACAGTATAATTAAGTTGCTGTATTTTCAAAGTCGTGAGCTTTTTTCAACCGCCAAGTTGACATTTTCTTAAACAGATTACGTAATCCAATAAATAAAAAAGGAGTGGCCTTAATTACATTCAAAAACCAGGTATGCTAAAATCAACAAACAAGAGCGTGTCACACATGACAGGTGTCAAAGTGAAAATTCGGCCATAAAACTTCAAGATGTATTAGCAGCTGAGAGCATGGGTCAGAATTTACACAGTAAGGCATTTACATAACTTTGGATAATTATTGCTGTCACACATAATATGTAAGAAAGCACTGCAAAAAAAACACATTACATTGTGCGATACTGTTCGAAAAGTTATAGTAGATAAAAGAAAGTGTCGGATTTTAAAGCCCATTAAATGATTAATGACCCAATGTTTGGGTATAAAACTGTCGTTTTCAGAGCTCAGCAAATTTTATCCTAAATCTCTTGGGCGACACCAATTACCTTTATGGTATAATTAATCAATAGGCAGACTTTATTACAGGTATAATTTAATAAGTTTTCATAACAATATGAAATATCTGTCCAGATCTATCTTACACTATTCAAGTAAGAGATTAAGTCACTTACAGATAAATGATTAAATGACTTTCAATAAATTGTAATACAGAAAAGGGGTAAATGTAAACAAACTGACTCTTTATGGAGAGAGGGGTAGCTATTATTTTATGTAAAATATCACTCATTCATAAATACTAGTATAGTACTTAAAATATTGAAGCTTCATAGAAACTTCAAACTCAAAAAAGTTAACTTCCCCTCAAATGTGGTTAATGTATATCATGAGTACATGTATATAACAAATCTCCTCCCGAACAAAACTCTTCCTAAACAAACCCCTCCTGTCAATTTTTGTTAACCCCTTCAAGACACATCCTACAACTCAAGTTTTCATAGGCGGATATAAGCCCCACCCATAAGTTCGTATAAGCGGACAAAATCCACCAAAACAGAATTATTTCTATAATGTGATCAACACCCCGCATAAATTCTAATTTATCAGGTAATTTTCAAAAACTGCATTCTAGCACCATAATTCATGAGTAATGCGAGTACAGTATGTTTGTCATACATCACCACCTACAGATTAGTATATATCCCCCACATATCAGGTACCCTTGGTCTAATTATGTCATTAATGATCGGAGCGCTTCTCAAGAGCTTATTAACCACATAATCTACCCGACTAGTGACAAGTGTCAAAACATGACTGACATCTGTACTGTATGAATGGAAAATAAGGTAAAATTCTTCATTCATGTGTCAGTCGATTTAGAGCCGACACAATTTATGGATTAAATGAACCATAAATATACTTGTTTAACTATAAAACTTGGGTTTCTAATGTAATTAATCTGCAAGGTGCGAAAATGCATCAACCAAACAAGAACAGCGCAGTCATGCTAGGTGGCGGCGAAGTAGATGGCAATATAAATCGAAATTTAACTCGTTAAGTGACATTTTTATCATCCCTAACAATGAGAAATGCCAGTATCTCTTCTTCTAGTGTAAGTTCATCTACGTTCAGAATATGCACTTATAAATATTCAAGCAACTTAAATCTTTCAAAACAATGAATTCTCAACCATTTTTAAAGAATCCTAAAAGGTATTTTAGATTTGCTACTTAATAAAACTCACAACCAATCGATACAAAACATCAGGCACCTCATTGCCGGTGTTTATAACTATACAATTTTAAAACTTTTTATCAACAGTACATTTTTTTGTCGACATCATAAAAAAGAATATCGCTCGAAGGAAGTGTCTTATTTACATGGTATCGTACCAACACTATTTTTATCTACCTACGGTTAATGTTGACACCTGCCAAGATGCCGACACATATCTTAAGCTTTTGTACTTGAACAAAACAAGCGAACTTGACATGGCTAAAAATATACACTTCAATTGTTTGCCATCTGTAGTTTACTAAGTGTAGAAAAAAACTTAAGATACTAATGACTTTCTGACAGGATTTCAATAAAGGTTCAATATTCCAGCAATAAAGCACGGTGACATGTTATTATCAAGTAGTCCACACGTACTGACACTGGAGTAGCAGAATGATCGGACAAGAACCATCAGGTCTGTACAAGTTGCTTTTATTTACAACATATTGAATATGGTTTCTGTAATATCATATATGGCTTTCAGTAACATAATGCACCAGTCAATTGTAACCACGGCCCCCCAGGTCCGGGGGTATACCGGGGATAGCGGGGGAAATGGGCCGTGTTTTTACCTTCCAGGCGGCCCCGCAGTGCAGAGTAAATGCAGTGGTTTTGTTTTCGCGCCGAAAATAGCGGGGAATGTGCTGTGGCTTTGTGCCGGGAAATATCCGCTCTTTTAACGGGATTTGTCCGCGTTTAAGCCAAGCTTTTCCCGGAGTTTAACGAGATCTCCTTACCTAGGATGTCCCCGGGGTGCGGGGGCATTTGGCGGGGAATTTACCAGCAGATTTTACCTGGACCGAAAGTCAAAGTCCCCGCTATTCCCCGGACCTGGGGAGGGGCCGTGGTTACAATTGACTGGTGCATAATGATAAACACCTGGGGTCATGTAGGGACTTTTCCTGCTTTAAGGACGCAAGACGATGCCAGGTGGATGCCAGGGTAGAACCACCAACATTCTGTAAGCAAGCAGGCTGGACACTAAATAATAAAATGTTAACAATAAATGTTTTGAAAAAAGTACAGAGTCTTCTTTTTTTGTATTTGAATGGACAGGCATCAGGGTTCTCACTAGGATTTGAAAACAGGAGTCCAAAACCATGTTTTTAAAAAAGTTGGGGGAGTCCTTCAATACAATTTCAAAAAATTGTTGATAGAAACAGGAGTCCCAGAGAAAAAATAGGAATCCAAAAAGCATAATTATGAATCTAATGAGATACATGTGTGTATGGTGTTCCTTGTAACAACTTAATCTTTCACCAAAAAAATGACTGGTTAGTTTATGACTGTAACACGCCCTGCAATCATGGAACCAAATAAGATAACCGTGCTCGTGGTAGGATTCTGTCCACCATAGCAAAATAACCACGCTTACGTGGATACACCACTGGGCACATTTATACATGGACGGTAAAATCTTTGGACTAGAAAAAATTAGATCTTTCGATGCTTGCTTTGGATTATCTGTACTAAAGACTGCCGGCCGCAGTCTAAAACTGATTGGGAGGATTTTTTGTCTGGCTCCTGTCATGTAACCTAACATTTCAACATGGGAAAAATGACCTGCTGTCCATTTATCAGGCAGGCAAAATTAATAATCTTAGAGCAATGGACTGGGACTAGTTACTGCACATACATGTACTACATGGGTTTCAAATCTTAGAGCAATGGACTGGGACTAGTTACTGCACGTACATGTACTACATGGGTTCCAATAGGTGCTGAATCTCAATGGTTTTTTTTTTAATTTTTGCCTGGATTTTACCATTTTATAGCCAAAAAAACAATTATTAAGAGAAAAATTGACCCTTCAGTCAAGATTCTTAGGGTCAAAATGAGGCTTTTTTGAAATTCCAAGGATCACGCTCCTGGCTCAATCTAACCCTTGACAGCTATGTGAATAAGGAATCTAGTGAGAACCCTGATGACAATCTCCATATCTATTTAGTGCAATGTTATAGTCAATTTATTTATATACAAAACTGTCAGTTACTACGCACCAAGATTTTACTCACACTCAACTTTCTAAGAGTGTATCGAAAAGAATATGCAGCACTCAATTAGCAATGTACTCTATTTTACACACTTAAATCTCGAAACTCAAGACCCTGCAGAGAAAATGTTGACATCTGAGTGCTGAGTGTTGAGTAATTGTTATAATTCTAGGCCCAGGAGAATCAACAAAACTGCCATCCCGATAACCATAGGCAGATTTATGATAGTCGAGTGTTCATAAACTGATATGTTCAGCTTCAAGTGTCACCAGGAGGTACATTATATGACCACTTGGTATGGCTGAGAGGGTATAAACACTGCCTACATGTATATCACTCATACTGTATATCAACAGTCAACTAGAAATCTCAGACTACTTGAGATCTATATTTGTATATCAAACTGACTTGTTCAGCACTGCTAACTCTGTATAAAGTATAGAGCTTTGACAGTAAATAAGATGTCTAGTAGTGGTACCAGAGTATTGATACATTATGTTTTCAACTTGTACTGTTGTAAATAAATAAATTGACAAGAACATAGCACTAACTAAATATGGAGAGTCATCAAGGTTCTCACTATACCTCTCTCTATCTTTTCCCTGGGACTCCTGTTTCTGGCAAAATTTCTTTGAAATTCCACTATAGGACTGCAACTCTGTCCAAAGGCATGACTTTGTGGACTCCTGTTTTCAAATCCTAGTGAGAACCCTGGTCATATTAAAGGAGTGAGAAAAAGTTTGTCTCACAGTTTTATACCAGTTTTCAACAGTACACATCAGTTATATACAGACATCAGTAGTGCTCATTGTACAACGATTAACCTAAGTTCGATTTCAGTTCTTTTTTCTCACAGTTCTGTTCGGTACTGTCTTACGAAGATTTGGTTTGAAACATCAGATGACATTTTTATTCCTGAGGCAATATTAAAGTCAGAGAACTCATAAGTTGATAGTCATTATTCATTAGTTAATAAGTTATACAGCCATTGTAAATGTTCACTTTTATTAAGGGACATGAAGTTCTATGTATAGTCTAAGTCATTGCTCTACTTTATTTTATATTATTACACATTGCTCTCATTCTACTCTAAGTACTTGCCTAGTCAAACTTTAATTTACGTTAGTGTCAATGTTCATTACAATTCAGTTATTGAGACTTTCGCGTACTTTCATAAATTTTAACAATGGAACCAAATAACAGAAAATTGAAAGGGTAGCATTAAAAAACAAGCTGAGAGACACCTGCATTGTTGAAAGCCCGGACGTCAGCTGACCAAATCAGTGTTCCTTGGAAGCCAACAAGAACAAACTTATTCTTCGACAAGAAAATGTCAATCGCCCCAAAGGAATCGTATGGACAAATTACTATAAATTTACCTAGAATGTATTTATTATCTTCAGTCAAAATTTGCATGGAAAACTTACATGTCACCATGAAGGGTTCTAAAGTCAAATACTCTACAGACTGTACGGACTGAGTGAGAAGTCAGTACAAGGGAGACTACATTCACAGGGCCGCCACATGCAGCTCCTTAACTTAGTAAGGAATACACAAAAGGACTCCAGGATTCTCACTAGGAATTGAGTCCAAAACCATGTGTTAGGAAATAATTGCAGTCCTTCATGCAATTTCGAAGAAATGTTGCAAGAAAAAGGAGTCCAAGGGGAAAAATAGGAGTCCAAAAAGCATAATTAGGAGTGTATGTGAAGCAATTGTTAGTATGCAACAACTTTCAAGGCAACCAATGCTAAACTATCCAATTAACAAAATAACATCAGAATGATTGTCAATTAACTTATTAAGTAAAACATGACGTATAATGATTGTGAAATAATCAAATTATGATGTACAGAAAAAAATGAAATTGCAAAACATTCACTATGTATTTAAATATATGCTGAAGTGGTTATATTTTTGAAATGACATGTTTGTAGATATGAGGGAGCATTTTTTAAGGGGCTCTGCATATACATTGAAGTATATATAAGTATAATCTTAATTTACGCAGAAGTTTATAATAATAACTCTGTTTACTAAGCTATTTGAGTCTTGACAAAGATGACATAGAAAACATGTTCAAAATATTATCAACATTGGCTGTACTGTATAATATTATATTGTATAATAATGTTGTTATACTTTATGGGCTGACAACCAGAATATCAATAAAGAATAAATGTCAGTGTCAATTGTTTAGAGGATTTCAGAGCCAGACTCTTCCAGAAACTTTTGTTCAATGGTTGAGATTTGAGCATGTGAATTTGGTAGGGAAGAGGGAGTATCTGCCCCCTGACCGAGATTTCTAATTTCATCTTTGTGAATGGTAGTCTCTGGATGTGTTTGGACCTCATTTGGGAAGAAAACATTGTATATGACAGAATCCATTTATTCTACATTCAAAGGGACAATTTGCAGACACCAAGGTTAAAAATTTAACCACTCTAATCAAGCCCTGTGGTATCTTACATAATAAATTCAAGTACTGTAGGACCACAGTGCTAAACAGGCCTGGGCAAGTCTATGGGGAATGTGATGTCAGATACACAGAAATTTTGCTATTCATGGGCATGAAACTTTGGATAAAAGTAATTACAGCAGTCCCATCTGGGCCATAATACAACATGGAACTCACTTATTTGGGAATACACATACAAAATATGGTAACAACTAGTTACAAAGACAAAATCATACTTAGTGTTCCAATAAAAAACAAACATACAACTATCTAAATGCAAGTACTTTGTTTTCTGATGCATAATAACATACCATATACAGGGTTATAGAAGTACTAGCCTGACGTCCAGGACAAGTTTAATTGCCAATTCAGGCTACCAACATTTCAGTTGGACTAAGTCCAGGACAAGTGTGTTAGTTGTTACGCATGCTTAATTTAACCATTAATATGTACCCTATTCTATGCTCGTACAACTAGCCTCCTGTGTCGGACAAGTCAAAATTAACATGTACACTTAGTAGTCTGGGACAACTGTATTTAAAGAAAATTTCTAGAGCCCTGATATATATGCCATAAAGTTTAGATTGGAGATCTGTAGAACAATGGAGATATTTTGTATAATGCAAGGTTTGTTGTGTTTTTTAAGCTGTTACTATCAGTGGGACTTTCAGGTATTGCGAAATTTCCCACCACTAATTTTTCTGGCACACACTTCTGTCTATCATGATAATCATAAGAGACAGTAATGGAAATAGATAAATAAATATCAATTTTGTATAATAACCTTCTAAGGTACAATTAAAAAGGTTTATCTCTTTATGTGATGAAACATAAATTCTGTGTACTGCATACATATATATATATATAAAAGGGAATTTCAATTTCAAAATGCTTCGTATGTGTGGGTACGATCAAATGATGTTCACATTAATATTGTACATAAATGGTCTTTAATGACAACCATCCTATTAACAATATTTCTAATTTTTCTGCATATCTTAAACTAGCACAACAGAAACAAGCAGCTTATTTGTATGAATGAAGAACTAAGGGGCAACTTTGTAGAATTTTAATTGTAACAACAGTTTGTTATTTTGCACATTAATGATAATTAGAACAACAATATATAAATGATATGTTCATAAAAAAACATAATGACTAACTAAACTTTGTAATCAAAAGATGCACATGTGAATATTAAATGAGACATCATAGCCGATTTTTATTAAAATCGGTAAACAGGACGTCGTACGAAATCATACTGATTGATCTTCACAAGTCTAGCGTCATACCAGGTAAATATTGGCGCCTCTGATCCAGCATTGATGCTTCAATTAACTGAACACCTATGTCGGCAAACATCAAAGAGCAAAAACAAAACAATCGGAAGTTGTAAAGAGAGATACGAACCTTGCGATATAGACGCTATTCCACAGAAAATTAAGAATGGAATAAATAAATCCATCCTTACGGATAGTTTATAATTCTCACTAAACAATTCATATTACTCCAATGTTCATATTAACCGCATTTTCACTAAAATTTCTGATTGCTCATTCTCGTTCATGTAGGCGGCCATTGCTCTATTTGTGTATTGAGGACACGGTACTTCTTATAATATTCATGCGCAGATTTTGACACCGATTACGATTCGAGGACAAATATTGACTTTAAACTCTATTCTTAAAGTGTCAAAAATATATTCGGTCAAGGTTTACGATAACTTTCCGATTAATTTCAATTTTGGCAGATGACACGAGACAAACAAAACGTATTTGTCAAGCAATTTAAGAACTACTTTTGCATAGAGATACGGTTTACTTACAAAACTCATACTGCACACGGCTAAGTATGATACAGTCTACAACCGAGGGCACGCGTCTTATTGTACGGCATACATGTTTTTTGCTATTCTATAAATTTAATGTTGATTTCTGTTTCATAAACCTGGAGAATATTTAACAATAGCAACAACTTTGCTTCATATTTTCATTCAATTATTTGTTAATTTAGAGTATCATTATTTGAGAAACCTGTAATTCAATCTGTGCTGTCATGTTCTTTGCAGTAATCATTTACAAGTGTAAATCTACTCACTTGCAATTTAATCATGTATTAACTAATCCCATGTTACTACTAATGACAGGAACAACAAATAAATAATTGGATTCAGGTCTTAGCATTGACAGCATATTTGTTTATGATAAAATCAAATGGACTTTGTCTTATACTTTCCTCTTGTCCTAGCTAATATTACTGGTAATAATACATCGGTGTAATGTAATGTGGTCTACTGGTTGTTTCATTTGTGTTGAAATGTTTGATCGTACTCCTGAAAATAATTATTTGTCATCATGCCATTAAACTATTCTCCATGCCATTAAACTTGTCATCATACCATTAAACTTGTCATCATGCCATTAAACTTGTCATCATGTCATTAAACGTGTCATCATGCCATTAAACTTTTCATCATACCATTAAACGTGTCATCATGCCATTAAACTTGTCATCATACCATTAAACTTGTCATCATGCCATTAAACGTGTCATCATGCCATTAAACGTGTCATCATGCCATTAAACTTGTCATCATGCCATTAAACCTGTCATCATGCCATTAAACTTGTCATCATGCCATTAAACTTGTCATTATGCCATTAAACTTGTCCTCATGCCATTAAGCTCGTCATCATGCCATATAAATTGTCATCATGCCTTTAAACTATTCTCCATGCCATTAAACTTGTCATCATACCATTAAACGCGTCATCATGCCATTTAACTTGTCATCATGCCATTTAACTTGTCATCATGTCATTTAACTTGTCATCGTGCAATTAAACTATTCTCCATGCCATTAAACTTGTCATCATGCCATTAAACTTGTCTCCATGCCATTAACTTTTCATCGTGCCATTAAAATTTGATCATGCCATTTAACTTATCCTCATGCCATTTAACTTGTCATCATGCCATTAAACTTGTCATCATGCCATTAAACTTGTCATCATGCCATTAAACTTGTCTCCATGGCATTAACTTTTCATCGTGCCATTAAAATTTGATCATGCCATTTAACTTATCCTCATGCCATTTAACTTGTCATCATGCCATTAAACTTGTCATCATGCCATTAAACTTTTCTCCACACATATTAATCTTTATGCCTGAATGAGTGTAATCAAAATCCAGATCATGATGCAATGTCCACTAAAAGCTGGACAAAGAACTCTTTCATCACATACATCTGGTGACTTTTGTTGGCCAGTGCTTGTAACTTTTCCATGAAAAAGAGATTTCGTATTTTTAATGCTCGTTTTCTTTGTACATTGTATTAGTATAAAATAAAGCTGATGGACAAACAATGTGTAGTATTTGAAAGTTTGAACTTGTAACTGCAGATTGTGTAGTCATTGTATAGAGTACGGTAAGCATTTAAAATAACCTGAATAAGTTAGGTTTATTTGTTTGAAATGTTTGATTAAATTCCTAATTACTTCTTCATGGAACCTGAAGTTTGTGGTTTCAACACTGCAATGGTCATAAGCACTGCTTCTCTTAAGACATCAGTACAGGTTTATCCAGGAAGCAGACTTGACAGTGATTCACTTAAGCATAATGCATAACGCAAGGTAAGCTTAAATAAATAGGCAATATATTTATGTAACCAAATCATATTGTGTTGCATTTCACGTCCTACCAACTATTTTTCAGTAAAATGGAGACTATGTCTATTTGCAGCAGAGTGATGCCACACTACGATACCATGCCGTAGACATGCGACACGATACGGCACCTAGTAAAAATTACACAGATCAGTCCAACCGGTCCTAGAAGTAGCTTTATGAATAAATTCCAAACAGACTAAGGAACTAATCAGCCCGCAACATTACGCACTGGAGGCGAACCCTCTATCAGCAAGCCACCTGAGCATTATATACTGCATACTATAACATATGGGAGGCGCAGTGGTCGAGGGTGCCCGACTCCTGATCCGAAGGTTGCGAGTTTGAGCCCTGCGATGAGTGGGGTTTGATCACGAACTTCAAAACCTTCAATGTGGCGGGAGTACTGTTTGGTAGCCAGGAAGCAGTCATCAAGAGTGACTAGTATAAGTTGTAAGAACTTGTTTCACAATTGATGTAAAATAAATAAGTTTTAACTGAAGTATTATATACATAAATTGAAATGGAATAGAAAAACGATAAGCAAACACAGTATCATTGACATTTAATTTCTTTCACAGTATAGAATCAAACTTATTTTCTCTAGGTACGATCAAAATGAACACAAAGTGTGACTGGTATCAAAATATAATCTTTGTAGTCAAAAATATTATATCAATACAGTGGTATGTTCAGAAAAGACTACTTTTTCAATGATCACAAGCTCTTGACAAAATATCTCCAAGTAAGTGCTTGAAATTAATTTCCAGCGGAATAAACCACTTTATACTAGAAAAAATACAAGTGTGCTTTCCCGATCATACCACCATATAACAACAGTGATTGTTCTTTTAACCACAACAATAGTCAAACCAAACCAACCACAAATACTGATAAATGTAGCTGAAAAATATATCTGGAACAAAATATTCTGCAAATTAATCTGTGAATAACAGATACAATCCTGCAAGGCAACACTCCTTGAAAGATGGAAGTTTTGGCTGTTGTAGAGAGGTTGCAGTTCTGGATACATGTAATTGGTTGTATTTTACTTTACAATGCAGGGATTTCCCTGATGCAGAAATCTTGAGTCCCTGATTCCCTTTTCTTGCTAGGGACTCCCATTTTCAACTTACTGTGCATCCCTGGGACCCCTAAAATAAACTTTTGTCAAGTATAAACTGCATATCTAGGACCCTACAAATTTACTTAGGACCCCCAATTTTTCAAACACGAGGGTCCAAGAACCCCTTAGCTGAAAAATCCCAGGGAAAACTCTTAAATGGGGAAACTGATCAGTCACACAGCCTTCAATGAAAACTCTCAGTCATGGTAACAATAATGACAAGAATAATGACGATAATCAGTTCCATGATGTTACTTTATGAAGATGTATTCAACAATAAAATTGTGACAAATGACTACCTGAGATGGAATGCATATTATAAGAGTATAATAGGTACAACACGCACATAAGCACATCAACTTCTATGGTTTTACAAACACACCCTTTGAATAGTAGCACCTTCATGAAAATTGCAGTTATATTGATGTAAATTGACTTCAGCACTTGGTACTCATTTCAGACTTTCTTATACAGTCACTGTCTCCAAGGACAAAAGAAACTTATGTTTCCATATAAAACAAAAAACTTGCCCATCAAGGTGGCATGTGGAGCTTTTTCTCCAAATAAAAGTATGTGTTCTCTTCGGCCACAACTTTATATCGGCCCATAATAGTAGTATTTGTTTAGTCTTGATAGAAAAATAGTAAAACAACTTACAAGAAGTGTGTTTTATAAAATTGCCAGCATACCTACATCACTTCAGGAAGTATGGTAGAAAGACGAAAGGTAAGGGAAGTTCTAAAGGTGATCTTGTGATATCATGAAGTATATAGAGTTGCAGTCAGTATGAACAGTTTCTACAATAAATATAGTACTGTCACACTGAGTTTTTTGAGTATTGATACACTGAATTTTTTTACTGTAATTTGTTCAGACTTCAATAACGTTTGATTTCAGAGGAATTACAACAATTACATCAGATTTTCTAAGATAAACTACATGTATGCTTTTTCATGGAAATGTATGCATTCTCAGATTTAATACATCAAGATCAGGAATTAACAACACAACATTGCAAAGTAAATGAAGTCTTCACCATCTAAGGCAAGTACAGTGGAACACGCTTATAACATATTTCTTGGGAACCTGGAGATTTACTTCGTTATATCCAAACTTTGTTATATCCATACAGCAAAAGTTAATTATAATTGTATGCATATAACAAATTTTTAATAAAAATTATTACATACTATCCCATTTTTCGTTATAACGGAGTACGTTATAAGCGTGTTCAGCTGTACATTCTTTCAAGTTGACAATAAAACTACAGTAAGACAAATATCCACTTTTCTAATCAGTCACTCGATATTTTCATTGTTTATAATTTTCCGTTCTTCATCAAATCTGTTACTAGTTGATGATTTTGTATGTGATTGTATATTTGAACTTGGCATTTTAAAATTTTGATGCGAGTCAGTCCTCCATCCAACAAATTTGGTCGAGTTTTACAACTTAATGAGACAAATATTGCAAGAGAACAGCAACCAGTTAGAAAAGCAATGTATGTCCCAGTTTACCGACAAACATTCTTTGTACAAGAATACTGGACAAAAATTACCGTTACTGGCAATCAAAAACTAAATTCTTCAACTAGTATTTTACATCATTGAGTGTAACACTAAGTGGCTTATACAAACGACAGGCTTGAATGATTTATCCAATAGTTCATGGGTGTGTCAAGTTTGTATTTTAGAATCAAACTTCAACTTACAACAAAGTAAATCAAGTAGACTTATTCAAACATTCAATTGACAAGAAACTGAAGTTTTGCTTCACAATTGTCACACAATTTATTTTTCATAGAGCCTCGAAGTACAAAATTAAACCATGAAGTCACAGACCCCAGCAAAGTGCTGAGAACAGGAATTTGTCAAGAGATGCACACATTTCGATCAATTCATAAATGTTCCAATTAATGATCACATGACTGGTCACATGACACAAGTTGGACATCACGTTGGGTGTATAACAGGTTCCGATCTCTCACGAAGTTTACCAACATATACATTGAGAATGCCTTGTAAAGCTCTGTTCATCTGAAATAGAAGGTAGAAAATTCCTTTAAAACATCATTGTAAATCTTTTTAAGAACAAATACCAAGGTTATCACTAATTCTGTGAAAATCACCGAAAGTAGGCGTGAGTCTGTGGGGTACTCCCCTTCATTATGATCATTCATACAACAAAAGTAGCCAGGTGATGATGCTTACCGGGTAATGAAACTCAGACTAAGACCTTAAATTTGAAAAAAAATTGTATTTACCAGCATTTCGTTTTTATAAAAGCTAAACAAATGAAATTTTGTCTGAATAATTGTTGTAACCCGCTGTACATGTTCGGCAATTTTAATTTTAATATATACTGTTATAATAACATAGGAGCAAAATGAAGATTTGATATTTTAAAGTCTAAGTCTGAGATTCAGCCTTAAAATGTTTGTGAATACGGCCCCAGTAATGTATAGTTTGCATTTATGGTAAATAATATTTAAATAAGATTTCAATCTCGATGTAAAGAGCTTTTTTTTTTTTAAATTCAAGCAGCAAAAAAGATGCTACATTATGTCAATAAATTAGCTTCACCATCGTCCCACAAAATTTCCAAAACATCAGTAATTTTACCACAGTTTAATACGCTTTAATTCAACAGCTTCATCATCACTTAACTGTACAAGAGAACAATATCAAGTTCACAGACAGAATATATCAATATCAGACAATATTTGAGCGCTGCTATGGGATTTACAACCTCTTCTGTAAGTGAAGTCATTTCAAGAAAACGCAACATCTGATGTCACTATTCGCAAGCAGGAAACAAAATTTTCTCCATATGGTCACTTCGTTTTCATATTGCCATATGGGACAAATATTGCTTACTGTCAGTACATGGTGACGTCACATGACTGTGACGTTTGTTGGAAATGATGTCACTTACAGAAGAGGTTGGAAATGGTACAGCAGCGCTCATCTGTGAATAAATTTGTGCAGGATATTATCTTAGTTAGGCATTTCCTGTGATGCTTTTGTCTATAATATATAACAGAAGTGCGATAGAGATGGACTACAGGGGCCTGATTCACAAGCATTTTTATACTGAAACTGTTCTTTTCGCTCCTATGTTGTTATTACAAAAGTGTACAGGGGGTACCAACAATTTTTCAGACAAAATTTCATTTGTTTAAATTTGTTGAAATGCTGGTGAATTTAACTTTTGCAAATTTAAATTCGAAGTCTGAGTTTCAGTCTTAAAATGTTTGCGAACAAGGTAGCAGAAATTTCTCGTTTTACAGACGAAAGTGAGAGTGTAGAACTACCTTGTCTATATTTTCATCATGTCTATGTTCGTTTAATGCTTGCAGTAACAGATCTATACTTGTATATGGCAGCCATACTGTTAGTGGTCGACCCCTGAGACAACCCTGTAATATACAAATGTCAAATTTATCAAACTATTTTTTTCATTATTGGGATGTACCATACAAGTAATATATTGTACAATACAAAGAAGTGAATACTACAAAATCTTACACAAGAAATGCAAAATTACATGCTAGTTTCAAATACATATGTGATACAGTTCAGTTCAAACTTATTTATTTTACATCGATTGTGAAACAAGTTCTTACAACTTATACTAATCACTCTCGATGACTGCTTCCTGGCTACCAACCAGTACTCGCGCCACATTTGATGCAGTTGAGTAATGACAGGTAATAAATAAAATTTAAGAAAGTTTTGGAAGTCCCTTAAAGGTGTTCATTTTTTCCAAAAATGAATGAACCTGTTTATTTGGTCCTTAATGTAATGGTGATTGACCCCAGCTGTGCAAATTAAGTAACAACTTCCTTGGCCTACTGCCAAGATTTACCTCTTTGAATCTAATTAAAATTGGACATGTTACAAATAAAAAAGGTTACAAGTATATCATGCACACCTAATTAACTTAATCCGTTACCTATTCTATTCACGGATAACTAGCCTCCAATGTCGGACAAGTCAAATTCAACATGTACTGTATTTGGAAAAAATTCCTAGAGCCCTGATGGCCTTCTCTTACACAACTTAGATGTATCATAATGGATATCGAGGGCTCAACGCATCACTGTCGTAACTCCAATATAAATACATAGGAGTTACGACAGTGTTGCGTTGAGCCCTCAATATACTGTATAAGTGAATATTTTTGTGAGTCAAAACATTGCTGAATTGGCAAATTCAGACATTTGGCAAGCAAGAATGAATATTGCTCTTCTTTAATAGTAATGTATATTAAAACACAATTCTTTGAACAAGGAAAATAACAGTGACTGATATTTTCATGACATTCTTGAATTTCACATCACAAACCAACCACTTATTTAGTTTATTTCATGGATCACCCTGAGAATAGATGGAATTTAGGTAATTAGGCGTTACTACAAGAAAAATTAGGGCCATTTACCTTCATCTGGAAAAGTTCACTATCAACTCCCTTGAAAGTGTCTAATACAGCTGCAACATATTCTGTACATAAATTCACACCTTCTTCCAATAAATTATGGTCTATATACAAGCGTAGAAGTTCCGCAGAATTCAGGCCCTGTAAAATAAATATCAGTCTTAGTACAACATAAAACATTAAGCATGTTCTTGAATTTGAAATATTTCACAAGTGGTCACAAATTACAGAATTTATTAGTTCTTTGAAAACAATAAAACCAAACTTTCACCAAGTTGTTATCATGTTGGAAAATGAGTGGTCATAAATTAAGATGTTTACTATCATGAATGCAATATCTTATTTACATCATAAATTTTAAATACACACTTTATTAGTAAAAATAACTGTTTTACCCATGATAACAGCTGCCATCAGTGGGACATTTTATGATTTATATCATTTAGTATTTCACCCGTGAATTATTGAAATTAATACATAAGAATAATGACTTAATCATCAATTTCTATTTCAGATTGTCCGCTATAGATAAATTTTGTCACTGGTGACGATGTGAAAAAAGTGCAATACTCCTCAAATCTGTACTGGAGAAATCAACAGGAAATGTTGCAGTAAAAAATTCATTCGCCTTCCTACTGACCGAACTTCATAATATAGGGGCCAGGAGACAGCAAACATAGACATTTTTAAATATGGCTTTGCCAAATCATTTGAAATTAACAGATGACAAGCATACCTTGTATGTGTTAACGAACCAAGCAGGCAAGGTAAATCCGTGTGTAAGTAGTTTGGTAGCAGTACATCTATGATAGTGTCCTGTCCTATCCTCATATCTGTCTAAATATTGCTGTAACAACTGCCAAGCTTCGTCAGCAGAACTGTAAAACATATCATACTGATTTCTCAACAACAATTATTCACTACTGTGCAATGGACACATTATCCAAGTTACATTATGGTTCAGAATTGTAAATCCACAATGATGGCCCTATATCGCTCACCTGAGTACACTGCCATTCAGACTGAATAAGACTAATGTGCCAATAAATTGGTGTAGGTTCAATAACAAGAGGGTCATGATGGCCCTATATCGCTCACCTGAGTACACTGCCATTCAGACTGAATTAGACTAAGGTGCCAATGAATTGGTGTAGGTTCAATAAACATCCATTCAGCAGTTTTGGAAATGTCGTTAATAGTTTCTACGATATACATATAGGCAACAAGGCAATAATGCCCTTTGGCGGCCATGGTTTTTGACAAGGACCTAAGAATGATTCAATATCCTTTATACAAGTTTTTCGCAACAAGGAATGTGTCAATAAGACACAGGTGCCCCCACTTTACTCCATCAAGGGACATAACTCTTGCTCTTACTCAAAATTATCATGCAGTGATTAATATTCCTATGAAGTTTTGTTTCTCTAGGTGAAATACTTTTTGAGATATGAATGACACAAGTTATGTGGGACTGATGGACGGGACAAGGGTAAATCTAAGACCCCCCCCCTCACACACACACAGTTGTGGGGGCATACAAATCAGCATACCTGTTTTCCCTGGAGATGTTTATGAGCGTCAGATTATTGGTTTTCAACCATTCCCAAGCTTGTGATGTATAATCATTGTCACCTCGCATATAGTATGAACTGTTCTTTGCAAGGTTAATACACCTACAACATAGAAGATATCACTGGAAGTTAGAGGTTGATAACACCAGATAAACACCAAGCTACGTACAGCTACTTGTAATGTTAAAATACAGTCATTGAAATGAAATTTCCAGAGTAACTTACTGGAATATTGCATACAGTAAAAACTCAATAATAAGACCACCCTTGGGACCCTTGAAAACTGGTCTTATTACTGAGGTGGTCTTGATATTGAGGTTGATTAGACAGCAAAAGAGATAATGGACTTGGAAACTGTTTAATATTAATGTACAGTAAACCTCAATAAGACCTACCATGGGACACTGGAAAGAGGTGCATAAATAAATGCAGATGGACCAGTCTAGCTTTCACACCTCTAAATGAACAACAAACCATTTCAAAATATTTCAGAGCCTATTATTATTCCAATGACAATTTTTACAGGCTAAATGTAGTTATTACACACAATCTATTTGTCATTACACATAATATGTTAAATTTGTATTAAGATCAATGCAAATTCTGCAACATTTCAATAACAAGTAGTAAAGGACAGGCAGATATCACCAACGAGGCAGGGCATCAAGATAACTCTCCTTTGCTGTATAGCTCTCACCTCAGCAGAGCATCAAGATAACTCTCCTTTGCTGTATAGCTCTCACCTCAGCAGAGCATCAAGATAACTCTCCTTTGCTGTATAGCTCTCACCTCTGACCTCTGACCTCTGATATACCTAGTACTGAATATCCAGAAATCTGAAGGATTGTTATAGTTTAAGAACGGTATATTTACCTGAGAGTTAAACTTTCAAACACAGAATTCAGTGGCAGATCAAAGGCTCTAGACACAATGACTGCACGGTCATACATGCCAGCATTCAACAACAAACCAACCATCTGATCAGCACCAGGAGTACTTCCTGCAAAGGTATAATGTTGAGTATTGCCGTGAAATATGCAATGGTCTCTCAACCAGTGACCAGTGATTGTATCACTCTGGACAGCAAAATGCAAGATATTACACAATATGAATGTATAGAATACATGTACTACTATATAGCTAGCAGGATTTTGATCATAGATAGTAAAGCAAGACTACATAATGAGATTGATCCTATTATGTTACTGTACATCTTCATACTTCTGTAAGATTGGTAGAAATGTATGCCCCATCCTTATAATATTGTTTGTTTGGCGTACCCTACCCTGCAAAATTTAGGTCACAAGGTAGGTTGATAATTAATTTTTCTTCATTATTTCTATGGTTATTCAAGAATCAACTATTAAAACACAGTCCCCCCTTAAAAAAACAGAAAGGTGGATTTTCAGGTGTGGTAGGGTTAAGCCAAACAATTTTTAAGGATGGCTTCATGGAATTATTAGAACCAAGGCATAGCCCTGTTCTAATTCCATCAACTTTTTAATTACCCATCAAATGCATCAAATAACTATAACATAATTAACATGGTCATCAAGATTCAAGGAGAGAAGACTTTATTATATAAATATATATGTAGTAAAACCTAAATAATAGATCACCTTCGGGCCACTGAAAACTGGTCTTATTGAAGTGGTCTTAATATTGAAGTGGTCTTAATAAAGAGTAAAACAATGAAAATGGACTTGAAAAGTGTGATCATAATTTTGAGGTGGTCTTATTATTGAGGTGCTCTTTATGTGAGGTTTTACTGTATATGGAAATGCGTGATTACTACATATAAACTACACAATTCTTTACCTGCCAATAATGATGGATCATTCTCTTTCGCTAGGAGACGTAATCTTGCATCAACAAGCATAAATTCCTTTTCTATATCATGTAACTCTAATATCTGGAACTTGGAGACTGAAACAACATTAATCATAAGAGTGATAAATATGCAAAGTTAATGACAAGTAACTTATTGATGATTCTTTCAATACTTGCCAGGAAAAAATGGTGTTTAACTCAGGCTTGACCTTAATTTTTTCCCAGTCCTAACCTGTTCCAGATCCTGTCTGGGCAATCAGAGACCGCCTTCACAAATACTCTAGATGATGTATGCAAGTACATGTAGTATCAAAAGGCTGCAGTTTTCACAAGTGAATAGTGCAAAATAAATCTAATATTCACGGCACCAAAAAACATGACAAACAGAGTGACAAATTCTAAAGGTTTGAAGAAATAACAACCTGTTTTATATAGGGTTTTCAGAAAAAATAAAGTTTTTAAACGATTTTTCAAAAACTAAAGTTATTACAGGTTTTAAAGGGTTGACTAAGAACCCTATATGATTGTACCTGTATTATCCACTTGATCCCCATCATAACCTCTCTTTGAAGCTCTCATATAACCATCACCAGCACCAAGCTAGAAAACAATATACAATGAGTATCAGACATATTACAATGTGTAGGATTATACTATTTCTTATTCACGGTAAGTAATAGTTAGTACTGGTTTCAGCGATCAAGTAGGGTTCTCACTAGGATTGGAAAAAAGGAGTTTAAATCCATGCTGTTGGAAACAGTTGCATTCCTTTAAATGCAATTTCAAAGAACTTTTGCCAGAAACAGGAGTCTTAAGATAAAATAAAGAGTCCAAAAAGTCTAACAAGGAGTCTATTGATAACCCTATTAAAGTGCAGTCAATATTAATTGAAACAATTGTTAAAAAGGTCAATGAAATTTTGTCAAGGTCATTCATACTCAATTATAACTAGACTGTGATGACAATACTCTCAATACAAAATGTTGTGTTAGCACTTTTGATTTGAATTTCTTACAAATAGTAAACATTTACATTTTGCTTAGCCACTAGAGATGGTTTGATAATCCAGGAATATTCAGGTTTGACGAGTCGTAGAGCGTTAAGGGCTGACAGGTAACACTGAGCTTGTCTTTGAAGTCCTTGTTTTCCTGGAACTTCACATCCGAGTCTCATACCGTGCTCGTACATTACACTACCAGCTGAAACATCAAACAAACGTAAGTACTGTTAATCAAATATTAAACGTCATATGTATTTACCAACCAACAGTTTTGATATAATGGCATATTTTTCACTGACAGATTAAAATTATTATCATTGTTTTTGTTATGTATGATCTTGCGCCGACGATATAACGAAAGTCCTACTATTTCTGGATCACCCCTCGTATGTATGTATGGAGTCACATATTTTTAACGAAAATACACTTAGTTATAAATATGAGAAAGTCTGTGGTTATTGCCGTCATACTGGTGCTCTTTCCCTCGTCGGGAGCATAAAAGTAAGTGTTTGATTTCTGCTTCAATGTTCGTGAATGGACGACTCTTTTCTAGACCTATTGTCATTCCCGTTGATTTAACATGAGACAATTGTACATGTATTGACAGCATCTTTTCACATTATTAACGTTTTACCGATTAGAAGGAATACATGTATTCACGAATGGCGGGTAAATATTGTCAGACATATCATCCAAACATCTAAATACAACACTAACTTAAGTAAGCTCTGCTCAAGCCAATTCAAAGATATAAGGGTGATCAACCCTGGATAAAAACTAGAGTTGTCACTGAAAGTGATTATACCCCCCCCCCCTCCCATGACCGCTTCGTCATATATATTTTTGGAAAATCCAAGATGGCTGCCAGTCAAGACAATGAAATTTTCCATTATTTTCTATCATGAAAGGACCGTCAAATTTCATCCACATTTAGGCCAGGTAGAAATGTGCGAAGTTTCATGGAAAACCAAGCGACATGTCGTGACAAAATGCGTGATTCCTATACAGCCCCCCACTTCACATTGTGAAGCAGCTGTAATAATCTATTCAGTGTTAAGCTCAGTATTCTGCTATTCCATCATCAGTTGTCTCCAAGCCTGGTCTCAAATATCACCTCTCTGGCATGGTAGGACCACATTGATGCTTGAAATACCACATATCCGAATGTTTTACCTTTCCTATAATTATTCCTGAAGATGTGGAAGGCATACAGTAAGTCGTAGTAATTATGTGTCGTCAAATCCATACATCTAGCTCTACTCTCCAATATCATCTCAACCTGAAAGTAAACCAGTCACATAGTTACAACATATTATACAGCAGCCCTCTCTTCAGTAACAACCACTCATCAACAACATAAATTTTACCCGTAACACAATTTTCAGGCTGTAAACTGACCCCTTTTCAAAAAGTAAGGATAAAGTAGATCCATTTTTTTGTAGGGCAAAGGTAGGGCTATAAGGGACGATTCCTTGCTTTTGGAATTACACAAATGTGGTAAAAATTTACTGCACTGTAAATTCTCCATTAAAATATCAACAATGCCGAATAAGGGGACTTCAACACAGAATTAGGGGAAATAAATGTAAGGAAAATGGAGTCAAATTCCATCACCCCAGAAAACACTAGACATCAAATAGTGCCTCTTGCTAAGGTATGAAGGTCTGGGGTGGTATTCACGAAACATCTTAAGGTTAAGATCTACCTTAAAAGTAATATTTTCTAAATATTTGCTAAAGAAATCCTTAAGCACTGACGAAAATTTTAAGGTTTAATATGGATTTCATTATCATTAAGTAAGGAAAAGAAAATAAGGATAAGACAATCTTAAGGTAAACCATAAGATGTTTCGTGAATACCACCCCAAGAGATTAGGTATAACAGATCTATCAAAGCACATACCTCCTCTTCCAAGTCAGTATATGGGAAATCTACAAGAGATTGTAAATCTCCTCTGTCACACAGATTGATTAACAACTGTCTCAGACAATCCTTCCGACGACTCGGATCAGGGTTTTCAATCATGGCATTATACGCCTCTGTGTTGTGACCAAGCTCCAGCTGATACTTGAAGACTTTAGAATAAAGTGTGGGCTACAAAATACATTCAGAACTGTGTAACAAATAATAATACAAAACATGATTATATAGAGTGAAACTATAGTCTGAACATATTAACCTGATCCAGACCTTTATGTGTGAATATATTATACATTGATAACGCTGACAATAAAATATTCTGTGTGAAGTGACAACAACTGTCAGATTAACTATATCCAGGGGTGAGAATGCTTACTGGCAATAGAAGAGAAAACTTCAAACATCAGAGGAATCCCCAACACCATTGAACAAAATTATCATTTTGATGAATTTCAAGCCAATTTGGACAATTATATCTTAATTTTCAGTCCAAAAAAGAGAAAATCAGCTGATAAGAGGAAGACTCTCACCCCTGTACATCACATCTCTTAAACATACTAAGGAGCTTTGAAACATACAAATGGCTTATAAGTTTCAGCTCACTTTGTCTGTAATACATACATACTGTACCAGTAGATACGGCGTGACGAAAAGTTTGCGCATTGCCGATTCCAGACGTTTCGTTTGCATAAATGTATCTAAGTATCGGCTGCACGGTTTGTAAACAAAAATTATACTTCGGTGAATGCAGAAATTTCACACTGTGGAAAATGTTTGTAAATTTTGAGCATTCACGAAATTCGCAAATTTTTCACCTTGCAAACTTTTCCACTTATACAGTAATACACAAAATATTTTATTGTTATAAAACAAGAAAAATACAAACAAGAATTGTAATGTCAAATGAACAGTTTTGAGCCATAAATTACCAGGTTAGGATCGTCATCATCAGCTACGGCCATGGCACTTCTTGCCAGCAAAATAACAACATCTGGTGCAGAGAATTCCTCAAACTGTCGAATCACCTAAAATAATGCAGAACAGTGATATGATATGAGGTAAGATTTACTTAAATCATTCTTTTAACCTTGTGATCTTGACAGCCATTAACAGGACGACCATTTTCAGACAGAAGTATGTAGTGAACTAATGTTTATTTATGATGGCATTGAATTATGAAATTCAGAACATTTCTGTCATTATCTTTAAAAACAACACAACAACAACTAGAAGTCTGCTCTGCGTTCAGTTACAGCTAACAGTTGTGAACATTTTGCATTGTATCCCTTGCCCACGGTATCACATTGACTACGCACGGGGAACCAAATTACAAAACGTTACAGAACGTGAGCCACAAATACCTTTACTGAACGCAGTGCTGGCTTCAAAACCACTATACAATTAATATGATAAAGTTTTGGTCCAGTAACATTTGTTACATATAGTTTAAAACCTTCTTTTAAGCTGGTTTAATTCACTCTCAAAACAAATAACAGTGTACGTGATCATCCTGCATTTAAAGACTTCTTCAAAACGGTGGTCAATTCAGACAAGTCCCAGTATCAAAAATCGTCTCAAACTGAGATTTTTATCAAATGAAATATCTAATTCCTTGTGAAGAAAAAACCTTTAAACTTAGAGCGATGACATACTAATATGTCTTTGCGAGCTTTTTTGATAAACAATGCATTCTACATGTATTATCAAAATGTGTCTGTCTGCCAGACACGACCAGTATATATTCCTTTGTTCCAGTAAATAACAGGAAATTTTACATTAAGCAAGACAGGAAATACATAATAGTTTTTGGCAAACTCTGAGTTCCCTTCAAATTATTAAAACTGATGTGCATACCTTCAGATAAAACAATACTTTCAGTTTCCGATCATCTACCTCCTGTGTTTGTAACAATCTTTCTCGGAGAAATCTTTCGTTACTCACGCCCTCACGCGCTCGATCAAAACTTTGAGCAGCCTTGACCGGTTCACTGAAATGGGTTAGAAGAATAATCAGCACTGAAAATCCTACTAGGTCATTATCTAACCAAAAGGTGGATTTCATTCCCTGAATGACAGGACCTAATATACATTAGGGGTTCCAGGAGGTGCTGAATCTCAATGGTCATTTTGACCGCATGTTACCATTTACCTATTATATTAATACAGGTCACGAGGATCGGGTTAATTTGTCTGAGTAATACAACAATCAAATAGGCAATGGAAATGTAGTCTGACCAGCCATATAACATGATCAGAAATGCTTTCAATATAAAATACAATACCATCAGTTTCAGCAGCACAATAAACTCCAAACATAAACAACAACAATACTTACTCAAAATGAAGATATCCCAGGCCCATCATGAACATACGTGATGCTGCATTATATTCACACCAATGTTGTAACAAGTTACAGTAACTCTGGAGGGGTAGATACTGACAATGACTGATCAAAAACTCCGGAAACACGAACTGTTCACTCAGAGGCCAGCTAATATTGTGTTAAGAGGTGTAACATACAAATAAGTGAGACTGATCATTCATAGAATTTCTGACATAACCGTCTTCATGGTAACCCACTAATATTTTTACATATATTTACTGTTGGGAGTTATTTCCTATATATTTACTAACAGATATAATCTTAACAAAAGAAAAAAAACCGATATAGGAACAATAGAATACAGAAAAACTTCAATGAGAATATAATAGAAACTAGGAAAATCACACCCAAATTTTAAGATTGACAAGGATACATAAGAGTTGCTAAGCATTTAACTATTTTGAGTAGCCCCGATGACCAGACAGCCCCTGGCTCGTCATCAAGGAATGCTGTTGATGCAAGACTGGTTCTCATCTTCTCCCCACCTGGTCCCTGTATAAACAGCTCCATCAGACTGGCACCATTGTGATCTGATAGAAAGAACATATATGATCACTTTATACGTTATTTCAAATTCATTTAGAAACCTTGAAAATTAACCAAGGGCGATTCCAGGACAATCTGCCATGGGATAGGAATGATGACCAATTAAAAGTTCCTTGGTGGGGGTGTCCAATTAAAAAACAATTAATTTTTTGCTGGTGGTCCCCAGATTTTCAACTGTCAATCCTACCCAGGGCGACTTCCCTGGAATAGCCCTAAGCTGGTTAGCTCAGACTGTAGAAATCTACTGAGTCCATCTGCAGACAGTGTGTTCAACAAAAGGCAAAGTGTACAGTATTTGTGATAGTTTGACTGAAGAAAAACAATCTGAAGGTATAAGTCCTCATGATTCGATTAATGTAATGAAGAATACATTAGTACCAGTAGGTTACCGTGAAACATGAACTAAATTCAATAAATATAATTGCTGAGAAATGGTGTAATCTTCAATTTCCTCAATTCTTATTTAAAAATTAATTGCTAATGGGTATTTACTTACTGATATGTGGTAGAGGCAGAATTGACTGACACATGTTTTCAGGAAAGTACAAATTATGAAGACTTCAATTATTCATTGATTGAATGATCACAGGAGTAAATATGTTGAGATATTAAAAAACAGAATTATTTCATTTATACCTGTTAGTTTTATAATACTAATGTTTTGATGTAATTGACACATATAAAATTTTGATCTAAACAAAAATGTAAACATTCAATACCTATCTTCTGCACTAAATTTGATCCAATATTCTGCCCCATCAGACCAGAGACATCAGTCATATCCAGTGAAGCCAACTGTCGTATGTTAGATTCTCTGAAAAAAATGTTTTGAAATGAAATAGATCCAAGTCTTACACTAAATAATTTCTGACTTATTTTCTTCTATCAAATCGATTTAAACCCTAACCATTCCTTGTACCCCTATTCCCATACATGTTAACCCTTGCACCTCCTATGGTCTGCCAGACCATTCCTTGCACCCCTATTCCCATAAATGTTAACCCTTGCACCTCCAATGGCCCGCCAGACCATTCCTTGCACCCCTATTCCCATAAATGTTAACCCTTGCACCTCAAATGGTCAGCCAGACCATTCCTTGCACCTCTATTACCATAAATGTTAACCCTTGCACCTCCAATGGTCGGCCAGACCATTCATTGCACCCCTATTCCCACACATGTTAACCCTTGCACCTCCTATGGTCGGCCAGACCATTCATTGCACCCCTATTCCCATAAATGTTAACCCTTGCACCTCCAATGGTCGGCCAGACCATTCATTGCCCCCCTATTCCCATACATGTTAACCCTTGCACCTCCTATGGTCTGCCAGACCATTTATTGCACCCCTATTCCCATAAATGTTAACCCTTGCGCCTGACCTCCAATGGTCGACCAGACCATTCCTTGCACCCCTATTCCCATAAATGTTAACCCTTTCACCTCCAATGGTTGGCCAGACCATTCATTGCACCCCTATTCCCATACATGTTAACCCTTGCACCTCCAATGGTTGGCCAGACCATTCATTGCACCCCTATTCCCATACATGTTAACCCTTGCACCTCCAATGGTTGACCATACCATTCCTTGCACCCCTATGCCCAAACATGTTAACCCTTGCACCTCCAATGGTTGGCCAGACCATTCATTGCACCCCTATTCCCATACATGTTAACCCTTGCACCTCCAATGGTTGGCCAGACCATTCATTGCACCCCTATTCCCATACATGTTAACCCTTGCACCTCCTATGGTTGACCAGACCATTCATTGCACCCCTATTCCCATACATGTTAACCCTTGCACCTCTTTTGCTTGACCAGACCATTCATTGCACCCCTATTCCCATACATGTTAACCCTTGCACCTCCTATGGTTGACCAGACCATTCATTGCACCCCTATTCCCATACATGTTAACCCTTGCACCTCTTTTGCTTGACCAGACCATTCATTGCACCCCTATTCCCATACATGTTAACCCTTGCACCTCTTTTGCTTGACCAGACCATTCATTGCACCCCTATTCCCATACATGTTAACCCTTGCACCTCTTTTGCTTGACCAGACCATTCCTTGCACCCCTATTCCCATACATGTTAATCCTTGCACCTCCTATGGTCTGCCAGACCATTCATTGCCCCCCTATTCCCATACATGTTAACCCTTGCACCTCTTTTGCTTGACCAGACCATTCCTTGCACCCCTATTCCCATACATCTTAACCCTTGCACCTCTTTTGCTTGACCAGACCATTCATTGCACCCCTATTCCCATACATGTTAACCCTTGCACCTCTTTTGCTTGACCAGACCATTCATTGCACCCCTATTCCCATACATGTTAACCCTTGCACCTCCTATGGTCTGCCAGACCATTCATTGCCCCCCTATTCCCATACATGTTAACCCTTGCACCTCTTTTGCTTGACCAGACCATTCATTGCACCCCTATTCCCATACATGTTAACCCTTGCACCTCCTATGGTTGACCAGACCATTCATTGCACCCCTATTCCCCTACATGTTAACCCTTGCACCTCCAATGGTTGACCAGACCATTCATTGCACCCCTATTCCCATACATGTTAACCCTTGCACCTCCTATGGTTGACCAGACCATTCATTGCACCCCTATTCCCATACATGTTAACCCTTGCACCTCCAATGGTTGGCCAGACCATTCATTGCACCCCTATTCCCATACATGTTAACCCTTGCACCTCCTATGGTTGACCAGACCATTCATTGCACCCCTATTCCCATACATGTTAACCCTTTCACCTCCAATGGTTGGCCAGACCATTCATTGCACCCCTATTCCCATACATGTTAACCCTTGCACCTCCTATGGTTGACCAGACCATTCATTGCACCCCTATTCCCATACATGTTAACCCTTGCACCTCTTTTGCTTGACCAGACCATTCATTGCCCCCCTATTCCCATACATGTTAACCCTTGCACCTCCTATGGTTGACCAGACCATTCATTGCACCCCTATTCCCATACATGTTAACCCTTGCACCTCCAATGGTTGACCAGACCATTCATTGCACCCCTATTCCCATACATGTTAACCCTTGCACCTCTTTTGCTTGACCAGACCATTCATTGCACCCCTATTCCCATACATGTTAACCCTTGCACCTCTTTTGCTTGACCAGACCATTCATTGCACCCCTATTCCCATACATGTTAACCCTTGCACCTCTTTTGCTTGACCAGACCATTCATTGCACCCCTATTCCCATACATGTTAACCCTTGCACCTCTTTTGCTTGACCAGACCATTCATTGCACCCCTATTCCCATACATGTTAACCCTTGCACCTCTTTTGCTTGACCAGACCATTCCTTGCACCCCTATTCCCATACATGTTAACCATTGCACCTCCTATGGTTGACCAGACCATTCATTGCACCCCTATTCCCATACATGTTAACCCTTGCAACTCTTTTGCTTGACCAGACCATTCCTTGCACCCCTATTCCCATACATGTTAACCATTGCACCTCTTTTGCTTGACCAGACCATTCCTTGCACCCCTATTCCCATACATGTTAACCATTGCACCTCCTATGGTTGACCAGACCATTCCTTGCACCCCTATTCCCCTACATGTTAACCCTTGCACCTCCAATGGTCGGCCAGACCATTCCTTGCACCCCTATTCCCATACATGTTAACCCTTGCACCTCCTATGGTCGGCCAGACCATTCCTTGCACCCCTATTCCCCTACATGTTAACCCTTGCACCTCCTATGGTCGGCCAGACCATTCCTTGCACCCCTATTCCCCTACATGTTAACCCTTGCACCTCCTATGGTCGGCCAGACCATTCCTTGCACCCCTATTCCCCTACATGTTAACCCTTGCACCTCCTATGGTTGGCCAGACCATTCATTGCACCCCTATTCCCCTACATGTTAACCCTTGCACCTCCTATGGTCTGCCAGACCATTCCTTGCACCCCTATTCCCCTACATGTTAACCCTTGCACCTCCTATGGTCTGCCAGACCATTCCTTGCACCCCTATTCCCCTACATGTTAACCCTTGCACCTCCTATGGTCTGCCAGACCATTCCTTGCACCCCTATTCCCATACATGTTAACCCTTGCACCTCCTATGGTCGGCCAGACCATTCCTTGCACCCCTATTCCCATACATGTTAACCCTTGCACCTCCAATGGTCGGCCAGACCATTCCTTGCACCCCTATTCCCATACATGTTAACCCTTGCACCTCAAATGGTCGGCCAGACCATTCCTTGCACCCCTATTCCCCTACATGTTAACCCTTGCACCTCCTATGGTTGGCCAGACCATTCATTGCACCCCTATTCCCCTACATGTTAACCCTTGCACCTCCTATGGTCTGCCAGACCATTCATTGCACCCCTATTCCCCTACATGTTAACCCTTGCACCTCCTATGGTCTGCCAGACCATTCCTTGCACCCCTATTCCCATACATGTTAACCCTTGCACCTCCTATGGTCGGCCAGACCATTCCTTGCACCCCTATTCCCATACATGTTAACCCTTGCACCTCCAATGGTCGGCCAGACCATTCCTTGCACCCCTATTCCCATACATGTTAACCCTTGCACCTCCAATGGTCGGCCAGACCATTCCTTGCACCCCTATTCCCCTACATGTTAACCCTTGCACCTCCTATGGTTGGCCAGACCATTCATTGCACCCCTATTCCCCTACATGTTAACCCTTGCACCTCCTATGGTCTGCCAGACCATTCCTTGCACCCCTATTCCCCTACATGTTAACCCTTGCACCTCCTATGGTCTGCCAGACCATTCCTTGCACCCCTATTCCCCTACATGTTAACCCTTGCACCTCCTATGGTCTGCCAGACCATTCCTTGCACCCCTATTCCCATACATGTTAACCCTTGCACCTCCTATGGTCGGCCAGACCATTCCTTGCACCCCTATTCCCATACATGTTAACCCTTGCACCTCCAATGGTCGGCCAGACCATTCCTTGCACCCCTATTCCCCTACATGTTAACCCTTGCACCTCCTTAGTGCATAACGATTTGTAGACTGTGGTTTTCCCGGGGATCAGTGTGGGGAGGCGTTCCCTGCAACAACGTAATCTCTCTTACAAGTAGATTGCTCAATGTTATATTAATACTTACAAAGTGTTGATTTGTGCAGACACAGCTTGTGTTTGAGATGCCCACTTGACTACCAGGTAACCACGTAACATATCTGCTGTCATAGGAAGTAAATCACCTCTTATGGCGGCAACACCTTCAGCATTGATACCAACCTAGAGACACAGTGGAGATAAATGTCATGTTAAAGTACACACAATAACATACTTGCAGTTATATATTAGTTCAATGTCATAAGTATTTCCACATTACCAAATAAAGTATTTCCACATTACCAAATCAAGTATTTCCATATTACCCAATTCAGTATTTCAATATTACCAAATCAAGTATTTCCATATTACCCAATTCAGCATTCCTCACCAAATCAAGTATTTCCACATTGCCAAATAAAGTCTTTCAACATTGCCAAATAAAGTCTTTCAACATTACCAAATAAAGTCTTTCCAAATAAAATCAAACATTTTGAGCTTGAAGTGTTCAGTATTTAACAGACTGAGTGAAAAAATCTAAAGGTTTGGACAAAGAAGTACATTTTTTTAGGTTTTTCAGAAAACAACAATTTTAAAGGATTTCCCAAAATTTATAGGTTATTACAGGTTTTAAACGTTTCACTAGGAGGCCTGTACTGTAACTACCAGCCAGAGTTGATGCCAGATATGCACCTATTTCTGCTTTACAAGTTTTACAGAATAGTTTCCACTTATGATAGTTACAGTCGACTCTCGTTCGGACGAACTCGCTTAAGACGAATTTTCCGTTACCTCGAAGTTTTTCAAAAGTCCCGATTTTATCCTTCTTTGTCTTCATGAATTTCTGTCCGTTAAGACGATTTTGTCGTATATAGATAACAAACCTGTATTCTCAATGCAGCAGTTTGTAGAAGGTACAGATCACGTAGAATATTAAATCTAGTCACAGCATATTGTTCTGTACACATTGTCAAAATGTCACATCCTGTTTTACTGGTAAACATCCTACTTAAACTCATCTGATGTAGTTCGTTCAATTCTAAAAAAAATAAGAAATGTGTGTGATAAACATTAGGACATACTGTTACTGTCAATGATTCTTAGTGCGCTGGATCAATTTTTTCCATCAAAGGGTAAAAGTAACAAGAGCGCATACCATCGCAAAATATGCCCGTTAAAAAAATTTTGTAACTAGAGTTGGAAATAAAGCAGTGTAACAATGACTCATCTCCTATGAATCCACCTTTAGTGACCTAGGTTTGAACCTGACATGATCCATTTGCATAAAATCAACCTCTGGGAAAAATACTCTAATTTATGCAATGTATTTAATAAGAATAACTAGAAACGTGTTCATAGGACACAGATGCCCCCACTTCCGGCCTTTGTCACAAAAGCAGATGCTATTATTCTGTTCGTAGTTTGTGAATGTGTATCAAAATTTACCAAGTGAACAACTGTACTGATTATGGTGATAAGTCAAGGGCAATAACTTTGCACTAACTGGGCAAAGCCATACATGAAACCCCAGGTGCACAATTACACATGCTGGTGAACAATCCTGTACAGCTTTGTGAGTGTATCTAATATGCTTTTTAAGATATGCATGCCACTTACTGGGCACAGACAAAAATGAAACCACAGGTGCACAACTTCACATACTGGTTAACATTCCTGTAAAGTTTTATGAATCTGGTTCATATTGTATTAGAGATATGCGTGACACAAGATTGCATACTCTGAAGGCTATATTTTAACTGAGTCAAGGGCCATAACTCTGCACTTACTGGGTACAGCCAAACATGAAACCCCAGGTGCACAACTGCATAGGTTGGTTCATATTCTTTTGGAGATACGAGTGACACAAGATTGTGTGACAGACGGAAGGACGGACAGACAGGGGCAAATCTATATGTCCCCCCTTTCAGAGTGGGGGCATAAAAATTGCTCTCTGATCAAGTCTGGTGAAAATTGGACAAAGAATTCTTAAGTTATTGATCAGACAAGACCAATTTTAGGTTATTACTCTAATTAAAGGGCAATAACCCTGGAGTGACAAGTGCGATATGGCTGGCTATCGAACTTGTCCTAGATATTATGCCGAGACACATTCAGACAGGTGAAGATTGGACTCAGTATTCTAAAGTTATTGATCAGACAACTTGCTGGACGCCACCCACCCGCCTGAACCTGCGACAGGTGAAAAAGTACATTGCTTTCAAACAGTGGACAATAATTTTGCATGTTTAAAAACAAAGCATTATGGTGTCAACTTTAAAAGGAAATGGTGTCAATGTAACCAATTATTACCTGCATTAGAATCATCCCCAACGTTAGAAGAGAGATCTAGGAATCGGAGCACCATATGAACAGTCTCAGGAAAGTCTTCTATCGAGCGTAACAAACGTGGGATGTTTGAACCATCAGTTACAGCATTCTCCAAACTATAAAAAGTGTATACAGATTTATTATTCAACATTTTCTTAAATCAGAAAATGTAGATAGGACATTCATCATAGCAAATGTCAAATATTGTAACAAATAGAGTGAACAAAGTGTAGAAAATCTGAAAATAATTGTACCAGATTCTAAAGAAATAAACTCAAATGATGAGTGTGAAAATAAAATAATTTACTGTAACAGAGTGACAATTGAAATAAATGAAAGTATTGCATGAGGTAATGATAACCGTGATCTTTCCAAATACCTAATCACAATTTTCCAAATACCTAAAAGATGGTGGAAAATTAAACTTCATACCAATATTTCCAAATCTTTAACAAAGGGAGGTAATTTAGGCCTTACACCAATCTTTCCTAACATATAATAAAGGGAGGTAAATCACATCAATTTTTCCAACTGCTTAATGAAAGGGAGGTAAATTAGGCCTAACACAAATCTTCCCAAATACTTAACAAAGGGAGGTTAATTAGGTCGCACACTAATCTTCCCAAATACACAATCAAGGGAGGTCTCACACAAATAATAATGGGAGGTACAGTTATTGTTCTACCAAGCTTCCATAAAAATAAAGAACATATATAAAGTATTCTTACTCATGACTAAGAATCACATGTTCGGTTAAATCCCTGGCAATTAAGTCTAAACTCTGGCATACAGTTAATTCATGTTCAAACTTCGTAGCAAGATCTTCTGATATTTCCATACTGACAATATGCAATGCAGCAAACAAGAGAGTGATATTTTCGTTCGCTTGTACATCTGTCAAAAGAAAATTATCACTATATTATACAAGCTTCTAGGTAGTAATGTATGATAAATGAAAAGTTTCGATACAATACAATCTTCAGGGTACCCTTATACATAATCAAGTAGTTAAGTTTCCACTGATTAATTGTGTACCATAAACTATATGAGACCTGCTATGGGATTTACAACCTCTTCTCGGTTGACCTCATTTTAAGAAAACGCAACATGTGATGTCACTTTTTGCAAGCAAAAACCAATATTTACTCTGCATGGTCACTTCGTTTTTATATTGCCATATGGGGCAATTATTGCTTACTGTCAGTACATGGTCACGTCACATGTGACGTTTTCTGGAAATGATGTCAGTTAAAGAAGAGGTAGGAAATCGTTCAGCAGCGCTCATATGGTCTTCTTTTGTTTAATTTTCAAGCTTAATTAATTATCCCTTTAAAATTATATTATGCTCATTTTTGTTCATTTGTTTACCTAAACAAACATGAAAACTATACATTATATAGCTAAATTACTAATAAATATGCAAATGTCAATGAATACACTAATAATGTATTCATATGTATTTGTCGAATAAAGAAGTTTGTATTACCATAAAATTAAAAAAATCTTCCAGTTTGCAAACAAGCAGGTTTCAAGTTTTGTTTGTTAGTGATTGTTATAATCGGTTATACATTGCAATGGTTCTTATTTAGGATGCATTAGCCAAAGTAACAACAATACAAGATGAAGCCCATTCAAAAGTTTTAGTTTCGGATGAGCAACATCCATCTTTAACAGTTTTAAATTGAAATACAATTTGGCATCAAGATGATGAAGCCTACAACAATTCTCGAGAACTCTTAATTTGGATCCATGTAATTCTACTTCTATCCTCGGTTTTGGACTCATACAGTTTTTGTTAAATTACAAAGAAGTACTCCTAATTGTGCCCGATTTAATTCTTAAGACCCTTATTTTTTCAATCACACAGAGAACCCTGCCTTCTCAAAAGCTTTTCACCACAGCCATTAAGTTAACAAACAAGATACTAGGCAAACTAGCACTAGTGTCCAACCTTATAATAAAAAAAGATACTTACTTTCTGCATTACCAATTTCTTCAAGAAGACTGACAGGGTCAGCATGCTCACTGTCAAAGTAAAGTTCCTCTACAGGATCACATGGTCTAAGGTAGGTCACACACCCCTAGATTAATATAAACATATCACCAATATTAACTTGAATGAGTTTCCATATAGTTTTTGGATTTAAAAAAGAATCATTCAATCAGCAGCTGAGCTACTACAACAAATCTAGTTGTAACTTTTCATACTTTTTGTAGCAGATAATGAGCTAGTTGACTTATGTATATAAACATGTATGTGTTATAGACAATGTACATTGTACAAATCTTAATAAAATGTCTGTTCTGTTCTTATCAACACCCCCAAAGAGGCACAAATATGCCCAAAAAAATGTGACTTAAAACGCTGACAAGACACACAACTACTGCTTGGTACAAAGAACTCGTGTGAAGTTTCATGATAATCAAACGACAGGTTTAGGAGAACAATCGCAGACTAAGTTTGTGACATCCAGACAGACAGACTGATAGACAGCACAACATCAATAGGTTCAACCATACGGAGGGGAGACATAATTAACAAACTATATTATTTTACCAGATATGAGTATGCTGTTTATACCTTACCAGTCATGGCGAATGACTTCCAAGACTTGTCAGTCATTTGGACTGACAACCTTGGAAAACTTGTCGGACCGAATGCAAACTTGTCGGTCCGAAAACATGTTGTTAAAATACGGGCCGAAAATTACCGCTCATTTCAAAGTGAAAGTAAACAAATCAAACACAAATGTGCAAATAATTGGCGTATTTCGTTAAATAACAGTTAAAAATTATTATTTACTTTCACATTCACTCCTGAAATGCCTTTTTGAAGACACAATCAAAGTTCAAATGTCCGACAGACAAGCGAATATACAGACAATTGGTGCGCGTAAGAAGACCGCATTGTGTAAACAGCAATGGATGTTGTAAAACCCGTACCGTTCCGTATCGGACATACGGACCGACGCACAGGCATTCTGTATCGGACCTGGTCGGTTTTTATCGGTCAGGTCCGACTGACCGATGGGTATTCGCCATGACTGCCTCACAGTAACATGTTAGTATATAAAGACATTGCTACCTTTCTAACAAGACCAACGAGTCCTGTCACACTGTCAGCAAATATTCCTTTCAGCTTTCCTCCAACCTGACAAAAACAGATAAAATACTACATTCTCACAACACTACAAAGTAATAAAACATTTTCCACTAAAAATAAACAGGAATTTAGGTAAGTAGGAATAAATAAGCTATGCATGACAATCAGATAACACTCTATTATGTTTCATGTTTAGGGTGTCTGGAATTAATATGAAAGAAAGAATAATTCATTTAAGTTAATTATAACAATCTGAATAGTGAAATTTTCCCATACTAGAATATTTGCACATAAATCTTAATAATTATATGCTAAACAAGGGATTTGCAAAGATTTTTTTTATTTTGCAGTAGGATATATGGATATAGAGGAGTAAATGTTGTTGTTGGCTACCATTTAATGGTATATTGTTTGGAGCATTATGTAGGTATGACCCATATTTGCATTTGTCTAAGATATTCTGACAAAGCTTCATAAAGATTGGATAAAAACTGTTGAATTTATGAATGGAATAAGAAACCGTAACGCAAGGTGACCCGAGGTGACACATATTCACATTCATCTAAGACATCATGCAGAAAAATATTCTGACCAAGTTTCATGAAAATTGGATAAAAACTGTTGAATTTATGACAGGGAAAAAGCTTAACGCAAAATTGTTAACGTTTTTTGCCTATCTATATGCCGTAATTTTTCGCTGAAAAATCCGGCTATTGAAAATCTATCAAGGACCCCCTATCACATTTCCCCATACAATTGACAATAACATTACTTACCTCATGATACTGTATACAACAAGAGTAAAATTTGGTCCACTGTTCAAGTTGTAACTGATAATAATCATCTTCTTCCATCTCATAATCTATTGCAGCACTCCGTATCTGTAATACCAATATAACCTTATATATGAAAGTTGAGAACATTTGCATGTGACAACCACTTTTCTTCAACTTACTGAGCCAACTGTCCACATGAGCATAATGAATAAGTTATTTTTATATCTGATTAATTTATCAATGTTAACATTATATTCCTTATGAACTTTAAGGAAATTTGCCTATCAAAATGATCAACAATTCAGAACAAGGGAGGTAAATATTGTAAATGTGGGAACTATCTATTCCTTTAAAACCACATTCTTCTGAGTGGCAATACAGTTAACCAAGAATCTGAATACCCATAGATACTCTTTACATACAGATGATTTAAATGTAATGTGATAAATTTCTTGACAAACTGCACATATATACACAAATACATGTAAAATCAAGCCATTATGTGAAAATATATCCTATAAATTATACATGTATAAAATTGTCATGAACTGCAAGTCAATAAATGCTGTATTAAAATGTACACACTTGTGTAAAACCTTAGTTGATGCATTGCCATAGAAAGATTAAAACAGAAGAAACTCGTACCTCTGACTCTACAGCAATGGTTACATCTTCTTTTAGTGTGTTCACATTAAGGGCCATGTCTCCAGTGACATTTGGGTCTAAGGACTGCGCATAAACCTGCAACTGTTCACATAAATCTGTTTTAATACAAATACATACTAAAACGCCACTGATGGCAATTATGGTAAGGTGAGGCCAAAACGTTATCATTGAACATTGTAATATAACATGTGCATTTACTTAACATTATCAGGTCATATCACCCTTATAAGAAACAAAGGCCACCATCAAAGTTAGGACCGAGAGGCACTTGAGGTACTTAAGTTATTGCGCAGAAATGGATGATTTAGTGATCAACTTAGGTAAAACCATACGCCCACCCCTTTTTTTCAAAAGAGGGCATAATTAGCAATAAATATCAATAATTGAATAACAGCAAGACAAAATCATGCAGCGAAAACAGAAATTTAACATTGAATGCAGCCATCATATTTCATACCTAATAGCCCATACCAATTTGATGTTCATGCTGGCACAGTGAACATTTCCAAATTTGTACAACACAAACAATAATCTCAAACTGGCATGCCAGGGCAGTAGAAACCATTTTTCTCTAAATTGTAGGTAATTTGGCTATAAATAGTAAAATCCGGTCGAAAATTATCATAATTACCCTCGAGATTCAGCACCTAGTGGAATACTCAAGAAACTATCAATTTTAATGACTGAAAGAGTATTGCTTGTTTCATTCTTAAAGGACTTCATGAAAAAATTCTCCAGGGTCATAAAAAACTCCAGGGTCGGGTTTTTTCGACAGGTAGGGTCGGGTTACCCGAAACACAGATATTTTTTTTTAGGCCTGAGCAAACTATCAAAAAGGTAACCAAGTTCCCTTACGCTTAGAGCTCGCCTTATGTCCTGTTTACTGAATCTACCCGACTGAAACAATCTGCCCAGATACACTTCCCGTGGATCACTGTATTCTGGTATATTGCAATCTGCCACTTCTCCCGCCTGCATCAATACTTCCATCCACGTCCCAGGACCCTCATCACTGAAACACAAATGATGCCAATGTTTTCAAAGTCAGATACATTTTTGATATGTTTAAGGTCTAAGATGTAGTAATATATATGTACATTGTTATACTTAATAAAGTTTCTAGTGTATGCAGGGTTGCAAATCAGGACAGTTTTACTTCCAATTTATTGAAAAACTGAGTTAGGCAGTTTTACTTCCAATTTATTGAAGTGCTGAGTTAGGCAGTTTTACTTCCAATTTATTGAAAAACTGAGTTAGGCAGTTTTACTTCCAATTTATTGAAATGCTGAGTTAGGCAGTTTTACCTCCAATTTATTGAAATACTGAGTTAGGCAGTTTTGCTTCCAATTTATTGAAATACTGAGTTAGGCAGTTTTACTTCAAATTTATTGAAATACTGAGTTAACCAATATTTAACACTACTAGCAAAGTTAATGTTTGTGCCAATAATTTTGATAAACACTGAACTTTTTGTCTGCTCATCAGATCTCATCATCTCATCCATCTCCTAAATCTTCTCAAATTCTCATAAATCTCAATGACCAGTCTAGACAGGTCAAAAGTCAAAATTCCAAACCAGTCCGAAAAGACAGAATCCCACAGTAGTCTATACCACAAGATATTGTCATGAGTTCTCTCCCTTTTCCCTTCTATAAAGGAAGGATAAAGGGAGAAAACTCATGACAATCTTTGGTAGTCATTTACAGACAAAAACTCAAAATACCAGCCAAGTTAAACAGTCTTAAAGCCAGACTTCAAAACCTGACTGTACAGCTATGATGATGTTTTTATCAAAGTAATACAAACCCAAACGTGAGTGTCCTAACAACTGATGTGCCCCCAGAACTTGTCCATAGTGATACCAGAGTATTGTTTGTCATACAAAAGTCTATCAAATCCTCCTGAAAAAGTTCAACACAATGTTATGACATTAAGAACATCATTTTACATCTCAAATGAATCAATACAGTAATATTTAACACGCAAAACAATTTGTCCCTTACATACTGTCAAACACATTGAGATAATGTCCTAGACTAGTACTAGCTCAATAAGCAACGGTTATAACAACTCCAATCTGATGACTAATATTTGGCAACATTGTATACAATAGCCAATTTTATAATAAAATTACGTATCAATTTAATAACTTAACTTTTGAAACCAAGCGCGAGTGTGGAGTAAAAAATTAAGTAAAATTAAGATATCTTTAGTTCATTCCCTGACAAAATGTAACAAAACTATGAAATGTAAATGATATTACGCGTATATAGAATAAAAAATACCTGCAGTCCATATTGAGTAGCTTGATGACTGATCTGTAATTTACCCGACACCAACTGCGGCTGAACTATGCAGAACTGGAATAGAAAGTAAAATCTACTATTCTGACCCTGTTTATTGTACAGTAAAACCTCAATAATATTATTGGCCACTCTTGGGACTCTTAAAAACTGGTCTTCTTATTGAGGTGGTCTTAATATTGAGGTTAAATAAAGAGCAAAACAATGAAAATGAACTTGAAAATTGTGTTCTTAATTTTGAGGTGGTCTTATTATTGAGGTGGTCTTAAGTGGGGGTTTTCTGTATGTCACCGAATTTGCCAATTAAATTCCAATCTTAGGCCAAGACATGCAACTTTATGTAAAAAAGAACTTAAACTTTGACAAATTTATTGTTCAAATATGGATGTTCCTGAAAATTAGGCATTTTTTTATTTCTTGACCGTAGAACCTGTTGTAGAATTTCTGTCTGATCTACACCTTACATTATTAAAGACGCAATTAAAATTGAATGCTAATATTTGAAGGAAACTAGAGCTATCACTGTAGGTTATTAATACCTTGCAATACCTCATATTTTTAATAAGGTTTAATACAGATGCAAGTCGGTGATCCAAACAGAATAAACAAATAATAAGTCTAACACTGCTGCAAATTATGAACTTGTGACACAAGATTGTGACAAACTCCAATATGGCTGCAAGTCGGCCATACCAAATGTGAAAAAAAATTCAGGCATTAAATCTCATCATCTTGATTTCATGTGTGAAGTTGGATGAAAATCCTCCAAAAAACTGAAGAAGTAGTTAGCTCCACAAGTCTTTGAGAAATCCATGATGGTCACCAGTCGGCCTAATTGAATGTGTTCAGATAAAAAGTCACACACACAACTCATTATCAGCAACGATAAATAAATGCAAATATACTGAAACTGACGGAATACATCAACAGTGGATAAGATAAGCCTGAGAACTACTGATACAACACTAAATAGAACAATTGTAGTAATTATGTGAAATAACACCGAGGTATGTTTTGACGACACTTAATTAACTATAGTATAAGCTTGAAAATACATACCTGGTTCGAGATATTGAAGTTAAGATGAATTCCAAGTTTTACATCAGCCAAGTTGTTGCTCACAAGTTTACGTATCATATGACCTGATCCTAAAATTGTGTAAAAAATAATAAAACATACAAATTGTAGAAGAATAACTGTTAAGGTTATCATCAGTAACAAATAATGTCACCATGTACCCATGGCTTCAAACTCATGACATCCAAATTCTCAGACATGAACTGGCTGAGCTTACTGGTTTTATTTCTTTGAACATAAAGCTTAATTATTTACACCGACTGTGAATTACTATCCAACTACTTCAGGAATAGTGAAGACTGGGGCAGGATTCAAACCCAAAACCTAGACTCCAAGAAACATGGTTCTACCCCATATACTACTTAGACCCCAGAGGGAATGTCCCAATAACTCAGCAAGCAAATGAGCTATACTGAGGCCATCCTTAAACAATTGTTTGTTTGCAGTTATGCGACCAACTTGTGAAAAATGCTGCAACTCAATTTATTTTTTCAGGTTCATCGATGAAAAAAATTGTTTCGTTCTTTAAGCCATTTCAGTACTAAACTAAAAAAAACTTTGTACCAACCCACTGTTAGAATTATGGGTCGTGTAACCGCAATTTTTTTTTTAAGGATAGCCCGACAATAGTTATTAAAATTTGGGAACTATGTTATGTTTAGAGACTTACCAGCAGGCGCTGCAGATTGCAAAGTGGACCCTTCAACACAGAAATCTAACAAATTTGTAACAACCATACACTCGTGGTTCTGCAATATATACAAATTACCATAATTTCTAGAAAATTATTCTCAACATATATGTCTAAAACATTATTGTGTAAGTAAGTTTATCTTGATTTGCAAGCATTTCAAACATATCTATGGAGTTGTTGATGAGTTCCATGCATCTCAAATGTTAATTATGTAATTTCTTCTTTTTATAAGCATAATAAAGTAATTAGACGAGACATAATGCGTCTGTCATAGACAGTCCATCCTTCCTAGATCACAGCATAGTCCTACATTATTGTGAAATTTCCAATTTTTAGACTGTCAGCTTCAGGCCGGCAGTCTTTAGTACCGCAAATCCAAAGCAAGCATCAAAATATCCACTTCCAATCTAACTTGGATGTATTAATGCACCCACTGGCGTATCCACGTAAGCACGGCTAGAATTGCTGGGGTCACGAATATGGATGGAAGTCAAACAGGCATTTTAATCCTAAATGCTCAACGACATTTGGTCTGTTATATACTATTAACTTCATGTGTACAATTTTGGTGCTAACTAAAACATCCATTTCATTTAACTATAGATGCCAAATGATTAAGGAAGGTCACAACTAGCAAGTTCTGTGTACTGGACTGTTTAAGTAGTATATATACTAAACAAACAATATTACAGTAACACATACATTCCAGACGGGAGAAGTTCACTAACAAATACCTTACCTTACATGACCACACCCTGAGTCTGTGATCTCTGCATACAGCAAATATACAAGCTTCCCCTCTAACTGGCTGTATAACAAGACTGCATACTGTATGTGGGGGTTCCTGACCACTTCTGAAACTATTAGATCGAAAATCTCTAGAAAAATGACAAGATTTTGCACATAAGCACACAACTGTTCTTGATTTTTACACATACATTCTTGAGAAATCATTTATATTTGTTAGGGGGGAATACAACAGGCAACCAGTACAGGCAAACAAAGAAGTCGATGTTACAGTCATTTTTTTCAGTTTTTGGAGAAGTATGGCGGGTCCTTTTGATAGGTGAAATTTGCATCATGAATTACCAAATTTGGGTATTTAAAAGGCTAAAATTTTCAATAATTTACTGCTGGGGAATTAAGTAGGGGGGAAATATATATTTTTTCTTTGGGGAATGGGACCAAATCGGCCCCAAATTTGCTATAAAAAGGGCTGGCAGAGGTGAGAATGCTCAGTGATAAAAAAAGAAAATCTTCAAAAATCAAATGATACCCACACACACTTAAATAGAAATAACATTTCTCCTTTCACCTAACCAAGTTGAAAAAAGTATTCATCAAACATATTTTGTCCTAAAGGGGGATATGGATATCAGCTGACAAGAGAAGGATTCTCAACCCATGTCAGGGGTAACTTCCAGCCCTAAAGGTACTAATAATTATGGTACTTTCAACCTGAAAAATAATATACACCCATGCAAAATTCGCAAGAGATAAAGATACATAAAGATTGCCAAAACAACTAAGTTACCTCATAACAGAAGGTACCAAACCAGACCAAAGCTTTTGCATCACCGATGTCTGACACAACTCAAACTGCTGAATGACACCTGAAAAAGGTTTACAATGGTAGGACTTTAATACTAATAATATGAACAAACTAATCATGAAAAAGCTAACATAAATTCTGTTCACAAAAGCGATTAACAATTTTCAAAGTAAACTAAAATTCTTCGTAAACTAATTATATTGAATATGAAAATGAAGAATAATAAAGCATCACTATGGTAACAGGGATCTTTGGTTTAAACTCTTATTATTCATGTACATATACAACACATGTGAATTTACAATACAATAATACTATGATAATATGAATCGGAAAATAAGTCAATACATAGTTCCCACATCTACAATATTTACCTCCCTTGTTCTTAACAGTCGGCCATTTTGATAGGCAAAACTGATAAGCATTTATAGGAGTAATTTCCAAATATGAGATAATTGAGAAAATACCAAGGGAGTTTACATGTGACATCCCCTTCTTCTTCAACTTGCTTTGCCAAATGCCCACATGAGCATAATGAGTAAGTTACTTTTTATATATCTGATTAGTTTATCATCGTTTACAAAGAAATTTGCCTATCAAAATGGCCGACAATTCAGAACAAGGGAGGTAAATATAGTAGATATGAGAACTATGTATACTTATATCAATTCCAGGGTTCTCGCTAGAATAGGAAAAAGTAGGAGTCCTTCAATACAGTTTGAAAGAAATGTTACCCAGAAACAGGAGAAACAGTGAAAAAGTTGTCCAAAAACATAATTAGGAGACTAGTGAGAACCTTTCCATAACAGGAGAAAGTTGTGTATTGTAACCAACGGCTACACTTAATACCGAGTCACGGGCTCTTTGAGGGGGAAAAAAGTATCATGAGGGAAAAATAAGGGAATGACAATTTAAATGACAAGGTATACATATCTGTTTCTAATACAAAGTAATGTTTTGAGGAACACGAAAAATTGGTCAATTGTGCTACCGGGATTCGAACCCAGGTCTACGGATTGCAACCATGGATTCAATCACTTTCAGCCATTGAAACATCATAAATAACACATCAGTATCATCATATTATGATATATAAGACATCATGTTTCTGGTTTTCAGACTAATATCAACATTATTGTAAGAGGTGAATTTAACACAAGGTATGGTGAGAATATATACTTTTCAGAAAGAGGAACCACCCTAAAAACAATACAGGGACGCCAACAGCCAAGTGTGAAAAAAGAGAACAATTTGCCGGGAGTCCAGGGGCCGCGTAGCTTAGTATCTTAAAACAAGGAATATATACGACTGTCACCACATTTCGTGACCCTGATAATGCAAAGATATCTATAATATTTGCTCCTCGGATTTATGTGTTTCACGATATCAACCTATGGGCGACCCCAATCCACTGAATTCCACGAATCCATGGAAAAATCACATCCCTGAACAATATTAAGATAAAATATTCTTGATGCCGACAATATAACGTACCCTGTAAGCCAAGTGGTGGCATCTTCACTAGCAGTATACTTCCTGAACTATTAGCAAGGGCAAATAACCCTTCCCCTTCCTGTGTGTAGAACGAGGCGGCAGCAGTGAAATGTGAAGTTATAGTTCCACCTGGATTCAACATATGAGAGTTTCGGGCATCCATACATTTTGCTATCGATGCATCATGAAATATTGAGGCTAAGGGCTGATCAGTGGGTATGTAGCCAAAGTCCTAAAATAAACAGCAATGCATTGTAAGACAACATATACAGTTTCACAAGTTTGACGTGTGTTGACATACTGTAAATCGGGTATTATTGCTAATTTTTGCAAATGAATTAACTTGATATTACGCAATCTTGCTTTATAAATGATACCAGAACTGTCTCTCACTTAAGATCTCAACAATAATTCCGAGACATGGTGTTTCTCTAAATAAATGTCAGCAAAATGTAAGAAGTATACAGTAGAGCATATATATAATCAGCAACTGATGAAAATTATTTGGATTTATCTACAGCTGTCATCGATTCAGCAAAACTAATATTGACGATGTCAAATATCAACAATACATAGATTCATCAAGTATCGAAGTTTATGATTTCATATATTTTCACGTCTAGTTATTTTCTCATATGCTTATGTATTACTTTGACATTGAGTTTGATTGCCTCATTATTATGAAGTTTGTGTAAAAATATATAAGAAAAATATGGGTCACAATATGTGAAATGACCGATGGTATTAAGTGTAAGAAGACGTTTAATGGATTAATTAACTATGCAATATCACGAATTATTTTGACAATATCCAATGATATGATACAACACTTCAACATTGGATTAATTAACAGGCTTTATTTTGGCCTTTACGTATTGTTTTTTTAATTAAAATGTACAGGTATTCCGATATTTCGGCAGTATTCCGAATATTATTAATCTTTAATTATTTATTTTTCCTTGAACACATTTGATAGGTGCAGCGAAGTTTTAGACATAGCCGACAGCCCGTCCGCTTCCATTTTTGTTTTGGGTGAATTTTCGTTGTTTTCGGGCATATATTTATTATTCATTATTCATGAGTATCGATTTTTAAAAATATGTATCGATAGAAAAATATCAATGATACATAAATATCATATCTATCAATGACAGCTCTTGATTTATCAGAATTTTTCATAGAAAAGGAAAGTTGGATTTAATATGATTCTCGTAAATTAGAAACTTTTAAGATCAATAAACAATATGTTCGATATTAAAAATATTACTGTAAACATGCATGCAAGCCTTGTTCTAATAAGTGTATGAAACATTACTACAAAATAACATGATAATGATTGGTCACAGACTATTTAATGGCATTTTTTGTTTCCTTCAGAATCATAGTACTGAATGAGTTACATCACTTACTGTATTCTGCAGTTTATTAGGATGGGGGAATATAAGTCTGTGAACACTAGCTACAGTTGAAACAAGTACCACGACACAGCTGTGAGCTTCATGTATAGAAACACCAGCTAGAAGTGCAGTATCCTGGAAATGAAACTTAACCTTTGACCCATATAGGTCAAGGTCAAGACTTTCTTCTTCAAGTTCAAGGACATCATTGTATACCTTCCTACAAATAGACAAAAAATATGCTGGGATAACTCGATATCATTGAACAGTCCTGTCAAAATTTCCTATATCCAATAAAATTGGTATTTTTGCATGCCTTGACGAACTCTTCAGAAAAGCACTATTCCAAAGCAACAATTTGGTAGAAGAGTCTGTATAAATGTTGTATGTATAAACAAAATACCAAATAAAACTGGAACAATAACAAGAAATTCACCAACAATTGCTCGGGGGTCTCCCAGTGTTACTCAGTGCACATGTGTGGTGACTCTACAAAGAGGATTTTATTATATATATATAGCATAGGTTTCCCATTTTGTTCTAAAAATTCATCTTAGCTCAACAACAAAATTAAAAATTCCTAATCATATTTTAAACGAAGATGTTTGATACAGCTTCTCAACATTGAATCAATTATCTACATTCATTTATTACCCCTCTGTCGCCTCAACTGGAGCATGCTGTGCTACATCATGTGTTGACAAGTGTCTGATATTTCGGACTTGAGCTCGAGATTTTATATAGGTAACCTTTATTGTTTGTATTTGCTATGTATTTTAGGAATTCCTAAAAACCATGAAATCTGCCAGGATACTGCTTGCGAAACCAGTACATTTCATGTATATTTATGTGCTTATGTCTCTCATCAATGTAATCAGGTCCACCTTTATTGCATCAAACCAAATTTCCATCAATTGTTTTCCACACCTTCCGATGGTCAGCGTTAACTCATATATTGTGCAATAATTTGTGTAGATCTATTAGCAGTTATCCAAACAGCATATCCGCAGCTGTAAGTGTTTACTCACCAGTGTATGAATCTGTTGCGTACAGAAGATGTAGGCAAGCTGCTGTCCCTGTATGTGTAGCCACCACAACTGTCAGCAACTTTAATATCTTGTAATGTACTAGCTGATGCTCCTACAAAATAAACAGGGTTTACTTTGGCTATTTGGGGAAGATTGGGAATTTTTGCACATTTAGCTTAGAAATTGGGGAAAAGTCAAGAAATTACAGGAAAATTTAAGAATAACAGTAAAGTATGTAGTGATAAATTAATCAACAATATTGCTATTTATCTAAACTCTTTATGAGAGAAAAGCCTCTAACTTGGTCATTTTTTGGCTAAATTGAACTAAAACGTTTCTTCAGATTCATTGGGAAATTTTACATCCTGTTTGGGAAAAAATATATATACTTTTTAGCATTGGGAATATAGCCCAATAACGGCTATAAAAACAGCTGGGAAAAAAGAAGATACAAATTCAATCATATGAAAAACATGCATCTTCCAGTAACTTATGTGGGTACAGTGCAATATCTGCAATCACTGTATGGGTGCATCTTAGTTTTTGCACGGAAGTGCATGTTGTTAGATGCCACAGCGGATTCCTGTGCTTCCATTGCCGAAATAAGATTTTCAATTGTAAACAAAGTTTCAATATATTAAACAGTTGTTTTTGTTTTAAATTGGACTTAAATCACTGTTTATTTTTCAACTGGTTAATATTTACCTGTTAAATATGTTAGGCCTAAAAAAAAAATATGTCCGTTTCCTGTAACGTGCTTGAAAAAAGATGGGTCGGTAAGAAGGGATTTTTTTTTGGAAGTGTCAGAATGATCCAATATTACTATTATTACATTTTATCATGTGAATTAATCTAAAATGAATTTGATTACCAGCGGTGGCAGACATACATCATGGCAATTTTTAGTATAATCTTTTGTTTGGCATTATGTTCAACTCCATTTGAATTGTCGGTTATTGCGCGCGATTTCTTTGAGTGAATGACTGTAGGGCATGTCAATCATGGAATAAAGCAGCGTTAATCCCAAATAAACTAAATAATGACAATGCAAACCTGTTTGCTATATAAGGATGTGCTAATTACGATTAATACAGCACTTGTTGTTAACACAGATCGACTAGATGTGTTGGTCGACTATTTCTCAATCTCTCACAAAAAGTAGCTGTGTATCAGCATGTTTACCTTTTACGTCAAGGCAAAATCTGCACCGAATGTTTGAAGTGCTGCGATTCAAAAACAATGTACTTGCAGACTACAAAGGTGCCGCATCCTGACTTGTTAGATCAACAAAGTAGGCCCAATGTTTGATGTGACGCACGTCGAAAATTTTCTACTCGCAGAGTTCAAAGGCGCTGCGTTGTCTCTAATTTTCGAGGTCGACCGTCATGGGTGGTGATTTTGTCTATGATGAACATTTTGATATTATTTAATTGGTGTGAAATACTTTATGAGACAGATGTTATAAAGATACGAACGAGTGTGGTGCAAAAACTTTAGGACATCGTATCTTTCACGCGTGATTTGGTCCAAACAACATTTTTACGCAATGGATTATTCTTTTGTTCTGGTGAATAACGGATAAATATATCGCGCAAAGTGGCTCCTACTTTTTTTAAGCCAGTGGGGGCCCTGGATTTTAACGCGATCGCGAGTCTTGGACCCCCCGCCGATCCCATTACGATGGAGTTGCAGAGTATATGATAGTTCAGACACGATTAAATTATTGTCGTCAACACAGGCCAGAGATCACTAAATCTGATTTTTTTTACTTTTGGACCATACTTTTTTTTCGGTTGGCGGTAAAAAATTACAGTAGGTCGGGTAACAGACATATTTTTTAGGCCTTATGAAATTAAATTACCATTCAATTTATAGACATTAAACCATGTTTATTTAAAAATAAACAAAATAGAAAGCTGCCGACGCAAACAGATCTCCCAAGGGTTTATGATAAATGACACTGATCTGAAATGAACTGTAGAACATAACAAGCACATAGCGACCAGCCTTAGCAACCAATGAAAATTCCCCGAGAATACGAGAAAGCTCACCGGTGATCCCGATCAAGAAGGTTAGTTTGTGTAAAGTTAAAATACTCTACTCATGTTAGATTTACATTGTTTTTATTGATTGCAAGTTTTATTTGGAGGTTGAATTTATGTCTGAATACAATCAAAATAATTATATTATGTTTTCGAAACTGTTGACAGTTTCTCATTAAATCCACGAGAATAGAGAAAACAAGATATAATTATGGCGAGTACTCCCAGACTCCGTCTACTTTTGATGATTTTCCTGCTAGTTCAAATATTAGTGACACTCCCCCTGCTATGTTCCATTGGATAAAGTGTCAGCATCTGCAGTTTGTGTTAGCCTTAAATTTTAACTTCACAACACTAGCTCTACAGTATGGAAGCCAGAAATAGAACTAAAATGTTGAGTTAGTCAACTTATTTCTGTGAAGTATTCAAACGTCATTCAGTAATGAATTATAACCAGGATATTATATTTAACAGTTTTTGGGAGAAAGCTCTGCTTCTAGTATGAAATAATACCTAACCCGGGTAACAATTGGTAACAATCGAGACTTTAAAAATTGGCGGGTTCTTCATGAAAAAATACTGAGTTTAAAAAACAACACCAGTGTTCTTTCATCTGACCAAGTACACAGAAAACAATGTTGATTTGTTATATAAAACGAATGTTTGATAGAAAATGCTATCGTGACTAACCAATATTCAATGATATCTCTTTCCATTTCGTTCCTGCAGAATTTGGAACATAAATTTCTCTGTAAAGACATGAGTTTGTCTGTTCCGCCATTTTCGCTTTCGCCGGTTCCGACTTCCGGTTTCAGTATGATGTAAAGACCGTATGTTTCGTTTTGATCCGTGATATTAAACAGACGGTTCTTGGTAATGGCGCAGTCACACTATAACGTATAGCAGTAACTTATGCCGACGTATGAGAATTTTCACCAACACGCTGGTGTACGTTGACATAAGTTACGGGTAGGTTTGGTATATGTTCTATACGCTAAAAGCACGCTGGTATAAGCTGGCATGCGTTGTTATACGCAGAGGCCGAAATAATATTTTATGCATGCACAAAATGTTTGAGCGTATGCCGACGTCCTCTTCATAGGTTAAGCATACGTTAGGCATACTCTAGCCATAAGCTAAGTACGTTAGCGGTAGATTACTCATACGTCGAGATACGTTGGCATGAAGGTGTACCGTACAGCTAACTTATTGATAACCTATGAGTAAGTTAACTCTAACCTACATCTAACCTATATCTGACGTATCTGCAACGCACATTGACGTATTCAGACGTATTAGACGTATGTCTGACGATGGAGTAACTTACTGAACGTGTTTCTACCGTAAAACTAGCGTATTGTTGGCGTTTTGCCAGCGTTTTGCGGCCCCTGTATATGATGGGGCATGCATATGCAACAATTTGTCTTCTGTCGATAACTAAAAAATCGATAATCGGCTATATAGAAATAAGAAGGGACGTTTAACAAATTAGGGAATAACTTTCTTATTTATTAACATATTTCAAGTTCGCATTCAGATTTGGAAAGAACAAAATCTTAGGATTTCAAATATATAAAAATAAATAATAAGAGACAGAATTTAGGTGGGGGAATTCATACAAACATAGAGTGACCCTATATTCCTATTGAATTACATACAAAGTCGGTAATTTCACTGAAAAATCCATAAAATTTTGTTGTTTAATTAGCTATAACTTTTTCCCTTTAAAACTTTTTTGAGGTTCGCATTCACTTTCATATAAAATATACATTTTTTGAAACAATGATGTTTTTAAATGTGAAATTGAAAACAAATTAGGCGGGGGAATTAATACTTTTGTCAAACCACCTGTAATTATTTTATATGTTCGGTTTAGTCCGTTAAACAGTAGCGGAAACTAGCGGAAACTAACGGAAACTAACGAAGTTAATCGGGTTTGCGGTCCGTTTATGTTTTTATAGCACGGCAATAAAACCCCCTTCAGTGCGGATTATAGAAATCTTGACAATGAATGATTAAAGTTATAGAGCCTTTCGAACAGGTTCAGGGTAATAATAGAAATAATGTTGAATTATATTATAAATTGTAAATAATCTGAATTACATGTTATCTTAAAAGGTCTTGAAATTGAAAAAAAAAACACTTGGTAATAATTACTAATTTGTGTATTAGTCATTTGTATCAGCTAAAGAATGTATATGTATGAAATTTATTTTATTGCAAAAGGGGGTTTCTTCTTACTTTGTCAAGTTTTGAAATTTCACACCAAAATAAGTATTGTCACACCTGTACCTTAATAAAAGAAGAACAAATGTAAGTATTAATTTAAGACAGTCATTATCAAAAAGCTTTAAGTATATTTAGCGAAAGTGGTCATATGCACATTTTACTAGAAGTAATATTTTATATGTACATTTGTATTTATTCAGGAAAAGTTTGTATACACTTTATATGACTCTCTAATGCACTTAGTAAAATATTAAAGTGTCGGGAATAGTTACTCGAAGTTACTTTTTTACGGTATGCTGTTATGTAATTGTACCATATATAGTCATCTATATGCGTGACTATGCAGTCCGAGATTCGATGCTATCAAGGAATATAATGATTACGTTCTATAGTTTCAGCATTTTATACACATACCATTAACTATTATACATGTATAAACGTGATACTTTTTAAAGCTATATGATGTTTTCATGTTTCTCTATAGTATTATTTATTAATTTTTAACGATGATAAATGTTGAAATACAATTACGTTTATAATTATGTACTTTAAAAATGACAAGGTTGTTAATGTATACTATTCGGCTTAAACCCATGCACAGTCTATTTGGCACATATATTGCCGCAATTTCATAGACGACAATAATTAAAGGTATTAAAGTTAATCCGTAATTATCAATGCCTCGGGCTTATCAGAACGATGGTCAAAGTTTCAAGGGTCATTAAACAAGGATAATTAGCGCATAGTACTGCAGTAAGATGAATGGAAATGTTAAAATAATAAAATGTTTGTATCCAGACTAGGTAGTTTAATCCAGTTTTCTGGACAAGGTGTCGAGAAAACTAATGATATATTGAAGCAAATTCATCAAATGAAATCGAACTAGCATGATTGAACGACAAAAAAAGAACATATAATAAAGACAATAGTGACTATTGGGAAAGTAGAATTTACATGTCAAGATCGGCCAAAAAACTTAGGATAAATAGGGAAATTGAATTCGCGCATGAAAATCACCAACAAGAAATATATGTTCTAGTGTTAACTTCGACGACATGACCGAACAGGAAATTAAGATTTTATTGAAAAAGAAGGGAGCCAGCACAAAATTAAGAAAGAAAGAAAAATTAATTGATTTACTGAAGAGCGTTATGAAATAAAATTAAAAGTGGAATAAACTTAAATATGCAGGAGTAGGGAAGTTAAATATATAACGTCACACTTTAAAATGAGTTTGTGTGGGCCGTAAAATATAAATGTATATTGATAGTCATTAAAATATGTGTACAAGCGTTTGCTATATATTAAATAATAGAGACATATATTATGTTTGAAATCTGAGATATAAGATAGGTATATATATAGTCTCTGTTGAAATGTATAAAAATAACGACAATTATAAAACATAAAAAAATACACTTCTGTTTTCTTATGTATAAATATCCCGCTAAAACCACTGTAACTTAAAACACGGTAGGCCTAATACTATTGCTAATCCGGTGTTTATGACTCAGGGGTTTTATGACCCTCATTAATGACTTACGATTTGCGTCGGTGATCTTCCGGAAATTGCCGAAAGATACGGAACAGTAGCGATCGATTGCTTCCATTATCGATTAAATTTATCGGGTATTATGTGAGAAGACAGATTGTTGGATATGTGAGTAGCTCACCATCACTTCTCCACCCGTCATCAGAGAAGATGGAGGAACCCGAGACGCTTCGACAAGAACACCAACTAGTCGTTCTCCAACATCAGTATGACATTACCGAATTGGCATTTCACCAGATCCGTGTCAATAGGGTGAGGAGGAGAAGAGGTCAACGACGGCGGAAGGTCTGGGTCAACCATGGATCGGGAGGCGACGACAGTTTGGCCAGTACGACAGCTTCTGGTGGAACTCCGAAACGAGGACCATGCGTCTTTCAAGAACTTCATGCGGATGTCCCCCGAGATGTTCTACGAGCTGCTGGCCAGAGTGGTGCCCACGATCACCAAGCAAAAAACTTGGTACAGGGAGCCCCTGGAGCCTGGCATGAAGCTTGCCCTGACGTTGCGTCATCTTGCCTATGGGAGCAAGTATGCCTCGATGAAGTTCTGTTGGAGGGTGCCTCACCACACCCAGTCACTCCTCGTCCGAGAAGTCTGTCAAGCCATCATCGATGAATACATGGACGAGGTGATGATTTGCCCCACCACTCCTGATGGATGGCGTGCCATTGCTGACAAATTCTATGAAAAGTGGAACTTCCCCCATACATGTGAGGCACGTTGCCTGCCGGTGTCCTCCAAAGACTGTGTCCATGTACTACAGCTACAAAGGGTTCTACTCCATTGTTCTGATGGCGCTTGTAGATGCTAACTACAAATTCATCTGGGCAGATGTCGATGGTACAGGATCAGCATCAGACGCTCAGATTTACAATGACTCTGAGCTGAAGGAATGCGCTGATGATGGTACCATAGGTTTCCCTGACCCCGATTCTTGGGTGCCATGTTGATAGCTCGCTGACTACAGTATGAACGCGGTAATGTTGTTGTATATGCTTTTATTTATCGTCGCCACCGGTTTCCCACATGGGCGACGCCTCCGGAAGAATGTTAGTCATATTAGATTTGGAGGATAGTGCATGATACAGAAGATGCCCCAGTTCCAGAAGCACCCCTGGTTCTTTTACGTGCTCGATTTAAAGCATCATACACGGGACCTCGGTTTTTAAAGTCTCGTCCGAAAGACTGTTAGTACGGTCAGTGATGGAGCGGGGAATCGAACCAGCGATCCCTGGATTACAAGTCCAGCGTTTTACCACTGGACCACTGATCCGCTTCAATCCGGTAATGTAGAGATCGGCGCCGTATTTATGCAGAACGTCACGTGATCGTCGGCAACACGCCGAGTGCGCTGCGCATAGGTTTATCATAAGTTACTCATACGTTGGGCATAAGTCGAGAACGCTGGACATACGCTGGTCATATGCTGTGATACGCTGTCATAAGTTATATATAAGTTAGTGATAGGTTACTTATAGGTTAGACGTACGATATGTATACGTTCAGTACGTTATGCATACGCCCAATATATTCATGTTGTAGAATTGTCGATGCTTTTTTGGGCGTATGCCGACGTGTTGACATTATTTTTTGATTTTTCATACGCTAGGTATAAGTTTCTCTAACACGTCATAGTGTGACTGCACCTTAACGTTTGATTCGGATGATGCGTTACGTTACCGACAACCACTGGACCATTCCACTTACCTTCAGTGGACCATATCCAACAATCTGTCTTCTCACATAATACCCGATAAATTTAATCGATAATGGAAGCAATCGATCGCTACTGTTCCGTATCTTTCGGCAATTTCCGGAAGATCACCGACGCAAATCGTAAGTCATTAATGAGGGTCATAAAACCCCAGAGTCATAAACACCGGATTAGCAATAGCATTAGGCCTACCGTGTTTTAAGTTATAGTGGTTTTAGCGGGATATTTATACATAAGAAAACAGAAATGTATTTTTATGTTTTATAATTGTCGTTATTTTTATACATTTCAACAGAGACTATATATACCTATCTTATATCTCAGATTTCAAACATAATATGTCTCTATTATTTAATATATAGCAAACGCCTGTACACATATTTTAATGACTATCAATATACATTTATATTTTACGGCCCACACAAACTCATATTAAAGTGTGACGTTATATATTTAACTTCCCTACTCCTGCATATTTAAGTTTATTCCACTTTTAATTTTAATGCATAACGCTCTTCAGTAAATCAATTAATTTTTCTTTCTTAATTTTGTGCTGGCTCCCTTCTTTTTCAATAAAATCTTAATTTCCTGTTCGGTCATGTCGTCGAAGTTTACACTAGAACATATATTTCTTGTTGGTGATTTTCATGCGCGATTTCAATTTCCCTGTTTATCCTAAGTTTTTTGGCCGATCTTGATATGTAAATTCTACTTTCCCAATAGTCACTATTGCCTTTATTATATGGATTTTTTTTGTCCTTCAATCATGCTAGTTCGATTTCATTTGATGAATTTGCTTCAATATATCATTAGTTTTCTCGACACCTTGTCCAGAAAACTGGATTAAACTATCTAGTCTGGATACAAACATTTTATTATTTTAACATTTCCATTTATTATTTTGCTTGAGGGTAAATATCTTACAGCAGTACTATGCGCTAATTATCCTTGTTTAATGACCCTTGAAACTTTGACCATCGTTCTTATAAGCCCGAGGCATTGATAATTACGGATTAACTTTAATACCTTTAATTATTGTCGTCTATGAAATTGCGGCAATATATGTGCCAAATAGACCGTGCATGGGTTTAAGCCGAATAGTATACGTATTAACAACCTTGTCATTTTTAAAGTACATAATTATAAACGTAATTGTATTTCAACATTTATTATCGTTAAAAATTAATAAATAATACTATAGAGAAACATGAAAACATCATATAGCTTTAAAAAGTATCACGTTTATACATGTATAATTGTTAATGGTATGTGTATAAAATGCTGAAACTATAGAACGTAATCATTATATTCCTTGATAGCATCGAATCTCGGACTGCATAGTCGCGCATATAGATGACTATATATGGTACAATTACATAACAGCATACCGTAAAAAAGTAACTTCAAGTAACTATTCCCGACACTTCAATATTTTACAAAGTGCATTAGAGAGTCATATAAAGTATATACGAACTTTTCCTGAATAAATACAAATGTACATATAAAATATTACTTCTAGTAAAATGTGCATATGACCACTTTCGCTAAATATACTTAAAGCTTTTTGATAATGACTGTCTTAAATTAATACTTCTTCTTTTATTAATGTACAGTGTGACAATAATTATTTTGGTGTGAAATTTCAAAACTTGACAAAGTGAGAAGAAACCCCTTTTTGCAATGAAATAAATTTCATACATTCTTTAGCTGATACAAATGACTAATACACAAATTAGTAATTATTACCAAGTGTTTTTTTTCAATTTCAAGACCTTTTAAGATAACATGTAATTCAGGATATTAACAATTTATAATATAATTCAACATTATTTCTATCATTACCCTGAACCTGTCCGAAAGGCTTTATAACTTCAAAGACCTAAATACCAATCAGTCATTGTCAAGATTTCTATAATCCGCACTGAAGGGAGTTTTATTGCCGTGCTATAAAAACATAAACGGACCGCAAACCCGATTAACTTCGTAAGTTTCCGTTAGTTTCCGCTACTGTTTTACGGACTAAACCGAACATATAAAATAATTACAGGTGGTTTGACAAAAGTATTAATTCCCCCGCCTAATTTTTTTTCAATTTCACATTTAAAAACATCATTGTTTCAAAAAATGTATATTTTATATGAAAGTGAATGCGAACCTCAAAAAAGTTTTAAAGGGAAAAAGTTATAGCTAATTAAACACCAAAATTTGATGGATTTTTCAGTGAAATTACCGACTTTGTATGTAATTCAATAGGAATATAGGGTCACTCTATGTTTGTATGAATTCCCCCACCTAAATTATGTATCTTATTATTTATTTTTATATATTTGAAATCCTAAGATTTTGATCTTTCCAAATCTGAATGCGAACTTGAAATATGTTAATAAATAAGAAAGTTATTCCCTAATTTGTTAAACGTCCCTTCTTATTTCTATATAGCCGATTATCGACTTTTTAGTTATCGGCAGAAGACAAATTGTTGCATATGATCACCTTCACCAGACGACATGAATGTCTGTTCTACAATAAAACACATGCGAATGACGCGAGGAACCGGAAGGGGGAGATCGAAAGTCGAAAGTACGGTGATAAAAGTCGAAAGTACGATGGTGAAAGAGAGATTGAGTTGTTACAGGGAACGCCACATAAATGGACAATGCCTCCCCTCACGGACCGTAGGAAAACAACAGTCTATAACATTAGCAAGGCACTGAGGAGGTGCAAGGGTAAACATATATGGGAATAGGGGTGCAATGACAGGTCTGGTCGGCCATAAAAAACAACTAAGGAGGATTTAGGGGGACAACTAGGGGCGGGGCGGTTAATGAATGGAATACATCACGGAACAAGTCAAGAACGTCAATAATACTAGGCCGAAAGGGGGAGAAACGAATATGACTATTGCATCAAGTAAAATAAGTGCACACGGGGAAATTAACATTCATTTAAAAACATTAGTAGAAATAATAAACACACAGCAATTTACAGCTTTGGGAGAAAATCGAAAGTACGATGATGAAAGTCGAAAGTACGCATGGTGGTGAAAAAATAGCTTGGTGGCGGCAGTGTTTGGTAACTTCTGAGGTTATATTTAAAACGGTATTCCGTTTGGACAATCGTGTTTTTATGTCAAAATCGGAATGCATTTTTCATCGTTCTGTGTAAGCTTAAACTGATATTGGACTTTCATACCGATTTGCTATTGACAAATATGTGTTCTTATACGAAAAAAGGGGGTTGTACAGTTTCCAATACTATATATTCCGGCCCTTTGAAATCCTAGTGGTCCCGGAGCACATGTGGTCGCAACATAGCGTTGTGGAGATCATGCTAGATAAGTTAGAATTTATTTAAACTACATGTAGCACAGAACAATCGAATATTTCAGATATTTATTGCTGTAAATGGTCACTTTATGCAATGGATTCGAAGTTTATAAACAATTTTACTAAATTTCGATACGGACATGGTTTATGTGTCCGTGATTTCCATTGAACTTAAGTGTCGGCAATCTGTCGAGTCTGATATCACGAGCCATTACCCTTCCCTTTTCAGTTAATTAAAGAACTGCATGTACTTTTATTGGGCGTACGTCTTTTGTTTCTACTTAAATGATTTGTACATTCAATAAGTATGAGAATAACGGACATGTGATGGTTACATATTCCATTCACGAGTGATTGTAGATGGGAATGAGTTGTCTTGGCTTGTTTTCTGTAGAGTTTCGTGTCACTAAATCTTAGGAAGACAGATATAGTCTTGGATATGGTTTGAGTACTTATTACGGAAGACAGATATAGTCTTGGGTTTGGTTTGACTACATTTTATAAATCATTACACGGAAGACAGATATAGTCTTGGGTTTGGTTTGAGTACATTTTATAAATCATTACACGGAAGACAGATATAGTTTTGAGTTTGGTTTGACTACATTTTATAGATCATTACAAGGAAGACAGATATAGTTTTGGGTTTGGTTTGAGTACATTTTATAGATCATTACAAGTTTTGTGCCGTGACTTCCACGTACGGACGTTTCTCCCGAGATCTATAAAAATAATCAAGAAGATGTGTCCTTTCCTCGTTTAATGCAACTTAAGCAACCTAACACATGTAAAGTCAATATTAAGAATGACTTTACCGAGGAAAGACACATTTTTATCCTAAGCGCCAAAAAGGGACTAGACCAATGAAATTCTCTGTTACAAAATTTTATCAAGAATTGTAGCCAATGAAATTTTGAGCGACTTCTGTCCAAATATGAGACGCTGAAGGCTTTGCTGAAAAAAGGTGCTAAAAGGGCTTTTGTTCGAAACTATCCGAAATATGGTATAAGCCAGACATTTGTTTACATAGTAATTACAAACCATCAACAGTTTATACAAATGGCGATTTGTTTATCAAAGGAAGCGATTAATAGTCATTATTTAATTATGTCGGATTCGGCTTCCTACGTATGGACAAAGAGATGCTATTGAAACAAAATATTTATGATAATTCTGAAAAAACGTTAATAATAAAAATGTATCAATTTTACTGCATAAAACAAGGAAGACAGATATAGTGTTGGGTTTGGTTTGACTACATTTTATAGATCATTACAAGGAAGACAGATATAGTCTTGGGTTTGGTTTGACTACATTTTATAGATCATTACAAGGAAGACAGATATAGTCTTGGGTTTGGTTTGAGTACATTTTTAACATACACTTATAATGATCTACTAGTATAAAGTGTACTCAAACATAGTTTTGCGTATGGTATGAGTACATTTTATACAAGTAGATCATTATAAGTGTATGTTTATCTCCTTTCCGATAGCGTTTCCCAATTTATTTCTCGCTGAAGATTGTCCTAGGAAATGAGCTTAGTTTCTCCGAAGGCAATACGAACACATCCGTGTATTCAAGTTTCAAGACTGGTCTTGTGAAAAAAGTAGGAATGACCTCACATTATGTGTGCCCTCTTCCATGTTTGTTAAAAATGCTGCAGTCGTTAGAGACAAATTCCAAAAACAAGGTATGATCGAGTACATGGGACATTTGTTTATTGTACATGTGAAGAAGAGGATGTTGCTGGCTATTTCTTTCCTGGTTATAATAAGAAGTGAATCTGATTTTGATGGATTTCATATTTTTATCTATTTTATTATATGCTATGTAACTCAATGCCTTTCTTTGATAAACTTACTGTGATAACATAATACATGTAAATTGCTTAAAATTCTTCATATGTCACACAATACTATATATATTAAAGACCACAATGGAAATGAAAGTTTTTTACTTGAACTCTTGTTTTGTGTTATCCCAACATATAATGTTGATTGATATGGCTCTATTGATTCATACATATTGTTTTTACTAATGTATGTCTTAATTTGATATTGCCATGTAAATTGTACATTTTAAGTTGAAACAAATCTATCTATCTATGATAGAGTACAATTAACCATGTTTCAACCCATGAAGCCGCTCTGAGTATATCAGATTGAAGAAGTGTTGCACCTGGCGCCACGTGTTTCTACTACATGTACCACATACCAGACTCACGTCATCTTGAGTTGCTCAAATGTTTAAACGAAGTAACTTTATGCAACGTAGCTATAAGTTTATAAAAGATGCTTTAAAACAAAGATCTTTAACTTACCATAATTCGATTTTCACCTTCAAACAATATTTGCCATTTTTTTCTCATTTTCTCTTTTCTCTTTAATAACGTCATATGATTTGTTTTTTCCTCTAAAACTTGTTGTAATCACCCTGCTTTCTTTTTCTCTTCCGTTCGTTTCATGTTCTCATGTGATGTACTGTATATTTGTATCGTGTATGTGATTTGATGACGATGTACCATGTACAAGTCAAAACAAATAAAATGTTCTGTTATGTCCTCTACAAACTAGGGTGATAAGAGGTTCTATTTCATATGCATTGACCGTGAGCAGAAAGAGCAGCGGTCCTGGAACTTATCATTTGGGACCTCCAGCTTTGACATACGCCAATTTTAATTTAACACCAGGAAGATAACGCGTCATTCACCTGATACATGATTTCTAAATCTGGAGTGTAGAGATCCTAGGATGTCAGTATTTTGTAGTTTTGAGATTCATTCTAGTATCCTTCTTGTCATCACTGATCAAAAGCTTTGCTTATATGGAAAAAACGACTACTTGAACTTCAATGTCATTATCAATGGCTTTACAGAGAGTCTCTCTGTTCTCTGAGAATGAGTTAATTGACCGCATTGTCACAGCGGTAGGAGGACATTCTACACATTGATTAGCTCCAAAAGGGCAAACTATTTGAGTTAATTATTTCGATGTGTCGTCTTTTGCTTATGAGGCATTATTATTTGTTGCCGCCGGTGTTGTGATTGAGTAGACTTATTTGGCAACTTTATGGTTTCGAGTATGTTTCTTGTTTACTCATGGGTTTTATTTTTGAAACAGTAATTATCTCAGGTCTTTTGCCCTTTGGTGCTAATCAATTTGAAAAATACGTACGCTCCTATATTTTAGGTTGGCGTATCTTACTAAAATAATGTAATATAAATTATGCAAACGTGTTAATTAGTTGCTAAGACGTCGCAAGACACGTTGATAAAATGGCCCTAATCACATTTAAATGTGCTTGTCTTTAATGGTGTTAAAAGATGTGGTTGCTTTTGGTTAAGGGTGTGATGTACAAGGCATGTGTCACACCAGGACGTACGTAATATGACACGTCCCGATTAAGATTACGGGTTTTTTAGTTTTGTTTGCCTATAATTTATGGTACTAGTATGTCTATTTTTCTGGTAGATCGTCACCTTAACAACGTTCAGTACCACAATGAATATGTATACGTCTTCCTACATAATTCTTTAGTGGATAGTATACAGACAGTTTTTTTCTAAAAGTCACTGACTACAGCTAGTTTTGTTAGTCAAGAAATCTCGTCCAAAATATAGTAACCCTGACCGATAAGTATACACGTAGCACTGTTAAATTATGAAGCCTTGTCATATGTTGACCAAGAATTAATTTTTAGCATTAAGATCAAATAGAAGTTCTTTCAAATTTTGAAAAAAAATGTTTTGCTTTAAAAAAAAGAAGCTATTTTTTCATATACATTTTGTAATTTGATCAAAACAAACATTTTGCATATTTCCCAAGCCATTAAATTGAAATTCAGATCTATTATAACATTTTGTAATAAAAAAAATGGTGATTTTATTAATTAAGATCTATTCTTGAAAATTGATCCTGATATGATCAGATCAGTTTCAGTCTGAAGAATAATAATTCTCAAAAATGTTTTCACAATGCTGAGATATTTTTTGTTTTCGTGCATGAGAAATACTGTAGAAAGTATCCAATTGCTTTAAGAAAATGACACTGAATATTTGTTCGTGATGGACTTCATCCAGACTAGTTTATCCTTTGTGAACACTAGTTAACTACGGATCGGTCAGTTTCGAATTCATTTGCCACACAAGTTCCCTTGTACAGATAGCATTCATGTAACAAAGCTTGTTTCCTGTATACATGTACATATTTTAAACAAAATTAGCAATATTTGTTTATCATATATGTATTGTACAATTGTGTTTAGTAATGTGCATATTATGTACACATGCTGTCATGAACTGAGATATGTAAATAAACTGTAAACTACACCAAAGACCTAAATACCATTTAGTATTTATAGGTCTTTGACTACACAGACAGGTGTAACAAAGTGCAGTGTCACTCTGTATGTATAAATTGTCACCGTATTAGTAATAAATAACATCGATGAATCAAGGGAGGCAACTGTTAATGTATTGTTGCAAAAAATACAAGTACGATACATGCCGACTTGTGCGTGCTGTTGTACCGACAGTGTGAACGACCGATGTTACCATGTACCTAGAACAATAGAGAGTTACAAGATTAAAAACCAAAGTGGAGTCATATATGTGATCATTTCTAGTCGGATTTACATGTTATAGTTAAATTCACTACGTAAGCGTTTATAAATCACTATTTTGACGGATATAAAACAGTGTAGGCTGAATTTTGTTTGTTCCGTATACTCGGGTTTGAGGTAAATCTATTGATAGTCGGGACATTGTTCTCGGATTTTCCCAGTCTTTTAACGTTGATCGATTCACGTGCAGAACGTGTGAAATAACATACATTTAAGTTTATTGACAGTTATATTCTGTTATACTGGATTAAAAGGAAAGATGTCGGGTGCTTATGTGAGCAAATTTAATTCTGCTTTGATTGGTTTACCGTGAATTTGCGATTAATAAACGTGTTACAGTCTGAGGTGTCCTTTTAGGACTAAGAGTACAACAAAGTTATACTGTAAAATGGAAGTAAAATCAGTGCTTAATGGTCTTTTGTTTAAATAAGGTTAAGCATTCTTTGCAAAAATGGCAAACAACCAGGGTTCGAGCACTTCATTTTCGGATCGTATTAAAAATGTACCGGATTTCGTGCAGAAGTTAACAGCTGATTCAATCACTCCGGGTAGGATGGCGGTGTTAAATGATCAGTACGGGCCACTGAGTTCGGCGACCTGCAGTGTTTCGGACAGATTTTCAATGACCACTTCAGGGAATACCATGTTGTTACCACTGAGTGTGGTACCTACACCAGTGCTAGATGTCTCAACATTAAAACCAGAATCATCAACTGCCACACAAGAGGACATAAAACAAAAGATTAAAACTGGTAGGTTTTCTTAGGTCTGTGTTGTTCTAGAAGAAGAACTAGGTCAATCTCATGGCGTTCGTCTTTTATAGAATGGACTTAAATGAAATACTATTTTAGGTTGGAATACCTTACAGGTAGTTAATCAGCACTTATATTCGTCATCGGAATGGGTTATTCTGCAAATTATGTCATAAAATGTATAATTTATTGCAGGTATGGTATTGACCAAATTCAGAAATGCATAGATCTCTGATCTTTATTACAAATAAATAAAACCCTTTGTAATGGTTTGAAGTGACAGGATGTTTGAAATTGATCTCAAAGTTTGCTCATAAATTTATTTATAAAAGCCTCTTTATAAATGATGCATGAAGTTGACAAAAGTCGTGTTGTTGCAAAGAACAAGAGTTGTGGCCCTTGAATTATATAATTACTGGAAATGTTAAGTTTCTTCTTACATGTACATTTCTTTGTTTTCAATGTGCTAAATGTCAAATTTAGACCTTGCATTCTAATTCTTGCAATGATCCAAGTATGGTCATAAATGTTTTAAGCTGGTAGTCCAAAAATTAATAATGGGCAATCCATGTACTGAACTTTTGAGTTTTGCAAGACTTCCAATTGCACTGTATCGTTGTTGGTATTTGAATCTGTACAACCCAAAGCCAAGAATTAAATGTTTTTCATTTAACAATAATCGGAAACCACCAAGCAGAAGCTGTCACAGTTTTTGTTTTGTTTATATGTATTCAGTTGACAATTATTCAGCTTTGCATATTAGATTTCAAGATTTTGTAACTTTACCCAATATTAGATTTCAAGATTTTGTAACTTTACCCAAAGCATAAGTCCCAAGAAATGGGAAACATTAGCAGTACAAACAATATGATATAAGGATAAATATCGTGTGTGATAATGGAAAACGGCTACATTAATGTAGTTAATTTACAAGCATAGTGTGTAGCCTTTACTTACAAATACAATACATATACAATATAAGAAAAAGAAAGGAAAACAAATGTATATATATTAAGCACATTTCAATGCTAAGGGAGGTAGGGCTGTGGATTGTCTGGCCAATGGCAATCTGATCCGAATCAGTATAAGCAAATCACAAATCAATCCACGAACCACAATGGAAACAATATATCTGAAACACTTAATCATTTCTGCAAATGAATTTTACAAATAACTTAATTAAATCTGTATTTTAAATAAAATTCACTATCAATCAAGCCAACAACTCACCACCATGTTTATTTACAAGAACGTTTATATGAAATACCAGTGTAAAGGTCATAAGTCATATTTTGTAATTTCAACTTTATACTTGGTTGAACAACTTTGGGGTGTTTTGCTAGCACAACCAATATGTAAAATGATTATCAAGTTACTTTACTGTGTGATTCAAAATTGCAATATAAGAGAAGGTGCTTAAAACTAACACATAATAAATATCAATTTCCTCTGGAAGAACTAAAAATTGCTTAACACTACGATGTAAACAAATGTGCGACGAAAACTAGCATAGTAATCAGACATTTTCGGTTACCACGGATGTTCAGTGTGCAGCCATGAGCATATGCCATCACACCTAATTGTGTTTTACAAACAGCTATTTGGTCACTTTCGACGGAAATACTGAAGTATTTCCACACATGAATTTGTCTTCATACAAGAAACCCCTGGTTCTTGTATGAAGACAAATTAAATGACGATACATGCAAAATTAAGGCATTGGTTACGAATTTGAGAAAAACAACAACTTATTTTGTGCGTCAAACGATTGTCTATGTTATTTAATTAATGTTCAAACTAATTTTAGTATTTATTGGATCGTTAAATATGAGCTATTTCAAGATTCCTTGGCTTCGAAACTCTAGCTCTACATGTGTCATGTTACCTACTTTCGGTTTTGTTGTCAATACAACCAATGTGTCCAATGGTTCTAGAATTATCTATTGATGAAAATGAAATGGTAAACGTGAATTATTTTGGCTTAAAGTATAAACGTGTTTAGATAATATGATTCGCGAATTGACGATCTTATAATGGACGAATCTGGTACTCGGATTGCTGGCCTTGAACCGCGAGTGCTCGGATATTCGGATACTCGTTGCAGCCCTAAAGGTAGGTAATCTGAAGAAATTGGGGGTTGATGTTCACATGTATAAAACAGGGCAGAAATGTTGATTAAATCTGAATATTTGCTTTTCTTAAATTTTTTCTGTCAGATTTGAATTATATATTCAATTGATTGGCTCTGAAATATTTTTGAACTCAACAACTTTTATTGCAAACATTTCAACATTGAGTCATGAGTGTAGGTAAAAATTCTATATTACATTATTATATGTGAGAGAAAGGTAATAGATACCTTCCTACATGTAGTCTTCTTTATTGCAGTGTAACAAATTTAAATAATGCAGATTTGTGTACCTGACATCTAAATTAATGGTAATTTCACGAGCTGTTAGCAAAAACAGCGACATTAATATCGCGCTTATAATCTTTTTTACTGTTATGTACTTCATACAAGAGATTTATGTTTACATAGGCTAAATAAAAAAATCCTCTGGTTTAGGTTCAGGTAAGATTTCTGTTTGGATAAATTATGTGATGAACTATCATTGGTAGGACTTAAACCTTACACACATTTGATATGTTTGTACTTTGTAGATCCGCTTTGTAATGGTTTGATAAGATTTTGTAAGTTATACATACTTTTTAGGGCCTATGAGAATGATGAACAGAAAACAGCTGACTCACTGCTTTCTTGTGATTAAAATTCAGTTTTATCCTAATCAGTTGCAGAGACAAACTTTCCTCTTCAAAATTCATAAAAAAATGGTTGCTTTGGTTACGTTACCTGCACCAAACATTGTGTGACTTTGCTTTGTTTTGTCCACACTTAAAAATAATTTGATTGGCCTAACCATATCCAGCAAAATTTATTTTTATTTATTATGTTTTATAGACATTCCAGTTTCAAGTTCTGTTAATATGCAGCCGGAAACAAAATTCCCCACTCAATCCTGAACAAATCTTTGAGTAGCGGCCATTTTCAGGTAGGTAGAGTTGTCCTTGGCCCTGCATACGTGTCTCTGTACTCCGACTTTTACGCGCATCTTCGAAACAGAGCCACGCAGGACGTTGTACAGCGGCATTATAGAGATGTGACGTCTGTGGCTTGACTAGGTTGTCTTAATTAAACAGACAATTTTTGAAGGATGGCCTAGTAAAAATTCGCACTGTATTTCATTTGGTTATGTCGTTTAAGAAGAACAGCTACGTTATTGTTTCAATGAAATTTATAAACTAATGTGTAGGTTTTTTAAGATAGACTTTAAAATGTCATAGATCTTGAAGTTAAACAATTGCATTTCGATAAAAAATAGCACAATTTTAGATCTTTACAATTTTTTACATAAAGTGTTACACATTATTACTTATACTGCAGTTATAAATATAAATTGATGATAATTTGGTGAGAAGAAAACTTCTATTTTCCTTCTTTTATTTAATATTTTATTTTAATTTGGTATAATTAATCATCATTAAGTATGCAGCTTTGACACGTGAATGATTATGTACCAATAAATCAATGTTTGAAAATGAATATGTCATCATTTCACAAATAGGTAATTGTTTGTATGAGGTATAAATCCGTGTAAACTCCCTATGATGTGTCATCCATAGACGAGTGTAAAATTCGGGTTAGGTTATATACTGTGATTTATTGCATCTGCGTTCTGCGTATTTGATGCAAAAAAGCGGCTTGGGCGAAAAGTTTTTTTCTCACATGTATCCTGTAGGACTCATTAATTTAGTTGACTTTAGCCCACCGTATCTATCGCAGTAGCTTTCTTTCTGGACAAAATTAGTATTGCGATTGACTGAAATCCTTTACCATTTCTTAAGCGAATCACAACCATCTAAACCACTTGCTTATTTGTTCATGTTTGTTTTGGATTGCCTGTTACTATGCAACCACAAGACACCGAAATTTGACTGGTTCCGAGCAAAGGTCTAATCAAATCCCTGCCACCAACAAGAATATTGTGACCCATGAGATATCACATGACCAGTAAAAGATGGCCAAATAAAAATGTTGCTAATATTGATTTTGTTGAAATGGTAAACTTGCAATGCAGCAATCATGTCATACCAAGAAAGAACAAATCAAAAGCATTCCATATATGATTCTATTATAAATAAGACTTGAGTTCTATAACTCCTAATAGAAATACTTAAAATGTTGGCAATATTAGTATTACTGATCTGACTCCAATATGCCACAAATGACAAAACTGAAACCAGATCAGTCTGCATCTGTGTCAAACTTTCAAAACTTGCGCATGCATATTTTCATTAATAATAATATACTAACATTAAGTCATTATTTGTACATCAATCACTAGCGGCATATAAATTGTTGATTAATTATATAGTCCATCAAAACAATATAAACCGTTCCAGATCCAGGTTTTGTTGGTAGTGGCAGTGGTTACTTCTGCATGCCAAGGGAAGTAACTGTTGCCAGGAATTTGGCCCGGATGTGGACCATCCCTCTGAAAAATCATCAAATCGATACAAAACGTGTTTATGAATTGAAATTATAGATATATATGACTCGTGAAAACTTCTTGTTAGAAACTGTTTGTCCAATTGCAAAATGAAAATAATTTCACTGGAATGTTCCTTTGGTAGTCCTTTTCCCGATTCCTCAATGCAGAACCATTGCAGCCAAAAAGAAAAAAAATTGACTCGATGTCAAAATGATTTCAGTCCCCAAAAATTAAATGTTTCTTGGGTGACCCTCGTCTGAATTCTTTCAAGTCATGTTGTAAACTAAACTGTTGATTTAATGTTTGAAGACCATGACTGCCACAGGGGGTAATCTCAGGTTAGCGATACAGGGCTATCAATTGGCTTCCTTGTTTGGAACTTTTTGGCATTGTAGATATTACCGTTTAGAAAGCATTCAAGAATTTGAATAAGCAAGATGGAATTATATAGATATCTTCAAGATATGAGGGTCTAAAAGGCTATCAGGAATGCAAGGCTGAGAAGTTCACACAGACGGCATAATTTCATTTGTAAACATATTGGAAGTCGGAAATTGAAAAAGATTAATGTAGGTTTATCATGTATGTATATATAGTGGATATTGAATGAGTGTTGTTTAGTATTGAATTTATTGAACGAGTTGAATAAAATGATATGAAGCGAGCCTCTGGCGAGCTTCATATTCTTTTTATTGAACGAGTTCGATAAATTCAATACTAAACAACACAAATTTAATATTCTATTTATCATATACCCGACAAATAACGAGAAAATCCACATCCAAACATGACCTTATTTATAGAAACAGCAGCGTCGCGAAAGTAATTAGGCTATTGAATTAATGAGCCGAAAAAGTAGCCCGATTCACAAAATCATAATTTCTAAAATTATCCATAGATCTATCAATATTTGATTATTTTCCAGTGTATTATATGTATTTAACAATTCACTAATATCAAACGTAACTGTAAAACGTAAATTAAGGAAAGAGAGAGAATACGTTACCTTTCCTCTCAAAATGTCATCGATAAATATGTTTAATGACGTCATCAGATAAACAAGTATTTGACGTCATTCAGTATACACATGTTCAGTGAGTCCGTTCCATCTCTCTGACTCGAATCACTATCAAGTCTGCGGAATCTAGACAATTTTGATTGATATAGGACCGAGCTTTTCAAACAAAGATACATTATTATGTTGATTCAAATTCCTGTGTACACTGATGACGTGTTGAATGTTGTCTGAAAGACGAATCGTCGAGATGGAATAAACTTACTGAACTGGTTGTTAATTGTAAAACAAGCAGCGTATGGATTTAATTTAGGTTTTTCCGCTCATTTGCATATTATATGCACACTGTGCAATATGATATTTACTGCATTAGTAGAAACATGCACGGGTATGTGATAAAAAATGTTATATAAAAGATGTATACTGTTTCTTAATTCAATATCAGTTTATAAACGTTTTGCTCTGAATTATAAAATGTTGAGCAATTACAATGGGTATATTATTTCGTGATTAATGCATTTATTGTACTTTATATATAATATATGTGTTTTCACCTTGTAAAATAACATACTAGTACAAGTACTTAAATATTCTTTGTGTTGAAATTACTCGATAAGCTGAATTCAATACCATAAGAAGGTTTTCATAGCTGTTTAAATGGTTCATATTAAAATAGTTTTTATCGTTGAGCACATATTAAAGTGTCTTCAAGTGGCTTGTATCTTGAAAAAAAATGAATAGAATTTATGTTATGATGAAGGTTTTGTACTTGATTCACACTTACGAAATTAAGTGACTGCATTATAATTATGTGGTTGGTGGATGTATGTATATATATCATTATCTTGCTCATGTAATTATACATAAATTATCATGTTGACATGAGAATTTACATTAGCATTTTTAAAGAACAAATCATTATTCTGTACCCTAAGGCCATCGTTAAAAAATTGTTTATTTTTCATGACCCTACCTACTTCTGTAAATTGCCCCTACTGAAAAAAAGAGGTGTTGGACTTGACCGCATATTAATAGTTGAAGCTTAGATGACCATGAAAAGTAATAAGTTATCACCTACCTACCTATGCGCCAAAACTTTGCTGGGTGGGGTTTATGCCAAACAAACATTTTTTAAGGTTGGCCTTAATGTCTGTTAATTTCCTTTTGTACCACTGTCTGTGTGATTATTTGTTGCAAGATTAGGTTCATACATAATGTGCATAAATAATTTGTCTGTTCTTCACATTGTTAGCTGAGATTTAACCCTATAGGTATGACTCACTGTCAGATAGATCGTGCATTTAGATTTATTATGGTTAAAATATAATCGTGTGTTGCTGAAACATTCACATTTTAGAGAAATTTGACGGTCTCCTGACCCCCACGTCACTGAAACTTTACTGCATCAAGTCCCTACTAATGATACACATATCTTGCCTGGGTTGTTACTTTTTAAGAAAATCGTGAAATGGAATGTCCCCTTAACATTAATGCATAGAAGCCATCTATAATTGTTATAAAATTTAAATCCTGTATATCATAACTGCTCTTCATTTTTGTACAGTCACTTGATGTTGTCTCGTTCTGAAGGGATTAGAAATGCGGCAGTAAAAAGTTCAATTAAATTCAAATCAAATGTGTAGGTTGGCTAAATATGCCCTTAAACAGGGGGTACTGTTTGACCCAGCGGTGGACCATTCGGCACCTGGAATTTCCAAGAAGCCACATTTTGATCCTCAGGAATTTGACTGAAGGGTCAGTTTTTCTTTATCCTTTGATATATAGGTTATTACAATTTAGCAAACATTTTCAAAATGACCAATGAGATTCAGCACCTAGTTGAACCCCTGATGTATGTTAGGCCCTATCATTCTGTGTATGACATCAACCTTTTGGTAATATAATGACATGGTAGGATTCAGTACCTAGTGGGAACCATGTTAAAATACTAGATGTCCCTATCTGTTAGATGTAGTCCAGGATAAACTTTGAGGCTTTACTCTACCAGGCAGTTTACATAAATAGCAATTGTCCATTAACTAATCACTACACCCTTTACTTTTATTTCAATTATTTTGCTGTAATTGCTGGTCTTTTTCCCAATATCCAATATGAAGGGTATGGGTCATCTTCCCAGAAAAGCCAAAATATTGTTGATGTAACTTAACAGTGAAGTTGAGTGAATGTATCACTATTACTCTGATTATGACATTATGTTGGTCTTATTCTTCAAATTGACTAGATTCACTGGCTAATGTAACCATGTCAAGAGAAATGAAAAGCTAAAATAGAGGGAAAATAAAAATTGGGGATAGAGAAATGAAATCGGATTTCAGCCTCTAATATTCAGATTTATTGGTCCCTTAGTATCTTATTAAAACCCTGCAGCTTGTAAAAAAAGATTATTATTCTTTTGTCTCAATCTGTTAGCACATTTATACAGACAAGTTCTTCTAGGAATACAGCTTTTTTTGTGAGACAAGATGAATTACATTTCGAGAAAGAACGATGATAATGTAGAATTATGTTTTGATGGCGAAATGTCGTTAAAATACATTTTATGTTTAAATAGATGATTTCTTTTTCCCCTGGCTTACAAAGTCGAGCTAATTAATCACTATATTGTGTTAGTTCATCAACACATTTGAACAGTAAAAATACGAGGGGCGTTAAGTATTTAATGTTGCAGGGGCTGTTCAATATGTTACGATGCAGTGCATTCAGTTTGTAATACAATTCAATACAAATGATAGAATAAGAGGAACACCTGACTGTCATGAACAGATTTTGTTCTTTTTCTTCCAAGTTATGTTAATCTCCATGAGCAGACGGATTTATTACAAAGTTTCATCCTGTCTACTGCCGTGGACATCCTTCAGCTTCAGGGACTTAAATTGTCAAACATGTTGAGCAAACTACAGTCGGACCTCGTTTATTCGACAACCTTCTCTCCGAATACTCGGTATCATCCGAAATAAATGTCATGTCCCGATGTATATTCTTCACGTCATTTTGAAATGGACTTTTCGTAACCATGTAACATTCGAAATAAAATGTCGGACCCGACAGATTCGAATGAACGATGTCGACTGTAACATAGGCTGGTATAAGGCTGAATTAGGATTCTGATTTTGATATGTTTATTTAGTCCCAAGTGTTTCCCTTGTTCAAATATGCAGCCATCTCAAAGTATATGTTTGCTGATTGGAGAATGGTTTAATGTCTCTGTATATTGGGTGCAAGTTGAGCATAATATTAGCTATTCATGAATGCTAATTTAATTGCTACCAATGACGTCAATCATATTTCTATATATATGGAAAGTATATCATTGTCCTAGTGACTCCATAGTCAATACAAACTGTATTTTTAAATTTTCTGTCCGACGATGCTTGATGATGTAATTATGGTAATATATTCATTTGGCTATCTGGATTTCTTTGGTCAATACTGCCTGATCATGCTGTGAGGATTTTGCTGACAGATGAAAATATTCCATCGGGTTTTCCCCTTGGATTGTTCAGCTATGGGTCCTTGGACCCACGTGTCCATTGAAAAATTAAGGGTCCTTAGTAAATTAGTAGGGTTCCAGACATGCAGTTAATTATTTGTCAAAAGTTTATTTTAGGGGTCCCCGGGATGCAAAGTAATTTGAAAATGGGAGTCCGTAGAAAGAAAAGGGAGTCAGGGACTTGAGATTTCTGCATCCTCGGGAAACAGAAATTCGTATATTTAGTGCAACTTGTTTTTGTGTCTAATAATTTCAACCTACATGTTACTTAAATGTATTGACCAGATTTAGTTATTCAACCATAAGGTATTCATTTTGTCATCAAAATTTTTTTTGTGGTAATACGTGTTGAATTTTACATCAGTTAAGCATATTAAATGTTTTGGCATCCTTGTTTGCAGTCAATATAATGAGTGATTTTATTAAGAAAACACAAACTATAAATATGTGTGACAGGTCCCTCGATCCTCCCATTCCCGCATCAAAATAGTTTTTTTCACTCCCCATTCAAATTCGATTTTCTTCTCAGAACCCACAACGAATAAAAATTAGAAAAATACGAATTTCTGACATGCATAATATAAAATCTGATAAATGTTTGTGTTTTGTTTACCGATGCATGCAACTGTGGGGAGATTATATAGTATGTCTACTCTGGTTTGACGTTGACCGGAAAGATGTTGAAAAGTTCCCTCAGTTTGCTTGGAATTCCCCTTACCAAGGGCTGTGACCCCCTTCCCCTAAAGTAGAGTGAGGCCCCTTTGCAATTATAAACACCGATTCATTTTAGAAGAAATAATTATAGCAATAACAACTTTCAACCTGTGAGCACTAACGTTGATTGCTCACTAATTGTCAAAATGTTACTGACACCCACTAGCTCCTATAATGATTGTGTTTTAATTGTGACCTTAGTTTAATTTTGGTTCAGTTGTTCATTGTTCATACTACTTTGTAACCTTTATATACCTGCAGCTACCTGAACATTCCTACACTTGATTATATCATAATGATTTAGATATTACCAGTTGAATGACCTGCTTAAAAAACTTGTACTTAAGGCCATCCTTATAAAAATTATTTGTTTGCAGTTACACGACTGACTCATGAAAAAAGCTGCGATACTATTTATTTTTTCAGGTTCATTAGTGAAAAAAATATTTTTTTTCGGTCATTTTTCCTTGCGCGTAGAAAAATCATAGAATGTTTCTATCTTGAAGAATAGACTACATTGAATGTACACTTTTTAATTGTTTTATATGAAAATGACTATGGATAAGCCCGAAACATGGGAGGAAATACACAATACAAATAATGCATGAATACATATATGCACAAGTAGACTGTTGACGAAGCCATTACAGTACTGAACCATACCTATAACTCAAATTCTCTATTTCTTTAATTATTGTCTTTACCTAAACATTGATTATAGGGGTGTTGTATACAACCTATTCATCCAATCATAGTCGAAAATATGACTTTAAACAACCTTCCTACCCTATACTCAATATAATGAAATGCTTATCAATTTGGGTTTATACCTACCCACTGTTAATTCCAGGACGCATAACCACAATCAAACAATTTTTTTATGGATGGCCTAATATACTGTTAGGATAATGAGTGTGCATAATTAACTGGTTCTATGGGTTTTATCACTGTAAACATATTTAACTATTTATAGGGCAGCGACTCTTAAGATGGAGTACTTTTCTAATAAATGAACTACAGTAATAAAATGAAAGCATGTCAGGCTTTTTAAATCTGTGAACAGCATAACTTTTCTGTGATTTTTAAAAACAGAATTGTTTTACAGTTACTTTAATGTAGGATTTGCAGTATAATAAAATGTTTGTTTCGCATTGCCCTTACCCACCAAAATAGATGAAAACCTGGTCCCGTATTACAGAAGCATTTTAAGTGAATCTTGAATATTTCCACTTAAGTTCAAAACTTCAAATAAATGTAATTCCAAAACCACATTAAAACTGTTAGGCGTTTTAATGGTAATGTCAACAACATATTGATTGATACTATTCATTTATCACTCTTGATTTGAGCATATAATAGCCTGCATGTTAAATAAATCAGTTAAGGAAAATGTCATTTTAAGGATAAGGATGCACTTTTACTTGATGTTTCTGTAATATCGCCCCTGAATTTGTTAAGAATGGGATTTGATCAGTGGTACAAACAAACTCATATCTTAGGTCTATTGAAGTCCAGGGGTGCATTTCGTCAAAAGTCCTAGGTGTGCTTTTCACTCCTAAGTACACGTTACGCACCTAAGCCAATTTAAGCATGTTCTGTTACATGAATTTAAAAAAACAAGATTCAATTTTTTTTAAGTTTAATCTGCAATAATATGAATTATTAAAGATATTTACACTTCAAAATGTCTAAAACATATTGAGCAAACATGACTTATTCCTTCCAGAAAGTTTCACTCCTATCTTTTCATACTTAGGATTTTTGATGAAACGCAGCCCTAGATGTTAAATCCTCTCATTGTTTTCATTGTGATTCGAGCATTTTATTTGTTTAAATTGTACCGCAGGATTAGAAGGTAAGACCCATATCAATACAAATCCAAGGTATGTCTGTTTAGGTGGGTATGTAGGTAATCCATTTTATTTTTATGGTCATATTAGTGTTAAATGATTAATAAGCCGCGTAAAAAATCCAGCTTAGAATACGGCCCATTTTCATAGGTTAAGGTAGGGTTATATATATACCATACAAACAATTATTTTTATCATGGCCCTAGGTGGAGGGACTTTGCACTCTCTTGACCTTACCTGGTCTGGTTCCTGCTTGATTTTCATGGTTTATCAGGGTTTATTTTGGCTTTTTTGGGAAGATGACCCAAACTGGGAAATTTTACGCGTTAATCTTAGAAATTGGGAAAAAAGTATAGAAATTACTGCAAAATTTTAGGATTAAATTAAAGGATGTATTGATAAACTATCAACAATTGCTATATATATATAACTGCATGCGAGAGAAACTTAGTAAATTTTTGGCTTAATTGAACCAAAACTTAATCTTCAGATTTATTGGGAATTTTTACAGTCAAATTGGGAAAAATAAAAATTATATATGTTTTGTCATTGGGAATATAGCCGAATGACGGCTATAAAACAGCTGGAGTTATCACAATGCACTTATTATTGCTCAACTGTTAAATCTTTGTTCAACCAGATGATCTTCTATATCCATTTAACTGCAAACCTCAGCAATAATAGAATTCTTTTTCTGTTACTCGTAAACATGGAATATTCCTGGATATTTTCTGTGGTTAGATAATGAGATGATTATATAATTTTTTGTCCTCAAATCATCAATCTTTGGTGACCAATGAAGCCCATATTTCTAAAAGTGTCTCTTCCTTAACATTTACGCTCAGAGTGTGAAATTCTTCATCAATCATGATTGTATGTAACCATATTTTGACAATATGACACTTGATAATACATTATTGGACCACTTGCATACTCCAGTTCTCCCATTGAAGCTATTAAATGGTACATTAATTTTTAATCTCCAGATTTTTACTTTAAGTTACAATTAGTCAATTGCAGTAAAATCTATCTTAAAGACCACCTCAATAATAAGACCACCTCAAAATTAAGAACACCATTTTCAAGTCCATTGTCACTGGTTTGCTCTTTATTCAACCTCAATATTAGGACCACTTCAATATTAAGACCAGTTATCAAGGGTCCCAAGGGTGGCCTTGTTATCGTGGTTTTACTGTATAGTTTGATTAAACTTGTGAAAGATTAAACTAATCAGGGAATATGTCTCTGTGTACAAAATATAAGGTATGACTTAAAACCCAGTCTTTATTTCTGTCCTGTTTATTATATTTTTTGTGAATGCAATTTTGCTTGTGCACTTAATTTAACATAATTTTGATAGGCAAAACTTATAAGCCCTTATAGCAGCAATTTTCAAATATGCAATAATTGAGAAAATACCAAGAGAACTAGCATGTGAACACCACTTTTTCTTCAACTTACTGATCCAACTGCCCTCATAAGCATAATGAATAAGTTATTTTTATATATCTGATTAGTTGATCATCGTTTACAGTATATCCCCTATAAACTATACAAGTTTATATATATTAACTATCTATTGTTCACAAGGTAATTTGTTAATTGTATTTGTACTCTTAGTTTAACACAATATTGATTGAAATCAGATCCTAATCTGTTTCGACAGTTAGTATGACAAGTTGCTTACAATGTTAAAATTTTTGATACACTAAATTGACCAGTCTGTTTGCCCCAAGGCTGTTGTTATTTATAGATCAGCTGAGAAGTCGTTTGTAACAATTTCATTCATTTGGTTGCAGTAATGAACTAATAATTGTCACACATTTGTAGACAACTGACCAGTGCCTGAGGGTCATTGTCCATAGGTCATCAAGTACATTTTACACTGTAAATGGTCATTTCTATGCACTTTGGTGCAGTTTATTGGGTGCAAGTTTAAGTCCTTCCTAGTGTTCCTTGGTGCTTTAGTATCATTTCTATTTGGGTTCTTGGTTTATAAGGTTTATGTTGAAAGAAAATGGTTGATTTGTAAAGTAAACTCTATAAGTGAAATGGATATTATTGCTAAAATTTATGTCTTTAAAACCATTGAGGATTGTTTTACTTGTATGTTAATAATTATGGTGTAGAGGTTTTAAGGAACTTCAGATTAGAATTGTTCATTGATAATTGGCATCATTATTGTCTTTGGCACTGCTAGTTAGTTGTGTTTTTGTGATCGTTATATAGAAGGAATATAATATAGGAACATGTGTTTATTGTTGTCCTGTTAATAATTTTATCATCAAAATAATTCATTCTTGGAAATATAAACATGGATCATGTAAGGACTTCACAGGTAAAACTGGAGCCAGTTCGGAAGACGAGTTGCGACTCTAGTTCAATGTCGTGTGACCCCTTCCGTCAGCCTTTAAGAAGGGCCAGTTTCCCTTTCTGTTCCCCGGACATGCCCCACATACCAGCATTAGATTCTGTACCAGAAAATTGGCAAGGGATTTATGGTTCTGTGCTTTTTCCGCCAAAATCTGAGGAGTCAGACTGCGGAAATTCGTTGGATCAAATACATAGCTATCCACCACCATCCTACTTGAATCCATTCATGTCTACTGGGATGAATAGTTTTGAATATTTCTTCAGAAATGGTAAGTTTCCGTGCCAGAGGGCCATATGTTTGTAATTCTTCCAGATGCTAATGTCTTGGCGTTACATATATAGGGTACATGAGCCAATGCATGTTATTTGTCTGCAAATTTGAAAGAATAAAAGTATCTTTAATACGGAAATATGAACGTGAGCACATCATAAACCTCCTAACTTATGTTGCTCATACGGCAATATATTGCAATACGCAAGACCCATATTACAATATATTGCAATACGTATTGTTGGATATATCATATGTTGCATTCATGCTGTAGTCAACCTGTATAAATGTAGTTATATACTTGTATTATATACTTAATCATTTTTAGCCATTGGTACATGTAATCATGAGGATTATTCCCAAATAAAGCTATCCTTAAAAAATTGTTAGTTTGCAGTTAAATGCGGACAGACTCTTGAAAAATGCTGCGACTCAATTTATTTTTTCAGCTTCATTGATGAAATTTTTTGGCAGTCTTTTAGCGAATACAGTATTAAACTAACAAAAAGACTACCTACCTACCCGCTGTTCAAATTCCGGGTCGAGTAACCGCAAACAAAATTTATTTTAAAGAAGGCCATTTTTTTTAAGTCTAGGAATTTAGAGATGGACTTATACACATATTTTATATATAAGAATGCAACTATACAATCAACATATAGTAGCAAATTAAACATTGACCATAATTGGTATATTATGCTATTGTTATGAAATTTAAAGTGAAAATGACCATGCATGCTTGAAACAATCCAATCAAACACAAACTAAATTCTAAGATACATGCACTCCGCAAACAAGACCGTTTTATTGGAATATTTCTTAAATCGTGTTAAAGTTTCAGGATGAATTATTGCCATAGTAACCAGTTAATACATACACTAGTATGAGCAACTGCTTCTTTTAAAAGTTTGTTAGGCTTGCACCATATTTTAATATTATAAATTTAACTGCATAAATATTTTTTCTTGAATTAGGGTCAGGATTTTTCTACTTGACAATTATATCTATTTCTGGGATTCAACGTTGTTTTAATGATCTATTATGATTTTTGTGCCAGTAAATTAAATTTGGAGTTACTTGAAATATCGTGATAGCCTTCCTGGGCTAATAATCTAAAAAAAAAATGTTCATGGCCTTACCTTCTTTGTTGTATTGATCATATACAGAGACTGAGAGTTCATTGACCTTCTTTTGCTAATACATAATCTTGCTCTGTTCATCGAAGGGCATAATGATACCAGACAATGAACATGAATTTCTTTGATTCATGATTTTGTTAGCCAATGAAACGCCTGCTAGCTTACATGAGATGCAATCATTCTGGTTTTAAAAGCTGCGTGACATTTGTTAATGCTATTTATGTACATAAATAACTTATTTTTATGGAAGTTGTTTGCATTGATCTTCTTGCAAATGAGGCATTTTTATCTCGCTAGAAATAAGGCATTTTACTCCGGGGGGGGGGGCTGTCTTGAAAAAAGTTAGCTGATCAAGGAGTGCTCTGGGTATGCATGCACAGGTAACACTCTCTGAACTAAGGCAGCATGGTGGACACACACACAGAAGCAGATGTTGAGAGAGAGACTTCACAGAAATCATGATTTCAGAAATTAACTCTGCTAAAAAATTCCTTTCTCTGTTTCCTTTTTTATGGCAATTATATTTAGTCTGATTCGATCATGGTCATTGAATGCCTTGGAATTGATTCTGAGTATCTGTTCTGCACTTATATGGCCTTAATTTCTACTTGATAGGTTTCTTTGAGGGTTGAATTGAATTCCACATCATGATTATGTACCAGATAACAAAAATGCTGATTTTCTGAAGTATTTTTTTTTGTATTTTCCCTGAGAACTCTGTATTGTGGGGGGGGGGGGTTGGATCAAGTGTCACTTAATCAGCATTGGTTGATTGTATTTTGTGGAAGCTTAAAACATAAGGCAGTACATATATATATATATATCTGGTCTGTAATGATGTATGATTTAAGAAGGTACTGTTTTTATATTGTATACGGTAATTATAAAAAAATTATGGCATTAATACTGTCCCGAATGAAAAATATGATTGGTCAAGTGCTGTAGGAACAGTGCTGATTTCTAAGATAGAGTAAAATCTCTTTGGTTATGCCTGTAATATAATTATATAAATGGTTGTTCTATCATCTACCTTAAACATGTAGATTTTACCAAGAATGCTCTCAGTGGGTCTGACTTAAAGACAAATAATGTTATCAGATATATGTATAAAACATTATCTCAGGTTGTGGGTGGTAAAACATTTGATTGTGTACTGCTCACCAAGAGTACAGGTTATTGAACGTCGTCATGGTTTACCACCGTCTGTCTGATCAATAAAAGAGAAACATTTCAAGTTCGTTGACCTGACTGTGGATTTATCGGTGGAAGCTTTCTCTAGTGGTAGGGATTGAAATTTGTACAAATTCCAAAGGTGAAACTTGTCATTTTCTTCCTATTTTTCCTGATGGAATTTAACTAAATTAAGCAGAAAGCTGCTTGATCCTCATGTGATAGGGATCCACAATTTTACAAACACAAACGTCCCATTTGAAGTTTAAGTTTTCTATTGGCTATTTGTTGAAAATTTACAGCTTTTTTCTTTAAACAACTACTTGATGGAAGTGAATTAGATATGACTGAAAGTAATTTACAGATCATTGTACTGACTCTGTCCTATGAGGTGACAGTGTTCATTTTCTTCTGACAACTTGTCCAGAGAATTATTAAACTCGAACCTCAGGTTCCCTCCTCAAGACTCAATTTATGCTTCATATTATTTCCAAAAGAAAATGTTAAAACCAAGAGGTGACGATACGGACGCTCTGGACCTCCTATTTTACATGTATCAGTATAGATACGCCTCGAACCCTCAAACCAAAGATGGAGTCACTTGCATGTAATTGAAATTGAAATATTATAAAACAATTTACACCAGTCCTGACACTTAATGGCTGAATGTTTTTTTTAAATTCCTGGTAAGTAATTTGTACTCCAGCATGTTTGTTCGGATTGTGTCGGCTTTGTGGTAAAATTGACGTTTATTATGGAAAGCAAAAGCCTCCCGTGAGTTCATTGATTACGATATATGTTTCTTTTATTTGTTTTTACTTCGCCCTTTTTTATTTTTCGTCTATTACAAATTGGAATTTACACAAATTTTATTTTAAGTTTTATATTGTATGTTTTATAGCCATTTACATTTTACATTAAAAGTCACACCTAAGTTAAACCTATGAAATAGTTTATGTTGTCCCAAGTAAGAAAACAATTACTTACATGTATTAACTAGAACAAATCTACTGGAACTGATTTCCAAACCTGACAATTAGTCTAGACAACAACATTTCACTGTATTTATATACAGGATCAACATAACTTCCGTCTTTTTGAGAAAAAACAACTTTAAAGTTTTTACCCTTTTGAGATAATTGTTACATACAGGATTGTGGAATTGCATTTTATTTAAGTTATGTGCATTCCAGAACAATATAGGTAGTACAGATAGAAAGAGCTTGGAAAGACGGTTCAACAATATCAAAAAAGTACTCAAAACTGTCAAAGCGGAAAGATTGAGTTAAGGGGTTCAGGAAATAAGGCGATGAATTTTATCTACCAGAATACATTTGTCTGGATCTATGAATGGTTTCAATACTTAATCACTGTGAACAAATTTATTCGGTACAAGTACACCAGGTGTATTTACATATTCCGCAGTTAAACCTACTCCTACCTAATCTATTACGTTCAGAATGTTCAGAACATGCTTTTTGCTAGCCGACTTTGTTTCAGCTCAGTGTGTCAGTAGGTCAGGGCTATGTACTCCAGACATTCCTAACGTATGAGTGAACGGTGTAACAGATTATGGCCGACTTGTACTGGCGGGGAATAATTATGATAACGCCTTTACAGAAACGCGTTTTGTATAGTAAATGCTCGTACATGCGGTTTTATTTAATATTGATTGAATTAACTGCATTATTAATGCTGTAAGATTTAATCTTTTGTGGTAGCACTGTGTACTGTAACCATCGTTGAATGTCGGCTGACATTATGATATATTTTATCATATCATTTTATTACTTTTATTTGGTGAGAGCGTTTCTTAACAAAATAAAGTTTTTGTCAAAATTATTTGAAAAAGATCTAAAGTTTTTGTCAAAATTATTTGAAAAAGATCTCTTAATTGGTAAATGGTGGTATAAAATGTGAAATTTTGTTTCTTCTGATTAGTAGGAAATGATATATATACTGGTACTGTGAATTCTTAAATATTGTCCTAAATTATCATTATTGTGGACATCATTTATACCCACAGGAACACACAGTTGGTTAAATAGAATACAGATGCATGCATTACCTTTGTGAAACAGGTTTTTTTACTTACAAAGTCATATAATACTTCCACTATGATTTGAAAATCATCGTTTTTCGGGGATAATTTTTTGGTTATCGGAAGTTAAATGTGATTTTTTCAGTGAAAATAGGTGGAGGAGGTGTTTATTGGGGAGCATTTATTAGGGGTGCAGAGTAAATAACTTAACTATCCATGGATATCCCTGCAGGGGCGTGGCTTAGCTGAAATTGATATGTAGGCCTAGTTTTAGGGGTTTAAGGGGGTCTGTGAAACAATTTTGTAGCTAGATCATCAGAGATGTGTTACGGCGCATATTTCGTACCGGTAAAGATGCATACAATAATATACATTAAATATCTTATTGCCGTTTTGGCCATTTATTTTTCGAAAATCTTTTTGGCCTGTTTGAATCTACCCCCCCTGCTACAATACAACTAATTGTTGTTAGTAGATAAACTGTGGATTGTTTATTTAGACATGCTCATTAATGTTATAATAAAACCTCAATAATATGAAAATATCTTACTGCTTGAAAACTGGTCATCTTATTGAGGTTGTCTTAATATCGAACAAAGAACAAAGAACAAAAGAGTGGAAAAATGGACTTGAAAATTGTGTTCGTAATTTTGAGGTGTTCTGTAGGTGAGATTTTACCGTACTGGCCTTTTTCATTTTAATAAATTTGTTTCGATAAAGTTTCTCCTGTATCATTGAGGTATTGTACTGAGATATAGCAAGTACGACATTTCTATGGGCGACATTTTTGACTGGCAAATTGTACTTGAAAGAAAACCTTATATGTTAAGATGGTTAGATGAAATGTCAGACGCGAGAGGATTAAATTCCATTTACAGGGTTTCGTTGCAGCCCCCCCACACGCTGATTTTGTGTGATTTATTTTTTAATTCAAACGTTTCTCCTTACGAAGAGAAATGATCACATAACAATTCATGTGATGACTTCCTGTAATGTAAGACTTAATCGTGGATTGCGTTCATGTTGAAGTATATTTTTAGCGCAAGCCCATGTCAACATATATATTTTAATAGCTAATTTATACTGTGTCTTTATTTGTTCGAGATATTTACTTAGGCCAAGTAAAAAACTAATGTGGTCAGGGGAAACATTCGGGTTAGTTGGTCAAAAAATATTTTTCTTATATTTTCACGATTTATTTGGAATTGTGGGTAATGAGATTTGTAAGGCTTTCATACGATTGATTTTGACATCTATGCAAACTTTCATAAAGTAAAATGGACTGAAAACTGCAAACTCCCATTTTCATGTGATTTAAGAGTTTATAGACCTGTGCAGGAATAATTTGTGTTCTTCAAAATTCATCGAAAAATTGTGAGTTGCTATTTAAAAACTAAGGTTAGTTTGGATTCCTAAACCATGCATATTTTTATTTGGCCATACCTCACATAAGAAGTCAGGACCCAGAATCCCTTTCTAAGGCTAGCATTATATATCATGTCATTAAAATCTCGAAATGTATGATGATATATCATAATCTAGAAACGTCTTCTCCTTATTTTGATTGTTATAAGTGCTCGAATGCAAGTACTACATTTTGTTACTCTTCAATTTTGAGAGAACAAAGTTGATTGAAATACTCTTCAGCCCAATGTATTATCTCGGTTAAGTTTAGTGAACGCTTATAAGTGCAGATTCAGGAGTCAATACCCTGGTTGTTGATTCATAAATTTTATGTAATAGCTTGAATTTTTTGTACCATAGTAATGTGTTGAATGTGCATAAAATCACATCATCTCATGTGTATCTGATCATGTGATAATTTTAGGTATGTCATGAAAATGTTATAACCAGAATAGTCAACCTAATCACAGTTTCTACTCATAAACTGTTAATTTGTATGTACTTACATAAGGGAAGATGATTCGTGTACGTCATTAAAGTTGATGTACCGTCTACATAACACATTCCCTTGACAACTTTAATGACTTCTTGGTAGATTTATTTCTTAATGTTTGTTAAAATAAGTCTCAGTTTTTCTGTGACCTTTAATTGTAAGAACATGATACAATGAATATAATACACTGCCATCCAAAACTTTCTTCACACTTGAATATTTTGAATTTTGCTACTTTTTCTTACAGAATTTCAAATAAAACATGTATGACCATGAAGTAAAAATATTCTTCCCATGTCTGAAGGATAGTTATAAGAATTAACAATTTGCACATCTCGACAGCAGCATCAATCATACTGTGTAACTGATTGATCTGACGCAGAAAGTGAGATAATTTGTTTATGTTCAAATTTATAAATACTTCTAAAGCAAATTATTTTCGATTTTTTGCATGTGAAACAAATATGAAAATACATAAATGCAATGGGAAGTTGTCAAAGTGTGAAGGAACTTTTGGAGGGCAGTGTATATTGTTTCCTCGGGGATCTGTTTCTTGAGGGGTGTAGTAGCGAAACTTGTCTATCTGCAAATGAATAAATAAGGAGACAGACTTGATTCGCTTTCCTCACACAGTCTGATGAGTTTATAATGACTTGTGCATGATAATCAGAACATGGCTATATTAGGGTTTTGTTTTAGATTTGTTGTTTTATAAATGGATTTCATGATGGCACTGTCTGTGACATTAATTGACATTTGGTTTTCTCTTTTCCTAGTCCTTCAAATTGGAAAACAGTCTATAAATTCTTAAATTCATCATTTATTGCAAGAAAATGTTCTCATCATCTCGAGCAAAACAATACACTGACTGATAATTTTGTCCATTCAACCATGAGACAATCCTTAAACAAGAAATATCGTGAAAAATGATGGTTGGCGCAATCTGACGCAAGCAAATTAGTTGCAATTGGAAGGTTAAGATTTGTTGTGCTAAATAAAAAATATGTTAAACAGAGAATGGATTTCTGTGAATATACAGAAAATCAGTGGATTTGGTAAGGTAACGTTACGTACCCCTTATCGAAAGGTTGACTAATCTGCGTCAAGAGAAGTTGGTTTAGTGATTATAAAGTTATAAACACTGATATGCAAATAGCAAAGCCATTTTAGTACCGCTGTGCAAAAACTTATATTTGGTGTTCTGTCCATCGATAATCAAAACATAAAAAATTGATACTTATGCATAATAAATACATGTCTGAAAAACGACGGAACTGCACCCAAAACAAAATGGAAGCTGGTGCGCTGTCTAAAACCTCGCTATACCTATCAAATGCGTTCGAGGAAAATAACTCAAGATTTTGCAAAAACACAATCATAATAGTGAGAAAACAAGACAGTCAAAGTTATACATAAACATGTAAAAGACATATAACTATAGAAGTGAAAATAATTGAAATGATGAACTGCAAGCATGCAAATGGTATTTAAGTAAACATTCTACTTGATATATCGATGTATCGGTGATATTTCTCATCCGATATATCGATGTCTTTGATATGCATAGCTGAACCGAAGACGGCTCTAGAATAGACTGTACCTATCAAATTGTATAACTTTTGTCTGATGTTTATTTTAGCAGGATAATAAATGAGTTCACATATTATTGTGTATTATTCATCATTAAAAAATGACTTCAGAAGGCAGTCAAGTACGGTGGCATAAAGGTGACATGTATGTGAGAAATTTTTTTTATCTCTCGTCACTAGCTCATTCCCACGACATACTAAGTCGACATACTAAGTTGTGGTTACGTGATAAAAATAATTTCACCCATGTCACCTCTATGCCACCGTGGTAAAGCCTGATACATAATGTAAGTCGCATTTTACAGAGTATCCTGTCATATCTTTTTATGCAGAGTTTTCATTCACAACTGAACATACATACCCATTTATCATCATGCTCACATCTCCCTTTGTACTGTCTGGTATTTAAATTGTCCCAAATCATGGACACCTTTTTTATCGCTTACAGATGGTATATTTAGAGATGGATACAAAAATAAATGGAGGTTATGCGCAGAGTGGGCACATGGCTGCTTCATTTTCTGTAATCAATATGGTAGTATGTGAAATAAGAGTTTAAATTGACAGGTGCAGTTTGCTTTACATTTTGTGTACCAGGAACATTCCTTTGTGCAACGATGTATTGAAATTACTGAACAATTCTATGGGGTAAATTTCTACCAGTTTTAACTCGGTCTTCGTTTTATAGCCTTATTAAAAGTTAGATATATAGTAGTCATGATTTTTGTAAAAATAATGCTTAGTCGTATATGTGAAAATCAATGGTAAATGCATTCATTATACAGATGTACTTGATAAATATGCAACATCTTTTCCATAACCACAAATATAAGTGTCCGACACTAGTATTTTCTATCCAGTGACCTATGTGCCGAGTTAGCACTATATATAGCATAGGAAACACATGTTTCAGACTCGTGTTTTGCAGTTTCTGAAAACTTTTAAGAAAAGTAACAATGCAATGTTTTACACTACGTTAATTTATATGAAGGCATTAACATGCCATTTTCTCAAAATTATTGCTTAGCATATTTTGATAAAAATGAGCCTATTACAGTATACATTCAACATGCATTCTATTACTGAATTTTGCTAAAATTTGGGTATGGGCATGATTTTTGCTCCGTTGTGACTTTCGCAGCATGAATATCCTGTCGGGTATGAGCTCAGTTTGTAGAGCACCAAGAACAATGGTTAGGTCACTGGTGGAAGTGGTCGCTGTTCATGATATTGTTACCACCCCCTTTGGTATCATTATTAAATAGACAATATCCGGAATTTGCTATAGATGAGTTTTTTACCAGGGGTAAAAACAAAATTTACATTTAGATCCATTCAAATTCTGTTGATCGTTAAATCCTGTCTTTGTTTTCATTGCAATTAGAGGGAAAACGCCATATTTATACTGATCCAGAGTAAATCTATTTTTAATAATATGTTTTTAAGTGTTTGGAGCCGAAAATGTTTGTAAACTGTTAGCTTTCATTCTACAACTTTGTCTGTAATATTGTTGAAGGTAATTCATCATTGGCTTTCCCAAGGAAATGTTAGTCTGGGAAACTGTGTGTGAACAACTGATTAAATATTGAGAAAATCTTTATACTGACCACAGCAAGCAGTTTGTGTAGGTGTTCGTATACTCTCTGCAGATAAATTAGCTCTGTTGTTATTTAGATTAGCTTGTCTCATCAGACAGGGCACGACATTGAATTGTCTCTTGATGGAATACTTCTGGTAATTGCTAGTACAAATGTACTCTGTTTTTTGTTGATTTATTCCGTGAGCCGTTGTGCAGACAGAACTTGATATCATTTTGACAACTAAACTCCAGGAACCAGGGATTAGTTGTAACTTTCTAGAGGTGGATGGGGGGAGTCATTTAATTGCTCAACACTCACTGGTCATTCTCTCATTGTTCAGCAATGGCAGTTGATGTCGATATCGCTCCTAACAAAAAAGATAGTTCCATTTTGTTGCTCTATCCATTATGTTGGCTATCACACTTATTCTGGGATTCCTGTTTCATGTTATAATTATTTTCTAAGTGTGTGGCCATCTTACAGTTTATACAGATGTGTTATGTCAAGATTATATATTCTGTCCTCTTTAACTTATTCCTTTAAAACACACACTTGAAATTATTCCAGTGATATAAAAATGTTGGTCAATAAATTTAACAGTATGTTTGCTGAGCTAAGTAAAATGTGTTATATTTCATTTTCTATGATACAGACTGTTGTTACTCTTTTGTAATGAGGCCTTAAGTCACGTTAACAGCCGGTGGAATGTAGTGAATTTTTTCAGGTGTTAGGGCGGGGAAGACACCAGGTGCTTCTTTTAGCATTATTTTTGGCATAGGTGGGCACCTGGGTAGCACCATTTCCGCATGCCAGCTTTATAGCTTCATCACATACAAATTCTGCATCCCCGGGTGAAATGTGAACCCACCACGGTGAGGGGCAAATGATTTGAGTCTGCAACCAGAACCACTAGACCATTGAAGCCCCCTGCATATAACACTACTGAGACTAAACCTTAGAACCTAACATCATGTGACCAGAAGATGCTGTACCAAGCCCAGCGTGTTTACCAGATGTTTTGGATGGCTTGAAATGTCATTCCATTTGGTAAAACATTGGAAATTTCACAATAATCAAAGAGTGAAACATTTTTTGTTCGGTAGAGGCGTGTCTATTTGGCTAACTTTGCTGAAGCCATTTATTCTTTATAGCAATTCAGTGTTTCACCTAATGTACTATCCACAGGATGTGACCAGACAGCATCATCGGCTACTCTGTGTTTTTGTTACTCATCAAGACGTCTTGATTAATGCCAAGTTTGTTACTAATGACAAGTTATTTCTCTGTATTTCCAGAAGAGAGCTGTATCCAGCCTGCAGATTCCAACAGCCCCAAACAACCATTTGTTCCATGTAAAGTATGTGGGGACAGGGCCTCAGGATATCATTATGGTGTCACATCATGTGAAGGTTGCAAGGTAATTCATTTAAACTACATTAGATATGAATGCTTGTACAGTCGGACCTTGTTTATTCGACAACCATTTATACAAAAACTTGTACAATCGTGCCTCGTTTATTCGACAACCATTTATACAAAAACTTGTACAGTCGTGCCTCGTTTATTCGACAACCATTTATACAAAAACTTGTACAATCGTGCCTCGTTTATTCGACAACCATTTATACAAATACTTGTACAGTCGTGCCTCGTTTATTCGACAACCATTTATACAAATACTTGTACAGTCGTGCCTCGTTTATTCGACAACCATTTATACAAATACTTGTACAGTCGTGCCTCGTTTATTTGACAACCATTTATACAAATACTTGTACAGTCGTGCCTCGTTTATTCGACAACCATTTATACAAAAACTTGTACAGTCGTGCCTCGTTTATTCGACAACCATTTATACAAATACTTGTACAGTCGTGCCTCGTTTATTCGACAACCATTTATACAAAAACTTGTACAGTCGTGCCTCGTTTATTCGACAACCATTTATACAAATACTTGTACAGTCGTGCCTCGTTTATTCGACAACCATTTATACAAAAACTTGTACAGTCGTGCCTCGTTTATTCGACAACCATTTATACAAATACTTGTACAGTCGTGCCTCGTTTATTCGACAACCATTTATACAAATACTTGTACAGTCGTGCCTCGTTTATTCGACAACCATTTATACAAAAACTTGTACAGTCGTGCCTATTTTATACAAATACTTGTACAGTCGTGCCTCGTTTATTCGACAACCATTTATACAAATACTTGTACAGTCGTGCCTCGTTTATTCGACAACCATTTATACAAAAACTTGTACAGTAGTGCCTTGTTTATTCGACAACATTTTATACAAATACTTGGTATAATCGGAAATATATGTGACTCCATTAAAAATACAACTATTTGAACTAGGCTTCATTTTGTAGTACCAACTGTCAAAAGCGTGTTATAATTATATATGTGTTATTAGACCATTTATTGTTTATTTCATTATTAATTAATTTTATGAAATTATGTTTTGAGAAATAAAGAATATGTTTGCCTTTGTAATGTCACTTTATCTATATGAGTTTTAAATGGCGTCAAGTAAAAATATCAGGTCCTGATGTATCTTCTTAGGCATGTCAAATTGTGATGGGCTATTCGAAATGATGTACAATTTTAAATAAAATTTCGTACCTGATGAATTCCATTGAATGAGATTGGATTGTTTTTTGGGTGTAATCATTTCTGGACATATTATCTAAAAATATTACAGCAGGTCTGAGTTCCTGGAAGTCTTAAAATTAACACAACTGTCTAGTACAGTATATCCAATAGGTCATTTGTAGGTTACCTATTCATAAGTTACTAAAGTTGAGCTTCAGACTGAAAGACCATTGAATGTAAGTACAAATAGATGTTACTAATGGATGGTCCTCTTGCTGCTGTTCTAAAGGTTCCGATTGACACTATGTTGGGGTTACCATGTTACTTGGATGGTCCTCTTGCTGCTTTTAATGGTTCCGATTGACTCTATGATTGGTCATCATGTTACTTGGATGGTCCTCTTGCTGCTGTTAATGGTTCCGATTGACTCTATGTTGGGGTCACCATGTTACTTTGATGGTCCTCTTGCTGCTTTTAATGGTTCTGATTGACTTTATGTTTGGGTTACCATGTTACTTGGATGGTCCTCTTGCTGCTGTTCTAAAGGTTCCGATTGACACTATGTTGGGGTTACCATGTTACTTGGATGGTCCTCTTGCTGCTTTTAATGGTTCCGATTGACTCTATGTTGGGGTCACCATGTTACTTTGATGGTCCTCTTGCTGCTTTTAATGGTTCTGATTGACTTTATGTTTGGGTTACCATGTTACTTGGATGGTCCTCTTGCTGCTGTTCTAAAGGTTCCGATTGACTCCATGCTGGGGTCACCGAAACGAAAAAATGTTTCTTTTATTATAGTAATGATAATCAAGTCATTAGGGACAAAACAACATGGCTTGTCCAATATTCCTACTTAGGATTGTACACAATCATGTAAGACAACTAAATATATTTAACAAGATGGTATAAAGTAGTTATTGTGTTTGCAAAGAAGAAATTGTAATATAAATTCAAAATTATGACAGTGAATGCATAATGCATTTCTAAAAACATATTCCATAAGACAATGTAACCAGCTGTTATCATATCACATAATGCGAAAGCTCTGTAACTTTAATCACCTGGGAACTTCCTTTCTGTTTATAATTTTTAGAGGCACTTGAAGTGATGCCACATTTTTTCCTGTCATATGTTTTCTGTGTATATTTATGTTTCCTCTCCTGGAGGGGGGGGGGGGGAACAGATTGAATTTGTCCCTCTGTTATGGACTATTCCGTCAAAACTGCTGGTTGGATTTCAACCAAACTTGGTAGGAAATATCAGCAAGAAGCATAGTTGTGCTGATCGTTAGTTTTTCTTGGGGACACTGACTTAGCAATAGAATGGCCATTAGACATTTAAACTGATTTATTTTTCTAAATACTCCCACACTGCTTGTAAGATTTCAAACAAACTTGGTAGAAAGTATTTGTGCGATGCCTCTTTAGGTATACAGTTGCATTTTCTGGTTCAGTATTTTTAGGAGAGTTACCAATATCTTTCAAAAGTTGGCTGAGTGTAGTGTGTCCATATCTGTAAGTTTAATGTCTTTTCTAACAAGCTATGTACAAAGTATGGTTATCAAGTCTTAAAGGTAGATAGTCTTCTATTAAAATATGCTACAAAATAATTTTGAGAAAATGGCTTGTTAATTCCTTCAAACAGACAAACCGGTAATCAAAAATATTGCATTGGAGCTTTCCTTAAATATTTCCTGGAACTGCAAAAGGGATATTTCCAATGCTAGTGCTAACTTAGGACATAGGTCAGGATAGAAAATATCGGTATTGGGTGTTTGTCTTTGTGGTTTTGGTAAACATGTTAGAAAGTGACAATGCAGTGTTGTAGAATACATCTGTATAAAGTAAGTGACACCAATTTTCTCATACTCATATTCATGACTTATGGTATTTTGTCAAAATCAGTAGGACTAAAGTACTTTTAATTGTGCATTTAGCCTGCATGTACCATTAAATATAGTAAGTATGTGGAGACATTCGGTGAGACATCCGTTTGTGGTGAAGAGAAGTCTGTTGTTTTAATCTGTTTTAGTGTAGCAGCTGCATGTTTGTGGCTAAATATAGAAACAATTAAGATCGGGTCTCCATCATAGGCATCATTAAACTACAGCACTTAATTATTAATCCATAAATATTTTGAAGTCGGTTAGACATAATCAGGTCAGTAGACATAATCAGGTCAGTAGACTATATCAGTACATGGCTGAATGAGACAATTGATATATGTCTTATGTACCTGAGTAGTTTAGTAATTTTTGATAAAAGTTCCGGGTCTTCCGTCATTGCGTAATTATAGTTTAATGATAATTATCAAGGAAGGATTTTGCTAAAAAAATACATTTATGTAAATGTCCAATCTGTGCTTTGATTTTAAATTAAATTAAACACCATATAGTGTTAATAATTATGTAGATTATTTAAATCATTTGTACTGAAGAAGCTCACTTAAAGACCACCTCAATAATACCACCACCTCAAAATTAAGAACATAATTTTGGAGTCCATTTTTCACTGTTTTGCTCCTTATACAACCTCAATATTAAGACCACCTCAATAATAAGACCAGTTTTCGAGGGTCCAAATGGTGGTCTTATTATCGAGGTTTTACTGTACATACATGTAAATGTCCAATCTGTGCTATGATTTTAAATTAAAATAAACACAATATAGTGATAATGATTATGTAGACCATTAATTAAATCATTTGTATTTGCGAAGATGCATTCAGACGAGGTAAACATGAATGTAGTTGACTATTTTTCTGGAAAATGGCGAATGGATTGACAATCTCATCTTCAGCAGTTACACATTTTGTTATATATGAAACTGTGAATCCTTAGATAAAAATGTTGTTTTTGCTACTTTTACTTCAAATGTTATCAGGCCTTCTTTTGTTAACATTAACAAAGAGATCAGGATTTAAGATATTTACCAATTCCTCCCACCTTTCACTGGTAACATGTTATACCTGTTACGCTGCAATTTGTTTTAAATTACTGGCTTATGTAATGTCAAGGTTTTCATTTATTGTTCAGTGTACTTTCTGTCAATGATTAATGGTTTGGTACAGCAATATCTTTGTACTTTTGAGACTGTTTATCATGATTTGTGATGAGATGTTAATCAAGGTTTGCACAGGTCTTTACAAGTCCTAGAATTTGATGGCTACTCCCTGAAAACTACTTGAATTTGTAACAGCCAAAAACTCCTTGAAATCTACTTGAATTTAAAAAAAAAAATATATTCATTTGCTGCTGGAGGCCCTGTCCATAAGTTGACATACTGCTCTCAACCGTTTGAAGATGGAGTTCCTGTCCATAAGTTGACATACTGCTTTCAACCGTTTGAAGATGGAGTTCCTGTCCATAAGTGCACATACTGCTATCAACCATTCAAAGATAGAGTTCCTGTCCATAAGTGCACATACTGCCCTCAACCATTCAAAGATAGAGTTCCTGTCTGTAAGCACACATACTGCTCTCAACCATGTAAAGATAGAGTTCCTGTCCGTAAGCACACATACTGCTCTCAACCATTCAAAGATAGAGTTCCTGTCCGTAAGTGCACATACTGCACTCTACCATTCAAAGATAGAGTTCCTGTCCGTAAGCACACATACTGCCCTCAACCATTCAAAGATAGAGTTCCTGTCTGTAAGCACACATACTGCTCTCAACCATTCAAAGATAGAGTTCCTGTCTGTAAGCACACATACTGCTCTCAATCATTCATGAATAGAGTTCCTGTCCGTAAGCACACATACTGCTCTCAACCATTCATGAATAGAGTTCCTGTCCGTAAGCACACATACTGCCCTCAACCATGTAAAGATAGAGTTCCTGTCCGTAAGTGCACATACTGCCCTCTACCATTCAAAGATAGAGTTCCTGTCCGTAAGCACACATACTGCCCTCAACCATTAAAAGATAGAGTTCCTGTCTGTAAGCACACATACTGCTCTCAACCATTCAAAGATAGAGTTCCTGTCTGTAAGCACACATACTGCTCTCAATCATTCATGAATAGAGTTCCTGTCCGTAAGCACACATACTGCTCTCAACCATTCATGAATAGAGTTCCTGTCCGTAAGCACACATACTGCCCTCAACCATGTAAAGATAGAGTTCCTGTCCGTCAGCACACATACTGCTCTCAACCATTCATGAATAGAGTTCCTGTCTGTAAGTGCACATACTGCTCTCAACCATTCAAAGATAGAGTTCCTGTCTGTAAGCACACATACTGCTCTCAACCATTCAAAGATAGAGTTCCTGTCCGTAAGTGCACATACTGCCCTCTACCATTCAAAGATAGAGTTCCTGTCCGTAAGCACACATACTGCCCTCAACCATTAAAAGATAGAGTTCCTGTCTGTAAGCACACATACTGCTCTCAACCATTCAAAGATAGAGTTCCTGTCTGTAAGCACACATACTGCTCTCAATCATTCATGAATAGAGTTCCTGTCCGTAAGCACACATACTGCTCTCAACCATTCATGAATAGAGTTCCTGTCCGTAAGCACACATACTGCCCTCAACCATGTAAAGATAGAGTTCCTGTCCGTCAGCACACATACTGCTCTCAACCATTCATGAATAGAGTTCCTGTCTGTAAGTGCACATACTGCTCTCAACCATTCAAAGATGGAGTTCCTGTCTGTAAGCACACATACTGCTCTCAACCATTCATAGATAGAGTTCCTGTCCGTAAGCACACATACTGCTCTCAACCATTCATAGATAGAGTTCCTGTCCGTAAGCACACATACTGCTCTCAACCATTCATAGATAGAGTTCCTGTCCGTAAACACACATACTGCTCTCAACCATTCATAGATAGAGTTCCTGTCCGTAAGCACACATACTGCTCTCAACCATTCATAGATAGAGTTCCTGTCCGTCAGCACACATACTGCTCTCAACCATTCAAAGATGGAGTTCCTGTCTGTAAGCACACATACTGCTCTCAACCATTCATAGATAGAGTTCCTGTCCGTAAGCACACATACTGCTCTCAACCATTCATATATAGAGTTCCTGTCCGTAAGCACACATACTGCTCTCAACCATTCATAGATAGAGTTCCTGTCCGTAAGCACACATACTGCTCTCAACCATTCATAGATAGAGTTCCTGTCCGTAAGCACACATACTGCTCTCAACCATTCATAGATAGAGTTCCTGTCCGTCAGCACACATACTGCTCTCAACCATTCATAGATAGAGTTCCTGTCCATAAGTGCACATACCGCTCTCAACCATTCATAGATAGAGTTCCTGTCCGTAAGTGCACATACTGCTCTCAACCATTCATAGATAGAGTTCCTGTCCATAAGTGCACATACTGCTCTCAACCATTGATAGATAGAGTTCCTGTCTGTAAGCACACATACTGCTCTCAACCATTCATAGATAGAGTTCCTGTCCGTAAGCACACATACTGCTCTCAACCATTCATAGATAGAGTTCCTGTCCGTAAGCACACATACTGCTCTCAACCATTCATAGATAGAGTTCCTGTCCGTAAGTGCACATACCGCTCTCAACCATTCAAAGATAGAGTTCCTGTCTGTAAGCACACATACTGCTCCCAACCATTCATGAATAGAGTTCCTGTCTGTAAGCACACATACTGCTCTCAACCATTCAAAGATAGAGTTCCTGTCTGTAAGCACACATACTGCTCTCAATCATTCATGAATAGAGTTCCTGTCCGTAAGCACACATACTGCTCTCAACCATTCATGAATAGAGTTCCTGTCCGTAAGCACACATACTGCCCTCAACCATGTAAAGATAGAGTTCCTGTCCATCAGCACACATACTGCTCTCAACCATTCATGAATAGAGTTCCTGTCCATAAGTGCACATACTGCTCTCAACCATTCATAGATAGAGTTCCTGTCTGTAAGCACACATACTGCTCTCAACCATTCAAAGATAGAGTTCCTGTCCGTAAGCACACATACTGCTCTCAACCATTCATAGATAGAGTTCCTGTCCGTAAGCACACATACTGCTCTCAACCATTCATATATAGAGTTCCTGTCCGTAAGCACACATACTGCTCTCAACCATTCATAGATAGAGTTCCTGTCCGTAAGCACACATACTGCTCTCAACCATTCATAGATAGAGTTCCTGTCCGTAAGCACACATACTGCTCTCAACCATTCATAGATAGAGTTCCTGTCCGTCAGCACACATACTGCTCTCAACCATTCAAAGATAGAGTTCCTGTCTGTAAGCACACATACTGCTCTCAACCATTCATGAATAGAGTTCCTGTCTGTAAGCACACATACTGCTCTCAACCATTCATAGATAGAGTTCCTTTCCATAAGTGCACATACTGCTCTCAACCATTCATAGATAGAGTTCCTGTCCATAAGTGCACATACTGCTCTCAACCATTCATAGATAGAGTTCCTGTCTGTAAGTGCACATACCGCTCTCAACCATTCATAGATAGAGTTCCTGTCCGTAAGTGCACATACTGCTCTCAACCATTCATAGATAGAGTTCCTGTCCATAAGTGCACATACTGCTCTCAACCATTCATAGATAGAGTTCCTGTCTGTAAGCACACATACTGCTCTCAACCATTCATAGATAGAGTTCCTGTCCGTAAGCACACATACTGCTCTCAACCATTCATAGATAGAGTTCCTGTCCGTAAGTGCACATACTGCTCTCAACCATTCATAGATAGAGTTCCTGTCCATAAGTGCACATACTGCTCTCAACCATTCATAGATAGAGTTCCTGTCTGTAAGCACACATACTGCTCTCAACCATTCAAAGATAGAGTTCCTGTCCGTAAGCACACATACTGCTCTCAACCATTCATAGATAGAGTTCCTGTCTGTAAGCACACATACTGCTCTCAACCATTCATAGATAGAGTTCCTGTCCGTAAGTGCACATACTGCTCTCAACTATTCATAGATAGAGTTCCTGTCCGTAAGTGCACATACTGCTCTCAACCATTCATAGATAGAGTTCCTGTCCGTAAGCACACATACCGCTCTCAACCATTCATAGATAGAGTTCCTGTCCGTCAGCACACATACTGCTCTCAACCATGTAAAGATAGAGTTCCTGTCTGTAAGTTTCAGGTTGGAGTCTCTGGCTGTGTAAATACTGTCGCAACTGCTTTATAATGTGCATAAGGACTTTGTAAATTGTATTAATTAGATAACTCTGATAAAGTATTGATTTTTACTCCCATTTTCTGTTAGTAAGGATGTTGGAAATTGCTGGATATGAAATTAAGTAATAATTTGCAGAAATAATTCTTTGGTATTTTAAGCAATATTTCCGCTGTGTCAAATATTGGCAATTGCATCCTATTTGCGTTTGGATTGTGTCATATATTGACACTTTGCTGAATGACAGCCAAAATAAAATCCAGTGTAATTTGGAGAAATACCAAAATAAAAAGTTTCCTTGGTATTTCAAATTATTGATATGAATGATAGTGTATATTGCCAACAGGAATATATCAATTTGAGATTTTAACATGATGATGTATTCTGTTGAGGTGAATACCATTCAATATCTGCCAAACATACTTGCAGCTCGTATGTTCTTAGTACAAATATGTTAGTCCCCTACAGTTGCAAACCAGTTTTGAAAACTAGAGCAGGTTTGAGCTTCATCAGTCCTTCAGTGGTCTATCTTGGTGGTACATTGATGGCACAAAAATCACCATGATAGACGATGTGTTGGAAGCTGCATTTTGACCATAGTCCAAAGGTCAAGGTCACATGTAAAGGTCAAAGAATGTATGTTCTTTCCTTATTCAATTAGTAATAGTGCCATTGACATGGATGGATTTTCTACACAAACATTCTTCAAAACAAAATGATGTCCCATGCATTTTTTAGTCACAAACTTATTTCAAATGTCAAGGTCACCGTCGCCAGTCTTTAAATGAAACTCGTTAATGCATCTGTTATCACCTGTATTTGTTTGCATTGATGGACATTTAAACAACTTTGCACAAACATTTAACATCACAAATTAGCTGATGTTTCACATTTAAGTCTCAGACGTCTTAAACTCTGAGGTCAAGGTCATGGTTACTGGTCAAAGACTTGTCAGGTGTATACCTTTTCTGGCAGGGAGGCATATTGAAATAACTTAGCACAACTCTCTACCATTATGATTGGTTGTGTCCTTTTCACAACTCAGATTGTTCGCTCATAGGTCTTTTAGAATGTTTACCTTTCTCTTTTTCTTTGGTTCCAGGGGTACAATTAGGTACTGATTCTAAAGGGTCATTTTGATAATTTTAGACCAGAATTTATCATTATATAACTAAATTACCTAATATTTAGAGAGAAAAGAATGTGGCTTTTTTGGAAATTCCAGGGGTCAAAAGGTCAACTCCAGGGTCAAATGGAACCCCTGGGTTCTCAACAAGTTCGGACTTTGTATTGCTTTGCAATACATCCTTCACTTGTTTTACAATTTTTGCAGGATCTATCAATTCTTAAATGGCCGTGTTACCTAGTCATGTTTGGTAGTGGTAGTTGTGTGTCACAGTGATGTTGACTTATCTACTAAATGTTGTGCCAAGAGTGTGTATACCTGGACATCTTTTAACTGTATACCACTCATGTTTTGTTTTGTATCCCTGGCCCACCGTATCACATTGATTGCACACGGGGAACCAAATTGCAAAACATTACGAAACGTGAGCCGCAAATACCTTTACTGAACGCAGGGCTGGGTCACTGCAAGTTGGGGGTAGGTTTGTGTATCCAGTTCTGCATGTAGGAGTTTTGGGGAGGGGTGGGGGGCCATTAAATCTAGAAAACATTAATTCAGATGATGTGCGAACAGCCAATATGTCAGCTAATATCGCTTCTTCCTTTTGCCATTTTGCTGACAGATTTTATGTATAAGTTTCAGTATGCACCTGCCTACTTATAAAGGGACTTATCCTCTCTAATTGTGATTGAAATTTGATGTCTAAATTTTCTTTCACACTTCGTCATCAAATCAGTTTCATGGAAAAAACATAATATTGATAAATAAGGCAATATAAACACATTGTGTAACACATTTGTCTTAATTAAAGGTGTTTATTTTCTCCTGTAATTGTTGGAAATATGCATTAATCATGCATAATTACCACCATTATGAAAAGTGGGTAATTACTCATTCTTTCAAAGAGGACACAATTCAGTTGAGACTTGCGTAATAGATCTGTAGGAAAAATAATTATTTTGGTGCACTTTTTTATGGGTAAAGACGTATTCGGGAGTTGCCATTGCGCAACTTTAATGGGCATGTTCTTTTCGATTATTGTAGTGTTTGCATTGGGTTAAAGATGTATAAGGGAGTAGTTTACTATTTTCTTTTACGTTGCAAAGATTGTTACTGAACTTTATAGTTACCAAGCACAATACAAATAATATATCATTATGTTTAATTGACGGATTTCATTATAGTTTTGCAGTTTTCCTTCTACTTTCTTTTTCTATATACTTTATTGTTAAAAACAGAAAAGTCACTGATATTTAAAATTCTATATTTGAAATTATAAAATGATCTTCAATAAATATTTAGAACTTACACATTTTATGAAAATGTAAAACAATAATGGGTTACCAAGTGTAATTAAGGGTAAATATTTTCAACTTTCACTTTCCATATCTATTACATTTGAAACACAATAAAACAATCTTTATCTTAAAATCAAGCAAGGTGACCTATTATTTTTATTTCATATTTTCATTCAGACAGCTGTGACTCTCATATTATAGTATACCAAGTTGTAAGAAAATCTCCATGCTAGAAAAAATATAGTAAACTTGTATCGATTTTGCTCTATATTCATATGAAATATTCACGTTTTAAATCTTCATTATCATAAAATAGAGCAAGGTGACCTATCCTTTTTATTTCATATTTTAATTGGATACATTACACTGATCAAATATAAAAAGTTTAGAGGAAATCTCTGTGTTAGAAAAAATCGGCCTTATGTAGGATACGCCTTTAAATGAGTCTGTCCTAAATGCAGGCCTTCAGGTTTTGCTACCTTTAAATAGAACATTAATGTCACCTATGTTTTGTATCAAATAAACTGTGTAGTAATTGCTTGAATAAGTATTGAAATAACATGAAATGTGGTGCAAAAAGAGTTTTGTCATCTCTTTTCCATATCGTGATATTTAGATAGAATCAGCATTCCCCAAATGGAGGAAATTCTTGAAACTTATCAAAGACCTATGTTAAAAGTTTTTCCCAATGACTAGTACAGGTATCATACCAAAAAAATCTCTGCTCTTTCTTTGATTCCATTATCGGTGTCAGTCAGTTGCCCATGTTGATTAAATTAAAAGCCCTAGAACAATTGACGATCTTACATGGACATAATTCTGATTTAAGTACAGTAAAACTCAATTAAAGACCACCTCAATCATAATAAGACCACATCAATGTTGAGAACACAATTTTAAAGTCCATTTTCACTGTTTTGCTCTTCATTCAACCTCCATATTAAGACCACCTCAATAAGAAGACCGTTTCAGAGAGTTTCATTGAGGAAGGTCTTATTTTTGAGGTTGTACTGTAACATTCAAACCCAGTATTGCCTGTGTATTATGTATACAGTAAAGCAGCAGCTGCTTCAGAAGGACCAACCTTGGGACCTTGACAATTGTTCTCAATATCCATTGTACACTATTTTCATAATTATTACTGTGTGATGTTTTTGGTGCCCCCATATTAAAATATAGGAGACATTGGCATTTGCCCTTGTCTGTCTGTCATTCCTCCACCTATCTCACCTTGTCTGTCTGTCATTCCTTCACCTATCTCACCTTGTCTATCTGTCATTCCTTCACCTATCTCACAAATATTGGTGACTTGTTTATCTTAAATAGGACATAACCTGGAGCAGCAAGAGCTCATTGAAATATACAATCTCATAATGTTGTGCATCAGCGTTTTTTCGGCAAAGCCGTACTAACATGGTTTTGCTATTTGCATATCAGTGTTCATGTTATCAAATCTTACGTTAACCACCAAGACAATTTCTCTTCAACAGAACAACGTTTGTAACCTCGACGAGGATTGGTTAACCTTTCGATAAAGGGTACGTTACCTACCAAAATCCACTGAATTTCTGTGAATTTACCAAAATCCATTTTGGATCTGCAGTGACCAGCAATCATAACATCTCGGCATTTTTTATGTTTCACAACAAACTTTAACCTTCAAATTGCACTGAACACCTTTTTTTCAAGATATTTCTTGTATACTTTCAGTCAGTATGAACAAAAGTTATTGCCCTTGATACTTGAAACATTACATATTAAATGGAATGCTTTACTTCTCTCCAAAATGTATGATCTAAAATACCAAATATCATCAGGATAGTATTCAGTGTAAGAAGTTGTGCAACTTGGGTGTGGGTATCAAATGAAATCAGTAAGAGCAGAGTTATGGCCCTTGGCTTTGTAAAAAGGGTGTGTTGAAGTCATTGAGGTATGTCTTATCCTACCCCACATACTCCCTTAAAAGAAACAAAATTGTATTGGTATTTACAAAAGCCAGTGCATGAAGTCATGACCCCCTGTTTTTACCTTGGTTTTAATCAGTAAGAGTGGAGTTGCGGCCCTTGATTTTGGAAAAAAATTGTTTCATGCATGTCTTGAGTATATTATGACCAAAAGCAACAAAACTTAATGCTTGCAAGGTATACTAGACAGCTGATGAAGGTGTGCTCTAGAAACTCGACCCTGGATTCAATCAGTGTACATTGTGTGTATGTGATAGATTTGTTAACAACCACCGTCACTGCCATCTGCCTGTCAACCTACTTCTGACAATTCATCATCTATCAGCATTTTAACATGTAAAATACATGTACAGTTGGCTCACACATTTTCTTATTTATGTGAATCTGAAGTTGAACTGCTTATATTATTTTTTTTAGATCTTTCTTCTGGTTGCCTGAATAAAATCAAAATAAAATCTGTCATATGAGATACATGTATACTTTAATAACGCCATTAAAACTATATCACTTTAGCCTTGATTTTGTTCCAAGTGTTGAACATGTTTTATTGTTACAAATGAGTAAATCATTCCTTAAAAAAGAAATTAAACTATTGCCCAAGTATTCAATTGATTAAGTTCAGGAAATTTTGCTTGAGAATTAAAATGGAATTATTTTAAAGATGTATCTGGCTCATCTGAACCTAAATTTTTTTAATTGGCTTCATCCAGTATTATTGTTACATTGCCTAAAACATAATTAATGAGAACCATTGCCATGTATAACCGTTTATAACAATCTTGTTTAATCATATTCTCTAACAGGCAAAACTAGAAAAAAAAGTTTTTTTAATTTTATGATAATACAAACGTCTTTTTTGACAAATACAGAGGAAAACATTATAAATGTATTCTGTGATAATGCAAATTTATTGAAGTTTTAACTAGATAAAGGATATTTATCATGTTTGTTTACGAAAACAAATTAACAAAAAATGAGTATAATAATCTTTAATGATGTGAAGTATATAATTATTGAATGGATTGACAGTTAATACTACTATTGAATTATTACATGATTTGACATCCATTGTAAAACTGTTTCGTTTCCAGGCTCCGTGTATTTTCTGTATGGAAGCTACGCTACAGCCTTAAGACAGTAATGTGTGGGTTCCTGTGTTTTTGTACGGGCAACTTTCTTGTTATAATGAACGTTACAGTTCTGTGATTCTGTGATCATTAATTTTGTGATAATCAATATTTGTCAATTAAATAACACAGTGTGATATAAATCAGTAAAAACAGATTTTATTGTTCTATGTTATCAGATAGAATCATGTTTTATTCAAAACGCTCGTGTTTCCTGTCCATATTCTAATGTTAGTGCAATATTATTAAATAACAATTAATATTGTCAAGTGAATATAATATTATCAATTCTGATGACATCAACTGTCAGTTCGAAACCTATGGACAATTCTTATCAACTCCCAAGTTCCATGCAATTGCATATATTATATACTTAATACCGTTAAAAATGCAAATCTTTCACTTAGCCTTCATTTTGTTCCAAGTGTTAAAACGTTTGATTGTTACAAACGAGTAAATCTTTCTTCAAAAAGAAATTAAACTGTAGCCCTTGTATTCGTAATTTGAGTATTTGAGAATTAAAATACAATTATTTCTTTAAAATGTCACTGTTGATGCGGACATTTTTCAATTGCGTTTTAAATGGTGTGGGAGTATATTCTATAATAATACAATGCAACCATTCCGAGGGGCCATCTTCAGGCACTATAAGAACCTCTTTTCAACACTGTTGTTAATTTTCCCATGGAGCAACAACCCTCTCAACCAAACCACAATTTGCAAAGTATCAGCCAGCGTATTTTTCTTTGTTTACAGATGTACTTTTTTATATATAGCCAGACCTCGTTCATTTGAATTCATCAGGTCCGAAATTTTATTTCAAATAATGCATGGTTTCGCAAAGCCCTTTTCAGATTGACATGTCTAAAAAATACATCAGGACCTGATACTCATTTCGGATGATACCAAGTATTCGGATAGAAGGTTGACAAATAAACGAGATCCGACTGTACATTAGTATGTAACAATACCACTACTCATTTCTGGGAATCGCAAACATTTCTGCTCGCCAAACTTCTGAAATAGCCGACTCACAAACATTCGGTCTTATACAGTACTTTTGTAACATACTAATGGATTATGAAAAATGCAATAGCACTATATATAGTGCTTTCATGTTTCTGTGATGTATTGTGATCTTTTCTGTGTTAGATTTTTCTTCCGATTTTTGTGATCCATAATGAATGATTTGTGTTTGTAATGCTTGATTTAACGTTATATATTCCCATGCTGGCTGCAGAAATAGATTTATTATGTATGAGACAATTTGATATTGGTAAAAATTCCAATGTAATACAAGGTACCTTAACGGCATTATGCATTGGGAAGATGATGTAATGCTTTTAGCAGATTTCTATGAGAGCCTGATGGACTGACATTTTGGCTTCAAGAATATTCTCAAATTCAACTTCATGAATTCACAATTTCATCTTCATGAATTCATGATTTCAGACTAGCGTATCTGCATATACAGGTATAAATATATAAACAGACTGACCTGTTCGACTTTCAACCCCCCTCCCCCCGCCAAGTTATGCACTTAAAGAGTTTTATTTTCGCTTAGCAATGGAACTTAACAGTATTTCTGTGGTGCAGATTTATTTATGTTTAGTTTTATTGTTCCGAAGTGTTATATATGCGAGAGTAAGGAGGTTGCCTTCGTCTCCATTTCCTGTTGTGTCAGATTTATGCAAATTTCATGGCTGATTCGTGTATTTTGGTATGCATGTTTTCCCTAGCGCTTGTGGGGCATTAATAATGCAAGGACACAGGTTGAGAAAGTTTTCATGAATATTCAAATGACTTCATTATACCATCAGTGTTCTCCTTTCTCCTTTATCGTCCTGAAGGTTGATATCAATGGTGTTTAGAGCGATCCTTTTGAAAATGTCCCTATATTGAGGTAGTTATAAGTGCAGATAGTTCAGTGTTTTGTTGTTACTGGTGAAGATGGGTTTGCAGCAATTGTAATGTGAATTATAGTATTAGGCCATAATTAAAACATTGTTTGTTTGGCATAACCCTACCTACCCATGAAAATGGCCCCTACTCAAAAAATGTTTTTAGGGGTCTGTGTGGGAACAGTTTTTAGCAGTGTATTAATTGTTAACAATGACTATAAAAAAAGTATTACTCTATTACCTATACCTACCTGCCCACCTAAATTTTGCTAGGTAGGGTTATTGTCAAACAAACAATTTTTATGGTTGACCTAATTCATTAAAAACTATTGATCCGTACCATATTCTATGCTTGTACAACTGGCCTCCTCTGTCGGACAAGTCAAAATAAACATGTACACTAGTCTGAGACAACTGTAATAATATGAAGCCAAGAAACACTGGTTAAATTAGCCGATGATTGTATAGATGAAGTAAGGTATGTTGAATAATGATACACGTCTTACACAGTCCTGGCGAATACACATCTGATAGTCAGACCTGAGCGATTAAAAACCAGCCAGGTCCGATGAAGAAGGTCTGTGTGACAGTCTATAATCTCCAATACCATACAAATCGTAGCACCTTTTACAATGGCTGCTGCTGTTTATAAACATATCCACAAAGAATAATTTTTAACAACATGTTTTCGGTCTGACAAGTTTGCATTCAGTCTGACAAGTTTTCCAAGGTTGTAAAACCAAAATTAATGTCTGACAAGTCTTGAAAGTTGACATTCGCCAAGACTGCTAACACGTAATTTAGTTATCTGAGTGTTGAACATGTACTACTTGGGCTTGAGTTTCATTGAAATACTACAAATTAATATTGAAATATTAATTATTTTGTTGTATATTGCAAAACTATTTTTTTTATAATTTCAGGGATTTTTCCGACGAAGTATTCAGAAACAGATTGAGTATCGGTGTTTAAGGGATGGAAAGTGTATGGTTATACGGTTAAACAGAAATCGATGCCAGTATTGTCGTTTCAAGAAGTGTCTTGCTGTTGGGATGTCCAGGGATTGTAAGTCATTTTTATATCCCTACAAGGAAGGCATATATTGTTTGTTCTCGTATCCTCGATGGTTCTGTATTCTTAAGGTAAATGGTATTTATGCAAGTTTCGTAAAATATGTCAAACGAGCATATTTCTAAAAATTGTTAAAATTATTTTAATATTATGTTGTTGATATGACAAAATATTCTATATTGTACATAAGATTTTATTGAAATTTAGAAGAAAAATATGTCAAACAAACTGAAAAATACTAAAATTTCCGAAGTTCAATTGCCATGCATCATCAGATATCCAGTAAGGTCCTAATTAATACCTTGAGAATACAGAACCCAATCCTATAGCAATCACACCGTCTGTGTGGTTAATGTTAGTTGTATTGTTTGTCCTTAAACACTTCATATCTCGATCAGCAATGTTACCCTTGCAATAAGGTTTTGGAGGAATTCATGAAATGTTTTTGAATTGTACTCATATATATATAAGGCCAATTACTGTTACATAACATTCAGTGAACAACATCAACAAATGCCCACAATGTTCATGAACGATGTAGGAACTGGTCATAAAGCTGTTGATAGGATTTGAATTATTTCCATGAAACTTAGAATATCTTGCCTTCGTAAAGTCAATGGTTTTGTTCCAACGTAACTTGTTATTCTACAAATGTACTAGTTTCTAGACAGAACATAAATATCATATAGCAAGTTAATTGGTGAAAGAAATTAGTGCTTAACATAGCAACACAACACTTAATGTATCTCCTACTATGACAACTAGCATAGAAACAGGACATCTAAGTATCAATTTTAGACAGCTGATAAGAAAGACCGCAACTTTATGTTCTTTATCTATTGGCATTAACACATTGTCAAATGATTAAACGTTTTAATAACAAATATTTGCATTGACCGACATTGCCACAGCAAAACTTTCCTGATCAGAACACGTTTAAGCATGTTTAAACATATTTAAACATGATTTTTGAAAAATGTACGTTAAATGGCACCATGGTCAAACACGATCACACAAGATCATCATCAATCATGTTTCATGGTTAAAACAATGATGTTTCGAACATATTTAAACATGGTCTTTGTGAACATGATGGATCATGTTTGAACATATTTATTGGTTGTAATGAACATGTTGGAACATAATGAAACATGTGCGTTAAATGGCACCATGATCTAACACTATCACACAAGATCATGGTTAACATGTCTTTGGTGAACATGATGGATCATGTTTAAACATAATGACAGGTGATCAGTATACTTATGGTATTCCACCCAATATTGAAGTACATCGTTTCCATTTTATATGTATACGGCACAGTTAAGGCAAAATATAAAACGGTACAAAAAAAAGTGAATTCCGGATGTAACTTGTCGGATTTTTGTTTGTTTATTATCATCCGCAAATGGAAGAACATGTTTCCAGCGACTACCGCATAATCGTGTAGACTGTCTTGCAGCAGCAGTTTATTCAGTTAAAATTTTCTAGTGTTCGATCGCATAAATAATCGAGCAAAGTTCAAGATGGCAGTGCCCTATTTTTTTATCGTTTCCTGCCGCAATCAAGAAAGGTCGGTTTTATGTCTGACACTTTATGAAAAAATAAGTGTGGTAATATGTGTCACATATAACTGTAAAATTAACCAAACTTCTTCACTGTTGTCAAAAGTGGCACTAGACCGACAGCAAAACACTAGTAAATAACCTAAAAGATGGGGTTTCTTAAAACCATATTAATTTTTGTCCTAGTTAGAATGCGGAAATTAATATAGTCTGACTAGTAAGAAATTTTGAGTTTTACTTTTTGTAATAAAAGCTCAGTCTTTTGAATTAAAATCAGAATTTTGAAGATTGTCCTTGTGTGCGCTTTATTTGAGTGCTAAAGCTAAATCTTGCAGAAAAAAAAATACTTAATATAAAAATGTATATTTTGCAAATTTGTTTAATCATGTTCAGCCTGTAACAAACACCAGCATAAATATATAACCAACTGTCATGTTCAAACATATTCGAACATGTTCATTATTGAATGTGAACAAACAAATAAAAATATGTAAAACTCAGAAATGTTCTGACATTTTTAAACATTGATTTGGTGCAATACTCACAAATGATTATGATTTATGCTACATGAACTATATGATCATGTATTGACAGTCAAACATGTTCAGGAAACATGATTAGCCAACATGGTGATTGGGATAAAAAACATGTTCAAATATGTATAAACATGTTTGATCATCAAACATGATATTCAGTTCGCAATGGTCATAACATGCCTCTTGAAGAGAGACGCAGTGCTGTGTGCTGATTTCATTTTGTGTCTCCCATTTCTTGGCTTTATGGAAATTATTTATCTTTGTGTAATAGTGACACGGCCTCAAGGGAACGTTAGTTCAGGAATGCATTGTAAATGATAATGAACATAATAATTACTAAGCGTGGAATGTAGCACTAATTAGAAAGTAACAAGGTGTATAAGAGCAATAGATGTCGCAGCTCATGTGAACAATCTAGATACTGATGAATATTTGACTTGCACTTTTCGGGAGTTTTTTTCTTGCCTGGTATTGTAATTAATAATGTTGCAACCTCTCGGAATTCTGGGAAACTAGAAAGAAATATGGAGCAATGTACTCTTGTAACCTGTGAATGTTTATCTGATGAAGTCTATAAATGCCTCTCAGATTTCTGTGTGGTGATAAGATGTAAACCCATAGAAATGCTCTCTTACAAACTCTCCCGGCATTGTGTGTTTAAGCCTTTGTTTATAAAAGTGAACTGAATAGCGGACTTATGTTCAGGAAATTTGATCTAAGCCACTTTTTAGTGTTTATTTTCAACATAAAACATCAGTGTTTGTGTGTTTAAGTTGAAGGCCTGATGAAACCATTTAATCTGATGTAATGCTCAAGTTTCCTGTAATGTTTATGGTAAAATTTTGAAATCTAATCCTCTCCAAATGGCTGCTATCTCTCGCAACAAATCTAAACATAATCGAAACAATACATATATCATATTGCAATTGCTCTAAATTGCAGTTGTATATGGGTTTGAAATTGAGTTTTTGTGATTGCTACCAATGAATACTTGTAGAGACTTCGTCAGTAGATTTGGAGTGTACATGTCAGGTTTTTTCCGGCTGTTTTTATAGCCGTCTATATTGCCAATGCCTAAAGGTATTTATTTTCCCAATTCAAATGTAAAAATTCCCAATAATTCTGAAGAAAACATTTGGTTCAATTTAGCCAAGAAAAGAGGCTTTTTTCTATCAGGCAGATTATATAAATAGCAATTGTCCATTAATTAATCACTACATCCTTTACTTTTAATCCTAGTATTTTGCTGTAACTGCTAGTCTTTTTTCCCAATTTCTAAGTTTAATGTGCAAAAAATCCCAATTTGAAGGGTATGGGTCATCTTCCCAGAAAACCAAAATAAACCCTGCATGCATAGTACTTTGAACATTGCAATGAATTATAAATTGTTTCATAATTATGGATATTGGTATTATAGAGAATGATGATTGTACAAAAACTGAAGGTGCCTGTTTACTCTGACAGATTTGTGGGTCTCAATCATTAAGCTTCTAAATGTCTTTCGTACTGCAATCAACCCAAATCTATCATACTTAAGTTCTATAATGAACTGATCCATCTTTGAACACAAGACAGTCTCATTACATTAAAAACTAGGAATACTCCAAACGGAAAATGAGAGATTGCTGTTTTTGTATAAAAAAATATGGAATTATTGTGTGAGTGCGAGATTTTCATATTCATACAATTAACTTGAGACCTTGTAGTCACAAAATGAGATTTGAGCATCATACAATTAACTTGAGACCTTGTAGTCACAAAATGAGATTTGAGCATCATATACAATTAACTTGAGACCTTGTAGTCACAAAATGAGATTTGAGCATGGAGGCCGATCTTAAGTTTTATAACTTCGGATCCAAATAATTTTATTTATCTTAAAGAATGTTATTATATACCTTGGTTCTGTTGTCACTATTTTATTAGTAGAAGTTTTATTGAGACATCTTGAATCACAACGCCTGTGGTCCAAGCATGATTTGCCCAAGGTCTTATAGTAATATGATCAGTACATGTATATGCAAATGATGAAGTATTATTTATGTATATTTCCAAGAATCTCTCTCACATGCATGACATAAATCACTTGATAACCACAAGCGTGAACATCTGGTATATTTGAGGAAATATAAGACTTCCGGCTTCTTGGAAGTAATGTGTCTGATGTTTGCAATTTAGTGAGTAATCCTTCATTAAGTTTCATTGACGTATATAGTAACTAGAGAATAGTTGTAACCAAACTATGAGGTGATCAGCCAATGAATGCATGTTTTACAAAGGATGGACCAATAAACATTGTGTACACAGTATATGGTAGACTGTGCTTTATTTCGTAAAAATCAGTGAAGAAATTTAAAAGCTACTTCGCCTGGTCTAGATTCTAAATTCAGGTGAATTTGGCTGGCACCCTGCAATAGCAAAAAAGATGTCACAAACCTTGTGGTTTCCCCCATACTGACAGAAAAGACTGGGCATATTTTTACTAAACTTATGACTTGTATTAAATTTGATATCAAATGAAACAAGAAGTCTTGAATAAAGATTGTCGGCACAATTTGGAGGTTAATATATGTTGTGCAATTTAAAAAAATGCCGAGATTGCTAAATTGTCACTCCAGATCCAAATTGGATTTCAGTCAATTCACCGAAATTCAGTGGATTTCAGTATGGTAATGTACCCTTTATGGAAAGCTTAACCAATCCGCATCAAGGTTACAAGCGTTGTTCAGTTGAAGAGAAATTGCCTTGGTGGTTAAGATTGGATTGGTTTACACTACACTGATATGCAAAATAGCAAAACCATGTTAGTACGGCTGCACCCAAACAAATTGTAGCAACACTGAGATTCATGCTTGGTTTTTTAACAATTTTGAAAATGGCTGCTCCTATGATGGTTCAAAGTTCGATCTCTGGTATGTTAGGGTGACTTGATGTTTAGATGGATGGTAATTAACATGCCTAAGGTCATTCGTACCCACCTAAGATGGTCAGACAATAACTATTCATCTTGTATGCATGAATGTTCATGCAAATCTGTAATATATTGTTGGCAAACTCAGAACTGCACCGGCTAATTGTGCCCAACGAATATGGCAAAGATTGATGAATGCCTGCTTAATTTTGTCTAGTTTTACTAGGCTGCATTGAAACCATTAGACAATTATATTTTATCGACAATTTCTAAAATTGTTTGTTTACAATTTTCATTATTTGTATGAGTTTTATGATAGCTGCATGATATGTTCATGAATATTAATGAGATCTTGACATTTGTCAAACTTTCGTATAAGTTTTTTTTCTGCGCATTTTGTGTTCTTTGGAGATAGTAATTAATGTAAGGTTTTGTGAAACATTGTGTCAATACTGATGAAAGTGTAATTATAAATATGACTTTTTGGGGATATACAAAAATAGATGGCTTGTTACTGTGTCAAATAAACATGTCATATTTTGTGGCATTTTTAGCTCTACTGGCCAAAGAGAGCTTAAGTCGTGGTGAATTGTCCGTCATATGTGTGCATGTTCATCTGTGCGTCAGTCTGCTAACTTTTCATTCAAACGACATCTCCTCCTAAATGGCTCAGCCAATTTTGACTTAACTTCACAGAAACGTTCTTGGGTGGTCAATGTTGTTCAAATGGCTACAGTGTATTGCATAAAAAGGTCACAGGAGCTAAAAATAGAACCATACAGCCCAGAGCTTGTATTTGGTATGTAGCATTGTTTAGTGGTCTTCTACCAAGATTGTTCAAATCATGCCTCTGGGGAAATAACACGCCCGGCCCAGGGGTCTCATGTTTCTATAGAGTAATATAGGGAATGACTTCAAAAATCGTCTTGTCCAGAAAAAAGCTTCTCAAGGTCCATGTGCACAGTGTAGCCAGTAGAGTGTCAGGCCGTCGTGTGCCACTTGTTGTAAAACAGTCTCATTTCTATTTTTTGGGGTGGTGTATTGAACAAAAATGCTGAAGGAGTAAAAATGAAGACCATCTAAGCTGCCAAGATCGGACAAGCAGGTCTAGAGTTATCTGCCCTTGGGTTATCAAAAATGGGTTTCAGGTAGTTTTCAAGCAACAGTTACTGATAACTTTCCCACCATGAATCAGAAATAGAACGACTTTATTTGTTTTATCTCCGGTCACACTTCAGATTTGGTTTTTGTCACTCAAGGTTTTGACAGATTGGCAGTACTGTCTGATCTACCGATATATTTTATTAATTCACTAAACTTTTGGCAAGCAACTTGAGGAGAGACTGCAAAAGAAGTCTACCTGCCATCTACATTAATATGCATATAGACTAGGTTTTTATCTTTCACCCTTCATACTATATCGTTTAAGTCAATGACTTCTTTATGACATTTACAATGGCAATGGAGTGGGTTTTGTTGACAGTGCTTTGTTTAGCAGAAATGATGGGGTGATTTTGTGTGGTCTGCAAATAATGATTTTGTCAACCAGTGCAAACAGAAGTCAAGGGATTTTGTTTGTAAACCTACTCGGGTATGGCTGGGGTATGAATCGCATGACTTAAGGTAGAAAACAGAAAATGGATTCCTGCCAAAAGGAATGAAACATCGGCCAATATTGGTAAATTCCTTGACTATTTTGTTGAAGATCGATCGTTTCCGAATATGTTAGGGCTTTACCAGAAATGACCGATCTTCAACGGACTTGTCAAGAAATTTACAAATATCAGCCGGTGTTTCAATTTTTGACCGGAACCCATTAGGGATGTTCTGCGTTAGGAGCTTAAGAAATTTACTGTTTAAGTTTGTTCATCCATAATGGTCATATTGGTAAATTTTGATGCATGGTGATCCCTTATAATTTTTGATATCATTTGAAAGGGAATTGATAGCTGATTACAAAAAGTATGCATGGCAAAACATGTCTTTATAAAGATATATTAGATGGTTATTTTTTCTTCATTATTAATTCATTTGAAAATGATGTCAATATGGTTCATTTTGTTCAATCTTTGAGCTTAAAGAAATCAATTTCCTATTTATTTCTCTGACAGTATCTCTTGGTATTTTCCCTCTGTGCTTGAATAATGTTTTCCAATGATACCATGAGCATTATATGGGGATGCCATACATCACCATTATGGATTGAATACTTGAATCCAGAAGAAAAAATACCAAACTGAAATATTGTCTACTACAGATATAACATCTGATCATGTTCACTCAAAGTCTTACCTAGTCTTACCTGATATTTTATCATAGTCTACCTGATATGTTATCATGGTCTTACCTGATATTTATCATAGTCTACCTGATATTTTATCATGGTCTTACCTGATATTTATCATAGTCTACCTGATATTTTATCATAGTCTTAATTACCTGATATTTTATCATAGTCTACCTGATATTTTATCATAGTCTTAATTACCTGATATTTTATCATAGTCTACCTGATATTGTATCATAGTCTTAATTACCTGATATTTTATCATAGTCTACCTGATATTTTATCATAGTCTTAATTACCTGATATTTTATCATAGTCTACCTGATATTTTATCATAGTCTTAATTACCTGATATTTTATCTGATATTTTATCATAGTCTTACCTGATATTTTATCATAGTCTTCCTGAATCATTAAAATGAAAGATCATACGAAACTGTGCTGTACCTGTGCAAACATTAAGAATGGCCTTACTGTAGACTTGGGAGTTAATTGATATTGCTAGGGATTCAGGTTACTGCATGAGAACCGCTGTGATTATTTATTGTTAATCATCTACCGACATATTCTCTGTCTTCTATCTAGTTCAGGGATATTTTTCATTAATATGTTTCATTGATGGGGGAAAACAACATATTTCCGTATTGTTGCCAATGTTGTTAATATATTTGTTGAATTCTATTTGAGGGTGATATGATTATATATTGTCTCGTAGGCGAAAATTTATGGATAGTAAACCTCATTAACTTGATGCTTTCAATGACGAGCAACTTATCAAAGCGTTGATTTATTGCAAAGCCTTTTTGTTAGGATTTGTTTATGAAGCAATTGATGAGTTAGCTGATACAGGGGTATTGAATTTATCCTGAGTAAAGACATATAAATTGCTTTCTGTTTCGGTATGAAGGCCACAGGACTACAAATTGTTAGAATGACAGTTTTATCTATGATGTTTGATTTATTGACTTGTGTATATAGTTATATTTGAATTTTATGGACTGTATTTTGGTATGCATTTTAATGTCTTGAATTAAATTTGATTTGTAATATGATTTGTAATATTGTGCTTGCAGTGATGATACTGCATATTCCATTGGAGGAAGAAGGGGTATTACTTTTATTTTCATGGTGGTCGTTCTGTTGGTTGTTAGGATATTTGGTTTTGTATCAATCACCATGGCAACCGTCTACGGATAAGTATGGTTTTTTGGCATCAAATGCATTTAAAAAACAAAAACAAATGGAATGTGTTCTGAAAACCTGTTTATTTGTTATGAAATTATACTCGTATATATACTCATATAAAGTATCAATGTAGCCAGTATGAACACTAGATTATTTAAGTTTCTGGTTGTAATGTGATTTTGCCCTGTAATACATCATTTTCTCCTGTCATTCAAGACGAAGTGTAGTTTTTAAAATTTTCTCAGACCTATTGGTCACTTTACTTGAATGATTGAAGAAAATGTAGAATTATTGGCCACAACTGCATCGCTATAAGAAAATTCAATGACCAGGCACTCAAACTGGCGATATGACTAATTTTAACACATACTATTTCAATAAAAGTAAACTAAGTTTTCTTACCACACTCAGTCGTTTGTTGATAAGGGTCTGTACTAAATGCCATACTTTACGGTAGATGGTCGCCACAGTGACTATAGAATGATTGGGCCTATAGCTGTCAAACTTCACTGAACAACTTTTTGTGGTCCCTATTGTTATGGGGATCATTTTGATGCAGATCAAGGCGACAATGACCTTGAGACTAATAATCCTTTCTGATCAATAATTGAAGAATGTTAAGATGTTCCATCAATCTGACTGCTTGATTGCTTGTAGTCAGGAGGTGACCCTTATTGCTCTAGGGTCTGTTGTTCAAAGGTCACAATGATTTGAGTCTGTGAAAGTCTGTGTATTAAAATTAATATAGAATACTTGGGGATGATGGACCTCTGTTACCTTCCAGAAAGATTACTGGTTGTCAGTTAGTGGACACCCATCTTTTTGGGGTCATTATGTCAAAGTTCAAGGTCACGGTGAACCAGAGACGACGGCTTTCATAATATCGACGACTTTCATAATATCGTTGAAATAATTGCAGAGTGACACAAGGAAGTCTATTACAACTAGGACAGTAAGTCTTGTGTCTACATTTGGAGAGTATTTGTGGGTTCCATTGTGGGTTCCATTGTATCCTGATTTATTATAATCTGTTAATGTGAGACATTTAGATCTTACATAACCATAGACGTATCATTAAATTTCCATTTATCTCTAAAATTTTGTGAATGTTCCGTGATACAAATCTGAAGTGCCATTTGGAAAATCATCAAACTTCAGTGTATAACTCTCAGTGCAGAACATTCTTAGAATTTCACCAAGCGGTTACAAGTATTTTAAACATGATTGAGCTGCCCGGTAAGTTCACTCACGAGAGCCCACCGCTACCCCTACTTATCTGTAAGTCATACGAGTTCAAACCTAGTAAGGCATAAATAATTTCTATGTTTATCTGACTGCCACAACAGTACATTAGGCCATGTAAAAAATTGTTTGTTTGCAGTTACGCGACCGACTCATGAAAAATGCTGCGACTCAATTTATTTTTTCAGGTTCATAGATAAAATGTTTCGGTCTTTTTGCTGTTACAGTACTGTAATTATATAAAACCTACCCACTGTTAAAATTCCTGGACGCGTAACCGCAAACAAACAATTTTTTTAGGCTGACCTTAACAGAACTGTTTGTATTACTCGTTAATTACATACACATTAATACAGAAACTATAATGGATCAGTGGGCTATTAACATTAATTTATATTCAGGCATGAGAATTCTCTACTGTTTTTGAGATCGATGCAAATGTACATTACAACATACTGCACACACTGCCCCCTGGGTCCTCTTCAGGAAAAACTAGTTTTTTTTCAAAGTTTCCTGTTATAATTAAGATTAAGCACTGATCGTGTTGACTAAATTGTCCTTATTATACTTTAGTGAATGATAATTGTTCATTCCATGATTGTTTTAGGGAAGGAGCAGTTTTATACAAGGGGGAGGGGCAATGTTTTATACAAGGGGGAGGGGCGATGTTATATATTTGTGGAGAGGGGCAGTTCGTATACTTGGAGTAACGAGCAGTATTATACTTACAGGAAATGGGCGATATATATGTGGACAATTTTAAACTGTGGTATTTTTGATGACAAATTGTACATATATAGGCATACATGCTGTTGCCTTGGTACACTCTTATATTTCCATCTACTTCACTATGGTTCTTGGACGATACCTCTCAGATAACGTCTGTTGTAGTGTGGCAATTTGAGAGGCATACATCAATGGTTCCTGGTTTCAAAACGCAAAAACGTCCACATCCAAAGTTAACTCAACAAAGTAATTTACTGAAAAATTTACGTCATATAAAACATTGTCATGCTACATTACATCGTCATCATACATCCTTATCTCTTAACTAACCACAAATATGACAGACAATCCATTGTCTACTTCCGTGTGCTAACAATACTTTATCTTGGTCAGTGGGACATTAAATCTGAACGTCCACAAACTCAAGTGAGATGAACTTTTTTCTAAACCTGGGGATTATTTAGTGGTTTTGGTGGTTTATGAAGATTTGTCTTTCGGGCCAATGTAAATAAATATGCGACTTCATTTAACTGCAAATATGGAAGAATCTCAGTGACTTTAGCACCAGGAGTTTCGTATATTATTGGTGTGAATGTAAGGTTTAAGATAATGCCACCGTACCAGTTGCTATGTTGTTGTACTAACGTTTGTCTAAATAACGAAATGGGGAAATTTTATTGGTTAATCTTAATATACGGTTTCCTGACAATTAAATTTTTTCAGTTATTGTCCTTAGATCACTTTTTTTGTACTTAAACGTTGGAGTTACTGCCTTTGATCTTTGCTTCTTTATAATTAAAACTTTGGAGTTACTGCCCTTTGATCTTTGCTTCTTTGTAATTAAAACTTTGGAGTTACTGCCCTTTGATCTTTGCTTCTTTATAATTAAAACTTTGGAGTTACTGCCCTTTGATCTTTGCTTCTTTATAATTAAAACTTTGGAGTTACTGCCCTTTGATCTTTGCTTCTTTAATTATAATTAAAACTTTGGAGTTACTGCCTTTGATCTTTGCTTCTTTAATTATAATTAAAACTTTGGAGTTACTGCCTTTGATCTTTGCTTCTTTAATTATAACTAAAACTTTGGAGTTACTGCCCTTTGATCTTTGCTTCTTTAATTATAATTAAAACTTTGGAGATACTGCTCTTTGATCTTTGCTTCTTTGTAATTAAAACTATGGAGTTACTGCCCTTTGATCTTTGCTTCTTTATAATTAAAACTTTGGAGTTACTGCCCTTTGATCTTTGCTTCTTTATAATTAAAACTTTGGAGTTACTGCCCTTTGATCTTGGCTTCTTGTAATTAAAACTATGGAGTTACTGCCCTTTGATCTTTGTTTTTTTGTAATTAAAACTTGGGAGTTACTGTCCTTGGATCCCTTGCTTGATCTTTCAAGCTTGTTCACCCTAGTGCCATAACTGACTGACTCAACACTACTTTTGATGTAATAGTTGTGTTATTCTCTGAGTTTTTTGGCCCAACTGACATATCTGGGCGAAATTGAGTTATTAACATTTCTGAATGCAGAGATATTTGTAGATTACTATAAAACATTTTTTTTTGCAAAACAACATATTTTCAGGGAATTACAGCACTTTAAATATGGTCATCAAGACTGCAAAAATTTCTGTAGTTTTCAGATACAAGAATATTTTACAAATATAATTATGTTTATTACTCTTTTCCTTAAAAAAAGGGGCTCTCTCAATGTTTATTGATACTTGTTTTCTGCTCGCTGACAAATCATAAATCTTTTACTGAAATGTTTTAATTAGCTGTTGCAATTAATGTGAAAACATGACATCCTAATGTCACAGTACAGACTAAGTCACAATAAGGGGAGAAGATGTGTAAGCGACCAGGTAGCTTAGTCAGTAGAGCAATTGCCCTCAAGCGAAAGGCCCCAGGTTCGAGTACCGGCCAGGCTGCACATTTTTCTCCCATTATTGTGACTAAGTCCGTACCGTGACACTTATATGAAAACAGGACGTCATCTTTATTACCTTTTTTTATCAGAAACGTAGCTCAGTACATTTGGGCCAAAAATCTCAGAGAGTGACACATTTATCAAACAAGGCATGGCTACTTTCAAATGCTGAATTGTTGACATCTTATGCTCTAATGGACGTAGTTTCTGAATAAAAACTTGTAGACTTGAAGAAGAGTCGTAGCCGCGGCCGTGGTCCAGTGGTTAGTGCGCTGGACTTGGAACCCGGCGATCCGGGTTCGATTCCCGGTCGCGGCAGGTCATAATCTTCCATGAAAATTTGACTAAAATGTTGATTTTCCTCCACATGTGGAGAAGTTGCCGGCTCCTTGTGGAAGGGTAAGTTAGTACTGGTTAGAATTCAGTCCAGGAAAAACTGGTTAGGTGAACCGGCCGCCGTATATAACTGAAAAATTGTTGAGAAACGGCGTTAAACCCGATGAAACAAACAAACGAAGAAGAGTCAAGAAGAAATTTAGAGATGACGTACTATACATTCTCATTTACCAAGTCTGTGTACTATTTGCATGATTGATTCTAACTTAATTGTTTAGCCTGATTTTACTGTGGTTAAAACAGTGATTTAATTCTAGTTGTACAATTGTCAAAGAATGAAAATTCCTGTTTATATATAATCCATCTGAAGTGTTGGGTAAAATATTCAATATTTTATTATTCTAACTACTATTTTGACAATTATGGAGTGGGATGCCCTTGACCCACACATATTTACTGCCTAGGAAAATAAAAATATCTCCCCTCCAAAAAAAGAAAATCAATGAGTATCTTATAACTCAATTTATTTTGGTTCTCCCAGTATTATACAAATAACACAATAGAAGATATTTTTATCTTGAAGTACAAATGCCCAGTCTTCCACTGTTCTGTCTCTTGTGACCTTGGATTTGGCTTGTGGTAATATCAATGCACTTTTAAGGATTTAATTTAATCTGTTCGGTGTTTTCTATTATAAGAAAACCTTGAGTTTCTTTAATTAAGAATTCGAGGCTTAAATATAGACTGGCACAGTATTTTAAACGATTCTTTGATTATGAAACTATGGAAGTGTAACACAACAATTCCTTTCAAGGTGTGGTTAATAGAGGCAAGATCACTGGGTGTCACTAATTCTTGAAGTGAGTTGCAGGAAAATCACCAAAAGTAGGCGGGAGTCTGTGGGGAGTCTGTGGCCTTCATTCTGATCACTCATACAGTGGGAAACCCCCCCCCCCCACACCTGAATACTCCCGAAACTGGACATTTTTTGCGGTCCCGAACGTTCTTCTTTTGTTATTATTGTATAAAATCACTCTGAAAACCGGGACCTCTGAACTTCGGATACCGGATGAAAATTCAACTTAATTTGGTTTGATTTCTATATATTTTCACCTCCGAAAACGGGAACGACTTTCGGCTGCACATGTGATCATGAATAAAATTGCATTATGTTGACACTTTGTGTATTTTTAACATTTTGAAATTTTGATTTACAATGAAATGCGGTGCGCGATTTTGGGTCTGATTAATGCTGATGGCAATTACTACTGATTGACTTTGAATTATGATTGGGTTATTATCGAATAGTCCTTAATGGGTAATTATAAAAGATCATAGAGAGAAATATTGAGTTTGAAAAAGCTTGATTCAAACATTAACGATCTCGTGTGAAAACATAAACATACAATGTTGTCAAAAAGCAGTAATTATCACTTTAACGAGTCTTTCTTTTCATAAAAAACATTTTATTTCATGTGCTTCACGAAGCAAAAGATATGTATTTCTTTAAGTTTGCTTGTACATTTTTAAAACAAAGGAAGTCATGTTTGTTAAAACTGTGTTCATTTTCTTCTAAAATGAAGAAATATCATGTGTTTATACAATATAAAATTCAAATATGTTCAATTATTCAATGAAATAATGACCTGAACCTTTGTTCGAGTATGAAATAGCATCCAAATGACAAAACCCCTACAAACCGGAAACCTCTGCGAACCGGAATTTTCAACCGGTCCGGTTTAGGGAGGTTCCACTGTATAAGGAAAGTAGCCGGGTAATGATGCTTAAGCTACTGGGTAATTTTACCGGCTCCCAGCTTTTATTGACACTCCTGTGCAAGATTCTTACTGTTACAGTGTATTAGTTCCAATTTTGTGATAATAACTACGGTGGGGGGGGGAAAATAAAATTAGGGTTGGTTGTGAAATTGGAAGCAATCGCAATTTCTCATTAGCAATTCTATTGGGAAGATCTTTGTGTAAAGACAGCAGAAAGCCTGATGGTGATAATATGTTTCCGTTTAAAGATAGAAGTGGGCGTGAACTATAAGTTTTTGTCGGTGAATAATTTAATTCAGACCCATATATAGACACGATGTTGCGCAATCTACTAGTAAAATGTCATGAGGTGTATTTCGTGTCAATTAAGGGAAATAATTGTTGTTATTTTACAAAGAAGATGTATTACACAATTGTATTGTAAGCAATTTACTTGAGACTAGGATAAAGGTGATGTTCTTATTACCGGTATACTTTTAGGTTCAGTTTTAGTCCCTTAATAACTCCTGATTAACCAACCTACTCCACCGTGTAAATAGTAAATGATGGCATATGTGTCTTGTGGGCACATTTCTTGTTTTGGATATGACAAGGTTGAAAGCATAATTGGTCCATAAACTGGTACAGGGTATTCCATAGGATTTTTAAGCTAGAGGTCCTTGGACCCTTATGTTTGATAAATCGGGGGTCCCTAGTAATTTTGTAGGGTCCCAGATATGCATTTTATACTTGACAAAAGTTTTTTTAAGGGGTCCTAGGGATGCACAGTAAGTTGAAAACAGAGAGGTCCCTAGAAAGAAAAGGATGTCGGGGAAATCCCTGCGGTATTTGTTTGTTTCTTTGTTTGTTTGCAGTGGCATCTGCAACTCCCTTGTTTTATACAATCACTCTGTTTTCTTAGAATCCATCTTACTTAAAGTTGTGACTGAGAGAGCGACCTTAGAACTGGAAGTGTTTGGTTGTAAAAACTGAGTCGTGGTAGCCTAATGAAACACAGCATAGATAAGACAGAGCTGCAAATTTGTCTGTACATTGTTGTCGCAATAATCTAATGAAAGCCATTAGTGTCATGTATTAGTAAATAAGTATAATGACCTTGCAATCCTACTGGAGGCCTACTGGGGAGGTAAGTTCATGGCTAAATATATGTCTTTTCTCTCAATTATGCCTTGGTTAGTTCTTCCCAGGTCATAGACTTATTGCACTAATTATTGTAGTCTGTTTTAAGATCACTAAAACGAGTCGCAGTGAATGCCTCTCGGTTCCTCTTGGCCTTGAATCTGTAATAATTCCATTGTTCTGTGAGTGATATAATTAGGAAATGGAATTACATGCACATTTTTCTTGTGAAATTTTATATATTTTTTATGATCAGTAATTGTGCGGTAGGGTTATAAATTTCCCATCAGATGCATTTGTGCGCATAAATTTTGGTTGCTGGCGCCAAATCTCTGTTACGTAAACATGGCATAAATGTGGTTAAATGGCCCTTAATATCTGCATTCCATTCATTTGCCAGCATTTAAGGTTGTATTATTGCTTTTTGATGGAGGGTAGTGCTGTTCTTTGGTTGATATTTGTATTCATTAAGGACATAATAAAATAGTATTACGACATATAATGTATTTTTCCTCCTCCTGATTGAAGAGTTTGTCCGATTTCTGTGGCAGCAATACAGCAATTGTTTTAGAAATATGGAATATCAATTATACTAGTCGCTTCAATGTGAAGCTAAAATGGAGAAGTTAATTCCTACTCTTGTAAAATGTTTCGATATGTTTTTCAATTGATATAGAAAAGAATGGCTGAGTTTGTCCTAGTCTACTTTTAAATGCTTTGTTAACCAACAGTGCAAAGATATCCCCATATAACAGCATGGTATAAGAAAAGAAGATAAAAATATCTGAGTTTGCGCGAAATGTCGCAAAATATTTTTTTTTAAAGTAGAAGGACACTGACACTAGAATTTGCGATATTGTCACGATTTTTTCAGCCAACTTACCTTTACCGTGAGTGCATTCAGTATGATAGGTGCAAGGTTGAACTGTGATTTGAAGATGAATATGTGTGACATTGTTCTAAGTTTCTGCACTTTTTATCAGTCATATATATCGGTCGATATTTATCCAAAATCTAGATCTCGAGTGTCTTGTTATTGTGTTTGTAATTGCTTAATGGACAAAGTTTTCTAGTTGTTTGTTAAATGTAATTATGTGCAAAAATACCCTTATAGATTAGCAAAAACTGGGCAAATTGCGATAACTAGGAGAGCGGGTGTGCTGCTAGGCAGACGTACGGGCGGTCGGATTCTCGGATGTAGTGAACAATTCTGTGTTTAATATTTTTTTCACTGTCCTAAATTTAACAGTGTGTCTGAATATTTGTCTGCATTATATCTTCGATAAACATAAATATGGGTCATCTTGGGTCAAAAACTAGGTCACTATGTCAAATCTTATGAAAACCTTGTTACTCTGTTCAGCACCTAAGTTTAAGGTTAAGCATTTCATATAATATCATACCTGTAACATAATGCTCCAAACAATACAGTTAATGGTTGGCAAAAGCAACATTGACTTACTCTACTCCTCTATAATGTACATCCTTCTGCTAAATTGCTGTTTCCTTATTAACCCCTTGTTAAATCAAAGCACAAAAGTGCTGTGGGATGGTACCTCTGTAGCCAAGCTGGCAGCTCGTTGCATACAAGTTTTCCGTTTAGTAACAGTTTATAATATCAAAGTATGTGTAAGTTTGCATGGAATATGGAATAAAACTAAAACATAAGACAGAAATAAAAAATAATTGAAAAAATAGTAAACATTTTTTCCAAGAGATCTTCAATCCAACTTGTTCTAGAAATGCTAGTTTTTCAAACCGAAATAAAGAAAAATGGTCAAGATAAGGAGAATAATTGAACGTGGGCGTGTCTAGACGACTGCATCAGCTACACCCGTGACGTCATAGATTCAGCACAATCCAAGGTCAAATTACCTTGATGTTTATGGAATGTGTTGAAAAACATTAGAAGGTGACATTTGTACGTGACTGGTGTGCCTTACGGCGATATTGGCATACTAGAAGAGATATTGGCCCGAGGGCTTTAGCACCTAAGAGTTTAAGTAAGGAAATTCCTTTTCTTTATAAAATCTCCTTAAAATAACACTTTATAATTTTTTCAATATTTAAGGAAAATTTATAAAACTAAGGCAAATTTTCTCCTAAGGAGCTTCATGAATACGGGCACTGGTGTACAATGGTACAGAGATGAGAAACTCCTGAGATATCAAAGAAAACTGCTAAAACTAGGAAGTTTCCAAGGCTATACAATGTCTGTGGCATTTGAAGTTCTATAAAAAATCTTCTTATTAATAGACATACTTCAAACATCAAAAGATTTAGGATTGTGTTTATAAAATGTTAAATTATGGATGTTGAATTATATGTACGCAATATTGCTGTATACTGTACAACATCTGTGGTAGTAATTCAAGTAAGAAAAAATCCACTTACAATATTGATTTTGATTCGGGATGCATTTGTGTGATCAACATGTGCACAATAATTATTCACAGTATTTGAGTATGTCAGTCAGGTGAAAATTAAGTGGGGGGCGTTGAATATAAAGTTAAGTGCATTTCTGTGTACATGTACAATGGCTGATGTTGGCTGCTTGTTTGTTACCATACTCAATTTCTCATTGTATGACAAGAGCTAAAAGGTCCAAGGGAGTGCATAAAGGTCAAAGGTAGTGCTAAAAAGTCAAAGGGAGTGCATAAAGGTCAAAGGTAGTGCTAAAAAGTCAAAGGGAGTGCATAAAGGTCAAAGGGAGTGCTAAAAGGTCTAAGGGAGTGCATAAAGGTCAAAGGGAGTGCTAAAAGGTTAAAGGGAGTGCTAAAAGGTCTAAGGGAGTGCATAAAGGTCAAAGGGAGAGCTAAAAGGTCCAAGGGAGTGCATAAAGGTCAAAGGGAGTGCTAAAAGGTTAAAGGGAGTACTAAAATGTCAAAGGTAGTGCTAAAAGGTCTAAGGGAGTGCATAAAGGTCAAAGGGAGTGCATAAAGGTCAAAGGGAGTGCATAAAGGTCAAAGGGAGTGCTAAAAAGTCAAAGGTAGTGCTAAAAAGTCGAAGGTAGTGCTAAAAGGTCAAAGGGAGTGCATAAAGGTCAAAGGGAGTGCTAAAAAGTCAAAGGAAGTGCTAAAAAGTCGAAGGTAGTGCTAAAAGGTCTAAGGGAGTGCATAAAGGTCAAAGGGAGTGCTAAAAGGTCAAAAGGAGTGCTAAAAGGTCAAAAGTAGTGCTAAAAAGTGAAAAGGAGTACTAAAATGTCAAAAGTAGTGCTAAAAGGTCAAATGGTGCAGAAATGCAAGATTCAGTGCATATGTATAATATTACATAGAGTATTGTACACTTAGGCATTATTAACTAATGATGGTTATGTTCAATTACTGTTGGTAACTTGAAAATACTGGTAGTGATATTGTACTAAATTACTTCTAATTCCCATGAGACCTCATTCCAGGAAAGCCGTCTTCTTGGCTAGAGTAGGGTTTTGATGCCTATAATGCTTCCAGTTGTGGGGATTTTGTCAAAAGTCCCTACACTAGGGGTGGGATTTTGACACTTGTTGCTGTTTTACTAAATCCCTGGGTGTGGTAGTGGCCCCCTTGTCACTTGAAGCAAACTATTAAATGTTGCATTACCTTTGGAAATACAGTAAGACCTCTTTCATTCGAATTCATCGGGTCTGAAATTTCATTTTGAACAATATATGGTTGAGCATTTCATGAACAGTTCATAAGGTCATGAACAAAGTCATGAATATGCATGAACAATAAATGAGACGGTTCATCAAATAACAAAGTTCATGAACTTCATGAATTCCCAGAGTTCATGAATCACATAATTTATGAAGTTCATGACTAACCCCTGTGAATTTTTTTTATGAAGTTCATAAACTTATTCAAAAACATGTTTGTGAATAAATTAGTTCATGAAAAGCAAAAGGTTTAACTTAGGTTTCTAGGGTTCATGGACTTTTAGAATTCATGAACTTATTCATCAACAAATTCATGAACATTTTCAAGAACAATATTATGTAAAAGAACTAACGTGGTATATTTTCAATGGGAAAAGTCTGACTGAAAAATTGTAAGAACTTCAGATAACTGAAGGAACAACTAGGGAAACATTCTATTCTGCCAAATTTGAGAAGATGATAAAGTACCTAAGCTGCCTTGTTTACTGGATAAACTATGAGTGCAGTTATGTCTCGAGTGCAGTTAGGTAATGTCTCGTACTCTAGAGAGCTTAAAATAAAGTCTACATCCTGGGAATATGCTGATACTCTGTTGATATGTTTTGCAGGCTTATGTTTCTGTTTTATTGTGTTGTTAGGGGGGTGATCTATCTCCATATATGTTGTCCCTGGAATCATAATAATGATTTTCTACTGAAAAAATATTGAACTTATTAATTTCCAAATTTCAAAGTTTTTGTGATCTTATATTCTAAATGTAGCAACAAAATACAGTCTGTTCTTGTTCATTCGAATTTATCGGGTCCGAAATATCATTTTGAAATATACATGGTTTCGAATAGCCCATTTCAATTTGATATTTATTTCGGATGATGGTACCAAGTATTTTGATTGAAGGTTGTTGAATAAACCAGGTCCGACTGTACTTCGAATTATTTTATATTTATGCATAGTTTAAGCAATGAAATGCTTTATGTTGATAACAGTTTGATTGAGTTGTCTCCCTTTGCTTAAATAGCTATAAGATAATGTTTATGTACATATACTGTGTATAGAACAACTGATTGAGGCGCATAAATTGTCTGCAAGCACGCTTCAAGTAGCCTTGTTTTGTATGCAATTAATCTATTCTGTCTTCTTGGCCATTGATCTAGGGAAATTGATGTTTTATTTTCCATAATTAGACTTTGCTTTTCAGTTGTCTCTCCATACTTAACCTACCAGTATACTGTTTAATTAACTATATTATATGGGTCCCTATATTTTTGTGCGCAGGCACGTGCAAGATTAAGAATGGTTGTTTGGCATTCAGATAAGTTGACACTAGCTGTCTGGTTCCAGGGAAGTGGTAAATATTTATTTTATGGGATGGCTGTATTGAGATCAAGTCAGAAAAACTGAATTTTAAGATGTTGTTTTATCTTCCCACATTGTATAGGCTGGGGAAAGAACTTTCATTTTTGTTATTCACAATTAATTTTGCTGATGTAATAATTCAGCTAACACTGACAATATTGATGTTTGATATTTTCTGCTGATGTCAGCAGTTTTTGAATTGAAGTTTATTACTGACTGTTTATGTCAGCTGTTTTTTGATTGAAATTTATTACTGACTGTTTATGTCAGTAGTTTTTAAATTGAAATTTATTACTCACTGTTTATGTCAGCAGTTTTTAAATTGAAAATTATTACTGACTGTTTATGTCAGCAGTTTTTGAATTGAAATTTATTACTGACTGTTTATGTCAGCAGTTTTTGAATTGAAATTTATTACTGACTGTTTATGTCAGCAGTTTTTGAATTGAAATTTATTACTGACTGTTTATGTCAGCAGTTTTTGAATTGAAATTTATTACTGACTGTTTATGTCAGCTGTTTTTAAATTGAAATTTATTACTGACTGTTTATGTCAGCAGTTTTTGAATTGAAAGCTAAACTGTGTCTAATGTTAGCTAAACTGTGTCTAATGTTAGCTAAACTCCGACATGGATTCATCATTTCAGCATGAATAAAAAATCTTTTATAATAAGTCCAAGATGATGTCAACCAACTCAATCCAAAAGTATGTCAATTTTGTTCAACCGTAGTTTCACACTATGAAATAATTAAATCACTAAAACTCAGTCAATTTTGCGTCATTAAGTACTCAATTAACTTGATAGTGATCTATCTTATTTGTATGTGGAAATTACTTATGACAAATTGCTCTACCACAGTGTGTAATGGTCTATAATTATATTGGTGTTGAATACTTCATTTATGGGTGTTCTCATATTGTACAACCCAGTCATTGTCGTCCACTTTGGGCCTTTTGTGGTCATAACTGGACATGTGTGTCAAATAAGGTTACTGACCGCTCTGCCCGTCGTAATTATAAGATTTTCAAATATATTACAGTAAACTTATCATTCTGAGTGATGGATATTGGTGTGCTTTGATGTATGGTGTAAAATGATGTATGATTTGATTCGGCTCAGATGGAATGAAAATTATGTTTCATGATATAAAATCTCAAGTACATGATAAACAACTGATTTACAGTGATACTTATACAATTACTAGTGATCTGATGAAGATTTAAGCTTTCAGGCGGGGGGGGGGGGGATCCCTCCCTTATAGTATTCTAGGAATTACTTCACAAATGTACTTGCCTGTGCTCTAGAAATTTAAATAAGTTTGACTTCAGACAGATGGCTCTCTGAACAGACTTGAGGTCATTGACTTGATAGTCTAACTGTCACGCGATTCAGTCTAAACAAACTTGTTTAGAGTGTGTTTCCTATACTGACCCATGTACTTTATCCTATACCACAATTATTTTCAAGTAAAAAATTCTGATAGTCAGACACAGGGATATTATTCTGTCGCTATACAAATTTATAAAAGTACAGAAACGATTGTCTGTTTGACCCAACACTTCAGATCGTTACGACGAGAAGCAGACGTACCTTTATTTGGCGTAAGCTGAGGTTATTGTCTTCATTAACGCTCTCAGACATGACATAACTCTGCCAATCCATTCTGATTGTTTTCGTTAAATTTATTTCTCAGCCCGTAAAATCATAAAACAAACGGGGGGGGGGGGGAGATTCTTACCAGCTTGCGGCTTATAGCCTAGACAATAATTACCGTCTTCAAGCTGATTTTGGCTGATATAACATGGTGATAGATTTCTAAATATCTAAATTGTTTCCATGTATGTCCTCAGATGATACTTAGAAATCATGTTTTGCATGTATCTTTACATAATGCTCAACAGTTTAGAGGAATTAACTCGGTCTCGTTGCCTTTTTCGGAGTTGAATTCCCTCTCAAAACACTAAATTGCTTCCATCGTACATAAATAATTTACGTCTGTAGTTCATTACGTCATTTATTATGTCTGTAATGGACGGGAACAAATTATTCTTTCCTGGAAAACATTGACAGCTTAGGTTTATATTGATGTACTGTGAATGTCAGTGCACCCTTCTCATTCATTGTATCTTTTTATCAGAGTTCTTTGACAGGGACTGTCTGGGAACCAGTATATACTTGATATCATTTAAAGCTGGTTCCCAGATTGTTACAATAAAGTATTGACATTCATATTTCAGATTTTTCTATCTTCATTGATCATTGATATATTAAGAATCTGAATGGAGGAACCAGCCAATACTTATTTAAGTTAAAGCTGGTACCCGCTTTCAAACAACCAATAGAACTAATAGTGGATAGTAAAGTACAACACAATTCTAGTACTGTCCCTGACAGTTTCAAAATGTATTCATACATACAGTTGGACCTCGTTAATTCGAATTCATCGGGTCCGAAATTGTATTTCGAATAATTCATGGTTTCAAATAGCCCATTAAGATGATACATCGGGACCTGATATTTTTGATTTCAGATGACAGCAAGTTTTCAGATATAAGTTTGTACTTCAATTGATTTATATATATATACTTCATTATGTCACAGATTGCAAGTTGTACGTAAAATAAAGATTGAACCCACTGACAAGATACACAGATTCATGTATAAATTCAATGATTTTTCTATCTTCAAATTTGATCCGTGATATATTAAGAATCTGAATGCAGGAACCAGCCAATACTTGTTTAAGTTAAAGCTGGTACCCGCTTTCAAACATCCTTGTGGTTCATTCAATAAATCACTGAGACAAAAGTACAGCAAAAAACCCTTGTGAACAAGTTTGTTAACCTTTGCCTTGATGTATGTATTGATCTGTTTCCTGTAACATCACTAAACTGATCAGCTTAGTTTGTGACAATGATATATATTTGTATAAAAGACGAGGGAATCTTGGGATACTGCTGGACAATGGTTTTCCTCTCACAGGAAGATGTCAATTGGCTCAATGTACAGATCATTGGATTAGTTAGAAAAAGATAAAATATTTCATCATCAAATCAATGATGATATGATGAGATGTGTACGTGTCTTTGATATAAGATTTTGATCAATGTAAGGGGGGACTGAAGTGTGTTGGAGATTTATGCCATTTTTCTATTTTACTTATGTATTAAGGCCAGTTGACATACCCAATGTTCCTGGGTTACCAAGCTATACAAAAACAATGTACTGCCAGACCACTTCCTCAGATGCATCCAAGGTGGAGGACCAATGAATTAAGATACGTTACCCCCAGTCACATAGTCGCAGAGAGCATGCACATCACCTGGGGTGTGAACCTAAGAACTTGGTATTGTCCAAACATGATATAATATAATAAAATTTCTGACCCGATGAATTTGAATGAATGAGGTCTGACTGTATAAATGAGTAGTAGATAAAGGTTAAAATAGCAATAAGTTGTACAGTACTGCAATAATGTGCAGTGAGTTTGACAGCCCACAGCTTGAATGCGATTTTAGCTAGTGCATCAGTTCCTTTAGTTATACATAATTGATATGTATACGCAAGCACAGAACTCTCCAAGAAAGTCGAAGTAAGTGATATTATATAAATGTTTCAAGTGCAGGTCTCAGTAAAATACTGTTGGTATTCTTGTATCATGTTGATGAGACTCTTAACCTGAAAGATGTCCTAGTGGTTACTGATGGTCCAAGTGGTGATATGGCTGGTTTCTGGATCGTCCTTATGTGATTAATGTAGATAAAATATTAGTGCATATAAAATAAGTGTTATATGAGAAAAATGTAAGGCCCTCCGTAAAAATAGTTTGTTTGGTAGTAGGTAGGTAATTAATTTTTTATTTGTTATATTTTTATGGTCATCCTAGTGTTAATTAATAATACGCTTCTAAAAAAAAATTCCCACTCAGACCCCTTAAAATTCATCCAAGCATGAAGCTGTGAGCTTTTAGGATCGTTGAATGTCTATCATCCATCTTCTGCTGTCAGTGCGTTTCGGCCACAATTTGTTTGTGGACACTCGACTAGGACATTTTCAACATGAGTAGCACATGTAACTTGATTCAAAAGTTTGTCCTAATGAAATGCAAGTCAATAATAGTACTGGGTCACATGGGGATAAAAACTAGGTCACAAGATCAATATACTCAGGTGAGCAATGTAGGGCCTACTTGGCTCTCTTGTTTTGAGTAATGGCTATTTGGTACAGGTTGGTAGGGTTATGCTGAACAAAAGTTTCTTTATATATTTTCTTGAAATGGATTCCGGTTACGTAATATCCCAGATGAGAGTGTACTTTAGTTATGAATAGAGATCAATGGGATGATTAATCTTGCATATTTAAGTTCCTTTACCCTTCAAAAAGCAATATTTCATCTGTTGCCAAAGTCCTCTATGAACATGAATGTAGGATGATCTAAAAACAGAACTCCAATCATCAATGCTGATACAATAAGATCTCCTGATAATATTGTCCTCCATATAGCGCCAACAAGTACCATAAAATAAACTGTGATCGATTTAATTTGTCCATAAAATATCAAACGGGTTAATGTACTTTAAGTGTTGATGTTATAGAAATGGTAATTCCATTTATCAACTGTGAGAGGATATTTGTAACTGACCTGGAGCGTTAATTTCAGCCATTCACAGACAAAGTGGCTCAAAAAAATGGTATTTAAAGAATGTTATTTTATCTTTTCTGTTCCTGTCTTTGTATTACATGGCAACTGTTATATCACATACCAGGGCTCAAATTCAACAGTTTTATGTTACCATTATATGCTCAGATTCGTAATAGCAAAGTGTCTTTTTCCCTTTTTGTGTATAGAATTTCCCTATCAGTCTTGTTAAAAAAATCGGTCGAGATAATGCTGTAGTTGAAAGCTTTTTTTTTGTTTGAAGAAAGTTCAGCCATAACTTAAATGGATTCCAAACTGTGTTTTGCGTGTTTATGATAATCTGTTTAAAGTATGCGTATGTTTGCATCAAGTGACTGCTATTGTCCCAATTCTGACAATTGACAGTTCCAAGCATCGATAGTACTTCTATCTTGTGCAATAAGTCTGAAGTCTGCAGTGCATGTGAAACGATATTTTATGTAGATCAACACATAGGGATGAGGTGGTCTAATGGTCATAGTGATGAGGGTGGGCTTAAATTCATAATGTTGAGGCTGGCTTGAGCCCATAGTGGTGAGGGGGGGCTTAAACTGACATTATGGTAAGGAGGCTCAAACCCATAGTGGTGAGGGGAGGCTTAAACTCATTATGGTAAGGAGGCTCAAACCCATAGTGGTGAATTGAGGTTGAAACCCATAATGATGAAGGGAGGCCAACTCACATTGTGGTTAGGGGATGACTGAATCTATAGTGGTGAGGGAAGGCTCAAACTAGTTTTTGAGGGGTGGCTGGTACCCTTAGTGATGAGGGTATAGGTTCGGACTAGATGAGGGGAAGCTCAAACTCATATAGTGGTGAGGGGAGGTTTAAACTCACGAAACACGAACCCATTTACAGTGATGAGGCAGCAATGTACTTTTAGAAGTTGGTGAAAATATAGTGCTATGACCTGATATCAGTTATTTTATCATTATACTGCAACCATGAAACAATTTGCCTTAAGCGATAATTAAAACCTTACATTTGCCACATCTTGCAAATACTACTCCATGTGATCACTGTTAATATTGTATCATTACATGCAGACTGCATTGTAAATTAGCTTTTGCGATTTATCAGTTACCTTTCTTTGATGGTGGTCTGATCTGAGATTGCAAAACATTGAGTTTCTGTAACTTGTGTGCCCTGATCAGTCACGGATAATGTGCCTGTGAAGCCTGGTAAGTATTTTTATCTGTCAGATTTCATTTTGTTAATAGTGTTTAGTTCTGCTGATTTAGCATTGGATTTATCAAAAGTGTGACAGTTCCGATGTGAACTTTAGTTGTGGGATATTGAAAGTTTGCTTGTTTTGTTAGCTCTCATTCAGTCATTCCTGGAGCCTAATTCATAAACATTATAGGATGGAAACTCACGTTGAGACTTTAAAATGTTAAATGTTCTTTTTGCTCCTACGTTGTTATTACAGAATAGATTTTAATAAAAAATGGCGAAAGTGTACTGTGGGTAACAACTATTATTCAAACAAAATTTTGTTTGTTTAGATTCAATGCAATTAACGGCTGGTAAATATAAATGTTGAAAAATTAAACTCTTAGTTTGAGTTTCAGTTTTCAAAATTTAATGGTTGTGCAAAAGGCTCCACAGCGCAATTATTTCAGGAACATTATATTTTTAATGTTATTACAAATTATAAAATTTATTACCATGGATTTAAGAACAGCTACACATAAGAAATTTGATTCCAGATTATGAGTTTGTTATTCTATGTCTTGCATGTTGGGAATTCTAGATGCAGTCTGTGACACATGATACATTCTAGATGCAGTCTGATACACAAGATGAATTCTAGATGTAGTCTGTGACACATGATACATTCTAGATGCAGTCTGATACACAAGATGAATTCTAGATGCAGTCTGTGACACATGATACATTCTAGATGCAGTCTGATACACAAGATGAATTCTAAATGCAGTCTGTGACACATGATGAATTCTAGATGCAGTCTGTGACACATGATGAATTCTAGTTGCAGTCTGTGACACATGATGAATTCTAGATGCAGTCTGTGACACATGATGAATTCTAGATGCAGTCTGTGACACATGATGAATTCTAGATGCAGTCTGTGACACACGATGAATTCTAGATGCAGTCTGTGACACATGATGAATTCTAGATGCAGTCTGTGACACACGATGAATTCTAGATGCAGTCTGTGACACACAATGAATTCTAGATGCAGTCTGTGACACATGATAAATTCTAGATGCAGTCTGTGACACATGATGAATTCTAAATGCAGTCTGTGACACATGATGAATTCTAGATGCAGTCTGTGACACATGATGAATTATAGATGCAGTCTGTGACACATGATGAATTCTAGATGCAGTCTGTGACACATGATAAATTCTAGATGCAGTCTGTGACACATGATGAATTCAAGATGCAGTCTGTGACACATGATAAATTCTAGATGCAGTCTGTGACACATGATGAATTCTAGATGCAGTCTGTGACACTTGATAAATTATAGATGCAGTCTGTGACACATGATAAATTCTAGATGCAGTCTGTGACACATGATGAATTCTAGATGCAGTCTGTGTCACATGATAAATTCTAGATGCAGTCTGTGTCACATGATAAATTCTAGATGCAGTCTGTGTCACATGATAAATTCTAGATGCAGTCTGTGACACATGATGAAGATGAAGTCTACATGCAGTCTGTGACACATGATGAATTCTAGATGCAGTCTGTGACACATGATAAAGATTAAGTATAAATGCAGTCTGTGACACATGATGAATTCTAGATGCAGTCTGTGACACATGATGAATTCTAGATGCAGTCTGTGTCACATGATAAATTCTAGATGCAGTCTGTGACACATGATGAATTCTAAATACAGTCTGTGTCACATGATGAATTCTAGAGGCAGCCATTGTCACATATGACAAATTTAGATTCAATCTTTGACACATGATAAATTCCTGAAGTTGTCTAGGACTTGTGATCAATTCTACTATGATAGATATCATGTTAAAAAAAGAGAATTAATTGGGTATTGATTATTTTCTAGATAATAGCTTCATATAACTGAATCTTCTTTTTATTACATATTTATATCACCAATTAATGTTTTATTATTAGCTTGTTTCATGTTACTATTTGACTAGCTGATCAAATTTTTCAAATATTGCCTAGAATGTTCCTGTTCATATTTCTGTATTGACAGTCTGCAGGGGCATCCATTGTTTTACTGTTTCAGCCATCTTTGATGTTATCAGCTCTACTGGCCAAAGTTGAGTTGTCTCCTACAGCGATTGTTCTGGGGTCAAAATTCCCAGCCCTTGGGGTCCCATGTTTTCTATGGACTTACAGATAGGGAATTGTTTTTAAATGTTCTTCTCCGAAACCGTACAGCCTAGGGTTTTGTTATTTGATATGTAGCATTGTTTAGTGGTCTCCTACCAAGATTGTTCAAAATATGTCTCTGGGGTCAACACCCACCCACCCAGAGGGGTTGCATGTTTTCTGTATTGTTATATAGGAAATAAAATTGTCTTGTCCAGAAAAATGTTTATCAAAGGTCCATGTGCACAATGTAGCCAGTAGAGTGTCAGGCCCTTATTGTGCTTGCCTGACCTTCGACCTTGAATTATGGAACATTTTTTAAGATATATCTTGTACATACATGAGTCTCCAGATACTACTGTTTTGAGGCCCCCTTTTCAGGTATAATATGTATCCATATAATTATGTTGTGGTTGTAAAAGTACATGTATTATGCAGTGAAAATTAAGACTTTTCTCTTGCCATCAATTTTAATTATTTTGTACAGTTTGACATCTGTTGCTGTCTGCCAACTTTGACTGCGAAGCTATTGTTCTGTTATTAACACCTCATTTCTAAAATCTTTGATAACATATTTCCTCCGATTAATTGTCATCACACATCTATTGTTATACTGAACTGTTAATTTATTATCAAAACCCTTAAGGTCACACATCTATTGTTATATCTGAAATGTTTATTTATCACCAAAGCCCTTAAGGTCTGGCTTCCTTATTATCTTTGTTTTAGGATTGTATAAATACTTGTAACTTTATTTGCTAGAGGGAGAAATAATATTACCTTGTAAGGAGTACCTTAAATTTACGTTTTACTGGAGCACCAGAAATTGCATTAAGATTATTTTATTTTAATATTCACTGGAGTACCAGCTTGATCTTAATAACTTTATAATACTATTTATGATTTTGTGTGAACTGGATTTCCAGACATTGTTTAAGTGTGCGAATAAAAAGTAATACAAATAGAAGGACTTTGTGAATCATTTCTAACGTTCACTACAATCTACACCTACACAGAAAATCGACAGAAACTACTTCATAATACATGCTACTAAAACTGTTTACAAGAGTGTTATGCCTTGGTTTTAATTTGACATTTTGTTTGCCCTAACCTCCCCTTCTAGGATGTTTTCCCATTTGATATATTGCTTTAACTCTGTGGAATTCTTGTCATTTGTTCTTGTTATCTCAGAATCCTTATTTGTTCTGTACAATTCAAACTCATATAAAGTCTGCTTAGTGGTTGTGGAAATTACTCTTAATTGATTTGTTTTCAATGTAATAGGAAGACGCAGAAGTGCAGACAAACTTTCTAACGTGTACTTTTAACAAAGTTGTAATATAGCCTTCCTCATTTTTGATCAAAATTTATGTCCAAGAGAATAAGTTTATAGTGATTTGATCTTAGAATGCTAGCTGAGTTTGTTATTTTGACAGACACAGTTACTGTTGTATCAGATTAAGTTGACATAACTTTCACGTAGGTTATGTCTGTATGTCTGAATGTGAGAACAATGTAGATTCAGTATATCTATAATTGATCTACACATTTGTGATGTTGATGTAATGGTGCAATATGGTTTAAAATGCTTGTTTCCCGGAAGATGTCTGACAGATTGTGAGAAAACAACCTGATTGGTGATCAATCTCAGATATTACCAGTTTGTTGCTATGGCATTACTCTTCACTAAATCAAGCTCTTCATTGCGGAGGGGAAAACATGATAATTTCTTTGTTGTCTCTGCATGACAATATCTCTGAGAATGCTGCAAATTTTTCACAATCCATTTATCAATTAGAGTAGAACTTGCCTGATTCCGTGATAAATGATATATGGATATTTTGTTGACATCTTAAGGAGTAAATCATTGTTGAGTTGTTTGTTATTAATTTAGATAATTTTACTTTATGGTGATTTCTAGATTTGTTTTGATACTGCTTTCTACTGTTGGAATATTCCGGATATCCTTGCCATCATTCCAACAATTAAAGCTCAATTTCTTAAGGAAATACAGGCATTTACGATAATTAGTCATGTCAACATGTACTCTTTATTTGTATCAAAAAGTGTGATTTCTCAAACACGTGGAAGCTTACTGCGTATCATTTTATTCAACTTGTTCAATAAACTCAATACAACACTCATTTGACATCCTTTATTATGCTTATAATATCTACTTTTGGCTGGTAATGTGGAAAAGGGATTTTCTTTTTGACTTGTAGACGTACATTCAAAGGTGTCTTCATAACTTTGATGTATTATTGCAGTGTTTAGCTTTGTTTTGCGACAAATAGCATTATTTGAAATTCTGAACCATAAAATAGTAAATGTATACCAGTAACCATAATATGTGTATATCATATAACCATAAATACTGCTACAAAATTGGCTTCCATGTCTGCAGGGGACTGAGCTCCTATAATCACATACTTTGTGAAAATGAGTCTGGTGAGTGTCTGGTGAGCCAGACTAAGATAAAAGGTATCAGAATCCTCTCTAGAATGAAAGCTTTATATGGCTTTATGGTTGTTAGGTAGAATAACTAGTTCTATGGCAATATTCGACAGTCGCATCGCCTTAATACGAAACTTTTTCTTGGAAGTGGCACAAGAATAACAGGTAAGTGAATCAGTAAAATTCAACATTTGAGCGTAGCATGCATAACATACTCAATACTGGTAGAAATCCTTACTGCACAATTAAATTTATTTAATGGTTCAACAATGAACATTATGATTCGTACTTTCTGTGAATATGCATTTAGTGTTGAATAAAAAATCAGTGTTCAATATCGAACAACTTCTGTGCTTTCAGTGCTTTGATTTTATACAGTGTGCTCTCGTTGACACAAACTGACTGGGACTAAAGAACTAAGTTCAAGTTAAGTGTAGTTCTAGTCAACTGAAATTGAGTTACATATATAATGCTTTTAATAATATTATGCAGTAAGTACACAAGCATACATATAAACAAACAGAATAGTGACATTAAAATAAATCCGAAACTTCAAATATATTACATTGTACAATCATGCTGTATGCCAATAGAATTAAAAACACACTTGACTTTATTTTGGCATATTCTACTCTGATGTCTTTATTTATGGTTTGAAGTTTGACATTTCAATCACATGTACAATCATATTGCAATTATCTGTCGGCAGGCAAACAACTGCAGGCAAACATCTGCAAACGTCAGTCCATTTTTAACACAGCTGATAGTTTGTACTGAAATATTACAAGTGTCATGTCAATATTGAGCACAATCGAGGTAAGCAAATTCTGAGGTGAGAAAATGTATAGTTCAACATAAAGGTATGAATTATAGAGCATTTTATGTTGAAGGGGCCGATAAATGCGTTTGAGAGTTCAAGGCTGGGCAGTAACAATTGAACCAACTGTAGTAGAACAATATAGATTATTCTATATAGAGAAGTTTATTTGGACTTATGTTCGAGTCATCCAGGGTGTTCGATGCATTTGGAGATCCAGCCGACGGAGTCCATTGTATTTGGAATATTAACATTAAGTGCAACCTCTCCAGAAGTGCCTAGTCATGCCCAACAACCTCTCCAGAACCGCCTTGTCATGCCCAACAACCTCTCCAGAACCGCCTTGTCATGCCCAACAACCTCTCCAGAACCGCCTTGTCATGCCCAACAACCTCTCTTCAATAATACAGTCAATTTTCCAATGGAAAATATTTAATTCCTTTTTCTCCTCTCTAGAGTGACAACTTCTCTGAACGACAGCTTTAAAATTTGCCTCATGGGAACCCAGTGTTGCTCTGGAGAGGTTGCAATCATGTGACGTCCTAGATTTAACGCTTAACTGAGCTAATCTTTCGTAGTTTCTACGTTATCTGACGATATATCCTGCTGTACTCCACAATTTTGACGAATATAACTACTGACATTAAGCAATGTGTAGACAATATAATATTTGATGCCTGCTGTCTCCAGATATAAGTGTGTCCCATAAAATTGGTTTTAAATTGGCTGGGGACTGACATTAGAATTGTATAATTGAACCTATAAAGTTAACTGCTGGGAAATTGAATTGCAGTCGGTAGAAATTAAGTTCAAAATGGGCAATTTGTGCAAGTAATAGCTAAATGATTCTCCTGTAATGTCCGATAGTACTTTTCTGGACATGTTTGTAGACGGAACGCTTTGTTCAGTGAGATGTTAATACCTATTTTGCATGCAGGGTCTCATTTGCTAGAATTAATGTGAATACATTTTACTCAGGAGATAATATTGTGGCGGAAGTCTGTGAAAATGTTTACAGATACTGATGTAGTGCATTCGTCTGGTCCAGTGGGTTGGAAACATTAATAGACGGCAGTCATGATCAGTGTATCAGTATACTCCACGCCTTTAAAATCGCAACTAAAATTTGTCCGAGTCAACACGGTAAAGAAATAATTATATTTTAATTATCAAACATAATTTCATAAACTTAATCTGTTATGAACACAAGAGTCATAGTTTTATTTCTTTTTTGATGAATGATTTACACATTTGTATAACAATAAAGCGCGTCTAAAACTTTGAACAATATGAAGTTGTGTTTTTAATGGAGTCAAGTATATTTCCTTCAATTTATTAAAATATTGACGTCCCACTGCAGACAATCTGTACTGAATAAACAGGGTAATAGCCTGTTCAGAACATCAGAAATATGTAACTATGGAAACCCGAGTGTGCTTCACTTTGTTTTAATGCAAAATATGATGTTTAACATTTTCTAATAGGTAATTTGTACTATAAATACATTTTATAAGTCATTTTGCATTCGCTAACGGCGCGTTATTTGGAAAATTCCAGCATGGGCAATTTTGGCCTACTTCTCAAAACAAATAATTTAGACCATAATGAAGTAAAATTTCTATGTTGTTTTCACATGGAAAAAACTAGTTTGAGGAAATACTATTTCAAAAATGTTGGCTCAGGTATGTGTGACAGATATGAGATATATCAGCAATGGTAAAATATTGTGGGCTAATTTGTTGGTGTATTGAAATGCTTCAAATTGTATTTGATGATTGCTTTAGTAAAAATGTTGCCATGCAGTGGCTGTTGTACATAATTTTATTTTATTATGATTTATTTTTAAACAAGAAATATCTTTATAAATGTTTGTAGGCGTAATCTGAATCAAGCAAATCTTTGCATACTGAAGGTTAAGATTTGTACACTATATAAAATTGCCGTGATGCAATGATTGCTGGTTACTAGATTACAACTCTGATACCTGCAAGGGGAGATCACTGCGTAGAAGATTGGATAAGAATAACTCTGTAGTGCGCTGAGTCATACATAGACAGTATAGTCGGTTTCAATATAGTTCGCCTGTACTTATTGTATCAGTCGTGAAATCACACATTCATGTTAATTAACTTGTTACATATGGATTTGTCAGATTTAAACAATATAAATGTCCGTGACTGGTACATAAAACCTAGAATGTCTTCTTTATTCTAACGCTGGGCAATTTCCCGTTGGGTTGACTAACAATACAACTCACTAGATAAATCTTGAAATATACTATAGATCTGCTTTCAGATGCAGTTGTCAAGGCAAACAATATACAAGCTCATGTTCATCTGGTTTTCATACAAGATTGTCATGTTTACAATAATAAGAATAACGCCTCTATCGTGATCAAAATGTTTTCGTTGCAAATATAACACCATTGCAATAACTGTGTTCATTAATTTGCTTGGAAGAAAAGATACATAAAAATGAACAAGTTATTGTTTTTACGTTCGGTAAACAAATATTTAGGCCTTAACAAAAATTTAACCAATCTGCGTCAATGTCACAAACGTTTTTCTGTTAGAGAGAATTAGGTTTAGTGGTTAACGTAAGATTTGATTGGTTTACACAACACTGATCTGCAAATAGCAAAATCAAGTTAGTACGGCTGTGCCGAAAAATAAATTAGCTACAGAAGTTGTTTAAGGAGGTAGAAATGTTCCCTCTTTTTGCAATCACCATGGTATTTACATAATTATGGTCTTAGAAATGTTGCCAATTCTCACGGCCACCTTAATAAAATATTGCCTGCAAGTATGTTTCCTTTTTTATAGCCACCTTCATAAAATACGGACTTATGACTATTAATCACTTTTCCCAGTCACCTTAATAAACTTATGGCCGTCATAATACGCCAGCCTTATACTAATGAAGTTACTGCTGAAATGAGGTATGGCTGTCGTCTGATACGAGGTGCCATATAATGTTTCCCTGGTGTTTGTTTTATTCTCCTATATGATGTATTGCATATTGCATACATTAATTATCTGTAATATGATGATGTGTCTGGTTTGTCTTGGCTTCCTGTGTCATTCAACTTGTATTATCAGCTTACCAATGTTGCCAAAGGGAGTCACTTTTATGTCAATAACCTCCGTGTCCATATTGGAACAACCCAGACTTGTTCGTTTATTGAGTCAATATTTGTATGTTTGTTTTGAATTCTTTGATGATTGTTTTAGCGATAGGCGTTCTAGCTAGATTTTGGTCAGCTTGGGCTTAAGAACATAATTTTCCCAGCCTGTCTTCAGGTGTGTCAATAAGAGCCGGGAGCCAGTAAAATTGCTAGGTAACTTAAGCATCACCGCCTGGCTACATTTCTTGTATGAGTGATAGTAATTAAGGGGAGAACCACCCTGAACTCCGCCTTCTTTTGATTATTTCCCTGCTTATTCGAAAATTAGTGACACCCCTGTGGCTGTATGTTATGTTTGAAAAAGAACAGGAATAAGGAATAAGCCTGTATCTAAAATGTGGATGGGGGCATCACTTTTACCGTTCCTCGGGATGCTCGGGCAGTTGTAAATATGAGTCCTTCGTCCAAAAATTGTGTCAGTGATGCAGACAAGCTGTGTCTTGGAAATCCCTGGATTGTTTCTTGAAATATGCAAGAAACGTCATTTATCTACCACAGTTTCAGAAACTATGATGCCAATGTATATAACTGTTTTATGTCAGTTGTATTTATTCAAAAGCTTTTCACAGCCGTGGTCCAGTGGTTAGGCCGCTGGACTTGAAATCCGGCGATCCGGGTTCGATTCCCGGTAGCGGCAGCATACCCTTCCATGAAAATTTGACAAAAATGTTGATTTTCCTCCACATGTGGAGAAGTTGCTGGCTCTTTGTGGAAGGGTAAGTTAGTACTGGTTAGAATTCAGTCCAGGACAAACTGGTTAGGTGAACCAGCCGCCGTATATAACTGAAAAATTGTTGAGAACCGGCGTCAAACCCGATGAAACAAACAAAACAAAAGCTTTAGCTGAAGGAAGAAAGTTGCTGGGTCATATAAAAAAGACCGCAGGATATAATCTTTATAACATATTATATTATACACATTTATTTGATTTCATAGACCAGTCTTGCTGAATTATTTGAATGAAATATTTCAATTCTTTTGGCACCTACCAATTTAGTACTTGGAGCAAGAGCCCCAAACGTTCCAGACACTGTATGATTGTATCTCGAATGGCTGATAGGGTTTGGCAAAATGTACTTTAAATTGCTAAAAGAACATTTATAACAGCTTACTTGGGACATAAATTTTAATTGTCTGTGAAAATGAGACAGTTCTGTGTTAACTATTTTCTGTAATGTTTAACAAAGTGTCCCATCAGTGCAGACTGCCGGGCTAATTGCGTTAAATTTTAGTTGGATGAAAATTTCATTCTTCTTATTTAATTTCCTTTAAACTCGTCTGAACGAACATGCTTGAGGGTATTATCTTGTATTGTCTGTTCTTAAATGAAATAATTTCATATTATTAAGAATGATAGAATAATCATTTTAACTTTCTAGATCGACAGTTAAGCGTAATAATTATTCTTGTTGCCACCTTTTTGTACTTAAGTGTACTCTACGCTATTTCAAGGTTGTTGTTGGTATTGTTGTAAAGGTAGTTTTCCATATGTTGCACTTTGTTGATTTTTATTTGCTTTATAAAACTTGCTTTTTGTGAGATGTTGTATTTATTGCATTCTGTTTTTACATAAATATGTATACATGCTAAGTACTTTATCTTTCTTAGTCCATCCTTAAAAAATGTATGTTTGCAGTTACGCGACCAACTTATGAAAAATGCTGCAACTCAATTTATTTTTCAGGTTTATCTATGAAAAAATTACCTTACAGTATTAAACTGAACAAAAACAACCCTACCTACTTACCCACTGTTACAATTCCGGGTCATGTAACCACAAACAAACAATTTTTTTAAGGATGGCCTTTTGCACTTTTGTATTCTTATATTCTGTTCAACACAACTTGATGAATGTGGCGGAAGGTTATAGTCCTGATAACTGTTGTCTGAATTATAGATGGCACTCTCATTATCTCTTGCGGAACACTATAACCCTCTGAGGCTTTTTCGTTTGTTTTGATTTAATGTCAATACATAATCGTACAGTACAAAATTAATAGTGATTGCTATATTCTTATTGAATTCTGAGTAGAAGCTTCAAGCGTTGTTGTTTACAGTACAGTGCATTTTGTTGCAAAACATTGAGAGTTTTAATGTTCTTGTACTGAAAAGTGAGCATCAGTTTTCAAATAAGATTTTAAGAGCATGTTATGCTGATTTGATGGCTTGCACTTATCTTTAGATGGTGTACACTTGCTGTAGGGTATACTGTAATGTTTGTATGAGGTTCTGTCATGATGCAGCTTTATGCAGCTGACCTGTAGATTCAATGTAGGTATACTACGGTACATCTGTGTATACCAGCTGACCTGTAGATTCAATGTAGGTATACTACGGTACATCTGTGTATACCAGCTGACCTGTAGATTCAATGTAGGTATACTACGGTACATCTGTGTATACCAGCTGACCTGTAGATTCAATGTAGGTATACTACAGAACATCTGTGTATACCAGCTGACCTGTAGATTTAATGTAGGTATACTACAGTACATCTGTGTCTACCAGCTGACCTGTAGATTTAATGTAGGTATACTACAGTACATCTGTGTCTACCAGCTGACCTGTAGATTTAATGTAGGTATACTACAGTACATCTGTGTCTACCAGCTGACCTGTAGATTTAATGTAGGTATACTACAGTACATCTGTGTATACCAGCTGACCTGTAGATTTAATGTAGGTATACTACAGTACATCTGTGTATACCAGCTGACCTGTAGATTTATTGTAGGTATACTACAGAACATCTGTGTATACCAGCTGACCTGTAGATTTAATGTAGGTATACTACAGTACATCTGTGTCTACCAGCTGACCTGTAGATTCAATGTAGGTATACATGTACTATGGTACATCTGTGTATACCAGCTGACCTGTAGATTCAATGTAGGTAACTGTGTCTCCCAGCTGACCTGTAGATTTAATGTAGGTAACCATGTCTACCAGCTGATCTGTAGATTTAATGTAGGTAACCATGTCAGCCAGCTGACCTGTACTGTAGGTATACTACACAACATCCATGTCTACCAATACTTTGTCATTCTGTATATTTAATGGTTACTGAGTCAGATAAATTGTAGAGAATTTTCACCGATACTTACCATCAGAGTTAAATAAACGTAGACGATTTTCGGATGGTTATATTGTGTCTTATGTTTTTGGTGTTGTATTGGACTGAACTGTGACTTCAGTGTCAAGGATTGTAATATGACATCTAGAGTGTGAACATTGGAATTAATGCCATGAATATATTATCTCCAGGACTGGAGAGTTCCGTACTGATATAGACTGAATAAATCTGTATCCCTGTGTTTTTAATTTGACTGTCTTAGACTTGTAAACGTAAGTTGTTCACTTCTTGTATGAAATTACTGAAAATGTTTCATTGTTGTAAACCGTTTTGTTACAAACTGTTTCATTAGATTTGAAATTATGTGGAAAATGATTGAAGTAAAACCATGTTGCATGAACTATTTAAAGATACGATGGTCGTGTAGTCATGCATCTACTCAATGTTGATTGTGACATTTGATATATGGAGTCTTACAGTTTATGTGACTTTCTAAACTTCACATTCTATCATTGTTGTGTTAACATTTCTAAAAATACAAAATTGTCTCCTTTGTAAAATCTGAATTGTGGTTTGTGACTCAGTGAGCGTCACAGACTTACAATGTATCCCCGATGTGTCCCCCATCAAACAATATGGTTTTTATTGCAAATCTACCTGTGTCTAATCAGAGCCTTCATGCTATAGACAACTATCCATGCTGAAATCATTCATTTTTATTGCAAATCTACCTGTGTCTAATCAGAGCCTTCATGCTATAGACAACTATCCATGCTGAAATCATTCACAAGTCTTGGCTAATCATCGATACGAATTCAAGATCATGAGAGTGAACTTGTTGTTTTTTTGCAAAAACATCTAAAAATGGTTGCATCTTAGTCTCTGTGTTTGGTGGTAAATTGACAGTTGTTGTTGTAAATTGTATCGAAGCTATCTTTCTCACTGGCGTAATAATTTTGTTGTTTATGGTGAAAATGTGTTTTCTTCTGATCAATTTGTCACTTGTAGTTGTATTGTGATGTTTTAATGAACCCGTCCAGTTATTTATGGAAGAAGTGCGGTAGATACCTACAACAGCTGAAAAATGTGTAACGTTAAAACATCATTATTGTGTAGAACAAATAAAGGGTTGAAAGTATCTTTATTTTTGTATGTTTATTGACTAGTCAAACTTTCCCTCATCGAAATAAGTATTTGAAATGATTTGAATGTTAACTTCCAGCTAATTAATTATGACTGTGATTAATTGATTATAATTCAGTTTGTTTCTTGTACTTTCAGCTGTAAGATTTGGACGGGTACCGAAACGATCAAAGAGCATGGATGAAGCTCATGTATCGTCTACAGATCCTACGTTGGAGCAGAGCGCGATAGAGAGTAAACAACTAGCAATATATGACATCATTCTAAACGTATCACAAGCGCATCTTGCACATTGTGGAGTAACGGACGATAAACTGAAAACATTGCAACGCAAACATGCAACTTTGGTAAGCGGTTCATTTATGAATGTGTTCATTTCTTGTAAGCAAATTGTTTCATCTTTTTGTAATAGATTTTAGCTCACCTTTCGCAAAGGCTTTCAAGTGAGCTTTTCTGATCGTGTGTCATGTCTGTTGTCTGTCATCGTGGCTGTTTGTGAACACCATAGCACTTCCTTTTTTCTTTGCAATATGGCAAATCTTACTTAGTATTAACATAACCACGAGCATAATTCTTTTCTTTAACATTAGCTAGATGTAGTATTGATTTCTGTTAGAGTTATGGCCCCTTAATGGAAATTATATCGAAAACTCGAGTACTGTAATTGTCTCCACGGAAACTGGTTGTCAGGATTTAAAATAATTCTGCAGAATTGTTGGTAATCAACTCAACCAAAATTGCTAAAACGCACTTAATCAGTTAAACAGTGCATCATAATTATAAGGATACAGAATACTTGAAAATACATTTTCTGAATCCAGAGGTCAAATGTTAAATAATTTTGCAATCATAATTAGTAGGCGGCTATGCAACAAAATTGCTAAAACCAATTTATTCCATCGAAAAACATTGAACAGTAGGCATACTGTAAAACCTCACTTGCAGACCACCACAAAATTAAGAACACAATTTTCAAGTCCATCTTCACTGTTTTGCTATTTATTCAACCTCAATATTAAGACCACCTCAATAAGATCAGTTTCAGTGGTCCCAAGGGTGGTCTTACTATTGAGGTTTTACTGTATACAGTATTTACTGACAAATGTATTATATCTTTAAAGTATACATGTCAACGAGAATTCGGATATTCGAATATTCATTTGTATGTCCGAATATTCGAATACTGATTCGGCATTTGAATATTCGATAAAATGTATATTTTCAATATAAAAGCTGAATGCAAGTGTATTAAATTTCGATGATGGGCATTATCGCATTGAATGACATTTTACAGGTGAAAATAATATCCACGGGTTCTAATTGACATGTCATGGTGATGACACTTATGCCCTGAAAATATTAGTAATCATTGGATTGTTTACAACTTGAGTGATAAGCATTAAGTTAAACTTCGAATTTCAAATATATTATTATTAAATAATGTTCGAATATTCGAATATTCATTGGGAAGGTTGACCGAATATTTGTTTACCAAAGTTGCCACTCGTTGACCCCCCTACTTTAAAGCAATATGGATCAACCTCTACTTGTGTTAATATAATTTTCTTTCTTTATGAGAGGAATTTCAAATTGAATTATGGGTAAAAGTACATATTTTTATAGGAGAATGGTACTCATAAAAGGCCCCAATCTGTCCAGTGAGTCTCCTGTGATTGATTAAAGAAGAGCTTCTGTAAGCAGTTTTTGTTGCCGTTATCCACTGTATGACGGTATTGAAGACTTGTAACAGCTGTTTTATCTGAATCCATTTAAGTTACAATTTGTAAATGTAGTCTGTCAAGATATATTGGCTGTATAATATGAAACTTACTGTCTGTCTGACATGTATTTGACTAGGACAAGACACATATAATATACCCTCATATTCTGTCTTGGCGTTGAACTTTTTCCTCTAGTTTTCTCTCCAAGCAAACATTTTTATTGTTTCATTTCACCTCGAGACAGCCAATTTGTTACAACTTGAAGATGTTTGTGGATGTAATCTAAACCTTGTAAATGTCACATGTGCAAAAACTACTCTCACACTTTTAAATGGATTCCAATGAAACTTTATACTCGCAATCACCATTTCGAGGGTTCAGCGCAAGAATATCGCAACTCCTATGTATTTATATGAGGGTTACGATAGTCTTGCACTGAACCCTCGATTTAGTGTAGATGTGTGTGATATTTTTCAGGGCAATCAAAGCATTGCAGATTTAAGTCCCTTTGACTGAGACTAAATATGTAAACTGGCTTAATCAGTACTTCGGAAGTTCGGTATTCACTTTGTGTGTGTTACATGCATTAATACTGTATGGACAGGAAGTTATGAATGTTCTTATTTCCTCTGACGATGCGGTACGGCAGGGTATTAATTGCTTTCTGTGCTTGCTCTAGTTTCTGACTATTGAGTCAGGGAAAAAAACAGTTGATGATTTGTTTTTATTTTCTGCAGAAGATTAAACATTAAACAGCAAGTGTGAAATAGTTCTGACTAAATTCAATGCTCCTATTTCAATTTTGTTGAAGATAAATGTCAGATTGCATTTCAATTTATTTACTGAAAGCAAGGACCTGGAGTCATCATGATGCAAAAAACCTACCTCCTGAAATGTCAATGCAATATGTTTCAATTTTGAATATAACTTTCCGAGAATTTCTGAATTTTCAAAACTTTTAGGTGAATTCTGGGAATTAACGACATACAATTTAATAATGAAAATAAACCATCTGTATTGTCTTTGTTACAATGTTTCTGATTTGGTCTTGTTAGAAAAAATTAACCAATCGCAGCAAGGTTTACAAATATCATTCTGCTTCCATCTGTAATGGATGTTTTAATCAATTAATGGATGCAGCCGGTTTCCTGATTTTTGACACCCAAAGCGTTTTAGTTCTGTTATTGTGTGGGATAAAAGGACATTAAATTTTGACAACAAGCAGAACATCCATTACAGTAAAGTTGCTAGCTAACCATTCTCTATCATAGAGTCACAGTTAAAGTGAAATAAGTTACAAGATAGTTGGAAAGAATATGGATGGTCCATTTTGTGCCTGAATAATCTTATATTTATACGTCAATATAAACACAACTATTTCGTAGGGGATCCCTGGTCAAGTGGTAATGCACTGGACTATCAATCCAGAGATCGCAGGCTCGATCCCCCGTTCCACCACGTACAGTACTAAAAGTGCTTCGGATGATCGAGACTTTGAAAAACCAAGGTCCCATGTACGATGCTTTACATCGGGCACGTAAAAGAACCAGGGTTGCTATGAAACTTGGACATCTTCTGTATCATGCACTAGCCTTTAAACATTTAACATCACTGATATTCCTCCGCAGGCGTCGCCCATATGGGAAACGGGTGGCGACAATAAATAAACGCAAATACACACACACACACACAACTATTTCACCTAGCCTTCGTTTTTGTTCCAAGTGTTAAACACGTTTTAATGTGTAAATCATTCATCAAAAAGAAATCGAACTATTGCCCTAGTATTCATATTTCATAGTTGATTAAGTTTAGGAAATTATGAAAAAAAAATAAAAAAAAAAAAATCTTTTTAATGTCATCATGATGACACAAACAATTTTAGTTGTGTTTTTGGATGGCGTGGAGTAGATTTTTCAAAATTATATCTGGAAAATAATTTTGCACAACTTCTGAAAGGAACTTAAAGACACCAGTCCTGTTCTGATGAGAAATGTCAAAGGGAGGGAGGAAAGTAAAAATTAAATGGATGTGCAGAACCATAATTCCATCTACCTTTGTTTCTGATTTGTCTCCCATCTACTAAATACAGCAGGGGAGATTATGCTCTCTGTCAGCTTGCACTCTTGTTTAGGCTGTGCGGTTTTATATTTTTGTTAAGCGCCCGCATTAGCCTAGGTTTTAAGCTCTTTGAACCAAAACAAACTGTTTAAAGTTTAAAAAATCACCAAGGAAAACTTGCATGTTTGAAAATAGTGAGTGAAAACTAGTCGTTTTTTCTGTTGGACTTCTAATGTTTTATAAAGACATTTTTTTAATATCATGTTTACCTCATTAAAACATGTGAAATGATACATTGTCTATTATCTTGCTTTGCGTTTTATCTAAACTACTTTTTTCGAAAAGGTGGCTAGGTTTCGCAAACCGAAGTTGACGCTTAACAAATGTAATAAACGGTATGGCCTTATTTGTAGTTACTAAAATGTGCTGATTGGCCGACTTGTTGCCTACCAGTGCAGCTAAAGGTCTGGGGTCATATCAACTACACGATCTGTTGCCACAATATTGGCAGAAAATACTCGAATTATGCAATAAATCATAGTTTTCAAATGGAATAATAACCAAGAGATATTTGACATCCTAAAAGCTTGTAGTCTGAGACAAATAAATATCATACTATCAGAACACCACAACATCAGCTAACAGTGTAAACAAATCCAATGCTGATTTCTTTTGGGACATAAAAAATACCAGTTAATTATTGATTTTGGGCTAGAGTTTCTCGGTTTGTGTATTTTGTGGCTGTGGACATTATCTGATTATTTGATAATGAGATAAAAAATGATACGAATAAAAGATAATGGGTTTGTCGGATATCTAGTCTCGTTTTCTGTCCTGGTTATATGTTTTCCTTCATCCATGGCTAATGAGTCTTCGTCTTCATCAACCCAGAGGCAGCGATGAATGTCGCAGTCTTCTTCGGGTCATCTATTTTTGGTTGTTGTTGGTCTGGTTAATGAGTGAAAACAATATCAAAATGAAGTACACCGGAACGCATTTATTTCGGAAACTCCTTTAAACTGGACAAATCGTCCAGTCCCAACTTTTTAACTATATAATTCATCTCTTTAATCTGCAAACCCCTTAATTCAGGAAACCGGACAAGAATTTTGGAATGAAGTACATGTATAATTTAACGGACATAATGTTTTCACTTGCTTTTTGTATGACAGACACTTTTTGAAATTTTGAGATTAAATATATACATACATTTGAATCATCTCATTTGATTTATTAATTAGATTTTAATTATATTTTACAGTGTGAGGATATTTTCCCTGACAATATTACAAACTAGGTGACTGTATCTAGCATATTTGTGGACTGTTTATGCATAGTTTTTATAGGGCAATAATAAATTACAGTCGATATTGTTTTAAGAGATTGCTCAAGGGTCAGACAAAAAGTGGTCTCTTAATGAAACGGTCTTTCAATACAAAGCTTGGTTCCAGATAAGATATCGGGTGTCAATATTTTCTAGTTTGCTACTATACATACATTTGTACTTAAAAGGTGCTTTAACATGTTAACAATACAATGTACAAAATAAACAGTTTTATTCTTTTATACAGAAAAACATCTGCGGACAATATCTTCAGCTCATATTTGCATAGGTGGACAAAAAATCCTCCCATAAATTATTTTGCATATTGTAGACGTGTGAACTATGTATTCATCTTTCGCTTTCTTTTCTACCTAAATGTGCAGATCTGTGTTTACCAAACCCTGACCTATTTTTGGATGTTACTTGCCAGCATGTCTCACTGAATGTGACTGTATCAGAGTGACTTCCCCTTTTACCTAAAGCAATCTGTAGTTTACTGAATAGTGATAAATTTACAGTGCAAATCGATTGTTTAACGCAAGACTATCCTAACTCCTATGTATTTATATAGAAGGTGCTGTAGTCTTGCACTGAACCCTCGAAACGATCAGACCTGTTGAATTTCTCTGCAACCTTGCAGCTGTAAAACTTTATGTTCATTGGTTCTACCGAACATTCCCATACTGATCCGGCATTCGAATAGTCGATAAAATGAAATATATCAATATATAAAAGCTAAAAGGAGTAGAATATTTTAATGGACTTGTTGTCGTTGAATTGAAAGACATGTCACTTGTGAAATGATATCGGCAGGCATTAATACATGTCAAGTTGTAAATAAGAGGGCCAAGAGAGAAACTTTAACACTCTGGTGATGGCCCTGTCAGTAATCAAGTCATCACGAGATCACAAATTAACCCTTTCGCCGCCAAATATGTAGCGAAAAGTTCCGCTCAGTGCCAAATATATTTGGAACATTCTAAGAAACTCACAGACACAATACTGAAATTGTCATAACTTTTTTATTTTTTGAGATAATAAGTTCAACTTTTGAACACAAACAGATAACAATTAAATACATCATTTAATATCAAACATTTAGCTATAAAATGTCAAACATGTCTCATCTGATATTTCTGAAATGGAAAAACTTAATTCTGCAGCACATTATTTCAATAAAATAATATTTAATTTCATTTAGAATGATAGAGTTCAGTCATAATTAAATATTAAAGCACTTAAAACAGCACTGATTTATACACTATATATGTATACACAGTATACATTCATTTACAGCTTATCATATCACATAACACTGTTCATTGTTCTATTCTATGTTATACACAACACGCGCAGCCTCTTGCTTATAGTTCATCTTTGTGTGGAATATCTCATGACATGGGAGAAAGCACATTGGTAAGTCACATTGCTGACACTTATAATTTGTCTGTTTTCTTTTCCATTGGGGATCAGTCCTTGAACTACACACCACACAGTCTGGTTTGTACTTTGAATCCAAGAACTTTCCAACAAAGTGTCGTTGCGTAAGTCGATCCGGCTTGTCGGTTGACGGTCTACCTCTACGCACAATCTTACGTTGGAAATCCTTTAACAGTCCATTTACAACTAGTTCCCTAAACACTTTAGATGACACAGCATCAGCTCCAGCATCCTGACAGTAGACAGTGTACCCATTTGTTAGAGCCACTTCCCTGGTTCTGTGGTAGACGGTAGCATACCACTTAGTACTTTTGTGTGGATATGCATAAGTTCCAAGTCGCTGATCCAGCAGGTCAACTCCCCCCATGTTCTGGTTGTAAACCTCTGCTATTACAGGCTTCTCAACACTTCTAAACCCCCCTTCAGTTAGTCTATTACGCACTCGTTTGTTCAAAGTATTGTTGGTTTCAGTTGTAGATAGAAAGTGCACGCGTTTTGTGTCATGCCAGGCACAAGCTACCATTCTGTTTCTACGCCTGAATACCGGGTGATCACCTTTAGTCAAGGCCAGTCTCTGAGGGTGAATATCAGTGGGCATCCCTTTGCGACCAGCTTTAACGGTTCCAGTTGCTCCAATATTTCTGTTTATCAGTTCAAGGTAGAGGGACGGGGAAGTATAGTAATTGTCTGTGAATAATTTGTGCCCACGATTTTCAAATCCATTCAGAAGTTTCAAACAGATACTCTCTGTAATGGTGAAACCATCCTCCAATTGTATCGAGCCTTTCCCAGTATATGTCATAAACTTCAAGGCGTATCCTGTCTTGCTCTCACATAACACATATTGTTTAATGCCCCATTTATATGGTTTGGCCGGCAGATATTGACGAAAGCTAACACGTCCTTTGAACCGAATAATACTTTCATCTATGGACAGCTCACACTTCGGACCATAAACTTCAAGGTACCTAGGTTCACAAATTTCCATAAGGGGTCTTATTTTCCAAAGTCTATCAAAGTTGGGACTTTCACGTTCAGGTCTTTCAATGTTATTATCAGCAAAGTGTAAAAACGATGTCAATAGTTCATAACGGTTTCTGGGCATGATCTCACCGAAAGGTGTAGCCGTCAACCAAAACGTAGACCAGTATTCTTCAATGTCATTTTTCTGGCACATTCCCATACAAATTTGGAGAGCTATATATGCTTGTATTTCATGCTTGTCGGTATCCACCCATTTATGAAACCTGGAGCACCTCGGCAACTCAGCAGGGTTATCAAAGAATTGTTCAGCATATCTATTTGTCTCATTAGCGATAAGTTCAAATGCTTCATCAGGGAAGAATAGCTTGAAATAATGAACAGGATCATAGTCTGCTGTGTCAACAAGTACACCCTTTCTCCCTGAAAATACGGGTAACCAATCACTATCATAAGGGTCCATCCAATCATATATATCCCATTCAAGATTACGTTCATTTACCGGTACAGGTTGATCTATATCAGGAATCAATTCTTCACCACCGTTATTTTCATTATGTCCTAGTTGTGGTTGTAGTATATTTCCACGACGATGTCCTGCCCGGCCACGATGCTGTGCTCCCCTGCCACGACACTGCACACCCCGACCTCGACGCTGTGCACCCCGACCACGATTAGAAGTACCACGACCAGAATGTTGATTTTCCTTGTCATGCCGAGCTCTCGGATCTTGTACTTGAACAACTTCGGTTTCTGACTCTGCAAAATATAATAAAAGCACATAAGTAAAAAGTTATATTCAATGTAGCATTCTAAACAATAAGTATCTGTTAGGGCAACATAATATACAAGTCTGCATGTATATACAATTAAAAATAGCTGATAATCTGGATCGGTGTAGCTGGTCTGTGCCAAGGCGTTCGCTGTTCAGCATAAACCGAACTTTGCTTCAATTGAATTACATTTCATTTACACGACAGGAGTAACACTACTTATATACATCTTTGTTAAACCCATAACACATTTACTGCCTACTGGTGACAGTGAGCATACATAAGCTATACACTGCAGTCAATGTACCGAGAATATACTTTTTTTCAACATTTGTAATTTTTATTTCATAAATTTTTCGATCAATATCAACAAACATCGGATATTTAACATGATTTTACGAACAAGAATCCCGTCTAGACAAAAAATAATTACCATCAGAGCTAGTTTCATCACTTTCCATCAACGGACCCTCGCTGTCACTGTCATTTGCGATCATTTCCACGACTTGATTGCAGGTATATCGACCCCTCCGTCTAGCGGCAGCCATTTTGAATCAGGATCAATCGATCAAAAACTTTCAACAACTTTAAACGGCTATAATTACGTTAATATTTGTGATTTTTTCTTCAATTAAATTGCAAAACTCTTTGACAGCCTCGTTCTGAATTTATTAGTCATTTCGCGGTGCGCATAATAAATATACACTCGTGAAAATCACACTAAGGTTAAGCACCTACAAATGTCGACGAAAGTCGCCTATGGCGCTCGGCGTAGCTGTCGACTGGAGTCGCCTACGGCGGCGAAAGGGTTAAGTCTTGAACTTGAAAAACGTTGAAGAAATATTTCCCCATGTAAAAAATGTATTGTGATTAAAATACTTGCATGTAGTTTTCAGAATATTTAGCTGAACAAAAGTTTATAGCATCAACTAGAACTGTTACTTCCTGTATTCTCATCTGTACGTACAGTTCAGTGAGACAAATGTATAAATACTTTTCTATTTTGCTTTCAAGTAAGTGGGAAAGAGCAACACAATGTGTAAGGTTTTCTGTTACAAAGCTTTTCTAGCAAGCATAGACTATGTATATATGCAAGAAGAAATAGTTATGATAATCAAATAGTTCGTATTCGTAAGGAACGTTAACCGAATATTTGAATACCAAAATTGCCATTCGTTGACATTCGTTACATTTATCATCCAATTACTAGCAGAATTGCTCGGGTAATATTATTTTATTATGAAAATCAGTCTGCTGTGATAGACATTCATTGTGACAATTTGGGCTCTTACTATTATGTGTAACTTTGGGTTGTGACAGATTCGGACGAAAACATGTCATTGAGATTATTGTTCGCCTTTTATATGTTTTTGAGGGCAACAAACGGTTCTAACCCCCTGATTTATAAGCAATATATTGCCTGAATAGATGATCAGCCAATGAGATGAAAATTGAAGAACTGAGATGTGTGGTTAGCATTGTCCATTAGGACCATGGTGTTGGATAAATTCTTCTGATTTCCATGTAAATTCTGGCTTAATGAGCGTACATAGAATCTCGGAGATGTTTTCAAGCTAGAAGCAAGTCAATTTCTTGCCAGATTATCTTGTAATTACATCAGGAGCATGCTGTGGGATTTTATGAACATCGGGTGAGAGGACGTGGGTTACGATGAAGTGTCCACAATATTGAATGATTTACTTGATGTGTTTTGTCTCGTTACAGATGACGAAGATTGAGATACCCGACAGACTGGTACAATTTACGGACGAGGAATTAGAATCGCAACGTTTGTTGATGTGGCAGTGTTACGCGAGTCTTACCACTCCAGCGATACAAAACATGGTAGAGTTTGTCAAACGCATCCCAGGTAACGAGCAGATCTGATTTTTTGTCATATTTGATGTATTACTTGAACAATGAGACATTTGATCTTGGTAGACTTCTTACAGCAGAAATCATAAATAAATTATCAATGATACTAAACCACAATTAAAATAGTGTTTGCTGTGCTCCAAAACTATTTTTGTCCCTTGCAGAATTTTTTTTAAGTCTGATTTTCAACAAGATATTACCGATGTGTCAAATTTCAGAGTAAGGTCAGGGGACCACAAACAATGACTTTTTTCAAATATGGCTGAATGGGGGATTTCACAGCACTTCCCAAGGTTATTCTGATTGTTTTAAGACAAAAGTACATATTGCCTGAAAGCTGTCACTCCTAGGCAATGCTTCTCTCGCTAACTGTGTACTTCTTAAGGCGAAATATTTCATAGTTACAGATAATGTTGGTAAGACATTAAATACTCTCATAAAATATTGTACATGGGAATAGTTTTATTCCTTTATGAATACAATGTTTACCGTAACATCATATTTCGGCTGTTTTTGTTGCTAGCACAATTTTAAGAATCGCTCGTAAGACAACGGTAGATTGTTTTTCACCGCAGAGTTTTCTGGAAATGATGAAACCTTGTCAAGGTGATTAAAAAGAGATCCTAATGAATTCTGGAATATCATGAAAATAATACAATTTTAACATCACAATACTATTTGTTCCCATGTTTCTTGTGATAATTAGATAACTCACTAAACCTGTCATGCAAAGGGGACACATGCAATTCAATTTATCTCAAAGAAAAATACAAAAAAAGTAAAATAATTTGAACATGGAAAACAACTTTATCCTTGTTGACATTAAAATATTTGAAAAATGAGTAATTGTGAACTTTTTGCCTTTTTGTTTTGTTGTTTGGCTTTTGTCCGCTGTCTGTCCGTCTGTCAACATTATCATAAAAATTAGAAGTTTTGGTTCCATCTTGCATGTATTTCACAGGAAGAATACAGGTGTGGTCATTTAACACTATTCCGTTCAAGCTGAGTGCAGATATTGTGACAATGTCATTCTCTATACTGGATAACAAAACATTTTCTTACATAACACTGCCTGGTCCTACTTTTGATATCACAGTCAGTTTTCATCCAATGGAAGTAAATTTCTTTATTATGCCCCCTTTCAAAGAAAAGAGGGCATATTGGTTGGCACATGTCGGTTGGTCGGTCCGTCCGTTGGTCCGTCTGTAACCTTTTTGTTTCCGATCAATAACTCAAGAACTACTTGTTCAATCCTCATCAAACTTGGTCCACACATTTATCTTGGGTAGCAGAGGAACCCTACTGATTTTGGGGTCAAAGGTCACGGGGGGCATAATATTTTACAAACATCTCTTGTTTTTAATATTGTTTGACATATGTTTGTGAAGAAGCCGTGTAATATGTGACATATTTCACTTATTGGAACATCAGGAAGTTTGCTGTAATGGTACTAGGCTTGTATGTGTATGGAGCTGTTTTAAATTGTTGTACAATCTATTTCGGGACCATTTCCACTCTTAATTTGATACGATTATAATGCAATAAATCTAGAAGTACAGTCGGACCTCATTTATTCGACAGCATTCTATCTGAAAACTTCATCAGAAATGAATATCAGATCCCAGTGTATCTTCAGATGCACGTCAAATTGAAGTGGGCTATTTGAAACCATTTAATAGCTCTGACTTTTGACAGGGATATACAGTACATAGAGAATGAATGTTGCTGACGTCCATTGTATCCATGGATCATTTAGATACAAGTCATGTGACCATTCAGATACATGTCATGTGACCGTTTAGATACAAGTCATGTGACCATTTAGATACAAAACATTGGACCATTTAGATATAAAACATGGGACCATTAACATATTGAAGGATAACATATCTTGAGTCTTGAAAGGAAATCATCTGGTTTCTTTTCCAACTGGAAATATTTATACTTAAAACCCTATGGGATTTGGACAGAAACTAGGTTTATCTTTAAGTCGTAAATGTTTGAATAATTTACTTTTTTCCTGGACTATTTTACTTAAGTGTCTTAAATATTTAATATTTCTTTTTTGCAGGAATTTTAGAACTGTCACAGGACGATCAGCTCATTCTGATTAAAATGAGTTTCTTCGAAATGTGGATTACGAGAATGGCAAGAATGTTCTCTATGGACGAGAATATTCTCACGTTTGAAGACGGCAGTATTATACAGAAGGAAGAACTATCTGTTGTTTATTCGGTTTGTACGACGTATTTAATGTGTCTGAGAATGTCATTGTTGATTGTACTCGGAATAATGGGAGGAGGGGGGGGGGGGGGGGTTGAGAAATCATTAAGTGATTATTTCCTGGTATGATTGTCACGTACAGAACTTGATGAACTCGTGTTTTTCTGTTATATGATTAAATCGGACAGAAGAGGAAGGAGTATTTATTTTGAATGAAGCAGTATCAGCCTAATGTCTTAATCTTACTGAAAGTACAGACATCTTATTGAAACACATCATATTACATTAAAAACAGGCTCAAGATCATTGTACTTTAACGATGTGAGGCTAGTATTACGCTCTTCAGTAGCTAGTCTGTTTTGAAAAAAGACAAAGAGCTGTTGTAGTTTGATGGTCGTTCTCGTCTGTATTTGCATCCACAAAAATGTGAAATATTGCGGAAGCATTGGATGTATAAGTCTCAATGATACATTAGCCCACTGTCATAACTTAGTGTCTGCGTCTGCTTGTAGTGCTCTTGATTTATAATGTTATATTACCAGGAAATAATAGTACACTAAAACCTCAATAGTATGACCAACCTTGGGACCCTTGAAAACTGGTCGTATTATTGAGGTGGAATAAAGAGCAAAACAATGAAAATGGACTTGAAAATTGTGTTCTTTATTTTGAGGTTGTCTTATTATTGAGGTCTTTAAGTGAGGTTTTACTGTATATACATATTGCACAATAATATACAATCAACTGTGCACCAGTGGCCACTATTTCATAAGGCCTGTATAAAAACTTGTCTAGTGAGTTATGTTTTCTCCCCTAGTATTAATGTATCTCCTCTCACCAGTGACCACCTGTGTAAGAAGACCACATTTTCTATGTCTTTATGGACAAGTTTATGTCTTTGACAAAAAGATTGTTTCATTCCCAAGTTTTGAATATGAAAATGTCTCTATATCTGCTCTTATCAATGTGTAACTTGTACAGGGATGTAGAATTTTTGTTTTAAATGCACTTGTCCCAGATTAATGGAAATGTAAAATTTGACTTGTCCGATGTAGGAAGCTAGTTGTCCGAGAATATCGGTCAATTTAGTAACAAATAAATGATAGCTCCACAATCTTAAATTAATAATCATATGTATTTGTGTATGGGTTTCTAATGTTTGACTTACAACTGAATAATTGCTGATGTTGGTTTGCTTTAAAAACAGACTTGTCCAGGACTTACTTCAACTCAACTGTTGGTAGGCTGGTTCAGCATTAGACTAGTCCAGGACATCAGGCTAGTGGAGATCTAGAGCCCTATTGTACGATTGTTTCAAAAATGTATTATATTTAATTTCAGGCTGAGTTTGTTAATGCAATGTTTGATGTAGCAGGCAATATAAATGGATTAAATCTGAATGATACAGAGATAGGCTTGCTGTCAGCTGTCATACTGGCTTCACCAGGTAATGTCCATGTTTGCTGTTGTGTTCAGTGCATTGTGGGTAATAAGCTGGGCCCATATTCACAAACATTTTAAGACTGAATCTCAGACTTAGACTTTAAAATTGCAAAAATTAAATTTACATGCATTTCGTTTTCATTATATTTAAACGTATACATTTTTGCCTGAATATTTCTTTTTCTCACTCTACACTTCTGCCATGTTTTATCAAAATTTATTGTGTAACAATTACGCAGGAACAAAATGAAAATTTACTATTTTAAAGTCTAAGTTTGAGATTCAGTCTTAAAACGTTTGTGAATACGGGCCTAGTGGTCTCTAAGGCATTGACTGTTCATTGTGGATATCAATTTATCCTTCGTCATGATCACACCACCTCTTAGAATATACAGAAGCTGTCCAGGGAGTAGACATAAACACATTGATTCAAATAAACATTAACTGCTGTCAGTGGAAATTGCCTGGAATAATCTGGATATGAATCTGAACTACGACAATATGATCATTACTAGTATACTTGGCGCCATCACAAACGCAACTATTTAAACTAGGCATCATTTTGTAGTATCAACTGTCAAAAGCGTGTTTAGTCATCTATGCGTTAATTCTTGTTCAAAACTTATTTAACTCTAGACCAATTATTTTTTTATTTCATTATAGATTAATTTTATGAAATTATATTTGGGAAATCAAGAATATTTCTACCTTTGTAATGTCATTTAAGACTTTATCTATATGCACACTTTTTGGTTGCATTTTTAATGGTATTAAGTATATTATGCAATGCACAGTTTTTCTGCCTTTGTTTTCTGTTGACTTTGGTTTTCTCTCTTAAATACAAGTTCTGATGAAAGTCTTCAGTCATTTCCTGACAGAATAAATATTTCTGTCTGTTGTTTCTTACTAAATGTCCCTATTTGTCCCAGCCAAATTAAGCTTTGCCAGTCTAGTCAGGCAATCACACACATTTCTCCATCCATTTCCGGCGATATCTTGGAATTCTGACATGTGCTATCCAGGTTAACTGTGCAGAATGCAAATCAAAGAGAAACCAAAATAAGTCTGTCTACATCGGGACTTGTATGTCGATTCAGAAGTTACTCTTTCACCCCTGGAGCTTCGTTAACGAGGAAAAACTCGTTAATATGACCTTATAATCAGTTAGGTTGTTTGTATAATATACTATATTCATTATCAATAATTCATAAAACAATATACCGTACATTTCTTATCTTGTTATTGATGGAAATTCTATTCAATATATTATGAAAAATGTGACACAATATGTCCGTTTTGTGAGATGTATGGTGTTCAATGTGGTAACAAATGATAAAGATAATGTAATAGACCATAAATAAAAATGATATGCCCCTTTTGCACTGGACTTTAATGTACTGTATTTTTTTAGCTGTCTTATTTCCTGAAATAAATATTTCATTTGAGCTGATAAAGATTTTTAAAAATTGAGATTAGCACGCCTGTGTTACTACGTGGTCTAAAATGTGCTGAAATACTTCACACACAGTTTTGAGATATGAGATCCATATTGATCTTCCTCATACATAGAAAATTATGATCCCATAGGCATGTTCCCGTCTGCTAAAGATTGGGTCTGATTGTAATGGCTTATTTTGGGACAAAATTGGCATTTTTTGTCTTTAAAACAAACTGGATATTCTTTGGAATTGTTGTGAAATCTGCCATTTGGCCATATTTGAAAAAAGTCTTCGTTTGTGGTCCCCACCCTACTCTGTGAATTTTTGCAATTTGGTTGATTCTTTTTTGTTGAAAATCAACACTTCGATAAGTAATGGTATAACTATATTGACCAAGATAAAATGTTTCTATGTTCAAGTAATACATCAAAAGAGGCATCTCAAATTGCCCCCATCTACCAACAACCAAGGTTTTATCTCCTGTCGAGACATATGTTGTCAATGGTCCCATGTTCTATCTCCTGTCAAGGCATATGTTGTCAATGGTCCCATGTTCTATCTTCTGTTAAGGTTGTCAATGGTTCCATGTTCTATCTCCTGTCAAGGCATATGTTGCCAATGGTCCCATGTTCTATCTCCTTTCAAGGCATATGTTGTCAATGGTCCCATGTTCTATCTCCTGTCAAGGCATATGTTGTCAATAGTCCCATGTTCTATCTCCTGTCAAGGCATATGTTCTCAATGATCACAGGTTTTATCTCCTGTCAAGGCATATGTTGCCAATGGTTCCATGTTCTATCTCCTGTCAAGGCATATGTTGCCAATGGTTCCATGTTCTATCTCCTGTCAAGGCATATGTTGTCAATGGTTCCATGTTCTATCTCCTGTCAAGGCATATGTTGCCAATGGTTCCATGTTCTATCTCCTGTCAAGGCATATGTTGTCAATGGTTCCATGTTCTATCTCCTGTCAAGGCATATGTTGCCAATGGTTCCATGTTCTATCTCCTGTCAAGGCATATGTTGTCAATGGTTCCATGTTCTATCTCCTGTCAAGGCATATGTTGCCAATGGTTCCATGTTCTATCTCCTGTCAAGGCATATGTTGTCAATAGTCCCATGTTCTATCTCCTGTCAATGCATATGTTGCCAATGGTTCCATGTTCTATCTCCTGTCAAGGCATATGTTGTCAATAGTCCCATGTTCTATCTCCTGTCAAGGCATATGTTCTCAATGATCACAGGTTTTATCTTCTGTCAATGCATATGTTGTCAATGGTCCCAGGTTTTATCTTCTGTCAATGCATATGTTGTCAATGATCACAGGTTTTATCTTCTGTCAATGCATATGTTGTCAATGGTCCCAGGTTTTATCTTCTGTCAAGGCATATGTCGTCAATGATCACAGGTTTTATCTTCTGTCAAAGCATATGTTGTCAATGGTCCCAGGTTTTATCTTCTGTCAATGCATATGTTCTCAATGGCCCCATGTTTTATCTCTTGTCCAGGCATATGTTCTCAATAGTCCCATCTTCTATCTACTGTCAAGGCATATGTTGTCAATGGTCCCAGGTTTTATTTCTTGTCAAGGCATATGTTGTCACATCTTCTATCTCCTGTCGAAACATACGCTCTCAATGGTCCCAGGATTTATTTCCTGTCAAGGTTTACATTCTCAGTGGTATTCATTTATCTCCTGTTTTGAGGCATATGTTCTTGATTGTCTGCGCTGTTGTCTGTATTTGTTCTCTGATCTCTTATTTTTGTGGTTAAATTGTCAGTGAGTTACAGCATTAGCAAGTTTTAATATGATACCATGGTTACAGATGCTGTCAGAATGTCAGAACAACCTTACCACTCCTAAAAATTGTGTTGTCTGCTGGGCTTTCAATCTTCTGTTCATGTTTTATCCATCAGGTCAATTCAGTTTATTTACCATGTAAAAATATGTGCTATTTTTAGATCGTCATGGGATACAGAACATGAAAGCTGTTGAGGCACTATGGGAGAAATTGATTGAAGCTTTGAAACTACAGCTAAAAAGGAATCATTCTACAGAAGAAAATCTATTCGGCACGGCTCTCGTCAAATTGTCTGAGTTACGAGCTTTGGGTTCCCATCACAATGAACTACTGCAATATTACCGCTCCAATTGGCATCGATGTAAAATACCTCCACTATTCTCAGAGATTTACGATATTCCGAAAAATGAAATGTTTATGATGGAACAACCACGATGTGATAACATGAACATACGTGGTGGTTCATCTTGAAGGTCGTCGTCATAGCAACCGTGTATTCAACTCTTCCTGTCTGGGTATAAGGAAGTCCAAACATCTTGGTTTTGATTTCATAAGTGTGAACGAAATTTTATGGTCGATTTTCCATGCATGTACTTACACGTTTTGTTAGATGCGGGCGATCGATCTAGCAAACCCTTATATTCAGGGAAAATATGTATTATCATATCTCTCTCGAGGAGAGTGAAATAACCGGTGAATGTTCAATACTTGAATTGGTGAATATCAAAGTGTTCATACATATTGTACACTACCAGTGATTTAATTTTGCATCAGTATTCAAATCAGCTTATTTGCTTTCATTTCACTTATAACTATATGTAGTTAGGAATTAATGTAGAATTTATGGCTATTTTAATTATATTGATCTGTGTATCTGTTCAAAATGGTGCCATGGCGAAAATCAAGGGTTTGGTGTAATCGTCCTGTACTGACTAACTAGTTTCAAGACTTTCAAGAGTTTTATCATTATTCTCATTGGCTAAAACAATCAATCTTTCATCAGCATCATTTTTCAAATACGAGAATGTGTGACAGTTGAATTCAGGCATGAGAATTTTCCGCGGATTTGATGCTGGCAAGGGCTGTTTTTGAGACAATTGAAGCCATCTTAGTTGCTTAAAAGCCAGGAGCTTCAGTGGCCCCCTGGACCCCTTGCCGAATTTTCAGCTGATTTTGAAATTTTGCATTCTCATGCCTGTATTTAAAATTGTGATTTTGAAATTTTTTGCTAGAATGTGAACAATTAAGTTATTTCCAGTGTTTGGTGCAAGAGAAATATGTCATACAGTCTCAGTGAAACCTGAACTTTTAAGTTGAAGTCAATTTAGTATTTTTTGTGAATTTAATTTTTCATAAACCTGAAACCAGTTTCAGGTGATAAACTTGTTAAAATTTTAAAATTATTTCTTGCTGTTTTGTAAATCTAGACTCAGACGATAATAATAATGAATAGTACATATATGTACAGCCATGGTGTTTAGACCAGACCATCTTTTTTACACCAAACGTTACATGGATCACCTTTCTTGGATATTTCAACAATAGGAATAATAAATAGTTTTACAAAGACCAAATGAGTTTTATAACTGACCAGGTCGTACTGTTTAAAAAAGACTTGAATATGATATTTCGATAGCAATGAAAGATTGATGTATGGTTTACACTGTGAAACCACAAGAATTAGGGCACCGTTAGTTCTGGAGAAAGTCGGACTTATTAATAATATAGTCTTGATTATTGAGTTAAATTACGGAAGAAAAAAGGAATACTGGCCCTATGGTCTTATTTATGAGGCGGTCTTCAATAATAAGACCACCCTTGGGACCCCTTGAAAAGTGGTCTTAAAATTGAGGTTGAACAAAAAGAGCAAACCGGTGAAAATGGACTTGAAAATTGTGTTCTTAATTTTGAGGTGGTCTTATTAGTAAGGTTTTCCTGTATATTACATATATGTACAGACATGGTGTTAAAATCTTGCTTTTTTTATAGAGTATTGTAAATTATTAAATAATATTCTTTGAAGCTTAGCTTTGACTGTTATAGTTGTATATTATTGTTGATACATGTATCAAATGATGATGAAATAGTTGTTTCGGTGATTTTGTTTACAATAATATTATACACTGATTGATTGTACGACATCATTTTTTTATGGAGGTATTTGCAGATCTCATTTTCTCCATATATACCGGTGCTTGTTGTGTTGTATTACATTTATTTCTGTAAAATTTGTTTGTATATTTAAACATTCAACATTCATCTTTATTCTTTTATGGGTTTTTTGTTGTTGCAATGATTGGAGAAATGGCTTCCTTTCAGACAATGAAATGTTCTGTCTAGAGGGTTTGTTGTCATACAATTGTAAATGCTGCTTTTTAAGACTGTGTTACATTAGGCCATCCTTAAAAAATTGTTTGTTTGCAGTTACGGGACCTGGAATTTTAACAGTGGGTAGGTTTTTTTAGTTTAGTACCGTAATAACTAAAAGACCGGGAAACAAAATTTCATCAATGAACCTGAAAAAATACATTGAGTTGTCGCATTTTTCATGAGTCGGTCGCATGACTGCGAACAAACGTTTTTTTAAGGATGGCCTTAATTATGTACCACACTCTTTGTCTGTGAAACATTTTTATTTGGTCTAATCTGATCCTAGTGCTTGATATATGATGTACGGACAGTATTTTCAAATATGTTATTTACAAAATGTCATGCCAGTATTTGACTGAACATACCTAGATTTTGGATGTTGAATGTGGAGATATTTGTGCTAATTGTTAAGGTTAATTGGTATTTTTTAATTCTTTTTGATGTCACTTATTTGTTGTTGTATGTTAGCTAATGTTATCTCTATCAGGGTTCTGTCAGGATTATCTGTATTAAAAGAGTACTTGTTGTCTGATTTCTGATCGGTCTATGAGCATATATATATTCATTTGTTAGATTTATAAGGTATTTTCATGATACGTTTTACTGATAAAATGAATGGCAAATCTTCTAATCAGTGGATAGTTTTATATCTGGGTTTTTTCTAGCTGTCCCTAAGGGTCTTATTACAGCCCCATACTGAATTCGAGAAATTGTCCATTTTCCTAATAACGAGAGAAAAAATGAAACTGTATTATTTTGGGGAAAATACAGAAATTTAGATAATAGCCTAAGAAGTCCAGATCATCATTTATAATTGATTTACCACTTTATAAATGCTTTTAATATATACTAAGTACATTTAAAAAGGCAAAATGTCATATTTATCAAATGTCATGAACTCATTTAGTTTTCTTTCAATCACTAGGTATTTTCGTATCAAAATCAGATTCAAAACACTTAAAATGACATTTAAAAGACATATCACTGATAGAATATTGTGCGTTTATAAATGTACTGAGTATATTTTGATACATTCTCCATTTGACTGTGGGTCCTTTTCCTAAAAGAAACAGTAGAGATAGCCCTGTATACCTAATAGTTGGTATCGAAGATAAATCAAGAATTTGTCATTTTATAATAAAAAAAGATGGGTGATATACTCAGGTAATATCTGTGCATGGTAGCTTTAGGTGTGTGGTACTAGATATTGTTGGTATTATTTTCAAATTGCTGTCATATTCTTATCAAGATTATGAACTAATGGAAATACTTTCTTATTGACAAAACATTGTAAACTTTTATTTATAGGAATAATTCTCAGATAAAAAACACTCAATTGTGTAATGTATTCCACCAGTATTTTATTACTGAATTGTGTTACTGATTTTTACAGTTCTTTTCGTATCTGTAATTAGTCTACATGAGTTCTTAATTAGTTGCCATGGCAATGAAAATATTTACATTTTTTTTTTTTGTCATAAATTCCTCGTGTCTTCTTCCCCTTTTAAGAAAAATCAGTGATTGAGTTTCAGTCCAATCAATATGTACGAACGAAGATTCATCATGTTACTATATTTAGACTTCGTATTCCTCTCTCATGAAACGTACCATCGTTATCAAAATTTAAGTGATTTGCAAAAAACGGGTTCAGTAATTTGGTAATAAGGATTTTTTTTGCTGGAAATCAGTGGGATGACTCTGTGATACAACTAGTTACTTATAGTTATAAGAATTGGTGATCTGAATTAGTAGAATCTCCCCGTTATTGCCGGACATCGCGGTCTCGAATCCCGCCAATGACAAGATTCTTTCGCAGGCTTGAAAATTACCAAATAAGGCAAAAGTACTGGTAAGAAACGTCGGGAAGCAGTAATTTAGAATGATTCATATAACTTGTAAGACTTTGTTCTGCGAGTGATGAGAAAATGCAATGTTTAAACTACACTTATTTGGACTGTAATTCAGCCATTGATACTCCAATATTTTTTGGCCTAACTTTATAAACATCAAGGACAGTGTTAATATTCTCAGGGAGTAAACTAAATGCATTATTTTTACCAAACAATCTATACCTCTGTTTTTATTTTTCATGTAAATTTGTTCAATGTACACAACTGTTTTTTTGTGCTGGTGTTTGTGATTTGTTTATGTTTCTGAATACTTAATATCACTTTCTGTCATATGTTTATAATATACCACACATACACAACGCTGATATGTGAATCAGGTTGAATTTGATATCTGACAACCTGTTGAGTTCGGTCATATTATTTGGCCAGACTTTATAGATAGTTCCCTCATCTGTAATACTTACCTCCCTTGTTCTGAATTGTCGGCCATTTTGATAGGCTAATTTCCTGAAAGTTTATGGGGAATATAATGTAAACGATGATAAACTAATCCTATGTAAAAAATAACTAATTCATTATGCTCATGTGGGCATTTGGCTCAGATAGTTGAAGAAAAAGTTGTTGTCACATGCAAATTCTCTTGGTATTTTCGTAATTATTACATATTTGGAAATTACTCCTATAAGGGCTTATCAGTTTTGCCTATCAAAATGGCCGACAGTTAAGAACATGGGAGGTAAATATTGTAGATGTGAGAACTATGTATTAGTGTTAACATTTATAGATAAGACTGAACTGAACTTGGTACAAGCCTTGCAATACCTCAAAGTCAGTTAGTGAAGAAATAAACTCTGCATGATTTATGGCCCCTTAAATATCTAGGACAGCACGCAACAGAACAGTATGTCTAGGTTCTGCTTGTACTCTTAAAGTAATAATTGGATCTGAATTCCTTATTTCTAAACACAAGAGGATCGGCTGTTAGTGATGTGTAAAATTCAAGTTTAACAATTATAAATAAGTTTTTCTGTCATATTTTGAAAAACGAATGTTGTATTATATTAATATGTTGTTATTGTTCTGTACAAAGTTCAGCATTCTGTCTTGTATTGTTGGCTTAACATTGTAACTAAGTAATATGTATTTACATTTTATTCATTTATGTTGTGTTTTATGTCCGTGCTTGAGAAGTAAAAGCATTAATTTCATCTACATAAGGGTGTGAACTTATAGCTGTTTTTATTGTTGTTATACATCTGATGGGTTTTTTGGCTAGAAGATTTATTTGTATGTTTGCTTATTTGTGCTATTTTCTCTGAAAATTACGATACTGAAATACTTAGTATAGTGAGCTTAAATTTTGAACTTTTTGCAATAACTTACAATTTTATTACTTGCTTCCTTTGCACGAAAAATAAGGTCTAACAGAGAACAATTAATGCATTCTTCTTAGTGGTTTGAAATTGTTACTATTCATGATTGTTACAAGAAATATGATTGGTTACACTGTTCATGATTGTTACAAGAAATACGATTGGTTATACTGTTCATGATTGTTACAAGAAATATGATTGGTTATACTGTTCATGATTGCTACAAGAAATATGATTGGTTACACTATTTATGATTGCTACAAGAAATATGATTGGTTACACTGTTCATGATTGTTACAAGAAATATGATTGGTTACACTATTCATGATTGCTACAAGAAATATGATTGGTTACACTATTTATGATTGCTACAAGAAATATGATTGGTTACACTGTTCATGATTGTTACAAGAATATGATTGGTTACACTATTCATGATTGTTACAAGAAATACGATTGGTTACACTATTCATGATTGTTACAAGAAATATGATTGGTTACACTGTTCATGATTACTACAAGAATATGATTGGTTACACTATTTATGAATTGTACAAGAAATATGATTGGTTACACTGTTCATGATTGTTACAAGAAATATGATTGGTTACACTATTCATGATTGCTACAAGAAATATGATTGGTTACACTATTTATGATTGCTACAAGAAATGTGATTGGTTACACTGTTCATGATTGTTACAAGAATATGATTGGTTACACTATTCATGATTGTTACAAGAAATACGATTGGTTACACTATTCATGATTGTTACAAGAAATATGATTGGTTACACTGTTCATGATTACTACAAGAATATGATTGGTTACACTATTTATGAATTGTACAAGAAATATGATTGGTTACACCGTTCAAGCAGGATACACGCTATTCTTTATCCAGCCTGTACTTATTCCTTTCAAGTAAAGTGGCATATAGCTAAATTGGCTGTTTCTAAAAATCAATTAGCTTAATTAATGAGAGGGTTAAGTTAAAGCTTAAGACTGAAAACAGCTCTTGATAGGTTTTATGTCAGTATGGTACACTGCTGGAAGACAAAGGTGGAATAACTAAATCAATTATGAAATTTAAGGTGGTGTCTTAAAAATTTTGATTTTTTTTTTAATATTTAAGCGCTAGAATTCTTTTTTATCTGGATCCGTTGTTGTTATTTTTACAATTGTTGAATAATGCAGACATGAGAATTTCAGCGGATTCACGGAAATCCGTTGACTTGACACTCGCATGGCCTTTTTTTGAGGCAATTTAAGCCATCTTAGATGCTTAAAAGCCTGGAGCTTCAGCGGCCCTCTGGACCCCGTGTCGAATTTTCAGCTGATTTTGAAATTTTGCATTCTCATGCCTAATAATATTTTAGATTTATAGATTTGTTCCAGGTCTTACGTGTATGAAAAAAAGATAATTACATCTTCAGAATTTTTTTCTGATGTTTTGTCTTGTATTGTTTAACTGATTACTTATTTACAAACATTTTTAGAAAGAATTTTTAAACAATTTTATTTGTTACCATTGACTATGAACACGACTTTGAAAGGCTTGATTTTTTTTCGATTTTGTTGGAAACTTTCTTTTCATATTGTGAAGATATTTTAAGATTACCACATTCAATGTAAGCTGACTGTTTTAAGTAGTCCTCTAATCTCGGCTTCGGTGATAAACGTTTGTTAACGTGATGCCACTTTGTATAATATCTGACCTTGAAACTGTTATAGATTATGCACATTATTGTAATTATATCCTTACTGTTTCCATAGCAATAAAAATAAACACTTTTCTATCAGCATCAAAAGAAAAATACAAACTTCAATATTTTCTCTTGTTCACATGATTATGGTTGTTGATTGATATGGCCAGTAGAAATGTTGAGCTATGACCGATACACAAACAAATGTTTTGGCAAAATTGTCTAACCAATTTGGGAGTATGTTTGTGTGAATGCCTGTGTAAATGTGATTGTATCTTAATAAATGTAGTTAACATTTTATGGAGCGTACTTCCAGTTAACATAAACTGTGCCATGTAGTACACTGCCGGTGAGAATTTTTAGAATTTTTATAGAAATGTTTTTAGAATATAATTGTAAGGTACCTGTAGGCTGTAATTAGTATGTTTTTGTTTATTTTCACATTATTGATTAATTACGATATACATGTGTCTACATGGAGTTGAATGAACGGTATATTATATTTGTCTCAATGATTCTGATTATCATGTCCTCTCATAGAGATAACCTTGACAGATTTATTCTGATGAAATGTACTGTTGAGTGCATGAATCTGATTCGTGTATGCTACACTTTGTGTTACACTAACAGGTATTCAGGCAAATGACTGTATTCATAAATGGCTTATTGACATAGAAAAGTATAAACAAACTCAAAGTAATTATCATTAAATGGCGTATTGGATTTAGCTGTGTCCATTCCAGATTCACGGAAAGTACGAATCATTATTGTCCGTCGTTGAACCATTAAAGTAAATTGTGCAGTAAAGATTACTACCAGTATTGAGTGTGTTACGCAGGTAACACTCAGATGTTGAACTATTTTTTTAACCGATTCACTTAACTGTTATTCTTGCACCGGTATTAAGGCGATGTGACTGTCGAAAATTGCCATAGGACTTGTTGTTCTACTGAACATCCAAACAATGTTATTGTTGCCTGTCTATGAAAAAAACTGCGTCTATGTCAAGTAAAAACCTGCGAATACATGTCTTTCAAGTCAAAAAGAACATCTTTAACACATATTTCCAAATGAAGCAGACAATTTATATGATGTCTGTTATGTTATAACATGACAGTCTAGGCGCTAAATATATTAGTGTATTTGTTTACATTTATCACACAGTGGATATGATATATTTCTTGAAATAAGTTTATATTGATGCTTATATTCTCTGAATGCTACTCTCAGGTCAGGATTTTTTTAAATAATTTCAAAGTGATTTTGAAACCTACGTCATCTACCTGGTTAAATTGTTTAAACATGTAATTTGAATACACCTCATTTCTATGATCAAGTATATCTCTATGAACAGTTTGATACTGAAGCGGTACTCGTGTACTCATTTCTGTCATATTTATCTATGCATTGCTATACTATGCAGTCAGAAGTTGACAGTATTTTTGGATATTTTATGTGCGCATATGTTTCTCTGACGTCAAATTTTATCAGTATCAAGTTTTTATCAGTTTACATAAACAAAGTTTGTCACGTCATTTTGGTTATACATGTAGAAATGTATACAAATGTTAGTAAACTTCAACGAATACGTAATGACTTCAAACACTTGTGTAAATTATACCTCCTTCTACTGATTAATCATTGATACATATGCGTTCATTTAATACACATCTAGTCTTGTATTCCTACACTCATATCAGATACAATATTGAATACCGGTACTACTTTTATTGTAAATTTAGTTTTTTAAGTGTGATAACTTATTTTCATTTAATTTTGTGACATTAGGAGAAGATGTCAGTAATTCTTGAATCTTATATATTTAACTATCTACATTTCTTAATGGCGTTTCATGTAGTTGAAGAACTTTTTTACAGAAGAATCGAAAAGTGACATTGTATTCTTTTTTCTTAGAATTTTCATTATCCGGTGAATTTTAAATACCAGTGTTATTGTATTTTTTTTTATATATTTTGATTTTTTAAAGGTAGATAATTGAATTTACGTGTTAATGATATATGTTTACGTGTATATGTGGATGATTTATGTAGGGCATGTATATAATATATGAAAGCTTCTGTGATTATATGTGGTATGTGTATCTAGTATGGTTTTTATTCTTGAATATAATGATTGTGTCATAACTATAGTTATTACATTTGTATATGATTGCATTTCTGATGCAATGTCCTGGAAATGTGTCAGTTATAACATCTTCCAGTATGTGTATGTGTTACATTTTATACAAATTTTACTAAAATTTTGTCTTTTTGATCAGGTACCAATTTATTGACCCTTTTTTAAATGTTTCAATGAAGAAAATGTTGAATTTTCTCATCAGTAGGTAGTGCTCTGCTTTGATTGGCTGTTTTTTTTAAAAGCCCTTTTTTGATTGGTCTTTTGTAAAATTGAATTTGATTGGTCAACAGTACTTCTTATTGCACTGTTACTCAGCGAACCTCTCATTGGTCAATGAAATTGTTAAAGCAATTCGATGGATCTGTATTTTGTTTGGTCAGTGATGTGTGAAAACATTTGTCTCAACCGACAGAAATTCATATAGACACACAAGGATAAAATCGGGACATTTGAATTTTTTTTCGAGGTAACGGAAAATTCGTCATAATGAGAGTCGACTGTCAATATGATGTGAGTTTATGTACTTTTTCAATATTCACTGTCCAAGTTAACCAGTTACTGTTTAGTGATAATTACTTAATACAAAAGTAGTTCACAATTCTTTTACTCTTTTAGTCTTATTTTCAATACTAATACTTTGTTGTGTGTTCATAATGATTTGATCACATAAAGCTATCTGATTGGTCCATAGTATGATGGTATGTTTGCTAAGCCAATCAAAACAGTTGAAATAATATTTGAATCTTGTCAATCAATAGTCATACTGGTAAGTTCTTTACAATGTTGTATCATCCTAGATGTAGATATGTAAACTTTCCGTGTTTATTCACCTCAGCAACCATTTTCATTACTTTATCGAGAATAAAATAGAATTATGTCTGGTTTCTTAGTTGTTATTTAATGTGTTTGCATTTATTATTCCCAAATACCACGGACATATAAACCATGGGATGGAAACGGGCAAATATCGGTGAAATTATAATAAGAAATAATTTACCCACAATCCTTAGCACGCGCTAGGTAAGTATCACAAACTTCCACCACTTTATTGATCTGCGACAGTCGGCAATCTCTATTCATTTACATCTGTTGCTGGTTCTGTTGGTAAGCACTTAAATGTCTGTGTAATTTTTAATAGTGGGTTTGATCTCAGAAGAAAATCTCGTCGTTGCGAGAGTTCAAACAAATCTTAATACACATAGCTTGTACATACAGAACTGATGATCATTTTATCTCACTGAGAAAAACAACAACAGGTGAATGGCAACACAGATATAATATCTAAAATAGGATTTATTCAGATAAAATTTGAAGTAAAAACGATGGAAGACAGTGTATAATTATGTATATAACCACACATCTACATACATAAACTTCTTGAAGTGATAATACAGTAAAACAAGTCATGTTAAAGTAGGTACATGTATAAAAACAAAGAAGTGAATAAATTTGTGTATAATTTTAAATGTTATGTCATTTCTCCTACACAAAGATAACAAACCGAGTCTATAACAATGTACAGCCTACTCGCATTACACTGACATCCAATATAACAGAATATTTGTTTAATGACAAAAATCTAGTGGGAACGAATCTGCTCATTAAGTCACTGATCTAAATCAATATGACAACGTGTTCATAAATCCTGGCAACAAACATGGTGAATAGAATGAGAGACGACTGTGTCAAATTTCAACAGTACAATAATTCTTTCATTACTACGCAAACTAAAGAAGAATGATGCATTCACTTCTATTTTTCTTCATAAAAAGTCTGACACTTTCCCAGACTGCAGGCAATCAATGAGGTCTGTTTGTTCCTCCAGTTTGTTCTAACACAAATTGGATTACTGACAAGACAATACTGATCTAAAAAGTCTTAATAATTATATCGCACAAAGTACATTATAAGTACACATACGGTAAGTGACATTCAAGCAGACAGTATATTAGCGCCGTTGTTAGGTTTCAAACCTCTTATATTAGTGACGTCATTTCAAGAAAATGCAACATGTGATGTCACTAATTGCAAGCAGGAAACAGTATTTACAACATATGGTCACTTCATTTTTATATTGCCGTATGGGGCAAATATTGTGACACATGACATTTTTTGGAAATGAAGTCACTTACAGAAGAGGTTGGAAATCATACAGCGGCGCTCATATATAATCAGTACATTTAATAACGCACAATATAGGATTTCTAAATTTTCATTAACAGACTTTTAGGATACAAGACAAGAATTTGACACGATATTATTGCATGTGTACGCAACATGTATGCTAACTTTCATGACTATCGACAAGTATTTCATTAAAAAATGAGTTTCAAAAAGTAATAAAATGAATTTTAATGAAGTATGTTTGGTAAAAAATTGTATGTTTTTAAATGTACTGAGTGTATTTCAAATTTGCGTGGATCTGTTTTAAGTTTTACTTGTAAAAATGATGTACATGTATTCATTCAAACAGTAAAGCTTACCCAGTTTATGTGACAGTGACAATAAAATGGAAATATCAAAGATGCTTTGCAAATTACCCTGTCATTAAAAAAAACCCAGGAGCAAAACAATTTCTAACATGTACCAGTGCAGCAAACGTGAATAGAACCAAAGCAGAACAAGCAATTCATTATACTACAAAATTTCGAGGATTTAGTGCAAGACTATAGTAACTCATATATAAATACATAAGAGTTACAACAGTCTTGCACTGAACCCTCGAAATACACTTTAACTTAAATTTGTCAAACATAGTCCAACTATGAGCAAGACTACAGATTCTGCATACAAACATATTGGAATAGAGGTTTGAAGTCATCGGGAATGAATTTAGTTGAAAGCAATTATTATAAAGTTTCGACTGTCACGACTTTACGCATGTCATGGTATGGAGTTTGAATATCTCCACTGAACATTTGTTCAAATTCTCGAGGTATATATATTTGAACACAGCAACTCAATATTCATGTTTTACCTAGTATACAAGTATCATGGAATCAATATTCAAATTCTAGCATTAAATTTGTATTTTATTTGATTGCAGCAGACTTGTTTGGAGACAGAAACATCAAAGCATAGTTCATGTACATAATTTAGTGTTAATGTTACAAATAAAAATTACACAATAAAATAATAGATAAACATAACAATAAAATATTGCACAACATTTGTAGAGACATTCCAGGTTATGGTGAACAAGGTCAATACATGTATAATATTCTGGGGCCTTGAATCCAAGTATGTGTTAGGTATTAAACCAAAAATGTGATAGACAAAGATAAATTATGTATATAATATAATCGGTGCATTTTTAAGCCATGGTATGTGTCTATGAACAATGTTTGACCTTTGATGGGGAGAAGGTCAGAAGACAAAATGAATGAAATTGAAGCTCAACAAAAAGGGAAGTCACTCTGTCAGCAATTTACAAATCCTACACCAGGGGACTTAACTCTTTTCAAAGTTTACAAAACCATGAACGGAGATAGACTGAGACAGCATTGTAAGATAACAAAACATTACAGAATCTTATTTCTCAAACATTGTAAAGTGGAGTGTGACTTCACATTTCCTTCAACATTTCGTAAATTTTGAGTCTATATGAGTATTAAAAACATTAAAACAACAACCAAAATCTGTAATAAAAATATTCCTCAATGCTATAACACATTAAAAGAAAAAAAACTTAAAATCATTACTGTAACCATGGAAACGGAGGAGAAAAATGACCAAAATCAAGTACAACAACCTTTCTTCTTTGGTGAATCTTCAAGACGGAAGGACTTTTCTATCAGTACGTCTTCTTTATCTTTCAAAACCCTGCAATAGCAAAAATATGAATTTCTAGAACTAAAGAAATGAAATAAGAACAAAAAAAGACATAATTCCATTGCGAACAGTTTCAGTCTTGTTTAACTTTTTGATTTCGTGGAAGAAGTTTACAACTTATATTAATCACTCATAATGACCATATAATGGGCTTACTCACACCTAACCACAGGAGATTGTCACGAGTTCTCTCCCTTTATCCATTCTAGAGTTTGCTCCCTTTATCCCTTCAAAAGTACATGTATATGTATATATAGTACTCCTGTGGTTCCAAATCACCCATGGCATGATTCAACTCAAGACTTGCAGAGAAAGGAATCATATACCCTACCACTGTGCCTCCCCATTCTCACACAGCAACTTTACTTAATATTTCTAATATGTTATAGTCATTATTCTAAATATATATCAGCATTTAAAATCACCGTTGAAATATTAAAAACACATTCAAGAATCGCATTGAATGGATAATAAAAGTAGCATTGTAGACGCTAACAAATCACATCATCTACGTGATAAATGTAAATGAAAATGGTTCAACATTTACTGGCTAGACTGTGTCTTTCACTATCTCACATTTTCCACTTAAAATGTCAACTTTTATTCGGTTATTGGCAAATATATTTCCTTGCTGACTTGTATACACTGAACAAATTTTCTAAACATCTATGTTATAGAATACAAATTTAAGAAAACGGTTTTATATGCCGACTTAAAATTTGGCTGTCTAGTATTATACATAGTACACTTTCGACTTTCACAAAGAAAACACCTATTTATCGTCATGGTTGACCACGCGTTACAGTGAGTATGATTTTCAACTTTTAGCACGAGGATCACATGTACTGTGTAGTAAGCCGTGAAATTCATTTCAATGCAATCCACGTTGTATGTCCAACTCGAAAAACAGAAAAGATGCGGACAAAGACCACTCAAGAAAGTGCCAGGACCGTTGGTATGATTGATGCTGGACAAACTTTCTACACGTTCACTAGGTACTTTGTCGAAATATATAAGAGCAGAAACAAATGTACACATTTGCGTCTATTGAACAGGCGGGCAACCAGAAATATTAATAAAATGTGATAAATAATACAAAACATTTATATTTTTATAATATTTTCCAAATTCTATTTAAATTGATTAATTTATTTATAAAGTTAGTCATATCTATCGAATCGGAGTACCAGCATCAATCATACCGACAGCCCTGGGGCGTTCTTCAGTGGTCTTTGTCGGCATCAAAATGCATCACTGACAATTTGGCTACACATTTTTTTCCCCAGAGGACCATGTCCCTTCACCCCCTAAAACTAGGCCTACACATCAAATTCAGCTAAGCTATGCCCTTGAAGCAGTATTATATTAATTATTGTAAAGCACAACTAAAATGTATTCACCTTGCCAGACCTTCCATTGCCTCATCTACATTCTCTCCACTGAGGGCGCTCGTTTCATAAAACAATGTACCATATTCCTGAAAATAAGGTTTTAATGTATTCAAATTTAAATTATATTGACTAAATGCAATATTAAGCAATTTTCTGGACACAGACAAACAAGTTATGACAAGTTTCAAAACAGTCATGTTTAAAAGACATACATCAGTAATTAGTATACATTCAAAGGAAAAAGAAAACAACAAATGTGTACGATGCATACATCAGCTAGTCGAGATCCATCTTTCACTTTAACAGCTTTGTCACCATCCTCTTCTGGTAAATCATTCTTGTTGCCTAGCAACACAAGTACAGCATCTTCACTGACTCCATCCTGGAATAGTAAGATACTAAAATTATTCAAATAAGTATTTTAACATTAAACCTCTACATCTTCACTGACCTTGTTACTGACAATAAGGGGTCACAAAAATTTTAAAACCTTTCAAAACTATTTGTACGAGAAGTGACCCCAAACAGCGAGCCGACCCCAATACAACGTACCTGAACACTTGCCATCCAGTTCCTGACGTTAGTGAATGAAGTCTCTGATGTCACATCGTACATGATGACAACGCCGTCTGCTTTCCTGAAGTATTGTTTTGTTATACTGCGAAATCTGAGAATAATAATAACCGTATTAAATAAAATCATACATCACTCTCTGCTCAATACATTGTATTTAGGGACACAGATAAAGTGCATCACGAAATCATCAGTAATACTAGTCATGTGATACTATTCATGATATTCAGTCAAACCACGTTCATTCAAATTCATCGGGTCCAAAATTTTATTTCGAATATACATGGTATCGAATAGGCCATTTCTATTTGATGTGCATAAGATACATCGGGACCTAATATTTATTTCCGATGAAACCGAGGATTCGGATAATAGGTCGTGGAATAAACGACGTCCGACTACCATTCTTCATAACAGCTAACAGCACAAGACATAGAACTGTATTCTTACTTTATAATAGAGCTTGAAGTAACATGAACAGCCATGGTGATGTAGTGACCTTACCAGCTATCAGGGTGGATGGATATCCCAGGCATACAACAGCCATGGTCGTGTAGTGACCTTACCAGCTATCAGGGTGGATGGATATCCCAGGCATACAACAGCCATGGTGATGTAGTGACCTTACCAGCTATCAGGGTGGATGAACATCCCAGGCATACAACTGAGTAGAACCACCGACATTCCATAAGCCAGTCAGAGCGCTTCTCCACTTTAAAACACAGGAGATTGTCACGAGTTCATTTCCTTTATCCCTTATATAGTTATCTCCCTTTATCCCTTCTATAGCATTTGTATATTCAGTATAGAAGGGAAACAACTCATGATAATCTCATGTGCTTTAAAAATTCTACATTCTGCCTGCCCGTACTCCGCAGGTGTATGTATAATAATGTCCTGTTCTATGAACGGGCGTAAAAAGGACAACATCGTCCAATATTTACCTTTCTTGACCTGCAGTATCCCATAGTTGTAATACAATTGCTTGTCCCTCAATGTTTAAATTCCTTATTCGAAAATCAACACCTAAAATCAAAGGAAGAAATGACATACTTAATGACAAACGATCTGTATACAGTAAAAGCTCACTTAAAGACCACATTGAAAGAAAGACCACAACATTTATAACACCATATGTTCATGAGGCAGTGAGGCAGTTATTTAGCTTCTATTAGCATGCATGTCATTCATAGCATTGCACTCTCAATTTTAATGATTTTATTACCTCCCTTTACTTTTACATTTTATATAACAAAAATGTTGGTTTTCAATATGCTATCTGTATCATACTTTAACACAATAATCAGGGCCCGTATTCACTTACATAGTCTAAGACTTCACTTACAGACTTAGGCTCAGGTTTGAGACTTTGCAAAGGGGACGTTGAAAGTCGTATTCAAGATTGTCTTGAAAGGCTAGAAGTTAGAGTTATTTGCGATTAAAGCGGTATTTTTTTAAGCAGGTGGGCATAAAATCTGTCGTCTATGATTTCGTGCTATTTGTCAACATCTCAGAACTGGCACAAAGATATTGTGTCTGTGGAAAATAAGCAGACACATCATGGATACCTACCAATGGTAGCGGCATATGTAGATTTGAAGTAACTGGTACAGAATCTATGTATGAAACTAGACTTGCCAACACCAGAATCACCCACAAACACCACTTTAAACACTCGCTGTAACATGGGTGTTTCCAAATGGGACTGAAAATAGAAATATCGTAGTCAGCTAGATGATTGCATACATTTAATTCGACAAACAATGATGAATGCTACAAGTACAGTTGGACCTCGTTCATTCAAATTCAGCGGGTCTGAAATATTATTTCGAATAAAACATGGTTTCAAATAGCCCATTTCAATTTTAAGAAGATACATCGGGACCTGATATTCATTTCGTATAATACCAAGTATTCAGATAGAAGGTTGTGGAAGAAACGATGGTCAGACTGTGTTTTAAAAAAACTTTCTTAGATGCATTCAAAAGGCCTAACCAATTTCACAAACCATTTATGCATAAAATAGAGATTTTTCTTGAGTAAAACATTTCATTTCTAATAAAAAAATATTCATAACATTGATAGTGGCAATTGTATGATGAAATCTTGTTTACTTGCCAGATCTTTTTATTGGTTGTAATTGTTTCAAACCTCAAAATATGAAGCATTTAGCATTTCAGTTTAACCACAGATATCAGGACTTATGTGAAATATAATCAACTGTAGTCTCACAAACATCTCTGAATGGGAATAGTCTCCAATTATATACAGTTCTTCACTTCATATTTACAGAAAGTTCACATAGAACAATCTCGTCATTGATATGTTGGCCCAAGTTGACCATGATGTATCATACATCTCAGCTGTACTGATAGACCAACCAGTCTAGGAAGCAGGTGGACACAGAGATGGATAGGTTTGTGACGCGGATGGAGAAAGTTTATCATGCAAGACATCAGGATGATTTTTTTGTATAATGCATACAATAAAATGTTCCCTTCTCCAAAATTGTTCTAATTTCATTAAAACGGTGCTTAATTTTATCCGTTATAAGACAAACTCAGTCTGCATTTTTACCCAAATGCATGTGCTTACTGTAACTTGTAGTAAACAACATAAATAAGCATCAGTTAAAGTCAAAACACATCAGGAACACCTGCTGTATGTCAGAACGTATTTGTGAAATAACTGTATCAATTGTTTAGGAGGAATGGTTAATCAATCAAACCTCAAAATCTCATGTTTCCAAACTGGATTCAACAACCTCATTGTCATGTTTGAAATTAAAGCTAAGAAATGAAGACTGGAGTTGAACAAAAAATATTCTCCATGATGAAATGAACGCCGAACCTGTATGCCAGAATCTGCGAGTTCGTCTGCACCGACTGGTTGTCCTCTCGTACTGTCTGGTGAATATGAACCAGAGCCGCTGAAATAACCAATGAATAATGTGAATGAATTTGTAAAATAATATGTTACTGTAAGCAAAATCTCTCAAAAGTTGAGTCGTTTTATTCAATCTCGTCCTTTACTTCTTCAAAAAGGTATGCAAAAAAAGAATCCTTCACTGGCTTTGTGTGCAGGTGGAAATATCCAACACTCGAGTTACTGTTTCTGCGAGAATTGGCAGAGCCTCATTCCTGCCAAAACAGTCACCCTCGTGCCGGATATTTCTATCCGTACCGGAAGCCAGTGAAAGATTCTCATAATATTGTTGTTAAAAAAGGTTGCTGTTCAAGAGAGCGCTGTAGAGAGGTTGAATTGTACATTGAAATTATGGACACTAAAATCAGCATATCTATTAAATATTGATCACACATTTTATAAGAATTATCGCAGTCATGTAGATAAAGGTTTGAAAGTAAGGCCATTCTTACATAATTGTTTGTTTGTAGTTACACAACCGACTCATGGAAAATGCTGCGACTCAATTTATTTTTTCAGGTTCATTTGTCTTTTAGCCATTACAGTACTAACTAAAAAAAAACTACCTATCTACCCAATGTTAAAATTCTGGGTTGCATAACCGCAAGCAAACAATGTTTTAATGATGGCCTAAATAAACATCATTTATACAAAAAATTATGACATTGGTGTTTCTAGATGGATATAGAAGAGGAATACCACTTCCACATTATAACAAAGCTTAGACTATCCAGAGACACTTCATCATACAGCACAATGTACATTTGGATACTGGATATTACAGCATGCAATATGGACGAATACAATGTCTTGGCGAATCTACACCATCTAGTCAACAATGTATAATTGTGCAAACAAATTATATTCTAGTAAATGGATGTTTGTATGAAAGGCACACGCACATCAGTAATAAATGAATGATCCGGATTTGCACATCATGTAAAATGACAACAACAAGGCGTACAGACAGAGAACTGCTTGATCATAATTTGGTTGAACTAATGGAAGTGAAATCATATTTTGTGCCAAATTTTGTGAACTGCACAGAACAACACAACATAGCAATGAATATCACACGGTATAAAAGCATAGGTAAATGTTTTATAGATAATATTTATATTGATAAGTAGATAATACACTAGCAAGGCTTCTGACTAAATTTGTAGCAACAATATATATATATACAGTCCGACCTCATTCCTTCCAAGTTTTATTTCATATAATACACAGTTTGGAATAGCCTATTTCAATGGGACGTGCATAAGAAGATACTGATATTTATTTCGGATGTTACCGAGTTTTTGGATGGAGGGTTGTCGAATAAACGAGGTCTGACTGTAAATGCAAAATAAAAATACTATAAAACTGAACAAGTAGCACCACATTAAAATATGTATAAAATAAAAAAAATGTGAAAGCGCACTAAAGTGTCACAGAAAAATAAACGAAAAAGACTGTAAAGACTTATTGCACTAGTGACTTTAAGAAAGAATAACAAACTAAATCCAACTCAAACCCATGTATTTTCCCAACGTTACATATCGAGGGATCAGCCAAACACCATTGTGACACAATTTTGGTAAAGAAGCGGTAACAATAATATCATACAAAATCCTCCCATTTCAATTTATGCTCCTAAATTTATTCCAGACACCAATAGCTTACATGGGATAATACGTTATAATCAACCTTTCTTTTAATTTTGCAAATGTGGTTGCCGCAGTAGTTGCCAAGGCAACCTGTTCTAGTTTTGGAGGAGCAACAGCAGCGTGGATGTTATCGTCACCATGACTACCAGGATTGTCTTCCTTATTTCCACTTCAGAAGCATACAAAGTATTTGTAAAGTCATACCAATAAGTAAGAAGTTGAAAGTCTTTCCTATGTTATGACCCTTGAATTCATTAATACCGGCATGTTTTGCTCGGGCAAATTAACCTGATCCTCATGACCTCTAATACGAATAATTTCACAGTAGACTGATTATCTAAATTTGTCTTTGTCCCTAATCTGATCTCATCATATTGATGTGCACGTTGGTTATTTGATCATATATAATGAAAGAAATCCACAAATGCAATGATTTAAGTCTGCAACCATGCACGAATCTCTCATGGAAAATAATATATTCACATAGTCATATAGTCGTTGTATAATACGATTCATGCATTAAGATCAAGAGTATAGCCCTGTGTTCAGTTATATTGGCTAACAATTGCGAATGTTACAAAACTGTTTTGTTTTGTATCCCTGACCCACCGTATCACATTCACAGCACACGGGGAACCAAATTGCAAACATGACGAAACGTTAGCCACTAACACCTTTACTGTACGCAGGGCAGGTCTATATGTTTGGACTACAACACAGTATGTTCCGATATTTCTTTGAATCATCCTGAATATTCCTTACTGGGAAAAAAGCCAGGAGTGATGTTCCATTAGGCAAGGGAGTGACATGTACGGGGTTCAATCCCACAATCTCTGAGTTGAATGGTAAGCCAGGAGTGATGTTCCATTAGGCAAGGGAGTGACATGTACGGGGTTCAATCCCACAATCTGTGAGTTGAATGGTAAGCCAGGAGTGATGTTTCATTAGGCAAGGGAGTGACATGTACGGGGTTCAATCCCACAATCTGTGAGTTGAATGGTCAACAAAAAGCCAGAAGTGATGTTCCATTAGGCAAGGGAGTGACATTTACGGGGTTCAATCCCACAATCTCTGAGTTGAATGGTCAACAAAAAGACAGCTCTGATTGACAGAATGGCAAATATGCAAAGCAAACAGACTTCTTTTAGAACATAGTAGTTTCATGCATGATGAGAGGACAATATTGTAAGGCAAACAATACATAGTTTTAGTATGTAGACATACACAGGTATGAGTGCACTAAATTCTAGGAAATAATGCAAACAGCAGATACAAACTATATTTACATTCTTAAAGCTGTCTAAATGTTGAAAATATCCTGAAAAACAGTATCACTGCTAAAAATACAACATTTTCATTATTTTATCATACACTTTTTAAAATAATGTGCATCATATTTCGTCATATTACTAAATTCCCGCAACCATCAAAAAAGCCAAAGCAATTGAATGGTTGAATCTTATGTCAATGTTTTAATGGTATGGTGAAATACATTTCAGAGCCAATTTTATTAATTTTAACCACTATAAAAATTTTCATTATATTTTACCCCTTTTATATTTGCCAACATGATGTAGAATTTATGATTTCAACAAACAGTTCTATTCAAGTTATAATTACCTTCCGTCATTGCTATCAAGGTCAAGGTCATTGTGAGCATCATTTCTATGTCCATTTCTCCTCTGTTGCCATGGTGAACTATGTAAAATCTGGTTACTACGGTTACATGTATCTACACTATGATGAATAAAAGCGGGAGACTGTCCATCTATGTACACATCATCGTCACACTCAATACCATCGTCAATATCTGCCAATCCCTGATTACCCCGCGAATCTACATCCTCGGATATCGATTCTGAGCATGATGATAATTTTGGAATTCTGAAAAATTTAGGACATTTTCATTTAAAAATAAAAGTAGGAAAAAGGACAAAAAGAAAGAGTTCAATGATTGAAAACAAAGATAAACTTGAAAAACATTAATTTGTACATCTACTCAGTTTCTCTTTATGTTGTACAGTGCTGGGGCCTGTATTCACAAACATTTGAAGACTACAACTCGGAGTAAGACGTTAAACTTGCAAAATATACCGGTATTTTACCAGCCTTTTGTTTTTATTAAATCTAAATAAATGAAATTTTGTCTGAATAATTATTGTTACCTACTGTTGGCTCATTTTCATTAAAATGTATACTCTAAACTACAGGGGGAGACAACAGAACATTTAATATTTGATATATCTAGGTCTTAGTTTCAGTCTTAAAATGTTGTGTATGACGCCCCAGTGTGGTTGCCCATACACCAGCCCCTTAGTTTGATTGTATACCAACTCCACTATTCCTTGTTGTTTTTTATATCCCAGACCCTTTGGTGAAAGTAGTTTGCTCTGTGCTCCCCCTTCCTCTTTTTCCATAGTAAATGATAAATACAGGGATACAAGATTTCATTTTGCTAATAGATGCAGAAAAGATTGTCACAAGTTCTCTCCCTTTAGCCCATCTAGAGATCTCTTCCTTCGCCACTTGTTTAGATATAGAATTTACATATTCTATAGAAGGGGCAAAGGGAGAGAACTCTAGAAGCAATATAGGGAAAGAACTCTAGAAGCAATAAAGGGAAAGAACTCTCCTGACAATCTCCTGTGAACAGATGTATGTTTGAATGAGTATACAACATAGCATATGTATATACATACAATGTATTTACATCAAACAGTTTTAAAATTACAAAAAGTGTGCTACTTTAGGTGATTTGGGTGTAATTGCGCTCGAACAATAAAAATTAGTTGCACAAACTTGTATCACAATTGATGTAAGGTAAATATGCTTCAACTAAATAAAACAACCAAGAAAACGTTTAACAGAAGTACTTCAGATATGGAGGTAAATTTCTACCTTTGTGGATTGAAATATTTTCCGAGTGTGGATCCTTGTCTCTCCAGCTCGCCCCTCCTTGGGCTCTTCTTACTCGGGCTTGGCTCCTCCATCTAAAATACAACATGATGATGGTAAATAAAACTCAGAGAAAATTATCAACAAGGAACAATAACTGTGTTATTCTGTAAGTCACAGTAATGAAATATGTTCTCATTTCGTTATAAGATATTTGGTGACATGTTAGACAACCAATATTTTTTTTTATATATAGAGAAAAGATTTTGCTTTTTTGTACTTGATAGCTTGGCTGGTACATTAAAATGTAAGATTATACCAAAAGGTTAAATGGGTTTGCCTTGAGAGCAATCTCAAAGAAAAATGACTCGTGAAATTGATCAAAAAGTTTCAGATAAAAACTAAACACTTATACTCTATTGTTTCCGTAACTGTATTGCATTCATAATTGAGAGACCTTCTGTACATTATTTATATTTCACGAGACTTTTATTTGACTAATATCTTTGTTGAATTATTAGCCAGGTCTAATATTAGTGAGTCATTTACAAGTGCTGGTACATAAAATTATACTTAAAGTTTTAATAACCCAGCCCATATATGAATATCTTTGTGAAAATGAAACACTCCCACAAAATACAAATAATATCTTATTTACTAAAGGATGCTTTGGCAGACTATCATTGGAATGTGTGATACTATACAAATAAAGTCTTCAAGAACTATTGCAGATTAATGAGCAAAGCAAACAAAACGTATGTATGGAATGAATACAAATGCATCTAAGGTTTTCAACATCCAGTCCAGGTTTCTCGAACTCTATCAACTGAAATATGTCTAAATTTTAAGCATTTCTTGAATTAAACTCTTGGTAATAACTTGAAGGCTACGGAAACAGAAGGCAACATAAATCATACTGTTATATACAGCCAGACCTCGTTCATTAATACATGGTTTCGAATAGCCCATTTCAATTTAACGTGCCTAAGATACATCTGGACCATATAGTTATTTCAGGCTATACCAAATATTTGGATAAAAGGTTGTCCTATAAACGAGGTCCGACTGTATAAGTCTAAACTTCAGTTTCAGCAAACACATCAGGATAAATCAAGGGGTAAAGTTAAGTCTATCTGCTTCTGTGTTTACAAGCAGAAATACTAGTTTCGCTATCATACCTCAACATACAGTTTGTTCATCTATTTCATAACATAAAACTTTACATTGACAAACAATTGAAATAAAACTTGAACACCAAAACAAACATTGAGCAGACAAGCCCTCCTTGCTCCACTAAATAACACTAACTAGTAAACAAACTCAACTCAAACATGGTTGTAACATGGATTAAATCGGGGTTAGCTTAAAATTAACTGAAAAATAACTTCATTAATTCAAAAATAGTCAATATGATTAAAAAACATTGTGTGAATATCAACTACAAGCAAACAACATGCATTTGTACAGTAATACAGACAAATGTGAGCATTTGTGCTGAAATTTTATGCCATTTTTCAACAGTATATATCAGTTCTAATGATGGGTTGTATTTTTACGTCATTTTCAATGTATTTCAGTTATGTACGGCAGTCAATTGACCCGCACCGGAGTGGCTGTATTCTTCCCCAATCAACTGACAAATTTTCGTGGAGGACAAATGACTTTGAAAGGTTTATCTTCAGTCAAATGTTGGACAGAGGTTAAACCTTGCCAAAGGTTTGAACATGGGACATCCAGAATGCCAGTCAAGTGCTCTCTGCACAATATTAACTTGGCACAAACTGAAGCCTAATTCACATATCAATATTTTTCTCCAGGGGATGAGGGGGGGGGAGCAGCAGGCTGACCATGGGGAATAAGACAATTTGTCTTTTGGGGGGGGGGGGGGTATTCACCTCCCTAGAACCAAACATTTTGTCTAATTCCCCACTTCCAGAATCTATTAAAAATATATTTCCCAGGACCCGGAATCATTCACCTGCAGTGAATCGTCTTCAGTCTAAAATTCCCCCATATCACCTGCTGCACAAAAACATTGATAAGTGTATTACTGTACAAATGCAAAGTTCACTTTTTCTTAAATCAAAATAACAAATGAACTGATAACAGGTTCTAGTACAGTATGAAGGTTTCCTGTGATACTGCTGTAACCACAGGAGATTGTCTCGAGTTATTTCCCTTTATCCCATCTAGAGTTCTCTTCCTTTACCCCTTCCAAAGAATATACTATACATTCTATAGAAGGGACAAAGGGAGAGAACTCTAGATGGGGTAAAGGGAAATCACTCATGTGTAACTTTGTACAAAACAATACGATATACAGCAGTATCACACACAACCTTCATGTTACATTGTATATCTATATTTATATATATATACCTCTAGTTCCATACTCAAATTACTCAGACTTTGGAATGAATTGTCCTGGCAGAAAACAGTGAAAGATATTTCATGATATAATTTTAAGAGTGTGGGTTACTTGGTAGAGAGAGCTTAGCCTTCAACACATCAGGTTTATTTCATAATGTTTGTGAAAAGAGATTCATCTGTTACTATGATTTGATACAACATAGTTGAAGTTGTTCACAAAGCTTCAGAATGCACAGTAAAACCTCAATAATACTACCACCCTTGGGACCTTTGGAAACTGGTCTTAACATTGAAGTTGAATAAAGACCAAAAACAGTGAAAATGGACTTGAAAAATGTGTTCTTAATTTCGGGGTTGTCTTATTATTGAGGGGGTCGTTTAGTGAGGTTTTACTGTATTCATTGAAACAAAGTACATTGTAGTGGGCTAGTTTTCATGTATAGTACCGCATGCATAATTTAATCATTAAATGAGCCTTCATGAGGATATGTTTGCAAGGACAAAGTGGCAGAGGTCATGAGGATATGTTTGCAAGGACAAAGTGGCAGAGGTCATGAGGATATGTTTGCAAGGACAAAGTGGCAGAGGTCATGAGGATATGTTTGCAAGGACAAAGTGGCAGAGGTCATGAGGATATGTTTGCAAGGACAAAGTGGCAGAAGTCACGAGGATATGTTTGCAAGGACAAAGTGGCAGAGGTCATGAGGATATGTTTGCAAGGACAAAGTGACAGAGGCCACGAGGAAATGTTTGCAAGGACAAAGTGGCAGAGGTCACGAGGATATGTTTGCAAGGACAAACTTGCAGAGGTCACGAGGAAATGTTTGCAAGGACAAAGTGGCAGAGGTCATGAGGATATGTTTGCAAGGACAAACTGGCAGAGGTCACGAGGAAATGTTTGCAAGGACAAAGTGGCAGAGGTCACGAGGATATGTTTGCAAGGACAAACTGGCAGAGGTCACGAGGAAATGTTTGCAAGGACAAAGTGGCAGAGGTCACGAGGAAATGTTTGCAAGGACAAAGTGGCAGAGGTCATGAGGATATGTTTGCAAGGACAAACTGGCAGAGCTCTTTGTGATTTATGTTTATGATTTTGGACTCTTTCTATGGCATAATTTGTAATTGAATAAATTCAACTAAAACCTGCTATTTTGCAAACAAATTCACATGTAGTCCGGCAATCTGTATTTCATTCTATATAAAAGCATTCAAGATGAAATAACAAATGAATTAGGTTATTGTATATTACTGATAACATATCGATGCCTTTGAGAATTAATTCTATATTCACAAAACTTCATACGGTAAACACAAGGGAACAATGTATCACATTTCGTACATTCATTTTTAATTTCATTTCATTACAATAGACCACATGAACACATTGTACAACAGTAACATTTACATACAGAATACAGCCATGTTCAGGACATCAGAACATATCCAATTCATGACGTAAAAATTGAACTGATAGCATTGAAGCAGAGATGAAACTATTTATGACATAAATATGCTATGTATATATCATTTATGATAATTTACACTTTATGTGCAAATAGAGATTCCATTTACAGTCAATGTCTATGAACTACAATGTATTTTGTCATAAACACAGGCTTTTGAATAATAAAATGCAATTAAATATTTAAAATTAACATTTACTAATGGCTAAGAGAATTTGGATGAATAATATTCTAACAAATGATGTCCAATAAACAGTATCCCTTGATAATACCACAGGAGATTGTCATGAGTTCTTTCCCTTTACTTCCCATCTAGAGTTCTCTCGCTTTGCCCCTTCTATGTATATAGTATAAATACACATGTATAGAAGGGGCAAAAGGAGAGAACTCTATATATAGTATCTATATATGTATGTATAGAAGGGGCAAAGGGAGAGAACTCTATATATAGTATAAATCCACATGTATAGAAGGGGCAAAGGGAAAGAACTCTATGTATAGTATCTATATACACATGTATAGAAGGGGCATCTATATATAGTATCTATATACATATGTATAGAAGGGGCAAAGGGAGAGAACTCTATATATAGTATCTATATACGTATGTATAGAAGGGGCAAAGGGAGAGAACTCTCTATATAGTATCTATATACATATGTATAGAAGGGGAAAGGGAAAGAAATCTTTATGGGAAATAAAGGGAAAGGGGACTAGTGACAATCTCCTGTGGACAATACATACATTTACTTAAAAAATTGACATTGATAACTAACAATAAGCAGAGAATCCAGACAGATGTGCACATAAATCAGTGAAAGGTGACATACGTTTAGTAATAAGTAATAAGATTTTATCAATTATAATAAATAGTCTTATATTTTGACATTGATGGCATTGATATAATCATATATATGATTGTGGAGACAGAGAAGCAAATACAGTAAAGGCGTACAGACAAATACCGTAATTTTCATAATAAATGCTCCATAAAGTAAAATAATTTCTCCAAACAATTCAAACTGCAGAAGGCAAAACAGCAACAGAAGAACATAGATATATGATTAATTGAATTCCTATAATCATGTATATTACATCAGTACAGGTAATTTCTGCCCTGTGTTTCGGCTATATCAATAAACAGAATTAAGGAAAAAGGAGCCTAACGTATCGGGGCAATTTCATGGGATGTCGACAAACTTCAGTACATTTCATCAACAGAATGATACAGAATATCGAAATATTTTCAAAAATATGTTACTTTAAATTAAAGCTATTACGCAAATTGTGATAATTTCCTTGAAAAATTCAATTGTATTTTATTGACAAAACAACCGATAAATGACCTTTAAACATTCCATGGAGCATTATATATGAACATTACGGTATATCTCAAAAGAGTGGAAGCAGTGTCATGTATCTATTTGTTCATTCATATGCACTTAGATGTGTTTTGCTACTACCCCCACATGTTATATAATAGGATTGGTGCGTAAAGTAATTTACCCGCCTTATATCAGCTTCGTCCTTCTCATCCTGTAACTTTCTATTCATATTTCTACAAGAAAGAAAACAAAAACGTACAAACTATGTCATAGTTCAGAAATTAAAACTAAAGCACTGCTCATCTGCTGGGTACTTTATTTAGGGCATCAGAGGCCACCTTTCTCAAGGTCAATGGAGAGCGACCTCACATACAAATTCAACATCCAGGTGAGATTGGAACCCACAGCTGTGACGGGCAAGTGATTTAAAGTCAGCAGACCATAAACCACAAAGGCATGGTGGCCCTTATCATATAACTATATCAGTTTAAAGACCTTGAAATTAATTAAAATTTCAATTCAATATATATTTACTTCAAATCATGGAGGTGAAGATAGATAAATTTTACTGGAGAAAAAACAGTAATCCAAGAATTATTTATACAAGAATCATTACTTGAGCAAATCCAGTTGTTTAACTAGTGTTTCACGTTCCACAGCAATGCCTTCGGACAATTGTATGGCTGACCTGAAATGAATAAAATATATATTGTAACACTGTAAGCTGATTCCTTTAAAACTAACTTTGATAACTCAAGAGAGGAACCATTCTTAGAAGATCAGCTATGTACACTTATCAAATTGTAAGAGAGGGTGTGTAGCATTGTATGACCCAGCAACATATTTTCATTTTTATGGAATTAAATAATAGAATTTTCAATAACAACACATGAAGCATATCTTTTGCAAATTAATCATATCGTTCCATCTTATGCCTTCATCAGGGTAGCATATACGTATACAAACATAATGTTAAAGGCGGAAAAATGTACAGTTGTATTTGTACGTACTATGAATGCATAAGCCACATCCAGTCAAACTGACCACTTGAGCAAACCTGTTTTAGTACTACCATTATAATGCCAATCCTTGAAAGTTAAGCCTTAATATGTTGGTTTCCTTGAATAGTTAAGCCTTAATATGTTGGTTTCCTTGAATAGTTAAGCCTTAATATGTTGGTTTCCTTGAATAGTTTAGCCTTAATACATTGGTTTCCTTGAATAGTTAAGCCTTAATACGTTGGTTTCCTTGAATAGTTAAGCCCTAATACATTGGTTTCCTTGTATAGTTAAGCCCTAATACATTGGTTTCCTTGTATAGTTAAGCCTTAAGACGTTGGTTGCCTTGAATAGTTAAGCCATAAGACGTTGGTTTCCTTGAATAGTTAAGCCTTAATACATTGGTTTCCTTGTATAGTTAAGCCTTAAGACGTTCCTTGTATAGTTAAGCCTTAAGACATTGGTTTCCTTGAATAGTTAAGCCTTAATACGTTGGTTTCCTTCAATAGTTAAGCCCTTATACATTGGTTTCCTTGTATAGTTAAGCCTAATACGTTGGTTTCCTTGAATAGTTAAGCCTTAATACGTTGGTTTCCTTGAATAGTTAAGCCTTAACACATTGGTTTCCTTGAATAGTTAAGCCTTAATACATTGGTTTCCTTGAATAGTTAAGCCTTAATACATTGGTTTCCTTGAATAGTTAAGCCTTAATACGTTGGTTTACCTGGCTCTTTCCCTCTTTTCATTCTTATTTTGTTGACGAAGTTGATCAATATATGATTGAGATTCTTCCAAACTGGACTGTGATTTCATTAACAATTCTTCTACATCTTCTTTCTCCTACAATACAGAATATGGATAACAACAGCATTAGTATTGTATAAACAATTAATTCATCTTAAAAAGAGAGATACCACAGATTTTATGAAGGGTACGCAACATTCCATTTCCAATTTCTACCCTACCACAGGAAGAAGGAACATAAGTGTTGCTAAGGTTCAATGTCATTTCCAAGTTCTATGGCAACAGTCAAGCCTTTAAATCAGATGGAGACCCCTATAGTCAATGGCAGACATCTGGTTGAAACCACAGGAGATTGTCACGAGTTATTTTCCTTCATCCATGCTAGAGTTCTCTCCCTTTGCCCTCAATACAATAAAATAGAGGACAATGGGAGAGAACTCTAGAAGGAATAAATGGAAAGATCTCATGACAGGCTCCAGTGGTTGCAACCCATGAACTTCCACATAGCTCTTCTCCTGGTCTGACTCAAATGTACTGTATTGAGGAAAAGGTGTAGTGATATTTATTGCTATTGCAGGATTCATCAACTAGATCATTCCAATTCTTGATATTTAATTTCATTTAACTTTAAAGGCTGATTCAGAAAAGGACAATACATGTATATATTATATCTAAACCATGCTCATACCAATGTATATAATCAGTAGGTTCCATTTAAATTGACTATAATTTCACAGTAGATTGTCAAGAGTTATCTACCTTTCTGTATCCCTTCTATAGTATACCATATATCTAATATTAAAGGGAGACAACTCATGACAATCTCCTGTGTATCATACAGACAACTTCCATGAAGTCCTCATGGTCTCTCAGCCAGACAGACAATCATGTGACATTGTAAATTGTACAGAGACAGCTGCTATTGGTTCATGTAATGTAAACAACATCACTGTTATAAATGGAGCAGCCCAGGCATTTCTCTGACACAGAAATCTTGAGTCCCTGACTCCCTTTTCTTTCTAGGGACTCCCATTTTCAACTTACTGTGCATCCCTGGGACCCCTAAAATAAACTTTTGTCAAGTTAACATGCATATCTGGGACTCTTCGAATTTACAAAGGACCCGCAATTTATCAAATATGGGGGTCCAAGGACCCCTAGCTGAAAACCCTAGTAGCCATTTCTGACGTACAGTTACTGGAGAAGATCTTACCTTTGCGAGTTTCTCATTTTCAATTTTTGTCTCCGTTTCCACAGTATTCAAAAATCCAAGTCTTTCTTCCATCTAAGATAAAGCAAAAAACAAAGATACAAACATATATCAGCCATACATCAGTCACTCAAAGTCATAATATTGCATTGTATTCAAATTAAGTGTAAACTAGTACTGGGTGGAATAAAGGTTCCCACATTGAGTAATGTAATCTGATAATAGAAATTTTCGTATCACAGAACAAAATGCTTTTGTGAAATTATATTTGTAAATAAACTTTTCCCAAACTTCTATTAATATTAGATAACATAAAAATTTAATCCATATTCGCTTAAATGTTGTTTGTATACTATGTTTTATGGGAGACAACTCCTGTAGCTACTCATTTTTTTTATGAAGTTATGTCCCTTTGCATCTCAAACACAGGTAATCAGAGCCAAAAACTCAAGAGTCAAACAATATCTAGTTAAAAGATAATCAAAGGACTGAAGGTTCTTGGAGGCGCTTCCAAGGCAAGACTGCACCTTTTCCATATCATCGTAATAGAAAGTAAGACTATAGCGACTATTCGGGTAAACACATAAGCCAAAAATGACACAAATAATCGGAAAAGTCATTTATATAAGACTCCGGCCATTCCTCAATTGATATATCCCTGACAAATCAGCCATTATACTCATCAAATCTATAATAATATCAGAGGACTTTATATGTACATGTATTATTTTCTTGAGACGATGAATATGGCAGTACTTTGAGTAGACCATGATAGCAATGAGACGCTTAAGCGCCTCAAAAATAAAAAATAAATTTATCCAGTTATAAAAAATATGATGGAGTCAGTAGCCAGGCAAGTTTTAAGAATGTAATATGTAGGCATACTCATTGTTGTAGATATTCTGTTATATACAGGTAATGGTGATGTAAAACAACACAGGTACGTTTATACAAGTACTTTAAAGCTTACTTCAGAATGTTTGGACAATAATTCCTGTAACTGTTTGTCTTTCTCCGATAATTCTGATTCCATGGTTTCACGAAGTTGTCGTTCTTTTGTTCTTTCCTTATCAACAAAAATAAATTAAAACTAAAATTATCTAATATGCCAAACCGGACCATTTTCAATATACGGTAAAACCTGACTTAAAGACCACCTCAATAATAAGACCACCTCAAAATTACAAACACAATTTTCAGGTCCATTTTCACTGTTTTTGCTCTTTATTCAACCTCAATATCAAGACCAGTTTTCAAGGGTCCCAAGGGTGGTCATATTATTGAGGTTTAACTGTATTTTTTAAAAATGTTCAGTTTTGAATAATATAAATGGACTCTGTTGTTTACAAATCAGTGCGTTCTCTTTTTATCTAACATTCCGTAGTGAGATTTCTAAGATGGAAATGTTAAGGACATTTGTCACTACAAAAGAAGTGTTTTATTAATTCAGATCTATTACACAACAAAGTTATTTCATTAAGGAAAGAGTATCAGATGAAGTACATGGTTTGTCTAATAAGGAAATCACAAGCTTCATATTTCTATACAATTTGTAATGTTAGAAGGATATATGTGAATGATATACATAAAACTATACTGCACTATCAAATATTACATTTTGTACTCAGCAGACCATACTTATAGTGTTGCTCAACCCCAGGATGGAGCTGACAATCATCTCTAGTCCAAAATAATTATATAAGGCCATCCTTAAAAAATTGTTTGTTTGCGATTAAGCGACCCGAAATTTTAACAGTGGGTAGGTAGGTATGATTATTTTGTAGTTAAGTACTGTAATGGCTAAAAGAGTTGCAGCATTTTTAATGAGTCGGTCGCGTAACTGCAAACTAATTTTTTAGGATGGCCTTAAAATGATCGTCTTGCTTTTATATAAAGTTGTGTTGTCAAGCATTTTATTGTATCAATGTTTTCATGCAAAACCAATGTAATTGCATAATGCTTTACAAACATAAACATCAGTTTGAGCCAAATCCTAGATATGTCAACATTCTATCCATTGTTAATCTTACCTCATTAAGAACTTTCTCCTTTTCTTGTTTGATTTGTATCTCCATTTCTTCATATAACTTTCTTACTTCTTCATCATGAGCGCTTGTCTTACTGAAAATACAATGTATTGTATATAACACGCGATTAAATGAATCTGCGACTTGAAACAAGAGTTGTCTCCCTTTCTCAACAACACCCGTACCTCACAGACATCCCTGATTCACTCGTCTTGTGTCTGAAATAACACAGCCAGGGTTTTCTCAAGGATTTTTCAGCTAGGGGTCCCTGGACCATCAAGTTTGACAAATTCCTTAGTAACTTTGTAGGGTCCTAGATATGCTGTTTATACTCGACAAAAGTTTATTTAGGGGTCCCAGGGATGCACACTAAGTGGAAAATAGGAGTCCTTAGAAAGAAAAGGGAGTCAAGGACTTGAGATTTCTGCATCAGGGAAATCCCTACACAGCATTTTCAGAAACAGACAGGGATCATTCTAGAGCTGCCATTTTACACTTTTTTCAACCTTAATTAAAATCCACATTGTTATCTTAACATAGGAGTAAAAAGAATATTTAATATTTTAAAGTCTAAGCATGAGTTTCAGTCTTAAAATATTTGTGAATAAGGCTCCTAGTGACTTATAAAGAAGTTTGGGCATGACCTTGCAAGGTTAAATAACACTTTAACTAGCATAAACAAACTTTACCTCAAAAATTTAATCCAAAAGAAAACAAGCAGTTATTAGATCCACAGTTAAATCCTTACATTAAAGATACTTCCTACTTTCACTAAAAACTGTTAACCATTTGATAGATATTCTATGTCCCTGGTTACATTCATTATGTTAATTATGTTAATTACCTCACGATGTCATTAACAAATTCTTCAACTCATTAATATGCTCCAATCCACATAATTTATTCACCAACTTCAAATGAAAATATCAACTAAATTATTCGTTCCAAGCTCATATATAACACATATGGACTCATTCACTCGTTCACACAATATTTTATTGCCCTAATTAAGTTACAAACTGAATATTTAAACCCTCAAGATTCAGGTACACTAAAGCCTCATTTTGAAATACACGCCTCACACCCAAAGATGTAACGTTTACTTAAGTTTGATCTCCGAGTTCAATTTAATACTATGTTATCGATCAACTCCTCAAGTTAAATTGCAAAAAATTCTGAAAAATGAAAATTCAAATTAACTCAGCTCAAGCATGACACTCCACCCAGAAGTCAAATGTTTCACCACAATTTAAATTTCTACAACCACTTAAGAACAGAAAGATCTGAATGTCGATAATTATATTTTCATTCCAAAGAATAAAGCAAGAATATGTTGAAGTCTATATACAACTGGGATACAATAGTTCTGCACCAATTTTAACCCAGGAAGTATGAAATATACTTGACATTTACATGCAGAATCCGAGTTTTAATGTAAGCATAAATTCATTTAAAATAAAAAAGTGACTGTATATTTTACAAATATAAAATTTTCCATAGATCTTACATATATAAAATTGTCCATAGATCTTACATATATAAAATTGTCCATAGATCTTACATATATAAAATTGTCCATAGATCTTACATATATAAAATTGTCCATAGATCTTACATATATAAAATTGTCCATATATCTTACATATATAAAATTGTCCATAGATCTTACATATATAAAATTGTCCATAGATCTTACATATATAAAATTGTCCATAGATCTTACATATATAAAATTGTCCATAGATCTTACATATATGAAATTATCCATAGATCTTACATATATAAAATTGTCTGTAGATCTTACATACATAAATCATGATGTAACACAACATGCATACATTACATAAATATTTCTGTCGTACTGCTGATTAATTCCAAGTGAGTGAATTCCTGACATGAGCGAAATGCAGCAAAAAATGAGAACACTTTACCCGTTATAAACTACCAAACTTCACAATATCAGTCCATCCAGATTTATATATTGTGTAAGAAACTCAAGTAAGCCACTTAATCTAAATAGCTAGATCCACCCAGACTGTCAATGTCATAGGAAATAAAACAAATTTATCAACAAAACTTTTAGACTTCAAATAAAGTCAGTCCATCATCAAGTACTTTGTCAAACAATGAAAAACACTGCAATCTCATTCAGTCTACAATATGTTCTTATCTAATATATGTGTAAAGTGAAAATTCTGCATGAGTGTTCAGTTACCGGTACATCAATCTTTATCTTGTTATGTGCAGCGTCATATAGCAGCTTAAGTTTAAATCATATGATATTTGTCCCGAGTTGTATGTAATGCTGCCATTTAAATGTCTATAGTCAATATTTTGCCTCAGGAGAGGGGGGGGGGATACACGGGACGGGACGTTAGACAGAAAACAATTCCTGACTGGTGGGAATTTGACACGCCAAATGATTTCGGGTCCCCCAGGAATTAAGAATTGGGCCAGATATTTAATAGATCCTGGAATCTGGAAGTGGGGAATTAGATGAAATGCTTGGCTTTAGAATGGGGAATTAGACCCCAAAAATTAGTCAAATTCCCCTGGGTCAGATTGTCTCCCCCTGGGGCAAAAATACATAAGTTGAACAGAATAAAACCAACAATTCTTGAAACATTTAATAACAATTGTGTATAGTTTTTAGAGAAATAGATATCAAAGCACTGAAAGAGCTTAGCTATTTTACAACACATTATGAAATGGCAGTACCATTAAAGCCTATTTTGATGACCACCTCCAAATTAATTAGACCATATATTAGAGGATCAGTTTTTAATTTTTTTTAATTTTTTGGATTAAAGGAAATTGTGTGATACATAAAATCAAGACACAATGCCAACAGATATACATCATGACACAATGCCAACAGATATACATCATGACACAATGCCAACAGATATACATCATGACACAATGCCAACAGATATACATCATGACACAACGCCAACAGATATACACTCATGTACCTTCTCAATGCTCCTTCCAATGTATCAAAGTCGGCTTTGGATTTCCTGATCTCGTTTGTCATTCGGTACATAAAATCTTCAAAGTTTGAAGCCATGTCAGGATCATCACGTCTCAGTCGACACCACATGGCTTGAATTGTGGATTCACTGTAAAACATTCAGAAAATTATGAGTACCATTGTATCTTCTTCACAGAACTTCTTAAAGGTGTAGGTTACTATGAAAGACCCATTACTGTGGCAAACAGAAGTAATTGTGTCTACCAAGATGTCTTGGATATCCCAAACAAATGCTGAGAATTATCATTTGTTGGAGAAATGCACCGGAATTCCTTTAAACCGGAACCATTTGATGTGGAAACCCCTTTAAACCAGACAATGGTCAGGTCCCTTTTTTTCTCTATATAAATCACCTCTTTAATCCTGAAACCCCTTAATTCATTAATGTATGCCACAGACTATGCTATCGTCCATTAAATGATCGTTCTGATAACATACCAGATCAGAGCAGAGTTCTCTCCCATTCTATATTCCTTCGATAGTATAATTATGTGTATTTAGTACTTTACGCTATAGAAGGAATATAGAAGGGGAGAGAACTCATGACAATCTCTGGTGTTATATACTATAGAAGGAATGTAAAGGGGAGAGAACTCATGACAATCTCTGGTGTTATATACTATAGAAGGAATGTAAAGGGAAGAGAACTCATGACAAGCTCTGGTGTAATATACTATAGAAGGAATGTAAAGGGGAGAGAACTCATGACAATCTCTGGTTTTATATACTATAGAAGGAATGTAAAGGGAAGAGAACTCATGACAATCTCTGGTGTAATATACTATAGAAGGAATGTAAATGGGAGAGAACTCATGACAATCTCTGGGGTTATATACTATAAAAGGAATGTAAAGGGGAGAGAACTCATGACAATCTCTGGTGTTATATACTATAGAAGGAATGTAAAGGGGAGATAACCCATGACAATCTCTGGTGTTATATACTATAGAAGGAATGTAAAGGGGAGATAACCCCTGACAATCTCTGGTGTTATATACTATAGAAGGAATGTAAAGGGAAGAGAACTCATGACAAGCTCTGGTGTAATATACTATAGAAGGAATGTAAAGGGGAGAGAACTCATGACAATCTCTGGTGTAATATACTATAGAAGGAATGTAAAGGGAAGAGAACTCATGACACTCTCTGGTGTAATATACTATAGAAGGAATGTAAAGGGGAGAGAACTCATGACAATCTCTGGTGTAATATACTATAGAAGGAATGTAAAGGGGAGATAACTCATGACAATCTCTGGTGTTATATACTATAGAAGGAATGTAAAGGGGAGAGAACTCATGACAATCTCTGGTGTAGTATACTATAGAAGGAATGTAAAGGGGAGAGAACTCATGACAATCTCTGGTGTTATATACTATAGAAGGAATGTAAAGGGGAGAGAACTCATGACAATCTCTGGTGTTATATACTATAGAAGGAATGTAAAGGGGAGAGAACTCATGACAATCTCTGGTGTTATATACTATAGAAGGAATGTAAAGGGGAGAGAACTCATGACAATCTCTGAGGTTATATACTATAGAAGGAATGTAAAGGGGAGAGAACTCATGACAATCTCTGGTGTTATATACTATAGAAGGAATGTAAAGGGGAGAGAACTCATGACAATCTCTGGTGTTATATACTATAGAAGGAATGTAAAGGGGAGAGAACTCATGACAATCTCTGGTGTAGTATACTATAGAAGGAATGTAAAGGGGAGAGAACTCATGACAATCTCTGGTGTTATATACTATAGAAGGAATGTAAAGGGGAGAGAACTCATGACAATCTCTGGTGTTATATACTATAGAAGGAATGTAAAGGGGAGAGAACTCATGACAATCTCTGGTGTTATATACTATAGAAGGAATGTAAAGGGGAGAGAACTCATGACAATCTCTGGTGTTATATACTATAGAAGGAATGTAAAGGGGAGATAACCCCTGACAATCTCTGGTGTTATATACTATAGAAGGAATGTAAAGGGAAGAGAACTCATGACAAGCTCTGGTGTAATATACTATAGAAGGAATGTAAAGGGGAGAGAACTCATGACAATCTCTGGTGTAATATACTATAGAAGGAATGTAAAGGGAAGAGAACTCATGACAATCTCTGGTGTTATATACTATAGAAGGAATGTAAAGGGGAGAGAACCTGTGACAATCTCCTTTGTTACAGACCTAGCAGTTATATCATAAAAATGAGGTTCAAACAGTATTTCACCAATCTGCACCCCTCATCTAGCATGAACAGTGTCACAGTTTAAATATCACAGGATTTGGTATCATTACAACCAGTAGTTTGCTAGTTTACCGACCTGAATTAGAGCATGGGGATATTTAACCTTAAGTACATTACCTACAGTACTAGACTGACAAAGAACATAGAATTCTAGACCTCTCGCACTTCTGAAATAGAATATTGAGTAGAATTGTGTCGATGGCAGGACTGGAACCCAGGACCTTCCAATCCGGAGTCGGGCACTCAAACCCTACTCTATCTTGTCTCCAAATACATCATATGTTTGGAACGTAAAATGTCACACAACAAAATATAAAATCTGATAACTATTTAGTATAACTTACTCATCAAAGAGATTGGTGGCTCCTAGATTATCCATCATTTGTTTAAAGTTCTGTTCCTCAGCAGGATCATTGTCATTATCCATGTATGAACTACCACCTTCCATCTCACCTCCTTGGTTACCAGGTGGTGGCTTTAATCCAAGAAAACTACCTGAAATATTATAATTCTTTCTTTACACCTATGGCAATAGAGCATCCCATAACTACTTTACATGTTGAACCTAACACAATAATAATTGCAACACTAACAACTAAACTTATAATTTTTGCAACACTAAATGCATTTTCCACGGCAATGATGCGAGCTATTTTATTTCCTCTATATCAATGTTTGTACAGATTGTATCATTGTCGTATTGTCACCAGCTGATATTATCACTAATATGTCTTCAAAACAAAAAACATACCACAAACAAAATCAGAAAAGCTTAAAATTTGGAACACATACTTTACAACTACAAGTAATATGTAAATCCCTGAAATAAAAGTTGACCAAAACAGACCTTATAATACAGATAGGTAACAAAGAATGTATCTGTAAGTATTTTGATAGTGAAGGGATATTACAGATTATAATGACATTTAGATTGTCGAAACATGTGTATTTCCTGTGTATTGACATTTAGGTGTAGGTGTGTGTGTGTAGGCAACTACAAATATTGGCTTTAGGCAAAGTAAATACATGAATGTACATATATACTGTAAAATCATGGAAGTTTGAGGAACTGTAAAACCAATGTAATCAATTTATCAATCCAGAAATGTGTACAAGTTAAAAGCCTTGCTTTTTTTCTTTTTTACAGAGAAAGACATATTTTGTGAGCTAATACTATCAAATTGGTCAGAACAATCCCCAATGTCTATATCCCATATGCAACACTGCTCTGAGTCTATATCCTATATACAACACTACTCATTGTCTATATCCCATATGCAACACTGCCCTGAGTCTATATCCTATATACAACACTACTCATTGTCTATATCCCATATGCAACACTGCCCTGAGTCTATATCCTATATACAACACTACTCATTGTCAATAAATACACAACACTACTCATTGTCAATAACCCATATACAACACTACTCATTGTCTATATCCCATATACAACACTGCTCATTGCCTATATCCCATATACAACACTACTCATTGCCTATATCCCATATACAACACTACTCATTGTCTATATCCCATATACAACACTACTCATTGCCTATATCCCATATACAACACGACTCATTCCCAACATCCCATATACAACTCTACTCATTGTCAACATCCCATATACAACTCTACTCATTGTCAACATCCCATATACAACTCTACTCATTGTCAATATCCCATATACAACTCTACTCATTGTCAACATCCCATATACAACTATACTCATTGTCAACATCCCATATACAACTCTACTCATTGTCAACATCCCATATACAACTCTACTCATTGTCAACATCCCATATACAACTCTACTCATTCCCAACATCCCATATACAACTCTACTCATTGTCAACATCCCATATACAACTCTACTCATTGTCAACATCCCATATACAACTCTACTCATTGTCAACATCCCATAATTATACCACACTTCTCCTTGTCAACATCCCATATGCAACACTACTCATTGTCAACATCCCATATGCATGACTACTCATTGTCAACATTCCATATACAACAATACTCACTATCAATAACCCATATACAACACTACTCACTATCAATAACCCATATATAACACTACTCACTATCAATAACCCATATACAACACTACTCACTATCAATAACCCATATATAACACTACTCACTATCAATAACCCATATATAACACTACTTACTATCAATAACCCATATACAAAACTACTCACTATCAATAACCCATATACAAAACTACTCACTATCAATAACCCATATATAACACTACTCACTATCAATAACCCATATACAACACTACTCACTATCAATAACCCATATACAACACTACTTACTATCAATAACCCATATATAACACTACTCACTATCAATAACCCATATATAAAACTACTCACTATCAATAACCCATATACAACACTACTTACTATCAATAACCCATATACAACACTACTTACTATCAATAACCCATATATAACACTACTCACTATCAATAACCCATATATAACACTACTCACTATCAATAACCCATATACAACACTACTCACTATCAATAACCCATATACAACACTACTTTAATACTATCAATAACCCATATATAACACTACTCACTATCAATAACCCATATATAACACTACTCACTATCAATAACCCATATACAAAACTACTCACTATCAATAACCCATATACAACACTACTCATTGTTTATCCAATACTTATTTGAAAAACAAAAACAATTATTGGTGACAGAAAAATAATGAGAAGAATATTGATACTGTTTTATGGTAATGTAATTAATGCAGTCAAGCATTTCATATAAAGATCAAAATGATTCGAACTTATAATGTTATGCATGACAAACTTCACCTCAAATATATGAAAAAATCTATAAACATACAATTAAGTGGTTTCTTAGAGGATGTAATATGTGTATTCAGGATGAATCATGGTTCCAAATCACTGGTAAAATGATTAAATTATTCAGTGATTGATTTGTCCATGCTTATCTGCATAAAATGTCTACTTTTTATAGTAATGCGGAAAAGAAAATTTCATTTTCACTTGTGTACATGTATTAATGGTATTTTCTTAACAAAAATGCATTTTTTCGCAGATTTGCAACTTAACATTTCTTTCAAATTCTGAACCTATACAGATGTTCAGTTGTAAAGGGAGATAAACATGTGTGTACTGTTCTGAGTTTTACATTACACAACAGAGTTACCTGCCCATTTATTGTTTCACATGTTTCACACTGCAATGTTATTATTATCTGTAACTTCCTGGTTAAAATATGGAGAGAAATTTGAGATAACACTGATTAGTTTCATACCACAATCTTTGAAAATAATCTTCTGTCAAAACTGCTGCAATATACTTTCAATCTAGCAATGAAAATGAGGGATAATATCGGAGAAGCCGCAGGGGCTTGGCGTATGCATGTGACATTTCGTCAATATGTAGAATCAGAAATGTTTGCAAATTATGGATTTTCGTTACACTTTTGTGAAGACATAAATTTCATGAAAATGCTTGCCATACATTAATAAGTGTTTTACTAATTCTAAAATTCTGTCACATTTTTGCGAAGTCATAAATTTCATGAAAATGCTTGCCATACATTAATAAGTGTTTTACTGATTCTACTGTGAAATGGACAGACGATAGCATTTAACCTCTTGAAACAGCAAAATATTCAACATTAGTCTACATGTTATAATAAGTCCTCATAAGAAATTTCAACTACACTGTGATAAGAGAAAAATACATGTATCCTGCTTGTTCGGATTGTTTTGAGTATTTTTCAGACCAGCACCAAGCACCTATACATGTATTTGAAAGATAACTGTACAATGAAGTAACTTAATCAAGCCCCTTTTTATGGCAAATTTGGGGCTGATATTGGGCCGCATACCCCAAAGAAAAAAGTATACATTTTTACCCTACTTAGGAAGAAAATTCCCCTTCAGTAAAACTATTTAAAAGTGTAGCCTTATAAATACTAAAATTTGGTGATTCATAATGCAAATTTCTCCTATCAAAGGGACCCGCCATACCTCCCAAAAACTGAAAAAATGGCTTAAATGAAGCATTGAATGCACAGAATAACCAAGTTTATACAGCTGAATGTTGATACAATTATGTTGTTATATTGTGTATACAACTAAATGTATGTAATTTTAGTCATATTCTATTTCTGTACAATATTCTCTACAAAGTTAAAAAGGGCTTTAATATATACATGTATCTGTTAATTCCAATAGATAAATACATGATTATTTTCATTACGCAAGTACATGTACATAGATTACAATTATGATATCATAATTATTAATTACATAAAAGTTTTAGCACCTAGTATGTATTAGAAATACTTTTGCATTAACAAGTATTATTAAATTATTAGCAAGGTGAGAAACCATAGCAACTGCTTGACAACCTGAGAATATTTCTGTGGTCCTGTTCCTGTTATATTATTGGACAATACATTTAACTGTATTCTAGGCACTGAATTAAAAGGAGGTCCCACTAAACCAAATAAAGCTAACAGGAGATAATTTATTGTGATCAACACAGCATTAAAAGACATTCCAACTTGCATGTCCTATAGCCAGCGCAACCCCCCTCCCCTCCCCCTACAATTCCCCAACGTTACATGTATGTCTGAGGATAAATACGAAAATATACAGAGATCTTTAAATATAAGATTTTCAAATAATGCGTTGTATTCAATAAAGTCTTCTGAATTGGTTTTATGCTCAATTTCTTAAAAACAAAGAATAAAACACAGTCATTGCCGTTTTATAAGGCTTGAACAAACCAAAACATGACCAAATAGTTATGCCCCCCCCCCTCTAAGACCGAATCCTGGATCTCCCCCTGTACTATACAAATATACAAGAAGAAGTATCTTCTAAATTGGCATTTCACGTCAGTGAAAACTACAGGAGAATTTGATGATGCGGGGCCCACATAAAATCTTACCAAATCCATCTGTGAACTCCTCTAATGTAAGATAACCATTGCCATCATCGTCAAGTGAGTCAAATACATGTTCTAGTTGGTCGGGTGATAAGGGGAGTTCACTCTGAAGTCGCTGCATGTCACGTTTGGTAATAAATCCCTTTTCCTCGGTGTCACACACTTTAAAGAGTTCGTGAGCTTTCTCGGTCATCATGCCTTCCATTTCTTCACTTGTCGGCGCTGTCTCTGCATCATCGAATGATCTTCCGTAGCCCGACATTTTCGTGTCAAAATAATTGACGTGAATGAGGCGTATCTGTCAATTAATGTTCCAAATGTGTAATCACGAGACAGACTTCTCTGAGACCAAAGAGATCATTAGTCCAAGAAAGTTATCACAAGCGCCAAAATGAAATACTCCCTTAATGGTTCAGAAACAAAAATCATTGCACTGTTCACACGTCAGCTATCAACCTTTCCACGTTGTTAAATCTACTGACATTCTGAAATTGAAATAAATCAAGTAATAGATTAGATTATATGATATTTACTTAAATTTGTCGCAAAAACTAGTTGAAACAGATACAGTTATCAATTCAGACAAATACAGATAATTCAAGTGCTTCAATTGAGCTCCAGCTAGCGTTTTAATTCCTTTAGGGTCTTTAAGTCACATACATTTTAAAACTGAAACTCAGACTTAGACTTTATTTAGACTAAATTTGCAAAAGTTATATTTACCAGCGTTTTGATCTATTTTAATCTAATCTTATTACCCAATGAACACTTTCACCAATTTTTATTAAAATACATTCAGCATAAAAGAACATGCAACTTTTTTAAGTCGTAGTCTTAGTTTCAGTCTTAAAAGTTTTGTGAATATGGCCCCTGAGTTTCAGCTGAATGTATGTGCAGTGCATACTTATATTCCTATATGTCAATTAGATAAGCTTGCCTTATCAAGGTACAAGCTTGACAATCTACGCCCGTAGTAGAGTTATCTGCTCTTTGATCTTCTTCATGCAAACGTTTGGGACAGTTGGAAGCAGCCTCACCATAAATGTTAGTTTAAACTTACTTATGCTACACACATTGTGAGACAAGTTAAGACACCTTAATTATGTTAACCAATCTTGGTGACTGTTTCTTGGTTTTCTAACCAATACTTTCTTAATCCAGGAATTGTTTAGCCCACATACAAATTCTCACACAAGACATAATTGGAAGTATTTGTCTGCAGACCAGGTGACTTCTGCCTAGTCAACATCTAAACCACAGGAGATTGTCATGAGTTCTCTCCCTTTATCCCTTCTAGTGTTCTCTCCCTTTATCTAGTACTATACATACTTATATAGTGCTTTCCGCAATCCGTCCAATCTGTGGCCTTTATTTCTGCCTTTTATATTGTATACGCAACATTCATGAAGTTCACTCGGTCTAAGTCTATCCTATACATATATATACTATAGAAGGGATAATGAAAGAGAACTCTAGAATAGATAAAGGGAGAGAACTCTAGAATAGATAAAGGGAGAGAACTCTAGAATGGATAAAGGGAGAGAACTCCTGACAATTTCCTGTGCCGTAAACAATCATGCCACCTAAACATATTAAACCATGAGCACTTAGTAAAACATATCTCATGTATTATAAACCAACATTAGTCTCAATGAATAATTTATTAAATATCAGTTTTCTGGATCTTTACACCAAAGTGGGCACTGATTGGACAAAAATATCAGTTCGTTTTTCCCCATTTTGAATGAATAACTCATACGTAGGGAGACTGATTTGAATAAATTGCACAGAAATTCAATTATATAATTCAATATAATAGAAGATTAGACACAAATTTATCTGTCTGACCAGAAGAGTGATGTTCATTTTGATCCTCTGTGCTGAATTAATTCACAAAGCATAGAATCGTAGAGCAAAGAACATAACTGAATTCATAACATCAACAGCTTCCCCCGAAGACGTGATTCTGAGCGCCGATGTACGATTTCCAACCTCTTCTTTAAGTGACGTCATTTTCAAAACACGTCACACGATATTTGCCCCATGTGGAAATTTGAAAACGAAGTGACCATATGGAGTAAATGTTGTTTCCTGCTTGCAAATAGTGACATCACTTGTTGCGTTTTCTTGAAATGACGTCACTTACAGAAAGGTTGTAAATCCCATAGCAGCGCTCATATGTTTACAGAATGTGCTGTGACATTAAAAATGCTAGGGTGCAACTTATAAATGTTCATATATAGTCGGGACCTCATTCATTCAAATTCATTGGGTCAGAAATATTATTTAAAATAATACATGGTTTTGAATAGCCCACTTCAATACGACGTGCATAAGAGGACCTGATAGTCCGGATGATATAGCGTATACGGATAGAAGGCTTGAATAAATGAGGTCTGATAGAACATGTTTACATAAAGATACAAAAAAACATAATATTATTTTTCTTCTTTATATTATCTGCAGTTATCTACATATATGATATGAAGATGGACTCTTTGATACCTCTAAAAACAAATACTTACAGTTCATTTCCAACAATCTAAACAAGTACAATTGTATAAAACGATATCCACATATTTGTAAAATTATGCACCAATCCCACTAACTAACTACAACATGGTATACAATGTATATGAATATCACGGTGACCATATGTTACACATGCAATGTATGACTTCCTGAAATCTCATCTATTTTTTGTTGGTTATTTGATATTTTCATCCAGGTATAGCCGGGGACACCAGCTGGTCTATAATAATGTGCATTGATTTTTTTCATCAGCAAAACATATCTACTAGTTTGCATGTGAAATACGAATATGTCATTAGCCAAACAGGACAACATAAACATTAACCAAACAGGACAAAATAAATATTAACCAAACAGGACAAACTAAACATTAACCAAGCAGGACAAAATAAATATTAACCAAACAGGACAAAATAAACATTAACCAAACAGGACAAAATAAACATTAACCAAACAGGACAAAATAAACATTAACCAAACAGGACAAAATAAACATTAACCAAACAGGACAAAATAAACATTAACCAAACAGGACAAAATAAACATTAACCAAACAGGACAAAATAAACATTAACCAAACAGGACAAAATAAACATTAACCAAACAGGACAAAATAAACATTAACCAAACAGGACAAAATAAACATTAACCAAACAGGACAAAATAAACATTAACCAAACAGGACAAAATAAACATTAACCAAACAGGACAAAATAAACATTAACCAAACAGGACAAAATAAACATTAACCAAACAGGACAAAATAAACATTAACCAAACAGGACAAAATTAATATGAACCAAACAGGACAAAATAAATTTTAAGCAAGCAGAACAAAATAAACATCAACCAAACAGGACAAAATAAATATTAACCAAAACAGGAAAAAATTAATATGAACCAAAACAGGACAAAATCAACCAAGCAGGACAAAATCAACCAAGCAGGACAAAATCAACTTCATCCAAACAGGACAAAATCAACTACATCCAAACAGGACAAAATAAACTTCATCCAAACAGGACAAATAAACACTAACCAAACAGGACAAAATAAACATTAACCAAAACCGGACAAAAATAAACATTAACCAAACAGGATAAAATAAACATTAACCAAACAGGACAAAATAAACATTAACCGGACAGGACAAAATAAACAATTCTTTTCATCTTAGGATCTCGTCCATGTTATAATTCCATTACTAGGCCATACCAAACAAATTTGTTCGTTTATGATTCCCATTCAGTCTCTGATTTGCTTGTGTGCCAAAAAAATTGCCGATGTACCATGTGTATAGTGTGGTATCTGAGTGAGTCAGCTGTACATTCGATATCATTACACACATGGGTGGGGTATAATGTATCACGTGTATGGTGTGGTATCTGGGTGAGTCAGCTGTACATTCAATATCATTACACACATGGGTGGGGTATAATGTACCATGTGTATAGTGAGGTATCTGAGTGAGTCAGCTGTACATTCGATATCATTACACACATGGGTGGGGTATAATGTACCATGTGTACAGTGTGGTATCTGGGTGAGTCAGCTGTACATTCGATATCATTACACACATGGGTGGGGTATAATGTACCATGTGTATAGTGTGGTATCTGAGTGAGTCAGCTGTACATTCGATATCATTACACACATGGGTGGGGTATAATGTACCATGTGTATAGTGTGGTATCTGAGTGAGTCAGCTGTACATTCGATATCATTACACACATGGGTGGGGTATAATGTACCATGTGTATAGTGAGGTATCTGAGTGAGTCAGCTGTACATTCGATATCATTACACACATGGGTGGGGTATAATGTACCATGTGTATAGTGAGGTATCTGAGTGAGTCAGCTGTACATTCGATATCATTACACACATGGGTGGGGTATAATGTACCATGTGTATAGTGTGGTATCTGAGTGAGTCAGCTGTACATTCGATACCATTACACACTATCTCATTTTAACTGAAAATGTGTTAGTGGGACGTAAAACCCAACATGCATCTTTGTAATATTAATTGCATAAACCATTGGCAGTGAAAAAAGTGTGAAGAAAGTAAAGAGTTGAAACAAAACATAAAACTAGATTCTGTCACCGCTTTTCAGAGAAAATAAAAATAGATGATTACATAAAATTTATTCTAGAATAACCTTAATGAAATATTACTAGCATTTTCTTTCATTGTAAAGATATCCAAATACAATTAACACCCAGATTTAATTACACCATCTTAGTATGGTTGGTACAAGGTAGCAGTTAAAATCTTACTGCATTGATGTGCAATTGCATGTATTCTCAGGAGATTGTAACAAGTTCTTTCCCTCTATCCATTCTAGAGTTCTCTCCCTTCATCTAGTTATTTCCCTCTATCCATTCTAGAGTTCTCTCCCTTCATCTAGTTCTTTCCCTCTATCCATTCTAGAGTTCTCTCCCTTTATCAATTATATAGAGTTCTCTCCCTTCATCTAGTACTATATATATATATATATACTATCATACATGCCATATCTCACGCCGTGAGACTATTCCTCACGTATTTTCATGTTTCCTCACAGTCTAACGCCGCTAGATTAAAACCTCATGTAAATTGAACCTCCAAGAAAAAGAAAAAAAGTAAACATAATATTAGCAAAGTTGACACTTTGTTGATTGGCTTTGATCAGCTGTTGATTGGCGTGTTTTTAATCACCTCAGGCAGTACGTTGTTTGTTGAAGCGGTGATTTGGCTTTAATCATCTTGTTGACATGTAAATCTGACAGGTGTTAATCTGCTTGTTTTAATGCAGGGTTTTCCCTGACGCAAAAATTTGTGGGGCTGAATGACCAGTTAAAATATTCCTAGAGCATCACAGAAAACGCAAACGCAATGCGGGTCGAAGAAAATTATAAACGCCCCTCCACTAATTAACGACTCCACCTATTTTAAATAAAACACCACGAAACATTCTTACTTTGATCCGTCATTTTATATCCATCACGCGTATATCCAATGATCAAAGAATCAAAATGACACTATAAAAAGCAATGTTCACACAATAAAAGCATTGTTACTATAGAATGTTAAACTTTTAGCTTTTGAACTGTACAAGGATAAAGGTAGAGAACTCTAGAAGGGATAAAGGGAAATAACTTGTGAAACTCTCCTGTGATCATATTTGCAAAGAAAGGATTGAGAAAATAAATAAAAACACTAGAGATTAGCATAGCAACATGGATAGATTTAGAATTAATGACATACCGTACTTGTTCTTAATTACACTAAAGTCAAACAAATATGCTTGTATAGATAATTCAAACTGAGACAGGAGAGTAAAACAAACATTCTTACAAAACTTAACTGAATAGAAGGCTTTTGATAATAGACTGCTGGATTTAGTCAGATTTCTCTCAGACAGCTATATGGTCATTTCAAACCACTCAAGTTGTGTTTCATTCTATTCTACAAACAAGAGCACTGACTATCACAATATAAGCCGTTCTACAGTAATGTCACTAGAGTGCGAAAAAAAATCAGCGTAAAAGAATATATAGGAAATTTTTTAGGTAATTTCTATAAGTAAAGGGCGATAACTCTCGAGTGACTGCAGCGATATGGCTGGTTTTGTTTGAGATATTATGCCCGTATACATTTTGACCAAATGTGGTGATAATTGGACAAATGCTTCTAAAGTTATTGATCAGACAATTTTAAGACCTATTTCAGGTAATTTCTATAATTAAAGGGTGATAACTCCTGAGTGCCTCCAACGATAATGCTGGTTATCGAACATCTTTTAGATATTATACCCATACACATTCTGACCAAATTTGGTGATGATTGGACTAATCCTTCTAAAGTTAATGATCAGACAACTGACTGGACGCTGTTCGCCCGCAATGAACGGGCATATAAAAAACCTTCTGATATTTTGATATTGACATTTCTCTACACAGAAAGTAGCTGAATTTGTTATCAAAATGAAACATTTGATGTAATCAAACCTAATGTCATTCTATGTTCGTTATCAAAACAATAAATTAGAAGATCCTCTCTGATCTGTCAAAACCCTTTATTTGGTTAAATGTTTGTCTAACACTCAACATTTATTGCCTAGAAATCTTCAGTGATAGCGAAGTTTCTTAGAAGATAGTTAGGAGTTAAATGTCAGTTTTTTTGTAATTTGTGTTGAATTGACAAATACTTTTGTCTGCAAAAATGTCATTCCTAACCAAACGTGTAAAACAGTTTTTTACATAAATTCATTACATAAAATGTGTAATGCCACTTTAGAATAGGGCGGAATGGAATTATTTCCCTGAAAACTTATATCTTTGATACTAACCATTGAGAAGCTCTATACATAATAAATATTATTTTTTAAAAAAGAAAATAAATTATTGGGCATCATGAAGATAGGGGACTGTATGGGGGCCTGTGGTGGGTATAGTAATAAGTTAATTTGTGTAAAGTGTGTAAATGGTTCATTTCATTCCCACCATTAACTAAGAAATGAAATAGAATCAGGTCTGCTAAAAAGTAATATTACCCTTGATACCTGAGTTTGTGATAAAACACAAAAATCTTTCTTAGATCTAGTAGAAACAGTATTCTACATTAATTTTAGAAAGGTCGTAATGTTTTTAAAACTCAAGCATATTCAAATATTAATTTCACAGTATATGACTACATTAAATTTTTTTTGTTAACTTCTAAACTATAATGTATACACAAACTAATTTGATCATCGTCTGTGACTACAAACAGTACAAAAGTATACATACATTTGTAGCTTGTCAAGATATTTCAAATAAAGTGTGATACACCTCTATACAGCTTATGTGGTTTACCCTCCATGTAATAGCTAAGCCAAATATTTGCAACAAACAAATCATAGACTTCATTATTCTAATTGTTATGTACTTATCAGCCTACCAGTAGTGTGACATATACAGACTTTAACCTTTCAGGGGAAGCCCTCTCTTGAGCAACAAACACGCTTCAAAGACAGAACAGTTTTTTTTTCAGAAAAAATATTTACCATCAATTAAAAAAATCTCTTGAAAGCATCTACCTCTGAACAACAGCCAAAATTTGCATCTCTCCAGTCGAGGGTTCAATGCAAGACTATCGTAACTCCTATATAAATATGTAGGAGTTACAATAGTCTTGCGTTGAACCCTCGAAATAGTGTGGGTCAGGAGAGGCTTCTCTTTATAATTATGTAGATACATGTAATATATTGGTAATAGCTACAATGATAAGCTTAGAAAATCAGTAAATGATTATTTTTCATTCAATTAACTGTAATTAAATAAATAATGGCAAATGCAAAAATACATGTATATACTGGTAATCATATACATTGATTTTGAAATCTAATACAACTGGTTGCTTTAAAAATCAAGTAAAAGTGAATTGTTTTACAGATAAGTTCTAATAATGTTTGTTTCAACGGGTTTAACGCTGTTTCTCAACGATATTTCAGTTATATACGGCGGCCAGTTCACCTAACCAGTTTTTCCTGGACTGAATTCTTACCTGGAATCGAACCCGGATCGCCAGATTTCAAGTCCAGTGGACTAACCACTGGACCACGGCCGCGGTTCTAATAAGCATTTTTTATTAAACTAGAAACTTATTATGGCTAAGTTTTAAAAAAGTGTCTATAAAAACATCATAATTTATTACCATACTTATAAAATGGCTGCAAACTATTAAGAAAATGCTATATAATCAGGCAAACGCATAGACTTGATGTTCATTATCATTTACAGCAGCCCCTTTTTTGCAAAGCTTCTCAGTCAGTGTTTGTATGCTCCTCCAGGTTTCCATGACAACCAAAAAATACAAAATTACTAACTCAAATATTGCCCTTACATCACCATTCCAAACACAAATATTCCAAGAAATAGATATTTAAAAAATGCATTCAAATTTAATAAAAACAGCCAGGTAAATTCACCTTCCTACATTCTAAGAAATAGCTTTTCTGAGAACAAGCATACCAAGATTTCAAAAATCGTACAAAGATAGCGAATGTAAAAACAAAATGTAATTACTGTAATACACCCTCGGTTTTCCACCTGCCTTTTATTCCTACATTCAACAACAATCTTACATTCGGACGATCATAGCTGGTCGGTAAATGGTAGACAAAATATTGACTTTATGCTTTACTAATTTCCACCCTATAATTTCATTGTTATATTATAGATTTGGTCAAAATTACAGTTTCATCGCGATAAAATGGTAAACATTAACACCCACTGTTACTTAGTATATATTTATGTCATAAGTTTCGAAGCATATTCTACAAATAATGTAACTCGATTTAATGTAAGTTGTAGATGTATAAAGGGAAAACAGCCTAAATTATTCAAAATATTATAACACAACTAGTATATTTGAAAAAATCAAATGTTAAGATTTCTCATATTGTTGGTTAACAAGTGTCATATAGTGGTAGTAAGTCTGTAACAAGCCTTTAAGGTACAAATTAATGATACATTTCCAATCACAAGATTTGATCACTTTCTTCTGTGTGACATCATACTGTATACAATACACTCATGATTGACAGCTTCTAGCACATTCAATAACAGTCAGACAATATTATACAATGTTTTTACTTAGTAGTGGGTGATTGCAATCAATTACAGTAAAATCTTACTTAAAGACAACCTCAATAATAATACCACCTCAAAATTAAGAACACAATTTTCAAATACATTTTCACTGTTTTGCTCAGCCACAGTATTAAGACCACCTCAATATAAAGACCGGTTTTCAAGTGTCCCAATGGTGGTCTTATTATTGAGGTTTTACCAACTACATAGCATTTAATCATACTTCACAATACTGCATGTTTGTTTTGTAATATCAGTAGGCCCATAACTAGAGTCAAAATATAACTTTGGATATTGGCGTCCATGACATGAAAACAATTAAATGAAGATGCTTTTTCTTGTCAAAAATTTCGAACCTCAAATAATCTTGATGGAGGTGTGCCCTTGTCACTTTCTAACAGTTAACTACAGATGATATGTTTGAATTATGCATGTTGTATGTTTGAATAAACTTTCTATCACTTCCCCAGATTCTTCAGTATTTATTTAACTTCACAATTTGCAAATATGTGCTTTTAAAGTCTATCAAACTATTTACAAAAGCAAAACATTTACAAAACAAAAACTCCATGAATGGAATTATATGTATCAAAGGGTAAACATTTAAATGCATTTAGGAATATAAATTTTAGGAATATAATTTTAACACTTCGAGATTGACTCCATTGCATATGAAAATGCCACCAGATTGCACCACAATTATTCAAGGAAATGGAAATTTCCTAAGGAGGCATGCCCCCTCACCAGACCCCTAGATTGCATGTGTATACATTCTAAAACCTCTGGCTATAATGCCCTAGAAAGCTCACTAATGATGATACTCCAGGAAAGAGCCTGATAACTAAACAGAAGAAGAGGAAATAGAAGGAAGAAGAAGGAAAAGAAAGAAGATGTCTTGAATGCAGCACCAGCAATGTAGATTGAGACCTTTAACTTCATTTTCTTTCCAAGAAATAATCATAAATGTAACATTTTCGCAGTCATTTTCAATAATGCACACAATAATTTTAACAAATTACTCAATGTTACCTTGAAACTCAATTCTGACATGTAATAGTCCACAATATTGAAACATGTCATATTATGAAGAGCGAATGCACTGTAAATGACTGTGCCCTTGAACTATTTGTTGCATAAAAAATTATCTTGATAAAACTAATCTCTAAACATTTGAAATATTGATAACCAATACAGAATACCAACCTGGCTATTCCCACCACACTTTGCGCCTAAAACTGTCAATTGCTTCAGATAGTGCACCTTTACAAGAATAATTGAATATAAATACATATAAAATTAGAGCATTATAGTGCACAATTTAAATCCGGTACACATACAATTGGTAAACATACCATCCAATTAAGTCTTTGTGAAATCTTCTATTGTTGTAAATCTTATATATAAAAGTAACAGTCTAAATAAATGCACCCAGGTATTATCACATGAACATGTTGAAACATTGATCCATAAAGATCTACCGGTGGGTTCAATGTTCATACATGTACAGTAAAACCTCACTTAAAGACCACCTCAATACAATGTAGTAAGACCACCTCAATAATAAGATCACCTAAAAATTTAAGAACACAATATTCATGTCCTCTTTTACTATTTTGCTCTTTATTCAACATCATTAGTAAGACCATCTCAATAATAAGACCAGTTTTCAAGGGTCCAAAGGGTGGTCGTATTTTTGAGGTTTTACTGTATGTAGAATTTGGGGGTAAGGTCCCATATTTACTTTGAATTGTCTCCCTTATAATACATCTGTGCATAACTGAAATAATGTTGAAAACAGCACAAAAATTACCCAACCCAAACCACCTCTGATTTATGTTGAGTCGTTGTCTTTGTGCGGGAGTGCTTGGGTGCTAAATAGGGTAAACATGGCAATAGTGGATTCATTTAACATATACATGTGAATTACTTCAATTTCTGTCATAAGTAAGACAAGGAAATAATTGTATGTCAATATCATTGTGCAAAATGTAATACCGGTATGTCACAATCGAAACTACAGACAACCAATATAAAAGCAATTTTGTATGATCTTTCATACTGACAGTTAATCTTGTTTTGAAATGCTGTGTGCTGAGAGAGGCATAGTGGTCAATGGTGATGATGATTTTATTTTAGACATCAATAAAACAATTACAAAATAACACAATAAAAGTAAATATCCAAATTACAGGCAATTTAATAACATTTTCATAAGTAGTTAAATATAGAAACTTTTAAATCTTATAGATATTTGAGTACCGACATTAAAAACTAAAGAAATGTTTGATTTTACGTTATATATATATATATATTGTCTAGGAATGGCCATAAAAGAATGAAAGCTTATTTCCAATGGCGTCCTTATAGTGGTAGAGTGCCTGACCCCTGATCTGGAAGTGCTGGGTCTCAATAATTGCCTGAGGTTGAGCCGATAACTTCACAGCTCCTGAATTAGGTGCGGGAGTATGTACCGGTAATATAAGCTGCAGTAATCTGTTCTACAATTTATGTAAAGAAACTAAATGCTGTAAAGGAGGTTCAAAGCAATTGGGCACAATGTTACAACAGCAGTTCATGCAGTTGAAACAAACCCTGGTAAATGATTCTTAAGCCACAAGAATTAATATTTGTAGCAAATGCTTTGGTGGCTTTGAAATTGAATGAATTGTTATTTTTCAATCTCTGCTCAGACATATTTAAGTCTCAAAAAATGGGGGAAAAAGTTGTCCCAGAGGCCCAGCATCAAGATAAGATATAAATTTTGAATTTTCAGTATATAAGAAATTATCGCCATTGCAAAAAATCAATGGCTAGTTCATAATGTTTTCAGCAGCATTAAAATCTCTTACTAGTTTTCAACTCCATGACACCAAGAAAGTAGATTACATTTACTTTGAATTGTCTCCCTTATAATACATCTGTTATATTTACAGATTACTGTGACACTCTTTACCTACTGTGTAAGATTTCATAACTACTTTAAGGTTACTTGCAACACGTTATCTAGTTGATTGCATTACTGAACCATTGAATCAATGTTTTTTTGTATTTGTTTGTCTTTGAGAGTATATATTTTGAGTTCAAATTATCCATCAAGAACTCCAAAATTAACTTTTTAGTTGTTACTATAGAAAAGAAATGGACAATAAACCAATGCTCCAATCCAAATTGAACATTCTAATCTCTTTCTGTTTTCTTTCTAGTTCAAATAACAGGTTGCTTTCAGGGGCTTTTAGGCCTAGTTTTAGCGTGTCCCCCGAAAAAAGAAATTGTAGCTAGATCGTCAGAGATGTGTTTTGGTGTATATTTCGTTCTGGTTAATATGCTTACAATTACATCAAAAACATACATTAAATATCGTAATGAAGTGTGGGGCCTCATAAGTTTTCTGATTTTTCGAAAAAGTGTGGGCCGTGGCGGCTTATAGGAATCTAAACCCCTGGCTTTTAACAGCATGTACCTTTTACTGGATTGTCCTAATATGCAGATAAGGCTTAGACAGATAGCGGATATAAATCATCAGATAATGAAAAAAGCCATCACAAGAAAAAGAATGGGTAAGACTGAAAGCAACCCAAAGTCACAATCAACTACTTACTCCAAGATTACTTACAATATTATGACATCATTTAATTATATTGAAAGTCCTTGAATGAAAAAATGACTCTTGATAGATCAGTTAATTAATATGATTCTCCTTTGTAAGATTTTTTCCACCAATATACAAACAAAGCATATCATGATATTTCCAAGTCAATGCAGGAAACCTGTTTTGGGGTTTGTAAGACCTAATATTTGGTAAAAGCTGTCCAAGAACACATTATAATTCATATACGGTGCCTGGTCAAAGAAGTTTTCTTGGCCAAGAAATAACATCTTAATTTAACACAGTAAATGTTCTGCATTTCAATTCAATTACCTTCATCTCAATATGTCCAGATAGTTATGCACATTTCGCTGAAATGCTCCACAATAAGCTAGACCAGGTTCAGTATCCCAAACAAAGGGGAACAATTCAGAATATAATAGAGTAAAGAGTTGTGGACCTTGTCATTGCACTCTGAGGAACAGTCCCCTACTACCAATAATCAGTTAACTATGTGGTCTTGTTGAAAATGGCGTATTACAGTAAAACGGGGTTCATTAATGCTGTAGTGAGGCGGGTCTAGGAAAGAAGAGAGCAGTGCCCCTAAAACAAACCCCACTAACATTGATTCAAATAGAGTATAAAAATAAATTTTAATCATACACTTTTAAAATTGTTCCAATTGTGTGCTCATTTGAATGCATTTGATTACCATTTAAGAATCTGTTTTTTTTTTTCAAAATTTAAAATTTCTGATTGAAATTGGTCAATTAAATTGGAAACAATGTACACCTATGAAGTCCTTATGTTTCACCAAAGACTGGTATTTAGGTCTTTGGTTACACCTGCATTGTTAGGTCTAAATTGATGCTCGTATATCGCTATTGTTTTTCTGTACATGAACACAAATAATTATTCCAAAAGTTAAAAGGCAAAATCATTTATTATTTGAAAATAAAAAAGATTGTTCGCGATCTTTTTTATTTTCAAATAATAAATGATTTTGCCTTTTAACTTTTGGAATAATTATTTTAACGTTATACTTCCAATGTTTTATGACTTCACCATTATCTGTCCAGTCTTTCCGTCCATGTAACGGTCCTAAACTGTGTTTTATCCGCATCCATTACAGCGTTTGTCTCCCTTGTGAATTGACAGATGGCGCCGTATTTGACGTCAATACGATCGATATTGGTATAATTTCGGATAGTTCCAATATTTCTCATGGAATGGCAGCGCTTGGACAGACGTCATAACGGATGAATGGGCGGACTGGAACTTACTTAAATTTGGATTTTAGTGAAAAGAGGTTTGTAGCGTGACTTCTCATACTTACCCAATGTCGGCAGGCAACGTTCCACTTGCTGAATTTTGTTTTTTGCCCGAACCGCTTTACAACCGCAGTCGTTTGTAAATGCTATCAATTAAAGATGGCTATATCCTTCAGAACCAATAAATTCTCATAAAAATACGCGATCGATACGTTATTACTAAATGTCATTTACTTTTCCTACTTTGACATGTTTTTGCTTTTTGCCTGTGTCATCAAATCTCGAATGTTGCTGTATTAAAAATGTTTATGGCATGATGTATGAATATTTTAACATTTTGTATGTATTTCTTTCATTAATCGGTCAGTTAGTGATTATTTCATAATGTATTTGTTTCAGTCAAGCATAGACTTTTTCAGCACTGGAATGTGTTGTCAAAGATGTTTAATGGAAGAGCTGTCACTGTGTCAGCCATGTTCAGCATTTCATTGTTTATGCTTTAGAAGCCAAATTATGAAAAAGCATTAGTATTTAAATGCTGTTGTATATGCTGTTTTTGAACGCCTGCAATGTTCCTTGTAATTTTTGTTTGTGATGACTAAACAAGCTTTAATTATAATTGGTGCATGGTTTCTCTAACAACTTACATTCAAACACGGACAAAGATTTTCTGATAAAGTCATTAATTTGTAAAGTCATTAATTTGTTGTTAATTATGCAGTATTTTCTGTTGTAGGGATGGCACCATAATTAGCACTATTCAGTATGGCTAAAGCACAGTCAAGTGACAGTTTGTACAAAATAACAATATATAGTTACCAGTTAAACAATATTATATCACCAGGATAAGATAAAGAGTTATCAAGATGTCAGAGTACCACAAGAAATATTTTTGTCCACGATTGTTGGATTACATTGTGATAGTAGGGAGCAGGCACCATAATAATAATAATAATGTTGCTCAGACACCAGAACTGTTGCGGAGGTACCCTCTAGAGGACCATGCTGATTTTCCATTACCTACAGATGTGATATTCTTTTGCCAGCCTGAAGGTTGTATAAGTGTTGGACCGAAACGAATGAGTCTGCGGGAAACGACATCATTTGTTTTCACATTGACAGAAAAAGATTCTGGTAAAGTCCGCTATGGCATGTGTGTAAATTTTTTCCGGCCTTTTGAAAAATACCGTGGGGAACGTAGACAACACAGCAGCAGCGGTGATCGCCATAGTACAAGTAGTTACTCAGAAGGAAGTCGATCTAGGTCAGGCTTTCAACATAATGATTCGGAAGGTAGATCTCCTCGGACTAGTAGGCGTACAAAAACTGCTTCACGTGTCAGAAACAACACTTTGACGTCTCTATGCATTATAAGTCATCATCCATTTTTCTCAACATTCCGAGAATGTTTGTTTATATTACGTCGTCTCATTGATGCGTGTCACGAGAGAAGTTGTGCGCGGAGGATTGGTGGATCTCGTAGCATGTCAAGGTGAGACAATCACAGCATTTTTAAAATCATATTGTATAGATCTATATATTATACTCTGTCATTGTTAGGCAGTTATAAATTAATTACTGGCATGTCTTCTGTCTATTCATTGAAGAAACCTTGGAGGGTTTTTCAAATATATTTAGACGGAACAAAATTCGAGGGTTCAGCGCAAGACTATCCTAACTCCTAATTTATATAAGAGTTAGTATAGTCTTGCACTGAACCATCGAAATGCTGCTTTAGCTTGGAAAGCTGGGTATTATAGGCTAGTGGGGATGATCAGCTAAGGTTTTTTGATGGCCTTTACTTATTGGGTATAACAGTATGATGAACTGGTGAGAATAAATTGTGTCTGTACATGTATCAAACTAAATATAATTATTTACTTAATAGAAATGGCATAAATACGGATTCTGTATAACATTTGTTCAGTTTTTTTTCTGTCTTGTCGTTTTTTATGCTTTAGAAGTGAACTAGTATACTTTATTGGACAGTAATAGTGAAAATGTATATGAAATTAGCTGTTTCTTAAATCAGATTTACATAGATTATTTTCATGTTCACCTTGCAGTAGAAATGTAGTCATTTACATAATTGACAATTTAAGGAATCAATAATGTTTTCTCTGAGACTGTAATTGTCTGTTAATCTAGCCATGCAAGGATAGGCCTTGTTAAATATTGAATGTTGTCATTCTTGTAAGCCTCATGTATACATGTATGTCACTGTTATGTAAGCTTAGAAATTACTACTTTGGTTATTTAATCTTACATTGAAAATAGTTCCTATATACTTAGCTGGAACAAGTTTGTTTGGATCGCAGAACATGTGCCAATGTAATTACATTAGTTCATTATTCAGAAGTGTTTAGAAATTAATTCAAGAACAAATTATATGTACACAAGTTAACAGTGGGGATACTGTCAAGTGTGGCTAATAGTCCAGGACTCCTACAACTATCCATTTGTTACTTACAATATTCCAACCAAACGTAAGATGTTGACTGTGCTTATGCCATTGTGTGATTTACGCTATAAATAAACCTTTAATGATGAAATACTGAGTGTTCTGGGAGGCATCATTACTGTAACTGATTGATTTTCTTCAGTAATGTTTCCCAAACGAGACATTTTTTCCTATTGGTAGATCAATAAATGCCACAGTAAGATCTACTGCTGAAGCTGTAATTTTCTCACATATATGGATCACATATATACATGGTATTGTACTATGATTGAGTGTACTGGTGTGAAGCTATGCAGTGTAATGTACTCTGTATGTATGACATTCCCTCTGGGAGTATTGCTTACCACAGCACTTCTAGTAATTAAAAGCTGGCTTGTATTCGATGTTTTGGCTTTGAGTTTGCATTTACATGCTGATGTTTTACTGAATATTGCGATGTTTTTTTAAATTTATATGTTGAATTAGCTCTTGAGAAAGTTAGGTTTTTATTTGATTTAAAAAGTTTGGTGGCAATCTGCAGAGTTAGGTCAATAGATCTAGTTTGGATTTCTATAATTATTATGAATGTGGAGTTTTTCCCTGCAGTATAAACAACCATAATTTAGACTGTTAAGATCTTGCTTGCAGGGCAAAACAACAACAAAGATAGGATATAATGTCTGAACTTCAATAGATATAATATTAATCCTTGTTACCAGGTATTCCCGCTGGTAAAAACCCATGTTAATTTAATTTCAGATTTCATCTATAAGCCCAACCCAGAGTATATTAAGTTGTGAAAGTAAATGAAAATGTTTTGGTTTAGTTATTCCTAAGTTATAATCCTAATTTCTGTGTGATCCTTTATATGTATTTTGCATTCCTAATAGTTAATAAAGCATAAAAAGTACATATATTGGATAAACTATAGTATAATATATGTCCTGTGTTGACTATATAAGGTTTATGTTGGTAACATATTCTTAATGTCCCTGACTCTTCATTAGTAACAGCTTGTGTGACTTAATTGTAATGTAATGTCTTAATTATGTATTATAGTGTATTTTTGGAAAAATTGGATACAGATCATGTTTTAATGTTCCATGTCTCATATTCATTAACTGATGAAACACAGCCCTAGTATCCATTATTTGTTTCAGGCTTCCAATTACACTGGGTATTAAGTTGCTGTATTGAGATACAACTTGTAATCCCACCTCTCAATTGTTGGCAGGTTTTGATATTTTATATTACCTAATAAATCCAATTATGTTCTCGTTTATCTTTCTGATAATAAAACATGATACACTCATCCAACTGGAACATACAGTTTTTGTAAATAAAATGATGAACCATCTTTCAATTTCAGTAAAAATATTTATTGTTCAATTATTAACTCATTCACTATACAGCGAACAAATAATGTGCATTTACCATATTGCCCAACAATATCCACCTGACTCTGAGTCTCATGAATATTTGTGCAGATCTATCTAGTTTCATCAGCAGACTGTCAATTGGGCATGCACTGCTTTCCTACAGTTTCCCATTTTTCCCCTACTTTTTTTACTGGCTCCCTACTTTTTCCCCACTATTTCTTGAAATAGCCCTACTAACCCTACTTTTTTTTCAAATCTGAGGCATTAACTCAAAATAGGTATTTCACCTGCATGAAGCACAGAGGTCTAATCATAGAGAATGTGCAGTATTGTGATTTTTTTCCATTTTTGATACTTCGAAAAGCAAGCAATCATCCCTACAGTAAGGCTACTATCCCTACTTTTACGCAATAAATCCCATACTTTTGCCTTACGTTTTGAAAAAAGCCCTACTTTATTCCTACTTTGTAAGAAAGGATTAAATTGACAGCCTGTATCAGCAACTTTCTTTGTATGCATATAGCAGTCACTTGCCCACAGGACAAGAACTGTGATTGTGTCTGTCTCAAGAGAGTGGCAATTGTTGATGAATCCTCTTCTTGTGTTGTCTTATACCACATGGACATTTCTTAATTGTTATGATGATAAGTTTTCTTGCTTAATCATCATATAACTGTGTTAGTTCAACTTCAAGTGTAATATACTGTGAATAATTCAGCTTTTACTGGACCAGAGGGCCAATTTAGAAGATGTTTTCTACATTTAAAATGTATAATTACAAAAAAGTTGGCTCCCTTGATTGCCAAAGTAGTAAAAGTAGTAAACAAGGTCATAGGACTTGTAGAGATTCTGATGACTTGGCTAGAACATTTGTGTGTCTATGAAGCCTATTTAAATAGTGTTACTATAATTTTCTGTTAACTATGATCTATTGGATCACCTGGGGAAAACCCTTGTTTTGTTAATGTTAAAATCTTGACAATCTTGGTACAGATTTGGTGAATGTTTGTGTAACATAAGAGTAGATCCAGTCATGCCTGTAGATGATTGACCAATATCTTATGGTTTCATCTGTTTGTTTACAATAGATTTTATTTTCCGTACAACTTGCTTTCTTGCCTAAAGGTATACTATTATGTTATCTAACAGCTGTATCACTGTAAGCCCAAATATGTGTACTATAATAAATATTTATCATGCTTACGTATTTGGTTATATGTTCTGCTTGTAACAGTTGTAACCTTGTCAGTTCATGCTGTTTCCATTGATGTCAGAATGCTGTAACTTCTACAGTCTGTTTTATATTTACGTGAAGTTGGTGGTCAGCAAATAAAAACTGGTCTTGCAAAGTATTGACCAAAAGACATTGTGTTATTAGTCAAGAGTCTCTCCCCATCTTTGGGACAAGTGCCCCTTTGCTTTCAGAAAGAAATATGATTTTTTATTTTTCGGGGGGGGGGGGGGTTAGTCCAGTCTGGGGGAACATACTTTTTTTAAGAGGAATAGTGCCGAATATTGGCATTCAAATTCGGAGATCTAGAACCTTGATGATAAGGCCAAAACAAATAATATCTGTGTTTAGGGTAACGGTCTCAAAAATGCTAGGTAGGGTAGGGACAAATTTTTTTTTTTTTTTTTTTTTTTTTTTCAAAAACAATTAAAAATCGAAAAAAAATTCTCCAGGGTCGTAAAAAACTCGAGGGTCGGGATTTTTCGACAGGTAGGGTCGGGTTACCCTAAACACAGATATTTTTTTTTTAGGCCTAACGGTATTCTCAACTAACTTCAAATATACTATACATGTGCATACACAGTATAAATTATGTTCTCCCTCATCTGTGTATCAATTACTGCTATGTGAAAATTTCTTTCTGTAGCATTTTGACTAAATTCATTGATTTTCTCCACTGGGAATGCTGAGAAGCTATTATTATTTTGGAGAGAATAAGCGGGCTAGAAATATGTCTAATGGTGGTAAATTCTCTGTAAGGATGGCTTGTATTTCTTAACTATCTCTAGGTACTGATATTATGACGACATACGCTGCATTGTATTTAGTTTTCCTTAGTTAAAGGGTCAATCCCCATATTTGCAGGAAAAAATCTCAAAATCATATAGCTCCAAGAATCGGCATGCATTATCCTCAAAAACAAAGACTTTTAATGCGCAAGACAGTAAATGTTTAAGATGCCTCTCTAAGTCCTATATGTGTGTCTTAAGACACATACCTTTAAAATACATCAGTGCTACATAGCTTAAACACTTAAAGCCGCATAGCATTATTTTTTCCTTTCTCATATGGCTATGTGGTTACAGTGTCCAACCATCCAAATTGCAATTCATCTCACAAGAAGTCTTCCTGTGAGTTTAATATTGATGTGTTTCTGAACCAAATGTAGACATCAAAACGAAAGTTGGAATTTTGACAAATCAGAGAGGATTTTCTCCTTTATTGTTTTGTTTTGATAACAAATAGGGAGATGACACAAGTTATATAATATACAACACATGTCTCTGTCATAGCCTCTATATGCACTCACACATGTTTTAGATGTTTCTGTAACGTTTTCATTGTCAGTCAAACATATGGTACATTAATAGCAAAGTACTCTAATTATTTAAGTACAGTGAAGAGATGAAATGAAGTTGAAACCTCGAAAATCTCTTATAGTACACTAGTCTGCTTGTACATAAACTTTGAGATGGTCAGCCGATGAAAATGTGTTTCAAAAAATATTGACCAACCGGACATAGTGTATGGACTAATGGTTTTCACAGCTAAATTTTGAATGGTCACTGTTCTTTTCAACATGTTGCCTTGTGTGGTAAAATATAAATGTCTGATCAAGTCAGGTACACATTACAAATTAAGTTTGATGGTTATTGTAAAACCAAGTCAAACTATTTTCATATCCAAGGAGGAATATGTTGTCCCTTTTTGGGGCCTATTTTTGGGACTGAAATTTGGCCCAGCTCTCCTTTCGGAAATTTCATGATCACCATCCACTTAACGCATGGTCATCATCCACTTAACCCATGGTCACCATCCACTTAACCCATGATCATCATCCACTTAACCCATGGTCACCATCCACTTAACCCATGATCACCATCCACTTAACCCATGATCATCATCCACTTAACCCATGGTCACCATCCACTTAACCCATGATCACCATCCACTTAACCCATGATCATCATCCACTTAACGCATGGTCATCATCCACTTAACCCATGGTCACCATCCACTTAACCCATGATCACCATCCACTTAACGCATGGTCATCATCCACTTAACCCATGATCATCATCCACTTAACCCATGGTCACCATCCACTTAACCCATGGTCACCATCCACTTAACCCATGATCATCATCCACTTAACCCATGGTCACCATCCACTTAACCCATGGTCACCATCCACTTAACCCATGATCACCATTCACTTAACCCATGAACACCATTCACTTTATCCATGATCACCATTCACTTTATCCATGATCACCATTCACTTTATCCATGATCACCATTCACTTTATCCATGATCACCATTCACTTTATCCATGATCACCATTCACTTTATCCATGATCACCATTCACTTTATCCATGATCACCATTCACTTTATCCATGATCACCATTCACTTTATCCATGATCACCATTCACTTTACCCATGATCACCATTCACTTTACCCATGATCACCATTCACTTTACCCATGATCACCATTCACTTTACCCATGATCACCATTCACTTAACCCATGATCACCATTCACTTTACCCATGATCACCATTCACTTTATCCATGATCACCATTCACTTTATCCATGATCACCATTCACTTTACCCATGATCACCATTCACTTTACCCATGATTACCATTCACTTTACCCATGATCTCCATGATCACCATTCACTTTACCCATGATCACCATTCACTTTACCCATGATCTCCATGATCACCATTCACTTAACCCATGATCACCATTCACTTTACCCATGATCACCATTCACTTTATCCATGATCACCATTCACTTTATCCATGATCACCTTTCACTTTATCCATGATCACCATTCACTTTATCCATGATCACCATTCACTTTATCCATGATCACCATTCACTTTACCCATGATTACCATTCACTTTACCCATGATCTCCATGATCACCATTCACTTTACCCATGATCACCATTCACTTTACCCATGATCTCCATGATCACCATTCACTTAACCCATGATCACCATTCACTTTACCCATGATCACCATTCACTTTATCCATGATCACCATTCACTTTATCCATGATCACCTTTCACTTTATCCATGATCACCATTCACTTTATCCATGATCACCATTCACTTTATCCATGATCACCATTCACTTTACCCATGATCACCATTCACTTTATCCATGATCACCATTCACTTTATCCATGATCACCATTCACTTTACCCATGATCACCATTCACTTTACCCATGATTACCATTCACTTTACCCATGATCTCCATGATCACCATTCACTTTACCCATGATCACCATTCACTTTACCCATGATCTCCATGATCACCATTCACTTAACCCATGATCACCATTCACTTTACCCATGATCACCATTCACTTTATCCATGATCACCATTCACTTTATCCATGATCACCTTTCACTTTATCCATGATCACCATTCACTTTATCCATGATCACCATTCACTTTATCCATGATCACCATTCACTTTATCCATGATCACCATCCACTTTATCTATGATCACCATTCACTTTACCCATGATCACCATTCACTTCATCCATGATCACCATTCACTTCATCCATGATCACCATTCACTTTACCCATGATCACCATTCACTTTATCCATGATCACCATTCACTTTACCCATGATCACCATTCACTTTACCCATGATCACCATTCACTTTATCCATGATCACCATTCACTTTATCCATGATCACCATTCACTTTACCCATGATCACCATTCACTTTACCCATGATCACCATTCACTTTACCCATGATCTCCATGATCACCATTCACTTTACCCATGATCACCATTCACTTTATCCATGATCACCATTCACTTTACCCATGATCACCATTCACTTTACCCATGGTCACCATTCATATTACTCATGATCACCATTCACTTTATCATTCACTTTACCCATGATCACCATTCACTTTACCCATGATCACCATTCACTTTACCCATGGTCACCATTCACATTACTCATGATCACCATTCACTTTACCCATGATCACCATTCACTTTACCCATGATCTCCATGATCACCATTCACTTAACCCATGATCACCATTCACTTTACCCATGATCACCATTCACTTTATCCATGATCACCATTCACTTTATCCATGATCACCTTTCACTTTATCCATGATCACCATTCACTTTATCCATGATCACCATTCACTTTATCCATGATCACCATTCACTTTACCCATGATCACCATTCACTTTATCCATGATCACCATTCACTTTATCCATGATCACCATTCACTTTACCCATGATCACCATTCACTTTACCCATGATTACCATTCACTTTACCCATGATCTCCATGATCACCATTCACTTTACCCATGATCACCATTCACTTTACCCATGATCTCCATGATCACCATTCACTTAACCCATGATCACCATTCACTTTACCCATGATCACCATTCACTTTATCCATGATCACCATTCACTTTATCCATGATCACCTTTCACTTTATCCATGATCACCATTCACTTTATCCATGATCACCATTCACTTTATCCATGATCACCATTCACTTTATCCATGATCACCATTCACTTTATCCATGATCACCATCCACTTTATCTATGATCACCATTCACTTTACCCATGATCACCATTCACTTCATCCATGATCACCATTCACTTCATCCATGATCACCATTCACTTTACCCATGATCACCATTCACTTTATCCATGATCACCATTCACTTTACCCATGATCACCATTCACTTTACCCATGATCACCATTCACTTTATCCATGATCACCATTCACTTTATCCATGATCACCATTCACTTTACCCATGATCACCATTCACTTTACCCATGATCACCATTCACTTTACCCATGATCTCCATGATCACCATTCACTTTACCCATGATCACCATTCACTTTATCCATGATCACCATTCACTTTACCCATGATCACCATTCACTTTACCCATGGTCACCATTCATATTACTCATGATCACCATTCACTTTATCATTCACTTTACCCATGATCACCATTCACTTTACCCATGATCACCATTCACTTTACCCATGGTCACCATTCACATTACTCATGATCACCATTCACTTTACCCATGATCACCATTCACTTTACCCATGATCACCATTCACTTTACCCATGATCACCATTCACTTTACCCATGATCTCCATGATCACCATTCACTTTACCCATGATCACCATTCACTTTACCCATGATCACCATTCACTTTACCCATGATCACCATTCACTTTACCCATGATCTCCATGATCACCATTCACTTTATCATTCACTTTACCCATGATCACCATTCACTTTACCCATGATCACCATTCACTTTACCCATGGTCACCATTCACATTACTCATGATCACCATTCACTTTACCCATGATCACCATTCACTTTACCCATGGTCACCATTCACATTACTCATGATCACCATTCACTTTACCCATGATCACCATTCACTTTACCCATGATCACCATTCACTTTACCCATGATCACCATTCACTTTACCCATGATCTCCATGATCACCATTCACTTTACCCATGATCACCATTCATGATCATAATGCAAATTCATAGTCATAGATCCATTCTGTATATAGGTTACTGTACCAACCAAATCATTCCATAGGTAACTGGAAACGCTGTACTATCATTTACATTATGAATATATTCATGCAAAACATCAATGTCAGGTTATATCAAGAATCATTTTAAATGTGAAATACAAGACTTGCCATCAATTCTAATGAATACTATATCAATACTGAAGCAAATGCAATCTACAAATTTATATTATCAGCGTGTGCATCAGTCCGCCAGCTGGTCATGCATTTTCATTACAAACAATATGCATGTATAAATATATATCAACACTGTTATTACACACAATATACTCGGTGTCTAACTGATTATTGTAAACCACTCTTGTATACATTTCTTTGAATTTGTACAAATATATAACTTAATCGGTCTCAAATCTAAACAAAAAATCTTGTATTATTTATATTACATGTCCTGTTCTTGCTTGTCTTTGTTTGTATTGCCTGTTTGATACACCAGTACTTCCACTTACCCAGGGGTTCCACTGGGTGCTGAAACTCAAGAGTCATTTTGACAATTTTTGACCAGATTTTACTATTTTATAGCAAATATACCTCAAATTTAGCAAAAAAAACCCCTTCAGTCAGAATCCTGAGGGTCAATTCCAGGGTCAAATGGAACCCCTGCTACTGGTAGTTTTGATTGGCTCGCCCCGTTTGCTCAGTTGGTAGAGTGCTGGACTGTCACCTTTGAAGCCCGGGTTCGATTCCCGTAATGGGCAGATCATGTCCTTCCTCGGCATTTGGTTGTGGCCCTTTTATTTTGTCTTCCACCTCTGGTTTATGCGGAAAAGTTACCAGCTGCTCGTGGAAGGGAAAGTTATTCCTGGAGAATTGGTTAGGCAAAAAAAAGAGATATTTCCGTTTCCGGTCTCCTGTCAAAAAAAAGAGGGTAGGTAGGTAAGGAAAGTTTTTTGTTTTTTTTGGTTACTGAAGTTGTTGCTGTCATTAAAGCCCCTAAAATTTGACGATCTTCTATATATTTAAAAAAACGGAAAGGTATGAAATGAAGCAAGCAACTAAAATTAGACAAAAAAGCAACTTCTATATTAGGAGCATTTGTATAATATATTCATGATGATAATGGGAATACCACAGCACATTCAGAAATCTTTCACATTAATACATGTGTATCAGACCGTATAGTCTTACTTAATGTTTATCTGAAACAAATATAAATTAATGATGAATTCAGAATGAATATTGATTTAATTAATTCCATTGTGTTTGTGTTTGGCTCACCGTTCAGACTTTCCAATTAGCAATATGGGAAGGAACTGCTATGGGCTGTTAATTGATCGATCTCATAGTATAAATGCTTACGTTGAGGTTTGCTGAAGGTCACAGTGAGTCAATAGATCACACATTAAATGGTACGCCCATAGATGATGATTCTGTTTGAACACTGTAGGGGATGATAGCAAAGAAGATCTTAAGTCTTGTCCTTGATACGTTTGACTTGGGCTTTTTAGTGTTCCTTTTTCTCCTACATTATGGGCATCCTTCTTATGATGGAAAGTTTATAATTATGATTGATAAATATTTATATAGTAGTGGTTTATGACTAATAGTTTCGGTGCATGTAAATAAATAAATTCTTTGCTATTATTTTATATATTGTAAAATTAACCTAGTAATTAAGGTTGAGGGGATCTCAATTTTAAGACATTGCGTGGTGAAATAATGGCGTAATTACACTATATTTGCTGGTTGCTATTACCAAATTATCTTGTGACTAGATTGCAGCAAAATTGAAGCAACCCACGCACTATGTAAGTGAGTTACATTAGACTTGGGTGTTTAAATTAGAAAATATTGGTGTGTGCAAGATGAAATAAATGACATAAATCCAGGCGCTCACCGGACATTAATTTCAATCTTATGTAAATAATACATCAATGTTATCTCACATGAAAGATAAGCTTGACATTGAGAGCTTCTATAGGTATGGATTTCATTGGGAGGGAAGTTTTAGATTTCTATTGTTTAAAGACTCTGATCCTAGATAAACAAATGTGACCATGAACTTGTCTTGTGGCTTGTTTTATGCAATATTGCTTGTTTTAGTAAAAAATCAACATATTACACAATGATAGCTCCACAATCTAAAATTAGTAATCACATGTACGAATTTGTGGGATTCTAAGGTTTGACTTGCAACTGAACAATTGCTGATGTTGGTTAGCCTTAAAAACAGACTTGTCTGGAACTTACTTCAACTCAATTGTTGGTAGCATGATTCACCATTAGACTCGTCCGGGACATACAGCTATAATGGATTTCTAGAGCCCTGAAATGGCGCTTGTGCAATGCTGATTACTTGTTTACAAGAAAACAATTTAGTTGCCTGAATAATAGATCTTATAATTATGATAAAGTTTGTGGAAGTGAAAGAAAGAAATCCAACAAAGTTCTCTTGATATCCTTGGTTCTAGTCTGAGGATGTCTTTGTGCATGTCTTGATGTATTGATCCTCATTCTTAACTTTTCTATAGACCTAAGAAATTCTGTTTGTATGATTTGTCTTGCTTTTACTTCACAAACTGTTAGATTTGTTTTATATTTACTTAACCAAAACTCTAGTCTGCGACAAGACGTTTCCATAATGGTAACTTGCTTGCTGGCTTCAGGCTCTGCAATTCTATCTAGTTGTTTGTTTCCCTCCAGACTAGAGAGTCCATGAATGAAGCTGAAATTACCCCCAAAGATCAATATTCAGGGAGAGTATTGGAAAATACAGCAAAGAGAGGGGTTGAGTAAACCTTACAGAATAGAATGTGATTATTTTGTGGAAATGTCGATTTTGCAATCTATTGACCAATTTACCTAGAACTGAAAACTTATGGTGGAATCAATTATTGCATTACTGTATGATAGCCTAGGTTCTTTCGACACAGAATTCAATAATTTGTTCAATTTATTCTCTGATAGTAATGATGCAATGAACTTCATGTATAATCAGTATCAGGGAATTTAAGCAACGTTTTGTTGAGTCATTGTTATTGCTTAAAATGGGTGAGTGACGGAATTTTAAATATTGACAATGGTAGAAACTGTTGCCATGGCGATGCACCTTTGATTAAAAATCTTCTCAAAATAGAGAATATAGAATTTGCTTAGATTCTTTCCAAATATGCATAGATATCAGCCAGTGATGTCTTGTTATTGTTATAAAAGGGATATGAAATTTCAAGTTTCCAGACTGATAAGATTTCAGATTAATTCTAATATTCCACAATACATTCATTGTTCTCTGTCTACCATGGGTCGTAAGCTGATTGATTTATACTGGCTGATGTTATCTACTTTGTTAAAATTATCTCCCTTGTTTGTGAAACCTCTGTCAATTTGTCCGTTGTTTGTGAAACCAGTCTGTCAATTTGTCCGTTGTTTGTGAAACCTCTGTCAATTTGTCCGTTGTTTGTGAAACCAGTCTGTCAATTTGTCCGTTGTTTGTGAAACCTCTGTCAATTTGTCCGTTGTTTGTGAAACCAGTCTGTCAATTTGTCCGTTGTTTGTGAAACCTCTGTCTGTTTGTCCGTTGTTTGTGAAACCAGTCTGTCAATTTGTCCGTTGTTTGTGAAACCTCTGTCAATTTGTCCGTTGTTTGTGAAACCAGTCTGTCAATTTGTCCGTTGTTTGTGAAACCTCTGTCAATTTGTCCGTTGTTTGTGAAACCAGTCTGTCAATTTGTCCGTTGTTTGTGAAACCTCTGTCAATTTGTCCGTTGTTTGTGAAACCAGTCTGTCAATTTGTCCGTTGTTTGTGAAACCTCTGTCAATTTGTCCGTTGTTTGTGAAACCAGTCTGTCAATTTGTCCGTTGTTTGTGAAACCTCTGTCAGTTTGTCCGTTGTTTGTGAAACCTCTGTCAATTTGTCCGTTGTTTGTGAAACCTCTGTCAATTTGTCCGTTGTTTGTGAAACCTCTGTCAATTTGTCCGTTGTTTGTGAAACCTCTGTCAATTTGTCCGTTGTTTGTGAAACCTCTGTCAATTTGTCTCAAATTTTCCATTCCCGACTGAACATATTTGTTTTAGATTAAAACATTGGATTAATGTATTGATTCCGATAATTCAGTATCATTTATTCATTTGTTCAGGTTTTTTGTTGTTGTTTTTTAAGGTGACATCTTGTGCTACTTGTACCATTCCTATAATGTTGAATTTTTCTGGTTGCGATTTTTTATGCAATTTGAAACAATTTCAATCAGGGAAAAATATTTGATTATTTTTTTGTAATTATAAATAGTCAGATTTTTCTCCAGTAATTTGACATGGGCCCCATTCTCAGTCAAGTCAAGTCCAGTGGTTTCATCTGCTTGTTGTAATTAAGAAGCTAAGATTAAATAATATTGCAATTTATCCGCTGTTCTAAATCCACTAGACTTTGGGTCTCTATGGCCTTGAATGTTGCATTTAAAGTTAGAGACTGAGTTGATTGTATTCCATTGCTCTGTTCTAATATATACGTTTTTGCTGACATAGATGTTCAGCTTGAATACAGATTGTAATGTTATGCTATGCAGTGGCGCTGTTTCATGTTAATTGATTGGAAAAGACCATTATGTTTAATTAATCAATATAGTTTCACAAGTAAAGCTACATTACATTTTTTCTCTCTTCTCAGATGGCTATACATGTGGTAGCTTCATTCAAACCATCCAAATTGCATTTCATGTTACAAAAAGACCTTGAGTTAGTTTGATATTGACACATTTCTTTACAAAAAGTGGAGTAAAACTTCACTTAAAGACAACCTTAGTGGTATATGACTACCTCAAAATTAAGAACACAATATTCAATTAATGTTGATATCTTTGATGAGGAATCTACAGTGTACAAATGTCATGAATATGCACTGTTCTATCTAACTTAATGATGTAGAGGTCTGGAATATGCACTGTTCTATCTAACTTACTGATATAGAGGTCTGGAATATGCACTATTCTATCTAACTTACTGATATAGAGGTCTGGAATATGCACTATTCTATCTAACTTACTGATATAGAGGTCATGAATATGCACTGTTCTATCTAACTTAATGATATAGAGGTCTGGAATATGCACTGTTCTATCTAACTTAATGATATAGAGGTCTGGAATATGCACTGTTCTATCTAACTTACTGATATAGAGGTCTGGAATATGCACTGTTCTATCTAACTTAATGATATAGAGGTCTGGAATATGCACTGTTCTATCTAACTTACTGATATAGAGGTCTGGAATATGCACTATTCTATCTAACTTATTGATACAGAGGTCTGGAATATGCACTATTCTATCTAACTTATTGATACAGAGGTCTGGAATATGCACTATTCTATCTAACTTATTGATACAGAGGTCTGGAATATGCACTATTCTATCTAACTTATTGATACAGAGGTCTGGAATATGCACTATTCTATCTAACTTATTGATACAGAGGTCTGGAATATGCACTATTCTATCTAACTTACTGATATAGAGGTCTGGAATATGCACTATTCTATCTAACTTATTGATACAGAGGTCTGGAATATGCACTATTCTATCTAACTTATTGATACAGAGGTCTGGAAGATGCACTATTCTATCTAACTTATTGATACAGAGGTCTGGAATATGCACTATTCTATCTAACTTATTGATACAGAGGTCTGGAATATGCACTGTTCTATCTAACTTATTGATACAGAGGTCTGAAATATGCACTATTCTATCTAACTTACTGATACAGAGGTCTGGAATATGCACTGTTCTATCTAACTTATTGATACAGAGGTCTGGAATATGCACTATTCTATCTAACTTATTGATACAGAGGTCTGGAATATGCACTGTTCTATCTAACTTACTGATACGGAGGTCTGGAATATGCACTATTCTATCTAACTTACTGATACGGAGGTCTGGAATATGCACTATTCTATCTAACTTACTGATACAGAGGTCTGGAATATGCACTATTCTATCTAACTTACTGATACGGAGGTCTGGAATATGCACTATTCTATCTAACTTATTGATACAGAGGTCTGGAATATGCACTATTCTATCTAACTTACTGATACATGTATAGAGGTCTGGAAGATGCACTATTCTATCTAACTTACTGATACAGATGCACTATTCTATCTAACTTACTGATACAGAGGTCTGGAATATGCACTATTCTATCTAACTTACTGATACATGTATAGAGGTCTGGAAGATGCACTGTTCTATCCAACTTACTGATACATGTATAGAGGTCTGGAAGATGCACTGTTCTATCTAACTTACTGATACATGTATAGAGGTCTAGAATATGCACTATTCTATCTAACTTACTGATACAGAGGTCTGAAATATGCACTATTCTATATAACTTATTGATACAGAGGTCTGGAATATGCACTGTTCTATCTAACTTACTGATACAGAGGTCTGGAATATGCACTGTTCTATCTAACTTACTGATACATGTATAGAGGTCTGGAATATGCACTATTCTATCTAACTTACTGATACATGTACAGAGGTCTGGAATATGCACTATTCTATCTAACTTACTGATACATGTATAGAGGTCTGGAATATGCACTATTCTATCTAACTTACTGATACATGTATAGAGGTCTGGAATATACACTATTCTATCTAACTTACTGATACATGTATAGAGGTCTGGAATATGCACTATTCTATCTAACTTACTGATACATGTACAGAGGTCTGGAATATGCACTGTTCTATCTAACTTACTGATACATGTATAGAGGTCTGGAATATGCACTATTCTATCTAACTTACTGATACATGTATAGAGGTCTGGAATATACACTATTCTATCTAACTTACTGATACATGTATAGAGGTCTGGAATATACACTATTCTATCTAACTTACTGATACATGTATAGAGGTCTGGAATATGCACTATTCTATCTAACTTACTGATACATGTATAGAGGTCTGGAATATGCACTGTTCTATCTAACTTACTGATACATGTACAGAGGTCTGGAATATGCACTATTCTATCTAACTTACTGATACATGTATAGAGGTCTGGAATATACACTATTCTATCTAACTTACTGATATAGAGGTCTGGAATATACACTATTCTATCTAACTTACTGATATAGAGGTCTAGAATATGCGCTATTCTATCTAACTTACTAGCTGATATAGAGGTCTGGAATATGCACTATTCTATCTAACTTACTGATATAGAGGTCTGGAATATGCACTATTCTATCTAACTTACTGATATAGAGGTCTGGAATATGCACTATTCTATCTAACTTACTGATATAGAGGTCTGGAATATGCACTATTCTATCTAACTTACTGATATAGAGGTCTGGAATATGCACTATTCTATCTTTATAACTTACTGATACATGTACAGAGGTCTGGAATATACACTATTCTATCTAACTTACTGATACATGTATAGAGGTCTGGAATATACACTATTCTATCTAACTTACTGATACATGTATAGAGGTCTGGAATATACACTATTCTATCTAACTTACTGATATAGAGGTCTGGAATATACACTATTCTATCTAACTTACTGATATAGAGGTCTGGAATATACACTATTCTATCTAACTTACTGATATAGAGGTCTGGAATATACACTATTCTATCTAACTTACTGATATAGAGGTCTGGAATATACACTATTCTATCTAACTTACTGATATAGAGGTCTGGAATATACACTATTCTATCTAACTTACTGATATAGAGGTCTGGAATATACACTATTCTATCTAACTTACTGATACATGTATAGAGGTCTGGAATATACACTATTCTATCTAACTTACTGATGTAGAGGTCTAGAATATGCTCTATTCTATCTAACTTACTGATACATGTATAGAGGTCTGGAATATACACTATTCTATCTAACTTACTGATACATGTATAGAGGTCTGGAATATGCACTGTTCTATCTAACTTACTGATACATGTACAGAGGTCTGGAATATGCACTATTCTATCTAACTTACTGATACATGTATAGAGGTCTGGAATATACACTATTCTATCTAACTTACTGATATAGAGGTCTGGAATATACACTATTCTATCTAACTTACTGATATAGAGGTCTAGAATATGCGCTATTCTATCTAACTTACTAGCTGATATAGAGGTCTGGAATATGCACTATTCTATCTAACTTACTGATATAGAGGTCTGGAATATGCACTATTCTATCTAACTTACTGATATAGAGGTCTGGAATATGCACTATTCTATCTAACTTACTGATACATGTATAGAGGTCTGGAATATACACTATTCTATCTAACTTACTGATATAGAGGTCTGGAATATACACTATTCTATCTAACTTACTGATATAGAGGTCTAGAATATGCACTATTCTATCTAACTTACTAGCTGATATAGAGGTCTGGAATATGCACTATTCTATCTAACTTACTGATATAGAGGTCTGGAATATGCACTATTCTATCTAACTTACTGATACAGAGGTCTGGAATATGCACTATTCTATCTAACTTACTGATATAGAGGTCTGGAATATGCACTATTCTATCTAACTTACTGATATAGAGGTCTGGAATATGCACTATTCTATCTAACAGTTTCGCTATTTTAGGACTGCTAACGAACAGAACGGTTGGTCACAATATGAATAATGAGCCAGACTGCCTTTTGCACATCCAATTACTGTCTATGTGGCTTTTCAATTGAAAGCATTTTCTCTGCATATAATATACACTAGATGATACAGTCAATTTCTAATTGCTTCATTATTTTCCCTGTCTGGTTCTCCTCCTGAGGGTAAAAATAACAGTTATAGATTGTAACTGTTGGGACTATAGTATACCACATAATGTAATCAGCCATTCTTCGTATGAATAATCAATTGTATTGTATAATTGAGGTGTTATTCTATACAAATTGCCCATATATCTTGCGTACTTCCATCTATTTGTCTGTTTGTGGGGGCACTTTTATTCTCTAATATGTATTTAACGAGGTGTCGGTGCCAGATCCAGCTATTTCCATATAAATTTATAAAGGAGATGGTAGATTCTGGTGCTAACCGCGTGATATACTGCTGCAATGTTTTAGATTCATGAATTATAGATGAGTGTTGCAACTGTAGGGGTCTCGAATAGTTCCAACTGTAAGATTTGTAAGATTTAGATAATTTTGCACAGACGAACAACACGCTTTTGGATCTGAAAACATCATGATAAGGCCATGCTTAAAAAATTGTTTGTTTCCAGTTACGCGACTGACTCGTGAAAAATGCCGCAACTCAATTAATTAGTTCAGGAATTTTTTCATGTTCATCAATGAAAACATTTTTTTTTCGTTTTTTTAGCCATTACAGTACTAACCAAAAAAAACCTACCTACCCACTGTTTAAATTACGGGTTGCATAACCGCAAGCTAACAATTCTTTAAGGATGACCTGAACAATTTACATAACTGCTGTCTATTGTTAGAGCATTCTATGGACGTACCATTACAATGTTTTTAGCATGTTGTCTGAAATGGTCAAGGTTGCATGTACTTTCCTGGTGGATAAAATTATGTTAGACAGAATCAGCTACCACCTGTACTGGGCTTCGGGCTAGTGTATTACAGTAAAACCTCAATTATGTGACCACCCTTTGGACCCTTGAACACTGGTCTTCTTATTGAGGTGGTCTTAATACTGTGGCTGAATACAGAGCAAAACAGTGAAAATGGACTTGAAAGTTGTGTTCTTAATTTTGTGGTGGTCTTATTATTGAGGTGGTCTGTGTGTGAGGTTTTAATGTATTCAGTTTTCATTTCATTATAGAGTAGAATTAAGTGTGTTGTGTTTTATGTATACTTAACGCCATTAAAAAAACTATTTCACTTAGCCTTCGTTTTGTTCCAAGTGTTAAACGTATTTTATTATCACAAATGTGTTAACCATTCATCAAAGAGAAATCAAACTATGGACTTAAGTATTCATATTTCATTATTGATTAAGTTTGAGAATTAAAATATAATGTTGGCCGTGTTGATGCAGACAATTTTTATTGGCATTTTGAATGGCATGGATTATATTATCAGCAATATTGCAGTCATACTGAGATGGTATCAGTGTTTCTAGCAGACATCAGGGCTACTACCCTGTGATACCACAACATAGACACATGACATGATACCACACCCACCGTCATATTAACCTGACACCGGCCAACCAGTCCTAGGACATATATATACACTGCCATCCAAACTTTCTTCACAGTAGAATAGTTTGAATTTTGTTACTTTTTCTTATTGAAATTCAAATAAAACATGTATGACCATGAAGTAAAATTATTCATCCCACTTCTGTGATGGATAGTTAAGAAATTGCACATCTCGGCAGTAGCAATTCAATCAGCCTGCATCCGAAACAAATATGTGTGTAAATGATTGTTCCGAGACAGAAAATAAGACAATTTGTTTCAGTACAAATTTATTAATACTTCTACAGAAAATTATTGCTGTGTCAAAAGGCATTTTCAATTTATTGCATGTGACACAAATATGAAAATACATTAACTGCAAGGCCACTACTTTTATATAAATTGGTTTACAAAACCGGCGGGTCTAATTTTCCGAAAAGTAGAAAAAAATAAAATTAATTTCACTTTCTTTTTCACTTTTTTTTTTAATATTGGTCATTTTCAAATGTTCTGCTTTCACTTTTGCTTTATCATAGTCTTAAAGCAATACAAATGTCTGGCTGAGCGATATTAAATGTATCTTTGAAAAACAGTGTAAGTATATATACATGTTTTCTAGTCAATTTCATTGATGTTCTCAAAGTATGTTTTATATGCACAGTATGTAAGATTTAAACAGTGTGTTTAATTAGAACTATGAAACTTTGTGTATATTAATACATGTTTAAATAGCAGTTTAAGAATTAAAAATGTCAAGTAAATGATATAAATTTTCAATGTTGTAAGTCATTTCTCTGATTTTCACCCTTTTCGAGTATGTTTTGTGACTTTTTTCCTTTTTTTTTTTTCGACCACCCAGTGGACATTTTCCCCAAAAATTCATGTAAACCAAAAAATAAAAAAGGAGTGGCCAAATGGGAAATTGTCAAAGTGTGAAGGAACTTTTGGAGGGCAGTGTATGTGTATAACAATATCCTTGTTTAATATCTTTACTGACATTTACTGAAATTGTGATATATATTATATTATTATGGTAGCGTTAAGACATGTACATGCATATTGCTTTCACATTTTCATATTTTCCGTTATCATGTATTGACTTTATTATCTCGTTATTATGTGTCATTTATAACCTTCTCCGCAATGTATTTGATAAATAGCTTGACCTTATATGTTATAACCTTATGGCCTATGAGAATTTCTGAAAGAAACATATTACTTATTAAACTTATATTGCCATGCATGTTCTAGACAGCTACCACTACCATTTTATTTCATGGATGGGGGTCTGAACCTCTCCCTGGTCAGAATTGGGTACGACCTTTGAACCACAGAGCTGGTTTGCGTTAAATTCGATTTGCTATGAATTTTTCATGGCTGATGCCATTGTGTTAATTACCTTATATTGACCACATGATGTTTATTTCAGGGATACAGTTTGGGGAGTGCTTACTGGACAAGGAAGTGATAATGTTTCCAGTCTTGTTGTACACGAGATACGAGAGATTGAAACATGGGTGTTACGTCTACTAAGTTCGCCTGTACCGGTCCCTGGGAAAACTAAAGTTGAGGTAAGCTAATGTTCTTTGAAGTAAAGGGACATGCATGCATGCAGTCTATTTGCTCTGTAAAGTTACCTGCAAAAGTCAAAGTTACTCCTAATGCAAAAAAGCATGTTTTTTTCCCAATTTAGATATTAATTTCCCAATTGGCTAAATAATTTGTTTGCTATGTTTCTAGTATTTCTGTATATTAATGTGTCAAAAATGATAGTACAGTGTATCTTTCCTCAAAATACACATTAAAATATAGCCTAAGTATAACATTATTCAATTTCTTTTACAAATGCTGATTTTCATTTTTCCTCAATCAAGAAAACTATTTTCGAATATGTCAGCGTTGTTGGCATTCCCAAAATGATGGAAAAGACCTGTCTGTAAAGTACGGTGACATACAGGTGACAAGTGGGAAATAATTTTTATCTCGAAATGACTTTGTATGTTGTATGAACAAGTTAATAGTCGTGGCCAAAAATAATTTCACACATGTCACCTCTATGCCACCGTAGTAATGGGTGTTATGTTCCTTATGTTACCAAAAGTATTACATTGCCTTCTGCCCTGTGGTAATGACATTTCTAAAGGTCATGTTAGCTGTTGTTAGAGCAGGGATAATGCTCTTATTTTGTTTTAATGCTGATAATTACTGACATTATTTGGTCATGTGGAAAAGCTTGGAATAAGGTTAAATATAGCTGATTTTACACTAACCCCCCTCCCCCTGATAAGTTAAGCATTAAGAGGTTTAACATATTGAAAAATATCCAAGCTGTTTAAGGTAGATAATGTCCTGTTTGTTACATTTTGTCATAATTATCATATCCTTGGAACAGGTGGATTCTTAATTGTGACAATATAATTTATTATCATGTCTGTGGAATGGATGGATTGTCCTGTTTGTGACACTCTGTGGATTGTCATGTTTGTGACAATCTGTGGATTGTCATGTTTGTGACCATGTGTTATCATTGTCATGTCTGTGGAATTGATGGATTGTCATATTTGTGCCAATCTGTTGTCATTGTCATGTCTGTGGAATTGATGGATTGTCATATTTGTGACAATCTGTTGTCATTGTCATGTCTGTGGAATTGATGGATTGTCATATTTGTGACAATCTGTTGTCATTGTCATGTCTGTGGAATGGATGGATTGTCATGTTTGTGACAATCTGTTGTCATTGTCATGTCTGTGGAATGGATGGATTGTCATGTTTGTGATTATCTGTTATCAGTATCATGTCTGTGGAATGGGTGGATTGTCATGTTTGTGATAATCTGTTATCATTATCATTTTTGAATGATTCATGTTACTTATAATCAGAAATTGTTTACAAAATGTTTATTATATTAACAGATTCAGGTGCTACCAAGAGAAGTTCAGCCACCGTTACTGTTTGCTCTACCAGATCATACTCGCTTCTCTCTTATAGACTTCCCATTACATTTACCCTTAGAACTTCTTGGTGTAGAAACATGCCTCAAGGTTCTTACTGCCATAATGTTGGAGTTCAAAGTAAGTATTCCCATTTCTCATTGGCATGTTTTCTTCAAACCACCTCTCGGGAATAAAATTAACGACATAATGATATGTGACAATGTTAACATTTAGTATCCTTGTATGTCTAGACGTGAAGCTTCGGGCATAAAGTTTAAGTCAGCAACAAAGATATTTTTGTGGACATTTGTACTCATTTGTAGGGCTAAAGGATATGAATACTTCAAATACACACATCAAGGATAGAAAAAAGCAGTATATATAATTAGGTTTTTGTTGTAGCAATTTGAGCCCAAGGTGTGTCTGTTAAGTGGTTCTCAGTTTTCAAACCTGTATCTACGTATTTAAATTAAATCAATATATATTTTGATTTCTGAAATTTGTTGTTTTTGTTCTTTCTTGTGCTTTTTGATAGTGAATATGGGGCATTTATATTTACCCCGTAGTTGTTCGCAAAATGTTTAAGAAACAAGTATTCAGGCCCTGTCTCTCATTGTCTTCTGATGTAATAAATTGATTTATCCCACTGTGCGCAAAGTTTAGTATTCACTGTGCATATCTGAGTGAATGGAAACTCTCCAATTTGAAGGGAGGAAATACAGGCTTTTCAATTTGTCAGCAAAGAAAATATAGAGATAGTTTGGTTATAAACAATAGGTTGGCACTTTCAACCATTTCCTGTTAACTAAGTGGTTTTTGTAATTTGTACCATCATTTGTGACATTGCACATGATTTTATAGCATCTTGGCTTGACAATATATCACTTCTTAGTTAGCTCTTTGATAGCTTAAAAGAAAAAAAAATCTATCGCAAATTCTCACATTTAAACTTCTCTCATAGCTTTGTGCGTTAAAGCAGAGGCATTGTATTGGTTTTTTAAGGTTTATACTCTGGTGAATACAAAGACGTATGTATATATACATGTCATTTATAGATTTTAAATATCAATTCACTGACACTCTGTTTCTCACAGACATAGTCTGTTCTCTGACACACCATTGATAATGCTAGTAGTATGTTTTGGTTATACAACCAGAGTTATAAATAGAGAATCTTATATGAGTGGTCATTATTTATTGAATTTATTAAACAAGTCTTCTAAAAACGAGGTTTTGCAGAGGTTTTTTTAACAGCTTTGGAAGATGAGTTTAATAAATTCAATAAAAACTGACAAAATGTAAGATTCTATTTATGACATAACAGCAGAAACGGCCGAATTTCGCCAAAACATTACCTTAAACCCCTAACATGCAAGCAGAGTATGACATGTGTAATTCGCTCTTTGGTTAACAAAAGCTGATGCATCAAAAACTAGCTCTGACAATTTTCATTTTCAATTTTAGCCACAAGAAACGAGTTACGATTGTATAAATAAAAAATTTGATGCTACATTCAAATTAACAAGACATTAATTTTCAATTAATAAAATGTCATACTCATTTGAGCGCATTTTGTTGTGACATCGCATGCACATGAGTTAAATAATACATGGGTGTTATAACCACTCTGCACTGTATGTTATGTTATAAATATATTTATAAGGTATAAGTACTATATTAGTAGCATTATGTCAATAATTGATGTACTATGAAACAGGTATGTCAGTCAATAACTGTGTACAATAACCTTAAAGTAGATATAAATAAACAGAAGATTTACCAGCATTAGGAATTATCATAGGATTATCTTTAATATTCAGTCATAAGCTTAGTTCATAACATATGTTTGTGACTTGCATGACCTATTAGTTATTTGAATTTTATGGCTCAAAATATAATATTAATGGTGTACTCAGGGCTCTAGAAATTTTCTTTAAATACAGTTGTTCTGGACTAGTGTACATGTTAAAGTTGACTTGTCCGACATGGGAGACTAGTTGTATGAGCATAGAATAGGGTACAGATTAACCGTTAAGTAGGCGTGCATAACAGACTTGTCCTGGACTAAGTCCAACTCAACTGTCGGTATCCTGAATCAGCATTGTGACTTGTCTGGGACGTCGGGCTAGTGGATTTGTACGAAAATGATTCAATATAAAAGCTTGCAAATGAATAATTTCTTCTTTACCTTCCTGAAAAAAAAACTGATGTCAAGCAGGAAATGCTACAAAAAAGGGTACAGCTCCCCCTAAAGCCCAAGGTGGCTTCAAAAACATACATGTAAACAAAATAACACGGGTAAAAGGGGCACAAGAAACAGTCACAAGCGGCAAGTCAAAAAAGGGAGCGCCACCTTGTAGCGGTATATCAGTGTGCATCTCAGAATAGTTTCCATAGTTATGCTAAGGTCCCGCTTTTTTGTATTTTCAGATAATTATGCAATCTCGAGATTATAACGCTCTCACAATGAGTGTGATGGCGTTTGTTTCCATGCTGTATCCATTAGAATACATGTTTCCTGTGATACCTTTGCTGCCAACGTGTATGTCCTCAGCTGAACAGGTTTGTGTGCACCATTATTATGACGACTCCTAATTCTTCAGGGAGATACTGAATTTGGTTTCTTCAACTGCTCACTTGTCTGATACCAAATCATGTAAACTTTGCAATTATCTTTTGACCCCAGTTTAAATATTCTTCACTATGCTTGATTTCACATTAGCACTGTTGGCAACATTTTCAGTCCACTGGTAATACATGTTTATGTTGCAGTATTATCAATACAACATTATTTCCTATGATTGGTGACAATAATATAGTGTATATTTTTTAAATGAAACCATGACAATATTACGGCTATTTCCAGTGAAACAGTTTCAATGTTATAGGTATATCCAGTGGAACAATGGCTATACAGTGCAACATCTCTAGTGCAACACCCTTTGGGAGATGTAAAACGTTGCTGAGAGGTTGTTGCCCTAAGGTTAAATTAATAATAAACTTACAGGAAAATCAGATTATGTTGTTGAAAGAGAGAGTCACTCTGGGGAGGCTGTGCTGTGTAATCAAATTGAACTGTGACAATTTTAGTAATATTTTCAATGCAACACTGACTATTTACGTATATTATTTCAGTTGTTACTGGCTCCTACACCATATTTAATCGGAGTTCCTGCAAGTTTCTTCTTGTATAAGAAAGATTTCACATTTCCAGAGGACGTATGGCTAATAGATCTTGACTCAAACAAGGTAATGTTGTTGTCTTAAAGTACTCTTGAGTACAATATGCTTAGTATAGAGCACAGTTGACCTAAGCTATTTTTTTGGCGCAGCCGTAATTACATGGCTTTTCTATTTGCATATCATTACGTTAACCACTAAACCACCTTCTCGTCAACTGAACAATGCTTGTAACCTGGACATGGATTGGTTAACCTTACCGAAATCCACTGAATTTCGGAGAATTTACCGAAATCCATTTTGGATCAGGAGTGACCAGCGATCGTAACATCTCGGCATTTTTTATGTTGTCAACAAATCTTAACCTTCAAATTGCTACGACCATCTTTTTTTAAAGATATTTCTTGTTTTCAATTGTTATTGACTTGCTCTCCAAAAGTGATCAGCATCATTGCATCATAACTGAAGCCAAATCTCATTACTAGAAATGTATAATCGATGCTTATATCTATTCCACATTGCTCCATATTGATTAATAACAAAATATTCCATTCTAAAGTTCGGAAAGGACATGGAGAGAGATTGATTTGCTGTATATAACAGTGTATTACTTGGCAAGTAAAGTTATTTACCCTAGTAAGAGGGCCCTGCAGTGTTTGACAAAACAGCGTCGCATTATTTCCAGAATCCCATAACTTGATTTCGTCTTTTTGAGAAAAACAACTTTAAAGTTTTACCCTCTTGAGATAATTGGTACATACCAGGTTATAGAATTGCATTTTATTTAAGTTATGTGCAATCCAGAACAATATAGGTAACACAGATAGAAAGAGCTTGGAAAGATGTACTCAACAATCCCGAATACTCAAAACAGCCAAAAATTGAGTTACTGGGTTCTGGAAATAAGGAGACGACATGTATATAATGACTTGATTATGATATTTATACCTAGCTTGTGATAGCACAATTTGATATTTGACTGTTTTTTGTAATTTCCTGTATTTTTTATTCAAAATTAGTTGAGAATACAGTTTTTGTGAACATGATGTCTATTGGTCAGTATTTTCTAAAACATGATTTCATTGCCTGACAACTTCACAGTTTCTTTACAACCATTATTAAGTCGATAAACGAACGATACCTTGTAAATAAGTTTTTACGATTCTTGACAGGTCTGGGCAGTTAATTAACTCAATCACCAATGTTCCATTAGGAGTTCTCTTGCATTCAGTAGCTTTAGCTTGTCCTTACAAATTGTCCAGCTCTCCTTGATTTATTCCCAAGAACGTAATTATTGATTTGTGTTCGGTTAATTGCTGTGGCAATAGTGGCAGGAGAAATATTTGACAATACTAACGTTCTCCTCTGAGGGACATTTTTATCAGCGTCTGATTACTATTTATTCATCATTGTATGTTTTGATTGTCTCGAAAAGCTTAATCGTGATTTCCCTTTATGGTCGTGCCAGGCTAGAAATCTGTATAAACGGCTATAAAGATATTAAAGCGATGATGTAATGGCTTCTGTAGTATTGCGACCCTCCATTGGTGTGGACATTGTGGTTATATGGAGACCAAGATGCTAATTGTTACAATCTCTCGGCTAGATACTTTATTAGAATACAGGCGGTTCAGGAATATACTTTGATATTGTCTTAACAACTCATTGATATATCACTGTCATATTATGACTTCTGTACCCCATGATCGAGCATGTTCTGGCAATGGGACCATGTTGTTTCCCCGGAGGTCTGTGTGGGGAGGCACTGTCTTATGTATGTGGCATTCCCATCTGTGTGGGGAGGCACTGTCTTATGTATGTGGCGTTCCCATCTGTGTGGGGAGGCACTGTCTTATGTATGTGACGTTCCCTGTAGCAACTTATTCTCTCTCTTGTTTCATACTCACATGTTCATAACATGACTGAAGTAGGGCATGTTTTGATCATGGATGACACAAGATACAAATTTTAATTTTAGGTCGGCATTGGTACAAACATTTTATAACATTAGCTATGAATAGCTCTTGACCGCTATGAATAGCTCTTGACTGCTATGAGTAGCTCTTGACCGACTACATAATGACAATAATAAAACATATGATAAACTATATAAAATGGTAATGAACATAGTACTGTACTACATATAAACATAGCAATAGACATAAATAAGGTAATATACATGTAACATAACAGCACAATACTAGTATGCAACATGTATTAACAATTAAGACAAGTGACCAATATAAGTTAATTAAGGTAAAATCATATGCATAGGACTACTAAAAAATAAGTGTCGTTAAAAAAAAAGTTTTACATGGTTGAGACATGATTGGGCCATTTCAACTGGGTATGTAGTGGCTCCGTCTCATTTTCTCTTCTATTCCGTTGGCATCTGATTTGTTTACAGTTGCCTCGTATGGCTTTCCCAGGAGTTTTACTAGCAGTCTAGAACAATTTAAAAAATTACGAAGGACGAAGCTCTCTCTGGTTATTGATATGGTACTCATAGTATTTCATAAACACGAACATAACAAACATAACGCTCCTCTGTTTACTGTTGTCTGGCGTTTAAATATTGTGCTAATGGCTCCCAATGTTATATAAATTGAGTTTTCTCGGAAACTGGTTAAAGCAATCAATATACAGAATTCTAAACCAAATTGGAATTGCCCGCAGAAATTGGTAAAAATCTAATTTTCAATTTCCCTGTGAAGGTAATCAAATACACAAGCAGTTTCCGACTATCTGATTTCATTTATTTGTTTTGTAGTGTTAAAAAGTCTGAGCTTAGCAAATTAAGTCATCAGTCATTAAAGTGAAAGCACTGCATATTCATTACCAATGGGAAATAAACTTGTTCAATTTCAAAAAGAATTCTTGGGTTATCTTAGTACTGTAATTTTCGTTTGTATTTATTTGAAGGAACTGTTAATTTGCTGTGGGGCTTCTTTGCAAGTAAAACATCAAATGTAGTTTCAGGCTTTGCATTACTTTGGTTGCAAGAAACCTTAAGAAAACCTACCATAATTTGTGTAACTGCATTATATGGGTTGTAACGTCTGCTTTAGCCATAATTTGAGTGGCAGATTTGAGTCTGAAAATGAAAGTTTACACCGATTTTCCTCATTTGGTAATAATATGGCCACCCTTGGGACCCTTGAAAACTGGATTTAATATTGTGATTCAATAAACAGCAAAACAGTGAAAATGGACTTGAATATGTGTTCTTAATTTTGAGGTGATCTTATTATTGAGGTGGTCTTTAAGCATTATTTATAATAAAATATTAAATGTTTATTATAAACTTAAAAAATACATTGGTTCCCTTCTTCTCTGTAACCGAAAAAAATCAGCATTTTTAGTCCTTGAAAAGGGGGAAAAAGTCCTTGAAGTCTTTTGGGAAGTTCTGTATGAACCATAAGGTAATAAATTCATCATGGCCTTAAAGTACAATAGTTCTATTCATTGTTGATCCTCATGTATGACTTAATATTTGTTTAATGAAGGAGAAGGCTTTTCATGTCTGACATTTGCTATTCTGTGAATATTCACTCCTTCTGTGATACCTATCCCTGTATCCCATTGGTATTTCTATTTCAGAAATACATACAATTCTATTTCTGGTCCATATTAATCCATAATTGTAGCTGATATTCATGATGTAATTTACTGAAGACTATACACTATTGCTCAAGTACAATCGTGTTGTTGCCAGTTCTTTGAACTGTGACATTTGCCATTGAAGTGATATTGTAATTTGTAGTGGGTTGATATTTCATAATAATTATATGTTCATGATTTGTATGAGGAAATACTTCAGTAAAAAATGTGCAGTTATATTTGCCCACAGCTGTGAAGCAACATTGGTACTGTATACAATACATGTAACTTCGTTTTCAGTGTAAGTAAATAACATACGGTTGCTATGGGTTGTTGGGGGGGGGGGGGGGGCGCAGTGAACTACTACTTCTTTAAAGTCAGTAGTTGAGTTGGTGTAAAAATAATAATAATAGTACCTAAAGTACTTGTAATTGGGGAAATACATCTTTGTAAGAAGAAATGGTGTTGAGAACATATAGTAAATGCCGTTTTTTAATGGATGAAAGTCTGATGTTTGAATATTCGTTCGGAAGGTTGACCTAATATTCGAATACCAAAATTGCCATTTGTTGACTTCCCTTAAGTTCATATGAGATATTTTTTCAACTTCTTTAAGATCTAGACCCACGTACAGTTTCTGAATATCACATTTACTTGATATTAAAGTAGAAGTTTTAACTCAAGCAAAAATAATTTTGTCAGCAATTTAATAGCTCTATTCCTGGTTGAAAGTCTGAATGAAATGCTTTGAGAACAATAATTCTCAAAACCAATCTTTCAATTTAGCATTCATTGACTTTATAATACTTAAAGCAATCCTGTGAATTTTATTTAAGTGATAAGACTTTATAATACTTAAAGCAATCCTGTGAATTCTATTTAAGTGATAAGACGGGCCATACGATTTACACTGTACGGAATTAAATTGCAATTGTTCGACATCATCATAGATTTTCTGTCTCGCTGTAATTAAAGAATGAATTTCATCCGTCACTTCGGCGAATTTAATCAAAGATTGTGTGTCACTAAACCTGGCTATAATATATAACGTTTCTGACGTTAACGACAGTTAACGACTTTCAGGCTGTCAAGTGGGCCCTACTTTTCCTACATTTCCTACTTTTCCCGACTTACCTGCTCCCTTCTTTTCCCCTTCTTTTTCTTGTAAGAGCCCTACTAGCCCTACTTTTTTCAAATCTGAGGCGTTCACTCAAAATATTTATGTCACCAGTGACCTGCATGAAGCACAGAGGTCTAATCATGGAGAATGTACAGTGCAGTGAATTTTTACTAATTTTGGTATTCCGAAGGTAAGGAATTATCCCTACTATCTCTACTTTTAGGCAATAAAATCCCTACTTTTTAAAAAAAAATAGCCCTACTTTATCCCTACTTTTTGAAAAGAGGTGAGTTGACAGCCTGCGACATTATCTTGACAGTCTTCTAAATTATCCTATTGATTATCAGTTCATATACAGGAAATGTCTTTTGTTTCTGTTTATTTGTTTCGGACAGACATAGATAGCTTCAGGTGATGAAGTTTATAGTGATTTCTAACAAATCAGGAAATCCGGTGTAATCAGTTGCCACGTAACGGGTTATTAATACTTATTGATTGGTAAAGTGTGTGATACTTTGCTTCATCTAATGAGCTTGATTGCTTAATGTAAGCTTGTTCCCATGCTGTACTGTTGATGCTTAATCAATGGTTTTGATGTAAGCTTATATGAACACCACACTCTAACTCTAGGCTATTAATCTTGTCATATGGATTCCGGAATTTTTCAGGCCTTTGACAAATATACCACTAGCAGATCCAGGGATGGGGGGTGGGGGGTTGTGTGTGCAAAAAAATCACTAAAAAGTAAGGCCCTTCCCCTAAGCCCAAATCCTGGATCTGCCCCTGTAAACCATATGTAACTGGTGATAGTTGCCCTAAAACTTGAAACAAATTTTTCTTTGGATACTCTTGTCTTGAGGATACTGTAACATGTTTCTGTTGGTCCTTGTTGAAATGTCTTTCAAGCCTCGATCTTTTGAATCAATTCGATGTTGTCTTGTTTTTATGAGAAGATTTTATAATGACAAAATGTGGCAGTTTTAGCATATCCCTACTGCACCTAAAATGTATCAAAACAGAAGATGGTGAAAATTTCTTGTTTCAAAATCTGAAATAGAAAGAGAGATTAAGTTTTTACTGTTAACGCCACATTCACTAGACAATGACTTCCCAAAGAGACCACCTGGCAAAACAACAGTCCACAAAACACCAGGCACTGAGGAAACACAAGGGCAAAAGTGCTTGATCAGAACAGGCGCACAATGAACGGCCGACCATAAAAACAACTAAGGGCACTTTAGGGGGACAACAAGGGGAAATAGTTTGATAAAGGATGGAACACATCACATCTATTAATATCAATAATAACCACACAGCGATTTACAGCCTTGGAATTGTCAATAAATACTGGGGGTTTATCGCCAACAGCTAGCTTAAACCTCACACTTAACCGCTATTTGGTGATTAATTTCCAGCATAGTTTACACTTAAATTGACTAAGTAGGCAGTAACTAAACAATTTATGTTGTTACAGGGAATGCCACATACACACTTTAATCCCAGAATACACACTTTAATACCAGCATAACTTTTTAACAAGGCATAGTGCAATGCTGAACTATGCCCCTTAACAAGCTATCCTCTTTTCCCAATGTTTAATTGTACAATAAAACATGTGTGCAATACTGTGTTGTCAGTTAACATAATATGGAAGTGCCCATACTTGATGGTCCTTGTTTATTCTAGAGCTTCCGAGAAGTCGATCGATGAATTAATCTAATTTGATTTGCAATCATCTCCTGGTTTGTCAACACGTTGCAATGATATGACATTAACGTAACAAAAAGGCTTCGAAATATTACCATGTTTTTATGCACACTTCAGTTCTTAATTGCTTTTATGCAATAAGTGAAGTCAATTCAAAAGCAATCAAATTTAATGAGAGCAAGTATTAATTAGATTTGTGAGTTTATGCGTTCTTTTGTGAGATGCTTTTATTGGTGTTTGATTAAAGGATTCATTGAAGGTCAGGTGTGTGGCATGTCCTTGGCCTTTAAGACGATGCTTTATTGATTTTGCTTCCTACAGAACACTTTTTTATTATTTTTTTGAATCTCGAACATTTTAATTGCTGTTATTACCTTGTGTTTGTCCGTTGAGAAACACTACTTTCATGGAAAAGGTGTTCACATTGGAAATTGACTTCGTCTGAATCTGGATTATGTTGAGAGTTGTTATGCGATGATGCTCTGTGTGTTGTCCTTGCGTCAGTAAAAAATTGCTTGTGAACACGATCAAGTTGTCAGTTCTGATTGTATCTCAGTCAAATTTATACAGCGGTTAGATATCCATGAGAGCTTGGTTCCTTTCGAAAACCTTAATTGGCCCTTGAAATTGTCAAAATTGCTTTAATAGAGCTTGTGAAGACAATAGAGCCTTCATGTATTATGCGATGTTTACCAAACTTAAACATTAGTTATAGATATTTCCAAATCGCTGTTCCTTTCGGAACCATCCAGATGCGGCCATGCATGACTAGATAATGGCCCTATGTTTTATGATATTTTAACTCAAATTGCTTAGAAATGCCTTCTTAGAACTTAAAGACAACAAGAAATATCTTTAAAAAAGATGGTCAGCACAACTTGAAGTTTGCACATTTGTTGCAATCTGGGATTAAAATTTGTGGTTCAACAAAAAGAATGCTTAATGTTACTACTGCCGGTCATTCAATTACGCTATACTACAGAAACCCCGAGATCACTGCGTAGTACGCTCCCACACAGCACTTTGATTCCACTATCGTTACATTCACACGCTGCTGTATTACCCAGTATATTTTTATATTTGATCTTTTTAACCTTACTGCTATAACCAGTGATTTAGTCGCAGTGAACGAAATCACTGTTCGTTCCTTATACTAAATTCATTGGTCGGCACGATCACGTAACAACTGAGTTTATTACTAAAATGTAGAAGGGTATTTTCATGCGCTAAGACCAATCAAATGTGTAAACAATGTACAGCCTTTCGTGTAGAAGGAAATTTTGACTATCTAGCTAATCGGTTTTATTTCATGTCAATTAAATTTTAGCATTTACAAAAAGCGTCTCGCTGAATGTCTGTGGACGCATGTCGACTCGCCTGTCTAAATATAGAAAATACTACGAAGGAGACAGGATACAAATAACTCCACTGATTAAAGCAATATAAATGTTCGCGACTGGTACATAAAACCAAGAAAGTCTTCATAAATCCAACACCGGACAATTCCCCGTTGTGATGAATAACAACACTACTTGCTGGATAAATCTCGAAATACACTATAGAAAATGTTAACCAATCTGCTTCAAGGTTACACATATTTTTAAATTGAAGAGAAATGGCGCGAAATTGCCTTGGTGGTTAACGTCAGATTTGATTGGTTTACAAAACACTGAATATGCAATAAGCAAAACCATGTAAGTACAGCAGCGCCGAAAAAGTGACAAAATTTGTCCAGCCAGTAGAGCACAGGCCATCATGTGCTTCTTGTTTCGTATTATGTAAAAGTGATATTGTTTTTCGGCACAGCTGTACTAACATTTTTAAATTGCTATTTGCATATCAGTGTTGTGTAAATCAATCAAATCTTACATTAACCACCCAGGCAATTTCTCTTCAACCGAACAACCTTGACGCCGATTGGTTAAGCTTTTGATAAAGGGTACGTTACCTTAAATTTCCAAAATCCATTTTGGATCTGGAGTGACCAGCAATCGTAACATCTCGGCTTTTTTTTATGTTGCACAACAAATCCTAACCTTCAAATTGCGCCGACCATCTTTTTTCAAGATATTTCTTGTTAATATACAACAGGAGAACGTGTACAGTATATCATACTAGTATTGATCATTGTATGATGCCCTTTGGGACTAGTTCACTTTAGTCTGTTAAATTGTTTTCCATGTGAATGACCTTCAATAATGAACACATACTTCTTTCCGACAAATGCTTTAATATATTTTGTAGAGTATAACTTCCTACAAAACTGCCTATGAAATCAAGGGACTTATACGTCAAGTTGTAGACTTATTACTGAACATTGGAGTGAAGGTTTCTGATACCATATTTCTTATCTAAATATAAATTGAACTTGTGATCAGTGTATTGTGTCTGTGATTGGATCAGTAGTATATTATAGTCAGCCAGGATGACAGTATAATCGCTATAATTATATGGATCCAGACTTTGATAATTTATACTGGTAGTTTGTTGCTAGAAAATGAACACTGAGTTCCGAAGCTAGACAATAATTATTGGGGATTTCTTCAATTTTATGGCAAATTAATGGCTGAGACAGTGGCACCCTAAAGTTAAGTCGTTTATCACTTTGTTGTGCAAGACATATGAAACAAGAAATATCTTTAAAAAAGATGGTCGGCGCAACTTGAAGTTTGCAAATTGGTTGCACTCTCTAGGTTAAATTTTGTTGTACAACATAAAAATGCCTAAATGTCATTCAATTACGATATACTACAACTACTCCGAGACCTGTAAGGGGAGATCACTGCATTTGAGACTGCATCAATCGTAACTTCTTGGCGGTATTTGGCAGAGAGAATAATGCCGAGTTGTTCCGAATGAGACGGCATAATAAATAAATCCGTAGTGTGATCATAGACACAGTATAGTGTGTTTCAATATAGTTCAACATTACTTATTGCGTAAGTCGTGCACTCACACATCCATGTTTATAAACTTGTAACATAGCGATTTATCTGATTAAAAGAATATAAATGTTCGCGACTGGTACATAAAACCAAGAAAGTCTTCTTAATTCCAACACCAGAGAATTCCCCGTGGTGATGAATAACAAGGCTACTTACTGGATAGATCTTGAAATTCACTATAGAAAATGTTAACCAATCTGCTTCAAGGTTACAACTATTTTTAAATTGAAGAAATATTGCGCGAAATTGCCTTGGTTGTTAACGTAAGATTTGATTGGTTTACAGAACACTGAATATGTAATTAGCAAAACCATGTTAGTACGGCTGTTCCGAAAAAGGTGTATCGAAAATATTAATGTCTGCTTTTTGTGTTGAACTCTGTAATCTGCATGAGTCTATAAAGTTGTATACTGCATTCTGCTGAAATTCTGTGAATCTGTATGATAATAGACAATCCTTCCCTCTCCTTGTAATGATGAAATGGACCAGATTTTGATGTAAGTCGATAATTTTCTTCTCCACATGATGTGTCAATGGTACTCTCCTTCAGGTTCAGACCAGCTTTGATTAATACTGGGATATAAATGTCGATATCTTATACAGATATATCTTATACCGCCCACACATTTCTCATGGTCTGATTGATCTCCCTTTCATCTTCCGTATGTCAATCATTCTATTTGTTTTTTTTGCTTTCTCATAACTTTATACATTTACTACTCAGAGCATTACGTATTTGTATGGAACAGCAAAATTCACAATCCTTAAATAAATGGCGTGTACGTCTTGGTAACTAATTAGTTCGCAGTCATCGAGAGTGATTAATATAAGTTTAAAGTCTGTTTCCCATTCAACCTAAAATGAATAAGTACTTCATATTGTGTATTTTCGACAAACTGTTGTTAAAGAGATACATGTTTCAAAGTACAATAAAACCTCAATAATAAGACCACCCTTGGGTCCCTTGAAATTTGGTCTTCTTATTTTGAGGTGGTCTTAATATTGAGGTTGAACAATGAGCAAAACAGTGAAAATGGGGTTTAAAATTGTGTTCTTAATTTCGAGGTTGTCTTGTTATCGAGGTGCAGGTCTTCAAGTGAAGTTTTACTGTATTACTTTTAAGTGGCTATAGGTATTGCAGGTATCATTGAATTGAATTGGCTCGTTTATTTACCATATTTTTCCATGTATTTTTGTTTGTCTTTCTTTTAGTGAGTTCTATTAATACCATCATAGAAAATGGTTGGGTCTTTTAAAATATACATATAGTTGACAATTAAAATCATTGGGCTTTGCTGCAGGTGACTGTCAGCATCATCAGCAGATTAGCGCTACATGTATAATGATTGAATACTTATGTTTTAGTTCAAATTCATATAGCCTTTCTACTTTTTGTTCGATCAAAGAATATCGAGTTTATGATTTTTATACCCAGTTCTATTAGTAATTTATTTGTACTACGAATATTTGATCTATTCTCAGGTTACTTAATGTCTGTCTCATCTGACATGCAATGATGTGTGTGTGTGTATCATAAATGATGCAAAGGGAAATTCTGATAATTACTCAATTATTGAATCCTATTCATTAATAAGAAATAAAAATATCTCATTAACTGAACATCTTTATCCTGGTGTATATGAATTTCGATAAATCCATACAAATGGTTGATATTTTGACTCAATATATCATTACAGAATTGGTCATCTAATTGACACCCCTAGTATATATAGTCTTATAGGAGTCAATGTGTCCATTGGTTGGTCTCTCTGTTGTTGTCTATCTGCTTCATCTCATAAATCACTTTTTGGATTTGGATGAAACTTTGCTGATGTCATTCTGATAATGACATTCAATGATAGCTCTAGTTACATTTAGTGTCATATTTTTCTTCAGATTACATCTCCGTCAGCAGGAGGAGGACATAATGAGTTACCTCCCATGCCAGAACCAGAGGGAACTGTTCTGAAGAATCATTTGAAACAGGTATGAAGTTACTTATCATAGTTACCATAGTACAAATTTATATGAGCTCAGCTGTGATTGGATAGTTATAATAATGCGAACTGATATAAACTCGGCTGTGATTGGATAATACTGTCAATATACATGTATATAAGCTCAGCTGTGATTGGAGCATATAATGTATAAATGAACAATTCTCCAGCCTAATGCCTGGTACAAACAATACTGTCGTATAATGTGGAGGCGTGGCCTCAGTGACTGAGGTTGTGAGGTTTAAACCCTTGACATCTACATTGAGTGACCAATGCCTTATCCACTACACCACTGTCTGTTTTGTAATATCAGCAAGAGTAAATTTCCTCATTTGCTGAAATATTTTTTATATACTTCACTATCAAATGTATCATTACTGATATCAGCCATTTGCAAATGGAAAATTTGCAATTGTCTGAAATATCCTAATTAATTTTTTTTACTAAAAATATCTACTTATACAGTATTCATCAGTTGGATGTATTCATTGTATTGTTCTGATATCTAAAGTTTGCTATTTCTACAGAACTTGAGTCACGTAGAATCTTAGTTTCAAGTTTTGCAGTGTTCATCTCATGATAAATATTAGTACACTATCGTTTTAAATGTATTTCAAATTAGAAGGTTGCTGCTGAAATATTGCTGCTCTAAACTGACAATATTTGGTATTTCAATAGACATAACAGCTTGAATCTGCATTTGATTAAATATTTGGGATACTGTTGGTTCTCTGTTAGAAATACTGTCTCTAGATCCTGGTGGTTCACACTGCCAATATTGTCTTTGCTCTGTTTGTTTCTGTATTTATCCGTATGTATCCTGATTTATCATGCAATATGACTGATTTTGTACAGCTCAGATTTACTATTATAATATCGTGTGACAAACTTCTTATATTGATATCATATATCTGCCACAATGGAGGCAGTTTGACTTGATTTGTATGTATTTCTATGAGAAATGGCAGCTTGAGGTAATTCTCATAGTTACATTTCTCATTCAGCTGAATTGATAGTTTGATTGAAAAGTTAATTGTATCAGGCAGAATAAATAAATCACATGATTTATCAGGCTTTTGTTGCCATGACTTTCAATCGATGTGACTGTTAGTGTCATTTCAGCAGTTTACCATCTCAAGTTGCCATGTTGAAGTCTACTAAAAACAACAATGCTGTCTCTTCATTGTGTCTAATATTAATGTAAAATAACAAATATATTAGTATCATTCAATATAAACATTAGATTTTCATATCACACAATCATGTTATTACAAAAATGTATTTGATACTAGCAATTTGAGGGTTCAACGCAAGACTATCGTAACTCCTATGTATTTATATAGGAGTTACGATAGTCTTGCACTGAACCCTCGAATTACAAATATAGACAAAAGAGTAACGAGGGGTGAAGGGGCGTCACATATCTTATGTACTGTTTTGAACATTTGATTGGCTAACACAGTTGTTACATTAATTATACATTCTACATTTTTCATATAACAAATGTTGCTATTGGCAATGAGGAATTTCAGTTACGGTAAAAAAGCATATCAAGGGGCAAAAGCAATATACTGTATCTGCATATAAATAATGAAGCACAACGTCTGTTTCGCTTTCATCCAACAAGATAATGTTTATCCATATGTTCAAAGCTGTGTACTGTACTGTCAGATTTGCGTGTAATGTTGTGTTTCAGTGCATACAGTTTTTATGCTCCTAAAAATAGCAAATAGTTAGGTAAGGGCTGTCATTTATACAAGTTTTCTTTTGATCAACACACTTACGATTATGGCGGGTAAATACAGGAGAATGGGTACAGTGTAAAAATGTGCCAAAAATAGTGCAATGTCGCTTTGTCATCAGCTGCTTGTTAAACAGTGCTCTAGTGAATAGTGCGTTCCGAATGTCAGCAATATAATATAATACTGTGACGTTAAAAGTAATAGATTAATTACTTAAAATGGTATCTTGTTATCATTAAATACAAGTTGAACACTTAAATATGTAGGGCATACACGCATTAACATACAGAAAAAAGGAGTTCAGATTTTATTAAAGAAATTCAAAAATACAATCGATATATCTTCAATATTTGTCTTTTGTTATACATGTATATCAACATCGTCAATATCCAAAAATATAAATCAGCCTTAAGTAACAGCTTGGCTTGGATTTGAATACAGTTGGATCTCGTTCATTCGATTTCATCGGGTCCGAATTTTTATTTCGAATAGTACATGATTTCGAATAGCCCATTTCAATTTGACGTGCCTAATAAAATACATCGGGACCTGATATTTATTTCGGATGATACCAAGTATTTTCGGATAGAAGGTTGTCGAATAAACGAGGTTGGAATGTATATGTTTTAATTTTATTTTTTCGCAGGCTCTTACCAGTATGAGTATGACACCACAGCCCATCAAAAACCTGGATGCGCTTGCTCAAAATCCTGAGATATGGAAACGACGAGAAAGTTTTTCTTCAAATACCGGATTTAATCCACTTATATACGGGAATGATGTGGACTCTGTTGATGTTGCTACACGAGTTGCCATGGTAATGAAAAATCACTTTGTTTCATTCACTGAAATGGATAATTATGGATCCCTACTAAAATTGAAAGCTTCTTGCATGTAAAATCACTAAAGGCAATATAGCTGAAAAAGTTGCCATAGCAACTAATCATTTAATGTGAAATCCATTTGCATCCAATTAAATACTATTTACCCGAAATAGATATAAATGCTGATCTAACCATTTCTTGTAACATTATGTCCTAAGTTTACTTTGTTGTAAAATAAAATGAAGTAAAAGGAATTGAACAAAAACACACATTCTATGATTCTTTTCTTCCTCAGAGTTCAGTGAGAACAATTATTGTTTTACAGAAGTACAAAGAATTAGATTTTTATATTCTAATACTTTATGCTTTGGTGTTCAAATATAGCTTTGGGTAGTATATTATGCAAACATTTTGTATTGGTATTTTCGAGTTTCATGGAAATCATGTGTTTTTGCAAATTCCAATGACAGAAATATTCTCGTGGAGACCGGATTATTTGTCAGTGATAGCAATCTTCTAATATAATCCAATAGCGCTCGGAAATTATGGGTTGATATTATTATCCTTCCTGGTTGTTATGGAAATTACACCATAATATCTGATTAATGTTTACATACCTTCAAGGGTTTTTATGTCCGTATAAATTTTATAATAATTTATCACATTCATTTTTGTCTCATTTTGATTCCGAAATACGGAAAAGTTGGTGATCAGCAATATGATGTGTTTGTTGTATGCCATAAATCCTTGAGGCGGCATCTGTTGCTGGTGTCATTTTTGTATTTTACGATTCTGGAAGTCTGACTATTCTTGTAGTAAGTAAATAGAAGTTTACCAATGGGAGTTGATTTCGCCTGAGAAAATTGTAATAGTTGTGTGACAAAGACTTATCTGTCACTTCAATCAATGTATGGTATGTACAAGATGTTTTTCTATGTAACTGGTCAGCTATGGTTTTCATCTTCGGGGAATAACATATTGACCGACTTTGAATGCTCCCTGATAGCGTGGACGGTATAACAGAAGTACATATTTAGAATACTGATTATTGGATATTCTATTGAAGTCAGTCTGATGGTAAAATCAATGCTTCTCCATTAGCACATTGACTGTCCTTGATCAGACATACTTCATGACTTTGCTCAACATTTCTGTAAACTTCCTGGGAGATGTTGTGAATACACTTTGACTGAAGAATGGCTGAAGGCTTAATTGTGTTAATACATATGTATTGTTCGAAAGAAAATGTATTAATGATTACCCGCATGCTGGTTAGTAAAAGTCCTCTGTTCAACTTGTTTGTAACACTTAGTAATATGAGTACTATTGGGTTGAATGGTCTATAGTGTATTGACCTTGTAGTACGGTCTAGGTCACGGAACGGTTCGTATGGGGTTTATCCATGTTAAAACTGCAGAAGAATGACGCAGATTGGGGGGAGTTGAGGAGCCATCTTGTAGGAAGCAGCCGTCAGAGAGTTGTCTGTGATTACTGGGCGTCCATTGTGTATTAGCTGTTTTGTTGGCATTTGTAAAATTATTGTTACATATTCTTGGTAAAGAAGATTTGTACCACACCCTTAGTACGCTGCATTGACCATTCAGGTTTCTGCAGTAGCACCACTGCATTGACCATTCAGGTTTCTGCAGTAGCACCACTGCATTGACCAATCAGGTTTCTGCAGTAGCACCACTGCATTGACCATTCAGGTTTCTGCAGTAGCACCGATACAGCGAGTATTTATATAATTTCTGTCCGTTTTATTCTTCTGCTCTGTCAGGTTGTTGTCATTAATAACAGGGAAGATTGTCATTTTTATGGCTAAAGAAAATAGAAAAATTATGGCTATGCTGGGCAGGAGGTTTTATTGTGTTGGTCAATATTGCATACTGGACATTGGCAATGGGCCTGGCTGCTCTTGTTCTGGATAATTCTGTGGAACAAATTGATGGAAATTTGTACTTTATTCTCATAAACTAATTTTTGTTTCTTTTTCAGGTTAGATTCTTCAACTCAGCCAATACTTTAGGGAACTTCACTGAACATACTCGTACATTAAGGCTGTATCCCCGAGCTGTTGTAGCGTTCCAGCTGTATAGCTTCCTTAAATCTCGACCTGTCAAGACTCATTTTACACACAGACTTGCAAGATCTCAGGTACAGTTTAATCCTAGACTTCAAAGCTAGTTTCAAATTATAAGGCTTTAAAGCAATTGTCCCTAGACTTTAAAGCGACCATCTCATAAATTCATGTCAAATTATTAGGCTTTAAAGCAATTGTCCCTAGACTTTAAAGCGACCGTCTCATAAATTCATGTCAAATTATTAGGATTTAAAGCAATTGACCCTAAACTTTGAAGTGACCGTCTCATAAATTCATGTCAAATTATTAGGATTTAAAGCAATTGACCCTAGACTTTAAAGCGACCGTCTCTTAAACTCATGTCAAATTATTAGGCTTTGTCCCTAGACTTTAAAGCGACCATCTCATAGATTCATGTCAAATTATTAGGCTTTAAAGCAACTGTCTCACAGATTCATGTGAAAATATAAGTGTAAAAAATACACAGTCAAAATAGTCGTATATTAAAAATCATTAATAAATTGTTTTGGTTGATTTATTTTCTTTGCCTGAGGGAAGCAAGAAGGATAGAAAACTGCCCTTATTTTATTTAAAAAAAATGTACACCAATGAAAGTGGAAAAACATTTCTGTACTACGGCACTGATTCCCTTCATATTGGAGTGGTTCGTTCTGGTTGGCACCAAAACAATATTTGTACAGACTGAAACATGCCAGCATCTGAGTAATATCCAACATTACTAGGGACTGATATAAAAAAAAAATTAATTAAGCATTTGACTGTTGGCATAAATCTGGTTGCTAGTTCTTGGGAAATTTTCAGAAAGTCTCGAGGAGAAGAATTTGAATGCTGCTTGAGAAATATGTTTGAAATCTGCTAACTGATTTGTGATAATATTCATTTATTATTCAATGTTAAATTTACTCTCAAAGCTAGTTTTATGTTTTGCACATATTTCCTCATTGTTTTTTCTGATTTGCGTGAGAAGAGCCCATCTTGTTTAATTATTGAGCATAAATTGTGTGTTATTAACTCATCATTAGTGAATTAAGTCATAAATTGATGTTTTTTTCTCCCTAATTATCATGAAACTGATATTTTAAATGTCACCACAGGAAAATATATTGGGACATTAAAGGGTGTTTTGTTGTCATGTTTTTGCTTTATAAAATGATACTGCTGACAATTTGAATTGCTTTTAAAATGTGTTTTAATATATCACAGGGTTACATAAGGCCCTAAGAAAATATCATTGTTCTTCATATAAATATTTCATCAATGATGATCAGTAACCTTGACATTAGCGGATCCCAGTTATGGTAATATACAGTCCGACCTCGTTCATTCGAATTCATCAGGTCCGAAATTTCATTTCGATTAATGCATGGTTTCGAATAGCCCATTTCAATTCGATGTCCATTTGTAGATACATCGGGACGTGATATTTATTTTGGATAATACCGTGTATTCGGATAGAAGATCGTCGAAAAAACGAGGTCCGACTGTAGTTGCATAATACTGGCCCGTTTGTCTGATAAACAGAAATACCAGGAATTTGCTGACAAATGCATATTTCTGAGACTCCCAGGATTGGTGTGAGTAGGTGGTTAATGTTCTGTCTCTCTTACCAAAGTAATTGTTTGTTTATCTGAACAAACAATTCAATACAGTTCCCTCCCACAGTTGATTAACTTAAGGGTGTACTTTATATTGTGTGGGATGACAAAATTCTCATTTCTAACGCCATTTTATATTCGGGATATGACTTGTTTGTAACGAAAGACTAACCATGGAGAATACTACTGCAGTTAAACGTGGTTCTATAGATTTTGTGGAATGGGAATTGTGACATTCATTCTCTATTTTCGTATTGGTTACCAATTAACTCCTTTTTTTGTAATTAACACTTTCCTTTAGTTCTCCATGTTAATACATAAGAAATTAGAGTTGAGTGGTCTTTTAATTGCTTTTTGTTGTTTTTATTTTTCAGGCTGTAGAATTTTTTGCAGAATGGGCTCTTTGTCCTCAGAATGTAGCATTCCTTCGTGTCCAGACGTCTGTGTTTGACCCCTTATTAATAGGGGATAAAGGAAAATGGTACATCAATCAACTGCAACCTATAACATTCAAGGTTTATGATGAGGCTTCATCTTTAGGGGCTGCCCTTAGTTCGGCAACAGAAATTGTCAGTGATGATTACCCAACAGGTAAATAATGAACAAATGTGTTATTACAGTAGAACCTCATTAGTACGACTACCAGGGCTGTAGACATCTGTTTATGGTGTAGACATCTGTTTATGGTGTAGACATCTGTTTATGGTGTAGACATCTGTTTATGGTGTAGACATCTGTTTATGGTTTAGACATCTGTTTATGGTGTAGACATCTGTGAATGGTGTAGACATCTGTTTGTATATGCTGTAGACATCTGTTCACCTCCGTGAGGGGTCAGTGAACTACTTATCCGGGACTAACTTCAACTCAACTGTTGGTAGCCAGAATCAGCATTAGACTAGTACGGTACATGATGGTGGTGGATTTCTAGAGCCCTGACAGTCATATGAAATTATGATCATATCAAGGGTTGATAGCAAAATCAATCTACTGGTATCTGCATCAAACGCAGATAGATTGGTTTCCCGATTCATTCCTCGATATGTGAACCAGACTATCCTTACACTTCTAAAATCAGATATTGTTTGTGACGGTTGTATGTTTAATATACTGATATCCTCAAATGGAGTAGCTCACTAAAGCATAATTCAAGTAAAATTTTGCTTAAATAATTCAAAGACAGGGTGATTTACTGAAAGTCTTACAAAATATAAGATGTACAGTTATTAATTCCATCTATCTAGGTGACCCTTGAAAAATGGTCTTAATATTGTGAAGTTCTTAATGTTGAGGTTGAAAAAAGAGCAAAACAGTAAAAACAGACTTGGAAATAGTTTTCTTAATCTCGAGGTGGTTTTATTATTGAGGTGGTCTTTAGGTGGGGTTTTACTGTATATTGAAGATTGTAATAAATAAATTGAATTTCACAATCCATGAATTATGACATATTTTATTTTTCCTGTTCAGAGAATATTGCTAGTTACCCAGTGGTGGATTATGCATATCTGTCCTTTTAAATTGAAAAATAATTGGTAAATAATTGTATATTATAGACGAGAGTGGAAGTGACAGCGATGGTGCAGAATCTACTTCCTCGTCGTATTCATCTCTCAGTGACTTTGTTACAGACATGGTTAACAGTGAAATTGATGGAGACACTCCCTGTATGTATTAGTGTTATACATTATCTCATTTATTCTCGGCAAAAATGGAAACACACTATTTTGATGTTCAATACTGTTTTGCTCATTTAACTTCGAGGATATAAAATATGTATGGAATGTTAAAAATGGGCATTGTTTGTGTTCTTATCATGATAATTAAAGATGTATCTGGCTCATCTGAACATTAAATGTTCAAATTGGCTTCATCCAGTATTGTTGTTACATTGGCTAAAACATCACTGATATGAACCATTGTAATGTATAACCAATTGAAGGTATCTTTTTTTACCATATTACTAACAGACAAAACTTGATTGTTAAAAAGAAAATTAATTTTATGATGTACAAACATCTTTCTTCAACAAAAACGCATGAATTATAAGTTCATTCTTTGTATACTATAATTACAAACATGGCGTGATATAGTGTTATTTTCTACTACATGTAATCATTTAAAATCAAACTTTCATAATTGGTTTTACTTGATTGAGAAGAAAATTGTGTTATACTGACCTGTTTCATTTTTCATACCTGTTATATTGTCATGACATATACATTCTGTTTGCAGCCTTTCTTCCCGAGAATCAAGTGTTGGCAGTTGATGAATCCCAGGTCTACCACCCACCTGACAAATTACAGCTTCCTGATTCGTCATTACCACTGAGTGACTCCGCCCACTCACAGAATGATAGTGAGGATGACGGTGGTGACTCCTCAGACAGTTCATACTCCAGTAATCCAAGATATGCACCAGAACCGGACTCGGTGGCGGTGTCCAATCCAAACATCAAAGAAATGGTTTGTGCTTTTGTAGTTAAATGTAACTAAAACTAGCATAGTCTTCACAATAATTTGTTTGAAGGACTTGCCAAGTCAGGCAGAGAGCTTGCAATTTTACTTGCCCGTATTCACTTTCACTTGCGGGAATAAAATTAACACCTCCGTCAAAATAATTAAGAAAAATGATGTTTTGATGGGTTTTTTTATTTGTTAAATTGGAAACTGAGACTGGTAAAAATAGTTGATGAAAAAGTGCTGTTGCACAAACAAAATTGACAAAAAATGAAAACCAGTCATAAAAAGTAATAATTTATAAATAAAAAGCTCTTTTCACTTGGGAGTTACTGCCCTTTGATTATAGAAATTACCTAAAATTTGTCTTGTTTTAGCTCTGAGCTTTGACTTAGGACGGGCATATTTTGTGAGTTTGCCACTTTTGTTTCCTTATTTCCTTGTTAGGAATTAACATTTCAGTTGGCATTTCAGTTTGACTTGTGCTATGTGCCCATTGTTGTATCATAATTAATATTTGATATTCTACAAACAAAATACATACAATACACATATTTTCCAATTGTATTGAATTGTATATATATTTATTGCAGGAAACATCAAAAGAGTTCAGATATGACTCTGGGAATATAACACCTACAGGAAAGCATAGAGTTGTGTATGTATAGTTCTATGTTTCAAAAACTACGCTGTAAAATTTGCTGACTCATACTGATTTACTCTCGATATTAGAATGAAAAAAAAATCAACATTGTATGTCTAAGCTTTTGGAGGAACTTTATCTGATTTTATTGCACACTTAATAATAATGATAATAATAATAACGACTTTACTTAAAGAGGCTACACAGTTGGTCAAGCCCAATCTTCCCTGTGGGTCAAATACACATATTTACACAAATGTACACATTATTAAGTACGAAACAATGCAAATGAAAACAGTTTAAACCAGAATGAAACATTTATGTATATTCACATGGTATAATAAAACAACATATCCTAAAATAATATACCATATGTACACAAAATCTAAACATGAGACTAGGTTGACTGTGATTTTTTCCAATGGTTGAGATATGCTTTTTTAAACTTAGTAAGGTTAGCAGCCTTTCTTATCTCTAAGGGAAGTTCATTCCAAATTCTATTTGAGCGCTGCTATGGGATTTACAATCTCTTCTTCCAAGAAAACGCAACATGTAATGACACTATTTGCTAGCAGGAAACAATAATTACTCCATATGGTCACTTTGTTTTCAAATTGCCATATGGGGCATATATTACTAACTCTCAGAAATGACGTCACTTTAAGAAGAGGTTGGAAATTGTACAGCGGCGCTCAATTATGAAAACCAATTATATTTTATGTTTAAAGCTTTTTCTCTGGTTGATAGGAACATGTGTACGTAAAGTTGGTTGTGATATTGCATCATCGTGATCTCTTATGGAAAACTGTTGAAAGTAGCACTTTATGGAAGAATAATGTGTCCTATTGAAAAGACTGACTGCTTTTGCATGATAGATTTTAAGCCAAGAAAGACACATATTCACATTTAGACAGTATGCATTACTTGACGTGCAAGATTTTACCATTAACATTTGATTATTGCACTGTTTGCATTTATTTCCATGGAAACTAAAATGTTTCATGTTATTTCTAAGATTTGTAATTCTAAGAAATGATATACTGGCTTGTCGTCTTGTCATGCATAATTGATTCTTGCTTTGGGGAATGTATCAGAGTCATTAATTCAGGAGAAATGTTGCTGTCTAGCTGTCCTGAATGGAACAATTCCGTGTCTTTGCTTTATCTAACGATGTTCGATCATAGTATTACTTTCTTTTGATTTGTTGAGCAGTATAAAGTGGAGAATTATTGGAAAAGTTTCTATTATACAAAGTTATGATGTTTTAGATTGCCTTTGTAATCACAATTCTCAAGTTCAAAATTTGGATAAATGGTTTGTTGAATTGACTTGTTTTATTCTGTGTAATTTTCCTAGCTTTTAATTGTGTAAAGAACACATTTATATGGTCCCAAGCCAAATATTGAGTGGAAATTATTATTTTGTATCATCTCATATTTTGGAAGTACAACGGTCTTGAAAATTTATGTCAATTACAACGGCATATTTATTTCATGATTAATATTTGTGTGTAATATTTACAGTCACCAGGACAGTAGTGGTTCGGGTAGCTCCCCACCCCCAGGAAGGACGGGTAGACCCCCTTTACAACCATTGAGTAAGAGTATTAACTCCGCCTTTGAATCATACGAGAGACCGCCTAGTCCTCGAAGTCCACGTAGTCCTCGAGAAAGAAGTCCCAGAGATAAAGTACCGCCTCCCAGACCCCCGCTACCAAGTCAAAGGTATACAAGTCACGTATCAATACACAGTACTTTCCTGAAGAACGAACCCTAGACTCTATCCAGACATGGTTAGAAGTCCTGTTTTCTGAGAGTCCAGTTCTCAGAGAACTTATCTCACTACAATTTGTTCGGACTCTTCCTTCTTGAATGACCGTCTTGGTCTAATACATATACACTGCCCTCCAAAAGTTCCTGCACACTCACAGTTTCCCATTGCAATTAATGTATTTTCATATTTGTTTCACATGCAATACATCGAAAAAGCATTTTAACACATCAATAATTTTCTGTAGAAGTATTTATCAATTTGTACTGAAACAAAATTATCTTATTTTCTGTGTCAGGTCAATCAGTTGGTTTCAGATGCAGGCCGATTGATGCTACTGCTGAGATGTGCAAATTGTTAATTCTAAACTATCCATTACAGAAGTGGGATGAATAATTTTACTTTATGGTCAAACATGTTTTTTTTTGAAATTCTGTAAGAAAAAGTGTCGAAATTCAAAATATTCAAGTGTGAAGAAACTTTTGGATGGCAGTGTATATGCAAGTGGTATAGTGTTTGTTGTCATTCAAACATGTTGAGATGTCGAAAGTTTGTTGTATTAGTTTATAAGTTCGCTGCAATACCTCTATAACAACAAAAGATCAAATACTATGGCCATTGTTAAATAAAGTGTGGAAATACACGGTTATTCCAAGCATTATTAATCACAGTTGGCAAATTTTACTATTGCAACCAAACATTTTTTTCAGGCCTTTGGAAAGGACTCACGTGACTGTTAAAGGGTAAACAATGAAAAACGACGCCTGTTAATAACAGCTTCATTGTGATCTCATCTCTGAAGTAACGGTATATTGTTATAATGCAGTAGGAGTAGTTCTCTTTGGAGTATCTGACTTTAAATATACATCTTCCTATAGAAAAACAGATTTAGTCATTTAGTTTAACAAATAGCAATACCTTTCCTTTTCAGCTCATTACAAAGAATGGCATCGAAGGACAGAATGACTCCACCAAGCCCAAGAGAGAAAATAACAGGGAGTCCAAAAGATTTGAATCCGCCGAGCCCAAGATTGCCACGCGTTCCGCCACCTAGTCCAAATATTGGGCGTGAGAGGTTCGGCTCACAGGGTAGTCAAGGTAGCCAGGATAGCGGGAAGCTTCAACAAATTTCTAACCAGTTACACCATAACAAACCTGGATTAAAGGTAATGGCAGTCAACTCTTGTTACACTAACTGTCGTTACAATGGAATAAGTGATAACTGCACAAATCCGATGGGAACGAATCTGTGCATTGCTTCATTAATCAATTCAATGTAACAACATTTTCAAGACAATGACATAAATCCAGGGAATAAAATGAATAATGACAGTTGACTGTATATACTTCTCCCTCCGATACCACTCTGTATGCGGAAACTCCTGTGTTTATAATTTGATTACAGTGCGACCTCTTGAGCAACACCTTAAGGGAGATGCAAATAAATGAGAGCATCAACCTATCTACAAGAGTTGTAATTTTGTAATTCTCAGAGGGTGATGCTTCAGAGAGGTTGTACTGTGCTGTGTGTTAGATTGGTCTTTTGAATAGAGGGGAACTTTTTAGGTATGGGAGTTTCCTAGGGTTATGGTGCTATGAGATTGGATGTATTTGAACCAGTGGTTGTAGGTATATTGGAGGGGGGCGTGTCTATTCCTGACAGGGTGTGTCTTGTGTGTGTGTGAGTGTTTGTGTAGATTGGGAGGTGTGGCAAACTACATATGAGTGCTGCTATGGGATTTACAACCTCTTCTGTAAGCGACGTCATTTCAAGAATCATGTGATGTCACTATTTGCAAGCAGTAAACAATATATACTCCATAATTTTGGTCACTTCATTTTTATATTACCATTTGGGGTAATATTGCTTACCATCAGTTCATGGTGATGTCACATGTGACGTTTTCTGGAAATGACATCACTTAAAGAAAAGGTTGGAAATCGTACAGCGGCGCTCATATATTATTGAATTGTTTTTAGGACCTCATATATATTTTGCTCTTGAAGTACATTATTGTCTATGTTATGATTCTATGTTTTCTTGTGTTTTTTACAGCCCGCAGAATCTGTAGATAATAAAATGTTGGTAGGGACCTCAGATAGGGGTCAGAATACATCATCATTGATCTCAACACTCAGCAATGATCTGACAGACTTTGCACATAATGCTACCAGTACACTATCAGAATTATTCGGTAAGACATTTTATATGTTTGATTGACTTGACCACACTACCTGTGTATTTGTTGCACAACTTAACACCTGGCTCCATGTTCACAAAGAATTAGTTTTCAGGATCAGGATCGACATTTTTTTAAATATACTTTCTTGCAAACTTTGAAAATTGTTGTATGCAAAACGAAATCTTTTTACATAATGTGATAGATATTATCGTTTTGCACAACTTTTAAGACATTAAAGTTAGGTTTCATGTATATTTAGAACGGATTATGATTCATAAGTTAAGAGTGATTCTGGAAAATTTATCCTGCTTTGATCTGTATCAAATTTAGTGATAAGTCTAATTTATTATTTTCTCAACAAAAAAGTAGAGCTTTGAGGGTTTTCACAATGTTAATTAGAATATTTTAGGTATTTTTGTGTAAGTTTATGAAAAGTACTGCATGAAGTTTTCACTTGCTTTCAGAAAATGGCAAATATATTTCAGGATCAAATTGATCCAGATCAGTTGATCCTTTGTGAACACAGGGCCTGTGTGTTCATTTATGTGCCTTTGGTATAAGCATGACTAGGGTGTTTTTGAGTCCATATCTATAAGAAAATAATGAATGTTCAATACTTTGAACTATGAAAAATGTTAATGTTATAAACTGGTAGTATTGTCTTTGCACCAAAACTCGTTTCCTTGTTCTTATAGCAGCACAATTAATATTTCTATCATTTGGACTTACTTTCATGATGGAAATCATCTAAATGTGCTAAGTTGAGTAAGTAAGGCTTATAGAAAGAAAAAACAGGCTGATTTAGTTAAAAGATACAACATTTACAACTCATAAGATGTCTTCTGTCTTCATATTTTGTCAATATTGTATTACACCAAAAGCAATGTAATGTTAATCCATTCATTCATTAAGTGCATTTGTAGGCATTTGGTTATGTAAGCCTGTATAAGAATAGATTAAGTGGCTAGATCCCTGTACAAGGTCAGATCCCTGTACAGTGGCCATATAACAGTGCAGTGGCCATATAACAGTACAGTGGCCATATAACAGTACAGTGGCCATATAACAGTACAGTGGCCATATAACAGTACAGTGGCCATATAACAGTACAATGGCCATATAACAGTACAGTGGCCATATAACAGTAAAGTGGCCATACAACAGTACATTGGCCATATAACAGTATAGTGGCCATATAACAGTAAAGTGGCCATACAACAGTACATTGGCCATATAACAGTAAAGTGGCCATACAACAGTACAGTGGCCATATAACAGTAAAGTGGCCATACAACAGTACAATGGCCATACAACAGTACAGTGGCCATATAACAGTAAAGTGGCCATACAACTGTACATTGGCCATATAACAGTAAAGTGGCCATACGACAGTACAGTGGCCATATAACAGTACAGTGGCCATATAACAGTTAAGTGGCCATATAACAGTACAGTGGCCATATAACAGTAAAGTGGCCATACAACAGTACAGTGGCCATATAACAGTACAGTGGCCATATAACAGTTAAGTGGCCATATAACAGTACAGTGGCCATATAACAGTACAGTGGCCATATAACAGTACAGTGGCCATATTATAGTATTTATTGTTGTTTGTACCATAGTTAATGTTGTTATTATGTTTACCTTGTTGCTTTCACAGGATTGTCACATTATAAAGGTACAAATATAACTGAATGTGGCTCTCTTAATTAGCGGTTCTGTTCTGTCTTATGTTCTAGTCATCTTTCAATGTCTTCTTTGAAGTTTTTTATCATTATATAGGCTGAAACAGTGATACAGTATGAGTCCTCTTCTTGCATATCTGGTAATGTGTCTAGTAACTTTTGGACAATTACTTTACAGACTGGTGCTCTTAAAGTTGATGTAGGACTAATTGTTTGTTGGTCATTCGCGGCCAAAATTGCTTCACATTATCTTAGAGACATTGGCCACTTACTGTTTTAAGATGGGCTTTAGAAGTCTACCGTCTGATGGATTTTTCTTGTAATGTTTTCTGAGGATATGACTGTGACAATTATATACATTTCTCAGACTTTCTGTGTATTTATAGAGCTTGGAGTATCAGTAGTTTTTTTGACAGTACACTTAACAAAACTTATAAGTGTGCAGGTATAAATATGACTGTATCATGATCAATATGTATCATGGTCAATATTAGTCTGATTCAGCTGAAATTTAGTGTACGTACCTGGCATAATATTTTGTTTATTTCATGTCTTAAATCCACAGATTGAACAAATAAAATCAATAAATGTGGTGATGTGAAAAAATTATTACTGCAGCTCCCTCATAAAGATGATCCGGATGATTGGAAAGAGTCTAATAGCGTGTGTGCTCACCCGGACTTGACGCATCGTGTTATGTAAACCGATAGATTTGACCCGAGAATCGTGATCCTACACACAGCCAATAGCAAATACACAAAATTTTGAATGGAAATGTTGATCAATAAAATGTATTCAACATTATGAAAGTGCCCACTTAGAAGTTTTGTTAAGTGTGTAAGGTATTGCCAATTCAAACTTTATATAAACTGATTGTAGTGCATATTGAGGGGCCAAAGCAAAACCAATCACTCTGTTTGTTACTTATATGCAGATAGACTAGTTTCGCTTGATAATCTACTGTTTGGTCAAACATAATAATCTTGTACTTTAACAATTAACAGGGGTGTGAAATTATGAATAGACTTTACATTCACTAACATATATATCCCTTTTAGTCTACTGAGTATATAGTGGATTCAGAATTGGTTGAAAATACTGTTATTTGTATAGTCTATGCCTGTTGGTCGATATTTTCCAAACTTTGTTTTCATTGGCTGACCACCTCACAATTTTTTTACAACTGTTCTCGAATAAATGAAACCAGACTATGGTATATTAGTGTTGGGTTACAAACCTTGGGTTATAGTCGGACATTATTTTCCTGGACCTCATGAATATTCATACAAATCTGCAAATTATCATTGGCAAAAATACAAAATGTGACATTCAATATTACTATAATTATTTCATGTACATTTGCTGAGGACGGCGATTATGCACGAAGACATCAGCGAAATCCCAGTTAAATACTGTTTTGTAATACTGAATACATACAGAAATATCTTCAAAGACCAAAAAATTGTTGTAACAATCATAGTTATTTGTGCTTGACAAATGTTCTGTTTTTCAATACATTTGATTGAGTCAATGCTTTCCTTCTTTGCTCTTTGTAGAGAATTAGTCTAGAAATTTGTTTTATATTTGTTGTTATTTCTTTATTCATATACATTGATAAGTCCTCGCAATATTATTCATAGACTAATATAATGCTCTGAGATCACAATTAAATGTAAGATACGTGGTAGTACATCATATTTTTATGCAGAATTACATAAACCAATTTGAAACCATATTTTATGTACTTGAATTAAATGAAATCATGCTGCATGTTTTCCAGTTCGGTATTTTTAGCCGTGTAATTTTCTATGACAAAATTTACTTAATGCTACATTATTCCTATATGAGATTTTACTGCTACTGTAGTTCATTCTGAAAAATGTGTGATGAAAGTGTCTATCTACGATATAAAATAAATACAGTGAAACCTCAATATAACGACCACCTTTGGGACCCTTGAAAACTGATCTTTATATTGAGGTGGTCTTCTTATTGAGGTTGAATAAAGAGCAAAAATGTGAAAACGGACATGACAATTGTGTTTTAATTTCGAGGTAGTCTTATTAGTGAGATAGTCTTTAAGTGAGTTTTCACTGTTCGATGTTAACTAAAATTTTGATTATGTACAGGGATATCATTAGTTGTGGTCATATGCTTATGTTAAAGGTTGGACAATTATATAATGTGCTTACATAAATCATAATTTTCATTGTTCTGTTTGCACTACAAAGACTGTTCAGTGCCCTTTTAAATCATTAACATATCAAAAATAAGCCATGTTCTACCTGGACTGAGGTCAAGTTTACTGTAGCTGAACTATGGACCAGGGGGTGGTATTCACAAAACATCTTAAGGTTAACATTTTCCTTAATAGTAATATTTTCCTTAATATCCACAGGATTTTCCTTAAATATTAAGTTGTATTCACTGATTGTCTTATCTTAAGATTTTCATTATTATATAGCATTTTTTCCTTAAAAGATAAGTAAGCGTCCATTTTCTATAAATGAAATTAATACTTTCTTATGTTATGACTTTCCTTTGCTAAGGACATCCTTAAATGACACTGATGAAAATTTTAAGGTTAAGGACTTCCTTATGTTCAACTAAGGAAAATAAAATTTGGATAAGGACAGTCTTAAGGTAAACCTTAAGATGTTTCATGAATACCACCCAAGATGAAGTGTTTTAGAAGCATTTTACTTAACACAAAGTCAGACTGGTTCCATTTTCAAGTGATTAATCTTCTTATTTTAGGTTCAAAGACTGGTTCTAGTCCTACGCCACCTGCTATAACAAGCGCCACACAACAGCACCAGAAACCAGCTCCGAAACCATTTGCACCACTGGGTAACAGAAAGGCACTGGTGGAGAAATCGGGTCTTGTTAAACATGCAACTAACCGAAAGCCGAGTAATAAAGAGAAATTGAAGGCGAATGAGTCGAAAGGATCCACTCATAGGTATTGTCTGATGTATTCTCGAACATTTCTCTACCAATTATTCTAGCTTGCATACCAATCCTCGAATGATTTGATTAAGAATCTTTTGGTTCTCTCTGCATTGTGGTATTGTATTGATTTTTGTAAGAAGAAGTTGCCATCGTTATGCTATTGAACAATAGACACATTGGGGAATTTTTACATTCTCTTGTCTACAGTGATGTATTGGAAGATATCAACTGTGTATTGTGTTTGAGACTTAATTTTTTATGTAAGGCTTGAACGTACGAAATATATGCTTGATTCTAAAATAGACATGGACCGTATCTCGAAACGTGAATCGGGTTTACTGGGTATATGGGGGTCCATGTACAATTACTTAGAATAAAAATCATGTTTGATGAACTTGGCAACAAATCTAATGCATGATTTGATGTTTTGCGTCTTTTTGATGTGCAGCTTATGGTTCTCTGTGTATGATATATAATTATACCTATATTTCATCCTAAGCACAAAACTGATTATACTATATATGGGACATTCTTACCAATATTAACCAAAAATACAATGACCTGTGATAAATTTTGCTAACATCTCCAATGTGTGATGTTTTTATAAAGCAAAATTTCCTTTGTAGAAATATTACTGTCCCACTGAAAGCAATGTGTTCTTTAATTATTTACTGTTTAAGTGGTAAAGTTTGCGAGGTGAAAAAGTTTGCGAATTTTCGTGAAAGCACAAAATTTGGAAACATCCCCAGCATAAATTTCCACTTCCACTCGTGTACAGGTATACAATATGTACATCAATTATCTAATAGCCCTTTTTATGATGTGTAGATATTATTAACAAAGTGATTTCAGCGATTCACAAACATTTCCACACGCAAAACACCTGGAATCGGCAATTCGCTAACTTTTCGACACGCGATATTATCCACGTATACAGTATGTATGATTTTCTTTCAGTGAGAACCAGCAGTTTCTCAAGGAGGTTGTGAGTAGTGTCAATGAAGGTCAAGGCATAAGCTGGTTAAAGATGGGACGTGTAAAAAAACTGCTGGAAGATGAGAATTATCGTAACTTTATGATCAGTCGATTAAACAAAAATCTAGATAAAAAACTAAATGATGATGATATACACATAGAAGATGTGGTAAGATGTATTCATTGTTTGTACTCTAATGTTTTGAGAGAAAAAATCTCTGTTTTCCCTAACTATAACGTGTTATTAACAAACATGAATATACATAGATTTTGGATGAGTCCATACAAAACTTGAGGTGTACAAGGTTTCTTTAAAATGAATGTGTATAATAAAAACCAAGGATTTATTATGCTCCCAGCACTTTGAAAATCCATTCAAAGAGCGCCGAAGGAGAATAAAGTGCTAGCCCTGTCTGTGTGTCCGTCTGTGCGTCCATTTGTTTCCGATTATTAACTTGATAGGATGGATGAATATTCATATTGGGCACATAAGTATAGGTTAATAAAAAACAGATCAACTTGAATTTTGAATCCCCCAATTTTTGGAGGAGTTATGGCCCTTTTTCAACCTATACAATTGGATTCTGGTCAACAATGCTTATAAAGCCCATAGTGGGGGCGGGGCAACTGTGCCCTAGGGACACATCTAGTTCCTATTTTGTACTCGGTAAGCAGAATGCAAAGCTAAGCTATGTAGGTCTACAAGCTATTCCTTTCACCATTTATACTGATCAAGTTAATCTCTGTAACAACTTTATCTTTTAGGCACTATAAACATCATGCAAAGACCACCTCAATAATAAGACCACCTCAAACTTGAGAACACAATTTTCAAGTGCATTTTGACTGTTTTGTTCTTTTTTCAACCTCAATATTTAGACCTACTTAATACTAAGACCAGTTTTCAAGGTGTTAACAAATTGCTGTCATACTACATTAATTTTATTAATAAAAATGATTAGCTAGTATATGATATTTTTTGTTGAAACAAACCTGATTGATTTAAGAAGTTGTGACTAATCATTAATTGTGAAAAATTCTCAGTTGTTTTTTTCATCTCTCTTTCTGTAAATTATATTTCTTGATGTTGCGCTCATTTTATGCTGTCCAAAGAAGGAGCATATAGCTGAAGCTTCCCATGTCCATCCCGCATTTGTGTCCGCGCTATATCTCGGCAACCTTTCAGCTTGAATTCAATGGAACTTAATGGGAAGTTTCTATTCCGAGAGGAGATGCGCATATTGTCGGCATGTTCTGGTTTGATGATTGTTCACATACTCATGGCCCTTTCCTCATGTACATACTTAGGGGAGCATCCATCGGTTCTTTCGAAACTCTTGTTTATTCTACAAACTCTGGTCTAATCGACAAGATCATTTTTACTTTTCAGGCAATATCCAAGGCTGTATACAAAGGCATGTTATCCTTGTTGAAAGCGTTTGTACACGGGCTAGAATCTACATTCCAGAATTATGGTATAGGAGGCATGGCTAGTGCTTACATGGTACTAGAAATAGCTCATACACATCATTGGGCCAGGGAACATACTGGTAGTAATAAGAGTGATACATCTCTCACTCCTGAGGTATGGTGTAGGTTTTGTTTGTAGTTACCATAATGTCTATACCATACAGTAGTGGATGATGATTGTTTTTAAAATACAGTCGGTTTTATTAACCTTGAATATACGAATATATTACCTGGACCGTTACATTTCCAAATAGGTGTATTAAAATGTTCGTATTTGTCCGTAAGCTTGTCGGAGTGGCCGCGGTTGTGTTTTGATAGAAAAGTAAACCAAACAGCAGATATAGCTTTACACATGAGGACATTTCCTTACCTAATTTGGCATGGATCGGTCCTGAAAGTTCATACACCTTGCAGTCAATCTAACGGCACTATAACTGAATTGAATATGCAAAACAGGCTTAGATTTAAGGGTTTAAAGCAAACATATATATTGATATATTGATGTTTGAAATAATATTAGTATAAAGCATGATACATTTTGAGGGTGAATTATGTCAGTCAATTTGTATTTTGGAAGTTGATGTTCTTTATTAATAATGATGATTCATATTATTTCGGTATTGTTTTTTGTGTGGAGATTTGCTTGTTTGACTTAAATATTGACTATGATAATATTGGAAATAGAATGTACTAATACTGTGTGACGCATGTGTATGAATGATGGTTTTAATAATCTAACCATTTGTAGCTAAATTCTCCATATGGCAGTCAGGAGAGTTTATCAATAAAGGGAGATAATTCACCACGGAATGCTGACTCACAAAGCTTGAATGAGGAACCAGTGGTTGCTGCCCTTGGTATGATTCTAACTAACTTCTCACATTCTTTATAACTTTCTGAACTCAGGCATTGAAAAATCGGCTTCATTCAAAGTTCTCATTGGAAGAGCATTCTGTACTACCAGAATGATGAAAGAATGACTTAATTCTTGGTGTATAGTAAATGTTCACAGTGTATCCCCTGACCCGTCAGACTTGTTAGTGGGTCGGACATATTTGCAGGATTCATTAATCCAATTCTTGGGTCATAACCAGTGCTTCTTTAGTGACTGTGGGTGGGGAGGGTTATTCACATATTTGCATTGATTGGATAATTCTGTAGGTTACAGCTAGGTCTTAGAACATGGTACACAGTCCTTAATTGGGCATAGATTAATTCTTGTGTTAATTAGTTTGCATTTGTTTCATAGTTGCAACAATTGGACAACTGTTTTTTAAAGTTCAATATTCTTTACAAATGATTTTATGAATTAAGGTTCCGGTTTTTTCTGGCAACACATGCCAGATTTATGTATCGTGGATCAGAGTATAGTAGACATACTCTACATTTCCATATCAGACTTCATAAGATTTTTCATAGCCTGATTTTTTATTTTACCCTTTTTGCATGCCTAACAATTCCCATGCTTATATTGCAAAGAAATTAACAGCTTTTTGTGCATGGATTTATGCCAAAGTCTTGCTTAACTTACTAACAGTATTAACTCATGAGGTGTTGGTAAACTAACACCGAGTTGTTTTGAAGCTATGTTCATTTATTTTCATTATAGCATTTGATTACTCAATACCTTGCTACCGCTACCATAAATAAGCCTATTTCTGTATGTATATGTTACCACTGTCAAAGTTACTATCATTTATGACATTTTCTATGCACGAAAATAATTGCTCTAATGAAATCATATCATTATGCTTCTCAAGCACTTAAGGTTTGACCAAACAAGTATTGCTTGTTAAACCAATCAGTAATGGTGGTTCAGTAATTTGCTTGTAATAATAGAATAATCTCAAAACTTCAGTACAAATATTATACTGACTGCATGCTTGATGTGACAGTGGGTGAATATTGTTGGAGATGAACTTTTACAACATTTTTCAGAGATTGTGGGTTCAAATCTTCGCAATTTCTGACTCGGGCATGAGTACTGGTTTGCAAGCCAGGAACCAGACATTGGGAGTGATTTATGTGACTTTTAAGAATGTTTTTCCTAATTCATGCTTCAACTAGTAACCATATTTATGGGTTCAATTTATCCTGCATTACTAGTGGAAGACTAATGTTCACTGTTTTATTGACACAATTTAGTTAAATATTACCTTCAAATGTTTGCCTACAACAACAGTTTATGTTGCTCGGATACGATCAAACGTATAATTTCATTTGTAGAAAAATTAATTCATTCTTAAAATAGGATATCATTGTTCATGACACTTGCTAATGTTGCTCATGAGATCCGTTAATTTATTCACTGAACTAATTATTTCATATTTATATTGAACTCTCCTATAGTTCATAAGCTAATTCCAAGTCAACAGGTTGGATTTTAACATATTCTTGCGCAGGTCTCGTTTTATATGTAGATATACTCTATGGATTGAATAAATTACTGATATGGGTGTCGCTGTACTATTTCCTACCTCTGGAAATGACGTCTCTTGCAGCAGAGGTTGGAAATTGTACAGTGGCGCTCATATGGTTTTTTTTGTTTGAAATTGTGTGATATGTGTACCTGTGTATAATCAGATTGTGTTTTGTGCAGCTTGGAATTTGTATTGTTGCAATATGTTCAACCATTCTTCGCATATTGGTATCCTGAATAAGTTTTGTCTGCTCATTTTTTTCATCTGCTGTTTTTATATTTTCTACTTACCTAACTTGATTTTGAACCAATCCCTCGCAGGGTATCACCAGAAGTCGTCCCCCGTCTCGTCTCATCCTCATATGGGTTGGAACCCAGAAGCCCCACGTGGATTTCTCAGTAAAAACCACAATTCACCAGGTAATGGTTGCACGCTACATTAGACATCTTGTATTATGCCACTGTTTAAATTCTATTTTACAAGCTTTATGAAAATTATTTTGTTTACTTCACAATTTATTTGCTGGTTTTGAAAAGGATGTACATTTTTATATTGGTTTTATTGTGTGAAAGAGACAAACTGTTCCCTGTAAACATGCATTACGGATGATTGCTTCTGAAATTTTGTTGAAAAATACATACTTGATTCATCCATGTGTACAAAGTACAGCTCAAATTCTCCAAAGCAACCCTCGTGAACAACAACATCTCTTCAACAACAGTACTGTATTGCCTTTATTTCTGCAGTGCCAAATTTTGGCTGTTTTTAGAGTTTTCCATATTGGTGGTGTTAAATTTTGGCTCATTCGCCATTTTCCAAATTAACAAATGGTTCATGAAAGGTTACATTAATTTTACTTACACTTTTTGGCAGAGTTTTATTTTGGCAGATTAGACCTTGACCACCAATAGCGCCAAATTAAAACCCTCGCCAATATAACCTGCTATATAGTATTAGGTTTTAGTCCCCTTGTAAGAATATACTAGCTTAACCTCTCTACAGGAAGAACCTCTCTTCAAAAACCAACTCTTGTGTCTCCAGGGGATTTCTCTGGAGATGTTACTCTGTTGTTCTAAAACTACTTACAGATATATTCATCAATGAGTGGATGTGTTTCCTGTGAAATATACTTTATGTCTTTTGTTTTCTGAGCTATAATCTTATAGATTTATACCTGTTTTTTTGACTGCTTGTAGATTCTTTTCTTCTAATAACTAGTTACTATTAGTGTTTGTAGTGATTTACTTTTTCTATTCCAATATTTATTTTGTGATGTAGTAGTGTATTTGTAGAAACCACAATTCTTTGATAACTCTAGAGTACTAATCACTTCAATGTACTTATTTAGCTCATCCGAGTCAAGGGCTTATGTGAGCTTTTGTGATTGGTCTTTGTCTGTCGTCTACTCCACTGTCAACATATGCTCTAAAATTACGTCATCTTTGAATATACCGCTCAATTTGGTTCTGTTGTCATGGAAATGGTGCTGGCATGGTCCTTGATCATTATTATGATAATTGATCCTCTTTGATTAAAATAGTCGCTATGGCAACCAAATTGTGGAAGAAATTGATAATCTCCTCTGAAACCAAATCTGTATTGTAAATGATGGGTAAAAGTGATCATTGGATGATCCTTGATATAGATTACTGATATAATTTTTTTCTGTCAAAAACATATTCGCCAGGGCCCATGATTGATTTTTATTGTTATACCAGCATATAACTCGACAAGAAACTTCAAAGACTGTCTTCAATACAAACAAGAAATTAAAATAATTTGACAGAAATAATTCATGGATGTTAACTTGTTGAAAAAAACGTGGAGACTGATGTTTCTATTGTAGCTCACAAAAACTCCATACCAGTATTGCTGAGGTGAGCAACTCATGGCCCTCTTGTCCTATTTCTCTTCTGTTACTAGTAATTACCTCATGGATATCACATCATGTATATCATACTAGGTTATCAAAATATTTTGAACTTTTATGTGTAATATTCATTAGTGGTTAAAGTAGTCAGGACATTGACACACACTATTAACTTTCAACCGATAAATACAATTTGTGGTTTATTGGCATTTAAAATCCATTTTGTCAATTTTCTTGAGCCCTGTTTGATCCTTAGAGCACTCTGTAGGTCAAAGGTTTTAACCTTGGGTGAGGCATATAAGTGTTCTCTGTGACCATTTGACTGAAGATGATACTTCCAAAGCCATATTGTCCTCTACCTCATGTAGGGAAGTTGTCAGTTGTTTGTGGAAGGTTTGACCTGGTAGGTAACCCAGGAGCACTTGTTAGGTCAATCGAATCCAATCATAACTGAAGTACCGTCAAAGCATGGTGTCAACTCAGTAAAAACACAACATGGATCTTCTGAAAACGCAGACAAGTTGGAATTAAAAAAACTGACTTCATTGCATTTTTAGCTGAAACGTTTGTATAATGATTGCCCCTTTGATTTCTTAAACAAGTCAGTTTATTAAAAATTCATGCTATTAAAAATTCATGTGGTCTTTTCAGCCATTGTAATGGTATTTTCCTGGAAAAGTAATAATGTTTCTTTTGAATAATTTTTCTGATATTATATTTTAGGCTCCCCCGTGATTGTGAATGGTGATGAGTTCGAGAATATTGAAATGGTGCATAATGTTTCTGAGGACAGTCCATACCGTATGCAAGGTGTTGGCTCGGACGTGAATAAAAACATTACAAATACTCAACAAAAATGTGACATTATTATAACTGGCTCAACAGACGAGCACAGCAAACAGCAACAACATGGAAACCTGACTCAGTCGGTCGATCGTGATGTCATGCTGGAAATGGTAAAAAATAAAGGTTTGATGAAGACGGCAAAAATGGACCAACGTGTGAGCAGTATTGACTCTGACATGTCGGAGGCAAGTACCCTGGTTAGTGTATCGTCAGATAATACTGGGCAGGACGATAAGGGTAAAAGACGTACCAGGATAAACCACCACTCTATACGCGGCTTTGTTTCCGATTCAGAAACTGAGACAGTCGGGGTGTGTTACTTTACACAGTATTAACCCAGCTTGGTATACTGTATGCATGCTTCATTCCCCGGGCCGTGTGCCAAACTATATACCTATCACCTCTTATACATAGCTGATTACTTAATTTCCATTCTTGGTAAAAGCTGTGAGACTGAAAATTCAAAGTGACAGTTCTGTAAATCACGCATATTTTATGTACCTTTTATTAAGAGAATAAATCTCGGAATTGTTAGCGAGGTCTAACACAAGCCAGATAGCTGTTTGTATGTTTCGGTACATTACACTAGTAAGATTTCATGTGGATTATGAATAAACAAGTTAATATTCGCAAATGATACGAAAATAAACTCCAAAATATCAATAGTTTTGCACTGTGCCCTTTTTTTCGGTGGGGTATAGTTTGTTCTCTATTGTATTTGTCCATTTTTATAACCAATTTCTTGGAATGATAGCTTCATAATAGCATGCCACATTTATTATAATCATCTTCAAACTTTACAAAACTTATAGAATTTATGAAGGTTTAATTAAGTGTTATTAAGTGTGATTCTGCCGTGGAAGATTAAAACTGCTGGGTGATATTGTGACTGTGTGAATGACACGACATTCCTTACAGCTGATCAAACTTGTTCTTACCGTGTGGTCTTGGCATGATATATTGTATACACCAGTCATGTGTCTTTTTGCTATCAACACGATGTCACCATTATACAGTTGGCAGAAATTTTTGAAATTAAGTTTTGAAAGTATTTTGCACCTAGACTCACTCCCAACGTTCATGCTCTCTCATGGGGCAAAATGACAGATTTAGGAACGTATTGACTTGTTGACATAAATTCAACTATGATAGCCTCAACTTCAATATTTCTATGCAGCAAAGTTTCAAATATGTATTTGTGTCATGCCTTATGTCTGCTTTTTTAAAATTCTGACTGCTTTTTTACAATGGTAGTAACATGTAGGATTGTGGCAGGTAATAAAATCAAAGAAGATATATCATATTAAATGAAACAAACATTCTTCACTGGCCATTGTTTATGGTCAGGTTAAAGTTTCCATCCGTCTTATAATCTATTTTCAATATTGCATGATTTTTGTGTTGTATTTTTAACTCACCTGAACAGAAAGTGCTCTTGGTTAGCCTTTAGGATCAATGGCTGTCGGTCAGGTGTCCTCCGTCAGCATTTTCTTTAGACAACAGCTATTCCTAAACCGCTGAATGGATTTTGTCCAAACTTCACAGGAATGATCCTTCGCAGGGCCTCTTTCATGAATTATTCTGGTCTGCTGCATAAGTAGGTCACAGGATTTAAAAATAGATTTTAAAAGTGAAGTTTGTAAATCATGGAACCATAAGGCTTAAAGCTCACAGTGACATTTGGTGTGTAGCACTATCTAGTCTTCCTCTTACAAGATCGTATAAATTATTCAGTTCTGTCATGAAACATGGCTGCCAGGGGGCGGGGCCTTGTTCCTTATATGTGTATAGTGGAAACTATAAATCACTACTCCTCATACAACTGCAAAGCGGATTTTGACTGAACTTGATAGGAATGATCCTTAAATTGTCCTTATTCAGCCAAAATGGTAGTGTACTCCGGTGAGTGATATACGGCCATCATGGTCCTCTTTTTTAAATAGGTCGAAGAAGCCAAAAATCTTCTTGAAATTGTAATGATCAAACTTTTCTACATTGTAACATCCCTTTATACTTAGATTAATAGCACACTCATTTATTGGATGAGTTCTTATTTAATAGGTAGAATTTTATATTCATTTTTATGCTAGAACATTTGTAGTGGCTTTTATAGCAGTGACTGTTAAACACATATTTTGTGTTCTGTTTTCATTTATTTTACGAGGAATATGCTGAAAACTTATTTGGTAGAAAAATTGACACAAACATACATTGGTGGTGGTTTATTTAGATCAATATATCCCTGCCCAGTAAGCTTCAGTGTTATAGGATGCTTATGACGTATTGCATATTATACATTGTAATTTACTTTATGGCCATCAGATGGTTCGTAGGGAGTCTCAAAAGTTTGCGTAGCTTGTAATACAAAATGATAACAAACATAGGGTATGTTGTAAATGGGCTTTTATTAAAGCCAGTAAAAACACATAACACATTGATAACATATATACAGCAACGGCTAACTAGTTTATACAAAGTGTACAAGCTTAAGAAATAACATTTTTTATTATCTGGGAATAATTTACACAAGGAAATAGTAATTCCTGTATTTTCTTTTCTATACCAAACTTTTGATTTTATTTAAGGTGGAATCTTGGTCATTCTGATAACTTATAATACGATCCTCACAATGAATGCTTAATTTGATCACAGCTACCATTTGATTAAAAAGATGGAACGCAGAGATAATAACATTTTGGAACTGGCATGAAATTTTTCGAAATCAAATCAAATCTAGTATAATTATGATGTAAACATTTTTTTTATTTTATAAACATTTTCGTAATATTTACATAATTGAAAGTAATTAAAGTAAGTTCCATAAATGTCAGATTTTGATTCAATCAGTCTGCTAGATTGCTATCTATGTATATTTGTTTTTTTCAATCTTAACTTTATTACTTTCTGCTTTATATACCTTTTACTGCATGATTTTACCTTAAATTTTTCCATCTGTAGTTTTTCACTATATATTTGAAATAAGAATTAAAGATCATCAGTACATTCATATATAATTGACTTTAAAGATACATTATTATTTTTACGGAATTGCAACAGTCACATTTTGAAAATTCTGAAACCATGATCTCTGTTTCAAATAAATCCCCCAGTGGATGTTCCATAAGTAATGTGCAGTTATTTTATTGTGTTATTGTCCGTTGTACTGTGATTGAAGTATTTGGTATGGTATTACAAGTCTGGTGTTACCCGCCCTTGGGTGTTAAATAAATTCTTCATAATCATTCCTGTTTTATGTGACGTTTGTGAAATCCTTATTATATATATTTGTATGATGTTTTAGGGTAAGGGCAGTATAAAAAAGGGCCGGTCATCAAGTTTATATAGTAACAAGAGTAGTTTGAGTACTGGTTCCCGCTATCGTGAGGGGCAGATAATCACCACATCTCCTATACCTGGAAGTCCTGAGATTACAAAGACATACCTGTTTGAAGGATTGATTGGTAAGCCTGGCGTTTTCCAATGCATGCAATTATTAAATTATATTTAACATTTGAGTGCTGCTATGGTATTTACAACCTCTTCTGTAAGTGAAGTCATTTAAAAACAAACAAATATTGTTTACTGGCATTACATGGTGACGTCACATGTGACTTTTTCTAGAAATGACGTCACTTAAAGAAGAGGTTGGAAATCGTACAGCAGCGCTCATTTACACTGTGTATCAGTACAGTAAAAACTCACTTAAAAACCACCTACGACTAATGACTTAAGACCACTTCATTAAGACCGTATTGTTATCAACCAGTCTTTACAACCAGTGGTCTTATTATTGAGGTTTTACTGTAATTTATACTACTATCAGTAATAAGTAATTAGTCAAACATGTACTCAAGTCTTCCATTCTACTCTACTTTAACAGACTAGGAAGAATTCAGTCAATTAGTGAAACACTATTTAGATTCAATCAGTTCGAACTTAACTGTTTTGAAAGAAACCCCGAAAGACTGTTGTTGTAACTCGATCATCGTCGAAACTGTTTAATATGAGTACAGTGAAACACGCTTATAACGAATTTCTTGGGACCTGGATATTTACTTTGTTATATCCAAACTTTGTTATATCCATACAGGGAAATTTCGTTATAATTCTATGGATATAACACATTTTGTCATAACATCCTGTTTTCACATCCAGGCCAATCGAAATTGTGAATAACAGAACCGAGCACGTTTGCGTTATAATATGCCAATTGGGACCCAAAATTACTATGTTATATCCAAAATAACGCTATATCAAAATTCATTATAACCATGTAGTTGTACAATGCAATATACAAGAACTTAGCCGGGGAAAAAAAATTACTACATACTAACCAATTTTTCATTATAACCGAGTACGCTATAACCTTGTTCCACTGTATTGGGTTTAGGTTTGTTTCTGAGTAAGTGCAAGTAGCTGATGTGTCCCCTTTCAGAGTTCTTGTTTATTGTTGGGGATTCTAAGTTGACTTCTTAACATTTACCTTGCAGTGTCCTTTATTCTGTCCTGTCATTGCAATACCAGAATTACATATACTGATATATTCTAAGGTGTTTTGCTGGGCTGTCAGGCACCTTTGTTTGTTTTTTAGTTAAATGTAACAATTCATTTGTGAAAGTCGTTATTGAAGTAATCAACTTATTCTTTGATCATGGATTTACTGATAAATTCTCTTTAATTAATCAAATTACTTGTAAATATCATTATTTTTTTTCAGGTAAGGAGAGGAGTCGACTTTGGGATCAGATGCAGTTCTGGGAGGATGTATATTTAGATGCTGTGGCCCAGGAGAGAGATATTATTGGCATGGACCAGGGACCAGCAGAAATGATGGACAGGTATGCTGTATTGTAGAAATGAATTGTTATATTTTGATGATTTTAGTCTAAACAAATTTAGGCAAAAATATCAGTCAGCATAGATTTTCTCGTTCACGTCTAAAAATAATTTTACACATTTCATGATGAAATGTAGTTATAAACATTTCGGCAATTTCTGCTTGCAAAACGTCTGAAATTGCAGATTCTTGGACTTCTTGACTCTCTTAATTATCCACTACTACTTATAGTCAATTCTGCTTGTTATAAAAGTTACTGCAGGTATATTGACTCGGAGGATGTTTTTTTTTAGTAAATGTGATAATTATCGTAAAATAGTACATGTATTAGGTATTTGACTATAAGCAAGAATGTCTTTTGTCAGGATTTGCCTTCATGTCTTCTGGTATGATGAATGAAATTATATTCCTGACATATCTTATTGAGAGTATGTTTCCTGTGTTGTATTCTTGTCCAATACTACTGTTAGTTGCTCATACCATAATTTACCATCTATGTACATTCGGGTAATTTTGAAAGTAGCATGAACAAATAAATGACTACTACATTCCACGTATGAATTCTGGCATTAACAATATGTTTATTTTTTTATTGTCCCTTGTAAAGCATACAGTAAAACCTCACTTAAAGACCACCTCAAAATTAAGAACAAAATTTTCAAGTCCATTCTCCCTAGTTTGCTCTCAATATTAAGACCACCTCAATAACAAGACCAGATTTCTATAGTTCAAAAGATGGTCGTATTATTGAGGTTTTACTGTATTTCTTTAAGTGGACATTAAGAAAGTGTTTATAAAATATTTTCGCCTACCTCCCTGCAAATTGGGGATCAGGAGGCAGTAAACTAAGATATTTTGAATTTGGCCTGATTGAGAGTTTGAACAGCTTGATGTTGTATATGAGTTAATGTATGGTTTGTTTTATATTTAGATATAATTCCCTCGGACCAGTAGACAGGAAGAGATTGGAACATGACGAGGATAAGTTACTCTCGGTGATGTTATATAATCTTGTCGGCTTCATGATTATGACAAAATGTCATAAAATGGAAGTCAAGAAAAAATGTCGTAGATTATTGGGAAAGTCACACATGGGTTTGAATTACAGTCAAGAGATTAACAACTTGTTAGACAAGATAGAAACTCTGGTATGTTGATCATAAATTTCAGGCCCTGATCTCCCAAAGCATCTCAATCTGAGCTAAATCACGGCTCAAATATTGTCTCAAAATGTTGAGATTTTTCTCATCTTAGACCGGACTCAAAATCGGTATTACAAATCGAAAAAGATGACATGAGTTTTTTTCTAAAAAAATTTCATGAGATTTGTCTCAATCTCAGTTTCTCTTTGAGCAAAATCTCATATTGAGCTGAGATTTCTATTTGAGATGCTTTGAGAGATGGGGGCCAGGTCTATATTTGATAGTATACCTTGCTGAAACGTGCTTGTTTGGTTAGTGGCATTCCTTTGTCAATGTCACTTTCGGCTCATCAACAAAACCGCATATTGGTCACAACCTAAGTCCAAATTTATAAAATTTATCCACCAGTTAATTTAATAGCATTTACATCATTATATTGAAATTAAACAGAGTTTTACTATTCTGATGCTGGACTAACGTACATGGAATTGCATCATAAATGACCGTTCCAGTCTTTTCAATTTACTAACAATTTTGGTCAAACTTTTCCAGTACATATTAAACATAACCATATTGACCTTAAAAGCCCTTGCAATCCGTTTATATGTAATATAAACAACTCCTGAACGATATTTATTACATAACAACATTGTAAAATTTTATGATATTTACAGTATCATGATTTGAGCGACTTATATTTTATTATGTTTACAGTATGGTAACGATATTGACTTACGACCAATGGGAAGTCGTTTTATGCAGAAGCAATCTTTCACTGTACATTGGGGAAGTGACAATAAGGGAGATATGCTCTTTATGGAAGTAAGTATGAAAATAGTTCATCACATAAATCAGCGCCGCTGTACGATTTCCAACCTCTTCTGTAAGTGACGTCATTTCCAGAAAACGTCACATGTGACATCACCTTGCACTGACAGTAAGCAATATTTGCACCATATGGCAATATGAAAACGAAGTGAGCATACGAAGTAAATATTGTTTCCTGCTTGCAAATATGCATTTTCTTGAAACAACCTCACTTACAGAAGAGGTTGTCAATCCCATAGCAGTGCTCAAATGATCTTGACCTTCAGCAGAGCACACTGGCTAAAGTGAATGATAAGTTTACATGGAAAAATACTTTTTTCTATTTTTATGTAAAATAAATTAGTTTAAAGAGGAATTATGTCGTTCTTCTTTCTTTGTTGTTTTCTTCCATAACTCTTTTTACGAAATTATCTATACAGTCGGTTTTATGTTTTTTTCTAAATATTATTATTATGTTGAACTACAAGTATGTTTTATTTATATCAGGTTTGTGATGATTGTATCATCTTGAGAAGTGTAACTGGAGCCATTTGTGACCGTTGGTGGTACGAGAAACTAGTTAATATGACGTATTGTCCGAAAACTAAAGTGTTATGTCTGTGGCGAAAAACTGGTGACAAGGTGCAATTGAACCAATTCTATACGAAAAAGGTAAGGAAATTTAACTGTTTGAAGTTTTTTTCTCTATTTTATGCTCATAATTTGAGCATAAATTGATTTTGTAATTATATCAGCTTCACCCCATTATTTTGCATACCACCGTGACACAAAGAACTACCAGCTGAAAAAAAAAATTAGGGCATCGAGGGTGCATTGTGTTTCTTGGCAAGTCCTTACTTGGCAAGTATAAATATACAGTCAAACCTGTGTTAAAGACCACCAGCGAACAAAGACCACTATTACAAAACCTGTCTGCAAAGACCAATAATTTTATCTCCCATCAGACCATTTTTCAATGATATTTAATCTGTTAATAGAGACCACCTGTAAACAAAGACCACATTTTGCTGTTCCCATGGGTGGTCTTTACAGACAGGTTTGACTGTAACTTAGAGAATAATACTGAGCCCAATCTCTCTAAACATCTCCAATAGAAATCTCAGCTCAATATGAGTATTTGCTCAAATCAGAGCCTGAGTTTGAGACAATCTCATTTTGGATCGCTTACAAATTTTCTGAGAAAAGGCTCGTCTCATCTTTTTTGTTTTGAAATATTGATTTTGAGTCTGGTCTAAGATGAGAAAAACCTCAACAATTTGAGACAATATTTGAGCTGAGATTTTGCTCAGATTGAGATGCTTCGGGAAATTGGGTCCAGGATCGCTGCCTTAGAATGGTCATTGGCAAAATGTGTGGATTTATTTTATGACAAACTTTTGTTTTGTTTCAGTGTCGTGAGTTGTATTTTTGTGTAAAAGAAGCCATGGAAAAGGCTGCAACAAGAAACAACTGTAAAATACCAGGTATTGTGATACTTTCTGTACTCAACAGTATTATATATGTTGTGTTACTATGGCAACATTGCTGTATTCATGCATTCTTCTAACCTTTTTATGATACATTTTATCTGAAGACGAAATCTAGCATGAAAAAAGTTTTTAGCGAAATCAGTATTGTACGCAGTTATGCCATTAATTATGCTCCCGCCATTCATGGAATTGCATAGGGGCATAAAGTGTTACCCCTGTCCGTCTGTGTGAAAAACGATAAATAACGCTTGAAAGAATGGATGGATTCAATTCATATTGAGCTCATAAGCATAGGATAATCAATTACAGGTCAAGGTCACAATCAACCGATGTTTGGAGGAGTTATGGCCCTTCTTTGACTGATTGTTTTCCGATCAATAATGCTTAGAAAGCCCATAGCAGGGGCATCTGTGTACTATGAATGCATCTAGTTTTAATTAATGTGATAATTTTCTTCAAGACAGGAAACTTAATGAAATAGTTATTTTTTGTCCAAACAGATTCGAAGTTATCACTTAAAAATAGAACTGTTAATGATACAGTAAAAAATCTAGCAATTTTGTTGTACTTTTATTTAAACAGGGCCTATTTTATTAATAATGAATTATTCATTTGTTGATCCTTTCTTTACCAGTTTGTTTACAAATTATTCAAATTCAGTTGGTTTTTTAAAAAATACAAAAAAAAAATTTGGCTTGCATTTTACTATCATGTTATTTCCAGTTTGGAGTGTTTAATATTCCATTATTTAGCAATTTTAAATGGAATATTTGTTATCTTTTCGTGAAACAATGTTTTTTGTCTATAACATTAATTAGAAAATAAGATTTCTATGGATTTTTATATTGTTTAGTTAAACATTACTATAATTTTTCAAATCACTGGCTTTTGTGTTGTGTTTCAATCTGCATAATGGCATTGCTGTGATACCTTCATGCTAAACTGTGTGATCTACATTGTGTTTTTGTGATCATGTGACTGCTGTGCTATTATGTTTGCTCGTACCCCTAGGACAAAACACTGTTGAGGGTACCCCACCCATTTGGGTTTGAGATTATGTCAATACCCCTAGGACAAAACACGATTTAGGGTACCCCACCTATTTGGGTTTGAGATTATGTCAATACCCCTAGGACAAAACACGATTTAGGGTACCCAACCCATTTGGGTTTGAGATTATGTCAATACCCCTAGGACAAAACACGATTTAGGGTACCCGACCTATTTGAGTTTGAGATTATGTTTGTTCATACCCCTAGGACAAAACACGGTTGAGGGTACACCACCGGTTTGAGTTTGTGCTTTCATTTGGTCAGTTGGATTTCAATTTCTGCAAAAAAAAAACCTGTCTATATTTTGAAGGGTTGTAAGTGAGGTTAGTCTATCTGGATATCATAAGAGCAGCAGATAGACTTGTGTCGCTTCTCTTCTCACTCCGCTATTTTGATCTAATTGGTTACCATGGAAATACCAAATAATTGTTGATGATTCTGCCAGTATCACATAACCATTAGCGCTGTTACTTTTCTGTAAATACATCGAAGAGTCTGAAAACTTAAATAAGAAATATCCTGGTCAGCGCAATTTGAAGGGTTAAGATTTGTTATGCAACATAAAAAAATGCTGAGATATTACGATTGCTGGTCACTCCAGATCCAAAATGGATTTCGGTAAATACACCGAAATTCAGTGGATTTCAGTAAAATAGCGTAGTCCTTATCAAAAGGTTAACCAATCCGTGTCAAGGTTACAAACGTTGTTCGGTTGAAGAGAAATTGGTTTATTGGTAAAATAATATGCCCCTTATCGAAAGGTTAACCAATCCGTGTCAAGGTTACAAATGTTGTTCGGTTGAAGAGAAGTTGGTTTATTGGTAAAATAACATTCCCCTTATCGAAAGGTTAACTAAACCATGTCAAGGTTACAAAAGTTGTGTAGTTGAAGAGAAGTTGGTTTATTTGTTAGTTTGGTTAACGTAAGATGTGATAGCACGACACTGATATGCAAATAGCAAAGTCATGTTAGTATGGCTGCCCTGAAAAAAATGCTTTTGGTCAGAAGTCATGATTGAGGAATGAAATGTAATGTGTGGATCACCCTTATGATGTTTTCAGCATATTGGTCTCATTCTGAATAAAAACGTTGTGTGAATACTTATTATAGCTTTAATTTTATTTTCTATTACATGAAATTCCTAGTCTGAAATATCTACAGCAAGCTTTACATGTTTACTCTGTTGTACGTATTTGACCAAGCATGGCGCTGCTCACTAATTCTCATACACTTAAAACTTTGTTCTCATTCAAATATATTTTGATACCTGTAATTACCAAAATTGTCCTAATTATTCATTAATTGCTTGCTGTTGTGTCTGTTAAAATGTCTGTGATTGTTAGTGATACCTTGAAATGTTGAAGTTCATTATTGATAAATAGTTACAAAAATTCAAATTATACTTTCTTCACCCAAAAACTTTAGTGGATTAAATATAACCTCATGATACTGAAATGTGTTTGTATAAGGCATGAATGATAAAAAGTAGAATTCTGTGTTGAATGTTAAGACTGACTTTATTCATAACTTATTGTAACAGCCGATTGGGGAAAGCCCAAAAGAGGTAAGCCTTATAGCGTTCAGTGCTGTTGAATGATTGTGATATATTTAGATCCTTGCTTCAATATGTGCAATCTTGTCTATTTTTATCCTTCTCTTGTAATTCTTTATACAACTGTTAGTTATAGACAACAACAAGAACAACGACGACGATGATGATGTTCAACACATGCAGCATTGAGAAACTTTTTGAAATAACTGTACTTTTACAATGCCCCCCTTTGAAAGAAAGAGGGTGCCTGCATATTGTGTTGCTTGTGTTGGTCTGTCCATATGTTGACCACTTGTTTCCAATCAATAATTGGAGAATGCTTGGGTCTACAGAAGTCCAAATATTTTTGTAGAATATTGGTCAGTTGATGACCTCTGATTCTTTTAGGTTATGGTCACAGTGACCTTGGGAATGAAATGGTTTTGGACTGTGAAACTTTGGCGCTATGCCAGCAAACTTCATAGGATGATTGTCTGTGCTTAACAGATACTTAATATTTGTTTGGGTCACTTGGTCAAAGGTCAGGGTCATAGTTACATTGAGACTGAAAGCAGCCAGTAGGTCAAAGGTCAAGAGACTGAAAAAATGATGTTGATCCATAACTAGAAGAATCTTGGGCTGAAAGCTGTCAGACCAAATAGGTAGGGTAGTTAGGTCTGTAAATGACCTGAACTTTTTATGACAGTCAAGGTCACAGATTCATTTTACTTCGATTGTGCCTCTGACAGACTGTCCAGGGGTGCACATGTTTTACAAACAGCTCTTTAGTTCTTTAGCAAATAAGTTTCTTGGCTTGACTGCAAAGAATGTCACTTCGCATTATCTGAATATCTATCAGCATACAAAATGTCCGGCTATTGAATATTGAATTATAGCAATTCAGATATTCCAGTCTATTTTAAGAACACTTGGCATGTTTTTACATTACATGCAATGCGTTATGACAGTAACCATTTAGTGTACAAGTGCATCATGGTACATAGAGCATTGTTGGGCACCTCACAACCTATTTATATGTTTACCTGTTATAATACGTTGGCATCTATGCTTCATACTTTGTTTGTCTTGTGGAGCCGTTCTCACCTTTGTGCTTTATTACTGGAAACGTGGTCCACCTCTGCAGGTGTAGGAATGTCTCCTGGTATTCTGAACACTTGATGATCATTTTCCTTTGTGCAAATTTGTGTATGCTAGTTTTATTTTTGTATTACTCATTTCAATGTATTGCATGGCCTTACTTGTTTTTCCCATATTTTCAATATTTTTTAAATCTTTCTTCACCATGTGCGGAATAATAATTAATTTTTTTGATGTTCTATATGCATATTTTACCCTGTATGACCCCTCCGGCGATTTTCCTGCGACATCAACAACAGAAAAATCTGAAAACTTGACTGACTTAGAAAACTATGCTGAATTGCACCATGACCTATTTTCAGGCCCGGAACTTGGGGGTGAATTTCCAGTACAAGACGTAAAATCCGGGCAGGGTGGGTTACTGCAAGTTTGTATGGAAGGCATAGGTTTACTTCTTGCCAATAGCCAGGTAGGAGCACGGCATGATCGCCTTATGTTAATTGTGTGCATGGCTTCTTGTCGTTCTATTGTTTACTAAAATCATCCAATCAAAGATGTTCCTTGGTTTCCTTGGTAACGAAAATCAGTGCTGGGATGAGCACGATTGTTTTATTTAAAAAAAAAAACTTTATCCTTTCATGACTATCTGGACTTTGTTATGTATTCTGATAGTGATTTGTCAGGTAAATTATGATTCTGAATTGTAATACAATCCAATGCATGCAAGATTCATAGCCCACTCATTTTAAAAAAATACACATTTTCATACAAATAATTATTTTTATGAAGACAATGTTTGAACTCCTATCTATGGAACATCTTTGATACTTTGTGTTATACATTTATCAACAATGCATCTTTGTGTCATATTGATATCTTTATTGAATGTTTCTTCAACAATAAATAATTTCTTTGAAAAGCATGTAAATGTTTAAACAATAACAATAACAAAAAATGTGTCAAACTTCCAAAAATACTACAATTTCCAATTGCCTTAAATAATCTTGCATGTAGACTGATTTTTTTTGTGGTCTGCTGTAACGGCCAGGATAGAGCTTTTTTTTTCGACCGTCAATTTTGGTTGCATACCAGTATTTTATTTTAATTCAAAAATATATCGAGTCGGTATAAGTTCATTTTGCATTTCAAGTTGCATTTTATTTCTGTTCTTTTGAAGATTCAAAATTGCAATATTCACTTCATCTTCTGTTTGTAATTCAGAAATATTAAATACAAAAATATAAAATATATTTTGTTTGAATTTAATTTGCTAATGCTTGGAGAACTTAAATTTATTAGAGTGTAAATTAATTTGAGTGTTTGAGTTTATTTGAACTGATAATTAATTTTGAGTGTTATTTTATTAGAATGTCAATTAATTTGAATTTAATTATTCTAGTGGGTATGATTTTTATTTACTTGGGAACAGTAATAAATAGACTATGAAGTATTCAGCCAATGAAAACATGTTTTGCAAAATATTGACCAATGGACAATGTGTACACAAAAGCAGTAAATTAAGTCTTATATATTGAATTGGAGTGTTAACTTTTGGCCAAATAAATTAATTGGAATGAATTATTAATCCGTAGAAATTCACTTAATCTGAAGTTCATTTTGTAGGACAAATGAGGAAGAAACTGAGTTTCCACATTTTAAGTTGTAACACTGACATCTTACATTCGCTTACTTGTGAATTATTGTGATTGCTGTCCATAAATTTGGGTAAATGACTTCTATAGGGGGATTTTCAGATGTGTACTACAAAACTTAGTCATCTTGTGTTAGTTAAGTGTGGGTTACTCTGCCAGCTTTGCTTTGAATTATAGAATATTGCCACCAATCATAGTCCTTTCTGGGGGCAGGTACAAATGTCGATATGTTGATTGGAAAATAAGCTGTCCTCTGTACAAAAGAAAGATTCTGACACCTCTGCAGTTGGCTGTAATTTAAAAAAATGAAACAAAAGAAGCAATTAAACCATTCATTAATCACACCTTTTACACACTAAGTTGGTATAAACATGAAAACTTCCTATTTTCTGTAACTATGGTAATATACGTCTAAACCTGATTACTCTGTTGTACTAAAACCTTCAATTACCATAATAAGTATAGTAAATCTTGTCTCTAAGAAAACATCATAGGTTTTAGTTTCTTTAACTTGATATTAGATTGAAAAAGTGTATTCTTTGTCACAAATCATCATCTTTGGTATGACAATTACTAAGCACAAAAAATATGCAAGATAAATGTAATCACAGCAATGTAAGTAATGGAGTGGGATGCTCTCGACCCACACATACTGTAAGTAATGGAGTGGGATGCTCTCGACCCACACATACTTATTTACGAGGAAAACCAAAAAATCACCCCTCCAAAAAAAAGTTATCACAGCAATTGCATCATCAAACTGACTATTATTAGACAATCTTGCTGTCTCACTGAATGGGCACAATAATAGTCATACATGTATAGAAATGGCTATGCACATTTCACCAATGATAACTTGCAAATTTGTATGAATATTTATAAAGGTGCCTTATGAATATTCATAGAGGTGGCAAGTAAATATCGTCTGGTTGAAACTGGGACAATTTATGATCAAAATATTAGGTCATTGTTAACAAAATCTACATGCAGACAGCTGTGATCAGTGTTAATCTTATACTGCTCGCATATCAGTGATGTCATAATAGTAAATTTGGGAATTATGTTAACATTAATGTAGTGATGTCATCAGTCATTGGTCAGTGGTGGAGGAATTAAAGCAGGAGAATCAAAGCAAATCTAACTACAGTAAAATCTCACTTGAAGATCACCTCAATAATAAGACCACCTCAATACTAAGACCAGTTTTCAAGGGTCCCAAGGGTGGTCTTATTATTGAGGTTTGACCGTACCACTAAATTTACCGGGAGAAATTAAAGAATTACCTTCACGTACACATGATAATAGATACTCGGAGGCCAGTCATAAAGGGTGCCGATTGGAGATGTCACTGACAAATTATGTTTGCTGTTCCTATAGAATCAGATATTTTTGCTTTTGAGAGCTAAAATAGCATTTTGTGGGAACAATTAATAAAATCCTGCTATTATGTTTTTAATCCCAGGAGAAATTAACAAAAGTTGTAATCATTTTTCTCACTAATTTCCCGTGTGTGTTCATTGTTAAGATTCAAAGATTATTAATCCTGCGCGAGAGACTGTTTGTTTCAAGAAATATCGTCACAAAATCAATTAAATCTTAAATGAGCAAAATTGCTCCACGTTGCTTATAAATGTGGCAACAAGTTATAAATGTGGCAACAAGTTATAAATGTGGCAACAAGTTATAAATGTGGCTACAAGATGTATGGAATACAACTATAAGGTATTACTGATTATGATTGGTTGGAAACTGAAAAATCTTCTCCTTCAAGATTATTTACATTCTGCATAAGGCCCGAATAGGGGCAGCATTAGCAGCACTACATTTTACAAATATTGAATACAGAGTGTCACATGACAAAAAGGAAACAAATATACAGAATATATACGTGTACATTCATATACGCCGTAGCAACAATACAATCGCAAAAACAGAAATAAACAAAACATATTCACATAACAGTTCACAATAAGAACATTACTCGTATAAATATGTTACAGCGTTTTCCTTTTAAAAAATATACACATTTAATGATGAAGGACAAAAAATCGTAAATTTCTAGAATTGAGAAGAACAGAATTATATATGGGTAGTATTGAAGTAAAATAGTCGGTCATTGTTTCATAATTTAAAATGGTTCATTATTTTATGACGGAGTAATGCAATATTGATCAAATCTTGTTTAAATATTCCTAAATACTTGTCCTGTGTGACTGTGTGTACGATGTAATGTCTTTGCGATGCCTTGAGATATGAACTCTATAGTGTACTAGTACCATGTATATGTCTGATCTTGTTGGTTGATGAACTTATATTGCATGATGCCTGCTGTATGTCAGTTAGAAATAATATTAGGGTAGAGATACGTTGAAAGAAACTAATCAGAATATTATTGTGTAGATATAGAAAAAAAATTGTATACTAAAAATTTATATAACTATTTTAGGTCATTTCTCGGCAAAGAAGGACTTATTTCCAAACAGAACTAGAATCAATGTTGTATGAACTTTTAGTATGTACTGCACATTATGTTTGTCAAGGTCAGAGTGTATTGTAAAAGTTCAGTATATAGCCTTTGAAAGTTCAGTATATAGCCTTTGAAAGTTCAGTATATAGCCTTTGAAAGTTGCTCTATCATTCTAACACAGAATTCTACTATCATTGCACTAATATTGTTGATAAACTTGATATTCTGACGATTTGGTGCAAAACTATTGTTCAACATTATTCAGTAAAGAGGTAATGGCAGTAGTTTTGCGTCCTACCCTCGATTCGTAACCTCGTTTTACTGAATACTACCCTAATATTGTTTAAAAACATGATTGTAATCATGTGATGCATATTTGCTTACTTTGTCTTTTCCTTACATTTCATTTCACAAGCAAATGGAAACAAAGTTGTGTTTAATTTAATAAGATTTATGTAATTTTCAGTTTTTATCTCAAGTTAGGAAAAGTTTTCAACTTTGTCATTTTTTTTCCAGAATTACTTTTGTTCATGGCATTTAATTTTTTTGTAGTTTCTATCAATACGTTTGGTACTTAAAAATAAAAAAACTTACATGTTGTAAATTATTAAATTTAAGCCTATTTCTATTGCAATTATTTCTGATTTTTGTAATATTTTATACATATTTTTTGCATTTGTGTAGAATGATTTAATTTATTATTTTTTTAAGCGCAGACTTATTAAGTAATGTAATTGATACACACAACCCAAATTGGAGTGAAAATCTTTTTTGAAGGACAGTATCCGCAATTTTTTTTTAAAGGAGGGCGGTGACATTTACAGCGGGAGTCACGTATGATTTATGTTACCGGTACATCGGAATCCATATACAAGTATGCATTGCATGATTTATGTGTTCAGTCTTGTCAACTGTTATTGCATTTAAATCTTTTTCTCTTCTTCTTTCCCTTGCCTACCCTGTGGTGCAGGATTTTGAGGTAATGCTAATTACTGTGTATAGTGTGTGTGTGCTCCATCTTTGTAAGGTCATGTGACGCAGGTCATGTGACCCTCAGATGTATGTCACATGATCTTACAAAACTTGTCATTGTGTGTCCACGTGATTGTTGGTGATATTGCCTTCGTCTGCTTCTTTATTATTTCACTTTTATTTCAGTGTCTGCTTTTGATTTCTGTTACTTTCTGTTGCGGTTATATTTAGTTATCGCTAACTGTTTCATTTTTCCTTCGTAGTTGTTTTTCTTAGTACTTTTCATACAATACCACTTGGGAATTTTTTACAATGGAAAAAAAGCAGTTATTTGAAAATTTTCCAAAAAAATAGGTGAATAAAATTTTATTTTCATTTCTGCTAAAAAATTAATCATTTAAAGAAACAAGACTTTTAGGTTGAAGGAACAACAGTAAGGTTAGGTTTAAGTGTAGGAGTTATACTGATGTTTGCAAGTACGCGAATGCACATAGCTTATTTTATGCTGTTGCTAAACATTTTGGCATTTTTTAACAAAAATAATATGGATCAGTTTTATTTTTTATCTTTCAAAATACACAAATTCTGTAACAAAATTTAGATTCATTTAATAATTAAATGAGTATTTTACTAAATCAAAATATTAAGAATTCTACAGGCTGATCCGTTAACAATAAGTTGTACTTAAATAATAATTTTTCTTACATAGGGTTTTAAAAAAACGGTCATTATTTTGTGAATTTATTTCTCGATATATGTAACATGTCCAACTTAGGTTAAACATTGATACTTACTTTCTTGTTTATTTTGCACATGCTCCGCTGACGTCACAAGTGGTATGGTAGTCATCACCTTATTGCCTAGTCATTTTGCTTTTAATTTATTTCAGTCGTTTATAGAGCTAAATCGTATCAAGAAGTGTTTTACCCTGAAGGGAGGGATATTTATTCTTGAAGAATTCGGTAAGAGCTCAGTCATTTGTTTTTCTTTCATTTTATTCTTTCTATTTTTAGATATCCAGGTTGAAAAGTAACTGAATGAATTCTGCTAGTCTAGAACAAAGGGTATAAGACGACCGCCGAGTTGCACTTAAAGTGCTTCTATATACATGTATAGATGTGGATTGTGTGTAAATGGTCTTGATTTAATCTCGCAAAATTCGACAATTTGGTTAGGTTAAAAATTAGTTTGACTAGGAAATAAACGTACAAAAATGTAGTTATAGTGTAGATTTACTTTCCTTTGCATTTTGTTGTTTCTGTTTTGTTGTTTTTTGTTTAGTTCTTTCTGCGTTTTTATCCATTTTTTGGGGAATAAATTTCCTTATTGGTATGCTAGGACATTTTATGATTCTAAATTTTTGGTAATTGTGTTTCTTTGGCTTCATTTCTTTTTCCCATTATTGGCATTTTGCCAAAATTCAAATAAAATATGGAATTTCTCCTGCAGATTTTCGGAATAATTTCTTTAGTCAACAAAAAAATTACTAGCAATCACAATCGTTTGGTACAATTTTGGGTACTCATTTCATCAGCAGCTTCTAATCTTTGATAGATTTTTTTTACATTTGGCAAACATTGTAAAAAGATCTACACTGTAAACTATAAACAGATATGTTTTCATATGCATTTAAGTATTTGCGAGTATTATATTGTTATTTTTGCTTCCTTGATGAAATGAGTATAGAATTAATTTTTGAAATCTGATTTGAAGATTTTTGTCTCTTATGCTTTTCTCTCCTTTCTCTTTTCTATTTTTCTTTGTGTTTTTATCTTGCTCAGCGTACTTTCTACGGTTAGTTAAACTCTTCATCGTCGAGACCATTTATACGTAAAATGTGTGTATATGTTGTCAAATGTAATTGCACTATCTTCGTAGAATTCTGTGCTCCCTGAAAAAAGGGGCCACACACATAATTGAAAATCCAATGGTTACTGTGAAAGATAAAGATGTAGTACGAAAATTATTCTGAGAATGTATTCGAACAAATACATTTCTAATTTTGGCATTATTGTTGTAGAAATAGTCACTTATAGTTGTTAAACAACATGCGTACTGTTTGGATTTTTGAAGTTGCATTTCCTGAATTCAAAATTTTACCAAAATACTCAATGTTCGGATGTGTAAGTTAAATTCCCTCTTTTGGGAAGTTTTGTCAAATTGTGTACTAAATGGAATTGTTCGTTAATTCACAGTAACTATAGCAATAAAACCAACATTATGTTATTGGAGTAACGGTGTATTGTAAAAATTGTTGCACATATTTTGTTGTAAACCTGTTGGCTTTATACTTAAAATTTCATTTCCATAATCATAGGTAAGTTGGTTTTTTTCACTTAAATTTCATATGTATGAAAAACACTAAGTTTTCATTGTACTTGATTAATGTAACAGTCATGTTGCAATACATGCCAGCAAATGGACTCATTTATGATCATTTACATGTTCTTGCTCTGTTTAAATGCAAAGTTTTATCTCCATTGCAAAAAAATATTTATTTATAAATATTCCAGCAATTTTTTGTTCCAATTGTATCATAAAAATCAGTGTGTACGCCATTTAACAATCATTTAATTATTAGTATTTATTGCCAGTCCTCAGAATTATCTTTTTATCCCGGGCCCACCGAAGGCAAAGGGGAAATTGTAATGGTGTCTGTCCGTCCTTAACACTTTTGTCCAGGGCATAACTCCAAAATTATTTTTACAGCACACAACACACAATGATAAAGGTCATTAAGTGAAAGTGCTGTGTACAAGAACCGTAACTCTGTCTCACTTTTTGAATTATCTCCCTTAATTGCACTTTCTTGTGCAATGATAGAAGATTTTGAGGAAGTGCTGTGTACAAGAACTGTAACTCTGTCTCACTTTTTGAATTATCTCCCTTAATTGCACTTTCTTGTGCAATGATAGAAGATTTTGAGGAAGTGCTGTGTACAAGAACTGTAACTCTGTCACACTTACCTTTTGAATTATCTCCCTTAATGGCACTTTCTTGTGCAATGATAGAAGATTTTGAGGAAGTGCTGTGTACAAGAACCATAACTCTATCTCACTTACTTTTTGAATTATCTCCCTTAATTGCTCTCTCTTGTGCGGAGCATAACTCCAGTACTATCAAATGGCTTATGTTTGAACTATTCACAATGATAGAAGATATTGAGGAAGTGCTGTGTACAAGAACCATAACTCTATCTCACTTACTTTTTGAATTATCTCCCTTAATTGCACTTTCTTGTGCAGAGCATAACTCCAGTACTATCAAATGGCTTACGTTTGAACTATTCACAATGATAGAAGATATTGAGGAAGTGCTGTTTACAAGAACCATAACTCTGTCTCACTTACTTTAGGAATTATTTCCCTTGGGTTCTTTATCTTGTCCGAAACATAACTCGAAAACTGTTGGATACATTTTATTTAAACTTCACACACTGCTAGAAGACATTGAGATGAAGTGCAGTATACATGAACCATAACTCTGTCTTACATACTTTTTGAATTATCTCCCTTGATTACATTTTGTTATTGGGAGCATAGTTAAAAAAATATTGAATTTTGTTGAAACTTCCCATAATAATAGGTCAATGACAGTAAATGCTACATCCTATAACTATAAATCTATTTGTTGAAGTTGTGATAGATATTACTGAAGAATGATACATTACAAGTGAAGTTGAAGGGAGGGCTCTTATACTTTCGCATGCATGTTCATATCATAACTCCAAAGCTGTTAAAGGAACGTTCCTTCCTATTACATAGCCCCAATTTTCTATGACATTTTTTTCTGTGTTTGGCCACCTCTCATGCAAACAAATGCTTCTGGGCGTGGTGGTGGGGGGGGGGCTGGCATGCGTCACTTGGCTCTTGTGTAGATGTTAACCTCTCATATAATAGGTCCTTGTATAATGTTACTCTCAAATGAGTATATTTGATTTTTATTCTAGGATTAGTGACTGGATCGATTTTAATGAGTTTTGTCACAGTTTTATTTTAAAGTCAAATTCCTTAAATCAACTGTTTTGTGACATTTGTTAGAATTAATTACGCTTATGAAAACCAAGTCTGCCTTAGTTATCTCAAAATTTTGATACGGAAATTTTTTTGTACCAATAATAAGTATTCGGAAATGCTTATGTAAATTGATAAAATTGCTAGACCAGAATTTAAGTCGGGGGTCATATATTACTTTAGTCAGAGAGTCTTAATTGCATTGAGGAACTAATCCACTATATCTTATGTGTCTTATTGAATTCAGAATATAAAAACCACATGTAGTAGCAAGTTGGATGTATGATGTATGATGTACTCTGAACAAATTGTTCGGTATTTATTTTCAGAAATGGTAGAACATGATTTTAGAAACTTTTCTTTACACTTGACCGTCTGTTTTCTTTTCAGATGCCAAAAGTAAACAAGTAATTCAACACCGCTTTCAATCCAGTATGGTAAGGATATATATCTGACAGTTATCTCCCTTTGCATATTGTAGCATGATCCTATATCCCACTCATTATGGGTTATTCTTTTCTAGTGGACATTTTTTGTACAATTCTATGTTTTAGTTATTTTGAGTGAAGTAATTACACAGTTATTGCCCTTGAAACTTAATCATATGTGACCTGGGGCAAGTTTTGTAATGTAATTGAAGGGTATAATGCATTGTTATGATGCAAGAAATCCGCATCTGAAAGTTTAAAATCACGATAGTTCATTGTGAGTTACTTCCCTTGATTTGGTCAAAATATACAAATTGGGTTTTATCCCCTTGTATGTTGTATAACATGTTTAATTTGAGATTATACTATTTTTCAACCTTCTTTACAGTTGTTAGGTTTATGTTAATAGTATTTTACAGTTATTTTCTAGAAGATAATATGCCTATCATTGAGTAGTTCATTTCTAAAACAAGAGTTATGGCCCCGTTCATCGTTAATTTTCATCATAGTGATATCTTCAATCTGGGGCCAAAATAATGTATAATAGTGAGTCCGGTTTATCCGAAAGGCAATACCTACATTCTTGTGTTGGTTCATGGTGTGTGTTCTATTTTAGTCACATTTTATTTTGAACTTCAGTTTTGAGTTCCTGGTTTACCTCATGTTTATTTGTAGTATGCAGTTGTGTGTCTCGTTTTACCAGCATGTATATTTTGTTATCTTGTTGCATAGGCTCAATCGATAGGAATGACCATACATCGTGTTATATCTGTTCAAGTCGCTATTATTGAACAACAGTTCCGAGAACGTCATGACGGTACAAGAGTATCATAAAGTATGTTTCATTAATCATTTTATGTTCCTATTTTCTCTTACCCTTTACTCCATATATCTGATGTCTAACAAGTCCGTACAACTTGTACTAATCACTCTGGATGACTGCTTCCTGGCTACCAACCAGTACTCGCTCCAAATTTAGGGACTGTGAAGATCGTGATCCTACCCCGCTCATTGCAGGGCTCGAACTCACGGCATTCCGATTAGGAGTCGGGCACTCTTACCCTCAACCACTATGTCTCCAAATATGTATCCATGTATCTGTATATTGTTAGTTTATATTTCTTAATTGGAGTCTATTTTAAGTTGATGTTTATTAATAAGAGACCATTTAAAATTGATATTTCATAATTAGAAGCCATTTTAAGTTGATATGTCTTAATTCAAATTAAAAAATGATTTTTTTTATATCTAGAATCCATTTTAAGGTGAAAATTCTTAATTGGAATCCACTGAAATTGCTGTTTCTTAATTACATGTAGAATCCATTTTAAGTTGATATAACTTAATCCGAATAAAAAATTCAGTTTTCTGGAAAAAAATAGATGAAAAGTGTCTACTTTTTAAATGGTGTAGGATTGAGTGTTCACTGATGAAATACGGTAGTCATTGTACAAATGCTATGGCCCAGTTTAAGGGGTAAATGTAGGGGTCAGCAAGGGCGTCATATTTAATGCTATGGGTGTATATTTGAAATTTATAATGATAGAAGAAGAATGCTAACATACTTTGTGCTTGTAATGGTAATAGGACAAGTCCTGTTTCTATATAAATTTAAATGAATTATATTCATGTACTTGAATATTTGGAGTAAAGGGTAACTTATTCTGTGTGATAGTTGTTTGTGTTTAGTTTGTTTTTACATTCCAGGTAAATTCTAATTATTAGTTTATTGCATTTGTGAAAACGTATTTAAAGAAAAATGTTACAAATGTTTAAAGAAACTAAATGTTGTAGTTCTTTATTTACTTCATATATTTATGTTCCTGATGTAAATTTCCATTTGATTCAGCACATGAAATGTCTTTGTTTAGGACCACCAGGGTAATGTTGTTTTATAGCAAACAAAATGAATTTGTGAGCCGGGGTCTGGTTACAATGTTTTCTTCAGATATTTTTATACCTTAAAATTGTATAATAAAAATTATGCATCAAGAAGTTTTGACGTTAATCATGATATTTGTATGTCTATAATTCTAGTTTTGATGCCAGCTCTGTTGATCAGATTTTGCGTTCTATAATTCAAAATTTAAGTTCTTAATTGGAAGTTTGAGACTGAATTAAGTAAAATTGGGGAAAGTTCAAAAGCAATTCATGATAAAAAATTAGTTTTTGAGTACATTTCAATTATGATAAAGAGTTAGAAATAGTTTGTCTTGCTCTGAAAGAATTTCTTCGATATCTTAATTGCATAATGTGTTTTCTTCTCTCTTTTTCAGGCTGATCATATATGCTACGCAGTGTTATGTGTGTTCTCTTATGTTGCTGCGGGAAATGAACTCAAAGATTATTATAGAAAACAAACTTGACCAGAACAGAGTCTTTCTGTAAAATAGGAAATCTTTGGGGTACACTATATGCTGGCAATGAGTTGTATTGCGTAATGGTTGAAAGTTCAATTTCAATTTTGAATGAAAAGTTCAAAATAGTTTATTCTTTTGAACAAGATTTGAAGAATTTTATCGACAACAGTATGAAACTCCCAAAGATTTCTCACTTACAGTATTTCTATTGTATACATGATGATTTTAACAGCATTTTAATGGTATATGAACAACTTGTTATGCCAACCATTTTGGTTTACCTGATAAGACACGTGTTTTTGAGACATATTAGCAGTGCAGGGTTTTGTGTTCTTATCCAGAGAAATGAGAACACTGATGCTTTAATGAAAAACTTATGTTCAATCCTGATTAAATTTTCTTAAAAAATATATAAGACGACCAACATCATTAAATTTTGATGTTAGAAATATGACTGACTCTACAGAAATACTTTTCTGTACCAAACATTGAATGAACCTTACTTACTCTCAATAGTAAATTTAAATGTTTTAAATGGTTAAATGGTCAGGCAATTTGTCAACCTCCACGCAGAAATTAGACTGGGTCTGAGAACTGCTCAAATCACATCCCTGCCACCACACTGTATCACATGACTCATAAAATGTCACATGATAGGTAAAAGCTTGTGGCCGACGTCTTGTCAGATCAAGACAGAAAATGTCAAAAACATTATATATATCGTTTGATTTAAGTCCAAGTACTTCTTATATTGTTTACAAACATCTTCACTGAGCTTTTCTGTCGTAGAATGACAATAGAATCTACCACATTATGTCAAACGTTAAACTTTCATATGTATTTTTCACTGACAAATAAAGGAGAGGTGATTATTTGTATACCAATGACAATCTGCATTAATTTTTTTATTAATTCCAACATTCATCAAAAATAAAATCCTTCGAGATCAGGAAGAATTTCGCTGGTGGTGGCAGTGGAAACTTATAAGTGTCAAGGGAAGTAACTGCTCCAAGGAGCTGTCAACGAGACATCTTGAGAGTTAGTTTTGACTATCGCTGCTATACATTGTAATGTTGACTGTCTCTGCTAAACGTTGGAATGAGGGATAGTTGTATGGTTTATAAAGTATTATTTTCTAAAGGTGCTTACATATTAGACCATGACCTCGTATATATAAACCATACTTTATGATCATTCATTATGTAATATATTATAACATGAACTCTCATATTTAAAGAAACGTTCAAAATGTGTACAAATATCTCTGGAACTCCTAAGTTTTAATTTTTACAAGTAGAAGTCTACATTTAAATGGGATAGATTATAAATAGTTTGAAACAATATGCGAATGGGAAAGTGAGGCATGGGATGGTTTCATTTTAAGGGAAAATGGGGGCGACAGATTGCTTTTGTATGAACATGGTTGCAGTTTGATTTTAGGGGTTTTATGTATAGGGGTCATATCAAATAAACAGTACAGTTTGGGGGGGGGGGGGTTGGGCTGTATTTCAATTGAAAGGTTGTATTATGTGCAATTGGAGGAGAGTATTTTAGAATTACTGCACAAAAGGGGTGTGTATAATATGATATCAACTCTTGAAGTACTGGTATTCAGAAAAAAAATATTCATGTTATATGATTTATGATATAAATAAATTTGCTGTTTTTTGTTATAGAGACATAGTGTATTTTTCTTCATAGTTATACAAATGTTTTGCATGTCTTTCTCAAGTTTTACAATTCATATTTTCTATTTTTGCTATATTAAATCACAGATTTCTATATATACTGTATATGTGAAGGTATATGAATGTGTATACTGCATATATCTTATCGATTTCAGATATAATTATTAGTTTTTTACTGTATACAGAATATGAAATTCACTTTTAAACCTGCCCCGCTTGCTTCTTGCGCTGTTATCAAATAAAGAACATTATTAATTATGCCCCCCTTCGAAGAAGAGAGAGCATATTGGTTTGCACATGTTCATCGGTCCGTCCGTTGGTCCGTAACCTTTTCGTTTCCGATCAATAACTCGAGAACCCCTCGACCTATTATCCTCAAACTTGGTCCACACATTCATCTTTGGTAGCAGAGGAACCCTATTGATTTTGGGGTGCCGGGGTCAAAGGTCAAGGTCACAGGGGGGCATAATTTTTTACAAACATCTCTTGGTTTTAATAGCTTGCTTTATTGTGTATACATTACACACAAAATATAATAAAATAAAATTTGCAGAAATACCAAAGATTTTACGTTCAGCTTAAACTAAAGATACATGCTTTAAAAATGTATGATAAGTAATTTGGGAGTGCTCTGAAATGTGCCAGCTAATTTTATTGCCATTTAATTTTATATGTGTAGAAATATATGCCTTACATTCTTTTTTGAAGCCTATTTTTATTTCAAGCATATTTTTGTTATGATTTGAGTGTGAAACTTGCATAAAGTGTATAAAATGCTATTTTTTGATACTGGAAATATTCAATTGTTGTTTGTACTGTTAAACAATAGAAATATATGACTCTGTTCTGGTAGTGATTGTTTTTGTGTAACATTCTTGTTTACATTTCTTATGTGTGATTTATTTCAGTGTAATATAAATGTATAAACACATTTATGTATTTGTTCTTATTATTAACACTTAATTGTTAAATGATTTGTTATATATACATGTCAATAATGAAAGTGCTACATGTATAAAGGTATTTTAAAGTTTTTCGATGTAGGTTATTCATAGAAAAGGGGAACTAAACCTGAAACTCAGAGTGGGGATCTGATCCTTAGAATCTCTGTAAAATAATTCATGGTCTTGAAACTATGTAGCATTTTAATGTTAACATTTAGGTAAGGCTGTCCTTAAAAAAAATGTTTGTTTGCGGTTACGCGACCTGGATTGTTAAGTAAGTAGTTAAGTAGTTTTATTTTATTTTATTACTACATTTTTGTATAATGGCTAAAAGACTGAAAAGTTTTTCATTGATGAACCTGAAAAAATAAATTGAGTTGCAGCATTTTTCATGAGTCGGTCGCAGAACTACAAATAATTATTTTTTTTAAGTATGGCCTAAATTTTTTTTTGCTTTATTCTGTGTGCATTTATAATACTTTGCATTTAATATCTTGTTTCATTATTTAAGTTAGTCACATTGTTTTTAGTTAGTTGTTATGGAACCTCTGGCTTGGTATTCATCTCTCAATTCTTGGTTGTGCCATGAATGTGATATCTAGTGTCAAGGGAGATAACCTCTGCAACTATACAGAAAAGCTGTAGCTGTAAAGGGAGATAACATTTATTCAGTAAAGCTATTGCTTTTGGATAAGATAAAGCTCTAAATGCATTCAGAATGGCTGTAACTTTTAGGGGATACAACCTTTGCATTTATTTGAATTGCTGAAACTTTTAAGGGGAGATAACCTCTGCATTTATTTGAATTGCTGAAACTTTTGAGGGAGATAACCTCTGCATTTATTTGAATTGCTGAAACTTTTAAGGGGAGATAACCTCTGCATTTATTTGAATTGCTGAAACTTTTAAGGGGAGATAACCTCTGCATTTATTTGAATTGCTGAAACTTTTAAGGGGAGATAACCTTTGCATTTATTTGAATTGCTGAAACTTTTAAGGGGAGATAACCTCTGCATTTATTTGAATTGCTGAAACTTTTGAGGGAGATAACCTCTGTATTTATTTGAATTGCTGAAGCTTTTGAGGGAGATAACCTCTGCATTTATTTGAATTGCTGAAACTTTTGAGGGAGATAACCTCTGCATTTATTTGAATTGCTGAAGCTTTTGAGGGAGATAACCTCTGTATTTATTTGAATTGCTGAAGCTTTTAAGGGAGATAACCTCTGTATTTATTTGAATTGCTGAAGCTTTTAAGGGAGATAACCTCTGTATTTATTTGAATTGCTGATGCTTTTTAGGGAGATAATCTCTGTATTTATTTGAATTGCTGAAGCTTTTAAGGGAGATAACCTCTGTATTTATTTGAATTGCTGAAGCTTTTTAGGGAGATAATCTCGTTTTTTTTTTGAATTGCTGAATCTTCTAAGGGAGATAAACTCTGCTTTAAGGGGAGATAGCCTCTGCATTTATTTGGAATAGCTGAAGCTGGTTGTGAAGATTAACTTTTGTATATATTTGAAACATTGATATTTGTATTCAAAAAGTTTTATTTAATTTCACATGGTGTGTTCAGGCATTAATTTTATGAAGAGTGTTTTGTTTTAAATCTTCTAAGTGGATCATTTATTGCCTTTGATGAATTAGCCACAACAGTGATCTTTTAATTGAATGTGATACGTACTGTTCGTTTGTCAAGGATGAATACCAAGCCAGCCTCTATAGTTCTAAACGAAGTGTGGACACTGCTTTGCTCTTGTATATAGTCACAAATTGTCATGTGACATTAAAGTATTCAAATATATTATAGTTTATATACAATAAGAGTTTTATGTTTACATACCTGTGAATATTGCATATATATATGTCGGTATACTGGATTAAAAGCTCAAGGTTTGTGTTAATAGAAAATTAATTAAATGTTATCTGTTCGTTATGATTGCCTAGACATAATGTTATTGTTTATCATGTTGTAATTAAACAAATATGTTGATTGTAGTGAGTAGTGTATTGTTGTAGGATATAATGCTGAACATTTTGAGTTAGTGCACAGAAACTCCTGCTAGTGAAAACATTTATATTATGCATAGATTGCGAGGTACACACAAAATCGCTGATTAACATCATGGTCAGCTTGATCGAATATTGAGTAGTTTTTCTTCAAAGTTACATATAAAATAATGCAGTATGTCTGTATTGTATTTGTTGTTTAAGCACAAGTAATATTGGTTAATTATAAGTGATATCACTTTATGTCTGAACGTTACCATTTTAAGCTTGCTCTAGAGCCATTTTGTTAGAACTAATTTTTAATGAATCTACTGGTCAAAAAGATTGTTGTTTGTCCAAGTAAGAGATTTTACTGCTATAAACTGCACTACAATGGATAAAAGCAAACAGTCTGTCTGCCGCTTTGTCTGTATGCAGACTGCACTGTGTTCAGTAATGGTATTGCGGCTCACCATTTGTAATGTTTGGTGATTTGGTTCCCAGTATGCAGTCAATGCGATATGGTGGGCAAGGGATACAATACAAAACGTTTGCAACTGTTAGCCGTAACTGAACGCAAAACTGGTTTGGCTTTTCTCTCTTGGTATTAACACCATGTTGCTCTTGTAAGAAAAATGTGTGCAGAAAGTTCCACATTTCGAGTTGCGTGCAAATAATTAGTTTTTTCACAATAGATTTATGTGTTATATTGTACATGGTAGATTTATACAAGTTGAGTTTAATGAGTTATTTGAAGATATGTATTTAGATGTAATATAAATGTATTAATATATATGTATATGTTCCTTTGTTAGTTTATGATGCTATTTCTGTGTAGGGTGGTCACTTTTGTTTTTCCCTCGTATTGCTACTTTGATACCACGGTTGAATCACTGCTGCCGCAGACAATTAGTTAAGGGAGATAATCCATGGTCCGGAATTATGACCGATACTCATCTCTCTCCACTCAGCTGTCACATACAACTGAGTCTGAGCTTGTAGATTTGAGTTCAGGCCCTGTGTTCACGAAGGATCAACTGATCCGGATCAACTTGATCCATAAAAATATTTGCCTTTTTTATGAATCAATTGACCAATTTTTCCAGTACTTCTTATAAACATGCACAAACATACCTAAAACTCTTCTAATTAACATCATGAAAACATACAAAACTTCACCATGATGTTGAGAAATTCATTTATTATACTTATGACGGAAACTGATCCAGATCAAATCAGTATCAATTTTCCAAAATCAGTCATAACTTATTAATTTCCATATTTTTCTTAATAAGCATGACATTTGAATTTAATGTCTCAAAAGTTATGCAGGATGTTCATATCTGTCACAGTATGTAAAGAGATTTATCTTTGAAAAGTTTTTTTACAAACTTTGAAAGATCCCATATTTGATATTGATCCTGATCCTGAAAACTGATCCTTGGTGAACACCGGGCCAGATGATTAAAATTAGACTTACTGAGTGGTGAGTGTTCTTCAAGTCCATTTCCTTTGAAATTTGAGTGTGAATCCAAGATCTGAGACACTAAATGTTTATGCTCAATCTGAGATTCAAACTCCGGCCACAATCTCTCAAAGCATCTCAAGTAGAAATCTCAGCTCAATATAAGATTTTGCACAAGTATAGACTGAGATTGAGACAAATCTCATTTGAATATCTCGAAAAAAATTGAGAATTGTTTTATCTCATCCTTTTCATTATGTAATATCGATTTTGAGTACAGTCTCAGATGAGGAAAATCTCAATGATTTGAGACAATATTTGAGCTGAGATCTAGCTCAAATTGAGATGCTTCAGGCGGTCGTGGCCAGATCTCTGTGAATATGTATCAAAAAGAATACTCAGCTCTCAATCATCCATGTAGATCACTCAAATCTCTAAACTCAGTGGAGTAAATGTTGACATCCGAGTGCTGAGTGGTGAGTAACGGTTATAATTACGGACCCAGATCGCTACATGTACTACTGCAGAGAGTTCATGAAAATCTACAAAAAATATAGTTTATTTAGTATTCACACAGTCTAGTTAAATATTTAGTGGTTAACGCTTGTCGATTATCAATTTTCACTTACATTAAAGTGTCGTGGTTAACAACATGGAGTGAAAGGCGTACAAACATAGTTTTAAAAACAAACAATTTTTTCTGTATCTATAATTTTACATGAAATTTTAGGAAGTTTTTTTGTTCATTTGTTGATATGGTTGTACAAATAAACATGGACAAAATGTCGGTGTTGTTGTAGAGTATTGTTTCTGCTTTAAGTCAGTTTTGCATTATGTTAATATAAGATCAATCTTTCCTGCAATTTTTTCTGAAACATTACTTCTACTCAGAAGAACAGTGAAACTTCTGTTGTAAGACTACCAGGAAGCGGGTCTTACTTGTTCAATGGTCTGATTGTCAAATTAAAATATGGAAGAAATATTAAAAATGGTCAGTGAAAACATAGGTCTTATTGATGAGGTTGTGTTAATTTCAAGGTGGTCTTTAAGTATGGGTTTTACTGTATTAAACAAAATTTGATTATAGCATTCATTTTTCAAAAATTGATCTTATCTGAATATATGAGGTTATATTTTATTTGTATAAGTAAGCATCTCTGACTGTCGGTATATTTCGTTTATAACTAAATAAAATTTCTGACTTATTACATTTTTTTTCTTAAGTTTGGTGAATTGCAAAAAACATGGGACGGCATTGAATTGAATATTGGTATCTTCATTTATGTTATTTCAATTAGACCAACTTGTATATGGTTTAATGTCTTGTATCAGAAATGGATTCCTAACAATGTTGGTATATACACTGAACAAACTTTCTAATTGGTCACTTGGATTGTATTGATATTATTTAACAGTGAATGAAAATTCAACAATGCAAACACCATCACATAAATACTTTCTTCGTACAACTGTTCTGAATACATTAATCCATGTTGATTCTCACATGAATTTTACGACAGATCAACACTAACAATTCTAAAATTAAAAGTCATAAAACAGATATAAATGGTATGGTCTCTTCAATAAATACGAAGTGACCAATTAGAAATTTTGCCGAGTGTATATATGGTGTAGTCAATTTTGCTTGTGTTCAGGTATTTTACCATTATTGTCAATTAGAGAGTTTGATATGAGGATTAATCAACCTGGGAATGCGATATCGACTAAGAGCAAATGTAGCCCGGGATTGATACCACTTTTTTACCTGGTAGATAAATCCTCATACTGACCAAATCTAAAAGGCAAAACAGCTTTTAATGCATTGTAAAAGACATCTGTTAATTTTGAATATTAAACTATACTTCAACATAGGCATTATGTCACAATCTGACATAGAGCATTGTTTGTGTCACAGTCAAGTTTGTTTTGCTTTGATATCACTAATGAGTGCTTGTTGGGGTTTTGTTAAGACAAACACATGTAATACAAAATAGTGTCAGTTCATGTATTATTACTTACAAAAGGTATCCTCAAATATGTATGTGAAGATGACCTTCAGTTAATGATGGTAATTAATCATTGATTTTTTTCTAAGCTAAATTTTTACTGTTGAGGTTTAAACATGTAGCAAAAATTAGTTAATGTTGCCATGGTTACATATTTTCAAGAGGATTTCATATCTGCTTCCCTGATTGAGTAAGTTACATTCTGTGATGCATTATGTAAAAAATACAAGCATAAACTGTATTGAATGCAGAATCTACAGTTATTATACCAGTACTTTTTGAACACCCTTTGTTAGCCCCAAGGTCTAAGCGATAATGATAATAAAGGAATAAAACACTGCCATTTCTTCAGTCTCTTGTACAGTGAAGCATTGTTCCATATTTAGTCAGTGTTTATTCAAAGGCGGTTTTAAACCTATGATTTTTTTAACAATTTTATAGAGGCATAAAAATATTCTGTCACATTGTCAAAGAAATGAATTTGTCTTCACTATTTTGGCACAACCCTCATACAATTTGGCTGTGAACAATGATGCTCCTTTGTTGAATCAATGCAATATTTTACATATTTGGTGTGTTGTCTATAAACTGAAATCCTATAATACAGGCTGTGAAATTAGTTGTAAATCCATTGTCTTGGTTCATATATCTAGGTATATATATGGGCATGTTTTGTCTCCTGTTAAGTAACACCTTCATTATTATTTGTGTTTATGCCTGTGCAATATTTTGTTTAATCTACAATGAAATAAAGTTTACCACTAACTACAAACAAAGTTTGTTTTTTGTTTTTTATAATTATGCTTGATATAATTTGTACCCATTGTCCTCATTGTCTTGGTTCTTGTGTACGTCATATCAACAGCTACATATACCGTCTCTCGTGGTCGAGTGGTTAATGCATCCTCCTTGGGAGCGGGAGGTCGAAGGTTTGATTCCTAGTAGGGATCCGTTCTGATATGGCCGACAACCACATTGCTTTCCCTATTATTTTTCTGGACTGGAATCCTCGGTTTCCTGACACGAATCCTGTTGGTTCTGAGATGATCTCGTGCGACATTAATTTACTTCAGTATAACCCAAATTTTAGAATTGAACAACATTCCAGACGCCATGGTCCTCATGTACGTCAGTTCAAGAGCCTGGCAGTGCAGCTCAGTTGGTAGTGCACTTGGCCGTCACCCGAGCGGTCCGATGTAGTTCTTCTGTGACATTTGGCTGAAGTCATTTGTCCTCCACCTCAGAGTTATGCAAGGTAGTGGTCAGCTGCTTGTGGAAGGGAAATGTGGTCAGCTGCTTGTGGAAGGGAAATGTGGTCAGCTGCTTGTGGAAGGGAAATGTGGTCAGCTGCTTGTGGAAGGGAAATGTGGTCAGCTGCTTGTGGAAGGGAAATGTGGTCAGCTGCTTGTGGAAGGGAAATGTGGTCAGCTGCTTGTGGAAGGGAAATGTGGTCAGCTGCTTGTGGAAGGGAAATGTGGTCAGCTGCTTGTGGAAGGGAAAGTTCGTTTTGGTTGATAATTAATTTTAGGAAAACTGGTTAGGTCGACGGACCGCCTTGTATGTCTGCAAAAAATGTTGAAACACGACGCGAAAACCTATCTTGTACCAACTGAGATGGAATACGTTGTATGCGTTGTAACGGTCGTCTTAATACTATTTAATAAGTATTTATACATGTACCAACATTTTTTGAAGCTTTAAGTCATGATTCGAACTTGATCATGGTTCTCAATTTCAATTTACCGAAACCTCCAAACGAAATGAACGTTAAAATCAATTTACCGAACTTGTCATTTACCGAAACCTCCGTAAATCCTCATACCTCCCTTATATCAGCCAATCACCCACCTAATTTCTTTTTGTACAGCATGTTTTTTCTCCTTGAAATATTAACGTAATTCCGACGTGTTTTCAACATTTAGGAGTGTTTGATTTACTTTGACTTTACTCAAAATTACTCTCCGCTTTCATAGACAAATCTAAAAACTTGACAGTTGGCCATGAACACGCTCAATGACGCTTGCATACATTTTACTTTGGAGCAAGCGTCTCACAGATAGAAGCAGACAATTTGTTGATTTTAGGGTATAATATACTGACAAATGCTCACGATCACTGCGGTTGGGATATCAAGTTGCATACTTGTATTTAGATGAAAAATATATAAAATAAATTATGTGATACCATACAATACTAAAAATGGATATCGGTATGTTTTCGCTCAGCACTCTTTGCGAGAACAATTAAAATTGTGATACATGTATTGTGCAGAAACAAGGAAGCGTATGTTACATCTTTGAGCACCTGTGGTTGTGTTTTGGAATAACTGCTTGTATGAAACAGAAAAGCAATCACACGCCATGTTATCTAATATTGAGCCATCATTATTGCACATGGTTTCCTGGAAAACGATACGTATTCATTTCAATTTGTCTTTGACAGTTGATTTAAGCAAATGCATTTTATGCTCACGATGAGTTTATCCGTAAAAAGACAGACCATCTCAAATATAGCATTATGCGTAGCGATGGTTGAATTTGTGTAACAGAACTTATGCTCAAGAGTATTTGACCATCATTATATCACCGTAAAATCCTCCTAAATAATAATCAAAACAATTTTGGCATACTTACATGACTAAATAACTTGTTGCGTATATCGTCACGACATGCGTCTATGGCATTCACGACAAAAACTAACAAGCGCTCGGCACATTAATACTCTAATAATTTGCAGTATTGCATAATCTTGTCTACAAATGTTCTTTATTAACGATACTTCCTATAAAATAGAAATTATTAAGTCGATTTAATACGTTTCGGTACTGTATTAATTGTAAGACTCTAGGCCTACTGACGCCAAGAGAGCTTGGTGTTATTGACGTGTACGAAATATTGCTAACGAACATAAAGATAGCTTAGTTGGTTATGGGTGTAATTATTGATTTATAGCGAAAATACTGTCAATTCGAAATTAGAGAATACCGTTATTGTGTATACACTGTGTCTGATGGCCAATGTTTTCATTGGCTGACCACCTCATATAGTCTGTTTACATTCTATCGTGCGACACTTGCCCTGCGTTCAGTTACGTCTAACTTGAAGGGAGTTCCTCAGGGGTCGATCTTAGGCCCCATACTATTTAACATATTTATCAATGACATCTTTGAATTTGTATCAGACTCCAACCTGTACAACCATGCAGATGATAACACTCTTTCTTACAGTAGTACCTCACACCGAAGACCTTGTTTCAGTTCTTGAAAATGACAGCTTAAGTCTAATTAACCGGTTCCATGCTAACAAAATGCAAACTTACCCTGAGAAGTTCCAGACAATATCTCTTGGAAAGAAGACCCATGACCTTAATATTAGTTTTAATTTCAATGATTTAAACATACACGTTAAAATGAAGTTGTTCTGCTTGGTGTGACCTTTTTTCAATTTTAATTCCCAGTTAACAAACATATGTAGAAAGGCATCAAGACAATTAAATGTAATGAAAAGGATAGGCCATAATTTAAATAGACTCTGTAAAATGTATCAATCTTTCATACTATCCAACTTTAACTATTGCCCACTTACATGGCATTTTACCAGTGAAACTAACGGTAAGAAAATGGAAAATGGAAAAAAATACAGGAAAGAGCATTGAGATTTATCTATGATGATTTTGTTTCAGACTATGACACTCTTCTGGCCATGTTAGGTTTCCCATCCCTTAACATCAGACGCTTGAGAATTATAGCCCAATAAAAAAAAAATATTCAATAAAAGTGGACCTACTTACTTACATGATTTGGTTGATCTTAAACAACATTCTTATAACTACAGGTATTCTAATACAACTAAGCTACCCAAGCCGAGAACAACGAGGTATGGTATAAACTCTTTCAGATTCTCCGCCGCAAAACTTTGGAATAACTTACCGAATCATTTTCGTCCAATTTCATCCTTTAATACATTTAAATCCCTTCTAAATTATTGGAATGGAACAGTCTGCTCCTGTCCGTCATGTGCAGTTACTTAAATGTGCATTCTGAGTCTCTGGAAGAACTTTATATGTTTATATGTTTATGGGTTATGTTGCAATATGTAGCTTTTCCATGTGCTTGCTTTGATGAAATTGTTTGTTCTGCTTTTGTTTTCTGTATATGTAAAATGTGCTTGTTCTTACTGTGCTTTGTCATGTATACTATATCAGAACTGTTCTTATGTTTCATATTATTACCTGTATACAACTATTATATATGTAAAATTCTGCTTTTAAGCTTACTGAACCACTCGCTTTTAAATATCTAATCTTGATTAAATGTAGTTTAAACTTTTGTGTACTGAGAATGCTCCAATCTTAAATAGTTTTATAATAACATATGTATTTACAATACTCACTTGTTTGTGTATTTCTATTGAGCATCCATTAGTAAACATGTATACATCATAATGTTTATATAATAACTCTTATTCAACAATACATATCCAGTTTTAATAGGATGTTAACATGTAGCTGAACTTACTCTTAAATATTGTAAGTAGATGTCTCACTAAAATTTGAAATAATCATATGTATGTCTTAATTGATTGTATATTTTGATATCTGCCTGTGATATTGATATTTTAGACGTAACCTTTATCTTTATGTAGTTATATTGCTGCCTTGTTTCATACCTTGCTTGCCTGTCTCACATGTATTTATGCATGCTACCTTGTTTTATGTAAATGTAGGCCTACCTGTTATGTTAAATGTATTGTAATCTGTTTTAATGTTTCTTTGTAATAGTCGGGACAAAAGCTCAGTAGAGCTTGTGTTTATCATGTTGTAAAAACCGACTTCTAAATAAAGTTTACTTGACTTGACTTGACTTGACAATTATAACTGGAAATAAATGTAATTTATGCCTAGATTTGGTTTTGCCAGATTTGTTGAACCAACGTAGGCCTATTTCAGGTCTATAACCGTACCTTCCGTCATGTGAGGCGGACAGTTGACCTTTTGTTAAGCCTACGGTTTTCTTGTTTCGTCATGATCGCTGTCCAAATCATCCCGGAAAACACTTCTCGTCCTGATTTAGAACTAATTTGTCGTCACTAAATTGTTCACAAAATGACGAGCGTGGTATTTCCAACACTGTTATGGGGCTTTGAATCATAAGCTAAATTCCTTACCAATTTGAAGCGGACGGTTCTCGTGAGAAAGATCTAGGCCAATATCGCTTAATTTTCGTTATCAAAATACGTGCGACAAGTCAACACAACTTCGAAACTTTCATTGATCAGCAGATATCCAAAGAACGCTACATTCGGAATGCCTCGCAGTTCTAGCGCTGATATCTCCGTAGAACCAATATATTGCTGTCAACACTGACGCCATGTTTCATTATCACATTCTCGTGGCTGTCAATTACTTATTTCCACAGGTGAGATAACAACGGCAACTAGAATTCATCCTATTGGAAATTAATGGCGAAGGTACTAATTTCTATAGATTTCGTTTACATTTACATTTATTTGTACACTGGTAGATTCTACTTTGACAAATTTTATAAATATTGAAAACTGACTTTATGCGGGAATTATTTGTATTTATTTCTATAGCCAGTCGACTTAATGAAATAATTGGAATAATTTTGTGAGTTCTGGGTAACGGACATAGTTCTACTGTGTTTATATAGAGAGTTCCTATTTATATTCTAATGTGACAGTAGGCCTACATTAATTTCCCATGAGTAGGCCTGTCCGTTAGTTTGAATTCTGGTGTTCTTTCTATATATATGTTAACGACGTTTACGAGATAATAACTGAGAACCACCTTATGAAACATCTTCTACGCATGGAAAAAGCCTTTATTTCGCCATCCAGATCTATTCAGTTTATGTCAATTTGTACTGGCTAAAAAGTTTATTGTTTCGTCTAAATAGTTGATAGGCCTACAACACCTTCGGTAAATTAGATTTTGGGAACGGCGTTTAGCAACCGTTTTCCGGTTTAAACATACTGCAATGCTGGTAGTCGTTTTGGCTCTTATAACAATGCGAAACCTATTACCGGTTGCGCATTTATATAAATCAGTTCTCAGGGAACAAGTTAACGTATACAGTTTGTGACATTTGTCTTTATTTACTTTTGGTCAGTTATTTCTACTTCCTCAGATTTTCACTACGGTCAGGTAAAAGGCGATTTATGAGACACAAAAATGAAATGCACCTGTGTTGTTGATAATATCATAAAATTACTTATCGACGCTTGACATTCTATACTAGTATTTGTTGACAATCATGAGACGGTCGTTTCGTAATAAAAGTGACATTATTTTGTCTTTGCGTCCAGACACCCGATTTTTTGCAATTTGCCAATTATGAAATTGTCAACATTAATTGCATTGTATGGAGAGTTATTGAAATGTCAGTATTGACGATACCACGTTTTCAATTTAATTAGGGCGAACACATGTTTATTTTTTATGCAATGTAAATACCATTTCTGCTATAGGAGGAAGTTGAAAATATAGAGGTATTAAACAGTTGTTTCATTCATTGATTAATCCTATACTTGGACAGAAATATCAGAATAATTGTATGCTATTGTTGACAATTATTTACAGTCAGCGCCCTTTTGAAATGGCGACACAATATTTATCTAAGGCATGTTATTGTTCGTCATTCACTACATAAGGCCAAATTACTGTCAGCGGATTAGTTTCAACACATATAAACTCCTTGACACGTCTCTAATTAACTCGGAAACAAGATTCATGGATTTAATGTGTCAAGAGAAATAGTGCCAGAAAACGGCTGATCAGCGCTAGATTAAAACCCATTTATTTGTAAATTACAGACATTTCAGAGAATGTAGTTTACTAGTTTTCTCGACTGGAGGTCAAACACCGTTTTGTCAGCGTCATTTATGTCAGCAATGTCCGAACCGGTCTCTGTGTGTTGCTATTTGGTAAGGGGAAAGCTTAAGAAGTACAGTGAATCCTCAATAATAAGAAAATTGGTCTATGAAAATACAGTCATATTAATGAGAGGGTCTACATTTTGAGGTTGTCTTTAAGTGAAGTTTTACCGTACTGGTTTATTGTAATTTGTCTGCTTTTTTGTTGAATAACTTCTTACTACAGAGTAGAAACCAAGAGAAACTGTTCAGGTTATTTTGGAAGTAGTTGCAATTTTATCTTCGGCTAAGTTAGAACATATTGTACTATGCTAGTGTGTTTTACCTCACGCTTTGTGTATACAGTAAAACCTCACTTAAAGACCACCCCAATAATAAGACCACTTTGAAATTACGAACACAATTTTCAAGTCCATTTTCACCGTTTTGCTCTTTAATCAATCTCGATATTAAGACCACCTCGATAAAAAATACCAGTTTCCCAAGTGTGGTCTTATTATCGAGGTTTTACTGTACTTATATATGTATATAAGTATAAACTGTACATCATTAACCAGATGATTGATCATTCAGTGGTTATGACACTGTAGTATGATAAATGTTTTTATGTGCATCTGTTATAACCCCAAAGAACTGATCACATGTGACTATGTATGTGGAAACAATATACAAGCAAAATAAACTATATAGTGTTTATTTATCATAGTGTGACCCCTATTTAAAGGGCCAGCCAATTCTGACTTATGAGACACCTACTTTCTGAGCACATTCACTTCCCGATTCCTATCCTATATATGTGGTTTTAAAGTGAACATGTATTCTTTTTTGTCAGTTACATAAAGTTGGTCGGTTGACATCATTAAGACTGGTAAAAGATATTTGTTGGCAATGTTGCTTGCGACTGCTCCCCGCTAATAACAATTATTTATCTGGTTACCATAGAGATTATGTAGACTGAAAGAGGATAGGGAACATAGTACGATATTACATCTGAGTGTTTGGTGCAGTAAGTGTTATCTATTGTTAAATTCTGAGAACTGATTAGTACCTCTCTAAGAAACGTCGATATGTTAGTAAACCTTTTTAGTAGAATTACTACATGGAAGTGTAGACTTTTACATACTCCATTTTGAAGAATGTGAGATAGTTGCGAATAAGTTAAAACTTACATGTGCTATGTGTGGTATACTGGTAACAAGAATATCTTTAGCGTAGATAGAATGATGTCTTCTGTTCAATGAATTAAAAAAATTGCAAACAAAAAATCCTTTCAAAAAATTAACTTGGATCTATATATACTATAGTCATGGACCTGTCTTATCAGGGTCATTTTATATATGCTAAAACATATTAACTACTTCCGGCAAAATTCGAACTGTTTACGAACACACATCTTACGAAAACTCCGTTTGGTGCCTCTTGGGTGATAATATGATTGGTCAATGTTATACAACATGTATCTAATGGCATATGATCAATAAGTAACATGCGCTACAAAGCTCTTGTGTGACCAACAAGTTATCCACTAACAGATATTTTCCCGGGCTTAATTATCTCCTGATACTACCCTTTATATACTGAATGCCTAGCAAGGGAGCTACCAGTACCATTTTCAGGTCTTTGGTATGACGCGACCAGGGATCGAAACCACAACATTCCGCATTCAAAGCGGACACTGCACCAGTTGAGTTATTGTTAGTACAGAACATTGAATGTGTTGTCATCTTTTATGGTACGCGTGTTGTCACCGTAAATCAATATAATTTAACACGTCGGTTGACTGTAGACACGTTGATGTTTGTCATATAGAATTTCATATGAACAATACACCATTGTGACAGACAGGTTGTGGTGATCCGATGTATTTTACGGGTGAAACGAGTATAGTGATATACTCCCTGGCCAAATGGCAATAAAGATAGCACAGACGTACTTACTTGGATATTTGATGTTGTTATGTAAGAGATGTACGCATTTCACAACATAATTTCAGTTATGTATAGCGGTTAGCTGACCTAATCAGGGTTCCTGGATTACCAATCAGTACTTACCAGTTCTTTCTCAAGTATACGATAACCTCCTCACATGATTGAGAGGATGCAGACAACTGACTTTGGATGTAACATCTTCTGGCAAATTGTTACACCCTATCCGGTGTTTGAACCTACAACTTGTAGTTTGGCATGCGCATGCGCAGTCGAATTCTTCCGACTACAACAGCTAATCAGTATGCATTAAGTTCGTGTATTACCATATGCTCCGATGAATCATTCAAACAATTCCTAGAAAAGGTCAATTAAGGCATATGTTTTTGTCTTGCTTTTGAAAGCATCTATTAATTAGGATGTAAATTGTATGAGCTTTATATTATCTGTTTGCGTGACACTCTTACTTGACTCATGCCAAATCTCGCAAGCAATAAAACAGGAATCGATGTCTTATAGAATCTGAATTGAGATAGCAAGGAAAATGTTCACAGGAATGTTCATTACGAATGTCTTATGGAAAAACAACATATAGACAAAGGCTGAAGCAACGTTTCTGATGCCAAAACAGTGCAACATCGCCTGAGCGGCCCTCTTTTGACCAACAATCTCTCTGTGACATGAATTTTTTCTAGAAGTAACATTTACTGTTAATTAAAAAATCTCCAGAGCACCGACTTCATCACAACAGCCAAAGAGTGTGCCTCCATAAGGTTGTTGCCATGGGGTGGTGGTACTGTACGCAGATCTAACGATCTCTGTTTCAAAGACAAAGTCCTTGGGTAGTGGCTCCCTCGGGAGCTCCAGGGCGACAGTCTCTTATCATAAACGCGCCATTAAATACGTTTCAATAACTTCGAAAAACCCGTTTTATCAGTAAAACAGAAACAAAAACGGAGACTTCTGTTATTGTAAAAAACTGCAAGTACATGTATTTTCTTTCCAAAACCAACAATTGCACACATTTTTGAAAGTTATGCCATATTGGTAATTAACTGATGATCTTTACCATATTGCAATGTGCGTGTCTTTGATTTTACAAATATTTTGAGAATTTGAATTGTTGCCATGAGACCGTGCTTTTGATTTAAAAACCGCGAGACTCACGGCGAACTCGCGAGACTTAACAGGTAGACCTATATGTTTGTGTTCAATGTAAGACAGAAGAGCAGAAGATAACGTCCACAATGAATGCACGCACTTCCCCAAACGGCTGATCATATATGTATAGGAACTCCCTAAAAATACTTTGAAACTGATAGCGCTTGTGTTGAGCATTAATTGTTCTATGTTGACAGGATAAACGCATGTTAAGTGTGATGAATATAATTATATAACATTTCAAAACAACGATTTTAGCGTCTCATTGCTATTATGGTCTAATGATGGTCTAAATGATTTTTGGATTTGTTACCCTGTAGAAATGTTCTAAATAGAATAACTTGACTCGAATTCCACAAAGACGTAAGTATAAAAAGTTATTGACCCTTCAATCTGTAAACGTTTATTTCTCAAACTAATAAAATGCTACTTACGTCAGTGTAGAATTAAGGCGACGTTTCAGTATCTAGAAAACAGACACATATCATATGTCATAGGCGACGTTCGGTAACTGCTTATAATATTTCTGTAGATATTTAACCTATATTATTTTACTTCTCTTGATTAAACTTGCATTGCCATGGCGACATCCTTTAGCTAAAACAAAGTAAATGCTGTGTTACATAAAAAAAACTCTCAGAGGAATTAAAAAACGTGGCGAACAATTTGTCATTTGACAATACTACATCACTCTGACAGCAAGGAGCTTGCATTTATTCTTAGTGTTTTTTTCAACATTTGATACAACATTTTATGTTAATTGATGTGAATTTTGTAATACAGTCAAACCTCACTTAAAGACCACCCCCATAATAAGACCAACCCAATAATAAGACCACCCCAATAATAAGACCACCCCAATAATAAGACCATCCCAATAATTAGACCACCCCAATAATAAGACCATCCCAATAATTAGACCATCCCAATAATAAGACCATCCCAATAATAAGACCACCCCAATAATAAGACCACCCCAATATTAAGATCATCCCAATAATAAGACCATCCCAATAATAAGACCATCCCAATAATAAGACCATCCCAATAATAAGACCACCCCAATAATAAGACCATCCCAATAATTAGACCATCCCAATAACAAGACCATCCCAATAATAAGACCACCCCAATATTAAGACCACCCCAATATTAAGACCATCCCAATATTAAGACCATCCCAATAATTAGACCACCCCAATAATAAGACCATCCCAATAATTAGACCATCCCAATAACAAGACCATCCCAATAATAAGACCACCCCAATAATAAGACCACCCCAATATTAAGACCATCCCAATATTAAGACCATCCCAATATTAAGACCATCCCAATAATAAGACCATCCCAATAATAAAACCACTCCAATAATAAGACCACCTCGAAATCAAGAACTCAATTTTCAAGTCCATTCTCACTCTTGTGCTCTGTATACACTGGAGACCCTTGAACACTGGTCTACGTAATGAAGTGGTCTTAATATTGAGGTTGAATAAAGAGCAAAATAGTAAGAATGGACTTGAAAGTTGCGTTCTTAATTTCGAAGTGGTCTTATTATTGGGGTGGTCATTTAAGTGGGATTTTACTGTACTAGTAAAATGATTAAGTCGATCTCATTTCCTGTCGATTATGAAATCGTTGTATCGGGTAACACGATTGGACACTTGATAGCGTTCGTAATTTTACCCTCTGAACAGCAGAATGTCAGGATTATCAATTACAAAATCATTATCCGTACTCTCTAGTTAGTGTTAAAGTTCTGTGGGAAATTCTGATCAAATATTTGTAAATGAATAAGTCTTAAATTGCAACAGTATGTCTGATTATTGTCGGTTAGATATTAAAAAGGCAACGAATCAGTCTATATTCTCTACGCACAATCCAAGCCTATTGTTGTCGCTACTTGAGAACATTTATACGCAATCGACCAACATTATGAGACAAATTTCCGGCTTAATACTCGTACCATAATAGTTTTTTTCATTAATTTTCGGTAAAGTTACCGCACAGTTCTTTCATTAATTTTTTAGACGTAAACCGGAAAATATTTTAACAGATAAGCGATATAGCGGAGATGAATATCTGTGACAAAACGCTTGATGGCTGTCGGAGCAAAAATTTGTTTTTTTTAAGAGAAGTGTGATTTTTAAATATTTTTTTTACTGCCTATTGTCCCAGTCATGGTGTCACGTTTTGGCTGCCCCGTTTCTGACACCTACGATTTTGGAACTTTCAGCCGGGTGCCACGATGTGCCACGTTTTCGCCACAAGCTGGCCACGCTGTCGCCTCGTTGTAGTCTCGCTATGACACGATTGAGAGGTGACACCGAATATCAAAGTCGGGGTTTGCCTCGCTGCCGTCACGCCGTCGACTCGCTGTCGTCACGTTGCCTATTTAACATGTTTTATTAAGTCACATTTTTATATTTCTCCTTTATCCGAAATCTTGATTAGTTACATTAGTTGCCTTTCTAACTTACTCTAACGATCGTTTTTAAATTGACAGATACAGGTGTAAGCTTGCTGGTCTGCAATTTCTGATTAATATTAGTTCATAATGCACGCATAATACATGTATAATAAAACATTAGCTTTTGTCTTTATACAATGTACTTTATATAAATGTATACCAGCATCTCTCGTTGAAGAGCAAATATTTGCTTTTTTAAAAAAACACTTAAAAGAAGCACAATTCCTAAATACGGTAAAACCTCACCTAAATACCACCTCAATAATCAGACCACCCCAAAATTAATATCACACTTTTTACTGTTTAGCTCTTTATTCAACCTCAATATTAAGACCATCTCAATAAGAATACCAGGTTTAGAGGGCCCCAAAGGTGGTCTTATTTTTGAAGTTTTACTGTATACATTACACAATGCAATAGCTATCAAACAGAAAGTAAAGCAGCATTAAAGTTACTATGGAAAAAATATTTATTTACCCAAGACCACCTCAATAAGCAGACCATTTTTCAAGGGTCCCAAAGGTGGTCTTATGTTTGAGGTTTTACTGTATTTTCAGTATCAATCGGACCAGAAAGTCTGATGACAGAAAGGTATATGAACTTGCCTGTTTGTCTGAATCTCTGTGCAAGTATTAGACCAATGTTTGGTCAGTGAAATCAGCCGTCAATCATGTTCTTAGCCTTAATAAGTGGTACGATGATTGACGACAATGGAGGTCTATGAATTATAATATGCCGTGTCTATATCGAGCATTTAATAAACACTTCCGTGGAATTCATCGATTCAGTTAATTGTCAAACTGTATCACAGATATGTTTCATACAATAGTTTGCATCGTGTTTGATATTCTATGGAAGCCAACACAAACAAATTTACGTAAGCGTTGAGTTTAAATAAATATACATTGTAGGTAGAGTACATTAAATAGAACAGCTATTTATTATTAGTAGGCTATTAGTCATAGACTTACCTACCAGCTTAACTTAATAAAATGTAGTTTTATGTAAACTTTTATAAACGTAATGAAATAAACTATAATATACAACACATACAAACAAGAAAAATCTTGAAAAAAGATGGTCGGAGCGATTTGAAGGTTAAGATTTGTTGTGCATCATAAAAAATGCCGAGAAGTTACAATTGCTGGTCACTCCAGATCCATCATCGATTTTGGTAAATTCACCGAAATTCAGTGGATTTCGGTAAGGTTACGTACCCTTTATCGAAACGTTAGCCTATCCGCGTCAAGGTTATAAACGTTGTTCGGTTGAAGAGAAGTTGCCTTGATGGTAAACGTAAGATTTGATTGGTTTACACAACACTGATATGCAAATAGCAAAAAAACATGTTAGTACCGAAAAAACGAAATGAACTAAAATAAATAGCAAAAACCAAAAAAACTTAATAATTTTATAGATCGCAATCACGTATGGACCTTATGAGATATACAGTAAAACCTCAATAATAAAACCACCCTTTGGACCCTTGAAAACTGGTCAATATTGAGAGTTAATAAAGAGCTAGACAGTACAAATTGAAGTCTTCTTCAATATCAGCAGTATTACAAATTAAACAATGTTTGAATGTTTTAACGTATCGCTGTAGTTTGCTGCACTTATCTATGTGCTTTTTTGTATACCGACATTCATGATTTTGACATGATCTGTTTATTTTATAATTGCATGGTTACAAGAATGCCAACGGAGCTCATACATTATCGGTACTGACCAAGTAAAACCTCGATGAGAATTAAATGAATGTGCGGTTTGAATACAGCTAGCCGATGTTAGAGATATGTTATGCTCATGTTTTTGTTCATTTGTTTAGTATCTCTGCCATGCACTAAAATTGATTTCTGATTCTAAAATGATTTGTATTATATAACAAAACAAGAACATTAAAGAACTGATGTATTATGTATTATACATTTTTTTGTTCATTAGTTTACCTAAACAAACATGAAAAATATACTAAATCTAGTTAAAACTTCAATATTTATGCATTTTCACAGAATATATTTATAATGCATTTGTCTGTATTTGACGAAAAAAGACATTTGTATTATCATAAAATTAAAATACCTTCTAGTTTTTTAACAAGCGGGTGTTTTTACTAGTTTTGTCTCTTAGAACTATGATTAAACAAGATTTTTTAAAACAATTATTCATGGCAATGCTTCTTATTAATGACGTTTTAGACTATGTAACAACAATACTGGATAACGCCTATTAATTTTTTTAGGTACATATGAGCCAGATACATCTTTAAATTTTCCCTCAAAGTATCTATTTTTGAACAATGTAATGATTTCATTCAACAACTATGACATAATGACTGTGTTATAGCCGATGCAATGTATAATTAGTGTTCGTTTAATAATCATAAATAAGTATACGGTGGTGGAGAACTATCATATTCCAAACAAAGATGTACTTATTTATGGTCCTTGCTGCGTAGCAGAAAAGGAATGGTTCACTGGTCGATTAAAATTTCATTTAAAGTAAGACCGTCTTTAAATAATTGTTCGTTTGCGGTTACGCGACCTGGAATTTTAACAGTGGGTAGGTATTTTTTTTTTATGCTGTAATGGATAAATAACCGAAAAAATGTTTCCATCGATAAACCTGAAAATTAAATTGAGTAGCGGCATTTTTCATGAGTCGGTCGCATAACCGCAAACAAAACATGTTTTAAAGGATTGCCTAAGATACGAGTACATGGTCTTACGTTTGTACAACTTTTGTTTGTCAACTGTACTCACAACGTTGTGTTATTTTGAAAAAAATGTTTAAAACATACTCGTACTTATAAATTTAACTCAAATTCTCTATTTCTTTCATTATCGTGTTTACCTATCGATTAAAGGGGTGTTTACTTATTTACAGCGAGTTAAAATGATATCACATGATTAAAACAACCTTCCCACCCTATATCTAATATAATGGAAAATAGCGATATGACAGTAGACTAAAATATGTTATTTAGCCGGGATGCCTAGGAGAGAGATCCAGGGCGTACGTTGTGTCGCAATACAATACATTTTATTTCGGCATTAAACATTTTACACAGTTTGTTGCCACATATTTAGTCGGTGAGAGAGAAATAGTCACCAGAGCATGGTGAAGATTTAAATTGTAATATGATGGAAAGTTACAAAAAGTCAGAAAATATTTAATACAAATAGTAAGATAAGTACAGAGTAATTTTCTCAGATTTGTAGAATTTCTTTTCGACATATCGAAGAAGATATATTTTGCCAAGTGAATTTGGAGGCGTTTTGATTTTGAATATTTTGTAAGAGTTGGCCAATGGCACTAATATCGGCTGAACTATTTTTGTCTTAAATCTCTGTAAAAAGACAAACTAAGAGTCGGAAATGGTATTCTGTTTCGGCGTTATTCACTGAACAATAAATGCATTTTCGTTCTTTTTTCATAAACATAACAAGGTCGTTGTCATCATGTGATTTTAGTTTTACTTACTTGAGACTATTGAGTCTGAGGCAGTAGTTTAAAGTCGGACCTCGTTTATTCGACAATTTTGTATCCGAATATTTTGTATCATCCGAAATTAATAACAGGTCCCAATATATCTTCTTAGGCTCGTCGAATTGAAATGGGCTATTCGAAACCATGTGTTATTCGATATAAATTTCGGACCCGATGAATTCGAATGAACGATATCTGACTGTAAATGGCTAGTGTTGACAAGGTTAATAAACTCGGAATCCACGCGATATTTATAGAATCCGAATGAATCTTAATGCTTCTAGTTTCCACAACAGACGTCCATCTCTTTGCCGGATCAATGTTTAATATTGTATTGCTAATGAAAATGCTCACTGTTCCTTGTTCCTTGATTGTATGTAATAATTGTATTATCGGGAATCTGTCTTTTAGTGTTCAGAAAATACGAATCTGGGGTCCATTTCATTGCTACAAGTACATCATCTGGTAGATTGATTTCTCTCATTAATTCTCAGATTTTGTTTAGCTATAAAACATTGTTAAAGCATGTACTATCGGTAATATGGCACAGTGTTAACCTCTTTAGTGTTTATTGAAGTTTTTGTGCCGGGTTATACCGGCGTTATCGCACCACGATGTACCGTGACGTCATACCGTAATCCAGATACTCGTAATACAACGGATTTAGGCGGAAGGAAATATCGCTGATATTGCATCGGGCAATATCAGCGGGTATGACAGTGCAACAATAATATATCTTCGGTGAGAAGTTAGCTGGTGTGATTGCTGCTATTACGACTAGCGATACGAGCAATATGACTGCTACCGTTCACGCAGTAGTAAATATACAGTAAAACCGGACCTCAATACCACCTCAATAATAAGACCACCTCAAAATTACGGACACAATTTTCACCATTGTCAAGTCCATTTTCACTGTTTTGCTCTTTATTCAAACTCAATATTAAGACCACCTCAATAAGAAAACCAGTTTACAAGGGTCCCAATGGTGGTCTTATTATTGAGGTTTTACTGTATACATTATACAATGCAATATCTATTGCATTAAACAGAAAGAAAACAGCATTAAAGTTACCATGGAACAAAATTCGGTGGATTTCGGTAAGGTAACGTACCCTTTATCGAAAGGTTAACCAATCCGCGTCAAGGTTACAAACGTTGTTCGATTGCAGAGAAATTGTCTTGGTGGTAAACGTGAGATTTGATTGGTTTACACAACACTGATATGCAAATAGCATAACTATGTTAGTACGGCTTCGCCGAAAAAGAGAACCAATGAAGCCTACTGCTAACTACCAGTGTCACTGAACCCTGATACTGACTACGTTGTGTCCGTTTGTTGTTTTTTTATCCCTCACTTTGTGTTCATCTTCCATTTCCTTTAGCCTAGTTCTGGTTAAGTAAGTTCTGCCCTGTGTTTAGTTACGGCTAACAGTTGCTCACGTTACGAAACTGTTTGGTTTTGTATCCCTGGCTCACCGTATCGCATTCACTGCACACGGGAAACTAAATTTCAAACGTTAGCCGCAAACACCTTTACTGAACACTGGGCTGATTTGTGAATGTAGCTTTCCCTGCTCCCTACTTGTGTCACTCTATGCCGAAAATAGTATCACGAGACTTGTGAGCGGGTTACATTTAGACATGACCGTCTTTATGGCAGTGTTTGCACCGGTAAACGATTGCACAATGCCCTCGTCGATTCTCTTATTGTCTGTTGAATTGATTCGTAAATTTTGTGATGTAACAGGGTGATTCTAGTGTTTAGGATACGTTCGATAATTTACCATCTACAAATAGATACCAAAGAGGCTTGTATAGTGTGGTTAAAGAACGGAAAGCACCAATAATAGACCAATCCACTATCTCCGGTTACTCCTAACCTATCAATTTGTATTGGCCACATCGATTTTCTTTGTTCACACTTTGTTTGTGATAATTTTGTTATTTTGATACCGAATGCGCCGTATAATAGTCGTTTGTGTCATTGACTACCAGTAACGAATTGATACGTTAAACGTTAAACACCACACTTAGGTGTCAGTCGGTAAACAGTTGTCACAACGTGGTTTTTGGACGTGTTTAAGCGTTTCGATTCTGCATTTACAATTCTATGAAACATTGGAATCATTAAAGTGATTGAGGATTTATATTCATATATTTACATGTATCGGTGAGTTTGTATGATGTACCAAATGTATTTTCTTTCAATTTATCCATATTATATAGTGCACGTTGTATATAAGACTTGTTTCGCTTCTGTTTTCTTAATGTGTTGTGATAAAGCTGTTATTATAATTGTTATTACATATATTATTAAATTATTATGTTATATCGTATTTTAAATCTGCTTCAATTTCTTCTTAATGTTCGAAATGATACTATTGTGACAGAAGTCTTAATTCGGTTATAAACATTTTATTACTTTATGATACAATCGGATTTCTTTTGATATATTCGTTAAATGGCGTTCTTTATATCTTTGACTGCGTATCACCATAAACAACAACAACAACAACAACAACAATGTAGGACTGTATCTAATAACCCTTTACTAGACTATTTATGAACGTTAACACGCAGTCAGAACTAATGCACATTTTATATATCTTTGGAAATAACGTCTGTAGACGCTTGATTATCTTACTCCATGAAGTCTAGGAGAGTGGTGTGGTAAAAAGTTATTATATCGTTGTCGTCCATGTAAAATAAATCTGTTTCGTGCGTTGATATGTTCGCTGTCACATCACTTTCAAAATTAGTTGTTAATACCGTTATTGTGTACACTACTTCTATTTTCCAACATATGTTTTCATTGACTGGCCGCCTTACGATTTGTTTTCAACTGTTCACAAGCAACTAAAACAACGCGCAATACATTGTACATTGTTACCTCTCTGAAAGGAGGAAACATCTACAGTAAAACTTCACTTAAATACCACTTCAATAATAAGACTATCTCAAATTTAAGAACACAATATTCAAGTCCATTTCCCCTGTTTTGCTCTGTATTCAACCTCAATATTCAAACCATCTCAATATTCAAACCAGTTTTCCAGAGTCCCAAGTGTGGTCTTATTATAGTGGGTTTACTGTATAGATATAGATGACAAATACAGTTGGAGAACTTGTTACCAGTCCTTGTGAACTTTCTTCCTCTATCTTAAATACAAACTAAGATAATCTGAGTGTTGTACCTGACAAAACTTGTAAATCTCTTGCACCAGCGTAACAAAACATACTTCCGTAACTTACAGCCAGTAATGAATGAACCACAAACTACGCATTTTGATGTTAACCATTTCTTCACTGTACATTGTTGAAAAAACGGCAACAAAGTGTGTTTTGTGGTTCAATGCTATTTTTTTCGGGCAGCGCGTCCTGAAATCTTTGTTTTGGGGCGCTTTAGCGTCTCATTGCTATCATCGTCAACCGGATGGTCTACTCGAAGTACCGCCATGTTCATCGTCTCAAGAAAATAGTACATGTAAAGTTTTCTGATGTTATTATAGATTTGATGAGTAAAATGGCTGATTTGTCAGGGATAGATCAATTGTGGAATGGCGGGAGTCTTGATATAAACGGCTTTTCTTGATTATTTGTGTCAGTTTTGGCGAATGAGTTTCCCCGAATAGTCGCATATTAATTTCTAATAAGAAAATATGGAAAATGAACAGTCTTGCTTTGGAATCGCCTCCCAGTACCTTTATTCCTTTGATTTAAAGTTTATTTTGTACAGTGGTGTCCGTGGTTAGATCAGCTGGTAGAGCGTTGTACTGCCACCCAGGAGGCTCGGCTATGATTCCAAGGCTGGACTGCCACACTGGAGGCTCGGCTATGATTCCCAGGCTGGATTGCCACCCTGGGGGTTCGGCTATGTTTCCAAGACTGGACAGGTCATGTCCTTCTGTGACATTTGGCTACGGTCATTTGTCCTCCACCTCTGATTCATGTCGGGTAGTTGACAGTTGCTTGCGGAAGGGCACGTTAGCACAGATTGATAATTAATCCCAGGAAAACTAATATTTTCTTTGTTTAAACTTTAAGATGTATCTGGCTCATCTGAACCTCTAGTTTTTTAATGGGCTTCATCCAGTATTGCTGTTACATAGTCTAAACATCATTAATAAGAACAATTGCCATGTACAACTGTTTGAAACAATAATGTTTAATCATATTACTGACAGACAAAACTATTAAAAAACACCCGCTTGTTTTAATTTTATGATTATTACATTATTTATTATTTTTTCAACAAATACAGAAAAAGGCATAATAACTGTATTCTGTGAAAATGCGTAATTATTGAAGTTTTAACTAGATAAAGTATATTTTCAAGTTTGTTTAGGTAAACAAATGAACACAAAATACAAATCATTTTAGAAACAGAAATCAATGTTAGTGCATGACAGAGATAATTAACTGCGTTACTACATTGCACGTGAACAAACTCACAATTTCAATGCATCATAGACTATGAGTAATTCATGAACAAGTGTTCAATGTTCAAATCATGAATATACATAAGGGTAGCATATATAATGCATGGTATTGCATGACGTTGTCATATTAGATGTCAATTAAATCGCCCACTCTCCTCATACATGTATGTTCAATTATCTAATTATCTAAACTGTTGGACACATCGTATAATGTTCAAATTCATTAATAATTAATTGATGATTAATGTATGATTAATATAATTTTAATTGGTTGTCATTATCAACGAACAATAGACAAATCCCAGCTAATATTTATGAAAGTACTATGTAGTAATTACCTAGGTATCTAATTGATTATTCGTAATAATTCCATATTAATATATAATTATCAATACACACAAGTACCGTACTTATAACCGGAAATCGATTATTTATTCTGAAAACTCACAGATTCAGTTGATGTACAATATCGGACATCATCAGCATTTGTTCAGTATTCTGATATATATAATTATTTCATGCTTTGCGGTGGTATACCATGGAATAGCGGTGAATTATAATTCACAGTGAAATTATCAAAGTGATAATGACGTCATTGAGGTATTTCAACGGGGAAATTGAATTGATTTAATAATAAGACTTTTGTTTGTTTCGATGTAAGACTGAGTTGTTTCACCTCGTGATCATCTGACTTTAATTTTCAACGGTGACTATGCCACTAGTGAAAATATTCCGTCCGCTGCTCACTCGATGATATAACTTTCGAACCGTTCACTGAAACACACACATATCCTATATTTATATACTGATAACCTTTGGTGTTAACGTCAATATCAAAATCGTGAAATACAGCTGAGAGAAACAAGATAAACATTGTCATAATGGCGAGAGTGTAATGCCAATAATGCGGTTATGTAAACATAACTATATTCTCTAGTTTATGACAAGTTTTGTGTCTAATTATAAAAATGCATATACTCCACAAAACGGTTGTCATGGTAACATAATGTTGATATGGAACAAAAAGGATTAAACGTACTAAGTGAATTAGCTTACAACCGTAGCTTACGATCAATTTATAATGAGAGAAATATTGTGTACAATGAGTCATATATCACTGCGTGGTCTTATACGTCTGTGACATTAAACTGAAATAATTGTGTATGAAGAATGCAACATGTATAGAAGTGTAGCAATATTGCAGTGGTCGAATGGTTAATGTCATTGACGTCAAATCATTTACCCCAGTCAGTTCAGATCTGACTAGCGGTGGATTTCTTTTACGTTAGGCTTGTGATTGGACGAATGTTATACATGTAGTTAAGTATTCGACAGTGACTGGCGTAATGTAGCGATGGACACCACTGGTTTCAGCACCTTTCGTAGCTAGAGAGTCGTCAAACAACATTCATTATCTCGGTGTTAAAACCAAATTCACGTAGTGAACCAGCAAAAACCACCCGCTCGACCGCCCGCCCGCTCGACCGCCGGCCCGCCCACCAGCTCGCCCGCCCACCAGCCCGAGCGCCAACCCACCAGCTCGCCCTCCCACCGGCTCGCCCGCCCACCAGCTCGCCCGCCCACCAGCTCGCCCGCCCACCAGCTCGCCCGCCCATCAGCTCGCCCGTCCACCAGCTCGCCCGCCCATCAGTCAGCCACACAACACACTAAATCAACCGACCAAAACTCCCATTCACCTACCCACTCATTCACCGACCGATTACCAGACCAACCAGCCGGCTACAACAACAAACAAACAAATCCACCGTGATAAGTTTGTTTCTAGTCACTGCACTATGGCATGACAAACATCGTGCTCCATTGACATTTATTCAGATGACAATTGACAATTGAACGACTAGAGGCATTACAATCAATACTTCAATTAGACAGCATCAACGTCTTTTTTACTTACTTGTGAACATTACAGGGTTCTTGCGTGATTGTTTCTAATGCGGACCATAAATAGGACGACGACATTTCTTGCACTAAGTTTTATTACAATGTATTTCGATGATTAACTGAAATGTCAGCTACAAGGAACAGTATAAACCTATAGAATGTGTTTGTGTGATTCAGATGTCAGTGACAGGATGTTACGCTATTCTGCCGCAATAAATGTCGCAATCATTCAATGTTTTTGTTTTTCATGTAATTTCAAATGGACATTCACCGCGACCGTGCTACATTATCTCATTATGCCGGAACTGAACACAATAACGGCTTAACTTGTCTGTTTATGTTCTTTCAATATTAATCATGTGATAACAATGTCACGTGATCGAGACAAGTCAATACAGTTGGTTACAATGTCACGTGATAGAGACAAGTCCATACAGTTGGTTACAATGTCACGTGATCGAGACAAGTCAATACAGTTGGTTACAATGAGACACAAGCAGAGACACAATGGAATATTTCACTTATATTGTTTGCGTTGATATGTCCATTTCTGAACGAGTGAAAACTTAATATAACAGTTAAGGTTTATTACTAGAATGGCTCGCCGACAAACTAGGTTAAGCCCCTCCCCAGTATTTAAACTGGCAGTTCAAACAATATGAAACTGTTGTATCGTCCTTTTGTGTTGTCTATTCCCATCAGTTTTGTGTTTGTTTTACATGCCTCCCCGCAATATAGATTTAATGTTCCATATTTCCTTCCCATACAGTTACATTTTATATCAAGTCATTCCCCCCCCCTCACCCCCCCCCCCCCCCTCTGTATTATTTTATAAGACCTCCACAAGTATAGTTATTTTAGTTGGCCATTCTCTTATAGACTAATTTTATTTTATATTCCTTCCCCATCCATTGTTCTATTTTGTGTCTCAGAAAATATCTGCATGATGCGGGATGCTCTTTATTGTAAATGTTGCATTCCCTATTCTTTCTCATTTTTCTGTTAGAAATATCTGTCTTACTTGTTCAGAAATGCAAACGTTTTTGGTCAAATCATTTTTTGTTAGTTTATTAATCAATTCTTCTAATAGTCTCACCCCATGCGTCAGTAGTTTCAACGTTGTCATGGTTCCATGCGAACATTTATCGTTGTTTTCATTTTTGTGTGCGTTGCCTCAGCGTTATCAGTTATTGTCTATAATTGCGTTCATGTGAATGTCTTTAAACGTTGGAAGAGATTATTGAAAACTATTCAACCGGTCGATTGATTGGATTACTGCTGGACCGACCTAGTCAGACTGATCACCTTTCAAATACAATCGAAACCAAATGACACGACCAGACTGTACACGGCTAACATGAAACAACAGTTCGGAAGATTGAAACAAGTCGTTGTGATCAGGCGGAACACTCTGATTGACAAACTCGGTTAATCAAAGCACTGAAAGTGTTGTTTGGAACGGTTGCTTTATACTAGTGGGAAAATGTTCGAAAATGGATTGAAAATAAAATCCATATTACATTTTTTTCTCTTCTCAGAGTAATGTATTGTAGTTTCATTTTACAAAAATACCTTCTTTTTGATATTGATATAATTATTTCTAAACAGAAAGTAGCTGAAGTTAGTCATCCAAACGAAAACAGGGATGTTTGCATTTCAGAGAGGGTTTTCGAATTTATTGTTTTGATAACGGACATGGAATGACCCTTTGTTTCATTACCTTATACACGTTTCAGACATCGTCTCATTCATCAGCGAAGTTTCATAGAAGAAAATGGCTTTCGCGTAAGAGCAAGAACTCGTTTCTAAAAACCGAATAAACTGAATAATCCGGACCCACCGGGCCAGACCGACTTCAGTTTTGATAACAATAGAATTTCCCATTGATATGTATTTTATGTTTGTAATTTACTCACAGGCATTATTGTTTTTACGTGTTTAATAAGAATTTACGGAGTTGGTTTATATCAAACCGGTTATATCTGTGCCATACCGTCATGTAATCCAATGACCTGTTCCGTTCCAGTAACCTTCATTCTATGTAATTATAGCCTGACAATAATACAACATAATTGTATTTCCGCGAAGAAAATAGAATTATATTAATAAAGAGAGAGGTTATTACTGAACGCCGTATTGGTAAACTGATTGGTAATTATGTGCAGCCATGTAATCTGATGGGACCGATTAATTCAATTCACATCACCGCCAGTCACAGGTACACACGATAGAGCTTGCGACGTTATGTTTTGGCATCGATGTGGACGTAATATTGGGGACACATTCTTCAAAGCAAAAGCTTTCAATAATGTCGTTATCTTATTTTCGTACTTGTCTGCATTTTCACACATTATTTAACGCCATAGTAAGGACATGCCTATTTGTCACCTGACATCGTTTAATAGTTCATTCTTAAAACACATTTGTGTCCCTTTAAACCATCCAGTCAGCAGCATAAGGGAGATTCACTTTTGAAGAGGTTTTAAAAACAGGAGATAGTCACAAGTTCTTTCCCATTTGTCCCATTTAGAGTTCTCTCCCTTTTGTCCCTTCTTTAGACTACGAAGTCTATAAAAATGACAACGGGAGAGAACTCTACATGGGACAAAGAGAAAGCACTCATGACAATTTCTGTGTTTTTATACAACATAAAGTTGTCAAAAGAGGTTACCCACCTTCTTGTTTCACTACATAGGACAAAGAGGTCTGAAACAATGGCCGTAAGTTTCACCCTTTTGATCAATTCTTTGAAACTTGCAATCAAATTCAACAGCAGATGCATCTTATTTATCCTTAGAATCTATATGAAATAGCGCTATCGTGTTAACACTGTTGACCCGTATAATACAAGTACAGTAAAACCTTAATAATATTACCAACCTTGGGACCCTTGAAAAATGGTCTTTATATTCTTGAGGTCATACTATTGAGATTGAAATAGGAGCAAAACAGTGAAAATGTTCTTAATTTGAGGTTGGTATTATTATTGAGGTGGTTTGTAAGTGAGAATTTGCTGTACAATAATTGTGAATAGTTACATCATCTTACGGGCGGGAACTTAAGTTGTCGTTTAATAAACAAGTCGCTTAATACAGGTGCAATGTCAACTGTATTTTCTTTATATTTCAGATTTCGAAATGTGGGTAAATTGTTGAGGTAGATATGAAACGAAGCTGGGAAACGTCAAGTGAACGAGATAATACGCAAAAATGGAGCTCTTTTGTTGCAGGTAAGGAGCATGGATTGTACTAAATTGTCATGTAGTTTGCATGACCGTCATGGTCAGGTTAACCTACCCGACATTCGTGTCATCTTGTTTTCTTCTTTCACTTTATACGGGGTTATTTTCTGCCCAGTTTCTGACTATTGTTGCCAGCTGTCTTGACTTGTCCTGTAATATTTTCCATCCATTGACCCCCCTTCACTGTTTGTCCTCTTTGATTCTCCTTGTTATTCCTTACGGTCGACCAGGTCATTCCTTGTGCCTCTGTTCCCTTATGTATGTACCCTTTAACCTCCTCAAGTGACGAATGTTTTGTGGATTGTTTTTTTCCCGGAGGTCTGTGTGGGGAGGCACTGTCTTATGTATGTAGCTTTCCCTGTAGCAACTTATTCTCTCTCTGTTTAATCCTGCTGGTTTATCGAATTTGATGGTTAGTTGTTTTAAGCGACATTTGTACCCTGTCGTTTTTGATAGTTAAAGTCGAAATTCTATCTCTGTTCTTTTCTGAAAGTCTTGTTCATATCTGACTTTTTGCAGCGTTTTTGTTATGGTCACATGTGTTTACGTTTGGGACTTTATAGTCTTATTGATTTGACATAACTGTCCTGTTGAGTCATGTGACTATCTTGTATTGTTTCTTGTGATGCGTGTGTCCTGTTGTTTCACTACAATTTTTTTCTTCTTTTACATTAGTGGTTAAATACGTCATCAATTTTGTCAATTAGCTCAGCAATTCATGTAACTTGTTCTGTAGTCCTATTTATAAATTTTAATACATTTTGTTTATTGTATTGCATATCTTCAAATAATCTTGTTAATTGATTCTAAATTATATCATTTAAGGCTGTTTAATTGATGATGTTGCTCTAGCGTGTAACAATAATTCATACATTCCATTAACACGTCGTACGCTGTATGTACAACGCAACTGTTACCATGTTTAAAATATTGTAAGAGTATTGAAACTATGGACCAATAATTCGTATTTCATGATTGAATAAGTTTATGGCATTATGTTAGCGAATTGATACAGAATTATTTCCTCTGTATGTCATGTTTTGAAGCAGACAATTTGCGGTTGCGGTTTTAATGGATTTAAGTATATTTATGGTTGCCATGCGCAACGGTGATGATGCCACACATTGAAAATTAATATTCTGAGTGAATTAAATGACAGACAATATCCCATTATTCCGTTCAGGGTCATCAAATTAATCCAAATGATCTATTATTCAAAATTTTGATGTATAGACAATACACCGTTTTTTTGTCGTTATTTGTATCAATACATTCCGTCTGACCTAGTGGCGTGTTTGAATGACTGGCATCAATCATACTTCGCCAAGTTTTAGATTATGCTTGATACTCTTTTATTAAAAAGCTTTTTCTGAACGTATAGAATCAGATTTAATGAAATTCTTTGTTTAATAATGATTTATTCAGCTTGGGGTTTCAACAAACAGAATATAATTGGACATTAGCAAATTATGAAACAATCTGTATTTTCTGTTAAGTGCTCTTGTTCATAGGAAATTATATATTTTTAAAGATAAAATGAAACTACTACAACATCACTTTGATGGAACATAAGACAAAACTGGTGATGTTGTATTCCCGTCGGCTCATTTATTTTCAGCCAATGATTTCTCTGTTTTGTTAATGTGCTATACATAGAAAGTCACCCAAGAGTATTCTATAAAATGATCAGAAAACAACATAATAAATAATCGGATTTCTTGAGGCGAAGGACAATCCTATAATCGAACTTAATCTTGAAAGAGATATTAAAATATTACAGGGAACGCATTATTCACAAGACAATGTCTCCCTTCACAGAGCCATGGAAAACATAAGACCATCTCCCGTGGCCGTGTGGCTAAAGCATCCGCCTTGTGAGCAGGAGGTCGACGGTTCGAATCCCGGTAGGGGTCCGTTTTGATTTGACCGGATGGTGAGCCGCCAGCTAGTTAAATAATGGTTACCATGCGCCTACCTCCCAGGTGCCCAGCATTAAAGGCTAGAAACTCGGAAGTAAATGTGCTCAGAAAGTAGGTGTCTCATAAGTCAGAAATGGCTGGTCCTTTAAATAGGGGTGACACTATAATAAATAAACACTTTACATAAGCAAACAAACACCAGGAGTTGAGAAAGTGTAAGAGAAAACATCCACCATGATGCGACGGGTAGGAAATGTCTAGCTGATTACAAAACAAACAATTAAGGAGAGCAGACTAAATACCAGAGGGATGGATACAGATTACGGACAACATGCTGTTCTTTTTGTCCACTTTTTTTTTCAAATGTAAAATATTTGCTTGAATGTAGTATGTTTTTATCAAATAATTCTATAATCATCATAAAGGTAGCACCACGATCACGTTTCTAAAATTTCGAAGGAATTAATAATTAACTTGTTATGTGAAAATGAAGCATAAATACGTAAAATGTATTGCCTTCGTGGAATCATTTTTCTAATACTAATGATGAAAGCTGATATTAACGAATTTAATCATATCAAAACATGGTTGCCATGGCAATGTAAACAAATATGATTTAGATGACATTGATTTTCTGCGCAGATGAAAGACTGATATCAGTCCAAGTGTAATAAGCTATATGCAAAGTATGAACACTAATACAAAGGTAAAGATCACCTGGGAAATTAATTCTATAGGTCTGCCCCTTTACCCTCCGTCTTTTATTGTTATCAAAGAGTTTCCCCCTGGCCATATTCAATGCATTAATGACATTTTTATTCAAGAGAAACTATATATATACGTATGATCACTTGTTACAAGACAATGCCTGGTTTCCAACCTCTGCGTAGAAATATGACTGGTTCCGAGCACATCAAATCCCCGCCACCACCTCCAACAACAACCACGTGACCCATGAAATGTCACATGACAGATAAAAGCGGACATAATAAGTAATGTTCTGTCAATTAATTTCATTGAAGTTGCAAGCGTGCAATCATGTGGTAGTATTGAACGTTCTTCCTATTGCCTGAAATGTCTGGATCCCTTGCAAGCGACAAACTAGTAACTAATTCAAGAACGGCATGACGTAACTTCTCTGACGCAACTCGGGTCACCAAGTGCACGGCATGGACTGTAGTCATGCTGATGTATTGAAAGGTTTCCTCTTTAGTTTTCGTGCCGGATAATACGTCCATTGACGAAATTACAGAAATGCGATTGCTGGAAAAATGTCACCGTGCTTCGCCATCTGTGCTTAAGAAACTTAGCGTACAGAAGCATTTACCGGGCTATTGATTTTTCTCCTCAAATGTGAACAACAATGAAGCAAGAAAGAATTATATATCATAGCTGACACGCACCTTGGCAGATATATGAAGGAATCAAGTTCAAAACACATAAAATTCGTATAAATTACCCCACCCATTCATGCACGAGTTAACCCTACTGTGTTTGTAGTCATCGCAACATGAAAAGTTTCTTGTCAATACTCATGCACAATAATTTCTGAATTAGTTGTTAGACAACGCTCACCGCAATCCGTCCAATAAACGGCCTATATTTCAACCGTCTTTATCCTATATACAACGTTCATGAAGTTCACGTGGTATAACTCGGTAAGACAGTCTCGGGGCACTGTCTATACGATACATACATTCGCTAACTATCGTGTTTATATCGTATAGACAATGTCACTCGTTGTCTATCATATACATAGACATGTTTCACGGCACGTTTATCACATTTTGTCACCGGTTACTCCAAGTGCTCATCGACCATTATTGCACACTTTCTTTTCATGCCTCCTTTCAGCCATTGTTTGTTTAGCACTTCAGAGCGTTAGACATGTTCATTATCTACCATGTGTCGCAGACATTGTTGTTGCAAATGAAACAAACATATTTATTAGGCCTTAGCATTAATACTCATGTAACATTAAACAAAATAATGAAAATGTAAGTCATAATGCTGACTGGGTTTATACATTTGATTATGAGCAAGTTTCTCTTATTGAAACTTAAAGTCATGAATGTATAAATTTATTAGTGTAATAATTGTAACTCAAATATGATTGAAGATGAATATCACTTTCTACTAATTTGTCCAAAATACAGAAATCTTCGAATCAAATACCTAAACCGATGTTGTTACACAATAAATATAATAACGAATCATTTATGTAGAAACTAAAAAAAAACTAACACACTTAATATTGTATGAAAATGTTTATTATGTTCTATGTACGTAAACCATCGTCTTTCAACTACCTTATAATTGTATTATGTTATATCGTTTTCTGTACGAATGCTAAACGCATTGTACACTGTTTTATGCAATATATCAAATCGTATCATATGATAATTAACTCTGTCTAGGAAACAATTATTTAGATATTAATAATTCAATATTCATGAAGTACATCGATAATATCATCATGCCATATTTAAAAGTACCGTTGCACAAAACAAATCAACTTGCAACATACGTTACAGTTATCATAACGAGTGCACGATGATAATGCTCGATGTGCATAAATTTGTTATTTACAATATTTACAATGAAATAATGATCGTTAAAACACCCGAGGGTAACATTGTGGAGTCTAATATACTTCAGTGGAAAAAGATGAATCAAACTGTAGTTTTGCGTCAATAAAATAAAATTCAAATTCAAAAGAAATGTTTTGTTTTATTAAAGATATGTTATGCTATTTTTTTTATTCATTTGTTTAACTAAACAAACATGAAAAACATATTTATCTAGTTAAAACTTAAATAGATATGCATTATCAAAGAATACATTTGTTATGTGTTTCTCTGCATTTGTCGAAAACAGACGTTGCATTATCATAAATTATTAAAAAAACTTCCAGAATTTAAACAAGCAGTTGTTTTTACTAATTTTGTCTGTTAGTAATATGATTAAACAAGATTGTTTCAAACAGGTATACATTGCAATGGTTCTTATAAATGATGTTTTAGACTATGTAACAACAATACTGGATGAAGCGCATTAAAAAAAATTTAGGTTCTGATGAAGGGTCGTCAAGTTGGTTACTTGTTCCCTATTCCCTATTCGTTACTTATTCCCTATTCCCTATTCGTTACCTATTCGTTACTTATTCCCTATTCCCTATTCGTTACCTATTCCCTATTCCCTATTTGTTACCTATTCGTTACTTATTCCCTATTGCCTATATTCGGTACATATTTGTTAATTAATCCTAACCTTATGCGTTTTTTATACATTGCATCTTTTAAATAATTTCTTTTCATGTCTCTGGTGTTAGTTCGAGGTTTTAAGATTTGAAAAAACATTGTTAGCGCACATGTACCAGTTTCTGCGCTCGACTGATATCCTGTTACCTATTCGTTACCTATTCGTTCCCTATTCGTTCCCAATTCGCTTTTCCTACATTGACCCATTTGAATGATTTCTTTGCAGGTCTCTGTTGTTAGTTCAGGGTCGTCAAGTTGGTTACTTATTCCCTATTCCCTATTCGTTACTTATTCCCTATTCCCCATTCGTTACCTATTCGTAACTTATTCCCTATTCCCTATTCGTTACCTATTCCCTATTCCCTATTCGTTACCTATTCGTTACTTATTCCCTATTCCCTATTCGTTACCTATTCCCTATTCCCTATTTGTTACATATTCGTTACTTATTCCCTATTGCCTATTCGGTACATATTTGTTAATTAACCCTAACCTTATGCGTTTTTTATACATTGCATCTTTTAAATGATTTCTTTTCATGTCTGTGGTGTTAGTTCGAGGTTTTTAGAGTTGAAAAAATCTTGTTAGCGCACATGTACCAGTTTCTACGCTCGACTGATACCCTGTTACCTATTCGTTACCTATTCGTTCCCTATTCGTTCCCTATTCGTTCCCTATTCGCCTTTTCTACATTGACCCTTTTGAATGATTTCTTTTCAGGTCTATGGTGTTAGTTCGAGGTTTGTAGAGTTGAAAAAACATTGTTAGTGCATATGTACCAATTCTGCATTTGACTGATACCCTGTTACCTATTCGTCACTTATTCGTTCCCTATTCGCTTTTTGCTACATGGACCCTTTTGAATGATTTCTTTTCAGGTCTCTGGTGTAAGTTCGAGGTTTGTAGAGTTGAAAAAACCTTGTTAGCGCATATGTACCAATTCTGCGCTCGCCTGATACCCTGTTACCTATTCGTTACCTATTCGTTACTTATTCGTTCCCTATTCGCTTTTTCTACATTGCATCTTTTAAATGATTTCTTTTCAGGTCTCTGGTGTTAGTTCGAGGTTTTTAGAGTTAAAAAAAACATTGTTAGCGCATATGTACCAGTTTCTGCGCTTGGCTGATACCCTGTTACCTATTCGTTACTTATTCGTTCCTTATTCGCTTTTTATACGTTGCACCTTTTAAATGCTTTCTTTTCATTTAGTCTTTTGTCTCCGGTGTTAGTTCTGTTCTCGTTGGGTGGAAACAACCATTTTTAGCGCATATGTACCAGTTTCTGCGCTTGACTGATACCCTGTTATCTATTCGTTACTTATTCGTTCTTTGTTCGCTTTTTATACGGTGCACCTTTTTCATGCTTTCTTTTCTTCTATTTTCTTGTCTCTGGTGTTAGTTCAGGGTTACATCTGACAGGCAACAATTAACAGTGTATAAGTTGAGTGCAGAAACTGGTCGTTTGTGTTAACAGGGTGATTTTACCTCTCATTACCCATAACTAACACCATAGACAAGAAAATATATAACAGTTAAAAAGAAAAGATTAATAAGTGACAACGTACTAAAAGTGAATACTGAGCGAATAAGTAACAGGGTATCAGTCGAGCGCAGAAACTGATACATATGCGCTTACAGGGTTATTTCAACTCTACTAACCCATAACTAACATCAGAGACAATAAAAACAGTACGAAAGGAAAACGTTAAAAAGGGGCAAGGTACCAAAAACGAATAAGTTACAGGGTATCGGTCGAGCCCGAACACAGGTGCACACGCGCCAACAGGGTAATTTCACCTCTACTAACTCATAAGTAACACCAGAAACATTAAAGTAACAGAAAAGAAAGCATTAAAAGGTGCAACCTAAAACAAACCAATACGGAATAAATAAGTAACAGGGTATCAATTGAGCAAGGATACGTATATACGCACAGACAGGGTAGTTTCACCTCTACTAACCCTGAACTAACACCAGAGACAAGAAAATATAAGAAAAGAAAGCATGAAAAAGGTGCACCGTATAAAAAGCGAACAAGGAACGAATAAGTAACGAATAGGGAACAGGGTATCAGTCAAGCGCAGAAACTGGTACATATGCGCTAACAAGGTTTTTTCAACTCTACAAACCTCGAACTTACACCAGAGACCTGAAAATAAATCATTTAAAAGATGCAATGTAGAAAAGGCAAATAGGAAACGAATAAGTAACGAATAGGTAACAGGGTATCAGTCAAGCGCAGAAACTGGTACATATGCACTAGCAAGGTTCTTTCATATCTACAAACTTAGAACTTACACCAGAGACCTGAAAAGAAATCATTTAAAAGATGCAATGTAGAAAAGGCGAATAGGGAACGAATACGTAACGAATAGGTAACGAATAGGTAACGAATAAGTAACAGGGTATCAGTCGAGCGCAGAATTGGTACATATGCGCTAACAAGGTTTTTTCAACTCTACAAACCTCGAACTAACACCACAGACATGAAAAGAAATCATTTAAAAGATGCAATGTAGAAAAAGCGAATAGGGAACGAATAGGTAACGAATAGGTAACAGGGTATCAGTCGAGTGCAGAATTGGTACATATGCGCTAACAAGGTTTTTTCAACTCTACTAACCTCGAGCTAACACCAGGGACATGAAAAGAAATAATTTAAAAGATGCAATGTAGAAAAGGCGAATAGGGAACGAATAGGTAACGAATAGGTAACAGGATATCAGTCAAGCGCAGAAATTGGTACATATGCGCTAACAAGGTTTTTTTCAACTCTACAAACCTAGAACTAACACCAGATACCTGAAAAGAAATCATTCAAAAGGGTCCATGTAGAAAAGGCGAATAGGGAACAAATAAGTAACGAATATGTAACAGGGTATCAGTCAAGCGCAGAAACTGGTACATATGCGCTAACAAGGTTTTTTAAACTCAACAAACCTCGAACTAACACCAGAGACCTGAAAAGAAATCATTCAAAAGGGTCCATGTAGAAAAAGCGAATAGGGAACGAATAAGTAACGAATAGGTAACAGGGTATCAGTCGAGCGCAGAATTGGTCCATATGCACTAACAAGGTTTTTTCATATATACAAACCTCGAACTAACACCAGGGACATGAAAAGAAATCATTCAAAAGGGTCAATGTAGAAAAAAAAGCGAATAGGGAACGAATATGGAACGAATAGGTAACGAATAGGTAACAGGGTATCAGTCGAGCGTAGAAACTGGTACATATGCGCTAACAAGGTTTTTTCAACTCTACAAACCTCGAAATAACACCAGGGACATGAAAAGAAATAATTTAAAAGATGCAATGTAGAAAAGGCGAATAGGGAACGAATAGGTAACAAAAAGGTAACAGGATATCAGTCGAGCGCAGAATTGGTACATATGCGCTAACAAGATTTTTTCAACTCTAAAAACCTCGAACTAACACCACAGACATGAAAAGAAATCATTTAAAAGATGCAATGTATAAAAAACGCATAAGGTTAGGGTTAATTAACAAATATGTACCGAATAGGGAATTAGTAACGAATAGGTAACAAATAGGGAATAGGGAATAGGTAACGAATAGGGAACGAATAGGGAATAGGGAATATGTAACGAATAGGTAACGAATAGTGAATAGGGAATAAGTAACGAATAGGGAATAGGGAATAAGTAACCAACTTGACGACCCTTTCAGAGATGAGCCAGATACATCTTTAAGATATGCCTCTCAGTCCTATATTTATTGGGGGAAAATCAAAAGTATTTTTATCAAACGATGATCTCACAAACGCACACAGATGCTCAACATAATACCCCGGTATAACACTCTAATGGACTCACTGCATTATGTTTAAGCATTTATCGATGCGAGATACTTAACCGTTCAAATAACAACTTGTTGCAGACTTCCGACAATAAAAAATAAGTCAAACTTCTCTCAACGATCTCTTCATGAACAGATATATGAGCTCGTGCTATTATTGTCATACTTCACTTGTACCGAACAAAACAAAACACAAATCTCGATCGTGTTAAGGCGTTTGCAGCTCTTACTTCCTTTTTGTTATCAACCGGAAATTGGGGACAAGCGAGTTTTGAAATTTATGAAAGCGCATGCAGTTTAATGATTTTAAGCAGTTTGTGTCACTAAGCCATTAAAATATTAGGATCACTTTAACATCGGATGATGAGACACGTCGGGGTGCTTAAGGTCATTGCTTTTGTATCATTGTTTAACTTTCATTATGTGCGGCTGTGTTTCGAGGAAGGAACTATTTATTTTCGTATAATTCGTACAATGTACTAGCTCTACAAACTCACTCCATATTTAATATTTCTATTTAGATCACGCCATACTTGGATTTTGTTTAGATCACGTCATATTTGATTTTTGTTAAAGTCACACTATATTTGAACTAACATTAGGTCACGCCATATATGGACTTTGCTGAGGTTAAACCATACTTGATGTTTGTTGTCACGCCATATTTATTTCTTTTTATGTCACACAATATAGGATCTATGTTGAGGTCACGCAATATTTAATCTTTGTATACTCGAGTTTCCATTATTTTAAACCTACGATGTGTGCTTCATATATAATGAAACTGGCAATTTCATACCTGTCAAGACTCACGGTTTCGCCGTGAGTTTCACGATTTTGGCAATGAAATCACGGTCTCACGCTGACTATGTATTTTCTCACGCATTTCAATTAAAACAAAATTCACGAAAATAAATACTGTGGTTTTATGAGTAAATCGGTAAAAACATTGGTTCGTGTATTAGTTGTGTCTGACCTAATGTTAGTTATAATATACTAACACATAATAATCGTTACCCGGTGTCAATGTAAACATCATGGCATCGTCTGCTAGTGCTAGTAGCTCGCCTCCAAAAAAGCGTCAAAACTCAAAGAGATATGGTGGTAAATCATTGACTTGAAACTGTTGTAGAAAACACCCCAGAACACACCACAGACGATCTAGGAATCAAATATTTTTCGGGGGGTGGGGGGGGGCATGCCCCCGAAACCTCCTAGAATATTTTCTCACTCTAAGGTTCATTTGAGCCTTGACAGCTATGCAATTTGCAATTTTAAAATGTATATTTCGAAAAATTGTCTTTAAAGTATCATAGCTTATATTAAGTTAAGACATATATCATACTCGTAAGTGTGAACATTGTAAATTACACTAAACTAGTTAAGAAATCGTTGCAAAGCAGATCAATCGCTCACAAGAGCATTTACTTAGTGTCATAATGAAGTAGGTTGCTTATATTGATTAGGAATCTTTTCACGTATGGTTTGTTATTTGGCTATTAAATCTCTATCTATATATTGACAGGTGCGGCAATGATGTTATGTATATTGAACAACACTGTGCATTCAGGTAATATAAGTTTTTACAATTCGAGGAAAAAAAGAAAACAAAGTCAATATTATATTTATAATTATACTGACTGACCTATGTGCGTGACATTTTAATGTCATTTTATATAATTTTAACGAAGAACTGAATGGATAATTCTTCCGAAATAATCAGCTATGAAATGAAAAATATATTCATTTATTTTTTTTTGGATTTCAATATATTATATTCATGTATATTGTCCGTTACTGCATCCAAACGAACATCTAATTCTAAAACTTAAAATTTTACTTTTATGTGTGCGGCAAAATTGTCGGACGTGAGAACTAGTAACCAAATCCGTATAAATATGCGGATACACATACTCGATCATCAAAAAATGACAATGTACTGATGGTGCACATTATAAATATATTTTGGCCAGTACAAAAATATTTGGCTAACTCACGCACCGAAAACGGAAATTGAATGTAAAAAAATGTGGTCAGTCCTGTATTTTACTATAAGACAAGCCACCACCTATTTCCAAATGCATACGGGCTCGTATATGATTGTGTTCCTTTTCAGTTCCAGTGCCCGACACAAAAGGAACTCGATTCGTTTTTACGACGCCATTTTGTTCGAGTTCTCTGTCAAAGTTGTTCGTTATACCTCAAACAACGCAAGCGGTGAACGTGACAATAGTCAGCCTGGTAGATGACAGTCAGCTGTCGTTCCACACGATAGATGCAGACGATAGTCTTCAACATGATCTACCGTGTACAACTGTCCAATGGGAGCAGACAGTTACTTCCGGTAAACGTTTTTACGTTTATCATAGTTAGCGAAAACTGAAGCGCGCAGCCGCTCGATGGTATTTTAGCAACGTGTTTAGAGTCTCATTGCATAATATCTTAATTGTCGAAATATTATAAAAATGAATGAAGAAACCATACAGGAAATGCCACATATAAAGTACACGGCCATCCCAAAAGCACAATGAGACATGTATGAAAACAATACATAATGTAAACAATTACAAAAGTGAAACAAAACACAAACGGTGGGCAATGGAGGAGCATCGCCTTGGAACATTTGAAGTGGTAAAAACGCTACTGGATGACCTGGTTTAAACCTCGTAATTTAAATTATATGGAAATATTGTTTTAATTCGTTCAAATGAGTAATATGTAGATATATATATCAGGAAATGTACCAATTTAACCAATCGAACTAGATTTCTGAAATATTCGTTTTATAACTTGTTAGCACAGAGCATTGTTTGCAATCGCAAACATGCGACAAAGTGTGAATGAACCCGTTTTTTTTAATAATGGGAAATAAGAGGTTTTTTTCGAATCGTTTCCTGATATACAATACTATTTTTAGCGAATTTCAGCGATAGTTCTCATGTATATGGGATTCTGGTATATTACTTCTACTTGTCTCTTGGTTTCTTCTTTAATTATAAATCATTAAGCAAATATACGAAATATATCAGGAGAAAAAATAAACTCAAAATGTTGATAATTAACCGCGGCAAATTATTAAGCGAGTGTGATATATGGTGTTTAATAACGCCATACAATGCTAATTAAATAACTACTTTATTACTTTGAGCATCATTATATCTATCTTTCACCGATACGAAACCCTAATTGGACTTTATTACATTCCTTAACAAATAGAAGCTAAAAATACGATAATAAAAGTTCTTAAGAGATCAGTGCAAGTAGGTTTAATGACCCAAACAGCAATGCAACAAAACATAATAAATAACTACAAGATTTGTTGTGGGGTGTATTTTTTATATCATCAAATTTCACAAAATCAATTCGCCTGTGGGGTTACTTATTCATGAAATATACTTGTCCATACGTAATGACATCGAAGAATGTCCACTTTACAACGATTTTAGAAAATTACATATCAATGTCTACTACTGGAGACATACATATATGAAATAGTTGATGGAGTTGGTTAATTCGGAAAACAAAGACACCTTGCCATGTATACTTAAACATTTTTTAAAAAGAAGCAACATTCTCTCAGAAAACGTTATAATCGTAAATGCAATTATTTTTATATATACTTTACACCATTAAAAACGCAACTGTTTTAATTAGGTTTCCTTTTGTACATGGTGTTAAAAGCTACCATGGCAACTGTTACCAATGTTTAAAAAGTAATGTTAGAAACTATGTTATTGAATTAATGCAGAATTCTTTCTTCTACATATCATGTTTTGAAAGAGACAGATATCGGTTGCGTTTTTAATGGCTTTAATTATATATTTTATGTATAATTTAGAGTGTTTGTTAGCGACGATATTATTATTATGATCTTATATATCATGCAATTGCAACGTATCAATACTCATAGATGATAGGCATATTGCCATTTTCTTGAAAAAAGTATATTTAACGTTGATTTTGTTAGCAGTTTAATATGCGTGTTTTCAGGATTTCTACTTACATCGACAGCAGAAGTAAGCGTGTATATACATAGTAGGGATGACAGTTTTATGGTATTTCCTGAGGACACAGCCGGAACAAGTTACATCCTTACAAACTTTGTAACAACAACATTTACAGAAACGTTTGTTATAATACACGGCAATGATTCGCAAGTGGAAATAACTCTTCCGGATACATTATTATCTCCCTTGACTGTAAATGGACAACAATACTCAAACGGTGCGGTAGTAAATGTAACGTTGCCGGTGAATGGTATGCTAGGAATTCATTGTTCATGTGATTTAACCGGTGCTATATTAGCTTCTTCTCGTCCAATAAGTGTCTATGTTGGTAGCTATGGCAACGATGCAACTAATGGAGTAATGGAGCAAGTATTGCCTACTTCATCATGGGGAAAACGTTTTATTTTCTCAATGTCTACATGGTTTGATACGAATGTAACTCTCAAAATATCAGGTAATTTCCTTGTACATATCGAGGGGTGAATGGGTGGCTTGTCTATTTGCATCAGTTAAAAAAAGAAAGATAGACTAGTTTCGCTTTCACTTTCGAGTTGTTGTTGTTATTAATAGCGTATTTCCAACAAACTTAAGCCATACTAGCTGATCAGTTTGACCAATTTGTGTATCTGTGTTTCAACAGTATTAAAGAAAGAGTGGTTTGAGTGTCTGACAAAATAAACTAAATTACTAATCTTATTTGAAAATAGATGTTAAATGCCTTCATATAGATGTGAGTCCGATACCGATTTTTTCTATCCTTACCTACCTGCCGCCTACGCTAACATAGGAAATACCAGTATCCGACTCGTGTTTAGCAGTTTCAGGAAACGTTTTGAAAATATGTATACAGTGTTTTACGTGGTGGTCAGCTGACTTAAACCAGTGTTTCTCGGTTTCAAACCAGTAATTACTAACATTTGTGCATACCACGATCACTAAACCTGTGCTTTGGTCACAGCGCTCTTCTTCACATAAAACAAATAGCGATCTACTTTAATACCTGATCCCTAAGTTAGGCTATATCTTTGACAGCATCAAATATAGTCGGCGCCCCGGGAGGGCGCCGACTAATTACTTGTTTTGTCGCTACTAACTTCCTAATATTTCTCAGGCAATAAAATAAATTTACATTAACTTAATAGAATGAGTTCCATTTACAAACTTGCAAACGGTGTTTAAGTGAGTTGCATTAACTATTAATATAATCAATGATTCCACTAATGGTAATGTTTGAACATGCATAGAAAATAAATTGTTTGATAAGAACTTCATGAGGATCTGGCGTGCCATTACCTTCATGCAATTTCATATCAGTCTGTTACATTGCAACTTAATTCACTTTTTATATCCATTGATTTATTACTATCGTTGCCTATCACTATCAAAATCAGCTATTACAGTTCTGAGTAATTGCAGATTTGCATTATTTTGCAGGATCAACGCTCAATACGATGTTATCAATAAAGACAAAGGACCTGTCGTTAACATCAACTTTCACCAGCTCGCCGCATATAGCAATGCATCTTATAGTAAATGATTTTGTCTCAGTCGAAGCGAATGAGACTGTAAACTTTGCAATTTTGTATGAAATTCGCGACGAATCAGATAATTATCACGTGACTATGAAATTTGTGCCTCCTATTGAATTATACCATATCGCTCATATGTTTACATTATCATCACCTGATGCAATCTATTCAAATATCATCAGTCATTCCGAAAGTTTTGAATACATTACATTTAATCAACACAATGGCAATCCATTTAGTGGAGTTATGACATTCTACTGGGATTTCTATCTGTGTCAGGGTATTTATTTAACAAGTCCACACATTATCAAAACAAATAATTTAAATAAATCGCCTTTAATGGGATCTGTGATAAAAAGAAGTGCGACATCGGCGTATGAATATTATTTGGGCATGCGCATTACGAACCTCTACGACGCATGCGTAGTAACGCAAACTGCACATGGCGGTAACGGTGATGGTATAGACAATGACTGTGATAGTAGAATAGACGAAGAGACACTTAATAGTATGGATGATGATCAAGATGGTCGAATAGATGAGGATGTTTCATACTTCGGTAAAATATCTAAACCTGGAATGGATGCTTGGACATATCATCAAACGCACAAAGAAGTAGAAAAAGTTTTTTCAACATCCTTCTTAAGTGTCATTGTATCTATAGTCGTAGCTTTGACAGCAGTAGCTGGTTTACTTATTGGAATGTTTATTGCAGAGAAAGTGCGACGTTCAGGGTCAACACGGATAACGCCAATATGTACGTGAGATTTGATTAAATCCCAATTTTCTATTCGAACCTTCCTGCGTGTATATGTTCAGTATTCAATATGAGAACTGGCATGACCATGTCCGAGGGTGATTCCGTATTCATAAAAATCAGGCACTCACAATGCATATCTCCATAATCTAAATCTGTATTCTCTTGCGCAACATTTAAGTATGCTGTTCCGAACGGTCAGTAGAACTAATAATAATCATACCATGTGTCTGTGTACCTGTAGTATTTAGAGGATATTTGTGTATGTCGAGGATTGTTTACCTAGTAAGCAGCGGACGGTATGTTCGAGTGAAATACTCACGAGGTGAAATAACTCGATCTTACACCGAAACATACAAATATTCTATTTATTTAACACTTCATTTTATCAAATTTAACCGTTGAGTACCTCAATATTTTATATGACGTCATATAAGACGTCATTATCACTTTGATAATTTCAATGTGAATTATCGGATATTAAAGTTCATCATTATTCCGCAGTAACCCACAAGAAAGCTTTCGATAAGCAAGAATAATGTTTCGATGTTGAATATACCTGAAAGTGTAGCATTTGTTTGCTACTGTCCACTTCGTTCACATACATCCTTTACATTACAACTCAGTCCCTCGTCAATAAACGACGTCCATCTTGGACGCCATTTTGGATTTTCAGGCCGGCACCAAACCATGACCCAGCAGTCTGGTTACCTCCAGATCCTCTCCAAGGTTTATGTACGGAGCATGTTGTATAACCTTTTAGGGACGTTTTACCACTTCACAAAGCCACTTATTGCGACTTTGCTGTTCTACTATTAACCATTCATGTCCATGCAATGATCATGATCTGCGTTTGGTAGATATATGTGGTATAGTTGACATCTTAACCAGATCCAAGTCTGATGTTATAATTGCTTTCCACAGTGCATCTGTGATAAAACTTGTATGCATTTGCTTGCTCGAATTCAAATTGATGACATTGTGTTCCTACTGTTTTGGATTTGCCGCTTACCTTTAGACTTGTGAAACGCAATATCGGCACTAGATAAATGCTATATATAGATAATAATTAAGCATCGATTTTGTGAGAAATGTTTCCTGAAGAACATTTACGCATTTTTACTAAATCATGTTGCAAGATTTTAATTTCACCTTCAATCTCTTTAAACTGTAGGACTTAATGAAGACCGGGTTCACTGCGTTCTCTCCTTGTGTCTAGGTACAATTCATTATATTTCTTAATGACACTAAGGATTAAGTAGCCACATGAGAGGGTGCTTAATCGAGCATGATAGCTGGTTCCTTCTTTTGTGTCTACATGTTCTAATTAAGGATCTTACTGCACGTGGTACTTCATGTAATTATATACTCCAAGCCATTAAAAACGCAACTAAAATTGTCCGCGTCTGCACGGTGTCATTATAAAGAAATGCTTATATTCTAAAAATCAATTTCCTAAACTTTAATATGTTATGAAATATAAATACTAGGGCCATTGTTTGATTTCTTTTTGATGAATTATTTACACATTTGTAACAATAAAACGCGTTTAAAACTAGGGAACAACATTAAGGTTATATGAAATACATTGTAGTAGCGTTTTTAATTGCGTTTAGTATATAAGTTATATATATTTGACATTTAGGTTGAGTCATGGACTCGAAGAACAAGATTGTGTAAGCTTTTTCTTTCTAAAAGAACTGGAATTTCCCATATTATGTTTATTATGTGGCTTTATTGTAAAACAACATTCACGAACCCCATGTAGACTATACACATTTTATGTTCCATTTTCTTATTCCAATCTTTCCGTAAATATTGTATCGTGAATCGGTTATCTGTAGTATCGGTAATAGCAGTAACAACAGTAATAGAGTGAGCACTGCCTTCCACTGCTAGCAGTACCAAACAAGAGCAGTAATATTGTTGTTCGTGTCAACGGTAGAATGGCCTTTATAACATAACATACGGTGTAGAGTGGTAATAACACCCATGTATTATTTTCGATAATTCACTTGTGAAGTACACGTAACAACTCACGTACGTGCGACGTCACAACAAAGCAATTTCATTGAAAATGAATGTTTTGTTAATTTTAATATGATATGTGATGTAGACATTTGAACTCGTATTATGAGGTGGAAAAGAAAATGTCGGAACCACTTTTTGATGTGTCAGCTTTTAATTACCAAAGACCGAATTACACACATCATAATTTGCTTGTATACAGAGGGTTAAGGTAATGTTTCGGCGAAAAACAGCTGTTTCTGCTCTAATGTCAATAATAGAATCTTACATTCCTGTTCTTTTTTTATTGAATTTATCAAACTCGTCATCTAAAACCGATACAAACTCAACAAAGTCTCATTTTTAGAAGACTCGTTTATTTAATCCAATAAATAATGACCACTCATATAAGATCCTCTATAAACTAACTTGAATCTATTTCTAAAAAAAACAATTACAGAAAGGAAAACAACATAATAGACAGAATAGGTGAACTTAAAAGGTTTGTAATAATGCCTGTAGGAAATGTATAGAACATGCCATCATTACTCTCATTATCACACGATATGTCCAAGTCTGCATTCTGAAGAGAAGCCACAGCCGTATTACTGCTGGTAATGTTACCAGAAAGAGTCGTATCACTGCTATTGATGTTACTACTTCAACTGATAATTTCAAATCGATGACCATTAAGCGTTTCTGAATGTTTTTGTTTTATTTCAGAAATAATACAAGTTTTTTTTTAATACCAACGATTATATGTACGCCGCCAACAAATCTTTAAGAGGTATATAGTTTAATCGGGGTATATTATGATTAATATATAAGTAAACATTGACCGGTTTCGGTGTAATCTATCAAGCGCAATCTTGGATGCTGAGTACATTAAAACCTCGATAATAAGACCACCATCGGGACACTTGAAAACTGGTCTTAATATTGAAGTGGTCTTAATGCTGAGATTGAATAGGAGCAAAACAGTGAAAATGGACTTGAAAATTGTGTTCTTAATTTTGAGGTTTTTTTTTTATTGAGGTGGTCTTTAAGAGAGGTTTTACTATATCTGGACAGACGTGGTATAAAAGTAGGTCACAGTCTGCGGCGTATTGGTCAGTTATTGTGTTACAGGGTATCAATCCCTCCTAACGGCAGCATTGTGTCTTGTCCAACAATCAATGTCGGTGTGTCGTACACTTACCTTGTTGCTATTGGTAGCAGTGACTCAAATGAGCGTTCTCTGACGTCTATTGACGCAAGAACATGAAACTACTCTATTTCTGTCCGGATTTTGTCTCTATTATATTTTTAATTCTATACCAGTGATTGAAGTATTTAAAAGTCAGCGGCCATACAATTTAGATGTCAATATTTTAAACTTTATTCTTAAAGAAGTAAATAAGAAATTTAATTTCACCCTCGAATCCTCAAGGTTTAAACATCGATAAATCACGGTCGAGGTAGAGTTGTGTCCCGTTGTTAGATTTCGCTTGTAAACCGGAAGTGACGTTCATTTATTCCTACCGAGGTTTGTGAAGCTTGTTTTAACACGGAAGGTTGCCATAAAGTTTAATTTCCTATTAGTTCTTCGAATGTAAACATTGTTCGGTCAGCTCTCCAGAACGGAAAATATATATTTAACAACGGGTTCAGGTAGGTGACTGTGTTGTTACCAAAAAGCGGCAAAGATGAAACGGCCGTTTTGATTGGCTAAACTAAGTCGTGGCCACAAGTTATTAAGTCGTGGCCACAAGTTAGTAAGTTGTGGCCACAAGTTAGTAAGTTGTGGCCACAAGTTAATAAGTTGTGGCCACAACTTAATAAGTTGTGGCCTCAACTTAGTAAGTTGTGGCCTGAACCCGTTGTCCTCTAGTATTCTATACTGTATAGATAGACAGACGGAGGGTCCGGGCCGTCACTTACCTGAACCCGTTGTCCTCTAGTATTCTATACTGTATATATAGACAGTCGGAGGGTCCGTGTCGTCACCTGCCTGAACCCGTTGTCCTCTAGTATTCTATACTGTATATACAGACAGACGGAGAGTCTGTGTCGTCACCTACCTGAACCCGTTGTCCTCTAGTATTCTATACTGTATATATAGACAGACGGAGGGTCCGTGTCGTCACCTACCTGAACCCGTTGTCCTCTAGTATTCTATACTGTATATACAGACAGACGGAGAGTCTGTGTCGTCACCTACCTGAACCCGTTGTCCTCTAGTATTCTATACTGTATATATAGACAGACAGAGGGTCCGTGTCGTCACCTACCTGAACCTGTTGTCCTCTAGTATTCTATACTGTATATATAGACAGACGGACGGTCCGTGTCGTCACCTACCTGAACCCGTTGTTCTCTAGTATTCTATACTGTATATACAGACAGACGGAGAGTCTGTGTCGTCACCTACCTGAACCCGTTGTCCTCTAGTATTCTATACTGTATATATAGACAGACGGAGGGTCCGTGTCGTCACCTACCTGAACCCGTTGTCCTCTAGTATTCTATACTGTATATACAGACAGACGGAGAGTCTGTGTCGTCACCTACCTGAACCCGTTGTCCTCTAGTATTCTATACTGTATATATAGACAGACGGAGGGTCCGTGTCGTCACCTACCTGAACCCGTTGTCCTCTAGTATTCTATACTGTATATACAGACAGACGGAGAGTCTGTGTCGTCACCTACCTGAACCCGTTGTTCTCTAGTATTCTATACTGTATATACAGACAGACGGAGAGTCTGTGTCGTCACCTACCTGAACCCGTTGTCCTCTAGTATTCTATACTGTATATATAGACAGACGGAGGGTCCGTGTCGTCACCTACCTGAACCCGTTGTCCTCTAGTATTCTATACTGTATATATAGACAGACGGAGAGTCTGTGTCGTCACCTACCTGAACCCGTTGTCCTCTAGTATTCTATACTGTATATATAGACAGACGGAGGGTACGGGCCGTCACCTACATGAACCCGTTGTCCTCTAGTATTCTACACCACAGATCAGCCATACACTGTTTTGATTGGCTAAACTAAGTCGTGGCCACAAGTTATTAAGTCGTGGCCACAAGTTAGTAAGTTGTGGCCACAACTTTATAAGTTGTGGCCTCAACTTAATAAGTTGTGGCCACAATATAAATAAAGTGTTGCGGATGTCACCTCTGTGCCACCGTATCATACACTTAGTAAGCAGCGTGTTCATAAAAATGTTATCTTATTTCTAAACTGACAGAACAACTTGATCGAGAAATATAAACACGTGTCATTAATATAAACGAATCGTGGCCTCTTATAAGTTATTTTAGTAGGTATCATGTTTTTCACATCATTTCTGAGAGCACTGATTCAGTTACCCACGATAAGTGTATAATTATGATGACGTCATTATTTTCAATACTGTTGGAATACGTTCTGCTATTTCTTGTTTAGATTAATACATTCAATATGGATAAGTGATCACTCGGCTACTATGACACTTGTTTAATCTAAAACCATCGCCTGAACCTCGTTGTGACGTCATCTTTAAAAGGCATGAACGTAATGGAAGCATTCATATGACAGAGAGTGTCAGACATCAATATTGCTAATGGCAACCGTAATATATTTCGACGCAGGCGTACTAATATGGCTTTGCTATATGCTTATCACCATTGTTTAAACCAATCAAATCTTACATTTACCACTAAACCAAATTATATTCAACCGAATGCGATATCTACGAATTGATTGTATAGAATCAAAGTACTGCGAGTGCTTGCAAAGATTGTGTAGAATCAAAGTAATAGGGGGCACCATTAGTAAGAATTGTTTGGTATAGTTCGCTTTATCGACTTTGCCGACTCACATTGCTCAGGAGTACTATTTGGAATAGCTGTTTGATAGTTAAAGGGATAAAGGGAACCACTGTATAATACATGTCTCAACTTCTATTATAAATATAAACCAATATTAATAAAATGTTTTCAACAAAAATATCCAACTTCATTTACAACAAGTTATCTAATACATCAGACTTCACTTTAAACCTTTTACGTAACTTTTTATAAACTGTCAATAGGACATTTTCAGACATGTACTAGAATTTGATTCAGTTAGATAAAACGAATGAACACAAATGAACTTTGATATTGTTTTGTTTTGTCTTGGTTTGTTTTGTCTTCACGTGTGCTGTACAACAAATCTTAACATTCAGATTGCAACAAATTTGCTTGATTCAGATTGCGCCGACCATCATTTTGAAAGATATGTCTTGTTAGATTTATCATGATTATGATGACGACATTCATTTCATTATCACTGAGCAATGGGCAAACACATATGTATATAACTATTACTAAGCAAAATCATTTGTTTGAGTTAATCGGATTTAACGCCGACAATGTGTCAGTTACATACGGCACGCAGTTGACATAACCAGTTTTCTTGGCTTTTATTAACAACCAGTATACTAACTGGCCCTTCCGCAAGCAGCATACAACTTCCCACGTGAATCAGGTTTGAGCACTAATGACCGTAACCAAATGTCGCGGAAGGACATGACCAGTCAATTAAAAATACATAAGCGTCCATAACCCTGCTAAATTATACAGTGTATTGCATGGGAATGATATAAATATCAGTATCAACCCAATTCAAGAAACAATACAATAAGATGCACCAGATAAATATATTTGAAAATTGATCAAATATGTGGTAACTGACGTTTTCCACTTACAATAAGTGTGTTTGTTTGTTTGGGGTTTGGACAAAAGGCTTTCTTTTTAATGTTACAATGTATGTGATTAGCAGGTTCGTTGCGTTTCCATGGAGTTACGTCGAATCATAAAATACCGAACAAATCAGATGCAAATCGTGATTATCTTCATCATTTTCTGATGTGCACGATTTTCAATTAAAACGGATGATTTTCTTCTATTAAAAATGATTGGTTTATTTATGTTGGACCTACACATTTAATACTATACTTGAAACGTTTTTTCCGAATCCTGACTTCATAGATATCGAATAATTAGTTTGATGCTTAATGTAAATTTCTACGGTGACTTCCGTTGCCTTTGTTTTTCTTTGGAGCCCAATTTCTACTTACTGTTCTTCTTCAAGTACAAGTCATATGTTCACGACGATCTGTTCTAGTGAATGTAAAGAGTTATGCCAGTTTGTTGCGCCACCAAGTACACCAAAGCAATAATGGACGACCATTTCACAGTTACAACTTAGAAACTGTTAGTGAATTTCGGTCTGTTTTGAGCGTAGGTTAAATCCATTGACAATGATAAGCTAATGGTGCCCTTCAAACACACAACTACTGGTCCAATTTAGTATTTCATGTATCACTTTTCACAAAATATTGTCACGGCACCTTAGTTATCAATGTTTTTTACCCATTTTCATTTGGCTAACCGTTTAAATATGCTGTTTTGTGTATTTTACATGTTATGCATATTACAAACCGTTTTGTCTACTCATAAAGAGTTACTGCCTTAACGAATGTAAACAATTGGTTATAATGCCTTGGAACATATAAACATAAGAACATTTATTGTCTTAGAACATTTTAACATATTGCCTTGGAACATGTAAACATAAGAACATATATCACCTTGGAACATGTAAACATAGGAACATATATTGCCTTGGAACATGTAAACAATAGAATACAAATGTATATATTGTCGTGGAACCTGTAAACATATTGCCTTGGAACATGTAAACATAAGAACATCTATTGCATTGGAACATGTAAAAATAAGAATATTTATTACCATAGAATATGTAGACACAGATATTTTACGCCTTGTAACATGTAATCAATGGAATTATCAACCATTGCCATGGACCTTGCAAAACAATAAATATGTAATGCCTTGGAACATGTAAACGTATGAATATGTATTGCATTAAAAGATGTAGATATATTGCCTTAGAACATGCAATCATGTTTTATTCTAACACACATGCATGCAATTAAATTATATAGACTATGTGTGAACATTAATATTTTATCAATAACATCCCTCAATATCGGACCTTGTGTGGAATACAATCATCTTACCGTCGCTAAAATGTCAGATTAAGTAGAATAGTATTTCATAATGATTTAAACTATTGTCAACATGCCTATTATATGAAATTATTATTTTTAAGTCAAAGCATATTGACCTATTTACTTGAAAGAGATATTGCTTATTCATATATTAGCAAATTTAACATATATGGGGGTAAAAATGTTCACTATTCAAATTGAACTTGGTAGAGTAAAACTTAATTGCTTTTATCATTTAAGTTATTACATTGTATATCAAATAAGAGAGACAAGTGAATATGTTACGTGACATTTTATTCTTATATTAGATTTTATTTACCGATATAAGTATAGAAAGTCGACACATTGAGATGAACTTATATATTAACAATAATAATTCAACAGAACTTTTAAGTGTTGACCTTTAATTATGAAAGAAGAAGCATTCAGACTGATGAGAAATATACTTATTTTAGTATTTTCTATTTTCAGATCTTGCACAACAGCATGTACCAATCCTTCAACGATACTGATTCTGTTGACCACTTACACAACAGGAGAGAAGTGGTCGTTAACAGCTTTACTGACATACACTTATCAGTATCCAGACGGCAATTACCATCAAATGAAATCTTGTAACATGATTATCACGTGATATACATATCTAGCAGATGAAAGGTTTCTGTTCCATTTACAAGTACGTGTACTTGTAGTGTGAACTTGTATCGTCTATATGTAAGGCAGACGTTTGTAAAAGATTGTAACATTCCCGTTATCAGGACTATAATTATAGAAATTCTGAATGTGCATCAATATCGAAACGTATATGTGTTGAGTATTTGTATGGTTCGAACACTTGAAGTATAAACTATAGGGTTATTAGAGACATTACGACATCCATGGACTGTTAAGTTTATCACCACAGTCATAGATAGGTATTCATACTGATTTGTTTTCAATCTAGAAAAATGCAGGATACTGACTGTGCATCGAGTCCCGATATCCAAAATAAATTGTCAATATATTTTTTTTTAAACACGAACTGGTTGATAATTACAAGTAAAGTACCAAACATACATAGATAGTTTATTCAGAAATATTAGGCATACTGCCCATAATTTCACATAAACAATGCAAATATATATACAAAAATAACGAAATATTATACATTGGTCAATGGTCATTTGACATGCAATAGTATGATTGATTAACATAATATAAATCTTAATACAGTACTTATTACATTTTCATTGATACAATGTGAAAAATAATAGAATAGTGAGGTGAACATACAATTGAATTACGTATTACTAATACAACTGATTTATTAGGTTAAAAGTTTTATGGATAAACAATGACAGATTGTTAACAACATTCTTATTTTCTGAGCTTAAAAATTCAACAAATTTTGGTATATTGTATCTTTTTCTGTAATACTGTAATACATGTACAATCACCCACTGTGTTTTCGGGGTGGCTGTGTGATGTTTCATGATTGACTTCATTCATTACATTAAATCTATGATGTGAAAGTTCCGTTGTGCAATGTAACAAAACTTCAGATTAGGCTATCCTGAAAAAATGTTCGTTTGAGATAATCCTACATACTTCTAAAAAAGGTCCCAACACAGAAATCGTTTTAGGTGTCTGAATAGGGATTTTTCGAAGTCGGGGGAGGGGTGTATATTAATAGTTGGAATTTGAATGACCATAAGAATAATAATTAAAAAAATACCTACCCAACAACCTAAATTATGCTGTGTAGTGTTGTCAAACAAACACTTTTCAATGACGGTCATTCAGTTTTCCCCCAATCGCTACAATTCCGTTGTTATTTTTATTGTAATTACTCCTCATTATGCACATGTACTGGTCGAAACTTCGAACCCATTTGTATGCTTTAAGTATCTGCCAAATTATTACAAAACTTCCATTCAATCCAGTACGACTGAAAGGCGGGAAATATTTTTGTTCATGCTCTGAAATAATACAGTGCCGCTTACTGAGTGACTGGTGTAGCGTCTAACTCCACACAACGATTAAACGGGGCGAGCACCAGCTCTTTAACATACAGTAAAGGGAAGTAACCGCTGCGGGAATTTGGTGTAGCGTTGGTGATGTTAAGATATTTCACATCGGGAAAGTGGTTGTCAGGTCATCGCTGGCAATAAGTCACTCTCTAGAAAAGTACTGTTCATTGTTATAACAAATGTTATTTTTTCACTAAAATCAATATTAAACTAGATACGTCAATAGGATACGGATGCCCCCGCAATGGGCTTTTCAGCAGAACGCAGATAGTTTTGCTTGTAAAGGCTAAATAATTTTGAAGCAATATTAATTGAATTCATCCATCCTTTCAATAGTTATTAATTTAAAAAAATTTAAGTACAAAAAGGGTCATAACTCCCCTACAAATGGGTGAATTGTTACTGGAATTAAACTTGATCTGTATTTTATTATCCTATGCTTATATGCCCAATGTGAATCGAATCCATCCATCCTTTCAAGAGTAATAGATCCGAAACCAATTTTGGCACGGACGGACGGGCACGGGTTACACTTTATGGCCCTACATCACTATTCTTCGAACGGCGGGAGCATAAAAATGTCCAGTATTTTTGTTTATAGAAATTCTGTGAAACAGTTCTTTCCACCAGTACAAATATACATACTAACATTGTACAAACTCATTAAAGATGACTGTTTGGTATTATACATACAGGCATATCAATGGTTTGTGGAGATATTCTTGTATACATATAAAGTAAATTGAGATATGATTGTGTACAAAGTTGATACAGTATTGCATCAAATCCATAATATACATATCTACATATAATGCATACATTCCCTCGACTATATGAATATATTCATTTTTGGAAACTGCAATGGGAGGACATCGACATATCATACTCGTATTAACGCAACCGGTCCATTACAGCGATTATGGTGAGTTTGCAAATAACGTTTCATGCGTAATACTAAAACAAAACTGTTACACTCATTAACTTTTTTATGATATTTCATTTTATTTTGTGTAGAATAGTTCAAATAGATCTATGCACTTGTTAAATAGTCCCTTCGTCGGGAAAATGGTCATGTGACCAAAATAACCAATGGAAACCATATGTATGTTGTAGACTATATAATTATGCGACTTCTTTTCAGGTGAATAAAGAATCTAGACATGAATCTGTTTTTTTAAATTAAATTCATTGACACACCTTTTTAACTTTAGTTATGCTACATTTTAGATGCTATACATCTGACCCAATTTCCCAAAAGTGTAATTTACTACGCGACAAGTATAGTTCGGCGCGGGCCACTTTAACTGCATCTAACAAAGCTGAACATTTTGTGACTTGTGTGACCGAAAGTTAAAACACATATACATCTACTGGCACCAAACTTCATTATATAAGCTGTTCGGTCACGACTGGTTGATCTTTATGGATATTGAAGTTACATTGATTTCAAGGTCAATCTTTGTTCGATTCTGAACATCATCTAAACAATGTGTCGCAGGTGAACAATATAATAGAATTCCGTCCGCTTCAAGAGATTGATAATTAATCAATGCATCAGTTGATGATAACAGTGAAAATTATAGTTCAAATACATTGTTAAACAATCAAGTAACAACATATTAATGGTTTTAAAAGTGCAAAACCTATACTCCCAAACGGATTTAATTACGTTGCTGTTATTAACATTTAGAGGTGAATCAATCTGCATTTATACAGTCTTTGATTTTACTTCGTAGCTTCCGCAGTGTTAATGTAGATTCGTTCTTACTTACTATTTTACATCAGCTTAATTAGAGGAAATAACAGAAAAAGCGAAGACATTAAGTAGACTAATGCAATCCTTGGTTGTGCGATCGATATGAATGAGCCACAAAGTCTTTAAATCGGTCAACATTTACAATCCGGAAAACCTCCATATTTCAACGAAACAGGAAAGACATCTTCCAAACATAGACAATTACACACGCTTGTTAACATATGTGACACTATGCTGTCTGCTAGGGCAATAAACAAACTTAGAAGTCAAAGGTCATCCGAATATTTCAATCAATGTTACCAATAGATAGTTCCCACATGTACAATAGTTCCCTCCCTTGTTCTTAATCATCAACCATTTTGATAGGCAAAACTGATAAGCACTTAAAGGAGTAATTCCCAGATATGTGATAATTGAGAAAATACAAAGATACATGTGACAACCACTTCTTCTTCAACTTTCTTAGCAATTTGCCCACATTAGCATATAATGAAGAAGTTATATATATATGGCTGATCATTTTATCGTTTACATTTTATTCCCTATACACCTTAAATAAATTTGCCTATCAATATGGCCGACTATTCAAAACAAGGGAGGTAAATGTTGTAAGTGTGGGAAATATCATATTTAGTTTATATTCACAAGGATGCAGTAATTCCAGAGTACGCTTGTGTATATTTGGATTTACGTGCCACCCACGATTATTATGGCAGTCGTTCAGGGGAAGGCGTCTACTTGTAGCTAATAGTGTTGTCAAGCTGTGGTACCATGACTATTATGGCAATCGTTCAGGGGAAGGCGTCTACTTGTAGCGGATAGTGTTGTCACGCTGTGGTACCATGAATATTATGGCAATCGTTCAGGGGAAGGCGTCTACTTGTAGCGGATAGTGTTGTCACGCTGTGGTTCCATGAATATTACGGCAGTAGTTCAGAAAAGGCGTCTACTTGTAGCGGATAGTGTTGTCACGCTGTGGTTCCATGAATATTATGGCAGTAGTTCAGAAAAGGCGTCTACTTGTAGCGGATAGTGTTGTCACGCTGTGGTTCCACGAATGTTATGGCAGTCGTTCAGAAAAGGCGTCTACTTGTAGCGGATAGTGTTGTCACGCTGTGGTACCATGAATATTATGGCAGTAGTTCAGAAAAGGCGTCTACTTGTAGCGGATAGTGTTGTCACGCTGTGGTACCATGAATATTATGGCAGTAGTTCAGAAAAGGCGTCTACTTGTAGCGGATAGTGTTGTCACGCTGTGGTTCCACGAATATTATGGCAGTAGTTCAGAAAAGGTGTCTACTTGTAGCGGATAGTGTTGTCACGCTGTGGTTCCACGAATGTTATGGCAGTCGTTCAGAAAAGGCGTCTACTTGTAGCGGATAGTGTTGTCACGCTGTGGTACCATGAATATTATGGCAGTAGTTCAGAAAAGGCGTCTACTTGTAGCGGATAGTGTTGTCACGCTGTGGTTCCACGAATATTATGGCAGTAGTTCAGAAAAGGTGTCTACTTGTAGCGGATAGTGTTATCACGCTGTGATACCACGAATATTATTGCAGTCGTTCAGAGAAAATGTATACTTAGTGTTGTCACGCTGTGGTACCACAAAGGAGATCTGCAAGTGCTCTTTATTGACAACACTAATGCAATGATTGCTGAGGACAATGAGTATATTCCAAAACACCAGCAAACAACAATACAAGCTATCAACAACTGACAACCTTTTAATTATTTCTAATTGTTCTTATTGTCGTCATCACCTTAACTTGAACTATCACCCGTAACATTGTTATCATGAGCATTATAATCTCCACCTGATCGTTAAAATTATCATCATAATCACCATCATTATAGTCATCAACAACATCATCATAATACTCATAGGTAACTGACGGTTTTAACAGCTTTTATAAAAGCCCATTAACAACACTATCGTATGTTTGTTTGTTACTTTTTGTTAACGCAAACTCTATTTGTACTATAACCACTCAAAGGCCTTAACGACAATATAGGCAGCATGCTTCGACCGTCATGATTAACAGATCAATAATTTATAACATGCACAGAACGTAAATTGTAATTGTGAAACAATGAAAATGATGCAATAATCATATACATTTAATCAATGGATTTAACACGCATGAATCTGCATCACATTGAAATTTCAGCAATAATTGTCAAGAAATGAATACAATAAAAGAGAGACAATAAGTTGCTACAGGGAACGTCAAAAACATATGACAGTGCCTCCCCACACAGACCTCAGGGAAAATAACAATCCATAAAACATTTATAGGCTCTTGAAGAGGTTCAAGTTTACATACGTAAGGAAACAGAGGTGCAATGAATGGCCTGGTCGACCATAAGGAATAACTAGGAGAGTCAAAGGGGACATACAGTGGAGGGGGGATTAATGGATGGAAGAGATCACAGGACACGTCAAGACAACTGGCAACAATAGGCCGAAACTAGGCAGAAAATAACATGAACCTTATAGCGGGAAAGTCTAAGGTATATCTAGCATGCACGCAATGCGCTCATGTTTTTCTTCTAGTGATTTAGTCCAAGTTACAATGGAGATAGGATCATTATTGGAACAGTTGCTGTTAGGGTAAACATTGGAGGATACAATCATAGTTTAAGTGTGAAATCAAGGCCGACAGGAAATCAATATTGTTGTCACCGAGAATCTTAAGAGCTCTCCAAGAAATATAGACCAGAGTCCGCGGCTTGAAGCAGTTCCGTTCTTGAAGGAACACTCACCATACCATTGAATTACAGGACATTGTATAGCAGTGTGGGAAACCATATGGTTGGTTAATTTTCAAATAAGTGCTGAATATTCGTTTTGGTCCAATTTCTTATAGATTGTATGGTAATTATGGGAAATAGGAGTAGAAGGGTTGAGTGCCGCACTCCACACTCGAACTTAGTTATTACTCCTGATTTCGTATTACAGTAATAATATAGTACTATAAGAAAATAGACTATAAAGAATATTCAGTTCTCATTTAACATTATCATATATTTTCACACTCAATACGAGTCAATATCGGATTTATGAGAATACATTTTGTGATTTGAGTGTCGAGCGTAAGAATTCGTTATAATCCTGGGGCCAGATGACGTTATTTGAGTGTTGAAGCACTTAGCAATTTATGCCTTTGAACCTTTTTGACAGCTGAAATTTAATAAAAATAATCATCTCAAAAACATAAAATGCGCATTACTTTATTGAGAAAAATACTTTTAATATTTAAACAGCAAATTTCGCCGATGTATCAATTAGTATAAACTTATTTATATTACATTGATTGTGGAAAGAGTTATTACAATTCTACTAATCACTCTAAATGACTACTTCCTGGGTTACTTACCAGAGCTCACGCCAAATTCAAGAATTGTAATCGTCAAGTGCGACTTGAACACGATATCTTCGCATCAGGGGTCGGGAACTCTATTCCTCAACCACACCTCCCAAAATTGTGAATTAGCCAGTTAGTCCATTCGTGAATAATACCCGATTTACAGTAAGTCAGATTAAATCAACACAACGTTATATGATGTATAAGATCAACTTGAGCAAGAAGCAACACATCAGACGGTGAGAGCATCTTTAACCCATGTTGTAACCCCAAGGTGTTTTTGAAACTAACCGTTCCAAGGCAGTGGTCTTATTATCTCTGATCAATATATTTGTGTCTTGTCTCTTTAGCCATTGTAATTTACTTGTCCTTTTGCTTGTTTGATGTACTTGTCCTTTTGCCTTTGTAATTTACTTGTCCTTTTGCCTTTGTAATTTACTTGTCCTTCTGCCTTTGTAATGTACTTGTCCTTTTGCCTTTGTAATTAAATGGTAATTGTATATACGAATGCACATATTTTCATGTCTCTTTGTACTTTTGGTGGCTGTGTTCTTAGTGCGTAGCATTTCCTGACCGAGATCTTTGTTCTTAGTGCGTAGCATTTCCTGACCGAGATCTTTGTTCTTAGTGTGTAGCATTTCCTGACCGAGATCTTTATCTATTTATACCATATCAACTTTATATAACAGCATCAATGCTAATGATCAAACAGAGCATGTCTTTGATATCAAATGCCTTATGACAATCATCCGCCATTCCTTTAGCATGTTATTAGCAATGATTATCAAAGCTGAAAATGGAAAGCTGTCATTATGGAACAAATATAGAAAAAGTACAAAAGAGAGATAATAAGTTGCTACAGGGAACGCCACATACATACGACACAGACCTCCGGGAAACAACGATCCATAAAACATCACATCTGTTAATCTGCAGTATGAAGTGCACCATGATTTGTTCTCGCTCACTCTACATTTTCTTTTCAAAATAACACATAAAAAGTACAGAAAACAAAACTTATTTAGATAAATTTATTTTTCAAAAACTAAATACATTCTTTCTAAAACATATATAACATCAAATATGTTCAACATCAAAATCCTCAAATTTATTATCATTTATTTTGAACACGGGCGAAGACGATGTATTTCCAAATGAAGTACTTGTAGTTATACTTGGCGTTGAGAGCTTTTTGTTTAAACTCACCAACCATGATGGACTTTTCATATTTGATGGAGATTTTTTGTTTAATTGACTGTCAGTCGGTGGCTTTAGTTGACTATTATCACTTATCATAGACAGCGTGTCCTCAATGCATTCCTTTGAGATTTCTGTATTGTTTGATTTAGCAACATTATCTTTAGTTTGTTGCAAGACAGCTTGACTTTCACCACCTTCAGCTACAGACTTGTTTTGTCCATCACTTTTATTTGTCCCCACAGAATCTGACAGATCAGATAAAGACAGACTTGAATCAAAACAAGATGAGTTGACAGATATAGATCTATTTGATTCATCATACTGAAATTTACTCAACTTTGATAGTGTTTTTGAGCTAATCTTTGATGATTTTGGGCAAATAGCACTCCCCACATCTTGCTTCTTAACATCACAAGTTATATCTGATCTCAAATCTTCTGTTTCACATTTCCTTCGACTTCTTTTTTGCTTACCAAGACACTTAACACTACGAGTAGCAGATTCAAATTCATCATTACTTCCGTCAGATTCCGATACAATAGCTCTTTTCTTACCTTTTCCTTTAACATTTACATAATCGTCAACATCGGTTATCTCATTATTTATATTTTGTGAATTGGTTTCATTATTAACCATTCCCATCTCAATTTCAGTTTCTTTTTCATTTCTTACTTGGTGGTTCAAATATCTTTTAACTTGCTTTTTCATCCGTCCAGTTGTACATGCAGCTTCCCCAACGGTCTTAGACTTTTTAGCTTTCACACATACCAACTTTGGTCTTGATTCTTCTTCAAACAATATTTCCAATTCTTTATTGTTGGTACTTCCATCATCTAAGCTACCTGGATCCCTCTTCGGTACTTGTGTAAGTCTGTTCTCTATAGTTTTCTGTATAAGTGTTCTTTTCACAAAATCTTTGTCATTATTTATGTTTTCATTATGACTGACAATATCTGGTTTCTGTCTATCATTAAATGCAGTTTGTTTTCCAAAAGGTGTTGATGTATTTTTAGGAAGAATTTTAAAGTTCTCATTACATGAAGGCAAAGTTGATGATATTGATGTTTGAGACATAAAACCAGCACTAGGCCCAACCCGAGGGAATTCTGACCCATTATTCAATATGGAAGCATTATCTTCACCACTGGAATTCAACATATCTGTAAGGGATATATCAAGAGGGCCTAATATTTCAGTAGGAACTCTTGGAGCACCATTTTGTAGCCCATTCGCCAGCTTTTCACATTTATTTCCATTGATTCCTTCACTCACGGTACTCTCAGTGTGTGTGATAGTGTTCTGAGCATTTTCATTCCCGAAACCTAAATTGACATCTTTCAGGTTTGCAGTACTCTCGTGACTACACTTCTGTACATTTGAATGGTTAGATGAGGATGATAATGTCCCCGAAGGTAGGTCAAGCCTTGACAATGACTGTGGATGTAATTTAGGGGATGATGAATGCACAGGGTCTGCTGCTGTCGGTCTAGTCTTCTCCATATCATCTAGTCTTTGTCTTTCTTCTTCCAGTAATTCAGGCAGACTTAATCTATCCAGGATCATTTCAACTGTAAAAATAGAGAGAATAAGTTGCTACAGGGAACACCACATACATAAGACAGTGACTCTCCACACAGAAATCCAGGAAAACAACAATTCATAAAACATAAGGCATGCGGAGGTTCAAGGGTACATACGTAATGAAACAGGGGCGCAAGGAATGGCCTGGCCGACCATAAGGGATAACTAGGAGAATCAAAGAGGACAAACAGGGGGGGGGGGGAGTTAATGAATGGAAAAGGTCAAGACAGCTGGCAATTGTTTTACCTAAACTGGGGAGAAAATAACATGAACACTATATGAAGTGAAAGAATTGCACCAGGGGAAAGGGAAATTTAACATTCATTTAAAACATAAAAGGAATACAGTTATAACCATACAGCGATATACAGCCTTGGAACTGTCAGTAAAAATAACAAACAAATTACAAGACTGAAGACGCAAAATCTTAAATGGTCACAGTAATATAAGGCACATTCAAGCAGAAAGATATCGATAATAAAAAGATAATGATGTCTCAAGTGGTTTCAGACACAAAGATTTTCAGTGTCCACTTCATACATGCAGACAATTGAGCTATGTCTACAGCAGACACATAGGTACATAGGCTCTGGTGGCCCTATTTGCAAGGTAGCAGACCTATTTGAAAGTTGCATTAACTTCTTAAACATAGTTTCTGTGGTCATGTGATCTGAGAAATATTTGACAGAAGCTGCACACCAGACAGTGAGAGATCCAATCAACAAATTCCTAGCACTGTACATGCTTAGGTGAGCTAAATATAGGCAAGTATAAATACATTCATTTTTATAAAGAATTGTACTTTGGGGCAAAAATATCTTACAATTCAGCATTTTTCCAACATGAATTCTCTGAACAGCTATAGATAGTATCCAATGATAAATAATATTATGAATAGTCAATGAAATGCAGAGGCCCAATAATTCTGAAAGCAATTTACACAATGACTTATAAGTATACTTTCCGTAACAAAACAGTCAGGACATTGTGACGGAGCTTGAAGTGATAAAACAAATTATACCAAAAAATCCATATTGAACAAAAACATATATGGAGATACGGCACAGCGGAAATTATAAGATAAACTTAAACTAACTCTTAATGTCTAAATATGACTATCCTAATTGGTTGTGTTTTCCAATTAAACCACTTAACCAGCACAATTTCGCAATAATGTGAAATGAGAAGACCAAATGAAGCAAATCAATACAAGACACTCAAGATATGAACACAATGTCCAATGACATACATGAACTGATATAATTGTGTGAAGTGGTTAAACAAGCTCTCAGACAACTATTCCCAGACACTGATAACTTCATGAAACAATCTGAAGTATTCCCAGACACTGATAACTTCATTGAACTATCTGAAGTAGACAATGTATTGACGATTCTACGAACAATGCATCTAACATTGTTTACCTAATTCAAAATGCTTTGTAAAAAGCATTTTATGAAAAAATCAGAAACCTTTGACAGCCATCCGAATGTGTATCAAGGGACATTAAATTGGACAAACAAGTATGTGGAAATATATAGCAAAAAATCAACTTCAATTCAGAGTTCTACTTTGCCAAAAAAAAATGGGGACTTTATAATAAAGTCAAGTTTTGAGGAACACGAAAAAATCCGTCAATGGTGCTACCGGGATTCGAACCCGGGTCTACAGATTGCCGGTTTGTTATGCTCACCACTACACCACAGAGACCTAACGTCATTTTCGTGTAAATTTAACTTATATAAATATAATAAAGTTGATTAAGGTTAACTACACTTTGGACGAAGTCGCATAAACAGCCAGGGTCATATAGTGACTTTCCAGCTATTAAGGTTGAGGAAAGCCTTAGATGTCCCTCATAGCACTATCGTGGGGACGGCACCTGGGTAGATCCACCGACCTTCCTCAAACCACCTTGATAGCTCCCTCACATACTATTGATGGATAATTGGATAAATTTCATAATCGATTATCAGTTCAGTTTGAAAACTCATAATCGATAATCGAATCGGAAATAATCAGCTTTTTATTATAGGTAAAATGCTAACAGTTCAATTCATTTATACAAATTTATTTTTCTCCTTTTTAACTACATTTAACATCAATGGTGTTTTACATTACTCTTATATCATAAGAACATTTTATCATTCAATAAATATTTGACTACTATTGACTAGATGCTTTGTACATTGTATTGACTAGATTAAAGATTTGAAAGTATATCCGGGTTTATTTCTTTTAAATTAAAATACTTGTAATATCATCTTATTGAAATAATACTTCAGTCCCAATTTCCGATTATAATCAATTATTGTAGTTCATTATCAATTGTCGCCGACATCGGATGTCTAGCGACGATTTTTGGATTATTTTCGATAATAACGCCATCACCATCACACACAAACTATTTTTTGTAGGGATTTGAACCCACATTGGTGAGCGGCAAGTGATCTGAAGTCAGCAACCATACCCACTCAGCCATGGAGGCCGCATAGAGTTCTAAGATCACTGCATCATGTGACAGCTTAGTCCTTTAGTTGATTCCAAGTGAATTTTAATCAAATGACAGCAAAATTTAATCAATTTATAAGCAAACATATATCAAATTACATTACATCAGTAATGAATCAAGTTTATCTCATTAAACACAGATCTGATACTTATTCTTTGGAGTAGTTCTTAATAAGGAAAGAAAAATAATTAATAACGAGCTTATATGAAGAATTATACAACAGGGGGTTGGGAACTCGAAGACCTGTAACTGTACTGATAATACAAAAGGTAGCAAATACAAAAACTAACTAATGAATAATAAACTGATTGAAGGCATTATAAGATTACCCAGAAATTAATTAATTTACTACCGAAAAATATTTTTTTTTAATATGTTTTTTCCATATAACTTCTATATACCTTGTAACTACGAGAGAATAGCTACAAAAATCATATCAGTCAAGCCTTAAAATAATGGAACTTCAAATCCAAAAATGTGAGATCTATTGTCACGTTCAAATCTCCTTTATAATCTAAACTCATTTTGATAAGTACTTATGTTCGTGCTACAGATGATATTCAAGTTAATTGTTGATTAGAAATTAATTATAACAAACTAATTAGTCAATGCATAACTGATTTGTTCAAATCATCACAATTAAATGGAAACTGTATCATATTACAATTTAATCATGAAACTGAGAATCCAAAATTAATTCAAACATATAAGTCTTCTAACATGTCTCACAGACAGATGCAACACATGGCTTATAGTTATACAACGGCCTATGACAGATGCATTATTATGAAATATGACCCCCCTACAGAACTCAAACCCACAAAACCCAACCACCACAGGGCTCTGTACTACAGGATCAGTGAACTACAAACCCTGAGAAAAAGTACTGACCTTGAATCTTGTATTCGTCCTCTGCATTATCTGGGAATGCTGTATGTAAAGCATTCACACCACCAAGTAACGCTGCTCCCTAAAAAATACAAACATACTGTGTGACAGGGGTCTGAATAAGTTCACATGACACAGGTCTGGATAAATTCAAGGATTTGATTCTCCCAAAATCCTTGAAATAAATTATGCATATCATCTTAAACTCCCCAAAGTTATGCAGACTAAGTAAATTATGCAACAATTTTGTTCAAAACATGTGAAATTCCCAATTATTCATCCTGAACTAGTAGGTATATCACCAAACATAGCAAAATTAACCAGTTGGTAAATCACTGTTCATAGCAAATAGAACAAGCTGGCATATCACCATTCCTAGCAAATAGAACCAGCAGGCATATCACCATTCATAGCAAATAGAGCAAGCTGGCATATCACCTTTCATAGCAAATAGAAAAAGCTGGTATATCACCATTCATAGCAAATAGAGCAAGCTGGCATATCACCATTCATAGCAAATAGAACAAGCTGTTATATCACAATTCATAGCAAATAGAAAAAGCTGGTATATCACCATTCATAGCAAATAGAACAAGCTGGTATATCACCATTCATAGCAAATAGAACAAGCTGGCATATCACCATTCATAGCAAATAGAGCAAGCTGGCATATCACCATTCATAGCAAATAGAACAAGCTGGTATATCACCATTTATAGCAAATAGAACCAGCTGGCATATCACCCTTCATAGCAAATAGAGCAAGCTGGCATATCAACATTCATAGCAAATAGAGCAAGCTGGCATACATATCACCATTCATAGCAAATAGAACCAGCTTGCATATCAGAATTCATAGCAAATAGAACTAGATGGCATATCATAACAAAGGCCATCAATTTATATAAAATATATTAAAAAGGACTTATGAATAAAAGACGTACAATAAAAATATTGATTTAAATCATAAATGAATGCGACTGGGATGGTTGTTGGCGCTAGGTTACAATAAAAAAAGACCTTCATTATCCAATAATGATTTCATAACTACATGCAACATGTCAATATTCAAACAATTGTGTGTATTTATACAAATATGGATTTCAGTATCCACAGTATTTCAGTATCACATAGAAAGTTTCAGGACATAATAAAAATGAACCTAGATTTATACATGGATGAAATTAATCACCAGGGAGAAATGAGAAATCAATTAGCAGATTATAAATTAACCATTAACTTACTTAATACAACAGAAATAACAATAAATATTGGGATGAAACTGAATTCCAATCTAATGAAAGTTTTATAGTATGAACAATATAACCATTCATGATATTAATAAAATATTTTCTGTAATATTAACTTTCAAATTGATGAAGGGGACACAGGAGATAACAGAACTGATAATGTTTATATCGATATAAATATTTGATGACAATATGGCATTATTCTGTGATAAATAAACAGGTTTTTTTCAGCTGTTTATAGCTGTTATTTGGCTATATTCCCAATGCCAAAAGTGTATATTTTCCCATTTTGAATATAAAATTTTTGGTTCAATGTAGTCACAAATTGACAAAGTTAAGAGGCTTTTCTCTAACAGGCAGTTTATATAAATAGCAATTGTCCATAAATTTATCACTATATCCTTTACTTTTATTCCTAATATTTTGATGTAATTAGTTATCTTTTTCCCAATTTCTAAGTTTAAAGAGCAAAAAATCCATATTTGAAGGGTATGGGGTCATCTTCCCAAACTAGCCAGAATAAACCCTGATAAAAATATACAGGATTTTCATGAAGAAGATGAAAGGTACATATGTACCAGAATGATGAGTTGGCCTTTTAAAACATTACCTTGGCCTCATAATAATTTTAGAATGCATAAAATAAACAAAAATTAATGATCTTTAAATCTGATAAATAATGATTTTAATTAATTCTAAGTAGGTAAACAGTCCCTGACTGTATTTTGAAACTTGGATTTTTTAAGTTACAAGTCAGACCTCAAAAATATAAAAGTAAAGTGTTTATGTATTATAGTGCCACCCCTATTTAAAGGGCCAGCCAATTCTGACTTATGAGACACCTACTTTCTGAGCACATTTACTTCCAGATTCCTATCCTTTAATGCCAGGCACCAGGCAGTTGGACGCACAGTATCCATTATTTAACTAATTGGCCGCTCACCAACAGGCCACATCAGAACGAAACTCTACCAGGATTCAACCTCCGCTACCAAGGCCATGGAAGACGGTTGTAGTAGATTAATAATCTAACAAAATAAACCTTTAATGTGATGCGTAAATTCTCATTTCTAGCAACAAACACCAGTTCTGCAAAACCTTCTGCTATTGTAGCAACAACCAACATAAAAATGTCAACCAATTACTGTAAATGTCAAGCACTATGCTGCAGATCAAAACTAAGAATATCTTCAGTAATGAGATGCCATTGATTAAAGTCTGGTTAATATTACCTTAATGTGATAGATTTCCCATTAGATATGGAGAAACAGGGAACTATCTGGTAATCGATTTTTAATGTAGATGACATTAAGGAAAGATTACATCCTTTCTACATAAAACTTCAACTACTTATTTTATCAAAGGTGAACTTTACTGAAGAATAATGTTAGAACAAATCTTCTCATCATGTTACGTAAGCCACTGATTAATGAAAACTTAAACACAGCAGTACCCGGTCAACTTTTTTATATTATATATCAAAACAAACTGGGGACTCGGTGACCTTTCATGTACAGTCGGACCTTGTTTATTCGACAACCTTCTATCTATACTTGGCATCATCCAAAATAAATATCCAGTCCCGATGTATCTTCTTATGCACGCCAAATTGAAACAGGCTATTGGAAACCATGTACTATTTAAAAAATAAAATCGGACCTGTTGAATTCGAATCAACGAGGTCTGACTGTATTGGTTTTGTCTTTGTTCACCACGTTTAAACATATTTTCAGTTACACTTCGTCGTCAGTTATAACTAAACTAGGAATTATCAACCAGAACTAACTTCCATAAGCAGCCAACAACTACCAAGCAGGAAATGTAGGTGAAGGACAAATAACCACAGCCAAATTACACCTAACGACACAACCTGTCTGATCTAGGTATCAAACCTATGACCTCCTGAGTGTCAGCCCAGCACAATACCAATTAAGCCAAACAGACGGGTATATTTTATGTATTCCTGAATATACAGTAAAACCTGACTTAAAGACCACCTCAATAATACAACCACCTCAAAATTAAGAACACAATTTAAAATTCCATTTTCACCATTCTCCTCTAATTTTCAACCTGAATATTAATACATGTACAACTTTTCTAGAATCCCAAGGATGGTCTATAATCAAGGTTTTACTGTATAGTAAGCAGTTTATACAAGAAAAATCTACATAAATGTTTGTACATGTACCTTTGAATAAATGACTACCAAATAATTACGTTATGTTATTTCTGCTCTTGTGGGTGTACAATACAATGAGACAAACACTTCATTTGTATCCCATTTATACTTCTATTCTAATATTTATTGTTTATTTATTTATTATAGTCTAATCTTTGTACAAGCATTAATATACATAGACAATAAAGAATGTAACAACATTGCACATAGACATTCTAATTATAATTATAAGAGAATATACAATAATAATAATAGTTAAAATAATAATTATTATTAATAATAAAAATAATATTTAATAATAATAATTAAAATATATGTGTTCACATTTTGAGTTTGTCTGCTTTTTTCCATATTAAGAGAATATACAAGCATAATAAGTATGCAACATACATATGAATATATTCAACATATTATAAGGTTACTGTCAAGTCAAAATGTGAACACATATTTTTTAATTAAGACCATAGAAGTGCGACGTAAAATACAATGTTTGACATTTATAGGTAAATTTAACCACTTATTTATTACGCCACTTATTTATTTAACCACTTATTTATTTAGCCACTTATTTATTACGCCACTTATTTAACCACTTATTTATTTAACCACTTATTTATTTAACCACTTATTTATTTAGCCACTTATTTATTACGCCACTTATTTAACCACTTATTTATTTAACCACTTATTTATTTAACCACTAATTTATTTAACCACTTATTTAACCACTTATTTATTTAGCCACTTATTTATTACGCCACTTATTTAACCACTTATTTATTTAGCCACTTATTTATTTAACCACTTATTTATTTAGCCACTTATTTAACCACTTATTTATTTAGCCACTTATTTATTTAGCCACTTATTTATTTAGCCACTTATTTATTTAGCCACTTATTTATTTAACCACTTATTTATTTAACCACTTATTTATTTAACCACTTATTTAACCACTTATTTATTTATCCACTTATTTATTTAACCACTTATTTATACCATCACCACAACAAATTGACATTGTCTCCTGATATTTCTGTTTCCAAGATAACAATAATGAGGCAGAATCTAATGAAACTAATGCACTGTAAAATATACCTTTCGACCGTCTGGGAATTTCACGAACCAGATAATAACTACCGCATTAGTTTGAGAACACAAGTATTGATTTATTCAACAATATCTTCAGACAATTAAATCAGAATGTAGAATAAATCATCCATTATTGTGTATCAGGCAGTTTTACAGGAACAATATGCTTTTTTTGGGTGATTTTTTCTGTTTTTGTCCAATTATTTCAATTATGATTTAAAGAATACTTTTCATCACAGACAAATAGGACCTAAATCAAAATTACGTTTGTTTGCCCTTAACCGACCGACCCGAGATTTAGCCGGCGACTCAAAAACAATTATTGCCAAATTCGGATTTTTTTGTGTTAAAAACCCGAGACCGACAGGAGCGTTTATTAAACACAGTTTATATGCCTATGATCAAGCCTGGATGATCTTGGTTAATCATGGTTAATTATTGATAGTCTAGACAACTATACACCATTATGTCACACTACAATGTGTGCAGTTTGTTCTTCTTAGTTATCAAAAGGCAAAACAATGACTATTTTTGTTTTATTATGTATACCTTATGATAACTTTCTCTTGCTAGAAAGACTTTGGAACCCAAAGTTAGAAAAAAGTATGACACAAAAATGGTCATAGTTGCCCTTATAACAGTTATTGAAGCCTCGTGCTCATACTCACTAAAACAGACGGGCTATATAAAGTATTAAAAATAAGTCCACATAAAGGTGTCAATTTTGCTTTCATTTCACCAACATTAATATTTTCTGAATTGATCCGAGCTTATGTTAACCATGTTTTTGACAACCACATGTCATTTAACCGTATCTTTTTTAATATTTACAATTATTTACTGTACCCGCCCACCCAATGTACCATGTGCCGAAATTACCACGCACGAACAAGAAAATTTAAAAAACGTCCTAGTTTGGTGCCTTAAAGAAGAAAATTTAAAAAACATCATAGTTTGGTGTCTTTTAAGAAGAAAATTTAAAAAACATCCTAGTTTGGTGTCTTTAAAGAAGAAAATTTAAAAAACATCCTAGTTTGGTGTCTTTAAAGAAGAAAATTTAAAAAACATCCTAGTTTGGTGCCTTACAGAAAATTAAAAACCATCCTAGTTTGGTGTCTTTAAAGTATTATATTTAATACTGAAACTGATTGACATCAACTTAGGATCAATTTTCAATAATAGGTCTTAACTTACCAGTATCCATCTTTTGCTAAATAAATATGAGATTTATATTTAGAATCTAAGGGCTTTAAAAATTTGAAAAATGTTATATCTTTTGCTTTATGTACCGTTAAGCAGTTTTTTTTAGCTAAGCACAACACATTTTTCGAAGTTTAAAATAAACTACAGTGAAACCACAATAATAAGACCACCCTTGGGACTCTCAAAAACTGGTCTTATTGAGGTGGTCTTAATATTGAGGCTGAATAAAGAACAAAACAGTGAAAATGGACTTTAAATTGTGTGCTTAATTCCCAGGTGGTCTTATTATTAAGGTGGTCTTTACAGGAGGTTTTACTGTATGTCTGATCTTGATCGTTGTCTTGAAAACTTACTCTTTGTGAACACGGGGCCTTGATCAACATGTCTCCCTGGTTGTCAGTTGCACACAGTGCCAACTGAGCTAACTTGATGGGCTGAATATTTGATGATATATTGATGCATGCATATTGAAATGTGGTAATATATTCATACTTACTTGCATGGAAGATTCCATCATCGTCACGGCAACCACAGCGTCCTGTATGGTTACTTTTTCATGGAACATCAAACGTGCATGAGCTGAAATATATGAACTGCATATGTAAATATTACACATTTGTAGAACCAACGCGCCACATATTTTATATAACAATTGACATTGCAAACCTATTCAAAAAAACACACAAAGTCGTTTACAAAAAATGCAAGACCAGATAATAGATGATGTATCATTTCACATGTTTTAACGAGGTAAACATGATAAAAATATAACTAAACATTATAAGTATAAGAGAAAAAACTGACTAGCTTTGACTCACTATTTTCTAACATGCAAGTTAACAAAATATTGGCAAAACTTACGTAAATACCACACATCTGTTACTTCCCTTGAAGATTTGTTAAACTTAAATAAAATGTTGTTTTTCCTGCTCAAAGAGCTCAAAACCTAGGCGCATTCGGACCCCTAAACAAAAATATAAAATGGCATGGCCTAATGTTTCACCAAATTCATTGAAACCACACGACCTATATAAGCTTTACCTTGTGAAAGTCGTATCATACTCTGTAATAATCTCATTGTCGTTCTGGCTGCGTTTCTGTCATCCGAACTTCTCTGAGCATGGTAATACTGTCGTAACACACTGCGACAATAATTACATATAATACATAGATATGACAATCATGCTATCAATGGTGTACTACTCATATGTAAGATCAAAATTATAAATATATTTCTGCTGAGCCCATATCTCCACGCCAAAAAGTGCTGATAAATATTTTTACAGGCCTCAAGATAGATTTCTTTTCTGTCAGGATCAAGAGAAATATAGTAGAACAATTACTAAGAAGAAACCTTAGTTTTTTATAAAAATTTAAGTACCCAAACTTCACAAAGTATGTTTGGTGAACAACATACGCAGACATGGACCAATGGTTCATAACATTAACCTTAGTTGCAAGCCATTCATACATAGTGTAACTACATTAATTAGCTATATTGATTCTAAGTGAAACCAGAGACTAAATATCTGAGGATAATTACTATTTTTCACCTAAAGGGTCTAGCCCCTCCATCATTTGTATACATTTCAATGCTAACCACAGGAGTATGATTCCAGTCAAATGTGGCTCATTTCAATCTAGTGGTTCCGGAGAAAAATATGTTGCAAGAATAATCAATATTACATCTAAGGATGGACGGACGGACACCTGATGATCCCACAACCTCGGACATAAGAGATGAAAGAAAGACATGTATATAAGATAACCTCATAGCTCCTGGCGTCAGTTCTGGGTTTAATGTCTTGATCAGTGATATATATGCCTGCATTTTTTCCATACTCCAAATCCCTGAATGTTTGTCATCCGGGTCTGCTGGATGCTTGCCTTCTAGAATATAACCTGACACAACTCTGTCCCAGTCCTCATTCTGTGTATCCAGTAATACTACCACAAGATCAAATCTACTCAATAGTGGACTTGCTAGTGCTATATTTACAGACAGTGACTGAAATATACCATATACATACATATACACATTGATATTAGTTGACATTTCTTGGAATTTATTTTGTAATGGGGCTTAAAGTCACAAAGCAGACATGGTTACGTAGTGACTTCTCCAGCTATCTAGGTTGACCAACAATTGGTGAGGAATAATAACCCAGGGGGAGGGGGCACCTCGGTAGAACTAGACCTTGGCTATTATTATGGTTATTATTCATATTTGTGTTTTAGATGTTTGAATTTCCCTTTCCCATGTGTAATTCTTTCACTTGATGTAGTGTTCATGTTATTTTCTCCCACCTTTTGTTGCCACCTGTCTTGAATTGTCCTTTCCATCTATTAAATCCCCCCCGTTTATTCTCATTAATTCACCTTAGTTGTCCTTTATGGTGGGCCAGGCCATTCCTTGCACCCCTGTCCCTTTGTGTATTTACCCTTGAACCTCCCCAAGTGCCTGATGTTTTCCTGGAGGTCTATGTGGAGAGGCCCTGTCTTATGTATGTGGAGTTCCCGGTAGCAACTTATTCTCTCTTTCACAAGCCATCTGGAAAGCTTACTCACATTCTACATCCTAGACAGGACTTGAACCCCCAGTGGTGAATGACAAGTGATTAGATGTCAGTGACCATAACCAAACACAACCACGAAGGCCCAGGTACATAGCAACTAACATGTACATGGTAGAAGTTGATACAAAAAGGACTAAGAGTAACCTACTGGTTTCAACATTTGGTACCATGTCTGCTCCTGGGAACAAGATATTTTGTGGACAAACAGATACAGAATTAAGATAAAGTTGGGAGGATTCAATCAACAATGACCTTTCTAGAGTATCAAAACTCAATCATAAAAATATGAGCAAGTAGTTGGTTAAATTCAGTTAATAGTTGCACCAAATAGGAGTACAGTTTCACATCTTTATATTAACACTGGTTTCAGTAAAAAAGCAAATAATACGCAGTACTCATGTCTTGCCTTTATTAAGTACATTTAAGTGATCCAAGTTTCTATTTCACATGATTTTAAGTATATACGTAAGGAAGGAAGGGAGATAATTTGATCAAGTGCTAAACACAGTATTTAACATTTTTGTGGATACAGACAAAGACAGTTTTTCTCTCTCAAAAAATGTCTAACATTTAAGGGAACTGTCTAAGTGTACATCATACCTCATTAGGGTCATATTGACCTTTAGGATTTGTTGCAGCTAGTATTGTGGTTCTTGTACTCAGCTTACAAACCATTCCTGCCTGAAATCAACATTATAATACAAGAATGTATATAGTTTGTCACACAAGTCATAAGTTTATCATAAGCAATGATCATTGTGAGAAACTACATATACAGGGTGTTCAAAAAGTTTGTTCACAAAGTTCGAATTTAGATGAAATGAAAATAATGCTGTGTACACCGGCTATAATTCACATCATGAAAGATACTGCTTTTTCATGAATATCTGTTTTATTTAGAGCTCTCACACAGAAGTAAACTATTGGTTCATAGCGACATGGATGGAAAGAACATTTGAAAAAAGACTAAATTCAAACTTTGAGAACAAACTTTTTTAACACCCTGTATATACATCGTACATAGAATTGGGTCTTGTTTCATTGTGAAGATATTGTTTATTCTAATAATGTCAATTAGGTCAAAAGCTCAGAAGACCCTCCATGAGGTTCCCACAACTTTCAGTGTAGAGAGCAGTAAGTTTATGAAACCTTCTAATCACCTTGGCAACACTTATCGTCTGCTGCTCCATGGCTTCATGTATACTTGCTTTATCATGTTCACGTATACTGTTGAATTCATCGATACAACATAATCCTCCGTCAGATAGCACAAGTGCTCCTGCTTCCAGCTGCCACTCTCCACCATCCTAATATATACAATACAGTAAAACCTCACATAAACATCACTTCAATTATAAAACCACCTCAAAATTAAGAACACAATTTTCAAGTCTGTTTTTCATGTTTTGCTCTTTATTCAACCTCAATAGTAAGACCACCTCGATAAGAATACCAGTTTTCAAGAGTCCTTCAGGTGGTCTTACTATTGAGGATTAACTGTAGTGTAAATCATTTACAAGTACGAAGCGTGACTTTTATCCTGCGATTAGGTCCATATTGTAATTATAATGACTTTCATTGCCTGTTTGTCTGTCTTGGAATGATCAGTAAGGTTTAAATAGATATACTTCAGATTGGTATAAATATGGGTATTTCCCTCTAATCCTGAAGTACAAACAACAATAATCATACTGTTAATATCATGCTCGAATTGCAACATCTGACTGAACTTCAATGGATCTTAAATTTTGTTTGTACTGCGGGTAAAACCCCACTTTTAGCGAATTCCAGATTTTGTCTATAAGCCAGACAAGTCATTTGGATGTTCCTGTGCATTTTGTACTACAATTAAACTTGGAATTTTAAATCAGCAAACACTGGTTAGGTCAACTGACAAATGTATACAAATGAAATACTGTTGACAATTTGAACTAAACCCCAAACTGTTAACTAAGATAAACGGTTGATATTTCCTGGATTATCAATGTTGGAATGACATGCAGATTACCTGTGAACGTAACCATTTGGGTTATATATATTGCAATAGCAGCAAAATAGAATGAAAGTGAAACACAACTATGAGAGATGAAACAAGAACTCACTCTGACAGCTGCTACAGTCAATCCAGCACTGGTACTACCTATACCGGTCGTCAACACTGATCTAGGAGTGATCTTTGATGCATATTTCAAAAACTGTGACTTGCCAGTACCTACAACAAAGACCACACACTCAATATGAGGAACTATATCATCACCATTCATAACGACCCCCACTGTAAGTCAACTGTAAAGGTCCAAATGATTGCCAACGATGACCAAGAACTGTGTGCAGTAAGTTTAAACAAGAGGGCCATAATGGCCCTGTACAACTTATCCGAGTGCACAACAGTTTGGAACCTACTGATATTTCATTCATAAAAACAAATCTGATCAGTTTTCATCTAGATCTTATATCTTTGTTCTTTACTTAAAACATAAACCTACGATGATCTCTAAAGCCAAGAACACATTAATCAAATTTAATGATGTTACAACAAACTATTAGAACCTATCTGTCTATACACAGGACTTCTAACAAGAGGGTATACTATACCAACCTGGATCTCCAACTAACAACATGTGTATTTCTCCTCTCACGCTGGTACCACTGTTATCTTGTCTCTGTAATATGTACAATAAATGTTGTATACTATTTAATTTCACTTATATGATAATAGGGACAAATATGAATTATCCTTCTTTACATTATTTTAATCAGGTATGGTGTTCAGCAGATGAAGTTCTTTGTTTACTACTGGTACAAAATGATTTTTCTTTCATCCCCTGAACTACTTGACGTAACACAGAGTGTGCATGACATATCTCAGAGTGTGCATGGAGTGTGCATGACATATCTCAGGGTGTACATGACATAACTCAGGGTGTACATGACATAACTCAGGGTGTACATGACATATCTCAGAGCGTACCTGACAAAACTCAGGGTGTACATGACATATCTCAGAGCGTACCTGACAAAACTCAGGGTGTACATGACATATCTCAGAGCGTACCTGACAAAACTTAGGGTGTACATGACATATCTCAGAGCGTACCTGACAAAACTCAGGGTGTACATGACATATCTCAGAACGTACCTGACAAAACTCAGGGTGTACATGACATAACACAGAGCTTGTCTGACATAACTCGGAGTATGCACGACATATCTCAGAGCATACCTGACATAACTCAGGGTGTACATGACATAACTCAGGGTGTACATGACATAACTCAGGGTGTACATGACATAACTCAGGGTGTACATGACATAACTCAGGGTGTACATGACATAACTCAGGGTGTACATGACATAACTCAGGGTGTACATGACATAACTCAGGGTGTACATGACATAACTCAGGGTGTACATGACATAACTCAGGGTGTACCTGACATAACTCAGGGTGTACATGACATAACTCAGGGTGTACATGACATAACTCAGGGTGTACATGACATAACTCAGCATGTATCTGACATAATAAGTGTGCATTACATAAACCAGGCAGACAGACATCAAGATGGACAGCACAGCATCAATATGGCTCCCCACCCCACTATGAAGGGGAGAGACACAATTACTGCAGTCAGGAAGACAAGGGACAACTTTGCTTTTTTTCTTACTTATAATATTAGAATAAAGACTAATAAACCAAAAAGGAATTTCTGTTGTTGATAAATCAACTTTACTTCCAATGCGGCTATACATCATAAGTAATAAAACAAAATTGCATCACAGACTGAGCTCTGGGATTTGGAGTAAACTAACAACATAAACATCACCTGTACTCCACCCGCTAACACCATAGCAACAGCTAACTTGACAACATATAATCCATAAACTTGTGGACATAAACATGCCAGTATATGATTCCTGGCCGTCAGTGGCGTCAATGCATGATCGTCCCAAAATTTCTGTATCTCGTCTTTCTGAAAGAAAACCCAGGATTTATTTGCACAGTTGAAAACGCAAAATTAGGGTTCTGTTTATAATTTGATATACAAGAATACTCTTTATGGCCTAAATTTTGAAAATTAAATTGGATATACAGAAAAGTTGGATTTCTAAACTTTTTGAAAGCATGATATGCAAATTGTCTCGAGTTTTGTAGTCTATGTAAACTGACTCCCTGTGAAGTTTTTTTTAACTATACTTGAAAACACAATTGTTTGTTCATTCTATTGAATTTTTATTTATTTATTTAACTCCAAACCAGAACAATGTCAATACCTAATATATAAAATCATATGATAAAAAAACAATTACAAAATCCTGTTAAAAATGTATGTGATGGCCGAGTTCACTTTAATTTGTAAAGGGAGACGATGCTTGGGTATTGAATATATACTTGAGAATAACATGAACATACCAATTCCTGTGTGACGACCAAAGAGTTTTTCTGTTCATTTGTCACCATGATACTGTTAGCTTTGATGAAAAGTTCTATATCACACTTATTCTCTGCTGACACATTCCGCCACCTTCTTAACACTGTACCACTGCAATTAAGATAGATTGAAATATGAAGAAAAACTCTTTTGGAAATAGCCTGAAAAACAATTATTTCAAAAAGAAAAAAAAAGTTTTTCAACTAAGTCTACAGTGCGGTCTGACAGAAAGTATGAATTTCATTAGGTGATAATTTCCGCTGCCTATACAAAATATAAATACAGTAAAACCTCAATAATAAGACTATCCTTGAAACCCTTGAAAACTGGTCTTAAAAATGAGGTGGTCGTAATATTGAGGTTGAATATAGAGCTAAACAGTGAAAATGGACTTGAAAATTGTGCATATAATTTTGAGGTGGTCATATTATTGAGTTGGTCTTTAAGTGAGGTTTTACTGTATAGTAAATTCAGTAGGTCACACGGATATTAATAAACAGTTTACACAGTTATTAATGAAGTTTTATGCAGATTTGAATGACTAGTTTACACAGATAATGAGGTAACAGTTTACACAGTTATTAATGAAGTTTTATGCAGATTTGAATGACTAGTTTACACAGATAATGAGGTAACAGTTTACACAGTTATTAATGAAGTTTTATGCAGATTTGAATGACTAGTTTACACAGATAATGAGGTAACAGTTTACACAGTTATTAATGAAGTTTTATGCAGATTTGAATGACTAGTTTACACAGATAATGAGGTAACAGTTTACACAGTTATTAATGAAGTTTTATGCAGATTTGAATGACTAGTTTACACAGATAATGAGGTAACAGTTTACACAGTTATTAATAAAGTTTTATGCAGATATGAATGATAAGTTTACACAGACAATAAAGAAACAGTATACACAGGGCCATCCTTAACAAATTGTTTGTTCGTAGTTACGCAACCAACTCATGAAAAATGCTTCTACTCAAATTTTTTCAGGTTCATCGATGAAAATAATTTTTTTCGGTCTTTTAGCCATCACAGCGCTAAACTAAAAAAACACCTATCTACCTACCCACTGTTAAAATTCCGGGTAGCCTAGCCGCAAACAAACAATTGTTTAAGGATGGTCCAGTCATTAATGAATATTTTATGTGATAAAATGAATAGTTTGAATGTTACCATACAATGAGGTCATCACCAGCCTTACAGCAATCAACAAGATCATCTTGTAGTACAATCCATATAGATCTAGGGATGGTTCCCATCGTCAGACGTTGTACTTGTTCCTGGACCTTCACTTCCTGATAATTCTGGCATTTGACTGGTTGCCCACCTAAAGTCATTGTATTGTATTTATTAACAAAAACATTCAACTTTTTTCACAGTTGAAAAATTTAAATACCGCAAAATTTATTTCAGAAACATTAAAAGTAAGAACAAAAGCTCTCGAAAATATATAACTGTTTCCTGTGTTGCCTCATTTTGACTATGTATACACATTTATATCCTGTAAAAATTGACTGATTCTTTTCTTTTTTTGGTTAAATATTTTAAATGCGTTCTGTATGTTTGTGTGTAGGGTCTCCATAGTATATTGTATATGGCCAAAGGCTATTAATTGTCGAATGCCAATAAATGCATGTATATGTTGGAACATGACTGATACTCATGAACTGTGAACTTTTCATGTTAACATTACCAAAATAGCAGTCACTTGATGTAAACATACCGGTACACAATACAAAAAGATAATTTTAAAAACACGTTTTGGTATAAATTTCAGTTTGACTGTTGTCTATGGATGAACAAATCTTTTACAGCAGCCATTTCAACACATATCTCAACTAGGCTATTTCTATTGACATTGTTCATAATAAAATATATCTGTTCAAACAATTGCATTTATGTTTTTAAATTCATTAATGTACCAGGAACTGGACTCAAAAGCACATGATAGAATAAAAGAGAATTTCAGAATTCAAGCAGTACATACCTTTATCAGCCAGTAAAGTAAAGTTGGTTGAGTTACAGACATCATTAGAACAATTTGCTGGTTTTGCTATACTGCTATACTGGATTATGTCAGCCTGTGGGATATACAAGACAATTCCCATACAACACAGTACAGAATAATCATCCAGACTAAACACAATGAACTCTCCACAGAAATTTGACATGAAATCATAGCTGTTAACTTTCTAAATGCACCTTTGTTAATTTCAGTCCACTGTTACAAACCAATACATACATTTAAGCAAGAAAACAGAAATACATAACTTGGCAACACTGTAACCTAGACAAGTTTGCAAACACTATGTTTTTCATAATACTGGCATTTTAACAACTATTGTGATTTGCAGAATTGAATCCAAATATATCAAGAAGGCCAGTTTTTTAAAGCATCATGTATTTAGTTTCATAGATAGGCTAACTGCAAAACCTAGAGACTTAAAAAGAGCAAAATGTTCTCTAGGTTTAAAGTATTGTTATATTACATGTGCAATCAAATCAATTAGTATAAAAATGCTGGGAGAAAAGATCCTAAAAGGAAGAGATTTGATGTCCACAGTCCACACTTGTGGTAAAGCTAGTGTCCAGCTAGATCTCGTTTCATCGTAATGAACTAACTTGGCAGCCAACTCAGGCAGGTGACAAGCCAGAGGACTAGTTCATAAACAAAAGTCTGAATGTTCCTTTTGCTCCTTCTGCTCCTTCTGCTAAATATAGATTTTATTATAAACTGGCAAAAGTGTACAGAGGGAAACAACACTTCTTCAGACAGAATTTCAGTAAAAATGAATTTGGTAAATATGAATGCCCCAGACATGGCCAACCTCTATGTTCGAGTTATATGTGTATTTATATCACATAACTACACAGGAGTCTTATACAATACTGGCACATACCTTCTATGTGATAACAGCTTTACATACCTTCTATGTGATAACAGATTTACATACCTTCTGTGTGATAACAGCTTTACATACCTTCTATGTGATAACAGCTTTACATACCTTCTGTGTGATAACAGCTTTACATACCTTCTATGTGATAACAGCTTTACATACCTTCTGTGAGATTACAGCTTTACATACCTTCTATGTGATAACAGCTTTACATACCTTCTATGTGATAACAGCTTTACATACCTTCTGTGTGATAACAGCTTTACATACCTTCTGTGTGATAACAACTTTACATACCTTCTGTGAGATTACAGCTTTACATACCTTCTGTGTGATAACAGCTTTACATTTATTACAAATATAATCTTTTTCATACTCCAATACTCGTACATTCGTTGATCTAATTACAGTACCTGTAAATATGATAATAAATAAACACATATAAGCATGGTTTTCCACTCAAGAACATTTCTGATTAATTTTGAATCACTATGTAGACCACAATTAGCGTACATTCATATACGAGTTTCATATCCATACTAAGTTTGTCAAACAATAATTTAACGCATAACTGTAATGAAATCCTTTATCAGCAACATTTATACAAGAAAATAATTTTAAGAAATTAATATCAATGATGTGACTATAAATACAATGCTTATTTCAAACCATAGGCGATTGTCACAAGTTCTATCCCATTAATTTCACTTGTAGTAATATAGAAGGGACAAAGGGAGAGAAGTCTAGATGGAAATTAAAGGGAAATTACTGTGTTTCAAACTATCAAAGTTACTTTTATCACAAGTCGTATAATTTATTTATCAAGGAACCACAAATGAACTGTTTCTGAAAGTCTGAAGTTCAACCTGAATGACTAATGATATCAGTATTTTACAACATTCCTTGATGTGTTACTTAAAAGGTAGCCTTATCTTCTATCAAAATATGCGAAGTTATAACTTTGAGAAAATGGCATGTTAATGCCTTCATACAGACATACTCTAAAACATTGCATTGTTACATTACTTCAAAGTTTCCTGGAACTGCAAAACATGAGTCTGATACAGGTATTTCCTATGCTAGCGCTAACTTGGTGCGTATGTCAGGACAGAATAAACCCGTATCATACACTTATATTGGTGGTTTTGGGAAGCAAGTAAGATAAGTGACAATGCAGTGTTGTAGAGTACACTTGTATAAAGGCAATTACCAAAGATTTTCTCATATTTATGACTAAGGATATTTTAAGACTATGTACCTTTCAACACAATGACAAATTGTGGCAAATCTTTTCAGCAAATATTTGATCATAATTATTTGTTATGTTACTGAAGTAAATTTCATGCTGCCGTCACAATAACCTGTTGGCCTCATAACGAGATAATCATAAAATCTAGTGCACCTGTGAGAGCAAGAAAGTTTCCGACGTCGGAAGTTTTCGGTACAATGACACGTGTAAACTCAGGTTGTACAGGAAGTGATGTAATCCTCGCATGAACGTTTCGTTTCACACACTGAAATACAAATGTATCAAACATCATGGACACTGTTGAGATAACAAATGGTTCTGGTTCACATTTACAGTAGGTCAACTGATAGTGTAATTCAGTGTTATTGTAAGGGGTTTCATTTTTGCAACAAATATGAGAAGATTGCAGTTGAATGAAAGTGTTCATGTCAGAACAAAAGCTTGTGTCATATCTTAGGTTAATGATGTTAAATATTGCAGTAAATGTAGAAGTATGTTGCCAGTGTTTTGCTGTATCGTATCAGGGGTTCCACTAGGTGCTGAACCTAAAGGGTCATTTTGATAATTTTTTACTGGATTTTACCATTTTATAGCCACATTACCTATAATTTAGAGAACATTTGATCCCTTAGCCAGAATCCTGAGGGTAAAATGTTGATCATTGACATTCTAGGGGTCAAAGGGTCAACTCCATGGTCAAATGGAACCCCTGGGTGTATGGTATGCGTTATGCATATCACAACACTCCTAGTTACAGTATCAATACCTAGTGTGATAATAATTATATTTGTGATAGAACAATGAAAATTCCAAGTGGAAGAAGTTAGAACTTAAAAGAAACTGTCAAAACATGACTCAAATATTTGGTAACAACTCCTCATTATATAACATATGAAAAAAGATATGAAAACAATAAAATATTGACAGATGAAAGTTTTACAAGATAAAAACAAAAAATTAAACACTTAAATCATTAAAATCAAATTAATTTTCCAGTCCCCCACAAAAAAGTTATTAAACAAACCAGATCATTTTTCTGTCCAAGTTGATCATATATGAGCGTCTGTGCCTGGGTCAGGGCGGAATCAAACACTGGCAGGATAAGTAGTGGTGATGTACACAGCGTATAACACATGGTCACACAACTCTCAAATAAGGACAAGGCACTGGAATAAACAGAAAATAATAAGGCAACAAGTCAGAAATGTTCGTTTGGCATGACTCTACATACCCACAAAAATGGCCCCTTCTAAAAAATTAGTTGGAGCCATCTACTGTTCGAGGCATCTACGGTATACGAGTATATATGTACAAACTGCTGAACGCATGCCATGTGTGTTTTCATGCTGAATGCACGTCGATCAATAGTCGCAGCATTATTGAAAATAATAATAATAATTAAAACAGATTTAAATAAATGTTTGCTTATTTTTATACACATGAATTGTTTTTCAACCATCAAGTAATTATCAGGACGTGCGAATAACATGTGTCGCTAATCTTACCCGTCAACAAACGGTGAATAAAAGGTGTGAATTATTGTATTGTTCGACCTATCTACAGTGAAGAACAATGAATGAAATGATAGCTAGGAACCGCAAATCCTGTTTGAGTGTTCGACCTATCTCTGTTTGAGCGATCTACTGTTAGATAATATGAAATAAGAAGGGATTTTGCCGGGACTTAAGAACCTGTTTGAGGTATCTACTGTGTTCGAGCCAAAACTGTTCGAAGTTTTACCATATTTTGCTCTTTATTCAATCTCAATATAAAGACCACCACAATAAGACCAGTTTTCAAGGGTCCAAAGGGTGGTCTTATTATTGAGGTTTTACTGTATATCTGCATCATAAGACATAGATGAACGAACACTTACTTGACAGTTACAGAATAATGTTCATCTGGATCCTCCTCATGTAAAATCTCCCTCAATTCTGCCTCATGTCTCTCTAATGCATAACATTGTAATGCCTCTGTAAAATATGGTAAGAAATAGGTAACTGGAATTATTATTATTATTATTATGTTGTTTTATGGCGCATCGACAGCTTTGGTCATTTAGCAAGAAATGTTAAAAATATGTGAAACTAAAAAAGGTTATATGATATTCTTGTAAATATGTTAAACTTGTGCAAATATAGCGTGTAAAAAAGATCATTATGTAAGAATATATTTTATGTATTAGAGTGAGCGAGGCAATCCTCATTCACTGATACATGTAATATATATGTGTGTATAGATTAAATTATTATAGCTTGCTGTAAAAACCAATCTCTTTGATATAGCTTATAATTTTTCCAACTTGTACAGTCTCAAATAGACTTCTAACGTCAGTAGTATTAAAAAATTGGGAACGGACTGGCTGAAGGTCAACACAGTCGACGAGAAAATGCTGTACTGTGAAAGGCGTATCACATGGAATGCATTCCAGTCTAGCATCCTGGCCAAACAGCCAGGAATGCGTAACTGGTATTATCACATACGTCTTGCTAGTTATTTCTGTTAGGTACAAGAACAACAGTTTCACTTTCAAATTTTGATAAACAACGGTTTGCAAGGGTAAAAATGATACTTCATTTTATGCTTGTATTTATTTATGCATCTAGATATTGTTATCTTTTCCAATAAATTCATGCCTATTTCATGGGAACATGATCGTGTCAATCAATGGATGAGTTTTGACAAAATCAGTTCATTCTTATAATCTTAGTCTTAAAGGTCAATTACTCAATATATCGCGGAGTTATCCAGCCAAATGTCAAGTTGCAATATGTTTGGTTTGCTTCAGTACGAGCCAATTGAACAGGGCTAATTTAGGAAATATGAAGCTGTGAAAGGGTGGAGTTACTACTGTTTTCATTATAGAGTAAAACTACAATAATGCGACCATTGTTGAGACCCTTGAAAACTGGTCTTCTTATTGAGGTGGTCTTAGTATTGAGTTTGAATAATGAGCAGTGAATATGGACTTGAAGATTGTGTTCTAAATTTTGAGGTGGTCTTATTATTGAGATGGTCTTTCGGTGAGGTTTTACTGTAATATACGTATAACAGTATATACTCTTTTTGGTCAAATCATTGTCATCCTATGGCTAATTGGGATTTGTACTTCGAAAAAAACTTTGATCACTCCTTCATATAAATCAAAGGGAAAAAGTGCACCCGATATGGATCTTGAACCCACGACCCCCTAAACACTAGTAAGGCGCTCTACCGAATGAGCTTACCGGGCGGCTGTCTAACCCCACACTACTACACTCCTCCCCATCAGGCATTTGAAGCTCAACCACAGTGGGCCATCAAACACCGCTGCCACCATTGAAGTAAATCAAGGATAAAAAGTGCACCCGAAGACACGACCCCCTTAGAGACTTGCGCAGTGCTATACCGACTGAGCTAAGTTGCTAACCGGGCGGCCGTCTAACCCCACACCACTACATGTATAATCAATAATTTAGGAACGTGTACTGGTTAGTAACACAAAATGCAGTTATCATAAGTTGTATGAATTTGTTTCATAATCGATGTAAATAAATAAATTTAAACTTAATTAACTGAAGAGAAAGAGATGACAAAAATCAAGGTACGAGATGGCTCGAGTACACATGTACGGTACGACCTGATGATCACACCAACAAAGTGGGTAGTGGTAGATCGTACCTTTCAAATCGGCGATGTCATTATCAGTCAGGGGTTTTATTGACTGACTCATATCTTCACCCAAACAGCTGATTTAATTAAACATTATAGGAAGCACTTGCAAAATTCGACGTTTGGAAAATTCCGCGAAATGTGGTGTACGGAAAATTAACACGCCCGTGATGAACATTAACATTATTTAGGTTACAGATCACCAAATGTATTCCGAGGCCTTAACGCCTTAACGGAGAACTTTACATCAACGTTTGTGTTTGAACACAATGCTTATAACTATTTAAACTGTTTATCATATTCAATAGTTATACTGTATTATTCTGATATTAAATAACCTTAACACAAATATTACACTAACCTTACAGCAAAAAATGATAGTGGTCCATGTAAGCCTATGCAGTGGGCATACATGTATATATATGTTCTCATTTGTTCACAGAGGAAACATATTGTTCTCACAGCAAATCATATAGACATGTGTGCGGTATGTCCTGTCTATAATTACAAACAGCCTATTCATAGGTTGTTCAAAGCACATCATGCATAAGTACCCATCTCCATATGTTGATGTCAAAACTTTAATTGCGTTTTTCCACCCAGAAAGATTGCACAATGTTTACGGTTGACGTTCGATTCAAACCGGATTACAGATATATTTCTTCTGCAGTCTACATATACATCATTTTGGCAATATTTAAGTTAACGCTTCGGTGGGTGGTTGAGATACACCATAATGCATTGCTTACATTGGGCAGTTAGACTGTCGTGGTTATATGTTTCTCTTCATGTTGTGCAATCCTAGCTGTGCATGTTGAGCCATTTTCTTTTTCTTTTTTGCATACTGATGCCACAAACACAATAATTTACCCTCTACTTATACCGTTGTGAAGGCGTTTACACTGCACAGTGCCAATGAGACCCATCGTACAGTTACCATTTTCCTGGCATCTAACCAATACGTACTTTCCTGGAATCTACCCAGTACTTTCCTGGTTACATGCCAGTAGGAATCTACGCAGTACTTTCCTGGTTACATGCTAGTACTATGTTAGGTGGGAAACACTGAAAAGCATTTCTGTTTTATCCGGCGAGCCGAGGGATCGAACCAACGGCCTTCGGATTCGTAGTCAGCAGCGTTAACCACTGAGCCACAGGGCCAAATTTAATAAGCGCCCGATGCTAAAGGAGAGTATACATGCGCTGTGTGTGGTTAAGTATCAGTGTGCAAGAAAGATCAAACCTGGACATCAAAATGACGCAATGACAGATGCAAAGTATACACTGATATTCTCGAAGTTTATATTAGACCATGGTTACACTGCTGGTACAGGTCCTGATTTTATTCTGATGAAAGACAATACCCAGTAATAACCTAGGTCACCAACTGTTATTTTGAATGAGGGGATACTATTATAATGTGTAATGGACAAACTCCTCACAACGTTTATCTCCCCTAGAAGTAAATTAATATATACTCAACAAAATAAGAAACTTCCGCTAAGTTTGCTTGAACATAGCTGGATGAAATCAAATCGGGGGAATCATTGTTATATATGCGTTTAAAGAGTGTTCCATGATGCATCGTTTGGTGCAAAATTGATAGCCAAAGGTTACAGAAAATGGGGATTTTTTTTACCAAGTGAGGTAGGGGTTAAACACAAAAATAACACTTAATAACGGGTATGACCACCTCTTGAGTTGACCACTGCCGGCGCATAGAATTGACTAAGGTTTTCATTTCTTCCCGTGGAATATTGTTCCATTCCTGAATGAGCGCTTGACGAAGTTCGTTGACGTTAGCAGGTGGGTTGGGACGACGCCTCACTCGTCTGTCCAGAATATCCCAGACGTGCTCGATTGGGTTGAGATCAGGACTTTTAGCGGGCCAGTCATCAATAAAATCAATGTTGTTTGTTAAAAGAAAATATACAGTGTCTCTAGTTGTATGAGGTGTGGCATTATCATGCTGAAAAATCGAGATGTTGGCGTTGTTATGGAACAGAGGAATGACCGTATGATTATTCTCAATTTACATGTTTAAAAATGCGTAAGAATTTTATTATTAAATCTACTGTTCATGGAAAACTATACTTATACATATAATTACTTGTTATCAAAATAATTATTTTGTCTTCTTATACCATTTGTTTTCAATGTTCAATGTTCTCATATCTTCATTTTGAAAAATGGGAAAAATACTGTTGTATTAACATTCAAATGTCAACTTCTCTTTCAAATGTTTGTATTTCTTTAATGAAACCTGTCTTTTTTCATGAAACACATTTATATTGCACTGTTATGTATATAACTATATGTGAACCGAGATAGCATATGTTCCCTTTATATATTATTTACCTTACAATGTTCAAATATTTAATTTCTTCACAGATGGCATCGCATTTCGTTATACATATGATTGCTTGGGATATGACGGATTCTTTGTTTTCTTCAGACATTTGTTTTTCCATACAATGGTCGAACATTTCATTTCGTTTAGAATGCCAGTTAAACTATCATTATTCACCTGCTAAGTTATATAGCCCTTAAAACAATTATATATTAAATCAGTAACCCCACCTTGCCCGTTTAAACTAGCCCCATCCCACCGTCCTTAGTCCAATTTTAGAGTATTGGCCCCTCCACATATTTACAAACTAAATATACAAAAATAAAACGAACCTTTCGATCATATTCTGTTACTTCAATTTGAGAAGTATTGTCTATGATATGTGTAACATTGTATTGATATACTTTGCTGTTTTCACATTTTGCTACTATGTTGTGTATTGATGTGTTTCTATCTCACGGGCCTCCGGCCTACATATATATTGAAAATAAAACGTACAACATACAACATAATAGAGCACCCACATTTAATCTAAAAAGTGCGTTCGAAAGTACATATTATGAACTCTATATATCTCTGCACACAGTATCTACCTCTATTGGAAAGTATTTATTTCAATGTAAAAAGGGGGATCTTTAAAACCTCTAAACGGGACAGTGATGTATAAATTACAGAAACATAGTATTTATACCATCATAAAGTAGTAGGTTTGATCTCTAACATTTGTTTGCACACGAAAGATACCTTTAACAGCGGCTTAAAGATATGTTCCTTCTATAACTCTATAGGAAGTTGGTTGGACCGAAATGACACGAAAGTTGGGTATGGCGGATCTTATGTAATAATTATCTACACGGTATATTTAATTGCGGTACCTAATAGGGCGGTTCTGTTATGTATGCAAACATATGTTTTAGACATGTCCTGTCACGTCTCAAAAAATGTATGTTTGTAGAAGATGAACATGATACGGTTCTAGTTTATCACCATTGACTACATATAACTTACTGAAGTGGACATAATTAAGCTTATGGTTCCTAATAATATGTAGAATGACAGCTGTTTTGATTTTATCATGATGTTAATTTAATATTAAATTTCGCTTCATAAGGTTGTTGAAGCCAAACAGCATTTTTTTCAATTTGTTAACGTTTGTAAATGAAGTTGTTTCTTTTTGTATGAAAACAAACGAAAACATAATTTACAATTAAGCTGTTTTCAGAGATGTTTTCAATCACTATATACAAAATTAATTTATTACAACCGAAGTAATTCCGTTATTTGCATCCTGGTTTATGTAATGCAGTCACTCAAATAGTAATTCTAGATATGTCCTACATATCAGTATATATCTTGAATTCTTCTCTCTTGGTTTATGGCGTATTGTATTAGGGTGATGGCTTACACCGAACTTTCATTTCAATGTGCTTCAGCGAATACGCAGGTTTTTTCCATGCATTCCATTTAATACCGTTTCGATTCTCTACTCCAGCTTCGTTATAGTACACGCCATTTGGATTTGCATAATAACAATTAGTATGCCAACCTGCTTGATATATTCTAGCACAAATTGTTGTTCCCAAGTTATCATATGTTGCAAAGAACATTCCACTTTGATAGCCAAGAGAGTCCCCAGCAGTTCCTGTGTATCCACTCACTTCAAGTTTATACTTATCCCTTCCCGAACCAACTTTAAATGATGCATACTTAGCGTATGCAGTGTTGTTCTCGAAGTCAGTCATGTCAACACGTAATTCGCATGATTTAACATCTTTGTTTGTCAACAAATACATGTACTCGTTTCCCAGCCAAAACTCTCCCTGTAAACTTCCAAAGCCCTCTTTATAATCCGACCAACTTCTGTTAAAATTCTCAGACCCATCCTGGCGCCTTTGAAAGACTGTCCAGCCCCCTCCGTCCGTTTGCTGATCACAAAACACTTTTATTCGTTTTTCTGATCTGTATACATCATACACACTCGAAACATTTATGAAATTCAGCTTGATATCTGAGCACGATCTTGCATATCTTAAAAGTATTTGGCGGGATGTGTCTGACGCAACGGAATCATTTGCGGACAACACATACTACATAATTGCGTCGACACTGTCAGAAAGTTTGTCAGAATCATAAAGCAATAATTCAGATTGGTTGAAGACTTGTAGCATTACATTTTCAGTGGACTTAATCGACTCTGAAATATCGCCATGCACTTGTTTAATATCTTTCCTGATCTCTTTCGTCGAATTTTCTGTTTGTTTAAACAGTTCTTCCATCAATTTTGGCATTGTATTTAACTCATTTATACTAGTTTGTTGGGCCGACACTTGTCTGCGTGTGCGTTTATTCATACGTTTTTCATTTTGAAACGCTTTGATAGTTGCAAAAATTGACTTTTAATATTATCTACTGAATCAACTGACTGTTCGTATTCGATCTCGTGTTTAATGTCTATATTTTCTTTGTAGGTTGCTTCACCTGCTTCCATTAACTTATTTAATTTGGCATCAATATTATCCAGCCTCGATAACAGCATCGACACATCCGTGTTCCTGTGCTTTGATTCCAATATAAGTCTTAATTCTATCTGATTCATTCTCAAGAAGGGTCAAGTTTTCTCTGAAGTATAAGTATGATGGCTATAGCAAGGTATACTCCTTGAGATTCAGCACCTAGTGGAACCCCTGATTTCGTGTATTGGTTCATGTGTAGGTAAGGATTTTATGATGTATGGATTTGACAAGGAGTCTGTAGTACAATTTGTATTTTTATTCACGTTCTGAAACTACGTTAGTAGAAAAGCAGTTTACAAATAATGCATGCATGATTAAATAATTGTAACAGATCCATGATTTACAGAAAATACTGTTTATTCTCTGAGTATCATTTAAACATGTATTTGTATCTACACCCTTGGAACTATCAGTAAAAATACTGAGTCATGTGCGCGACACGTGCAATTACGACAAGATTTTCTGCATGAAATGTTCGTTTCACAGTAAAGCGGAAACAAAACACGACGCTACAATGGTGAATGACACAATAACGCATCATTGAACATCTGTGCGAACAGCAGATACATTTTTTTTCGCCGATTACGAGTTCATCCAGACAGAACTATTTCATTCTGCACAATTCTTATATCCGGGTCTGTAAACAACATTTCTTGGAAAGCTTCCAGTTTCGCTTCTTTGAATCAGTTTGTGGGAAATTGGGAACAGTTTATTTCAAATACAGTCGGATCCCGTTTTTTTCGACAACCCTCTATCCGAATACTTGGTATCATCCGAAATAAATATCAGGTCACGATCTCTTTCCGCTATAGTTCTATGTTAAATGTGGGTCATACACAATTCAGTATTCGAACACCTGGATAAATTCCAGACGACCGAGAGACCCCAAAAATCATAATAAGGCATATTTACACCTGCCATTCGAATTCGTCTGTCGACCAATCACGACATGGTACAGTAGTCTGCTTGTTTTTTCATTGTTGTGTATGCTATGCAAGAGGCTTTTATCATCTATAACTAATAATATGTGCCTGGTACTGAAATACATGCCTCAGTTCTAAGTGTAATCCAAATTGTTAAATTTTAAAGTACAAACTGACTCACTGGGATGTAAACTATGTGAATAAATAAAATACAGAAATAGACATCACTACATCGTTTCCTCGTTTGTTTCATATTTTAATAATCACACTCTTACATTCTGTTCACGTTCGTATGAACGAGATCCGACAGTATAGACAAACAAAAACGCTCCGAATGAAAACGTACATGGAAATTGATATGTTGCATACTTTTCTCTCCTCATTGAAGATTTATAGGGTCGAAAATACTGTTAAAGGCGTATACAACAAATAGGCCATTTCTTTTCTAGCGGAGAGATTTCCTTTAAACTTTGTATATTTTATCAGCGTAATGTATCTAACCAAAATATGAGATCTAAATGACGGATCACCTTGCTAGATTTATGATAATGAAGATTAAAACGTGAATATTTCATATGAATATATAGCCGCGTGATGAACGAGAATGTCATCGCGGTAACGTTGAGCATTTAAATTGCTATTAATGACGATTAGTGGTGAACGACAACCATGGGCAATGGCTGCCCAAATCATGACAGAACCCCTACCCCCGAAACGATCTCGTTCAAGAACACAACAGTCAGCATAGCGTTCATTTCTCCTACGGTAGACGCGCACCCTGTCATCACCACGATGTAAACGAAATCTGGATTCAACAGTATACCAGCGTCGTCGTGTCCAACGACTGTGTACACGTGCCTAATAAGACGATTTACACGATGACGCTGCAATAAGACGCATCCGACGTAAGGACGTCGTCCGTGTAAACCGTTCTCCCGCAGACGATTACGAACAGTTTGCCAACTGATTCGGTTATTATGAAGCCCAGGTTTGTTAGCAGCAGTAGCAGTGGCAGTTTGGAATCGAATGTGCGTGTTCTTGATATAGCGGTATTGACCACACGTTGTAACACGCGGACGTCCACGACGTGGCAAGTCGTCTGTGTGTCCTGTCGTTCTAAATCGTGCGCAAAGATTTCGTATCGCTCGACTAGAACTTCCAGCATCCATTGCAACGTCTTCTGTCGACATGCCAGCATCAAGCATGCCAATCGCACGTTGGTGTAAAATATTGGGTAAAAATACTAAAAATGCTACAATGTAAACAAATGTTACTTTCTTTACACAATGATTTCTTTAACACAACAAACACTATGTGTACAAATCGGAAGTTCCTTTTTTTGTTTAGTGTATTATTTGAAAAGGGAGACCACTGCGTAGGAGATTGCAGCATGGATTTGCCAAGGACACTGATCAGACCTGAAAGTGAACACAATTGTATTGGGCATGTTTTAAAGAGCAGTATCGGTCCAGTCAAATGACCGTAACCGAACTCAGGGTAGCACCTGTACAGGATTGGACACCAATTTCACAGAACGTCACACACAGGCAGCGAGCTGAGACACTGCAGTGTTGCTTTAGAAAACAACAATAACATCAGCAATACAGTTGTTCATGTTACTGCTACTACTGTCAACTTCACTACTGACGACATTAAACATGAAAGACTTCGACGAAAACGCCATACAATATCTCTCCAATGAAAACGTGGTTCTTTCCAATTTTAGTAGTACGTGTAATGTTAAAGCCTCAGTCACACCGGATCGTACGTTCTCTGGATCGTGCGATTGGTGGCTATTTGGCCAAGGTACGACCAATCGGCAATGTTTGCTACGATCTCCATTGCGATCGCATACTGCGATTGCTCTTAAGACTGGTGGTAGGTCATCGTACGATCGGTGGTGCGTTTGGTCGTGCGTTCACCAACGATTGGAGAAGAACGATCGCAAGATCAATCGTAGGTAATCGTACGACTAGTGGTGGCGATCTGCGACCGATCGTACGATCAATCGTGGCGATCAGCGACATATCGTACGATCAATCGTGGCGACCTACGACCGCTCGCGCGATCGATTGCAACCAGTCGCACCAGTGGTGAGATGATCACCTGGTTCTCAATGTGTACACATCGCATGATTATAATTCGTAATGCCCCCCAAGAAGGGAAAGGGCCATGGGAAGATAACCCACCCAGAGACAGAGCCAGAGATTCACTCGGTAACGGCCAAGCAGGATAACCCCGCCGGGGAAACGCCAACCGATACAGGTGACTTCCCAGCAGATTATGTAACGGCGGCGAAGAGAAACAATATGCCAGAGCCTGGTTCAGCTGTAGAACAGGCTCTCTGCGAATGGTTCGCTGACCACCCTTTGTTTTACGACATGAGCGACGTCAGGTTGAGCGCGTCCTGTTTCGTCACTCGGGGCGTCACTCGAAGAGGCAGTTCGTGGAACATTCGCAGTCCCATGCGCATGTAGTTGGTGAAATCACCCCGTGACTCTCTCTCCAGTTCCCGCATCAGGTTGGCGAAGTTGCCGTAGAAGGACCGCCTCTCGATCCATGTACGCACCCAATACTGGTGCGTTCTTCTCTCTTGGCGCTGGTTTCTTCGTCGTAGAAGTACGGCAGCGGTCACAACACCCAGCAGTTGTTGTTGCTCCATTTGCAGTCGTGCCAACATAAAATCAAGTCTTCTCGGAGGCACTGGTACACCCACCATAGTGATGTTCTCTCTTCTGATGTCGTATTGGAGAGTGACCTGAACCCCAGAAGCCACTTCATATATACTGGTGGTGCGTCCATGCGCGACTGGTGGTACGACCATGTAAGACCTGCCTGCGATCTCTTACGATTTGGAATCGCAGGTCAGAAGTTTTGAACATGACCATCGACCTTTCTGCGACTGATTATGCTCTGGCGATCACCCACGACCTCTGCGACCAGTCGTGCGCTCTATCTACGATTTGCCCACGATTCCAAATGTTTTCGATCGCAGCTAGGTCGTAACCTGGTCGCATGCCCGGTGTGACTGAGCCCTAAGAAACAGTTGCATGCGTTTTCACTATGGGGGGCTATTTTGTTGCATAGTGAACGATGTCTTTTACCATTTAACACAAAGCTAAATGCTTTCTGAAGCATCATGTATCTATAATTCACTTCTTGGTATTAACTCCGTCCCGGGACCAATGTGTTTCTACTCATTAACGATTATGACATGAGCCTATAAGTGGGTAGGTCTTTCTTGCACTTTAGAATACGTAAATCATACCTTTGGATTAACTTAAGCAGACATCACACGATTGTGTATATTGAAAACTAAATGATTAGACCACCAATTGTTCTAAAAAAACGGTCTTATTCATGATGGGTCTGATTTAGAAAAAATAAAAACTGGTCCATGAAAATACGGTCTTATTAATAATGTGGCCTTAATGTTCAGGTGGTCTTAAAGTGAGGTTTTACAGTACACATATGTGTGTGAATGTGTGTACATTGTACATCTGTATATACAAATACCTGTGTCAGTGTCAAGGTCAGTGTGAAATCACAGGCATGATGCTGTATTTTCTAACTGAACTATCTTTCTATCTATCGTACAACTTGTGAAAAGATTGTACCCGTTTGTCATAGTTACATAAGTATGTGGTAGTTGCAGCTACATGTTGTTCTTATCTACATGCGTGTATGATTTGTTTTTTTTCATTACATGTTTTTTTCCAAAATATATAAAATGTGCCCTTAGCTATAAAATATGTGCCCTTATAGTTACGTGTGAGTCATAATACAACGTGCAACATGCATACGTACAACGTGATGAGGATACTTCGACTAATACACTAATACGTTGAACGTGATGATTTGACTGTTCAATGATACTTCGACCAAACTCATCCCATTTCCGGCAACTCTGCTTCGTTTAAAGGAATTGCTCGGTAGCTTGTTAAACGAGGAAATCTGGTTTAAATTAATGGCTATCGTATATAGCTTTAAATACCAGGGCGTTTTCAAGGAATTTTCGGAAAAGGACCCTGGTCAAATAAGGAAATATTCACGCTAAATTGCCAAAATCGGGAGAATTTTATTATATTTATAAACATATTTTTTTTTGGAATTCCAGTTTTAGTGTCCACAAGGTATTACAGATGTTGTATGATATGTTAAAATAACTGTACATCCTTACGGTTACTACTTGTAAAATTATATTCAATAGTTTCCCTCAACATCATTCAGTTTCCACTTTCTTTTCTTCAGATTGGGAAAAATGGACCATATTGAAAGTGGGCGTCAGAACCTACATAACGCTAAACAATATGTAAACAACTAGTGAACAAGCCTTTATCACCAACCTGTAACCAACATATGGGGAATACCTTTCGGTAGTTCTAACATATTAAAAGTAACAATGACAAGTATTTATTTCTATTACCACAAAATTCATAATTTCAATGTGTCATAAATGTGGGCAGAAAACACCTATCTTACACAGTACTTATGTAACAGAGACGGCGTTCAATCATGGTAAAGGAATGAGCAAAACATGGGGCTCACCCGACAACGGAGATATGTTTATATTATATATGTGGGTGATAAGGCTAACGCGTTCTGGATAGTTTTCACTTTGTTTACATTCCCAAGTTGATACACATGTTCTATCTGCATCCGGTTTAAGGGGCTGGTAAAAATGTTGCAGTCTGAAAAATCAGTAACTCGGTAAATGGCGACTGAAAATGAGCATCGTCACTTTGTTTTATCTTCAAGGGTCAGCATTCCACGGTTTATAACTAGAGCATTGTTGATAACATTAGATCCGCATTACAAGGTAGTTGGTATATTTTGATACACCATCTGCCTCGGGTTTCGAGCATTTCCATTTTCTAATGAGAAATAGTGTTAGTTTGTTCTATAAGTATAAAGCATTGCACTGCCAACACGTGTTCACATCAATTATTACACCTCTTTGTTTTGTATGTTTCCATGAATTCCTTCACGAAACTCAGTTTGATATTGCTATTGGTATGCCGCGTTCTACCATAAACACACATGGCAAACTAATACGTTGAACCGGTTGGCGCTCTGTCGGTTTACCCAATATGTTTGAGCCACATGAAATTGTCACGAGTTCTCTCTGAAAGATGTAAGTTGTTTTAATAATTTATTATTATCAATCAAGCTAATTAATTAATATATTCTGAATAATTAAAAACGTTTTTGAATTTATTTAAATATGCTAATCTCGGCATATCGTTTACAGTCGATTGCCACGCCTGGATAAAATGATCGCGTAATCGTCTTTTAAGAAAAGGGAGATAGTGTGTATTTAAATCAAAACGTTCAATAATATTTGTACAGCCTAATTGTTCAATAATCGATTTCATTTTGTATGCCCAACAGTGAGCATTATTAGTGTGACATTGTTCAATGTACATTTGCCTAATAAAAGAATTATTTGCTGACATAAGTTTCAACCAGAATTTTATGGATCGTTCTTTAGCTATGAGATATAATGGGTATCTGCCTAATTCGCCAAGAACAGCGTGATTTGGAGTGTTTGAACGTACACCTAATATTCTCTTACAAAATTGTATATGTAATTTCTCAATTTCTTTATATTGATAAACACCCCATTCTTCAGAACCGTATAGTAAAATTGGAACAACCATTGTGTCAAAGAGATAAAGTTTTGTTTTAACATTCAAATGTATTCTGTCAAATACTGTAAGCAGGTTATGATAATCTTTCAATGCCTGATCAGACAAAGTTTTAACTGCGTATTTCAAACTGCCGGTGTTAGTAAAATTAATACCAAGGTAAGTAAAACTGTCAACAATATCAATAACTTCATTATTAATTAAAAATATTTCATTGTGTAATTGTTTTCTTTTTTCAAAGACACATATTTTAGTTGTTTACGTTAATTTTAAGACCCCATTTAATCGAGTATGCGTGTATGTTATCAATTTGAGCTTGATTGAAAAAATCGTTTGAGTTTTAGGTTTTGGTTTGGCTATAAAATCAACAGTTAAATTGAACTGGTTTCTGTTAAAAGGAGCTCGTGGACAAACAGGCGGTTTGGTATGAACAAGATGGCGAATGCTGAAATGTGTGGGATTTTGATGGAACTCATCTCAGTGGCCCAGTACCCGTTATCCTGAAATGTAGAAGTTATAATGATTAATAAAGAATGAATGAAGAATTAATAATAATGATAAATAATGAAACACTGTGTTTCTACTAAGGATGTCAACGAGTATCCGGATATCCGGATATCCGCATTCCGTTCCGAGTATCCGAATCACAATTTGGCATTCGGATACTCGTTTAAAATTACGAAATATTTGACTCTCAGTATCTTTAACGACCAACAATTTATTTTAACACCTATAACAATAGAATCAATTCGATACCGTGTGTCATATTGTTTATGGTCTTCTTTGCACATCGGTGTCTTTGTGAGATACCCTAAAGCGTGATAATCACTGCGGCGTATATTAAAGTATGTTTTTCACGGGACTAAAACCAATTAAAGATACGAGTAAATAAAATTGTATAAAAAAGTTCTCTGGTTGGTGTTGTTGTTTTTACAAACATGTTTAATTATACCTCATTAAGGGTGACACTATTGGAATTAATTACATCGATTTTCGTGTTAATTGTAGTAGGTGGGGAAGGGGGTTACAAATTGAGCGTTAGTCTTACGCCGCATGTTACAAACACTCTTTGCTCACGGGCTGCTATTATTAATTTTATGCTGCTTTGAAGTATGGTTTATTCTACAAATACAATCCCCTTGTAACAAACAAGTGTTATATATTGACGTATATTATTGGTCCAGATCACGCAACGCCCAATAGCAATTAAATATTACTCATTTGTATCAAGATTACCAATTGGTTATGATTGAAAATAAAACTGACAACACTGCTGTAATATCATCAGTTAGTCATTAACTTTCTGCTATATATCACTGCTATATAATAACAATAAGTTTAAAATATCCTAAATCATCATGCCTCCGAGTCTACAATCTAATATTTGGAAGTTCTTCACGAGGGCGGATGACCGCAAGTCAGCAAAATGTAGTTTGTGTGAGACTTCACTTGCCTATTCTGGGGGCACTACCAACTTGAGGAACCATTTACGTGCCAAGCACCCATCAGTGGAAAATAATCAAAATTGTCAAAGTACTCCAACCAGTGATGCTAAGAAACAGGCTTCTATTACATCATTTGTCTCTACGCCGAAAAAAGTGTCATCGTCAGAGAGTGAAAGGATCACACAGTCGATCACAAATATGGTTGTTATGGATTACATGCCGTTAAGTGTAGTGGAAGGTGCTGGTTTTTTAAGTCTCAAGTGGATACATCATATCATTAATCATGCTTTGAACACGACACAAGGAATCATCATCAGTTAGTACTACGTACCTGGAGATTTAACATCACATGAGTTCGCAAATATCTCTCAAAATTACAAATTTCATCAATCTACAAGTTTCGTCTGTTCACTACATAATGATGTCTTTAGTGAATAAGCTAAACTTGTTAGAGTGAGCAAATCTGTATTTTATTGATAACATTTGGAATTCTTGTGTAAACATTAATCAAGGCTCACACCAAAACAAAGGGAGATCACTGCGCAAGAGTTTGTCAAAACGAAAGTACACAATCACACGGAGTTACCTACCTTTATGAACACATGCTCTCAAAATCAGATAAAACTGTTATAAGAAATCAAATATTAACGATTTTAAACTCAGAGTACACATTAAATATTTCGATAACTTCGGAAATTCAATGAACTGGAACCTAGCTGACTGCATGCACAGTAAGTTTGTTTGGTGCAAATAGATGATTTAAGTCGCGAAATTATGTGACATTACAAGCAAATCGTTAACATTTCGATAATTTTTGTTCCGAGTATCCGGATATTCGTTCGGATGGCGTTCCGAGTATCCGGATACCAATTTTGGTATTCGTTGACATCCTTAGTTTCTACACATTAATAATCATTTTTGGTATTTCAATCTTTTGAGTATCTCTTCTTTGCTTCTTGGTCAAATATTACCACGGGTTCCACCCGAAATAAACTATTGTTAATGTTTTTTTAACCTGTTGCCGTTCTCGTCGTCGAGGTCCGCCATTTGTTTTTTCAAAACAGCACCTTATTTCGGATAAATCAAACCAGACAAACCCTCTCTGGGGGCAGTTCGGTCGGTTTGACAAACCGGATTGCCATTTTTAAAAACAAATGGTACAAACCTTTTCTAGATCCAAACCGGTTTTACAAAACAAATGGAAAGTTTGACAAACCGGTTTTAAACCAAACTCCGTTTGTTGCGAACAAAAGCGCCCTTAGTGGGCTGGTAGTGAACAAATCAATATCGATTTCAGTTAACGAATCAATGTTTATACAGTTCGTAATGTCATTTACAAATAAAATAAATAACAACGGTGATAATGGTTCACCTTGTCTAAGGCCAACTGTGACATAACAAAACTCAGACATATTCACGTGAGAAGACAATTACACATGATTTAACATTTGTGTACATAGCTATGAGCAAGGTTAATAATCACCCCAACGATATACAATTATATTAGCACCCCCAATATACACAATGACACTTTTACTAGCGCGTATATTTAAATAACAACAACAACCTTTATTACTCTCTTACACAAATCGGGGTCGACAAATAAATAAACAAACAAACGACAATTTTAATTTTTATAAAGTTTTTATTAAGTATGTTTTTCCGAATATCCGAATATTGAAACAGGATTCGAATATTCGAAGTTAAGAACGAATATTCGAATATTCATTGACATCCCTTATATATTCTCTACGCCATTAAAACGCAACTAAAAATTGTCCGCGTCAGCACGGTGACATTATAAAGAAATAATTATATTTTAATTCTCAAACATAATTTCCTAAACTTAGTCAATTATGAAATAGGAATACTAGGGCCATAGTTTGATTTCTTTTTGATGAATGATTTACACATTTGTGACAATAACACACTTGGAACACTAATGAAGGCGAAGAGAAATAGTTGCCTTTTTAATGGCGTTAATTATATTTTAATTGTCTTCACTTATTCGCTCACGCGAATCTGTCAGCAGTGAATTATGATCATACTGTACTTCCGGTGTATCAGGTGTTGACTTCCTTCTGTCGTCTGCTGTGTTAAATAATTCTGCATTATGCATTAGAAATAAAGTATTATTTTATAGTCATGAGAAACTGATATATCACCAAAGTTCCTCGAAGTCTGAAGCCATAATAGTAATTCATAATATTCATTGTTAATTTGTTACGCATCAGTTGCAGAACGTATAATTTAAATACGGAAGCGTTATGTAATGTTTGTAAGCGTATAATATTATGATCTGTTCATTAACATAAATTCTTTGAAATTTGTGACGCGATGAATACCAACTGCTATGCAGTTTAGAAGATATACTTTTGAGCTATTTTTAAACTACTTCAAAGTCGACGATTTTAGTGTAAATGACACCGCAACATGAACAAGTTAATGAACACTTGTCTGCGGTGTTTGGTTATCGCTCGTTTGTAATTTACCTTTATTTACGCCATTCCGAACGTCTCTGTTATTACTGTTTATTAAATTTACAGCGTAGTGACAAAGGTTTTCCGAATCATATTTATAAATAACATAATCGAGCTCACGGTGCGGGTAATTTCGAAACGGCCCTCGAATTCATACACATGATAAAACGACGTTGTTCTGTGCATCTCACTTTTATACGTCGTCTGAAAGGACAAAGATAACGACCTACTCGAGGCAATTTATGGATATTTGAACAATAAATTTATAATATATATTCATATAGACAGTGGACATTTTACACAATGTGTAGTTTGAAGGAAGTAACGTTATTACTGTCCGTGTTGTGTACGTTATATACAGGAATAAGCTCAGGTAATAATATCTTTTTTCAATATCATGATATTCTTAGGTTCAATGATCGAAAACGAAGAGAGAGGTTTACATGAGAGAAGTCAGTTATTTCGCTTTAAACTTCAAATCGATTACAGAATGTATTGTTCATATTTACCCATGATTTATATTGCGTATATATATATGTATTTCTTTATGTTAACGTAAGGCTATATACTACGACATACGTAAGTACATTACGTAACTGCACGTCATGGTGAATAGCGTATATACATGTACATCTTTATGTTACGGCTATAATATACTACGACAGTTGTACATAACGTGACATCATGTTACGCCGACGTTCATTAACTCATCTATCATCAAAACATATAATCGTAATACATTGTATAGGGCATTCATCCTTCCATTTCAAACCTGAGATTTTTTCCTTATTTCACCAATTTCTTTGATAGACACTGGGATTTCAACTCACTTTTTGTTATTTTGTTAAGTCTAGACAATATAAGTACATAATTCAGCGTATTAAATTAAGTACATTGAGTGTGTGATAAATTATGTTAAATAATAAATGTTATACAGTAACATCAAAGACAGTTACGCATTTGGTTGACATCGTGCACTTATTAACAAGAGACATCGGCTAATTAAAACAATCAACATTTAAGAGTTATTACATGATTAAGACTTAGTTTGTCAAATTTCCATGAAACATTATGTATGCTAAATCGTTTTTATTGATGATGTTAAACGTTGAACAGCAGTAAACTGTTCAGATATCTACAGCAGAACGTCGAAACCTCGAACAGTTTTAGCTCGAACACAGTAGATACCTCGAACATGTGCTTAAGTCCCGGCGAAGATTTGTTCATTGTTAATTATCTATTGAAATTGCATAGTGAATACATTTCTAAAACAGCAATTTATCAAGTTCAATCTTCACTGAGTAAAGTCTGTCGAAATCTCAAAATTAGTATAAAATTGACGCGAAATTTATTATCATAACAATTGTCATAGTACCGGGAACACTGACAGTTCGTACATACACATGTATACCATAGATGCCTCGAACAATAGATGGCTCGAACTAATTGCTGGGTCCGACGGCAGTTCGAGGTTTCAAAGTTTTACGGTATACATGTACTTATAATTAGTTATCACGGTTATACCGACACGGGTTACATTATATAGTACTATGACTTCATAGTAATAAATCAGAAAGATTTGGTGACAGTAAACAGAACTTTAGTGGTTCATCATTCGAGTGATAGTAACAATTACTCTTAAGGTTGATTACAATGCAAAAAACATCGGAGAATCAAGTCTGTTGACGCTAGCAATAGTAATAAATTAATACACCTTTTCACAAACATACGGTTTACAAAATTAAGCAGCACATTTTAAGGACAAAAACAACTGCTTCTGAGATAGATTTTCAGTATTTCATGTTTAAAATCCTTTTTTTAAATGATTTTTACACAGTAAAACACTTCTGTAAAATATAAATTGTACAACAATGCATCAGAGAGGGATGTTTGTACTATAACATAATATTTATAAATACATTCGATTCTTTTTTATTCGCGTCTGAAAGAAACGATAATAATTTATTACGTCACTCAAGTTTAGATTTGTTCTTCTTCAAGCATTTTATGTACACCAATGAAGACGACATCGTATCAATTAACATTCCTTGAACATGTACATTAAAACAAATGAATCACCACGATCGCCAATTTCTGTTGATACGGTTTGAAAAGGACAAACGTCCGGAACTCTCCACATGGTTTTCATGTTTTATATTTTGTGCGGTAATCTGACTGACGTGTGTAATTGATTTTTATTTTTTGGTTTCTTTTTAAATATACCGCATTATTAAGCAAACTACAGCCACAAAAAAGATGAAACAATACGCCCAAACATGTTTTCATGCGTATGTCTGAGGTGTAACGCCATGTTTGTATCGGCATTTCAGTTAAACCATGCTTTACAATAATTTTCATTTCAATTGGGAGAACCATTGTACTCAAGTATACGACTTCATCAAAACAGCGAACACAAGACGGGAGTGATTGAAAACTAAACGTACTATTATATCTGCTATTTCGGTTGATGGAAGTACCTCGTGTACCACTGTGACTTTTATGATTACAAATCAGGCTTAATTCTCAAGAAAGCATTAACAACAAAAGGATTATGTATCAATCTGAATTGGTGGAAGAACCATATATCGTTATAAGATTTCAGTCGTAGTTTTATTTTTATTTTTTAGACAAATCATCTCGTACAGCGTATGTCTCGACCTTGTCAGAAATCATGTGATCATCACATTGGCATTCAATTGCTCTACTGAACACAACATGGGATCGTGCTTGCATCGTAACAGAACATTCTTGTGTCTGTACGCATGATTTCAGGTCTCAAAATATGGAACTGGTCTTTAGTATATTTTACATACATTGTCATACTGTACACAATTCAGAAACCAAATAAACCGTAGCCATTTTGTTATTGCGACGTTCTCTCAGGACAATGACATCCAGTGTTGTCGCGTTAGAGTGATAATCACATCTTGACCTACGACCGAATGTGCAAATAAGCATTTACTGTTTTGATAAATTAATAACCTATGCACATTCTTCCTTTAATAAAAACTTGCCTGTTTCTTATCGCATGAAAATTATAAACCTTGTAAATGTTTAGTGTTAGGCGACTCGAACAGTAGAACTGGTTGTCTGAATGATTTTGTAGAGAATGATGATAATGATGCCAACGTGCCGTCTTTTTTACCAGATGACTATATTACTGATACGCCATTATAAAGGAGTACGAAAGATAATGTTGTTAACAGAAATGGTCGGTTATTGATTGATTTTTGTAAAGAGAGTGATTTACGTATCGTGAATGGTAGAGTTTGTGATCACAAGGGTTCATGCACGTTTCACGGTCCGACTGGTAGTAGTTTAGTTGATTATGTAATATCTAGTACCTCTATATTAAACTGGTTTGTCAACTTTCATGTTGGTCAGCCTAACATTCGTTCTGACCATTGTACCGTTCATTATTCTGTGCAATCTGATTTTGTTGTTGAAAATTCGTTGCCTCAAAGCAACCACAAAACGGAAGAGATTAATTTTATGTACAAATGAGGTAATAATCACATCGAGAGTTACATTCATGAACTAAATTCGGATGAATACCTGCATTCGGTTAATAATCTGTTGTCGCAATTAGATAACTGTACTTCTTCGCAAGTGATCGATAACTGCCTTACAGAATTTTCCAACACAATTGACAAAATATGCTCACCTTTGTTTGGTAAATATAAACATACCAAAAAACTACAAAAAAGCGATCGGTAAATGTTTGGTTTGATGAAGAGTGCTCAATAAAGAAAAACATATTTTATGTTCAATTAAATAAATTCAATAGAGATAATTCCAACGAAAATCGGCATAATCTTAGCAAGGCGAGAAGTGAGTATAAGAACGAAATTAGAAAGAAGAAATACGCGTTCAGGAAAGCAGAAACTTCAAAATTTGTTAATTCAAAACTAGAAAATGCGAAGCTCGTATTGGCGAAAGATTCTGTTTGTCACTGTAATACAAATGATGTAAATGTAGACATGTTTGCGCGATATTTTAAAGCTATAAACAATCCTGAAGATAAGTTTTATCAAGCTGATGATGATATACTCCAATTCAACGAAACATTTCTAAACGATGAGACACAAATAATGTTTGACGAACTTAACACAGAAATAAGTTCAACAGAAATTCGAAATTCTATAAAACAATAAAGATCAAATAGCGCTGCGGGATTTATTTGTAAACGAGTTTTTCAAAAATGGAACTACCAAATTTTACCTTATCTTGAAAAACTTTTTAACGCGTGTTTTCGCATTAGCTACTTCCCACAAAAACGGAGTGAAGGTTATATCGTACCGATACACAAGGGGGGGAGTAGAGATGATCCATCTAACTAAAGAGGTATCACTCTTTTAAGCACTTTGGGAAAATTATTTACTCGGGTTTTGAACAACAGACTTGACACATGGGCAGAAAGCTACCAAATTTATACTGAGTTTAGAAAGAAAATTGGAACCATTGATAATATATTCGTACTGAACGCAGTAATCTCTCATTGTTTGAATAATAACGAAAAATTGTTCTGTTTCATAGTAAGAGATATTCTGTGGTACAAATTAATTAAGTATGGTGTACAAGGTGTTATTCTAAAGGTCATTCAATCTATGTACAATGGCATCTCATCAAGAGTTAAACTTTTTAACGAGGTTAGCAAGGCGTTCTCGTGCAATCTTGGAGTTCGACAGGGTGAAAGTTTATCGCCCTTTTTATTTAGCATGTTTTTAAATGATGTAGAGCGTGAATTCGCGGCAAAATGTATAAACGGAATCAATTTAGGCAGTTTGAAGTTATGTCTTTTATTATATGCAGATGATATTATTATATTCTCTAAAAGTAGTGAGGGTTTGCAAGAAGCTTTAGACGTTTTATCGGAATATTGTGATAAATGGAAACTTGAAGTTAATACTTTAAAGACACAAATTGTATTTTTTAGGAAAGGGGGGCGTTTACCCGCCAATATGAAATTTACTTATAAAAATACTGATTTGGAGATTGTTAATACCTTCAAATATTTGGGTGTTGTTTTCTCATCGGGTGGTTCTTTTAAAGCTCAAGACAAATTGTTAGCAGGCCAAGCTCTAAAAGGAATTTTTGAAATGAACAAACGTCTGTATAAGTTTACAGATTTATCTCCAAAACATACACTTGAACTATTCGATAAATTATTCACACCTATATTAAATTACTCATCCGAAGTATGGGGTTCTATAAGGCGACCGAAATAGAAAAAACGCACTTACATTTCTGTAAACGTATATTGGGAGTTAAACTGTCGACTCAAAATGACTTTGTACATGGAGAACTAGGCAGGTATGATATGGAAGCTACTAGAATGTACAACATTATTAAATACGTTCGTACACCACGCTTTCACTGAAAGACAAAACATGCATGCAAAGGTGACTTCTCGGTAGCGCCATTGACCGATTTTTCGTGTTTCTCAAACATGACTTTATTAGACATTTTTTGTCTAAACATATTTATTCTTGATGTTGTAATGCAATGTTGTTCTGTATACACTGAAAGATTGTGCTACTTTTGTTTGTACATGTATGTATTATATGTATATGTATGTGTGTGTGTGTGTGTAGGGGTATATGCATATTATGTATATACGTGTATATCTATATATGTATGTGTGAGTATGTATGTGTATGTATGAGTATGAATTGTATGGCTCAACAATATGTTGTACTGCATTATAATAAATCTATGTCACACTATTTTGGCTTAAATATGTTGTTTTATAATTGTTATATGTAATATATGCCTTAATTTTGCGGTATATTGCATACACTGTCTCTCCCGAGAACGCATGCAAAAGAACATGTAAAATATCTGTAATCTTTTATGTCTATTTAGAAAATAAATAAACAAAAACATGATTTATATCTCGAAAAAAAATGAAATTTCTAAAATTCACAAACCTAAATTACATGCTTTCTCGCCATTTGTCACGATGCTTATTACTGCTTAAATGATTATTGCTGATTGGAAAAAATACTTTTCAGTGTTCAATGCGCAAATAAATATATCTATCTTAATGTCATCTTTTTGTTTACCACACGGCTGATCAATCATCCCAATTAACAACCAATGAATAACGTCCATGTCCAACGTATACTTAAGTCAGGAAAGTTAATGATCGCCAATACTGAATGATTATAATTGCCAGTAATATGTTACTACTTTAATCGATTGTTAAGATGACCTTTTCACTTGAGAACAGATGGGATATTGATCATTTAAGGTGAACTAGTATTTTAATATAATGATAAAACATTAACCACACACGTGTAACTGTAAAGCACAGATAACCCCACAAGCTGTAGGACATAATGCAATTGACAAATTATACTGGTGAGTCATTCTAACTTAGTTGGTTAGGCCAAAAAAAGAAAGAAAGGCAAGATTTAGTTGGTACAAGGAACGCCACATTCCCAAACCAACGCATCCCCTAAAACTGATTAAAAGATCAAATGAAACAGTTCGACAGATGTAGTCCTACTAATATCGGACTCACAGTAACATGACAGCATAATTATAACCTCTGGTTTATGTACTGAAGTTGCCAGTTTCTTGTTTCTACTAAGGAAACATATGGGAACCACATAGCGCATGCTGTCAACTGATCGTTGTATTTACTACTGACTGAAATACAGTAAATCCCACCTCCACAGAGCGACGCTATTTTGGAGATTCGTATTGCGACTGTTGTTGACAGGTTGTTGACAGGTTAAATGAGTAGTCAATGTTCAATAGAGGAATAGGTTGAATGTTGTCGAAGAGAGGTATCGCTGTATTACTAAAACGGCATTAAAGCGAACCAACACTAGACGACCGTATGTCGTGATGTATGACTAAAATTAAATAAATTATGTAAATCGGGAACAGCATATCATTAAAGTCCTTATATACATTTTCAGCTGTAACGCTAACTACAAAACGTTAATGTACTTCAATTAAAACACACTCTAAATTTAACATTTTATATGACTTGTTTAATCTGACTTGGCTTCAACGTTTGCTTAGCAATTTGATGTAACCATTGCGCATTTCTGGGAGGTAAATGTAGCCAATTTGATACGATGGGTTTTGTGTCGTATAAAATCGGTAATCGATCATTATATCAGAATACGTGCTTGAGGCGAAATAAGATCCTATCACCTGTGTAATTAATTCAACGTCCTTCGTTGGTTTCCATTTCGTTTTCACAACCTGTTCAAAAAACATCTACACCTCGCCAATATTTTGGAAGGTCTGTTTGTTAACTTGTTTCATTGTTTCAAGTCACCATAGCTGTTTCTTGCATAATGAACGAGGCTTGTTCGGAAATGATTGAGACAACATTAATTATAAGGACAATGAACGAGATGCTAACTTCCTATTACAGCATGTGCACGGAATATATAAACTTGACTGCTCTCTAAATACAGAATATCAGTATGTTGGCATCAGTAGATTGCTGTGAGGGTGTGTAGGAAGTGGATCAGTCCGTTATACCCGGAGCACGCCGACGTCATGATGGCGACGTCATGCGAATGTCACTGAACATTAGACGATTTACAATGCATTCACTCAAAGACAAAATCGTCCAGCCGAATCAATTTCATATGACACTAATTTACTACATATGTACTCGGTTATGATTTTATGTTATGGTTCGCTTAGAATTGTATTAATACCTTCGTGAAGTATATGATGCGGGTGAATACAAATTTAAATATTTCTATTAAATATATCACAGTTGTAAATACATGAAGCAACGATGACACATTAAGTCGAGGTGGCTCCGTAAGCTATAAACCAAAGTCGAGAAAATGGCGCTTGTAATCTCCCTTCTATGTCTGGTTGAACCGGTGTCAGGTTAATAATGCTAGATTTGATGTCATGTGTCAACGGCATGGTAGTCCAGTGTAACAGCATTTTAAAAGACTCCATTTTCATATTACGACGACTAAACACTTGTTATAACTTGTTAAGCATAATAAGAATATTCGTATCTAAATGTATCCTTTTTTTATTGCAGACAATCGCTTGAAGAACTTTTGTTATTACACCAATTGGTCAAACCAACTTCAGAATTTCGACGCCAGATTTGAAATCAGTGACATTAACGTGACTCTCTGTACCCACTTAATTTATGCTTTTGCGAACATCGATGTAACCAATCTGAGACTGATACCATCTTTAAAAGACGATGACAATGGTCAACTTGTTAACAAAAGAGGGAAATATTACGAATTTAACGGCCTGAAAATAGAGCACCCAGAATTAGTAACACTTCTCTCAATCGGGGGAGCGGCGGCCGGAAATGGCGGATTTATTCAAATCGTCCAATCAAAATCCAGTATGAAGTTGTTCTCTAGAAACGTGGCGAAGTATCTTAGAGATCGAGACTTTGATGGTATTGACATAGACTGGGAGTGGCCTGGGAGTATATACAGAGACAAATTTGAGCAACTGCTTCAGGTACGTATGCTTGGCAACATTTTAATCTCCATATTTTCAATTTTTAAATATATGTCTCTTTTATGTTGCACACGAGAAATTAATAACCAGTATAGTATACTATGCAGCAAGTGTTGGCCGTTGAAGACGTGTTTTATTAGACCCGAGTTGAACGTGTATTTCGTGTTTTTATATATACACGTGCGGATTCGGGCGTTTCAAGTCTTTTAATTTAGAAAAATAAACCGCATGGACCCCTTACAAAGATCTTTCTGGCTTCATCGTTTAAGGTTGCAAGGTTCTCGGGACAGATTAAACACAATAGCCAAGACCGATCGGTTATCTCAGCTCACGTGGGAATTGTTCCAGGTTCTATTACCAGACAGGGCAGGTCATGTCCTTCTGTTAGCTACGGTCTTTGTCCTTCACCTCTTCATGTGGAATAGTTGTCAGCTGATTGAGGAAGGGCAAGTTAGTAGGGGTTGATAATTAATTCCATGAAAACTGGTTAGGTCAATTGACCGTCATGTATAGCTGAAAAAAAACGTTGCAAAATGAAAAATCTAAATAAATCACCATAGGCAAGCCCATGGTCAAATTTTCATGCGCCGGTGGTCACATCATCTTACCCTAGGAATCAATGCACTCATGGCGTGAATTTTGATTAAGTGTTACCTCATCGTAAATGTTGTATCGAGCTGTTCACCACGGCCGATTGACGCAGTTGGTAGAGCACAAGGTTATCACACGGCCGGTCCTGGTTCGATTCCCGGACAGGGACATTCATTTCCTTCCGCTACGGACATTTGTCCATCACCTCTACTTTATGTGGGGGTAGTTGTCAGCAGCTTGCGGAAGGGCAACTTATTATGATTGCTATTCAGTGTCAGGAAATCTGGTTATACCACCTTATATAAAAAACAATAAAGAATTATGCTTTAGGCAACTGGTTGTATATCTGATCTCTAATGAACCATGAAGGTAAAGATTTGATATGATTTGGCGTTGTAAAATATTTAACGAATGGATATCATTATATATGGTAAATCATTGCGAAATGGTTCATATAAGGACAAAATGAAGAATTAACTGAACATCGAAGGTTAACTTATTGGTGTTGATGTTGTTTAGACCTGCCTTTTCTCCCTGTGTTGCAATCTGTGTCAACATTACTTAATTTCAAACTTATAAAATGGATAAGAAGAGCTAGCGGGAAATTAATTGTTAAAACATACTTATCCATTGTGATGCAGATTTACAACTTATATTTATCACTCTCTATGACTGCTGCATGGATTACTAACATGAACTTATGCAACAAATGGGCCTGTGAGGTTTACAATCCAACCTCGCCCAAGGTAAAATTCGAACATTGGATCTTCGGATCAGCGATAAGGCGTTTCACCCCTCGATCACTATGCCTCTCGTACGACCAGAAGAGATCAAACTATCAATATACATGTACTGTTCTATGAGTTCTTTCCCCATCACAGGATAACCTCCAAACCGACAACTTATTCCGTGAGCATTCTGTGGATATTAATGAATAAAATGTGGATAATGAATATGCTGTAGGTATTGAAAAAACGCTGTAGATATTGAAGAAAACGCTGTAGATATTGAAGAAAACGCTGCGAATGTTAATAAATATGCTGTTAATTTCAATGAATATTATGTACATATTACAGAATAAATGTTTACCCGATTAATTACCTCATTAATAAAGTCTGAAATTACAGGTTATGTGGGACGAATTTGTGAGTGAAGCGGCAAGGAACAGTAAGCCACGTTTGTTGATATCTATCGCTGTAGCAGTAGGAGAGGAAACTATAACAGAATCATACAATATCAAGAATATCTCACAGTAAGTCATCAAATTACCGGTTCGTCAACTAGAAGCGCTTTATCAACAAACTATTTATTACGTACTTAATTTAGATGAACCTGGTTTCTTTAAAAAAACAACAACAAGTAGATGACAAGCACGTGAGAATATTGTTTCACTTTGTTCACACGAGAAACTCGTTCGTCGGTACGACTTAAGGAGACAGTGATAGCGATTGAACATATACACACTTATATTTTACTGGTTATTATCTGTAGTAAATTAAAAAGACGAGTATATACGGGAAATAATGTAGAGGAAATAACATTTGTTTCGGCGAGAGAGATAAAAAACAGTTTCATCGATGAACATCACACATCAGTCGTGTGTTCATGAGATGAAATTATTGATATCTTTCGTGGAAACAAACATGTTTTGTTTTTAGTTCATGATTTTTGGTAAATTTTTAATGCGTTCTTAGTGCTTCAAAAATTCAACATGACGTCGTGAGCTTTTGTCGCTCCGAATAATTTGCGTTATTTACGCTCTAAAAAGGTTGTTTTCATGCTTTTTTTCGGCGCATATCAGTGTTGTGTAAACCAATCTTACGTTAACCACCGAGGCAATTTCTCTTCAACCGAACAACGTGTGTAGCCTTGACGCGGATTGGTTAACCTTTCGATAAAGGGTACCGAAAATCCATTTTGGATCTGAAATGACCAGTAATCGTAACATCTCCGCATGTTTTATGTTGCACAACAAATCTTAACCTTCAAATTGCGCCGACCATCTTTTTTCAAGCTACATGTATTTCTTGTTATTAATTGCATTAACGAATGTAAAACAAATTAATTAGTTTGATACTTTGCACTAAGTGAATCTGTAGATTCATGCATTATGTGCATTGAATGAGCCTATTTAGCATAACAAATAATTACGAAAACCAGTGAACTTATCGCATGTTCATACTAATGCTTCGACACAGCGAAATGATATAGATGTAATCTACGATGATATCCCTTTAAACCACCGGAAAACACGAAATAAAAAGTAAATTACATGTTACATTAATTTACGTCGTCTGTACGACAATCCTAACTTTCACTTGCATACCAGCATATACAAGCATCGGTTGATTATTGGTTACTCAAGGGTGGGCGAAAAAACAGAATTACGAGGACCGCTCGTTGTCAAAAACTTATCAGTTTAGAATAATACCCGAGCACAGTGTACGGTGAGCCCTTGATGTAGGACTAGCATTAATCTACTGGTACTAATAAAACACTTGAGAAAAATATAATTCTTTGTATCGAAACTTTCGCTGTCACTGTCGATGTAATAAAATGAGACATGATCAAACTTATGACATTTAGATTCAATATGTTTTGTTTATTGTATTTATTACACGATGAGTATACTTAGTATACTTACACTCACATGCCTTGGATACTCTAAATTGATACATTGTGTATTAAAATAAGTGCTCGTAGTCGGCATTTACCCAGTTGCTACCAGTGGCTACAGTATTGAATACATGGAATTTCCCATGGCTGGAAGGTCTAAAGTACGTACAGCCTTTTGTGTATAGTGATTCCAGTTTGCAGGTATTAAATCAAGAAAAAATATCGGGTTCCAGGCGAGACCTCGAGTAAATTATATCGTAGTTTCACGCTCATAGCAACATGGTTTGTATCAGAATGTTAAACACGATCAACTTATATAAAATATCTCGCATGTTTAGGAAATATTAAAATCATTCATTCAATATCCGCTGGATTGTTAGCCATACGTATGGCTAATAATTACATAGTAAACTATTTTATGTTTTAACATATATCTTCATTTTGCTCTTCAAAGGCACGTAGATTATATACAAGTTATGGCATACGACTTTCACGGACCATGGAGTGACGTCACAAGTTTTTCAGCACCCCTGTATTCTCGTGCATCCAATCATAGATTCAGCCAACAGCTGAGTCAGGTAACGCAATCATTTTAGGTTGATAAAATATAATTGGTGATAATGTTGGTCGAATACGCATTTAAATCAAGTATAAACATTTAAAGAGTACAACATTAACTGGAAAACTTCATGTAATACTATAATGCAATGCATACTACTATAATATTTATATATCGTCTGCTCACCTTTTAAGCTGTAAACCATGGTAAATATAATATGACAGTTTTACTTCAGATAAACACGATATATAATGCGGCAAACAATTCATATGAAAGTGTCGTTCGATGTACATTTTTTCCATACATTGAGTGCATGTGTCACATTCCAGGCTTGGGCGATTGACAGGTGGATTTCTGGAGAGGCCCCACGAGATAAAATCATCATGGGTCTAACTGGTGTAGCTAATACATTTATGCTTGATAATGTTACTGAAACAGACGTTGGATCACCGGTTTTAGCGGCTGGTGGGCCTGGCCCTTATATGGCACAAAAGGGCCGTGTTCCGTACTACAGGGTAAGCTGTTCAATATTGTGCTTGTCTCCATTTTAGCTTAGGTTGAAATGATGAGTTTGATTTCTTTTTTTTAAATTGTAGCTTATTAAGTCTGAGTTTACAATAAATAGATTACTCTTAGTTAGGCTGCAGTAGAGATGATTTGAATATTTGAATTCTGTCATATAGAGCGACCGCTATGAGATTTCCTTCTCAAACGAACTAGTTCTATATCAAATTGCAGTGCAATGAAGTATTTAAACATGTGGCAAACTACAACGGACTGTAATGTTAGTGTTAGAATTCATAGAACATATTTGGAGAAAAATAAACAATCATGTGACACACTGGAATATCTGTTGAGCATTTTTCTCTGTCTGCCATCTGGTGAGTGACTGGGGTGTTTGTAAATTACAGCATCATTGCCATTACCAAAAATCTACCAAGCATTTTCGCATCTTGATAAACATTTTTTTCTTGTGTTACTCTAGTATTATTCGTATGTGCCTATAAGAACTTTATAAATAACCTTATCGCTTCTTAAAGAGCATATTTTTAATCATAGAAATCTGTAATTGTAATTTACGTTCTAGCACATTAAGAAACAAAATAAGAAATATATAGCTTAACATGTCTATTCGACATGGTATTGATCAGAAGGAATCATATCTTGTTGTATTATGAACATATTAATACTAGTGTATACATTAAATTCGTTCCATTTGGGCTCCCTCTTCTTCGTATTATGTAGCATCAATTACTAATACAAACTAGATGGTTGTATTTTAAACAAAAGCATATGTTTCCTCCATGGCAGTTTTTAGTAATTGTAAAAGTGATACAGGATATTCGAATAAAACACGGAGCTCACAAGAAAGGTAGTCGTATGACCTTTGATCAGCAAGTGTGACATTGACCTTTGATCAAGCTGGTTGAATCATGCGCTCTTCAAATCATCCCTTTACCATGAAAATTTTTGCCAAGTTATTTCAAAATCTATAGCAATTTGACCTCTAAGTTCAGTTTAATAATATTTTATTGTATTTATACATATAACTATCATATTTACACAAACATACAATTAACTTGTACATACATACAAAAGGGTTGGGCCAAAATAACTCTAAATGTGGCAATGACCCTCAACTGAGCCGCTAGAAACGTGCTGACAGGCAGACCAGGCAGACACCCGATCAAAAATACATATGGGAGTGACATAATAAATAAGTTTCTTCAAAAGTGAATTAACACTATTATGTAAAACTTTAACATCGGCCGTCTGTTAAAGTTTCGTTTCCGAATGTCGACGTTTCCTACGCCAAACAATGGCGTCACACCGGAAATATGCCAAATATCCGATTTCTGCACGTCAAGTCACACACTCATATATATTGGCCTCACATTGACCACATACGTTTATATACAGTGCAAATGTGTTACTTTATTTAGTAACATATGCAATAATAGTAGAGCCAACCCGTTAAGCTCAGTCGCCAGAGCACTTCATCGCCAATCTTGAGGTTGTGTAGGTTCAAACCTTTAGACTGAGTACAAAACATCCAATGTCATTTGTCCTTTTCCTCTGATTCATGACCCAAATGTTCACAGGGCTGACAGTATGCTCTTACAGCTTTTTCAGAAAAAAGACCCTAGGGAGATGGAGGGGGGTAAAAGGTAGCTCAAACTCTATTTGTTTAATGCTAAAATGTTGATTTTCATAAGATTTCTATTCCCCAAATGATGAGAAGAGAAAGAAAGCAAGATACTGACTTTTATGACAAGGCAATAAACGTTATAAAGAAAACTATACAAGTTTAATGATTACTCATGTATTCAGGTTTGTGAAATGATAAGAAATGGTGCAGTACATAAATGGGATAATGAACAGAAGATGGGTTATGCTGTGTTGGATAGTCAGTGGGTGGGGTATGGTAACCAAAAAAGTATGGAAGAAAAGGTAAGCTATCAACGATTTATATATCTGATTTTCATACACAACAACGACGTATATTTCTAAAACATAGTTACTCCAGCGACGAATGCTTATATTTTTCGACGCAGCAGCGATGTATATTTATACACATCAGCGACGAATGGTTCTATTTTTATACACAACAGAGACGTAAATTTCTATACAAAGACACAGCAGCGACAAATGGTTCTATTTTTAGATACAGCAGCGACGTAAATTTCTATACAAAGACACATCAGCGACGGGTGGTTCTATTTTTAGATACAGCAGCAACGTACATGTCTATACAAAGATATAGCAGCGACAAATGGTTCTATTTATAGATACAGCAGCGACGTAAATTTCTATACATTGACACATCAGCGACGAATGGTTCTATTTTTAGATACAGCAGCGACGTGAATTTCTATACAAAGACAAAGCAGCGACAAATATTTCTATTAATAGATACACCCGCGAAGTATATTTCTTTTTTAAGACACAATTGTAACGTAACGTTTGCTGATTGTTTACATCTAATACCTTAACACGAAGCTACTATAATTGTTTTACTAATTATAATCATTCATTTAAAAAACATATTGTAAGACATGATTATGACTGTCAAATACATGTGTCTATATAATATTACGTGTACGTGTACGTTTCCCTTTCCCCTGTGCAATTATCACTTTATATGGTTATTTCGGCCTATTGCTGCCAGCTGTCTTGACCTGTCGTGTGATCTATCTCATCCATTAATTCCCCCCTCCTTCACTGTCCCCTTTGATTCTCCTAGTTATTCCTTATGGTCTGCCAGGCCATTCCTTGTGCCTCTGTTCCTTAACGTATGTTCCCTTTAACCTCCTCAAGTGCCTTATGTATTATGGATTATTGTTTTCCCGGAGGTCTGTGTGGGGAGGCACTGTCTTATGTATGTGGCGTTCCCTGTAGCTACTTATTCTCTCTCTTCTAATGGATAAGTATGATACATGTTTTGTTTTGTCATTATACAATAACAAAGTTGTTTACCCGATGTGTCTATTGCTTAACACTCGACATATCATTAACTGATGCCATTTTCCAACACAACGAAGAAAACTATATGTAGAGTTGAACCGAAACAATGCGATAATTACTACAATGTACATGCCCGTTACAAAAACAAAACAAAAATCACTTCACGGAAACTAATCTTTTATTCAATTAAATGTGTTGTTTCAGGTGAAGTTTGCTTACAGTAGAAATATTGCCGGCGTTATGTTCTGGTCCATGGAGTTGGATGATTTTCACGGAACATTTTGTAATGCTGGAAAGTACCCTCTGCTGACAACAATACATAAATCAATCCAAGACATGGCATCAAAAGACAAATCGGGATCGGATGACGTCAGCACCACTACAATGCCATCAACAACACCTATAGATTTCAATAAACACCATAGAACCAACAAAAATGGGATCAACTTCTACGATATGTCAAACAATTCCAACACGATTTCAATAACAAATTCTTTAGTGGTTATTTTGTTATTGTGCAGTTACATTTTATGATACCATAATCTATATATTGAAGTTTGCGTCCCATGATATGATTGATGAAGACATACCAGTGATGAATATTTAAGGTCAAAATTTAAGTCTGGCATGCTACTCAGGGCTCTAGAATCTTTTTCAAAGGCATTAGCCCAGACTAATGGAAATATAAAGTTTGACTTGTCCGACATAGGAAGCTAGTTGTCTGAGGATATCGGTCAATTTAGTTACAAATAAACATACACAATGATGGCTTCACTATCTAAAACTAATAATCACATGTATGTGTTTGTGGCATTCTAAGGTTTGACTTACTATTGAACAATTACTGATGCTGATTAGCTTTAAAAACAGACTTGTCCGGGACTTACTTCATCTTAACTGTTGGTAGCCCGATTCAGCATTAGACTAGTCTAGAACGTTGGGCTAGTGGATTTCTAGAGTCCCGCTACTATGACAAGACATAAAGTCATTTTATATTGTGCCAAACTATCATGAACACACAGAAATTAGTCCCCCATACGAACTTACGTCCTGTTATATGACAAGTCACCTGCATTTAACAAAGTTCGTTCTGTTTTATCAAAACATGACAATGTAATTAAGAGTAGACTGATACGGAAATTGTGTATTCATCACGTGGTGGTTAAATGTCTGAGCGTTTAATTACAAATGTACAGTATTTATGTTTCACACTTCCGACACATACACTTGTATGTAATTGGTATATGTTATGTTTCTTTTTCATCGGTCTTCCTAATGGAAAATGCAGCTCAATTACAACTTTCGGTACTTCTTAAATCGAAAACAAAAGTCATAATAACAAATTGAAAAATGGCCTCAAAATGCATTTCCTTCAAATCTTCAAACAACCCAAGTCACTCATCGTCACGCATCCCCAATGCACGGGTATAATAAGACTGGTGAAATCATGTTATTGTGTATAAGATATAATGTCGTGTAAAGTGCTATGTGCTGTTTCTTGCTATAATATTTTTCCTTATATTTTGTATAAATTTCTCTCTTGTTTTTTGTATTACAACAGTTTTGTAACAGATCTTTGGTGTTTTTGTTTTTCAACCCAAGCAACACTTGTATTCCACATACACTACATTTTATGACCGAACACACACAACACAGTGATTTCTTTTGAAAATAATTTTACTGCCTGTGCCTTTTCAATTGGGAAAATATGCGCGATAAGTCCCAAATTTGGGAGTATGTTTATTTTACTTATACACTGGAACCCCTTAAACCGGAACCCCTTTAAACCGTCCGGTCCCAACTTTTTTATTATATATCACCCCTTAAGTCCGGAAACTCCTTAATTCAGGAAACCGGACAAGAATTCAGGGCCCAAAATAGATATTTCCAATAAAAATCACCCCTTCAAACCGGACAAGAATAAAATATCAATATTAATTGTCATATTCCGCAAAACCATCCGACGGAAGAGTTTGATACTGCGAGTATCAGAAAAAATGACTTTCAAATGCAATTATAAGTTTAAAATATACACTCGTCAGTAAATAAAGTCAGTTAATATTGTTTTTAACATTTCACACCTAATAGGTGTTTGGCTAGAGCATCTTGTCTGTCATGGTTGGTCATGGCTTAATTGCTATGACAACAAACTGATTAATGATACTTGATATTTGGAGGGTACATTGAGTGTGTTTTCACAGGTTCTTTGTTTAATATATGACCCCTGTAGTATTTGACAATGGACTATAGTCTTTCAGAGGGACTCTTCCAATCAATCAATTATTGGAAATCATTTGAGTAATTGATAATTGCAAACATTGAACTTGTTTTTTTTTTTGAAACCATATCTTTACGAGAAAACGTACATATCACATAACCTAGCCAAACTCAACAGTCACCGTCTCTCTTACTCAATGAAATAAACAGCTGGAATCAGAACCCATCGGTTATAGTAGTAAAACCGTCGCCAAAAGCTTCGCATAGTACGCCCCCGCAAGTCAGCAATACCGACAACAAAGAAAACCGAGGCTACGTAAGTGATTAACGGTCAGTGGGAAACGGCTATTCTAGCACGAAAAACACTGAAAACTGTGAAGGTAACGGACAATTTGACAATGACTCTGTAAAAATGTTATCACTAAATGTATGCGGAATAAGTTCGAAATTACGGTGTCCTGAATTCGTGTCATTTATCAACGATTTTGATATCATTGGATTGCAGGAAACAAAAACTGATGATACGGACAATATATCTGTGACAGGATTTAATGTTCATATGTTTAATAGAAAGAAACTCACTAATTATAGGTCCGGTGGTATAGCTCTACTGATCAAGCAAGATATAGCTAAATACGTAAAAGTTGACGATAATAATGAATGTAATTTAGTCCGCTTCTTTTCGATTTCTAAAGAGTTGTATGGTACAAATACCAGTACATATACAGAAGATTTGAAGTGTGGTATAGTATATATACCACCGGCAGGATCTAGATATTCACGCGATGATCCATTTTCTGAAATTCAAAATGAGATTTTTAGATATTTTAATAATAGTAAACATTACCTGTTGTTTGGCGACATGAATGCCAGATGTGGCAATTTACCAGATTATGTAAAAATTGACCAGTTTATTTCTGATATGCATGACTTGCAATACTTGCAAAATCTAGAAAGTGAAAATTTAAAAATGTTTAGTTTGCATGATATCTCTTTGGACAGACTTTGTACAGATACTGTTGTAAACTTTTATGGAAATCAGTTAATTGATCTATGTAAAAATAATGATATGTATATATGGAATGGTAGAATAGGAAATGACAGTCGAAACCCATCATTGACTTGTAAAAATGCCAGTACTGTAGACTATTTTATGTCATCTTCTTTTGTTTTTGAAAATATTGTTGATTTCAAAGTGCACGAATTCTGCAACTTATATTCTGATGTTCACTGTCCATTACAGGCCACACTTAAAACAAAATTTCACAATTCTAAACACGTAACATCCCACCAGATACAAGATATACAAAAGACCCGATTATGGGACAGTCAAAAGTCGGAAAATTTCACTGATAATCTTGATATCAGTAAAATTTCCGAAATTGAAATGAAGCTTGACAAAATCGTTGAATGTAACAGCATAACACAAAACTATATAGATGATATAGTTTCAGACATTGCAAAACTTTTTAATAACTGTTCAAAAACATCATTTGGAGTTATAAATCACAATGAATACAAACACACAAAAACGAATAACATTAAACGCAACTTTCCATGGTTTGATAAATCATGTCACGTACTACGAAACACTTATCATAAAACTAGAAAAACATACAACAAGTACAAGACACCATATTTTAAGGATTTACTGAAATCAGTCAGTAAACAGTATAAAAGTATATTAAGAAGAGCACAAAATAATTATAATGCAAACAGAATACAGAAATTGCGTAAACTCAAATATGCTGACCCTAAACAGTATTGGAATATCATCAATGGAAAGCAAGAACGAAATGAGAAAACTGCGAAACTGAGTGATTTCTATGATTACTTTAAAAACCTCAACGAGAATTCGAATGTAACGGACAACTTTGATGACAATTTAACTGAAACAAGTATGACAACTGAAAACGAAGAAATCAATGTCCCAATAACTGAAAAGGAAATCTTAGAAGCTGTTAAATCACTAAAAAATAACAAATCACCTAGTTGTGATGAAATCATAAATGAACATATAAAATATAGTATTGATTCTATGATACATATATATAAGAAATTGTTCAACATTGTTTTTGACCATGGTATAATTCCGGAAAGTTGGACTATAGGTCATATTAAACCTATATATAAAAACAAGGGTAGCCCAAAATCACCAGAGAATTACCGACCAATATCATTGTTGAGCTGTTTTGGTAAACTTTTTACGTGTATTCTAAATAACAGACTCACGAAATTTGCTGAAAAAACTAATCTTATACATGAAACCCAAGCAGGCTTTCGTAAAAACTATTCCACAACCGACAATATATTTATCCTTAAAAGTCTAATTGACATAGTTCAGTCAAACAAGAAGAAACTATATTGTTGTTTTGTGGATTTTAAACAGGCCTTTGATTCTGTTTGGAGAATAGGTCTGTGGCAGAAACTTATGAAAGAAAATATCAATGGTAAATGTCTGAATGTTATCAAACATTTATATCAAAACATAAAGTCTAAAGTAGTAACAGCCGAGGGATCTACTCCTTTTTTCGATTGTCTTATAGGGGTACGACAAGGGGAAAATTTGTCACCCTTTCTGTTTTCCATATATCTAAACGATCTTGAGAACTATTTACAATCTAGTGACATAAATGGAATAAATATAAACGCAGAAAATGAAAACACACATGTATACCTGAAACTCTTCATACTGCTTTATGCCGATGACACTGTAATTTTTAGTGATAATGAAAACGATCTTCAATCAACTTTAAACAAATTCAAAAAATACTGCGATGAATGGAAACTCAATGTTAATACTACCAAAACAAAAATCATGGTATTCAGTAAGGGCCGAGCAAGGTTCCATAGAACATTTACTATAGGAACAGAAGTTTTAGAAACTGTTGATAACTATAAATACCTCGGTTTGCCTCAGTAAAAGTGGTTCATTTTACAAGTCAAAAATTCATATTGCTGAACAAGCTAATAAAGCCATGTTTGCACTACTAAAAAAGATAAAGTCTCTTTTCTTACCATATGATCTTCAAATAGAATTGTTTGATAAAACAATAAAGCCTATTCTACTGTATGGAAGTGAAATTTGGGGATATGGCAACATTGAGGTTCTCGAAAAAATACAACTCAAATTCTATAAATACATCTTTAACTTAAAAAAGTCTACACCATCTTATATGGTTTATGGAGAGTTAGGAGTAACTCCCCTTAAAACTGATATTCAAAATAGAGTAATCGCATATTGGACAAGAATTATAGACAACATCAATAGCAATAATAACACTAAACTGGCTTCCAAACTGTACACAATATTACTTGAATTAGAGTCACAAAATAAAATTAAATGTCAATGGTTAGACAATGTTAAACGATATCTTTGTGAGATCGGTTTTTCAGGTGTGTGGTATAGCCAAAGTTTTACTAGTAGCAAATGGCTTAAAAAAGCAACATACCAAAAGTTAAAAGATATTTTTATCCAAACATGGCGATCTGAAATTAATCAGACGTCGAATTCGAATATTTACAAATATATAAAGAACGAATTCAAGCGTAGTAACTCTATAAATAAACTGTCTCCATACCGTTGTAAAAAATTAATTTCGTTTTTAACCCGAAATCATAGACTTCCTATTGAAACAGGACGATGGCAAAACTTACCTGTCTGTGAACGTTTATGTACAAATTGTAGAGAATTAGGGGACGAGTATCATTACCTTTTTAAGTGTCCATTATTTGAAAATTATAGAGTTAAATACCTAGATAGAAACACAAGACAAAGACCCAGTATGTTTAAACTTATAAACTTAGTCTCAAGTAATAACTTAAAGAAATTAGAAAAATTTAGTATATTATGTGAAAAAATCATGGACTATTTTAAAACAACTTAACAATAGAATGCCAAAATAAGTATATTTTTACACACTCACACAATGTATCACATTAAACAAATTACACGTATTTTTTATAATATTTGTGATTGCTTTCTTTTGTATGTAAAAGGAAAAGTATATATATGTGTGCATATGTAGATATGTGCGCACGGGCGCGCGTATGTGTGTGTGTGTATATGTGTATATGTATATATGTATATGTATATATATGTGTATGCGCGTGTGTGTGTGTGTGTATGTGTGTGTATATATATTGTTTTCTTTTCTTTTTCTCAAATTGTAAATGTACTGTAAGTAATGGCTACACACTATATATATGATTGTAAATTAACTACATTAATGTAGCCGTTTTCCATTATCACGCGTTATATGTTTTTCATTATGTCATATTGTTTGTAATGCTAATGTTTCCCACTTCCGTGGGACTTATGCTTTGTGTAAATAAATCTTGGAAATCTTGGAATCATTTTTTGTGATGTTAAATATACAATACAAATTGTTTATTGCATTAAAACATAACATGTTTCATAGCAACATAATGTACATTATAACAAAACACAATGGGTAGAGGTATTTACAGAAGAGCAAACTATCAACATAAAATTTAGTTAACTCACAATATGGAACATGACTGAAATTTACAATGAAAATAAATACAAAATAAATGCGCTGGTCTGAGTTGAACATATATATAATTAAATAGTTAAGCAAATACATTAAATAATGTCTACACCACCGCAAAATGCAAACATACTGTACTGTCATTAAATGACAAAGTTCAACTCATCAAGGTAATTAAATACATATTATTTCAATGATCAATTAATTTGCAATTTCGATATTGAAATGAATAGAAGTTTATGAATGTATTTTTAGTCAGATTTCCACATTCAGATTTAATAGTTTTATGGATTTTTGATAAAAAATCACTACAGTATCGCGGACCTATATAGGTCCGTGACAGTACTAAACAAGATATAGATCAAAATGACCCCGTTTAAAACAAATGTGCCAAATCTTGTCCAGTTCTCAAAACCCCTTTAATCCGGAAACCCCTTTAAATCGGACATTTTGTTCGGTCCCGAACTCGTCCGGTTTAAAGGGGTTCCAGTGTAGATGTTTTAATTTCTTGCTTTTGCTGAATATATTTATTACTTTTCGCTCTTCATCACGAAGTGCTCTTTTGAGGATGGTGAAAAAAGTCAGTGAACATTTTATTTTACTTTTTGGGGAAAAAATGACACTATTTTTTTTTTTTTGCTAGTAAAAACAGCCGAAATTCGGCAGTGAAATTGAACAAAAGAATCACTGACACATATCTTTAAAAGATAAACACGATGTTTTTAATTTTGAGAAAGCCGCGGCCGTGGTCCAGTGGTTAGTGCGATTGACTTGTAACCCGGCGATCCGGGTTCGATTCCCGGGCGCGGCAGGTCATACCCTTCCATGAACATTTGACAAAAAATGTCGATTTTCCTCCACATGTGGAGAAGTTGCCGGCTCCTTGTGGAAGGGTAAGTTAGTACTGGTAAGAATTCAGTCCAGGAAAAACTGGTTAGGTGAACCGGCCGCCGTATATAACTGAAATATCGTTGAAACCCGATGAAACAAACAAACAGATTTTATTGACATGGCGTTATTTTCAATATTTCTTTGTTGCACCAATCATGTTTGAGTAGATCTACCCATCATTTCAAGAGTTATTGATCGGAAACCAATTTTTATGTCGAAAAAGAGACATAACTTCAAACAACACTTCATAAAGGCACACCAAATTAATTTCTACATATAGTTTATAAAATTTGAGCGAGCGACACTTTTATTTAAATGTTTCTGTGCCCCCCCCCCCCCCCCCCGCCATTCGAAGAGTGGTGAAGGAGCATTAAGTATTATCCCTGTCCATCCGCCTTTCCGTGCAAAAATAACTATTGAAAATATATGTGTATTCAATTCATATTGGGCACATACGTATAGGATAATGAAATATAGGTCAAGTTCGATAACGATTACAATTTTTGAGGAGTTATGGCATATATTTTGCACTATTAATTATAAAAGAAAATATGAGATTTTAAACACACTTTGTTGTAACGATTATATAAAACGGCTCCCTTCACTAGCCTGTAATCAGATAATATACACCAATCGTATCACGTTATCCGAGGCTAAGATTGAATGTAAATTTACTTGCATCATGTGAAAAATGTCTCAGTCAATCTGAAACTGAATTCAGCCGAATTTTGACTGAATGTGTCATAAAAAAATGTTAGAAACCATGTCTGAATTTGTCTTTAAATTGGGTCACTTTCAGACAAATTCAGCCAGTCTTCAGAAAAATTCTGCTATTGAGATTCAAATATATTCAGACTACAGCTGAAAAAATCACACAAAATTCAGTGACTTTCAGATAAAATGTTCCAAAATAATTTGTGTTGGTTTGAATACTGCAATCTTCAGACTTAATTTACATTGTACTGTTGTTCAACAATTCAAAAAACAGTAAACGATAACAAGTCTATTATAGGACAGATCGTACACTTGTAAATCACAAAAGACGGCTCTGCATTTCTGGGTCAACCAGAAGAGGTCAGTAAAGAGAGAAGAAAATACAGGGCCAATCTTCAAGTATTAACGGGTCCTTGTGCACGGGTACGTGTTTCGTTTTTTTCAATACCTCAAAGCATCCAAAAGGAATTCATCCAACGTAATGTATATGGGAGAAAATAGTGAAATTTTGTATGAACAAGTTCAGTGTTTCTTCAAACTGGTGAATGGAAACTTCGCTATGATAAGACGTTAAGAACCAAAACACATCGTTTATGTCAAAACAGCTGGTGCCACTTCGACAAGGCATGTTATTGAACTAAACTAAAAGAACTGTCAGAAGAATATCTTGTTCACATGTCCAGGGTACAGTGCAAGGTTTTAATAACGAGATTCAGTGGGTTGGATTATGCAATTTGTGCAAACTTTTCAATTCCAATGAGAAAGATTAAAATAAATGTAATACAAATACATATTCTGAACTGAAGATCCTTTGGAAGCTCTAAATGCAACCAAGTTCCAAAATAGTACACCTGGTTTGAGTCTGTTCAACAGTAATGCAAAATGCAACAGTGTTGATGTCCTAGAGGCTATTTTGTTTCAGTGAATAATGTATTTAAATATCACTAAACTTGTTTACCTTTACTGAAGGCCCAACTGAGGGGACAGTGCTTTGCGACATCTATTGAGCTAAGTATTGCTACAGGACGGGTTGTTGCTAATACCCACAGTGAATGGTATACGCAAACATTCTTAAAGTAGAACTATCGACATTGCGTTGCAACGCGTAGGGATTACGTTGAGGAAACTAACAGGTGCCTTCATTTTGATGACCTTCAAGACGTTAACGTTACTAACCGTGCGGCGAAGTGATCACAGTCGGTATGTTTGACATTCGTGTTAAATTTTATTGATTATTGAAATTTAATGAAATTCAGGCAACTGAGCAGTCGAGAATAGATATTTATCATTGTCATTTTCGGTCCCTTCCAAAAATATAGCATAATTCCGAACTTCCCGAACAACCCTCGTAAAGGCTGTCTCAGAATATCTGATAACATTTAAAGTGGCTGTTCAATATTATTTATGGATCAATTTGGATATTTTATATATCAAACTGAAGGTGATATTGTAACGACCTAGCAGCCGCCCATCTAGTTTCGTCTGCACGTATCCAATTTCCGAAAACGACACAAGCATTCAAACTTATTTCGAACAGTTATTGACGTTTATACACCATGAACAAACCAAATATCATAGTTAATCATTACCTTATAAGTATATACATCTTCAATAACCCAATGTCAGTCGACATTAATTTATTATCGTAGAAAACGTCACAGAATATGCTCATATTCACGCTAATTTTCGTTTCGTTCGTCAGCCATCCAGCAAGCCATTCCGAATGTAAACGGACTTTATCCAAGAACGTCCGAGATAACGATTGGCATGGGCTAAAACATTCTCGTCAGCTCTCGAATATTTCCGTACCACTTCGTTACTCTACGAACACCCTCTAGTGTATGTCAGGCGGAGCACTATGTGGCAAACTTCAACATTTTGTGCGGTCAAGAAATAGTTCTCGTAAAACAGATTTAACTTCAAAACAACTTCGATAAATTCACATAAGAAATATAGTCTTCATATAGCTTAAATATGTGATTTAAATCCCGTTTCATCAGAACTCCAGTGTTCACGCTGCCATTTTGTGTACATGATATTCGACATTCTCGACAGCTCTCGGGTATTTCCGTACCACTTCGTTACTCGGATACACCCTCTTGTGTATGTAAGGCGGAGCACTATGTAGCAAAACTCAACATTTTGTGCGGTCAAGAAATAGTTCTCGTAAAACGGATTTATAATTTCAATATCTTCGATAAATTCACGTAAGAGATGGATTATCGTTGTCGTTTCTAGTTAAAAAAACTCATATATTTGAGTCTTCTAAAGCTTAAATATTACATTCATCAGCACTCCAGCGTTCATGCCACCATCTTGTTTTCATGACATTCGAATGGTATTTCCGAAAGTAGTGCCTAACGTACCTCCGAGGCACTTGACGTAGTTGGCCGAGGATTTCCGAATGGATCTTCGAGTGGTATTTCCAAAAGTAGTGCCTAACGAACATCCGAGGCACTTGACGTAGTTGGTCGAGGATTTCCGAATGGGGCTAAAATTCAGCCCGCGACGTCATCGGAATCGTGACATCACAGACAGAGCGCGCGCCAGCGTACTACTATAAATACCGAACTAGCGGCGTTCTCGTTGTCAGTCAGGCCCTAATGGTAACAATCACCCTTTACCAAAAAGGTATTATATTTTTTCTTACAACTAGATCTAGATCTCTAGACTATTTCAAGTCATATTATTAGCCATCATAAGAGGAGCTATATAATTATAAATGTATGACAAACTTATCATCTTGAAATAAACATTAATTATATTTATCCCAGATCCAAAATATAAAGCCTCAACGACCAGCACCCAATTGTATAAACATTGGTTAACAATTAAATAGTTAAAATTCTGGTTAATAAACCAGCTTGGTTAACGGATTGTATAAAAATCGTTAACCGCTTGGTTAATTAACAAAAACGTCTTCAATTTTAACCTATGGTTAAAGTAACCATCAATCCCAAAATGCAACGCGTGCGTGACGTAATATTCGCGCAAAAGTGTCAGACGACATCAAAACAAAAATGGATGCGTCACCGTCAGAAAGCTCAAAGAAGGCAAGAATGCGATCGAAAGCATTTAGTAATCGCGAGGTGGACGTTATAAAGGAGTTCATGCTTTCGCATCACCATATAATTAACGCCAAACATGTTAGCGGCGGTGGCTGTGCGTCAATAACGAAAAAAAAGCAAGATGCACTTTGGATTGAGTTGGGAAAAAACGCAAACGCTCTCGGCCACCGTCCGAGGACAGTTTGCCAAATTAAAGAGAAATGGAGGAATATGGTAATTATATTTATTTCTATGTATATAGAAGCTAATAGAGCTACCTAGTTTATTTTATAATTTTTAATTTAAATAGAGAATCATTTGCGACAGGGAAAGCCACATTCACATCTCCACACAGGCCTCCGGGAAAGTATCGTATAAAAAGAAAACAGACAATGTATTAGTACCAGTTATGATCAACGAATTAACCATGCATACAGAATTTTCCGCATTCCGATTGTAAAAGCCTATACGTTCAACCAAAATTCATTCATCACGGAACTACTTTTGACCTAAATCTAAGGTAAACAATACATCAAGGCGGATATCATAATATTTTATCCATCAACAAACATTGTTTTGTGAATTGATTTTCAAATTCACAACACAAATGAAACACCAGAGTATATATTAATTCTTACCTGTTCATGTACAGCCTAAACAAACGTAAACATATGGGTCACAATTTATGACATGAATTTACTCGCATCACACTCATTCATACTTGTCATAGTCTGATCCTGATGCATTATCGACGATGTGGCTAGCGACAGCACATGTATTGTCTAGTTTGCCTGATTTCACATCACCAAACAACAATCAAACATTATTTAAAAAACTTAAGCTAGCATTTAACCGCTTCTCAGTCATATGATTTCGCGATCATTTCTTTAGATTTGAAGTTGTTTGTGTTTTCATCAGCATTTAGCACTCTCTTATAAGCACTTATTCGAAATTCGGTACAACCACTACTTTTCTAGTATATCTTCTGATTGAAATAACCATGCATAGTTTTGAAAGCGATAATTTCGTCAGTTGGCTCTTACCGGGCACAGCCAAACATGAAACCACAGGTGCACAACTACACATGCTGAAGGACTTTGCTGTTAATTTATACGAATCTGGTTCATATAATTTTGGAGATATGAGTGACACAAGATTTTTTAGTTGGCTGTACCATTATATGAAAGACAATTTCAAATAAATTTTCATTGTTTACAAACTTCAAAATATGCATGATATGTTTCATTTAAAGTGTAATGTTAATAATAATTATGCAAGTAATAATAAAAGAACCTATCCAAAGCTTGTAAACTCTTTACTCACACATTTGTTAAATAAGAAATTTGTTTGCATATATACTTTGGAAACTGTAATAGCCACAATTGGACAAATTTGTGCTAAATCAAAAAGCTTGTAAGCATTCACACTAAACATTGATATTGATTTAATTAAATTACATGAATCAATTCAAGTTTAACAATGTGAAAAATTAATATACGAACAATAATATTGCTATAGTAATAAATGGTAAATATATAAAGCTATCTCATGAATAAATATGTTTTAACCAATGAATATTTATAATATGCATTTTGAAACCAATGAAAAGATCTGATACTCTCACAGTACATGCAGGAAAAAAAATTAATGGCACAAGTGTGTACTGTTCGCATGTGCAGCATATCTAATGTTGTTGGTTTCCTTCAGCATATATGTGTTATTGAAATAAATTCTGACACAATAGGTAGTTTCATTAGTTTTCAAAATGGATTGATAAACGCCGAACAATGTCACTTTGAAAATTTACTGTTTCAGAGGTATTTCTTTTTCCGATTAAATTAATTCCTTGTTCCCTCAAGAAATGTTAAACATTTGCTCAGTGTTCGCTCAAATTCAATCCTTCCTACACCATGCCCATCATTTCTTGTTGAATAATGATTCACCAACATGAACACACGAACAATTACATAAACTAAATAGGAACTCTAGTCCGAGTGGGTAGAAATAGTAAGGTCAATCATCAAAATGCGGCGGTTACCAATTGCATGGGAAACTGTTGATTCCATCATATACTGGATAACTTGGTTCAAGTAATAGCACGGTGTCTCAAATGTACTGACATAATACACCATTCTATTCCACAGGTAAATATGTAGTGTAACCCTTCATCCTGAAATAATATAAAACAACTGATATTTTAGTAATGTATAAATTATATATTTCCTATTTCAAGACCGCAATCACTTGACGTTGTATACATTTCATTTCGCAAACTCTTCAAAACATTTTTCAGCATAGAATTTAAATAAAAATGACCATACAATGAAAGACAAATGTAACTCATAATTATATTTACAACTTTTATAGAAGTCACTCTTCTTATACATATAAACAGAAATGCAGTTATTTTATCATGTGATGTCAATTAGAGCCAGGATGCAGTAAAATGTATACCATGTTGTCCGAAAGTGAGCATAGTCGAAATATTGAACATTTATGCAGATGTATTACCATTTCAACGAAGATAATCCGGGATCCACATTGAATGTAAGAATGTTATGAATTATAAAATTATTACGATTAGCAGAATACGATAGGGTTGAAGTCACGACTCAACATAATTATTAGACAGTCATTAAACTGTCTTCACATCGATTGTATTGTGCTATCATTACGAGAACATGAACCTAAAAATGAATAATGATGCAAACTTAATGTACAGATCATATTGTCCTAAATAAGCCGTAACTGTTTGGGCTATATCGTATATATTAACACGCAAACACGTTACCTCCCTTAGTTCCAAAATTGCCACTTACTTCAACTGTAATGCGTCTTGACTACACTGCACATCAGAATTGAATTTGGTAACAAATTACTACTGTATCCGCCTTTATAACTAGTTTGACTGTCAATGAATTATGACTGTATTGTTTACATGAGCTTAAACAGCCAGAAGTAATATTCTAACGTTTATGCGCATTTAGAAATAAACGTTGTGCCGGTGTGGTGGCGAGACCAATTAGTCAAGTCGGCGGAGTTTCTAGACGTTGCGGTGTCATGTGTACGAGCGTCTCATCAGTTGCACACTTTTATCCCCTCGTTTACTCTTTAAATATTTTCCGGCCCAGCTAGGGCAGTTGGTTGTGCACTAGAATACCAGTCTAAAGGGTCTCGATTCGAAACCGGTTCCTTCTGCCTATATACAGTCGCTGTTGTGATTTGATCGGAACATTTTGCTGAGGTCACCCGCCTCCCACCTCTGATTCGAGTGGAAAAGCTGTCAGTGGCTTGTAGCGAACCTAGCCATGATTCTGTTGGTTATGGGGCCTTTAAAGACTAATTAGACCCGATGCTAAATTTGATGAATTTTGTCTGTGTTCTGTTTTCTAAAAACACCATTAAACCTGCGTATGGGAACAAAAACGTTGCGGCCAATCAACTCGGTAGGCATTTCCTATCTGTATTTCCTAAAAGTATTATTTCAAAATTATCAAAAAACAGTAATTATTGGTAAATAATGATAAACAATTGCCTTTTCTCTATGATTTCAGTTTCTGATGGACAGAGTGCAGCTTCAACTGACAAACAAAAAGAGGTAAGAAAAGAACAAGATTCAACTCTATTTCGCGCGGAAAATCGTTTAATTCTAAGCACCTGATGCAATATCATGTCCCGTTTGCCGTGATAGTAATAAGAAGTTCAGCACTGCCCAGCAAACATGTCCATATGGGTCCCATTTGGGCAATATCTGGGCAAGCCCGTATGGGTTTGTCCATATAGTACCCATATGGGACCCGTATGGGCTATGTCAGTGCAAGCCCATTAGGGTGAATTAAAAAGAAATGAAGCCAAGACGTGACTAGGTGTCAAAAAACATTGAATGTCCCTATCGATTTTTGGTGCATTTATAGCTAACATATTCAAATTTCTTTTCTTATATTGTCATATGGATAAGTTAACAACATAAGGGATTTTTGTAGCATTTTATTAAAATTTAAGAAACTTTTTATGAACAGGATAAAGAATTTTAAAGGAACATATAATCTCAAACAACAAAATGATACTTGTTTTGTTTTAACAAAGTAATATCAAGTAATTGTTTAACTAACAATATGGCCAAAGGTTGATGCCACAATCACCTAAACCTGCAAAATATAACATTTTAAACTATTTTATGTCCCTTTATTTCATAAAAATACTTCAAAAAGTTTTTTTAACTTGACACACTTTTGAAATGTCACGCGAAAATCAGTACATAAGAGGCAAATCCTACGTCACAGAGGCAATTGTGGAAAAACAACCAAGGAAGTGGAATGCAAAAAATGTCCGAAAGGGGCCCTTTCCAATCTTGTCAAAGCCATCATTCCTAGAAGCAACACGGAAGTTTGCGAACACTGAAGAAAATCCTTCCTATGGAAATACAGTTTGAAGAGACACATCTCTGCAGCTAATTGGCTCCAATAATCTTAACTGGTTTAAAAAAATAAAATCTAAATGAACTTTATAGCTTTCTTGACTTGTCCTGTAATCTTTTCCATCCATTAATTCCTCCCCCACCACTTTCCCTGTGTGTCCTCTTTGATTATCCTAGTTATTCCTCATGGTCTGCAAGGCTATTCCTTACGCCCTAACGTACATACCATTTAATCTCCTCAAATGCCTTATGTTTTATGAATTGTTTTCCCGGAGGTCTCTTTGGGGAGGCACTGTCTTATGTATGTGTGGTTTCCTGTAGCTTAATCTCTCTTATATAACAAAAAACTGATCAGCGCAAAACCGTGGATTTATGAATTCTTAACCAATCCAAGTTGGGCCAGGCCCACATTACTTGTTGCTCCTTAGTGCTAGCGGATAACCTTCCTTTTTAACAACTTTGAAGGAAATCTGCCAGAGAGGAATCTTGGGTATATGTCACGCATTTTTTCACAATATGTTCGATTCCCTCATAGTATTGAAGTGTCTTTCGTTTTCGGCCAGTCTTTAAGTTGTTCGCTGTCGCATCTTAATGTGACTGAAAAACAATTCTCCATTTGCTTTCTATTGTTGTTTGTTTCAAATTTCCATTCACTTCATTTCATTTGTTATTTAAACATTCTTTTACTTGCACAATAGTTCCTCTTCGTAGTATTTATGCAAAGTAAAATATGAGGATCAAAACAGCTTCTCTCGACCAGTTTCTGTTCTTATTATGACGTCATTTCACTTTATTCATTACGTCATTTAGCACCAACGACATACAGCATTACGACTGTTTCATTTATAACACAACTTGATTTTCCTTAGTACATGTAAGACCATCCTCGGTACCCAGGCTATTCATAACATACATAATGTTATGTTATGTTAGCCTGGGTACCGAGGATGATGTAAGACGTATATCTGCTTCGTTTTCGAAGTGTTTATTTATTTCGCTACATTTGTTATTCTCTCGCATTCTGATAATAATTTAGTTACTGAGAGCAGGACAGACTGATGCATATTTGTTGGAAATCAATAACCATATATCTGTTAAGCGTATGATTGCTGTAAATCGATTTAAACATCCACATTTTCGATTCCAAGGCTGTCATTTGCTATATGATTATTAGTTCCCATTATGTTTTAGATAAATATTAAGTTCCCCTTTCTTCGTGTAAAATTCCTTGCCTGTTTGTGATATTCTTATAATATTGGTGTTCACCTATCTCTCTGTCCGCAGCCAGTTTGCTGCATCGGCTTGCCATTTTCTCGATGGTTAATTTTTGATTATCTGTCGAGCTAATCCTTATTTCCCAATTCCCGTGTATGTTTTCCCATTCACCTCCTAAACTTATTAATGTTTCGTTTGGCGATATTTCTTTGGGATCTGTGTGGGCATTGTTTTGTAAATGTGGCGTTCCATGTTACTAAATATTTCCTTTAAAACTAGAAGCAAATATTTATATTTTTGATATGGATATTTTTAAGTATTTGAAAAGGGTACATTTTACCGACTTTCACACTATGTACGCAAAGTGTCCGTTTTTTACAAAGACAAACTGTCTCGTACGCTCGGACGATCACTGTATACTTTTAAAATTATGCATGGTTGTAAAGGGCATGCCTTTGCCTGTATGATAATATAAAAAACTTAACTATAGATACATTCATATGTTCAAAATAAGTATAAGTTTTGCTGACGGTAGGTTTACATTTGCATTGCAGCAACGCTATGCAATAGTTTTGTTTTATTCCATACAGCCATCACACATAATAATCAAATTGACATCGCATAACCGACTAGTGGTACCGTCCCACAGCACTTTCAGTGCTTTGATTTTCTGAAGTTAACTACCAACAAAAGTATATGTCTTTGTAATAATACCGTATTAGATAATTGTAAATTAGAATATGTACTTACCTGGTCACTTTCAGGTGGATGCTTCCGTTTTAAATACAGCTTGTTGTTTGGCGCCGGGGTACTGGTTGATACTGGAACAGCAATAAACTGGCTCTTTATTGCAGCGTTGCTCATCTCTTCCGAGATATCTTGTGGTCTTGAAAGATCTATGACCTGGGCCAGTGCTGAAGTAAATGCCCTTTCAACTGTTTGCAAACATTTCGTATGTTTGTCCGGTGTATCTATAATCTTTCTGAGGTTGGCATTCTCAGCTTGTAACTTTTCGTTAGCGTTTTCAAGGTTCAGTACTCTTTGCTGTAACTGTCTTTGGCGTTCCTCGCCTGCCTTAATTTGTTTAGACATTTTGTCCACTTCCGTTTGGACAAACGACCGCAAGTCAATTGCAGTTGCGAGAATGAACTCGTTGCCGTCTATGACATGTTCTTCTGTTACTTCCATGTTTATTACTCTGCAATGTAAAAAATGGAAAGTGAATTGATTTCTTCAAATATTTGGTAAGTTGATACAAAGCTTGTATCTCGGAACCGTTGTCCAGGATACACTATGAGAGGTGGCATTGTAGCTGCCACTCGCATTAAAACAGGCCATGACTGTTATTTGAGTTTTATCACTCGATGTAACTTGGTACACATGTTTAGCACCCTTTGATGATTTAACGCTTATGGGGAACCCGCTTTCATCAGCGTTGAAGATTCTCCTTGAGTCTGTAATCAAAGACTGATAATCCGCGACTTCCTGCTTCAAATAACGCTCTAGTCCTTCATACCAGCCTGTAAATAAAATAAGTTTATTAAAAAATCTGCAAATTGAAAAGACAAAACGCCTTGGATTTTGATAGAACTCAAACATAATGAAGAGTTATAACTTTCTGTTACCTACCATTGATCATCTTCATGGAGATTAATGCCCTTTGATGACCCAGCGCTGCTGGTGTCCGTTCTGTAAACTCTGGATTTCGTCTGGAAAATGCCTTGTACCACCCACGACCAGGTAAATTGTCACTAAACGGAGTTTTTCATCCATCAAGGTCTAGAATTCGTTTAACCTCGAACAACAGTTCCTTTCGTGAAAGTGGATACCCCATAATTTCACATAAACAATGCAAATATATATACAAAAATAACGAAATATTATACATTGGACATGCAATAGTATGATTGATGAACATATTATAAATCTTAGTACCAAAGGGTTGTATCGGACTGTATTAAATACTTTGTTCATCTTGCGTGGACGACAATGATATTCTTAAAATGCTTTGCAACGTCACCATTCCTCCCAGCATGCATTGTAAACATGGTTGTTCCGACCAAGACGAAGACAATGTGCAGACAGAATTCTGACAATAATACGAGAATACGCTCCATAGGTTGTTACAGCTCTTAAACAAGTAATGATTGTGGAATACGTCGTGAAATATTAATGACGAAGTTGGAACTTAGTAAAATACTTGGACGAAACATGCAGTAGCGAAAACAGATGTCATTCAGAAACATGCCAACAGACTCAGATAGGAATGCACGTGCATGTACCGGTGTAATATGTATTTGGTTGGTCCCTTATATCTGGTCAACATATATGTATAAACTATTTCGTGCTTCGTTAATAACAACTGAGTAGAAAATACCAAGGGATTAAAATGTAGGCCACCTTTTCTGAGTCGTAACAGTACTTACTTTTACGTTCAGATAAAAGAATAAACGCAATTATAAAATAATAATGTTATTTAAGTTCAATTAAAAGCATATAAAATACTTAACTCTTCACTGGTTCACCGTTTTGTATATACATTAAGTTAAATGATACATAACGGAAATAAAAACAGAACTTACGTATATTAAAATGTTCTCACACAGAATCTACTCGTCATTATATCTAACACAACACCACAATCGTCTATGACATCTCATCACACGTCAACCTGTAGTCTTCGTCTTTTTCTGTACATCTCCTTGCTTGTCCAATGCAATTATCTTCCCATTGTGTGGCTTCATTTCCCTCTCCCTGGTTCCAGCACATTCAACATTTGTCTTCATCTTGGCAACTTCCTTGGCAACATCTGATCGTAAAGATACTGAGCCATTAATGATATCGGTGCTGGATCATTTCTCGGTATAAGTGAGAAACGGTTAATCTTCAGTTATTTGGCTGGAAAGAAGACTGGCTTCAGTGTCTTGTCTTTGGTTTCTAGGGAACAGAAGTCGTAGAGAAGATGAATACTTAACCAAACCTTTGTATTAAGTTCAACATATATTGGTAATAACTTTCCGGGGATGCTGGTGAATCCTGCTAAATCTAAATATCTGTATACAATGCAGTAACAAATTATTTTCAACACACCGTTTTGAATTGTGCTTGCTTAAACCAAATGAAATAGTTGCCCGAGAAGAGAAGTATCAATTTTATGACAAGATCTAAACACTTAAGTTTAATAACCATTTCCATACCACACTTTGTGAATTCAATGACAATAAACCAGTTTAATAAATAATAAAAGAGAAAATAAGTTGCTGCAGGGAACGCCACGTACGCAAAACAGTGCCTCCCCACACAGACCCTCGGGAAATCAACAGTCCATAAAACATAAGGCACCTGCATGAATTGTATATAAACCTCATTGTTCTCAATGCTTGAAATAACAAGGTTTAATATATTACTTATTTAATTGTTTTAAAAAATGTGGCTCCCAAATGTAAGTATCATTAATAAGAAATATGAATAGAAGCACAGTACATATAAATTTAAGTGTAAAATTAAATTAGTTACATAGATTGAGCTATATAAAAATAGACTTATGTGAACTTTGAAACATAAGGTAACTTGTGGTATACATGGATACGGTAAACCAAGGGAGAAAAGATGCACCAAGTGTTGGGCTCAAACGTACTTTACCGGAATATCGTTCCGTCGCTATACCGACTGGGCTATCGAGCTTATAAGTCTTACCACCACACCGACACTATATGGAGTGTCATTTCAAAGTGATATTTGATGCTTTTACAACTTACTTTGAAGTCAACCAACTTCTTCAGCATGTCTGATTTGCTACGGCATGTTGGTGCCACTGAGTTGATGCTGAAAATAACTTAACATTAGGTGAATATGTCAAACTTATTTAAATTGACGTCTGACCAGTTATGTCTGCTGTAGATCTAGATTTCAGTATTATAGCATCCCTATTGGCATAGGATTTATGATTTGTCATAATTAATGTCTGTACAAAAATAGCCTACATCTTCATAAAAGTAAATTCGTCATTTTAACACTTTCGTCATTTTAAGAAACACTCATGATAGGCATTAACAGATTGAAATGTAACATTCATTTAAACTCGAGTAGATTTGTGCACACAGCCGATTTTAGGCTGAACCCCACCCCCATCATTTTTGAATCCAAGATGCAACACTGCTCAGGTGGTTTACATAAACATAAATATCGGGACAATGCACATTCTAGTGTCCCGACTACACTAAAATCATAATAACGATAAGTGTTATCAGTAAGCTACACTGTAAAAAATGGAAGTGAAACGTTACACCAAAATGGGTGGCAGCTATGCTGCCACCCATTTTGGTGTTATGTTTCCTTGACTGACAACAGGTAAATGTTCCTCGTACTGTTTAGAGAGACATTTCTCATGAACAAATCAGGAAACGTTTCCTGCAAATTTGTGTAACGTTTCCTTGCATTATAAGCAGAAAGTTTACACGCAATAAAGTGTAACATTTCTTATGAACAAATCAGGAAATGTTTCCTGCAAATTTGTGTAACGTTTCCTTGCATTATAAGCAGAAAGTTTACACGCAATAAAGTGTAACATTTCTTATGAACAAATCAGGAAACGTTTCCTGCAAATTTGTGTAATGTTTCCTTGCATTATAAGCAGAAAGGTAACACGCAATAAAGTGTAACATTTCTTATGAACAGATCAGGAAATGTTTCCAGCAAATTTGTGTAACGTTTCCTTGCATTATAAGCAGAAAGTTTACACGCAATAAAGTGTAACATTTCTTATGAACAAATCAGGAAACGTTTCCTGCAAATTTGTGTAATGTTTCCTTGCATTATAAGCAGAAAGGTAACACGCAATAAAGTGTAACATTTCTTATGAACAGATCAGGAAATGTTTCCAGCAAATTTGTGTAACGTTTCCTTGCATTATAAGCAGAAAGTTTACACGCAATAAAGTGTAACATTTCTTATGAACAGATCAGGAAATGTTTCCTGCAAATTTGTGTAATGTTTCCTTGCATTATAAGCAGAAAGGTAACACGCAATAAAGTGTAACATTTCTTATGAACAGATCAGGAAATGTTTCCAGCAAATTTGTGTAATATGTTTCCTGATAGTATAAGTGGAAAAGTATGTAAGTGTAACATTTCTCATAAAGATCAAGAATACATTTTCTGCAAATTGGTGGAAATGCTTCCCTAATGGAACACTTTTCCTACATATTGGTGTAAAATGATAAGACTTGCTAGGGAGTACACAAGATATACTGTTTGCTTTTTACCTAGCTGGCTTGTAATTGCCAAATATCACAATAGTAATATAACAAAGCTGTATGCATTTTACAAATATTTTATTCCAAATTGTCTTCCAAAACTAAATGGGTATAAACATTTCTTATGCTACATGTAAACCAAAATTATGAATGAAAACAAATCTCAAAATAGGAAAGAACGTTTACGAGTGGTAAACAAATTACAAAACAAACATTGTGCTTTATTCAACCTCATTATAAACACAAGCAACTGTGCTGCTTTCACGAGACCATATCACATGCAAGTTGGCAAAATTAGTATAGCATGTCATGTGATTATCCTATTTTAAAGTTTAATTAGTGCCTGAATGCCACATGTTTAGGCAAACATCAAGTGATCCCTAGCTGCTCACGTTAAAAGCCTGACAACCAAATAAACTGATTTAATCAATGTTATTTACTATACTATTGAAATTGAATTAATGCATGTATTTGCCAAACATATTAATTTTAATCGATTGCTTACTACCTCTGTTTGAACATTTTGGTTTTAAAGTTACAGTAAGCTTCAGATAGATAACTTTTCAATAACTATATAACTATAATAAAGGTAACTTTTCAATAACTATATAACTAAAATAAAACAAATATCACACACAAATGAGGATAACATTATTATTGTCAAACCTTAAAAACACCCCAGGCAATGCCAAGACTTAGTAAGACCAAAACTAAAATTATATTTGTTTCCCCTTCCCAACCCATGCAAAATAGGGTTGGGTTCGTAGTATTAAAAACATATGTATTTGTTCCTACGTTTTCTTCATTTGGATACATAGAAAACTAGCTACATTTCGGTGAAATTAAAGAGCAATATTAGTTTTTACAATTCTATAATTATTAGTATTAAGATGTATTACAGACTAGTTTAAACAAGGGCGCCGCAAGACGGACAACACACTTTACTACGGTGCTTTGTTGTCAGATTACTTACTAAAGTTATTGAAATTTATCTTATTTTTTATTTTTAGTAGCAGTGACCTTGATCTTGAACCCACCAGCACCACTTTCAATCCCAAGTGGCGTCTTAATACAATTTACCTTTACCTATACATTAAGTTTCATCACACTATCTCAATCATAACTGAAGTTATTGAGCAAAAACTGATTTTATATTTTTATTTGGGTTTTAGGCCACAGGGGGTATTTTATATTTTTAGTAGTTAATGGGAGGGGAAAGAAACAGAATTTTATTTTTGGCCTTATGTTCATTTTCTAGGTTTGAAAATATTCATGTCACTGTCACTTAAATATGTAGCATATAATAAAAATTAATGATACAGGAGCAGACTTGGCCTGAAACATCCCTTGTTTTTGAGAAATTCATGTTCTAGAGGTCCATCATGACCCTAGATTGCTCACCTGAGTACAGCTGCCCCAGGCAGCCACATTTGTTAACAAATAAATTTGGCTTGTAGGAATTTGAGACATGGTCACCTAAGGTACATTCCTGTGAAATACTTACAAAACAACCCTAGTAGTTTAGAGGAAGAAAATTGTCTCTATGTTATGTGGTGTTAACAGTACACAGACATGTTTGATGCACCATGATGTTCTCAATAACGTAATCACTGAGTGAACAAGTTCTGAATTAAAGATTTTTAAACCGGTTGGCATGGCAACCAAAGTTCTGCATGGATTTAATTATTTTTTTTAGAAAGGATAACCAAGAAAAATTTCTGTGAAGTTTCATTAAAATTGGCTATGTGGTTTAGGAGCAGAAGTTGTTAAAATGAATTGTTGACAACAGACACAGGGTGATCACAATAGCTCACCATGAGCACTTTCAAGTGCTCAGGTGAGCTAAATAAATGAACAATGTATATATAGAAATAAAAGTAATACAAAAACAGGGTTTAATCATACAAGAGGCCCAAGATGGCCCTAAATTGCTCACCTGTTTCATTGTCTGCCCTCTAAGTATGTTCACATGGTTTTCCTTTTACTTCCCTTAGTGACCTAGTTTCTGACCCCAGAAGACCAAATAGCAAACTGGAGCTAGATTGTATAGAGGTGGTCATTGTGACCTAGTTTCATGAAGATAAGATCAAAATTGTGACCTCCAGTGAGCTTCCAAGAGATTTTCCTTTAATTGGTCCTAGTGACCTAGTGTTTGACCATGGATGACCCAATATCAAAAGGGACCGAGACTTTGTAGAAATGGTCATTGTGACCAAGTTTCATAAAGATTAGGCCAAAAGTGTGACCTCTAGTGTGTTCACAAGGTATTACTAAAATTTGGCCTTGTGACCTAGTTTTTGACCCTGGATGACCCAATATCAAAAGGGACCCAGACTTTGTACAGATGGTCATTGTGACCAAGTTTCATAAATATTAGGCCAAAATTGTGACCTATAGTGCGTTCACAAGGTTTTAATGAAATTTGGCCTAGTGACCTAGTTTTTTACCCTGGATGACCCAATATCTAAATAGAACCAGATTTTGTAGAGATGGTCATTGTGACCAAGTTTCTTAAAGATTAGGTCATAATTGTGACCTGTAGTATGTCACAAGCAATTGTGGACAGACGAACGGACGGACTAACGGACAGACAAAGAGTGATCACAAAAGCTCACCTTGTCACTACGTGACAGGTGAGCTGAAACAAAACATGTTCCTAAAAGTCTACAATCACCTACAGTTACATCATTGAACTGATGAAATGTTTTACAATTACACCAAAATTCAAAACATGAACTCTTTATTGTAACAAGAGCACCCGCAAAGGGACGCCACGCTTGACTACAGCATTTTGTCATAAAAGGACATAATACATTAAATTAGTGAACAATCTTGACAGACGAGTTGATGAACAGAGGTGACACTGCTTGTGTATAAAAATTATGTTCACAATTGCTCTCATCATTAGGCAATTTTCCCAGCAAGTCATACTTTCTGGAACACTACCAGCTGGTCAAAGTGGTTGTCACTTACCACTCCAAGCACAATTGTAACTAAAAAACAATAATTAACAACAACAAAATAGCTCTTGTGGTCTAACTGATAAAAGAAAATTGATATAGATCTACTATTATAAAATGTGTTTTTGTGTACAATATTACCTGAACATTGTGCAGTAGGTCCATGTGTCTATTAAAAGTATACAAGTTCCATACAGAATGAAATGTTACAAAAGTGTCAATAGCTCATCAAGTTGTTTAATTAAACAAAGCCATTTAAATAATGTTGAAATCCACTGTATAAAAAAAAGTTTGTACAAATTAGGAGATTAATAGGCTGATATATGTCTCCCAAGTGTAAGTGAACATGTCATAGTTGTAATTTCTACAGTTATCCCAGCAGTAATATTTCCCTTAATATTAAAGTATTTGTAAGATTTCAATCCAAAGTCTGCACTAGTTTTGAAAATGGTAACTTGCTTAAAATTTTAACACAAAGTATTTAAGTTCAAAAAGAGAATACAATTGATTGGAAGTCAAGAGTTATGGGACTTGATGTTTTATAGCCCAAAGAAACCTTAATGACCCCCGATGACCCATTTCCAAACTTAACCTAGATTTTACAGGGGCAAATATTGTCATAAATATTCAAAACTGTGCCCAAGGTATATAAACAAAGTTTCTTTGATTTTATAAGTATAACTATGTTATAAGTATAACTAGGCCTGGTGACCTAGTTTTTTATCCTAGACAACCCAGTTGCAAACATGGTCTAGATTTGACAGAGTCACACATTGTGATCAGGTTTATAAAGATTAGGTTACAAATGTGATTTCTAGTGTTAACAAGTTTATTCTTTGATTTGGCCTGGTGACCTTGTTTTGACCCCAGATGACCCAGTTGCAAACTTTACCTAGATTTTACAAAGGCACGCATTGTGTCCAGGTTTCATAAAATTATGACATGTACTGTGTTAACAAGGTTGTTCTAGTGACCTATTTTTCACCCAGATGACCCAGTAACCAACGTAGCCTAGATGTCATAGAGACAAAAATTGTGACCAATATCCATAAAGATTAAGTGAAAACTGTGACCTCCAGAGTGTTAACTATCAAATTGTTGACGATGCATGACAAACAACTGACATAGGCAATCACTATAGCTCACCTTAGGCACTTCGTGAGCTAAAAACAGTTGCAAAATGTGGTCGCTTTGACAGTCACAAGCCAAACAAGGAAATATTGGCACTTTAAGGGACCATAACTCTGGAGCCAATAATGGGATCTCACCAGTTTTTTAAAGGATTCAAGATATTATGCCAATACAAGTTGTATGCAAGTTTGATTAAAGTGACTGCAAAATGTGTACAAACAATGGCAAAATGTGATCAAAAACAAAGGGGTTCAGCTGACATTCTTGGTAGCCTTATATTAACATTAACCACAATCACTGGAAAAGCTGGTTGTCAAAACATGCAGATCAGTTTTAAGAACTACATTGTAATGCGATGAAATATGGATAAACATGCCACATACATGTTCATCAAATTACTCTTTCAGTATTATGCTACAGTTTACCAGATATACTTGTAATGACTGAATATGCTAGGGTGTAATCCAAAGCATACACCTTTGTACTGTTTTGTAACTTTACAGAATTCCTCAAAAGGAGTAAGTCTATCCAATGCAAATGTTATTGATTGTAGGGTTTCACAATTCTGTAAAACTCTAGCTAATTCAGTCAAGTTCAAAACAATGCTACACAATTCAAGGTGCATAACAGGTTTATGCACACTTAAAGAAAGAGTCTCTCCAGTCAACTGTGTGAATCCTGCATCTAAATAAAACAGTTTGTTCAGGCTAGACAGGTGCTTGAAACTTTCATCTTCAATGTTAACACACTCTCCTAACATTAATGTATCCAGATTATGGCAACCAGTTAAAAATGATAGATCAGCTACTGGGCTACCAGTTAAGTCAAGCCATACAAGTTGTGAACTATTGACCAGATTGTCTTTTAGACAATGATTAAAAACACCTTCTAAAGGATATATTACATTTAAAGCAGGAGTGTCAAAACAATGAAAACATTGTGCATGCTTAAACAATGATACAATTTGCTGTTCTGTGGTAAATGTTACAGGACATAATCTATCTTCAAGATTAATGTGTTTCCACACAGCTGAATGGGAATGAACAAACTTGTTAAGGAACCAACACACTCTTGAAACATTCAAAACTGTCTCTTGTATTCCAACATACTGGAGAATTTTAATTAGCACAACCCCTGGCAGTTCCAACAAATCCATCTTCACAACTGGCAAATTCCTGGATAATTCTGAAAAAAATAATGATTTTTTTTATTCATCAACCAATTATCAATAGAGAACAGAAGCCCTTATTGCTCACCTTTGTGAGAAGATAATGAATATGTAAACTTACTTACTTACTCAAATGACTATAATGACTGGTAATTAGAAAACTTTGAATGTGAAAAAAATGACTAAGCAAATGTTTATTCTTTGTTAGTAGTAATTGTTTTAACGCTATTCTTGTGATAACATAATTTCAGTTATTTAGAGGCAGGTAGTTTGCCTAACAACTATCATCCCTGGGAAAAAACAGTACTAAGACCCTATCCTTCATAAGAAACTACCAATATTCTATAATTAAGAGACAGTCACTATTTAGAGGGGTGTCTCAACAGCCAAATGGCTGTATAATTCATAACAGCTTGTCATATACTATTATAGTATTCAATGCATTGCTTAAACACTGTAAGCTAGGGTCCTCTGTTCTGAAATGTGATGTTGATATTTAACAAGTTCTTTCGAGTTACAAGTAAATTTCCAATTTAAAAGGGCCATAACTCCTAACAAAATTCTCCAAGAGTTATGCCACTTGTCTGGTACTGTTGACTAATGATAACAAGTAAGTTTGCCAAGTTTCATTGCTATAGACGCAATGGTAGTCAACAAAATATCGACGCTATCTGCGATATCTATTCTTTTTTCTTGATGCAAAGTTTACTCATCAGGTCAAAGTTGGGTTGTATTTTTTGTTTCTTCCCCGTATAAAGGTGTTGGTGACTTTTAGTCATGAATTGTGTCATATTGTAAAATTTGTATATTACAAGACAAATATTTTGCGGGTTTTAGATTTTGCGCTATCGATGTTGACCGCGAATATAGCGAAAACCCCACAAAAAATACCTGCTATATACAGTATATACTGTGGTCAGTTTTCCTAATGATGTGTACCATCACCAGTACCAACTACCCTTCCACAAGCCGGCAACTTCTCCACATCCACATGTGGAGGGAAATCAACATTTTTGTCAAATTTTCATGGAAGGTTATGACCTGCCGCAACCGAGATTTGAACCCAGACAGCCAGATTACAAGGCGAGTGAACTAACCACTCAGCCACGACCGCTGCCTCTATTTAACAGTTATTTCTGAATTTTTAAGCTTTTATGCAATACAAATGACTAGTACAAAATAACAACAATTTCTACTCTGTGAGGATTTTGGAAATCTAACTGATCACAAAATAGTAACACATGGCAGTACTGCTAACAATAGGATACTGTAAAGTCATTTAATTTCGTAGGGACGAAATTTCGTGGTTTTTATGAAAAATGTTATTTCGTGGGGACATAAATTCGTGGATTTTGCATTTCCTTTTATATTATATCATGGTTTAATATTTTGTCTGGGATTTAATTTCGTGGTTAGGCTAAACCACGAAACCCACGAAATTAAATCCCCCACGAAAATTAATGACTTAACAGTAGTATGTAAATCTAAAGACAACTGTAAGTACTTACAAATCTGGCTTCGCAGAGAGATCACTTTTTTGGGGGGTCTCCCAGGACCTTCAATTTCAAGAATAACGTATTGCATGCATGACCAGGTATTCAAGGCACGCTTTGGGTATTCTATATTGTATAAGAAGTAGCTGCAGAATGTTACAAACAATCCCTCATGGACTGTGTGGAGAACACAAGTTATATCCCCTTCAATGACAGTATAAACTGCAACAGGTCTGTATGGACTCCCAATCACTGCTGTATATGGTGTTCTAGGCCCTTTGGTAATGTCTTCTAATGCTGTGCCTTCCTGAAAAATAAAACAATATACTTCTTAATGTAAAACCAATGTGCAACTTGTACTAAAACCAACGCAACCATTATGACCATATAATGCTGACCTGTTAAATTTGGTTGATGAGCAATGATAAGTTTTTCTATGCTGATAAAAGTTTGTTATGACTTGTACATGAAAGTTAGGATATACATGTAAGTTTACATGTATTAAAATTAAGATAAGTTGAGTAATTACTTTGGACAGTGTAAATCTACTGTGGAATCATTTAATTTCGTTGACACGAAAAAGACCTTTCGCGTTGGTCGTAAATTCGCATGTTTCCAATTTTAGATACAGATATTACTGGAAGATAAATTTTCGTGAGGTTTTAAAATCATGCATAAATCAAAGTGCGAAATACGCAAAAATAAATTAAACCTCAACGAACAATAATGATTTCACAGTATATGATTTGTATTTTTAAATATTTTTTTCAAATGTTCATTATTACCAATAAAATAATTTTACACAAAATCTCGTAGCACAACATAGTGTTTTTGTGCATAGTTCATGTCAAACAATACATACGTATGTTTGTTTGTTTGATTGGGTTTAAATTAAACCGTTTTTTCAACAGTATTTCAGTTATATACAGCAGTCGGTTTTACTAACAATATTTTCCTGGACCAAACTATCACCAGTACTTACTACCCTTCCATAAGCATCCACTACATAAGGAGGACAATCAACAAGTGTATACAATTTTCATGGAAGGGTAAGACCTGTTGCAACCAAGATTTGAACCTGGACCACCAGGTAACAAGGCAAATGAACTAACCACTCAGCCACAAGTAACATAGAAATAAATTACAGCATTTGCTGACATGTTTTATACTTTATCGGATTTCATAGAGGTCAATACATTTTGTAGTATAAGTATGAAAAATACAGGCGTGAAGGTGTTTAATTGATGAAGAAATAGTCATTACTATTTTGATAATATCTTGATACTTTCAATAAACTGTTTAAAAAATTGTCAGCAGTCTCCAAGTTCTTACAAGCCTTTAAAACTATAATACAATTAAACTGTGCTCTAATAAAATAAACCTGGATCAATAAAGTACTATAATAATTACTCTTCTATTCAAAATAGAAAACCTTAATTGAATCTGTGCAATATTACTGACATATAAGCCATTTTAATAGCTCTCAGTAATTATTGAAGTAAATACTTGTCTAAAAATAAAGTTTAAAAAGTTAAAATAAATGCTAATTACATGAAACAAGTTGAGGAACATGTTTTGGTCGTCCCCAAACACATGCGATAAAAGTAACGAAGCTGCAACAGACTCTATCTTTGATACTTTGTTTGAAGTTTGCTCTTCAAGGTCCAAAATGGCAGCATCCATATCCTTTAAGATGTTTGAAACTAAGCCAGATTTCTTTTTTCTAGAAATCTCTAATAGTCCGGGTGAGTATCTTGTCCAGTTTTCTTTGCTGGTTTTCATACAGTCATTCTTATTAACTACTCTACACATTTCAGCATCCACAATATCAATCAACTTCAATGCTGGGTATTCATCATTTATGGCTTTCACAGGAGCACACTCATTCACCATTCTCCTTCTAAAAGGGTATGTTTTTTCCATTGCCTCCAGAATAATATGAAGATCTCTTTGTGGATTTTTCATTTCTATCTTCATTCTTTCAGTGTAATTTTTCCATGAAGTATTATCTTCTTCTCCATGAGGAATGTTAGGAAAAGCATTTTGCCCTGGGGGCAAACTTTTCCTTTTGATGTGTTCTCCATTGTTTTGACTTTTTTGTTTCCTTTTCCTAAAATTCACTACTGGGGCATCCAATTTCCTCCTAGAATTCTTTAATTTATCTCGAAGAGATAAAACCCAACCATCGTACCCACTGCCTATTTTCTCACCCAGATATGGATGACTGCCAATAAGACATTTGGCTGCACTGGTGATTTCAAAGGAACTAGGGTAATACGAGTATTTAAAAATTTCATCCACAATTATGCCAAGAAGTTCGTGCTTACAACTCCAGTTCAATTGGACTTCTTTTTCTAAAGTCTGCTTCAAGTGATTAGAGTACTTTTCTTTTGGAAGTGTAAAGTGAAGAGGCCAAAAAGTATCACTAGGCACGGAATTTGATTCTGCACTTGAATTAGAAACATATATATTATACTCTGTCTCTTGTTCTTGAGCAATGTTGATACTTTCTGTTTTTATCATACACTGAAGTTTGTCATGGTCTTGTAAACCACACAACCCATCATCATCTAGGTCAATGTATTCTTCCCAACTCTTATCATATTTTTGTATTGTTATAGCGTCATTGCTATAAGTTTCCAAACTGAACTTTTCTTTAATAGTATCTTTTAATAAATCAGTGTTACTAATTGTCACAATTTTAGAAGATGTCCCAAATTTAACCAAGAACTGCTTCGAATTCATCTGAAAATATAAAAAAGTAATTTTTGCACGAATCAAAGAGAATTTAAAGTGTTCAATTTTCTCATTCATAGGAGGTATAGTGGAATGCTTACCATAGCTGAAAAACAATTAACATGCCAGAGCAGAGATCGCTTTGCCTTACTGTTCTTAGGAGTTATTGTTCATTGAATTCATTCATTGAATCATGTGCTTACAGTTTGTCAAAATTGATTTAAATGTACTTGATTGACAACTGGCATAATGTCAATTGTACAGGGTTTAAAAGGATCATGACACAGGAAAACAACAAGTATTACCAATCACATACTTGCCAGTCTTGGATTAAAGTGCCACTACAAACAAACACATGATAGGAAAGCCCTTATGTTACTACATAGAGGTCACTGGTCTTATATATTGGTACAAACAACAATTCCAACCTTCTGGTGAACAAATTTAGTATTTGTACATGATATATATTTAAGCCACCCACTTATATTGAAAAAATATTGAAAAAGACATGTGAATTTTAATTGGATGTCAAACAAGTGCTGCCAAGAGACAGCGCGCTCGACTTTTCGCAATGATTTGATAGTAATTTCGATATTGTAACAACCTGAAGGTTGAGATTCTGAACTTAACAGTTTTACCTTACTACTTTTAGAGATATTTGAAAAATAAAAGAGTCTAGTTAGAAAAGTCTGTAAGTATATATTATTATCCTTTTTTCAAGGCTTAAACATTAAAAAAATTAAAATTTAAACAACCGCAGAATATCATACAAGAGGGCCCATAGAGCCCTAGGTCGCTCACCTGTCTCGTAAACAAGACCAAACAAGATGGAAACTAGGAAATGTGAGTAATCACTATTACAAAGATTTACGTAAATTCACTGAGCAATGCAGCCTCTACTGCATATTAAATGTTTTCATATGATTTGACCCAGCGACCCAGATTTTGACCCCAGATGACCCAATAAGGTTTTTCGTAAATTTGGCCTAGTGACCTACTTTTTGACCCTGGATGACCAAATATCAAAACGACCAAGTTTAATGGAGATGATCATTGTGACCAAGTTCATAAAGGTAAGGTCAAAATTGTGACCACTAGTTTGTTCACAAGATTTTTCTAAAATTTGGCCTAGTGAACTAGTTTTTGACCAAGGATGACCCAATATAAAAAAGAATCAAGATTTTGTAGAGATGGTCATTGTGATCAAGTTTCATAAAGATCAGGCCAAAAGTGTGACCTCTAGTGTGTACACAAGGTTTTGCTATGATTTGATCCAGCGACCTAGTTTTTGACCCCAGATGATCCAATATCGATCTTGACCTAGATTTCTTAGAGATGATCATTGTGACCAAGTTTCATAAATATTAGACCAAAATTGTAACCTCTACAGTCTACACAAGCAAAGTGTGGACGGACGGACGGACAAAGAGTGATCACACAATCTCATATTGTCATTTAGTGACAGGTGAGCTAAAAACAGAGCAAAAATGATAATTAAAATTGTACACCCCACCTATAGTATATATACACATAATTTTCTGATAATCTGGAAATTCTTAATAACAGTTTTTATCTTATGATGTTCATTATGGTGAATACGAAGATTGAAGGAAAGAGTTACTGCTTGTTTTATCCAACAATGTTCACACCTAATAAACAGATGATTGCAATTTCAAGAAATTTTATTCTATAAAACTTCAGTAAATTGTATGGACATGAAACTCAATGGCTGACAAACATTGTACATCACATCTATCTGCAATAATTTGCAAGTTTAAGTGTAACAAAAACTATTAATAGCAGGTTTGTGTCATAATGAACAGTATTCATAAATAAAATCTCAGGTCTACATACCTTTTATTCTATTTTTACTCAGTGATATGATAGTTAACTCTGTTTTCACAATTCAGACATATTCAGCACATAATGTTTCAGTACACAGAGCAATTTGTCCCTTACTCTGTAAGCATTCAACGGTAATGGATCTACTAGTTTGGTGACATCATACAAAGTTGTTATGTTCAATGCAACCAGCTCATAGGCCCGCAAATGAGAATTTAACACTGCTCTGAAATCAGTACCAATTACAATAATATTGCAATTTTTCATTAAAATGTTAGTTATCCTGGACATGTTTGGTTCATCATTAACAAAGCCAGTTATTATGTAACTGCCTACATGATATGCTATGCCTTTTAAAACTACTTTTTTTACAGATACATAATGTTCAATGTCAATGCCATTTTCTTCTAGAAGTAGCTTTATTAATGCAAAATTTGTTGAATCTGATGCTGATTTACAACTTGTTACTTCTACCTCTGTTTTATTATATCCTTTATCTGAACTACTGATATAAGACTGGAGGTTCTGATGCCTGGTGGCTAAAGTATGTGGTAGATTTTTGTAGTTTTTCAAAGATAATGCCATTTGTTTGAAATAACTATGTTTTGCCTCAAACCTCATGCACCAGCAAGACCTTAATGGGCCAAACCTCAGAATCATTTCAGGATAATGAATTAGGTAATGATGTTTTGGAATTAATCTGGATCCAGGGAATACCTCCTTGAAAAGTGAATGATGATCAGTTATTAACATCTGGAGAAAGGGACACATTTTTTTGTGAATTACTGGGCTCATAACAATTTCAGTGATATCCTTAAGAAGTAGTAACAACTCCCATACTTTGTTTTCTTCTGGAATGAAATGTCCAATCATTAAGGGAAGAAATCGAACCAATGTCCACATCTGGGCAGCAGACTGGGTGGTGATGCTTTTTAAAGTCTTAGGTTCTGCTGGTCTGTTCTCAATGTCATATCTACCATACTCAAATAACCGAACACTCAACAGTAGGTCCCTTTCAGTAATATGCTTCTGTGTTATTAATTCTTTCAAGATGATTGGTAACTCTTTTTTTGCACAGCCTTCAAGCAAATCATGCATTATATCTGCAGGAAGGCCCCTACTTACATGAAAATGGTTCAGCTCATTAAATATGCTGGCTACCTTAATGCCATAATATGGTATCAAGGTTGGATCTTTGCTGACCTCATTTATGTGAAAGTTATATGTGTCCACATTCCTTTCTAAAAAATGTGCAGGGTCAAAATATTCTTGGATTTCATCTGAACTTGCCATGCAAAACCTACATACTCTCCTGACAATTGGCCCAAAAGATTCCATAAAACCCCCAATCTGATGACTTCCTAAATTGTCACCACATATATAAGACACTGTACCTTTAAGGTTCTGGTTTATTCCCTCAACAAAAATCCCTTCATTTTCCAATATCTTAAGGTCAAATACTAAAGACTCAAAAATCTTGTTTAAACTGAATTCCTTCACATTAACAACTGCACATAACAGACATAACTGAATGAAATTCAAATTTGATCTATGAAACACATTTAAGTTACCAATAGTCATATAAACTGCAGCCAGTTTCTGCTTACCCCTTTTTGAACCCAGCGGATTGACCACTTCAAATTCATCAAAATACAATATCACTTGTATTGAGCTAGGACCATTTGCAAACAGAGTGTTGCTCTTGTAGTAACTACCATCAGAATAATCAGAAAGCTGGTTGTCATCTACACTACTTGGATTAGGCCCTTTCATTACAGCAGATAATATGTTTTCTGACGTGAGCATACTTTTTAATGTTTCCAGAATAGGTATATATTGGAAATAACATAATTTATGCTTTGAATTAACACCTAATGACACAGTTATTGGTTTGATCACAGGAAAATAGTTTTCTGTTAAAGATTTCCTTTTATATGCTGTATTAAGTTCTACAACAGACTGGGAAAATATGTTGCTTTTAAATTCTTGAGACACTTTTTCTTGCACAGATGTATCAACCCCTTCTTTTCTTAATACTGATAACACTGACAATTCTGTATGTTGATATGATAGACTTGTTGTAAAATTCAATTCTTCAACAATTTTATCAACAGTTGATACAGGTAATCTCCCATGTTCTTGGAGTTTAAGTAAACTTTGCAATAGTGATTTTAAATAAGTCTCATTGTCACTATTATCATTTTCCTGCAAATTAGACCTAGATTCTCCAAAACCTTCAGAGGGTTGGAGCTGTATGCTTTCTGAATGTGACTGATCTTCGGGCCTTGTTTCTGATGAAACTTCATTTGGTCTATCAATGTGCTGTGATGGTGGATGGTTTCTACACAAATGTGAGGTAAATGAACTTAACACAGTGTATTCTTTTGAACAACTATGATATGGACAAACAACTCTCTCGCCGTGTTTAATGTGGTCTTTTATATGGGCAAGTAATTCACTTGATGAAAAATTCACTTTGCACACGGAACATACATCACCTAGTCCTAGGTCAATAGAATAATCATTGCTATGTCTACCAGATTGAATTTCCAAGGCTTGTTTATGTTTCCTATATATATGGCTACTGAATGACGAGTATCTTTTAAACGTTCGTGGGCAACCTTCAATACCACACATTAAATTGAAATAAGGCTCACTTCGGTGCGCAACACAAACATGTTTTACATACGTGCTAACATTATCAACAGTTTTACCACAGAAAGAGCACAGCATGGTTGCAAATAAAACATGTAAATCTACATACGGCAGTTGATCTCAATTTCTTTTTAGCTTCATAAAGCTGCATGCAGACAGTTGTTCAATGTTTCGTGGATGGAATTCAAGCATTCCCTGAATCGGAGTATAAGCCTGGTATCCGGCTGACACACGTGATACCCTCTTTTGGTCAAAGTAAGGAGGAAGAATATTGGGAACCAATAGGATATTCATGAAACATGGTTAATTAGATGCTTTCATTCAACACTAATCGAGGAAAAGTTACCCCTCTCTACGCGTAACCTTTCGTTCCCGCTTATATTCGAACTTGAAGGAATTTTTACTTAGCATTAATCTAGTCATATTGATAGACCTAATTATAATACCCCTTCTCCTCTGAATCCCGAATATTATTATCTTCCCAGAACACTACTGTACAGTATACTGTATAATTATCTAAATATTTCCAGAACACTATCTAAAGTCTGTATCGTGACGAACATTTCACACACATAAAATCGCTTTCAAAGCCTGTTTTGTCGTATTGTTTCGTTAAATTTGTTTAAAAACGTAAACTAATATCAAAGAAAACAATTAAGATCTATTTAGAAAATCTTGCGTAGGGGCTGCCGAATAGGCCTACCTAAAGATGTTTTATTGCGTACCGCGACGGCGTACGATGTCTTTGTGTCAGGAAATAGGCCCTGAATCGCGCGTACCAAAAGAGGGGGGGGGGGGTCACCATCTGATATATGACGAGTTTTTAACGTAAAGAATATATCCAGATCTGTTTAGTGTTAACCAAAGAAGTATAAAATATAGATCTGTAGATCTACATGATCTATAGCTCGTTTGTTCCACTAGATTTAGGCCTATCCAAAACTTTATTTTCCTGGGCACTTGGGGTCTTCCTCCACCATCAAAGCTGGAAAGTCGCCATATGACCTAAATTGTGTTGGTGCGACGTTAAACCCAATTAAAAATAAAAATCCTGAAGAGTTCGAGTTTGTGCGGCAGCCAGTGCTGCTTATATTTGGACCCTCACGTACATTTATTTAATATTGGTGCATGCTAACATGATGATCGAGGGGCTTATTGTATGACATCATTTATCAAGCTGTTTGTACTATTCTGAGTCAAGCTTGAAGTTTCCTCATTTATAAATGCGCAAGTGTTTTAAAAGTTTTTTCTGTCCTTTTTAACATGCATAACCTAAGGTACATGTATATACACAAACATATATAAATATGACATATTTTCAATAATAAACAGTTTGAGTTTTATAACATGTACATTTGTATACAAAAGCAAAATATATATTTAAAGTACAAATGTAGAATGTTTACAACCACACCATTGAGTCAGTCTATAAATCGAACGTAAAAGTAGACTCTATTTCGCTGACCCCCCCCCCCCCCCCCCCACTCTCTCTCTCTAGATTATATGTTGCGCCCTAAGCTATAAAATTAAAGGTGATACTGCCTTAATTAAGAAAAAACTTATCTAAATCAAATACTGACTCAATGCAACTCCTCAATTCTTCTTCAGGCACCATATGATTTATCCTCTGTACGTAATAACTGCTATCTAATTTAAACATGAAAGCATTATATGATTAGAAACTTAATGTGAAATGTATATACATGTATATATATAAATAAACATACCTTTTGTCAGCTTTGGGGCGTGAACAAAGTATCGTCTCCCACTTGTAACTCCGCATCTTGATGCACACATATAACTAACCGGTAGCTACATTATATAGGTTCAATGCGGGTATCAGTCCGAACAGAACAGAATTTTATTTCAGACTTGTACAATGTACATCACCACATAAAAACATAAGACACAATATACTTTACTGGTCACAAAATTAACAACGTTTAACCACTACCATACATTTGAAAAATACTAAACATATATCTAACATGTAGAGCTTTATACAAGAGAGGATGGACTATAGGATATAAATTATAATCACGCATTACATACATGTCTAACAAAGATACACACAAAGATGTATTTTTATACCTCTTTTGGTGTATACTTCTTTGCTTACACCGCAGTGCTTTCAATCTCCTGGTCCAAGGAGGAAATCATACACCAAGTGTGTTAAAAATGACACCGAACACGATTTAGGTAACGAATAGCCTGGCACGGTGTCACATTTCCTTCGAACTGCTGTTAATTTACACTTTCATCTTAGAAGTGTAATGTCACACCAGAAACAGTGTAGCGTGGTCTTTAACACCAGTTTACGGGTTAACGTTACCCCACTTTTGGAGTATACTAACACAATTTTTTTACAGTGTACAAGCGAATAACTCGTATGCATATTATTGAAACAAATAGCATACACAAATCCACATTTCATTTGTTTACAAATTGTTAAAACCACTTACTCTTCTAGGAGTACAGACAACAACGAGTCTTTCTTCTGTTCCGTTACTACTGACTAATGCTTGGCCGGCCGGCGAATCCGCCGGCCAAGGTTGACAGTTCAGCAACAGTTCAGTTGGAGCTCCTAACCATAGCTTGTTTATTGTATCGTGTAATCGTCTGCACTGTTTGACAGATTGCGCGAAAACAGGTGCGCTCGGTGACATTTTAGAGACAGCGGCGAAAAGGTTCGGCTTTAATTGACGGAAAGTATAATTGCGATGATGTTGATACAACGCAAATAGCGGTAATCGCTAATGAAATAGCGACTGATAGCGATCTGCGATTTTACGACATCGCATCACTAATATTTGATGAAACGCACCCCTGAGGAGGCCCAAGGGTACAGACGTAAGGGAACAGAGGCGCAAGGAACGGCCTTGGCGACCATAAGGAATAGGTAGGAGTATCAAAGAGGACAACAAGCAGTCGGGGAGGATTAATGGATGAAAAGATCACAGGACAAGTCAAGACAGCTGGCAATAATAGGCCGAAACTAGGCAGAAAATAACCTGAACACTATACAAGGTGAAAGAATTGCACAGGGGAAAGGGAAATATAACATACAGTAAAACTTCGAAACCTCGAACAGTTTAGGCTCGAACACAGTAGATACCTCGAACAGGTTCTTAAGTCCCGGCGAAACCCCTTCTTATTTCATATTATCTAACAGTAGATCACTCGAACAGAGATAGGGCGAACACTCGAACAGAATTGTTGATCCCTAGCTATCATTTCATTCATTGTTCACCATAGATAGGTCGAACAATATAATAATTCACACCTTTCATTGACCGCTTAATATACTATTATGTGTTGACGGGTTAGATTGGCGACACATGTTATTCGCACTTCGTGATATTTACATGCCAGTTGTACATGTACAGTGGAAACTCCCTAATCCGAACACCCCCCGGACAAACTATAAAGTTCGGATTAGAGGAGATTCCGGATTGGAGAGGATTCCTCCATTGAATGTCAGTAGGCAAGACATTCTTTCAGTAATTTGAATAAGTTCGCTAGAGGTTGTTTGCGTTATCGCGATGTAATATATAACGTCTGAATGCATTCTTTTATTCGACTTTGCATGGTAATTTAAGCTACACTATTTTACAAAAGTTATGTAAACTTTAAAATTCAATGTATAGCCCAAAATCATAAGTTATAAGAGACCAACATATTTATGCTCCTTTCATAAAAGGAAGATTTGCAATGCGATATGCAAAATACGTGCTTTGTTAAATATTGGTTGATATTTGAATTCTTCCATAAATTATCATTATAATTTGTTTAGTCGTTATAGAAAGTGTAGAAATTCAGAATATGCACCGCTATAGACGCCTCTCGTTTAATTAAAACTTGATGAAAGCATTGAATAAAATCAACTTAAGATGTTGACCTACAGTTCATTCTTAAATAGATGTAGAAATTACAGCAAAATTACACTGTGCAGAAAATGTATAAGATATTTTAGTTTGATCATTTCACTGCATAATGTGGATATATCAATCTCAAGCAAGTATTTCAATGAATCATTCAACATGTCCAATAATTTCAAACATAGCTGCAATTAAGTATGGGTGTTTTGCGACATTATATCGTCCATACCTGACAAGCTATGCACATTGTACGATGTATTTTCAAAACGCCATACATGAAAACTATGCACCACAGCTTCATTTCAAAAATATTTTTCGTAGAGGAAAATAATGATCTAGGGTAAAACATTTGAATTGTGATTTGTGTACCTTTTCTGCGCTTTGACTGTCAGTTAGGACATATAGGCGTATACCGTAGATACCTCGAACAATAGATGGCTCGAACTTATTGCTAGGTCCGACGGCAGTTCGAGGTTTCGAAGTTTTACTGTACATTTAAAACACAAACAGAAATAATAGCATACAGCGAATTACAGCCTTGGAGCAGTCAGCCCCTAACCTCACACTTAATCACTATAAGGTCATTGATTTCCAACATATAAATTGACTAAGTAGGCAGTAATTATTAGACAATTAACAATTACGTACATAACAACAGACACACATGCAATTAATCCAGCACGAAGGAACAAGCAGCCTTAAATTGACATCGCTCCTAGTAACTAAATTATTAATATCAGAATGTGAAGTAACCTTAAAATATCAAATTAATAATTTAATTTAAAGTAAATTCAACCTGATAATGTAGTTAATAATTAAACAATTTTTAGATACTAGTGATCGGGAAATGGAATTTAAAACAAAAAGATGTCTAGCTATTAAGAAAACTCAAGCAAAAATACGACTGTATACCCAATGAGATCTAAGACCAGAACATAATACGTTTTCAGTCAAAATATTAAGGAAGTAATTTTGTAAATAATAATTATTAAATATTTTGTTCAAAAATAATTATAATGAATTGCAAACTACGTGTTCTATTATTATTTCACTGAATTTAACATATGAATGGATGTCAATACACGCACCTATCAATGTGATGGACAGATGAATATCATGGTTGCAACTCTTTTCATAGTAACTATTTGCTTGCATGCGCCCAGTAGTGACATCCATCACGATCACACCCGATCCATGTTGCATTATTTCCATGACTTTTTTTGTCTCTTTGACCGCTTTCGACAGAAATATGGACTTGCACACAGAACATTTATTATTTATTTTATTTGCTGGTCGTGTTATTTTCACTTTACTCTTTTTTCCTGGCATGTTATTTTTTTGCGTTTCTTTGGGAAATGTGTGCTTGTTGAGGTCTTGAAATGACATTTCGTGTTACTAAAAAAGCTCTCTCCCACTTGCATCTTTGCACTTAATCGCTAAATGGTCATTAATTTCTAACATTTAGATCTACACACAATCTGACTAAGTCGGCATCAACAAATCCATAAAACAACTATTCACCTTAAGTTATGGTAATAATATGTAACAAGAAATATATTTAAAAAAGATAATAAATAAAATATGACATTTTACCATTCATATTTGGTAGAATTGTCAATGGACATTCTCTGTGGTAGATACTGTAAAACTTCTCTACACAATTGTCTACAACAGACAGAACATCACCATGTGAATACTGTTTCACGATGACAGCACCTACAGCTCGCTTGAAGTCGTCGTCTGTAATATCTTGTAAGATTAATTCAGGTTCTATCCTCACGTTCAATGCAACCTCCAGTGGACTCTCAAAAGCTGAAAGTGCATGAACTACTTAATATTTGTGTTTTTCTACCCGAATTCCTATCATGGTCCTAAGAATCTTTATTTAATAGTCATTTCCAACTGTGGTTTAGGTAACTAAGCGTTCTTTTCAAGTAAAATATAATACTTTTTTTTCATTCTTTTTAGTCATTTGTTTTATTTCAGTATGCATAAGCATTTACAATGTTTGTTGATGAATTGAATAACACAGAGTGCACATATGTACAGTGTAATAAACATATTTACATTTAGTATAATGCTTTCCTGAACAATGAGATGATTCCTTTGTATATCAATATCCGGTATCAAAACAAAATTGAGCGCCGCTGTACGATTTCCAACCTCTAATCCTTAATATTGTGAATTATGCAACAAATCCACCATCGAACACATTCAATAACGACTACAGTAGTTCATTTAGACAATGTACAAACGGACACATGACTGGAACATGTACACCATCAACCTGTTGTCCTCCCGGTCTCCCTTATGCAGGATACTCGGAATACTGCATATCATCACATCCTAATTGGCCATGTTAAGCTGGGTTTACACTACGACGTTTGGACAGACGTTTACCGACGTTTGGGCAAACCGTGCGTTCAGCTCCGCTAGTAAAAGTTGTTAAAAGTTTATAAGAGTTGATGTTCGCTGAACATTTTTAACATGCAAACACTTTGGCGACGTTTGGAAATAAACGTTGGCGTAAGTTGTGCTCCATTTGTAAACGTTCCTGAACGCTGGATTAAGTTGTACAGAGTTTGCCTAAGTTGGACTCCGTTGGCACACGTCGACTGAGACGCTGGTGGTGGTGAACTTAGCCGAACGCTTGTCCAACGGAGGCCAACGGGTACCCGACGCAATGAACGCGATGGTAACGCAAGGGGCAAGCGTAGGCGCACTTTCCACAGCGTACCCGTAACTTAGGTGAACTTTGGACAACGGATCCTAACGAAGCTTGACGCAAGCCAACTTCCAACAACGTTCAACAACTTTTGCGAACAAACTGAACGTTTGCATGTTTTTGTCAGCGGTCAGCAACGCACTACCAGCGCGACCCAAACGTTTTCGAGCGTATGCCGATCACAATTCGGATACATAAAGCGAAACTCTGGGCGTGTGCAGATGCATGAGCTTGTTCCTCAACCCTGCATTGGATGCATTGACTGTGAAAGGAACAGCAACAGCTTGCTCTAATGACTCTGTGTCCGCGTCGCTCTTGGTAGGCCTCTTCTTCGACACTTTCTTTTGTTTTATGCCTCTCCCTGGCATATCTACAGCTAAGCTTTACAGCAACCAAATACACAGAAGGGAGACGGAGAGATGTGACCACTTCTTCAATCAAAACAAGACTGCCAGGAAGTGTCCACAAAAGTTCGGCTATATATAGACGTCGCCTGACGCTGACCTCAGATTTACCTATGCTGAGTATTCGTTCGTCTAAGTTGGACTAAGTTGGCGACCGCTGCACATACGCTACATCTGCGTTGGCAAAAGTTCGTCTACGCTAATAGAAAATATATACAACGCTGGTAAATGCTGTCACGCGCTAGCACACGCTGTCAAACGCTGTCAATCGCTAGGAAACGTTCGTAAAAGTTGATTGGCGCCGGATATAAAACGTTCGTAGTGTGAATGAAAAAATCCTTTTCGCGAACGTAATTTCAATTACTAATATGATCCGTTATTGATATGCGCATACATACATAATTACATACATGGGAAGTGAAGTTTAAATATAATTTACATGAGTCAAAACTGGTAATGGAATTAGATCTGTTACTCCATTTCTTTACTTCTGCATCGAGAGTTCCACACAGATAAGTTAATCCCTCCCGAGTTTGGCGATATCGAGTTAATTTTTTTCATCATCCCTGAGATTTTAGGCCGAACTACATATCATGTCTTTTAATCGCTTGAGTTACGACACGCTACGATTGTCTAGGAGTTGTCTTATAAGTTACCACAAAAATCATCAAAGTTACGACATCGTAGCTATGATAAAACGCCATTGTAAGTTCGGCGTCTTACGACAGACTTACGACAAAACGTTGTAAGAAACGTTGATAAAACGCCATCCCTGTACACTATCGATAATGTCTATTCGATAGATTTAAAGTATTGCCCTGCTATTTTCCAAGTTCGTGTTAGACCCGATATTAATACGCAATAGATCGTACTCATCGTAACGCATATTTCCGTGCTCATTTTTTCTTCTATACTTGTTTTGTAAAGGGAGACTACTGCGTAAGAGAATATATTTGCCCTGTAAACGTCAGACTGGCATGCAGACAAGGCAATGGTGAACTAAAGTGGGACATTGTTAGCAGTCTAGACAATTGACCGCCATGTTCGTGCAAATGTTTGGAATGTTATTAAATCGATTTCAATATTAAATGTTGACTTTATTTATCGTGTATCATACGATATCGTTCATTTATCATGAATACATTTAATACCACGGAGTGTATACGTATAAACAAAGGAGATACGCTACATAAATCAGAATGTTTAGCAGTACGTATATATAGGTTGTATTCCGTTCAAATCGAAATATTTTAATTTAAGTCGATGCGTAATCCTCAAACATTCTCTCATGCTTATCATCCTGTAGTGAATCATAAACCACGTATCAGAAATTGTCTTCCCTCTTCAACGTCTGCTCTATCAAATTATTATGAATAAGCATACATTTATATCGTTATAGTCATGCGATATTGGTATATTAGTGTGAAACCAAAATAGTTATTTTCCCTGAAGAACAGTTATTTTTTGTGTGAGTTGCAGATGAATTCATTTCGACTAATACTATGCTCATTTTGTTTACTTAAACAAACACGAAAAATATATTTCCTATAGTTAAAATGGGGCTATTTTACAAGTTTAGTCTGTTAGTAATATGGTAAAAATATATCTTTTCAATCGGTTATACATTGCATGGTTCATATTAGAGATGTTTAAGCCAATATAACAACAATATTGGATGAAACTTTATTTGATACATCTTTAAATAAATGTTATGTGGTGTTAGTATGGCAGAGTATCTATTCATCAACATAAAATATTTGAAATTAGTGACGCGATGAATACAAACTACCATTAAGGAGGAACGATATATTCTTAATGAGCTATTTTATTAAACTTCAAAGCAGATGACGTTAGCTATATGAACCCTCCATGTTAACCGTGTCAGTATATATATAAAGTGGCAACTTCTGTGTGTAGTTTGGTTACAGCTATTTCGAAATTTACATTTATTCACGTCATTCGGCGCTCCTCTGTTCTTACTGTGTATCAAGTTTACAGTTAAGTGTACAGTTACCAAGGTTTACCGAATAATATACAACTGTACATGTACGTCTATAAATAGCATTACCTTCCTGTGCGGATGTAATCGAACAGCTCTAGATTCATACGCATAATAAAACGACGTTGTTTCTGTGCATCCGCTTTTTATACGTCGTTTGAAAAGACAAAGACCACAACTCACTTGAATAAATTTATGGATATTTAAATTATACATTTTTTAATATACATTCTTATAGATAGTGGACATTTTACACGATGTGTAGCTTTAAGGAAGTAACGTTATTAATGTCAGTGTTTTGTACGTTATTTACAGGAATATCAAGCTCAGGTAATAATATCACGTCAATATTTCTATATAGTGTTATTCTCAAGGTAATTCTATGGACGAAAACGAAAATGTACATGTGAAAAGTCAGTTTTTGTTTCCGTTTTATGCTACGTATCATAATTAGTATAGTGTATGTTTACCATTATAATATTAATCTACATACGGTCTGAATTTATACGTGTCTTTGGCCAAGTTTTAAATTGGTGATAGTCTGTCTTTGTAAGTCTTTTATTATACAGTAATTTTACGACAGTTTTTAACCATAAAACTAGACGGTAAGATTTAGACGGCTTGCCTGTCACTTGACTAGTGTGCGTATTTTGATACCTTTTGTATTATGTAATAATAGTATGTATAAATAGCCATTTACGTGTGATTTTATTATGATATGTATGTATATACTGATAAAAGGAATAGATTAAAATAAACTATAATATATGCAGCTATATACTATAACTGATGCACTTTAATCACCTCTCGTTATACCGACATAACTATTAAACACCATAACAGATAATTATGATTCAGTCTTAAAGGCGTACGTAAAGTTTTATTTGTGTGAAAAATTATCCTTAGTCATAAATACAAAATGTATGATAAATCCTTTTTACGGATGTACTCTACCACAATGCATTGTCATTTTTCTTGTGTGTTTTCCATAACCACTAATACAAGAGTCCTCTGTCGTGGCTTGTCGTGCGATTGCCTCGGAGTCTCAGGGTTTGGCCCTTAAAGGGCCCGTGAACTGCTCAAGAGCTTCATGTGGCCGATGCTAGTTATATTTACTATGAGTTCCCATTGTTACGCAGGAGAAATTGTAAAAACTACTTTGATTTCATAGCAATCTATCATAAAGTTTAATGAATATAACTATTATAAACAAGGGGCCATGCGCTCTATTGGCTGGCCAAAGTGTGTTACTTTTTGTCTTTAAGTTCTTAGAATGCATTTGTGGAGGCTCTATTGAATTAAGAAAGCTAGCCAATTTAAGGACCATAACGAATCCCTGCATGCGCAGATCTGTTTGTTTTTCGACAGGAACCAAGGTGTTATAAATATATATTTACTGTCCAAGTTTGGTGAAGATCAAATACTAAATGGAAGCTATAGTCACAAGCTCATTAATTGCAATTTTGTCATTTTCAAGGACCATAACCCCGTCAGGCATGGGTATATCTAGCTGGCTGGTTTTCAACAGGAACCGAACACTCATGGATGTCTTATTACTGTATAAGTTTGGTAAACATTGGATAATAAATGAAGGCTGTATTGTGTTCACAACCTCAATTTTAGGCATTCTCCAAATCTTGAAGAGCCATAATTCAGTCCAGCACATGCGGGTATATCTGGTTTTCGACAGGAACCAAGATCTCATAAATATTTGATGACTGTATAAGTTTGGTCAACATCGAATAATAAATGAAGGCGCAATTGTGTTTATAAGTTCAATTTTAGGACTTTTTCCAATTTGCAAGGGCCATAATCCAGTCATGCATAGGCGGATCTGGCTGATTTTCGAAATGAACCGAGCTCTCATGGATATCTAACTACTGTGTCATCGTTGGCAGTAAAGAAGAGTCGTCAAAAGTTGCATAAATTATGTGGCTTCCTTCATTATGCACATTTTTAAGGGTAGCAGTAAGGCAGGTTGGTCCGGTGTCAGGGTAATGTGACTGGATTTGGTACCATATCATGTGTCGTGTTATTCCAGTGTGGCAGCACTATATATGCTAATAATAGAAACCATTTTTGTAACGCTACGACTGGTGGTGGGACGTAAAACACATCCTATATATTCATAATAATTGTATCCCGTTATAGATATAAATCCTATTGAAACGCATGCATTTTTGTTGCAGACAATCGCTTGAAGAACTTTTGTTATTTCACCAATTGGTCGCATCAACGTCAGAATCCCAACGCCAGATTTGGAATCAGTGACATTAACGTGACCCTCTGTACACACTTAATTTATGCTTTTGCGAACATCGATGTAACCACTCTAAGACTGATGCCATCTTTAGCATACGATGACAATGGCCAACTTGTTAACAAAGAAGGGACATATTTTGATTTCAATGATCTGAAAATAGAGCATCCAGAATTAGAAACTCTTCTCTCAGTCGGGGGAGCGGCGGCCGGAACTAGCGCATTTAGTGGAGTCGTCAAAAATGAATATAATATGAAGTTGTTTTCCACAAACGTGGCGGTGTATCTCAGAGATCGAAACTTTGATGGTATTGACATAGACTGGGAGTGGCCTGGGGATATATACAGAGACAAATTTTCACAACTTCTTCAGGTATGTATATTGCGTTGTATAATACCAACCCAGCAACAAACTCATTATTATCATGAAAATTATGTATAGTTAACTAGTTTCTTTAACGTGATTACCACATATTTTCTAGTCAAGTATGTAGTTAACAGGTGGCAGAAGTATGCCTTCATAGAAATGCAATTATAGTGGTTTAAAATAACCAAACATAAATATTGCTTCAAATCGTCCTCATTCCAACTACTGAATGAGTCATTCTTCAATGCTTCGATAATTTTCGCTATCGCCGCCATTATCGACCCGACGCTAGTAGTCCCCGGAAGTACTGAAGAAGTTATTAGGGGAAGTAAGGGGTGCTTTCTAAGGGAGACTACCTAGTTTTGGGAAAGGACTAAAGCTATAAGAGAAGACAAAAACAAGTCATACTGCTTTAATTCACTAATTTAGTCTAAAATTACAGGTTATGTGGGCTGAATTTGTGAGTGAAGCGGCAGAGACCATGAAGCCACGTTTGTTGATATCTATCGCTGTAGGAGTTGGTGCGAATACTATAACAGATTCCTACAATATAAAAAATATCTCACAGTAAGTGATCATAATACTAATTGTAATGTTCCTTTATTAGAAGTGCTTCGTTATCAAAGAAAGCATGTAGGTGACACACACACACATGAGGATATACCTTTACTTTGTTATCACGACATATACAACTATGGAGCTAATGATACCGACTGAACATATATAATAGTAACAGGTGCCCGCCCAGTTAGCTCAGTTGATGCAGGGATGGGTTGTCAACCGGAAGGTCCGGATTTGTTTCTCATGCGGGGTTTATGTCTTCCCGTGACATCCATATGTCCAGTACCCCTGACTCACATGCAGAAGTCGTTAACTACTTGCCGAAGGACATGCAAGTACTGGTTGATTAATAATTCCAGGAAAACTAGTTAAACCACCTGATCGTCGTATTCAAACATTGCCAGAAATCCCAAGCAAATCACTGGCTTATTGATGAAATTGTCTCCCTTGAAATACGCTATCGGCGGTATCGATGTGTCAGTTCGTTCAATTTGTGGCTATTGAAATATAGAGTACACAGTTTTTTAAATTATCATAATGTTTTTGTTATTTAATTCACATAATTTATTCACATATGAGCACAAACTTCAATGTTTCCTTTTTAAAATGATATAAATTATTTTATGATTGATTATTATCTTCATGCTTCCCTGTTTGATTTAAAATTGTTATTATTGATCCTTATTGATCCTTATATCTTTAACTGAAAAACACACGAAAAACTGTAATTTCATAAAATATCCCATTTTTAGATACATATTTGAAGTATTTATATTTAACTTACAATATTTATTCACATATGTGCACAAACTACAAAATATAAATATTTTAATGGTGTTTTTAAAAATTAAATCAAATGTGATCTTCATGCTTCCCTGTTTGATTTAAATTAGCACTGTATTTGAAAAAAAACTGAAAATACCATTTTTTCCCAATAATTTTGAATACACAATATATCGTGGTGTACGCGTGATCGGTATCCAACAGTGCGTGTACAGCATGACATCTAACTGAAGTGATCAAGTCGGATCCAGCGATTATACAAGCTGTTAATTAACAATTAGTGCTCTTTATAGGGGAAAATTTGGGGGGAAATGTGACATTTTATAGAATAGCCTTGAAATAAAATATTGGAGTGGTTAATTATAAATTGACTTTTTAATCTGTAAAGGTGTAAAATTTAAATCAGTATAACACGATTACAATAAATATATTTTTTTATAATGATATTGTTTAACTTGATATTTAAAAGTGAAAATATGATATTAATATTGTAATACAGATGTTAGTTATTTAGACAAATAGCCTGCATAACTTATGTAATGTAAATTTAAAACCACTAGGTTTGATATTCGTTTTATAAATTTTATAGCGTTTTTCGAGAAAAGAGACGAAAGAGAGATCATTCAATGAATAATATACACTAAACACTTTCGTATGCATAATTTCACTTCAATAGTAAGACAACGTAGCTTGATGTTTTTTGCAAAATGATAAAACTTATCACTTATACTTTATTCAAACTACAGGCGTAAATGTTATACTAATTGTCCGGCGTACACACTTGTACATAATATATCACAATTATTTCATTTAGATATTATCACCAATGCACATATGATGACGGTATAAATAATTGCATTCCATCGTCAACATACGAGATCATGTTTTTAAATGTAACATACAAAATAAGTAGTTGTATTTTTTCAGTGTCATTATAATTTCTGTTGAAAGAAGACAAATGTAGCTTTGCGATGCTAGAAAGCTAAGTAGCTACCATCTGCAAAAAAACAAGACAAAACCTTATGGTGCATAATTCAATTTTAAATTATTTGTTTCGAAAGAGGCTACAATATAAGTATCATAAATGTATACTACATATTAATTTTATCAACATGACATAAATTCCATCATTATCTATGTCTATACATCATTTTCTATTTCAATTGAATATTCTCATGTAGCTTTGTAAATATGTACATATTTTGTGACTACTTTGATCATTATTATGTTGTAAATATGGTGACATATAGGCCCAATGGGCCGGGTGTTTTCTTTGTGTTCTATATATTTGTATTTATTAACTTATACACATGTCACGTTAATAAATTATTTACTTACTTACTGTATAATACATTCTGATAAATTAGTACAGCCCGGGGCAATGTCATTATGCTGATTAAACACAGCGGGGTGGCTAATCAAGGCGCGAACGAATATCGACCCAGTATTGATTTTTTTATCCGTGACGCATTCCCCGCGATCGATGTCTAAGGGAGACAATTCAATTCGTCTCGCACCTTGGAGAATCAGGGATAATCAAGGGAGACTATCAAGTAAAATTGTTAAATATTTCTGGCAATACTTAATTAAAATTGAACAATGACATTAAACTTAATGGGAATGTTAATTAAAATAACTGCACGGGAAATGACGAATGTTTTACATGTTTCATTAATTTACAGGCTTAGTAGTTATCTGTTCGACTGTCAAATAACAATCAATTTGGCATGACCTGAGTTAAAAGAAACACAGCTGACTAGCACTGTAGTAATTGCGACCGTACCCACTGCCCACCGAGACAATCCACTTAATTTCCGTTTAAATTTCATCATACTCTCACTTTTCTAATTCAAAGACGCTTTTGTTGAAATGTCGAATTAAGGTCACTGTCATTCTCCTGATGTGTCTTTTTCCAGTGGTTTTTCCTCCTAACCTTTACTTTGTTTAAAGTAAATGTTCAAATCAAGGAGTTTCCATGAAAGCCATTACAAGTGTTGTCGTACAATTTAAAAAAGCGACCCATATTAAATTTGAGTAGTATTTAAATATACAGAATAGGGTCTGTCTTCATTGTTTGACATTGGCCACAATCGGTCTAGAAACAGAGCAATCCGATCTGCACATGGGTAGCGGTAGGTCTGTCTTCAGATATGTTAAAAGCGTTCTTCACTATGACATCAAATAAAGTTACATTGTTTACTCAATTGTCATACTGTTTTTCGATATAAGTATCATACTGATATTAGAATAGCATATCTTACCGAAGTTGCAAAAATATTATGTTGGAAATCAATGACCATATAGCGAGACTTAGGTTGACCAGTCGTTAAATCGAATTAAACGCCCAGTATATTTACTGACACTTCCATGGCTGTAATTCGCTTTATGTTTATTATTTCTTTTTGTGATTTGAATGTATGTTATATTTCCCTTTCCCCTGTGCAATTCCTTCACTTTATAAAGTGTTCAGGTTATTTTCTGCCCACATTCGGCCTATTGTTGCCAGCTGTCATGACTTGCCCTGTGATATTTTCCATCCATTAATCCATCCGACTGTGTGTCCTCTTGATTCTCTTAGTTATTCTTTATGGTCGACCAGGTCATTCCTTGCGCCTCTGTTCCCTTATGTATGTACCCTTGAGTCTCCTCAAGTGCCTTGTGTTTTATGGATTGTTGTTTTCCCGGAGGTCTGTATGGAGAGGCACTGTCTTATGTACTTGGCGTTCCCAGTAGCAATTTACTCTCTCTGTGTTGATATAATGATTTTCCAAGATTATTAAAATCAGTTACATTTTTGTACTGTATGGTATTCATATTGACTCTGCTTATCTATTGTGGTCTGAAAGCGAAACTACTTTGTTTGCATATTACAGTAAAACTTCGAAACCTCGAACTGCCGTCGGACCTAGCAATTAGTTCGAGCCATCTACTGTTCGCGGCATCTACGGTATACGGGTATATTTCCTAATTGGCAGTCGCCGGTTTTCATACTGAATGCACGTCGATCAATAGTCGCAGCATTATTCATAATAATAACATTAAAAAGAAATGAAAGCAAAGCAAAAATGATTCCCTGTGGCACCTTATTCTCTCTCGTTTATTCTTATACGCATGAATTGTCTGTCACATAGTACATGTACAGTGGAAACTCCCTAATCCGGAAACTCTCCGGAAACTTCATGCAACCGGACAATTTTCTCGGTTTAGTTCCTCCAATACGACATATAAAAAATCCGCCACAGTCCGGATCCTCCCTACTCCGGAATCTGAACGAATTTTTCTGTTCGGATTGTTATTTTACAGGTAAAATAAATCTCCCAAAACCGGACGATAATTTTCCGCAAAAATACGTCAGATCGTATAATGACTGAGAATTGAGAGAAGGCATAATAATTTAATTGTCTCTATGAATACATACCATTAGACGTTATCATCGTATGCATTAAGTTTTGATGGAAACAAGGTAAGATTGGGTACGAGATGTACTTATTTTGTAAACAATTGGAAAACTTGAGCGCAGAAAAGGGCCCATTAGGTACACAAATCACAATTCAAAAATTTTACCTTAGATTATTTTTTTCCTCTACGAAAAATCTTTTGAAATGAAGCTATAGTGCATAGTTTTCAGGTATGATGTTTTGATAATACATCGTACTAAGTGCATAGCTTGTCAGGTTTTATGGACGGTATAATGTCGCAAAATACCCATACTTAATTTCAGCTATGTTTAAAATCATTTGACATGATTCATTGAAATACTTGCTTGAGATTCATATATCCACCTTATGCAGTGAAATTATCAAAATATCCATAAAATTCTAAAAGATAAAATATCTTATACATTTTCTGCACAGTTGCTGTAATTTCTACATCTATTTAAGAATGAACTATAGGTCAAAATCTTACGTTATTATATTCAATGCTTTCATACAGTTTTAAATGAAACGGAGAGGCGTCTACAGCGGTTCATATTCTGAAGAATCGAATTTCCTACATTTCTATAACGAATAAACACATTATAATGATAATTTACATAATTTATGGGAGAATTCAAATATCAACCAATATTTCACACATCATGCATTTTGCATATCGCTTTGCCAATCTTCCTCTTATGAAAATTGCATAAATATGTTGGTCTCTTATAACTTATGATTTTGGTCTATAAATTGAATTTTCAAGTTTATATACATTTTGTAGCTTTAATTAGTCTGCAAAGTCAAATAAAAGAATGCATTCAGACATTATATATTACATCGCGATAACGCAAACAACCTCTAGCCAAATGGTACATATGTCTGCTCTAGCGAACATATTCAAATTACTGAAAGAATGTCTTGCCTACGGACATTCATTGGAGGAATTCTCTCGAGTCCGGACTCTCCTCTAATCCGACCTTTAAAGTTTGTCCGAGGGGTGTTCGGATTAGGGAGTTTCCACATGTACAACTGGCAAGTAATTATCACGAAGTGCGAATAACATGTATATACTAGTATAATAAGCGGTCATTGAAAGGTGTGAATTATTGTATTGTTCGACCTATCTAAAGTGAACAATAAATGAAATGATAGCTAGGGACCCCAAATCCTGTTCGACTGTTCGACCTATCTCTGTTCGAGTGATCTACTGTTAGATAATATGAAATAAGAAGGGGTTTCGCCGGGACTTAAGAACCTGTTCGAGGTATCTACTGTGTTCGAGCCAAAACTGTTCGAGGTTTCGAAGTTTTACTGTAGTATTTATTAACAATATATTCATATAGTCGGGTATGTAAGCGAAACCGGGAAGAAAAAACTTATCACTCCGGATAATAACATTGTAACTTATTTCAAGTTTAACATATCTTTTCCTTTTACTGTTCAAAGGCACGTAGATTATATACAAGTTATGACATACGACTTTCACGGACCATGGAGTCAAGTCACTAGTTTTACAGCACCTCTATTTTCTCGTGCTTCCAATCGGAGATTCAACCAAGAGCTGAGTCAGGTAACGCAATTATTTTAGGTTGATTAAATAAAATGAGTTATAGTGTTAGTCTTATACGCATTTTAAATCAATCATCACCCACATTTTATTTCATTGCAACATTTGTTGCAAAACTTAAACTGATATAATGAAATGAAAAAAATGTATTTTACTATACATTTGTACCTTACATTACGCACCAATGTATAAACCGAACTGTTGTCATAGTGTTGGATCACGTTGTGACCTCACCTGCTATAAAAGGTGCAATATGTGGTACGAAGTTTCTTCCCTTTTCATAAACTACATAGGCGACATAACATGATAAAAAGAAATGTTTTCTTCGAATGCCACCTTCTCGAGCAAAGATTAAGGACCATATACTTGTATATGATATATTTAAGATTTTGTTCGGTATGAATACATATATAGATCTAAAACATGGCAGCGAAGTTGCCACGTATTAACAATTCGCGATAAAATTATACCACGGACTAAAACATAGTATATTTAATTCCGTGACTACCTCGGCTGGCACTTCGGCTGATATTATTTTCCTGCTGTTGATAACCTGTACTGTCTGTTCGCTTCCATGATGTAGTTGTATAATAATATTTACAACATGTCTGCTAACATCCTAAACTGTAAACTACGTTAAATATTTCATGACCGTTTTACATAAAATGAGCTAATATAATGTTTCAAAAATGATATCCGTGTACCATCTCATTATTACTTCCATACTAAAAAAAACCATGGATACCAATCTCTTATTTTCAAAAATGTCATTTGACTAGTTAACGTAGAATGAATGGTAATGCTTTGAAAAGAACAGGTACTAATCAGGTGTAGCTACATCCTACATTGAGTGTATGTGTCACATTTCAGGCATGGGCGATTGACAGATGGATTTCTGGCGGAGCACCTCGAGAAAAACTTATCATGGGTCTCACTGGTGTAGCTACTACATTTACACTGGAAGATACTGCTGAAACAGACGTTGGATCGCCGGTTTCAGCGGCTGGTAGTCCTGGCCCTTACATTGGAGAAAGGGGTCGTGTGTCATATTATAGGGTATGCTTTTCTCTATAATGTGCTTACCATTATTTCAACGTTGACTGAATACCACCATTATTGGAGTTCACGCTACAAGGTTAAATAATTACACGTATTGTGTTACATAGTTTCTCTTCATTTGAATTGATGTGCCGTCTCCATTCTTATCTCTGATGTTGTGTACTGTGGGGTTTACCGTAATCTGTAGTTTCTTGATATGGGATTGTTTGTCAATGTAAAACGGGTAACTGCGAGGTTTGCATGTCGTTGAATTGGATTAAGCGCTCAGTACTGACAAATTCACTGCTGTGAGACTGTTGTTTATTTTGTAAGCTTCCTATTGTGTTTACTTGCTCGATTGTCTTGCGTCGTCCCCAACAATACACCACGGCGACTGTGTGGAGAGGTCCTGTTTTGTGAATGGACTTCCCCATGCTTCTCCTTCAGGTCTTCTGGCGTGTATATGAACACTATTTGTCCGTTCTGTAGTAGGCCAAAGCATGTTTAAAAATATTGTTATGTAGATGTTAAGATGAACTTTGATGAACCTGTTATGGTTCGAAAGGCTTAGTAATCCATGTTATTTTACGCAGTATCGCCACTCGGCCATTGTATCAAACAAAACATCATCCTGATTGTCTTTCGGTGTAGATGTTTCTACCAGTTCATGCGATACGTTCACAATGTCATCAAAACCGAATTGCCACCCGCTTTCATGGTTAGAAATTCCCGCGTGGATGTGTATATTAACATACATATGTGATTGTTTACACTTGTGTCATGCATTTTCAAACTGGATATACTACATGTAGACAGAAAGCGCTTTTCCATGCCACCCGATGTTTTCAAACACCACTGTGAATTCCATACGTCTTAACAAAGTCCGTACCTAAAATGTTGTTACCATTCATTGTACCTCCATGTGCATACAGTCTGAAATGTATCCGACACATTTTTGATACACGGTCACGAGGTAACTAGGATCCTCCGAAAGTGGCAGATAAATTGGCGTCGAGAAAACCTGTATTAGGTGTCCAGATAACATTGTTCCACCGCGCCTTGTGGGTAGTCTGTTCTGACGGCACTGTTGATGAAAATGAGCATACGAGATGGTAGTTATGGTAACTGAAACAGATAGAGAATAAGTTGCTACAGTGAACGCTTCATACATAAGACAATGTCTCTCCCCACTGACCTCAGGGAAAACAAGTCCATAAAATATAATGCATTTGAGAAGGCTCAATGTTACATCCGTAAGGGAACAGGCGCTCAAGGAATGGCATGGCCGACCATAAGGGATAACTAGGAGAATAAAAGAGGTTAAACATGGGGGATTTAATGGATAGAATACATCACAGGACAAGTCAAGACAGATGGCAACAATAGGCCGAAAGTAGGGGGAAATAATATGAACACTATATAAAATGAAAATAATAGTTTAATGAAAACAATGTTGACTGTCCAAGCATGCATATCCCCAAAAGATTGAAATGTATAACTATAAGCAAAATACTGATTTTCTTTTGGAGACAGTAAATATTATGTTAACCAAAAGTTGTAGCTATTTATTTTTTTGATTACGCATGTTTTCAGGTTTGCGAAATAATAAAAAATGGTGCAATAGAAAAATGGGATAATGATCAAAAGATGGGTTATGCTGTGTTGGGTGATCAGTGGGTGGGGTATGGTAATCCGAGCAGTATGGAAGAGAAGGTAAGTGATAAGCTAAATACATTTCTATTTTAAGCGCATTTGCGATGAATATTTCGATTTTTTTAGACACGTCATATTACGGTGAGCCTAATGTTGAATATTGCGGATCAGTGCTTAACTAGACGTGAACTTATGTATGTTGTAAATGTATGACCATATAGCGGTTTAGTGTGCGGTTAACAAGCTGTTTAGTAGATTTAGCCCCCAGTATTTTTACTTCCAATGCTGTAACTCGCTATGTGGTTATTATTTCCCTGTATGTTTGTAGAGAAATATTTCCGCTTTCCCCTTATAGGATGTTATGGCCTCGTATAATGCCCGTATGTTTCCCATCTTTCTCATTGCCCCGTCCTCATAAATAATTCTCCATTCCACCCCAACTACATTTCCCTTGGATCTGTGTGGGGAGGCATTGACATGTGGATGTAGCGTTCCCCGTATCATCTTAATCCTTCCCTTAATTCATGTCATCCGATACACATTTTGTTGTGTCACTATACAATTACAAAGGGATATTGTAATTGATGCGTCTATGCTGAAAACACCCTAATCGAATGACTGAACAAATTTATGTCATTTTACAACACAACTAAAAGAAAGACTTGAACCCAGAATATGAACGTACTTACTACAATGTACTTGCCCGTTACAAAAACCAAAATTCTCTTCACAGAACATAATTTTATCAAAATAAAATGTGTTGTTTCAGGTGAAGTTTGCTTACAGTAGAAATATTGCCGGCGTTATGTTCTGGTCCCTAGACCTGGATGATTTTAACGGAACATTTTGTGATGTTGGAAAGTACCCTCTGCTGACAGCAATACATAACTCAATCATAGACATGGCACCAAAAGAAAATACAGAATACGTCACCACCACCACATCAACAACATCAAGCGATATGACAAAAGAAAATACAGAACCAAAAGACATCACCACTACCACCACCACATCAACAACATCAAACGATATGACAAACAACACCATCAAAATTTCAATAACAAATTCATTATTGCTAATTTTGATATTGTGCAGTTACACTGTATGATGTCATAATCTCTTTATTGATAAAATTATGTGTGTCGCATTATGATGGTCGTTAAGAAAAAGGCGTGACCTGGACTGTGTCTACTGAATAGATGGTTCAATATGGTTAAGAAATTAGTAGATGTAATACATATCTTTTGTATGGAATTTCACCAATTTTCATAAATACATCTACATAAATGACAATTTTTACAATGTTTTAAACAGTTTATCTTCGATCGGAGCGGGTCACAACGTTATTAACCTGCGTAAATCAGCGTCAATACTTTACTCCCTTTCAATATATTGTCCAGTGCTCATGACATCATTTAGTACGTTATATCGACTTTCAATATACTCACTCAAAGCATCCTTTACCCAAACCTTGATCAACGTCCTTTCAGCCAGTTTCTTTGCAGTGTTGTCCATAAATATACTCTTTCAAATGGGGGGAAAAAGGCAAACCAATGGGTGATAAATCTGGGGAATCAAGAAGATGGACAACACTTTGATAACCGAGTATGTCGATGTCCAACCGAGTGTTCATTGAAGTAGCATTAGGCTCCGAGCATCTTTTGATAGAATGACTTGATTAACGTATATGAATTCTTTAACCTGTATTACATGTTACGTTAATACTACGACATTGGCATTATCGAGATTAACAAATTTACATGTGGCGCTCAAGTGGTGCGCGGAGCGTATGTATATTAGTTTAAAAAGAAGCCAGTTTTGTCAATTTTCAACAAATTACGACTACCTATTTTAACCGATTTAAGATTACGTTTGCGTAATGTGATCTTAAAGAGTAGTCGGAAAGTTAGCATATCATGTTTTGTCACGTTATTTCGAGGACCGTATAATTTATGAAGACATTTTATATTGTGTCAAACTAACAAACGTATACATAAATTAGTCCCTCACTGTAACTTGTCTTGCAATTTACTATCTGACAAAATTACAGAAGTACGATCTACTGTATCAGAAAAACGAAAATTTGTCAAAGTGAATTAATATGGCATTGTATTATATTCCTTATTCTGGTGTATAACAAGGTATTCAAATTCTCTGGAAAATGCGTTCCAAATACAACTACATGTATCTGTACCTCTTAAAACGGAATCAACACATAATCACAAATTGAAAAAAGGGCCGGCAGAATGCATTTTCCATAAATTCTCCGAAACAAAACCCAAGTCACTCCTTGACACGTTTCCCCAATTCACGAAAATGCTTCGGCCGATGCAATATTTGATGAGTACAAATATAATACAGTGCAAGTGCTGTTTGAACTTTTTAAAATGTTAAGTTTTATTTTATTCACATGGATACTGTTCTTTGTTCTTTTTGTATTAAAACAATGTTTGTTATAAATATGTTTTGTTTTCTAGTCCAGTCATTCTGCGTCAAAAAAGGCCAAACCTTCAAATAATTGCAACAGAAATGATTTTCACTGTTTATGAAAGTTAAATCTATATAGAACAACATATCAAAAGTCTAATAAAATCCAAGTTGCGGAAGTACTTCAAATTTGTCCGTTTTAACACCACGTGATTTTTACTAAAACTTTTTTTGAGTCATAAAATAAGACAAGATGTACATTTGTGGAATGAAATACACCTGAAAACTTCTCCACAGCAGAAGATTTATACGCAGACTTCATTTATGGTGTATTTATGAAGAACAATGCATAATTAGAACGAAATAAAAGTTATTTGTATAATTTAAGTAATAGAAATTACCCCACCCACTAAGATATACAAGCTTCAATTAATGAAGTCACTAGAAATATTCTTTCAATTAACGCCAAACATTATTAACCTTATTTTAAGTAAGAACTCATATTATAAGATAATCGAAAGTATATTAGATCTTTGTGTATTCAAATATGATAAACATCTTATTGGATTGACATTACTACAAAAGTAGTCTATCAACATAAATCTACATAAATCTAAATTTTACGAACACGATAAGGCCTACTGATGAAATCTTGAAATAGCAGTGAAGTATAACCAACCATAACAATCACAGGAATGGCATAATCAACAATAAACTACATTATGTTGCTTTTGTTAATAAATTTGTTCCCAGAAGATTACAGTTCATAGTAATATTACCCCACCCACTCTCATATACATGCAATACCATTTCGAATATGTCAGTCTACACAGATACAAAGGACACGTGAAAGCGAAAAGTGAATATTTTTGAAAAAACGACACACCTGATATAAATAACAATCAATAAAAACTGAAATAGCAACAACTGTACGCAAAATCAAAGTGCTGAAATTACCCATGTTGAAGCATTTATCTATGGCCAGCTTTTTTACGGAAGCGCCGACCCAATTTTTACCAAAAACTAAATAAAATAGTTCTGAGTTCCTTTATTATTTTATATCCGCCGACCACAAGATTTGAGTTAACAAAAATAAAATTTGAACGGTTTATAGACATGATCTCTCAGATGTTCTACTGAAAATGCTTTGTGTGATTTCAATCGTCCGCATTTTTTATATTACCAGTATGAATTACGGACCGGAGAGCCAGCTTCCAGACGATTTGGGCGAAGAAGTCGTCGTCTGTTCATTCAATTCGCCAATTTTCGAAAGTTGGGCGGAAAATATCTACGTAAACTTCTTAGGCATGTCATTAACCTCATTGGGCCTTCGTATTAACAAGCGATATGTCCGAAAGGCATTCATGGTATAAACATACCTAATATCGGGCAGTTTGGGGATAACCCGATAATAGGTATGTTTATACAATGAATGTCGCTATATTTTGTAAAGCGATATCTGATTGGATAAGCGACTACTGCTGTCCAATGAGCGCTTAGCTTTGTAACGGATTTCGATGAGAGGTGACATAGATGACAAGTTAAACCTTTCAAAATTGATTAAACGGACGACCAGTGAAAGGTGCTATATTGAAATGGATGAGTAATTTGAATTGGGCAATAAGGGCGATTTCTTTGCGATTTTTCACCGTGAACGCTGTCTAGAAATTTATTGAATATTTCTACTTTCGTTTTCAATATTGACTCGCGGATATTTTCTTTTACGTCTGTCGCGTCATATGATGTATACTCATACTTGATATTGATGTTAATTCTATATAATATTTTTCATTATTACATAATTTGACAATTTTTTAGTGTAACATTAACGTGTATGACTAAACCAAAGATTATAGTAAACATGCTAACTAACTTATTATCATGGATTTATATGTGAAACATCAACTGACAAGAAGATATGCACATTGTATAATACTGTATGTTTCACAACTATCAAGCATTATTAATTAAAAGATCCAGTGTTGTTAGGGAAAATAATGAAGCCTGATCAGAATTGATAGGACGACCACATTTGGTACGTTTCTTCATTATACAATGCCAATGGAATGTCTTTATTTTTCTCCAAGGTTTACACTACATTGCTGAATGGTGATCACGAACACATCTAAACATATACAACACATGGGGGCGTTTCATCAACGGTCGCATCGCAAATCGCAGCTGATAATCGCAAAATCGCAGACAAAAATCGCAAATTGCGTTTCATTAAACATCGCAAAGTTGCGAGGGTACCTGTTAGCCTGTATAAAATCGCAAATATTAGCGACTGGGTTCTTCCACTCGCAAACCATTGTATTCATCGCACAAATGACTGATGTTTTTTGAACTGTTGTTTTCCCGGTCTTATGTATGTGGCGTTCCCTGTTGACACTTACGCTCTCTTGTAATATGACCACATTTTATATGTTATGCGGTTAGTTCTCTTTAGACAATTACACATGATTGTGATGTATGTGTAAACATGCCCTACATTTGTATTTATATAATTGTGTAAGTTTCTCATTCATCATTTTTATACATGTTGATCGAACTGAAATAGTTTTATTGCAGAAACATGTAAGTACAATGTAATAGTAATAATATAAAATTATATAGTTTTGTTTTCCCTAAGTAAGCCGTATATTTTCATTTTCTCCAATGTATAATTAAGACATGAATTATGACATTGCATAAGTAATGATAAAATCCTTTACTGGAATTGGAATTACACTACACTTGTTAATGTTAAAGATGCCTTAACCAATGAAGCAACAATACAGGAAATACGACCGGTTCTAATATGTTACGTTCAGATGGACCAAATGCATCTTTAATAAACATAAGGTGGCTGATCTAGTAGTAAAAATAATTTACGGGCCGTCTTTATATTTGTGTGGCAAAACAGTTAATATAGATAAAAAGTGAATGATGAAGTCGAGCATAAGGTTTAAATCTTAACCTGTATTTGACATTTACAATTGATTTTAAATTTTAACTTTGGCCTACCTAGAAACAAATCTTTCTAGGTATTGTCAGGAGATACTCATGAACGCTATTTAGTGATATGACAAACATCTCAGTTAATCCGAATTATTGTAAACAATAAATTACAAATAAATAGTAAATACTTGAATGGTTTGATAAATTCACTCTGATAAACATGATTGTATCCTGTAGATAACTCGCACCAACTTGTACATGCTGATACAATCTACACAGTATGGCTTTGAAAGTGGTCTTGATTGCAATCTGTATCTGGTGTAAATTGAAATTTAATTAATTCGGAAATCAGCTAAGTATTATAAATGCTTACGTGGTTATATCGTACATGATTTATCAGAATAACAGGAAACAGATTCGATCTGACCTGGACAAGTTACAGAAATCCCCTCCATATTACTTAGTAAAATCTTTTTATTAGCCATTATAGCAGTTATGTTACATGTTTAATATGTAAAATTATTATGAGTGTATTTTGCTTTTGAATTAGGTGCATGCGTTCATGTTTCAATGTGCTTTTTGAATGGCTGTGCACTTTGTATGTGTCTATTCATACTCGAGTTATTTATTCATTGTTATATACCTTGCGTCAGCAGTGTTGCACAGTAACGACAGTTCGGATACTGCGTCTCATATCCATCACATACCTTGCAACAGTTCTTTACATATGCTAACTCCCTTCGATGAAAAGCTTCGTTAATATTTATGCCAAACATACTATTAATACTTATACAGGGCATTAACATAAGCAAAACAACTTAGGCTACTAACTTGTCCTACAGGTACGGATTTGAACGCGAAGCTTAGCTCAAACATTCTTTCACATATTCATTGATAACATCACGTAGACTATTACATCGGGTCAATATCAGTGCCAAAACATTCGACGAAAATGTTTTGTTAACTTGTAAATCGGGCACTTGGCTATGCTCTTTATCAGGTCCGCGCGTTAAAGAAAGGATCACGGCGGCTAGCACAAGATTGTACGACATAAATCATATTAAGAATACCTAAACATTCATACAGGCTTGAAAGCTATTAAAAACACACCACTCTTTACTGCAATAAAACATTTTCACTAATTGTCTTGTAAGAAATATAGTGTCCACGAGTTGATGTGACTAGTGAAGCTAGTATGGTATAATAAAAAAGACACACACGTTGTTGTCGGAAAGAGTTGCATTCCCCTCCATAAATTCAGAAGCTCTCTAGAGAAAGGAATACAGAATAGCAAAACGCGTTAAAGGGTGAGATTTGTTTATTGCAAAAAAGCCTTTGCAATTGTCTTCTTTATTTCATCCGGATTGCAATAATGCGTCTACATTCTTTGTGTAAATTTGCCCTGGTTTTGTAGTTATAGTGTCATTTCGGTTTCTACTTGCTACATTTATATCAGAACAACCCTTGGCTTGGAGTTATACGCAGTTTTTGTCGTCCTCGAGTGCCGACTGGCAGATACAATACATCTTGCACATACAGCACATCAGTATTTTATTACATGATACGAGATTGGTATATTTTGTGGCTTAACAATGATTATAAATTAATTATATCATGGTTCAGATAAACATACATCGGAAAACTGCATTTTCCAAATTTCTTCCAATTGTTCCAAATTTTTGGCACATACCCGCTTCTGTAGGAAAATAATTTGACAAAGTAGAATTCAAGGTCACACAATTAATTTTGTTCTTAAACGTTAAAATGGCACATATTTGCGATTTATGTATTGAATTTATTCTTAGGTAAGACAATATTTGCTCTTTATCATAAACTTTAACAGTTCAAACGAAAAAATATGGCATGGAAAAACTATTGAAAATCGCTTAAATATGGATTGATAACAATGTAATTTGCAAAGGAATGACTATCACATACATATTATGTACTTTTGACTTCATATATTATTGGAATTATAATACTTACCTCATTGTCAGCAGTATTTATGATGATTTAAACATTGTACAGACGAATTCATCTTGATCAATAGGCGTTTGCGAAAACTATTCTAAGTATGGTGTACATTACGCGCCATTTCGTTCACATGGTATTTTATATATTTCTTTTTCTTTCTTTTTTCACTTTCTGCATCAAAGATTTTGTTAGACTTTTGATATGTTCTTTATGCAGTATTATTCTAACGAATGTACTTAAAAACATTTCTGTTGCAATTATTTGAGGGTTAAATTTATATTGACTGGACTATTTTCTCTTCTATCCGAAACAACACTTACTTTTGCATTCTACCTACACAACATTTTGTGACCATGCGCATATAATAGGACTACATACCTTTATGACAAAACAAACGACATTTCAATCATTAGCAGGAAAAATAACAAGTCGAAACGATACATATATGTTCATTGACACATTTCTATATTTTTTTTAAAAATGAATATTTTTGCCAGATAATTCGGGTGAAAAGGCCAATTTTGATATTATTTGAAAACCGTAAAAAACAACAACATTGAACAACACTTCTATACAAACAAGAGGCCCATGAGGGCATGTGCTCTACTGGGTGGGCAGTTTGTGTATAACAATTTTGCCATTTTCAAGGGGCTGTAACCCCGTTAGCATGTGCAGATCCGACTGGTTGTCGACACGCACTGAGCACGAAGTACTGTGCAAGTTAGTTTAGTAAACACCAGATAATAAATGAAGGCAGTTTTATATTCACAAGCTCAATTATAGATGATTTTTCCAATTTAATGAGCCATAATTCAATCATGTATGGCCGTATCTAGCTGGTTAACGAAAGGAACCGAAATTTGGAAATATCTAACTACGGTATAAGTTTAGTAAACATCGGAAAATACATGAAGGCTCTATAGTGTTCCCAAGCTCTAGTTTAGCAATATTGACAATTGCAAGGCCCATAATCCAGTCATGCACGGGCGGACCAGGCTGGTTTCAAAACTAACCAAGCTCTCATGGATAAATAACTACTTAATAAGTTTGATTAACATTGGATAATAAATGATAGTGCGATTGTATTTACAAGCTCCATTATAGCAACTTTGACAATTTCAAGGGAAATACTCCTTTGTGCAGTAGAGCTAATAAACACTGTACCTTTAGCAAATAAGTTAAAATACAATATAAACAAAATGAACAATTACTTCATCCTGACATAAATCCATGATGAATCTTGGCTCTGAATAAGGCTTTGTTAAAACACATTCAGTGACCTTATTACTAAGTTAAGTTTTTCAGTCATTGTGATCATTGTTAATCAGACATATGCCCAAAGCCATTTCATTTCCCAAAGTATTTTATACCCCCGCTTCACAAGTGAAGTGGGATCTACATACATTAACACGTTGTCACGTTCTGGCATGTCACGTCCCGGTCGTTAAAATATATTGCTCTCCTAAACCTAAACCACTTGGAAGTTTTCAAGGAATGTTTATACAAATATTTTTTACCAAGTCTACTTGTGGTATCGTCAGCGCGTTCCGCTTCAAGATTATTTACAGAGTTGGTGCCCTTTAATGATAGAAAATTTTAGTCAGGCTGTCAAGTGAACTTCTTTCAAAGGGTAAGAACCAAATGGTAGGAGAAAAGTAGAAAAAATAAGGAGTTTTTACTAGTCCAAACAATTATACATCCATGCTAGATCCTTCACGATTACCTTCATTTTTCAATATTTGTTTTTTTTTATCTTTCATATTTTACCTTCGTTGTCAAGCATGGAGTCTAAAAGCATCTCGTCAAAAACGCGTAGCAAAGTCAGTCTCGGTTCAAATTTAAACACATTGGATTATATTGTTTTATCACATATTTTTCGCATAGATATATCAAATGCTGTCAAAATCTGATTTAGTTACATGCATAACACCAATGAAAAGCGCAAAAACGGCAAATTACCACGATGTTAACAACACGCTTATGTCACCTCCCGCCATTCAATGTGTTGACGGGTACAGTAGTATCGATAAAAAGAATTCCTTAGACGAAATATTTTTGTAGCGGTCGGTCTAAATACCCCAAGACACACATCTGTGTCATTCAGTACTATCCCTCGCTCTGTTCCCCAGCGTTCTTGATTCTGCGTCTTATTTCTCACATTTAGATGTACATTGTTTATATAATGGTGACGGTGAGTGAGACAATTCCCATTCACCATCATTATTAAACGCGATTTATTTATTGTATGACTGTACTGTTATTACATTGAAAGAAATGTGGTAACGTCCATAGCCCGTTTTCTGAGCACGAGCACTTCTTGCACAAACAGAGCAACACTTGCAAGCAGGACACGCGCACGGAGTATCTGTACACCCTTCACACCTCGTATTGTTGAGCGTGTCATCGTCGCAAACGGCGAAGACGTTCATCACTTGTTGGCTTATGCCAGTGTTTTCTGGATTTTAACAATATGGGCCATGGTCTTCTCTGTGGTCTTCAAAGACGCAGTGAATTTGTCAAATAGGATGTAGCTGAAGCCCTGACGTCCATCCGAGCGCATCTCCCTGCCTCCTGCCAGTATGAGATTACAGATTTGGGGCAACCTACATGAACTATTAAGTCAATGTCCGGTATGCCAATGCCCATTCCTAAAGCAATTGTAGATATGACACACCGAACATTGCCTTATTTCTGGGAGAACGCCCTCATAACACGATCTTTAGATGTATCGTGGCTGCTCTGATGGTACATCTCCACGAGTAAGTGGCTGGTATCTTGAATTCCACGTTCGTAAGCCTGTATGCCCAATTGTGTTTTCAATGTTATAAAAAATTCTGAAACCTTATCGATAGATCTACAGTACACGATCGTTTTCTTTGAGCGTGTACCGTTGTTACGCAAATGCTCAATGATTCAATTGAGCACAGTATCGTAACTTGTACTCTTCTTACTTTCGGAAGCTATGAATATATTTGGCCGATTTGCCGATTTTGTGATGATATCAGTATTTGACTCGTCTAATTGAAGAGTTGAAATAATGTCATCTTTAACTTTGGGTGTGCACGTTGATGGACTTGTCTACTACCGAAACGTTTACTATATGCAGTCAAAACTGGCATTCCTTTATCACTCTGGAATAAATTACAAAGAAATCATTTATCTTTGTGGGGTTCTAACTTCAATTTATACTTCTAATTTCATGCCGAACGATATTGACGATTATGCTTATGGTGTTGTGTTTTATAATTGAATGCTACTCTTTGCATCAGATGAAAACATAACCTCGCGAAAACGGTAAAAGATATTGTTTGCAAGAAAAATGAACCCGACGAAAATAAATCATATCACAGTATGATAATTCGACAAATACCTCGTACAACTTCTTCAGAAGAGTCGCTTGAAATCTTAGCACATGTAAAGTTCCATCCCATTATTTTTTCCATCTGGTCATCCATAAGTGAAAGTAGTGGCGAAATCACAAGCGTCAACAAAACACAATGTCTTCTCAAACCCAGTAGGTAAGAAACCAAGACAATTTATTCCTTTAAACACTGATGCGGCGATTGCTATTTGCTCAGGCTTGGGATCAAAGTTGATATTATGAATAAGCTTTCTTGAATTAAACTTGGTTTTAACCGTGTTTTTATTATTTTTTTCATTTTTCCGAAGCGAAATAAAGTGAAGCGTTGTTGCACTAATGAAACAAGCAATATAGACGTGATGAGTAATGAGTTTTGACGCTTTACTGGCGATTATTTCCGCGTACAGTGATGACGTATTTCTGATGACGCGTAGCTAGTGATATTTTATTCCCGCAAAACATCGATATTTAGGCCTACTGCAGGACACTTAAAGGGCGTTATGTTGCGAACAATATAAAAAAATAGCGATTTTGTTTGTACGAGTGCATTTGTAAACAACACTTATCGTGTCTCATATTTTTAAGTGAAGTATAGCTTTTTAGCTTGATCAACAAAATGGCATCTATTTGCGCAAACTGCGAAAAAAAATCAAAGAAAGGCAGGAGACAAAGGATACTACAGATATTCACTGGATAACAAACTTGGATCCAACGGCAATTCTGCCCGTGAAGAACTGGAACAAATGACAGGCGATGTCTTAACATCAGTTGGGAAAGAAATGCAAGGCCAATATCTTTGCCCAGAGTGCTGGAGAACTTGGAAATATGTCTAAATACAAATTAGCATTCGAAGAGTTCTTTGGCTCAACAGAGTCTGCTTCATATGTAGCATCGAAAAGACCAATCGGCGACACTGGATGTAGCCCGTCTACATCCTTCAAACGTCCTCGATACACAAGCACACCGCTGAAGGCAAGTTATTTTGCTATGAACTCTAGACTCAATTACCAGTGTATTCCTTTATTTCAATGGAAGAGATTGGAACCTTTCCCAATTGAATCAGCAGTTGGAGGCGAATTAGCTCAAACAGACCGTAACTGTGTTTCGAACCCGATGTATTTGACCTGGCTGTCTATAACTTCATTTTAATGTTGAAGCATATTTGTTTGATTTAGCATTAGCCTGGACTAATGCTGCATTAATGATTATGTCAATATTGCTCTCCATATACGGAAAATAAAAAAAAAGTTCACTAGATAATTAACTTGAAAAGTATGTAGTTAACTATATACTAAACTCGTTTACCACTTAATTAACTAGACTATTGTGTAGTTTACTACTTAACACTTATCTTAAATAGATTGTCCGATCTGAAAACCTGCGGGGTTAAGTAGGCAAGTGGTGGCAATTGTGGGCACTCTCAGACACATTTTCGTGTTAAAATATTTATCTGGTATGAACATTTATCCCGATACTTATCTAGTTAACCACATAATTTTGAAGTGAGTGAATTACTGAAACATCCAGACACTTTCTCCCCTGGCAAGTCTGTCAATATTCAATCAATTTCTGAATTTTCATGGGACAAGACCATTGATTCTGTTAAGGAAGAAGCGCCTCTTCTTTTCAGTGCCCTACGAGCTTCCGTTACCACTAAGAAAACACAGAACACCTATGTTAAGAGGTTCTACCATTAATCTTAAACCAAGGATTGGCACAGCCCTGTCCATGTTGCTGCAGTTTCGTCTGATGTCTGGGAGGAACAGCTTCTCCAGCACTGCCGGAGTCTTCCTCGTTGTCATCAAGTTTTATCCCAGCAGCTCAATATTTAGATCAGTTACGGCATATAATGGTGCACAAGGTGCAATTGGAATCTATGAGTCTCTTCACAAGTACGTCCCAATGTCAGGTGATCAACTATACACGTATGTTGTGTTCGGAGATGGCTTGAGCTGCGACGGCGGTAACGACGCTCATCGTGCCCGTTCAAATGGCCTTTCCCCGCGTGAAAGACTTGAAGGCATTGAACCAGCTGTCCAAGAATTTCACAAGGAAATGATCCTGTTGCAAGATTTTTATGACGAATTCTTCAAGGCCTGAAGTGCTGCTGATCGAGGTACCTTTGCCAACTCAAAAACCTATTCAATTTCCGACAGGTCAAAGGCGACATTGCAGACAACTTTTCACATGCCTGGGAATTAATGTGTATCATGGTCGAGGGTTTTCTTTAGTCTTCTCATGCTGAATATTGGCCAGATGCAAGATAGCCACGAAAAACCATCAAACGCACCTCCTGACACAGAAACAGCCTCATCAACAGAAAAATCTGAATTCTTTGAAAAAACGTGCAACGAAATTACAGAACACAGTTGGCAACCATTAAACACTGAATGGTTTAAACGAGATGAAAACACTGACCCACCCGTAATTTGCTGTGGAGAAGACATTGACGAGGATATGATTGGATGTGAATGCAGGAGCAGTTGTCCAAATGGCGAATATTTCCACTATACTTGTGCTGAAATTGATGTAGATAACATCGAAACACCCTGGTACTGCAGTAAAGAGTGGCGACAAAGACCAGTACAACCTTACATCTACTGCACGTGCCAACAAGATCTGGGCACCACCGAGTGCGGAAAGTAACTGCACAGGGTACACCTGGTATCACCTGCGATGCCTAGGTATGTATATAAATAAGCCACCAAAGGGAAAGTGGTATTGTTGCGACAAGTGCAAGCCAACTAAATCATAAAAAAATCAGCACGCTCTCCTCAACAGCCACACGAAGACAGTGTTCGCAGTTCTATGGAGTGGCTTGAATTTGCTATGTCGCCGGGATGCTGTTCGTGCTGCAGACGGTGACGCCATGATGTCATTCTGGAAAATGGATCTTGTCCATTTCTGTGGACATAAACATCCGAAATATGTTATACTTGCGTACGTCTCTTGGCATCTATCAATGGTTGGGTACCACCAATAGTTCAGTTTGACCTGATCCACAACAGAACAGTCAATTATGGTGGCGGCATTGGTAGACACTTGCCTATGGACTTCATGAACGAACTCCTCAATCGCCTTTTCAAGGACATGCCTGAGGCGGCAAAGGAGCGATATACTTGTATTCTATGATAACTTGCCCTGGCAGCAGCTTATACGTACACTGTATGAATGTTTGAGAATTGAACCCATGACCTCAAATTGCGCAATCCTGTTCAGTACCTCATGTGCTTACCTAGCAGGCTTTCTTACATTTCTATTGTATCATAAACAATGTATATGGATGTCTAAATTCTGATATAATTTTGCTAAACATTTTATGCAATTAATTTCAGAGGTTCAATGATTAAGGATTTTAAACCAGACAAGACAAAAATCTGGCCCCGTGTAAAACAAGAACTGGTGTGACATGTGCAATAGACACAGCTTGACACAAAAGAGGCTTCGACAGCCTAACATGTAAGTACTTTTGAATCACTGAAAACCAGATATATTTATTAAAATTGATTAGCGCTTGTAAGCTATGATTTTTAGTTACTGGGAGCAAGATCAGACTGAGGCTGCTTGTTCCTTCGTGCTGGATAAGTTATAGTGTCTGTTGTTATGTGCGTGATGGTTGGTTGCTTTTAATGATCAGTTACTGCCTACTTAGTCAATGTATGTATATATGTTGGAAATCAAGGACCATATAGCGATTAAGTGTGAGGTTACCTAGCTGTTAAATCGATTTAAACCCCCAGTGTTTTTGCTGACAGTTCCAATGCTGTAACTCGCTATTTGGTTGTTGTTTCTGTTTGTGTTTCGAATATTGTATTTCCCTTTCCCCTGTGCAATGCTGTCACTTTGTATAGTGTTCATGTTGTTTGCCGCCCAGTTTCGGCCTGTTGCGGCCAGTTGCCTTGACTTGTCCTGTGATCTTTTCCATCCATTAATCCCCCCCTCCCCTTCCTTCACTGTCCACTTTGATTCTCCTAGTTGTTCCTTGTGGTCTGCCGGGCCATTCCTTGTGCCTCTGTTCCTTAACAAGTGTGCCCTTTGACCTCCTTAAGTGCCTTAGTTTTGTGGATTGCTGTTTTCCCGAAGGTCTACGTGGGGAGGCACTGTCTAGTGTATATCGCGTTCCCTGTAGTTACGTATTATCTCTCTTTTACCTTTGATACAAGTATGTGGGAGAGGTATTACTTTGACATTATTATATATTTTCCTCTTTTTGAACACTCTTATTCTGTCTGTGTATTCTAAACATGTATATCTTGCAAATGTGAATATGTATACACATACTGTATAAATTTACATATGTTGTTCTGTCATGTCTTGGTGAAGATAAAAATGTATGATTTATACACTTTGTTTTCATTTTACAGCGCACACATTCTTCATGAGTAAAGAGTTGTTATGGGAAAAAGTGATGAAAACAATGGCGAGTCACAGGACGTGCGGAACATGCAAGTGGTGGGGCAGAAACCGTCCGGGCCAGGTTGTGAGTTTAATCATTTCGGGAGTGCCCAGATGATGGAAAGAGCTAGTGGTGAACATGGCCTATAGGAATTGCAGGAGGAAGGGATTCCCGTTGAGTATTTAGAAGGAGGTGGAGACAATACGCTTATGGTTAGACTAAAGAAAAACTTGTATTTGAATTTAAAGAAAAAAAATGATAATAAACATATAGTGAAGAGTATTGGAAAAAGTTTGTTCGCCATGCTGTGAAAGAAATCAACTAAGTAAGAGTGTAATATTGCATATTCAGAAATGCATTAAGTATGCATTTGCCAAAAATGAAGCCGACAAAGATGGACCAGAAGAAAATCTGCGTGCCATCATTGCTCATCAGTTTGGTGATAATTCAGTTTGTCGACCAAGATTATGTGGTTACAAGCGTAAACAAAATGAAATAATACAAACACAGAAGCCTTTCATGTAAAGGACCTTTGAATGACCAAATTTTACGCCTGAAACTAGTACCAATTATTAATAATGCCGAACAGTATGCGGACTTGGGTTCATCTCAACAGTGTGAACATGCAAATCGTGAAGTAACAATGAGAGCACCTAAGCTCTTTTTATGGTAATTCAGAGTCCCTGGATCGTTGAGTTCATGCAACTGCAACATTCGTATGAGAAGGTCGACACAATCTATTGAAGCACTGATTGGGTTGGAGAATTTGGTCGAATATGAGTTCATGAACCGATATGAAGAATACACCCAAAAGATTAGAATTGGAGAACATTGAAAAACTGCACATTACTAGATGACGAACTTGAATCTTATCAAGCTTCTCCTACTTTTCGGTCGGGCGTGTCATACACATGACCTCAGGTTGTTCATACACTATTGGAGAGGATAATGGTCTTTTTGCCACTTGTCGTCCTAATTATGCCCGTTGGATGTTGCGATATTATTTAGATCTGTTAAAAATGGATGAAACTCGTCCTGGCGTTCGTCAAATACTTGAAGGAGGAGCCTTTACAGTTCGCCGCACATCGAAGCCGTTCTCTCGATGTTCAGTTGACTTAACATAAGAGCAAACTATAAATGCTGATGCGGCTTCAAGACTTACTAGTATTTCTTCATTCAGTACGCTTGTAGGTGCACGTTGAAGGTTGATACAATCATCACAAAGGAATGTTGTTAGTAATCTGATGTCAAAAGCTGGAATGAACACTAAGTTGATGATGTTCAGGAGCAGAATTGAAAAGGACATCAATGATTTGCAGAAATTAATTTCTGGAAAAGGAAACAGAATGAACCTGTTAAATTCAGATTACAAAAATGACAATCTGCATTGTCTTTCACAGGAAATGTTATGTCTCAAGACGTCGCTGATGATTTACTAGCATTGAAACAGAAAGGCAAAGCATGGCAAAATGAGTTTGAGATTGGATGTTTCAACGATGCATCCCGGTCGGTCGCTGGTGTTAAATGACGTAATGTATCAAATGAAATGACGTCATAATAAAAACAGAAGCAGGGAGAAATGTAACGGTTAGTATGCCTATATGATAATACAGTAAGTAATTAAATAAGTAATTTGTCAAACGGTATTCTTGATTACAAACTATGTGCGGCAGTTCGACGTCATTATTATAAGGTGTCAATAATATAGTTATATATAGAACTATCCTCGTTACGTTAGAGATACACTTTAGGAAGATATCTACTTTTGTAACTGCATGCCGCTGGGAGTTAAGTGAAAAAGTCGCCCACGTAAACTTTAATACTACGCGGTAGAATTACTAAACAATCTTTCAAATGTCGAACACCACAAACTGAACATTGACGTGAAACACCGAGGTCTAGTGGTATCAGTAAAATACGGCGGTCAGTTGACCTAAGCAATGCTCCTGTGTTACCAACCAATACTAGCTGGCTCCTCCGCAAGCAAGTGATAACTTTCCCACATAAGTCAGAGGAGGACAACTTACTTTGGATGCATTATAGAAATCTTTTATCAAAATCATGGAAATATGTTAAAAGAGAGAGAATAAGTTGCTACTGGGAACGCCACATTCATTCGACAGTGCCTGCCCACACTGACCTCCGGGAAAACAACAATCAATAAATCATAAGGCACTTGAGGAGGCTCAATAGTACATGCGTAAGCAAACAGAGGCGCACTACATGCGCTAATACATTAAGCAGAACTACATGTTTGAATAGTTAACATAATGAATATATATTTTAATATTATGTTAGCCACACAAAACATACAGCTCTGCTTAGTATAATTCCATGTTTTATGTAGGGCTTTGTCCGAAACGTTAATTAAAGAGCAGATAACTGAATAATTGTAAGAGTTTATTATCTCTTCTAGGATTAGTGTAGTTGGGAGTAATGTTGGAAAATTGTCAAGTTGCTTCTGGAACTAGAACCAGCTTGTTTTCAGTGCACTTCACGCGTGATACGGTTGCAGCGTAGGCAGACATTTTTTTCTGTAATTTGCAATATTTAATCAGCTAGTTTCTTTGGGGTTCTTTCTTTTACGTTAGTGATGTCAGCTCAAATCCGTTTTCTAGCTGATATCGCAAATGCTTTCCGCTATTTTTTGTTAGACATTGGCTACTTTCTTCAGGAGTATGCAGACTTTGGCGGGTCAGAATTACAGACTTTGGATGACTCATTCGATGAGTGTCCGCGGAATTTGCCGACTATAGCAATTTTCTCTGACGAGTCCCTTGCTAAAAACAGGTTATCTAGTTATCTCATGTACGCATGGGACATATACGTGACTGAACAATTTATGATGTATTGTGGCATATTACTGCCACCAGTTAGCATGATAGCGTTTGCGAATTGTTTCGTGTTAACCACTAAATTATCTAGCTATCTAGTTAATATTCGTGATACACTTTCGGTAAGAAAAATATCATAAGGCTAGAAACAGGCTTGAAAGTGCCCAGAACTGCCACCTCGTACCTTTTTATGATGAATTACACTAACGGATTATCTAGTTATGGTTTGCGAATTTCACTTAATATGTAACATAATAAGTAGTTAACTACTTAAGATTCGTGTTGCCAGTTATCTATAAAAATATTTATACAACTGGTTTGAGAATCATAAAAAATAATGTATATCTGTCGTGGAAGACATAATGACGAAAAGCGCCAAAACTACACAGATGCATCGATGTGTTAACATAATGATAATAAAAAATAATGATAATAATTTCTTTATTTTAAGAAGGTTGCATATTAGGCATAGATACAATTAAATAATTCCATGCCTTATTTTCAATATGGACTTCTTTTAAAAATAAAATGTCGATGTCGTTGTAATAGACACCCTCTTACATACAAGGGAGACAATCGCTTGAGACATGTGAACAACATACACCCCTCGAAATTGCTTCCCTTCCTTTGAAAGAAATACTATTACGATCATATCAGTTACAGAACTTCCTTTATAAAACATAAAATTTGATAATTTTAAACCAATAAATAAGTTAATAGGACAAATGCGCCTTGTCGATGTGTGGAGGTAGGAGTTTGAGAACTGCACCGGGACCGGCGGCCAAACTCGGCACAAGGCACCGCAAGATATTTCATAATGTTCACAAGTGTACTAGTTATCTTTTAATTACAGCATTATTGCACGGTAATTGTAGTTAGCATGGTAAATCACAGATACAAATATTTGCCACGTAACCGACTCCAAAAAGTGCTGAAGCATAGTGCTTGTTGTAGGTGCTCAATCATTACTGTCTAGATAATTATAACGAACAACTGCTAACCACACTCGCAATGCAATCATGAAGCATATACGCATGTTGCGTATAGTGTTTAACGAGAAATTAAGCAATTGGTTGTGTATGTAAAGAATGAACACTCACATGTCGACACTAAGTTGCCTGAGTTGTATCGCCACCTACGCTAATAAATTACCCATAAATACTTTTCTTCTAACAAATTGCGGAATTAATCTCGGAACAGAATGTTATTACCATGTCATGAATGTAGACGCCAAATTTCCTGGCATTCAACCAAATCATACGGGTTCAGATAGTGAAGTCTGCTATTACAAGCATACCAGACACCCTCTGTTCATAATTAGTACAGGTACGTTTCATATATCTTGATCGGTATGAAGTATCGCGGCTTCATAAAGTATGTTCCAAGTATTGCACAATAGGTTATGTACACTTAACCCTAAGATATATGTGCATGTTAACTCGTGGTGAATATTGTTAAAAGCTGTGTTCTGCGATTTGCATATAATGAATAATGAAAGAATCACTATAGAACCGTTACAAGGAATAAATAGCATCCACTACACGTTAAATGCATACGAAAACAGTAAAATATACAATGACTATCCTGTCTCAGAATGCCCAACATTTTCAGCTTTGAACTCTTTTGGACATGGACATGTTTAACTAGATAATTATGTAGTTAACTATGTATTTTTCGCGTAAGCTACTTAACACTTATCTTAAACAGATTGTCCGTTCTGGGTTTTAGTGGGTAAGTGGTGGCAGTTTTGGCACCATCAGACAATATTTCGTGTTAAGATATTTTTCTGGTATGAAAATTTATCACGATACTTATCTAGTTAAACACATAATTGTCTAGTTAATTAAGTAGTTAACTGGTGGCTGAAATATGCCACCATAATATAGCATAGAAAAATATCACATATTTTAAACACATATATTATGTAAGAACCCACCGTAGAACTGTTATGTTTTATATTGTCTTTTAATGTATCCTTTGCTTATGGGTTTGGCTGTGCAATCTGTATGTGGCATTTCCTGTTTGTCTTTAATATACATTTTTAATTCATTTTAATTTGTTTAAATTGTTAAATTTATTACAGTCAGATCCAGCATAATGAGAACTTCTAAGCCAAAATAGTCAGTTCAACATTCCAATGATATAATTACGGGTATTTAGTTAACTGTACTACAGATGGTGAGGAATTCAATGTAGTATGAGCGTGAACACCAGTGATCTACTGTGTTTAACGTACGAATATTTACAAATTTAGGTGATAAGGTAGTGTGTACTTTCGGTTGAACCTTTTGGAGCTGTCTGTACGGCACGCTAATTCATAAAACAGGTATTTAAGATGTTACCACTTGCATCCGTTTTGATGTAGATGTGTAAGGCGTAATTTCAACTAATTTCAAGATCACGGAAGTTTAATTGAAGCTCGGTTCATAGAGTGCTTCGGATTACTTAGTATTCAGTTGAAAACGGATCTGTTAATGCGACAAGCGTGCGCGTCTGTGAACCAAGATTGTACTCATAATGCGATAATCTGAGTTGTGCTGCATACATTCTATCACCATGGAGTTTTATAACCATCAGTGTTTTATATTTGTGACTTTGTTTTTGAATTTTTATTTTATTTCATGCAGAACAACCGTGGAACAAGTTGTCAAACCTGAGGGTATGTATGATTTCATTTTACAATTCATTGAAATAAATGATAATCTTGAGTCTTTTGTACGACGCGGTTCTTTATGTTACTCCTTTTCTAAAAGTGTTTTGTACATTTGTATGTCTGAAAAAGCAAGTTTGACCACATACATGTAATCGAAAATGCCCAGATAGTAATGAAAAAGATGATATGAGTACCCCTACGAAATCCGCTACTTATTTACCAGACACGCGCCTCCGTGACCGATTAGTTATGATCGCTTACATTTAAATCACTTGCCTCAAATCACGGCGGGTTTGAACCCCACCTGAATTGTAGAATTTGTATGTGAGGAAGCTATTAGTCTCCGGTTGGCTTTCGGAAGGATTTCTACCGAGGTGTCCGTATATTTTCAAAATAATACCAGAAGGGACACTAGGGGTCTTCCTCCGGCTTAATAGCTGGAAGAGTCACAACATGACCCTGGCTATTTATGTGACTCAAATCCACACTACAAAATATTAAACAGACGTCACACAAAATCAGATATATTTTAACGAGAATGACTCATATACCAATTAACTAAATTACAAACTAAACAATCGGTTGCATGATTTCTAATGATTTCCTTTATTTGCTGAAGCCGCGTGTTGACCTATATAAACCAGTGTTCATTCTACTTACAGATGAAAATGTGGCGAAAGAGCATATACGACTTCACGTCATCACAAAGAGGGAAGCAATGAAGGATTTAGAACAAGTAATTACATATTATTTATATCACTTCTTGTAAAAACAATCCTACGTGCCACAAAATACTTGACAGACAGACAACTTTTACAACCAGCCTATTTAACAAATCGGAACGAGTCATTTTCCTGAGTTGGTTAAATGGAAAGTGTGTGTAATGCAGTGATAATTACGTGACATAATACGATACGTGTACACTTTGAGGTATTCCACCAATAATGGAAATTTTTCTAAAATGAAACTTGTATCGATTCAATCTGTACTATAATGCGGATTAAAATTTCATAATTTTTTACCGTTCTAAAAAAAAGTTATGACCTTTTTTCTTTGGAAACTTTCTTCCTGAAAACGTTCGCCGTACAAAAATGACCAGTAAATGGAAAGTTAACATTACACTTCTCATTTGTAATATTTCTTATTTAGGAAAGCATCTTTGTACTGATCGGATATGTATATTAAAGTAATGTAAGAAACAGCTACAAGAAATTCAAAGAAAATGTTTTTTTTTTACATTTATTCCTATAGCATTTAACAAAGACCTGGTATTTAGGTTATAATTCAAAAACATTTTAATTGATAATATTTTGATATTAATTTTTCTACGAGGGTCATGCAAAAAGTTCTGTCACTAATGGGCTTCCGTAGTTTTATCCCAGGTATTTTTTAAAACGCTTCATTGCACTTGAATGGTGTGTCCAATAGCTAACGATATCCGTTCATTTTGTGCAAATTGCTTTTCAAATGACCGAGTTATTTTAAATTGAAATACATGCAGTCATATACACTGACCAATTTACTTTTCACATTGTAAAATGGACGAAAAGACTGAAATTCGTAGCTATATTAAATGCCGCATTAAGCTTGATGGAGATATTTGATGAATTGTGTGGTATATATGGACCTCAGGCCATTTCAATGCGCACATGTTTTAGGTGGGTTAAAGCTTTTAAAGCTTGGAAATTATCTGTCGAAGATGATACCCGTTCTGGTAGGCCTAAAACCTCTGTTTCCAAGGCAAACATCGCTGCTGTAAAAGTTGTGGTCGAACAGGATGCACGATTGTCGGTGAAAGATATAGCCTTGTCCATCTGGTCATACAGTCACTTGACGATTCTACAAGAACTCTGTACTGAAGAAAGTGAAAGAGTTTTACAATAAGAACTGTCCAAGCAAAGGATGGTAAGGAGTCCATCTTATACACGACAAGCCCTCCTCTCACAAGTGCGAGGTTGTTAAGTCTTTTTTGGCTTCTGAAAAGGTGGAAGTTGTAAACCATCCGCCTTATTCACCTGACCTGAGTCCCTGTGACTTTTTTTTATTTCCAAGGCTTAAGAAAATGCTTTCTGGAAAGAAATATAAGTCCAGAAGTTCTCCTGGTAGCGCCATTTATCAGTGTCTCCAACAGATGCCAAAAGAAGACTATTTATCTGCTTTTCCGATTGGGTAAAAAGGTTACAAAAATGTGTTTCGGTAAAGGGGGAATACTTTGAAGGTTTGTAATAAAAATAGTTTTGATAAAACGTAGCACTTAAGAAATCCGAACCCAGTGACAGAACTTTTTGCATGACCCTCGTAACAAGTTTTATATTTTGATTACTGAGCCATACATATACAATGGAATATGAAGGATTTCAGTTATGGGTGGAATACCTTAAAGCCGAATTAAAATTCTATTCTATTTTAAAGGTTTGCAAACATCCTGTGTATGTTTCAGGTGTACCCTCATGTAGATGGTAGAACGTTCCGAGCATCTGATCCGCTCGATCCTAACAGTCCGAAGTCAGATCACAGTGTCCCGCAAAGTCTATTAGACTCATTTGACACCGTAAATGAAATATTCCAGCCTCAAGTAAATGATGATCATTCAGAAAGTGGAAATAACTTTAACGATAATGACAATGAACACCAAGGTGAAGAACGCGCGACAGAAACTGCTGCCGTATCGGAAACAGAGTCCGGTACGATGCCTGAAGTAGAAGACAGTCAATCAGACGATACAAGTGAACAAGATCTTAACGTTCAGAATGACGTATCAAATGTACGACAACCTAGTCGAAGTGAGTATACCGAAAGGTCAAGGGTTTCAAGTAACATCGGGAGAAACTCGCGTGCTCAATATGAAACGCCGGGAACACAAGAAAGGATGACGTCACAGAGAGTAGTGTTTGCTGGAAGAGGACCAAATACCGACTCTAGTCAAACAAGGTCAAACAGTTACCAGTCAACCGGAGCCAGGGGGCCCTATTATGGGGGTACCCGCTATGTTGACAACAACGGTCACTATGTTGATGCGCAAGGACGCCATCTTGATTCCACAGGTCGATATTATGACGTCAGTGGGCGTTATCCTGACGCTTCAACGACAAGAACCGTCACGTATCGGGGATCTGGGGGTAATGCCAATAATATATATAATACAAACCCAAGAACCGGATACGATAGCGGTACCAGAGGCTACGGCAGTCAAGGGGGGTCACGTGGGGGACGTCTTGATAGTGCTGGAAGATACGTTGAAAGTGGAAGCAGTCAAATTGACCAAAGTAGAAGCAGACCGGTTAACAGCTATGGTGGTACCCAGTTTTACAGCAGTGGAAATACTTACCAGACGACATATAATCCTGTGACGTCACAAATATCGTCTGATACTGTAAGTAGAAGTAGCTAATCGCTGCGTTAAAATAACCTTAAACAAGAAATATCTTGAAAAAATTGTCATTTAACGTACCCCTTATCGAAAGGTTAACCAATCCACATCAAGGTTACAAACGTTGTTCGGTTGAAGAGAAATTGGTTTAGTGGTTAACGTAAGATTTGACACAACACTAATATGCAAATAGCAAAGGCAAGCAAAGCCATGTTAGTACGGTTTTGCCGAAAAATAAGGAAAAGAACAATTACTTGGATACACACTTCTCAATTTTAGGATCGTATATTCTCTCTTATATCTTGACAGAAGTCTTTAATTGTAGTAATATTGAATTCGCCTCTGATACATGTGGAACGTTTGCGGGTTCTGGAAAAGAACAGGTTATGACCGAAATTGAAGCTATAAATAATCGTACTAACGCGACATGTCCGGAAAAAATGTTTGGACCCGACTTTGATGTGACATTAGTCCAAGCAAATTGTTTACGATCATACAGGGCCAATATCCTCAAATGTTCTTCATTCCTCCGCATATTGCCGCGGTGAATAATGCCATTAATCCTAAACTATTTCTCTACCTACCTGCGTACCTACCCAGTTTTCAAACATGCGTAGGGTTGGAGCAAACAAAGTTTTTGTTTAACCCTTAGTACTGGTCAAAGGTTCAGCAAATTTAAGTTAATTCAACTGACCGTGTTATGTTAATGATGTATTCCCATGCCAACCACGTTTCATTTTTAATAAACATATTTATCTGTGCATCGGACAGCGCATGTCTCCCGAAGCCGTACATGTATCACTGCCGGCACAAATTATGGTGGATATTTAAATGTATGTTATACATCCGCATTCAAAAAAATGGTTGGGTGCATTGATTTGTTCTATAACATTTATTTAACCATTTAAATAAGCCTTATTTCTGCGCAATAAAACCATAACAATGTCAATATTGAGTTAAACATACGGTGTAAAAGCATTCTGTTATTTCAATTTGAGATGGCAGATATATCTACATACTTCGTAAAGGGAGACCATTGTGTATGAGATTGACACTTGACAATGATATCCTGATTTTGTAGACTTGTGCCAACTCAGATGACAGAATTATAGTATACATCAATCACCTCGAATGTCAGCAAGCGATATCACGGATTGGTAGATTTGTTTGTTATAACTATGAGAGGGTATCAACAGCATGTTGCCAGACGTGTTTACAAGTTAAACAGCCAGAACATGAGGGTAAGTCACGCCTACATGAGATTGTGACAAGGTTTTCTCCACTTCTCTACCCATTCTGTATCATGTCACATTTTGTATATAATAGGAACTTTCTGTGCGTTTCATAAATAATCTTAAGTGCAATATTAGGTCCGATATCGGTCCTAACTCTACGACTGCATTCGGAAAACCTCGGCCAACTACATGTACGTCCAGTGCCTCGGATGTTCGTAAGACACTACTTTCGGAAATACCATTCGAATATCATGAAAACAATATGGCGGCGTGAACGCTTGGGTGCTGATGAAACAGGATTACAATATAATATTTAAGCTATATGAAGACTGAAATATGTGAGTTTTTAACTAGAAATGACAACGATAATCCATTTATGTGAATTTATCGAAGTTATTGGAAGTTATAAATCCATTTTACGAGAACTATTTTTTGACCGCACAAAATGTTGAATTTTGCCACATAGTGCTCCGCCTGACACACACTAGTGGATGTTCGTAGAGTAGCGAAGTGGTACCGAAATATCCGAAAGCTGTCGAAAATGTCTAGGACTGGTCCGAGGCGTCCGGCGGTAAACTGCGCGTGTTTGCACTCTCTAACTCCGTTTGTAGATTAAAATCGCTCTTCAGACATATTTTGTACTTAAGTTTAGGTTAAACTTAATATGACCACTTCGCTGAGGTCAGATTCCTTGTTTTCTTTGTCTCGCAACGAGAATTTTGCATATGTTGTTATTCTTACCTGTTTCTCACTTCACGAAGAAACTGATGCAATTAATTTTGAATGTAGTTTTATTTCCTCCCTACACTCATCAAATAATTAAATCAGAATAAATGTAGATATTGTTGTTAGATTACAACTGCTAATGATGCGTACTAATACTGTATCATATACTATGTCGAATCAAGTGGATGGTTCGTTCATGGTGCCATATTCAAATATACATGTATAGAACAGTTGGTAAAACTTTACAAATTACTAAGCATTTTATATGTCACATTTCTAATAGCAAACGTTTCTAACGACTGCAGAACGTGTGTATTAACGCTAATACACAATTTCGTCAGTTGGTCATTTAACAAAGACGGAGTATCGCGGTAGTCGAACAAGATGTGTGAAAATAAATACAAACTATTTTCTAAACAAAATTTGAGAATGTTAGTGTCATCGGGTCATATAGTCGAGTGGTTATGTTGACGGGTTTGTAAATTGAAAGTCATGAGTTCGAATCCCGATTGAGGTGCGTTTTTATATGATAAAAATACCGCATTTCTTCCTAATTAACAAACTCATTAATATGTGATTATTAATTTGAACTTAATACAAATACATTCACTGAACATTACTCGCTTACTGAACACTACTCACTAACTGAACACTACTTTCTGAACATTACTCACTTAACATTACTAACTCACCAAACACTACTTTCTGAACATTACTCACTTTGGAATGATTAAACGTCGGTTTAAGAGGACTAACAGACTTGCAACTGAGTAGAATTGTTCGTGAATATTTCTATTGATCTGTGGCGTAAAACTATTCAATTCTATCGCAAAACGATTTAAATCGAGCAGCTGAAGGCGATTTGTTACATTTTTTTCTATATGTCAAAATTTAACAGACGATCCTAGCTTTATTCCGCAAAGATATCGCCTTGTATCGTTTTTATAGTAAATTTAGATATTCACGGTCGTTCAGACAATACAAGATCCTAGAGAAACATCGAAATTACGAATTATTGGTAAGAAAAAATTAACACCACAACTCACCTGTCTGGAACGCTTCACTCTGTCACAAACGCATCACTCGGCGGAATACATATCGGGTTATACACCACGGCTATAAGAATAACGTGTGGACACTCAGTAGTCAAGCTTCATATGGCGATTGCCGCTCGGCAGTTGTTGGTCCCTCCCTATTGTTTATTTTTGGGATAAATGGACCAAAGTTCTAGGTCAAGAGACTGATGTTGTTAACTTTAACTTTTTTTTAAAAGTTAATTTTGTCTGTTGACTTCAGGATGTGAATATGGAGACAGATCTGCACAATGTGAAACCATCCGACCTTCTGATTGTTATAATGAGCGAAACAGACAAGTATGTTGTAACAGATGCCGAACCTACCGAGATCAAATGCAATCTTTGAACTTACCAGGTGAGTCTAGAATGAACACAATTGCTTAAAGGTAAATATTGCACAATGTCCGAGGGATGTCTCAAAAGTTTGTGACTTTATACTCATGACGAAACTCCACGAATTTCTGAAACCCCCTTGTTCGTCTGAAGGTTGATAATAAGCCAAATTGAAAACAATACAATACTATGTTATATAATTTTCTGTGTCTTTATATTACATTATCTTGTATATTCAACTACAATGCGTATTCAATTAATATTCGCTCTTCATCGATGTTTCAGCTTTAGAAGCCTTGTACAGAAGATATATTAACAATATTAATCCCTATATTTCTTGGTCTTGAAAAGGGCATTGAGGTTGACTATCCATTAAGGGTGAATATTTGAAGTTTTAATTTATACTTGCGATTACCTATGGAATTATTTTTATATTTTAACTGAGCAGCGTTTGTTGTCCCCAACTTGCGTCCGTCTTTGCGTTCGTTTATGTGTTACGTCCGGCCCGTAACTAGGGTGAACAAATAGCGTTTTCATGATATTAGAGGCTAGTACAAAATGGGATCACGTTAGTAAAATATGGGTATGGTTTTTTTAAACAGCCATGGTGTGCATGTTTGTAAACTTGGAAAACAAATACTTACAGGTCTGAACAGTATATAACCGCATGGTCCCTGTTCGGAAAAGTTATACAAAATATTTCAAAGTTTGTCGGATGTTTACTAAGTCCATGAATGTTCGTACCTCCGTTTATATGATCTCAAAATTCATCATTCCAAGGGAAGTAAGTAGTGATTCTTTGTGGACAAGATAGTAGGCATTGTCTCCCTTAGATTAAAATAATTTTTTGTACAATTTTCAGCGACTTGTTCCTATGGTGATCTATCTCCACAATGCCAAAATGTTGCTCAGAGGAATCATCTGTGTTACCTACCAGAAAATCAACGAGTATGCTGTGCTACTTGCCCAAGATATGCCAATCAAAATGAACGAGGTATGTGTTGATACATGTAATTCCATTAGAAACGTACAGCTATGACAGGGACCGTAAAGGAGATTGAAAAAACAACCTAAGGAATGATTTTATGGAAGTCTCGGAGGAAATCTATGAGCAATGTAGTATTTTATTGGAAGGCGTTTTCTCAAACAGGCTCATTACGTATTAATGAACATATTATGTATTTGTTATCCATGCAGATTGTCAGTGGGGAGACCAGAGTCCGGAGTTTTGTGAGCCATTTGATGAACAAGGTCGGACGAGAATAAGCTGTTACAGACATGAAGTTAGAGATATTTGTTGTTCAACGTGTAGAAGTTTGCGCGACAGACTGCCTGAAACCATTCCAGGTAACCATGAAGGGTGAACCACAGGATATTGTTACATCCTGTTACATTTCTATATCCTTTCTGTGGTACATATATAATACAAAAAAGCCGAAAGTATATAAAACATATAGCAACTTGCTTAGTGTACTATTTAATTATGCTGAGATATTAATATACTTCTTGAGATGTCATTCCATATTAACCTCACGGACACCAGAGCCATGTGGCTGTTACACCATGAATATCTTGGTGTATGGTGTCTCTTTTATGACTTATGTCACATCTAAACAGTTCAAAGTACCAGCTGGACAGTTGCTGGTTGGTTGTATGTCACGTGTATAATATACACCACGCCATTAAAAAGGCAACTCAAACTTTCCGCGTCAACACGGTGACATTATATAGAAACAATTTTATTCTAATTCTCAAACATTATTTCCTAAACTTAATCAGTTCTGAAATATGAATACTAGGGCCATGGTTTATTTTCTTTTTCATGAATGATTTACACATTTGTGACAATAAAATGCCTTTCACGCTTGGAACAAAATGAAGGCCTAGTGAAATAGTTGCGTTTTAATGGCGTTAAGTATATTTCTATAACCGCGTCATGATGACATTCCATGGAAAAAAAGTAATATCTAATGCATTGATATTTATTTTCCACATAATTCCAGGTTGTGAATATGGCGATTACCCTATAATGTTTTATGTTGGACGAAGTCAGATGACCTGTTCGGAGTATATACATCAGTCTGGCGTGGAAAGTTGTGATGACCCCAGTTTAGCAGAACAGTGTTGTTATACTTGTTATAGATATCGACAAGTTCGTGGTTAGAGTCAATAAGTATACTGGTCAAAGAACTAAAGCCTATCCCCATTTTAAACAAATCTTCACCACGTTCTGTCAAAGTGATCTTAAACATAAAGTACGATGTGGACTATGGGATAAATATTGTCTAATCATTTTACGCCTTCGACAATTTCGAAAGTTTTAACATCCATGATATAGTTTAAATGAGGCAGGTCCAAATATTATTTATTATATCTCGTATCTTATCTTCAATTTAGACTCGAGATAAATGCGTAAATATCTTATTAATGTACTAGTTCATGTTTTTGAAAAAATAAATACCTAAGTTGGGACTTTATGGAAATCTCTGAAAGGCCAATGGACAATGTCACAATGGTCGTGTGCTTTGATGTACATTTATTTACGCGCATTATTAACTTTTATTGAACACGTAACAAACTATTTTTACCACGCAAGCTATTATTGTTGAATATATTGATAAGTTGAAATAAATGAACAGAAGGACAATTTCAATATTTTGTTGTCTTAATTAATTGATTTTTCTAACATGTGTTCATGCAATAACTCATTAATGTTACCCAATAAAACTACAACATCTTTGCTTATTTCAATATTGCCGATCATCGTTTTAAAGATATTTCTTGTTAATAATCATGATCGTTAAAAAGTGTACATACTCTTATATATCGTCTGCTTAGGCCGAATGGAGAATCTGTTTGTTTCCGATTGCCCGCCCTACCCTAATATTTGGCCGCCTACCTTGTATCACAAAATCAGACAAGCACGATAAAAGTCATGGCATTGCTCTATACAGTACATTGAAAACATTTGGTAAAATAAAATATTATGCAACCTACCTACCCTATATTTTAGCTAAGTAATCGGAAACAAAAACAAGTATTTGCTACGCCTTACAAGAAACATGGCTAACATTGTACATACTTGTCATTGCTGCCTCCTTTTATGATCAATAAATATTTTGTTGTTTACTTATTTTCTTTTTATTTCCCGCCAATTCTTTAAACATGATGTCCGAGATTATTAGTCAAATACTAGTCCCTGTATTGCCAGAAATACAGGGGTTCTGTCGGCCATTCAGTTTAAAGCCAATTAATTGTGGCGCCAGACAAGATATTTGTCTCTGACTGTTCCAAGGCGGTGCTCCTGTTTTCATTCATTATTTATCTTTGTGCCTCGTGTCATGTTTGTCTTTGTAATGTGTTTGTATGTGTGTATGATTATATAATGCCATGTCCCTTTGTGCATTTGGGGTAATCGTGCTCCTTGCATGTGGTATTTTGTTCTCGACTTCATTATTCATGTTATATGATACTTAAGATATTTTAGAGTTGGGTGGAGTGACGTATGTCGTGCATTTCAACATTGCAAAGGTCACAGTTAAACTTCCCCGTCAGGCACCTTTACTAGCTATTCTCCAGAAGAGAGTGATGTAGTCAATGTCACTGAGCATTTCGACGAAGAACATACATATTTGATATATGCTGAGTCAAAAAAGAAAGTGCGCATGGGACAACATGAACATGTGTCGATACCATGGGGTAAACACCTAAAATATAACCATCAGGAGGCAATACGGATAATAAAAAGATATAACCAGATACAAATTAGAAGAATCTTTCAGTTGATACCCCATGGTATCAAAAATTGTCCACGATTATCCCATGCACACATTCTTTTTTGAATCACCATTTGAAGTAACACGTAACCGAAACAAGACCACTATGTAGTTGGACACCGCAACAAATCTGTTAGACAAAACCAGACGGAATAGGTATGATTACTCGACAGAATCATAACAAAATGAATATCAAATTATCGGAATGACATAACTCTGACAAGTGGAGAAAACCAGGAAGTGCTTTGACAGGAACGGACAATCATTAAACAAATCGACAAAATAAAACAAAACCAAACTGAGAAAAGTGTTTTCGTCTTTATCACCGCGCGCCTATTCCTGTGTCTTCATGCAGTAATGTAACGGCCGTGTAATCACAGCGCTTCGAGGGGACGTAAGAATAGTGAAGTGCACGATTAGTATTGTCTGTGACCAATATATGACCAATATATAAGGGAACTGTATGTATATTATGGTCCCAGGTGTTGATCCCAGGTACTATGTACTTCCCCAACTAAACTTATATCAGTGTGAAGTTAATATAATAGAAAAAAAGTATGACTTCGATATACCATTGGTAGAGTTACAAGCAGTAATACATCTACTATTAGCAGTATTGCTAAACTAAATTGTATAAATTATTATGAAGTAACATTAGCACACGGTCTGGAAGGAAGTAACGGTTACATTCTAATATTTCACAGATTCGTAAAACCGTTGGAAATTATAGAAAATGCTCACATTATTCTCATTAATTATCATATAAAGAATGTATCACACTATCAGCAGAATATTTGCTGTAAAGTAGGTACAGTCGTATTGCTGTCAGTAATGTGGGCAGTAACAGCAGTGATACTGCCGCTTCTATTAAGAGCTTAACTTCAATATGCATGTACTCGTAGATAAACTTGTTCCGGAGTATCCCATTCGTATCCGGGATACAGGAATACAAATCAAAATTAAGCGACAAAGATGAACGTAATAAGGATACAAACATAAAGAATAGGCAGATTTATTCTGGTTAAACTACATAAGTATAAGTTACAACATCGTTGAAATTAAAAATAGGTTAAACGTGCACAGATAGTGTACAGTACGCATCCGTACCAGGTTTCAGGTGCGCGAAAATGTAACTCGAGTACATCGTTCGTGAGACCAAATAACCCTTATTACCACCACAAATAAGTACTATACATTAATACGCATTCTTTAACAACTGATAATAAATGTACTTACATAAATCCACGACTTTGGAGCTTTGATCAGAAGAAAGCAGCCTGTATAAGGTTGGTCGCTTTGAGTCATTTATCAGTGGTCAACGGATAAACGTGCTGTTATTTGTGAGGGTAAATTATGTAAGCAGTATTGAACTATTCAGTATTGAATTTCCGATATTTTAGTTGAAGATTTGTATCAGGTGGTCAGTTGATCATCAGGATGTAGGAACATGACAGAAACACTTATATGGAAATAGCAAGTCAATGAGGTGTTTTAAATAATTGTATCTGATGTGTTGTTGAATAATTGATCAATGAAATAAACAAAACATTTATGAAAAAGAATATGATAAATAATCATAACAATACGCTACTGATTATTAACGACCTGGTCAAATCAAAATAGTAAAAAAGCAATTTTAAAAAAGTAAAATTTAGTTGAGACTTGAACCCATGTTATGCCCACTACTTATACAAATTCGTCCATACTTTCTACTATAACGACAGCGATACAGATACAACATTATATCAACAAAATATTTAATTTAATATATTGATGATTCAGCGGTTATTCATTATTTATGTCACATATTTTACATGTTGTAGGCCTACTCATATATATTGACTTCCACCCAGTCTGATTAAAAATTAAACAATACATCCATAATTTATAGATATACATTATTAATTAAAACTAAGAAGGAACAGGTGAAAAATGTCAGAGTATCTTTTATAAGCTAGCTGCAGATAAATAACTCAACACTGAACTGTAACTTAAATGTGTTGGTGTGCGACCTTATTACTCATTGCCGTACATTCAATACTTTGGGTTATTATCAACAACAGCTCTTCAAAATGGTAGGAGTATATTTCATTGTTTTTACAAAGTTTGTGAAGTCATTGGTTTCATATTTGTTTTATACATCTTCTACATTCATTCTGTAAACAGTATTATTTATTCCTAGGTGCATGTATTCAGTCATGCTGGATCCTTTCAGTAGAATATTTTCATGTTAGGAAGTGGCATAGAAACCGTCTGCAATATATTTCGGACATGCATAGATATTGCGTTTTAGTTTTAATCACGTACAGTCCATTTGTTCGCAAAATATATAGAGTAAAACCTCATCTAAAGACCACCTCAATAATAAGACCACCTTGAAATTAAGAACAACATTTTTAAGTCCATATTCACTGTTGTGCTCTTTACTCAACATTAAGACCACCTAAATAGGAACACCACCTCAATAGGAACACCACCTCAATAGGAACACCACCTCAATAGGAACACCACCTCAATAGGAACACCAGTTTTCAAGGGTCCCAAGGGTGGTCTTATTATTGAGGCTAACTGTATTACATAATTAGTATATATGTACAGGCACGTGTATACAAGAGGTCCAATAACGTTGTTTTTCTGATTGAATTGTTCATTTTTCAGAGGTTTCGATTCTGTGGAGATTTGGATTGTCCTGATTGGGTACTGGCTGAAATCAGTACTTTATCTAGAGTTGTAAGTTGATCCGTATGATATATTTGAATATAGTTTATAAGTTGTCATTTCAGTAAAGAGCTGAATTAACATTTTATGATGATACATCATAAGGCTTTGCACAGGAGAAGTTCCTCTGTTGGTATACTGTATTGACCATTGACTGCTGATGATTTGAACCTTGGACAGTTTTGACATTGTTAAGGGACAGTTTGGCCCCTAGTAATGCACTATAGGCTTAATGTGAAAGAAAGATTTGGACAGTGTCAAAGGACAATTCGGACCATATTGGGGACAATTCGCACTGTGTCAAAGGACTGTGTTTTGGCATGCTAATTCAAGGTAATAAAGCACTTTGAAAATGCATGCTTGACTAGTAACTGTAACGCTTCTTCCTATAAGGCAGGACCATACTGGTAATGTTTATCTTAAATTATGCCACGCAGTTGTTTTCCATACAATAAACTTGGTTATAAAATATGCCATTGATGCTCTCATTGTTATCTTTTTCAGACTTCTGTGAAAATGAAGCTGCTTTGTGTGCAGGTGATAAAAGACATGCTCTGTCAAGGAATTGATGTAAGTTTATTAAATCTGTTGCATTTGATTTATAACTTTACTTGGCATTTTGTCTTGTTAAGAGTTTTCAGTCCCAAGGGACAGCTAGAAAAAGCCTTGATATTGAAAAAAAACTATAAAAAACCATAGCGTCATTTTTCTGTTTCAGCTTTTGTGTGTATAGAATAGGTAAATTACATTCTGATGAATGTGAATAGCTTTCTCATCTCCTTTCAGTATGACAAAGTTTACAAGCTCACAGCTGATGCAAAATTTGGTATGTAATTAAAAATGTGATAATTACTAGACTCAAGGTGTGTGGTACTGCATTAAAATTAAATAACAATTGATTATACTTATAGTCGATTGTTGTCATCAATGCTTAAACCAAGGCTTCCTACAAAATGGTTAGCAATGAGTTTGGATTTTTTTTTTAAAAAGAGACTAAAAATATAATCAAGTCGAATACAGGATTTCTTTAAAAAAATGTTTCATAATTTAATTAATTTGACCTAAACCACCATCACCTGTTGTCCAGTGTGTTTCTTTGCAAAATAGTTTGTGAACATAATTTAAGAGGAAACTGGATTTGTAAGTAAATAGCTGTAACAAATATTTGAAAATACATGTGTTAGAAAATGTTCAGACTAGTGTAGAAGCCTATTTAAAACTTGGGCAATGCATTTACAACTGTACTCAACCTATAGCATGCTTTGTTTATGTACATGTTTACAGAGGAAGGTGATGTAAAGGCCAGTATAGCTGCTCTACATTTCATTATTGCTAGTGCTGCAAAGTATGATGTGGATGGCGACTCACTATCAAATGAATTACAACAACTTGGTCTACCAAAAGGTACAATCATTAAGTATCATATGTTTTACCAAGGTTGATTTTAATTGTCTTTATGTACTAAGACAGGCTCAGTGGTTGAGGGATAGATTGCCTGGCTCCTCATCCAAAGGTCTTGAGTTCAAATTCCCCTTCAGGTGACGTTGAATCGCAAGTTTTTACAATTCCTGAAAGAGGCTACTGGTTAGTAACAGAGGAAACTGTCATATAGAGTGATCAATATATAATAAGTTTTAAAATTGTTTCACAATAGGTGTAAAATAATTAAGATTGGAACTAAGCAATTAAACTTCATTTATGAAAAGGCTTTGAATGTCTAAATGCTTAGTTTAATCCGTAAATGGTGATTTGACTGCGGTGATCATATTTGATGAAGGACTGTTTGTCTCTAGTCGTCGTTTGAAATTACAAATTGTTTTTTGCTGTAAAGATGAAAGTACTGCCCTGCGTTCAGTTACGACTATCAGCCCTAGATGGTTTCGTAACGTTCTGCAATTTGGTTCCCGTGTGCAGCCAATGTGGTATGGTGGGCATGGGATACAATACAAAACATTCGCTTCTGATAGCCGTAACTGAACGCAGGGCTGATATTGCTACTGCCGGACCTCATCTGCTTACTTGACAATCCAATTTAGTTATATCAGTGGTCTTTGATGGTTCAAGCTTGATTTCATTGGCTATGAGTCTCTTAAATATGGTGACTTGAATTAAATGTATAGGGAGTGCCATGAGTGTGTGGTTAATGATAACCTTGTTTCAAAATCCATGTTAAATATGGATTTATTGAGATGTGTTGAAAATAATTATCAAAAGTTTTGTTATTGTCACAAAAATTGTTTTATACTGTTCACTAATGTAGTTTGTGTTATGTTGTTATTGCTTGCAGAGCATACAACGTCTTTGGGCAAGTCCTATGGAGACAACCTCAGTAAGTTACAGGAACAATTTAGAAAGGATAGTTTGAAATGTAAGTAGATAATTGGTATTGCAGTGCAATTAATGAAACAATGTTGGTTGATCATGTGCGTTTACCGGACTATGCTTCATTATCAACATGGGATTACTTGACTCACTTCATTGGTTCTATCTTGAAGTATGCACTGAAACTGAAAGTTGTACCAATCAAATATCGTGTTGTATCATCTTGATTGAGTTAGAATATGTTTCTGTCTTCAATTGAAGAGTAACAACTTGTTACATGCACCTTTAATTTGCTTGTAGATAACCCATTGCTATTCATGGTAACAAAGAGTCTTTGACAGTCAGTACTACTGTGGTAAATAATGTAACTTGAATAGAATGCATTCAGATAATGGGTTAAGATAATGATTGAATGTACTTAGATACAAAAAACCCAGACATTTAGAAAGTCTTATAAGTTTGTACTTGAATTGATTCTAGATATGTTAAAACCTGGTTTTGCTCATGAGTGAAATTAATTTGAAGTCCATTCAGCATTAACTGACCTTGCTAAGTTGTATTATACAAATATATTTTGTTATATTACATCATAGTCTTATGGTTCCAGTTTGAGATGGTGGAGCCATGATTTTATTTATCACCAGATTGTCCTGCACATATTGTATTTGATGTATTTTAGTGTCACAGTTGGAGAGTGTTGAATGGAGAGTGGATTATATCATAAGTTCAAGTCATTTAAAGGTAAGAAATCAATCTTGGAAAACCGACCGATTTTAACTTCATCAGTTTTATATTTTAGACTTTTATACTGTTAATCTAGAAATGTTGATGAATTGAATGCTTCATGGTTCCTAACACTCACATTTTTGCAGCTATTATCATGCAAGTAATTAAATCTACCACTATATTGTTCTTCTTAGATACCCTGAAAAAGGCTTTATTGCAGAGTATTAATTACTTCAACTTTAGTTTTTCTAGCGCAGCAGAAAGTTTTTTTTTGTTTTAGCGAAATTCCTGTATAACAATACTTCTGTAATGGTAGATAGACTGTTGAATCGTTTCGCACATATCAGATCCTGAAAATATTGTGTAATGTTTGTACTTACCCCTTGTACTGTGCCACAAAAAATCATTTGTAGGTATATGAGTTTAAATGTCTGTTATTTTGATTCTATCAAAGTCAATGCAGGGTTCTCAAAAAGGGTAATGAAGGTGGACTAATATTTGAGTGCTTATGTACTGTGTCACATGACCATACATGGAATATTGATTATACAGTCAGACCTCGTTTATGCGACCACCTTCTATCAGAATACTTGGTATATCCAAAATAAATATCAGGTCCCAATGTACCTTCTTATGCACATCAAATTGAAATGGGCTATTTTGAAACTATGTATTATTTATGACCCGATGAATTGAATGAACGAGGTCCGATTGTACTTCTTTAAATAAAAAACTGATTTGGAGAATGTCTGATTACCAGTTTGTACTTTTTCCTATCTCTGTTTTTATTTGAAGTCTTGACTTCTGAACCTAAATTGTCCCGAGTTACAACAGTAAGGAACTATTTAATGTTGAAATGAATATATCTTCACACATAAATATTTGAGACAGATTGTATGTTGTATTATTCAGGATATCAATGAACCATCTGTACAACTAAAGATGAATGTGAAGTCAGCAGAGAGTGGTCTTGTGGAACCTGTGTCTTTTACAGCATCGCCTGATAAACTTAGAGTCTTCCTTAATGGTATGATTTATCTATAAACATCTTATTACCCCATCTGTGGCTACCTTGCCTCAGCTTTTTTGTACTGGGGCTTCAAGTCACATAAACAGCCATGGTCATGCTGTGACTATTCAAGCATTTAGGGTGGAGGAAGACCTTTGGGTACTTGGATAGAACCTACGACCTTCCGTAAGCGTGCTGGATTGCTTCCTCACAAATTCGACTTCCCAGGTCGATTCCAACCCACAGCAGTGAGGGGCAAGTGACTTGAAGTCAGCAACCATAAACATTTGACCACGGAGGCCCTTATTTATATCTGAGATTAGTAAGATTTGTCATTACAGTATCTAACATTGTTTATTTTTGATTATTTTCAGAATTAAAACAAGCTAGTTCACTGATGGATAATTTGGCATCGTCTTGAGAGAGAGTGTCTAGTATTAAACACCAATGCATGCATTATCTGTATGCCAAAGACTGCTTATGCAATTTGTTGTTGAAATAGTTTATGCCTTTATTACAATTGTGTGCCATACTCAGCAATGTGTGACAGCATTATGACCTAACTGCTTCCAGATGCCTGTATGAGTATGCTTGATTTTTGTCCGGCACATTTAGTTCCATAATGAAAACTGCTGACTCTTGTTATGGTGAACTCACTTGAGTCGAATTTTCAGTTGTGCCTTAGATATTAAAATATCAATTAATTTGAATTATAAGAGTCAACATTTGCACAAACATGTATTATTAAAAACCTCGTACTTAAACAGTAGTATATAAATTATAATTAATGTGTGTTACATGTTTCAGTCGGTCATGGTTTGATTTAAAGCTATTCTGTTGGTTATTTTCGACTTTTCTAGCTTAATTGCAAAAAGTATTACATTTTACATTGTAAAGTTGTCTCCCTTGTCTAAGTTCATGCTCTCAGCATCTCTTCTATGTACTTGAGAATGGTATGGTACATGTAATACGAAGATGTACAGATTCTCTTCCTTGTTTTGTTGAGTTTGTGTTATAGTAGGTTTTATATCCCTACACGTACAGTAAATTGTAATGGTATGTATATTTGTTAATTGACATTCCAAAACATACATGTAATTATGGATCAAGAAATCAGAACTGCAATTTATATACAATTTAATAATTTGCAGAGTGACAATTTTTATATATTCAACTGATATAAAGTTTATATGCATTTTGGAATCAGTTTTGAAAAATGAAAACACACATTTTGGAAATGAGTCCATACTGTTTTTTATTTTTGTTAAACGTCGACCTTGATTCGCTAAATTTAGCTACCTACTCGAAAAAAAGCAAAGCCAGATTATAGATTTATTTATCATTTCACATGTTTTAATGAGGTAAACATGACAAAAATATTACTAAACAACTTGTTTCTTTATAAAGCATTAGAAGTCTAACAGAAAGACTGACAAGTTTTCACTCCCTGTTTTCAAACACGCAAGTTAACAAAATATTTACAAAAACACGACACAGCAGTTACTTCCCTTGGTGATTTTACACATTAATGAAAATGTATTATTTTTTGGCGGACGCTTAACAAAAATATCAAACAGCATGGCCTAAATATACTTCCTGTCATTTGAACAGTTGCAAAAATCTCTGAAACAACTCAACTTCGCTGTAGAAGTTTGTGAGATCACTGAATGTTTTTTGGTAAAGAATTGTTTGGGGCCAAGATAATTATCAAATCATCATGGACTTTTGTACTGATGAATTAACTGTTTGTTTGTATTTTTTGTGAACAAATGCCTCGAAGAATTATTTGGTGAATGTGCAATATTTATTAAACAATGAATAAAATGTGTAAAATATCTGTGCTGTTTCGAATTTGCCGTTACTGGCTTCCATTGTTCAATTAACTATTATATACATGTATAAACTATACGCCATTAAAAACGCAATTATTTTAACTAGGCGTCATTTTAAAGCACTAACTGTCAAATGTTTGTTTGTTTCATCAAGTTTAACGCCGTTTCTCAACGATATTTCAGTTACATACGGCGGCCGGTTCACCTAACCAGTTTTTCCTGGACTGAATTCTTACCAGTACTAACTTACCCTTCCACAAGGAGCCGGCAACTTCTCCACATGTGGAGGAAAATCGACATTTTTGTCAAATTTTCATGGAAGGGTATGATCTGCCGCGACCGGGAATCAAACCCAGAACGCCGGGTTACAAGTCCAGCGCACTAACCACTGGACCACGGCTCACTGTCAAAAGCGTGTTAAAGTTATGTGTTAATTCTTGTTCAAAACTTAATTAAACTCTAGACCAATTATTATTTATTTCATTACTGATTTATTTTATGAAATTATGTTTGAGAAGAATAGTTTTGCCTTTGTAATGTCACTATCTATATACACAATTTTTGGTTGCGTTTTAAATGACGTTTGGTGATGATTGGACAAATGCTACTGAAGTTATTGATTGTACAACTTACTGGATGCCGCCTGTATGCCACAGGTGAAACTATGTCTTGTTCTATGAACGGGTGTATAAAAAAATATAGCCCTGCATACGTGTCTCTGTACTTATATACGTGTCTTCGTAACAGCGATGTGATGTCCGTGGCTGGACTAAAAAAAATATATCCAGACTGGTGGCCTAGTGGTCAAGCATTCGCCTTGGATATGTTGGATCCTCAGTTGAGATACTGCATTTGCTAAAATTGATGCTAGAAGCGGTCTTGCCAAACCTTGACATAATGAAGGCAGTGCATTGCCTTTGTTGTTCAGGTGGCAGGCTATTGTGACTGGTTTTGGTACCATGTCCTATGTCTACAATGTGGTATCACAGTTTGGCAGTACCACAGTCTGCTACATTGAACCACTGTCTCTATATATACCAGAACAATTTGTTGCATTATTTCCAGAACTTGCTTTTTGAGAAAAACAACTTTAGTTTTACCCTCTCGAGATAATTGTTACAGACAGGTTTATGGAATTGCATTTTATTTAAGTTATATGCATTCCAGAACAATATAGGTAGTACAGATAGAAAGAGCTTCGAAAGACAGTTACAAAATTCTCAAAACCGCCGAAAATTGAGTTACTGGGTTCTGGAAATAAGGCAATAAAGTATTGGTGTGACATAAAACCAATCACAAAAGGAAAGACTACAATTCATATGGTTGTGTATTTACACTGTTTTAATCAAAATCATTTCTGGCAGTGAATATAGCTTTACAATCTCTTAGCAACAAATATATTTTTATCAAAACACATGCTATTGTATTTTTAATACAAAACAATTCATTTTCTCATCCAAACATATTACTATCCATATTTCACAGTCTTGTAGCCATACATGTTGTATGATAGAGAACATCTATAATTGGGGTACATACAACACCACACATGTTTCTTCTGCAAACTTATAAACACATCAAATGATATATTTTGATACATGAAATAGTAAATGCAATTCATTTTCACAAACAACATACATATATGAATATATACAATAAGGTAAGGTAACAAACAGTATTTCATAAAGATTTCTCTATAAACAAAGTTGCACTATTCAAATGTCGAGCTATGAATTAAATATTGTGACAAGTCCAATTCTGGTTGAATTTATAAGCAATTAAAGTATGCAGGTAGCTTATAGTTAAATCACTGTCAAACTTTATTAATAAATTTAATACCTGACCATCAACGCTTAAATTATTCATGCCCAAGATTCATGAAAATGTTATGATCCACTTGTATGCAACACCCTCACTTTGTGAGACAAACAGAAGCTAAATAATCAGACATTGTATATGATATAAATCTCTCTCTAAGAATTTCATGATTTATATATGATTGCACACATGTCACTTCAAATATTTTTGCATCATAATGTAACAGACTAAATACAATGTACATATTAATGAATCTGAACACACAAGTTTGTAAAAAATGGCAAAAAGTCCCAAATATGGGCTAAAAACTAAACGCACTGAAATATGTGGCAAATAAATTACCAGCCATTAATATAAAAATTCGAAAAATGCATGGTATAGAAATAAACAGAGATTTCAAACTGCAACACATAAACAAACAGGCTATTGCAAAGCAAATGTAGGCCAAAAAAACTGACAAAGCATTTCAGAATTTATACCTTTTTGAGAACACACAAAGGCACTGGTTAAATGTTAAAATAAAGCAGTTGATTACGTAAATAATTAAGAAAAAAATGCAAAAATATTACATAAAGCACAAAGTTTTACTAACACACGGCTACCTAACAAGTATAAATAATAAAATAAACATTTTATCTCATTCACTATTGGCAAGCAGTCTGATTACACATTTTTATCTCATTTACTCTTGCAAGCAGTCAGTATGCACCTCATTCACTCCAACATGCAGTCATGCTACACCTTTTGTCTCATTCACTCCAGCAAGCAGTCATGATACAACTTGTATCTCATTGACTCCAGCAAGCAATCATAATACACACTGTATCTCATTGACTCCAGCAAGCAGTCATGATACACCTTGTATTTCATTGACTCCAGCAAGCAGTCATGATACACCTTGTATCTCATTGACTCCAGCAAGCAGTCATGATACACATTGTATCTCATTCACTCCAGCAAGCAGTCATGATACACATTGTATCTCATTCACTCCAGCAAGCAATCATGATACACATTGTATCTCATTCACTCCAGCAAGCAGTCATGATACACATTGTATCTCATTCACTCCAGCAAGCAGTCATGATACACATTGTATCTCATTGACTCCAGCAAGCAGTCATGATACACATTGTATCTCATTCACTCCAGCAAGCAATCATAATACACATTGTATCTCATTGACTCCAGCAAGCAGTCATGATACACCTTGTATCTCATTGACTCCAGCAAGCAGTCATGATACACATTGTATCTCATTGACTCCAGCAAGCAATCATAATACACATTGTATCTCATTCACTCCAGCAAGCAGTCATGATACACATTGTATCTCATTCACTCCAGCAAGCAGTCATGATACACATTGTATCTCATTCACTCCAGCAAGCAGTCATGATACACATTGTATCTCATTCACTCCAGCAAGCAATCACGATACACCTTGTATCTCATTCACTCCAGCAAGCAGTCATGATACACATTGTATCTCATTCACTCCAGCAAGCAGTCATGATACACATTGTATCTCATTCACTCAGCAAGCAGTCATGATACACATTGTATCTCATTGACTCCAGCAAGCAGTCATGATACACATTGTATCTCATTGACTCCAGCAAGCAGTCATGATACACATTGTTTCTCATTGACTCCAGCAAGCAGTCATGACACACATTGTATCTCATTGACTCCAGCAAGCAGTCATGACACACATTGTATCTCATTCACTCCAGCAAGCAGTCATGATACACATTGTATCTCATTCACTCCAGCAAGCAGTCATGATACACATTGTATCTCATTCACTCCAGCAAGCAGTCATGATACACAATGTATCTCATTCACTCCAGCAAGCAGTCATGATACACATTGTATCTCATTCACTCCAGCAAGCAGTCATGATACACATTGTATCTCATTCACTCCTGCAAGCAGTCAAGATACACATTGTATCTCATTCACTCCAGCAAGCAGTCATGATACACATTGTATCTCATTCACTCCAGCAAGCAGTCATGAATGAAATCTAGCAAGCAGTAATACAAATTATAAATAATATTTACTTTCATATCAGTATACCATAAACAAGTTTAGCGGCATGATAAAAATGCCAACCTTAATCCAATTTAAAAAATGAATTCATCATAAGAAGATCTCTTCAACTTCAAAACATGTCTAAACTTATCAGCAATCATACATAATTATCTAGTAAAAATTCATTCGGTTGAATACAAAAATGAGTTTTGCACCAAACAAAGAAAGCATTTTTTTAGTATTAAAACACTGGCTGTCTTTGCAGCTAACACTAAGAAAAGCAATATTTTTTAAATACAAGTCAGTAAATAATTTCAATGTATAATACAATCTTCACTACCATACATTCACAAGAACATACAATAAATAATTCAATTCTTCATCGTCACACACTTTTGAGATCATAACAAAATTAGATTAATTTGCCATTTTTTATAGAAAACTATAATATTTTGCTGATGACTTTAAACTCATCAGCAACCAATAAATACGTCATCTTGATTCATCAGATTTTGAACCTAGAAGATGCATTGCTACAAATATTCTCATTGACTGGACCTATCAAATCAATGACTAATAATTATAACAGACATTTTTTTATAAGAAATACGATATTGCAAGTTAGGGATGTAGACTTAGACACTCTTCATGTACATTGTATGATTATTATCATTATTGAAATAATGGAACCCACCAATGGAATTAGACAAGGAAAAAAATCAACACAAAATAATCGGATGGAACAACTCAAACGAGAAGTTGTGCAGCCTAAATATTTCAACAAGTGTCAAATGAATTTGAGCAATGACAGATGCATTCTACAAAAGACTCATTAAACCAAATACTGTGACTGAAGTTTGATTCAATGTCGATAATCAGCAAAATAAAGAAACTTTCAACTTTGTTCTTGGATCATAAAATTATACCAAATCATTTCAGTATTTCAAGAATGAAAATCAAGTCAAGATCTCTTACAAGGATAGTCCCAAACCGGTTGGTGAAGATGATTAAATCATAGTATATTACTGTTTCATCACTATTATACATAAAATAGGATGATAACATATTGCAAGTTAATAATAACAAATGCAGTTTCCAAAAACTTGTCAGGTAAATTTACCATCATCAGTATAACACTATAATTTATATCAAGTTATGTCATGAAACATGAAAGCCAAATGGTAAAAAAGTTAACACATACACACCATACACTGTTGGTAAAGTTCCTAACATAGGTCTGGACATGAATGCTACAAACATACATCTTGAAGTTAGATGCTGATAATACTATCTGGTGATTGAAATAACCATTGCTGAATAACACAGAAACTCAGACAAGCACCAAGTATGTACCTTCAATACAAACAAATTGCATTTTATCCAAGCTTTGCAACAATAAACGCAATAAAATCATGTACCGTGAGCTGTTCAGTTCTCAGGCATGAGAATGCAAAATTTCAAAATCAGATGAAAATTTGGCAAGGGGTCCAGAGAGCCGCTGAAGCCCCTGGGTTTTAAGCATCTAAGACGGCTTTGTCTCAAAAACGGCCCTAATAAGCATCAAATCTGCCAATTTATGCGAATCCGAAAAAATTCTCAAGTCTGAATACTTTTTAATGCTATAACATAGGGATATGGAATGCAATATTAACATGGTAGCAAATTTTTCTTCCACCAAATTAATGTATCATTGATGTACAAAGTAATATTTGAACAATGTTCACCAACAATACAGAAAATGAGGAAAGGAAAATATACCAAAGTAGTAAAACACTGCATTCTCTTTTATCCAATACTCGGACAATGTACCATATCCAATTTCCTGTTAATCATATTCACCAGTAATATAGTATACAAAAAAGCAATTTTAACAGAAAAATCCAGTTTTCATTGCTTAAAGATATCCAATGCAGACCCATGCATCAAGGCAAAATTTTATCACTGGCTTAACTCCAGTGGCATAACGAAATATACGCAAGTGCAACCAATTGCAAAATTACTGTTTTTACATTTTGCCTCCGTGTGGTTCCGGGCCTGTGTAGAATGTGATAATATTTGATGCCAACATTATTTATTCCTAACATCACAGAATACATAAATCACTAAACACACAACACCATTCTTATATATACAATTTGCTGCCTGTAACAGAGCTTTCATAAATATAACACCGACAAAAAACAGCCATTTTTTAAGTAGGCTATCAATATTCTATATCTACTATAAGGTATGAAACATACTGAAAATACTACAACATTAAATATCACTGACATACAAATGTACAAACCATATATATAGATCCATGAAAATGCACCAAATTTGGCAAAAATGATGATTTTGTTCCAAGACAATAATAAAAACACAATATTTTTTTTTTGTTTCTTGCTAAAGAGAAAGCTTGTACCAATAATTTAATATCTTGAAAACAATAGAACCAGCAATCACTCATATTGAATCATGGAAAATTTAAGATCCCAACCATTTAACACCTCATGCATACATTGATTATAAATACATACGTAAAAATTAAAAATGCTGCCTTTAATAAATACTTTTTAAGAATCATATGTTTTGAAAATATGCATCACTCGTCACAACTTTTACGATGAATCTAGCTATTATGACAATCTACAGCATGTTTACTGTACATCAATATCGGTGTGACATGACATATATAAACAAATGTATGTAAAATTGAACACAATGAGGGTAAGTAGAATAAATATATTCTTCGTCGTTAGGAATACAATTATGATGGAATTGAAAACAAACTGCAGCAAATAATTAATATTTGTTACAATGAGAGAGTATTTCAATAATGGCAATCAAAGACAGTCTATGAAAAAACTCATTTCAGCAGAACTGGTAAATATGATAACCAGTCTCCATAAAACAGAGCGAAAATAAATAACGAATAATTTATTTCAAGAGCTAGAGTGACCAAAAGTTTAACAAAATTTACCAAACTATTGCAATATTAACCTGTAGGTATGTAAAAACTAGTGTTTTTTTGGAATGATTTTTAAAAATGTGAAGAATTGATCATTTAGACATCAATGGAAAATTGATAGATAACATCATCTTCATTCAACTGTGCTAAATATGCATGAACACAGACTTAGTTTTATGAGGAACTTAACAGGACTACACACAGGGAGGAACGAAAACATGCTGAAAATGTTTGAAAACAAAAGTACAATATCTCTAAAAGATACGAGACACAAACAGCTCCACTTAATATATTACATCAATGTTAAAATAAGGGAATGAGATTAGGGTGAAATAACCAAAAAGCCTATGCAAGTTTGTGATCTTTGTAAATTCAATTGGTTGTATAAAAAACAAGACCAATACAATATTACAAACATTTAAAATAGAAGTATGTGCTGATTAAAAATGCAGTTATAAATTCTAGCTTAATAATGCATTTTTTTCAAATTTCACTATGTATGAAGCCATAATTCTATACTTTCATGACATGAATGCTACAGCGAAATGATATCTTTGGAATGTCTGTTTTGGCTCAATTTTGCACTAAAATTTGAAAAAATGTGGGATGAAGGATCTAACCCATATATCGAGGGCTCAACGCAACACTGTCGTAACTCCTATGTATTAATATAGGAGTTACGACAGTGTTGCATTGATTATATTATGACGCTTGTAAATAAAAATCAAATGTGTTGTTTATATGAATCTGATTTGACAAGAATATTGAGCAATAAGAAATGAAGATCTATACAATACAATAATGAATTAACAATTAAGCTACAAGAAAACATTTACCATTTCAGTCTTTATGACTACGTCACAAAACTTTCTATATGAATATTCTATCACAATAAACACTAATTTATGTCAACAGATGGTCTGTTGAATCTATACACAAATTTATATCTATACTTATAGCATATTTTAAAATCATACATTCTTGCAATCACACATTCACTATTCCACTGTCAGATTAAGTTAAATAGTTAAATCAGCAAATACTTGCCATATTACTGCTAAAACTAACTTGTATTAGTTTAGAACACAGAATTAGCGCAATAAAACTGTAACTGACACCAAACATATTCATGGCAGTTACAGTATTATTGTCTATAATCTAAAGGACGAAAATTCTCATTAACAAAAACAGGAGGAAATTTTCACAACATCAGAAGATACCCCTACATCCTTAAACATAATTCTACCATTTTTACCCATGTCTGACCAAGCCTGACAATTTTCAATTCACACTGTTTGTCCAAGCGAAAAAGGGGAAAATTCAACCCACATCCCTGTAATCAATGATTTAATAACCCAAGATAATTTATTCTATCAGTGTTCTGTCTAAACTTCACTTACACATATCAAGCAGTCTATAGAATAAAAACATACATCTATACAAGACATAAAAACAATGAAAAAATGATTTGAGATGACTATGCCAGCACCAGCTTGGACGGGGTCTGTGGATATATCTTCGTTGACGTTTGGTGATATAACTTTGTGGGTGTGTTGGACGGACTTCGAGAATCTTGTGGGCTCATACATGAATATGTTATATTGCCATGATACTGATTCGACACTGAAATCAAACAATGAAATACCATATCAAGATTGCGATTTCGGATTTTGAATGAATGCAGAGACAAAAAAGAATAATATGGACAATTTTCCGATACTATGGGGGCTAAACATGGACATATTAGGTACCAACTGAATGATAATTTTAATTTCTATCTGGTGGTATATTTTTGTTATCTGTATTGCATCTTGATGGGTATACAGTGTATTGACTAATACGATTTAATTGGTACAAAGTGACAGAGAAACCCATCATGCACACTTTCTTTTTTGCCTCAGCTTCAATATAAATCCCATAGAAACACGTACTATCTACCAGATTTTCAAAAGTTTCATTGTAAGGGTTTGCAATCTTAAGGCTAATCAGGACAAGCTACGCCAGTATTCTGGAACAGTCCAGACAAAAGTCAAGACTAGTGATAAACAAACTTAATTCAGCTACAGAAACAGTTTTGACAGTACTGCACACATACTTATATAAAAATTGCAACACAGTCAAAATCTATGAGTGCACGTTCCAGATGTCTGATGAATAAACACTAAAAAAATTACCAAATGTAGTCAAATATATATATATGTATAGACATAGAACGAGCATAAATAAATCTATCTATTAGGTAATACAATAACTTATACTGCATTTCAATGATGTAACATCGAACCAACCCTGTGCCAAAGGTACAAAATCGTATCAGAAAAAATGCAAAAAAACTAAAAGGTTGAATAAGGCGAAACAATCTTCCATGCCTCACCCGATGCACATTTCTGCTTGTACTTACCATTCATTGATGGTGAACCTAATGGTGATGAGCACATATTGGATTGTTGTGTATGCTGACCTACACCAATAGATAGCTCATCTTCCCACATACCATTCTACAACGGAAACACAAACAAAGTATCAGTATGAGTCTAGTACAATGAAATGTATATCAACATACATAACATCAATAAAAACAAGTAGAATACTACTTTACAGTCCTTTTTGAGATTGGTTTAATCAAGCCAAACATTGAAAAAGTTTGAGGCTTTTTTCTCACAGGCAGTTTATCAATATAGCAATTGTTGACTAATAAATCACTATATTCTTTCATCTTATTCCTAAAATTTTGCTGAAATTTCTAGACTTTTTTTCGCATGTTCTAAGATTAACACGCAAAATTCCCATTTTGGAGGGTATGGGTCATCTTCCCAAAATAGCCAAAATAAACCCTGGGCTCTGAATATATAATAATCCCAATTTAAATATTTTCACAAACAATTCAAGACTAGATAAGGGAGAAAAAAAACCTACTTGTACAGAAAGATTAGGCAACGATGGATCGTATGGGTTTACATCGGTGACATTGATTTCTGGCTCCGTGGTTACCATGACAGCTGCATCCCGGGTACCAGGCAAGTGTGGTTGTATTCTCTGGTTCTGATGTACAACTTGATTCATCTGCGCTGTTGGTACATTCGTTGATGCCAATGGTTCAATTTTAATGGTGGTTGTGAATTCCTCGGACGCCCGGGTTAACCCCGCTTTACCTTGCTCAATCAACTCCAGATTTTCTATAATTAGAATAACAAATAATGATTGAATATGTGTACTATTACATGAATATACAGTCACCAATTTAATTGCAGTCTCATAAATGAGAGTCTAATATGAGCTCCCTCAACCATTCTCTACTTTGGTGAAAATAAAGAGGAAAACTTCAAAAGCAAAGGACACTCTCTACTGGCCCCTTCAACAAAATTCCTTTTTTGTACAAATCTGACCAACTCAGATACCTTTAAATCACATTTTTGTCCAAAAAGATGAAATCAGCTGACAAGAGAATGGTTCTCACCACTGTTACTGTAGAGTGTTTTATTTTTATTCTTCAGTCAGCAAATTGACCACTAAACTTGACATTACCCAGTGTGAAATTAATGTAGAAATGATTGGCCGGATTGCTTCTGGAACTCACAGGAATGTCATCAATGGATTGAGACATTCTTATGGAGCTTTCAGTCACATCATATAGCCATGGTCATGTAAGGACTTTTCCAGCAATAAGGGAATCAAAAGACCCAAGGCAGACACTGGGGTAGACCAATGGCCTTCGGTAAACCACCTGGATAGCTTCCTCACAAATTCTATATCCCTGGTGGGATTCAAACCTGCAGTAGTGAAGGGCAAGTGATTTGAAGTCAGTGCGACATTAACCACTCAACCACAGAGGTTCCAAGCTGAGACAAAATAAACCGGTCCCAAAAACAGGAAGTTTCACTGGTCAACGCGCCGGTATGACCAAGCTCTGTGCTGCATGGTGCAACATACTACATTTGTATCAGATTTTATGAAACTATCAATGGTAGAATATCAAGTTATGATTATACTTTATCTAGGACTACATTCATAGGATGTGTTAGCGGGTAAAATACGTAATTTGGTGTTACAGTATCCAAATATACTATATAGCCTCATAACTGGTAAGCTGATATGTAATTGCTTTGAATTTTACAATTCAAGTACTGATTGGACATACAATAAGAAATTCATTTCCACGGCTACTACATGTACTTCTACTACAAGCCAGAAATGATGCACATCGCAACAATAACTGTTGCAAAATTAGCAAAAAACCTTCATCAGCCAGCAAATGCCTCATTAAATAACCAACATACAACTGTTCAAGAATGCTTTGTGTTGTCATTTTTTGTCTGTCTATTGTACTCAGCACGTGAGAATTAGAATGCACATTACAATAGAGGTATGAAAGTCAAGTGTCGTAGGTGCATGCATTTTACATGTCTGGAGATTATACATTAGGAAAATCTATCGTATAATTGACAAGCCGGATAAATGCACTCAAGTGTGACATAAATTTAGCTTAAAGGAAGAGGATAAAATATGAGGCAAAACAGTATGTCCAATTATGAACATGCACAAACCTTCGCATAAATTATTCAAATTAGAAAACATGCATACAAAACAAAATGTCTAGCGAAATATAATCATTATGTCGTGAATGTACGAATTGCAGAAATCGGAAGTCACTGCACCGTCTAAGTGTTAACCGGTGCATATGTAAGACATGCACTAAATGAGAATTCCTTTGCGCGAATAGTACTCAGACTCAAACCTTCATCTATGTCCCTAGAATGGACACTAAAACTTACATCTTATCCAAAATGTTTTGACAAAAAATTCTCCTTACTTACATGACTTCATCTCATACATACGAAAATATATACGAACTTTGCATTTCGTATTCATCAGCAAATTCCTATAGTTCAAACATCTATACATGCTTTTAAGTAATACATCAATAAATTAGTATTCATTTACTTTTTACAGATGTTTAATCTAATAGAAGGCCTAAAATATGAGTAATTCCTGTGACACAAACAACATTGATATTTTACATCGTATCACAAATATATTAGGCAAAAGTATCTGACAGTCAGATATAGTGATCCACTCATTGTCCTTGTACAATTCAACAAATGAATGAAAAATACATAAAAGAAAGATCCGTACCTAGATACCAATATTTTTCAGCATATAAGAAGAAACATATTGTGTTGCCTAATTTCATGTAAAACAAAGCAATTGGTGAGAACGCTCATTAGAAAAAATAAAGGAAAACTTCTAAGACTAGTAAGAGGATTTATAACCCATACACTGTAGAACAACATTTCCAGTTGTACACACATCTGATCAAACTGGACAACTTTGTCCAAAAAATATGAAACAGATGGAAAGAGGTTCCTCACATTGTCAGAGACGTATCCAGATATATGCACATACGCCAATGCATATAATTCTTCAGTATATGAAATTAAAGATATAGTCCAAATATACACAATTTGCTTCCGAAGTTTCAAAATTGAATTCCATAAATTTTAAAAGAAAACCCCACCCCCAACCACCCGGGAGGGTCGACTCCATCCAATATTTAACATCCATGTATCTTCATTCACTGAGTCACTACTCACTTCGCAGAACTCTTCTTTAATCATATCTGATGTACACTTCAAACTCATCCAGGTACGCCCCTGCATGTACACTTCAAACTCATCCAGGTACGCCCCTGCATGTACACTTCAAACTCATCCAGGTACGCCCCTGCATGTACACTTCAAACTCATCCAGGAACGCCCCTGCATGTTTATCAAAACCTAAGAAGATAACTGTCTAACATTAAAAATTAAATCACTTACCAGGTTTGGACATGCTTAATTTCACAGATTCAGGGTCCTTCTTTCTCCATTTCACAATTTCGTCTTCCATTTTCTCCACTTTGGCAGGATTAAGGCCCCATAAACAGCCCTTACGGGTATGTGTACCATTTGCCTTCCCATCATGCACTTTGGCAAAGCACTTATTTAGAGACAGATTGTGTCGCACTGAATTCTGTAAAAATGAAATAAAGTAACATTTCAAAAGAGATGATCAGAAAATTCTTATTCAATATTTAATTGACCAGTAGTAAGGTACAGTAAATAATAAGGATATCAAACTTCTAATTTGTCTCAATACATCATACTGACAGGAGAAATTGTCTTGGAGAACAGATTGGAGACCAGTTGGACTTGTAAGCATTTTCTTTGTCTTATATGAAACAGGGGTTCCATTTGACCCTTGAGTTGACCCCTGGAATTTCCAAAAAAGCCACATTTTGACCCTCAAGATTCTGGGGAAAGGGTCAAATATTCTCTGAATTATAGGTTATTTGGCTATAAAACAGTAAATCTGGTAAGAAATTGGTAAAATGACCCTTGAGATGCTGCAGCTAGTGGAACCCCTGTAAAATATGGTAAACAACTCACAAGGTATTAAGAATGCTCATTAACAAAAAGAGGGAATACATCTTTAAATAATCAGCAGATAAACCCCTATGCCCTTGAAATAGTTCATTTAGTTACCATTTATCAGACCTAATTGGATAACTTTGCTTCACCTATTTTTTGTATCAAAGAGTAAAACAGCCGAAATAGGGATGATTTGCACCTCTGCCTGTAAGCGATATAATCTAATCTAGTCATTTTAATCACCACAATATGTTTGAGAACACCTGCCGTGTTAGACTGAGACTACTCTAAAGTAAAACATGAAATACGATCACATTCTCCCTCGTGTCGAAGCGTGTACATTTTAATTATAATAAAATATGATACAAGTTTGTAATTCTAGAAATGCTTATTGGTCACTTATTTTGAGGGTGGGGTAAAATGAAAATGAATTATTTTTATCCACATCAAATTCAATACTGTTTGATTAAATTATTTCAACAATAGACAACATGTGGTTAGCTGTATTCAAGTCACAAACATTCAAATATGATTTAAGTAATATCCAATAAAATAAACCATTTCAACCATTCTGTCGTCATGGTAACTAGACAAGATTAATTATTTACATAGCTTTACATTCACAAAAGGACCCATTTATAATTCAGTTCTTGAGATCCCTATTATGTATTATTGGAAATTTGAAACTGGTTTTTCGATCGATAAACATATGGCGCCTTAGGTAAATATGCAAAAATTTGTAAAGGGTATAAAATCCTTTGTATGGCCCTTGATATCAATGGGGCAATATTGTAAGGAGATTTATTGGTTGACAACTTTAAATGTTGTATAGTTATGTCAGTCAGTTAAACATGTAATTCAAATTTTTAGTGGAGGAGTGATATTGGAAACAAAGGGATTAAAAGTTAGAGCCGAGAATGTAGATTTTTATTTTTATTTAATATAAAATTATAAAATTTATAAAGTCCTTGGATCAAAGACTTTAAAATGTATGCCTTGTTTTTTAAAATCTGACAAATGATACCTATAAATGTATTCTGTTCAGAATAGGATGATTATTAAAATATTAAAAACCTTAAAACAAACATTATACTACATTTCCTTGTATGGTATATATAAATGTACAAGCACAGTTTTAGAAACATCCACATACTCAAATCTGCCAGTCTACGTCGCATACATACTGGGCGTTTTTTTTTACCACCATTCATTAAATTTTGGACTGGTAGATTTGAGTCTGGAACCTGAGCTAATAAATGTGCAGAAACAATTTGAAGGGACATTAAAATGAATCATGAAGTTTGAACAAATCAGTTTTATAATGTTGACAGATTCCTTTGTGTTACTGACAATGTACTAACAGTTGGAGACAAACTGCATTGTGACGGTAAGAGACAGATGGTGCAAGAACACAAAAATGTGACACCATACAGTATAACCCCACTTAAAGACCATCTCGAAAATTAAGACCACCTCCTTCAGAATAATATATATATGACAGTATTTGATGGATTAGTTGTTTTTTCTTCCATTTTTTAACTCCACAATCAGACCACAGGGGTTCAACGAGTTGCTGAATCTAAAGTCAAGGGTCATTTTTGACTGGATTTTACCATTTTATAGTAAAAAAACACCTATAATTTAGTGAAAAATTGACCCAGAATCCTGAGGGTCAAAATGTGCTTTTTGGAAATTCCAAAGGTCAAATGGAACCCCTACAGACCACCTTACAAATAAGAGTAGACTGACTTTTTTCAGAATCCAAGGTGGTCTGTTTATTGAGGTTTCACTGTACAGAGATTCTATTTGTGTTGACATTTGAACGAGATGCGATTACATTTTCAAAAAAAGCAACATGATAATAACATTATTCATTTGACTCACTGTAAGCCATATGTTCTGATTCTCGATATTCTTACTCGAGTTTCTGAATTAATTAATACAACAGACAATAGCACTGATAAAAACATAAATGTCAAACAGTTGAAAATCATGCCTGCAACAATAATGTTGCGGGTGAGGAGTATGCATTCAGACACGATTATGTAAAGAACAACAACATAAAACTCACCTTCCAACCATCTGGTGCTGTCTTGAAATAAGGAAAATTATCTCTGCAAATAGAAATGAGGAAATATTCAGTTTTAGCCCCATATTTAATACTAGATATAATATATTCAAAAGTGCACAGAACTTCAAAAGGGAGACAATAAATTATCTGAATAAATACATAATACAGCCTAACAAGCCTGGATTCTTTACATACCTTTTTTAATCAATTATGACGAAATATACAGTATTTTCTGACTATTTCATTACATCAATTTTCATACATATATAAACACACATGTAAAAGAAATGTAAATAAACCCCCAACTTATCTTATATAAAATGTTTTTTTTGCAGGGGAAATTTAATATGAAATCAGGGGATTAAAAATAAAATCGAACTATTTTAGTGAGATGCCAATAAACAGCTGGAAAAAGAATTTAGCCAAACAAGTGCCTTGTTATACAACACTGATTAAATTTGGTGGTTGTATAATTCACTGTATGGACAGTTGGACACTACCATCAGCCAAACAAGTTGAAAGTACATTTTCCAACACTAAATCATAGCACCAATAAAACATTTAAAATAATTGAACTTGTTTTATCAGTAAATCATTGAGGAAAAGTTAAATGACCCCACTTCAAGTGAAGAATTCATATATGATTATGAACCATTCGTGTTCAGTAACTGTAGTAAAAGGGAGATAAATCTATCTGTATCCATTAAAAAGACAAGGAAATCAAAGAGACTTCAAACTACTTTTATTTATAAGTTTTAAGCTACCCTCTACCAGTATGATGAGTATCCAGCTGATCTGTAATTAAGGCTTAAATTATGTCTATCTCATATAGCATATGTACACAGTATTTTACCCCACGGTCGAAATCTGATCTGCCGAGCGACAGTCTAGCGCTCTAACAACTTTATGCTAGCTTGGCAGTTTAAAAAACCCTCGAAGTACCTATTAATACAAGTGTACAAAAAATCTGTACCTTCCTATCAAACTGTTGCTGCATGTTATAGGAAACAAACATTTTTAGAAGAGATGAATTTGTTACAAACATTAAATAGAAACAGGTGTCCATCAAAATTCAAATGGCAATTTTATCAACAGATAGCTTATTACCAAAGATAAATACAAACCACTACAAGTTGAACCCATCTTTCATAGGAATAGAATAAGATCTTAAATTACGTAATCAGATGTGTACACCGATATACAAGATATTACATAATATTCTATCACTGACAGATAAATCTTCATTGAACTTAATTCCACTTGTCATTCAAGTTGTTATCAAGTTGTGTAAATATTTAATTTTGTGATGTAATACGAATTAACACTTCAAAGAGCTTTGGAATGCGGCTAAAGAACTGTAATACAATAATATCTGCAATATTTTCTTATCTGAAATAATTCTTCCAATAGAACAAAAAAAATTATGACAAAATGAACAATCAATAGAGATCAATGTGCAAATATTACAATAATTATTGAATACTGATGTTTTCAATACTATATTTCCTGTCAATCAACTATGACACTGATGTGTTAATTGGTTTACTACCCCACCTGCCAGAGTGATAATTGAGCGATAATCTATTTACCCCCTGCAGTGCTGGAGTAGATCTAGATATAACCTATGCATGATTAAACAATTGTGACACCCAATTAATTAAGCCATTGAACACTCTTCAGCATTGACACTTCATTCAGAATTACACCCTGATTACAAGCCATTAATTAATGAGCAGTACATTAATTAATGGCTTGTAATCAGGGTGTAATTCTTTCCATTCAATTTGCCCTGCATGTTATAGAAGTCAGACAGTTAAATTAATGTAAAATATTTTGAGCAATGTAAAATTTTAAAAATGTCATTGCTCATGCATTTGTACTCTGCCCAACAAAATCATTCAATTGCTGTTCCAATAAAACATTGCATAAACAACATGGTTAGGTTAAATGGTAAGTTAGAAACACATAAAATTATATTGTAATATAATAAAGCAAGCCAATATCATGGGGTTCCTCTCGGTGCTATATCTAAAGGGTCATATTTGTGAAGTTTGACCAGATTTTACCATATATAGCCAAATTACCTAATATTTAGAGAATAAATGACCCTCCAGCCAGAATCCTTGGTGTCAATATGTGGCTGTCTGGAAATTTCAGGGGTCAAATGGAACCTCTGACTAACCTATAAAACTACTGTTAAAACAATGATATCATTCATTTGCACAAAAGAGTTGGTTAAATTACAATTTTGTACAAATAAAAATAGGGGTTCCAATTGACCCTTAAACTGACCCCTGGATTTTCCAAAAAGCCACATTTTGACCCTTAATATTCAGACTGAAGGGTCAATTTTGTTCTAAATTATAGGTAATTTGGCTAAAAATGGTAAGAAATTATCAAAATGACCCTTGAGATAGCAGAGATACAGCAACTAGTGGAACACCTGCTTAAAATAAATAACTAATTATTTAGCCTTAAGAATCCTGCAAAGATAACAGCATGTATAGTTGTATACTTACATCATAAAGTTGTAGATTTCACTGACTGGCAAGTTTCCGTTCTTGCTATTCTTCAAGGCCATCGCGATTAAACAACTGTACGAATAAACCGGTTTAGGGTAAACCTTCTCCGGTTTCTTCTGCTGTTGAGACACAATTTTGTTATTATTGTTATTTAATGGTTGAGCTTGCATTCCCCCATTTTGTAAATGTTCAACAAGCACCGGTGATGTCAGAGACGGCGATGTGATAGTTTGCATCTGTTGTGGACATATCGTTATAGGTTGGACGGCATACCCGATCTGTTGATTGTTCAATGAAACAACATTTTGTACAGTTACATACTGTATTTGTGGATGTTGTGTAGGTGTGAGCACTGCATCTTGTCCATTTATTTTCACAGCAATTCCATTACATGAATTTATTTGATTCATATGTCTTGTGTTATTTTTCTGCACTTGCGGTGCAGAATGCATTGGAAGAACACTTTGTGGATTGACTAACAAGTTAGGATTGTTGTTTTCAACCTCATTCGAGGCATCAATCAAACTCTGTGGAACTTTCGATGTATCGTTCCACTGCAAACTATGAAGCCAGTTAGTTCCACTGATATCTTGCGTGTCATCGAAATCCATTGATGTCGAATCATGTATGAGCTCTCCATTTAATATATCGTTGAGTTTATCCGAATTCAGGTTTTCGATATCTAGGATTTGCTGTGAATTCACTTCATTTTCTATCATGTCCAGAAAATTAGTGTTCATATGTTCCAAATCATTTGGTAGGTAATCCATTGCGGTCATCATATTTAACCAATTTGTAGTTCTGAAAATATAGTACAGCATAAGCAAGAACTAACTATAAATTACATGTATACTGTGTAATATACATATATGCAGAGCTGGTAAACTAAACAGACATATAGAGGCAAATTTTTCAAGCCACATATTTACCAGACAAATTCCATGCACAAATGCACATTTCCGTGATTGGCATATTGAATTACATTAATATCTATAGAGGAATTAAAAATTGCTTCGAGAACAGTGCACATCAAATGTGTAATGCGACTTTGATACAAATAACTTCACAGAAAACATGGAAATTATTGTCAACTAAGTGCTAGAATCTAAACAAACCTAGCATGTAGGTTATTGCATAAAAATGCACGTCTAATTAAAACTATTTCGACGAAAGTCTATGTAAACAAAATCAGCGGCTGTTTTGCCTTTTATATGCACGATTCACGCTATAGTGAAGAGTTATCCGAATTTCGAATGGGGCGAAATTCGTGCTCATTTTAACTCGCTTCGATCAGCGGCAACTTGTTTTCAGATCACAGGAATGTTATATCATACTTATGGCTTGATAGAAATGGTCAATGAGAAGAAATTTACGCAACAACCGGCACGCAAAAACAAATTCAAAATTCCACAGGTGCACATGTACAATTCAAAGTAGATATTGACATTGCAATCGACAGTCATTAGGAAGCAAATTGACAACTTACCACTCATTAAAATCCAATTAAAACTCAATTATCCATTCAACGAAACAACAACTTATCACACTGATGTCGAAACAAAGTAAATCTTCCAGCAGATACAGACTTTCCAAAAAAAATATTTCGAAAATTTCACAGGAAGTTGTAGTATTTCGTAGTAAATCGGTTATAACAAAGAAACGTAACCCGTTCAAAATAGTAGAATCTGATTGGCTGAAAGTATCAAAGGGAATCCTCTGATTGGCTGTTCCATGGCAACCTAATCATATCAAGTCCCATATAAGGAAAGTCGGCCATTTTGTGGCTTAATTGAACAGGTGTTGGGAAGATTTCAAAATTATTTACGCATAAGGAGCGATGCATTTTATCGTTGCGACTTCAACCATGACGCGAATATATGATTTATCAATTTGAACATAATATAGACCCATTTCGACGCTTGTAGAACATTTCTGTATCAAGTTATGGAGTAGTTTTCTGATAAAATTGCAACGCTCCCGGCCCTCGATGTGAGGATGCCGTGTTATGATTGGCTAATAAATTTTCCGTAATTTGCCGTTGTTGTCCGGATTAATCCGATTGCGTCACGTGATATTTTATCCCACAGCAGCTGATTCAAGGTGGTGAAATAAATTTTGAACGAAATGATTAATACAACACGTCACGTAACGGTTGTTTCTCACGAAATATTTACAACAGAAAGAAGACAATGATGCGAATGTCTCGAGTATCTAAAGCATTAATGCACATTTAGAAAGCAATGATAAGTCAATTTTATGCCGACTTGTGCTGTATATATCGAGGGTTTAGACTATACTAACTCCTATATAAATACATAACAGTTAGGATAGTCTTGCGCTGAACCCTCGATATATACTTACGGATATAAACCATATATATATATATGTTTTATATGGGCCTGGCCGTGGTATACTGAACTAATCGTAATATTTAGGTTTATTTCAATTTGCAGAAATATATAATTAGGCCGTCCTAAGTGTTCGTCTTGGAATAAATTTACTTCCTTAATCATGAAAATGACCCCCTCTAAAATGTGAAATGTCTTGGGGTAGAAGTTGGCTGTGCGTGAACAGCTGAAACTTGAATAACCACAAAGAATAAATAAATGGAAATATTAATGACTTACTATGAACTCCCAAGTGTAATCATATCGGAGACATACTATATAGTACACTAAAGCATATGTCTCTGTCCGAGCCGTGCACTTAGAATTAGACAATTCAATTATGTGTAGCCTCTATCTATTTAATTCCGTGCTCTGCATGAGGAATATTTAAATAACTCAAATTAAGCTTAATTTCATTTTTAACGGTAGCGATCGATACTACATCGTCACTTTAAGTAAAGATTGTGATTCGTATACATATCTACAACTATAGCCACTGTATATATGTTAAGGAATACATCTTACGTGAATTCTGATGATAGATACTTTTACGATTTCCGTAATCGGACGATCATGAACAACTCGCTGAAAAAAGTGAAAAAGAGGCCAAAAGATAAACTGATAAAATAATACAAATTACACCATTAGAAAAAGGACAAAATCCCCCCTTAGTCCCCTAGATTGTTTGCGTTCACATTCTATCAGCTCTGACTGCGCCCCTGATAAAGGGTTGATTCCACACTATACCACTTTCATACATTAAAAAAAAACTCAACAGAATACAAATTAAAAATAAGATCACTTACCTATTTTTCTGATTACAGGATTAGGTCTGTTTATTTGCCAAACGGGAACTTGTGATCCCGATTATAATTACGACAGCACCACCTGAGTGACGGGGCTGAGGGTAGTGTGCCAGGAATAGCACACTTTTTATATGCTTTTTATTACCTTGGTGCCAGTATAAAATGCCGGTTAAACTCAAGTTGGATTTGATAACATTCGGATTTATAGTTAAATTCATTTATTAATTATTTGTCCTGATTCTACTGGATCCAGTACCTAGGACCTCTGATGAATGAGACTGGTGCTGGTATTATACGGATAGAGCGCCGGACTCCGGGTTTGCATGTCGGGGGTCCGATCCCGTCATGGGACTGATTCTTCTGTGATAGCTCCCGAATTAGACACGACATAACTGGGTATAGTAACCCAGAATGCAGTGATCACTTATAGTGATTAATACCAGTAGTAATAACTTGTTTCATAACCGAGTATATTACATGCGAAAGTTTCAACAAAAAGAGATAGACGTTGCGTTCATTACCATACGGTACATATTTTTAATCAGACCCACATCCAGAAAGTATGTACAAAATGTGCATGGGTGAGCTCCCCTGTCAGCTGGACCTCATTAATAAGCTAACACATGTAAGTGGATTGTTTCTCTTTTTTTTAGCATAAATAATCGATGTCAAATGTATTGTATTATCTATAATCAGATCGATATAGCAACTACACAGATCGTTCATATAAAATAACATAAGTTTCTTTAAAATACCACACAATCTTCCAAAACCGAGAGACGTTTTCAACGACCGCATCGTTGCTTGTATGTGTGGGTTTGGAAAAATACGTTTAGAACTGTTTCACAATATGACTAAATTCTATGCCGCGTACTTAGTAACAGTCAGAGAAGATTGTCACAAGTTCTTTCCCTTTGTTCCATCTAGAGTTCTCTCACTTTGCCCATTTTCTAGAATATACTACGGTAATCATTCTATAGAATGGACAAGGGAGGGAAATCTAGATGTGATAAAGGGAAATAACTCATGACAACCTCATGTGGTAACACTTGATTTCCATCGGTGTGAACTTCTTCTTCTTCCAAATACTGTACTATATCCCGCACTGGGACATCTTTATACACTCGTAAAGGTAAACATTGCTGTGCGGCGTAAACTATTTACAGCGGTGATTGAAATCAGAGTGTTCAGCATAGGAGCGTTGCTATGGGATTTACAACCTCTTCTATAAGTGACGTCATTTCAAGAAAACGCAACATGTGATGTCACTATTTGTAAGTAGGAGACAATATTTACTCCATATGGTCACTTCGTTTTCATATTGTCATATGGGGCAAATATTGCATACTTTCAGTACATGGTGACGTCAAATGTGTACTACACGGCTACATAACGCCAGCTCCACCACTTATCGGTGGTGCAAAGAAAATGAGCTGTCGACTCTTCCGTGGTGCAGCTGTGCCTTGTGTTTACTTCTACACACGTGAGTATGATTTATATTTTATTTGATAATTTTATTAAACGGACATATTTCGAAATTCGAAGAATTTGGTACCGTGTAAGAACACTATTACAGCAGATTGGCTTCGATTTCTATTCAATATTGTGCGGACTGTGGTGCCAGGTGCTTTTCTCCCGAATCGGACTTGTGCATATTTTGAGATCTGCTAGCATTTCAAGTACACTTCGTTGCTTACACACACCGTAAGAACATTCTGGCGCATGCAAATATAACTGTTATTTATAGTAGTTACACCGGAACACAACAGAACTTATAAGCACTTCTTAAAAAGGAAATATGCACATATTTATAAAAGTGGTGGCGCTGTTGCTCTAGTGATGGCGCTGTCGAGTAGTGGTGGCGCTGAGTATGTTTTGCGCCCGAAGTAACATAAAAATTTAACGCTTTTGGAATGAATACAAAGGTGGCTATGTTTATCATACATTGTTATGCTTGTTATGCCCACCAGTTCCGGAAACAATACTCTACGCAAACTACCTTAACCAAAGTGAAAACTATTCCGAAAACAGTAGGCTTGGTGCCGTAAATTTTACCATAAAATCTACCTCTTTCATAACCTAAGTCATCGAAGCAACGTCTGATGTGTCGGAATGTTTGGGGTAGGCGCGCAATACAAAGTTAACTTTTCATAACCTTTCACTACTATATTGATAATTACTTCGGGCGCAAAACATACTCGACAGCGCCACCACTACTCGACAGCGCCATCACTAGAGCAACAGCGCCACCACTTTTATAAATATGTGCATATTTCCTTTTTAAGAAGTGCTTATAAGTTCTGATGTGTTCCGGTGTAACTACTATAAATAACAGTTATATTTGCATGCGCCAGAATGTTCTTACGGTGTGTGTAAGCAACGAAGTGTACATGAAATGCTAGCAGATCTCAAAATATGCACAAGTCCGATTCGGGAGAAAAGCTCCTGGTACCACAGTTCGCGCAATATTGAATAGAAATCTAAGCCAACCTGCTGTAAAAGTGTTTTTACACGGTACCACATTCTCCGATTTTCGAAATATGTCCGTTTAATAAAATTATCAAATAAAATATAAATCATACTCACGTGTGTAGAAGTAAACACAAGGCACAGCTGTACCACGGAAGTGTCGACAGCTCATTTTCTTTGCACCACCGATAAGTGGTGGAGCTGGCGTTATGTAGCCGTGTACTAGTATTTCTAAATTTTAAGTCAAATTGATTTGTTATCTTTATTAAATCAATAATTCTTGCCAACATGTCGAGCAAACAGTAATGTTATACGAAGTATATGACAGTTTTCTTGATGTATATTTGTGTAATCTTTTACCCGTCAGCTTTCTTTTTAGGTAGGATGAGCCCATTGTTTTGGACATAGGTGATCGATGATGTTCTTTGAATATGTTGAAACTCATACAGTTTCAGTCAACCGTCGACTCGTACACATTCTTGTGTTCTAAAGGTTACTGTCGTGCAAAAGCTGATATAGATAAGCAATAGTACTTGAGTGCCAATGAAAAATCCACAAAAGTAATACATACACTGTACCCCAATACATGTACACTGTACCCCAATACAATGTATACTCAGTGCAGTTAAAACGCATAAAACATATTTTACTTACATAGGGATACTAGAAAAGTACGGTACATTGTATTATTTCATCTTTATTTGCAACAGACACAATGTGTTTTAAAGATTGGGTATTTTGTAATAAAATAAGTTTCAAAATGCAATAAAATGACCCTTTACAAACATTTCGCAGGTCTCAAACTGTGCGTTTTTAAATGTACTGAGAATATAATGAAACAGGTCATGCCGCCCGTCCGGTTAGCTCAGTCGGTATCTAGAGCAACTTAAGAGGTCGTGGGTTCGAAATCGGACGAGGCGTAGGTTCTTCTATGACAACTTGACTGGAGATAATGCACCCAAAGTCATTTGTCCTCCACCTCTGAACTCTGATTTATGTAGTGAAGTAGTCAGTTGCTTGCGGAGGAACTGGTTGGTAACCCAGTAGCACTGGTTGGTAACCCAGGAGCACTTGTTAGGTCAACTGACCGCCGTATATAACTGAAATTATGTTAACCCCCCAAAATAATCAAAAACAGTCAATACAATGAATATTACAATACGACTATATGGTTAATGTGTCGTACAGAACTAACGTACAGTTTTCAATGGTGATACCACTATATATCTTCAGTAATAAAAGAAACATGCGTAATATTTATTGTTGCTGCTGTTTTAACCATGTATACGTACATAATTGACATAATTACAACATAATAAATGCATTGTGCGTTTCCACACGATACAAAGCACTGAACAAAGTGTTTACACTGTTTTGTACCACGGAGAAACCTCTGTGATGGTACAACGTCAGAGTCCAAGGGAATACTGTCCACTTCTAAAAAACGGCTTAATTCCAAGCTCGTGCCTCGACAACGTGTCAGAGTTGCGCCGTGTTTTCACATCTTGGTTAAAGGTAGGGTTATTAGAGTATTGTTTGGAACCGTTCCAGAATACGAAAATAGTCGAGAGCCGGACAAAACCACTTCCAACGCTTTTTGATTATACTGCAACCGCGAAGGGAGAGGTTGGGAGTGTGAGTTTGCTTCCAATTAAAATTAAGGACGGGGATTGTCCTACCTGAAATATTCATCATGGGAGGAGTTTTGTCTACGACCACAAAAATCGACGTGAGGGGCTTTGTCCGGGATGGTGACAAGGAAGTCACCGTCTTCAGTGAATTTATCATCATCTTCTTAATTAACAGGGTGCACTAAGTCGTACACCTGGAAAATAATGACAACTTCAATCATGTACATAATTACATGATACGGGACTGATGTCTGAGAATTATTCAATGACGTCATTATTCTGAAATATTCATCCACGCAAATAGTCCCGTTCCTTTCAGTTGTGATATTTGTAGTTACGTTGAAGTCAAAAGAAGTGATAGGAATTCTGGGACACTTATCGACCATTGTCCAGGTAAGGCGGGTGGGTATGGGACAGAACTTTGATTTTACAGGTGGTTGATGAACTTCTCGCAATGGTTGATAAAGACTTAGCTCAGGAACCATTGAAACACGTGTCATATTTCCGAATCGTAGATAGATAGGCGATTGTTTAAGGAACATCTGCAACTTTGATACTATATACTCTTCAGTACAAGTACCTTGTGTGGTCAAAGAATATATCAGAACGAAATTTAAATTGGAATCAACCATAACAAAAGTCCCACATTGATAACAGTCGGCGTTTGCCACCATTCTCGTCACAACAAGGTCCAACAATGTCTGTAATTCGAATGAATAGACATCGTCGCTTGAAATCAACTGAAAAACCATTTCATATGTTTTACCGGGTAAAGTTTTGTAAAGATCTTCGCATTTACCGTTGTATGCGTAGGTAGCGAATGGACATCTCACAGACATACATGATTCCTGCAAAACAGGGAAAAAGAATTAATAAACATTAACTGGAAAAAATCGGCACTAAGCTTTCATGCAATATACATGTTGATTGACTGCTATAAATACATGTCACATACTCTTTTCAAGATAGGCCCATACTTGAGGGCACATGAATTCCCAATATATGCAATGTAAATAATTACGTTTTTTGTGACGTCTTGTTCATTTATTATGTGTATTTACTATTTAGCAAGTCTGAACAATTTCTACACTTGGGCATGATTACTAAGCTTTCCACAAGCAGCTGTATGAAGCATGTGTCAGCCTCACTTGTAAGTTACGTTATTAATATCATTTCTTTTCATCGGCATATTACAGTCTCTAGGTAGAACAATTGCGAAAATAACATTACAATTATTGATACCTTGCAAATATAGAAAAACATGTTTAGTTAGGAGAAAATACGAAACTGAATACCTACGAAAAGTTATGTAAATGGAATGAAATTATTGATGCTCAAATTGGAGCCCCTTAACTGTGAAACCATGAAAGTAACATTGCTAACACAAAAGAGATACAATCTTTATAGATTTCGTTATCTATCAAAAAAACTTTCACGTTCATTCTCCTTTATTATTTGGTGGTAAATACGTGGCATTTCTGGACCCGTGACACTCATGTAAGCAACGTTACCACTTCTGTGACCAAAGTTACCAGCATGCTTATCAACGTTACCTTTTTTTGAAGCACTAAGCTATTGTCAGATGTAAGTGAAACAAGCAATGACTCATTTATAATATTGCAACATTTCTTTAAATTACTATCACATATTCAACGTATCGACGAAGGAGGTCACGTAACTCAACTAAGGTAAACAGAGATTTCCAAGCCAAATGCTTGTCAGGTTTAGTAACATTTATCCGGATAAGCACTAGTTTATGTGCTTTATTGAAGTAAACTCTTTATGTAAAACACAAATATATGCTATTCGTTAATCATATAATTCCGAACAGTAGCTGTTACATATTGTATCATTATTACCACAGTGAAATGCTTTGAAACCAGTAACTGTGTTGTGTTATCCTCTATTTTACACATTTACACATTTATTTAACATATACATTCTGTAATTCTGTTTGTATTTCGCATTAAACGGCATTGTCAAAATAAATACCTTCAACATACAAACTGTTCTTTGTAAACACCGAGAAGTTACACCAGGTTATCCAAGATAACCAGTCCAGTTAGTTAATTAATAGAAGTTATTGTTAATATTTTCCGGGCAGAAGTCGGGCTACTTGCTTCTTGTATGGGAGTAACATTCGTAAGTGGACATTAAATATATACCTGGCTCATCTGAACATAAACTGTTTGAATTGGCTTCATCCAGTATTTTTGTTACAATGGTTAAACATCTCTGATAAGAACCATTGCAATGTATAACCGATTGAAAATATCTGTTTTACCATATTGCGAACAGACAAAACTTGTAAAATAGCCTGATTGTTACAAAACCTGGAAATGTTTTCGGCGCAGTCGTACTAACATGGTTTTGCTATTTGCATATCAGTGTTGTGTATACCAATACAATCTTACGTTAACCGCCAAGGCAATTTCTCTTCAACCGAACAACGTTTGTAACCTTGACCCGGATTGGTTAACCTTTCGATAAAGGGTACGTTACCTTACCGAAATCCACTGAATTTCGGTGAATTTACCGAAATCCATTTTGGATCTGGAGTGACCAGCAATACTAACATCTCGGCATTTTTTATGTTGCACGATAAATCTTAACCTTCAAATTGCGCCGACCATCTTTTTTTCATGATAAGTCTTGTTTAATTGTATGGTGTCAAACATCAGTCTTCAACAAATACGTATCAACACATTATAAGTTCATTCTTTGTGAATGCATGTTTATTGATGTTTTAACTAGAGGAAAAATATGTTTCATGTTTGTTTAGGTAAACAAATGAACAAAAAATGAGCATAATAATACTTTAATTTCAAGTGTTCCATAATACTCGTAGCTTGATTTGGCTATGACCATTCCATTGAATGATGCTCCCAGATAGCAAATATTGGAATTTGGATTCGGATTTCAAAAAACATGCGAATACTTTACAGTTTTCATGATCACCAGCTTAAATTCCTTTGATCTAGTTTCTTTACTTTAAGAAAATTTATAACTGTGATTGTTGTCTACTCTAATAAACTAGTACTCATAGACATTAGTGATATTAATTGTCATGGTGCATTGTTGTTCCCATCTGTAAGGAATAAACGACGTGCAAGGCATCAACGCATCTGTTTACAGGCGTCATTTGATGCTGCGACTTCTCGATGGAGTAAACAAAACTGACATTATCTGCAGGTTTCAAGCTGGATTTATGGATTTTATGTGAGGTAAGATGTCAAAGTGTTATGTATGGAATCCGATTAGTGCCACAATGAATATCGTGTGTCACCCTTGGACCACGACACACGACATGCGAAGCGCCACACGATATGACTCACGAAATGCGAAGCGCCGCGTGATACGACACACGATATGCGAAACGACACACGATGTTCGGCGGATGATATCAATTCAACGATTTCGCTTGTTTAATTAACATTTTACAAATTTACATTTTTATGGCATTTCGTTTCTATGGACCATTACGATGTCTTTTTGTTATTATTCATGTTTTTGTAAAACATTATGCCCCCTCATGTTTTTTTTGTCATAGAGTTATATTTTGTACAATTGCAAAAGCAAGTTCAAAGTATACTGCACAAGTATACATGCTGGAAATGTTTTGTGGAAAATACTTACTTTAATAAATAGTATTTAATAAACTCATACTTAAAAACATTACATTATTTTTTTGTGAATGGATGGTTTGCATTTGAATGTCAAAAGAAAATGCTCATGTACCTGAGATTGTGGTATGATTGAAAAAGAAAAACATTGCAAATGAATAACATGAATTGCTTATTCCTTCTGGTATCAAACTATGCTATAGCTCAGACTTTTGACTCAATCTTTGATAAACTCTTAAAATCTAAAGCAGATTAACTGGATATATATTGTGAAATTAAACGTTTTTAAAATGGTAAAAAAGGGTTTCGTGGATGCATAGTTTGATTAGTGCCATATTGGAAAGAGTAACAACAGGTTGTTTGTTTACTGTAGGTAATGAACGAGCTCATCTCATGTATTCGATTAATTGACCTTAAATTAATATAGAAAGTCATGTATAATAGAAGCCCACAATTTTGTCATACTGAACATTCCAATTCATGGGAGGTGTTTTAAAGACAATTGACCTATGACCATGGACCCCGTGACCCCAACATCATTAGGGTTTCTCTGCTACCAAAGATGATTGGGTGGACTAAGTTTGGTATGATAGGTCAAGGGGTTCTCGAGTTATTGATCGGAAACGGTTTAAGTACAATTGACCCCCGTGACATTGACTTTTGACCTCGTGACCCATAATAAGACAGTATAGACGATTACGTCTCCATTGGATTTAGGTAAGGTAACGTACCGTTCGATAAGGCCTATATATGTGTTAATCAAACCTAAACATATTAAATTGTTTATTATAATGTATTTTGGCTTCCGAAGTGCTGCTCAAAGTAATATATGATGGCATATTTCTGCCACCAGTTAACTAGATAATTATCTGGTTATCACGTTAAAGAAACTAGATAACTATTTAATTTAAAAAAATGAAACCGTTTATTCAGTACAAATCACGCGATCATATCTTATTCAACTATCATGAATAGTAAGCACGTTTTCATTTTTTTTCACTTATATAAGACCTAATCCGGTTTTCCTGGTATTAATTATCAACCAGTACTAGCTTGCCCTACCTAACCCACACGAAACGGAGGTAGAGTACAAATGACCGTAACCGAATGCCACGAAAGAATATGACCTGCCCAACCTCAATTTTGTGTAGAGCTATATATATCAAATGTACATTAAATCAAACTAATATTAAATATTTTACCAATAAATAAGTAAAATAGAGTGTAGATGTTGTATTAGAAGTGATTTCGGTAATGAAAAATGGATAAATGGATTTCGATAATTTAACGAAATTCAGTGGATTTCGGTAAGGTAACGTACCCCTTATCGAGAGGTTCACCCGCGTCAAGGTTTAAAACGTTGTACGGTTGCAGGGAAGTTGGTTTAGTGGTTAACTACTGCTAGATAGAAAATTATTGCGACAAAACATTCTGGCCTTACCGAAGAAATACAATTGATATAGCTGTTGATATGACGAAGTTTGAAAATTTTGTCTTACGTTAAATGGATTCCATATTTGAGTAGGATCACATCGTTCCGTCTTTATTTCGTCGTTAGCAGGTTGGTGTATAAAGTTTATGAAAACAGAAAAACTAGTCGCGGGTCCTCCTCGAGAATCCAAATTCCCAATCTCTTCACACAAATCGGTCAATATTTCATCATGAGGTCTATTGCATACTGAGCAGTAGACATTCGAATAATACTTGACAAAAGAAATACCAAATAAATTATCAGTGTATTCTTTTGTATATATGCTGGGTGTACTTGTAGTTTCTAGTTCACAGGCGTTTTTAATGTCATGATTGTATGTGTCCCAATTTCCGGTGGAGTTGCAACGTGCAATAATCTTATGATGTTCTCCGACGCATTGAACTAACTGACTCACTTCCGGATCAGGTGGATAAGGAATCAGTGAACAATTCCTTAGAATATGATCATGCCACTCTTCAATCGTCGGATAATCGACCTCTGCAGGACAGTTCGTGATCAACTTCCACTGAATGAGGTCATCTTCCTTTACCCCATTACACATTGCACAGTGCTTATTCCTATATACACGATCGGTTAAAGGATCAGACACAAATATGAAATCCTCTAAAGTAAGGAGGTTTAAGCACCTAGGATAAACAAGATCAAGACCAGCATTTGGACAGGTATCTACTAGACGATAGTGTATGTCGATCTTCTTTTCTGACTGTATTCCTCTAGGTTCATTGAAATATGTGTCTAGAGCAATACATGGATGCTTTTGCTGGACACCAGGCATCAGCTTCACGTCAGGACAACAGTTGCCGAAACGTTGACAGTCTGGGTCGCACGAGCACTTCTGACAACATGGTGTTAAATGCATCTCATCTAGTTTTCGACTCTAAAATTAAGAAAGAGAAACACCGATATTTTGTAAGAATTCAAGTTATATATAGCTCAGTCGGCATACTATTTGCGTGTCAGTAAGGAGTAGAGCTTCAACGATTCAACTGTCAACCGATTCGATTTCTTTCCCTTCGATTTCGATTTTTTCGATTCGATTTTGTACATTGTATATGTAACAGCATTCTCATTCATCTTAAGGCTTTTGCATTAATTTCAGGCGAATTGAAATTAAGAGTTTTGCAAATAAAAATTATTATTCTCACCCTCATGTTTTCGTAGCCTAAGGTCCTGGCTCACTGATTGCTAACGCTGTCAGTATAGCCAGGCGGAATACAATCACTTCGATTGTCTGATTGGACAAGATTACCTTATGCGCGCGCATTTTCTTTATCCGGTATCTTGATCACGTGATAAACTTCAGTCCTGATCAGCGCTGAAACATAGTCACGTGGATTCTATTACGCCTGGCCTTACCGACGCGGAGCAATAGGAGGTTTGGCCAGGATTCCAGGCTAATGTTTTCGTTACATCTCTATTTTCGTGAGGTTTCGTTTATCTCGCGCGCACTTAACGGGATTTCGCGTATGACGTCATCATTTTGTGCGTAAATAAATATGACCTGGAAGAAACCCCAACGACTGTCAAACGTCCGAAATACACTTCAAACAGGTAAACAAATAAATATAAATGGAGAGATATGAAATATTTACCTAATTGTTTATTTCCAAAAAACCATGGTGATAAAATTCAAGTTATTTCATAATTATCATGAGCAGGAAAAAAAATGCTTCACTTCGTCTGCTTCGGCGGTCACGTGACTGTCGTGTGAAAGGTACTTTCCCAGTATTTATTTATAGCGCATTTCATAAACCCTAGTCCTTACATATATTTTCTGTAAGCTGCATTTTTTGCATTATCTGATCTTTTCCTTTTCAAAGTTATGTTACAAGAAATTTTTCTTTGGAGGATCTTTCAGCATAACGACGGAAGCCATTTCACTAAACTTTGCTTCCGGTAAATAACGTAGCAACAGGGGATGCGACTACGACGTGTCTAAGCGTGGCTAAAATCCGTCATTAATGTACAAAATAACAGTTTGGCGAACTGGAACTAAAACAGCGAATCGAATCGAAAATACCAGGGTATGAATCATGAATCGAATGGTGAGCTCCGTAGTCGAATTCCGATGCATCGCATCGAATCGTTGAAGCTCTAGTAATGAGGCTGGCTGACGTTCAAACCCTGGATGAGGTATATACGTATGTTTTTCGTGACTTATTAAGTTGTCATTAAATAAGAACATGTTGATGCTGGTTGGTAACCCAGAAAAAGTCAAACAGAAATTACCACATACTAATTTCATAGCCACACCTATGGTTGGGTGTCAACTGACCGATGTCCATGATATGTTTTTTTAAAAATCGACAAAAATTCATAGAGGATATTTGTTAGTTTCTGTGGAAGTTTAAAACAAGAGATAATGCTACAGGAGAGTCAGTGTAGAACTATTGTGAGCACATATCGAAATCAAGGAATCCGAAAATAACTTACAGGAACCACGCCCATATCTGTGATAAACAATATCAGCAAAAAATTACCTTCATTGCGTTCGAATTGCAGAAATTGTTGTACGGACACAAAGTAGCAACATCCTGCAAGGCACCATAAGCCGATGGCAGAATGTGAGTGCCAACAACGCAGAAACACAGAACCATCCACCAGTGTTTCCACATGGTTCTTGTCGTCCGTAAAAGCAAAATAACACATTGAGTTATAATCTTGCGGGTTTTATAGTCAAACTTGCAGACAAGACTGTCGTTGAAAGTGTCACAGTGTGAAAAGACGTGATTAATAATTTCACAAAAACATGTCTAAATATCACAGCATTGGTCATTAAGGATTGTACGGTAACGAACATGTGAGTGCTTTATCTCACAATAACATATTTTATGGCAAAAGTACCATTATGGATGTGATATGCTTAGGCAAGCGTCAAATATATGTGTATAGAAATAAGACGCCAATTTCAAATTGGCGCCATATTTCTTCACACGGTCATTTTTTTTTAGCTACAAATTTAAAGCCGCAGTTGTCTTGTATAATGTATATACAGTAGCCAATGTACAAGCGACCACCTGTTTTGGGCGATTTATTTATTAAACGACCACTTAAATTCTTAATATTTATAATTGTACATGTATATGTACACATACATGTATGTTTATGAAGAGACCCGCTTTCAAACTATAGCGAAAGTTTCATGAATCTGTCTTAAGTAAACGTTTCATTATTCCATGAGCACCTCAAACATTAAGTTTTATTTTATTTTTCCACAAAAGCGCAATCATTGAGTGAATAATGCTTATGTAATACTTTCAGTTCGCATGAATTTACTTCAATATTGTGTCTTCAACGTAAGACAGCGTAGCTGGGTGTTTTTGAAAAACTTGTCGTTTATGACTCAGATAATATTAGAAACTAAATGCATCAAGATTTTGTTCCTAAATTACAGAATTACCAGGAACCGAAAATTGTGCCCAAGCCTGTTTTTTAATTATTTAAAGACGCCACTTTGTACATGTAAGTTAGGTTGTAAAAGTACACTTGCATGTAATTCAATTGTATGTGAATGTGTAAGGTATTTGGAAATCACAAAACTATTTGCAGATAAATCGAAGTTATGTATTGTTGAATAAAATCAATGTTAATCACGTATATTGATGTAGTTAAATATTCTCCGCTCTTGCTGGTCTTTTCATTTTGAATGCTTTGTCGTGTATAAACGCTGGTCTCAACGTAGATACATCTATATCTAGTACACCGTTTATTGGTCACATGTAAACTGAGAAAAGGTCATACACAACGCACCGTATAAATCTATTTTAGGTAACTTTGGACTTTACAACATTTGGACTGAGCATACTTTCCCAAATCACGATTGGTTAAAACTTACCATTAGACAAAAATTAAAAGACTGATTGGTGCTCTCTCGTCGATAACTCTAGTAAAAGTACATTTAACAGATTTTTTAAAAATAGCTTCGGCATCGAACCATACCTGTCATCAACTCCAAGATCATTATTATTTTATACTATACGATTTAGAACTAAAAATCATTGTTTGCCTATTGAAACTGGAAATTGGTCCAGAACTCCAATCGATCTTAGTAAATGTAGCACTTGCCAAATTAAGATAGGCGATGAATTCCATTATTTATTAGAATGCACAAACTTTTGTAATGGAAGAAAAACGTTAATTAATCCAGTGATTTATCATCGACCAAATACCTTTAAACTTGATGAACTAATTATGGAAGCCCTGGAGGGACATTTAAAATTAATATTTAAAATTTAAAACTTATTATTTAAAATTTAAAATTTAATTCTTAATATTTAAAATTTAATTCTTAATATTTAAAACTTAAAACTTATCATTCACAAAGGACGCGGGAAACCTTTCCGTTGACAGATTAAACCTATGACCTGGGTCCAATGACACTATTTCGCAGCCAATCAAAGATCAGGTCGGGGCTGGATAAGATTTACATCTAGATAGTGCACACACGCGACATTATTGTTTATTGCATAACATTATGTAATTTGTCCAACCTATGTACAAGCCTTGTGTCTGCCTCTGTTTCTATTTTATCATCATATCTTTACAGTTTGATTTCTGAAATTTGTAGAAATATATGTTGCAGGATTTGAAGATTTGAGAAATAATCATGATATTCTAATGTCCATCCCTTTTTGTGTAATGTCCATCTCCACACAAAGTAAAGGTCGTTTATGTACACAAACATAACTATACCTAAACTTGATGACTAAAACGGCTTTCATTCACACTAAACAACATAAGGGGACGGACATTACAGATAACGTTTCATGTTTTTTTTTTTGTAAATACTTTACCTGTAAACCCGCAATAAACTGCAAACATGGACTTACATGGAATAATAATGATCACATGTAAATGTATTGCATAATAATTGGTTCGAAATTTATCTGATATAAAGGACATTCTAATATAAAATGAAATTCGTCTTTTAACGCATTACATAGTTGACATTTTCTTTCTGATCGTGGTATAATAGCATTCAAGGTTTATTCCATCGTCCCGTTTCAATTTCCAGTCTACGGCTTGATACTCTTAATCTAGTCAAAGCAGATCTATATTAAGTAATATTTATTTTGTCAAGATATGGTTTAAAGTCGAAATATCAAATAATGAGGAAAAATCCGATAGAATACTATCTACATCAGCCCGTTTATAATAGAGGTATGAAATGATGGCTTCTGGTGCATTTCGGGGTCTATATTTTGAGGACTCATTCATGAGAATTGCACAAGTATTATCTTGTAACAACGCAGAACGCAGAACGACCAATTCCTACAAGTACCAACATTTTAACAAATTTCCAGGGACACCACCTTCTGTACACATGATCAGGGAACACACTAATGAACTGTATAAACTGTTATACTTAAACTACAAACAGATTTATGCTCCTTGAAATACCATGAATGTGTGGATAATCTCCGACATAAAATAATTGTCAACGATAATAACTGAAGTGGCAGAGCATCGGCCTTCAAAACGGGAGGTCATGGTTCGAGCCCTGTCAGAGGCAAACACATTACATTTAATTCGAAGAACATGCTTGTACTGGTAAGTATTTAACCCGGGACATTTATGAGACTGCACGCTCGCCACATGGGTTTCCGGTGGCGAAGTAAAATAAGCCTTAAGTGACTAGAATGGAAATAGATTTACGTGTAATTATTTCTTTTTAATATCTGATAACAAAACATGTATATATAATAACCACTTCGATTTAGTTAGAAAAAAAACATTTTATACATTTTGTTTTAGTTACCATCGTCACATGGGATTTACTCGCAAAGTGTGTGCACATTCGTCTGATGTCAACGTATCATTAATGTACTTTAAATATTACATTTTTTATTTCAAACAAATTTTAAAGAAAACGTGAACATATGAATGTAGGCTTATTTTGGAAATAATAAAATCCTGTTATTTTGCAAAACTTTAGGCCCAAGTATTACATTCCTTTCCATAAATTTCTGAATTTATTAAAATAATTTTAAGAAATTTTTAATGAATTCAGTAATATCAGGTGTCAAATTTTCACAACTACCCTTCACTAAAACACCATCAAAATCTCTGTCTCTGTTACGTATGATGCCCAATAATCTGTGTTTTACAGACGCTTTCAACTTACGTATATATATATATACATGATAAGGAAAGCGCCTGGGTGATGTAGAGTGAAAAGCATACGATTCTTCTTGACGGCCAAGGCCAATGAGCACACCAGGGGGCCAACTCTGCTTCGGCTATACTGGTAGTATACAGGAGGAAATCGACCATAAATCAATGTATTGCACTTAAAGTGCTTATATACATGTAGTAGTAAGATTAAGACCTAATCATTGGATATAATTTAACAAGGACCATCTCCCCCCCCCCGGTGGAACCGGGCCTGGACATAATGAAGTGGACACTTATCAAGGTGTGAAACGTTCGCATATTTTGTACCAATGAGATTTTGCGAAATATACAAATCCAATGTTAAACCGATTATCCTGACGTCATGTACAAGTATATATACGTAAGTCTAAATTTTTTATAACTTTCATACATTCAAGTAGCAACATCATACACATTAAACGTAAGATCACTTACCTCTTTTCTTGATTAGGTCTTATCACTTGCCAAACGGGAACTTGTGATTCCGATTATAATTACGTTAGCACCACCTGAGTGGCGGGGCTGAGGGCATTGTGCCTTGAACAGCACGAGCAAACGTTTTTATATAAGATTTTTTATTACCCCGGTGCCAGTGGATAATGCCGGTTTTAAACTCAAGTTGGATTTGATAACATTCGGATATATAGTTAAATCATCTATTAATTCTTTGTCCTGATTCTACTGGATATAGTACCTAAGACTTCGGATGTATGAGACTGTGCTAGAGATATACGGATAGCGCACTGGACTCCGGGTGTGCAGGTCGGGGGTCCGATCCCATCATGGGAATGATTCTTCTGCGGTAGTTCCCGAATTAGACACGAAAGAACTGGGTATGGTAACCCAGAATGCAGTGATCACTTATAGTGATTCAAACCAGTAGTAATAACTTGTTTAATAATCGATCTAACATGCGAAAGTTTCAACAAAAAGAGATAGACGTTGCGTTGATTATCATACGGTACATATTTTTAATCAGACCCACATCCAGTAATTATGTAAAATGTTTTGCATGGGTGAGCTCCCCTGTCAGCTGGACCTAATTTAGCTAACACATGTAAGTGGATTGTTTCTCGTTTTTTAGCATAAATAATCTCTGTCAAATTAATCTCTAATGAGATCGACATAGCAACTACATGTACACTGATCCGAACTGATCGTTCATATAAAATAATATGAGTTTCTTTAAAATACCAAGAGACGTTTTCAACGACCGTATCGTTGCTTGTTGATATGGGTTTCGAAAATACGTTAAGAACTGTTTCCGTTCGTCCCTCAATATGACTAAATTCTATGCCGCGTACTTAGTAACAGTCAGAGGAGATTGTCACAAGTTATTTCCCTTTGTTCCATCGGGAGTTCTGTCCCTTTGTCCATTTTATAGAATATACTACAGTTATAATTCTATAGAATGAGCAAAGGGAGGGAACTCTAGATGTGATAAAGGGAAATGACTTATGCCAATATCATGTGGTAACACAGTAATGTCATCGGTGTGAGCTTCTTCTTCCATATGCTGTACCATATCCCACTCTGGCGCATCGTCGTACACTCATAAAGGCAAACATTGCCAGGGTGGGTGAACACGTGATTTTTCCGATCACAAAACGGTACGTATTTGGCAGTTTTTGTTTGTAAGAAATAGTTTTTAATAGCCTAAAACCTGGTCATCATAAATCCGGTTGCATCGATGCCCATATCGACACATAGATCTCTGTAGATTTGCCGGAATGCGTGCCACAAAATTTTAAGCAAGGCGAAATGTTTTTGTGGCACGCATTCCGGCAAATCATGCTGTGCGGCGTTAAATATTTACAGCGTGATGGAACTCAGAAGTTTCTGTTTTTGTGTGTTCAGCATATATGTTCTAGTATTTCTAAATTTTAAGACAAATTGATTTGTTATCTTTATTAAATCAATACTCCTTGCAAACATGTCTACCAAAAAGTCATGGTATACGAAGTATGACAGTTAGTTTAAGCATATTTTATTTACATACTATGATCATCATAATAATACAATACAGTGTACAACATTTTACATGAAACGAATTTGTTCAGTAGTTAATCTAAAAAGGATGAGACCGAAAGCCAGCGACTTCTCCTTAATATTATACATTTCCAACAGGTATGACAGTTTTCTTGTTGTATATTGGCGTGACGTTTTACCCGTCATCTTTCTCTTTAGATAGGATGAGCCCGTTGTTTTGGACACAGGTGATCGACGATGTTCTTTGAATGAAACTCATGCAGTTTCAGTGAACCGTCAATACAATGAATATTACAATATGAATATTTGATAAATGTGTTGTACAGAACTAAAGTACATGTTTCAATGGTGATACCACTATATATGTTCAGTAACAAAAGAAACATGCATATTGTTGCTGCTGTTTTAACCATGTATACGTCCATAATTGACATAATTACAACATATTAAATGCATTGTGCGTTTCCACAGGATCACTGAAAAAGTGTTTTGTACAACGGAGAGACCCCTGTGATGGTTAAACGTCAGAGTCAATGGGAATACTGTCCACTTCTAGAAAACGGCTTAATTCCAAGCTCGTGCCTCGACAACGTGTCAGAGTTGCGCCGTGATTTTGCGTCGATATTAAAGTTAGGGTTAGTTAAGTGTGAATTGGACCGTTTCAGACCCTACCAGACAAAAGCCCTTCCGACACTTTTTGATTATACTGCAACCGTGGAGGGAGAGAGGGGGGCGGCGGGTGAGTTTGCTACCAATCAAAATTAAGGACGGGGCTTGTACTATCTGAAATAATAATCATGGGAGGGGTTTTGTCCACGACCACATACATCGACGTGAAGGGCTTTGTCCGGGATGGTCACCGTCTTCATTGAATTTATCATCTTCTCTTTAATTAATATGACGGTCCATGACTGAAATGACGAAAAATATGTATGGTTCTTCTGCAGACATGCGTACGATTTCACATTAACATCAAAATACGGTCTTCCAAGTCCATATTAACGACTGAGTTTGTGAAATAAAAATTCCCTGTATATTCCCGCAAAATTATGTGACAAACAAATATTAAGCATCCAACTAAAGCAATTTCGCAAAATCCATTAGGTATAAGTTTTTTTATATATCTCAAAATACATCCTAAAACAAATTACATCTGTAACATACCTTATCTTTCATTCCATCGCCGAAAAATTGGTTACGTCGCCATTTCGCGCTCTGAATATTACCGTTATAGTAATTGTTTATCCTCTAATGACGTCATCGAAGGGCAGATAATTCTATTAACGGTATAATTGAAAGGATGTATAATACCCTTTCAATTAATCGATTAAAGTCGCCTTAGAGTTGCGCCCCCTACCGGACGTGACGTTATGCGAGGATAAAAATATTTCCAAAACGGCCAGTGCTGCTTACTTACGCTGCACATCAACAAAAGTTTATGCGTTGCGCAAATTTATTAATGTTTTCGTAAAAATCGGTCATTTTATTTGTTAAAGTAGAGCTATACAGAAAGTATTAGGTTACAATATATTAAAGTTTTTGCATTAACAGCATTAAAAAAATCATAGGTAACGAATTAACGCTGCACACGGGGAGCGTAATTTTTTCACATAGGCCCTACTCGCGGTTAGTTTCCTATACATTCTCTGATTTTCACAACAAGTACCATATATTTAACTTACCCCAATGCAAAAAGCAATCGTTTAAGATGACAAATCCTCAAAAAATATGTGGTTAATATTAAAAGTTATTCCATAAACGGTGATCAAACAATCCCAGTTAAAGAAATTTTCAGAGCATTAATGCTTCATAACTTTTTCAAAACAAGTCGGTAATTTTCCGCTTCTTTTTTTGATATTTTCATCGAAGTCTAATTGTACTTAATACACTTTCATGTCAATAAAATATTTTAAAAAGGCTGCTGTGAAGAACAATCAAGGCTTACATAATCATGTAAATGTGTAAAGATCAACTAAACAAATGATGTAGATCACGCCAGCATGTCATGTTTTGTGTACACAAGTCGTCTATTTTTACCCAGGATAAGCGTGTGCAAAATATAAATTAAGTAGGTAAAATCAATGTCTTCATTGTCTGTGTGAGACAAGGGTTTTGGCATCAATTTAATTCTGAACATGAATTAACATTCAAAAATGTCGGAAGAGGCTGGCTAAATCTTTGAAGTATAAATATTTTTGGGTGACAGACAGTTGTAATCTCATTGTGTTTATTACAAATTGAGATCACAGACTGATATGACCTAATCATTTTAATTATCAAAGGCACTAAGTCTATCAAACAGGAAATAGCAATATGAATTAACACATACAATAAAGATCTCCTGGGGTTTTATGACTCTTGTGTTTTTACAGCTGACACCTAGGGCAATTTTCAATTAGAGTAGTGACCAGTAGAACTGATCTGCCGAGGGCGTGGTTTATGAATTGCAAAACAATAGGCATCCACCAATCAAATTAATTAAAATACGAGAAAAGCAATTAATAACTGTCAATGATCAATTCATACGAGAACACAGAAATTGTTTAAACATTGAAACTAAATGGCCAGCCAGCCACGAAAGACGTCTTAAAATAATTTATGGATTATAGCGCTATGTCCCGTTTTCAGAAGAGATTCTTTTTAAAGTGACTATAAACAATCTATATTTAATGTGAGTAGGAATAACCAAACAGACAGTGAGTTTCATATTTTATTTTTACATAAATATATTGTTTTAGACAGTGCGTCTGCTAATAACAATGTATTGATGCGCCATATCTGGCGTAGCGCATCTGTGGTATTGAGGTCTTTGGCTATATCCATGTTCTTTCATATGACGGTCCATGACTGAAATGACGAAAAATATGTATGGTTCTTCTTCAGACAATCATGCGTACGATTTCACATTAACATCAAAATACAGTCTTCCAAGTCCATATTAACGACTGAGTTTGTGAAATAAAAATTCCCAGTATGTCGCAAAATTATGTGACAAACAAATATTAAGCATCCAACTAAAGGAATTTCGCAAAATCCATTAGGTATAAGTTTTTTTATATATCTCAAAATACATCCTAAAACAAATTACATCTGTTACATACCTTATCTTTCATTCCGTCGCCGAAAAAAAATTGGTTACGTCGCCATTTCGCGCTCTGAATATTACCGTTATAGTAATTGTTTATCCTCTAATGACGTCATCGAAGGGCAGATAATTCTATTAACGGTATAATTGAAAGGGTGTATATAGGTCTTCTCCTTAATATTGTAACGGAGTGGTATTTTCTATTGTGTGTGTTTTGAATATAAGTGTAATGGTTATAAACCAATGGAGATAAACGCTATGGAATTCTCGTTGTGGTGTCTCAATGTGCTAGTGATCGTATACATGTATATATAAATATCATTCAACTAGTACTGTAGTTTACAAGTAAAAAATTGCTGCCTGATGCAGCAAAGATGTGTGCACGGCGTGAACAAAATGAAATAGAACAAACACTTATGTGAACTAACAGTATGTGTTTATTATGCTTTAATGTGCAACTATAAATTAATGTATATGAAGTACATTTGTAGTTTTATTAGTAGTTTATGAGGAATTAAATAAGGAACAGACTAGTTTTTGTATGGACAGTAAAATAGAAATAGAAATTGATTGTCTGGAAAACTTTCATGATAATAAACATCATGCATGTAAATTAAGACAACATTATGCATCTGAAAATGCAAACATTGATTTAAACATATTTATATAAATCACAATCATTATCACGGTAGAAATAAATAATGAAATACCGACAAATAAACATAATTAGTATTTACTAAAAATTAAAAATGACAATAATCACTAAATGATTTTGCATATCATGTCAAAATGTGAGATCACTTCAGTGTAATTAACATGTCAGTGGACAAACAGACGTTCAGCATCACACACTGAATTAATCAAGCAATGTGTGAATGTAAAATGAGTTTAGACATTTTGAAAGTTAGAAAAATAGTGTAATTTAATGTAAATAAAAAGTGACACCTGAGAGAACTATAAAATGTAACCAGGCCGTAGTATATGAATGACTATTATAATAAGGCAAAGAACATAGCAAATATGTTTATGTATGTATGTTTTTATGTTCATAGCTTAAGGAGTTACTTTCAATAAATAAAGTTTATTATTATTATCATTATCATTAAAGAGAAATAAAACCGTATTTACTTATATCTCAAACCTATTTACAGTGGAAAGAAATAATGCAAAAATGACCAAAATGCAACACAATAACTCAATGCAAAAACATTAATCACTAAATGATATAGCACCTTGTCAAAATGTGAGATCACTTCAGTACGTAACAACCGCATGCTAGCATCACACACTGGATAAGTTATCAAGTAGGTGAATGTATAATGAGTATAAACTTTGTGGATGACTGGATAATGGCTCATTGTATATGTAAATGAAAACTATAAATGATACCCGAATCTACAAAAGTGATAGGTGTACCAGACTGGTTTAGCAGACTAAGCATATGAATGACTTGTGAAGTAAACAAAAAGAACACATTTACATATATCACATACATATTAACAGTAGAAAGAAATAATGCAATACTGACCAAAAAGCAAAAACGATTACTCAATACAATCAAAGCAAACAAATGGGGTGTGGGACGGTACCACTTGTCTCTGTAGCCAAGCTGGCAACTCGTTGCATATAAGTTTCAGTTTTGTTACTAAACAGTTTTATAATATCAAAGTTTGTGTGAATAGGTAAGAAGGCTTGCATGGAATATGGAATTAAACAAAAACATAAGACAGAAATGTGAAAAAATTAAAAGAGATCTTCAATCCGACTTGTTCTAGAAATGCTAGATTTTCAATCCAAAATAAAGAAAAATGGTCAGTAATAATGGTAGAACCTTAAGACTATAAAACAAGTGAAATGTTTGTCACGATTGTAAATAAATGAAATACAAAGATATCAGACGCTTTATGTAACGTTTGTGAATATTTAATTATGAACAACTTTGATGAAAATCTAACAGTTTTTTTAGCAGACAAGGTTTTCAAGTTTCAGACACCTGTGACCTTGACCTTTAACATTATGACCCCAAATTACAATATGAACTACTAGACTTCATACTGATACTTCTCAGCAAGTTGATGAAAATCTAACACTGGGTTTTGGAGATAAAGGGAGAATAAGGCAAACTGGACAGACAAAAATACAACATGGGGAGACATAATAAATACAACATGATGAACACAAATGTACAAGCAATAACAAGACTTTTATAATTATACATTGTAGTTAAATATTATTACTAAACTGTTTACTTCATATGCAGCTTAATTGCAAAAACACCATCTTTTATAGTATATACATGAAACCAGGTCAAAGCATTCAAGCTTTGTTTTAAAAGAAACTCTTTTGAGTTCAATCTGTAAAAAAATGTTGAAAGTATGTTGAAAGTATGTTAGACCAGTTCTATTAAAAGTTGAAAGTAGATTGGGGACACAGCATAGGGCTATCCAAGGAACATTTTTACCAGGTTTGGTTTAAACTGGTCTAGCAGCTTTAGATATAATATCCAAAATGTGTCAGCGAATCAGATGTTGGATGTAATTTTGGTACAGTACAATCATGTGCCATATTCATAGCAAATCAGCCAAAGGGTAAATAGATTTTTTAAGAAAAAATGTCTGGCAATCAGAAGCCCTAGTGACTATTTTGGAATTTGAGTGGGGCTGAGTGGGACTGTGTGATACAATATTTGAGGACAATCCTCTAATGAACAAATCTACCAAATTTGATTCAAATTGCCCAAGTGGTTTTGGAAATGTAAACGTTTACAACAATGCTGTCGCAGTGGGCAACAGATGGTAAGTGATGGCAATAGGTAACTTTGTTCAGGTGAGCAAAAAACATGGAATTCAGCTTACACTTCTGTAAACGTACAATTACATATTCAAGCAGATTTGTCTGAAAGTGTTACTAAATCAATATTCTACTAATAAAAGACATGTACATTGATACAGAAAAAACATATACTTACATGTGCACTATAATACTTATTTCAACAAAAACATTGTTCCATTTCTTACATATACACATATATGTAGAATTGCATATGCAGTGTTAAACAGAGAAATGAAGCCTTAATGAGGTTCATATTAATATGAAGAACATTACTGAGATATTGCAATATACATGATAATATTTCAATTGGGATAGTGATATGTCGAAAGTCATGATTTGTCTGCCGGGGGGGGGGGGTCATTTCGAATGAGTTAAATAATAAAAAAATATCAAAGTGAAACAAACAACTATAAAACACCAGAAGACTGAGACAAGACATGAATATTGCAAAAGCACTTTAACACATTAATCCTAAGACTAGATATCTTACAAACTATCTATATTCAACATAATTATTCAAGTAAGAGGCCCAAGCAAAAACTAAATCAAAATAAGGGGGGGCTGGGTTTTTGTTTTTTTAACTTTGAGTGCAAAATGTTTTTTTTTACATGTGGTATTTTGTCATATTTAACTTTTGTCATACAGTAAAAAGGCTTATGCACAAATAAAGATTGTCCCTCAAGTACATTTCATTGCACTAAAAACAAGCTGATTTGATACATTTAAGATTAAAGGTCTGTTCCAGAAAATACTCCACTACACAGGATGCAATATATTCTCCCCATTACCTACAGAAATAAATTTACTGCTAATGGTAAATTTCAATTTTTAAAAGCCACCAATGAAGAAAATAATAAAGTGGCATGTTAGAGGTTGTTGAGGGGAGTTTTTTCTCTCTCTAAAACAGTTGAAAGCAAGAATAAAATCAAAATTTTGTTTCCAGGGTCTCCCTCTGCCATTCACCAATAACATCAAATGTGGAAAAAAAACAATAATTTGGCAACAGTTTTTCAATTTTAGCAACAAAAATATTCCAAAAGAATACATATTTGTAAGCAACTGCATAATTGTTCATGCTTTTTATCAAAATTGGTGTGTGCTTTGAATATGCCACAGGGAATCATGTTTTCAAATTAAAATAAATTAGCACCTTCAATACCGGGATATGAATAAATACCGAATGATATCAGAAATGGAAGTATCTAGTTTTTCGCATAACTTTGATTGCAGTGTCAGTTGTTCCGAATAGATAATGGTTCACTGCCCTTGTAAGTGCAGGTGACACTTATTTTCGGTTTACACAAGGCAAAATATGAAGCTCTAAATGGTCATCTTGCATATCGAGAACATCTGCTTCACCATTCCTACATGTACCGCAACTATTTTGTCATCTATTGTTAAGAAGGAGAACTCATCTTCTTCCTGACAAACACTATCCACCTGATCAATTACTTCTTCTAGTGGAAATTCTGTTTTCTGTTAAAATAGAATAGTATAGGTATATTGTAAGGGTACTAATGAAACATATTTAAGAAATATCTGAACAATGTTTGCTATATTTAGGTGTTGAACCTTTCATCTAGTGTATCCTGATGAAGTGAGGATGAGTGACCGATTCATGTTTATGATAAAAAGAAATTATTACTTTAATCCTGCTGCTGCATATCGACCCTATGACGGTTTGTCGTTCTTTAATTGTGTATTTCTTTACTTTTCTGCTTTAACAATGGATTTAATTACATGTTTATTATAACCATGACATATTAATGTCTCCATGTAAAATTTAATGGTATTAAAACCATTAGCTAATAACAATGTATTTCAAAAGAATCAGTTGACAGCTGCTAAAATTATTAAACTAAAACTATCTGAATGGACAAAAAAATCTTTAGGCCTTTTTTGATTATATAAATACTGTACTACAGTATATTCAGATTTTTTTTACAATATTTTATTTAGCTTAAGTTAACGTGCGACAGGGTTGCAATAATTTGATCTTGCTATTTAAATTTGAATAGCAGAATATCAATGTATCATGTCCTATAATTGCAATGATTAACTTCACAATTTGTCTGTTGTTCAAGACACAACAAAAATCAGGGTTCCCACTCTTCCAAGAAAAAATTCAAGGACTCTTCAAAGTTTTTTTTCCGCAAAGTTCAAGGACCAAAACAGCATTGGTACAGCTATTTTATTCATTCAACATGTCTTTCAAATTAACCTTTTCCAAGAAAATTAATTGCAATAATTAACCTCACACTTCGTCTGTTGTTCAAGACACAACAACAATCAGGGTGTCCACTCTTCCAAGAAAAAATACAAGGACTCTCCAAAGGGTATTTTTCGCAAAATTCAAGGACCAAAACAGCATTGGTACTGCTATTTTATTCATTCAACATGTCTTTCAAATTAACTTCTTCCAAGAAAATGTAAGTATTAAACTTCAAATTATGAACTTATATACAAGGAAATGTTACACTCACTTCACCAAGAGTTTTCCAAGGCTTGCAAACACTATTTTTTATCTGTTTAAAGTGAGTTTATTATACAGTAGGAGAACCATGTGACATACCGTGATTAAGGTCTTGGATGTTGTTGAAAGGGAAACATCATTTCTGTAGGTGTTTGTTACACTGTCTGTTATGACGAGTCTCCAGGTTGAAAGGTTTCATTCTCACATTTGCACCATAAGGCCACCTAACATTAGTTTGTTGCATCTTCAAAATATATTGTATTTATTTTGACATTCTCAGTAATTCACATACAGCTTCTTCCTGCAATAAAAGGTAAATCAATAAAATACTGCATTAAACTTTCCAATGGATAATGATGAATTTTGCCTTTCATCTCAATTAATGTTTTAAAACAGCCATTCATTTGCTGATCGTGTATCTGAAGACATCAATTTGAAGTTGTCATCAGACAATTCTCTTAATTTAGATTCTCCATCTATCATTGGAAGTGTTTTCCGTGGACCTTTAACATTGAAGGTCATTGTAATTTCATATCCGAGGGTCATTTTCAAATATTGGAGGTCATACAGGAATATGCTAAATCGAGTCGACGCTTATGTGCTTAATCAATGACACATTCAGTATGCATGTAATAATGAAAGTGAAAGTTGAAACTGATACATTGTCGGAAAATCGCTGTAAGGTTAGAACATGTGATCGGTGTATTTAATATAACCAGAGAGTTTAAACGTTTACATGTTAATTATCACGTATGTTTTAACGAAGCATGACTTATTAATGAGGGATAATACTGCAAAATATTAAACAGAGCACAGAGACGAATGCTGGCTGCATCATAACAACACAGGTGGCCGGTGCGTAGCCATGACATTTAAAACCCGCATTGAAAAAAAAATATTTTTCAATCTGTTTTTAGTCTTATAGTAAGATAAAGGTGTCCAACTTCATACGTATTTACAATGAAAATATATACACACATTTGCTTTGACGTACTTTTCGAAGCCATCCCTCAACCGATTTTTATCACTGATGTCTTAAAATACACACAAGGGATTTATGTCGACAGTGTATATACTCAAAAAATATTCACAAACAGATTAGACTGGTTTTTTTAACGTCAAACATCAAGAATGGCTAGGTCGGACAACTTCCTACCGTTAGACCGAGTCGGTATTTTCAGAACAAAACTACTATAAAACGCTATTCACCTGACGAACGACATTAGATTTCAATAAGAAACATTTAAAAAAGTATATTTCAATATCAAACAACTTACAAATCAACATACAGACGCGGAGATCGCTATTTTTTCGCTCTCAACTTTCGTTTTACGCGAACGCAGCCATTTTGAAAGGTGGTATCCGGCTCTGAGTAAGAACACATCTCGTAAGCCGAAAACCAAAACACTTGGTTTTCGGCTTACAAATGTGTTCTTACGCAGAGCCGGGTATCACCTGTCAAAAAGGCAGCATTCGCGTAAAAGGAAAACTACGAGTGAAAAATAACGATCTCCGCGTCTGTATGTCGATTTGTTAGTTTTTTTTTCAATGCGGGTTTTAAATGTCATGGCTACGCACCGGCCACCTGTGCATAACAATAGACTAACAAATGAAATGTAGGTCAACCACGCTATGGGTCAACCACAACGTTGAAACGATAAAATTCAATAATTATACAGTTGAAAAGATTAGTTAATGACATAAAGCATAATATACATCAAAATCACATAGAATTTAGCTTTTGTTGCCTACAACAGCAATAATTACGTTAACACGCCGTGCAATAAAGAAACACTCTCCTCCAGACTCGATCGAATCTCTGTGAACGGCAATGATAGTTCTGTACTGGCAATACCAGTTATTTCGGTGACAATGTCAACTCGTGTAAAATATAGAAGTGTAATAGTTTTCAAACACAATAAATTGAACGCTTCAAAAGAAATAACAACAAATAAGAACCCTTAATATGTATTTAATAATCCCTAATTTATGTAAATATGTAGTATCTCTTCAAATGAACAACACAAGGAATTTGTAAATCTGTCCAATCAATACTCAAGTACTACGGCAATGAATCTCTGTTTTAAATAATTCAAAATCACCAAAATATATTCAAGATAGTACAAACCAATTATTAATTAGATCAAAAGTTTCAAAAGAAAAGAATTGTCAATGCAATATGCATCGTTATGGAAGAAACAAGTTCTTCAATTCAAAGTCAAAGGCTAAGCTTTAAAGATTGCTGACCGTGGACAACACCCAAAAGAGAGAATAGTAGTAGTAGTAGTATTTTGTTTACAAGGTCATCAGTCACTTTGTACACGTAGGTACTTATAGGCATATTTGTTGACACCGACATGTACCCCGCATGTCGTTAAATTAGTTTTAGATACTAAAGGGGTAAATTTGTCTTTTGATTCCAAATATAGCTACACACCGAGAGAGAATAAATTAAACACAACTTTTTATCTAGCTATATATTCATGGGTGCCTGATTTTATGTTAAGTATAGGAGGTTTAACAGTAGATAATAATGAAATATAAACTTGTAACTAACAGCACGCTGTTACACTATTATACATTTTCAACAGGTATGACAGTTTTCTTGTTGTATAATGGTGTGATCTTTTACCCATCAGCTTTCTTTTTAGATAGGAGGAGCCCGTTGTTTTGGACACAGGTGATCGATGATATTCTTTGAATATGTTGAAACTCATGCAGTTTCAGTCACCCGTTGAATCGTACACATTATTGTGTTCTAAAGGTTAATGTCGTGCAAAAGCTGATATAGATAACCAATAGTACCTGAGTGCCAATGAAAAATGCACAAAATTAATACATGTACACTGTACCCCAATACAATGTATACTCAGTGCAGTTAAAACGCACAAAACAGTATTTTACTTACATAGGGATACTACAAAAGTACGGTACATTGTATTATTTCTTGTTTATTTGCAACATAAACAATGTATATCAAATAATGGGTATTTTCATATAAAATAAGTTTCTAAATGCAATAAAATGACGCTTTACAAACATTTCGCAGGTCTCAAACTGTGCGTTTTAAAATGCACTGAGTATATAATGACACTGGTCATGCCGCCTTCCGGTTAGCTCAGAGCACTTGACTGCAAATCTAGAGGTCGTGGGTTCGAAACCCGGGCGAGGCGTGTGTTTTTCTGTGACAACTTGACTGGAGATAATGCACCCAAAGTGATTTGTCCTCCACCTCTGAACTCTGATTTATGTGGTGAAGTAGTCAGTTGCTTGCGGAGGAACTGGTTGGTAACCCAGGAGCACTGGTTGGTAATCCAGAAGCACTTGTTAGGTCAACTGACCGCCGTATATAACTGAAATTATGTTAACCCCCCCCCCCAAATAATCAAAAACAGTCAAAACAATGAATTTTACAATACGACTATATGATTAATGTGTGGTACAGAACTAACGTACATTTTTCAATGGTGATACCACTATATATCTTCAGTAATATAAGAAACATGCGTAATATTTATTGTTGCTGCTGTTTTAACCATGTATACGTACATAATTGACATTATTACAACATATTAAATGCATTGTGCGTTTCCACACGATACAAAGCACTGAACAAAGTGTTTACACTGTTTTGTACTACGGAGAAACCTCTGTGATGGTACAACGTCAGAGTCAAAGGGAATACTGTCCACTTCTAAAAACGGCTTAATTCCGAGCTCGTGCCTCGATAACGTGTCAGAGTTGCGCCGTGTTTTCACATCTTGGTTAAAGGTAGGGTTATTAGAATATTGATTGGAACCGTTCCAGACTACGAAAAAAGTCGAGAGCCGGACAAAACCACTTCCAACGCTTTTTGATTATACTGCTACCGCGAAGGGAGAGGTTGTGGGTGTGAGTTTGCTTCCAATTAAAATTAAGGACGGGGATTGTCCTACCTGAAATATTCATCATGGGAGGGGTTTTGTCCACGACCACATAAATCGACGTGAGGGGCTTTGTCCGGGATGGTGACAAGGAAGTCACCGTCTTCAGTGAATTTATCATCATCTTCTTAATTAACAGGGTGCACTATGTCGTACACCTGGAAAATAATGACAACTTCAATCATGTACATAATTACATGATACGGGACTGATGTCTGAGAATTATTCAATGACGTCATTATTCTGAAATATTCATCCACGCAAATAGTCCCGTCCCTTTCAGTTGAGATATTTGTAGTTACATTGAAGTCAAAAGAAGTGATAGGAATTCTGGAACACTTATCGACCATTGTCCAGGTAAGGCGGATGGCGAAGGGACAGTACTTTGATTTTACAGGTGGTTGATGAAATTCTCGCATTGGTTGATAAAGACTAAGCTCAGGAACCATTGAAACACGTGTCATATTTCCGAATCGTAGATAGATAGGCGATTGTTTAAGGAACACCTGCAACTTTGATACTATATACTCTTCAGTACAAGTACCTTGTGTGGTCAAAGAATATACCAGAACGAAATTCAAATTGGAATCAACCTGTATGGAAGTCCCACATTGATAACAGTCGGCGTTTGCCACCATTCTCGTCACAACAAGGTCCAAAAATGTCTGTAATTCGAATGAATAGACATCGTCTCTTGAATTCAACTGAAAAACCATTTTATATGTTTTACCGGGTAAATTTTTCTGAAGATCTTCGCATTTACCGTTGTATGCGTAGGTAGCGAATGGACATCTCACAGACATACATGATTCCTGCAAAACAGGGAAAAAGAATTAATAAACAATAACTGGAAAAATCGACACTAAACTTTCATGCAATATTTATGTTGATATAATGCTATACATACATGTTACATACTCTCTCAAGATAGGCCCATACTTGAGGGGACATGAATTCCCAAAATACGCGATGTAAATAATGACGTTTTTTGTGACGTCTTGTTCATTTATTATGTGTATTTACTATTTAGCAAGTCTGAACAATTTCTACACTTGGGCCTGATTACTAAGCTTTCCACAAGCAGCTGTATGAAGCATGTGTCAGCCTCACTTGTAAATAACGTTATTAATATCATTTCTTTTCATCGGCATATTGCAGTCTCTAGGTTGAACAATTGCGAAAATAACATTACAATTATTGATACCTTGCAAATATAGAAAAACATGTTTAGTTAGGAGAAAATACGAAACTGAATACCTTAAAGTTATAGTAAATGGAATGAAATTATTGATGCTCACATTGGAGCCCCTTAACTGTGAAACCATGAAAGTAACATTGCTTACACAAAAGAGATACAATCTTTATAGATTTCGTTATCTATCACAAAAACTTTATTATTTGGTGGTAAATACGTGGTATTTCTGGACCCGTGAAACTCATGTAAGCAACGTTACCACTTTTGTGACCAAAGTTACCAGCATGCTTATCAACGTTACCTTTTTTTGAAGCACTAAGCTATTGTCAGATGTAAGTGAAACAAGCAATGACTCATTTATAATATTGCAACATTTCTTTAAATTACTATCACATATTCAACGTATCGACGAAGGAGGTCACGTAACTCAACTAAGGTAAACAGAGATTGCCAAGCCAAATGCTTGTCAGGTTTAGTAACATTTATCCGGATAAGCACTAGTTTATGTGCTTTATTGAAGTAAACTCTTTATGTAAAACACAAATATATGCTATTCGTTAATCATATAATTCCGAACAGTAGCTGTTACATATTGTATCATTATTACCACAGTGAAATGCTTTGAAACCAGTAACTGTGTTGTTTTATCCTCTATTTTAAACATTTACACATTTATTTAACATATACATTCTGTCATTCTGTTTATATTTCGCATTAAACGGCATTGTCAAAATAAATACTTTCAACATACAAACTTTGTAAACACCGAAAAGTTACACCAGGTTATCCAAGATAACCAGTCCAGTTAGTTAATTAATAGAAGTTATTGTTAATATTTTTCGGCAGAAGTCGGGCTACTTGCTTCTTGTATGGGAGTAACATTCGTAAGTGGACATTAAAGATATACCTGGCTCATCTGAACATAAACTGTTTGAATTGGCTTCATCCAGTATTTTTGTTACAATGGTTAAACATCTCTGATAAGAACCATTGCAATGACTGTATAACGATTGAAAATATCTGTTTTACCATATTGCGAACAGACAAAACTTATAAAATAGCCTGATTGTTACAAAACCTGGAAATGTTTTCGGCGCAGTCGTACTAACATGGTTTTGCTATTTGCATATCAGTGTTGTGTAAACCAATGAAATCTTACGTTAACCCCCAAGGCAATTTCTCTTCAACCGAACAACGTTTGTAACCTTGACGCGGATTGGTTAACCTTTCGATAAAGGGTACGTTACCTTACCGAAATCCACTGAATTTCGGTGAATTTACCGAAATCCATTTTGGATCTGGAGTGACCAGCAATACTATCATCTCGGCATTTTTTATGTTGCACGATAAATCTTAACCTTCAATTTGCGCCGACCATCTTTTTTCATGATAACTCTTGTTTAATTGTATGGTGTCAAACATCATTCTTCAACAAATACGGATCAATACATTTTGAGTTCATTCTTTGTGAATGCATGTTTATTGATGTTTTAACTAGAGGAAAAATATGTTTCATGTTTGTTTAGGTAAACAAATGAACAAAAAATGAGCATTATAATACTTTAATTTCAAGTGTTCCATAATACTCGTAGCTTGATTTGGCTATGACCATTCCATTGAATGATGCTCCCAGATAGCAAATATTGGAATTTGGATTCGGATTTCTTGACGTAATGCTGTGCGAATTTCGCTTTTCGCATTCGCTATTATCACCAAATGTAATGCAGTTAATCAGCATCGGCCAAAAAACATGCGAAGACTTTACAGTTTTCATGATCACCAGCTTAAATTCCTTTGATCTAGTTTCTTTACTTTAAGAAAATGTATAACTGTGATTGTTGTCTACTCTAATAAACTAGTACTCATAGACATTAGTGATATTAATTGTCATGATGTATTGATGTTCCCATCTGTAAGGAATAAACGACGTGCAAGGCATCAACGCATATGTTTACAGGCGTCATTTGATGCTGCTTCTTCTCGATGGAGTAAACAAAACTGACATTTTCTGCAGGTTTCAAGCTGAATTTATGGATTTTATGTGAGGTAAGATGTCAAAGTGTTATGTACGGAATCCGATTAGTGCCACAATAAATATCGTGTGTCTCCATTGGACAACGACACACGACGTACGAAACGAAACACGATACGACACACGACATGCGAAGCGACACACGATTTGACTCACGAAATGCGAAGCGCCGCGCGATACGACACACGACATGCGAAACGACACACGATATTCGACGGATGATATCAATTCAACGATTTCGCTTGTTTAATTAACATTTTACAAATTTACATTTTTATGACATTTCGTTTCTATGGACCATTACGATGTCTTTTTGTTATTATTCATGTTTTTGTAAGACATTATGCCCCCTCATGTTTTTTTTGTCATAGAGTTATATTTTGTACAATTGCAAAAGCAAGTTCAAAGTATACTGCACAAGTATACATGCTGGAAATGTTTTGTGGAAAATACTTACTTTAATAAATAGTATTTAATAAACTCATACTTAAAAACATTACATTATTTTTTGTGAATGGATGGTTTGCATTTGAATGTCAAAAGAAAATGCTCATGTACATGAGATTGTGGTATGATTGAAAAAGAAAAACATTGCAAATGAATAACATGAATTGCTTATTCCTTCTGGTATCAAACTATGCTATAGCTCAGACTTTTGACTCAATCTTTGATAAACTCTTAAACTCTAAAGCAGATTAATTGAATGTATATTGTGAAATTAAACGTTTTTAAAATGGTAAAAAAGGGTTTCGTGGATGCATAGTTTGATTAGTGCTATATTGGAAATAGTAACAACAGGTTGTTTGTTTACTGTAGGTAATGAACGAGCTCATCTCATGTATTCGATTAATTGACCTTAAATTAATATAGAAATTCATGTATAATAGAAGTTCACAATTTTGTCATACTGCACATTCCAATTCATGGGAGGTGTTTTAAAGACAATTGACCTATGACCATGGACCCCGTGACCCCAAAATCATTAGGGTTTCCCTGCTACCAAAGATGAATGGGTGGACTAAGTTTGGTATGATAGGTCAAGGGGTTCTCGAGTTATTGATCGGAAACGGTTTATGTACAATTGACCCCCGTGACATTGACTTTTGACCTCGTGACCCATAATAAGACAGTATAGACGATTACGTCTCCAATGGATTTAGGTAAGGTAACGTACCGTTTGATAAGGCCTATATATGTGTTAATCAAACCTAAAAACATTAACTTGTTTATTATAATGTATTTTGGCTTCCGAAGTGCTGCTCAAATTAATGTATGATGGCATATTTCTGCCACCAGTTAACTAGATAATTATCTGGTTATCACGTTAAAGAAACTAGATAACTATTTAATTTAAAAAAATGGAAACGATTTATTCAGTACAAATCACGCGATCATATCTTATTCAACTATCATGAATAGTAAGCACGTTTTCAACATTTTTTCACTTATATAAGACCTAATCCGGTTTTCCTGGTATTAATTATCAACCAGTACTAGTTTGCCCTACCTAACCCACACGAAACGGAGGTAGAGTACAAATGACCGTAACCGAATGCCACGAAAGAATATGACCTGCCAAACCTTAATTTTGTGTAGAGCTATGTACATCAAATGTACATTAAATCAAACTAATATTAAATATTTTACCAATAAATAAGTAAAATAGAGTGTAGATGTTGTATTAGAAGTGATTTCGGTAATGAAAAATGGATAAATGGATTTCGATAATTTAACGAAATTCAGTGGATTTCGGTAAGGTAACGTACCCCTTATCGAGAGGTTCACCAACCCGCTTCAAGGTTTAAAACGTTGTACGGTTGCAGGGAAGTTGGTTTAGTGGTTAACTACTGCTAGATAGAAAATTATTGCGACAAAACATTCTGGCCTTACCGAAGAAATACAATTGATATAGCTGTTGATTAGACGAAGTTTGAAAATTTTATCTTACGTTAAATGGATTCCATATTTGAGTAGGATCACATCGTTCCGTCTTTATTTCGTCGTTAGCAGGTTGGTGTATAAAGTTTATGAAAACAGAATAACCAGTCGCGGGTCCTCCTCGAGAATCCAAATTTCCAATCTCTTCACACAAATCGGTCAATATTTCATCATGAGGTCTATTGCATACTGAGCAGTAGACATTCGAGTAATAATTGGCATAACTACCAAATACCTCATCAGTGTATTCTTTTGTATATATGCTGGGTGCACTTGTGTTTTCTAGTTCACAGGCGTTTTTAATGTCATGATTGTATGTGTCCCAATTTCCGGTGGAGTTGCAACGAGCAATAATCTTAGAACGTTCTCCGATGCATTGAACTAGCTGACTAACTTTCGGATCAGGTGGATATGGAATCAGTGAACAATTCCTTAGAATATGATCATGCCACTCTTCAATCGTCGGATAATCGACCTCTGCAGGACAGTTCGTGACCAACTTCCACTGAATGAGGTCATCTTCCATCACCCCATTACACATTGCACAGTGCTTATTCCTATATACACGCTCGGTTAAAGGATCAGACACAAATATGAAATCCTCTAAAGTAAGGAGGTTTAAGCACCTAGGATAAACAAGATCAAGACCAGCATTTGGACAGGTATCTACTAGACGATAGTGTATGTCGATCTTCTTTCCTGACTGTATTCCTCTAGGTTCATTGAAATATGTGTCTAGACCAACACATGGATGTTTTTGCTGGACAGCAGGCATCAGCTTCACGTCATGACAACAGTTGTCAAAACGTTGACAGTCTTGGTCGCACGAGCACTTCTGACAACACGGTGATAAATCCATCTCATCTGGTTTTCGACTCTAAAATTAAGAAAGAGAAACACCGATATTTTGTAAGAATTCAAGTTATATATAGCTCAGTCGGCATACTACTTGCGTGTCAGTAAGGAACTTCAACGATTCAACTGTCAACCGATTCGATTTCTTTCCCTTCGCTTTCGATTTTTTCGATTCGATTTTGTATATGTAACAGCATTCTCATTCATCTTAAGGCTTTTGCATTAATTTCAGGCCAATTGAAATTAAGAGTTTTGCAAATAAAAATTATCTTCACCCTCATGTTTTCGTTACTTCTCTATTTTCGCGAGGTTTCGTTTATCTCGCGCGCTCTTTAGGGGATTTCGCCTATGACGTCATCATGTCCAACAATATCGCTTATCGCATCAGCCAAAAATCGATATTTCCAGTCGTCTAAATAGCATTGATTAGATGGGGAACGCTACGTATTTATTATGATTATTTCTTTATTTCTTAACATATTCAAAATATTCAAGCAGATTTGGAAACCTCAATGTATCTTCTTTTCAATCATATAAAAATAATGAAATTTTATATATGTTTAGTCGGTGGAATCTACAGTTTTCTTATGCCATCCAGTTTCCTATTGAAAACAGTGTGAACGGTCCGTTTTTCCTGGACGTCCGACGTGTTTAAATCACTATTTTAACTTATCCTTAGACGGGAATTCAAATATTCAAGCTGATTCTGTTAGGATGTTTTATGCTCGTTCCAACGGTGTCAATTGATGTAATTTATTATGAAAACAAAATGGGGGAATTTAGAGATACATGGAGTACCTGTCAATTTCAGGAGTGTTTCCGTGAGATATCACGGAAATTCCCGAAGATAAGCGAGTGAAACCGATTTCGGTTAGTCTTTCTTGTGACAAGTTTAATCTCCACATGTGGTCTCGTAAGATGTTATCTCAATCAAACTGTTCGCTGGACCATGGTTTATGGTGGTCAAGTGTAGACTGCATTTATGCAATATTATAGCGTTAAATTAATTTCTTCTAGAAGACCATTATCGACTCTTGTGTCGTATTTTCTTTAGCAGGAGCTTAATTTCAATTGTCATGAACATTTTGTTTTATTCAGCGCAAAGATATAGCATGTGGTGTAAACTTGATCTTCCACAAATATCATGAACTAATATAATTCATAAATTATCATCAGGGTTTATAAATCAGTTTAAATCATTCGTTATAGCACGGACATATTAACCATATAAAAAGTTTATTATGTCCGTGGTAATAGAATTTAATCAATAAATTCATAAATTACACTCCGTAAGAGTTTACTGTGTCACTACCTTAGATATGATGTTGTTCACACCTTCGCACCAGGTATATGAATTTTATTAAAAACTGTAAACAAAACTGAACTTATCAAGATATATTTTTTTGTAAAAGAAGCATTGGGTAAACGTTCTACTACTTTGAACGTTGATGTTTAAATTATTTTGTTCATCTCCACATAATGTTCCTTTTGATAATTATTCTACTGTAATAATTCTGATTTTTGTTTCTTCACAATGTATATAGCTCACTTGTTTAAAAAATATTGTATGTAAATTCACGTTGACACTTTATGTAAATGATATGTATTTATTGACTATGTACTTGGTATAAGTCTAAATAAAACTTCTGTCTGTCTGTCTTAGTGTGACCGGTAGGTGCTATTAGTCCCAGTGCCAGCTAAGTGTCAACTAGGGTCCCTAAAACGGTGTATAATGTACATGCTGAATGAAAAAGGGGTAAACTCAAAATTAAGAAAGAAAGGAAAACTTATTCAACTGCTGTTGAACATGTTGAACAGTTTGAGTTATTAAATGCCATCAGTGGTGTAAACTGCTTTGTTTTGAACAACATTCAAATATATACGCATGCTAAATTTAATGCGGAGGGCGTGATAGTGAATAGCCAAGCATTATTATTATGTTGTTATTAACGGTTGCTTTCTGTACCATGGAATCTGTTTATTTTTTCCCTTTTTTTGTCCACAGTTTTATTGCATAAGTTATATAACTGATTTCAATAAATCTACTGTAAATTAAACTGAATATTTATCAAACATGTTATACATGTCCGTGATTTTATTCTTTTCACCCAAAAGTCGCCTGGGGTAAAACATTTTATTCTCAGCCTTTCAGACATCGTATGTACATGTAATACCATCCTTTCTGGTACCTATCAGGGACTACCAATAAAATACGTATATATTACGCGGTAGTGACTGTAAGCGGTCACCACAGTATCTACGGTAATTAAAGTACACAAAATAAATTTGGATTTACAATTTTAATTGGAAACTGCATGACAAGTGTTTATTACACATGTTAAGTGAAACGAATTCCTTGTTTTTTTCTATTTCATAAGAAAGCATTTGCCTATCACCACGGACATGTCCGTGCTAATACATAGGTTTTCAATGATAAAATAATCTCGTGTTTCATCCGGGACCAATATATAGGTCGAACTCCAATTGTTTTCTCTTTATGATCATAAAACAATGTTTTAAGCGTTTATCGGATACATAGATCTAACGTAGCCCGAGGCTATATGTTAATGCGTTATACAAGTCATTAATCGGTGATCATCTGAAAATTTACGATCACTTACGGAAACTGCCGACAGACAAATTGACTGCTGACCAAAAGTCCAATCGATAACGATCTGCATCGACTGGATTTATCTGATAAGCGATATTGTTGGGTATGCATTTTGTGCGTAAATAAATCTGACCTGGAAGAACAACGACTGTCAAACGTCCGAAATGCACTTCAAACAGGTGAACAAATAAATATAAATGGAGAGATATGAAATGTTTACCTAATTGTTTATTCCCAAAAAACCATGGTGATAAAATTCCAGTTATTTCATAATTATCATGAGCAGGAAAAAAATGCTTCACTGACGTGCTGCGTCGTCTGCTTTGGCGGTCACATGACTGTCATGTGAAAGGTACTTTCCCAGTATTTATTTATAGCGCAGTTCATAAATCCTATTCCTTACATATATTTTCTGTAAGCTGAAATTTTTGCATTATCTGATCTTTTCTTTTTCAAACTTATGTTACAAGAAAACTTTTATTTGGAGGATCTTTCAGCATAACGACGGAAGCCATTTTACTAAACTTTACTTCCGGTAAATAACGTAGCAACAGGGGATGCGACTACGACGTGTCTAAGCGTGGCTAAAATCCGTCATTAATGTACAAAATAACAGTTTGGCGAACTGGAACTAAAAACAGCGAATCGAATCAAAAATACCAGGGTATGAATCATGAATCGAATGGTGAGCTCCGTAGTCGAATTCCGATGCATCGCATCGAATCGTTGAAGCTCTAGTAATGAGACTGGCTGACGTTCAAACCCTGGATGAGGTACATACGTATGTTTTCCGTGACTTTGTTATGAAGTTGTCATTAAATAAGAACATGTTGATGCTGGTTGGTAACCCAGAACAAGTCGAACAGAAATTACCACATACTAATGTCATAGCCACACCTATGGTTGGGTGTCAACTGACCGATGTCCATGATATGTTTCAGTGTGAGCACATATCGAAATCAAGGAATCCGAAAATAACTTACAGGAATCGCGCCCATATCTGTGATAAACAATATCAGCAAAAAATTACCTTCATTGCGTTCGAATTGCAGAAATTGTTGTACGGACACAAAGTAGCAACATCCTGAAAGCTACCATAAGCCGATGGTAGAAAGTGAGTGCCAACAACGCAGAAACACAGAATCATACACCAGTGTTTCCACATGGTTCTTGTCGTCCGTAAAAGCAAAATAACACATTGAGTTATAATATTGCGGGTTTTATAGTCAAACTTGCAGACAAGACTGTCGTTGAAAGTGTCACAGTGTGAAAAGACGTGATTAATAATTTCACAAAAACATGTCTAAATATCACAGCATTGGTCATTAAGGATTGTACGGTAGCGAACGTGTGAGTGCTTTATCTCACAAAAACATATTTAATGGCAAAAGTACCATAATGGATGTGATATGCTTAGGCAACCGTCAAATATATGTGTATAGAAATATGACGCCAATTTCAAATTGGCGCCATATTTCTTCACACGGTCATTTTTTTGGTAGATCGTTTTAGCTACAAATTTCAAGCCGTTGTAATATTTAGTGCCATAACTACCATAATGGATGTGATATGCTTATGCAACAGTTAAGTATATGTGTGTAGAAATATGGCGCCAATTCGGAATTGGCGCCATATTTCTTTACACGGTCATTTTGGTTTTGGTGAATCGTGCTAGCTACAAATTTAAAGCCGTAGTTGTCTTGTATAATGTATATACAGTAGCCAATGTACAAACGACCACCTGTATTGGGCGATTTATTTATTAAACGACCACTTTAATTCTTAATATTTATAATTGTACATGTATATGTACACATACATGTATGTATATGAAGAGACCCACTTTCAAACTATAGCGAAAGTTTCACGAATCTGTCTTAAGTAAACGTTTTATTATTCCACGAGCACCTCAACAATTAAGTTTTATTTTATTTTTCCACAAAAGTGCAATCATTGAGTGAATAATGCTTATGTAATACTTTCAGTTCGCATGAATTTACTTTAATATTGTGTCTTCAACGTAAGACAGCGTAGCTGGGTGTTTTTGAAAAACTTGTTGTTTATGACTCTGATAATATTAGAAACTAAATGCATCAAGATTTTGTTCCTAAATTACAGAATTACCAGAAACCGAAAATAGTGCCCAAGCCTGTTTTTTAATTATTTAAAGACGCCAAATTGTACATGTAAGTTAGGTTGTAAAAGTACACTTGCATGTAATTCAATTGTATGTGAATGTGTAAGATATTTGGAAATCACAAAACTATTTGCAGATAACTCGAAGTTATGTATTGTTGAATAAAATCAATGTTAATCACGTATATTGATGTAGTTAAATTATCTCCGCTCTTGCTGGTCTTTTCATTTTGAATGCTTTGTCGTGTATAAACGCTGGTCTTAACTTAGATACATCTATATGTAATACACCGTTTATTGGTCACATGTAAAGAAAAGGTCATACACAACGTACCGTATACATCTATTTTAGGTAACTGTGGACTTTTCAACATTTGGACTGAGCATACTTTCCCAAATCACGAATGGTTAAAACACACCATTAGACAAAAAATAAAAGACTGATTGGTGCTCTCTCATAGATAACTCTAGAAACAGTACATTTTACAGAATTTTTAAAAATAGCTTCAGCATTGAATCATACCTGTCATCAACTCCAAGATCATTATTATTTTATACTATAAGATTTAGAACTAAAAATCATTGTTTGCCTATTGAAACTGGAAATTGGTCCAGAACTCCAATCGATCTTAGGAAATGTAGCACTTGCCAAAATAAAATAGGCGATGAATTCCATTATTTATTAGAATGCACAACATTTTGTAATGGAAGAAAAACATTAATTAATCCAGTGATTTATCATCGACCAAATACCTTTAAACTTGATGAACTAATGAACATACGGAACAAAGAAGAATTTACCAAGCTAAGCAAATTGATTAAATTATGATGCAAAACATTTAGTTCAATATGTATTACTTGTCTACATTCTAGTTTTCTTTTTTTTGTCAAACTGTTGTTACTATACTAGCTCTTACTTATGTGTATCGTGACTCCCCATCATGTCACAATCTCAGCATTGCCGAAAATCATACTAATCTCTATATACCCTGGTTTATTTCTTGTATTGTTGTTGTTATTGTTGTTGTTGCTGTTGTTGTTGCTGTTGCTGTTGTTGTTGTTGTATATTAAAGACTGACACCAGCCAATTCGACATTCAGCTGGTGAGGTAAATTGACAGTTTGTAATTTATAAATTACCTTCACTAGAAAATCGAATAATTGTCATCGGCATGGGCATCTTCTTTCCGTCAGAACAGTACTTTATTTCACTATTATGGATTGAGAAGTTAAAATACTAGTAACAATTAGCAATTATCTATAATAAATTTCTTAAAATCATGTGAAGAGGTTCGTTTTTCTTCTCAGAACGCAGTAAACTCACACGGAGTGTAATTTATAAATTTACTAGTTAATTTCTCTTACGAATGATTCAAACTGATTTATAAATCTCAGTGTATGCTGATAATTAATGAAATATGATATTAGTTCATGATACGTGTGGAATATCAAGTATACACCATAAATATTTTAGAACGATTTTTCTGTATTACAATATATTTATGTTCATTTTTAAGGACAAGTATATATATATTTGCTCTGAATAAAACACAATTTTGATCGCAATTGAAATTAAGCTTCTGCAAAAGAAAATGCGATACAAAATTGCATCACGCTTAGCACTATATATTGTATAAATGCAGTCTAACAATAAACTTTACCTCCATACACCATGGTCCAGTGAACAATATAGCACGCCAGTTGTGACCACATGTGGAGATACGGCGCTGTGATCGATATACACATGCAGTTAAAATATGAAATAGAAGGGGAAAAAATGGAAATCGCCATGTTCAAGGTAAAAGGGACCGTTCAAGGTTAAAAAGGACCAAAAATGAAATTATTTATTTTTTATCAAATTTACATATTTGTAAAGTTAAGAAAGGAAGAGTTTAAAGCCGTTTGCACAAATTTAGATTTCCTTTTATTTACTGAGTTATTTGGTTTTAAACCCGACCAGTCCGTTTTTCCCTTCTGTGTATATATAGCGATGGCTTGTGTCTTTAAAGTTAAAATGGACCAACATGCTTTTTCACGATCTTTTTGAAAAACAGAATATATACTGCAGCACGGACATATAAACCATTATATGTCCGTGATTGCAGAGATACTAAAAATTTCAAAACCGTTTGCACAATTTTGATATCTTAATCCGTTGTTTAGATATTTAGGATTTCCCACAATTCCCATGAATTTTTCCCATACACACGTTATCGACGGTGGCTAAGTGCGCTATGAAAGTTAGTTATGGAGGCCAAACAGATAAACTAATAAAATAAAACAAATTACACCATTAGAAAAATTATATAACTTGCTAAAGTATCCAACCTGTACCAAACGAATACGTCATTTTTTTGCAGATTTACATAAATTGATGGGAACGAGTGCTTTATGGTAATTGTATTAAATATATAGCAAAACCTGGTCATGTCATTTAAAGTAAAGAAGACCCCAAAAAGGCATCGATTAAAAATAATATAAAATATCTCATGTGTTCAGAAAGAAATTATTTTCAAAATATGAAAATTTGAAGTCTTTAAAGATTCTTGTTTTATACCACTTAAACTAAATCGGTCCCTCTATAATTATTCCCTAGTAAAAAGTTTGAGTGCGGAAAGTGAAAGTTCGATACGGTTAGTCGAAGTATTGATGGACTTTAAATTCTACTGACAACGATGTAATAGAGAATGTAATCCACAAATTCCAGACTGGGGGGGGGGCATGCATGGTGACAATTCATCCCTCCCTACCGGGGGTCCGGGTGATCTCCCCCTGGATTTTTTTCCAGGACTCATTCATGAGAAGTATTTATTGTAAAAACGCAAAACGACCAATTCCTACAAGTACCAACATTTTAACAAATTTCCAGGGACACCACCTTCTGTACACATGATCAGGGAACACACTAATGAACTGTATAAACTGTTATACTTAAACTCCAAACAGGTTCAGGCATGCTCCTTGAAATACCATGAATGTGTGGATAATCTCCGACATAAAATAATTGTCAACGATAATAACTGAAGTGGCAGAGCATCGGCCTTCAAGACGGGAGGTCATGGTTCGAGCCCTGTCAGAGGCAAACACATTACATTTAATTCGAAGAACATGCTTGTACTGGTAAGTATTTAACCCGGGACATTTATGAGACTGCACGGTCGCCACATGGGTTTCCGGTGGCGAAGTAAAATAAGCCTTAAGTGACTAGAATTATTATTTCTTTTTGAATATCTGATAACAAAACATTTATATATCATAACCACTTCGATTTAGTTAGAAAATAAACATTTTTTGCATTTTGTGTAAGTTACCATCGTCACATGGGATTTACGCGCAAAGTGTGTGCACATTCGTCTGATGTCAACGTATCATTAATGTACTTTTAATATTACATTTTTTATTTCAAACAAATTTTAAAGAAAACGTGAACATATGAATGTAGGCTTATATTGGAAATAATAAAATCCTGTTATTTTGCAAAACTTTAGGCCCAAGTATTACATTCCTTTCCATAAATTTCTGAATTGATTAAAATAATTTTAAGAAATTTTTAATGAATTCAGTAATATCAGGTGTCAAATTTTCACAACTACCCTTCACTAAAACACCACCACAATCTCTGTCTATGTTACGTATGATGCCCAATAATCTGTGTTTCACAGACGCTTTCAACTTATGTATATATATATACATGATAAGGAAAGCGCCTGGGTGATTTAGAGTGAAAATCATACGATACTTCTTGACGACCAAGGCCAATGAGCACACCAGGGGGCCAACTCTGCTTCGGCTTTACTGGTAGTATACAGGAGGAAATCGACCATAAATCAATGTATTGCACTTAAAGTGCTAATATAGTAGTAAGATTAAGACCTAATCATTGGATATAATTTAACAAGGACCCCCTCCCCCCTGGTGGAATCGGGCCTGGACATAATGAAGTGGACACTTATCAAGGTGTGAAACGTTCGCATATTTTGTACCAATGAGATTTTGCGAAATATACAAATCCAATGTTAAACCGATTATCATGACGTCATGGACAATTATATATACGTAAGTCTAAATTTTTTATAAAGGTTTGAATCCACACTATAACACTATACCACTTTCATACATTCAAGTAGCAACATAATACACATTAAAAGTAAGATCACTTACCTCTTTTCTTGATTAGGTCTTATCACTTGCCAAACGGGAACTTGTGATTCCGATTATAATTACGTTAGCACCACCTGAGTGGCGGGGCTGAGGGCATTGTGCATTGAACAGCATGAGCAAACGTTTTTATATAAGATTTTGTATTACCCCGGTGCCAGTGGAAAATGCCGGTTTTACTCAAGTTGAATTTGATCACATTCGGATATATAGTTAAATCATCTATTAATTCTTTGTCCTGATTCTACTGGATATAGTACCTAAGACTTCGGATGAATGAGACTGTGCTAGAGATATACGGATAGCGCACTGGGCTCCGGGTGTGCAGGTCGGGGGTCCGATCCCGTCATGGGTATACTGGATATAGTACCTAAGACTTCGGATGTATGAGACTGTGCTAGAGATAACACCCTTTCAATTAATCGATTAAAGTCGCCTTAGAGTTGCGCCCCCTACCGGACGTGACGTAATGCGAGGATAAAAATATTTCCAAAACGGCCAGTGCTGCTTACTTACGCTGCACATCAACAAAAGTTTATGCGTTGCGCAAATTTATTAATGTTTTCGTAAAAATCGGTCATAGTATTTGTTAAAGTAGAGCTATACAGAAAGTATTAGGTTACAATGTATTAAAGTTTTTGCATTAACAGCATTAAAAAAATCATAGGTAACGAATTAACGCTGCACATGGGGAGCGTAATTTTTTCACATAGGCCCTACTCGCGGTTAGTTTCCTATACCTTCTCTGATTTTCACAACAAGTACCATATATTTAACTTACCCCAATGCAAAAAGCAATCGTTTAAGATGACAAATCCTCAAAAAATATGTGGTTAATATTAAAAGTTATTCAATAAACGGTGATCAAACAATCCCAGTTAAAGAAATTTTCAGAGCATTAATGCTTCATAACTTTTTCAAAACAAGTCGGTAATTTTCCGCTTCTTTTTTTGATATTTTCATCGAAGTCTAATTGTACTTAATACACTTTCATGTCAATAAAATATTTTAAAAAGGCTGCTGTGAAGAACAATCAAGGCTTACATAATCATGTAAATGTGTAAAGATCAACTAAACAAATGATGTAGATCACGCCAGCATGTCATGTTTTGTGTACACAAGTCGTCTATTTTACCCAGGACAAGCGTGTGCAAAATATAAATTAAGTAGGTAAAATCAATTTCTTTATTGTCTGTGTGAGACAAGGGTTTTGGCATCAGTTTAATTCTGAACATGAATTAACATTCAAAAATGTCGGAAGAGGCTGGCTAAATCTTTGAAGTATAAATATTTTTGGGTGACAGACAGTTGTAATCTCATTGTGTTTATTACAAATTGAGATCACAGACTGATATGACCTAATCATTTTAATTATCAAAGGCACTAAGTCTATCAAACAGGAAATAGCAATATGACTTAACACATACAATAAAGATCTCCTGGGGTTTTATGACTCTTGTGTTTTTACAGCTGACACCTAGGGCAATTTTCAATTAGAGTAGTGACCAGTAGAACTGATCTGCCGAGGGCGTGGTTTATGAATTGCAAAACAATAGGCACCGACCAATCAAATTAATTAAAATACAAGAAAAGCAATTAATAACTGTCAATTATCAATTCATACGAGAACACAGAAATTGTTTAAACATTGAAACTAAATGGCCAGCCAGTCACGAAAGACGTCTAAAAATAATTTATGGATTATAGCGCTATGTCCCGTTTTCAGAAGAGATTCTTTTAAAAGTGACTATAAACAATCTATATTTAATGTGAGTAGGAATAACCAAACAGACAGTGAGTTTCATATTTTATTTTTACATAAATATATTGTTTTAAACAGTGCGTCTGCTGATAACATTGTATTGATGCGCCATATCTGGCGTAGCGCATCTATGGTATTGAGGTCTTTGGCTATATCCATGTTCTTTCATATGACGGTCCATGACTGAAATGACGAAAAATATGTATGGTTCTTCTTCAGACATGCGTACGATTTCACATTAACATCAACATACGGTCTTCCAAGTCCATATTAACGACTGAGTTTGTGAAATAAAAATTCCCAGTATGTCGCAAAATTATGTGACAAACAAATATTAAGCATCCAACTAAAGCAATTTCGCAAAATCCATTAGGTTTAAATAAGTTTTTTTTATATCTCTCAAAATACATCCTAAAACAAATTACATCTTTAACATACATTATCTTTCATTCCGTCGCCGAAAAAAATTGGTTACGTCGCCATTTCGCGCTCTGAATATTACCGTTATAGTAATTGTTTATCCTCTAATGACGTCATCGAAGGGCAGATAATTCTATTAACGGTATAATTGAAAGGGTGTATATAGGTCTTCTCCTTAATAGTGTAACGGAGTGGTATTTTCTATTGTGTGTGTTTTGAATATAAGTGTAATGGTTATAAACCAATGTTGATAAACGCTATGTAATTCTCGTTGTGGTGTCTCAATGTGCTAGTGATCGTATACATGTATATATAAATATCATTCACCTAGTACTGTAGTTTACAAGTAAAAAATTGCTGCCTGAAGCAGCAAAGATGTGTGCACGGCGTGAACAAAATGAAATAGAACAAACACTTATGTGAAATAACAGTATGTGTTTATTATGCTTTAATGTGCAACTATAAATTAATGTATATGAAGTACATTTGTAGTTTTATTAGTAGTTTATGAGGAATTAAATAAGGAACAGACTAGTTTTTGTATGGACAGTAAAATATAAATAGAAATTGATAGTCTGGAAAACTTTCATGATAATAAACATCATGCATGTAAATTAAGACAACATTATGCATCTGAAAATGCAAACATTGATTTAAACATATTTATATAAATCACAATCATTATCACGGTAGAAATAAATAATGAAATACCGACAAATTAACATAATTAGTATTTACTAAAAATTAAAAATAACAATAATCACTAAATGATTTTGCATATCATGTCAAAATGTGAGATCACTTCAGTGTAATTAACATGTCAGTGGACAAACAGACGTTCAGCATCACACACTGAATTAATCAAGCAATGTGTGAATGTAAAATGAGTTTAGACATTTTTAAAGTTAGAAAAATAGTGTAATTTAATGTAAATGATAGCTAAAAAGTGACACCTGAGAGAACTATAAAATGTAACCAGGCCGTAGTATATGAATGACTATTATAATAAGGCAAAGAACATAGCAAATATGTTTATGTATGTATGTTTTTATGTTCATAGCTTAAGGAGTTACTTTCAATAAATAAAGTTTATTATTATTATCATTATCATTAAAGAGAAATAAAACCGTATTTACTTATATCTCAAACCTATTTACAGTGGAAAGAAATAATGCAAAAATGACCAAAATGCAACACAATAACTCAATGCAAAAACATTAATCACTAAATGATATAGCACCTTGTCAAAATGTGAGATCACTTCAGTACGTAACAACCGCATGCTAGCATCACACACTGGATAAGTTATCAAGTAGGTGAATGTATAATGAGTATAAACTTTGTGGATGACTGGATAATGGCTCATTGTATATGTAAATGAAAACTATAAATGATACCCGAATCTACAAAAGTGATAGGTGTACCAGACTGGTTTAGCAGACTAAGCATATGAATGACTTGTGAAGTAAACAAAAAGAACACATTTACATATATCACATACATATTAACAGTAGAAAGAAATAATGCAATACTGACCAAAAAGCAAAAACGATTACTCAATACAATCAAAGCAAACAAATGGGGTGTGGGACGGTACCACTTGTCTCTGTAGCCAAGCTGGCAACTCGTTGCATATAAGTTTCAGTTTTGTTACTAAACAGTTTTATAATATCAAAGATTGTGTGAATAGGTAAGAAGGCTTGCATGGAATATGGAATTAAACAAAAACATAAGACAGAAATGTGAAAAAATTAAAAGAGATCTTCAATCCGACTTGTTCTAGAAATGCTAGATTTTCAATCCAAAATAAAGAAAAATGGTCAGTAATAATGGTAGAACCTTAAGACTATAAAACAAGTGAAATGTTTGTCACGATTGTAAATAAATGAAATACAAAGATATCAGACGCTTTATGTAACGTTTGTGAATATTTAATTATGAACAACTTTGATGAAAATCTAACAGTTTTTTTTAGCAGACAAGGTTTTCAAGTTTCAGACACCTGTGACCTTGACCTTTAACATTATGACCCCAAATTACAATATGAACTACTAGACTTCATACTGATACTTCTCAGCAAGTTGATGAAAATCTAACACTGGGTTTTGGAGATAAAGGGAGAACAAGGCAAACTGGACAGACAAAAATACAACATGGGGAGACATAATAAATACAACATGATGAACACAAATGTACAAGCAATAACAAGACTTTTATAATTATACATTGTAGTTAAATATTATTACTAAACTGTTTACTTCATATGCAGCTTAATTGCAAAAACACCATCTTTTATAGTATATACATGAAACCAGGTCAAAGCATTCAAGCTTTGTTTTAAAAGAAACTCTTTTGAGTTCAATCTGTAAAAAAATGTTGAAAGTATGTTAAAAGTATGTTAGACCAGTTCTATTAAAAGTTGAAAGTAGATTGGGGACACAGCATAGGGCTATCCAAGGAACATTTTTACCAGGTTTGGTTTAAACTGGTCTAGCAGCTTTAGATATAATATCCAAAATGTGTCAGCGAATCAGATGTTGGATGTAATTTTGGTACAGTACAATCATGTGCCATATTCATAGCAAATCAGCCAAAGGGTAAATAGATTTTTTAAGAAAAAATGTCTGGCAATCAGAAGCCCTAGTGACTATTTTGGAATTTGAGTGGGGCTGAGTGGGACTGTGTGATACAATATTTGAGGACAATCCTCTAATGAACAAATCTACCAAATTTGATTCAAATTGCCCAAGTGGTTTTGGAAATGTAAACGTTTACAACAATGCTGTCGCAGTGGGCAACAGATGGTAAGTGATGGCAATAGGTAACTTTGTTCAGGTGAGCAAAAAACATGGAATTCAGCTTACACTTCTGTAAACGTACAATTACATATTCAAGCAGATTTGTCTGAAAGTGTTACTAAATCAATATTCTACTAATAAAAGACATGTACATTGATACAGAAAAAACATATACTTACATGTGCACTATAATACTTATTTCAACAAAAACATTGTTCCATTTCTTACATATACACATATAATGTAGAATTGCATATGCAGTGTTAAACAGAGAAATGAAGCCTTAATGAGGTTCATATTAATATGAAGAACATTACTGAGATATTGCAATATACATGATAATATTTCAATTGGGATAGTGATATGTCGAAAGTCATGATTTGTCTGCCGGGGGGGGGGGGGGGGTCATTTCGAATGAGTTAAATAATAAAAAAATATCAAAGTGAAACAAACAACTATAAAACACCAGAAGACTGAGACAAGACATGAATATTGCAAAAGCACATTAACACATTAATCCTAAGACTAGATATCTTACAAACTATCTATATTCAACATAATTATTCAAGTAAGAGGCCCAAGCAAAAACTAAATCAAAATAAGGGGGGGCTGGGTTTTTGTTTTTTTAACTTTGAGTGCAAAATGTTTTTTTTTTACATGTGGTATTTTGTCATATTTAACTTTTGTCATACAGTAAAAAGGCTTATGCACAAATAAAGATTGTCCCTCAAGTACATTTCATTGCATTAAAAACAAGCTGATTTGATGCATTTAAGATTAAAGGTCTGTTCCAGAAAATACTCCACTACACAGGATGCAATATATTATCCCCATTACCTACAGAAATAAATTTACTGCTAATGGTAAATTTCAATTTTTAAAAGCCACCAATGAAGAAAATAATAAAGTGGCATGTTAGAGGTTGTTGAGGGGAGTTTTTTCTCTCTCTAAAACAGTTGAAAGCAAGAATAAAATCAAAATTTTGTTTCCAGGGTCTCCCTCTGCCATTCACCAATAACATCAAATGTGGAAAAAAAACAATAATTTGGCAACAGTTTTTCAATTTTAGCAACAAAAATATTCCAAAAGAATACATATTTGTAAGCAACTGCATAATTGTTCATGCTTTTTATCAAAATTGGTGTGTGCTTTGAATATGCCACAGGGAATCATGTTTTCAAATTAAAATAAATTAGCACCTTCAATACCGGGATATGAATAAATACCGAATGATATCAGAAATTGAAGTATCTAGTTTTTCGCATAACTTTGATTGCAGTGTCAGTTGTTCCGAATAGATTATGGTTCACTGCCCTTGTAAGTGCAGGTGACACTTATTTTCGGTTTACACAAGGCAAAATATGAAGCTCTAAATGGTCATCTTGCATATCGAGAACATCTGCTTCACCATTCCTACATGTACCGCAACTATTTTGTCATCTATTGTTAAGAAGGAGAACTCATCTTCTTCCTGACAAACTCTATCCACCTGATCAATTACTTCTTCTAGTGGAAATTCTGTTTTCTGTTAAAATAGAATAGTATAGGTATATTGTAAGGGTACTAATGAAACATATTTAAGAAATATCTGAACAATGCTTGCTATATTTAGGTGTTGAACCTTTCATCTAGTGTATCCTGATGAAGTGAGGATGAGTGATGTTTATTATAACCATGACATATTAATGTCTCCATGTAAAATTTAATGGTATTAAAACCATTAGCTAATAACAATGTATTTCAAAAGAATCAGTTGACAGCTGCTAAAATTATTAAACTAAAACTATCTGAATGGACAAAAAAATCTTTAGGCCTTTTTTGATGATATAAATACTGTACTACAGTATATTCAGATTTTTTTTACAATATTTTATTTAGCTTAAGTTAACGTGCGACAGGGTTGCAATAATTTGAACTTGCTATTTAAATTTGAATAGCAGAATATCAATGTATCATGTCCTATAATTGCAATGATTAACTTCACAATTTGTCTGTTGTTCAAGACACAACAAAAATCAGGGTTCCCACTCTTCCAAGAAAAAATTCAAGGACTCTTCAAAGTTTTTTTTCCGCAAAATTCAAGGACCAAAACAGCATTGGTACAGCTATTTTATTCATTCAACATGTCTTTCAAATTAACTTTTTCCAAGAAATTAATTGCAATAATTAACCTCACAATTCGTCTGTTGTTCAAGACACAACAACAATCAGGGTTCCCACTCTTCCAAGAAAAAATACAAGGACTCTCCAAAGGGTATTTTTCGCAAAATTCAAGGACCAAAACAGCATTGGTACTGCTATTTTATTCATTCAACATGTCTTTCAAATTAACTTCTTCCAAGAAAATTTAAGTATTAAACTTCAAATTATGAACTTATATACAAGGAAATGTTACACTCACTTCACCAAGAGTTTTCCAAGGCTTGCAAACACTATTTTTTATCTGTTTAAAGTGAGTTTATTATACAGTAGGAGAACCATGTGACATACCGTGATTAAGGTCTTGGATGTTGTTGAAAGGGAAACATCATTTCTGTAGGTGTTTGTAACACTGTCTGTTATGACGAGTCTCCAGGTTGAAAGGTTTCATTCTCACATTTGCACCATAAGGCCACCTAACATTAGTTTGTTGCATCTTCAAAATATATTGTATTTATTTTGACATTCTCAGTAATTCACATACAGCTTCTTCCTGCAATAAAAGGTAAATCAATAAAATACTGCATTAAACTTTCCAATGGATAATGATGAATTTTGCCTTTCATCTCAATTAATGTTTTAAAACAGCCATTCATTTGCTGATCGTGTATCTGAAGACATCAATTTGAAGTTGTCATCAGACAATTCTCTTAATTTAGATTCTCCATCTATCATTGGAAGTGTTTTCCGTGGACCTTTAACATTGAAGGTCATTGTAATTTCATATCCGAGGGTCATTTTCAAATATTGGAGGTCATACAGGAATATGCTAAATCGAGTCGACGCTTATGTACTTAATCAATGACACATTCAGTATGCATGTAATAATGAAAGTGAAAGTTGAAACTGATACATTGTCGGAAAATCGCTGTAAGGTTAGAACATGTGATCGGTGTATTTAATATAACCAGAGAGTTTAAACGTTTACATGTTAATTATCACGTATGTTTTAACGAAGCATGACTTATTAATGAGGGATAATACTGCAAAATATTAAACAGAGCACAGAGACGAATGCTGGCTGCATCATAACAACACAGGTGGCCGGTGCGTAGCCATGACATTTAAAACCCGCATTGAAAAAAACTATTTTTCAATCTGTTTTTAATCTTATAGTAAGATAAAGGTGTCCAACTTCATACGTATTTACAATGAAAATATATACACACATTTGCTTTGATGTACTTTTCGAAGCCATTCCTCAACCGATTTTTATCACTGATGTCTTAAAATACACACAAGGGATTTATGTCGACAGTGTATATACTCAAAAAATATTCACAAACAGAATAGACTGGTTTTTTTAACGTCAAACATCAAGAATGGCTAGGTCGGACAACTTCCTACCGTTAGACCGAGTCGGTATTTTCAGAACAAAACTACTATAAATCGCTATTCACCTGACGAACGACATTAGATTTCAATAAGAAACATTTAAAAAAGTATATTTCAATATCAAACAACTTACAAATCAACATACAGACGCGGAGATCGCTATTTTTTCGCTCTCAACTTTCGTTTTACGCGAACGCAGCCATTTTGAAAGGTGGTACCCGGCTCTGAGTAAGAACACATCTCGTAAGCCGAAAACCAAAACACTTGGTTTTCGGCTTACAAATGTGTTCTTACGCAGAGCCGGATACCACCTGTCAAAAAGGCAGCATTCGCGTAAAAGGAAAACTACGAGTGAAAAATAACGATCTCCGCGTCTGTATGTCGATTTGTTAGTTTTTTTTCAATGCGGGTTTTAAATGTCATGGCTACGCACCGGCCACCTGTGCATAACAATAGACTAACAAATGAAATGTAGGTCAACCACGCTATGGGTCAACCACAACGTTGAAACGATAAAATTCAATAATTATACAGTTGAAAAGATTAGTTAATGACATAAAGCATAATATACAACAAAATCACATAGAAATGTACCTTAATTTAGCTTTTGTAGCCTACAACAGCAATAATTACGTTACAACGCACAATCGTTCGTTTCTCGACATAGATTCCCACCGGTCTGCGCATGCGCACAATAGGCTCTGTTCGATTTTGTTCCCATTTGTTTTCAAAACCGAGTCCATTGCAAAACGACGCTAACAGAATTCAATATGCACGGCGTTGACACGCCGTGCAATAAAGAAACACTCTCCTCCAGACTCGATCGAATCTCTGTGAACGGCAATGATAGTTCTGTACTGGCAATACCAGTTATTTCGGTGACAATGTCAACTCGTGTAAAATATAGAAGTGTAATAGTTTTCAAACACAATAAATTGAACGCTTCAAAAGAAATAACAACAAATAAGAACCCTTAATATGTATTTAATAATCCCTAATTTATGTAAATATGTAGTATCTCTTCAAATGAACAACACAAGGAATTTGTAAATCTGTCCAATCAATACTCAAGTACTACGGCAATGAATCTCTGTTTTAAATAATTCAAAATCACCAAAATATATTCAAGATAGTACAAACCAATTATTAATTAGATCAAAAGTTTCAAAAGAAAAGAATTGTCAATGCAATATGCATCGTTATGGAAGAAACAAGTTCTTCAATTCAAAGTCAAAGGCTAAGCTTTAAAGATTGCTGACCGTGGACAACACCCAAAAGAGAGAATAGTAGTAGTAGTAGTATTTTGTTTACAAGGTCATCAGTCACTTTGTACACGTAGGTACTTATAGGCATATTTGTTGACACCGACATGTACCCCGCATGTCGTTAAATTAGTTTTAGATACTAAAGGGGTAAATTTGTCTTTTGATTCCAAATATAGCTACACACCGAGAGAGAATAAATTAAATACAACTTTTTATCTAGCTATATATTCATGGGTGCCTGATTTTATGTTAAGTATAGGAGGTTTAACAGTAGATAATAATGAAATATAAACTTGTAACTAACAGCACGCTGTTACACTATTATACATTTTCAGGTATGACAGTTTTCTTGTTGTATAATGGTGTGATCTTTTACCCATCAGCTTTCTTTTTAGATAGGAGGAGCCCGTTGTTTTGGACACAGGTGATCGATGATATTCTTTGAATATGTTGAAACTCATGCAGTTTCAGTCACCCGTTGAATCGTACACATTATTGTGTTCTAAAGGTTAATGTCGTGCAAAAGCTGATATAGATAACCAATAGTACCTGAGTGCCAATGAAAAATGCACAAAATTAATACATGTACACTGTACCCCAATACAATGTATACTCAGTGCAGTTAAAACGCACAAAACAGTATTTTACTTACATAGGGATACTACAAAAGTACGGTACATTGTATTATTTCTTGTTTATTTGCAACATAAACAATGTATATCAAATAATGGGTATTTTCATATAAAAATAAGTTTCTAAATGCAATAAAATGACGCTTTACAAACATTTCGCAGGTCTCAAACTGTGCGTTTTAAAATGCACTGAGTATATAATTACACTGGTCATGCCGCCTTCCGGTTAGCTCAGAGCACTTGACTGCAAATCTAGAGGTCGTGGGTTCGAAACCCGGGCGAGGCGTGTGTTTTTCTGTGACAACTTGACTGGAGATAATGCACCCAAAGTCATTTGTCCTCCACCTCTGAACTCTGATTTATGTGGTGAAGTAGTCAGTTGCTTGCGGAGGAACTGGTTGGTAACCCAGGAGCACTGGTTGGTAACCCAGAAGCACTTGTTAGGTCAACTGACCGCCGTATATAAATGAAATTATGTTAACCCCCCCCCAAAAATAATCAAAAACAGTCAAAACAATGAATATTACAATACGACTATATGATTAATGTGTGGTACAGAACTAACGTACATTTTTCAATGGTGATACCACTATATATCTTCAGTAATATAAGAAACACGCGTAATATTTATTGTTGCTGCTGTTTTAACCATATATACGTACATAATTGACATTATTACAACATATTAAATGCATTGTGCGTTTCCACACGATACAAAGCACTGAACAAAGTGTTTACACTGTTTTGTACTACGGAGAAACCTCTGTGATGGTACAACGTCAGAGTCAAAGGGAATACTGTCCACTTCTAAAAACGGCTTAATTCCAAGCTCGTGCCTCGATAACGTGTCAGAGTTGCGCCGTGTTTTCACATCTTGGTTAAAGGTAGGGTTATTAGAGTATTGATTGGAACCGTTCCAGACTACGAAAAAAGTCGAGAGCCGGACAAAACCACATCCAACGCTTTTTGATTATACTGCAACCGCGAAGGGGGAGGTTGTGGGTGTGAGTTTGCTTCCAATTAAAATTAAGGACGGGGATTGTCCTACCTGAAATATTCATCATGGGAGGGGTTTTGTCCACGACCACATAAATCGACGTGAGGGGCTTTGTCCGGGATGGTGACAAGGAAGTCACCGTCTTCAGTGAATTTATCATCATCTTCTTAATTAACAGGGTGCACTAAGTCGTACACCTGGAAAATAATGACAACTTCAATCATGTACATAATTACATGATACGGGACTGATGTCTGAGAATTATTCAATGACGTCATTATTCTGAAATATTCATCCACGCAAATAGTCCCGTCCCTTTCAGTTGAGATATTTGTAGTTACATTGAAGTCAAAAGAAGTGATAGGAATTCTGGAACACTTATCGACCATTGTCCAGGTAAGGCGGATGGCGAAGGGACAGTACTTTGATTTTACAGGTGGTTGATGAAATTCTCGCATTGGTTGATAAAGACTAAGCTCAGGAACCATTGAAACACGTGTCATATTTCCGAATCGTAGATAGATAGGCGATTGTTTAAGGAACACCTGCAACTTTGATACTATATACTCTTCAGTACAAGTACCTTGTGTGGTCAAAGAATATACCAGAACGAAATTTAAATTGGAATCAACCTGTATGGAAGTCCCACATTGATCACAGTCGGCGTTCGCCACCATACTCGTCAAAACAAGGTCCAAAAATGTCTGTAATTCGAATGAATAGGCATCGTCGCTTGAAATCAACTGAAAAACCATTTTATATGTTTTACCGGGTAAATTTTTCTGAAGATCTTCGCATTTACCGTTGTATGCGTAGGTAGCGAATGGACATCTCACAGACATACATGATTCCTGCAAAACAGGGAAAAAGAATTAATAAACAATAACTGGAAAAAATCGACACTAAACTTTCATGCAATATACATGTTGATATAATGCTATACATACATGTCACATACTCTCTCAAGATAGGCCCATACTTGAGGGGACATGAATTCCCAAAATACGCGATGTAAATAATGACGTTTTTTGTGACGTCTTGTTCATTTATTATGTGTATTTACTATTTAGCAAGTCTGAACAATTTCTACACTTGGGCATGATTACTAAGCTTTCCACAAGCAGCTGTATGAAGCATGTGTCAGCCTCACTTGTAAATAACGTTATTAATATCATTTCTTTTCATCGGCATATTGCAGTCTCTAGGTTGAACAATTGCGAAAATAACATTACAATTATTGATACCTTGCAAATATAGAAAAACATGTTTAGTTAGGAGAAAATACGAAACTGAATACCTACGAAAAGTTATGTAAATGGAATGAAATTATTGATGCTCAAATTGGAGCCCCTTAACTGTGAAACCATGAAAGTAACATTGCTTACACAAAATAGATACAATCTTTATAGATTTCGTTATCTATCACAAAAACTTTATTATTTGGTGGTAAATACGTGGTATTTCTGGACCCGTGACACTCATGTAAGCAACGTTACCACTTTTGTGACCAAAGTTACCAGCATGCTTATCAACGTTACCTTTTTTTGAAGCACTAAGCTATTGTCAGATGTAAGTGAAACAAGCAATGACTCATTTATAATATTGCAACATTTCTTTAAATTACTATCACATATTCAACGTATCGACCAAGGAGGTCACGTAACTCAACTAAGGTAAACAGAGATTGCCAAGCCAAATGCTTGTCAGGTTTAGTAACATTTATCCGGATAAGCACTAGTTTATGTGCTTTATTGAAGTAAACTCTTTATGTAAAACACAAATATATGCTATTCGTTAATCATATAATTCCGAACAGTAGCTGTTACATATTGTATCATTATTACCACAGTGAAATGCTTTGAAACCAGTAACTGTGTTGTTTTATCCTCTATTTTAAACATTTACACATTTATTTAACATATACATTCTGTCATTCTGTTTATATTTCGCATTAAATGGCATTGTCAAAATAAATACCTTCAACATACAAACTTTGTAAACACCGAAAAGTTACACCAGGTTATCCAAGATAACCAGTCCAGTTAGTTAATTAATAGAAGTTATTGTTAATATTTTCCGGGCAGAAGTCGGGCTACTTGCTTCTTGTATGGGAGTAACATTCGTAAGTGGACATTAAAGATATACCTGGCTCATCTGAACATAAACTGTTTGAATTGGCTTCATCCAGTATTTTTGTTACAATGGTTAAACATCTCTGATAAGAACCATTGCAATGACTGTATAACGATTGAAAATATCTGTTTTACCATATTGCGAGCAGACAAAACTTATAAAATAGCCTGATTGTTACAAAACCTGGAAATGTTTTCGGCGCAGTCGTACTAACATGGTTTTGCTATTTGCATATCAGTGTTGTGTAAACCAATAAAATCTTACGTTAACCCCCAATGCAATTTCTCTTCAACCGAACAACGTTTGTAACCTTGACGCGGATTGGTTAACCTTTCGATAAAGGGTACGTTACCTTACCGAAATCCACTGAATTTCGGTGAATTTACCGAAATCCATTTTGGATCTGGAGTGACCAGCAATACTATCATCTCGGCATTTTTTATGTTGCACGATAAATCTTAACCTTCAATTTGCGCCGACCATCTTTTTTCATGATAACTCTTGTTTAATTGTATGGTGTCAAACATCATTCTTCAACAAATACGGATCAATACATTTTGAGTTCATTCTTTGTGAATGCATGTTTATTGATGTTTTAACTAGAGGAAAAATATGTTTCATGTTTGTTTAGGTAAACAAATGAACAAAAAATGAGCATTATAATACTTTAATTTCAAGTGTTCCATAATACTCGTAGCTTGATTTGGCTATGACCAGTCCATTGAATGATGCTCCCAGATAGCAAATATTGGAATTTGGATTCGGATTTCTTGACGTAATGCTGTGCGAATTTCGCTTTTCGCATTCGCTATTATCACCAAATGTAATGCAGTTAATCAGCATCGGCCAAAAAACATGCGAAGACTTTACAGTTTTCATGATCACCAGCTTAAATTCCTTTGATCTAGTTTCTTTACTTTAAGAAGATGTATAACTGTGATTGTTGTCTACTCTAATAAACTAGTACTCATAGACATTAGTGATATTAATTGTCATGGTGTATTGTTGTTCCCATCTGTAAGGAATAAACGACGTGCAAGGCATCAACGCATATGTTTACAGGCGTCATTTGATGCTGCGGCTTCTCGATGGAGTAAACAAAACTGACATTTTCTGCAGGTTTCAAGCTGAATTTATGGATTTTATGTGAGGTAAGATGTCAAAGTGTTATGTACGGAATCCGATTAGTGCCACAATAAATATCGTGTGTCTCCATTGGACCACGACACACGACGTACGAAACGAAACACGATACGACACACGACATGCGAAGCGACACACGATATGACTCACGAAATGCGAAGCGCCGCGCGATACGACACACGACATGCGAAACGACACACGATATTCGACGGATGATATCAATTCAACGATTTCGCTTGTTTAATTAACATTTTACAAATTTACATTTTTATGACATTTCGTTTCTATGGACCATTACGATGTCTTTTTGTTATTATTCATGTTTTTGTAAGACATTATGCCCCCTCATGTTTTTTTTGTCATAGAGTTATATTTTGTACAATTGCAAAAGCAAGTTCAAAGTATACTGCACAAGTATACATGCTGGAAATGTTTTGTGGAAAATACTTACTTAAATAAATAGTATTTAATAAACTCATACTTAAAAACATTACATTATTTTTTGTGAATGGATGGTTTGCATTTGAATGTCAAAAGAAAATGCTCATGTACATGAGATTGTGGTATGATTGAAAAAGAAAAACATTGCAAATGAATAACATGAATTGCTTATTCCTTCTGGTATCAAACTATACTATAGCTCAGACTGTTGACTCAATATTTGATAAACTCTTAAACTCTAAAGCAGATTAACTGAATGTATATTGTGAAATTAAACGTTTTTAAAATGGTAAAAAAGGGTTTCGTGGATGCATAGTTTGATTAGTGCTATATTGGAAATAGTAACAACAGGTTGTTTGTTTACTGTAGGTAATGAACGAGCTCATCTCATGTATTCGATTAATTGACCTTAAATTAATATAGAAATTCATGTATAATAGAAGTTCACAATTTTGTCATACTGCACATTCCAATTCATGGGAGGTGTTTTAAAGACAATTGACCTATGACCATGGACCCCGTGACCCCAAAATCATTAGGGTTTCTCTGCTACCAAAGATGAATGGGTGGACTAAGTTTGGTATGATATGTCAAGGGGTTCTCGAGTTATTGATCGGAAACGGTTTATGTACAATTGACCCCCGTGACATTGACTTTTGACCTCGTGACCCATAATAAGACAGTATAGACGATTACGTCTCCAATGGATTTAGGTAAGGTAACGTACCGTTCGATAAGGCCTATATATGTGTTAATCAAACCTAAAAACATTAACTTGTTTATTATAATGTATTTTGGCTTCCGAAGTGCTGCTCAAATTAATGTATGATGGCATATTTCTGCCACCAGTTAACTAGATAATTATCTGGTTATCACGTTAAAGAAACTAGATAACTATTTAATTAAAAAAAATGGAAACGATTTATTCAGTACAAATCACGAGATCATATCTTATTCAACTATCATGAATAGTAAGCACGTTTTCATTTTTTTTTCACTTATATAAGACCTAATCCGGTTTTCCTGGTATTAATTATCAACCAATACTAGCTTGCCCTACCTAACCCACACGAAACGGAGGTAGAGTACAAATGACCGTAACCGAATGCCACGAAAGAATATGACCTGCCAAACCTTAATTTTGTGTAGAGCTATGTACATCAAATGTACATTAAATCAAACTAATATTAAATATTTTACCAATAAATGAGTAAAATAGAGTGTAGATGTTGTATTAGAAGTGATTTCGGTAATGAAAAATGGATAAATGGATTTCGATAATTTAACGAAATTCAGTGGATTTCGGTAAGGTAACGTACCCCTTATCGAGAGGTTCACCAACCAGCCTCAAGGTTCAAAACGTTGTACGGTTGCAGGGAAATTGGTTTAGTGGTTAACTACTGCTAGATAGAAAATTATTGCGACAAAACATTCTGGCCTTACCGAAGAAATACAATTGATATAGCTGTTGATTAGACGAAGTTTGAAAATTTTGTCTTACGTTAAATGGATTCCATATTTGAGTAGGATCACATCGTTCCGTCTTTATTTCGTCGTTAGCAGGTTGGTGTATAAAGTTTATGAAAACAGAATAACTAGTCGCGGGTCCTCCTCGAGAATCCAAATTCCCAATCTCTTCACACAAATCGGTCAATATTTCATCATGAGGTCTATTGCATACTGAGCAGTAGACATTCGAATAATAATTGACAGAAAAAAACCCAAATACATTATCAGTGTATTCTTTTGTGTATATGCTGGGTGTACTTGTAGTTTCTAGTTCACAGGCGTTTTTAATGTCATGATTGTATGTGTCCCAATTTCCGGTGGAGTTGCAACGTGCAATAATCTTATGATGTTCTCCGACGCATTGAACTAACTGACTCACTTCCGGATCAGGTGGATAAGGAATCAGTGAACAATTCCTTAGAATATGATCATGCCACTCTTCAATCGTCGGATAATCGACCTCGGCAGGACAGTTCGTGATCAACTTCCACTGAATGAGGTCATCTTCCTTTACCCCATTACACATTGCACAGTGCTTATTCCTATATACACGATCGGTTAAAGGATCAGACACAAATATGAAATCCTCCAAGGTAAGGAGGTTTAAGCACCTAGGATAAAGAAGATCAAGACCAGCATTTGGACAGGTATCTACTAGACGATAGTGTATGTCGATCTTCGTTCCTGACTGTATTCCTCTAGGTTCATTGAAATATGTGTCTAGAGCAATACATGGATGCTTTTGCTGGACAGCAGGCATCAGCTTCACGTCAGGGCAACAGTTACCGAACAGTTGGCAGTCTGGGTCGCATGAACACTTCTGACAACATGGTGTTAAATGCATCTCATCGGGTTTTCGACTCTAAAATTAAGAAAGAGAAACACCGATATTTAGTAAGAATTCAAGTTGTATTTCTATTGATTGTACAAAATTGATATTAGTGATAACACAATGATTAAGCCCGCCCGGATAGCTCAGTCGGCAGACTACTTTCGTGTCAGTAAGGCGGCTGGCGGAAGTTCAAACCCTGGGTGAGGTACATACGTATGTTCTCAGTGACAATTTGACAATACATCCAAATACATTTGTCATCTGTCTGTGTTTTATCCTATGAAGTTGTCATTAAATAAGAACATGTTAATGCTGGTTGGTAACCAAGAAAAAATCAAGCAGAAAATACCACATACTAGTGTCATAGCCACACCTATGGTAGGGTGTCAACTGACCGATGTCCATGATACGTGTTTTAAAAATCTAACGCAACGACAACATTTCATAGAGGATATTTGTTTGTTTCGATGGAAGATCATAAAATAATTTCATCGAGATAATATTAGACAAAGTATTTTCACAAGTAGTATAGTGGTTTTGTGCGTGGATGCGCACAAATGCATGCACACGAATTTCTCTAGGACTGTACGCAGTTTTCATTTAATCTCGTCATGTTTACAGTAATAAGATTAACGCCTCTGTCGTGATCAAAATGTTTTTTTTGCAAACATAACACCATTGCAATAATTGTGTTCATTACTTTGCTTCGGAAGAAGAAAATACATGCATATATCAATAAACAAGTTAAATTTTAGTTTTTCGGTAGAACAACTAGTTCTATGGCAATTTTCGACAGTCGCATCGCATAACTACGAAAACTACTTTTTCCGGCTTAAGTACGAACACTACTTTCTTCCGGAAGCGGGGCAAGAATACAATATTCATTAGTTAAACAATCATCTGAGCGACGTTTTGTGATATCAGCTGGAAACTGGATTTGAGCTGAAATAACTTAAGCAATAGAAAGAACCCCAAAGAAATTTGAAAGAAATTTGCAGCTGAAATATCGAAATTACAGAAAAATTGTCTTCAGGCGCCGCAGCCACGCTATTGATCATTTACGTATCACGCGCGAAATGCATGTGGAATTCAAGTTTCCGTCATTGTTCCGTTGCATATGGACGATTAATGGAAAATGTTCTAAATTGAATACTTATTGTTTTATGGTCAACTGTTAAATATTTACGCAGTAGTACGGAAATTTCCGAGAGCTGTCGAGAATGCAATAACTATAAGGATAGATCACTGCGTATGAGATTGTGATTTCCCAAAGTAGCGATCAAAATGATTGGAACAAACATCTTGCAGAGCAACCGTGCTGCCTTCAATCAAAATCGAGAAGACGACACTTGTAGTATCTGTGGCGAAAATCAAGAGACATTAGGTCATTTTGTTCTTGACTGTCCAATGCTGGCTAGTGTACGAGATTCAATCGTAGGTGATATTAAAATCGTGGTCGAAAATATTTATACTTTAAACAATATGGTAACAATTTTCTGTTATTTTACATGAATCTAAACAATAAAAAACTATTAGATCTAAAAATACCAACATTCTATGAAGACATTGTACACATATGGTTACAGTTAAAAACCACAAATAGTGCAGAAATTAAAAACTTCCGCGAAATACGCAAAGAAGTAATATGGGGAAACAAAAAATATCAAGTACAACGGTAAATGTTTAATATTCCCAAACTGGATAAACTCTAAGATACTTTTTATTAATGACCTGCTAGACAAACACGGTGATCTAAGTTCACACACAATTCGTAACAAACTTATTAGCACACACAACTGGATATCAGAATACAGCATATTACTAAAATCAATCCCTAAATCATGGAAGCATACTTTAAAATCCACAGAGTCAAAACAAACATAAGTTAATACTTCTCTTTAGATAAAAGTCAATAAACTAAGACTTGAAAATATTAACAGCAACTACATTTATAAGTATCTTATATCGTCAAAATTCACCAAACCGTACATGCATGGTCACTGGGAAGCTGAACTTAACTTACACATTGATTGGTCTGCACTATACTCCTTTATACATTCAATCCCAGATAACAGAATAAAACAATTCAAATACAGAATTATTCAGAATATCATTACAACAAATGAACTAAGATTCAAATGGAAAATATCCGAAACGAAAAGATGCTACATATGCAATGTTACCGAAACATATAATCATCTTTTCATCGATTGTCAACAAACGAATAAATTATGGACTGATGTTCGAACTGTATTCAATATGTGTGGGATAAATAAAAATGTCCGGACTCTCTAACATATTGTTGATGGATATAAGATAAGTAATTGCGAATACCGTTATATGAACCAAATACTATCATTAATAGGTTTTTGCATTAGCAAAGCATACTTTGAAAGCGACAATTGGACTAAAAATAGCAACCTATACAATATATTTACATACGAATATAAAACACTGGCTATGTACCTTAAACAGCGAAAGGTCAATGATCGCTTCTTAACAATCTTTAACAAACATCTGCCTTTAATCTAATCAAGAACTAAATATAACTTTATCAATGCTTATACTGTAAGCATTCCTAGTTGATTTTTCAACAACTGTTTTAACCACACATCGAAATGCTCTAGTCTCTTTTCGTTTTCGTACTGTTATAGTATACTAGACTAGATTATATCAAAGGAGTGTCTGGTTTCTATCTTTTTCTACATACAAACCTTTTTGTCATATTGTCACATTTCATTTTTTTTTTACTGTGAATATATAATTAACTAGCAATATAATAGATATAGAAATACCTACAATGTAGTATATATTTAAACAACTGCCACGATTATTATGCATTTATATGTACATGTATATGATAAGCTCCTATATGTAATGTATGTATGTTTAAATAAAATACATAAACAAATGTTTAATTTAATGCCTATGTTTAAATTTAATATTTTTTTTTTTTTAACAGTTAACGGTACTGGAAGATGATTTTCACAACTTGTATATGTATATGTAACAGCATTCTCATTCATCTTAAGGCTTTTGCATTAATTTCAGGCCAATTGAAATTAAGAGTTTTGCAAATAAAAATTATCTTCACCCTCATGTTTTCGTTACTTCTCTATTTTCGCGAGGTTTCGTTTATCTCGCGCGCTCTTTACGGGATTTCGCGTATGACGTCATCATTTTGTGCGTAAATAAATCTGACCTGGAAGAAACCCAAACGACTGTCAAACGTCCGAACACTTCAAACAGGTAAAAAAATAAATAAAAATGGAGAGATATGAAATATTTACCTAATTGTTTATTCCCAAAAAACCATGGTGATAAAATTCCAGTTATTTCATAATTATCATGAGCAGGAAAAGAAATGCTTAACTGACGTGCTGCTTCGTCAGCTTCGGCGGTCATGTGACTTTCATGTGAAAGGTACTTTCCCAGTATTTATTTATAGCGCAGTTCATAAACCCTATTCCTTACATATATTTTCTGTAAGCTGCAATTTTTGCATCTAATCTTTTCTTTTTCAAAGTTATGTTACAAGAAAACTTTTCTTTAGAGGATCTTTCAGCATAACGACAGAAGCTATTTTACTAAACTTTACTTCCGGTAAATAACGTAGCAACAGGGGATGCGACTACGACGTGTCTAAGCGTGGCTAAAATCCGTCATTAATGTACAAAATAACATTTTGGCGAACTGGAACTAAAATCAAAGGACTGAAGGTCCTGCGAGGCGCTTCCAAGGCAAGGCTGCACGTTTTCCATATTATCGTATTATAAATTAATACACATATATTCGGGTAAAATCATTCGCCAAAAATGACACAAATAAACCAGAAAAGACTTTATATCAAGACTCCCGCCATTCCACAATTGTTACATCCCAGACAGATCAGACATTATACTCATCAAATATTTAATAAAAATCATAGGACTTTACATGTACTATTTTCTTGAGACGATGAATATGGTGGTACTTCCAGTATACCATCCGGTTGACGATGATAGAAATGAGACGCCAAAAAAGTCTAAAAAATAAGAGACTAGAGGATCGCGAGGGGGGTAATAAAATAGAACTAACCTGGTAAAGAATGGGGAACAATGCAAGTAAAAATAGGATATTCACAACAGCATGTGCTATTTCACATCAGGTGCATCGACTTGATCATGTGCATTTACATCTATATTTATCTCAAACCTTCTCCTTAATCGTTAGAGACGCCCAACAAAATATGTCCATTTCCCAGTGTTTACGTACAAGTATCAAAGAATGATAGCAGTTATAGACATTTTTTACATCATTAATTAAATTTTCATAAGAATATTAACTATGAAATTTTATATGTTCCGAGTAATGACGCAGACCTGTTACCGACCATTGTAAATATAATATCGTGTGGGCATAACATTATGTGGGCAGTCATTATTTTATGTTGCCACAAGAATATCAAATGTTCGCGATTGTTTAAAGATAATGGAGGACATGGACAGCATTTATATTTTCGCCGTGAACAAAACATCCAAAACTCAACGCGGATACTATATTTGAGTACATGCACTGCCATGAGAGAGGGGCGTGAACAAAATCGCAAACTTAGGTCTGCATAAATGAAGCTTACCTGAAGTAACGATCTAAATCATTTATTTTGGCGCTTGTATTTCGCTGCTTATGGAATATAGGACGAGTGTTGAAGCCGAGCACATTCTTGTTGTTTTTCGGCACATCCGTACTAACATGGGTTTGCTATTTGCATATCAGCGTTGTGTAAACCAATCAAATCTTACGTTAACCACTAAACCAACTTCTCTTCAACCGAACAACGGTTGTAAACTTGACGCGGATTGGTTAACCTTTTGATAAGGAATTCGTAACCTTAAAGAAATCCACTGAATTTCAGGGAATTTTCTGAAACCTATTTTGGATCTGGAGTGACCAGCAGTTGTAACATCTCGGCATTTTATATGTTGCACAACAAATCTTAACTTTCAAATTGCGCCGACCATCTTATTTCAAGATTAATTTTTTTTGGGGTAAATTCTCGATAAATTAATCCGTTTTAACATTGAATTGGTTATATACTTAACAAAACTTGTTTAAATGTCGAATAACTTTTTTTATTGATTAACATTTCTATACGAAATTTGGTATATTTGCTATTGGCTTCGTGTAGATCATGATTCTCGGGTCGGGTTTATCGGTTTAAATAGCACGATGCATCGAGTCCAGGTGGGCACACACACTACTAGACTCTTTCCAATCAACCATATCATTGGGAGCTGGAGTACTGATATTTTTCGCATCATCACATTTATTGATTTCATTTTTCATTCTATTATGACATGAAATAAACGAAATATAATGCCAGGTATCAACGCTACATTTGTTGAACATTTCAGCAAGATCAGATTAATATTGACCAAGCAATGTCATCTTTATACCTGCACACTTATAAGTTTGGTCACCCGGGTCATTTCACCAGAGCAGAGAATGAACCACGTGACCAAAGCAACGTTCTAAGCGGTTCTATACATTTATAAAGCAGTCTATAGTTAAGGCCGAGAAATATATGTTTGTTTTCAGGTTTCATGCCTAAAAAATTAGGGTAGGCAGGTAGGAAATATTTTTGTTGGAGATTTTTTTCAAACGAAGCAAATTAAACATAGATTAAAATGAATATATGTTAAAAGACAAATCCCCTTTCCCTTTTAACATGAATAATGTTTAATCAAGATGAATATAATGCTCTATAGCTAGAATACTCGTAAAGCGTCTAATAACGGGGCAGCAATATGAACCAAAAGAAAAATTCACACAAAGATATTTTACCAAAAAGAAAAAAATGTTAACACGCGAAAAAATGTTCTTGAGTTGGTGCAAACAATATGGTAGGTCGGGAAACCAGAAACATACATTTTTTTCACGCCATATAGAACTTGTGGAAATGGTCTAACAGACACAATCGAAAGTCCTGAGAACTAACCTCACCACACATTCGTGCTTCATCGATATATTGTTCCAGAACATTATTTAAAGTAATTAGACTCGAAAACCTTTAATAGTTTTTTTCAAGAATCAGTTTAATATGGACATCTGGGGTTTTGGTATATAATTAAGAATTATTCTGTACTTTTAAGAAAAAAATCAGAGATATTAATGCACTAGGAGTCTGGTTGTTACATAACTCCATAGATATTAACATGGTGAACTCAAGTAACCTGACCCGTTCCAGATGGAATATATAGTGCAGTAATAAATCTCAATGAAATGGTTCAGTCTTCAAATTCAAAAACCTATTGTAACTTTACAATATTAAATTAACAATAGGCTTTTATATTGCTGTAGTATATCATATGACTTTCAATATAGGAGTCTGGACTTTCTTAGTGAATTAATTATGCATATTTATAACCATGAACTAGTTTTGTAAGGGTTTAAAGGGATTAACAAATAATAATTTTGGCAAAGTTCTAAACAGAAAATAACAAAGGGCAATAACTCTGTCATACATAAATGGATTGTGACCTGACTTTGGATGTGCATCATTCCCATACCCATATATATATTCATAGAAAGTTGCAATGAAATATGTCGAAGCAGTACCAACATATCCGGACGGAAAGAAGTGTGACGTACGGATGGACGGACGGACAATTCCAAAACAATATCCCCCTCCCAAAACATTCGTTTTGGCGGGGGATAATAAAAAGGGGTACTGATTTATAGTCTCAGTCAATATGCACTTGTACCATATAATGTTACCAACATCTCAACAATTATTCACATATGTAGTAACTGTATCTGTATGTACATCAATAGCTCAATGAGGTAAGCATTCACACTGCAATTTAGGTTAACTGAGGTTACTGGTTCTAGTATCACATATGAGTTTTTTTTTATTCACAGTGATGAATTATTTTATACTTCTAGTATAACTTTTCTTAATTTAAAACTACATGTATATGTTATTATTTTTTTCATTCATATTTATCCATATTTATCTAGTTTTCTGTGATACACCAACACCTATTCATGAAAAGCTTGCTAGTTTCACGCTTAAAGTTAACAAATGAAAGCAGTGAATGTCGGGATTCGAACCCGGGTAGTCTGCATTTATCCTTTACGTTATAGAATAAACAAGCTGATAGAACATATCTTCGTATTAATTTTTTTTCGAAAACAGAAATGAACTGATCCAACTATAATGACATTATGTCAATGTTATTGCGTCTTCAGATCTTGTCCCTTCTATAGTGAACATTTAGTATTAACTACTAGATGCCCAAGGGCAACATGTCAAGCCCGCCAAAAGTCAAGCGATTAAGAGAATACGGCTATATAATGCCATGCGGTGCATATCTATTATAACTATTTTTTACTTTTGACTTATAAGTGTGATCTTGATCTTTAAGCTATGTACTGGTAGGGAATGGGTCTTGCATGTGACACACCATCTCATCATGTTGAATATTTGTGTCAAGTAATTTAAATAATACCGAAATAAATGACAAGTGTCATATTCTGGAAAAGATCTATCAGACCCTTTCTGACCAGTGACCTCTACGTGTGACCTTGACATTAGAGCTATAAACACGGTCTTAAGCGCAACACACCATCGCTGCATAGTGAAGTATATGTCTAGTAATTTGATAATCCTCCAATAAAGGACAGCGTACTATTCAGGTCAAGATATTTAGATCTGTTTTTTATGTTTGACCTGTAAGTGACCCGTAAGTGGGACCTTATCATTTTTGCTAAAGACACGAAACTTGCACGATACATGAGGTCACCATGGTGAACATTGGTGCAAAGTAATTCGAAAATCTCTAATAAATGACAAGATGTTTAAGCTCATTATGTTTACATTTGACGTCCAGCCTGACCTTTCAGCTACAAACATTGGTCTTGCGCATGACAAGCCGTCTCATCATGTCAAACATTTATGCCAAGTTATTTCAAAATCCCTCAATAAATAACAGTGTAATATTCCGGAAAAGATGTTTTAGACCCATTTTTTACGTTTGACACCCAAGTGTGACATTGACCTTTGAGCTACGGACATGCGTGCTGTGCTTGACAAGCCGTCTCATTATGGTGAACATTCATGCCAAGTAATTTGAAATTCCCTCAATATGTGATGGCAAAATGATCCGGACAAGATGTTTTAGACCCTTTTTGAATATTTGACCTTTAAGTGTGACATTAACCTTTCAGCTACGGACATGGGTTTTGCGCGCGACACGCCTCCCGTCCCTTCATGGTGAACATTTGAATCAAGTAATTTGAAAATACCTCCATGAATATCAATTTTATGGTACGGACAATATATTTTAGACCCATTTTTGATGTTTGACCTCCAAGTGTGACCTTGACATTTGAGCTACGGACATGGGTCTTATCGCGACACTCCATCTCATCATGGTGAACATTTGAGCCATGTTATTTGAATATCCACCAATGTTCCAAAGTAATGGTTCGGACAACGAAGATCCGGACCAACGGACGCACATACACCGAACTGCCATTGTGGCGATTTCGTCTAGCTCACCGCAAGCGGGCTCGACGAAAATTATCACTTTGAAAATAGTACAGTCATGAAAGATAAAAAGTTATAGTAACTACTACTAATCTTTAAGTGAATTGAATAAAATACAAATACAGTGTATGATTACGGCTTGCAAGCTTTACAGAACACTTTAAATTATGAATATCTATGTATATTCTGTCATGCTGAATCTGAATATCATATTCAGATTCAGCATGACAGAATATACATAGAATGATTGTTTACTTTGTAGTACAAGAAAATTGTGACTATCCGAAATTGGTACAATCGAACAAATCTGGTTCATGATCAATCATTCTTACTCGTTTAAAATGGCACTTTTGATAATAATAACTAATAATAAAATTCCCCTAAATGATCCAAGTAAAGTTGCTTAAGTGGTATCAGAGTACTTAATCTGATATATAGAATACTATGCGTCACTCGGTAGTTCATAACTAACTTGCAAAAACATTGGTGATGCGAGATTCAGTTAAATAACATAGAATACTGACACATTTTCGCTCCATCTTAACCTCATTGTTACAGGTAGAATTTACTTCTTGCAAACGATTAATGAATGTTGGAATATAGAATAACACATAACATATCTTGTGTACACTTTTAATTTTACAAATTGTAAAATGGTCATCTTGCCAAAAGTGATAAGATCTCATAATTCCGCAATATTAACGCATGCGGAAAACGTACAACATGTATTTTCGCAAAAGAGAAAAAAACAATCGAAAGGACTATTTATTTAAATGTTATACAGCAGGTTCTACATGTTGTGGTTATTACAGATTGTTTCATCATTAATGCATCAATCTATGTTGAAATTAATTTGACCCAATTGCGGTTCCTTTGAGCTGAGGTTGACATTTGTCAAAGATCACCTTCCAAAAGAACTTTCAGTATAGTACTTTGATCATATTAGAAAATTAATACGCGATTATTCGGATAAATTCATTCGCAAAAAATGACTCACATAATCCATATAAGCCATTTATATCAAGACTCCCAATCTACAATTGATATATCTCTGACAACTCAGTCTTTATACTCATCGAATCTATAATAAAATCAGAGGAATGTACATGTACTACTTTCTTGGACGATGAATATTGATGGCGGTACTTCGTAAACTTCCGGTTGAGACGATGATAGTAAAGAGACGCTAAAGCGCCTGAAAAAGCGAATCGAATCGAAAATACCAGGGTATGAATCATGAATCGAATGGTGAGCTCCGTAGTCGAATTCCGAAGCATCGCATCGAATCGTTGAAGCTCTAGTAATGAGGCTGGCTGACGTTCAAACCCTAGATGAGGTACATACGTATGTTTTCCGTGACTTTGTTATGAAGTTGTCATTAAATAAGAACATGTTGATGCTGGTTGGTAACCAGAAAAAGTCGAACAGAAATTACCACATACTAATGTCATAGCCACACCTATGGTTGGGTGTCAACTGACCGATGTCCATGATATGTTTTTAAATCGACAAAAAATCATAGAGGATATTTGTTAGTTTCTGTGGAAGTTTAAAACAAGAGATAATGCTGCAGGAGAGTCAGTGCAGAACTATTGTGAGCACATATCGAAATCAAGGAATCCGAAAATAACTTACAGGAACCACGCCCATATCTGTGATAAACAATATCAGCAAAAAATTACCTTCATTGCGTTCGAATTGCAGAAATTGTTGTACGGACACAAAGTAGCAACATCCTGCAAGGTACCATAAGCCGATGGTAGAAAGTGAGTGCCAACAACGCAGAAACACAGAACCATACACCAGTGTTTCCACATGGTTCTTGTCGTCCGTAAAAGCAAAATAACACATTGAGTTATAATCTTGTGGTTTTATAGTCAAACTTGCAGACAAGACTGTCGTTGAAAGTGTCACAGTGTGAAGAAACGTGATTAATTATTTCCCAAATAGTGTCTAAATATCACAGCATTGGTCATTAATGATGGTACGGTAGCGAACGTGTGAGTGCTTTATCTCACAATAACATATTTTATGGCAACAGTACCATAATGGATGTGATATGCTTATGCCACCGTCAAGTATATGTGTGTAGAAATATGGCACCAATTCCGAATTGGTGCCATATTTCTTCACACCGTGTCATTTTGTTTTTGGTGGATCGTGCTAGCTACAAATTTAAAGCCGTTGTTGTCTTGTATAATGTATATATAGTAGCCACTGTACAAGCGACCACCTGTATTGGGCGATTTATTTATTAAACGACCACTTAAATTCTTGATATTTATCATTGTATACGTACACATATGTATATAAAGAGACCCGCTTTCAAACTAAAGCTCGCGACAGTTTCACATATCTGTCTTAAGTAAACGTTTTAATCAACAATTAAGTTTTATTTTATTTTTCCACAAAAGTGCAGTCATTGAGTGTATAATGCTTATGTAATACTTTCAGTTTGTATGAATTTACTTCAATAGTGTGTCTTCAACGTAAGACAGCGTAGCTGGGTGTTTTTGAAAAACTTGTCGTTTATGACTCTGATAATATTAGAAACTAAATGCATCAAGATTTTGTTCCTAAATTACAGAATTACCAGGAACCGAAAATAGTGCCCAAGCCTGTTTTTTAATTATTTTAAGACGTCACTTTGTACATGTAAGTTAGGTTGTAAAAGTACACTTGCATGTAATTCAATTGTATGTGAATGTGTAAGGTATTTGGAAATCACAAAACTATTTGCAGATAACACGAAGTTATGTATTGTTGAATAAAATCAATGTTAATCACGTATATTGATGTAGTTAAATATTCTCCGCTCTTGCTGGTCTTTTCATTTTGAATGCTTTGTCGTGTATAAACGCTGGTCTTAACTTAGATACATCTATATGTAATACACCGTTTATTGGTCACATGTAAAGAAAAGGTCATACACAACGTACCGTATACATCTATTTTAGGTAACTATGGACTTTTCAACATTTGGACTGAGCATACTTTCCCAAATCACGAATGGTTAAAACACACCATTAGACAAAAAATAAAAGACTGATTGGTGCTCTCTCATAGATAACTCTAGTAACAGTACATTTAACAGATTTGTTTAAAAATAGTTTCGGCATCGAACCATACCTGTCATCAACTCCAAGATCATTATTATTTTACACTATACGATTTAGAACTAAAAATCATTGTTTGCCTATTGAAACTGGAAATTGGTCCAGAACTCCAATCGATCTTAGGAAATGTAGCACTTGCCAAATTAAGATAGGCGATGAATTCCATTATTTATTAGAATGCACACAATTTTGTAATGGAAGAAAAACATTAATTAATCCAGTGATTTATCATCGACCAAATACCTTTAAACTTGATGAACTAATGAACATACGGAACAAAGAAGAATTTACCAAGCTAAGCAAATTGATTAAATTATTATGCAAAACATTTAGTTCAATATGTATTACTGGTCTACATTCTAGTTTTCTTTTTTTTGTCAAACTGTTGTTACTATACTAGCTCTTACTTATGTGTATCGTGACTCCCCATCACGTCACAATCTCAGTATTGCCGAAAATCATACTAATCTCTATATACCCTGGTTTATTTCTTGTATTGTTGTTGTTGTTGTTGTTGTTATTGTTGTTGTTGTTGTTGTTGTATATTAAAGACTGACACCAGCCAATTCGACATTCAGCTGGTGAGGTAAATTGACAGTTTGTAATTTATAAATTACCTTCAATAGAAAATCGAATAATTGTCATCGGCATGGGCATCTTCTTTCCGTCAGAACAGTACTTTATTTCGCTATTATGGATTGAGAAGTTAAAATACTAGTAACAATTAGCAATTATCTATAATAAATTTCTTAAAATCATGTGAAGAGGTTCGTTTTTCTTCTCAGAACGCAGTAAACTCACACGGAGTGTAATTTATAAATTTACTAGTTTATTTCTCTTACGAATGATTCAAACTGATTTATAAATCTCAGTGTATGCGGATAATTAATGAAATATGATATTAGTTCATGATACGTGTGGAATATCAAGTATACACCATAAATATTTTATAACGATTTTTCTGTATTACAATATATTTATGTTCATTTTTATGGACAAGTATATATATATTTGCTCTGAATAAAACACAATTTTGATAGCAATTGAAATTAAGCTTCTGCAAAAGAAAATGCGATACAAAATTGCATCACGCTTAGCAATATATATTGTATAAATGCAGTCTAACAATAAACTTTACCTCCATACACCATGGTCCAGTGAACAATATAGCACGCCAGTTGTGACCACATGTGGAGATACGGCGCTGTGATCGATATACACATGCAGTTAAAATATGAAATAGAAGGGGAAAAAATGGAAATCGCCATGTTCAAGGTAAAAGGGACCGTTCAAGGTTAAAAAGGACCAAAAATGAAATTATTTATTTTTTATCAAATTTACATATTTGTAAAGTTAAGAAAGGAAGATTTTAAAGCCGTTTGCACAAATTTAGATTTCCTTTTATTTACTGAGTTATTTGGTTTTAAACCCGACCAGTCCGTTTTTCCCTTCTGTGTATATATAGCGATGGCTCGTGTCTTTAAAGTTAAAATGGACCAACATGCTTTTTCACGATCTTTTTGAAAAACAGAATATATACTGCAGCACGGACATATAAACCATTATATGTCCGTGATTGCAGAGATACTAAAAATTTCATAACTGTTTGCACAATTTTGATATCTCAATCCGTTGTTTAGACATTTAGGATTTCCCACAATTCCCATGAATTTTTCCCATACACACGTTATCGACGGTGGCTAAGTGCGCTATGAAAGTTAGTTATGGAGGCCAAACAGATAAACTAATAAAATAAAACAAATTACACCATTAGAAAAATTATATAACTTGCTAAAGTATCCAACCTGTACCAAACGAATACGTCATTTTTTTGCAGATTTACATAAATTGATGGGAACGAGTGCTTTATGGTAATTGTATTAAATATATAGCAAAACCTGGTCATGTCATTTAAAGTAAAGAAGACCCCAAAAAGGCATCGATTAAAAATAATATAAAATATCTCATGTGTTCAGAAAGAAATTATTTTCAAAATGTGAAAATTTGAAATCTTTAAAGATTCTTGTTTTATACCACTTAAACTAAATCGGTCCCTCTATAATTATTCCCTAGTAAAAAGTTTGAGTGCGGAAAGTGAAAGTTCGATACGGTTAGTCGAAGTATTGATGCACTTTAAATTCTACTGACAACGATGTAATAGAGAAATCCGGGTATATACATACATACATCAGGCCCGGATCCAGAAATTCCAGACTAGGGGGCCATGCATGAGGACAATTCATCCCTCCCTTACGGGGGATCCGGGGGATCTCCCCCTGATTTTGTTTACAATAGCTAAATTTTAATACTAAAATTACTAATTAACCGACAAAAGCAAAGGTATTTCGAATGGTTAATATTGGTACGGGCAGAATATTTTGGGGGGTTTGATTGGTCAAGAAAACAGCGGGTAAAGAAAAAAAGGCGGGGCTAAAACCCCGGATAAAAATCAGTTTGATTGAAGTCACTGTTGGTACAAGATTGAAACATTTGTTGTATTGAGTTTCACGATTGCATTGAAGAAAGATTACTTTGAAGCTTATATTATTAGAAACCACACCGAAGGATGATACAATAGTACAAGAATAGCGAAAGATCAGGGTTATAACCCGAGGAAGTGAAGTATCACTTGAACATTTTCAGTATTTATTTTCAAATTTGTGTGGAACTTTGTTGTTAGATAGTGAAATTGTTGGACATAGTTGATATTGTCATCAACCTCAGTTAGATTACCTTCATCGGTAAAATGTCGGTTGACAAAAGGGCGAAAAAGAAAATTAATTACAAAAAATTAAACGAAGCTGGAATGGAGGAGGCGGAGCTAAAGTCAGAGGGAGGAGCCTCGGCGATATCGCCACTACATAGTGAGGTAGAGAATAGCGGTTCAGATGAAGAAGAAGAAGCGATGAAGCAAGAATTGGCCAATCTTGAAAAAGAGGAGAAGGCATTAGTGAAGGCTAGGGAGCGGTCAGATCTGAGGAAGAGACTGGAGCAGAAACGGAGCGCCGTCCAGAAGCTCAAGGGTACGAAACATAAGAAACTTTATAAACATGATGATTCCGAAGATTCGGATAAACAACTTTCGGATAAATCCGATGCAATTACGTTACAAACATTAAGGCAAATGAACAGTTTGCAGAATAAAGTCAGGAAGCAGCTAGGTAAACTAGGGTTAAATAGCAGTAGTAGTGACGAATCTGATTCTAGTTCTGATAGTTTGGATATGTGTAAAAAGAAAAGAAAATCTAAAAAGCAAAAAAAATCTGGTATACAGGCAGCATCGTCTGATAAGGTCAAGTGCACACAAAGGTACCCTCATGCGCAGTTAAGGTATGAATTTGTGCAAAAACGTATTTCGTTTGAAGATCTTTCTTTTAGTTTATTTGTAGCAGGGGAGTTAGAAATCATAACGGATTCTGAAACTAAGCAACAAGAGAGTAAGGGTAGAGCCAATTTATTAAAAAGAATAATGTACTTAAATTCTCACTTCAGCTTTCAGAGCTTAAAAGCTTACTATGCGGCAGTATTAAGAGAAATTGAAATGGGTGAAAAATATTGGGGGGACGACTTCCATTATTTAGAAACGGGTATATTAACCAGATATAACGCCAACTCAAAACAAAACAACTTGCTACAAAATAAAGGAGAATCCAAATTAAGTAAAAGTCATGAAGACAGTAATGAAACATCCTTGTGGTTTTGTTCATTATATCAAAGAAACAAGTGCACACACAATGCAGACCACATGACGGTATTTAAAGGAAGAATGAGGTTAACCAAACATGTATGTGCGTCATGCTGGCTAAAAGATAAGAACAAGGTTGAACACCCTGAGTGCTCACCAGATTGCCCATACACGAAAAGCACATGACAAATTCCAAACAAAATAACAATTACACAGGAATACAACATATCAGACATATTTTTACCAGATTTTTGTTACACAAATTACAATGATACTGATACAAACAATACAGGAAAAGATAATCCTGTCACACAAGCGCATGAACCTGTAAATTTGATTAAAGCTCATGAGCAGGTCAAGGCATCAGGGAAATACAATTTTGAAAAATGCAAAATTAAAGTTAAAAATAATATCAATGTTGATTATTTGAGATCTTTATTAAACAACTTTCAATACAAAGACATGCAAGTTTGTGAATTATTAGAATACGGCTTCCCAATTGGATACAATAAGCACACAATAGGTGGCAATCATAGCAAGAAAATTTGGCAGTACAAGAATTACAAGGGGGCTACAGAATTTGTAGAACACATAGACAAGTACCTGGAAAAGGAACAGGATTATAAGGCTGTTTTAGGACCATTTAAAAGTAACCCATTTACATCAGACATTCACATATCTCCACTGAACACAGTACCTAAAAGTAATATTAATGAAAGAAGGATAATTTTAGACTTAAGTAGTTCGGCAGGGGGGGCAATTAATGATCAAATTGACAAGGAATCTTATCTAGGGGAATCAGTAAACTTAACATATCCAAGAATAGATGATTATGTCAAGCTAATTTTAGCTAAGGGACAAGGGTGCTTAATGTTTAAAAAAGATCTAAGCAGAGCATATAGACAAATACCAATATGTCCATCAGAATATAACTTAGTATCATTTGTATGGAAAAAACACATTTATAGTGACACGGTCCTTAGTATGGGATTAAGAAGTGCTGCCTATATATGTCAAAGAGTAACAAATGCTTTATCTTTTATTATGTTAGGTATGGGAATAGCCATTTTAAATTATTTAGATGATTTAGCAGGAGCAGAGAAAGAAGAAAATGCAAAATTTGCATATCTTACTTTAGGATCAGTTTTAGAGAAAAGTGGAATAATAGAGGCAAAAAATAAGAGTTGTCCTCCTTGCCACATAATGTCATTTTTAGGTATTTTGCTAAATTCAAAAGACATGACAATGGGTATTACGGAAGATAGAATGAAAGAAATTAAAACATTGTTAAAAACATGGCTGAATAAAGATTACGCGACATTGAGAGAAGTACAATCCCTATTAGGAAAATTAAATTTCATAGGGGCTTGTATAAAACCTAGTAGAATATTCATAAACAGAATTTTAAACTGGCTTAAAGAGTTATACTCAGAAACTAGTCATGGTGGTCAAAACTTCAAAATTCCAAAGGATGTTAAAAAAGATATTTATTGGTGGGCAGACATATTAGAAAACTATAATGGGATATCATTAATGTCATTAGGTACTTGGACTAAGGGAGATGATATTTTTTCTTCAGATAGTTGTTTAGAAGGTTGTGGAGGTTACTGGAAGGGTAATTTTTTTCATAGTAAATTTCCACAGGAAATCCTGAATCAAAAATTACATATAGGAGCTTTGGAAATGTTATCGGTCGTGTTATGTTTGAGATTATGGGGTTCGAACTTTAGGCACAAAAAGATTATTATCTTATGTGATAATATGTCAGTCTGTATAGCCTTAAATACAGGGAAAACCAAATGTCAAAATTTACAAGTAGCCTTAAGAGAAATTTGTTTTTTAGCGGCAAACTTTGAATTTGAAATAAAAGCAGAACATTTATCATCTAGTGAAAATAGATTAGCAGATCATTTGTCTAGATGGCACTTAAAGGCAGAACATGAAATGAAATTTAAGCAGTTAACAAAAGACGTCAAACTGCAAGAATATGTAGTACATTCAGACCACTTTAAATTCTCAAGTAATTGGTAATGTTAAGTTATATGTTGGGTTAATATAGTAAATACTGAACTATAATTTTGGAATGTTTGTTTTCAGATGATCAACTCAAAGAGTTAAGACAAGATCTAAAGCTGAGCAATAAATTGGCTTATGCTGAAGGGTCCCGTAAGAATTTAAATACACAATGGGAAGCATTTTTACTGTTTTGCACATACTTTGAGTTAACAAGTTTACCTGTTACAACAGAAACATTGCAGTTGTATGCACAGTTTCTAAGCAGGAGTTTTAAGTCAGTAGATTCAATTAGAAATTATATAAGTGGAGTTAAAACTATGCATTATTTATTAGGTCATAAGTTAGATGAAATAAATGTGTTTTTACTTAACCTATCATTAAAAGGCTTAGCAAAACAAAAAATGCATTGTATAGTAAGAGCAGAGCCAATAACACCAGACATATTGCAACATATATTCAACTGTTTGTCAGAAACATCTCCTAATGACATGGCTTACTGGTGTTTATTTTTATTTGGCTTCTTTTTACTAGCAAGAAAATCTAATTTAGTTCCAACTACATTCAATGATTTAAGAAAACCAAAATTCTTAACAAGCAATGATGTGAAACGGGTAGACAATATGTTAGTAGTGGAACTAAAATGGACTAAAACTATTCAAACTGGGGAAAAAGTGTTAAGAATCCCATTGAAACAAATTGAAAATTCAGATCTTTGTCCAGTATCGGCATACAGTAGAATGATTAAATTAATTCCTAGATCAGGAGACAAACCATTGTTTTTGTTAAAATCAGGCAAGCCTATAATGTATAATTTATACATGAACAAATTAAGAGATATGATAGACAGGATAGGATTGAATAAGATGGCTTATTCAACACATTCTTTTAGAAGGGGTATGGCAACTTATGCATTTAGACTTGGCTTATCAGCAGATGTGATTCAATTGATGGGAGATTGGCACTCTGACGCCTATAAGGCATATTTAGAATATGACATGACTGATAAATGTAAGATATTTGACATAATAAGTAAACATATTAAGTAGTGATCAAGGTATGATGTAATGTGTTGTATATAATCTTGTCGTAAAAGAAAGATTGTTGGTTTTCAGTGGGATGTGTTGACTCATTGGACCAGCGTTATTACAACACAGGACATCATTACAAGGGATCTACAATTATTCAAAAAGGATTGAATGAATCATTATTACTACGGAATAAGAATAGAGACTTGTAGATGAGGAGTGCTAATCTCTTATAACTGTAAATTGAAACAAAACCTGTACATGTACATAGCATTTATAAAATATTAACAGTTATTTGTATATTTTCAGAAGTGAAACGTGTTGTTATTGTGGGAGATTCCATTGTGAAGCATGTGCCACACATGGTGGGGGTAGAACTCAGGGCATTCCCTGGAGCTACGGTAGGACGATTGACAAATCTTTTTAATAGCAATGCCATAAATATTAAAAACAAAGACGTGATCATTATTCATGCTGGAACTAATAATATAGCAAATGGACATTCGGAAGAGAGGATCTTTGCAGAATTCTCGGATTTAATCGCCACCGTGAGACGTTACCATCCTTATATTGCGGTTATAGTCTCGTCAATTCTACCCCGTCCAGTGGATCATGTGAAAACAAAATCCATTATTGTAAATGTTAACGCTGGACTTGAGAATGTTTTGTCCTCAGATTTAAACTTTAAATTTGTAAAATCTTACAGAATGTTTTGTTTCAAGGGTCAACCCAAAAGATATTTATATGCACGTTTGGATGGGGGTCTACATTTAAACTGTGAGGGGTCAAACCGGTTAGGGCATTTCTTTTTGAGGGTCATTTCCACATTAGATAGAGTATGAAACAAAGCATTCTCAATGCAGTGCATTTGTGTGTTATAAATGTTTAATTGTAATTATGTATGAATTGAGAACATAGGTACAATGCAATTGATAGATGTTAGAATGTATTTATTAACGTGTATTTATCTGATACATTACAGAAGTGGTGCAGTCTAAGGTAAAATTTCAGGTTATATTACAGCTTAGCATGTTCGCCATAGTTGCTTGTAAAAAATTCAGCATTTTTTGCTTGTGTTAATTGTTGAACAGTTACTTAAAAACAATGCATTGGCTTTAGCAGCTTACATTTAGTAAAGGTTACATTGCTTGTTTTGTTTGCTTTGCTTGTTTTGTTTGCTTTGCTTATTTCTCTTTGCTTGTTTGTTGCGTTATTTGGCTGTGTTTGGCTGATTTCATATTATGCTAGCATAAAGGTTGTTGTCATATTAATAAATTATTATATGTATGTATGTATATGTGAGAATGGGAAGGATGAAAATGAAATGTATAGGTGAGAAAGGCATGAGACGGATGTGTAAGGATACTTGATATAGGATAACTATGTCCTAATTGAAAATTATTTAAGCATTATATTGAATAACTTAATGTGATACTTGATTGTTATTATATATATATGTAAACCAACGGTGACCGCTACCTAATTAATAATTTATATTAGAAAAAGGTGTTGTTTGTTATATTTAGACTTTATGAGGGTAATTGCTAAATTTTAATACTAAAATTACTAATTAACCGACAAAAGCAAAGGTATTTCGAATGGTTAATATTGGTACGGGCAGAATATTTTGGGGGGTTTGATTGGTCAAGAAAACAGCGGGTAAAGAAAAAAAGGCGGGGCTAAAACCCCGGATAAAAATCAGTTTGATTGAAGTCACTGTTGGTACAAGATTTCCCGCCCGCCCACCCTTAAGGGAATGGTGATGATAATAATTTGGTTGGTACAATTATTACAATAAGAGCTGATTTCATATTATGCTAGCATAAAGGTTGTTGTCATATTAATAAATTATTATATGTATGTATGTATATGTGAGAATGGGAAGGATGAAAATGAAATGTATAGGTGAGAAAGGCATGAGACGGATGTGTAAGGATACTTGATATAGGATAACTATGTCCTAATTGAAAATTATTTAAGCATTATATTGAATAACTTAATGTGATACTTGATTGTTATTATATATATATGTAAACCAACGGTGACCGCTACCTAATTAATAATTTATATTAGAAAAAGGTGTTGTTTGTTATATTTAGACTTTATGAGGGTAATTGAGGTATGAAATGATGGCTTCTGGTGCATTTCGGGGTCTATATTTTGAGGACTCATTCATGAGAATTGCACAAGTATTATCTTGTAACAACGCAGAACGACCAATTCCTACAAGTACCAACATTTTAACAAATTTCCAGGGACACCACCTTCTGTACACATGATCAGGGAACACACTAATGAACTGTATAAACGGTTATACTTAAACTACGAGGGTCATGCAGAAAGTTCTGTCATTGGGTTCGGATTTCTTAAGTGCTACGTTTTATAACAATTATTTTTATTACAAACCTTCAAAGTATTCCCCCTTTACCGAAACACATTTTTGTAACCTTTTTACCCAATCGCGAAAAGCAGATAAATAGTCTTCTTTTGGTATCTGTTGGAGACACTGATAAATGGCGCTGCCAAGAGAACTTCTGGACTTATATTTCTTTCCAGAAAGCATTTTCTTAAGCCTTGGAAATAAAAAGAAGTCACAGGGACTCAGGTCAGGTGAATAAGGCGGATGGTTTACAACTTCCACCTTTTCAGAAGCCAAAAAAGACTTAACAACCTCGCACTTGTGAGAGGAGGCGTTGTCGTGTATAAGATGGACTCCTGACCATCCTTTGCTTGGACGTTTCTTATTGTAAACCTCTTTCACTTTCTTCAGTACAGAGTTCTTGTAGAATCGTCCAGTGACTGTATGACCAGATGGACAAGGCACTTGAACGACTGGCCCACTAGAATTAAAGAAAATTGCGTACAACATCTTTTTCGAACTTATAGTTCTCTTGGCAATACAGGGGCGTTTTTGATATTTTCGCTTCCATTGCTTATTATCAGCCCTTCTCTGTGGCTCAAACATGTGCACCCAGGTTTCGTCACCTGTTAGCAAGTTAGAAATAACCCGACTATCACAGCCTTTGTATGTTTTCAAAATTTCCCGGGCACATTTAATGCGTTGTTTCTTTTGCTCCTCAGTGAGCAAATGAGGTACCCACCTAGCGCAAACCTTTCTCAGGTCCAAACGCTTTTTCAGAATTGTTTGCACACTGCCTTCTGATATGCCAGTACAACTGGCTATATCTTTCACCGACAATCGCGCATCCTGTTCGACCACAACTTTTACAGCAGCGATGTTTGCCTTGGTAACAGAGGTTTTAGGCCTACCAGAACGGGTATCATCTTCGACAGAGAATTTCCCAGCTTTAAAAGCTTTAACCCACCTAAAAACTGTGCGCATTGAAATTGCCTGAGGTCCATATATACCACACAATTCATCAAATATCTGCTTTGATTCTATATCAAGCCTAATGCGGCATTTAATATAGCTACGAATTTCAGTCTTTTCGTCCATTTTACAATGTGAAAAGTAAATTGGTCAGTGTATATGACTGCGTGTATTTCAATTTGAAATAACTCGGTCATTTGAAAAGCAATATGCACGAAATAAACGGATATCGTTAGCTAATGGACACACCATTCAAATGCAATGAAGCGTTTTAAAAAATACCTGGGATAAAACTACGGAAGCCCATTAGTGACACAACTTTTTGCATGACCCTCGTACAAACAGATTTAGGCATGCTCCTTGAAATACCATGAATGTGTGGATAATCTCCGACATAAAATAATTGTCAACGATAATAACTGAAGTGGCAGAGCATCGGCCTTCAAAACGGGAGGTCATGGTTCGAGCCCTGTCAGAGGCAAACACATTACATTTAATTCGAAGAACATGCTTGTACTGGTAAGTATTTAACCCGGGACATTTATGAGACTGCACGCTCGCCACATGGGTTTCCGGTGGCGAAGTAAAATAAGCCTTAAGTGACTAGAATGGAAATAGATTTACGTGTAATTATTTCTTTTTTAATATCTGATAACAAAACATGTATACATTGTATATCATAACCACTTCGATTTAGGTAGAAAATAAACTTTGTTTACATTTTGTTTTAGTTACAATCGTCACATGGGATTTACCCGCAAAGTGTGTGCACATTCATCTGATGTCAACGTATCATTAATGTACTTTTAATATTATATTCTTTCTTTCAAACAAATTTTAAAGAAAACGTGAACATATGAATGTAGGCTTATTTTGGAAATAATAAAATCCTGTTATTTTGCAAAACTTTAGGCCCAAGTATTACATTCCATTCCATAAATTTCTGAATTGATAAAAATAATTTTAAGAAATTTTGAATGAATTCAGTAAAATCAGGTGTCAAATTTTCACAACTACCCTTCACTAAAACACCACCACAATCTCTGTCTCTGTTACGTATGATGCCCAATAATCTGTGTTTTACAGACGCTTTCAACTTACGTATATATATATACATGATAAGGAAAGCGCCTGTGTGATGTAGAGTGAAATGCATACGATACTTCTTGACGGCCATGGCCAATGAGCACACCAGGGGGCCAACTCTGCTTCGGCTATACTGGTAGTATACAGGAGGAAATCGACCATAAATCAATGTATTGCACTTAAAGTGCTAATATACATGTAGTAGTAAGATTAAGACCTAATCATTGGATATAATTTAACAAGGACCCCCTCCCCCCCCCCCGGTGGAACCGGGCCTGGACATAATGAAGTGGACACTTATCAAGGTGTGAAACGTTCGCATATTTTGTACCAATGAGATTTTGCGAAATATACAAATCCAATGTTAAACCGATTATCCTGACGTCATGTACAAGTATATATACGTAAGTCTAAATTTTTTATAAAGGTTTGAATCCACACTATACCACTTCCATACATTCAAGTAACAACATAATACACATTAAAAGTAAGATCACTTACCTCTTTTCTTGATTAGGTCTGATCACTTGCCAAACGGGAACTTGTGATTCCGATTATAATTACGTTAGCACCACCTGAGTGGCGGGGCTTAGGGTAGTGTGCCTTGAACAGCACGAGCAAACTTTTTTATATAAGATTTTTTATTACCCCGGTGCCAGTGGAAAATGCCGGTTTTAAACTCAAGTTGGATTTGATAACATTCGGATATATAGTTAAATCATCTATTAATTCTTTGTCCTGATTCTACTGGATATAGTACCTAAGACTTCGGATGAATGAGACTGTGCTAGAGATATACGGATAGCGCACTGGGCTCCGGGTGTGCAGGTCGGGGGTCCGATCCCGTCATGGGAATGATTCTTCTGCGGTAGTTCCCGAATTAGACACGAAAGAACTGGGTATGGTAACACAGAATGCAGTGATCACTTATAGTGATTCAAACCAGTAGTAATAACTTGTTTAATAATCGATCTAACATGCGAAAGTTTCAACAAAAAGAGATAGACGTTGCGTTGATTATCATACGGTACATATTTTTAATCAGACCCACATCCAGTAATTATGTAAAATGTTTTGCATGGGTGAGCTCCCCTGTCAGCTGGACCTCATTTAGCTAACACATGTAAGTGGATTGTTTCTCGTTTTTTAGCATAAATAATCTCTGTCAAATTAATCTCTAATGAGATCGATATAGCAACTACATGTACACTGATCCGAACTGATCGTTCATATAAAATAATATGAGTTTCTTTAAAATACCACACAATCTTCCAAAACCAAGAGACGTTTTCAACGACCGTATCGTTGCTTGTTGATATGGGTTTCGAAAATACGTTAAGAACTGTTTCTGTTCGTCCCTCAATATGACTAAATTCTATGCCGCGTACTTAGTAACAGTCAGAGGAGATTGTCACACGTTATTTCCCTTTGTTCCATCGGGAGTTCTGTCCCTTTGTCCATTTTATAGAATATACTACAGTTATAATTCTATAGAATGAGCAAAGGGAGGGAACTCTAGATGTGATAAAGGGAAATGACTTATGCCAATATCATGTGGTAACACAGTAATGTCATCGGTGTGAGCTTCTTCTTCCATATGCTGTACCATATCCCACTCTGGCGCATCGTCGTACACTCATAAAGGCAAACGTTGCCAGGGTGGGTGAACACGTGATTTTTCCGATCACAAAACGGTACGTATTTGGCAGTTTTTGTTTGTAAGAAATAGTTTTTAATAGCCTAAAACCTGGTCATCATAAATCCGGTTGCATCGATGTCCATATCGACACATAGATCTCTGTAGATTTGCCGGAATGCGTGCCACAAAATTTTAAGCAAGGCGAAATGTTTTTGTGGCACGCATTCCGGCAAATCATGCTGTGCGGCGTTAAATATTTACAGCGGTGATGGAACTCAGAAGTTTCTGTTTTTGTGTGTTCAGCATATATGTTCTAGTATTTCTAAATTTTAAGACACATTGATTTGTTATCTTTAATAAATCAATACTCCTTGCAAACATGTCTACCAAAAAGTCATGGTATTCGAAGTATGACAGTTAGTTTAAGCATATTTTATTTACATACTATGAACATCATAATAATACAATACAGTGTACAACATTTTACATGAAACGAGTTTGTTCAGTAGTTAATGTAAAAAGGATGAGACCGAAAGCCAAGGGATCATGGAGGGGTTTTGTCCACGACCACATAAATCGACGTGAATGGCTTTGTCCGGGATGGTCACCGTCTTCAGTGAATTTATCATCTTCTTCTTAATTTACAGGGTGCACTATGTCGTACACCTGGAAAATACTGACAACTACAATAAAGTACATAATTACATGATACGGGACTGATGTCTGAGATTTATTCGATGACGTCATTATTCTGAAATATTCATCCACGCAAATAGTCCCGTTCCTTTCAGTTGTGATTTTTGTAGTTCCGTTGAAGTCAAAAGAAGTGATAGGAATTCTGGGACACTTATCGACCATTGTCCAGGTAAGGCGGGTGGGTAAAGGACAGTACTTTAGTCCTATGTAGTGATGAAAGTCTCGCAATGGTTGATCAAGACTAAGCTCAGGAACCATTGAAACACGTGTCATATTTCCGAATCGTAGATAGATAGGCGATTGTTTAAGGAACATCTGCAACTTTGATACTATAAAATCTTCAGTACAAGTACCTTGTGTGATCAAAGAATATACCAGAACGAAATTTAAATTGGAATCAACCCGTATGGTAGTCCCACATTGATCACAGTCGGCGTTCGCCACCATACTCGTCAAAACAAGGTCCAAAAATGTCTGTAATTCGAATGAATAGACATCGTCTCTTGAAATCAACTGAAAAACCATTTCATATGTTTTACCGGGTAAATTTTTGTGAAGATCTTCGCATTTACCGTTGTATGCGTAGGTAGCGAATGGACATCTCACAGACATACATGATTCCTGCAAAACAGGGAAAAATAATTAATAAAACATTAACTGGAAAAAATCGGCACTAAGCTTTCATGCAATACACATGTTGGTTAAATGTTATAAATACATGTCACATATTCTCTCAAGATAGGCCCATACTGAGGGGGCATGAATTCCCAAAATACGCAATGTAAAAACAATTACATTTTCTGTGACGTCTTGTACATTTTGTACAATTGCAAAAGCAAATTCAAAGTATGCTGCACAAATGGAATATTTTGTGGAAAATACTTACTTAAATAAATAGTATTTCATAAACTCATACTCAAAAAAAAAAGTGAATTTTAAATGGATGGTTTGTATTTGAATGTCTATAGAAAATTCTCATGTACCTGAGGTTGTGGTATGATTGAGTAAGAAAAACACTGCAAATGAATAACATGAATTGCTTATTCTTTCTGGTATCAAACTATGCTATAGCTCAGACTTTTCACTCAATATGATCAATTCTAAAAATCTAAACCAGTTTAACAGGATTTATATTGTGAAATTAAACATTTGCAAAATGGCAAAAAAGGGTTTCGTGGATGCATAGTATGATTATTGCCATATTGGAAATAGTAACAGTAACAACAGGTTGTTTGTTAACTGTAGGTAATGAAAGAGCTCATCTCATGTATGCGATGTATTGACCTTAAATGTATATAGAAAGTCATGTATAATAGAAGTCCACAATTTTTTCATACTGAACATTCCAATTAATGGGAGTTGTTTTAAAGACAATTGACCTTTGACCTTGACCATTGACCCCGTGACCCCAACATCATTAGGGTTTCTCTGCTACTAAAGAGGAATGTGTGAACTAAGTTTAAGGATGATAGGTCAAGGGGTTCTCGAGTTATTGATCGGAAACTGTTTATGTACAATTGACATCTATGACATTAACCTTTAACCTTGTGACCCCAAAATCAATAGGGTTCCTCTGCTAGTAAAGATGAATGTGTTGACCAAGTTTGAGTATGAAAGGTCAAGGGGTTCTCGAGTTATTTTAATAATTTACCCCTGTGACATTGACCTTTGACCCTGTGACCCAAAATAAATAGGGTCCCTCTCCTACCAAAGATGAATGTGTGGACCAAGTTTGAGGATGATTGGTCAAGGGGCTCTTGAGTTATTGATCGAAAACGGTTTATGTACAATTCACCCCTATGACCTTGACCCCCAAATCAATAGTGTTCATCTGATACTAAAGATAAATGTGTGACCAAGTTTGAGGATGAAAGGCCAAGGGGTTCTCGAGTTATTGATCTGAAACGGTTTGTAAACTATTGACCCCTGTGACCTTGATCCCGTGACCCAAAAATCAATAGGATAAATATGTTAGTGGTAGGTCAAGGGGTTTTTGAGTTATTGATCTGAAACAGTTCGTGAACAATTGACCCATGTGACCTTGACCTTTGACTCCGTGGTCCTAAAATCAATAGGATTTCTCTGCTTCGAAATATGAAGGTGTGGACCAAGTTTGGGGATAAAAGGTCAAGGCATTCTCGAATTATTTATTGGAAACGAAACGGTTAAGGACAGACCGACCGCTCGACATGTGCAAAGCAATATGCCCTCTCTTCTTCGAAGGGGGGCAATTTCATCGGCGCATTAATATTATTGTTTCGGAATGAACATTATTAACCATTAAGCTATAAAGAATGACATATTTCTTAAACCATTGACTAAGAAGGCTTTTCTAATAAATTGAAGTATTCAAATGTGTTGCAATCTGAAGGTTAACATTTGTTGTATAACATAAAACAATAGCTAAATGCTACATAAACTCCAAGACATGTAAGGGGAGATCACTGCGTAGGAGATTTAAAAATAACTCCGTAGTGTGATAATTCATTGACACATATTTTTCGGATGAAGAGAAATTGCCTTGATGGTTAACGTAAGAATTGATTGGTTTGCAAAACACTGATATGCAAATAGCAAGACCACGTTAATAAGGCTGCGCCTAATTACATACCCAAAATACCCAAAACTCGGCTTTGACGAATTTGTTTATACTCTGACTTGTTGCTTGTTCTTTTTGTACGAAAAATATCAAACAAATACCAAATCGACATTTTGTCGTTTTAGCAACGAAATCCTCTGACGCCGGCAATGCTCTCACATGGCAATATGAAACTGGTATCACAGCAAGTATAAATGTTGGAACGGTACATATACACAGGACCGCCCCTCGATGTTTTATAAAATTTGATTTTTGATTTTTGTTGAAAATGGGAAAAGAGGGTAGGCTAGGAAAAGGCTAGGTTACCAAGGATGGACACATATAAGCTCGTTACAGCAAGTTAAAAAACAAGCAATATCTTGAAAATAGATGGTCGGTGCATTCTGAAGCAAGCACAGTAGTAGCAATCTGAAGGTTAAGATTTGTTGTACAACATCACACATTGCCGAGAAGTAACGATTGCTAGTCACTCAATTACGCTCCACTATAGTAACCCCGATACCTGTAAGGAGATATGACTTCGTAGGAGATTGGATAATAGTAACTCCGTAGTGACATTAGTCATAGACACAGTACAGTCTGTTTCAATATACATTGTACATGTCATTAATCAGTACTTATTGTACCAGTCGTGAAATCACACTTTTATGTTTACAATCTTGTTACACATCGATTTATCTGATTGAAACAATACAAATGTTCGAGACTTGTACATAAAACCTAGACCCTTCTTAATTCTAACTCCGGGCAATTTCTCGAGGGGTTAACTAACAACACTTTTCACTAGCTAAATCTGGAATTATACTATAGATCTACTTTCAGACGCAGCTGTTAAGGCAATCAGTATTATGTTCATCTGGTTTTCATACAACATTTTGATGTATACAATAACGCCTCTATCGTGATCAAGATATTTTCATTACAAACATAACACCATTTCAATAAAAGTGTTTATTACTTTGCTTCGGAAGACAAAATACATTATAATAAACAAGTTAATGTTTTTAGGATTGGTTAACACATACATGTATATAGGCCTTATCGACGGTACGTTACCGTACCTAAATCCATTGCAGACGTAATCGGAGTTACATTTTTCTTAATACGCAGTGTTTTCCTTAGATTTTTTGTGTATGTACATTTAAGTCATACTAATATTTAATATTATAACAAGAAATAAGCATTAGAGAGTGTAGATGTTGTATTAGAAGTGATTTCGGTAAGTAATGGAAAATGGATTTCGATAATTTAACGAAAATCAGTGGATTTCGGTAAGGTAACGGACCCCTTATCGAGAGGTTAACCAATCTGCGTCAAGGTTACAAACGTCGTTTAGTTGTAGAGAAGCCTGTTTAGTGGTTAACGTAAGCTTCGGTTGGTTTACACAACACTAATACATGTATACAAATAGCAAAGCCATATTAGTACGGCTGCGCCGAATAAATACAGGGGACAATGGCAACGTACATATAACATAACACATTACATGTTTTAATAGAACATCGTTACGTCATTTTTATAACAGTTACTGCTAGAGAGAAAATCCTTAAGACAAAACATTCTGGCCTTACCGAAGAAATACAATTGACATAGCTGTTGATAAGACGACATTTTAAAATTTTGTCTTACGTTAAATGGATTCCATATTTGAGTAGGATCACATCGTTCCGTCTTTATTTCGTCGTCAGCAGGTTGGTGTATAAAGTTTATGAATACAGAAAAACTAGAACTGGTTCCTCGAAGACCATAATTCCCAATCTCATCACACAAATCGGTCAATATTTCATCATGATGTTTATTGCATACTGAGCAGTAGACATTCGAGTAATATTTGGCAACATCACCAAATGGTCCATTAGTGTATTCTTTTGTATATATGCTGGGTGTACTTGTGTTTTCTAGTTCACAGGCGTTTTTAATGTCATGATTGTATGTGTCCCAATTTCCGGTGGAGTTGCAACGTGCAATAATCTTATGACGTTCTCCGACACATTGAACTAACTGACTCACTTCCGGAGCAGGTGGATATGGAATCAGTGAACAATTCCTTAGAATATGATCATGCCACTCTTCAATCGTCGGATAATCGACCTCTGCAGGACAGTTCGTTACCAACTTCCACTGAATGAGGTCATCTTCCTTCACCCCATTACACATTGCACAGTGCTTATTCCTATATACACGATCGGTTAAAGGATCAGACACAAATATGAAATCCTCTAAAGTAAGGAGGTTTAAGCACCTAGGATAAACAAGATCAAGATCAGCATTTGGACAGGTATCTACTAGACGATAGTGTATGTCGATCTTCTTTCCTGACTGTATTCCTCTAGGTTCATTGAAATATGTGTCTAGAGCAATACATGGATGCTTTTGCTGGGCACCAGGCATCAGCTTCACGTCAGGGCAACAGTTACCGAACAGTTGGCAGTCTGGATCGCATGAACACTTCTGACAACATGGTGTTAAATGCATCTCATCTAGTTTTCGACTCTAAAATTAAGAAAGAGAAACACCGATATTTTGTAAGAATTCAAGTTATATATAGCTCAGTCGGCATACTACTTGCGTGTCAGTAAGGAACTTCAACGATTCAACTGTTAACCGATTCGATTTCTTTCCCTTCGCTTTCGATTTTTTCGATTCGATTTTGTATATGTATATGTAACAGCATTCTCATTCATCTTAAGGCTTTTGCATTAATTTCAGGCCAATTGAAATTAAGAGTTTTGCAAATAAAAATTATCTTCACCCTCATGTTTTCGTTACTTCTCTATTTTCGCGAGTTTTCGTTTATCTCGCGCGCTCTTTACGGGATTTCGCCTATGACGTCATCATGTCCAACAATATCGCTTATCGCATCAGCCAAAAATCGATATTTCCAGTCGTCTAAATAGCATTGATTAGATGGGGAACGCTACGTATTTATTATGATTATTTCTTTATTTCTTAACATATTCAAAATATTCAAGCAGATTTGGAAACATCAATGTATCTTCTTTTCAATCATATAAAAAATATTGAAATTTTATATATGTTTAGTCGGAGGAATCTACAGTTTTCTTGAGCCATCCAGTTTCCTATTGAAAACAGTGTGAACGGTCCGTTTTTCCTGGACGTCCGACGTGTTTAAATCACTATTTTAACTTATCCTTAGACGGGAATTCAAATATTCAAGCCGATTCTGTTAGGATGTTTTATGCTCGTTCCAACGGTGTCAATTGATGTAATTTATTATGAAAACAAAATGGGGGAATTTAGAGATACATGGAGTACCTGTCAATTTCAGGAGTGTTTCCGTGAGATATCACGGAAATTCCCGAAGATTAGCGAGTGAAACGGATTTCGGTTAGTCTTTCTTGTGACAAGTTTAATCTCCACATGTGGTCTCGTAAGATGTTATCTCAATCAAACTGTTCGCTGGACCATGGTTTATGGTGGTCAAGTGTAGACTGCATTTATGCAATATTATAGCGTTAAATTAATTTCTTCTAGAAGACCATTATCGACTCTTGTGTCGTATTTTCTTTAGCAGCAGCTTAATTTCAATTGTCATGAACATTTTGTTTTATTCAGCGCAAAGATATAGCATTGGTCACAAATATATAAAATATGTGGTGTAAACTTGATCTTCCACAAATATCATGAACTAATATAATTCATAAATTATCATCAGGGTTTATAAATCAGTTTAAATCATTCGTTATAGCACGGACATATTAACCATATAAAAAGTTTATTATGTCCGTGGTAATAGAATTTAATCAATAAATTCATAAATTACACTCCGTAAGAGTTTACTGTGTCACTACCTTAGGGCGAATTTGTTTTGCAAAACCTGGTTCAGGTTTGAAGTTTCAGTTTTGTTGTAGTTTGGTAGAAAAACTTAAACCAGTTTAGATTAAGATTGGTCTGCAAACAAACAGATGGTTTAGTCGATGAAAAATGGCCCACGTGATTTTGATTGTGCGAGATAAGAAAATCAAGTTAAGAACTTTAAAACGTCTGTTTTGCAACGTAACATAGTGGACAATTTTAAAGCCAGGTTCCCATATAGCAAAGAAACATTTATTTTTAAACATTGCCCCACATATGAGTGGCACGGTCACCCGCCATAAAATCAGTCCACCATTTTGTTTAACTAGTATACGATTATTCGGATAAATCAAACCAGACAAACCACACTTGGAGGTGGTTCGGTCAGTTTGATTAACCAGTTTAAGATTTGTTATTAACAAATACAGAAACTTGTTTTAGTTTGAAACCAGTTAGTTAAAACAAATGAAAGGTTTGACAAACCAGTTTTGGATTCAAACCGGTTTGGTACAAACAAATTCGCCCTTAGATATGATGTTTTTTACACCTTCGCACCAGGTATATGAATTTTATTAAAAACTGTAAACAAAACTGAACTTATCAAGATATATTTTTTTGTAAAAGAAGCATTGGGTAAACGTTCTACTATTTTGAACGTTGATGTTTAAATTATTTTGTTCATCTCCACATAATGTTACTTTTTCATAATTATTCTACTGTAATAATTCTGATTTTTGATTAATTAACACTTCGATGTGTGTTTCTTCACAATGTATATAGCTCACTTGTTTAAAAAATATTGTATGTAAATTTACGTTGACACTTTATGTAAATGATATGTATTTATTGACTATGTACTTGGTATAAGTCTAAATAAAACTTCTGTCTGTCTGTCTTAGTGTGACCGGTAGGTGCTATTAGTCCCAGTGCCAGCTAAGTGTCAACTAGGGTCCCTAAAACGGTGTATAATGTACATGCTGAATGAAAAAGGGGTAAACACAAAATTAAGAAAGAAAGGAAAACTTATTCAACTGCTGTTGAACATGTTGAACAGTTTGAGTTATTAAATGCCATCAGTGGTGTAAACTGCTTTGTTTTGAACAACATTCAAATATATACGCATGCTAAATTTAATGCGGAGGGCGTGATAGTGAATAGCCAAGCATTATTATTATGTTGTTATTAACGGTTGCTTTCTGTACCATGGAATCTGTTTATTTTTTCCCTTTTTTCGTCCACAGTTTTATTGCATAAGTTATATAACTGATTTCAATAAATCTACTGTAAATAAAACTGAATATTTATCAAACATGTTATATATGTCCGTGATTTTATTCTTTTCACCCAAAAGTCGCCTGGGGTAAAACATTTTATTCTCAGCCTTTCAGACATCGTATGTACATGTAATACCATCCTTTCTGGTACCTATCAGGGACCACCAATAAAATACGTATATATTACGCGGTACTGACTGTAAGCGGTCACCACAGTATCTTCGGTAATTAAAGTACACAAACTAAATTTGGATTTACAATTTTAATTGGAAACTGCATGACAAGTGTTTATTACACATGTTAAGTGAAACGAATTCCTTGTTTTTTTCTATTTCATAAGAAAACATTTGCCTATCACCACGGACATGTCCGTGCTAATACATAGGTTTTCAATGATAAAATAATCTCGTGTTTCATCCGGGACCAATATATAGGTCGAACTCCAATTGTTTTCTCTTTATGATCATAAAACAATGTTTTAAGCGTTTATCGGATACATAGATCTAACGTAGCCCGAGGCTATATGTTAATGCGTTATACAAGTCATTAATCGGTGATCATCTGAAAATGTACGGTCACTTACGGAAACTGCCGACAGACAAATTGACTGCTGACCAAAAGTCCAATCGATAACGATCTGCATCGACTGGATTTATCTGATAAGCGATATTGTTGGGTATGCATTTTGTGCGTAAATAAATCTGACCTGGAAGAAACCCCAACGACTGTCAAACGTCCGAAATGCACTTCAAACAGGTGAAAAAATAAATATAAATGGAGAGATATGAAATGTTTACCTAATTGTTTATTCCCAAAAAACCATGGTGATAAAATTCCAGTTATTTCATAATTATCATGAGCAGGAAAAAAATGCTTCACTGACGTGCTGCGTCGTCTGCTTTGGCGATCACATGACTGTCATGTGAAAGGTACTTTCCCAGTATTTATTTATAGCGCAGTTCATAAATCCTATTCCTTACATATATTTTCTGTAAGCTGAATTTTTTGCATTATCTGATCTTTTCTTTTTCAAACTTATGTTACAAGAAAACTTTTATTTGGAGGATCTTTCAGCATAACGACGGAAGCCATTTTACTAAACTTTACTTCCGGTAAATAACGTAGCAACAGGGGATGCGACTACGACGTGTCTAAGCGTGGCTAAAATCCGTCATTAATGTACAAAATAACAGTTTGGCGAACTGGAACTAAAAACAGCGAATCGAATCAAAAATACCAGGGTATGAATCATGAATCGAATGGTGAGCTCCGTAGTCGAATTCCGATGCATCGCATCGAATCGTTGAAGCTCTAGTAATGAGGCGGGCTGACGTTCAAACACTGGATGAGGTACATACGTATGTTTTCCGTGACTTTGTTATGAAGTTGTCATTAAATAAGAACATGTTGATGCTGGTTGGTAACCCCAAAAACGTCAAACAGAAAATACCACATACTAATGTCATACCCACAACTATGGTTGGGTGTCAACTGACCGATGTCCATGATATATTTTTTTAAAAATCGACAAAAATTCATAGAGGATATTTGTTAGTTTCTGTGGAAGTTTAAAACAAGAGATAATGCTGCAGGAGAGTCAGTGCAGAACTATTGTGAGCACATATCGAAATAAAGGAATCCGAAAATAACTTACAGGAACCACGCCCATATCTGTGATAAACAATATCAGCAAAAAATTACCTTCGTTGCGTTCGAATTGCAGAAATTGTTGTACGGACACAAAGTAGCAACATCCTGAAAGCTACCATAAGCCGATGGTAGAAAGTGAGTGCCAACAACGCAGAAACACAGAACCATACACCAGTGTTTCCACATGGTTCTTGTCGTCCGTAAAAGCAAAATAACCCATTGAGTTATAATATTGCGGGTTTTATAGTCAAACTTGCAGACAAGACTGTCGTTGAAAGTGTCACAGTGTGAAAAGACGTGATTAATAATTTCACAAAAACATGTCTAAATATCACAGCATTGGTCATTAAGGATTGTACGGTAGCGAACGTGTGAGTACTTTATCTCACAATAACATATTTAATGGCAAAAGTACCACAATGGATGTGATATGCTTAGGCAACCGTCAAATATATGTGTATAGAAATATGACGCCAATTTCAAATTGGCGCCATATTTCTTCACACGGTCATTTTTTTGGTAGATCGTTTTAGCTACAACTTTCAAGCCGTAGTAATATTTAGTGGCATAACTACCATAATGGATGTGACATGCTTATGCAACCGTTAAGTATATGTGTGTAGAAATATGGCGCCAATTCCGAATTGGCGCCATATTTCTTTACACGGTCATTTTGTTTTTGGTGAATCGTGCTAGCTACAAATTTAAAGCCGTAGTTGTCTTGTATAATGTATATACAGTAGCCAATGTACAAACGACCACCTGTATTGGGCGATTTATTTATTAAACGACCACTTAAATTCTTAATATTTATAATTGTACATGTATATGTACACATACATGTATGTATATGAAGAGACCCGCTTTCAAACTATAGCGAAAGTTTCACGAATCTGTCTTAAGTAAACGTTTTATTATTCCACGAGCACCTCAACAATTAAGTTTTATTTTATTTTCCACAAAAGCGCAATCATTGAGTGAATAATACTTTCAGTTCGCATGAATTTACTTCAATATTGTGTCTTCAACGTAAGACAGCGTAGCTGGGTGTTTTTGAAAAACTTGTTGTTTATGACTCTGATAATATTAGAAACTAAATGCATCAAGATTTTGTTCCTAAATTACAGAATTACCAGGAACCGAAAATAGTGCCCAAGCCTGTTTTTTAATTATTTAAAGACGCCACTTTGTACATGTAAGTTAGGTTGTAAAAGTACACTTGCATGTAATTCAATTGTATGTGAATGTGTAAGATATTTGGAAATCACAAAACTATTTGCAGATAACTCGAAGTTATGTATTGTTGAATAAAATCAATGTTAATCACGTATATTGATGTAGTTAAATTATCTCCGCTCTTGCTGGTCTTTTCATTTTGAATGCTTTGTCGTGTATAAACGCTGGTCTTAACTTAGATACTTCTATATGTAATACACCGTTTATTGGTCACATGTAAACTGAGAAAAGGTCATACACAACGTACCGTATAAATCTATTTTAGGTAACTTTGGACTTTACAACATTTGGACTGAGCATACTTTCCCAAATCACGAATGGTTAAAACTTACCATTAGACAAAAAATAAAAGACTGATTGGTGCTCTCTCATAGATAACTCTAGAAACAGTACATTTTACAGAATTTTTAAAAAATAGCTTCGGCATCGAACCATACCTGTCATCAACTCCAAGATCATTATTATTTTACACTATACGATTTAGAACTAAAAATCATTGTTTGCCTATTGAAACTGGAAATTGGTCCAGAACTCCAATCGATCTTAGGAAATGTAGCACTTGCCAAAATAAAATAGGCGATGAATTCCATTATTTATTAGAATGCACACAATTTTGTAATGGAAGAAAAACATTAATTAATCCAGTGATTTATCATCGACCAAATACCTTTAAACTTGATGAACTAATGAACATACGGAACAAAGAAGAATTTACCAAGCTAAGCAAATTGATTAAATTATTATGCAAAACATTTAGTTCAATATGTATTACTTGTCTACATTCTAGTTTTCTTTTTGTTGTCAAACTGTTGTTACTATACTAGCTCTTACTTATGTGTATCGTGACTCCCCATCATGTCACAATCTCAGCATTGCCGAACATCATACTAATCTCTATATACCCTGGTTTATTTCTTGTATTGTTGTTGTTGTTGTTATTGTTGTTGTTGCTGTTGTTGTTGCTGTTGTTGTTGTTGTATATTAAAGACTGACACCAGCCAATTCGACATTCAGCTGGTGAGGTAAAATTGACAGTTTGTAATTTATAAATTACCTTCACTAGAAATTAGAATAATTGTAATAGGCATGAGTATATTCTTTCCGTCAGAATAGTACTTTATTTCGCTATTATGTATTAAGAAGTTGATATACTAGTAACTATAAGCAATTATCTATACTTATTTTCTTAAAATCATGTGAAGAGGTTTTTCTTCTCAGAACACAGTAAACTCTCACGGAGTGTAATTTGATTATACTAGTTTATTTCTATTACGAATGATTCAAACTGATTTATAAGTCTCAGTGTATGCTGATAATTAATGAAGCATATAAGTTCATGATATGTGTGGAATATCAAGTATGCACCACACATATTTTAGAACGATTTTTCTGTATTACAACATATTTTATGCTCATTTTTATGGACAAATATCTGTATATTTGCTCTGAATAAAACACAATTTTGATCGCAATTGAAATTAAGCTTCTGCGAAAGAAAATGCGACACAAAATTGCATCACGCTTAGCACTATATATTGTATAAATGCAGTCTAACAATAAACTTTACCTCCATACACTTCCAAACCGTTTGCACAATTTTGATATCTCAATCCGTTGTTTAGATGTTTACGATTTCCCACAATTCCCATGAATTTTTCCCATAACCACGTTATCGACGGTGGCTAAGCGAGGCGCCATGAAAGTTAGGTATGGAGGCCAAACAGATAAACTGATAAAATAAAACAAATTACGCCATTAGAAAAATTATTCAACTTGCTTTAAGTATCCAACCTATACCAAACGTATACGTCATTTTGATTGAAGATTTACATAAATTGATGGGAACGAGTGCTTTATGGTAACGTTTGTATTGAATATATAGCAAAACCTGGTCATGTAATTTAAAGTAAAGAAAGACCCCAAAAAGGCATCGATTAAAAATAATACAAAATATCTCATGTGTTCAGTAAGAAATTATTTTCAAAATGTGAAAATTTGAAATCTTTAAAGATTCTTGTTTTATACCTCTTAAACTAAATCGGTCCCTCTATAATTATTCCCTAGTAAAAAGTTTGAGTGCGGAAAGTGAAAGTTCGATACGGTTAGTCGAAGTATTGATGGACTTTAAATTCTACTGACAACGATGTAATAGAGAATGTAATCCACAAATTCCAGACTGGGGGGGGGGGGGCATGCATGGTGACAATTCATCCCTCCCTACCGGGGGTCCGGGTGATCTCCCCCTGGATTTTTTTCCAGGACTCATTCATGAGAAGTATTTATTGTAAAAACGCAAAACGACCAATTCCTACAAGTACCAACATTTTAACAAATTTCCAGGGACACCACCTTCTGTACACATGATCAGGGAACACACTAATGAACTGTATAAACTGTTATACTTAAACTCCAAACAGGTTCAGGCATGCTCCTTGAAATACCATGAATGTGTGGATAATCTCCGACATAAAATAATTGTCAACGATAATAACTGAAGTGGCAGAGCATCGGCCTTCAAGACGGGAGGTCATGGTTCGAGCCCTGTCAGAGGCAAACACATTACATTTAATTCGAAGAACATGCTTGTACTGGTAAGTATTTAACCCGGGACATTTATGAGACTGCACGGTCGCCACATGGGTTTCCGGTGGCGAAGTAAAATAAGCCTTAAGTGACTAGAATTATTATTTCTTTTTGAATATCTGATAACAAAACATTTATATATCATAACCACTTCGATTTAGTTAGAAAATAAACATTTTTTGCATTTTGTGTAAGTTACCATCGTCACATGGGATTTACGCGCAAAGTGTGTGCACATTCGTCTGATGTCAACGTATCATTAATGTACTTTTAATATTACATTTTTTATTTCAAACAAATTTTAAAGAAAACGTGAACATATGAATGTAGGCTTATATTGGAAATAATAAAATCCTGTTATTTTGCAAAACTTTAGGCCCAAGTATTACATTCCTTTCCATAAATTTCTGAATTGATTAAAATAATTTTAAGAAATTTTTAATGAATTCAGTAATATCAGGTGTCAAATTTTCACAACTACCCTTCACTAAAACACCACCACAATCTCTGTCTATGTTACGTATGATGCCCAATAATCTGTGTTTCACAGACGCTTTCAACTTATGTATATATATATACATGATAAGGAAAGCGCCTGGGTGATTTAGAGTGAAAATCATACGATACTTCTTGACGACCAAGGCCAATGAGCACACCAGGGGGTCAACTCTGCTTCGGCTTTACTGGTAGTATACAGGAGGAAATCGACCATAAATCAATGTATTGCACTTAAAGTGCTAATATAGTAGTAAGATTAAGACCTAATCATTGGATATAATTTAACAAGGACCCCCTCCCCCCTGGTGGAATCGGGCCTGGACATAATGAAGTGGACACTTATCAAGGTGTGAAACGTTCGCATATTTTGTACCAATGAGATTTTGCGAAATATACAAATCCAATGTTAAACCGATTATCCTGACGTCATGGACAATTATATATACGTAAGTCTAATTTTTTTATAAAGGTTTGAATCCACACTATAACACTATACCACTTTCATACATTCAAGTAGCAACATAATACACATTAAAAGTAAGATCACTTACCTCTTTTCTTGATTAGGTCTTATCACTTGCCAAACGGGAACTTGTGATTCCGATTATAATTACGTTAGCACCACCTGAGTGGCGGGGCTGAGGGCATTGTGCATTGAACAGCATGAGCAAACGTTTTTATATAAGATTTTGTATTACCCCGGTGCCAGTGGAAAATGCCGGTTTTACTCAAGTTGAATTTGATCACATTCGGATATATAGTTAAATCATCTATTAATTCTTTGTCCTGATTCTACTGGATATAGTACCTAAGACTTCGGATGAATGAGACTGTGCTAGAGATATACGGATAGCGCACTGGGCTCCGGGTGTGCAGGTCGGGGGTCCGATCCCGTCATGGGTATACTGGATATAGTACCTAAGACTTCGGATGTATGAGACTGTGCTAGAGATAACACCCTTTCAATTAATCGATTAAAGTCGCCTTAGAGTTGCGCCCCCTACCGGACGTGACGTAATGCGAGGATAAAAATATTTCCAAAACGGCCAGTGCTGCTTACTTACGCTGCACATCAACAAAAGTTTATGCGTTGCGCAAATTTATTAATGTTTTCGTAAAAATCGGTCATAGTATTTGTTAAAGTAGAGCTATACAGAAAGTATTAGGTTACAATGTATTAAAGTTTTTGCATTAACAGCATTAAAAAAATCATAGGTAACGAATTAACGCTGCACATGGGGAGCGTAATTTTTTCACATAGGCCCTACTCGCGGTTAGTTTCCTATACCTTCTCTGATTTTCACAACAAGTACCATATATTTAACTTACCCCAATGCAAAAAGCAATCGTTTAAGATGACAAATCCTCAAAAAATATGTGGTTAATATTAAAAGTTATTCAATAAACGGTGATCAAACAATCCCAGTTAAAGAAATTTTCAGAGCATTAATGCTTCATAACTTTTTCAAAACAAGTCGGTAATTTTCCGCTTCTTTTTTTGATATTTTCATCGAAGTCTAATTGTACTTAATACACTTTCATGTCAATAAAATATTTTAAAAAGGCTGCTGTGAAGAACAATCAAGGCTTACATAATCATGTAAATGTGTAAAGATCAACTAAACAAATGATGTAGATCACGCCAGCATGTCATGTTTTGTGTACACAAGTCGTCTATTTTACCCAGGACAAGCGTGTGCAAAATATAAATTAAGTAGGTAAAATCAATTTCTTTATTGTCTGTGTGAGACAAGGGTTTTGGCATCAGTTTAATTCTGAACATGAATTAACATTCAAAAATGTCGGAAGAGGCTGGCTAAATCTTTGAAGTATAAATATTTTTGGGTGACAGACAGTTGTAATCTCATTGTGTTTATTACAAATTGAGATCACAGACTGATATGACCTAATCATTTTAATTATCAAAGGCACTAAGTCTATCAAACAGGAAATAGCAATATGACTTAACACATACAATAAAGATCTCCTGGGGTTTTATGACTCTTGTGTTTTTACAGCTGACACCTAGGGCAATTTTCAATTAGAGTAGTGACCAGTAGAACTGATCTGCCGAGGGCGTGGTTTATGAATTGCAAAACAATAGGCACCCACCAATCAAATTAATTAAAATACAAGAAAAGCAATTAATAACTGTCAATTATCAATTCATACGAGAACACAGAAATTGTTTAAACATTGAAACTAAATGGCCAGCCAGTCACGAAAGACGTCTAAAAATAATTTATGGATTATAGCGCTATGTCCCGTTTTCAGAAGAGATTCTTTTAAAAGTGACTATAAACAATCTATATTTAATGTGAGTAGGAATAACCAAACAGACAGTGAGTTTCATATTTTATTTTTACATAAATATATTGTTTTAAACAGTGCGTCTGCTGATAACATTGTATTGATGCGCCATATCTGGCGTAGCGCATCTATGGTATTGAGGTCTTTGGCTATATCCATGTTCTTTCATATGACGGTCCATGACTGAAATGACGAAAAATATGTATGGTTCTTCTTCAGACATGCGTACGATTTCACATTAACATCAACATACGGTCTTCCAAGTCCATATTAACGACTGAGTTTGTGAAATAAAAATTCCCAGTATGTCGCAAAATTATGTGACAAACAAATATTAAGCATCCAACTAAAGCAATTTCGCAAAATCCATTAGGTTTAAATAAGTTTTTTTTATATATCTCAAAATACATCCTAAAACAAATTACATCTTTAACATACATTATCTTTCATTCCGTCGCCGAAAAAAATTGGTTACGTCGCCATTTCGCGCTCTGAATATTACCGTTATAGTAATTGTTTATCCTCTAATGACGTCATCGAAGGGCAGATAATTCTATTAACGGTATAATTGAAAGGGTGTATATAGGTCTTCTCCTTAATAGTGTAACGGAGTGGTATTTTCTATTGTGTGTGTTTTGAATATAAGTGTAATGGTTATAAACCAATGTTGATAAACGCTATGTAATTCTCGTTGTGGTGTCTCAATGTGCTAGTGATCGTATACATGTATATATAAATATCATTCAACTAGTACTGTAGTTTACAAGTAAAAAATTGCTGCCTGAAGCAGCAAAGATGTGTGCACGGCGTGAACAAAATGAAATAGAACAAACACTTATGTGAAATAACAGTATGTGTTTATTATGCTTTAATGTGCAACTATAAATTAATGTATATGAAGTACATTTGTAGTTTTATTAGTAGTTTATGAGGAATTAAATAAGGAACAGACTAGTTTTTGTATGGACAGTAAAATATAAATAGAAATTGATAGTCTGGAAAACTTTCATGATAATAAACATCATGCATGTAAATTAAGACAACATTATGCATCTGAAAATGCAAACATTGATTTAAACATATTTATATAAATCACAATCATTATCACGGTAGAAATAAATAATGAAATACCGACAAATTAACATAATTAGTATTTACTAAAAATTAAAAATAACAATAATCACTAAATGAGTTTGCATATCATGTCAAAATGTGAGATCACTTCAGTGTAATTAACATGTCAGTGGACAAACAGACGTTCAGCATCACACACTGAATTAATCAAGCAATGTGTGAATGTAAAATGAGTTTAGACATTTTTAAATTTTTAAAGTTAGAAAAATAGTGTAATTTAATGTAAATGATAGCTAAAAAGTGACACCTGAGAGAACTATAAAATGTAACCAGGCCGTAGTATATGAATGACTATTATAATAAGGCAAAGAACATAGCAAATATGTTTATGTATGTATGTTTTTATGTTCATAGCTTAAGGAGTTACTTTCAATAAATAAAGTTTATTATTATTATCATTATCATTAAAGAGAAATAAAACCGTATTTACTTATATCTCAAACCTATTTACAGTGGAAAGAAATAATGCAAAAATGACCAAAATGCAACACAATAACTCAATGCAAAAACATTAATCACTAAATGATATAGCACCTTGTCAAAATGTGAGATCACTTCAGTACGTAACAACCGCATGCTAGCATCACACACTGGATAAGTTATCAAGTAGGTGAATGTATAATGAGTATAAACTTTGTGGATGACTGGATAATGGCTCATTGTATATGTAAATGAAAACTATAAATGATACCCGAATCTACAAAAGTGATAGGTGTACCAGACTGGTTTAGCAGACTAAGCATATGAATGACTTGTGAAGTAAACAAAAAGAACACATTTACATATATCACATACATATTAACAGTAGAAAGAAATAATGCAATACTGACCAAAAAGCAAAAACGATTACTCAATACAATCAAAGCAAACAAATGGGGTGTGGGACGGTACCACTTGTCTCTGTAGCCAAGCTGGCAACTCGTTGCATATAAGTTTCAGTTTTGTTACTAAACAGTTTTATAATATCAAAGATTGTGTGAATAGGTAAGAAGGCTTGCATGGAATATGGAATTAAACAAAAACATAAGACAGAAATGTGAAAAAATTAAAAGAGATCTTCAATCCGACTTGTTCTAGAAATGCTAGATTTTCAATCCAAAATAAAGAAAAATGGTCAGTAATAATGGTAGAACCTTAAGACTATAAAACAAGTGAAATGTTTGTCACGATTGTAAATAAATGAAATACAAAGATATCAGACGCTTTATGTAACGTTTGTGAATATTTAATTATGAACAACTTTGATGAAAATCTAACAGTTTTTTTTAGCAGACAAGGTTTTCAAGTTTCAGACACCTGTGACCTTGACCTTTAACATTATGACCCCAAATTACAATATGAACTACTAGACTTCATACTGATACTTCTCAGCAAGTTGATGAAAATCTAACACTGGGTTTTGGAGATAAAGGGAGAACAAGGCAAACTGGACAGACAAAAATACAACATGGGGAGACATAATAAATACAACATGATGAACACAAATGTACAAGCAATAACAAGACTTTTATAATTATACATTGTAGTTAAATATTATTACTAAACTGTTTACTTCATATGCAGCTTAATTGCAAAAACACCATCTTTTATAGTATATACATGAAACCAGGTCAAAGCATTCAAGCTTTGTTTTAAAAGAAACTCTTTTGAGTTCAATCTGTAAAAAAATGTTGAAAGTATGTTGAAAGTATGTTAGACCAGTTCTATTAAAAGTTGAAAGTAGATTGGGGACACAGCATAGGGCTATCCAAGGAACATTTTTACCAGGTTTGGTTTAAACTGGTCTAGCAGCTTTAGATATAATATCCAAAATGTGTCAGCGAATCAGATGTTGGATGTAATTTTGGTACAGTACAATCATGTGCCATATTCATAGCAAATCAGCCAAAGGGTAAATAGATTTTTTAAGAAAAAATGTCTGGCAATCAGAAGCCCTAGTGACTATTTTGGAATTTGAGTGGGGCTGAGTGGGACTGTGTGATACAATATTTGAGGACAATCCTCTAATGAACAAATCTACCAAATTTGATTCAAATTGCCCAAGTGGTTTTGGAAATGTAAACGTTTACAACAATGCTGTCGCAGTGGGCAACAGATGGTAAGTGATGGCAATAGGTAACTTTGTTCAGGTGAGCAAAAAACATGGAATTCAGCTTACACTTCTGTAAACGTACAATTACATATTCAAGCAGATTTGTCTGAAAGTGTTACTAAATCAATATTCTACTAATAAAAGACATGTACATTGATACAGAAAAAACATATACTTACATGTGCACTATAATACTTATTTCAACAAAAACATTGTTCCATTTCTTACATATACACATATAATGTAGAATTGCATATGCAGTGTTAAACAGAGAAATGAAGCCTTAATGAGGTTCATATTAATATGAAGAACATTACTGAGATATTGCAATATACATGATAATATTTCAATTGGGATAGTGATATGTCGAAAGTCATGATTTGTCTGCCGGGGGGGGGGGGTCATTTCGAATGAGTTAAATAATAAAAAAATATCAAAGTGAAACAAACAACTATAAAACACCAGAAGACTGAGACAAGACATGAATATTGCAAAAGCACATTAACACATTAATCCTAAGACTAGATATCTTACAAACTATCTATATTCAACATAATTATTCAAGTAAGAGGCCCAAGCAAAAACTAAATCAAAATAAGGGGGGGCTGGGTTTTTGTTTTTTTAACTTTGAGTGCAAAATGTTTTTTTTTACATGTGGTATTTTGTCATATTTAACTTTTGTCATACAGTAAAAAGGCTTATGCACAAATAAAGATTGTCCCTCAAGTACATTTCATTGCACTAAAAACAAGCTGATTTGATGCATTTAAGATTAAAGGTCTGTTCCAGAAAATACTCCACTACACAGGATGCAATATATTATCCCCATTACCTACAGATATAAATTTACTGCTAATGGTAAATTTCAATTTTTAAAAGCCACCAATGAAGAAAATAATAAAGTGGCATGTTAGAGGTTGTTGAGGGGAGTTTTTTCTCTCTCTAAAACAGTTGAAAGCAAGAATAAAATCAAAATTTTGTTTCCAGGGTCTCCCTCTGCCATTCACCAATAACATCAAATGTGGAAAAAAAACAATAATTTGGCAACAGTTTTTCAATTTTAGCAACAAAAATATTCCAAAAGAATACATATTTGTAAGCAACTGCATAATTGTTCATGCTTTTTATCAAAATTGGTGTGTGCTTTGAATATGCCACAGGGAATCATGTTTTCAAATTAAAATAAATTAGCACCTTCAATACCGGGATATGAATAAATACCGAATGATATCAGAAATGGAAGTATCTAGTTTTTCGCATAACTTTGATTGCAGTGTCAGTTGTTCCGAATAGATTATGGTTCACTGCCCTTGTAAGTGCAGGTGACACTTATTTTCGGTTTACACAAGGCATAATTTGAAGCTCTAAATGGTCATCTTGCATATCGAGAACATCTGCTTCACCATTCCTACATGTACCGCAACTATTTTGTCATCTATTGTTAAGAAGGAGAACTCATCTTCTTCCTGACAAACTCTATCCACCTGATCAATTACTTCTTCTAGTGGAAATTCTGTTTTCTGTTAAAATAGAATAGTATAGGTATATTGTAAGGGTACTAATGAAACATATTTAAGAAATATCTGAACAATGCTTGCTATATTTAGGTGTTGAACCTTTCATCTAGTGTATCCTGATGAAGTGAGGATGAGTGATGTTTATTATAACCATGACATATTAATGTCTCCATGTAAAATTTAATGGTATTAAAAACATTAGCTAATAACAATGTATTTCAAAAGAATCAGTTGACAGCTGCTAAAATTATTAAACTAAAACTATCTGAATGGACAAAAAAATCTTTAGGCCTTTTTTGATGATATAAATACTGTACTACAGTATATTCAGATTTTTTTTACAATATTTTATTTAGCTTAAGTTAACGTGCGACAGGGTTGCAATAATTTGAACTTGCTATTTAAATTTGAATAGCAGAATATCAATGTATCATGTCCTATAATTGCAATGATTAACTTCACAATTTGTCTGTTGTTCAAGACACAACAAAAATCAGGGTTCCCACTCTTCCAAGAAAAAATTCAAGGACTCTTCAAAGTTTTTTTTCCGCAAAATTCAAGGACCAAAACAGCATTGGTACAGCTATTTTATTCATTCAACATGTCTTTCAAATTAACTTTTTCCAAGAAATTAATTGCAATAATTAACCTCACAATTCGTCTGTTGTTCAAGACACAACAACAATCAGGGTTCCCACTCTTCCAAGAAAAAATACAAGGACTCTCCAAAGGGTATTTTTCGCAAAATTCAAGGACCAAAACAGCATTGGTACTGCTATTTTATTCATTCAACATGTCTTTCAAATTAACTTCTTCCAAGAAAATTTAAGTATTAAACTTCAAATTATGAACTTATATACAAGGAAATGTTACACTCACTTCACCAAGAGTTTTCCAAGGCTTGCAAACACTATTTTTTATCTGTTTAAAGTGAGTTTATTATACAGTAGGAGAACCATGTGACATACCGTGATTAAGGTCTTGGATGTTGTTGAAAGGGAAACATCATTTCTGTAGGTGTTTGTAACACTGTCTGTTATGACGAGTCTCCAGGTTGAAAGGTTTCATTCTCACATTTGCACCATAAGGCCACCTAACATTAGTTTGTTGCATCTTCAAAATATATTGTATTTATTTTGACATTCTCAGTAATTCACATACAGCTTCTTCCTGCAATAAAAGGTAAATCAATAAAATACTGCATTAAACTTTCCAATGGATAATGATGAATTTTGCCTTTCATCTCAATTAATGTTTTAAAACAGCCATTCATTTGCTGATCGTGTATCTGAAGACATCAATTTGAAGTTGTCATCAGACAATTCTCTTAATTTAGATTCTCCATCTATCATTGGAAGTGTTTTCCGTGGACCTTTAACATTGAAGGTCATTGTAATTTCATATCCGAGGGTCATTTTCAAATATTGGAGGTCATACAGGAATATGCTAAATCGAGTCGACGCTTATGTACTTAATCAATGACACATTCAGTATGCATGTAATAATGAAAGTGAAAGTTGAAACTGATACATTGTCGGAAAATCGCTGTAAGGTTAGAACATGTGATCGGTGTATTTAATATAACCAGAGAGTTTAAACGTTTACATGTTAATTATCACGTATGTTTTAACGAAGCATGACTTATTAATGAGGGATAATACTGCAAAATATTAAACAGAGCACAGAGACGAATGCTGGCTGCATCATAACAACACAGGTGGCCGGTGCGTAGCCATGACATTTAAAACCCGCATTGAAAAAAACTATTTTTCAATCTGTTTTTAATCTTATAGTAAGATAAAGGTGTCCAACTTCATACGTATTTACAATGAAAATATATACACACATTTGCTTTGACGTACTTTTCGAAGCCATTCCTCAACCGATTTTTATCACTGATGTCTTAAAATACACACAAGGGATTTATGTCGACAGTGTATATACTCAAAAAATATTCACAAACAGAATAGACTGGTTTTTTTAACGTCAAACATCAAGAATGGCTAGGTCGGACAACTTCCTACCGTTAGACCGAGTCGGTATTTTCAGAACAAAACTACTATAAATCGCTATTCACCTGACGAACGACATTAGATTTCAATAAGAAACATTTAAAAAAGTATATTTCAATATCAAACAACTTACAAATCAACATACAGACGCGGAGATCGCTATTTTTTCGCTCTCAACTTTCGTTTTACGCGAACGCAGCCATTTTGAAAGGTGGTACCCGGCTCTGAGTAAGAACACATCTCGTAAGCCGAAAACCAAAACACTTGGTTTTCGGCTTACAAATGTGTTCTTACGCAGAGCCGGATACCACCTGTCAAAAAGGCAGCATTCGCGTAAAAGGAAAACTACAAGTGAAAAATAACGATCTCCGCGTCTGTATGTCGATTTGTTAGTTTTTTTTCAATGCGGGTTTTAAATGTCATGGCTACGCACCGGCCACCTGTGCATAACAATAGACTAACAAATGAAATGTAGGTCAACCACGCTATGGGTCAACCACAACGTTGAAACGATAAAATTCAATAATTATACAGTTGAAAAGATTAGTTAATGACATAAAGCATAATATACAACAAAATCACATAGAAATGTACCTTAATTTAGCTTTTGTAGCCTACAACAGCAATAATTACGTTACAACGCACAATCGTTCGTTTCTCGACATAGATTCCCGCCGGTCTGCGCATGCGCACAATAGGCTCTGTTCGATTTTGTTCCCATTTGTTTTCAAAACCGAGTCCATTGCAAAACGACGCTAACAGAATTCAATATGCACGGCGTTGACACGCCGTGCAATAAAGAAACACTCTCCTCCAGACTCGATCGAATCTCTGTGAACGGCAATGATAGTTCTGTACTGGCAATACCAGTTATTTCGGTGACAATGTCAACTCGTGTAAAATATAGAAGTGTAATAGTTTTCAAACACAATAAATTGAACGCTTCAAAAGAAATAACAACAAATAAGAACCCTTAATATGTATTTAATAATCCCTAATTTATGTAAATATGTAGTATCTCTTCAAATGAACAACACAAGGAATTTGTAAATCTGTCCAATCAATACTCAAGTACTACGGCAATGAATCTCTGTTTTAAATAATTCAAAATCACCAAAATATATTCAAGATAGTACAAACCAATTATTAATTAGATCAAAAGTTTCAAAAGAAAAGAATTGTCAATGCAATATGCATCGTTATGGAAGAAACAAGTTCTTCAATTCAAAGTCAAAGGCTAAGCTTTAAAGATTGCTGACCGTGGACAACACCCAAAAGAGAGAATAGTAGTAGTAGTAGTATTTTGTTTACAAGGTCATCAGTCACTTTGTACACGTAGGTACTTATAGGCATATTTGTTGACACCGACATGTACCCCGCATGTCGTTAAATTAGTTTTAGATACTAAAGGGGTAAATTTGTCTTTTGATTCCAAATATAGCTACACACCGAGAGAGAATAAATTAAATACAACTTTTTATCTAGCTATATATTCATGGGTGCCTGATTTTATGTTAAGTATAGGAGGTTTAACAGTAGATAATAATGAAATATAAACTTGTAACTAACAGCACGCTGTTACACTATTATACATTTTCAGGTATGACAGTTTTCTTGTTGTATAATGGTGTGATCTTTTACCCATCAGCTTTCTTTTTAGATAGGAGGAGCCCGTTGTTTTGGACACAGGTGATCGATGATATTCTTTGAATATGTTGAAACTCATGCAGTTTCAGTCACCCGTTGAATCGTACACATTATTGTGTTCTAAAGGTTAATGTCGTGCAAAAGCTGATATAGATAACCAATAGTACCTGAGTGCCAATGAAAAATGCACAAAATTAATACATGTACACTGTACCCCAATACAATGTATACTCAGTGCAGTTAAAACGCACAAAACAGTATTTTACTTACATAGGGATACTACAAAAGTACGGTACATTGTATTATTTCTTGTTTATTTGCAACATAAACAATGTATATCAAATAATGGGTATTTTCATATAAAAATAAGTTTCTAAATGCAATAAAATGACGCTTTACAAACATTTCGCAGGTCTCAAACTGTGCGTTTTAAAATGCACTGAGTATATAATTACACTGGTCATGCCGCCTTCCGGTTAGCTCAGAGCACTTGACTGCAAATCTAGAGGTCGTGGGTTCGAAACCCGGGCGAGGCGTGTGTTTTTCTGTGACAACTTGACTGGAGATAATGCACCCAAAGTCATTTGTCCTGCACCTCTGAACTCTGATTTATGTGGTGAAGTAGTAAGTTGCTTGCGGAGGAACTGGTTGGTAACCCAGGAGCACTGGTTGGTAACCCAGAAGCACTTGTTAGGTCAACTGACCGCCGTATATAAATGAAATTATGTTAACCCCCCCCCCCAAAAATAATCAAAAACAGTCAAAACAATGAATATTACAATACGACTATATGATTAATGTGTGGTACAGAACTAACGTACAGTTTTCAATGGTGATACCACTATATATCTTCAGTAATATAAGAAACACGCGTAATATTTATTGTTGCTGCTGTTTTAACCATGTATACGTACATAATTGACATTATTACAACATATTAAATGCATTGTGCGTTTCCACACGATACAAAGCACTGAACAAAGTGTTTACACTGTTTTGTACTACGGAGAAACCTCTGTGATGGTACAACGTCAGAGTCAAAGGGAATACTGTCCACTTCTAAAAACGGCTTAATTCCAAGCTCGTGCCTCGATAACGTGTCAGAGTTGCGCCGTGTTTTCACATCTTGGTTAAAGGTAGGGTTATTAGAGTATTGATTGGAACCGTTCCAGACTACGAAAAAAGTCGAGAGCCGGACAAAACCACTTCCAACGCTTTTTGATTATACTGCAACCGCGAAGGGAGAGGTTGTGGGTGTGAGTTTGCTTCCAATTAAAATTAAGGACGGGGATTGTCCTACCTGAAATATTCATCATGGGAGGGGTTTTGTCCACGACCACATAAATCGACGTGAGGGGCTTTGTCCGGGATGGTGACAAGGAAGTCACCGTCTTCAGTGAATTTATCATCATCTTCTTAATTAACAGGGTGCACTAAGTCGTACACCTGGAAAATAATGACAACTTCAATCATGTACATAATTACATGATACGGGACTGATGTCTGAGAATTATTCAATGACGTCATTATTCTGAAATATTCATCCACGCAAATAGTCCCGTCCCTTTCAGTTGAGATATTTGTAGTTACATTGAAGTCAAAAGAAGTGATAGGAATTCTGGAACACTTATCGACCATTGTCCAGGTAAGGCGGATGGCGAAGGGACAGTACTTTGATTTTACAGGTGGTTGATGAAATTCTCGCATTGGTTGATAAAGACTAAGCTCAGGAACCATTGAAACACGTGTCATATTTCCGAATCGTAGATAGATAGGCGATTGTTTAAGGAACACCTGCAACTTTGATACTATATACTCTTCAGTACAAGTACCTTGTGTGGTCAAAGAATATACCAGAACGAAATTTAAATTGGAATCAACCTGTATGGAAGTCCCACATTGATCACAGTCGGCGTTCGCCACCATACTCGTCAAAACAAGGTCCAAAAATGTCTGTAATTCGAATGAATAGGCATCGTCGCTTGAAATCAACTGAAAAACCATTTTATATGTTTTACCGGGTAAATTTTTCTGAAGATCTTCGCATTTACCGTTGTATGCGTAGGTAGCGAATGGACATCTCACAGACATACATGATTCCTGCAAAACAGGGAAAAAGAATTAATAAACAATAACTGGAAAAAATCGACACTAAACTTTCATGCAATATACATGTTGATATAATGCTATACATACATGTCACATACTCTCTCAAGATAGGCCCATACTTGAGGGGACATGAATTCCCAAAATACGCGATGTAAATAATGACGTTTTTTGTGACGTCTTGTTCATTTATTATGTGTATTTACTATTTAGCAAGTCTGAACAATTTCTACACTTGCGCATGATTACTAAGCTTTCCACAAGCAGCTGTATGAAGCATGTGTCAGCCTCACTTGTAAATAACGTTATTAATATCATTTCTTTTCATCGGCATATTGCAGTCTCTAGGTTGAACAATTGCGAAAATAACATTACAATTATTGATACCTTGCAAATATAGAAAAACATGTTTAGTTAGGAGAAAATACGAAACTGAATACCTACGAAAAGTTATGTAAATGGAATGAAATTATTGATGCTCAAATTGGAGCCCCTTAACTGTGAAACCATGAAAGTAACATTGCTTACACAAAATAGATACAATCTTTATAGATTTCGTTATCTATCACAAAAACTTTATTATTTGGTGGTAAATACGTGGTATTTCTGGACCCGTGACACTCATGTAAGCAACGTTACCACTTTTGTGACCAAAGTTACCAGCATGCTTATCAACGTTACCTTTTTTTGAAGCACTAAGCTATTGTCAGATGTAAGTGAAACAAGCAATGACTCATTTATAATATTGCAACATTTCTTTAAATTACTATCACATATTCAACGTATCGACAAAAGAGGTCACGTAACTCAACTAAGGTAAACAGAGATTGCCAAGCCAAATGCTTGTCAGGTTTAGTAACATTTATCCGGATAAGCACTAGTTTATGTGCTTTATTGAAGTAAACTCTTTATGTAAAACACAAATATATGCTATTCGTTAATCATATAATTCCGAACAGTAGCTGTTACATATTGTATCATTATTACCACAGTGAAATGCTTTGAAACCAGTAACTGTGTTGTTTTATCCTCTATTTTAAACATTTACACATTTATTTAACATATACATTCTGTCATTCTGTTTATATTTCGCATTAAATGGCATTGTCAAAATAAATACCTTCAACATACAAACTTTGTAAACACCGAAAAGTTACACCAGGTTATCCAAGATAACCAGTCCAGTTAGTTAATTAATAGAAGTTATTGTTAATATTTTCCGGGCAGAAGTCGGGCTACTTGCTTCTTGTATGGGAGTAACATTCGTAAGTGGACATTAAAGATATACCTGGCTCATCTGAACATAAACTGTTTGAATTGGCTTCATCCAGTATTTTTGTTACAATGTTTAAACATCTCTGATAAGAACCATTGCAATGACTGTATAACGATTGAAAATATCTGTTTTACCATATTGCGAGCAGACAAAACTTATAAAATAGCCTGATTGTTACAAAACCTGGAAATGTTTTCGGCGCAGTCGTACTAACATTGTTTTGCTATTTGCATATCAGTGTTGTGTAAACCAATAAAATCTTACGTTAACCCCCAAGGCAATTTCTTTTCAACCGAACAACGTTTGTAACCTTGACGCGGATTGGTTAACCTTTCGATAAAGGGTACGTTACCTTACCGAAATCCACTGAATTTCGGTGAATTTACCGAAATCCATTTTGGATCTGGAGTGACCAGCAATACTATCATCTCGGCATTTTTTATGTTGCACGATAAATCTTAACCTTCAATTTGCGCCGACCATCTTTTTTCATGATAACTCTTGTTTAATTGTATGGTGTCAAACATCATTCTTCAACAAATACGGATCAATACATTTTGAGTTCATTCTTTGTGAATGCATGTTTATTGATGTTTTAACTAGAGGAAAAATATGTTTCATGTTTGTTTAGGTAAACAAATGAACAAAAAATGAGCATTATAATACTTTAATTTCAAGTGTTCCATAATACTCGTAGCTTGATTTGGCTATGACCAGTCCATTGAAGGATGCTTCCAGATAGCAAATATTGGAATTTGGATTCGGATTTCTTGACGTAATGCTGTGCGAATTTCGCTTTTCGCATTCGCTATTATCACCAAATGTAATGCAGTTAATCAGCATTGGCCAAAAAACATGCGAAGACTTTACAGTTTTCATGATCACCAGCTTAAATTCCTTTGATCTAGTTTCTTTACTTTAAGAAAATGTATAACTGTGATTGTTGTCTACTCTAATAAACTAGTACTCATAGACATTAGTGATATTAATTGTCATGGTGTATTGTTGTTCCCATCTGTAAGGAATAAACGACGTGCAAGGCATCAACGCATATGTTTACAGGCGTCATTTGATGCTGCGACTTCTCGATGGAGTAAACAAAACTGACATTTTCTGCAGGTTTCAAGCTGAATTTATGGATTTTATGTGAGGTAAGATGTCAAAGTGTTATGTACGGAATCCGATTAGTGCCACAATAAATATCGTGTGTCTCCATTGGACCACGACACACGACGTACGAAACGAAACACGATACGACACACGACATGCGAAGCGACACACGATATGACTCACGAAATGCGAAGCGCCGCGCGATACGACACACGACATGCGAAACGACACACGATATTCGACGGATGATATCAATTCAACGATTTCGCTTGTTTAATTAACATTTTACAAATTTACATTTTTATGACATTTCGTTTCTATGGACCATTACGATGTCTTTTTGTTATTATTCATGTTTTTGTAAGACATTATGCCCCCTCATGTATTTTTTGTCATAGAGTTATATTTTGTACAATTGCAAAAGCAAGTTCAAAGTATACTGCACAAGTATACATGCTGGAAATGTTTTGTGGAAAATACTTACTTTAATAAATAGTATTTAATAAACTCATACTTAAAAACATTACATTATTTTTTGTGAATGGATGGTTTGCATTTGAATGTCAAAAGAAAATGCTCATGTACATGAGATTGTGGTATGATTGAAAAAGAAAAACATTGCAAATGAATAACATGAATTGCTTATTCCTTCTGGTATCAAACTATACTATAGCTCAGACTGTTGACTCAATATTTGATAAACTCTTAAACTCTAAAGCAGATTAACTGAATGTATATTGTGAAATTAAACGTTTTTAAAATGGTAAAAAAGGGTTTCGTGGATGCATAGTTTGATTAGTGCTATATTGGAAATAGTAACAACAGGTTGTTTGTTTACTGTAGGTAATGAACGAGCTCATCTCATGTATTCGATTAATTGACCTTAAATTAATATAGAAATTCATGTATAATAGAAGTTCACAATTTTGTCATACTGCACATTCCAATTCATGGGAGGTGTTTTAAAGACAATTGACCTATGACCATGGACCCCGTGACCCCAAAATCATTAGGGTTTCTCTGCTACCAAAGATGAATGGGTGGACTAAGTTTGGTATGATATGTCAAGGGGTTCTCGAGTTATTGATCGGAAACGGTTTATGTACAATTGACCCCCGTGACATTGACTTTTGACCTCGTGACCCATAATAAGACAGTATAGACGATTACGTCTCCAATGGATTTAGGTAAGGTAACGTACCGTTCGATAAGGCCTATATATGTGTTAATCAAACCTAAAAACATTAACTTGTTTATTATAATGTATTTTGGCTTCCGAAGTGCTGCTCAAATTAATGTATGATGGCATATTTCTGCCACCAGTTAACTAGATAATTATCTGGTTATCACGTTAAAGAAACTAGATAACTATTTAATTAAAAAAAATGGAAACGATTTATTCAGTACAAATCACGAGATCATATCTTATTCAACTATCATGAATAGTAAGCACGTTTTCATTTTTTTTTCACTTATATAAGACCTAATCCGGTTTTCCTGGTATTAATTATCAACCAATACTAGCTTGCCCTACCTAACCCACACGAAACGGAGGTAGAGTACAAATGACCGTAACCGAATGCCACGAAAGAATATGACCTGCCAAACCTTAATTTTGTGTAGAGCTATGTACATCAAATGTACATTAAATCAAACTAATATTAAATATTTTACCAATAAATGAGTAAAATAGAGTGTAGATGTTGTATTAGAAGTGATTTCGGTAATGAAAAATGGATAAATGGATTTCGATAATTTAACGAAATTCAGTGGATTTCGGTAAGGTAACGTACCCCTTATCGAGAGGTTCACCAACCAGCCTCAAGGTTCAAAACGTTGTACGGTTGCAGGGAAATTGGTTTAGTGGTTAACTACTGCTAGATAGAAAATTATTGCGACAAAACATTCTGGCCTTACCGAAGAAATACAATTGATATAGCTGTTGATTAGACGAAGTTTGAAAATTTTGTCTTACGTTAAATGGATTCCATATTTGAGTAGGATCACATCGTTCCGTCTTTATTTCGTCGTTAGCAGGTTGGTGTATAAAGTTTATGAAAACAGAATAACTAGTCGCGGTTCCTCCTCGAGAATCCAAATTCCCAATCTCTTCACACAAATCGGTCAATATTTCATCATGAGGTCTATTGCATACTGAGCAGTAGACATTCGAATAATAATTGACAGAAAAAAAACCAAATACATTATCAGTGTATTCTTTTGTATATATGCTGGGTGTACTTGTAGTTTCTAGTTCACAGGCGTTTTTAATGTCATGATTGTATGTGTCCCAATTTCCGGTGGAGTTGCAACGTGCAATAATCTTATGATGTTCTCCGACGCATTGAACTAACTGACTCACTTCCGGATCAGGTGGATAAGGAATCAGTGAACAATTCCTTAGAATATGATCATGCCACTCTTCAATCGTCGGATAATCGACCTCGGCAGGACAGTTCGTGATCAACTTCCACTGAATGAGGTCATCTTCCTTTACCCCATTACACATTGCACAGTGCTTATTCCTATATACACGATCGGTTAAAGGATCAGACACAAATATGAAATCCTCTAAAGTAAGGAGGTTTAAGCACCTAGGATAAACAAGATCAAGACCAGCATTTGGACAGGTATCTACTAGACGATAGTGTATGTCGATCTTCTTTTCTGACTGTATTCCTCTAGGTTCATTGAAATATGTGTCTAGAGCAATACATGGATGCTTTTGCTGGACACCAGGCATCAGCTTCACGTCAGGACAACAGTTGCCGAAACGTTGACAGTCTGGGTCGCACGAGCACTTCTGACAACATGGTGTTAAATGCATCTCATCTAGTTTTCGACTCTAAAATTAAGAAAGAGAAACACCGATATTTTGTAAGAATTCAAGTTATATATAGCTCAGTCGGCATACTATTTGCGTGTCAGTAAGGAGTAGAGCTTCAACGATTCAACTGTCAACCGATTCGATTTCTTTCCCTTCGATTTCGATTTTTTCGATTCGATTTTGTACATTGTATATGTAACAGCATTCTCATTCATCTTAAGGCTTTTGCATTAATTTCAGGCGAATTGAAATTAAGAGTTTTGCAAATAAAAATTATTATTCTCACCCTCATGTTTTCGTAGCCTAAGGTCCTGGCTCACTGATTGCTAACGCTGTCAGTATAGCCAGGCGGAATACAATCACTTCGATTGTCTGATTGGACAAGATTACCTTATGCGCGCGCATTTTCTTTATCCGGTATCTTGATCACGTGATAAACTTCAGTCCTGATCAGCGCTGAAACATAGTCACGTGGATTCTATTACGCCTGGCCTTACCGACGCGGAGCAATAGGAGGTTTGGCCAGGATTCCAGGCTAATGTTTTCGTTACATCTCTATTTTCGTGAGGTTTCGTTTATCTCGCGCGCACTTAACGGGATTTCGCGTATGACGTCATCATTTTGTGCGTAAATAAATATGACCTGGAAGAAACTCCAACGACTGTCAAACGTCCGAAATACACTTCAAACAGGTAAACAAATAAATATAAATGGAGAGATATGAAATATTTACCTAATTGTTTATTTCCAAAAAACCATGGTGATAAAATTCAAGTTATTTCATAATTATCATGAGCAGGAAAAAAAATGCTTCACTTCGTCTGCTTCGGCGGTCACGTGACTGTCGTGTGAAAGGTACTTTCCCAGTATTTATTTATAGCGCATTTCATAAACCCTAGTCCTTACATATATTTTCTGTAAGCTGCATTTTTTGCATTATCTGATCTTTTCCTTTTCAAAGTTATGTTACAAGAAATTTTTCTTTGGAGGATCTTTCAGCATAACGACGGAAGCCATTTCACTAAACTTTGCTTCCGGTAAATAACGTAGCAACAGGGGATGCGACTACGACGTGTCTAAGCGTGGCTAAAATCCGTCATTAATGTACAAAATAACAGTTTGGCGAACTGGAACTAAAACAGCGAATCGAATCGAAAATACCAGGGTATGAATCATGAATCGAATGGTGAGCTCCGTAGTCGAATTCCGATGCATCGCATCGAATCGTTGAAGCTCTAGTAATGAGGCTGGCTGACGTTCAAACCCTGGATGAGGTATATACGTATGTTTTTCGTGACTTATTAAGTTGTCATTAAATAAGAACATGTTGATGCTGGTTGGTAACCCAGAAAAAGTCAAACAGAAATTACCACATACTAATTTCATAGCCACACCTATGGTTGGGTGTCAACTGACCGATGTCCATGATATGTTTTTTTAAAAATCGACAAAAATTCATAGAGGATATTTGTTAGTTTCTGTGGAAGTTTAAAACAAGAGATAATGCTACAGGAGAGTCAGTGTAGAACTATTGTGAGCACATATCGAAATCAAGGAATCCGAAAATAACTTACAGGAACCACGCCCATATCTGTGATAAACAATATCAGCAAAAAATTACCTTCATTGCGTTCGAATTGCAGAAATTGTTGTACGGACACAAAGTAGCAACATCCTGCAAGGCACCATAAGCCGATGGCAGAATGTGAGTGCCAACAACGCAGAAACACAGAACCATCCACCAGTGTTTCCACATGGTTCTTGGCGTCCGTAAAAGCAAAATAACACATTGAGTTATAATCTTGCGGGTTTTATAGTCAAACTTGCAGACAAGACTGTCGTTGAAAGTGTCACAGTGTGAAAAGACGTGATTAATAATTTCACAAAAACATGTCTAAATATCACAGCATTGGTCATTAAGGATTGTACGGTAACGAACATGTGAGTGCTTTATCTCACAATAACATATTTTATGGCAAAAGTACCATAATGGATGTGATATGCTTAGGCAAGCGTCAAATATATGTGTATAGAAATAAGACGCCAATTTCAAATTGGCGCCATATTTCTTCACACGGTCATTTTTTTTAGCTACAAATTAAAGCCGTAGTTGTCTTGTATAATGTATATACAGTAGCCAATGTACAAGCGACCACCTGTTTTGGGCGATTTATTTATTAAACGACCACTTAAATTCTTAATATTTATAATTGTACATGTATATGTACACATACATGTATGTTTATGAAGAGACCCGCTTTCAAACTATAGCGAAAGTTTCATGAATCTGTCTTAAGTAAACGTTTCATTATTCCATGAGCACCTCAAACATTAAGTTTTATTTTATTTTTCCACAAAAGCGCAATCATTGAGTGAATAATGCTTATGTAATACTTTCAGTTCGCATGAATTTACTTCAATATTGTGTCTTCAACGTAAGACAGCGTAGCTGGGTGTTTTTGAAAAACTTGTCGTTTATGACTCAGATAATATTAGAAACTAAATGCATCAAGATTTTGTTCCTAAATTACAGAATTACCAGGAACCGAAAATTGTGCCCAAGCCTGTTTTTTAATTATTTAAAGACGCCACTTTGTACATGTAAGTTAGGTTGTAAAAGTACACTTGCATGTAATTCAATTGTATGTGAATGTGTAAGGTATTTGGAAATCACAAAACTATTTGCAGATAAATCGAAGTTATGTATTGTTGAATAAAATCAATGTTAATCACGTATATTGATGTAGTTAAATATTCTCCGCTCTTGCTGGTCTTTTCATTTTGAATGCTTTGTCGTGTATAAACGCTGGTCTCAACGTAGATACATCTATATCTAATACACCGTTTATTGGTCACATGTAAACTGAGAAAAGGTCATACACAACGCACCGTATAAATCTATTTTAGGTAACTTTGGACTTTACAACATTTGGACTGAGCATACTTTCCCAAATCACGAATGGTTAAAACTTACCATTAGACAAAAATTAAAAGACTGATTGGTGCTCTCTCGTCGATAACTCTAGTAAAAGTACATTTAACAGATTTTTTAAAAATAGCTTCGGCATCGAACCATACCTGTCATCAACTCCAAGATCATTATTATTTTATACTATACGATTTAGAACTAAAAATCATTGTTTGCCTATTGAAACTGGAAATTGGTCCAGAACTCCAATCGATCTTAGTAAATGTAGCACTTGCCAAATTAAGATAGGCGATGAATTCCATTATTTATTAGAATGCACAAACTTTTGTAATGGAAGAAAAACGTTAATTAATCCAGTGATTTATCATCGACCAAATACCTTTAAACTTGATGAACTAATTATGGAAGCCCTGGAGGGACATTTAAAATTAATATTTAAAATTTAAAACTTATTATTTAAAATTTAAAATTTAATTCTTAATATTTTAAATTTAATTCTTAATATTTAAAACTTAAAACTTATCATTCACAAAGGACGCGGGAAACCTTTCCGTTGACAGATTAAACCTATGACCTGGGTCCAATGACACTATTTCGCAGCCAATCAAAGATCAGGTCGGGGCTGGATAAGATTTGGAAACAGACATGGACTTACATGGAATAATAATGATCACATGTGAATGTATTGCATAATAATTGGTTCGAAATTTATCTGATATAAAGGACATTCTAATATAAAATGAAATTCGTCTTTTAAAGCATTACATAGTTGACATTTTCTTTCTGATCGTGGTATAATAGCATTCAAGGTTTATTCCATCGTCCCGTTTCAATTTCCAGTCTACGGCTTGATACTCTTAATCTAGTCAAAGCAGCTCTATATTAAGTAATATTTATTTTGTCAAGATATGGTTTAAAGTCGAAATATCAAATAATGAGGAAAAATCCGATAGAATACTATCTACATCAGCCCGTTTATAATAGAGGTATGAAATGATGGCTTCTGGTGCATTTCGGGGTCTATATTTTGGGGACTCATTCATGAGAATTGCACAAGTATTATCTTGTAACAACGCAGAACGCAGAACGACCAATTCCTACAAGTACCAACATTTTAACAAATTTCCAGGGACACCACCTTCTGTACACATGATCAGGGAACACACTAATGAACTGTATAAACTGTTATACTTAAACTACAAACAGATTTATGCTCCTTGAAATACCATGAATGTGTGGATAATCTCCGACATAAAATAATTGTCAACGATAATAACTGAAGTGGCAGAGCATCGGTCTTCAAAACGGGAGGTCATTGTTCGAGCCCTGTCAGAGGCAAACACATTACATTTAATTCGAAGAACATGCTTGTACTGGTAAGTATTTAACCCGGGACATTTATGAGACTGCACGCTCGCCACATGGGTTTCCGGTGGCGAAGTAAAATAAGCCTTAAGTGACTAGAATGGAAATAGATTTACGTGTAATTATTTCTTTTTAATATCTGATAACAAAACATGTATATATAATAACCACTTCGATTTAGTTAGAAAAAAAACATTTTATACATTTTGTTTTAGTTACCATCGTCACATGGGATTTACCCGCAAAGTGTGTGCACATTCGTCTGATGTCAACGTATCATTAATGTACTTTAAATATTACATTTTTTATTTCAAACAAATTTTAAAGAAAACGTGAACATATGAATGTAGGCTTATTTTGGAAATAATAAAATCCTGTTATTTTGCAAAACTTTAGGCCTAAGTATTACATTCCTTTCCATAAATTTCTGAATTTATTAAAATAATTTTAAGAAATTTTTAATGAATTCAGTAATATCAGGTGTCAAATTTTCACAACTACCCTTCACTAAAACACCATCAAAATCTCTGTCTCTGTTACGTATGATGCCCAATAATCTGTGTTTTACAGACGCTTTCAACTTACGTATATATATATATACATGATAAGGAAAGCGCCTGGGTGATGTAGAGTGAAAAGCATACGATTCTTCTTGACGGCCAAGGCCAATGAGCACACCAGGGGGCCAACTCTGCTTCGGCTATACTGGTAGTATACAGGAGGAAATCGACCATAAATCAATGTATTGCACTTAAAGTGCTAATATACATGTAGTAGTAAGATTAAGACCTAATCATTGGATATAATTTAACAAGGACCATCTCCCCCCCCCCCGGTGGAACCGGGCCTGGACATAATGAAGTGGACACTTATCAAGGTGTGAAACGTTCGCATATTTTGTACCAATGAGATTTTGCGAAATATACAAATCCAATGTTAAACCGATTATCCTGACGTCATGTACAAGTATATATACGTAAGTCTAAATTTTTTATAACTTTCATACATTCAAGTAGCAACATCATACACATTAAACGTAAGATCACTTACCTCTTTTCTTGATTAGGTCTTATCACTTGCCAAACGGGAACTTGTGATTCCGATTATAATTACGTTAGCACCACCTGAGTGGCGGGGCTGAGGGCATTGTGCCTTGAACAGCACGAGCAAACGTTTTTATATAAGATTTTTTATTACCCCGGTGCCAGTGGATAATGCCGGTTTTAAACTCAAGTTGGATTTGATAACATTCGGATATATAGTTAAATCATCTATTAATTCTTTGTCCTTATTCTACTGGATATAGTACCTAAGACTTCGGATGTATGAGACTGTGCTAGAGATATACGGATAGCGCACTGGACTCCGGGTGTGCAGGTCGGGGGTCCGATCCCATCATGGGAATGATTCTTCTGCGGTAGTTCCCGAATTAGACACGAAAGAACTGGGTATGGTAACCCAGAATGCAGTGATCACTTATAGTGATTCAAACCAGTAGTAATAACTTGTTTAATAATCGATCTAACATGCGAAAGTTTCAACAAAAAGAGATAGACGTTGCGTTGATTATCATACGGTACATATTTTTAATCAGACCCACATCCAGTAATTATGTAAAATGTTTTGCATGGGTGAGCTCCCCTGTCAGCTGGACCTAATTTAGCTAACACATGTAAGTGGATTGTTTCTCGTTTTTTAGCATAAATAATCTCTGTCAAATTAATCTCTAATGAGATCGACATAGCAACTACATGTACACTGATCCGAACTGATCGTTCATATAAAATAATATGAGTTTCTTTAAAATACCAAGAGACGTTTTCAACGACCGTATCGTTGCTTGTTGATATGGGTTTCGAAAATACGTTAAGAACTGTTTCCGTTCGTCCCTCAATATGACTAAATTCTATGCCGCGTACTTAGTAACAGTCAGAGGAGATTGTCACAAGTTATTTCCCTTTGTTCCATCGGGAGTTCTGTCCCTTTGTCCATTTTATAGAATATACTACAGTTATAATTCTATAGAATGAGCAAAGGGAGGGAACTCTAGATGTGATAAAGGGAAATGACTTATGCCAATATCATGTGGTAACACAGTAATGTCATCGGTGTGAGCTTCTTCTTCCATATGCTGTACCATATCCCACTCTGGCGCATCGTCGTACACTCATAAAGGCAAACATTGCCAGGGTGGGTGAACACGTGATTTTTCCGATCACAAAACGGTACGTATTTGGCAGCTTTTGTTTGTAAGAAATAGTTTTTAATAGCCTAAAACCTGGTCATCATAAATCCGGTTGCATCGATGCCCATATCGACACATAGATCTCTGTAGATTTGCCGGAATGCGTGCCACAAAATTTTAAGCAAGGCGAAATGTTTTTGTGGCACGCATTCCGGCAAATCATGCTGTGCGGCGTTAAATATTTACAGCGTGATGGAACTCAGAAGTTTCTGTTTTTGTGTGTTCAGCATATATGTTCTAGTATTTCTAAATTTTAAGACAAATTGATTTGTTATCTTTATTAAATCAATACTCCTTGCAAACATGTCTACCAAAAAGTCATGGTATACGAAGTATGACAGTTAGTTTTAGCATATTTTATTTACATACTATGAACATCATAATAATACAATACAGTGTACAACATTTTACATGAAACGAATTTGTTCAGTAGTTAATCTAAAAAGGATTAGACCGAAACCCAGCGACTTCTCCTTAATATTATACATTTCCAACAGGTATGACAGTTTTCTTGTTGTATATTGGCGTGACGTTTTACCCGTCATCTTTCTCTTTAGATAGGATGAGCCCGTTGTTTTGGACACAGGTGATCGACGATGTTCTTTGAATATGATGAAACTCATGCAGTTTCAGTGAACCGTCAATACAATGAATATTACAATATGAATATTTGATAAATGTGTTGTACAGAACTAAAGTACATGTTTCAATGGTGATACCACTATATATGTTCAGTAACAAAAGAAACATGCATATTGTTGCTGCTGTTTTAACCATGTATACGTCCATAATTGACATAATTACAACATATTAAATGCATTGTGCGTTTCCACACGATCACTGAAAAAGTGTTTTGTACAACGGAGAGACCCCTGTGATGGTTAAACGTCAGAGTCAATGGGAATACTGTCCACTTCTAGAAAACGGCTTAATTCCAAGCTCGTGCCTCGACAACGTGTCAGAGTTGCGCCGTGATTTTGCGTCGATATTAAAGTTAGGGTTAGTTAAGTGTGAATTGGACCGTTTCAGACCCTACCAGACAAAAGCCCTTCCGACACTTTTTGATTATACTGCAACCGTGGAGGGAGAGAGGGGGCGGCGGGTGAGTTTGCTACCAATCAAAATTAAGGACGGGGCTTGTACTATCTGAAATAATAATCATGGGAGGGGTTTTGTCCACGACCACATACATCGACGTGAAGGGCTTTGTCCTGGATGGTCACCGTCTTCATTGAATTTATCATCTTCTCTTTAATTAATATGACGGTCCATGACTGAAATGACGAAAAATATGTATGGTTCTTCTGCAGACATGCGTACGATTTCACATTAACATCAAAATACGGTCTTCCAAGTCCATATTAACGACTGAGTTTGTGAAATAAAAATTCCCTGTATATTCCCGCAAAATTATGTGACAAACAAATATTAAGCATCCAACTAAAGCAATTTCGCAAAATCCATTAGGTATAAGTTTTTTTATATATCTCAAAATACATCCTAAAACAAATTACATCTGTAACATACCTTATCTTTCATTCCATCGCCGAAAAATTGGTTACGTCGCCATTTCGCGCTCTGAATATTACCGTTATAGTAATTGTTTATCCTCTAATGACGTCATCGAAGGGCAGATAATTCTATTAACGGTATAATTGAAAGGATGTATAACACCCTTTCAATTAATCGATTAAAGTCGCCTTAGAGTTGCGCCCCCTACCGGACGTGACGTTATGCGAGGATAAAAATATTTCCAAAACGGCCAGTGCTGCTTACTTACGCTGCACATCAACAAAAGTTTATGCGTTGCGCAAATTTATTAATGTTTTCGTAAAAATCGGTCATTTTATTTGTTAAAGTAGAGCTATACAGAAAGTATTAGGTTACAATATATTAAAGTTTTTGCATTAACAGCATTAAAAAAATCATAGGTAACGAATTAACGCTGCACACGGGGAGCGTAATTTTTTCACATAGGCCCTACTCGCGGTTAGTTTCCTATACATTCTCTGATTTTCACAACAAGTACCATATATTTAACTTACCCCAATGCAAAAAGCAATCGTTTAAGATGACAAATCCTCAAAAAATATGTGGTTAATATTAAAAGTTATTCCATAAACGGTGATCAAACAATCCCAGTTAAAGAAATTTTCAGAGCATTAATGCTTCATAACTTTTTCAAAACAAGTCGGTAATTTTCCGCTTCTTTTTTTGATATTTTCATAGAAGTCTAATTGTACTTAATACACTTTCATGTCAATAAAATATTTTAAAAAGGCTGCTGTGAAGAACAATCAAGGCTTACATAATCATGTAAATGTGTAAAGATCAACTAAACAAATGATGTAGATCACGCCAGCATGTCATGTTTTGTGTACACAAGTCGTCTATTTTTACCCAGGATAAGCGTGTGCAAAATATAAATTAAGTAGGTAAAATCAATGTCTTCATTGTCTGTGTGAGACAAGGGTTTTGGCATCAATTTAATTCTGAACATGAATTAACATTCAAAAATGTCGGAAGAGGCTGGCTAAATCTTTGAAGTATGAATATTTTTGGGTGACAGACAGTTGTAATCTCATTGTGTTTATTACAAATTGAGATCACAGACTGATATGACCTAATCATTTTAATTATCAAAGGCACTAAGTCTATCAAACAGGAAATAGCAATATGAATTAACACATACAATAAAGATCTCCTGGGGTTTTATGACTCTTGTGTTTTTACAGCTGACACCTAGGGCAATTTTCAATTAGAGTAGTGACCAGTAGAACTGATCTGCCGAGGGCGTGGTTTATGAATTGCAAAACAATAGGCATCCACCAATCAAATTAATTAAAATACGAGAAAGCAATTAATAACTGTCAATGATCAATTCATACGAGAACACAGAAATTGTTTAAACATTGAAACTAAATGGCCAGCCAGCCACGAAAGACGTCTTAAAATAATTTATGGATTATAGCGCTATGTCCCGTTTTCAGAAGAGATTCTTTTTAAAGTGACTATAAACAATCTATATTTAATGTGAGTAGGAATAACCAAACAGACAGTGAGTTTCATATTTTATTTTTACATAAATATATTGTTTTAGACAGTGCGTCTGCTAATAACAATGTATTGATGCGCCATATCTGGCGTAGCGCATCTGTGGTATTGAGGTCTTTGGCTATATCCATGTTCTTTCATATGACGGTCCATGACTGAAATGACGAAAAATATGTATGGTTCTTCTTTAGACAATCATGCGTACGATTTCACATTAACATCAAAATACAGTCTTCCAAGTCCATATTAACGACTGAGTTTGTGAAATAAAAATTCCCAGTATGTCGCAAAATTATGTGACAAACAAATATTAAGCATCCAACTAAAGCAATTTCGCAAAATCCATTAGGTATAAGTTTTTTTATATATCTCAAAATACATCCTAAAACAAATTACATCTGTTACATACCTTATCTTTCATTCCGTCGCCGAAAAAAAATTGGTTACGTCGCCATTTCGCGCTCTGAATATTACCGTTATAGTAATTGTTTATCCTCTAATGACGTCATCGAAGGGCAGATAATTCTATTAACGGTATAATTGAAAGGGTGTATATAGGTCTTCTCCTTAATATTGTAACGGAGTGGTATTTTCTATTGTGTGTGTTTTGAATATAAGTGTAATGGTTATAAACCAATGGAGATAAACGCTATGGAATTCTCGTTGTGGTGTCTCAATGTGCTAGTGATCGTATACATGTATATATAAATATCATTCAACTAGTACTGTAGTTTACAAGTAAAAAATTGCTGCCTGATGCAGCAAAGATGTGTGCACGGCGTGAACAAAATGAAATAGAACAAACACTTATGTGAACTAACAGTATGTGTTTATTATGCTTTAATGTGCAACTATAAATTAATGTATATGAAGTACATTTGTAGTTTTATTAGTAGTTTATGAGGAATTAAATAAGGAACAGACTAGTTTTTGTATGGACAGTAAAATAGAAATAGAAATTGATTGTCTGGAAAACTTTCATGATAATAAACATCATGCATGTAAATTAAGACAACATTATGCATCTGAAAATGCAAACATTGATTTAAACATATTTATATAAATCACAATCATTATCACGGTAGAAATAAATAATGAAATACCGACAAATAAACATAATTAGTATTTACTAAAAATTAAAAATGACAATAATCACTAAATGATTTTGCATATCATGTCAAAATGTGAGATCACTTCAGTGTAATTAACATGTCAGTGGACAAACAGACGTTCAGCATCACACACTGAATTAATCAAGCAATGTGTGAATGTAAAATGAGTTTAGACATTTTGAAAGTTAGAAAAATAGTGTAATTTAATGTAAATGATAGCTAAAAAGTGACACCTGAGAGAACTATAAAATGTAACCAGGCCGTAGTATATGAATGACTATTATAATAAGGCAAAGAACATAGCAAATATGTTTATGTATGTATGTTTTTATGTTCATAGATTAAGGAGTTACTTTCAATAAATAAAGTTTATTATTATTATCATTATCATTAAAGAGAAATAAAACCGTATTTACTTATATCTCAAACCTATTTACAGTGGAAAGAAATAATGCAAAAATGACCAAAATGCAACACAATAACTCAATGCAAAAACATTAATCACTAAATGATATAGCACCTTGTCAAAATGTGAGATCACTTCAGTACGTAACAACCGCATGCTAGCATCACACACTGGATAAGTTATCAAGTAGGTGAATGTATAATGAGTATAAACTTTGTGGATGACTGGATAATGGCTCATTGTATATGTAAATGAAAACTATAAATGATACCCGAATCTACAAAAGTGATAGGTGTACCAGACTGGTTTAGCAGACTAAGCATATGAATGACTTGTGAAGTAAACAAAAAGAACACATTTACATATATCACATACATATTAACAGTAGAAAGAAATAATGCAATACTGACCAAAAAGCAAAAACGATTACTCAATACAATCAAAGCAAACAAATGGGGTGTGGGACGGTACCACTTGTCTCTGTAGCCAAGCTGGCAACTCGTTGCATATAAGTTTCAGTTTTGTTACTAAACAGTTTTATAATATCAAAGTTTGTGTGAATAGGTAAGAAGGCTTGCATGGAATATGGAATTAAACAAAAACATAAGACAGAAATGTGAAAAAATTAAAAGAGATCTTCAATCCGACTTGTTCTAGAAATGCTAGATTTTCAATCCAAAATAAAGAAAAATGGTCAGTAATAATGGTAGAACCTTAAGACTATAAAACAAGTGAAATGTTTGTCACGATTGTAAATAAATGAAATACAAAGATATCAGACGCTTTATGTAACGTTTGTGAATATTTAATTATGAACAACTTTAATGAAAATCTAACAGTTTTTTTTAGCAGACAAGGTTTTCAAGTTTCAGACACCTGTGACCTTGACCTTTAACATTATGATCCCAAATTACAATATGAACTACTAGACTTCATACTGATACTTCTCAGCAAGTTGATGAAAATCTAACACTGGGTTTTGGAGATAAAGGGAGAATAAGGCAAACTGGACAGACAAAAATACGACATGGGGAGACATAATAAATACAACATGATGAACACAAATGTACAAGCAATAACAAGACTTTTATAATTATACATTGTAGTTAAATATTATTACTAAACTGTTTACTTCATATGCAGCTTAATTGCAAAAACACCATCTTTTATAGTATATACATGAAACCAGGTCAAAGCATTCAAGCTTTGTTTTAAAAGAAACTCTTTTGAGTTCAATCTGTAAAAAAATGTTGAAAGTATGTTGAAAGTATGTTAGACCAGTTCTATTAAAAGTTGAAAGTAGATTGGGGACACAGCATAGGGCTATCCAAGGAACATTTTTACCAGGTTTGGTTTAAACTGGTCTAGCAGCTTTAGATATAATATCCAAAATGTGTCAGCGAATCAGATGTTGGATGTAATTTTGGTACAGTACAATCATGTGCCATATTCATAGCAAATCAGCCAAAGGGTAAATAGATTTTTTAAGAAAAAATGTCTGGCAATCAGAAGCCCTAGTGACTATTTTGGAATTTGAGTGGGGCTGAGTGGGACTGTGTGATACAATATTTGAGGACAATCCTCTAATGAACAAATCTACCAAATTTGATTCAAATTGCCCAAGTGGTTTTGGAAATGTAAACGTTTACAACAATGCTGTCGCAGTGGGCAACAGATGGTAAGTGATGGCAATAGGTAACTTTGTTCAGGTGAGCAAAAAACATGGAATTCAGCTTACACTTCTGTAAACGTACAATTACATATTCAAGCAGATTTGTCTGAAAGTGTTACTAAATCAATATTCTACTAATAAAAGACATGTACATTGATACAGAAAAAACATATACTTACATGTGCACTATAATACTTATTTCAACAAAAACATTGTTCCATTTCTTACATATACACATATATGTAGAATTGCATATGCAGTGTTAAACAGAGAAATGAAGCCTTAATGAGGTTCATATTAATATGAAGAACATTACTGAGATATTGCAATATACATGATAATATTTCAATTGGGATAGTGATATGTCGAAAGTCATGATTTGTCTGCCGGGGGGGGGGGGGGGGGGTCATTTCGAATGAGTTAAATAATAAAAAAATATCAAAGTGAAACAAACAACTATAAAACACCAGAAGACTGAGACAAGACATGAATATTGCAAAAGCACTTTAACACATTAATCCTAAGACTAGATATCTTACAAACTATCTATATTCAACATAATTATTCAAGTAAGAGGCCCAAGCAAAAACTAAATCAAAATAAGGGGGGGCTGGGTTTTTGTTTTTTTAACTTTGAGTGCAAAATGTTTTTTTTTACATGTGGTATTTTGTCATATTTAACTTTTGTCATACAGTAAAAAGGCTTATGCACAAATAAAGATTGTCCCTCAAGTACATTTCATTGCACTTAAAACAAGCTGATTTGATACATTTAAGATTAAAGGTCTGTTCCAGAAAATACTCCACTACACAGGATGCAATATATTCTCCCCATTACCTACAGAAATAAATTTACTGCTAATGGTAAATTTCAATTTTTAAAAGCCACCAATGAAGAAAATAATAAAGTGGCATGTTAGAGGTTGTTGAGGGGAGTTTTTTCTCTCTCTAAAACAGTTGAAAGCAAGAATAAAATCAAAATTTTGTTTCCAGGGTCTCCCTCTGCCATTCACCAATAACATCAAATGTGGAAAAAAAACAATAATTTGGCAACAGTTTTTCAATTTTAGCAACAAAAATATTCCAAAAGAATACATATTTGTAAGCAACTGCATAATTGTTCATGCTTTTTATCAAAATTGGTGTGTGCTTTGAATATGCCACAGGGAATCATGTTTTCAAATTAAAATAAATTAGCACCTTCAATACCGGGATATGAATAAATACCGAATGATATCAGAAATGGAAGTATCTAGTTTTTCGCATAACTTTGATTGCAGTGTCAGTTGTTCCGAATAGATAATGGTTCACTGCCCTTGTAAGTGCAGGTGACACTTATTTTCGGTTTACACAAGGCAAAATATGAAGCTCTAAATGGTCATCTTGCATATCGAGAACATCTGCTTCACCATTCCTACATGTACCGCAACTATTTTGTCATCTATTGTTAAAAAGGAGAACTCATCTTCTTCCTGACAAACACTATCCACCTGATCAATTACTTCTTCTAGTGGAAATTCTGTTTTCTGTTAAAATAGAATAGTATAGGTATATTGTAAGGGTACTAATGAAACATATTTAAGAAATATCTGAACAATGTTTGCTATATTTAGGTGTTGAACCTTTCATCTAGTGTATCCTGATGAAGTGAGGATGAGTGACCGATTCATGTTTATGATAAAAAGAAATTATTACTTTAATCCTGCTGCTGCATATCGACCCTATGACGGTTTGTCGTTCTTTAATTGTGTATTTCTTTACTTTTCTGCTTTAACGATGGATTTAATTACATGTTTATTATAACCATGACATATTAATGTCTCCATGTAAAATTTAATGGTATTAAAACCATTAGCTAATAACAATGTATTTCAAAAGAATCAGTTGACAGCTGCTAAAATTATTAAACTAAAACTATCTGAATGGACAAAAAAATCTTTAGGCCTTTTTTGATTATATAAATACTGTACTACAGTATATTCAGATTTTTTTTACAATATTTTATTTAGCTTAAGTTTACGTGCGACAGGGTTGCAATAATTTGAACTTGCTATTTAAATTTGAATAGCAGAATATCAATGTATCATGTCCTATAATTGCAATGATTAACTTCACAATTTGTCTGTTGTTCAAGACACAACAAAAATCAGGGTTCCCACTCTTCCAAGAAAAAATTCAAGGACTCTTCAAAGTTTTTTTTCCGCAAAGTTCAAGGACCAAAACAGCATTGGTACAGCTATTTTATTCATTCAACATGTCTTTCAAATTAACCTTTTCCAAGAAAATTAATTGCAATAATTAACCTCACACTTCGTCTGTTGTTCAAGACACAACAACAATCAGAGTGTCCACTCTTCCAAGAAAAAATACAAGGACTCTCCAAAGGGTATTTTTCGCAAAATTCAAGGACCAAAACAGCATTGGTACTGCTATTTTATTCATTCAACATGTCTTTCAAATTAACTTCTTCCAAGAAAATGTAAGTATTAAACTTCAAATTATGAACTTATATACAAGGAAATGTTACACTCACTTCACCAAGAGTTTTCCAAGGCTTGCAAACACTATTTTTTATCTGTTTAAAGTGAGTTTATTATACAGTAGGAGAACCATGTGACATACCGTGATTAAGGTCTTGGATGTTGTTGAAAGGGAAACATCATTTCTGTAGGTGTTTGTAACACTGTCTGTTATGACGAGTCTCCAGGTTGAAAGGTTTCATTCTCACATTTGCACCATAAGGCCACCTAACATTAGTTTGTTGCATCTTCAAAATATATTGTATTTATTTTGACATTCTCAGTAATTCACATACAGCTTCTTCCTGCAATAAAAGGTAAATCAATAAAATACTGCATTAAACTTTCCAATGGATAATGATGAATTTTGCCTTTCATCTCAATTAATGTTTTAAAACAGCCATTCATTTGCTGATCGTGTATCTGAAGACATCAATTTGAAGTTGTCATCAGACAATTCTCTTAATTTAGATTCTCCATCTATCATTGGAAGTGTTTTCCGTGGACCTTTAACATTGAAGGTCATTGTAATTTCATATCCGAGGGTCATTTTCAAATATTGGAGGTCATACAGGAATATGCTAAATCGAGTCGACGCTTATGTACTTAATCAATGACACATTCAGTATGCATGTAATAATGAAAGTGAAAGTTGAAACTGATACATTGTCGGAAAATCGCTGTAAGGTTAGAACATGTGATCGGTGTATTTAATATAACCAGAGAGTTTAAACGTTTACATGTTAATTATCACGTATGTTTTAACGAAGCATGACTTATTAATGAGGGATAATACTGCAAAATATTAAACAGAGCACAGAGACGAATGCTGGCTGCATCATAACAACACAGGTGGCCGGTGCGTAGCCATGACATTTAAAACCCGCATTGAAAAAAAAATATTTTTCAATCTGTTTTTAATCTTATAGTAAGATAAAGGTGTCCAACTTCATACGTATTTACAATGAAAATATATACACACATTTGCTTTGACGTACTTTTCGAAGCCATTCCTCAACCGATTTTTATCACTGATGTCTTAAAATACACACAAGGGATTTATGTCGACAGTGTATATACTCAAAAAATATTCACAAACAGATTAGACTGGTTTTTTTAACGTCAAACATCAAGAATGGCTAGGTCGGACAACTTCCTACCGTTAGACCGAGTCGGTATTTTCAGAACAAAACTACTATAAAACGCTATTCACCTGACGAACGACATTAGATTTCAATAAGAAACATTTAAAAAAGTATATTTCAATATCAAACAACTTACAAATCAACATACAGACGCGGAGATCGCTATTTTTTCGCTCTCAACTTTCGTTTTACGCGAACGCAGCCATTTTGAAAGGTGGTACCCGGCTCTGAGTAAGAACACATCTCGTAAGCCGAAAACCAAAACACTTGGTTTTCGGCTTACAAATGTGTTCTTACGCAGAGCCGGGTACCACCTGTCAAAAGGGCAGCATTCGCGTAAAAGGAAAACTACGAGTGAAAAATAACGATCTCCGCGTCTGTATGTCGATTTGTTAGTTTTTTTTTCAATGCGGGTTTTAAATGTCATGGCTACGCACCGGCCACCTGTGCATAACAATAGACTAACAAATGAAATGTAGGTCAACCACGCTATGGGTCAACCACAACGTTGAAACGATAAAATTCAATAATTATACAGTTGAAAAGATTAGTTAATGACATAAAGCATAATATACATCAAAATCACATAGAAATGTACCTTAATTTAGCTTTTGTTGCCTACAACAGCAATAATTACGTTAACACGCCGTGCAATAAAGAAACACTCTCCTCCAGACTCGATCGAATCTCTGTGAACGGCAATGATAGTTCTGTACTGGCAATACCAGTTATTTCGGTGACAATGTCAACTCGTGTAAAATATAGAAGTGTAATAGTTTTCAAACACAATAAATTGAACGCTTCAAAAGAAATAACAACAAATAAGAACCCTTAATATGTATTTAATAATCCCTAATTTATGTAAATATGTAGTATCTCTTCAAATGAACAACACAAGGAATTTGTAAATCTGTCCAATCAATACTCAAGTACTACGGCAATGAATCTCTGTTTTAAATAATTCAAAATCACCAAAATATATTCAAGATAGTACAAACCAATTATTAATTAGATCAAAAGTTTCAAAAGAAAAGAATTGTCAATGCAATATGCATCGTTATGGAAGAAACAAGTTCTTCAATTCAAAGTCAAAGGCTAAGCTTTAAAGATTGCTGACCGTGGACAACACCCAAAAGAGAGAATAGTAGTAGTAGTAGTATTTTGTTTACAAGGTCATCAGTCACTTTGTACACGTAGGTACTTATAGGCATATTTGTTGACACCGACATGTACCCCGCATGTCGTTAAATTAGTTTTAGATACTAAAGGGGTAAATTTGTCTTTTGATTCCAAATATAGCTACACACCGAGAGAGAATAAATTAAACACAACTTTTTATCTAGCTATATATTCATGGGTGCCTGATTTTATGTTAAGTATAGGAGGTTTAACAGTAGATAATAATGAAATATAAACTTGTAACTAACAGCACGCTGTTACACTATTATACATTTTCAACAGGTATGACAGTTTTCTTGTTGTATAATGGTGTGATCTTTTACCCATCAGCTTTCTTTTTAGATAGGAGGAGCCCGTTGTTTTGGACACAGGTGATCGATGATATTCTTTGAATATGTTGAAACTCATGCAGTTTCAGTCACCCGTTGAATCGTACACATTATTGTGTTCTAAAGGTTAATGTCGTGCAAAAGCTGATATAGATAACCAATAGTACCTGAGTGCCAATGAAAAATGCACAAAATTAATACATGTACACTGTACCCCAATACAATGTATACTCAGTGCAGTTAAAACGCACAAAACAGTATTTTACTTACATAGGGATACTACAAAAGTACGGTACATTGTATTATTTCTTGTTTATTTGCAACATAAACAATGTATATCAAATAATGGGTATTTTCATATAAAATAAGTTTCTAAATGCAATAAAATGACGCTTTACAAACATTTCGCAGGTCTCAAACTGTGCGTTTTAAAATGCAATGAGTATATAATGACACTGGTCATGCCGCCTTCCGGTTAGCTCAGAGCACTTGACTGCAAATCTAGAGGTCGTGGGTTCGAAACCCGGGCGAGGCGTGTGTTTTTCTGTGACAACTTGACTGGAGATAATGCACCCAAAGTGATTTGTCCTCCACCTCTGAACTCTGATTTATGTGGTGAAGTAGTCAGTTGCTTGCGGAGGAACTGGTTGGTAACCCTGGAGCACTGGTTGGTAATCCAGAAGCACTTGTTAGGTCAACTGACCGCCGTATATAACTGAAATTATGTTAACCCCCCCCCCAAATAATCAAAAACAGTCAAAACAATGAATTTTACAATACGACTATATGATTAATGTGTGGTACAGAACTAACGTACATTTTTCAATGGTGATACCACTATATATCTTCAGTAATATAAGAAACATGCGTAATATTTATTGTTGCTGCTGTTTTAACCATGTATACGTACATAATTGACATTATTACAACATATTAAATGCATTGTGCGTTTCCACACGATACAAAGCACTCAACAAAGTGTTTACACTGTTTTGTACTACGGAGAAACCTCTGTGATGGTACAACGTCAGAGTCAAAGGGAATACTGTCCACTTCTAAAAACGGCTTAATTCCAAGCTCGTGCCTCGATAACGTGTCAGAGTTGCGCCGTGTTTTCACATCTTGGTTAAAGGTAGGGTTATTAGAATATTGATTGGAACCGTTCCAGACTACGAAAAAAGTCGAGAGCCGGACAAAACCACTTCCAACGCTTTTTGATTATACTGCTACCGCGAAGGGAGAGGTTGTGGGTGTGAGTTTGCTTCCAATTAAAATTAAGGACGGGGATTGTCCTACCTGAAATATTCATCATGGGAGGGGTTTTGTCCACGACCACATAAATCGACGTGAGGGGCTTTGTCCGGGATGGTGACAAGGAAGTCACCGTCTTCAGTGAATTTATCATCATCTTCTTAATTAACAGGGTGCACTATGTCGTACACCTGGAAAATAATGACAACTTCAATCATGTACATAATTACATGATACGGGACTGATGTCTGAGAATTATTCAATGACGTCATTATTCTGAAATATTCATCCACGCAAATAGTCCCGTCCCTTTCAGTTGAGATATTTGTAGTTACATTGAAGTCAAAAGAAGTGATAGGAATTCTGGAACACTTATCGACCATTGTCCAGGTAAGGCGGATGGCGAAGGGACAGTACTTTGATTTTACAGGTGGTTGATGAAATTCTCGCATTGGTTGATAAAGACTAAGCTCAGGAACCATTGAAACACGTGTCATATTTCCGAATCGTAGATAGATAGGCGATTGTTTAAGGAACACCTGCAACTTTGATACTATATACTCTTCAGTACAAGTACCTTGTGTGGTCAAAGAATATACCAGAACGAAATTCAAATTGGAATCAACCTGTATGGAAGTCCCACATTGATAACAGTCGGCATTTGCCACCATTCTCGTCACAACAAGGTCCAAAAATGTCTGTAATTCGAATGAATAGACATCGTCTCTTGAAATCAACTGAAAAACCATTTTATATGTTTTACCGGGTAAATTTTTCTGAAGATCTTCGCATTTACCGTTGTATGCGTAGGTAGCGAATGGACATCTCACAGACATACATGATTCCTGCAAAACAGGGAAAAAGAATTAATAAACAATAACTGGAAAAATCGACACTAAACTTTCATGCAATATTTATGTTGATATAATGCTATACATACATGTTACATACTCTCTCAAGATAGGCCCATACTTGAGGGGACATGAATTCCCAAAATACGCGATGTAAATAATGACGTTTTTTGTGACGTCTTGTTCATTTATTATGTGTATTTACTATTTAGCAAGTCTGAACAATTTCTACACTTGCGCATGATTACTAAGCTTTCCACAAGCAGCTGTATGAAGCATGTGTCAGCCTCACTTGTAAATAACGTTATTAATATCATTTCTTTTCATCGGCATATTGCGGTCTCTAGGTTGAACAATTGCGAAAATAACATTACAATTATTGATACCTTGCAAATATAGAAAAACATGTTTAGTTAGGAGAAAATACGAAACTGAATACCTACGAAAAGTTATGTAAATGGAATGAAATTATTGATGCTCAAATTGGAGCCCCTTAACTGTGAAACCATGAAAGTAACATTGCTTACACAAAAGAGATACAATCTTTATAGATTTCGTTATCTATCACAAAAACTTTATTATTTGGTGGTAAATACGTGGTATTTCTGGACCCGTGACACTCATGTAAGCAACGTTACCACTTTTGTGACCAAAGTTACCAGCATGCTTATCAACGTTACCTTTTTTTGAAGCACTAAGCTATTGTCAGATGTAAGTGAAACAAGCAATGACTCATTTATAATATTGCAACATTTCTTTAAATTACTATCACATATTCAACGTATCGACGAAGGAGGTCACGTAACTCAACTAAGGTAAACAGAGATTGCCAAGCCAAATGCTTGTCAGGTTTAGTAACATTTATCCGGATAAGCACTAGTTTATGTGCTTTATTGAAGTAAACTCTTTATGTAAAACACAAATATATGCTATTCGTTAATCATATAATTCCGAACAGTAGCTGTTACATATTGTATCATTATTACCACAGTGAAATGCTTTGAAACCAGTAACTGTGTTGTTTTATCCTCTATTTTAAACATTTACACATTTATTTAACATATACATTCTGTCATTCTGTTTATATTTCGCATTAAACGGCATTGTCAAAATAAATACTTTCAACATACAAACTTTGTAAACACCGAAAAGTTACACCAGGTTATCCAAGATAACCAGTCCAGTTAGTTAATTAATAGAAGTTATTGTTAATATTTTCCGGGCAGAAGTCGGGCTACTTGCTTCTTGTATGGGAGTAACATTCGTAAGTGGACATTAAAGATATACCTGGCTCATCTGAACATAAACTGTTTGAATTGGCTTCATCCAGTATTTTTGTTACAATGGTTAAACATCTCTGATAAGAACCATTGCAATGACTGTATAACGATTGAAAATATCTGTTTTACCATATTGCGAACAGACAAAACTTATAAAATAGCCTGATTGTTACAAAACCTGGAAATGTTTTCGGCGCAGTCGTACTAACATGGTTTTGCTATTTGCATATCAGTGTTGTGTAAACCAATGAAATCTTACGTTAACCCCCAAGGCAATTTCTCTTCAACCGAACAACGTTTGTAACCTTGACGCGGATTGGTTAACCTTTCGATAAAGGGTACGTTACCTTACCGAAATCCACTGAATTTCGGTGAATTTACCGAAATCCATTTTGGATCTGGAGTGACCAGCAATACTATCATCTCGGCATTTTTTATGTTGCACGATAAATCTTAACCTTCAATTTGCGCCGACCATCTTTTTTCATGATAACTCTTGTTTAATTGTATGGTGTCAAACATCATTCTTCAACAAATACGGATCAATACATTTTGAGTTCATTCTTTGTGAATGCATGTTTATTGATGTTTTAACTAGAGGAAAAATATGTTTCATGTTTGTTTAGGTAAACAAATGAACAAAAAATGAGCATTATAATACTTTAATTTCAAGTGTTCCATAATACTCGTAGCTTGATTTGGCTATGACCAGTCCATTGAATGATGCTCCCAGATAGCAAATATTGGAATTTGGATTCGGATTTCTTGACGTAATGCTGTGCGAATTTCGCTTTTCGCATTCGCTATTATCACCAAATGTAATGCAGTTAATCAGCATCGGCCAAAAAACATGCGAAGACTTTACAGTTTTCATGATCACCAGCTTAAATTCCTTTGATCTAGTTTCTTTACTTTAAGAAAATGTATAACTGTGATTGTTGTCTACTCTAATAAACTAGTACTCATAGACATTAGTGATATTAATTGTCATGATGTATTGATGTTCCCATCTGTAAGGAATAAACGACGTGCAAGGCATCAACGCATATGTTTACAGGCGTCATTTGATGCTGCGACTTCTCGATGGAGTAAACAAAACTGACATTTTCTGCAGGTTTCAAGCTGAATTTATGGATTTTATGTGAGGTAAGATGTCAAAGTGTTATGTACGGAATCCGATTAGTGCCACAATAAATATCGTGTGTCTCCATTGGACAACGACACACGACGTACGAAACGAAACACGATACGACACACGACATGCGAAGCGACACACGATTTGACTCACGAAATGCGAAGCGCCGCGCGATACGACACACGACATGCGAAACGACACACGATATTCGACGGATGATATCAATTCAACGATTTCGCTTGTTTAATTAACATTTTACAAATTTACATTTTTATGACATTTCGTTTCTATGGACCATTACGATGTCTTTTTGTTATTATTCATGTTTTTGTAAGACATTATGCCCCCTCATGTTTTTTTTGTCATAGAGTTATATTTTGTACAATTGCAAAAGCAAGTTCAAAGTATACTGCACAAGTATACATGCTGGAAATGTTTTGTGGAAAATACTTACTTTAATAAATAGTATTTAATAAACTCATACTTAAAAACATTACATTATTTTTTGTGAATGGATGGTTTGCATTTGAATGTCAAAAGAAAATGCTCATGTACATGAGATTGTGGTATGATTGAAAAAGAAAAACATTGCAAATGAATAACATGAATTGCTTATTCCTTCTGGTATCAAACTATGATATAGCTCAGACTTTTGACTCAATCTTTGATAAACTCTTAAACTCTAAAGCAGATTAACTGAATGTATATTGTGAAATTAAACGTTTTTAAAATGGTAAAAAAGGGTTTCGTGGATGCATAGTTTGATTAGTGCTATATTGGAAATAGTAACAACAGGTTGTTTGTTTACTGTAGGTAATGAACGAGCTCATCTCATGTATTCGATTAATTGACCTTAAATTAATATAGAAATTCATGTATAATAGAAGTTCACAATTTTGTCATACTGCACATTCCAATTCATGGGAGGTGTTTTAAAGACAATTGACCTATGACCATGGACCCCGTGACCCCAAAATCATTAGGGTTTCCCTGCTACCAAAGATGAATGGGTGGACTAAGTTTGGTATGATAGGTCAAGGGGTTCTCGAGTTATTGATCGGAAACGGTTTATGTACAATTGACCCCCGTGACATTGACTTTTGACCTCGTGACCCATAATAAGACAGTATAGACGATTACGTCTCCAATGGATTTAGGTAAGGTAACGTACCGTTTGATAAGGCCTATATATGTGTTAATCAAACCTAAAAACATTAACTTGTTTATTATAATGTATTTTGGCTTCCGAAGTGCTGCTCAAATTAATGTATGATGGCATATTTCTGCCACCAGTTAACTAGATAATGATCTGGTTATCACGTTAAAGAAACTAGATAACTATTTAATTAAAAAAAATGGAAACGATTTATTCAGTACAAATCACGCGATCATATCTTATTCAACTATCATGAATAGTAAGCACGTTTTCAACATTTTTTCACTTATATAAGACCTAATCCGGTTTTCCTGGTATTAATTATCAACCAGTACTAGTTTGCCCTACCTAACCCACACGAAACGGAGGTAGAGTACAAATGACCGTAACCGAATGCCACGAAAGAATATGACCTGCCAAACCTTAATTTTGTGTAGAGCTATGTACATCAAATGTACATTAAATCAAACTAATATTAAATATTTTACCAATAAATAAGTAAAATAGAGTGTAGATGTTGTATTAGAAGTGATTTCGGTAATGAAAAATGGATAAATGGATTTCGATAATTTAACGAAATTCAGTGGATTTCGGTAAGGTAACGTACCCCTTATCGAGAGGTTCACCAACCCGCGTCAAGGTTTAAAACGTTGTACGGTTGCAGGGAAGTTGGTTTAGTGGTTAACTACTGCTAGATAGAAAATTATTGCGACAAAACATTCTGGCCTTACCGAAGAAATACAATTGATATAGCTGTTGATTAGACGAAGTTTGAAAATTTTATCTTACGTTAAATGGATTCCATATTTGAGTAGGATCACATCGTTCCGTCTTTATTTCGTCGTTAGCAGGTTGGTGTATAAAGTTTATGAAAACAGAATAACCAGTCGCGGGTCCTCCTCGAGAATCCAAATTTCCAATCTCTTCACACAAATCGGTCAATATTTCATCATGAGGTCTATTGCATACTGAGCAGTAGACATTCGAGTAATAATTGGCATAACTACCAAATACCTCATCAGTGTATTCTTTTGTATATATGCTGGGTGCACTTGTGTTTTCTAGTTCACAGGCGTTTTTAATGTCATGATTGTATGTGTCCCAATTTCCGGTGGAGTTGCAACGAGCAATAATCTTAGAACGTTCTCCGATGCATTGAACTAGCTGACTAACTTTCGGATCAGGTGGATATGGAATCAGTGAACAATTCCTTAGAATATGATCATGCCACTCTTCAATCGTCGGATAATCGACCTCTGCAGGACAGTTCGTGACCAACTTCCACTGAATGAGGTCATCTTCCATCACCCCATTACACATTGCACAGTGCTTATTCCTATATACACGCTCGGTTAAAGGATCAGACACAAATATGAAATCCTCTAAAGTAAGGAGGTTTAAGCACCTAGGATAAACAAGATCAAGACCAGCATTTGGACAGGTATCTACTAGACGATAGTGTATGTCGATCTTCTTTCCTGACTGTATTCCTCTAGGTTCATTGAAATATGTGCAATATTATAGCGTTAAATTAATTTCTTCTAGAAGACCATTATCGACTCTTGTGTCGTATTTTCTTTAGCAGCAGCTTAATTTCAATTGTCATGAACATTTTGTTTTATTCAGCGCAAAGATATAGCATTGGTCACAAATATATAAAATATGTATGTGGTGTAAACTTGATCTTCCACAAATATCATGAACTAATATAATTCATAAATTATCATCAGGGTTTATAAATCAGTTTAAATCATTCGTTATAGCACGGACATATTAACCATATAAAAAGTTTATTATGTCCGTGGTAATAGAATTTAATCAATAAATTCATAAATTACACTCCGTAAGAGTTTACTGTGTCACTACCTTAGATATGATGTTGTTCACACCTTCGCACCAGGTATATGAATTTTATTAAAAACTGTAAACAAAACTGAACTTATCAAGATATATTTTTTTGTAAAAGAAGCATTGGGTAAACGTTCTACTACTTTGAACGTTGATGTTTAAATTATTTTGTTCATCTCCACATAATGTTACTTTTTCATAATTATTCTACTGTAATAATTCTGATTTTTGTTTCTTCACAATGTATATAGCTCACTTGTTTAAAAAATATTGTATGTAAATTCACGTTGACACTTTATGTAAATGATATGTATTTATTGACTATGTACTTGGTATAAGTCTAAATAAAACTTCTGTCTGTCTGTCTTAGTGTGACCGGTAGGTGCTATTAGTCCCAGTGCCAGCTAAGTGTCAACTAGGGTCCCTAAAACGGTGTATAATGTACATGCTGAATGAAAAAGGGGTAAACTCAAAATTAAGAAAGAAAGGAAAACTTATTCAACTGCTGTTGAACATGTTGAACAGTTTGAGTTATTAAATGCCATCAGTGGTGTAAACTGCTTTGTTTTGAACAACATTCAAATATATACGCATGCTAAATTTAATGCGGAGGGCGTGATAGTGAATAGCCAAGCATTATTATTATGTTGCTATTAACGGTTGCTTTCTGTACCATGGAATCTGTTTATTTTTTCCCTTTTTTTGTCCACAGTTTTATTGCATAAGTTATATAACTGATTTCAATAAATCTACTGTAAATTAAACTGAATATTTATCAAACATGTTATACATGTCCGTGATTTTATTCTTTTCACCCAAAAGTCGCCTGGGGTAAAACATTTTATTCTCAGCCTTTCAGACATCGTATGTACATGTAATACCATCCTTTCTGGTACCTATCAGGGACTACCAATAAAATACGTATATATTACGCGGTAGTGACTGTAAGCGGTCACCACAGTATCTACGGTAATTAAAGTACACAAAATAAATTTGGATTTACAATTTTAATTGGAAACTGCATGACAAGTGTTTATTACACATGTTAAGTGAAACGAATTCCTTGTTTTTTTCTATTTCATAAGAAAACATTTGCCTATCACCACGGACATGTCCGTGCTAATACATAGGTTTTCAATGATAAAATAATCTCGTGTTTCATCCGGGACCAATATATAGGTCGAACTCCAATTGTTTTCTCTTTATGATCATAAAACAATGTTTTAAGCGTTTATCGGATACATAGATCTAACGTAGCCCGAGGCTATATGTTAATGCGTTATACAAGTCATTAATCGGTGATCATCTGAAAATTTACGGTCACTTACGGAAACTGCCGACAGACAAATTGACTGCTGACCAAAAGTCCAATCGATAACGATCTGCATCGACTGGATTTATCTGATAAGCGATATTGTTGGGTATGCATTTTGTGCGTAAATAAATCTGACCTGGAAGAACAACGACTGTCAAACGTCCGAAATGCACTTCAAACAGGTGAACAAATAAATATAAATGGAGAGATATGAAATGTTTACCTAATTGTTTATTCCCAAAAAAACATGGTGATAAAATTCCAGTTATTTCATAATTATCATGAGCAGGAAAAAAATGCTTCACTGACGTGCTGCGTCGTCTGCTTTGGCGGTCACATGACTGTCATGTGAAAGGTACTTTCCCAGTATTTATTTATAGCGCAGTTCATAAATCCTATTCCTTACATATATTTTCTGTAAGCTGCATTTTTTGCATTATCTGATCTTTTCTTTTTCAAACTTATGTTACAAGAAAACTTTTATTTGGAGGATCTTTCAGCATAACGACGGAAGCCATTTTACTAAACTTTACTTCCGGTAAATAACGTAGCAACAGGGGATGCGACTACGACGTGTCTAAGCGTGGCTAAAATCCGTCATTAATGTACAAAATAACAGTTTGGCGAACTGGAACTAAAAACAGCGAATCGAATCAAAAATACCAGGGTATGAATCATGAATCGAATGGTGAGCTCCGTAGTCGAATTCCGATGCATCGCATCGAATCGTTGAAGCTCTAGTAATGAGACTGGCTGACGTTCAAACCCTGGATGAGGTACATACGTATGTTTTCCGTGACTTTGTTATGAAGTTGTCATTAAATAAGAACATGTTGATGCTGGTTGGTAACCCAGAACAAGTCGAACAGAAATTACCACATACTAATGTCATAGCCACACCTATGGTTGGGTGTCAACTGACCGATGTCCATGATATGTTTTTAAATCGACAAAAAATCATAGAGGATATTTGTTAGTTTCTGTGGAAGTTTAAAACAAGAGATAATGCTGCAGGAGAGTCAGTGTGGAACTATTGTGAGCACATATCGAAATCAAGGAATCCGAAAATAACTTACAGGAACCGCGCCCATATCTGTGATAAACAATATCAGCAAAAAATTACCTTCATTGCGTTCGAATTGCAGAAATTGTTGTACGGACACAAAGTAGCAACATCCTGAAAGCTACCATAAGCCGATGGTAGAAAGTGAGTGCCAACAACGCAGAAACACAGAATCATACACCAGTGTTTCCATATGGTTCTTGTCGTCCGTAAAAGCAAAATAACACATTGAGTTATAATATTGCGGGTTTTATAGTCAAACTTGCAGACAAGACTGTCGTTGAAAGTGTCACAGTGTGAAAAGACGTGATTAATAATTTCACAAAAACATGTCTAAATATCACAGCATTGGTCATTAAGGATTGTACGGTAGCGAACGTGTGAGTGCTTTATCTCACAAAAACATATTTAATGGCAAAAGTACCATAATGGATGTGATATGCTTAGGCAACCGTCAAATATATGTGTATAGAAATATGACGCCAATTTCAAATTGGCGCCATATTTCTTCACACGGTCATTTTTTTGGTAGATCGTTTTAGCTACAAATTTCAAGCCGTAGTAATATTTAGTGGCATAACTACCATAATGGATGTGATATGCTTATGCAACAGTTAAGTATATGTGTGTAGAAATATGGCGCCAATTCGGAATTGGCGCCATATTTCTTTACACGGTCATTTTGGTTTTGGTGAATCGTGCTAGCTACAAATTTAAAGCCGTAGTTGTCTTGTATAATGTATATACAGTAGCCAATGTACAAACGACCACCTGTATTGGGCGATTTATTTATTAAACGACCACTTAAATTCTTAATATTTATAATTGTACATGTATATGTACACATACATGTATGTATATGAAGAGACCCACTTTCAAACTATAGCGAAAGTTTCACGAATCTGTCTTAAGTAAACGTTTTATTATTCCACGAGCACCTCAACAATTAAGTTTTATTTTATTTTTCCACAAAAGTGCAATCATTGAGTGAATAATGCTTATGTAATACTTTCAGTTCGCATGAATTTACTTTAATATTGTGTCTTCAACGTAAGACAGCGTAGCTGGGTGTTTTTGAAAAACTTGTTGTTTATGACTCTGATAATATTAGAAACTAAATGCATCAAGATTTTGTTCCTAAATTACAGAATTACCAGGAACCGAAAATAGTGCCCAAGCCTGTTTTTTAATTATTTAAAGACGCCACTTTGTACATGTAAGTTAGGTTGTAAAAGTACACTTGCATGTAATTCAATTGTATGTGAATGTGTAAGATATTTGGAAATCACAAAACTATTTGCAGATAACTCGAAGTTATGTATTGTTGAATAAAATCAATGTTAATCACGTATATTGATGTAGTTAAATTATCTCCGCTCTTGCTGGTCTTTTCATTTTGAATGCTTTGTCGTGTATAAACGCTGGTCTTAACTTAGATACTTCTATATGTAATACACCGTTTATTGGTCACATGTAAACTGAGAAAAGGTCATACACAACGTACCGTATAAATCTATTTTAGGTAACTTTGGACTTTACAACATTTTGACTGAGCATACTTTCCCAAATCACGAATGGTTAAAACTTACCATTAGAGAAAAATTAAAAGACTGATTGGTGCTCTCTCGTCGATAACTCTAGTAACAGTACATTTAACAGATTTTTTAAAAATAGTTTCGGCATCGAACCATACCTGTCATCAACTCCAAGATCATTATTATTTTATACTATACGATTTAGAACTAAAAATCATTGTTTGCCTATTAAAACTGGAAATTGGTCCAGAACTCCAATCGATCTTAGGAAATGTAGCACTTGCCAAATTAAGATAGGCGATGAATTCCATTATTTATTAGAATGCACAAAAGTTTGTAATGGAAGAAAAACATTAATTAATCCAGTAATTTATCATCGACCAAATACCTTTAAACTTGATGAACTAATGAACATACGGAACAAAGAAGAATTTACCAAGCTAAGCAAATTGATTAAATTATTATGCAAAACATTTAGTTCAATATGTATTACTTGTCTACATTCTAGTTTTCTTTTTGTTGTCAAACTGTTGTTACTATACTAGCTCTTACTTAGGTGTATCGTGACTCCCCATCATGTCACAATCTCAGCATTGCCGAACACCATACTAATCTCTATATACCCTGGTTTATTTCTTGTATTGTTGTTGTTGTTGTTATTGTTGTTGTTGCTGTTGTTGTTGCTGTTGTTGTTGTTGTATATTAAAGACTGACACCAGCCAATTCGACATTCAGCTGGTGAGGTAAATTGACAGTTTGTAATTTATAAATTACCTTCACTAGAAAATCGAATAATTGTCATCGGCATGGGCATCTTCTTTCCGTCAGAACAGTACTTTATTTCGCTATTATGGATTGAGAAGTTAAAATACTAGTAACAATTAGCAATTATCTATAATAAATTTCTTAAAATCATGTGAAGAGGTTCGTTTTTCTTCTCAGAACGCAGTAAACTCACACGGAGTGTAATTTATAAATTTACTAGTTTATTTCTCTTACGAATGATTCAAACTGATTTATAAATCTCAGTGTATGCGGATAATTAATGAAATATGATATTAGTTCATGATACGTGTGGAATATCAAGTATACACCATCATTTTTATGGACAAGTATATATATATTTGCTCTGAATAAAACACAATTTTGATAGCAATTGAAATTAAGCTTCTGCAAAAGAAAATGCGATACAAAATTGCATCACGCTTAGCAATATATATTGTATAAATGCAGTCTAACAATAAACTTTACCTCCATACACCATGGTCCAGTGAACAATATAGCACGCCAGTTGTGACCACATGTGGAGATACGGCGCTGTGATCGATATACACATGCAGTTAAAATATGAAATAGAAGGGGAAAAAATGGAAATCGCCATGTTCAAGGTAAAAGGGACCGTTCAAGGTTAAAAAGGACCAAAAATGAAATTATTTATTTTTTATCAAATTTACATATTTGTAAAGTTAAGAAAGGAAGATTTTAAAGCCGTTTGCACAAATTTAGATTTCCTTTTATTTACTGAGTTATTTGGTTTTAAACCCGACCAGTCCGTTTTTCCCTTCTGTGTATATATAGCGATGGCTCGTGTCTTTAAAGTTAAAATGGACCAACATGCTTTTTCACGATCTTTTTGAAAAACAGAATATATACTGCAGCACGGACATATAAACCATTATATGTCCGTGATTGCAGAGATACTAAAAATTTCATAACTGTTTGCACAATTTTGATATCTCAATCCGTTGTTTAGACATTTAGGATTTCCCACAATTCCCATGAATTTTTCCCATACACACGTTATCGACGGTGGCTAAGTGCGCTATGAAAGTTAGTTATGGAGGCCAAACAGATAAACTAATAAAATAAAACAAATTACACCATTAGAAAAATTATATAACTTGCTAAAGTATCCAACCTGTACCAAACGAATACGTCATTTTTTTGCAGATTTACATAAATTGATGGGAACGAGTGCTTTATGGTAATTGTATTAAATATATAGCAAAACCTGGTCATGTCATTTAAAGTAAAGAAGACCCCAAAAAGGCATCGATTAAAAATAATATAAAATATCTCATGTGTTCAGAAAGAAATTATTTTCAAAATGTGAAAATTTGAAATCTTTAAAGATTCTTGTTTTATACCACTTAAACTAAATCGGTCCCTCTATAATTATTCCCTAGTAAAAAGTTTGAGTGCGGAAAGTGAAAGTTCGATACGGTTAGTCGAAGTATTGATGCACTTTAAATTCTACTGACAACGATGTAATAGAGAAATCCGGGTATATACATACATACATCAGGCCCGGATCCAGAAATTCCAGACTAGGGGGCCATGCATGAGGACAATTCATCCCTCCCTTACGGGGGATCCGGGGGATCTCCCCCTGATTTTGTTTACAATAGAGGTATGAAATGATGGCTTCTGGTGCATTTCGGGGTCTATATTTTGAGGACTCATTCATGAGAATTGCACAAGTATTATCTTGTAACAACGCAGAACGACCAATTCCTACAAGTACCAACATTTTAACAAATTTCCAGGGACACCACCTTCTGTACACATGATCAGGGAACACACTAATGAACTGTATAAACGGTTATACTTAAACTACGAGGGTCATGCAGAAAGTTCTGTCATTGGGTTCGGATTTCTTAAGTGCTACGTTTTATAACAATTATTTTTATTACAAACCTTCAAAGTATTCCCCCTTTACCGAAACACATTTTTGTAACCTTTTTACCCAATCGCGAAAAGCAGATAAATAGTCTTCTTTTGGTATCTGTTGGAGACACTGATAAATGGCGCTGCCAAGAGAACTTCTGGACTTATATTTCTTTCCAGAAAGCATTTTCTTAAGCCTTGGAAATAAAAAGAAGTCACAGGGACTCAGGTCAGGTGAATAAGGCGGATGGTTTACAACTTCCACCTTTTCAGAAGCCAAAAAAGACTTAACAACCTCGCACTTGTGAGAGGAGGCGTTGTCGTGTATAAGATGGACTCCTGACCATCCTTTGCTTGGACGTTTCTTATTGTAAACCTCTTTCACTTTCTTCAGTACAGAGTTCTTGTAGAATCGTCCAGTGACTGTATGACCAGATGGACAAGGCACTTGAACGACTGGCCCACTAGAATTAAAGAAAATTGCGTACAACATCTTTTTCGAACTTATAGTTCTCTTGGCAATACAGGGGCGTTTTTGATATTTTCGCTTCCATTGCTTATTATCAGCCCTTCTCTGTGGCTCAAACATGTGCACCCAGGTTTCGTCACCTGTTAGCAAGTTAGAAATAACCCGACTATCACAGCCTTTGTATGTTTTCAAAATTTCCCGGGCACATTTAATGCGTTGTTTCTTTTGCTCCTCAGTGAGCAAATGAGGTACCCACCTAGCGCAAACCTTTCTCAGGTCCAAACGCTTTTTCAGAATTGTTTGCACACTGCCTTCTGATATGCCAGTACAACTGGCTATATCTTTCACCGACAATCGCGCATCCTGTTCGACCACAACTTTTACAGCAGCGATGTTTGCCTTGGTAACAGAGGTTTTAGGCCTACCAGAACGGGTATCATCTTCGACAGAGAATTTCCCAGCTTTAAAAGCTTTAACCCACCTAAAAACTGTGCGCATTGAAATTGCCTGAGGTCCATATATACCACACAATTCATCAAATATCTGCTTTGATTCTATATCAAGCCTAATGCGGCATTTAATATAGCTACGAATTTCAGTCTTTTCGTCCATTTTACAATGTGAAAAGTAAATTGGTCAGTGTATATGACTGCGTGTATTTCAATTTGAAATAACTCGGTCATTTGAAAAGCAATATGCACGAAATAAACGGATATCGTTAGCTAATGGACACACCATTCAAATGCAATGAAGCGTTTTAAAAAATACCTGGGATAAAACTACGGAAGCCCATTAGTGACACAACTTTTTGCATGACCCTCGTACAAACAGATTTAGGCATGCTCCTTGAAATACCATGAATGTGTGGATAATCTCCGACATAAAATAATTGTCAACGATAATAACTGAAGTGGCAGAGCATCGGCCTTCAAAACGGGAGGTCATGGTTCGAGCCCTGTCAGAGGCAAACACATTACATTTAATTCGAAGAACATGCTTGTACTGGTAAGTATTTAACCCGGGACATTTATGAGACTGCACGCTCGCCACATGGGTTTCCGGTGGCGAAGTAAAATAAGCCTTAAGTGACTAGAATGGAAATAGATTTACGTGTAATTATTTCTTTTTTAATATCTGATAACAAAACATGTATACATTGTATATCATAACCACTTCGATTTAGGTAGAAAATAAACTTTGTTTACATTTTGTTTTAGTTACAATCGTCACATGGGATTTACCCGCAAAGTGTGTGCACATTCATCTGATGTCAACGTATCATTAATGTACTTTTAATATTATATTCTTTCTTTCAAACAAATTTTAAAGAAAACGTGAACATATGAATGTAGGCTTATTTTGGAAATAATAAAATCCTGTTATTTTGCAAAACTTTAGGCCCAAGTATTACATTCCATTCCATAAATTTCTGAATTGATAAAAATAATTTTAAGAAATTTTGAATGAATTCAGTAAAATCAGGTGTCAAATTTTCACAACTACCCTTCACTAAAACACCACCACAATCTCTGTCTCTGTTACGTATGATGCCCAATAATCTGTGTTTTACAGACGCTTTCAACTTACGTATATATATATACATGATAAGGAAAGCGCCTGTGTGATGTAGAGTGAAATGCATACGATACTTCTTGACGGCCATGGCCAATGAGCACACCAGGGGGCCAACTCTGCTTCGGCTATACTGGTAGTATACAGGAGGAAATCGACCATAAATCAATGTATTGCACTTAAAGTGCTAATATACATGTAGTAGTAAGATTAAGACCTAATCATTGGATATAATTTAACAAGGACCCCCTCCCCCCCCCCCCGGTGGAACCGGGCCTGGACATAATGAAGTGGACACTTATCAAGGTGTGAAACGTTCGCATATTTTGTACCAATGAGATTTTGCGAAATATACAAATCCAATGTTAAACCGATTATCCTGACGTCATGTACAAGTATATATACGTAAGTCTAAATTTTTTATAAAGGTTTGAATCCACACTATACCACTTCCATACATTCAAGTAACAACATAATACACATTAAAAGTAAGATCACTTACCTCTTTTCTTGATTAGGTCTGATCACTTGCCAAACGGGAACTTGTGATTCCGATTATAATTACGTTAGCACCACCTGAGTGGCGGGGCTTAGGGTAGTGTGCCTTGAACAGCACGAGCAAACTTTTTTATATAAGATTTTTTATTACCCCGGTGCCAGTGGAAAATGCCGGTTTTAAACTCAAGTTGGATTTGATAACATTCGGATATATAGTTAAATCATCTATTAATTCTTTGTCCTGATTCTACTGGATATAGTACCTAAGACTTCGGATGAATGAGACTGTGCTAGAGATATACGGATAGCGCACTGGGCTCCGGGTGTGCAGGTCGGGGGTCCGATCCCGTCATGGGAATGATTCTTCTGTGGTAGTTCCCGAATTAGACACGAAAGAACTGGGTATGGTAACACAGAATGCAGTGATCACTTATAGTGATTCAAACCAGTAGTAATAACTTGTTTAATAATCGATCTAACATGCGAAAGTTTCAACAAAAAGAGATAGACGTTGCGTTGATTATCATACGGTACATATTTTTAATCAGACCCACATCCAGTAATTATGTAAAATGTTTTGCATGGGTGAGCTCCCCTGTCAGCTGGACCTCATTTAGCTAACACATGTAAGTGGATTGTTTCTCGTTTTTTAGCATAAATAATCTCTGTCAAATTAATCTCTAATGAGATCGATATAGCAACTACATGTACACTGATCCGAACTGATCGTTCATATAAAATAATATGAGTTTCTTTAAAATACCACACAATCTTCCAAAACCAAGAGACGTTTTCAACGACCGTATCGTTGCTTGTTGATATGGGTTTCGAAAATACGTTAAGAACTGTTTCTGTTCGTCCCTCAATATGACTAAATTCTATGCCGCGTACTTAGTAACAGTCAGAGGAGATTGTCACACGTTATTTCCCTTTGTTCCATCGGGAGTTCTGTCCCTTTGTCCATTTTATAGAATATACTACAGTTATAATTCTATAGAATGAGCAAAGGGAGGGAACTCTAGATGTGATAAAGGGAAATGACTTATGCCAATATCATGTGGTAACACAGTAATGTCATCGGTGTGAGCTTCTTCTTCCATATGCTGTACCATATCCCACTCTGGCGCATCGTCGTACACTCATAAAGGCAAACGTTGCCAGGGTGGGTGAACACGTGATTTTTCCGATCACAAAACGGTACGTATTTGGCAGTTTTTGTTTGTAAGAAATAGTTTTTAATAGCCTAAAACCTGGTCATCATAAATCCGGTTGCATCGATGTCCATATCGACACATAGATCTCTGTAGATTTGCCGGAATGCGTGCCACAAAATTTTAAGCAAGGCGAAATGTTTTTGTGGCACGCATTCCGGCAAATCATGCTGTGCGGCGTTAAATATTTACAGCGGTGATGGAACTCAGAAGTTTCTGTTTTTGTGTGTTCAGCATATATGTTCTAGTATTTCTAAATTTTAAGACACATTGATTTGTTATCTTTAATAAATCAATACTCCTTGCAAACATGTCTACCAAAAAGTCATGGTATTCGAAGTATGACAGTTAGTTTAAGCATATTTTATTTACATACTATGAACATCATAATAATACAATACAGTGTACAACATTTTACATGAAACGAGTTTGTTCAGTAGTTAATGTAAAAAGGATGAGACCGAAAGCCAAGGGATCATGGAGGGGTTTTGTCCACGACCACATAAATCGACGTGAATGGCTTTGTCCGGGATGGTCACCGTCTTCAGTGAATTTATCATCTTCTTCTTAATTTACAGGGTGCACTATGTCGTACACCTGGAAAATACTGACAACTACAATAAAGTACATAATTACATGATACGGGACTGATGTCTGAGATTTATTCGATGACGTCATTATTCTGAAATATTCATCCACGCAAATAGTCCCGTTCCTTTCAGTTGTGATTTTTGTAGTTCCGTTGAAGTCAAAAGAAGTGATAGGAATTCTGGGACACTTATCGACCATTGTCCAGGTAAGGCGGGTGGGTAAAGGACAGTACTTTAGTCCTATGTAGTGATGAAAGTCTCGCAATGGTTGATCAAGACTAAGCTCAGGAACCATTGAAACACGTGTCATATTTCCGAATCGTAGATAGATAGGCGATTGTTTAAGGAACATCTGCAACTTTGATACTATAAAATCTTCAGTACAAGTACCTTGTGTGATCAAAGAATATACCAGAACGAAATTTAAATTGGAATCAACCCGTATGGTAGTCCCACATTGATCACAGTCGGCGTTCGCCACCATACTCGTCAAAACAAGGTCCAAAAATGTCTGTAATTCGAATGAATAGACATCGTCTCTTGAAATCAACTGAAAAACCATTTCATATGTTTTACCGGGTAAATTTTTGTGAAGATCTTCGCATTTACCGTTGTATGCGTAGGTAGCGAATGGACATCTCACAGACATACATGATTCCTGCAAAACAGGGAAAAATAATTAATAAAACATTAACTGGAAAAAATCGGCACTAAGCTTTCATGCAATACACATGTTGGTTAAATGTTATAAATACATGTCACATATTCTCTCAAGATAGGCCCATACTGAGGGGGCATGAATTCCCAAAATACGCAATGTAAAAACAATTACATTTTCTGTGACGTCTTGTACATTTTGTACAATTGCAAAAGCAAATTCAAAGTATGCTGCACAAATGGAATATTTTGTGGAAAATACTTACTTAAATAAATAGTATTTCATAAACTCATACTCAAAAAAAAAAGTGAATTTTAAATGGATGGTTTGTATTTGAATGTCTATAGAAAATTCTCATGTACCTGAGGTTGTGGTATGATTGAGTAAGAAAAACACTGCAAATGAATAACATGAATTGCTTATTCTTTCTGGTATCAAACTATGCTATAGCTCAGACTTTTCACTCAATATGATCAATTCTAAAAATCTAAACCAGTTTAACAGGATTTATATTGTGAAATTAAACATTTGCAAAATGGCAAAAAAGGGTTTCGTGGATGCATAGTATGATTATTGCCATATTGGAAATAGTAACAGTAACAACAGGTTGTTTGTTAACTGTAGGTAATGAAAGAGCTCATCTCATGTATGCGATGTATTGACCTTAAATGTATATAGAAAGTCATGTATAATAGAAGTCCACAATTTTTTCATACTGAACATTCCAATTAATGGGAGTTGTTTTAAAGACAATTGACCTTTGACCTTGACCATTGACCCCGTGACCCCAACATCATTAGGGTTTCTCTGCTACTAAAGAGGAATGTGTGAACTAAGTTTAAGGATGATAGGTCAAGGGGTTCTCGAGTTATTGATCGGAAACTGTTTATGTACAATTGACATCTATGACATTAACCTTTAACCTTGTGACCCCAAAATCAATAGGGTTCCTCTGCTAGTAAAGATGAATGTGTTGACCAAGTTTGAGTATGAAAGGTCAAGGGGTTCTCGAGTTATTTTAATAATTTACCCCTGTGACATTGACCTTTGACCCTGTGACCCAAAATAAATAGTGTCCCTCTCCTACCAAAGATGAATGTGTGGACCAAGTTTGAGGATGATTGGTCAAGGGGCTCTTGAGTTATTGATCGAAAACGGTTTATGTACAATTCACCCCTATGACCTTGACCCCCAAATCAATAGTGTTCATCTGATACTAAAGATAAATGTGTGACCAAGTTTGAGGATGAAAGGCCAAGGGGTTCTCGAGTTATTGATCTGAAACGGTTTGTAAACTATTGACCCCTGTGACCTTGATCCCGTGACCCAAAAATCAATAGGATAAATATGTTAGTGGTAGGTCAAGGGGTTTTTGAGTTATTGATCTGAAACAGTTCGTGAACAATTGACCCATGTGACCTTGACCTTTGACTCCGTGGTCCTAAAATCAATAGGATTTCTCTGCTTCGAAATATGAAGGTGTGGACCAAGTTTGGGGATAAAAGGTCAAGGCATTCTCGAATTATTTATTGGAAACGAAACGGTTAAGGACAGACCGACCGCTCGACATGTGCAAAGCAATATGCCCTCTCTTCTTCGAAGGGGGGCAATTTCATCGGCGCATTAATATTATTGTTTCGGAATGAACATTATTAACCATTAAGCTATAAAGAATGACATATTTCTTAAACCATTGACTAAGAAGGCTTTTCTAATAAATTGAAGTATTCAAATGTGTTGCAATCTGAAGGTTAACATTTGTTGTATAACATAAAACAATAGCTAAATGCTACATAAACTCCAAGACATGTAAGGGGAGATCACTGCGTAGGAGATTTAAAAATAACTCCGTAGTGTGATAATTCATTGACACATATTTTTCGGATGAAGAGAAATTGCCTTGATGGTTAACGTAAGAATTGATTGGTTTGCAAAACACTGATATGCAAATAGCAAGACCACGTTAATAAGGCTGCGCCTAATTACATACCCAAAATACCCAAAACTCGGCTTTGACGAATTTGTTTATACTCTGACTTGTTGCTTGTTCTTTTTGTACGAAAAATATCAAACAAATACCAAATCGACATTTTGTCGTTTTAGCAACGAAATCCTCTGACGCCGGCAATGCTCTCACATGGCAATATGAAACTGGTATCACAGCAAGTATAAATGTTGGAACGGTACATATACACAGGACCGCCCCTCGATGTTTTATAAAATTTGATTTTTGATTTTTGTTGAAAATGGGAAAAGAGGGTAGGCTAGGAAAAGGCTAGGTTACCAAGGATGGACACATATAAGCTCGTTACAGCAAGTTAAAAAACAAGCAATATCTTGAAAATAGATGGTCGGTGCATTCTGAAGCAAGCACAGTAGTAGCAATCTGAAGGTTAAGATTTGTTGTACAACATCACACATTGCCGAGAAGTAACGATTGCTAGTCACTCAATTACGCTCCACTATAGTAACCCCGATACCTGTAAGGAGATATGACTTCGTAGGAGATTGGATAATAGTAACTCCGTAGTGACATTAGTCATAGACACAGTACAGTCTGTTTCAATATACATTGTACATGTCATTAATCAGTACTTATTGTACCAGTCGTGAAATCACACTTTTATGTTTACAATCTTGTTACACATCGATTTATCTGATTGAAACAATACAAATGTTCGAGACTTGTACATAAAACCTAGACCCTTCTTAATTCTAACTCCGGGCAATTTCTCGAGGGGTTAACTAACAACACTTTTCACTAGCTAAATCTGGAATTATACTATAGATCTACTTTCAGACGCAGCTGTTAAGGCAATCAGTATTATGTTCATCTGGTTTTCATACAACATTTTGATGTATACAATAACGCCTCTATCGTGATCAAGATATTTTCATTACAAACATAACACCATTTCAATAAAAGTGTTTATTACTTTGCTTCGGAAGACAAAATACATTATAATAAACAAGTTAATGTTTTTAGGATTGGTTAACACATACATGTATATAGGCCTTATCGACGGTACGTTACCGTACCTAAATCCATTGCAGACGTAATCGGAGTTACATTTTTCTTAATACGCAGTGTTTTCCTTAGATTTTTTGTGTATGTACATTTAAGTCATACTAATATTTAATATTATAACAAGAAATAAGCATTAGAGAGTGTAGATGTTGTATTAGAAGTGATTTCGGTAAGTAATGGAAAATGGATTTCGATAATTTAACGAAAATCAGTGGATTTCGGTAAGGTAACGGACCCCTTATCGAGAGGTTAACCAATCTGCGTCAAGGTTACAAACGTCGTTTAGTTGTAGAGAAGCCTGTTTAGTGGTTAACGTAAGCTTCGGTTGGTTTACACAACACTAATACATGTATACAAATAGCAAAGCCATATTAGTACGGCTGCGCCGAATAAATACAGGGGACAATGGCAACGTACATATAACATAACACATTACATGTTTTAATAGAACATCGTTACGTCATTTTTATAACAGTTACTGCTAGAGAGAAAATCCTTAAGACAAAACATTCTGGCCTTACCGAAGAAATACAATTGACATAGCTGTTGATAAGACGACATTTTAAAATTTTGTCTTACGTTAAATGGATTCCATATTTGAGTAGGATCACATCGTTCCGTCTTTATTTCGTCGTCAGCAGGTTGGTGTATAAAGTTTATGAATACAGAAAAACTAGAACTGGTTCCTCGAAGACCATAATTCCCAATCTCATCACACAAATCGGTCAATATTTCATCATGATGTTTATTGCATACTGAGCAGTAGACATTCGAGTAATATTTGGCAACATCACCAAATGGTCCATTAGTGTATTCTTTTGTATATATGCTGGGTGTACTTGTGTTTTCTAGTTCACAGGCGTTTTTAATGTCATGATTGTATGTGTCCCAATTTCCGGTGGAGTTGCAACGTGCAATAATCTTATGACGTTCTCCGACACATTGAACTAACTGACTCACTTCCGGAGCAGGTGGATATGGAATCAGTGAACAATTCCTTAGAATATGATCATGCCACTCTTCAATCGTCGGATAATCGACCTCTGCAGGACAGTTCGTTACCAACTTCCACTGAATGAGGTCATCTTCCTTCACCCCATTACACATTGCACAGTGCTTATTCCTATATACACGATCGGTTAAAGGATCAGACACAAATATGAAATCCTCTAAAGTAAGGAGGTTTAAGCACCTAGGATAAACAAGATCAAGATCAGCATTTGGACAGGTATCTACTAGACGATAGTGTATGTCGATCTTCTTTCCTGACTGTATTCCTCTAGGTTCATTGAAATATGTGTCTAGAGCAATACATGGATGCTTTTGCTGGGCACCAGGCATCAGCTTCACGTCAGGGCAACAGTTACCGAACAGTTGGCAGTCTGGATCGCATGAACACTTCTGACAACATGGTGTTAAATGCATCTCATCTAGTTTTCGACTCTAAAATTAAGAAAGAGAAACACCGATATTTTGTAAGAATTCAAGTTATATATAGCTCAGTCGGCATACTACTTGCGTGTCAGTAAGGAACTTCAACGATTCAACTGTTAACCGATTCGATTTCTTTCCCTTCGCTTTCGATTTTTTCGATTCGATTTTGTATATGTATATGTAACAGCATTCTCATTCATCTTAAGGCTTTTGCATTAATTTCAGGCCAATTGAAATTAAGAGTTTTGCAAATAAAAATTATCTTCACCCTCATGTTTTCGTTACTTCTCTATTTTCGCGAGTTTTCGTTTATCTCGCGCGCTCTTTACGGGATTTCGCCTATGACGTCATCATGTCCAACAATATCGCTTATCGCATCAGCCAAAAATCGATATTTCCAGTCGTCTAAATAGCATTGATTAGATGGGGAACGCTACGTATTTATTATGATTATTTCTTTATTTCTTAACATATTCAAAATATTCAAGCAGATTTGGAAACATCAATGTATCTTCTTTTCAATCATATAAAAAATATTGAAATTTTATATATGTTTAGTCGGAGGAATCTACAGTTTTCTTGAGCCATCCAGTTTCCTATTGAAAACAGTGTGAACGGTCCGTTTTTCCTGGACGTCCGACGTGTTTAAATCACTATTTTAACTAATCCTTAGACGGGAATTCAAATATTCAAGCCGATTCTGTTAGGATGTTTTATGCTCGTTCCAACGGTGTCAATTGATGTAATTTATTATGAAAACAAAATGGGGGAATTTAGAGATACATGGAGTACCTGTCAATTTCAGGAGTGTTTCCGTGAGATATCACGGAAATTCCCGAAGATTAGCGAGTGAAACGGATTTCGGTTAGTCTTTCTTGTGACAAGTTTAATCTCCACATGTGGTCTCGTAAGATGTTATCTCAATCAAACTGTTCGCTGGACCATGGTTTATGGTGGTCAAGTGTAGACTGCATTTATGCAATATTATAGCGTTAAATTAATTTCTTCTAGAAGACCATTATCGACTCTTGTGTCGTATTTTCTTTAGCAGCAGCTTAATTTCAATTGTCATGAACATTTTGTTTTATTCAGCGCAAAGATATAGCATTGGTCACAAATATATAAAATATGTGGTGTAAACTTGATCTTCCACAAATATCATGAACTAATATAATTCATAAATTATCATCAGGGTTTATAAATCAGTTTAAATCATTCGTTATAGCACGGACATATTAACCATATAAAAAGTTTATTATGTCCGTGGTAATAGAATTTAATCAATAAATTCATAAATTACACTCCGTAAGAGTTTACTGTGTCACTACCTTAGGGCGAATTTGTTTTGCAAAACCTGGTTCAGGTTTGAAGTTTCAGTTTTGTTGTAGTTTGGTAGAAAAACTTAAACCAGTTTAGATTAAGATTGGTCTGCAAACAAACAGATGGTTTAGTCGATGAAAAATGGCCCACGTGATTTTGATTGTGCGAGATAAGAAAATCAAGTTAAGAACTTTAAAACGTCTGTTTTGCAACGTAACATAGTGGACAATTTTAAAGCCAGGTTCCCATATAGCAAAGAAACATTTATTTTTAAACATTGCCCCACATATGAGTGGCACGGTCACCCGCCATAAAATCAGTCCACCATTTTGTTTAACTAGTATACGATTATTCGGATAAATCAAACCAGACAAACCACACTTGGAGGTGGTTCGGTCAGTTTGATTAACCAGTTTAAGATTTGTTATTAACAAATACAGAAACTTGTTTTAGTTTGAAACCAGTTAGTTAAAACAAATGAAAGGTTTGACAAACCAGTTTTGGATTCAAACCGGTTTGGTACAAACAAATTCGCCCTTAGATATGATGTTTTTTACACCTTCGCACCAGGTATATGAATTTTATTAAAAACTGTAAACAAAACTGAACTTATCAAGATATATTTTTTTGTAAAAGAAGCATTGGGTAAACGTTCTACTATTTTGAACGTTGATGTTTAAATTATTTTGTTCATCTCCACATAATGTTACTTTTTCATAATTATTCTACTGTAATAATTCTGATTTTTGATTAATTAACACTTCGATGTGTGTTTCTTCACAATGTATATAGCTCACTTGTTTAAAAAATATTGTATGTAAATTTACGTTGACACTTTATGTAAATGATATGTATTTATTGACTATGTACTTGGTATAAGTCTAAATAAAACTTCTGTCTGTCTGTCTTAGTGTGACCGGTAGGTGCTATTAGTCCCAGTGCCAGCTAAGTGTCAACTAGGGTCCCTAAAACGGTGTATAATGTACATGCTGAATGAAAAAGGGGTAAACACAAAATTAAGAAAGAAAGGAAAACTTATTCAACTGCTGTTGAACATGTTGAACAGTTTGAGTTATTAAATGCCATCAGTGGTGTAAACTGCTTTGTTTTGAACAACATTCAAATATATACGCATGCTAAATTTAATGCGGAGGGCGTGATAGTGAATAGCCAAGCATTATTATTATGTTGTTATTAACGGTTGCTTTCTGTACCATGGAATCTGTTTATTTTTTCCCTTTTTTCGTCCACAGTTTTATTGCATAAGTTATATAACTGATTTCAATAAATCTACTGTAAATAAAACTGAATATTTATCAAACATGTTATATATGTCCGTGATTTTATTCTTTTCACCCAAAAGTCGCCTGGGGTAAAACATTTTATTCTCAGCCTTTCAGACATCGTATGTACATGTAATACCATCCTTTCTGGTACCTATCAGGGACCACCAATAAAATACGTATATATTACGCGGTACTGACTGTAAGCGGTCACCACAGTATCTTCGGTAATTAAAGTACACAAACTAAATTTGGATTTACAATTTTAATTGGAAACTGCATGACAAGTGTTTATTACACATGTTAAGTGAAACGAATTCCTTGTTTTTTTCTATTTCATAAGAAAACATTTGCCTATCACCACGGACATGTCCGTGCTAATACATAGGTTTTCAATGATAAAATAATCTCGTGTTTCATCCGGGACCAATATATAGGTCGAACTCCAATTGTTTTCTCTTTATGATCATAAAACAATGTTTTAAGCGTTTATCGGATACATAGATCTAACGTAGCCCGAGGCTATATGTTAATGCGTTATACAAGTCATTAATCGGTGATCATCTGAAAATGTACGGTCACTTACGGAAACTGCCGACAGACAAATTGACTGCTGACCAAAAGTCCAATCGATAACGATCTGCATCGACTGGATTTATCTGATAAGCGATATTGTTGGGTATGCATTTTGTGCGTAAATAAATCTGACCTGGAAGAAACCCCAACGACTGTCAAACGTCCGAAATGCACTTCAAACAGGTGAAAAAATAAATATAAATGGAGAGATATGAAATGTTTACCTAATTGTTTATTCCCAAAAAACCATGGTGATAAAATTCCAGTTATTTCATAATTATCATGAGCAGGAAAAAAATGCTTCACTGACGTGCTGCGTCGTCTGCTTTGGCGATCACATGACTGTCATGTGAAAGGTACTTTCCCAGTATTTATTTATAGCGCAGTTCATAAATCCTATTCCTTACATATATTTTCTGTAAGCTGAATTTTTTGCATTATCTGATCTTTTCTTTTTCAAACTTATGTTACAAGAAAACTTTTATTTGGAGGATCTTTCAGCATAACGACGGAAGCCATTTTACTAAACTTTACTTCCGGTAAATAACGTAGCAACAGGGGATGCGACTACGACGTGTCTAAGCGTGGCTAAAATCCGTCATTAATGTACAAAATAACAGTTTGGCGAACTGGAACTAAAAACAGCGAATCGAATAAAAAATACCAGGGTATGAATCATGAATCGAATGGTGAGCTCCGTAGTCGAATTCCGATGCATCGCATCGAATCGTTGAAGCTCTAGTAATGAGGCGGGCTGACGTTCAAACACTGGATGAGGTACATACGTATGTTTTCCGTGACTTTGTTATGAAGTTGTCATTAAATAAGAACATGTTGATGCTGGTTGGTAACCCCAAAAACGTCAAACAGAAAATACCACATACTAATGTCATACCCACAACTATGGTTGGGTGTCAACTGACCGATGTCCATGATATATTTTTTTAAAAATCGACAAAAATTCATAGAGGATATTTGTTAGTTTCTGTGGAAGTTTAAAACAAGAGATAATGCTGCAGGAGAGTCAGTGCAGAACTATTGTGAGCACATATCGAAATAAAGGAATCCGAAAATAACTTACAGGAACCACGCCCATATCTGTGATAAACAATATCAGCAAAAAATTACCTTCGTTGCGTTCGAATTGCAGAAATTGTTGTACGGACACAAAGTAGCAACATCCTGAAAGCTACCATAAGCCGATGGTAGAAAGTGAGTGCCAACAACGCAGAAACACAGAACCATACACCAGTGTTTCCACATGGTTCTTGTCGTCCGTAAAAGCAAAATAACCCATTGAGTTATAATATTGCGGGTTTTATAGTCAAACTTGCAGACAAGACTGTCGTTGAAAGTGTCACAGTGTGAAAAGACGTGATTAATAATTTCACAAAAACATGTCTAAATATCACAGCATTGGTCATTAAGGATTGTACGGTAGCGAACGTGTGAGTACTTTATCTCACAATAACATATTTAATGGCAAAAGTACCACAATGGATGTGATATGCTTAGGCAACCGTCAAATATATGTGTATAGAAATATGACGCCAATTTCAAATTGGCGCCATATTTCTTCACACGGTCATTTTTTTGGTAGATCGTTTTAGCTACAACTTTCAAGCCGTAGTAATATTTAGTGGCATAACTACCATAATGGATGTGACATGCTTATGCAACCGTTAAGTATATGTGTGTAGAAATATGGCGCCAATTCCGAATTGGGCGCCAATTCCGAATTGGCGCCATATTTCTTTACACGGTCATTTTGTTTTTGGTGAATCGTGCTAGCTACAAATTTAAAGCCGTAGTTGTCTTGTATAATGTATATACAGTAGCCAATGTACAAACGACCACCTGTATTGGGCGATTTATTTATTAAACGACCACTTAAATTCTTAATATTTATAATTGTACATGTATATGTACACATACATGTATGTATATGAAGAGACCCGCTTTCAAACTATAGCGAAAGTTTCACGAATCTGTCTTAAGTAAACGTTTTATTATTCCACGAGCACCTCAACAATTAAGTTTTATTTTATTTTCCACAAAAGCGCAATCATTGAGTGAATAATACTTTCAGTTCGCATGAATTTACTTCAATATTGTGTCTTCAACGTAAGACAGCGTAGCTGGGTGTTTTTGAAAAACTTGTTGTTTATGACTCTGATAATATTAGAAACTAAATGCATCAAGATTTTGTTCCTAAATTACAGAATTACCAGGAACCGAAAATAGTGCCCAAGCCTGTTTTTTAATTATTTAAAGACGCCACTTTGTACATGTAAGTTAGGTTGTAAAAGTACACTTGCATGTAATTCAATTGTATGTGAATGTGTAAGATATTTGGAAATCACAAAACTATTTGCAGATAACTCGAAGTTATGTATTGTTGAATAAAATCAATGTTAATCACGTATATTGATGTAGTTAAATTATCTCCGCTCTTGCTGGTCTTTTCATTTTGAATGCTTTGTCGTGTATAAACGCTGGTCTTAACTTAGATACTTCTATATGTAATACACCGTTTATTGGTCACATGTAAACTGAGAAAAGGTCATACACAACGTACCGTATAAATCTATTTTAGGTAACTTTGGACTTTACAACATTTGGACTGAGCATACTTTCCCAAATCACGAATGGTTAAAACTTACCATTAGACAAAAAATAAAAGACTGATTGGTGCTCTCTCATAGATAACTCTAGAAACAGTACATTTTACAGAATTTTTAAAAAATAGCTTCGGCATCGAACCATACCTGTCATCAACTCCAAGATCATTATTATTTTACACTATACGATTTAGAACTAAAAATCATTGTTTGCCTATTGAAACTGGAAATTGGTCCAGAACTCCAATCGATCTTAGGAAATGTAGCACTTGCCAAAATAAAATAGGCGATGAATTCCATTATTTATTAGAATGCACACAATTTTGTAATGGAAGAAAAACATTAATTAATCCAGTGATTTATCATCGACCAAATACCTTTAAACTTGATGAACTAATGAACATACGGAACAAAGAAGAATTTACCAAGCTAAGCAAATTGATTAAATTATTATGCAAAACATTTAGTTCAATATGTATTACTTGTCTACATTCTAGTTTTCTTTTTGTTGTCAAACTGTTGTTACTATACTAGCTCTTACTTAGGTGTATCGTGACTCCCCATCATGTCACAATCTCAGCATTGCCGAACACCATACTAATCTCTATATACCCTGGTTTATTTCTTGTATTGTTGTTGTTGTTGTTATTGTTGTTGTTGCTGTTGTTGTTGCTGTTGTTGTTGTTGTATATTAAAGACTGACACCAGCCAATTCGACATTCAGCTGGTGAGGTAAAATTGACAGTTTGTAATTTATAAATTACCTTCACTAGAAATTAGAATAATTGTAATAGGCATGAGTATATTCTTTCCGTCAGAATAGTACTTTATTTCGCTATTATGTATTAAGAAGTTAATATACTAGTAACTATAAGCAATTATCTATACTTATTTTCTTAAAATCATGTGAAGAGGTTTTTCTTCTCAGAACACAGTAAACTCTCACGGAGTGTAATTTGATTATACTAGTTTATTTCTATTACGAATGATTCAAACTGATTTATAAGTCTCAGTGTATGCTGATAATTAATGAAGCATATAAGTTCATGATATGTGTGGAATATCAAGTATGCACCACACATATTTTAGAACGATTTTTCTGTATTACAACATATTTTATGCTCATTTTTATGGACAAATATCTGTATATTTGCTCTGAATAAAACACAATTTTGATCGCAATTGAAATTAAGCTTCTGCGAAAGAAAATGCGACACAAAATTGCATCACGCTTAGCACTATATATTGTATAAATGCAGTCTAACAATAAACTTTACCTCCATACACTTCCAAACCGTTTGCACAATTTTGATATCTCAATCCGTTGTTTAGATGTTTACGATTTCCCACAATTCCCATGAATTTTTCCCATAACCACGTTATCGACGGTGGCTAAGCGAGGCGCCATGAAAGTTAGGTATGGAGGCCAAACAGATAAACTGATAAAATAAAACAAATTACGCCATTAGAAAAATTATTCAACTTGCTTTAAGTATCCAACCTATACCAAACGTATACGTCATTTTGATTGAAGATTTACATAAATTGATGGGAACGAGTGCTTTATGGTAACGTTTGTATTGAATATATAGCAAAACCTGGTCATGTAATTTAAAGTAAAGAAAGACCCCAAAAAGGCATCGATTAAAAATAATACAAAATATCTCATGTGTTCAGTAAGAAATTATTTTCAAAATGTGAAAATTTGAAATCTTTAAAGATTCTTGTTTTATACCTCTTAAACTAAATCGGTCCCTCTATAATTATTCCCTAGTAAAAAGTTTGAGTGCGGAAAGTGAAAGTTCGATACGGTTAGTCGAAGTATTGATGGACTTTAAATTCTACTGACAACGATGTAATAGAGAATGTAATCCACAAATTCCAGACTGGGGGGGGGGGGGGCATGCATGGTGACAATTCATCCCTCCCTACCGGGGGTCCGGGTGATCTCCCCCTGGATTTTTTTCCAGGACTCATTCATGAGAAGTATTTATTGTAAAAACGCAAAACGACCAATTCCTACAAGTACCAACATTTTAACAAATTTCCAGGGACACCACCTTCTGTACACATGATCAGGGAACACACTAATGAACTGTATAAACTGTTATACTTAAACTCCAAACAGGTTCAGGCATGCTCCTTGAAATACCATGAATGTGTGGATAATCTCCGACATAAAATAATTGTCAACGATAATAACTGAAGTGGCAGAGCATCGGCCTTCAAGACGGGAGGTCATGGTTCGAGCCCTGTCAGAGGCAAACACATTACATTTAATTCGAAGAACATGCTTGTACTGGTAAGTATTTAACCCGGGACATTTATGAGACTGCACGGTCGCCACATGGGTTTCCGGTGGCGAAGTAAAATAAGCCTTAAGTGACTAGAATTATTATTTCTTTTTGAATATCTGATAACAAAACATTTATATATCATAACCACTTCGATTTAGTTAGAAAATAAACATTTTTTGCATTTTGTGTAAGTTACCATCGTCACATGGGATTTACGCGCAAAGTGTGTGCACATTCGTCTGATGTCAACGTATCATTAATGTACTTTTAATATTACATTTTTTATTTCAAACAAATTTTAAAGAAAACGTGAACATATGAATGTAGGCTTATATTGGAAATAATAAAATCCTGTTATTTTGCAAAACTTTAGGCCCAAGTATTACATTCCTTTCCATAAATTTCTGAATTGATTAAAATAATTTTAAGAAATTTTTAATGAATTCAGTAATATCAGGTGTCAAATTTTCACAACTACCCTTCACTAAAACACCACCACAATCTCTGTCTATGTTACGTATGATGCCCAATAATCTGTGTTTCACAGACGCTTTCAACTTATGTATATATATATACATGATAAGGAAAGCGCCTGGGTGATTTAGAGTGAAAATCATACGATACTTCTTGACGACCAAGGCCAATGAGCACACCAGGGGGTCAACTCTGCTTCGGCTTTACTGGTAGTATACAGGAGGAAATCGACCATAAATCAATGTATTGCACTTAAAGTGCTAATATAGTAGTAAGATTAAGACCTAATCATTGGATATAATTTAACAAGGACCCCCTCCCCCCTGGTGGAATCGGGCCTGGACATAATGAAGTGGACACTTATCAAGGTGTGAAACGTTCGCATATTTTGTACCAATGAGATTTTGCGAAATATACAAATCCAATGTTAAACCGATTATCCTGACGTCATGGACAATTATATATACGTAAGTCTAATTTTTTTATAAAGGTTTGAATCCACACTATAACACTATACCACTTTCATACATTCAAGTAGCAACATAATACACATTAAAAGTAAGATCACTTACCTCTTTTCTTGATTAGGTCTTATCACTTGCCAAACGGGAACTTGTGATTCCGATTATAATTACGTTAGCACCACCTGAGTGGCGGGGCTGAGGGCATTGTGCATTGAACAGCATGAGCAAACGTTTTTATATAAGATTTTGTATTACCCCGGTGCCAGTGGAAAATGCCGGTTTTACTCAAGTTGAATTTGATCACATTCGGATATATAGTTAAATCATCTATTAATTCTTTGTCCTGATTCTACTGGATATAGTACCTAAGACTTCGGATGAATGAGACTGTGCTAGAGATATACGGATAGCGCACTGGGCTCCGGGTGTGCAGGTCGGGGGTCCGATCCCGTCATGGGTATACTGGATATAGTACCTAAGACTTCGGATGTATGAGACTGTGCTAGAGATAACACCCTTTCAATTAATCGATTAAAGTCGCCTTAGAGTTGCGCCCCCTACCGGACGTGACGTAATGCGAGGATAAAAATATTTCCAAAACGGCCAGTGCTGCTTACTTACGCTGCACATCAACAAAAGTTTATGCGTTGCGCAAATTTATTAATGTTTTCGTAAAAATCGGTCATAGTATTTGTTAAAGTAGAGCTATACAGAAAGTATTAGGTTACAATGTATTAAAGTTTTTGCATTAACAGCATTAAAAAAATCATAGGTAACGAATTAACGCTGCACATGGGGAGCGTAATTTTTTCACATAGGCCCTACTCGCGGTTAGTTTCCTATACCTTCTCTGATTTTCACAACAAGTACCATATATTTAACTTACCCCAATGCAAAAAGCAATCGTTTAAGATGACAAATCCTCAAAAAATATGTGGTTAATATTAAAAGTTATTCAATAAACGGTGATCAAACAATCCCAGTTAAAGAAATTTTCAGAGCATTAATGCTTCATAACTTTTTCAAAACAAGTCGGTAATTTTCCGCTTCTTTTTTTGATATTTTCATCGAAGTCTAATTGTACTTAATACACTTTCATGTCAATAAAATATTTTAAAAAGGCTGCTGTGAAGAACAATCAAGGCTTACATAATCATGTAAATGTGTAAAGATCAACTAAACAAATGATGTAGATCACGCCAGCATGTCATGTTTTGTGTACACAAGTCGTCTATTTTACCCAGGACAAGCGTGTGCAAAATATAAATTAAGTAGGTAAAATCAATTTCTTTATTGTCTGTGTGAGACAAGGGTTTTGGCATCAGTTTAATTCTGAACATGAATTAACATTCAAAAATGTCGGAAGAGGCTGGCTAAATCTTTGAAGTATAAATATTTTTGGGTGACAGACAGTTGTAATCTCATTGTGTTTATTACAAATTGAGATCACAGACTGATATGACCTAATCATTTTAATTATCAAAGGCACTAAGTCTATCAAACAGGAAATAGCAATATGACTTAACACATACAATAAAGATCTCCTGGGGTTTTATGACTCTTGTGTTTTTACAGCTGACACCTAGGGCAATTTTCAATTAGAGTAGTGACCAGTAGAACTGATCTGCCGAGGGCGTGGTTTATGAATTGCAAAACAATAGGCACCCACCAATCAAATTAATTAAAATACAAGAAAAGCAATTAATAACTGTCAATTATCAATTCATACGAGAACACAGAAATTGTTTAAACATTGAAACTAAATGGCCAGCCAGTCACGAAAGACGTCTAAAAATAATTTATGGATTATAGCGCTATGTCCCGTTTTCAGAAGAGATTCTTTTAAAAGTGACTATAAACAATCTATATTTAATGTGAGTAGGAATAACCAAACAGACAGTGAGTTTCATATTTTATTTTTACATAAATATATTGTTTTAAACAGTGCGTCTGCTGATAACATTGTATTGATGCGCCATATCTGGCGTAGCGCATCTATGGTATTGAGGTCTTTGGCTATATCCATGTTCTTTCATATGACGGTCCATGACTGAAATGACGAAAAATATGTATGGTTCTTCTTCAGACATGCGTACGATTTCACATTAACATCAACATACGGTCTTCCAAGTCCATATTAACGACTGAGTTTGTGAAATAAAAATTCCCAGTATGTCGCAAAATTATGTGACAAACAAATATTAAGCATCCAACTAAAGCAATTTCGCAAAATCCATTAGGTTTAAATAAGTTTTTTTTATATATCTCAAAATACATCCTAAAACAAATTACATCTTTAACATACATTATCTTTCATTCCGTCGCCGAAAAAAATTGGTTACGTCGCCATTTCGCGCTCTGAATATTACCGTTATAGTAATTGTTTATCCTCTAATGACGTCATCGAAGGGCAGATAATTCTATTAACGGTATAATTGAAAGGGTGTATATAGGTCTTCTCCTTAATAGTGTAACGGAGTGGTATTTTCTATTGTGTGTGTTTTGAATATAAGTGTAATGGTTATAAACCAATGTTGATAAACGCTATGTAATTCTCGTTGTGGTGTCTCAATGTGCTAGTGATCGTATACATGTATATATAAATATCATTCAACTAGTACTGTAGTTTACAAGTAAAAAATTGCTGCCTGAAGCAGCAAAGATGTGTGCACGGCGTGAACAAAATGAAATAGAACAAACACTTATGTGAAATAACAGTATGTGTTTATTATGCTTTAATGTGCAACTATAAATTAATGTATATGAAGTACATTTGTAGTTTTATTATTAGTTTATGAGGAATTAAATAAGGAACAGACTAGTTTTTGTATGGACAGTAAAATATAAATAGAAATTGATAGTCTGGAAAACTTTCATGATAATAAACATCATGCATGTAAATTAAGACAACATTATGCATCTGAAAATGCAAACATTGATTTAAACATATTTATATAAATCACAATCATTATCACGGTAGAAATAAATAATGAAATACCGACAAATTAACATAATTAGTATTTACTAAAAATTAAAAATAACAATAATCACTAAATGATTTTGCATATCATGTCAAAATGTGAGATCACTTCAGTGTAATTAACATGTCAGTGGATAATCCGAGACTTCTCTGACCCTATAGCCTTTTTTTTTTTTTTTTTGCGGCTTAGGGTCAGAGTAACTCCTATAGTAATGTACAGTCGTGTACTTTCAACGGTGTATGTGGCGTTTGGTCTCATTTTAACGGAAAGTAAGCCGAACAAATCGGTAAATTGATATTTAATTTACCAATCTGCAATGATAAAACTGCCCCTTTATCTACTGTAGTTTCATAAAAAAACATTTATGTTATGCAGTACCGAAATCGTTACGAAATCGGCCATATTGTTCATTTGCATAATAACGCGGTTCTCTCGCGAGGAAAAGTGACGTCATACAAGCGGTGAAGGCATTAAAATTCCTCTCGTTTTCGATCACGTGACCGCCAGGTGCTTTGACCCAAATACATATTTACATGAAGAAAATTATTGTTTTAGCTTACTCTGAAAAGGATTGACCGTTACAACGTATTCAAGGTTTTCAAAACAAATGTTACGGTTCAGATAGGTTAATTAATATATTGATAATAGATGTATATGCTTGAAATGTTAATCCAATGAATGTTTACATAGATATATTGATTTAAAGTTCCTCTCCCGCGCGGGAGAGGAAATCCCCGGGTTTTTACTATATGAGTTCCTCTGACCCTAACCAGCAACATGAAATATCAAAAATCGTAAAAGGGGCTGGTTTAGGGGCAGAGAAGGCTCGGATTAGTCAGTGGACAAACAGACGTTCAGCATCACACACTGAATTAATCAAGCAATGTGTGAATGTAAAATGAGTTTAGACATTTTTAAAGTTAGAAAAATAGTGTAATTTAATGTAAATGATAGCTAAAAAGTGACACCTGAGAGAACTATAAAATGTAACCAGGCCGTAGTATATGAATGACTATTATAATAAGGCAAAGAACATAGCAAATATGTTTATGTATGTATGTTTTTATGTTCATAGCTTAAGGAGTTACTTTCAATAAATAAAGTTTATTATTATTATCATTATCATTAAAGAGAAATAAAACCGTATTTACTTATATCTCAAACCTATTTACAGTGGAAAGAAATAATGCAAAAATGACCAAAATGCAACACAATAACTCAATGCAAAAACATTAATCACTAAATGATATAGCACCTTGTCAAAATGTGAGATCACTTCAGTACGTAACAACCGCATGCTAGCATCACACACTGGATAAGTTATCAAGTAGGTGAATGTATAATGAGTATAAACTTTGTGGATGACTGGATAATGGCTCATTGTATATGTAAATGAAAACTATAAATGATACCCGAATCTACAAAAGTGATAGGTGTACCAGACTGGTTTAGCAGACTAAGCATATGAATGACTTGTGAAGTAAACAAAAAGAACACATTTACATATATCACATACATATTAACAGTAGAAAGAAATAATGCAATACTGACCAAAAAGCAAAAACGATTACTCAATACAATCAAAGCAAACAAATGGGGTGTGGGACGGTACCACTTGTCTCTGTAGCCAAGCTGGCAACTCGTTGCATATAAGTTTCAGTTTTGTTACTAAACAGTTTTATAATATCAAAGATTGTGTGAATAGGTAAGAAGGCTTGCATGGAATATGGAATTAAACAAAAACATAAGACAGAAATGTGAAAAAATTAAAAGAGATCTTCAATCCGACTTGTTCTAGAAATGCTAGATTTTCAATCCAAAATAAAGAAAAATGGTCAGTAATAATGGTAGAACCTTAAGACTATAAAACAAGTGAAATGTTTGTCACGATTGTAAATAAATGAAATACAAAGATATCAGACGCTTTATGTAACGTTTGTGAATATTTAATTATGAACAACTTTGATGAAAATCTAACAGTTTTTTTTAGCAGACAAGGTTTTCAAGTTTCAGACACCTGTGACCTTGACCTTTAACATTATGACCCCAAATTACAATATGAACTACTAGACTTCATACTGATACTTCTCAGCAAGTTGATGAAAATCTAACACTGGGTTTTGGAGATAAAGGGAGAACAAGGCAAACTGGACAGACAAAAATACAACATGGGGAGACATAATAAATACAACATGATGAACACAAATGTACAAGCAATAACAAGACTTTTATAATTATACATTGTAGTTAAATATTATTACTAAACTGTTTACTTCATATGCAGCTTAATTGCAAAAACACCATCTTTTATAGTATATACATGAAACCAGGTCAAAGCATTCAAGCTTTGTTTTAAAAGAAACTCTTTTGAGTTCAATCTGTAAAAAAATGTTGAAAGTATGTTGAAAGTATGTTAGACCAGTTCTATTAAAAGTTGAAAGTAGATTGGGGACACAGCATAGGGCTATCCAAGGAACATTTTTACCAGGTTTGGTTTAAACTGGTCTAGCAGCTTTAGATATAATATCCAAAATGTGTCAGCGAATCAGATGTTGGATGTAATTTTGGTACAGTACAATCATGTGCCATATTCATAGCAAATCAGCCAAAGGGTAAATAGATTTTTTAAGAAAAAATGTCTGGCAATCAGAAGCCCTAGTGACTATTTTGGAATTTGAGTGGGGCTGAGTGGGACTGTGTGATACAATATTTGAGGACAATCCTCTAATGAACAAATCTACCAAATTTGATTCAAATTGCCCAAGTGGTTTTGGAAATGTAAACGTTTACAACAATGCTGTCGCAGTGGGCAACAGATGGTAAGTGATGGCAATAGGTAACTTTGTTCAGGTGAGCAAAAAACATGGAATTCAGCTTACACTTCTGTAAACGTACAATTACATATTCAAGCAGATTTGTCTGAAAGTGTTACTAAATCAATATTCTACTAATAAAAGACATGTACATTGATACAGAAAAAACATATACTTACATGTGCACTATAATACTTATTTCAACAAAAACATTGTTCCATTTCTTACATATACACATATAATGTAGAATTGCATATGCAGTGTTAAACAGAGAAATGAAGCCTTAATGAGGTTCATATTAATATGAAGAACATTACTGAGATATTGCAATATACATGATAATATTTCAATTGGGATAGTGATATGTCGAAAGTCATGATTTGTCTGCCGGGGGGGGGGGTCATTTCGAATGAGTTAAATAATAAAAAAATATCAAAGTGAAACAAACAACTATAAAACACCAGAAGACTGAGACAAGACATGAATATTGCAAAAGCACATTAACACATTAATCCTAAGACTAGATATCTTACAAACTATCTATATTCAACATAATTATTCAAGTAAGAGGCCCAAGCAAAAACTAAATCAAAATAAGGGGGGGCTGGGTTTTTGTTTTTTTAACTTTGAGTGCAAAATGTTTTTTTTTACATGTGGTATTTTGTCATATTTAACTTTTGTCATACAGTAAAAAGGCTTATGCACAAATAAAGATTGTCCCTCAAGTACATTTCATTGCACTAAAAACAAGCTGATTTGATGCATTTAAGATTAAAGGTCTGTTCCAGAAAATACTCCACTACACAGGATGCAATATATTATCCCCATTACCTACAGATATAAATTTACTGCTAATGGTAAATTTCAATTTTTAAAAGCCACCAATGAAGAAAATAATAAAGTGGCATGTTAGAGGTTGTTGAGGGGAGTTTTTTCTCTCTCTAAAACAGTTGAAAGCAAGAATAAAATCAAAATTTTGTTTCCAGGGTCTCCCTCTGCCATTCACCAATAACATCAAATGTGGAAAAAAAACAATAATTTGGCAACAGTTTTTCAATTTTAGCAACAAAAATATTCCAAAAGAATACATATTTGTAAGCAACTGCATAATTGTTCATGCTTTTTATCAAAATTGGTGTGTGCTTTGAATATGCCACAGGGAATCATGTTTTCAAATTAAAATAAATTAGCACCTTCAATACCGGGATATGAATAAATACCGAATGATATCAGAAATGGAAGTATCTAGTTTTTCGCATAACTTTGATTGCAGTGTCAGTTGTTCCGAATAGATTATGGTTCACTGCCCTTGTAAGTGCAGGTGACACTTATTTTCGGTTTACACAAGGCATAATTTGAAGCTCTAAATGGTCATCTTGCATATCGAGAACATCTGCTTCACCATTCCTACATGTACCGCAACTATTTTGTCATCTATTGTTAAGAAGGAGAACTCATCTTCTTCCTGACAAACTCTATCCACCTGATCAATTACTTCTTCTAGTGGAAATTCTGTTTTCTGTTAAAATAGAATAGTATAGGTATATTGTAAGGGTACTAATGAAACATATTTAAGAAATATCTGAACAATGCTTGCTATATTTAGGTGTTGAACCTTTCATCTAGTGTATCCTGATGAAGTGAGGATGAGTGATGTTTATTATAACCATGACATATTAATGTCTCCATGTAAAATTTAATGGTATTAAAAACATTAGCTAATAACAATGTATTTCAAAAGAATCAGTTGACAGCTGCTAAAATTATTAAACTAAAACTATCTGAATGGACAAAAAAATCTTTAGGCCTTTTTTGATGATATAAATACTGTACTACAGTATATTCAGATTTTTTTTACAATATTTTATTTAGCTTAAGTTAACGTGCGACAGGGTTGCAATAATTTGAACTTGCTATTTAAATTTGAATAGCAGAATATCAATGTATCATGTCCTATAATTGCAATGATTAACTTCACAATTTGTCTGTTGTTCAAGACACAACAAAAATCAGGGTTCCCACTCTTCCAAGAAAAAATTCAAGGACTCTTCAAAGTTTTTTTTCCGCAAAATTCAAGGACCAAAACAGCATTGGTACAGCTATTTTATTCATTCAACATGTCTTTCAAATTAACTTTTTCCAAGAAATTAATTGCAATAATTAACCTCACAATTCGTCTGTTGTTCAAGACACAACAACAATCAGGGTTCCCACTCTTCCAAGAAAAAATACAAGGACTCTCCAAAGGGTATTTTTCGCAAAATTCAAGGACCAAAACAGCATTGGTACTGCTATTTTATTCATTCAACATGTCTTTCAAATTAACTTCTTCCAAGAAAATTTAAGTATTAAACTTCAAATTATGAACTTATATACAAGGAAATGTTACACTCACTTCACCAAGAGTTTTCCAAGGCTTGCAAACACTATTTTTTATCTGTTTAAAGTGAGTTTATTATACAGTAGGAGAACCATGTGACATACCGTGATTAAGGTCTTGGATGTTGTTGAAAGGGAAACATCATTTCTGTAGGTGTTTGTAACACTGTCTGTTATGACGAGTCTCCAGGTTGAAAGGTTTCATTCTCACATTTGCACCATAAGGCCACCTAACATTAGTTTGTTGCATCTTCAAAATATATTGTATTTATTTTGACATTCTCAGTAATTCACATACAGCTTCTTCCTGCAATAAAAGGTAAATCAATAAAATACTGCATTAAACTTTCCAATGGATAATGATGAATTTTGCCTTTCATCTCAATTAATGTTTTAAAACAGCCATTCATTTGCTGATCGTGTATCTGAAGACATCAATTTGAAGTTGTCATCAGACAATTCTCTTAATTTAGATTCTCCATCTATCATTGGAAGTGTTTTCCGTGGACCTTTAACATTGAAGGTCATTGTAATTTCATATCCGAGGGTCATTTTCAAATATTGGAGGTCATACAGGAATATGCTAAATCGAGTCGACGCTTATGTACTTAATCAATGACACATTCAGTATGCATGTAATAATGAAAGTGAAAGTTGAAACTGATACATTGTCGGAAAATCGCTGTAAGGTTAGAACATGTGATCGGTGTATTTAATATAACCAGAGAGTTTAAACGTTTACATGTTAATTATCACGTATGTTTTAACGAAGCATGACTTATTAATGAGGGATAATACTGCAAAATATTAAACAGAGCACAGAGACGAATGCTGGCTGCATCATAACAACACAGGTGGCCGGTGCGTAGCCATGACATTTAAAACCCGCATTGAAAAAAACTATTTTTCAATCTGTTTTTAATCTTATAGTAAGATAAAGGTGTCCAACTTCATACGTATTTACAATGAAAATATATACACACATTTGCTTTGACGTACTTTTCGAAGCCATTCCTCAACCGATTTTTATCACTGATGTCTTAAAATACACACAAGGGATTTATGTCGACAGTGTATATACTCAAAAAATATTCACAAACAGAATAGACTGGTTTTTTTAACGTCAAACATCAAGAATGGCTAGGTCGGACAACTTCCTACCGTTAGACCGAGTCGGTATTTTCAGAACAAAACTACTATAAATCGCTATTCACCTGACGAACGACATTAGATTTCAATAAGAAACATTTAAAAAAGTATATTTCAATATCAAACAACTTACAAATCAACATACAGACGCGGAGATCGCTATTTTTTCGCTCTCAACTTTCGTTTTACGCGAACGCAGCCATTTTGAAAGGTGGTACCCGGCTCTGAGTAAGAACACATCTCGTAAGCCGAAAACCAAAACACTTGGTTTTCGGCTTACAAATGTGTTCTTACGCAGAGCCGGATACCACCTGTCAAAAAGGCAGCATTCGCGTAAAAGGAAAACTACAAGTGAAAAATAACGATCTCCGCGTCTGTATGTCGATTTGTTAGTTTTTTTTCAATGCGGGTTTTAAATGTCATGGCTACGCACCGGCCACCTGTGCATAACAATAGACTAACAAATGAAATGTAGGTCAACCACGCTATGGGTCAACCACAACGTTGAAACGATAAAATTCAATAATTATACAGTTGAAAAGATTAGTTAATGACATAAAGCATAATATACAACAAAATCACATAGAAATGTACCTTAATTTAGCTTTTGTAGCCTACAACAGCAATAATTACGTTACAACGCACAATCGTTCGTTTCTCGACATAGATTCCCGCCGGTCTGCGCATGCGCACAATAGGCTCTGTTCGATTTTGTTCCCATTTGTTTTCAAAACCGAGTCCATTGCAAAACGACGCTAACAGAATTCAATATGCACGGCGTTGACACGCCGTGCAATAAAGAAACACTCTCCTCCAGACTCGATCGAATCTCTGTGAACGGCAATGATAGTTCTGTACTGGCAATACCAGTTATTTCGGTGACAATGTCAACTCGTGTAAAATATAGAAGTGTAATAGTTTTCAAACACAATAAATTGAACGCTTCAAAAGAAATAACAACAAATAAGAACCCTTAATATGTATTTAATAATCCCTAATTTATGTAAATATGTAGTATCTCTTCAAATGAACAACACAAGGAATTTGTAAATCTGTCCAATCAATACTCAAGTACTACGGCAATGAATCTCTGTTTTAAATAATTCAAAATCACCAAAATATATTCAAGATAGTACAAACCAATTATTAATTAGATCAAAAGTTTCAAAAGAAAAGAATTGTCAATGCAATATGCATCGTTATGGAAGAAACAAGTTCTTCAATTCAAAGTCAAAGGCTAAGCTTTAAAGATTGCTGACCGTGGACAACACCCAAAAGAGAGAATAGTAGTAGTAGTAGTATTTTGTTTACAAGGTCATCAGTCACTTTGTACACGTAGGTACTTATAGGCATATTTGTTGACACCGACATGTACCCCGCATGTCGTTAAATTAGTTTTAGATACTAAAGGGGTAAATTTGTCTTTTGATTCCAAATATAGCTACACACCGAGAGAGAATAAATTAAATACAACTTTTTATCTAGCTATATATTCATGGGTGCCTGATTTTATGTTAAGTATAGGAGGTTTAACAGTAGATAATAATGAAATATAAACTTGTAACTAACAGCACGCTGTTACACTATTATACATTTTCAGGTATGACAGTTTTCTTGTTGTATAATGGTGTGATCTTTTACCCATCAGCTTTCTTTTTAGATAGGAGGAGCCCGTTGTTTTGGACACAGGTGATCGATGATATTCTTTGAATATGTTGAAACTCATGCAGTTTCAGTCACCCGTTGAATCGTACACATTATTGTGTTCTAAAGGTTAATGTCGTGCAAAAGCTGATATAGATAACCAATAGTACCTGAGTGCCAATGAAAAATGCACAAAATTAATACATGTACACTGTACCCCAATACAATGTATACTCAGTGCAGTTAAAACGCACAAAACAGTATTTTACTTACATAGGGATACTACAAAAGTACGGTACATTGTATTATTTCTTGTTTATTTGCAACATAAACAATGTATATCAAATAATGGGTATTTTCATATAAAAATAAGTTTCTAAATGCAATAAAATGACGCTTTACAAACATTTCGCAGGTCTCAAACTGTGCGTTTTAAAATGCACTGAGTATATAATTACACTGGTCATGCCGCCTTCCGGTTAGCTCAGAGCACTTGACTGCAAATCTAGAGGTCGTGGGTTCGAAACCCGGGCGAGGCGTGTGTTTTTCTGTGACAACTTGACTGGAGATAATGCACCCAAAGTCATTTGTCCTGCACCTCTGAACTCTGATTTATGTGGTGAAGTAGTCAGTTGCTTGCGGAGGAACAGGTTGGTAACCCAGGAGCACTGGTTGGTAACCCAGAAGCACTTGTTAGGTCAACTGACCGCCGTATATAAATGAAATTATGTTAACCCCCCCCCCCAAAAATAATCAAAAACAGTCAAAACAATGAATATTACAATACGACTATATGATTAATGTGTGGTACAGAACTAACGTACAGTTTTCAATGGTGATACCACTATATATCTTCAGTAATATAAGAAACACGCGTAATATTTATTGTTGCTGCTGTTTTAACCATGTATACGTACATAATTGACATTATTACAACATATTAAATGCATTGTGCGTTTCCACACGATACAAAGCACTGAACAAAGTGTTTACACTGTTTTGTACTACGGAGAAACCTCTGTGATGGTACAACGTCAGAGTCAAAGGGAATACTGTCCACTTCTAAAAACGGCTTAATTCCAAGCTCGTGCCTCGATAACGTGTCAGAGTTGCGCCGTGTTTTCACATCTTGGTTAAAGGTAGGGTTATTAGAGTATTGATTGGAACCGTTCCAGACTACGAAAAAAGTCGAGAGCCGGACAAAACCACTTCCAACGCTTTTTGATTATACTGCAACCGCGAAGGGAGAGGTTGTGGGTGTGAGTTTGCTTCCAATTAAAATTAAGGACGGGGATTGTCCTACCTGAAATATTCATCATGGGAGGGGTTTTGTCCACGACCACATAAATCGACGTGAGGGGCTTTGTCCGGGATGGTGACAAGGAAGTCACCGTCTTCAGTGAATTTATCATCATCTTCTTAATTAACAGGGTGCACTAAGTCGTACACCTGGAAAATAATGACAACTTCAATCATGTACATAATTACATGATACGGGACTGATGTCTGAGAATTATTCAATGACGTCATTATTCTGAAATATTCATCCACGCAAATAGTCCCGTCCCTTTCAGTTGAGATATTTGTAGTTACATTGAAGTCAAAAGAAGTGATAGGAATTCTGGAACACTTATCGACCATTGTCCAGGTAAGGCGGATGGCGAAGGGACAGTACTTTGATTTTACAGGTGGTTGATGAAATTCTCGCATTGGTTGATAAAGACTAAGCTCAGGAACCATTGAAACACGTGTCATATTTCCGAATCGTAGATAGATAGGCGATTGTTTAAGGAACACCTGCAACTTTGATACTATATACTCTTCAGTACAAGTACCTTGTGTGGTCAAAGAATATACCAGAACGAAATTTAAATTGGAATCAACCTGTATGGAAGTCCCACATTGATCACAGTCGGCGTTCGCCACCATACTCGTCAAAACAAGGTCCAAAAATGTCTGTAATTCGAATGAATAGGCATCGTCGCTTGAAATCAACTGAAAAACCATTTTATATGTTTTACCGGGTAAATTTTTCTGAAGATCTTCGCATTTACCGTTGTATGCGTAGGTAGCGAATGGACATCTCACAGACATACATGATTCCTGCAAAACAGGGAAAAAGAATTAATAAACAATAACTGGAAAAAATCGACACTAAACTTTCATGCAATATACATGTTGATATAATGCTATACATACATGTCACATACTCTCTCAAGATAGGCCCATACTTGAGGGGACATGAATTCCCAAAATACGCGATGTAAATAATGACGTTTTTTGTGACGTCTTGTTCATTTATTATGTGTATTTACTATTTAGCAAGTCTGAACAATTTCTACACTTGCGCATGATTACTAAGCTTTCCACAAGCAGCTGTATGAAGCATGTGTCAGCCTCACTTGTAAATAACGTTATTAATATCATTTCTTTTCATCGGCATATTGCAGTCTCTAGGTTGAACAATTGCGAAAATAACATTACAATTATTGATACCTTGCAAATATAGAAAAACATGTTTAGTTAGGAGAAAATACGAAACTGAATACCTACGAAAAGTTATGTAAATGGAATGAAATTATTGATGCTCAAATTGGAGCCCCTTAACTGTGAAACCATGAAAGTAACATTGCTTACACAAAATAGATACAATCTTTATAGATTTCGTTATCTATCACAAAAACTTTATTATTTGGTGGTAAATACGTGGTATTTCTGGACCCGTGACACTCATGTAAGCAACGTTACCACTTTTGTGACCAAAGTTACCAGCATGCTTATCAACGTTACCTTTTTTTGAAGCACTAAGCTATTGTCAGATGTAAGTGAAACAAGCAATGACTCATTTATAATATTGCAACATTTCTTTAAATTACTATCACATATTCAACGTATCGACAAAAGAGGTCACGTAACTCAACTAAGGTAAACAGAGATTGCCAAGCCAAATGCTTGTCAGGTTTAGTAACATTTATCCGGATAAGCACTAGTTTATGTGCTTTATTGAAGTAAACTCTTTATGTAAAACACAAATATATGCTATTCGTTAATCATATAATTCCGAACAGTAGCTGTTACATATTGTATCATTATTACCACAGTGAAATGCTTTGAAACCAGTAACTGTGTTGTTTTATCCTCTATTTTAAACATTTACACATTTATTTAACATATACATTCTGTCATTCTGTTTATATTTCGCATTAAATGGCATTGTCAAAATAAATACCTTCAACATACAAACTTTGTAAACACCGAAAAGTTACACCAGGTTATCCAAGATAACCAGTCCAGTTAGTTAATTAATAGAAGTTATTGTTAATATTTTCCGGGCAGAAGTCGGGCTACTTGCTTCTTGTATGGGAGTAACATTCGTAAGTGGACATTAAAGATATACCTGGCTCATCTGAACATAAACTGTTTGAATTGGCTTCATCCAGTATTTTTGTTACAATGTTTAAACATCTCTGATAAGAACCATTGCAATGACTGTATAACGATTGAAAATATCTGTTTTACCATATTGCGAGCAGACAAAACTTATAAAATAGCCTGATTGTTACAAAACCTGGAAATGTTTTCGGCGCAGTCGTACTAACATGGTTTTGCTATTTGCATATCAGTGTTGTGTAAACCAATAAAATCTTACGTTAACCCCCAAGGCAATTTCTCTTCAACCGAACAACGTTTGTAACCTTGACGCGGATTGGTTAACCTTTCGATAAAGGGTACGTTACCTTACCGAAATCCACTGAATTTCGGTGAATTTACCGAAATCCATTTTGGATCTGGAGTGACCAGCAATACTATCATCTCGGCATTTTTTATGTTGCACGATAAATCTTAACCTTCAATTTGCGCCGACCATCTTTTTTCATGATAACTCTTGTTTAATTGTATGGTGTCAAACATCATTCTTCAACAAATACGGATCAATACATTTTGAGTTCATTCTTTGTGAATGCATGTTTATTGATGTTTTAACTAGAGGAAAAATATGTTTCATGTTTGTTTAGGTAAACAAATGAACAAAAAATGAGCATTATAATACTTTAATTTCAAGTGTTCCATAATACTCGTAGCTTGATTTGGCTATGACCAGTCCATTGAAGGATGCTTCCAGATAGCAAATATTGGAATTTGGATTCGGATTTCTTGACGTAATGCTGTGCGAATTTCGCTTTTCGCATTCGCTATTATCACCAAATGTAATGCAGTTAATCAGCATTGGCCAAAAAACATGCGAAGACTTTACAGTTTTCATGATCACCAGCTTAAATTCCTTTGATCTAGTTTCTTTACTTTAAGAAAATGTATAACTGTGATTGTTGTCTACTCTAATAAACTAGTACTCATAGACATTAGTGATATTAATTGTCATGGTGTATTGTTGTTCCCATCTGTAAGGAATAAACGACGTGCAAGGCATCAACGCATATGTTTACAGGCGTCATTTGATGCTGCGACTTCTCGATGGAGTAAACAAAACTGACATTTTCTGCAGGTTTCAAGCTGAATTTATGGATTTTATGTGAGGTAAGATGTCAAAGTGTTATGTACGGAATCCGATTAGTGCCACAATAAATATCGTGTGTCTCCATTGGACCACGACACACGACGTACGAAACGAAACACGATACGACACACGACATGCGAAGCGACACACGATATGACTCACGAAATGCGAAGCGCCGCGCGATACGACACACGACATGCGAAACGACACACGATATTCGACGGATGATATCAATTCAACGATTTCGCTTGTTTAATTAACATTTTACAAATTTACATTTTTATGACATTTCGTTTCTATGGACCATTACGATGTCTTTTTGTTATTATTCATGTTTTTGTAAGACATTATGCCCCCTCATGTTTTTTTTGTCATAGAGTTATATTTTGTACAATTGCAAAAGCAAGTTCAAAGTATACTGCACAAGTATACATGCTGGAAATGTTTTGTGGAAAATACTTACTTTAATAAATAGTATTTAATAAACTCATACTTAAAAACATTACATTATTTTTTGTGAATGGATGGTTTGCATTTGAATGTCAAAAGAAAATGCTCATGTACATGAGATTGTGGTATGATTGAAAAAGAAAAACATTGCAAATGAATAACATGAATTGCTTATTCCTTCTGGTATCAAACTATACTATAGCTCAGACTGTTGACTCAATATTTGATAAACTCTTAAACTCTAAAGCAGATTAACTGAATGTATATTGTGAAATTAAACGTTTTTAAAATGGTAAAAAAGGGTTTCGTGGATGCATAGTTTGATTAGTGCTATATTGGAAATAGTAACAACAGGTTGTTTGTTTACTGTAGGTAATGAACGAGCTCATCTCATGTATTCGATTAATTGACCTTAAATTAATATAGAAATTCATGTATAATAGAAGTTCACAATTTTGTCATACTGCACATTCCAATTCATGGGAGGTGTTTTAAAGACAATTGACCTATGACCATGGACCCCGTGACCCCAAAATCATTAGGGTTTCTCTGCTACCAAAGATGAATGGGTGGACTAAGTTTGGTATGATATGTCAAGGGGTTCTCGAGTTATTGATCGGAAACGGTTTATGTACAATTGACCCCCGTGACATTGACTTTTGACCTCGTGACCCATAATAAGACAGTATAGACGATTACGTCTCCAATGGATTTAGGTAAGGTAACGTACCGTTCGATAAGGCCTATATATGTGTTAATCAAACCTAAAAACATTAACTTGTTTATTATAATGTATTTTGGCTTCCGAAGTGCTGCTCAAATTAATGTATGATGGCATATTTCTGCCACCAGTTAACTAGATAATTATCTGGTTATCACGTTAAAGAAACTAGATAACTATTTAATTTAAAAAAATGGAAACGATTTATTCAGTACAAATCACGAGATCATATCTTATTCAACTATCATGAATAGTAAGCACGTTTTCATTTTTTTTTCACTTATATAAGACCTAATCCGGTTTTCCTGGTATTAATTATCAACCAATACTAGCTTGCCCTACCTAACCCACACGAAACGGAGGTAGAGTACAAATGACCGTAACCGAATGCCACGAAAGAATATGACCTGCCAAACCTTAATTTTGTGTAGAGCTATGTACATCAAATGTACATTAAATCAAACTAATATTAAATATTTTACCAATAAATGAGTAAAATAGAGTGTAGATGTTGTATTAGAAGTGATTTCGGTAATGAAAAATGGATAAATGGATTTCGATAATTTAACGAAATTCAGTGGATTTCGGTAAGGTAACGTACCCCTTATCGAGAGGTTCACCAACCAGCCTCAAGGTTCAAAACGTTGTACGGTTGCAGGGAAATTGGTTTAGTGGTTAACTACTGCTAGATAGAAAATTATTGCGACAAAACATTCTGGCCTTACCGAAGAAATACAATTGATATAGCTGTTGATTAGACGAAGTTTGAAAATTTTGTCTCACGTTAAATGGATTCCATATTTGAGTAGGATCACATCGTTCCGTCTTTATTTCGTCGTTAGCAGGTTGGTGTATAAAGTTTATGAAAACAGAATAACTAGTCGCGGGTCCTCCTCGAGAATCCAAATTCCCAATCTCTTCACACAAATCGGTCAATATTTCATCATGAGGTCTATTGCATACTGAGCAGTAGACATTCGAATAATAATTGACAGAAAAAAAACCAAATACATTATCAGTGTATTCTTTTGTATATATGCTGGGTGTACTTGTAGTTTCTAGTTCACAGGCGTTTTTAATGTCATGATTGTATGTGTCCCAATTTCCGGTGGAGTTGCAACGTGCAATAATCTTATGATGTTCTCCGACGCATTGAACTAACTGACTCACTTCCGGATCAGGTGGATAAGGAATCAGTGAACAATTCCTTAGAATATGATCATGCCACTCTTCAATCGTCGGATAATCGACCTCGGCAGGACAGTTCGTGATCAACTTCCACTGAACGAGGTCATCTTCCTTTACCCCATTACACATTGCACAGTGCTTATTCCTATATACACGATCGGTTAAAGGATCAGACACAAATATGAAATCCTCTAAAGTAAGGAGGTTTAAGCACCTAGGATAAACAAGATCAAGACCAGCATTTGGACAGGTATCTACTAGACGATAGTGTATGTCGATCTTCTTTTCTGACTGTATTCCTCTAGGTTCATTGAAATATGTGTCTAGAGCAATACATGGATGCTTTTGCTGGACACCAGGCATCAGCTTCACGTCAGGACAACAGTTGCCGAAACGTTGACAGTCTGGGTCGCACGAGCACTTCTGACAACATGGTGTTAAATGCATCTCATCTAGTTTTCGACTCTAAAATTAAGAAAGAGAAAAACCGATATTTTGTAAGAATTCAAGTTATATATAGCTCAGTCGGCATACTACTTGCGTGTCAGTAAGGAGTAGAGCTTCAACGATTCAACTGTCAACCGATTCGATTTCTTTCCCTTCGATTTCGATTTTTTCGATTCGATTTTGTACATTGTATATGTAACAGCATTCTCATTCATCTTAAGGCTTTTGCATTAATTTCAGGCCAATTGAAATTAAGAGTTTTGCAAATAAAAATTATTATTCTCACCCTCATGTTTTCGTAGCCTGAGGTCCTGGCTCACTGATTGCTAACACTGTCAGTATAGCCAGGCGGAATACAATCACTTCGATTGTCTGTTTGGACAAGATTACCTTATGCGCGCGCATTTTCTATATCCGGTATCTTGATCACGTGATAAACTTCAGTCCTGATCAGCGCTGAAACATAGTCACGTGGATTCTATTACGCCTGGCCTTACCGACGCGGAGCAATAGGAGGTTTGGCCAGGATTCCAGGCTAATGTTTTCGTTACATCTCTATTTTCGTGAGGTTTCGTTTATCTCGCGCGCACTTAACGGGATTTCGCGTATGACGTCATCATTTTGTGCGTAAATAAATATGACCTGGAAGAAACCCCAACGACTGTCAAACGTCCGAAATACACTTCAAACAGGTAAACAAATAAATATAAATGGAGAGATATGAAATATTTACCTAATTGTTTATTTCCAAAAAACCATGGTGATAAAATTCAAGTTATTTCATAATTATCATGAGCAGGAAAAAAAATGCTTCACTTCGTCTGCTTCGGCGGTCACGTGACTGTCGTGTGAAAGGTACTTTCCCAGTATTTATTTATAGCGCATTTCATAAACCCTAGTCCTTACATATATTTTCTGTAAGCTGCATTTTTTGCATTATCTGATCTTTTCCTTTTCAAAGTTATGTTACAAGAAATTTTTCTTTGGAGGATCTTTCAGCATAACGACGGAAGCCATTTCACTAAACTTTGCTTCCGGTAAATAACGTAGCAACAGGGGATGCGACTACGACGTGTCTAAGCGTGGCTAAAATCCGTCATTAATGTACAAAATAACAGTTTGGCGAACTGGAACTAAAACAGCGAATCGAATCGAAAATACCAGGGTATGGATCATGAATCGAATGGTGAGCTCCGTAGTCGAATTCCGATGCATCGCATCGAATCGTTGAAGCTCTAGTAATGAGGCTGGCTGACGTTCAAACCCTGGATGAGGTATATACGTATGTTTTTCGTGACTTCTTAAGTTGTCATTAAATAAGAACATGTTGATGCTGGTTGGTAACCCAGAAAAAGTCAAACAGAAATTACCACATACTAATTTCATAGCCACACCTATGGTTGGGTGTCAACTGACCGATGTCCATGATATGTTTTTTTAAAAATCGACAAAAATTCATAGAGGATATTTGTTAGTTTCTGTGGAAGTTTAAAACAAGAGATAATGCTGCAGGAGAGTCAGTGTAGAACTATTGTGAGCACATATCGAAATCAAGGAATCCGAAAATAACTTACAGGAACCACGCCCATATCTGTGATAAACAATATCAGCAAAAAATTACCTTCATTGCGTTCGAATTGCAGAAATTGTTGTACGGACACAAAGTAGCAACATCCTGCAAGGCACCATAAGCCGATGGCAGAATGTGAGTGCCAACAACGCAGAAACACAGAACCATCCACCAGTGTTTCCACATGGTTCTTGTCGTCCGTAAAAGCAAAATAGCACATTGAGTTATAATCTTGTGGTTTTTATAGTCAAACTTGCAGACAAGACTGTCGTTGAAAGTGTCACAGTGTGAAAAGACGTGATTAATAATTTCACAAAAAAACATGTCTAAATATCACAGCATTGGTCACTAAGGATTGTTCGGTAGCGAACGTGTGAGGGCGTTATCTCACAATAACACATTCAATGGCAAAAGTACCATAATGGATGTGATATGCTTAGGCAACCGTCAAATATATGTGTATAGAAATATGACGCCAATTTCAAATTGGCGCCATATTTCTTCACACGGTCATTTTTTTTGGTAGATTGTTTTAGCTACAAATTTAAAGCCGTAGTTGTCTTGTATAATGTATATACAGTAGCCAATGTACAAGCGACCACCTGTATTGGGCGATTTATTTATTCAACGACGACTTACATTCTTAATATTTATAATTGTACATGTATATGTTCACATACATGTACATTGTATGTATATGAAGAGACCCGCTTTCAAACTATAGCGAAAGTTTCATGAATCTGTCTTAAGTAAACGTTTTATTATTCCATGAGCACCTCAAAAATTAAGTTTTATTTTATTTTTCCACAAAAGCGCAATCATTGAGTGAATAATGCTTATGTAATACTTTCAGTTCGCATGAATTTACTTCAGTATTGTGTCTTCAACGTAAGACAGCGTAGCTGGGTGTTTTTGAAAAACTTGTCGTTTATGACTCTGATAATATTAGAAACTAAATGCATCAAGATTTTGTTCCTAAATTACAGAATTACCAGGAACCGAAAATAGTGCCCAAGCCTGATTTTTAATTATTTTAAGACGTCACTTTGTACATGTAAGTTAGGTTGTAAAAGTACACTTGCATGTAATTCAATTGTATGTGAATGTGTAAGGTATTTGGAAATCACAAAACTATTTTGGTCAAACTGTTGTTACTATACTAGCTCTTACTTAGGTGTATCGTGACTCCCCATCATGTCACAATCTCAGCATTGCCGAAAATCATACTAATCTCTATACCCTGGTTTATTTCTTTAGCCTCATTGTTAACTAATAATGTTAAATCATCCTCATATTTTCATGTAATGCATGATTTGAGAGAAATAAAGGTTGTTGTTGTTGTTGTTGTATATTACAGACTGACACCAGCCAATTCGACATTCAGCTGGTGAGGTAAATTGACAGTTTGTAATTTATAAATTACCTTCACTAGAAAATCGAATAATTGTCATCGGCATGGGCATCTTCTTTCCGTCAGAACAGTACTTTATTTCACTATTATGGATTGAGAAGTTAATATACTAGTAACAATTAGCAATTATCTATAATTATTTCTTAAAATCATATGAAGAGGTTCGTTTTTCTTCTCAGAACGCAGTAAACTCACACGGAGTGTAATTTATAAATTTACTAGTTTATTTCTCTTACGAATGATTCAAACTGATTTATAAATCTCAGTGTATGCTGATAATTAATGAAATATGATATTAGTTCATGATATGTGTGGAATATCAAGTATACACCATAACTATTTTGGAACGATTTTTCTGTATTACAATATATTTATGTTCATTTTTATGGACAAGTATATATATATTTGCTCTGAATTAAACACAATTTTGATCGCAATTGAAATTAAGCTTCTGCAAAAGAAAACGCGATACAAAATTGCATCACGCTTAGCACTATATATTGTATAAATGCAGTCTAACAATAAACTTTACCTCCATACACCATGGTCCAGTGAACAATATAGCACGCCATTTGTGACCACATGTAGAGATACGGCGCTGTGATCGATATACACATGCAGTTAAAATATGAAATAGAAGGGAAAAAAATGGAAATCGCCATGTTGAAGGTTAAAAAGGACCGTTCAATGTTAAAAAGGACCAAAATGAAATTATTTATTTTTTATCAAATTTACATATTTGTAAAGTTAAGAAATGAAGATTTTAAAGCCGTTTGCACAAATTTAGTTTTCCTTTCATTTACTGAGTTATTTGGTTTTAAACCCGACCAGTCCGTTTTTTCCCTTCTGTGTATATATAGCGATGGCTCGTGTCTTTAAAGTTAAAATGGACCAACATGCTTTTTCACGATCTTTTTGAAAAACAGAATATATACTGCAGCACGGACATATGAACCATTATATGTCCGTGATTGCAGAGATACTAAAAATTTCATAACCGTTTGCACAATTTTGATATCTCAATCCGTTGTTAAGATATTTACGATTTCCCACAATTCCCATGAATTTTTCCCATACACACGTTATCGACGGTGGCTAAGGGCGCTATGAAAGTTAGGTATGGAGGCCAAACAGATAAACTAATAAAATAAAACAAATTACACCATTAGAAAAATTATATAACTTGCTAAAGTATCCAACCTGTACCAAACGAATACGTCATTTTTTTGCAGATTTACATAAATTGATGGGAACGAGTGCTTTATGGTAATTGTATTAAATATATAGCAAAACCTGGTCCTGTCATTTAAAGTAAAGAAGACCCCAAAAAGGCATCGATTAAAAATAATACAAAATATCTCATGTGTTCAGAAAGAAATTATTTTCAAAATGTGAAAATTTGAAATCTTTAAAGATTCTTGTTTTATACCACTTAAACTAAATCGGTCCCTCTATAATTATTCCCTAGTAAAAAGTTTGAGTGCGGAAAGTTCGATACGGTTAGTCGAAGTATTGATGGACTTTAAATTCTGCTGACAACGATGTAATAGAGAAATCCGGGTATATACATACATACATCAGGCCCGGATCCAGAAATTCCAGACTAGGGGGCCATGCATGAGGACAATTCATCCCTCCCTTACGGGGGATCCGGGGGATCTCCCCCTGATTTTGTTTATAATAGAGGTATGAAATGATGGCTTCTGGTGCATTTCGGGGTCTATATTTTGAGGACTCATTCATGAGAATTGCACAAGTATTATCTTGTAACAACGCAGAACGACCAATTCCTACAAGTATTAACATTTTAACAAATTTCCAGGGACACCACCTTCTGTACACATGATCAGGGAACACACTAATGAACTGTATAAACTGTTATACTTAAACTACAAACAGATTTAGGCATGCTCCTTGAAATACCATGAATGTGTGGATAACCTCCGACATAAAATAAATGTCAACGATAATAATTGAAGTGGCAGAGCATCGGCCTTCAAAACGGGAGGTCATGGTTCGAGCCCTGTCAGAGGCAAACACATTACATTTAATTCGAAGAACATGCTTGTACTGGTAAGTATTTAACCCGGGACATTTATGAGACTGCACGCTCGCCACATGGGTTTCCGGTGGCGAAGTAAAATAAGCCTTAAGTGACTAGAATGGAAATAGATTTACGTGTTATTATTTCTTTTTTAATATCTGATAACAAAACATTTATATATCATAACCACTTCGATTTAGTTAGAAAATAAACATTTATTACATTTTGTTTTAGTTACCCTCGTCACATGGGATTGACCCGCAAACTGTGTGCATATTCGTCTGATGTCAACGTATCATTAATGTACTTTTAATATTACATTTTTTATTTCAAACAAATTTTAAAGAAAACGTGAACATATGAATGTAGGCTTATTTTGGAAATAATAAAATCCTGTTATTTTGCAAAACTTTAGGCCCAAGTATTACATTCCTTTCCATAAATTTCTGAATTGATTAAAATAATTTTAAGAAATTTTTAATGAATTCAGTAATATCAAGTGTCAAATTTTCACAACTACCCTTCACTAAAACACCACCACAATCTCTGTCTCTGTAACGTATGATGCCCAATAATCTGTGTTTTACAGACGCTTTCAACTTACGTATATATTTATACATGATAAGGAAAGCGCCTGGGTGATGTAGAGTGAAAAGCATACGATACTTCTTGACGACCAAGGCCAATGAGCACACCAGGGGGCCAACTCTGCTTCGGCTATACTGGTAGTATACAGAAGGAAATCGACCATAAATCAATGTATTGCACTTAAAGTGCTAATATAGTAGTAAGATTAAGACCTAATCATTGGATATAATTTAACAAGGAACCACTCCCCCCCCCCCGGTGGATCCTGGCCTGGACATAATGAAGTGGACACTTATCAAGGTGTGAAACGTTCGCATATTTTGTACCAATGAGATTTTGCGAAATATACAAATCCAATGTTAAACCGATTATCCTGACGTCATGTACAAGTATATATACGTAAGTCTAAATGTTTTATAAAGGTTTGAATCCACACTATAACACTATACCACTTTCATACATTCAAGTAGCAACATAATACACATTAAAAGTAAGATCACTTACCTCTTTTCTTGATTAGGTCTTATCACTTGCCAAACGGGAACTTGTGATTCCGATTATAATTACGTTAGCACCACCTGAGTGACGGGGCTTAGGGTATTGTGCTTTGAACAGCACGAGCAAACGTTTTTATATAATATTTTGTATTACCCCGGTGCCAGTGGAAAATGCCGGTTTTACTCAAGTTGAATTTGATAACATTCGGATATATAGTTAAATCATCTATTAATTCTTTGTCCTGATTCTACTGGATATAGTACCTAAGACTTCGGATGAATGAGACTGTGCTAGAGATATACGGATAGCGCACTGGGCCCCGGGTGTGCAGGTCGGGGGTCCGATCCCGTCATGGGAATGATTCTTCTGCGGTAGTTCCCGAATTAGACACGAAAGAACTGGGTATGGTAACCCAGAATGCAGTGATCACTTATAGTGATTCAAACCAGTAGTAATAACTTGTTTAATAATCGATCTAACATGCGAAAGTTTCAACAAAAAGAGATAGACGTTGCGTTGATTATCATACGGTACATATTTTTAATCAGACCCACATCCAGTAATTATGTAAAATGTTTTGCATGGGTGAGCTCCCCTGTCAGCTGGACCTCATTTAGCTTACACATGTAAGTGGATTGTTTCTCGTTTTTTAGCATAAATAATCGCTGTCAAATTAATCTCTAATGAGATCGATATAGCAACTACATGTACACTGATCCGAACTGATCGTTCATATAAAATAATATGAGTTTCTTTAAAATACCACACAATCTTCCAAAACCAAGAGACGTTTTCAACGACCGTATCGTTGCTTGTTGATATGGGTTTCGAAAATACGTTAAGAACTGTTTCTGTTCGTCCCTCAATATGACTAAATTCTATGCCGCGTACTTAGTAACAGTCAGAGGAGATTGTCACACGTTATTTCCCTTTGTTCCATCGGGAGTTCTGTCCCTTTGTCCATTTTATAGAATATACTACAGTTATAATTCTATAGAATGAGCAAAGGGAGGGAACTCTAGATGTGATAAAGGGAAATGACTTATGCCAATATCATGTGGTAACACAGTAATGTCATCGGTGTGAGCTTCTTCTTCCATATGCTGTACCATATCCCACTCTGGCGCATCGTCGTACACTCATAAAGGCAAACATTGCCAGGGTGGGTGAACACGTGATTTTTCCGATCACAAAACGGTACGTATTTGGCAGTTTTTGTTTGTAAGAAATAGTTTTTAATAGCCTAAAACCTGGTCATCATAAATCCGGTTGCATCGATGCCCATATCGACATATAGATCTCTGTAGATTTGCCGGAATGCGTGCCACAAAATTTTAAGCAAGGCGAAATGTTTTTGTGGCACGCATTCCGGCAAATCATGCTGTGCGGCGTTAAATATTTACAGCGGTGATGGAACTCAGATGTTTCTTTTTTTGTGTGTTCAGCATATATGTTCTAGTATTTCTAAATTTTAAGACACATTGATTTGTTATCTTTAATAAATCAATACTCCTTGCAAACATGTCTACCAAAAAGTCATGGTATTCGAAGTATGACAATTTGTTTAAGCATATTTTATTTACATACTATGAACATCATAATAATACAATACAGTGTACAACATTTTACATGAAACGAGTTTGTTCAGTAGTTAATGTAAAAAGGATGAGACCGAAAGCCATGGGATCATGGAGGGGTTTTGTCCACGACCACATAAATCGACGTGAATGGCTTTGTCCGGGATGGTCACCGTCTTCAGTGAATTTATCATCTTCTTCTTAATTTACAGGGTGCACTATGTCGTACACCTGGAAAATACTGACAACTACAATAAAGTACATACTTACATGATACGGGACTGATGTCTGAGATTTATTCGATGACGTCATTATTCTGAAATATTCATCCACGCAAATAGTCCCGTTCCTTTCAGTTGTGATTTTTGTAGTTCCGTTGAAGTCAAAAGAAGTGATAGGAATTCTGGGACACTTATCGACCATTGTCCAGGTAAGGCGGATGGGTAAAGGACAGTATTTTAGTCCTATGTAGTGATGAAAGTCTCGCAATGGTTGATCAAGACTAAGCTCAGGAACCATTGAAACACGTGTCATATTTCCGAATCGTAGATAGATAGGCGATTGTTTAAGGAACATCTGCAACTTTGATACTATAAAATCTTCAGTACAAGTACCTTGTGTGATCAAAGAATATACCAGAACGAAATTTAAATTGGAATCAACCCGTATGGTAGTCCCACATTGATCACAGTCGGCGTTCGCCACCATATTCGTCAAAACAAGGTCCAAAAATGTCTGTAATTCGAATGAATAGACATCGTCTCTTGAAATCAACTGAAAAACCATTTCATATGTTTTACCGGGTAAATTTTTGTGAAGATCTTCGCATTTACCGTTGTATGCGTAGGTAGCGAATGGACATCTCACAGACATACATGATTCCTGCAAAACAGGGAAAAAGAATTAATAAAACATTAACTGGAAAAAATCGGCACTAAGCTTTCATGCAATACACATGTTGGTTAAATGTTATAAATACATGTCACATATTCTCTCAAGATAGGCCCATACTGAGGGGGCATGAATTCCCAAAATACGCATGTAAAAACAATTACATTTTCTGTGACGTCTTGTACATTTATTATGTGTATTTACTATATAGCAAGTCTGAACAATTTCTACACTTGGGCATGATTACTAAGCTTTCCACAAGCAGCTGTATGAAGCATGTGTCAGCCTCACTTGTAAATTACGTTATTAATATCATTTGTTTTCATCGGCATATGCAATATATAAATATTATAAATGAGTCGTAGCTTGTTTCACTTACATCTGACAATAGCTAAGTGCTTTAAAAATAGTAACGTTGATTATCATGTCGGTAACGTTGGTTACACGTTTCTTAAGCACGGGCCCAGAAATACCACGTATTTACCGCCAAATGATGAAGGAGAACAATGTGAAAGTTATTTTGATTTTATCTGTTTTATGTAAGCAATGTTACTTTCATGTTTTCACAGTTTAGAGGCTCCAGTTTGAGCATTAATTATTTCATTCCATTTATATTACTTTTCGTAGGTATTTTCGTATTTTCTCCTTACGAAACATGCTTTTCTATATTTGCAAGGTATTAATAATTATTATGTTATTTTCGCAATTGTTCTACCTATGCACCCTCATGTTTTTTTTTTGTCATGGTGTTATATTTTGTACAATTGCAAAAGCAAGTTCAAAGTATGCTGCACAAATGGAATATTTTGTGGAAAATACTTACTTAAATAAATAGTATTTCATAAACTCATACTCAAAAAAAACATTACGTGAATTTTAAATGGATGGTTTGTATTTGAATGTCTATAGAAAATTCTCATGTACCTGAGGTTGTGGTATGATTGAGTAAGAAAAACGCTGCAAATGAATAACATGAATTGCTTATTCTTTCTGGTATCAAACTATGCTATAGCTCAGACTTTTCACTCAATATGATCAATTCTAAAAATCTAAACCAGTTTAACAGGATTTATATTGTGAAATTAAACATTTGCAAAATGGCAAAAAAGGGTTTCGTGGATGCATAGTATGATTATTGCCATATTGGAAATAGTAACAGTAACAACAGGTTGTTTGTTAACTGTAGGTAATGAAAGAGCTCATCTCATGTATGCGATGAATTGACCTTAAATGTATATAGAAAGTCATGTATAATAGAAGTCCACAATTTTTTCATACTGAACATTCCAATTAATGGGAGTTGTTTTAAAGACAATTGACCTTTGACCTTGACCATTGACCCCGTGACCCCAACATCATTAGGGTTTCTCTGCTACTAAAGAGGAATGTGTGAACTAAGTTTAAGGATGATAGGTCAAGGGGTTTTCGAGTTATTGATCGGAAACTGTTTATGTACAATTGACATCTATGACATTAACCTTTAACCTTGTGACCCCAAAATCAATAGGGTTCCTCTGCTACTTCAGATGAATGTGTTGACCAAGTTTGAGTATGAAAGGTCAAGGGGTTCTCGAGTTATTTTAATAATTTACCCCTGTGACATTGACCTTTCACCCCGTGACCCAAAATAAAAAGGGTCCCTCTCCTACCAAAGATGAATGTGTGGACCAAGTTTGAGGATGATTGGTCAAGGGGCTCTTGAGTTATTGATCGAAAACGGTTTATGTACAATTCATCCCAATGACCTTGACCCCCAAATCAATAGTGTTCATCTGATACTAAAGATAAATGTGTGACCAAGTTTGAGGATGAAAAGTCAAGGGGTTCTCGAGTTATTGATCTGAAACGGTTTGTAAACTATTGACCCCTGTGACCTTGATCCCGTGACCCAAAAATCAATAGGATAAATATGTTAGTGGTAGGTCAAGGGGTTTTTGAGTTATTGATCTTAAACAGTTCGTGAACAATTGACCCATGTGACCTTGACCTTTGACTCCGTGGTCCTAAAATCAATAGGATTTCTCTGCTTCGAAAGATGAAGGTGTGGACCAAGTTTGGGGATAAAAGGTCAAGGCATTCTCGAATTATTTATTGGAAACGAAACGGTTAAGGACAGACCGACCGCTCGACATGTGCAAAGCAATATGCCCTCTCTTCTTCGAAGGGGGGCAATTTCATCGGCGCATTAATTTTATTGTTTCGGAATGAACATTATTAACCATTAAGCTATAAAGAATGACATATTTCTTAAACCATTGACTAAGAAGGCTTTTCTAATAAATTGAAGTATGCAAATGTGTTGCAATCTGAAGGTTAACATTTGTTGTATAACATAAAACAATAGCTAAATGCTACATAAACTCCAAGACATGTAAGGGGAGATCACTGCGTAGGAGATTTAAAAATAACTCCGTAGTGTGATAATTCATTGACACATATTTTTCGGATGAAGAGAAATTGTCTTGATGGTTAACGTAAGAATTGATTGGTTTGCAAAACACTGATATGCAAATAGCAAGACCACGTTAATAAGGCTGCGCCTAATTACATACCCAAAATACCCAAAACTCTGCTTTGACGAATTTGTTTATACTCTGACTTGTTGCTTGTTCTTTTTGTACGGAAAATATCAAACAAATACCAAATCGACATTTTGTCGTTTCAGCAACGAAATCCTCTGACGCCAGCAATGCTCTCACATGGCAATATGAAACTGGTATCACAGCAAGTATAAATGTTGGAACGGTACATATACACAGGACCGCCCCTCGATGTTTTATAAAATTTGATTTTTGTTGAAAATGGGAAAAGAGGGTAGGCTAGGAAAAGGCTAGGTTACCAAGGATGGACACATATAAGCTCGTTACAGCAAGTTAAAAAACAAGCAATATCTTGAAAATAGATGGTCGGTGCATTCTGAAGCAAGCACAGTAGTAGCAATCTGAAGGTTAAGATTTGTTGTACAACATCACACATTGCCGAGAAGTAACGATTGCTAGTCACTCAATTACGCTCCACTATAGTAACCCCGATACCTGTAAGGAGATATGACTTCGTAGGAGATTGGATAATAGTAACTCCGTAGTGACATTAGTCATAGACACAGTACAGTCTGTTTCAATATACATTATACATGTCATTCATCAGTACTTATTGTACCAGTCGTGAAATCACACTTTTATGTTTACAATCTTGTTACACATCGATTTATCTGATTGAAACAATACAAATGTTCGAGACTTGTACATAAAACCTAGACCCTTCTTAATTCTAACTCCGGGCAATTTCTCGAGGGGTTAACTAACAACACTTTTCACTAGCTAAATCTGGAATTATACTATAGATCTACTTTCAGACGCAGTTGTTAAGGCAATCAGTATTATGTTCATCTGGTTTTCATACAACATTTTGATGTATACAATAACGCCTCTATCGTGATCAAGATATTTTCATTGCAAACATAACACCATTTCAATAATAGTGTTTATTACTTTGCTTCGGAAGACAAAATACATTATAATAAACAAGTTAATGTTTTTAGGATTGGTTAACACATACATGTATATAGGCCTTATCGACGGTACGTTACCGTACCTAAATCCATTGGAGACGTAATCGGAGTTACATTTTTCTTAATACGCAGTGTTTTCCTTAGATTTTGTGTATGTACATTTAAGTCATACTAATATTTAATATTATAACAAGAAATAAGCATTAGAGAGTGTAGATGTTGTATTAGAAGTGATTTCGGTAAGTAATGGAAAATGGATTTCGATAATTTAACGAAAATCAGTGGATTTCGGTAAGGTAACGGACCCCTTATCGAGAGGTTAACCAATCTGCGTCAAGGTTACAAACGTCGTTTGGTTGTAGAGAAGCCTGTTTAGTGGTTAACGTAAGCTTCGGTTGGTTTACACAACACTAATACATGTATACAAATAGCAAAGCCATATTAGTACGGCTGCGCCGAATAAATACAGGGGACAATGGCAACGTACATATAACATAACACATTACATGTTTTAATAGAACATCGTTACGTCATTTTTAAAACAGTTACTGCTAGAGAGAAAATCCTTAAGACAAAACATTCTGGCCTTACCGAAGAAATACAATTGACATAGCTGTTGATAAGACGACATTTTAAAATTTTGTCTTACGTTAAATGGATTCCATATTTGAGTAGGATCACATCGTTCCGTCTTTATTTCGTCGTCAGCAGGTTGGTGTATAAAGTTTATGAATACAGAAAAACTAGAACTGGTTCCTCGAAGACCATAATTCCCAATCTCATCACACAAATCGGTCAATATTTCATCATGATGTTTATTGCATACTGAGCAGTAGACATTCGAGTAATATTTGGCAACATCACCAAATGGTCCATTAGTGTATTCTTTTGTATATATGCTGGGTGTACTTGTGTTTTCTAGTTCACAGGCGTTTTTAATGTCAGGATTGTATGTGTCCCAATTTCCGGTGGAGTTGCAACGTGCAATAATCTTATGACGTTCTCCGACACATTGAACTAACTGACTCACTTCCGGAGCAGGTGGATATGGAATCAGTGAACAATTCCTTAGAATATGATCATGCCACTCTTCAATCGTCGGATAATCGACCTCTGCAGGACAGTTCGTTACCAACTTCCACTGAATGAGGTCATCTCCCTTCACCCCATTACACATTGCACAGTGCTTATTCCTATATACACGATCGGTTAAAGGATCAGACACAAATATGAAATCCTCTAAAGTAAGGAGGTTTAAGCACCTAGGATAAACAAGATCAAGATCAGCATTTGGACAGGTATCTACTAGACGATAGTGTATGTCGATCTTCTTTCCTGACTGTATTCCTCTAGGTTCGTTGAAATATGTGTCTAGAGCAATACATGGATGCTTTTGCTGGGCACCAGGCATCAGCTTCACGTCAGGGCAACAGTTACCGAACAGTTGGCAGTCTGGATCGCATGAACACTTCTGACAACATGGTGTTAAATGCATCTCATCGGGTTTTCGACTCTAAAATAAAGAAAGAGAAACACCGATATTTTGTAAGAATTCAAGTTATATATAGCTCAGTCGGCATACTACTTGCGTGTCAGTAAGGAACTTCAACGATTCAACTGTTAACCGATTCGATTTCTTTCCCTTCGCTTTCGATTTTTTCGATTCGATTTTGTATATGTATATGTAACAGCATTCTCATTCATCTTAAGGCTTTTGCATTAATTTCAGGCCAATTGAAATTAAGAGTTTTGCAAATAAAAATTATCTTCACCCTCATGTTTTCGTTACTTCTCTATTTTCGCGAGGTTTCGTTTATCTCGCGCGCTCTTTACGGGATTTCGCCTATGACGTCATCATGTCCAACAATATCGCTTATCGCATCAGCCAAAAATCGATATTTCCAGTCGTCTAAATAGCATTGATAAGATGGGGAACGCTACGTATTTATTATGATTATTTCTTTATTTCTTAACATATTCAAAATATTCAAGCAGATTTGGAAACATCAATGTATCTTCTTTTCAATCATATAAAAAATATTGAAATTTTATATATGTTTAGTCGGAGGAATCTACAGTTTTCTTGAGCCATCCAGTTTCCTATTGAAAACAGTGTGAACGGTCCGTTTTTCCTGGACATCCGACGTGTTTAAATCACTATTTTAACTTATCCTTAGACGGGAATTCAAATATTCAAGCCGATTCTGTTAGGATGTTTTATGCTCGTTCCAACGGTGTCAATTGATGTAATTTATTATGAAAACAAAATGGGGGAATTTAGAGATACATGGAGTACCTGTCAATTTCAGGAGTGTTTCCGTGAGATATCACGGAAATTCCCGAAGATTAGCGAGTGAAACGGATTTCGGTTAGTCTTTCTTGTGACAAGTTTAATCTCCACATGTGGTCTCGTAAGATGTTATCTCAATCAAACTGTTCGCTGGACCATGGTTTATGGTGGTCAAGTGTAGACTGCATTTATGCAATATTATAGCGTTAAATTAATTTCTTCTAGAAGACCATTATCGACTCTTGTGTCGTATTTTCTTTAGCAGCAGCTTAATTTCAATTGTCATGAACATTTTGTTTTATTCAGCGCAAAGATATAGCATTGGTCACAAATATATAAAATATGCGGTGTAAACTTGATCTTCCACAAATATCATGAACTAATATAATTCATAAATTATCATCAGGGTTTATAAATCAGTTTAAATCATTCGTTATAGCACGGACATATTAACCATATAAAAAGTTTATTATGTCCGTGGTAATAGAATTTAATCAATAAATTCATAAATTACACTCCGTAAGAGTTTACTGTGTCACTACCTTAGGGCGAATTTGTTTTGCAAAACCTGGTTCAGGTTTGAAGTTTCAGTTTTGTTGTAGTTTGGTAGAAAAACTTAAACCAGTTTAGATTAAGATTGGTCTGCAAACAAACAGATGGTTTAGTCGATGAAAAATGGCCCACGTGATTTTGATTGTGCGAGATAAGAAAATCAAGTTAAGAACTTTAAAACGTCTGTTTTGCAACGTAACATAGTGGACAATTTTAAAGCCAGGTTCCCATATAGCAAAGAAACATTTATTTTTAAACATTGCCCCACATATGAGTGGCACGGTCACCCGCCATAAAATCAGTCCACCATTTTGTTTAACTAGTATACGATTATTCGGATAAATCAAACCAGACAAACCACACTTGGAGGTGGTTCGGTCAGTTTGATTAACCAGTTTAAGATTTGTTATTAACAAATACAGAAACTTGTTTTAGTTTGAAACCAGTTAGTTAAAACAAATGAAAGGTTTGACAAACCAGTTTTGGATTCAAATCGGTTTGGTACAAACAAATTCGCCCTTAGATATGATGTTTTTTACACCTTCGCACCAGGTATATGAATTTTATTAAAAACTGTAAACAAAACTGAACTTATCAAGATATATTTTTTTGTAAAAGAAGCATTGGGTAAACGTTCTACTATTTTGAACGTTGATGTTTAAATTATTTTCTTCATCTCCACATAATGTTACTTTTTCATAATTATTCTACTGTAATAATTCTGATTTTTGATTAATTAACACTTCGATGTGTGTTTCTTCACAATGTATATAGCTCACTTGTTTAAAAAATATTGTATGTAAATTTACGTTGACACTTTATGTAAATGATATGTATTTATTGACTATGTACTTGGTATAAGTCTAAATAAAACTTCTGTCTGTCTGTCTTAGTGTGACCGGTAGGTGCTATTAGTCCCAGTGCCAGCTAAGTGTCAACTAGGGTCCCTAAAACGGTGTATAATGTACATGCTGAATGAAAAAGGGGTAAACACAAAATTAAGAAAGAAAGGAAAACTTATTCAACTGCTGTTGAACATGTTGAACAGTTTGAGTTATTAAATGCCATCAGTGGTGTAAACTGCTTTGTTTTGAACAACATTCAAATATATACGCATGCTAAATTTAATGCGGAGGGCGTGATAGTGAATAGCCAAGCATTATTATTATGTTGTTATTAACGGTTGCTTTCTGTACCATGGAATCTGTTTATTTTTTCCCTTTTTTCGTCCACAGTTTTATTGCATAAGTTATATAACTGATTTCAATAAATCTACTGTAAATAAAACTGAATATTTATCAAACATGTTATATATGTCCGTGATTTTATTCTTTTCACCCAAAAGTCGCCTGGGGTAAAACATTTTATTCTCAGCCTTTCAGACATCGTATGTACATGTAATACCATCCTTTCTGGTACCTATCAGGGACCACCAATAAAATACGTATATATTACGCGGTACTGACTGTAAGCGGTCACCACAGTATCTTCGGTAATTAAAGTACACAAACTAAATTTGGATTTACAATTTTAATTGGAAACTGCATGACAAGTGTTTATTACACATGTTAAGTGAAACGAATTCCTTGTTTTTTTCTATTTCATAAGAAAACATTTGCCTATCACCACGGACATGTCCGTGCTAATACATAGGTTTTCAATGATAAAATAATCTCGTCTTTCATCCGGGACCAATATATAGGTCGAACTCCAGTTGTTTTCTCTTTATGATCATAAAACAATGTTTTAAGCGTTTATCGGATACATAGATCTAACGTAGCCCGAGGCTATATGTTAATGCGTTATACAAGTCATTAATCGGTGATCATCTGAAAATGTACGGTCACTTACGGAAACTGCCGACAGACAAATTGACTGCTGACCAAAAGTCCAATCGATAACGATCTGCATCGACTGGATTTATCTGATAAGCGATATTGTTGGGTATGCATTTTGTGCGTAAATAAATCTGACCTGGAAGAAACCCCAACGACCGTCAAACGTCCGAAATGCACTTCAAACAGGTGAAAAAATAAATATAAATGGAGAGATATGAAATGTTTACCTAATTGTTTATTCCCAAAAAACCATGGTGATAAAATTCCAGTTATTTCATAATTATCATGAGCAGGAAAAAAATGCTTCACTGACGTGCTGCGTCGTCTGCTTTGGCGGTCACATGACTGTCATGTGAAAGGTACTTTCCCAGTATTTATTTATAGCGCAGTTCATAAATCCTATTCCTTACATATATTTTCTGTAAGCTGAATTTTTTGCATTATCTGATCTTTTCTTTTTCAAACTTATGTTACAAGAAAACTTTTATTTGGAGGATCTTTCAGCATAACGACGGAAGCCATTTTACTAAACTTTACTTCCGGTAAATAACGTAGCAACAGGGGATGCGACTACGACGTGTCTAAGCGTGGCTAAAATCCGTCATTAATGTACAAAATAACAGTTTGGCGAACTGGAACTAAAAACAGCGAATCGAATAAAAAATACCAGGGTATGAATCATGAATCGAATGGTGAGCTCCGTAGTCGAATTCCGATGCATCGCATCGAATCGTTGAAGCTCTAGTAATGAGGCGGGCTGACGTTCAAACACTGGATGAGGTACATACGTATGTTTTCCGTGACTTTGTTATGAAGTTGTCATTAAATAAGAACATGTTGATGCTGGTTGGTAACCCCAAAAACGTCAAACAGAAAATACCACATACTAATGTCATACCCACAACTATGGTTGGGTGTCAACTGACCGATGTCCATGATATATTTTTTTAAAAATCGACAAAAATTCATAGAGGATATTTGTTAGTTTCTGTGGAAGTTTAAAACAAGAGATAATGCTGCAGGAGAGTCAGTGCAGAACTATTGTGAGCACATATCGAAATAAAGGAATCCGAAAATAACTTACAGGAACCACGCCCATATCTGTGATAAACAATATCAGCAAAAAATTACCTTCATTGCGTTCGAATTGCAGAAATTGTTGTACGGACACAAAGTAGCAACATCCTGAAAGCTACCATAAGCCGATGGTAGAAAGTGAGTGCCAACAACGCAGAAACACAGAACCATACACCAGTGTTTCCACATGGTTCTTGTCGTCCGTAAAAGCAAAATAACCCATTGAGTTATAATATTGCGGGTTTTATAGTCAAACTTGCAGACAAGACTGTCGTTGAAAGTGTCACAGTGTGAAAAGACGTGATTAATAATTTCACAAAAACATGTCTAAATATCACAGCATTGGTCATTAAGGATTGTACGGTAGCGAACGTGTGAGTACTTTATCTCACAATAACATATTTAATGGCAAAAGTACCATAATGGATGTGATATGCTTAGGCAACCGTCAAATATATGTGTATAGAAATATGACGCCAATTTCAAATTGGCGCCATATTTCTTCACACGGTCATTTTTTTGGTAGATCGTTTTAGCTACAACTTTCAAGCCGTAGTAATATTTAGTGGCATAACTACCATAATGGATGTGACATGCTTATGCAACCGTTAAGTATATGTGTGTAGAAATATGGCGCCAATTCCGAATTGGCGCCATATTTCTTTACACGGTCATTTTGTTTTTGGTGAATCGTGCTAGCTACAAATTTAAAGCCGTAGTTGTCTTGTATAATGTATATACAGTAGGCAATGTACAAACGACCACCTGTATTGGGCGATTTATTTATTAAACGACCACTTAAATTCTTAATATTTATAATTGTACATGTATATGTACACATACATGTATGTATATGAAGAGACCCGCTTTCAAACTATAGCGAAAGTTTCACGAATCTGTCTTAAGTAAACGTTTTATTATTCCACGAGCACCTCAACAATTAAGTTTTATTTTATTTTCCACAAAAGCGCAATCATTGAGTGAATAATACTTTCAGTTCGCATGAATTTACTTTAATATTGTGTCTTCAACGTAAGACAGCGTAGCTGGGTGTTTTTGAAAAACTTGTTGTTTATGACTCTGATAATATTAGAAACTAAATGCATCAAGATTTTGTTCCTAAATTACAGAATTACCAGGAACCGACAATAGTGCCCAAGCCTGTTTTTTAATTATTTAAAGACGCCACTTTGTACATGTAAGTTAGGTTGTAAAAGTACACTTGCCTGTAATTCAATTGTATGTGAATGTGTAAGATATTTGGAAATCACAAAACTATTTGCAGATAACTCGAAGTTATGTATTGTTGAATAAAATCAATGTTAATCACGTATATTGATGTAGTTAAATTATCTCCGCTCTTGCTGGTCTTTTCATTTTGAATGCGTTGTCGTGTATAAACGCTGGTCTTAACTTAGATACTTCTATTTGTAATACATGTACACCGTTTATTGGTCACATGTAAACTGAGAAAAGGTCATACACAACGTACCGTATAAATCTATTTTAGGTAACTTTGGACTTTACAACATTTGGACTGAGCATACTTTCCCAAATCACGAATGGTTAAAACTTACCATAAGACAAAAATTAAAAGACTGATTGGTGCTCTCTCGTCGATAACTCTAGTAACAGTACATTTAACAGATTTGTTTAAAAATAGCTTCAGCATTGAATCATACCTGTCATCAACTCCAAAATCATTATTATTTTATACTATAAGATTTAGAACTAAAAATCATTGTTTGCCTATTGAAACTGGAAATTGGTCCAGAACTCCAATCGATCTTAGGAAATGTAGCACTTGCCAAAATAAAATAGGCGATGAATTCCATTATTTATTAGAATGCACAAAATTTTGTAATGGAAGAAAAACATTAATTAATCCAGTGATTTATCATCGACCAAATACCTTTAAACTTGATGAACTAATGAACATACGGAACAAAGAAGAATTTACCAAGCTAAGCAAATTGATTAAATTATTATGCAAAACATTTAGTTCAATATGTATTACTTGTCTACATTCTAGTTTTCTTTTTTTTGTCAAACTGTTGTTACTATACTAGCTCTTACTTATGTGTATCGTGACTCCCCATCATGTCACAATCTCAGCATTACCGAAAATCATACTAATCTCTATATACCCTGGTTTATTTCTTGTATTGTTGTTGTTGTTGTTGCTGTTGTTGTTGTTGTTGCTGTTGCTGTTGTTGTTGTTGTATATTAAAGACTGACACCAGCCAATTCGACATTCAGCTGGTGAGGTAAATTGACAGTTTGTAATTTATAAATTACCTTCACTAGAAAATCGAATAATTGTCATCGGCATGGGCATCTTCTTTCCGTCAGAACAGTACTTTATTTCGCTATTATGGATTGAGAAGTTAAAATACTAGTAACAATTAGCAATTATCTATAATAAATTTCTTAAAATCATGTGAAGAGGTTCGTTTTTCTTCTCAGAACGCAGTAAACTCACACGGAGTGTAATTTATAAATTTACTAGTTTATTTCTCTTACGAATGATTCAAACTGATTTATAAATCTCAGTGTATGCTGATAATTAATGAAATATGATATTAGTTCATGATACGTGTGGAATATCAAGTATACACCATAAATATTTTATAACGATTTTTCTGTATTACAATATATTTATGTTCATTTTTATGGACAAGTATATATATATTTGCTCTGAATAAAACACAATTTTGATCGCAATTGAAATTAAGCTTCTGCAAAAGAAAATGCGATACAAAATTGCATCACGCTTAGCAATATATATTGTATAAATGCAGTCTAACAATAAACTTTACCTCCATACACCATGGTCCAGTGAACAATATAGCACGCCAGTTGTGACCACATGTGGAGATACGGCGCTGTGATCGATATACACATGCAGTTAAAATATGAAATAGAAGGGGAAAAATGGAAATCGCCATGTTCAAGGTAAAAGGGACCGTTCAAGGTTAAAAAGGACCAAAAATGAAATTATTTATTTTTTATCAAATTTACATATTTGTAAAGTTAAGAAAGGAAGATTTTAAAGCCGTTTGCACAAATTTAGATTTCCTTTTATTTACTGAGTTATTTGGTTTTAAACCCGACCAGTCCGTTTTTCCCTTCTGTGTATATATAGCGATGGCTCGTGTCTTTAAAGTTAAAATGGACCAACAGGCTTTTTCACGATCTTTCTGAAAAACAGAATATATACTGCAGCACGGACATATAAACCATTATATGTCCGTGATTGCAGAGATACTAAAAATTTCATAACTGTTTGCACAATTTTGATATCTCAATCCGTTGTTTAGACATTTAGGATTTCCCACAATTCCCATGAATTTTTCCCATACACACGTTATCGACGGTGGCTAAGTGCGCTATGAAAGTTAGTTATGGAGGCCAAACAGATAAACTGATAAAATTAAACAAATTACACCATTAGAAAAATTATATAACTTGCTAAAGTATCCAACCTGTACCAAACGAATACGTCATTTTTTTTGCAGATTTACATAAATTGATGGGAACGAGTGCTTTATGGGAACTTTTGTATTAAATATATAGCAAAACCTGGTCATGTCATTTAAAGTAAAGAAGACCCCAAAAAGGCATCGATAAAAATAATACAAAATATCTCATGTGTTCAGAAAGAAATTATTTTCAAAATGTGAAAATTTGAAATCTTTAAAGATTCTTGTTTTATACCACTTAAACTAAATCGGTCCCTCTATAATTATTCCCTAGTAAAAAGTTTGAGTGCGGAAAGTGAAAGTTCGATACGGTTAGTCGAAGTATTGATGGACTTAAAATTCTACTGACAACGATGTATACATACATACATCAGGCCCGGATCCAGAAATTCCAGACTAGGGGGCCATGCATGAGGACAATTCATCCCTCCCTTACGAGGGATCCGGGGGATCTCCCCCTGATTTTGTTTACAATAGAGGTATGAAATGATGGCTTCTGGTGCATTTCGGGGTCTATATTTTGAGGACTCATTCATGAGAATTGCACAAGTATTATCTTGTAACAACGCAGAACGACCAATTCCTACAAGTACCAACATTTTAACAAATTTCCAGGGACACCACCTTCTGTACACATGATCAGGGAACACACTAATGAACTGTATAAACTGTTATACTTAAACTACAAACAGATTTAGGCATGCTCCTTGAAATACCATTAATGTGTGGATAATCTCCGACATAAAATAATTGTCAACGATAATAACTGAAGTGGCAGATCATCGGCCTTCAAGACGGGAGGTCATGGTTCGAGCCCTGTCAGAGGCAAACACATTACATTTAATTCGAAGAACATGCTTGTACTGGTAAGTATTTAACCCGGGAAATTTATGAGACTGCACGCTCGCCACATGGGTTTCCGGTGGCGAAGTAAAATAAGCCTTAAGTGACTAGAATGGAAATAGATGTACGTGTTATTATTTCTTTTTGAATATCTGATAACAAAACATTTATATATCATAACCACTTCGATTTAGTTAGAAAATGAAAAAAAATGCATTTTGTGTTAGTTACCATCGTCACATGGGATTTACCCGCAAAGTGTGTGCACATTTGTCTGATGTCAACGTATCATTAATGTACTTTTAATATTACATTTTTTATTTCAAAGAAATTTTTAAGAAAACGTGAACATATGAATGTAGGCTTATTTTGGAAAGAATTAAAATTCTGTTATTTTGCAAAACTTTAGGCCCAAGTATTACATTCCTTTCCATAAATTTCTGAATTGATTAAAATAATTTAAGAAAGTTTTAATGAGTTCAGTAATATCAGGTGTCAAATTTTCACATAACTAAAACACCACCACCATCTCTGTCTCTGTTACGAATGATGCCCAATAATCTGTGTTTTACAGACGCTTTCAACTTATGTATATGCCGGTTTTAAACTCAAGTTGGATTTGATAACATTCGGATATATAGTTAAATCATCTATTAATTCTTTGTCCTGATTCTACTGGATATAGTACCTAATACTTCGGATGTATGAGACTGTGCTAGAGATATACGGATAGCGCACTGGACTCCGGGTGTGCAGGTCGGGGGTCCGATCCCGTCATGGAAATGATTCTTCTGCGGTAGTTCCCGAATTAGACACGAAAGAACTGGGTATGATAACCCAGAATGGAGTGATTCAAACCAGTAGTAATAACTTGTTTAATTATCGATCTAACATGCGAAATTTTCAACAAAAAGAGATAGACGTTGCGTTGATTATCATACGGTACATATTTTTAATCAGACCCACATCCAGTAATTATGTAAATTGTTTTGCATGGGTGAGCTCCCCTGTCAACTGGACCTCATTAAGCTAACACATGTAAGTGGATTGTTTCTCGTTTTTTAGCATAAATAATCGCTGTCAAATTAATCTCTAATGAGATCGATATAGCAACTACACTGATCCGAACTGATCGTTCATATAAAATAATATGAGTTTCTTTAAAATACCACACAATCTTCCAAAACCAAGAGACGTTTTCAACGACCGCATCGTTGCTTGTTGATATGGGTTTCGAAAATACGTTAAGAACTGTTTCTGTTCGTCCCTCAATATGACTAAATTCTATGCCGCGTACTTAGTAGCAGTCACAGGAGATTGTCACAAGTTATTTCCCTTTGTTCCATCGGGAGTTCTGTCCCTTTGTCCATTTTATAGAATATACTACAGTAATAATTCTATAGAATGAGCAAAGGGAGGGAACTCTAGATGTGATAAAGGGAAATGACTCATGCCAATATCATGTGGTAACACTGTATTGCCTTCGGTGTGAACTTCTTCTTCCAAATGCTCTACCATATCACACTCTGGCGCATCGTCGTACACTCATAAAGGCAAACATTGCCAGGGTGGGTGAACACGTGATTTTTCCGATCACAAAATGGTACGTATTTTGGCAGTTTTTGTTTGTAAGAAATAGTTTTTAATAGCCTAAAACCTGGTCATCATAAATCCGGTTGCGTCGTTGTCCATATCGACACATAGATCTCTGTAGATTTGCCGGAATGCGTGCCACAAAATTTTAAGCAAGGCGAAATGTTTTTGTGGCACGCATTCCGGCAAATCTTGCTGTGCGGCGTTAAATATTTACAGCGGTGATGGAACTCAGATGTTTCTTTTTTTGTGTGTTCAGCATATATGTTCTAGTATTTCTAAATTTTAAGACACATTGATTTTTTATCTTTATTAAATCAATATTCCTTGCAAACATGTCTACCAAAAAGTCATGGTATACAAAGTATGACAGTTAGTTTAAGCATATTTTATTTACATACTATGAACATCATAATAATACAATACAGTGTACAACATTTTACATGAAACGAGGTATGACAGTTTTCTTGTTGTATATTGGCGTGACCTTGTACCCGTCAACTTTCTCTTTAGACAGGATGAGCCCGTTGTTTTGCACACAGGTGATCGACGATGTTCTTTGAATACGATGAAATTCATGCAGTTTCAGTCAACCGTCAATACAATGAATATTACAATATGAATATTTGATAAATGTGTTGTACAGAACTAAAGTACATGTTTCAATGGTGATACCACTATATATGTTCAGTTACAAAAGAAACATGCATATTGTTGCTGCTGTTTTAACCATGTATACGTCCATAATTGACATAATTACAACATATTAAATGCATTGTGCGTTTCCACACGATCACTGAACAAAGTGTTTTGTACAACGGAGAAACCTCTGTGATGGTTAAACGTCAGAGTCAATAGGAATACTGTCTACTTCTAGAAAACGTCCTAATTCCAAGCTCGTGCCTCGACACGTTCGAATTGGACCGTTCCAGACCCTACCGGACAAAAGCCCTTCTGACGCTTTTTGATTATACTGCAACCGTGGAGGGAGAGAAGGGGCGGCGGGTGAGTTTGCTACCAATTAAAATCAAAGACGGGGCTTGTTCTATCTGAAATAATAATCATGGGAGGGGTTTTGTCCACGACCACATACATCGACGTGAAGGGCTTTGTCCGGGATGGTCACCGTCTTCATTGAATTTATCATCTTCTCCTTAATTTACAGGGTGCACTATGTCGTACACCTGGAAAATACTGACAACTACAATCATGTACATACTTACATGATACGGGACTGATGTCTGAGATTTATTCAATGACGTCATTATTCTGAAATATTCATCCACGCAAATAGTCCCGTTCCTTTCAGTTGTGATATTTGTAGTTCCGTTGAAGTCAAAAGAAGTGATAGGAATTCTGGGACACTTATCGACCATTGTCCAGGTAAGGTGGATTGGGAAGGGACAGTACTTTAGTTCTATGTAGTGATGAAAGTCTCGCAATGGTTGATCAAGACTAAGCTCAGGAACCATTGAAACACGTGTCATATTTCCGAATCGTAGATAGATAGGCGATTGTTTAAGGAACATCTGCAACTTTGATATTATAAAATCTTCAGTACAAGTACCTTGTGTGATCAAAGAATATACCAGAACGAAATTTAAATTGGAATCAACCTGTATGGTAGTCCCACATTGATAACAGTCGGCGTTCGCCACCATACTCGTCAAAACAAGGTCCAAAAATGTCTGTAATTCGAATGAATAGACATCGTCGCTTGAAATCAACTGAAAAACCATTTTATATGTTTTACCGGGTACAGTTTTGTAAAGATCTTCGCATTTACCGTTGTATGCGTAGGTAGCGAATGGACATCTCACAGACATACATGATTCCTGCAAAACAGGGAAAAATAATTAATAAAACATTAACTGGAAAAATCGGCACTAAGCTTTCATACAATACACGTTAAATGTTATAAATACATGTCACATATTCTCTCAAGATAGGCCCATACTGAGGGGGCATGAATTCCCAAAATACGCAATGTAAAAACAATTACATTTTCTGTGACGTCTTGAACATTTATTATGTGTATTTACTATATAGCAAGTCTGAACAATTTCTACACTTGGGCATGATTACTAAGCTTTCCACAAGCAGCTGTATGAAGCATGTGTCAGCCTCACTTGTAAATTACGTTATTAATATCATCGGCATATGCAATATATAAATATTATAAATGAGTCGTTGCTTGTTTCACTTACATCTGACAATAGCTAAGTGCTTTAAAAATAGTAACGTTGATTATCATGTCGGTAACGTTGGTTACACGTTTCTTAAGCACGGGCCCAGAAATACCACGTATTTACCGCCAAATGATGAAGGAGAAGAATGTGAAAGTTATTTTGATTTTATCTGTTTTATGTAAGCAATGTTACTTTCATGTTTTCACAGTTTAGAGGCTCCAGTTTGAGCATTAATTATTTCATTCCATTTATATTACTTTTCGTAGGTATTTTCGTATTTTCTCCTTACGAAACATGCTTTTCTATATTTGCAAGGTATTAATAATTATTATGTTATTTTCGCAATTGTTCTACCTATGCACCCTCATGTTTTTTTTGTCATGGTGTTATATTTTGTACAATTGCAAAAGCAAGTTCAAAGTATGCTGCACAAATGGAATATTTTGTGGAAAATACTTACTTAAATAAATAGTATTTCATAAACTCATACTCAAAAAAAAAAAGTGAATTTTAAATGGATGGTTTGTATTTGAATGTCTATAGAAAATTCTCATGAGGTTGTGGTATGATTGAGTAAGAAAAACACTGCAAATGAATAACATGAATTGCTTATTCTTTCTGGTATCAAACTATGCTATAGCTCAGACTTTTCACTCAATATGATCAATTCTAAAAATCTAAACCAGTTTAACAGGATTTATATTGTGAAATTAAACATTTGCAAAATGGCAAAAAAGGGTTTCGTGGATGCATAGTATGATTATTGCCATATTGGAAATAGTAACAGTAACAACAGGTTGTTTGTTAACTGTAGGTAATGAAAGAGCTCATCTCATGTATGCGATGAATTGACCTTAAATGTATATAGAAAGTCATGTATAATAGAAGTCCACAATTTTTTCATACTGAACATTCCAATTAATGGGAGTTGTTTTAAAGACAATTGACCTTTGACCTTGACCATTGACCCCGTGACCCCAACATCATTAGGGTTTCTCTGCTACTAAAGAGGAATGTGTGAACTAAGTTTAAGGATGATAGGTCAAGGGGTTCTCGAGTTATTGATCGGAAACTGTTTATGTACAATTGACATCTATGACATTAACCTTTAACCTTGTGACCCCAAAATCAATAGGGTTCCTCTGCTACTAAAGATGAATGTGTTGACCAAGTTTGAGTATGAAAGGTCAAGGGGTTCTCGAGTTATTTTAATAATTTACCCCTGTGACATTGACCTTTGACCCCGTGACCCAAAATAAATAGGGTCCCTCTCCTACCAAAGATGAATGTGTGGACCAAGTTTGAGGATGATTGGTCAAGGGGCTCTTGAGTTATTGATCGAAAACGGTTTATGTACAATTCACCCCTATGACCTTGACCCCCAAATCAATAGTGTTCATCTGATACTAAAGATAAATGTGTGAGGATGAAAGGCCAAGGGGTTCTCGAGTTATTGATCTGAAACGGTTTGTAAACTATTGACCCCTGTGACCTTGATCCCGTGACCCAAAAATCAATAGGATAAATACGTTAGTGGTAGGTCAAGGGGTTTTTGAGTTATTGATCTGAAACAGTTCGTAAACAATTGACCCATGTGACCTTGACCTTTGACTCCGTGGTCCTAAAATCAATAGGATTTCTCTGCTTCGAAAGATGAAGGTGTGGACCAAGTTTGGGGATAAAAGGTCAAGGCATTCTCGAATTATTTATTGGAAACGAAACGGTTAAGGACAGACCGACCGCTCGACATGTGCAAAGCAATATGCCCTCTCTTCTTCGAAGGGGGGCAATTTCATCGGCGCATTAATTTTATTGTTTCGGAATGAACATTATTAACCATTAAGCTATAAAGAATGACATATTTCTTAAACCATTGACTAAGAAGGCTTTTCTAATAAATTGAAGTATGCAAATGTGTTGCAATCTGAAGGTTAACATTTGTTGTATAACATAAAACAATAGCTAAATGCTACATAAACTCCAAGACATGTAAGGGGAGATCACTGCGTAGGAGATTTAAAAATAACTCCGTAGTGTGATAATTCATTGACACATATTTTTCGGATGAAGAGAAATTGCCTTGATGGTTAACGTAAGAATTGATTGGTTTGCAAAACACTGATATGCAAATAGCAAGACCACGTTAATAAGGCTGCGCCTAATTACATACCCAAAATACCCAAAACTCTGCTTTGACGAATTTGTTTATACTCTGACTTGTTGCTTGTTCTTTTTGTACGGAAAATATCAAACAAATACCAAATCGACATTTTGTCGTTTCAGCAACGAAATCCTCTGACGCCGGCAATGCTCTCACATGGCAATATGAAACTGGTATCACAGCAAGTATAAATGTTGGAACGGTACATATACACAGGACCGCCCCTCGATGTTTTATAAAATTTGATTTTTGATTTTTGTTGAAAATGGGAAAAGAGGGTAGGCTAGGAAAAGGCTAGGTTACCAAGGATGGACACATATAAGCTCGTTACAGCAAGTTAAAAAACAAGCAATATCTTGAAAATAGATGGTCGGTGCATTCTGAAGCAAGCACAGTAGTAGCAATCTGAAGGTTAAGATTTGTTGTACAACATCACACATTGCCGAGAAGTAACGATTGCTAGTCACTCAATTACGCTACACTATAGTAACCCCGATACCTGTAAGGAGATATGACTTCGTAGGAGATTGGATAATAGTAACTCCGTAGTGACATTAGTCATAGACACAGTACAGTCTGTTTCAATATACATTGTACATGTCATTCATCAGTACTTATTGTACCAGTCGTGAAATCACACTTTTATGTTTACAATCTTGTTACACATCGATTTATCTGATTGAAACAATACAAATGTTCGAGACTTGTACATAAAACCTAGACCCTTCTTAATTCTAACTCCGGGCAATTTCTCGAGGGGTTAACTAACAACACTTTTCACTAGCTAAATCTGGAATTATACTATAGATCTACTTTCAGACGCAGTTGTTAAGGCAATCAGTATTATGTTCATCTGGTTTTCATACAACATTTTGATGTATACAATAACGCCTCTATCGTGATCAAGATATTTTCATTGCAAACATAACACCATTTCAATAATAGTGTTTATTACTTTGCTTCGGAAGACAAAATACATTATAATAAACAAGTTAATGTTTTTAGGATTGGTTAACACATACATGTATATAGGCCTTATCGACGGTACGTTACCGTACCTAAATCCATTGCAGACGTAATCGGAGTTACATTTTTCTTAATACGCAGTGTTTTCCTTAGATTTTTGTGTATGTACATTTAAGTCATACTAATATTTAATATTATAACAAGAAATAAGCATTAGAGAGTGTAGATGTTGTATTAGAAGTGATTTCGGTAAGTAATGGAAAATTGATTTCGATAATTTAACGAAAATCAGTGGATTTCGGTAAGGTAACGGACCCCTTATCGAGAGGTTAACCAATCTGCGTCAAGGTTACAAACGTCGTTTGGTTGTAGAAAAGCCTGTTTAGTGGTTAACGTAAGCTTCGGTTGGTTTACACAACACTAATACATGTATACAAATAGCAAAGCCATATTAGTACGGCTGCGCCGAATAAATACAGGGGACAATGGCAACGTACATATAACATAACACATTACATGTTTTAATAGAACATCGTTACGTCATTTTTATAACAGTTACTGCTAGAGAGAAAATCCTTAAGACAAAACATTCTGGCCTTACCGAAGAAATACAATTGACATAGCTGTTGATAAGACGACATTTTAAAATTTTGTCTTACGTTAAATGGATTCCATATTTGAGTAGGATCACATCGTTCCGTCTTTATTTCGTCGTCAGCAGGTTGGTGTATAAAGTTTATGAATACAGAAAAACTAGAACTGGTTCCTCGAAGACCATAATTCCCAATCTCATCACACAAATCGGTCAATATTTCATCATGATGTTTATTGCATACTGAGCAGTAGACATTCGAGTAATATTTGGCAACATCACCAAATGGTCCATTAGTGTATTCTTTTGTATATATGCTGGGTGTACTTGTGTTTTCTAGTTCACAGGCGTTTTTAATGTCATGATTGTATGTGTCCCAATTTCCGGTGGAGTTGCAACGTGCAATAATCTTATGACGTTCTCCGACACATTGAACTAACTGACTCACTTCCGGAGCAGGTGGATATGGAATCAGTGAACAATTCCTTAGAATATGATCATGCCACTCTTCAATCGTCGGATAATCGACCTCTGCAGGACAGTTCGTTACCAACTTCCACTGAATGAGGTCATCTTCCTTCACCCCATTACACATTGCACAGTGCTTATTCCTATATACACGATCGGTTAAAGGATCAGACACAAATATGAAATCCTCTAAAGTAAGGAGGTTTAAGCACCTAGGATAAACAAGATCAAGATCAGCATTTGGACAGGTATCTACTAGACGATAGTGTATGTCGATCTTCTTTCCTGACTGTATTCCTCTAGGTTCATTGAAATATGTGTCTAGAGCAATACATGGATGCTTTTGCTGGGCACCAGGCATCAGCTTCACGTCAGGGCAACAGTTACCGAACAGTTGGCAGTCTGGATCGCATGAACACTTCTGACAACATGGTGTTAAATGCATCTCATCAGGTTTTCGACTCTAAAATTAAGAAAGAGAAACACCGATATTTTGTAAGAATTCAAGTTATATATAGCTCAGTCGGCATACTACTTGCGTGTCAGTAAGGAACTTCAACGATTCAACTGTTAACCGATTCGATTTCTTTCCCTTCGCTTTCGATTTTTTCGATTCGATTTTGTATATGTATATGTAACAGCATTCTCATTCATCTTTAGGCTTTTGCATTAATTTCAGACCAATTGAAATTAAGAGTTTTGCAAATAAAAATTATCTTCACCCTCATGTTTTCGTTACTTCTCTATTTTCGCGAGGTTTCGTTTATCTCGCGCGCTCTTTACGGGATTTCGCCTATGACGTCATCATGTCCAACAATATCGCTTATCGCATCAGCCAAAAATCGATATTTCCAGTCGTCTAAATAGCATTGATAAGATAGGGAACGCTACGTATTTATTATGATTATTTCTTTATTTCTTAACATATTCAAAATATTCAAGCAGATTTGGAAACATCAATGTATCTTCTTTTCAATCATATAAAAAATATTGAAATTTTATATATGTTTAGTCGGAGGAATCTACAGTTTTCTTGAGCCATCCAGTTTCCTATTGAAAACAGTGTGAACGGTCCGTTTTTCCTGGACGTCCGACGTGTTTAAATCACTATTTTAACTTATCCTTAGACGGGAATTCAAATATTCAAGCCGATTCTGTTAGGATGTTTTATGCTCGTTCCAACGGGGTCAATTGATGTAATTTATTATGAAAACAAAATGGGGGAATTTAGAGATACATGGAGTACCTGTCAATTTCAGGAGTGTTTCCGTGAGATATCACGGAAATTCCCGAAGATTAGCGAGTGAAACGGATTTCGGTTAGTCTTTCTTGTGACAAGTTTAATCTCCACATGTGGTCTCGTAAGATGTTATCTCAATCAAACTGTTCGCTGGACCATGGTTTATGGTGGTCAAGTGTAGACTGCATTTATGCAATATTATAGCGTTAAATTAATTTCTTCTAGAAGACCATTATCGACTCTTGTGTCGTATTTTCTTTAGCAGCCGCTTAATTTCAATTGTCATGAACATTTTGTTTTATTCAGCGCAAAGATATAGCATTGGTCACAAATATATAAAATATGTGGTGTAAACTTGATCTTCCACAAATATCATGAACTAATATAATTCATAAATTATCATCAGGGTTTATAAATCAGTTTAAATCATTCGTTATAGCACGGACATATTAACCATATAAAAAGTTTATTATGTCCGTGGTAATAGAATTTAATCAATAAATTCATAAATTACACTCCGTAAGAGTTTACTGTGTCACTACCTTAGGGCGAATTTGTTTTGCAAAACCTGGTTCAGGTTTGAAGTTTCAGTTTTGTTGTATTTTGGTAGAAAAACTTAAACCAGTTTAGATTAAGATTGGTCTGCAAACAAACAGATGGTTTAGTCGATGAAAAATGGCCCACGTGATTTTGATTGTGCGAGATAAGAAAATCAAGTTAAGAACTTTAAAACGTCTGTTTTGCAACGTAACATAGTGGACAATTTTAAAGCCAGGTTCCCATATAGCAAAGAAACATTTATTTTTAAACATTGCCCCACATATGAGTGGCACGGTCACCCGCCATAAAATCAGTCCATCATTTTGTTTAACTAGTATACGATTATTCGGATAAATCAAACCAGACAAACCACACTTGGAGGTGGTTCGGTCAGTTTGATTAACCAGTTTAAGATTTGTTATTAACAAATACAGAAACTTGTTTTAGTTTGAAACCAGTTAGTTAAAACAAATGAAAGGTTTGACAAACCAGTTTTGGATTCAAACCGGTTTGGTACAAACAAATTCGCCCTTAGATATGATGTTTTTTACACCTTCGCACCAGGTATATGAATTTTATTAAAAACTGTAAACAAAACTGAACTTATCAAGATATATTTTTTTGTAAAAGAAGCATTGGGTAAACGTTCTACTATTTTGAACGTTGATGTTTAAATTATTTTGTTCATCTCCACATAATGTTACTTTTTCATAATTATTCTACTGTAATAATTCTGATTTTTGATTAATTAACACTTCGATGTGTGTTTCTTCACAATTTATATAGCTCACTTGTTTAAAAAATATTGTATGTAAATTTACGTTGACACTTTATGTAAATGATATGTATTTATTGACTATGTACTTGGTATAAGTCTAAATAAAACTTCTGTCTGTCTGTCTTAGTGTGACCGGTAGGTGCTATTAGTCCCAGTGCCAGCTAAGTGTCAACTAGGGTCCCTAAAACGGTGTATAATGTACATGCTGAATGAAAAAGGGGTAAACACAAAATTAAGAAAGAAAGGAAAACTTATTCAACTGCTGTTGAACATGTTGAACAGTTTGAGTTATTAAATGCCATCAGTGGTGTAAACTGCTTTGTTTTGAACAACATTCAAATATATACGCATGCTAAATTTAATGCGGAGGGCGTGATAGTGAATAGCCAAGCATTATTATTATGTTGTTATTAACGGTTGCTTTCTGTACCATGGAATCTGTTTATTTTTTCCCTTTTTATATGTACATGTAATACCATCCTTTCTGGTACCTATCAGGGACCACCAATAAAATACGTATATATTACGCGGTACTGACTGTAAGCGGTCACCACAGTATCTTCGGTAATTAAAGTACACAAACTAAATTTGGATTTACAATTTTAATTGGAAACTGCATGACAAGTGTTTATTACACATGTTAAGTGAAACGAATTCCTTGTTTTTTTCTATTTCATAAGAAAACATTTGCCTATCACCACGGACATGTCCGTGCTAATACATAGGTTTTCAATGATAAAATAATCTCGTGTTTCATCCGGGACCAATATATAGGTCGAACTCCATTTGTTTTCTCTTTATGATCATAAAACAATGTTTTAAGCGTTAATCGGATACATAGATCTAACGTAGCCCGAGGCTATATGTTAATGCGTTATACAAGTCATTAATCGGTGATCATCTGAAAATGTACGGTCACTTACGGAAACTGCCGACAGACAAATTGACTGCTGACCAAAAGTCCAATCGATAACGATCTGCATCGACTGGATTTATCTGATAAGCGATATTGTTGGGTATGCATTTTGTGCGTAAATAAATCTGACCTGGAAGAAACCCCAACGACTGTCAAACGTCCGAAATGCACTTCAAACAGGTGAAAAAATAAATATAAATGGAGAGATATGAAATGTTTACCTAATTGTTTATTCCCAAAAAACCATGGTGATAAAATTCCAGTTAATTTCATAATTATCATGAGCAGGAAAAAAATGCTTCACTGACGTGCTGCGTCGTCTGCTTTGGCGGTCACATGACTGTCATGTGAAAGGTACTTTCCCAGTATTTATTTATAGCGCAGTTCATAAATCCTATTCCTTACATATATTTTCTGTAAGCTGAATTTTTTGCATTATCTGATCTTTTCTTTTTCAAACTTATGTTACAAGAAAACTTTTATTTGGAGGATCTTTCAGCATAACGACGGAAGCCATTTTACTAAACTTTACTTCCGGTAAATAACGTAGCAACAGGGGATGCGACTACGACGTGTCTAAGCGTGGCTAAAATCCGTCATTAATGTACAAAATAACAGTTTGGCGAACTGGAACTAAAAACAGCGAATCGAATAAAAAATACCAGGGTATGAATCATGAATCGAATGGTGAGCTCCGTAGTCGAATTCCGATGCATCGCATCGAATCGTTGAAGCTCTAGTAATGAGGCGGGCTGACGTTCAAACACTGGATGAGGTACATACGTATGTTTTCCGTGACTTTGTTATGAAGTTGTCATTAAATAAGAACATGTTGATGCTGGTTGGTAACCCCAAAAACGTCAAACAGAAAATACCACATACTAATGTCATACCCACAACTATGGTTGGGTGTCAACTGACCGATGTCCATGATATATTTTTTTAAAAATCGACAAAAATTCATAGAGGATATTTGTTAGTTTCTGTGGAAGTTTAAAACAAGAGATAATGCTGCAGGAGAGTCAGTGCAGAACTATTGTGAGCACATATCGAAATAAAGGAATCCGAAAATAACTTACAGGAACCACGCCCATATCTGTGATAAACAATATCAGCAAAAAATTACCTTCGTTGCGTTCGAATTGCAGAAATTGTTGTACGGACACAAAGTAGCAACATCCTGAAAGCTACCATAAGCCGATGGTAGAAAGTGAGTGCCAACAACGCAGAAACACAGAACCATACACCAGTGTTTCCACATGGTTCTTGTCGTCCGTAAAAGCAAAATAACCCATTGAGTTATAATATTGCGGGTTTTATAGTCAAACTTGCAGACAAGACTGTCGTTGAAAGTGTCACAGTGTGAAAAGACGTGATTAATAATTTCACAAAAACATGTCTAAATATCACAGCATTGGTCATTAAGGATTGTACGGTAGCGAACGTGTGAGTACTTTATCTCACAATAACATATTTAATGGCAAAAGTACCATAATGGATGTGATATGCTTAGGCAACCGTCAAATATATGTGTATAGAAATATGACGCCAATTTCAAATTGGCGCCATATTTCTTCACACGGTCATTTTTTTGGTAGATCGTTTTAGCTACAACTTTCAAGCCGTAGTAATATTTAGTGGCATAACTACCATAATGGATGTGACATGCTTATACAACCGTTAAGTATATGTGTTCAGAAATATGGCGCCAATTCCGAATTGGCGCCATATTTCTTTACACGGTCATTTTGTTTTTGGTGAATCGTGCTAGCTACAAATTTAAAGCCGTAGTTGTCTTGTATAATGTATATACAGTAGCCAATGTACAAACGACCACCTGTATTGGGCGATTTATTTATTAAACGACCACTTAAATTCTTAATATTTATAATTGTACATGTATATGTACACATACATGTATGTATATGAAGAGACCCGCTTTCAAACTATAGCGAAAGTTTCACGAATCTGTCTTAAGTAAACGTTTTATTATTCCACGAGCACCTCAACAATTAAGTTTTATTTTATTTTCCACAAAAGCGCAATCATTGAGTGAATAATACTTTCAGTTCGCATGAATTTACTTTAATATTGTGTCTTCAACGTAAGACAGCGTAGCTGGGTGTTTTTGAAAAACTTGTTGTTTATGACTCTGATAATATTAGAAACTAAATGCATCAAGATTTTGTTCCTAAATTACAGAATTACCAGGAACCGACAATAGTGCCCAAGCCTGTTTTTTAATTATTTAAAGACGCCACTTTGTTCATGTAAGTTAGGTTGTAAAAGTACACTTGCATGTAATTCAATTGTATGTGAATGTGTAAGATATTTGGAAATCACAAAACTATTTGCAGATAACTCGAAGTTATGTATTGTTGAATAAAATCAATGTTAATCACGTATATTGATGTAGTTAAATTATCTCCGCTCTTGCTGGTCTTTTCATTTTGATTGCTTTGTCGTGTATAAACGCTGGTCTTAACTTAGATACTTCTATATGTAATACACCGTTTATTGGTCACATGTAAACTGAGAAAAGGTCATACACAACGTACCGTATAAATCTATTTTAGGTAACTTTGGACTTTACAACATTTGGACTGAGCATACTTTCCCAAATCACGAATGGTTAAAACTTACCATAAGACAAAAATTAAAAGACTGATTGGTGCTCTCTCGTCGATAACTCTAGTAACAGTACATTTAACAGATTTGTTTAAAAATAGTTTCGGCATCGAACCATACCTGTCATCAACTCCAAGATCATTATTATTTTGTACTATACGATTTAGAACTAAAAATCATTGTTTGCCTATTGAAACTGGAAATTGGTCCAGAACTCCAATCGATCTTAGGAAATGTAGCACTTGCCAAATTAAGATAGGCGATGAATTCCATTATTTATTAGAATGCACAACATTTTGTAATGGAAGAAAAACATTAATTAATCCAGTGATTTATCATCGACCAAATACCTTTAAACTTGATGAACTAATGAACATACGGAACAAAGAAGAATTTACCAAGCTAAGCAAATTGCTTAAATTATTATGCAAAACATTTAGTTCAATATGTATTACTTGTCTACATTCTAGTTTTCTTTTTTTGGTCAAACTGTTGTTACTATACTAGCTCTTACTGATGTGTATCGTGACTCCCCATCATCACAATCTCAGCATTGCCGAACACCATACTAATCTCTATATACCCTGGTTTATTTCTTGTATTGTTGTTGTTGTTGTTGTTGTTGTTGTTGTTGTTGTTGTTGTTGTTGTTGTTGTTGTTGTTGCTGTTGTTGTTGTTGTATATTAAAGACTGACACCAGCCAATTCGACATTCAGCTGGTGAGGTAAAATTGACAGTTTGTAATTTATAAATTACCTTCACTAGAAATTAGAATAATTGTAATAGGCATGAGTATATTCTTTCCGTCAGAATAGTACTTTATTTCGCTATTATGTATTAAGAAGTTAATATACTAGTAACAATAAGCAATTATCTATACTTATTTTCTTAAAATCATGTGAAGAGGTTTTTCTTCTCAGAACACAGTAAACTCTCACGGAGTGTAATTTGATTATACTAGTTTATTTCTATTACGAATGATTCAAACTGATTTATATGTCTCAGTGTATGCTGATAATTAATGAAGCATATAAGTTCATGATATGTGTGGAATATCAAGTATGCACCACACATATTTTAGAACGATTTTTCTGTATTACAACATATTTTATGCTCATTTTTATGGACAAATATCTGTATATTTGCTCTGAATAAAACACAATTTTGATCGCAATTGAAATTAAGCTTCTGCGAAAGAAAATGCGACACAAAATTGCATCACGCTTAGCACTATATATTGTATAAATGCAGTCTAACAATAAACTTTACCTCCATACACTTCCAAACCGTTTGCACAATTTTGATATCTCAATCCGTTGTTTAGATGTTTACGATTTCCCACAATACCCATGAATTTTTCCCATAACCACGTTATCGACGGTGGCTAAGCGAGGCGCCATGAAAGTTAGGTATGGAGGCCAAACAGATAAACTGATAAAATAAAACAAATTACGCCATTAGAAAAATTATTCAACTTGCTTTAAGTATCCAACCTATACCAAACGTATACGTCATTTTGATTGAAGATTTACATAAATTGATGGGAACGAGTGCTTTATGGTAACGTTTGTATTGAATATATAGCAAAACCTGGTCATGTAATTTAAAGTAAAGAAAGACCCCAAAAAGGCATCGATTAAAAATAATACAAAATATCTCATGTGTTCAGTAAGAAATTATTTTCAAAATGTGAAAATTTGAAATCTTTAAAGATTCTTGTTTTATACCTCTTAAACTAAATCGGTCCCTCTATAATTATTCCCTAGTAAAAAGTTTGAGTGCGGAAAGTGAAAGTTCGATACGGTTAGTCGAAGTATTGATGGACTTTAAATTCTACTGACAACGATGTAATAGAGAATGTAATCCACAAATTCCAGACTGGGGGGGGGGGGGGGGGGCATGCATGGTGACAATTCATCCCTCCCTACCGGGGGTCCGGGTGATCTCCCCCTGGATTTTTTTCCAGGACTCATTCATGAGAAGTATTTATTGTAAAAACGCAAAACGACCAATTCCTACAAGTACCAACATTTTAACAAATTTCCAGGGACACCACCTTCTGTACACATGATCAGGGAACACACTAATGAACTGTATAAACTGTTATACTTAAACTCCAAACAGGTTCAGGCATGCTCCTTGAAATACCATGAATGTGTGGATAATCTCCGACATAAAATAATTGTCAACGATAATAACTGAAGTGGCAGAGCATCGGCCTTCAAGACGGGAGGTCATGGTTCGAGCCCTGTCAGAGGCAAACACATTACATTTAATTCGAAGAACATGCTTGTACTGGTAAGTATTTAACCCGGGACATTTATGAGACTGCACGGTCGCCACATGGGTTTCCGGTGGCGAAGTAAAATAAGCCTTAAGTGACTAGAATTATTATTTCTTTTTGAATATCTGATAACAAAACATTTATATATCATAACCACTTCGATTTAGTTAGAAAATAAACATTTTTTTGCATTTTGTGTAAGTTACCATCGTCACATGGGATTTACGCGCAAAGTGTGTGCACATTCGTCTGATGTCAACGTATCATTAATGTACTTTTAATATTACATTTTTTATTTCAAACAAATTTTAAAGAAAACGTGAACATATGAATGTAGGCTTATATTGGAAATAATAAATCCTGTTATTTTGCAAAACTTTAGGCCCAAGTATTACATTCCTTTCCATAAATTTCTGAATTGATTAAAATAATTTTAAGAAATTTTTAATGAATTCAGTAATATCAGGTGTCAAATTTTCACAACTACCCTTCACTAAAACACCACCACAATCTCTGTCTCTGTTACGTATGATGCCCAATAATCTGTGTTTCACAGACGCTTTCAACTTATGTATATATATATACATGATAAGGAAAGCGCCTGGGTGATTTAGAGTGAAAATCATACGATACTTCTTGACGACCAAGGCCAATGAGCACACCAGGGGGCCAACTCTGCTTCGGCTTTACTGGTAGTATACAGGAGGAAATCGACCATAAATCAATGTATTGCACTTAAAGTGCTAATATAGTAGTAAGATTAAGACCTAATCATTGGATATAATTTAACAAGGACCCCCTCCCCCCTGGTGGAATCGGGCCTGGACATAATGAAGTGGACACTTATCAAGGTGTGAAACGTTCGCATATTTTGTACCAATGAGATTTTGCGAAATATACAAATCCAATGTTAAACCGATTATCCTGACGTCATGGACAATTATATATACGTAAGTCTAAATTTTTTATAAAGGTTTGAATCCACACTATAACACTATACCACTTTCATACATTCAAGTAGCAACATAATACACATTAAAAGTAAGATCACTTACCTCTTTTCTTGATTAGGTCTTATCACTTGCCAAACGGGAACTTGTGATTCCGATTATAATTACGTTAGCACCACCTGAGTGGCGGGGCTGAGGGCATTGTGCATTGAACAGCATGAGCAAACGTTTTTATATAAGATTTTGTATTACCCCGGTGCCAGTGGAAAATGCCGGTTTTACTCAAGTTGAATTTGATCACATTCGGATATATAGTTAAATCATCTATTAATTCTTTGTCCTGATTCTACTGGATATAGTACCTAAGACTTCGGATGAATGAGACTGTGCTAGAGATATACGGATAGCGCACTGGGCTCCGGGTGTGCAGGTCGGGGGTCCGATCCCGTCATGGGTATACTGGATATAGTACCTAAGACTTCGGATGTATGAGACTGTGCTAGAGATAACACCCTTTCAATTAATCGATTAAAGTCGCCTTAGAGTTGCGCCCCCTACCGGACGTGACGTAATGCGAGGATAAAAATATTTCCAAAACGGCCAGTGCTGCTTACTTACGCTGCACATCAACAAAAGTTTATGCGTTGCGCAAATTTATTAATGTTTTCGTAAAAATCGGTCATAGTATTTGTTAAAGTAGAGCTATACAGAAAGTATTAGGTTACAATGTATTAAAGTTTTTGCATTAACAGCATTAAAAAAATCATAGGTAACGAATTAACGCTGCACATGGGGAGCGTAATTTTTTCACATAGGCCCTACTCGCGGTTAGTTTCCTATACCTTCTCTGATTTTCACAACAAGTACCATATATTTAACTTACCCCAATGCAAAAAGCAATCGTTTAAGATGACAAATCCTCAAAAAATATGTGGTTAATATTAAAAGTTATTCAATAAACGGTGATCAAACAATCCCAGTTAAAGAAATTTTCAGAGCATTAATGCTTCATAACTTTTTCAAAACAAGTCGGTAATTTTCCGCTTCTTTTTTTGATATTTTCATCGAAGTCTAATTGTACTTAATACACTTTCATGTCAATAAAATATTTTAAAAAGGCTGCTGTGAAGAACAATCAAGGCTTACATAATCATGTAAATGTGTAAAGATCAACTAAACAAATGATGTAGATCACGCCAGCATGTCATGTTTTGTGTACACAAGTCGTCTATTTTACCCAGGACAAGCGTGTGCAAAATATAAATTAAGTAGGTAAAATCAATTTCTTTATTGTCTGTGTGAGACAAGGGTTTTGGCATCAGTTTAATTCTGAACATGAATTAACATTCAAAAATGTCGGAAGAGGCTGGCTAAATCTTTGAAGTATAAATATTTTTGGGTGACAGACAGTTGTAATCTCATTGTGTTTATTACAAATTGAGATCACAGACTGATATGACCTAATCATTTTAATTATCAAAGGCACTAAGTCTATCAAACAGGAAATAGCAATATGACTTAACACATACAATAAAGATCTCCTGGGGTTTTATGACTCTTGTGTTTTTACAGCTGACACCTAGGGCAATTTTCAATTAGAGTAGTGACCAGTAGAACTGATCTGCCGAGGGCGTGGTTTATGAATTGCAAAACAATAGGCACCCACCAATCAAATTAATTAAAATACAAGAAAAGCAATTAATAACTGTCAATTATCAATTCATACGAGAACACAGAAATTGTTTAAACATTGAAACTAAATGGCCAGCCAGTCACGAAAGACGTCTAAAAATAATTTATGGATTATAGCGCTATGTCCCGTTTTCAGAAGAGATTCTTTTAAAAGTGACTATAAACAATCTATATTTAATGTGAGTAGGAATAACCAAACAGACAGTGAGTTTCATATTTTATTTTTACATAAATATATTGTTTTAAACAGTGCGTCTGCTGATAACATTGTATTGATGCGCCATATCTGGCGTAGCGCATCTATGGTATTGAGGTCTTTGGCTATATCCATGTTCTTTCATATGACGGTCCATGACTGAAATGACGAAAAATATGTATGGTTCTTCTTCAGACATGCGTACGATTTCACATTAACATCAACATACGGTCTTCCAAGTCCATATTAACGACTGAGTTTGTGAAATAAAAATTCCCAGTATGTCGCAAAATTATGTGACAAACAAATATTAAGCATCCAACTAAAGCAATTTCGCAAAATCCATTAGGTTTAAATAAGTTTTTTTTATATATCTCAAAATACATCCTAAAACAAATTACATCTTTAACATACATTATCTTTCATTCCGTCGCCGAAAAAAATTGGTTACGTCGCCATTTCGCGCTCTGAATATTACCGTTATAGTAATTGTTTATCCTCTAATGACGTCATCGAAGGGCAGATAATTCTATTAACGGTATAATTGAAAGGGTGTATATAGGTCTTCTCCTTAATAGTGTAACGGAGTGGTATTTTCTATTGTGTGTGTTTTGAATATAAGTGTAATGGTTATAAACCAATGTTGATAAACGCTATGTAATTCTCGTTGTGGTGTCTCAATGTGCTAGTGATCGTATACATGTATATATAAATATCATTCAACTAGTACTGTAGTTTACAAGTAAAAAATTGCTGCCTGATGCAGCAAAGATGTGTGCACGGCGTGAACAAAATGAAATAGAACAAACACTTATGTGAACTAACAGTATGTGTTTATTATGCTTTAATGTGCAACTATAAATTAATGTATATGAAGTACATTTGTAGTTTTATTAGTAGTTTATGAGGAATTAAATAAGGAACAGACTAGTTTTTGTATGGACAGTAAAATATAAATAGAAATTGATTGTCTGGAAAACTTTCATGATAATAAACATCATGCATGTAAATTAAGACAACATTATGCATCTGAAAATGCAAACATTGATTTAAACATATTTATATAAATCACAATCATTATCACGGTAGAAATAAATAATGAAATACCGACAAATAAAGATAATTAGTATTTACTAAAAATTAAAAATGACAATAATCACTAAATGATTTTGCATATCATGTCAAAATGTGAGATCACTTCAGTGTAATTAACATGTCAGTGGACAAACAGACGTTCAGCATCACACACTGAATTAATCAAGCAATGTGTGAATGTAAAATGAGTTTAGACATTTTGAAAGTTAGAAAAATAGTGTAATTTAATGTAAATGATAGCTAAAAAGTGACACCTGAGAGAACTATAAAATGTAACCAGGCCGTAGTATATGAATGACTATTATAATAAGGCAAAGAACATAGCAAATATGTTTATGTATGTATGTTTTTATGTTCATAGCTTAAGGAGTTACTTTCAATAAATAAAGTTTATTATTATTATCATTATCATTAAAGAGAAATAAAACCGTATTTACTTATATCTCAAACCTATTTACAGTGGAAAGAAATAATGCAAAAATGACCAAAATGCAACACAATAACTCAAAATGAAAACTATAAATGATACCCGAATCTACAAAAGTGATAGGTGTACCAGACTGGTTTAGCAGACTAAGCATATGAATGACTTGTGAAGTAAACAAAAAGAACACATTTACATATATCACATACATATTAACAGTAGAAAGAAATAATGCAATACTGACCAAAAAGCAAAAACGATTACTCAATACAATCAAAGCAAACAAATGGGGTGTGGGACGGTACCACTTGTCTCTGTAGCCAAGCTGGCAACTCGTTGCATATAAGTTTCAGTTTTGTTACTAAACAGTTTTATAATATCAAAGATTGTGTGAATAGGTAAGAAGGCTTGCATGGAATATGGAATTAAACAAAAACATAAGACAGAAATGTGAAAAAATTAAAAGAGATCTTCAATCCGACTTGTTCTAGAAATGCTAGATTTTCAATCCAAAATAAAGAAAAATGGTCAGTAATAATGGTAGAACCTTAAGACTATAAAACAAGTGAAATGTTTGTCACGATTGTAAATAAATGAAATACAAAGATATCAGACGCTTTATGTAACGTTTGTGAATATTTAATTATGAACAACTTTGATGAAAATCTAACAGTTTTTTTTAGCAGACAAGGTTTTCAAGTTTCAGACACCTGTGACCTTGACCTTTAACATTATGACCCCAAATTACAATATGAACTACTAGACTTCATACTGATACTTCTCAGCAAGTTGATGAAAATCTAACACTGGGTTTTGGAGATAAAGGGAGAACAAGGCAAACTGGACAGACAAAAATACAACATGGGGAGACATAATAAATACAACATGATGAACACAAATGTACAAGCAATAACAAGACTTTTATAATTATACATTGTAGTTAAATATTATTACTAAACTGTTTACTTCATATGCAGCTTAATTGCAAAAACACCATCTTTTATAGTATATACATGAAACCAGGTCAAAGCATTCAAGCTTTGTTTTAAAAGAAACTCTTTTGAGTTCAATCTGTAAAAAAATGTTGAAAGTATGTTGAAAGTATGTTAGACCAGTTCTATTAAAAGTTGAAAGTAGATTGGGGACACAGCATAGGGCTATCCAAGGAACATTTTTACCAGGTTTGGTTTAAACTGGTCTAGCAGCTTTAGATATAATATCCAAAATGTGTCAGCGAATCAGATGTTGGATGTAATTTTGGTACAGTACAATCATGTGCCATATTCATAGCAAATCAGCCAAAGGGTAAATAGATTTTTTAAGAAAAAATGTCTGGCAATCAGAAGCCCTAGTGACTATTTTGGAATTTGAGTGGGGCTGAGTGGGACTGTGTGATACAATATTTGAGGACAATCCTCTAATGAACAAATCTACCAAATTTGATTCAAATTGCCCAAGTGGTTTTGGAAATGTAAACGTTTACAACAATGCTGTCGCAGTGGGCAACAGATGGTAAGTGATGGCAATAGGTAACTTTGTTCAGGTGAGCAAAAAACATGGAATTCAGCTTACACTTCTGTAAACGTACAATTACATATTCAAGCAGATTTGTCTGAAAGTGTTACTAAATCAATATTCTACTAATAAAAGACATGTACATTGATACAGAAAAAACATATACTTACATGTGCACTATAATACTTATTTCAACAAAAACATTGTTCCATTTCTTACATATACACATATAATGTAGAATTGCATATGCAGTGTTAAACAGAGAAATGAAGCCTTAATGAGGTTCATATTAATATGAAGAACATTACTGAGATATTGCAATATACATGATAATATTTCAATTGGGATAGTGATATGTCGAAAGTCATGATTTGTCTGCCGGGGGGGGGGGGGGTCATTTCGAATGAGTTAAATAATAAAAAAATATCAAAGTGAAACAAACAACTATAAAACACCAGAAGACTGAGACAAGACATGAATATTGCAAAAGCACATTAACACATTAATCCTAAGACTAGATATCTTACAAACTATCTATATTCAACATAATTATTCAAGTAAGAGGCCCAAGCAAAAACTAAATCAAAATAAGGGGGGGCTGGGTTTTTGTTTTTTTAACTTTGAGTGCAAAATGTTTTTTTTTTACATGTGGTATTTTGTCATATTTAACTTTTGTCATACAGTAAAAAGGCTTATGCACAAATAAAGATTGTCCCTCAAGTACATTTCATTGCACTAAAAACAAGCTGATTTGATGCATTTAAGATTAAAGGTCTGTTCCAGAAAATACTCCACTACACAGGATGCAATATATTATCCCCATTACCTACAGAAATAAATTTACTGCTAATGGTAAATTTCAATTTTTAAAAGCCACCAATGAAGAAAATAATAAAGTGGCATGTTAGAGGTTGTTGAGGGGAGTTTTTTCTCTCTCTAAAACAGTTGAAAGCAAGAATAAAATCAAAATTTTGTTTCCAGGGTCTCCCTCTGCCATTCACCAATAACATCAAATGTGAAAAAAAAACAATAATTTGGCAACAGTTTTTCAATTTTAGCAACAAAAATATTCCAAAAGAATACATATTTGTAAGCAACTGCATAATTGTTCATGCTTTTTATCAAAATTGGTGTGTGCTTTGAATATGCCACAGGGAATCATGTTTTCAAATTAAAATAAATTAGCACCTTCAATACCGGGATATGAATAAATACCGAATGATATCAGAAATGGAAGTATCTAGTTTTTCGCATAACTTTGATTGCAGTGTCAGTTGTTCCGAATAGATTATGGTTCACTGCCCTTGTAAGTGCAGGTGACACTTATTTTCGGTTTACACAAGGCAAAATATGAAGCTCTAAATGGTCATCTTGCATATCGAGAACATCTGCTTCACCATTCCTACATGTACCGCAACTATTTTGTCATCTATTGTTAAGAAGGAGAACTCATCTTCTTCCTGACAAACTCTATCCACCTGATCAATTACTTCTTCTAGTGGAAATTCTGTTTTCTGTTAAAATAGAATAGTATAGGTATATTGTAAGGGTACTAATGAAACATATTTAAGAAATATCTGAACAATGCTTGCTATATTTAGGTGTTGAACCTTTCATCTAGTGTATCCTGATGAAGTGAGGATGAGTGATGTTTATTATAACCATGACATATTAATGTCTCCATGTAAAATTTAATGGTATTAAAACCATTAGCTAATAACAATGTATTTCAAAAGAATCAGTTGACAGCTGCTAAAATTATTAAACTAAAACTATCTGAATGGACAAAAAAATCTTTAGGCCTTTTTTGATGATATAAATACTGTACTACAGTATATTCAGATTTTTTTTACAATATTTTATTTAGCTTAAGTTAACGTGCGACAGGGTTGCAATAATTTGAACTTGCTATTTAAATTTGAATAGCAGAATATCAATGTATCATGTCCTATAATTGCAATGATTAACTTCACAATTTGTCTGTTGTTCAAGACACAACAAAAATCAGGGTTCCCACTCTTCCAAGAAAAAATTCAAGGACTCTTCAAAGTTTTTTTTCCGCAAAATTCAAGGACCAAAACAGCATTGGTACAGCTATTTTATTCATTCAACATGTCTTTCAAATTAACTTTTTCCAAGAAATTAATTGCAATAGTTAACCTCACAATTCGTCTGTTGTTCAAGACACAACAACAATCAGGGTTCCCACTCTTCCAAGAAAAAATACAAGGACTCTCCAAAGGGTATTTTTCGCAAAATTCAAGGACCAAAACAGCATTGGTACTGCTATTTTATTCATTCAACATGTCTTTCAAATTAACTTCTTCCAAGAAAATTTAAGTATTAAACTTCAAATTATGAACTTATATACAAGGAAATGTTACACTCACTTCACCAAGAGTTTTCCAAGGCTTGCAAACACTATTTTTTATCTGTTTAAAGTGAGTTTATTATACAGTAGGAGAACCATGTGACATACCGTGATTAAGGTCTTGGATGTTGTTGAAAGGGAAACATCATTTCTGTAGGTGTTTGTAACACTGTCTGTTATGACGAGTCTCCAGGTTGAAAGGTTTCATTCTCACATTTGCACCATAAGGCCACCTAACATTAGTTTGTTGCATCTTCAAAATATATTGTATTTATTTTGACATTCTCAGTAATTCACATACAGCTTCTTCCTGCAATAAAAGGTAAATCAATAAAATACTGCATTAAACTTTCCAATGGATAATGATGAATTTTGCCTTTCATCTCAATTAATGTTTTAAAACAGCCATTCATTTGCTGATCGTGTATCTGAAGACATCAATTTGAAGTTGTCATCAGACAATTCTCTTAATTTAGATTCTCCATCTATCATTGGAAGTGTTTTCCGTGGACCTTTAACATTGAAGGTCATTGTAATTTCATATCCGAGGGTCATTTTCAAATATTGGAGGTCATACAGGAATATGCTAAATCGAGTCGACGCTTATGTACTTAATCAATGACACATTCAGTATGCATGTAATAATGAAAGTGAAAGTTGAAACTGATACATTGTCGGAAAATCGCTGTAAGGTTAGAACATGTGATCGGTGTATTTAATATAACCAGAGAGTTTAAACGTTTACATGTTAATTATCACGTATGTTTTAACGAAGCATGACTTATTAATGAGGGATAATACTGCAAAATATTAAACAGAGCACAGAGACGAATGCTGGCTGCATCATAACAACACAGGTGGCCGGTGCGTAGCCATGACATTTAAAACCCGCATTGAAAAAAACTATTTTTCAATCTGTTTTTAATCTTATAGTAAGATAAAGGTGTCCAACTTCATACGTATTTACAATGAAAATATATACACACATTTGCTTTGACGTACTTTTCGAAGCCATGCCTCAACCGATTTTTATCACTGATGTCTTAAAATACACACAAGGGATTTATGTCGACAGTGTATATACTCAAAAAATATTCACAAACAGAATAGACTGGTTTTTTTAACGTCAAACATCAAGAATGGCTAGGTCGGACAACTTCCTACCGTTAGACCGAGTCGGTATTTTCAGAACAAAACTACTATAAATCGCTATTCACCTGACGAACGACATTAGATTTCAATAAGAAACATTTAAAAAAGTATATTTCAATATCAAACAACTTACAAATCAACATACAGACGCGGAGATCGCTATTTTTTCGCTCTCAACTTTCGTTTTACGCGAACGCAGCCATTTTGAAAGGTGGTACCCGGCTCTGAGTAAGAACACATCTCGTAAGCCGAAAACCAAAACACTTGGTTTTCGGCTTACAAATGTGTTCTTACGCAGAGCCGGATACCACCTGTCAAAAAGGCAGCATTCGCGTAAAAGGAAAACTACAAGTGAAAAATAACGATCTCCGCGTCTGTATGTCGATTTGTTAGTTTTTTTTCAATGCGGGTTTTAAATGTCATGGCTACGCACCGGCCACCTGTGCATAACAATAGACTAACAAATGAAATGTAGGTCAACCACGCTATGGGTCAACCACAACGTTGAAACGATAAAATTCAATAATTATACAGTTGAAAAGATTAGTTAATGACATAAAGCATAATATACAACAAAATCACATAGAATTGTACCTTAATTTAGCTTTTGTAGCCTACAACAGCAATAATTACGTTACAACGCACAATCGTTCGTTTCTCGACATAGATTCCCGCCGGTCTGCGCATGCGCACAATAGGCTCTGTTCGATTTTGTTCCCATTTGTTTTCAAAACCGAGTCCATTGCAAAACGACGCTAACAGAATTCAATATGCACGGCGTTGACACGCCGTGCAATAAAGAAACACTCTCCTCCAGACTCGATCGAATCTCTGTGAACGGCAATGATAGTTCTGTACTGGCAATACCAGTTATTTCGGTGACAATGTCAACTCGTGTAAAATATAGAAGTGTAATAGTTTTCAAACACAATAAATTGAACGCTTCAAAAGAAATAACAACAAATAAGAACCCTTAATATGTATTTAATAATCCCTAATTTATGTAAATATGTAGTATCTCTTCAAATGAACAACACAAGGAATTTGTAAATCTGTCCAATCAATACTCAAGTACTACGGCAATGAATCTCTGTTTTAAATAATTCAAAATCACCAAAATATATTCAAGATAGTACAAACCAATTATTAATTAGATCAAAAGTTTCAAAAGAAAAGAATTGTCAATGCAATATGCATCGTTATGGAAGAAACAAGTTCTTCAATTCAAAGTCAAAGGCTAAGCTTTAAAGATTGCTGACCGTGGACAACACCCAAAAGAGAGAATAGTAGTAGTAGTAGTATTTTGTTTACAAGGTCATCAGTCACTTTGTACACGTAGGTACTTATAGGCATATTTGTTGACACCGACATGTACCCCGCATGTCGTTAAATTAGTTTTAGATACTAAAGGGGTAAATTTGTCTTTTGATTCCAAATATAGCTACACACCGAGAGAGAATAAATTAAATACAACTTTTTATCTAGCTATATATTCATGGGTGCCTGATTTTATGTTAAGTATAGGAGGTTTAACAGTAGATAATAATGAAATATAAACTTGTAACTAACAGCACGCTGTTACACTATTATACATTTTCAGGTATGACAGTTTTCTTGTTGTATAATGGTGTGATCTTTTACCCATCAGCTTTCTTTTTAGATAGGAGGAGCCCGTTGTTTTGGACACAGGTGATCGATGATATTCTTTGAAAATGTTGAAACTCATGCAGTTTCAGTCACCCGTTGAATCGTACACATTATTGTGTTCTAAAGGTTAATGTCGTGCAAAAGCTGATATAGATAACCAATAGTACCTGAGTGCCAATGAAAAATGCACAAAATTAATACATGTACACTGTACCCCAATACAATGTATACTCAGTGCAGTTAAAACGCACAAAACAGTATTTTACTTACATAGGGATACTACAAAAGTACGGTACATTGTATTATTTCTTGTTTATTTGCAACATAAACAATGTATATCAAATAATGGGTATTTTCATATAAAAATAAGTTTCTAAATGCAATAAAATGACGCTTTACAAACATTTCGCAGGTCTCAAACTGTGCGTTTTAAAATGCACTGAGTATATAATTACACTGGTCATGCCGCCTTCCGGTTAGCTCAGAGCACTTGACTGCAAATCTAGAGGTCGTGGGTTCGAAACCCGGGCGAGGCGTGTGTTTTTCTGTGACAACTTGACTGGAGATAATGCACCCAAAGTCATTTGTCCTCCACCTCTGAACTCTGATTTATGTGGTGAAGTAGTCAGTTGCTTGCGGAGGAACTGGTTGGTAACCCAGGAGCACTGGTTGGTAACCCAGAAGCACTTGTTAGGTCAACTGACCGCCGTATATAAATGAAATTATGTTAACCCCCCCCCCCCCCCCCCAAATAATCAAAAACAGTCAAAACAATGAATATTACAATACGACTATATGATTAATGTGTGGTACAGAACTAACGTACATTTTTCAATGGTGATACCACTATATATCTTCAGTAATATAAGAAACACGCGTAATATTTATTGTTGCTGCTGTTTTAACCATGTATACGTACATAATTGACATTATTACAACATATTAAATGCATTGTGCGTTTCCACACGATACAAAGCACTGAACAAAGTGTTTACACTGTTTTGTACTACGGAGAAACCTCTGTGATGGTACAACGTCAGAGTCAAAGGGAATACTGTCCACTTCTAAAAACGGCTTAATTCCAAGCTCGTGCCTCGATAACCTGTCAGAGTTGCGCCGTGTTTTCACATCTTGGTTAAAGGTAGGGTTATTAGAGTATTGATTGGAACCGTTCCAGACTACGAAAAAAGTCGAGAGCCGGACAAAACCACTTCCAACGCTTTTTGATTATACTGCAACCGCGAAGGGAGAGGTTGTGGGTGTGAGTTTGCTTCCAATTAAAATTAAGGACGGGGATTGTCCTACCTGAAATATTCATCATGGGAGGGGTTTTGTCCACGACCACATAAATCGACGTGAGGGGCTTTGTCCGGGATGGTGACAAGGAAGTCACCGTCTTCAGTGAATTTATCATCATCTTCTTAATTAACAGGGTGCACTAAGTCGTACACCTGGAAAATAATGACAACTTCAATCATGTACATAATTACATGATACGGGACTGATGTCTGAGAATTATTCAATGACGTCATTATTCTGAAATATTCATCCACGCAAATAGTCCCGTCCCTTTCAGTTGAGATATTTGTAGTTACATTGAAGTCAAAAGAAGTGATAGGAATTCTGGAACACTTATCGACCATTGTCCAGGTAAGGCGGATGGCGAAGGGACAGTACTTTGATTTTACAGGTGGTTGATGAAATTCTCGCATTGGTTGATAAAGACTAACCTCAGGAACCATTGAAACACGTGTCATATTTCCGAATCGTAGATAGATAGGCGATTGTTTAAGGAACACCTGCAACTTTGATACTATATACTCTTCAGTACAAGTACCTTGTGTGGTCAAAGAATATACCAGAACGAAATTTAAATTGGAATCAACCTGTATGGAAGTCCCACATTGATCACAGTCGGCGTTCGCCACCATACTCGTCAAAACAAGGTCCAAAAATGTCTGTAATTCGAATGAATAGGCATCGTCGCTTGAAATCAACTGAAAAACCATTTTATATGTTTTACCGGGTAAATTTTTCTGAAGATCTTCGCATTTACCGTTGTATGCGTAGGTAGCGAATGGACATCTCACAGACATACATGATTCCTGCAAAACAGGGAAAAAGAATTAATAAACAATAACTGGAAAAAATCGACACTAAACTTTCATGCAATATACATGTTGATATAATGCTATACATACATGTCACATACTCTCTCAAGATAGGCCCATACTTGAGGGGACATGAATTCCCAAAATACGCGATGTAAATAATGACGTTTTTTGTGACGTCTTGTTCATTTATTATGTGTATTTACTATTTAGCAAGTCTGAACAATTTCTACACTTGCGCATGATTACTAAGCTTTCCACAAGCAGCTGTATGAAGCATGTGTCAGCCTCACTTGTAAATTACGTTATTAATATCATTTCTTTTCATCGGCATATTGCAGTCTCTAGGTTGAACAATTGCGAAAATAACATTACAATTATTGATACCTTGCAAATATAGAAAAACATGTTTAGTTAGGAGAAAATACGAAACTGAATACCTACGAAAAGTTATGTAAATGGAATGAAATTATTGATGCTCAAATTGGAGCCCCTTAACTGTGAAACCATGAAAGTAACATTGCTTACACAAAATAGATACAATCTTTATAGATTTCGTTATCTATCACAAAAACTTTATTATTTGGTGGTAAATACGTGGTATTTCTGGACCCGTGACACTCATGTAAGCAACGTTACCACTTTTGTGACCAAAGTTACCAGCATGCTTATCAACGTTACCTTTTTTTGAAGCACTAAGCTATTGTCAGATGTAAGTGAAACAAGCAATGACTCATTTATAATATTGCAACATTTCTTTAAATTACTATCACATATTCAACGTATCGACCAAAGAGGTCACGTAACTCAACTAAGGTAAACAGAGATTGCCAAGCCAAATGCTTGTCAGGTTTAGTAACATTTATCCGGATAAGCACTAGTTTATGTGCTTTATTGAAGTAAACTCTTTATGTAAAACACAAATATATGCTATTCGTTAATCATATAATTCCGAACAGTAGCTGTTACATATTGTATCATTATTACCACAGTGAAATGCTTTGAAACCAGTAACTGTGTTGTTTTATCCTCTATTTTAAACATTTACACATTTATTTAACATATACATTCTGTCATTCTGTTTATATTTCGCATTAAATGGCATTGTCAAAATAAATACCTTCAACATACAAACTTTGTAAACACCGAAAAGTTACACCAGGTTATCCAAGATAACCAGTCCAGTTAGTTAATTAATAGAAGTTATTGTTAATATTTTCCGGGCAGAAGTCGGGCTACTTGCTTCTTGTATGGGAGTAACATTCGTAAGTGGACATTAAAGATATACCTGGCTCATCTGAACATAAACTGTTTGAATTGGCTTCATCCAGTATTTTTGTTACAATGGTTAAACATCTCTGATAAGAACCATTGCAATGACTGTATAACGATTGAAAATATCTGTTTTACCATATTGCGAGCAGACAAAACTTATAAAATAGCCTGATTGTTACAAAACCTGGAAATGTTTTCGGCGCAGTCGTACTAACATGGTTTTGCTATTTGCATATCAGTGTTGTGTAAACCAATAAAATCTTACGTTAACCCCCAAGGCAATTTCTCTTCAACCGAACAACGTTTGTAACCTTGACGCGGATTGGTTAACCTTTCGATAAAGGGTACGTTACCTTACCGAAATCCACTGAATTTCGGTGAATTTACCGAAATCCATTTTGGATCTGGAGTGACCAGCAATACTATCATCTCGGCATTTTTTATGTTGCACGATAAATCTTAACCTTCAATTTGCGCCGACCATCTTTTTTCATGATAACTCTTGTTTAATTGTATGGTGTCAAACATCATTCTTCAACAAATACGGATCAATACATTTTGAGTTCATTCTTTGTGAATGCATGTTTATTGATGTTTTAACTAGAGGAAAAATATGTTTCATGTTTGTTTAGGTAAACAAATGAACAAAAAATGAGCATTATAATACTTTAATTTCAAGTGTTCCATAATACTCGTAGCTTGATTTGGCTATGACCAGTCCATTGAATGATGCTCCCAGATAGCAAATATTGGAATTTGGATTCGGATTTCTTGACGTAATGCTGTGCGAATTTCGCTTTTCGCATTCGCTATTATCACCAAATGTAATGCAGTTAATCAGCATCGGCCAAAAAACATGCGAAGACTTTACAGTTTTCATGATCACCAGCTTAAATTCCTTTGATCTAGTTTCTTTACTTTAAGAAAATGTATAACTGTGATTGTTGTCTACTCTAATAAACTAGTACTCATAGACATTAGTGATATTAATTGTCATGGTGTATTGTTGTTCCCATCTGTAAGGAATAAACGACGTGCAAGGCATCAACGCATATGTTTACAGGCGTCATTTGATGCTGCGACTTCTCGATGGAGTAAACAAAACTGACATTTTCTGCAGGTTTCAAGCTGAATTTATGGATTTTATGTGAGGTAAGATGTCAAAGTGTTATGTACGGAATCCGATTAGTGCCACAATAAATATCGTGTGTCTCCATGGGACCACGACACACGACGTACGAAACGAAACACGATACGACACACGACATGCGAAGCGACACACGATATGACTCACGAAATGCGAAGCGCCGCGCGATACGACACACGACATGCGAAACGACACACGATATTCGACGGATGATATCAATTCAACGATTTCGCTTGTTTAATTAACATTTTACAAATTTACATTTTTATGACATTTCGTTTCTATGGACCATTACGATGTCTTTTTGTTATTATTCATGTTTTTGTAAGACATTATGCCCCCTCATGTTTTTTTTGTCATAGAGTTATATTTTGTACAATTGCAAAAGCAAGTTCAAAGTATACTGCACAAGTATACATGCTGGAAATGTTTTGTGGAAAATACTTACTTTAATAAATAGTATTTAATAAACTCATACTTAAAAACATTACATTATTTTTTGTGAATGGATGGTTTGCATTTGAATGTCAAAAGAAAATGCTCATGTACATGAGATTGTGGTATGATTGAAAAAGAAAAACATTGCAAATGAATAACATGAATTGCTTATTCCTTCTGGTATCAAACTATACTATAGCTCAGACTGTTGACTCAATATTTGATAAACTCTTAAACTCTAAAGCAGATTAACTGAATGTATATTGTGAAATTAAACGTTTTTAAAATGGTAAAAAAGGGTTTCGTGGATGCATAGTTTGATTAGTGCTATATTGGAAATAGTAACAACAGGTTGTTTGTTTACTGTAGGTAATGAACGAGCTCATCTCATGTATTCGATTAATTGACCTTAAATTAATATAGAAATTCATGTATAATAGAAGTTCACAATTTTGTCATACTGCACATTCCAATTCATGGGAGGTGTTTTAAAGACAATTGACCTATGACCATGGACCCCGTGACCCCAAAATCATTAGGGTTTCTCTGCTACCAAAGATGAATGGGTGGACTAAGTTTGGTATGATATGTCAAGGGGTTCTCGAGTTATTGATCGGAAACGGTTTATGTACAATTGACCCCCGTGACATTGACTTTTGACCTCGTGACCCATAATAAGACAGTATAGACGATTACGTCTCCAATGGATTTAGGTAAGGTAACGTACCGTTCGATAAGGCCTATATATGTGTTAATCAAACCTAAAAACATTAACTTGTTTATTATAATGTATTTTGGCTTCCGAAGTGCTGCTCAAATTAATGTATGATGGCATATTTCTGCCACCAGTTAACTAGATAATTATCTGGTTATCACGTTAAAGAAACTAGATAACTATTTAATTTAAAAAAATGGAAACGATTAATTCAGTACAAATCACGAGATCATATCTTATTCAACTATCATGAATAGTAAGCACGTTTTCATTTTTTTTTCACTTATATAAGACCTAATCCGGTTTTCCTGGTATTAATTATCAACCAATACTAGCTTGCCCTACCTAACCCACACGAAACGGAGGTAGAGTACAAATGACCGTAACCGAATGCCACGAAAGAATATGACCTGCCAAACCTTAATTTTGTGTAGAGCTATGTACATCAAATGTACATTAAATCAAACTAATATTAAATATTTTACCAATAAATGAGTAAAATAGAGTGTAGATGTTGTATTAGAAGTGATTTCGGTAATGAAAAATGGATAAATGGATTTCGATAATTTAACGAAATTCAGTGGATTTCGGTAAGGTAACGTACCCCTTATCGAGAGGTTCACCAACCAGCCTCAAGGTTCAAAACGTTGTACGGTTGCAGGGAAATTGGTTTAGTGGTTAACTACTGCTAGATAGAAAATTATTGCGACAAAACATTCTGGCCTTACCGAAGAAATACAATTGATATAGCTGTTGATTAGACGAAGTTTGAAAATTTTGTCTTACGTTAAATGGATTCCATATTTGAGTAGGATCACATCGTTCCGTCTTTATTTCGTCGTTAGCAGGTTGGTGTATAAAGTTTATGAAAACAGAATAACCAGTCGCGGGTCCTCCTCGAGAATCCAAATTCCCAATCTCTTCACACAAATCGGTCAATATTTCATCATGAGGTCTATTGCATACTGAGCAGTAGACATTCGAATAATAATTGACAGAAAAAAAACCAAATACATTATCAGTGTATTCTTTTGTATATATGCTGGGTGTACTTGTAGTTTCTAGTTCACAGGCGTTTTTAATGTCATGATTGTATGTGTCCCAATTTCCGGTGGAGTTGCAACGTGCAATAATCTTATGATGTTCTCCGACGCATTGAACTAACTGACTCACTTCCGGATCAGGTGGATATGGAATCAGTGAACAATTCCTTAGAATATGATCATGCCACTCTTCAATCGTCGGATAATCGACCTCGGCAGGACAGTTCGTGATCAACTTCCACTGAATGAGGTCATCTTCCTTTACCCCATTACACATTGCACAGTGCTTATTCCTATATACACGATCGGTTAAAGGATCAGACACAAATATGAAATCCTCTAAAGTAAGGAGGTTTAAGCACCTAGGATAAACAAGATCAAGACCAGCATTTGGACAGGTATCTACTAGACGATAGTGTATGTCGATCTTCTTTTCTGACTGTATTCCTCTAGGTTCATTGAAATATGTGTCTAGAGCAATACATGTATGCTTTTGCTGGACACCAGGCATCAGCTTCACGTCAGGACAACAGTTGCCGAAACGTTGACAGTCTGGGTCGCACGAGCACTTCTGACAACATGGTGTTAAATGCATCTCATCTAGTTTTCGACTCTAAAATTAAGAAAGAGAAAAACCGATATTTTGTAAGAATTCAAGTTATATATAGCTCAGTCGGCATACTACTTGCGTGTCAGTAAGGAGTAGAGCTTCAACGATTCAACTGTCAACCGATTCGATTTCTTTCCCTTCGATTTCGATTTTTTCGATTCGATTTTGTACATTGTATATGTAACAGCATTCTCATTCATCTTAAGGCTTTTGCATTAATTTCAGGCCAATTGAAATTAAGAGTTTTGCAAATAAAAATTATTATTCTCACCCTCATGTTTTCGTAGCCTGAGGTCCTGGCTCACTGATTGCTAACACTGTCAGTATAGCCAGGCGGAATACAATCACTTCGATTGTCTGTTTGGACAAGATTACCTTATGCGCGCGCATTTTCTTTATCCGGTATCTTGATCACGTGATAAACTTCAGTCCTGATCAGCGCTGAAACATAGTCACGTGGATTCTATTACGCCTGGCCTTACCGACGCGGAGCAATAGGAGGTTTGGCCAGGATTCCAGGCTAATGTTTTCGTTACATCTCTATTTTCGTGAGGTTTCGTTTATCTCGCGCGCACTTAACGGGATTTCGCGTATGACGTCATCATTTTGTGCGTAAATAAATATGACCTGGAAGAAACCCCAACGACTGTCAAACGTCCGAAATACACTTCAAACAGGTAAACAAATAAATATAAATGGAGAGATATGAAATATTTACCTAATTGTTTATTTCCAAAAAACCATGGTGATAAAATTCAAGTTATTTCATAATTATCATGAACAGGAAAAAAAATGCTTCACTTCGTCTGCTTCGGCGGTCACGTGACTGTCGTGTGAAAGGTACTTTCCCAGTATTTATTTATAGCGCATTTCATAAACCCTAGTCCTTACATATATTTTCTGTAAGCTGCATTTTTTGCATTATCTGATCTTTTCCTTTTCAAAGTTATGTTACAAGAAATTTTTCTTTGGAGGATCTTTCAGCATAACGACGGAAGCCATTTCACTAAACTTTGCTTCCGGTAAATAACGTAGCAACAGGGGATGCGACTACGACGTGTCTAAGCGTGGCTAAAATCCGTCATTAATGTACAAAATAACAGTTTGGCGAACTGGAACTAAAACAGCGAATCGAATCGAAAATACCAGGGTATGAATCATGAATCGAATGGTGAGCTCCGTAGTCGAATTCCGATGCATCGCATCGAATCGTTGAAGCTCTAGTAATGAGGCTGGCTGACGTTCAAACCCTGGATGAGGTATATACGTATGTTTTTCGTGACTTCTTAAGTTGTCATTAAATAAGAACATGTTGATGCTGGTTGGTAACCCAGAAAAAGTCAAACAGAAATTACCACATACTAATTTCATAGCCACACCTATGGTTGGGTGTCAACTGACCGATGTCCATGATATGTTTTTTTAAAAATCGACAAAAATTCATAGAGGATATTTGTTAGTTTCTGTGGAAGTTTAAAACAAGAGATAATGCTGCAGGAGAGTCAGTGTAGAACTATTGTGAGCACATATCGAAATCAAGGAATCCGAAAATAACTTACAGGAACCACGCCCATATCTGTGATAAACAATATCAGCAAAAAATTACCTTCATTGCGTTCGAATTGCAGAAATTGTTGTACGGACACAAAGTAGCAACATCCTGCAAGGCACCATAAGCCGATGGCAGAATGTGAGTGCCAACAACGCAGAAACACAGAACCATCCACCAGTGTTTCCACATGGTTCTTGTCGTCCGTAAAAGCAAAATAGCACATTGAGTTATAATCTTGTGGTTTTTATAGTCAAACTTGCAGACAAGACTGTCGTTGAAAGTGTCACAGTGTGAAAAGACGTGATTAATAATTTCACAAAAAAACATGTCTAAATATCACAGCATTGGTCACTAAGGATTGTTCGGTAGCGAACGTGTCAGGGCGTTATCTCACAATAACACATTCAATGGCAAAAGTACCATAATGGATGTGATATGCTTAGGCAACCGTCAAATATATGTGTATAGAAATATGACGCCAATTTCAAATTGGCGCCATATTTCTTCACACGGTCATTTTTTTTTGGTAGATTGTTTTAGCTACAAATTTAAAGCCGTAGTTGTCTTGTATAATGTATATACAGTAGCCAATGTACAAGCGACCACCTGTATTGGGCGATTTATTTATTCAACGACGACTTACATTCTTAATATTTATAATTGTACATGTATATGTTCACATACATGTACATTGTATGTATATGAAGAGACCCGCTTTCAAACTATAGCGAAAGTTTCATGAATCTGTCTTAAGTAAACGTTTTATTATTCCATGAGCACCTCAAAAATTAAGTTTTATTTTATTTTTCCACAAAAGCGCAATCATTGAGTGAATAATGCTTATGTAATACTTTCAGTTCGCATGAATTTACTTCAGTATTGTGTCTTCAACGTAAGACAGCGTAGCTGGGTGTTTTTGAAAAACTTGTCGTTTATGACTCTGATAATATTAGAAACTAAATGCATCAAGATTTTGTTCCTAAATTACAGAATTACCAGGAACCAAAAAAAGTACCCAAGCCTGATTTTTAATTATTTTAAGACGTCACTTTGTACTTGTAAGTTTGGTTGTAAAAGTACACTTGCATGTAATTCAATTGTTTGTGAATGTGTAAGGTATTTGGAAATCACAAAACTATTTTGGTCAAACTGTTGTTACTATACTAGCTCTTACTTATGTGTATCGTGACTCCCCATCATGTCACAATCTCAGCATTGCCGAAAATCATACTAATCTCTATATACCCTGGTTTATTTCTTGTATTGTTGTTGTTGTTGTTGCTGTTGTTGTTGTTGTTGTTGTTGCTGTTGTTGTTGTTGTATATTAAAGACTGACACCAGCCAATTCGACATTCAGCTGGTGAGGTAAATTGACAGTTTGTAATTTATAAATTACCTTCACTAGAAAATCGAATAATTGTCATCGGCATGGGCATCTTCTTTCCGTCAGAACAGTACTTTATTTCACTATTATGGATTGAGAAGTTAATATACTAGTAACAATAAGCAATTATCTATAATTATTTCTTAAAATCATGTGAAGAGGTTCGTTTTTCTTCTCAGAACGCAGTAAACTCACACGGAGTGTAATTTATAAATTTACTAGTTTATTTCTCTTACGAATGATTCAAACTGATTTATAAATCTCAGTGTATGCTGATAATTAATGAAATATGATATTAGTTCATGATATGTGTGGAATATCAAGTATACACCATAACTATTTTGGAACGATTTTTCTGTATTACAATATATTTATGTTCATTTTTATGGACAAGTATATATACATTTGCTCTGAATTAAACACAATTTTGATCGCAATTGAAATTAAGCTTCTGCAAAAGAAAATGCGATACAAAATTGCATCACGCTTAGCACTATATATTGTATATAAATGCAGTCTAACAATAAACTTTACCTCCATACACCATGGTCCAGTGAACAATATAGCACGCCATTTGTGACCACATGTAGAGATACGGCGCTGTGATCGATATACACATGCAGTTGAAATATGAAATAGAAGGGGAAAAAATGGAAATCGCCATGTTGAAGGTTAAAAAGGACCGTTCAATGTTAAAAAGGACCAAAATGAAATTATTTATTTTTTATCAAATTTACATATTTGTAAAGTTAAGAAATGAAGATTTTAAAGCCGTTTGCACAAATTTAGTTTTCCTTTCATTTACTGAGTTATTTGGTTTTAAACCCGACCAGTCCGTTTTTTCCCTTCTGTGTATATATAGCGATGGCTCGTGTCTTTAAAGTTAAAATGGACCAACATGCTTTTTCACGATCTTTTTGAAAAACAGAATATATACTGCAGCACGGACATATGAACCATTATATGTCCGTGATTGCAGAGATACTAAAAATTTCATAACCGTTTGCACAATTTTGATATCTCAATCCGTTGTTAAGATATTTACGATTTCCCACAATTCCCATGAATTTTTCCCATACACACGTTATCGACGGTGGCTAAGGGCGCTATGAAAGTTAGGTATGGAGGCCAAACAGATAAACTAATAAAATAAAACAAATTACACCATTAGAAAAATTATATAACTTGCTAAAGTATCCAACCTGTACCAAACGAATACGTCATTTTTTTGCAGATTTACATAAATTGATGGGAACGAGTGCTTTATGGTAATTGTATTAAATATATAGCAAAACCTGGTCCTGTCATTTAAAGTAAAGAAGACCCCAAAAAGGCATCGATTAAAAATAATACAAAATATCTCATGTGTTCAGAAAGAAATTATTTTCAAAATGTGAAAATTTGAAATCTTTAAAGATTCTTGTTTTATACCACTTAAACTAAATCGGTCCCTCTATAATTATTCCCTAGTAAAAAGTTTGAGTGCGGAAAGTTCGATACGGTTAGTCGAAGTATTGATGGACTTTAAGTTCTGCTGACAACGATGTAATAGAGAAATCCGGGTATATACATACATACATCAGGCCCGGATCCTGAAATTCCAGACTAGGGGGCCATGCATGAGGACAATTCATCCCTCCCTTACGGGGGATCCGGGGGATCTCCCCCTGATTTTTTTTACAATAGAGGTATGAAATGATGGCTTCTGGTGCATTTCGGGGTCTATATTTTGAGGACTCATTCATGAGAATTGCACAAGTTCTATCTTGTAACAACGCAGAACGACCAATTCCTACAAGTACCAACATTTTAACAAATTTCCAGGGACACCACCTTCTGTACACATGATCAGGGAACACACTAATGAACTGTATAAACTGTTATACTTAAACTACAAACAGATTTAGGCATGCTCCTTGAAATACCATTAATGTGTGGATAATCTCCGACATAAAATAATTGTCAACGATAATAACTGAAGTGGCAGAGCATCGGCCTTCAAGACGGGAGGTCATGGTTCGAGTCCTGTCAGAGGCAAACACATTACATTTAATTCGAAGAACATGCTTGTACTGGTAAGTATTTAACCCGGGAAATTTATGAGACTGCACGCTCGCCACATGGGTTTCCGGTGGCGAAGTAAAATAAGCCTTAAGTGACTAGAATGGAAATAGATGTACGTGTTATTATTTCTTTTTGAATATCTGATAACAAAACATTTATATATCATAACCACTTCGATTTAGTTAGAAAATGAAAAAAAATGCATTTTGTGTCAGTTACCATCGTCACATGGGATTTACCCGCAAAGTGTGTGCACATTCGTCTGATGTCAACGTATCATTAATGTACTTTTAATATTACATTTTTTATTTCAAACAAATTTTTAAGAAAACGTGAACATATGAATGTAGGCTTATTTTGGAAATAATAAAATTCTGTTATTTTGCAAAACTTTAGGCCCAAGTATTACATTCCTTTCCATAAATTTCTGAATTGATTAAAATAATTTTAAGAAATTTTGAATGAATTCAGTAATATCAGGTGTCAAATTTTCACAACTACCCTTCACTAAAACACCACCACAATCTCTGTCTCTGTTACGTATGATGCCCAATAATCTGTGTTTTACAGACGCTTTCAACTTACATATATATATATACATGATAAGGAAAGCCCCTGGGTGATGTAGAGTGAAATGCATACGATACTTCTTGACGGCCATGGCCAATGAGCACACCAGGGGGCCAACTCTGCTTCGGCTATACTGGTAGTATACAGGAGGAAATCAACCATAAATCAATGTATTGCACTTAAAGTGCTAATATACATGTAGTAGTAAGATTAAGACCTAATCATTGGATATAATTTAACAAGGACCCCCCCCCCCGGTGGAACCGGGCCTGGACATAATGAAGTGGACACTTATCAAGGTGTGAAACGTTCGCATATTTTGTACCAATGAGATTTTGCGAAATATACAAATCCAATGTTAAACCGATTATCCTGACGTCATGTACAAGTATATATACGTAAGTCTAAATTTTTTATAAAGGTTTGAATCCACACTATACCACTTCCATACATTCAAGTAACAACATAATACACATTAAAAGTAAGATCACTTACCTCTTTTCTTGATTAGGTCTGATCACTTGCCAAACGGGAACTTGTGATTCCGATTATAATTACGTTAGCACCACCTGAGTGGCGGGGCTTAGGGTAGTGTGCCTTGAACAGCACGAGCAAACTTTTTTATATAAGATTTTTTATTACCCCGGTGCCAGTGGAAAATGCCGGTTTTAAACTCAAGTTGGATTTGATAACATTCGGATATATAGTTAAATCATCTATTAATTCTTTGTCCTGATTCTACTGGATATAGTACCTAAGACTTCGGATGAATGAGACTGTGCTAGAGATATACGGATAGCGCACTGGGCTCCGGGTGTGCAGGTCGGGGGTCCGATCCCGTCATGGGAATGATTCTTCTGCGGTAGTTCCCGAATTAGACACGAAAGAACTGGGTATGGTAACCCAGAATGCAGTGATCACTTATAGTGATTCAAACCAGTAGTAATAACTTGTTTAATAATCGATCTAACATGCGAAAGTTTCAACAAAAAGAGATAGACGTTGCGTTGATTATCATACGGTACATATTTTTAATCAGACCCACATCCAGTAATTATGTAAAATGTTTTGCATGGGTGAGCTCCCCTGTCAGCTGGACCTCATTTAGCTAACACATGTAAGTGGATTGTTTCTCGTTTTTTAGCATAAATAATCTCTGTCAAATTAATCTCTAATGAGATCGATATAGCAACTACATGTACACTGATCCGAACTGATCGTTCATATAACATAATATGAGTTTCTTTAAAATACCACACAATCTTCCAAAACCAAGAGACGTTTTCAACGACCGTATCGTTGCTTGTTGATATGGGTTTCGAAAATACGTTAAGAACTGTTTCTGTTCGTCCCTCAATATGACTAAATTCTATGCCGCGTACTTAGTAACAGTCAGAGAAGATTGTCACAAGTTATTTCCCTTTGTTCCATCGGGAGTTCTGTCCCTTTGTCCATTTTATAGAATATACTACAGTAATAATTCTATAGAATGAGCAAAGGGAGGGAACTCTAGATGTGATAAAGGGAAATGACTCATGCCAATATCATGTGGTAACACTGTATTGCCATCGGTGTGAACTTCTTCTTCCAAATGCTCTACCATATCACACTCTGGCGCATCGTTGTACACTCATAAAGGCAAACATTGCCAGGGTGGGTGCACACGTGATTTTTCCGATCACAAAACGGTACGTATTTTGGCAGTTTTTGTTTGTAAGAAATAGTTTTTAATAGCCTAAAACCTGGTCATCATAAATCCGGTTGCATCGATGCCCATATCGACACATAGATCTCTGTAGATTTGCCGAAATGCGTGCAACAAAATGTTAAGCAAGGCGAAATGTTTTTGTGGCACGCATTCCGGCAAATCTTGCTGTGCGGCGTTAAATATTTACAGCGGTGATGGAACTCAGATGTTTCTTTTTTTGTGTGTTCAGCATATATGTTCTAGTATTTCTAAATTTTAAGACACATTGATTTGTTATCTTTATTAAATCAATAATCCTTGCAAACATGTCTACGAAAAGTCATGGTATACGAAGTATGACAGTTAGTTTAAACATATTTTATTTGCATACTATGAACATCATAATAATACAATACAGTTTACACCATTTTACATGAAACGAGTTTGTTCAGTAGTTAATCTAAAAAGGATGAGACCGAATGCCAGCGACTTCTCCCTAATATTATACATTTCCAACAGGTATGACAGTTTTTTTGTTGTATATTGGCGTGACCTTTTACCCGTCAACTTTCTCTTTAGATAGGATGAGCCCGTTGTTTTTGACACAGGTGATCGACGATTTTCTTTGAATATGATGAAACTCATGCAGTTTCAGTCAACCGTCAATACAATGAATATTACAATATGAATATTTGATAAATGTGTTGTACAGAACTAAAGTACATGTTTCAATGGTGATACCACTATATATGTTCAGTTACAAAAGAAACATGCATATTGTTGCTGCTGTTTTAACCATGTATACGTCCATAATTGACATAATTACAACATATTAAATGCATTGTGCGTTTCCACACGATCACTGAACAAAGTGTTTTGGACAACGGAGAAACCTCTGTGATGGTTAAACGTCAGAGTCAATAGGAATACTGTCTACTTCTAGAAAACGTCCTAATTTCAAGCTCGTGCCTCGACAACGTGTCAGAGTTGCGCCGTGATTTCACATCGGAGTTAAAGTTAGGGTTAGTTAAGTGTGAATTGGACCGTTCCAGACCCTACCGGACAAAAGCCCTTCCGACGCTTTTTGATTATACTGCAACCGTGGAGGAAGAGAGGGGGCGGCGGGTGGGTTTGCTACCAATTAAAATCAAAGACGGGGCTTGTTCTATCTGAAATAATAATCATGGGAGGGGTTTTGTCCACGACCACATACATCGACGTGAAGGGCTTTGTCCGGGATGGTCACCGTCTTCATTGAATTTATCACCTTCTCCTTAATTTACAGGGTGCACTATGTCGAACACCTGGAAAATACTGACAACTACAATCATGTACATAATTACATGATACGGGACTGATGTCTGAGATTTATTCAATGACGTCATTATTCTGAAATATTCATCCACGCAAATAGTCCCGTTCCTTTCAGTTGCGATTTTTGTAGTTCCGTTGAAGTCAAAAGAAGTGATAGGAATTCTGGGACACTTATCGACCATTGTCCAGGTAAGGCGGGTGGGTAAAGGACAGTACTTTAGTCCTATGTAGTGATGAAAGTCTCGCAATGGTTGATCAAGACTAAGCTCAGGAACCATTGAAACACGTGTCATATTTCCGAATCGTAGATAGATAGGCGATTGTTTAAGGAACATCTGCAACTTTGATACTATAAAATCTTCAGTACAAGTACCTTGTGTGATCAAAGAATATACCAGAACGAAATTTAAATTGGAATCAACCCGTATGGTAGTCCCACATTGATCACAGTCGGCGTTCGCCACCATACTCGTCAAAACAAGGTCCAAAAATGTCTGTAATTCGAATGAATAGACATCGTCTCTTGAAATCAACTGAAAAACCATTTCATATGTTTTACCGGGTAAATTTTTGTAAAGATCTTCGCATTTACCGTTGTATGCGTAGGTAGCGAATGGACATCTCACAGACATACATGATTCCTGCAAAACAGGGAAAAAGAATTAATAAAACATTAACTGGAAAAAATCGGCACTAAGCTTTCATGCAATACACATGTTGGTTAAATGTTATAAATACATGTCACATATTCTCTCAAGATAGGCCCATACTGAGGGGGCATGAATTCCCAAAATACGCAATGTAAAAACAATTACATTTTCTGTGACGTCTTGTACATTTATTATGTGTATTTACTATATAGCAAGTCTGAACAATTTCTACACTTGGGCATGATTACTAAGCTTTCCACAAGCAGCTGTATGAAGCATGTGTCAGCCTCACTTGTAAATTACGTTATTAATATCATTGTTTTCATCGGCATATGCAATATATAAATATTATAAATGAGTCGTTGCTTGTTTCACTTACATTTGACAATAGCTAAGTGCTTTAAAAATAGTAACGTTGATTATCATGTCGGTAACGTTGGTTACACGTTTCTTAAGCACGGGCCCAGAAATACCACGTATTTACCGCCAAATGATAAAGGAGAAGAATGTGATAATTATTTTGATTTTATCTGTTTTATGTAAGCATGTTTTCACAGTTTAGAGGCTCCAGTTTGAGCATTAATTATTTCATTCCATTTATATTACTTTTCGTAGGTATTTTCGTATTTTCTCCTTACGAAACATGCTTTCTATATTTGCAAGGTATTAATAATTATTATGTTATTTTCGCAATTGTTCTACCTATGCACCCTCATGTTTTTTTTTGTCATGGTGTTATATTTTGTACAATTGCAAAAGCAAGTTCAAAGTATGCTGCACAAATGGAATATTTTGTGGAAAATACTTACTTAAATAAATAGTATTTCATAAACTCATACTCAAAAAAAAAAAGTGAATTTTAAATGGATGGTTTGTATTTGAATGTCTATAGAAAATTCTCATGTACCTGAGGTTGTGGTATGATTGAGTAAGAAAAACACTGCAAATGAATAACATGAATTGCTTATTCTTTCTGGTATCAAACTATGCTATAGCTCAGACTTTTCACTCAATATGATCAATTCTAAAAATCTAAACCAGTTTAACAGGATTTATATTGTGAAATTAAACATTTGCAAAATGGCAAAAAAGGGTTTCGTGGATGCATAGTATGATTATTGCCATATTGGAAATAGTAACAGTAACAACAGGTTGTTTGTTAACTGTAGGTAATGAAAGAGCTCATCTCATGTATGCGATGAATTGACCTTAAATGTATATAGAAAGTCATGTATAATAGAAGTCCACAATTTTTTCATACTGAACATTCCAATTAATGGGAGTTGTTTTAAAGGCAATTGACCTTTGACCTTGACCATTGACCCCGTGACCCCAACATCATTAGGGTTTCTCTGCTACTAAAGAGGAATGTGTGAACTAAGTTTAAGGATGATAGGTCAAGGGGTTCTCGAGTTATTGATCGGAAACTGTTTATGTACAATTGACATCTATGACATTAACCTTTAACCTTGTGACCCCAAAATCAATAGGGTTCCTCTGCTACTTCAGATGAATGTGTTGACCAAGTTTGAGTATGAAAGGTCAAGGGGTTCTCGAGTTATTTTAATAATTTACCCCTGTGACATTGACCTTTGACCCCGTGACCAAAAATAAATAGGGTCCCTCTCCTACCAAAGATGAATGTGTGGACCAAGTTTGAGGATGATTGGTCAAGGGGCTCTTGAGTTATTGATCGAAAACGGTTTATGTACAATTCACCCCTATGACCTTAACCCCCAAATCAATAGTGTTCATCTGATACTAAAGATAAATGTGTGACCAAGTTTGAGGATGAAAGGCCAAGGGGTTCTCGAGTTATTGATCTGAAACGGTTTGTAAACTATTGACCCCTGTGACCTTGATCCCGTGACCCAAAAATCAATAGGATAAATATGTTAGTGGTAGGTCAAGGGGTTTTTGAGTTATTGATCTGAAACAGTTCGTGAACAATTGACCCATGTGACCTTGACCTTTGACTCCGTGGTCCTAAAATCAATAGGATTTCTCTGCTTCGAAAGATGAAGGTGTGGACCAAGTTTGGGGATAAAAGGTCAAGGCATTCTCGAATTATTTATTGGAAACGAAACGGTTAAGGACAGACCGACCGCTCGACATGTGCAAAGCAATATGCCCTCTCTTCTTCGAAGGGGGGCAATTTCATCGGCGCATTAATTTTATTGTTTCGGAATGAACATTATTAACCATTAAGCTATAAAGAATGACATATTTCTTAAACCATTGACTAAGAAGGCTTTTCTAATAAATTGAAGTATGCAAATGTGTTGCAATCTGAAGGTTAACATTTGTTGTATAACATAAAACAATAGCTAAATGCTACATAAACTCCAAGACATGTAAGGGGAGATCACTGCGTAGGAGATTTAAAAATAACTCCGTAGTGTGATAATTCATTGACACATATTTTTCGGATGAAGAGAAATTGCCTTGATGGTTAACGTAAGAATTGATTGGTTTGCAAAACACTGATATGCAAATAGCAAGACCACGTTAATAAGGCTGCGCCTAATTACATACCCAAATACCCAAAACTCTGCTTTGACGAATTTGTTTATACTCTGACTTGTTGCTTGTTCTTTTTGTACGGAAAATATCAAACAAATACCAAATCGACATTTTGTCGTTTCAGCAACGAAATCCTCTGACGCCGGCAATGCTCTCACATGGCAATATGAAACTGGTATCACAGCAAGTATAAATGTTGGAACGGTACATATACACAGGACCGCCCCTCGATGTTTTATAAAATTTGATTTTTGATTTTTGTGAAAATGGGAAAAGAGGGTAGGCTAGGAAAAGGCTAGGTTACCAAGGATGGACACATATAAGCTCGTTACAGCAAGTTAAAAAACAAGCAATATCTTGAAAATAGATGGTCGGTGCATTCTGAAGCAAGCACAGTAGTAGCAATCTGAAGGTTAAGATTTGTTGTACAACATCACACATTGCCGAGAAGTAACGATTGCTAGTCACTCAATTACGCTCCACTATAGTAACCCCGATACCTGTAAGGAGATATGACTTCGTAGGAGATTGGATAATAGTAACTCCGTAGTGACATTAGTCATAGACACAGTACAGTCTGTTTCAATATACATTGTACATGTCATTCATCAGTACTTATTGTACCAGTCGTGAAATCACACTTTTATGTTTACAATCTTGTTACACATCGATTTATCTGATTGAAACAATACAAATGTTCGAGACTTGTACATAAAACCTAGACCCTTCTTAATTCTAACTCCGGGCAATTTCTCGAGGGGTTAACTAACAACACTTTTCACTAGCTAAATCTGGAATTATACTATAGATCTACTTTCAGACGCAGTTGTTAAGGCAATCAGTATTATGTTCATCTGGTTTTCATACAACATTTTGATGTATACAATAACGCCTCTATCGTGATCAAGATATTTTCATTGCAAACATAACACCATTTCAATAATAGTGTTTATTACTTTGCTTCGGAAGACAAAATACATTATAATAAACAAGTTAATGTTTTTAGGATTGGTTAACACATACATGTATATAGGCCTTATCGACGGTACGTTACCGTACCTAAATCCATTGCAGACGTAATCGGAGTTACATTTTTCTTAATACGCAGTGTTTTCCTTAGATTTTTTGTGTATGTACATTTAAGTCATACTAATATTTAATATTATAACAAGAAATAAGCATTAGAGAGTGTAGATGTTGTATTAGAAGTGATTTCGGTAAGTAATGGAAAATGGATTTCGATAATTTAACGAAAATCAGTGGATTTCGGTAAGGTAACGGACCCCTTATCGAGAGGTTAACCAATCTGCGTCAAGGTTACAAACGTCGTTTGGTTGTAGAAAAGCCTGTTTAGTGGTTAACGTAAGCTTCGGTTGGTTTACACAACACTAATACATGTATACAAATAGCAAAGCCATATTAGTACGGCTGCGCCGAATAAATACAGGGGACAATGGCAACGTACATATAACATAACACATTACATGTTTTAATAGAACAACGTTACGTCATTTTTATAACAGTTACTGCTAGAGAGAAAATCCTTAAGACAAAACATTCTGGCCTTACCGAAGAAATACAATTGACATAGCTGTTGATAAGACGACATTTTAAAATTTTGTCTTACGTTAAATGGATTCCATATTTGAGTAGGATCACATCGTTCCGTCTTTATTTCGTCGTCAGCAGGTTGGTGTATAAAGTTTATGAATACAGAAAAACTAGAACTGGTTCCTCGAAGACCATAATTCCCAATCTCATCACACAAATCGGTCAATATTTCATCATGATGTTTATTGCATACTGAGCAGTAGACATTCGAGTAATATTTGGCAACATCACCAAATGGTCCATTAGTGTATTCTTTTGTATATATGCTGGGTGTACTTGTGTTTTCTAGTTCACAGGCGTTTTTAATGTCATGATTGTATGTGTCCCAATTTCCGGTGGAGTTGCAACGTGCAATAATCTTATGACGTTCTCCGACACATTGAACTAACTGACTCACTTCCGGAGCAGGTGGATATGGAATCAGTGAACAATTCCTTAGAATATGATCATGCCACTCTTCAATCGTCGGATAATCGACCTCTGCAGGACAGTTCGTTACCAACTTCCACTGAATGAGGTCATCTTCCTTCACCCCATTACACATTGCACAGTGCTTATTCCTATATACACGATCGGTTAAAGGATCAGACACAAATATGAAATCCTCTAAAGTAAGGAGGTTTAAGCACCTAGGATAAACAAGATCAAGATCAGCATTTGGACAGGTATCTACTAGACGATAGTGTATGTCGATCTTCTTTCCTGACTGTATTCCTCTAGGTTCATTGAAATATGTGTCTAGAGCAATACATGGATGCTTTTGCTGGGCACCAGGCATCAGCTTCACGTCAGGGCAACAGTTACCGAACAGTTGGCAGTCTGGATCGCATGAACACTTCTGACAACATGGTGTTAAATGCATCTCATCGGGTTTTCGACTCTAAAATTAAGAAAGAGAAACATCGATATTTTGTAAGAATTCAAGTTATATATAGCTCAGTCGGCATACTACTTGCGTGTCAGTAAGGAACTTCAACGATTCAACTGTTAACCGATTCGATTTCTTTCCCTTCGCTTTCGATTTTTTCGATTCGATTTTGTATATGTATATGTAACAGCATTCTCATTCATCTTAAGGCTTTTGCATCAATTTCAGGCCAATTGAAATTAAGAGTTTTGCAAATAAAAATTATCTTCACCCTCATGTTTTCGTTACTTCTCTATTTTCGCGAGGTTTCGTTTATCTCGCGCGCTCTTTACGGGATTTCGCCTATGACGTCATCATGTCCAACAATATCGCTTATCGCATCAGCCAAAAATCGATATTTCCAGTCGTCTAAATAGCATTGATAAGATGGGGAACGCTACGTATTTATTATGATTATTTCTTTATTTCTTAACATATTCAAAATATTCAAGCAGATTTGGAAACATCAATGTATCTTCTTTTCAATCATATAAAAAATATTGAAATTTTATATATGTTTAGTCGGAGGAATCTACAGTTTTCTTGAGCCATCCAGTTTCCTATTGAAAACAGTGTGAACGGTCCGTTTTTCCTGGACGTCCGACGTGTTTAAATCACTATTTTAACTTATCCTTAGACGGGAATTCAAATATTCAAGCCGATTCTGTTAGGATGTTTTATGCTCGTTCCAACGGTGTCAATTGATGTAATTTATTATGAAAACAAAATGGGGGAATTTAGAGATACATGGAGTACCTGTCAATTTCAGGAGTGTTTCCGTGAGATATCACGGAAATTCCCGAAGATTAGCGAGTGAAACGGATTTCGGTTAGTCTTTCTTGTGACAAGTTTAATCTCCACATGTGGTCTCGTAAGATGTTATCTCAATCAAACTGTTCGCTGGACCATGGTTTATGGTGGTCAAGTGTAGACTGCATTTATGCAATATTATAGCGTTAAATTAATTTCTTCTAGAAGACCATTATCGACTCTTGTGTCGTATTTTCTTTAGCAGCAGCTTAATTTCAATTGTCATGAACATTTTGTTTTATTCAGCGCAAAGATATAGCATTGGTCACAAATATATAAAATATGTGGTGTAAACTTGATCTTCCACAAATATCATGAACTAATATAATTCATAAATTATCATCAGGGTTTATAAATCAGTTTAAATCATTCGTTATAGCACGGACATATTAACCATATAAAAGTTTATTATGTCCGTGGTAATAGAATTTAATCAATAAATTCATAAATTACACTCCGTAAGAGTTTACTGTGTCACTACCTTAGGGCGAATTTGTTTTGCAAAACCTGGTTCAGGTTTGAAGTTTCAGTTTTGTTGTAGTTTGGTAGAAAAACTTAAACCAGTTTAGATTAAGATTGGTCTGCAAACAAACAGATGGTTTAGTCGATGAAAAATGGCCCACGTGATTTTGATTGTGCGAGATAAGAAAATCAAGTTAAGAACTTTAAAACGTCTGTTTTGCAACGTAACATAGTGGACAATTTTAAAGCCATGTTCCCATATAGCAAAGAAACATTTATTTTTAAACATTGCCCCACATATGAGTGGCACGGTCACCCGCCATAAAATCAGTCCACCATTTTGTTTAACTAGTATACGATTATTCGGATAAATCAAACCAGACAAACCACAATTGGAGGTGGTTCGGTCAGTTTGATTAACCAGTTTAAGATTTGTTATTAACAAATACAGAAACTTGTTTTAGTTTGAAACCAGTTAGTTAAAACAAATGAAAGGTTTGACAAACCAGTTTTGGATTCAAACCGGTTTGGTACAAACAAATTCGCCCTTAGATATGATGTTTTTTACACATTCGCACCAGGTATATGAATTTTATTAAAAACTGTAAACAAAACTGAACTTATCAAGATATATTTTTTTGTAAAAGAAGCATTGGGTAAACGTTCTACTATTTTGAACGTTGATATTTAAATTATTTTGTTCATCTCCACATAATGTTACTTTTTCATAATTATTCTACTGTAATAATTCTGATTTTTGATTAATTAACACTTCGATGTGTGTTTCTTCACAATGTATATAGCTCACTTGTTTAAAAAATATTGTATGTAAATTTACGTTGACACTTTATGTAAATGATATGTATTTATTGACTATGTACTTGGTATAAGTCTAAATAAAACTTCTGTCTGTCTGTCTTAGTGTGACCGGTAGGTGCTATTAGTCCCAGTGCCAGCTAAGTGTCAACTAGGGTCCCTAAAACGGTGTATAATGTACATGCTGAATGAAAAAGGGGTAAACACAAAATTAAGAAAGAAAGGAAAACTTATTCAACTGCTGTTGAACATGTTGAACAGTTTGAGTTATTAAATGCCATCAGTGGTGTAAACTGCTTTGTTTTGAACAACATTCAAATATATACGCATGCTAAATTTAATGCGGAGGGCGTGATAGTGAATAGCCAAGCATTATTATTATGTTGTTATTAACGGTTGCTTTCTGTACCATGGAATCTGTTTATTTTTTCCCTTTTTATATCTACATGTAATACCATCCTTTCTGGGACCACCAATAAAATACGTATATATTACGCGGTACTGACTGTAAGCGGTCACCACAGTATCTTCGGTAATTAAAGTACACAAACTAAATTTGGATTTACAATTTTAATTGGAAACTGCATGACAAGTGTTTATTACACATGTTAAGTGAAACGAATTCCTTGTTTTTTTCTATTTCATAAGAAAACATTTGCCTATCACCACGGACATGTCCGTGCTAATACATAGGTTTTCAATGATAAAATAATCTCGTGTTTCATCCGGGACCAATATATAGGTCGAACTCCAATTGTTTTCTCTTTATGATCATAAAACAATGTTTTAAGCGTTTATCGGATACATAGATCTAACGTAGCCCGAGGCTATATGTTAATGTGTTATACAAGTCATTAATCGGTGATCATCTGAAAATGTACGGTCACTTACGGAAACTGCCGACAGACAAATTGACTGCTGACCAAAAGTCCAATCGATAACGATCTGCATCGACTGGATTTATCTGATAAGCGATATTGTTGGGTATGCATTTTGTGCGTAAATAAATCTGACCTGGAAGAAACCCCAACGACTGTCAAACGTCCGAAATGCACTTCAAACAGGTGAAAAAATAAATATAAATGGAGAGATATGAAATGTTTACCTAATTGTTTATTCCCAAAAAACCATGGTGATAAAATTCCAGTTATTTCATAATTATCATGAGCAGGAAAAAAATGCTTCACTGACGTGCTGCGTCGTCTGCTTTGGCGGTCACATGACTGTCATGTGAAAGGTACTTTCCCAGTATTTATTTATAGCGCAGTTCATAAATCCTATTCCTTACATATATTTTCTGTAAGCTGAATTTTTTGCATTATCCGATCTTTTCTTTTTCAAACTTATGTTACAAGAAAACTTTTATTTGGAGGATCTTTCAGCATAACGACGGAAGCCATTTTACTAAACTTTACTTCCGGTAAATAACGTAGCAACAGGGGATGCGACTACGACGTGTCTAAGCGTGGCTAAAATCCGTCATTAATGTACAAAATAACAGTTTGGCGAACTGGAACTAAAAACAGCGAATCGAATAAAAAATACCAGGGTATGAATCATGAATCGAATGGTGAGCTCCGTAGTCGAATTCCGATGCATCGCATCGAATCGTTGAAGCTCTAGTAATGAGGCGGGCTGACGTTCAAACACTGGATGAGGTACATACGTATGTTTTCCGTGACTTTGTTATGAAGTTGTCATTAAATAAGAACATGTTGATGCTGGTTGGTAACCCCAAAAACGTCAAACAGAAAATACCACATACTAATGTCATACCCACAACTATGGTTGGGTGTCAACTGACCGATGTCCATGATATATTTTTTTAAAAATCGACAAAAATTCATAGAGGATATTTGTTAGTTTCTGTGGAAGTTTAAAACAAGAGATAATGCTGCAGGAGAGTCAGTGCAGAACTATTGTGAGCACATATCGAAATAAAGGAATCCGAAAATAACTTACATGAACCACGCCCATATCTGTGATAAACAATATCAGCAAAAAATTACCTTCGTTGCGTTCGAATTGCAGAAATTGTTGTACGGACACAAAGTAGCAACATCCTGAAAGCTACCATAAGCCGATGGTAGAAAGTGAGTGCCAACAACGCAGAAACACAGAACCATACACCAGTGTTTCCACATGGTTCTTGTCGTCCGTAAAAGAAAAATAACCCATTGAGTTATAATATTGCGGGTTTTATAGTCAAACTTGCAGACAAGACTGTCGTTGAAAGTGTCACAGTGTGAAAAGACGTGATTAATAATTTCACAAAAACATGTCTAAATATCACAGCATTGGTCATTAAGGATTGTACGGTAGCGAACGTGTGAGTACTTTATCTCACAATAACATATTTAATGGCAAAAGTACCATAATGGATGTGATATGCTTAGGCAACCGTCAAATATATGTGTATAGAAATATGACGCCAATTTCAAATTGGCGCCATATTTCTTCACACGGTCATTTTTTTGGTAGATCGTTTTAGCTACAACTTTCAAGCCGTAGTAATATTTAGTGGCATAACTACCATAATGGATGTGACATGCTTATGCAACCGTTAAGTATATGTGTTCAGAAATATGGCGCCAATTCCGAATTGGCGCCATATTTCTTTACACGGTCATTTTGTTTTTGGTGAATCGTGCTAGCTACAAATTTAAAGCCGTAGTTGTCTTGTATAATGTACATATAGTAGCCAATGTACAAACGACCACCTGTATTGGGCGATTTATTTATTAAACGACCACTTAAATTCTTAATATTTATAATTGTACATGTATATGTACACATACATGTATGTATATGAAGAGACCCGCTTTCAAACTATAGCGAAAGTTTCACGAATCTGTCTTAAGTAAACGTTTTATTATTCCACGAGCACCTCAACAATTAAGTTTTATTTTATTTTCCACAAAAGCGCAATCATTGAGTGAATAATACTTTCAGTTCGCATGAATTTACTTTAATATTGTGTCTTTAACGTAAGACAGCGTAGCTGGGTGTTTTTGAAAAACTTGTTGTTTATGACTCTGATAATATTAGAAACTAAATGCATCAAGATTTTGTTCCTAAATTACAGAATTACCAGGAACCGACAATAGTGCCCAAGCCTGTTTTTTAATTATTTAAAGACGCCACTTTGTACATGTAAGTTAGGTTGTAAAAGTACACTTGCATGTAATTCAATTGTATGTGAATGTGTAAGATATTTGGAAATCACAAAACTATTTGCAGATAACTCGAAGTTATGTATTGTTGAATAAAATCAATGTTAATCACGTATATTGATGTAGTTAAATTATCTCCGCTCTTGCTGGTCTTTTCATTTTGAATGCTTTGTCGTGTATAAACGCTGGTCTTAACTTAGATACTTCTATATGTAATACACCGTTTATTGGTCACATGTAAACTGAGAAAAGGTCATACACAACGTACCGTATAAATCTATTTTAGGTAACTTTGGACTTTACAACATTTGGACTGAGCATACTTTCCCAAATCACGAATGGTTAAAACTTACCATAAGACAAAAATTAAAAGACGGATTGGTGCTCTCTCGTCGATAACTCTAGTAACAGTACATTTAACAGATTTGTTTAAAAATAGTTTCGGCATCGAACCATACCTGTCATCAACTCCAAGATCATTATTATTTTACACTATAAGATTTAGAACTAAAAATCATTGTTTGCCTATTGAAACTGGAAATTGGTCCAGAACTCCAATCGATCTTAGGAAATGTAGCACTTGCCAAAATAAAATAGGCGATGAATTCCATTATTTATTAGAATGCACACAATTTTGTAATGGAAGAAAAACATTAATTAATCCAGTAATTTATCATCGACCAATACCTTTAAACTTGATGAACTAATGAACATACGGAACAAAGAAGAATTTACCAAGCTAAGCAAATTGATTAAATTATTATGCAAAACATTTAGTTCAATATGTATTACTTGTCTACATTCTAGTTTTCTTTTTTTGTCAAACTGTTTTTGTCTTACTTATGTGTATCGTGACTACCCATCATGTCACAATCTCAGCATTGCCGAAAATCATACTAATCTCTATATACCCTGGTTTATTTCTTATATTGTTGTTGTTGTTGTTGCTGTTGTTGTTGTTGTTGTTGTTGCTGTTGTTGTTGTTGTATATTAAAGACTGACACCAGCCAATTCGACATTCAGCTGGTGAGGTAAAATTGACAGTTTGTAATTTATAAATTACCTTCACTAGAAATTAGAATAATTGTAATAGGCATGAGTATATTCTTTCCGTCAGAATAGTACTTTATTTCGCTATTATGTATTAAGAAGTTAATATACTAGTAACTATAAGCAATTATCTATACTTATTTTCTTAAAATCATGTGAAGAGGTTTTTCTTCTCAGAACACAGTAAACTCTCACGGAGTGTAATTTGATTATACTTGTTTATTTCTATTACGAATGATTCAAACTGATTTATAAGTCTCAGTGTATGCTGATAATTAATGAAGCATATAAGTTCATGATATGTGTGGAATATCAAGTATGCACCACACATATTTTAGAACGATTTTTCTGTATTACAACATAATTTATGCACATTTTTATGGACAAATATCTGTATATTTGCTCTGAATAAAACACAATTTTGATCGCAATTGAAATTAAGCTTCTGCGAAAGAAAATGCGACACAAAATTGCATCACGCTTAGCACTATATATTGTATAAATGCAGTCTAACAATAAACTTTACCTCCATACACTTCCAAACCGTTTGCACAATTTTGATATCTCAATCCGTTGTTTAGATGTTTACGATTTCCCACAATTCCCATGAATTTTTCCCATAACCACGTTATCGACGGTGGCTAAGCGAGGCGCCATGAAAGTTAGGTATGGAGGCCAAACAGATAAACTGATAAAATAAAACAAATTACGCCATTAGAAAAATTATTCAACTTGCTTTAAGTATCCAACCTATACCAAACGTATACGTCATTTTGATTGAAGATTTACATAAATTGATGGGAACGAGTGCTTTATGGTAACGTTTGTATTGAATATATAGCAAAACCTGGTCATGTAATTTAAAGTAAAGAAAGACCCCAAAAAGGCATCGATTAAAAATAATACAAAATATCTCATGTGTTCAGTAAGAAATTATTTTCAAAATGTGAAAATTTGAAATCTTTAAAGATTCTTGTTTTATACCTCTTAAACTAAATCGGTCCCTCTATCTTTATTCCCTAGTAAAAAGTTTGAGTGCGGAAAGTGAAAGTTCGATACGGTTAGTCGAAGTATTGATGGACTTTAAATTCTACTGACAACGATGTAATAGAGAATGTAATCCACAAATTCCAGACTGGGGGGGGGGGGCATGCATGGTGACAATTCATCCCTCCCTACCGGGGGTCCGGGTGATCTCCCCCTGGATTTTTTTCCAGGACTCATTCATGAGAAGTATTTATTGTAAAAACGCAAAACGACCAATTCCTACAAGTACCAACATTTTAACAAATTTCCAGGGACACCACCTTCTGTACACATGATCAGGGAACACACTAATGAACTGTATAAACTGTTATACTTAAACTCCAAACAGGTTCAGGCATGCTCCTTGAAATACCATGAATGTGTGGATAATCTCCGACATAAAATAATTGTCAACGATAATAACTGAAGTGGCAGAGCATCGGCCTTCAAGACGGGAGGTCATGGTTCGAGCCCTGTCAGAGGCAAACACATTACATTTAATTCGAAGAACATGCTTGTACTGGTAAGTATTTAACCCGGGACATTTATGAGACTGCACGGTCGCCACATGGGTTTCCGGTGGCGAAGTAAAATAAGCCTTAAGTGACTAGAATTATTATTTCTTTTTGAATATCTGATAACAAAACATTTATATATCATAACCACTTCGATTTAGTTAGAAAATAAACATTTTTTGCATTTTGTGTAAGTTACCATCGTCACATGGGATTTACGCGCAAAGTGTGTGCACATTCGTCTGATGTCAACGTATCATTAATGTACTTTTAATATTACATTTTTTATTTCAAACAAATTTTAAAGAAAACGTGAACATATGAATGTAGGCTTATATTGGAAATAATAAAATCCTGTTATTTTGCAAAACTTTAGGCCCAAGTATTACATTCCTTTCCATAAATTTCTGAATTGATTAAAATAATTTTAAGAAATTTTTAATGAATTCAGTAATATCAGGTGTCAAATTTTCACAACTACCCTTCACTAAAACACCACCACAATCTCTGTCTATGTTACGTATGATGCCCAATAATCTGTGTTTCACAGACGCTTTCAACTTATGTATATATATATACATGATAAGGAAAGCGCCTGGGTGATTTAGAGTGAAAATCATACGATACTTCTTGACGACCAAGGCCAATGAGCACACCAGGGGGCCAACTCTGCTTCGGCTTTACTGGTAGTATACAGGAGGAAATCGACCATAAATCAATGTATTGCACTTAAAGTGCTAATATAGTAGTAAGATTAAGACCTAATCATTGGATATAATTTAACAAGGACCCCCTCCCCCCTGGTGGAATCGGGCCTGGACATAATGAAGTGGACACTTATCAAGGTGTGAAACGTTCGCATATTTTGTACCAATGAGATTTTGCGAAATATACAAATCCAATGTTAAACCGATTATCATGACGTCATGGACAATTATATATACGTAAGTCTAATTTTTTTATAAAGGTTTGAATCCACACTATAACACTATACCACTTTCATACATTCAAGTAGCAACATAATACACATTAAAAGTAAGATCACTTACCTCTTTTCTTGATTAGGTCTTATCACTTGCCAAACGGGAACTTGTGATTCCGATTATAATTACGTTAGCACCACCTGAGTGGCGGGGCTGAGGGCATTGTGCATTGAACAGCATGAGCAAACGTTTTTATATAAGATTTTGTATTACCCCGGTGCCAGTGGAAAATGCCGGTTTTACTCAAGTTGAATTTGATCACATTCGGATATATAGTTAAATCATCTATTAATTCTTTGTCCTGATTCTACTGGATATAGTACCTAAGACTTCGGATGAATGAGACTGTGCTAGAGATATACGGATAGCGCACTGGGCTCCGGGTGTGCAGGTCGGGGGTCCGATCCCGTCATGGGTATACTGGATATAGTACCTAAGACTTCGGATGTATGAGACTGTGCTAGAGATAACACCCTTTCAATTAATCGATTAAAGTCGCCTTAGAGTTGCGCCCCCTACCGGACGTGACGTAATGCGAGGATAAAAATATTTCCAAAACGGCCAGTGCTGCTTACTTACGCTGCACATCAACAAAAGTTTATGCGTTGCGCAAATTTATTAATGTTTTCGTAAAAATCGGTCATAGTATTTGTTAAAGTAGAGCTATACAGAAAGTAGTAGGTTACAATGTATTAAAGTTTTTGCATTAACAGCATTAAAAAAATCATAGGTAACGAATTAACGCTGCACATGGGGAGCGTAATTTTTTCACATAGGCCCTACTCGCGGTTAGTTTCCTATACCTTCTCTGATTTTCACAACAAGTACCATATATTTAACTTACCCCAATGCAAAAAGCAATCGTTTAAGATGACAAATCCTCAAAAAATATGTGGTTAATATTAAAAGTTATTCAATAAACGGTGATCAAACAATCCCAGTTAAAGAAATTTTCAGAGCATTAATGCTTCATAACTTTTTCAAAACAAGTCGGTAATTTTCCGCTTCTTTTTTTGATATTTTCATCGAAGTCTAATTGTACTTAATACACTTTCATGTCAATAACATATTTTAAAAAGGCTGCTGTGAAGAACAATCAAGGCTTACATAATCATGTAAATGTGTAAAGATCAACTAAACAAATGATGTAGATCACGCCAGCATGTCATGTTTTGTGTACATAAGTCGTCTATTTTACCCAGGACAAGCGTGTGCAAAATATAAATTAAGTAGGTAAAATCAATTTCTTTATTGTCTGTGTGAGACAAGGGTTTTGGCATCAGTTTAATTCTGAACATGAATTAACATTCAAAAATGTCGGAAGAGGCTGGCTAAATCTTTGAAGTATAAATATTTTTGGGTGACAGACAGTTGTAATCTCATTGTGTTTATTACAAATTGAGATCACAGACTGATATGACCTAATCATTTTAATTATCAAAGGCACTAAGTCTATCAAACAGGAAATAGCAATATGACTTAACACATACAATAAAGATCTCCTGGGGTTTTATGACTCTTGTGTTTTTACAGCTGACACCTAGGGCAATTTTCAATTAGAGTAGTGACCAGTAGAACTGATCTGCCGAGGGCGTGGTTTATGAATTGCAAAACAATAGGCACCCACCAATCAAATTAATTAAAATACAAGAAAAGCAATTAATAACTGTCAATTATCAATTCATACGAGAACACAGAAATTGTTTAAACATTGAAACTAAATGGCCAGCCAGTCACGAAAGACGTCTAAAAATAATTTATGGATTATAGCGCTATGTCCCGTTTTCAGAAGAGATTCTTTTAAAAGTGACTATAAACAATCTATATTTAATGTGAGTAGGAATAACCAAACAGACAGTGAGTTTCATATTTTATTTTTACATAAATATATTGTTTTAAACAGTGCGTCTGCTGATAACATTGTATTGATGCGCCATATCTGGCGTAGCGCATCTATGGTATTGAGGTCTTTGGCTATATCCATGTTCTTTCATATGACGGTCCATGACTGAAATGACGAAAAATATGTATGGTTCTTCTTCAGACATGCGTACGATTTCACATTAACATCAACATACGGTCTTCCAAGTCCATATTAACGACTGAGTTTGTGAAATAAAAATTCCCAGTATGTCGCAAAATTATGTGACAAACAAATATTAAGCATCCAACTAAAGCAATTTCGCAAAATCCATTAGGTTTAAATAAGTTTTTTTTATATATCTCAAAATACATCCTAAAACAAATTACATCTTTAACATACATTATCTTTCATTCCGTCGCCGAAAAAAATTGGTTACGTCGCCATTTCACGCTCTGAATATTACCGTTATAGTAATTGTTTATCCTCTAATGACGTCATCGAAGGGCAGATAATTCTATTAGCGGTATAATTGAAAGGGTGTATATAGGTCTTCTCCTTAATAGTGTAACGGAGTGGTATTTTCTATTGTGTGTGTTTTGAATATAAGTGTAATGGTTATAAACCAATGTTGATAAACGCTATGTAATTCTCGTTGTGGTGTCTCAATGTGCTAGTGATCGTATACATGTATATATAAATATCATTCAACTAGTACTGTAGTTTACAAGTAAAAAATTGCTGCCTGAAGCAGCAAAGATGTGTGCACGGCGTGAACAAAATGAAATAGAACAAACACTTATGTGAAATAACAGTATGTGTTTATTATGCTTTAATGTGCAACTATAAATTAATGTATATGAAGTACATTTGTAGTTTTAGTAGTAGTTTATGAGGAATTAAATAAGGAACAGACTAGTTTTTGTATGGACAGTAAAATATAAATAGAAATTGATAGTCTGGAAAACTTTCATGATAATAAACATCATGCATGTAAATTAAGACAACATTATGCATCTGAAAATGCAAACATTGATTTAAACATATTTATATAAATCACAATCATTATCACGGTAGAAATAAATAATGAAATACCGACAAATTAACATAATTAGTATTTACTAAAAATTAAAAATAACAATAATCACTAAATGATTTTGCATATCATGTCAAAATGTGAGATCACTTCAGTGTAATTAACATGTCAGTGGATAATCCGAGACTTCTCTGACCCTATAGCCTTTTTTTTTTTTTTTTTTGCGGCTTAGGGTCAGAGTAACTCCTATAGTAAAAACCCGGGGATTACTGAAAACCACACAGTCGTGTACAGCCGTGTACTTTCAACGGTGTATGTGGCGTTTGGTCTCATTTTAACGGAAAGTAAGCCGAACAAATCGGTAAATTGATATTTAATTTACCAATCTGCAATGATAAAACTGCCCCTTTATCTACTGTAGTTTCATAAAAAAACATTTATGTTATGCAGTACCGAAATCGTTACGAAATCGGCCATATTGTTCATTTGCATAATAACGCGGTTCTCTCGCGAGGAAAAGTGACGTCATACAAGCGGTGAAGGCATTAAAATTCCTCTCGTTTTCGATCACGTGACCGCCAGGTGCTTTGACCCAAATACATATTTACATGAAGAAAATTATTTTTTTAGCTTACTCTGAAAAGGATTGACCGTTACAACGTATTCAAGGTTTTCAAAACAAATGTTACGGTTCAGATAGGTTAATTAATATATTGATAATAGATGTATATGCTTGAAATGTTAATCCAATGAATGTTTACATAGATATATTGATTTAAAGTTCCTCTCCCGCGCGGGACAGGAAATCCCCGGGTTTTTACTATATGAGTTCCTCTGACCCTAACCAGCAACATGAAATATCAAAAATCGTAAAAGGGGCTGGTTTAGGGGCAGAGAAGGCTCGGATTAGTCAGTGGACAAACAGACGTTCAGCATCACACACTGAATTAATCAAGCAATGTGTGAATGTAAAATGAGTTTAGACATTTTTAAAGTTAGAAAAATAGTGTAATTTAATGTAAATGATAGCTAAAAAGTGACACCTGAGAGAACTATAAAATGTAACCAGGCCGTAGTATATGAATGACTATTATAATAAGGCAAAGAACATAGCAAATATGTTTATGTATGTATGTTTTTATGTTCATAGCTTAAGGAGTTACTTTCAATAAATAAAGTTTATTATTATTATCATTATCATTAAAGAGAAATAAAACCGTATTTACTTATATCTCAAACCTATTTACAGTGGAAAGAAATAATGCAAAAATGACCAAAATGCAACACAATAACTCAATGCAAAAACATTAATCACTAAATGATATAGCACCTTGTCAAAATGTGAGATCACTTCAGTACGTAACAACCGCATGCTAGCATCACACACTGGATAAGTTATCAAGTAGGTGAACGTATAATGAGTATAAACTTTGTGGATGACTGGATAATGGCTCATTGTATATGTAAATGAAAACTATAAATGATACCCGAATCTACAAAAGTGATAGGTGTACCAGACTGGTTTAGCAGACTAAGCATATGAATGACTTGTGAAGTAAACAAAAAGAACACATTTACATATATCACATACATATTAACAGTAGAAAGAAATAATGCAATACTGACCAAAAAGCAAAAACGATTACTCAATACAATCAAAGCAAACAAATGGGGTGTGGGACGGTACCACTTGTCTCTGTAGCCAAGCTGGCAACTCGTTGCATATAAGTTTCAGTTTTGTTACTAAACAGTTTTATAATATCAAAGATTGTGTGAATAGGTAAGAAGGCTTGCATGGAATATGGAATTAAACAAAAACATAAGACAGAAATGTGAAAAAATTAAAAGAGATCTTCAATCCGACTTGTTCTAGAAATGCTAGATTTTCAATCCAAAATAAAGAAAAATGGTCAGTAATAATGGTAGAACCTTAAGACTATAAAACAAGTGAAATGTTTGTCACGATTGTAAATAAATGAAATACAAAGATATCAGACGCTTTATGTAACGTTTGTGAATATTTAATTATGAACAACTTTGATGAAAATCTAACAGTTTTTTTTAGCAGACAAGGTTTTCAAGTTTCAGACACCTGTGACCTTGACCTTTAACATTATGACCCCAAATTACAATATGAACTACTAGACTTCATACTGATACTTCTCAGCAAGTTGATGAAAATCTAACACTGGGTTTTGGAGATAAAGGGAGAACAAGGCAAACTGGACAGACAAAAATACAACATGGGGAGACATAATAAATACAACATGATGAACACAAATGTACAAGCAATAACAAGACTTCTATAATTATACATTGTAGTTAAATATTATTACTAAACTGTTTACTTCATATGCAGCTTAATTGCAAAAACACCATCTTTTATAGTATATACATGAAACCAGGTCAAAGCATTCAAGCTTTGTTTTAAAAGAAACTCTTTTGAGTTCAATCTGTAAAAAAATGTTGAAAGTATGTTGAAAGTATGTTAGACCAGTTCTATTAAAAGTTGAAAGTAGATTGGGGACACAGCATAGGGCTATCCAAGGAACATTTTTACCAGGTTTGGTTTAAACTGGTCTAGCAGCTTTAGATATAATATCCAAAATGTGTCAGCGAATCAGATGTTGGATGTAATTTTGGTACAGTACAATCATGTGCCATATTCATAGCAAATCAGCCAAAGGGTAAATAGATTTTTTAAGAAAAAATGTCTGGCAATCAGAAGCCCTAGTGACTATTTTGGAATTTGAGTGGGGCTGAGTGGGACTGTGTGATACAATATTTGAGGACAATCCTCTAATGAACAAATCTACCAAATTTGATTCAAATCGCCCAAGTGGTTTTGGAAATGTAAACGTTTACAACAATGCTGTCGCAGTGGGCAACAGATGGTAAGTGATGGCAATAGGTAACTTTGTTCAGGTGAGCAAAAAACATGGAATTCAGCTTACACTTCTGTAAACGTACAATTACATATTCAAGCAGATTTGTCTGAAAGTGTTACTAAATCAATATTCTACTAATAAAAGACATGTACATTGATACAGAAAAAACATATACTTACATGTGCACTATAATACTTATTTCAACAAAAACATTGTTCCATTTCTTACATATACACATATAATGTAGAATTGCATATGCAGTGTTAAACAGAGAAATGAAGCCTTAATGAGGTTCATATTAATATGAAGAACATTACTGAGATATTGCAATATACATGATAATATTTCAATTGGGATAGTGATATGTCGAAAGTCATGATTTGTCTGCCGGGGGGGGGGGGGGGGTCATTTCGAATGAGTTAAATAATAAAAAAATATCAAAGTGAAACAAACAACTATAAAACACCAGAAGACTGAGACAAGACATGAATATTGCAAAAGCACATTAACACATTAATCCTAAGACTAGATATCTTACAAACTATCTATATTCAACATAATTATTCAAGTAAGAGGCCCAAGCAAAAACTAAATCAAAATAAGGGGGGGCTGGGTTTTTGTTTTTTTAACTTTGAGTGCAAAATGTTTTTTTTTTACATGTGGTATTTTGTCATATTTAACTTTTGTCATACAGTAAAAAGGCTTATGCACAAATAAAGATTGTCCCTCAAGTACATTTCATTGCACTAAAAACAAGCTGATTTGATGCATTTAAGATTAAAGGTCTGTTCCAGAAAATACTCCACTACACAGGATGCAATATATTATCCCCATTACCTACAGAAATAAATTTACTGCTAATGGTAAATTTCAATTTTTAAAAGCCACCAATGAAGAAAATAATAAAGTGGCATGTTAGAGGTTGTTGAGGGGAGTTTTTTCTCTCTCTAAAACAGTTGAAAGCAAGAATAAAATCAAAATTTTGTTTCCAGGGTCACCCTCTGCCATTCACCAATAACATCAAATGTGGAAAAAAAACAATAATTTGGCAACAGTTTTTCAATTTTAGCAACAAAAATATTCCAAAAGAATACATATTTGTAAGCAACTGCATAATTGTTCATGCTTTTTATCAAAATTGGTGTGTGCTTTGAATATGCCACAGGGAATCATGTTTTCAAATTAAAATAAATTAGCACCTTCAATACCGGGATATGAATAAATACCGAATGATATCAGAAATGGAAGTATCTAGTTTTTCGCATAACTTTGATTGCAGTGTCAGTTGTTCCGAATAGATTATGGTTCACTGCCCTTGTAAGTGCAGGTGACACTTATTTTCGGTTTACACAAGGCAAAATATGAAGCTCTAAATGGTCATCTTGCATATCGAGAACATCTGCTTCACCATTCCTACATGTACCGCAACTATTTTGTCATCTATTGTTAAGAAGGAGAACTCATCTTCTTCCTGACAAACTCTATCCACCTGATCAATTACTTCTTCTAGTGGAAATTCTGTTTTCTGTTAAAATAGAATAGTATAGGTATATTGTAAGGGTACTAATGAAACATATTTAAGAAATATCTGAACAATGCTTGCTATATTTAGGTGTTGAACCTTTCATCTAGTGTATCCTGATGAAGTGAGGATGAGTGATGTTTATTATAACCATGACATATTAATGTCTCCATGTAAAATTTAATGGTATTAAAACCATTAGCTAATAACAATGTATTTCAAAAGAATCAGTTGACAGCTGCTAAAATTATTAAACTAAAACTATCTGAATGGACAAAAAAATCTTTAGGCCTTTTTTGATGATATAAATACTGTACTACAGTATATTCAGATTTTTTTTACAATATTTTATTTAGCTTAAGTTAACGTGCGACAGGGTTGCAATAATTTGAACTTGCTATTTAAATTTGAATAGCAGAATATCAATGTATCATGTCCTATAATTTCAATGATTAACTTCACAATTTGTCTGTTGTTCAAGACCAAGAGTTTTCCAAGGCTTGCAAACACTATTTTTTATCTGTTTAAAGTGAGTTTATTATACAGTAGGAGAACCATGTGACATACCGTGATTAAGGTCTTGGATGTTGTTGAAAGGGAAACATCATTTCTGTAGGTGTTTGTAACACTGTCTGTTATGACGAGTCTCCAGGTTGAAAGGTTTCATTCTCACATTTGCACCATAAGGCCACCTAACATTAGTTTGTTGCATCTTCAAAATATATTGTATTTATTTTGACATTCTCAGTAATTCACATACAGCTTCTTCCTGCAATAAAAGGTAAATCAATAAAATACTGCATTAAACTTTCCAATGGATAATGATGAATTTTGCCTTTCATCTCAATTAATGTTTTAAAACAGCCATTCATTTGCTGATCGTGTATCTGAAGACATCAATTTGAAGTTGTCATCAGACAATTCTCTTAATTTAGATTCTCCATCTATCATTGGAAGTGTTTTCCGTGGACCTTTAACATTGAAGGTCATTGTAATTTCATATCCGAGGGTCATTTTCAAATATTGGAGGTCATACAGGAATATGCTAAATCGAGTCGACGCTTATGTACTTAATCAATGACACATTCAGTATGCATGTAATAATGAAAGTGAAAGTTGAAACTGATACATTGTCGGAAAATCGCTGTAAGGTTAGAACATGTGATCGGTGTATTTAATATAACCAGAGAGTTTAAACGTTTACATGTTAATTATCACGTATGTTTTAACGAAGCATGACTTATTAATGAGGGATAATACTGCAAAATATTAAACAGAGCACAGAGACGAATGCTGGCTGCATCATAACAACACAGGTGGCCGGTGCGTAGCCATGACATTTAAAACCCGCATTGAAAAAAACTATTTTTCAATCTGTTTTTAATCTTATAGTAAGATAAAGGTGTCCAACTTCATACGTATTTACAATGAAAATATATACACACATTTGCTTTGACGTACTTTTCGAAGCCATTCCTCAACCGATTTTTATCACTGATGTCTTAAAATACACACAAGGGATTTATGTCGACAGTGTATATACTCAAAAAATATTCACAAACAGAATAGACTGGTTTTTTTAACGTCAAACATCAAGAATGGCTAGGTCGGACAACTTCCTACCGTTAGACCGAGTCGGTATTTTCAGAACAAAACTACTATAAATCGCTATTCACCTGACGAACGACATTAGATTTCAATAAGAAACATTTAAAAAAGTATATTTCAATATCAAACAACTTACAAATCAACATACAGACGCGGAGATCGCTATTTTTTCGCTCTCAACTTTCGTTTTACGCGAACGCAGCCATTTTGAAAGGTGGTACCCGGCTCTGAGTAAGAACACATCTCGTAAGCCGAAAACCAAAACACTTGGTTTTCGGCTTACAAATGTGTTCTTACGCAGAGCCGGATACCACCTGTCAAAAAGGCAGCATTCGCGTAAAAGGAAAACTACGAGTGAAAAATAACGATCTCCGCGTCTGTATGTCGATTTGTTAGTTTTTTTTCAATGCGGGTTTTAAATGTCATGGCTACGCACCGGCCACCTGTGCATAACAATAGACTAACAAATGAAATGTAGGTCAACCACGCTATGGGTCAACCACAACGTTGAAACGATAAAATTCAATAATTATACAGTTGAAAAGATTAGTTAATGACATAAAGCATAATATACAACAAAATCACATAGAAATGTACCTTAATTTAGCTTTTGTAGCCTACAACAGCAATAATTACGTTACAACGCACAATCGTTCGTTTCTCGACATAGATTCCCGCCGGTCTGCGCATGCGCACAATAGGCTCTGTTCGATTTTGTTCCCATTTGTTTTCAAAACCGAGTCCATTGCAAAACGACGCTAACAGAATTCAATATGCACGGCGTTGACACGCCGTGCAATAAAGAAACACTCTCCTCCAGACTCGATCGAATCTCTGTGAACGGCAATGATAGTTCTGTACTGGCAATACCAGTTATTTCGGTGACAATGTCAACTCGTGTAAAATATAGAAGTGTAATAGTTTTCAAACACAATAAATTGAACGCTTCAAAAGAAATAACAACAAATAAGAACCCTTAATATGTATTTAATAATCCCTAATTTATGTAAATATGTAGTATCTCTTCAAATGAACAACACAAGGAATTTGTAAATCTGTCCAATCAATACTCAAGTACTACGGCAATGAATCTCTGTTTTAAATAATTCAAAATCACCAAAATATATTCAAGATAGTACAAACCAATTATTAATTAGATCAAAAGTTTCAAAAGAAAAAATTGTCAATGCAATATGCATCGTTATGGAAGAAACAAGTTCTTCAATTCAAAGTCAAAGGCTAAGCTTTAAAGATTGCTGACCGTGGACAACACCCAAAAGAGAGAATAGTAGTAGTAGTAGTATTTTGTTTACAAGATCATCAGTCACTTTGTACACGTAGGTACTTATAGGCATATTTGTTGACACCGACATGTACCCCGCATGTCGTTAAATTAGTTTTAGATACTAAAGGGGTAAATTTGTCTTTTGATTCCAAATATAGCTACACACCGAGAGAGAATAAATTAAATACAACTTTTTATCTAGCTATATATTCATGGGTGCCTGATTTTATGTTAAGTATAGGAGGTTTAACAGTAGATAATAATGAAATATAAACTTGTAACTAACAGCACGCTGTTACACTATTATACATTTTCAGGTATGACAGTTTTCTTGTTGTATAATGGTGTGATCTTTTACCCATCAGCTTTCTTTTTAGATAGGAGGAGCCCGTTGTTTTGGACACAGGTGATCGATGATATTCTTTGAATATGTTGAAACTCATGCAGTTTCAGTCACCCGTTGAATCGTACACATTATTGTGTTCTAAAGGTTAATGTCGTGCAAAAGCTGATATAGATAACCAATAGTACCTGAGTGCCAATGAAAAATGCACAAAATTAATACATGTACACTGTACCCCAATACAATGTATACTCAGTGCAGTTAAAACGCACAAAACAGTATTTTACTTACATAGGGATACTACAAAAGTACGGTACATTGTATTATTTCTTGTTTATTTGCAACATAAACAATGTATATCAAATAATGGGTATTTTCATATAAAAATAAGTTTCTAAATGCAATAAAATGACGCTTTACAAACATTTCGCAGGTCTCAAACTGTGCGTTTTAAAATGCACTGAGTATATAATTACACTGGTCATGCCGCCTTCCGGTTAGCTCAGAGCACTTGACTGCAAATCTAGAGGTCGTGGGTTCGAAACCCGGGCGAGGCGTGTGTTTTTCTGTGACAACTTGACTGGAGATAATGCACCCAAAGTCATTTGTCCTCCACCTCTGAACTCTGATTTATGTGGTGAAGTAGTCAGTTGCTTGCGGAGGAACTGGTTGGTAACCCAGGAGCACTGGTTGGTAACCCAGAAGCACTTGTTAGGTCAACTGACCGCCGTATATAAATGAAATTATGTTAACCCCCCCCCCCAAAATAATCAAAAACAGTCAAAACAATGAATATTACAATACGACTATATGATTAATGTGTGGTACAGAACTAACGTACATTTTTCAATGGTGATACCACTATATATCTTCAGTAATATAAGAAACACGCGTAATATTTATTGTTGCTGCTGTTTTAACCATGTATACGTACATAATTGACATTATTACAACATATTAAATGCATTGTGCGTTTCCACACGATACAAAGCACTGAACAAAGTGTTTACACTGTTTTGTACTACGGAGAAACCTCTGTGATGGTACAACGTCAGAGTCAAAGGGAATACTGTCCACTTCTAAAAACGGCTTAATTCCAAGCTCGTGCCTCGATAACGTGTCAGAGTTGCGCCGTGTTTTCACATCTTGGTTAAAGGTAGGGTTATTAGAGTATTGATTGGAACCGTTCCAGACTACGAAAAAAGTCGAGAGCCGGACAAAACCACTTCCAACGCTTTTCGATTATACTGCAACCGCGAAGGGAGAGGTTGTGGGTGTGAGTTTGCTTCCAATTAAAATTAAGGACGGGGATTGTCCTACCTGAAATATTCATCATGGGAGGGGTTTTGTCCACGACCACATAAATCGACGTGAGGGGCTTTGTCCGGGATGGTGACAAGGAAGTCACCGTCTTCAGTGAATTTATCATCATCTTCTTAATTAACAGGGTGCACTAAGTCGTACACCTGGAAAATAATGACAACTTCAATCATGTACATAATTACATGATACGGGACTGATGTCTGAGAATTATTCAATGACGTCATTATTCTGAAATATTCATCCACGCAAATAGTCCCGTCCCTTTCAGTTGAGATATTTGTAGTTACATTGAAGTCAAAAGAAGTGATAGGAATTCTGGAACACTTATCGACCATTGTCCAGGTAAGGCGGATGGCGAAGGGACAGTACTTTGATTTTACAGGTGGTTGATGAAATTCTCGCATTGGTTGATAAAGACTAAGCTCAGGAACCATTGAAACACGTGTCATATTTCCGAATCGTAGATAGATAGGCGATTGTTTAAGGAACACCTGCAACTTTGATACTATATACTCTTCAGTACAAGTACCTTGTGTGGTCAAAGAATATACCAGAACGAAATTTAAATTGGAATCAACCTGTATGGAAGTCCCACATTGATCACAGTCGGCGTTCGCCACCATACTCGTCATAACAAGGTCCAAAAATGTCTGTAATTCGAATGAATAGGCATCGTCGCTTGAAATCAACTGAAAAACCATTTTATATGTTTTACCGGGTAAATTTTTCTGAAGATCTTCGCATTTACCGTTGTATGCGTAGGTAGCGAATGGACATCTCACAGACATACATGATTCCTGCAAAACAGGGAAAAAGAATTAATAAACAATAACTGGAAAAAATCGACACTAAACTTTCATGCAATATACATGTTGATATAATGCTATACATACATGTCACATACTCTCTCAAGATAGGCCCATACTTGAGGGGACATGAATTCCCAAAATACGCGATGTAAATAATGACGTTTTTTGTGACGTCTTGTTCATTTATTATGTGTATTTACTATTTAGCAAGTCTGAACAATTTCTACACTTGGGCATGATTACTAAGCTTTCCACAAGCAGCTGTATGAAGCATGTGTCAGCCTCACTTGTAAATAACGTTATTAATATCATTTCTTTTCATCGGCATATTGCAGTCTCTAGGTTGAACAATTGCGAAAATAACATTACAATTATTGATACCTTGCAAATATAGAAAAACATGTTTAGTTAGGAGAAAATACGAAACTGAATACCTACGAAAAGTTATGTAAATGGAATGAAATTATTGATGCTCAAATTGGAGCCCCTTAACTGTGAAACCATGAAAGTAACATTGCTTACACAAAATAGATACAATCTTTATAGATTTCGTTATCTATCACAAAAACTTTATTATTTGGTGGTAAATACGTGGTATTTCTGGACCCGTGACACTCATGTAAGCAACGTTACCACTTTTGTGACCAAAGTTACCAGCATGCTTATCAACGTTACCTTTTTTTGAAGCACTAAGCTATTGTCAGATGTAAGTGAAACAAGCAATGACTCATTTATAATATTGCAACATTTCTTTAAATTACTATCACATATTCAACGTATCGACCAAGGAGGTCACGTAACTCAACTAAGATAAACAGAGATTGCCAAGCCAAATGCTTGTCAGGTTTAGTAACATTTATCCGGATAAGCACTAGTTTATGTGCTTTATTGAAGTAAACTCTTTATGTAAAACACAAATATATGCTATTCGTTAATCATATAATTCCGAACAGTAGCTGTTACATATTGTATCATTATTACCACAGTGAAATGCTTTGAAACCAGTAACTGTGTTGTTTTATCCTCTATTTTAAACATTTACACATTTATTTAACATATACATTCTGTCATTCTGTTTATATTTCGCATTAAATGGCATTGTCAAAATAAATACCTTCAACATACAAACTTTGTAAACACCGAAAAGTTACACCAGGTTATCCAAGATAACCAGTCCAGTTAGTTAATTAATAGAAGTTATTGTTAATATTTTCCGGGCAGAAGTCGGGCTACTTGCTTCTTGTATGGGAGTAACATTCGTAAGTGGACATTAAAGATATACCTGGCTCATCTGAACATAAACTGTTTGAATTGGCTTCATCCAGTATTTTTGTTACAATGGTTAAACATCTCTGATAAGAACCATTGCAATGACTGTATAACGATTGAAAATATCTGTTTTACCATATTGCGAGCAGACAAAACTTATAAAATAGCCTGATTGTTACAAAACCTGGAAATGTTTTCGGCGCAGTCGTACTAACATGGTTTTGCTATTTGCATATCAGTGTTGTGTAAACCAATAAAATCTTACGTTAACCCCCAAGGCAATTTCTCTTCAACCGAACAACGTTTGTAACCTTGACGCGGATTGGTTAACCTTTCGATAAAGGGTACGTTACCTTACCGAAATCCACTGAATTTCGGTGAATTTACCGAAATCCATTTTGGATCTGGAGTGACCAGCAATACTATCATCTCGGCATTTTTTATGTTGCACGATAAATCTTAACCTTCAATTTGCGCCGACCATCTTTTTTCATGATAACTCTTGTTTAATTGTATGGTGTCAAACATCATTCTTCAACAAATACGGATCAATACATTTTGAGTTCATTCTTTGTGAATGCATGTTTATTGATGTTTTAACTAGAGGAAAAATATGTTTCATGTTTGTTTAGGTAAACAAATGAACAAAAAATGAGCATTATAATACTTTAATTTCAAGTGTTCCATAATACTCGTAGCTTGATTTGGCTATGACCAGTCCATTGAATGATGCTCCCAGATAGCAAATATTGGAATTTGGATTCGGATTTCTTGACGTAATGCTGTGCGAATTTCGCTTTTCGCATTCGCTATTATCACCAAATGTAATGCAGTTAATCAGCATCGGCCAAAAAACATGCGAAGACTTTACAGTTTTCATGATCACCAGCTTAAATTCCTTTGATCTAGTTTCTTTACTTTAAGAAAATGTATAACTGTGATTGTTGTCTACTCTAATAAACTAGTACTCATAGACATTAGTGATATTAATTGTCATGGTGTATTGTTGTTCCCATCTGTAAGGAATAAACGACGTGCAAGGCATCAACGCATATGTTTACAGGCGTCATTTGATGCTGCGACTTCTCGATGGAGTAAACAAAACTGACATTTTCTGCAGGTTTCAAGCTGAATTTATGGATTTTATGTGAGGTAAGATGTCAAAGTGTTATGTACGGAATCCGATTAGTGCCACAATAAATATCGTGTGTCTCCATTGGACCACGACACACGACGTACGAAACGAAACACGATACGACACACGACATGCGAAGCGACACACGATATGACTCACGAAATGCGAAGCGCCGCGCGATACGACACACGACATGCGAAACGACACACGATATTCGACGGATGATATCAATTCAACGATTTCGCTTGTTTAATTAACATTTTACAAATTTACATTTTTATGACATTTCGTTTCTATGGACCATTACGATGTCTTTTTGTTATTATTCATGTTTTTGTAAGACATTATGCCCCCTCATGTTTTTTTTGTCATAGAGTTATATTTTGTACAATTGCAAAAGCAAGTTCAAAGTATACTGCACAAGTATACATGCTGGAAATGTTTTGTGGAAAATACTTACTTTAATAAATAGTATTTAATAAACTCATACTTAAAAACATTACATTATTTTTTGTGAATGGATGGTTTGCATTTGAATGTCAAAAGAAAATGCTCATGTACATGAGATTGTGGTATGATTGAAAAAGAAAAACATTGCAAATGAATAACATGAATTGCTTATTCCTTCTGGTATCAAACTATACTATAGCTCAGACTGTTGACTCAATATTTGATAAACTCTTAAACTCTAAAGCAGATTAACTGAATGTATATTGTGAAATTAAACGTTTTTAAAATGGTAAAAAAGGGTTTCGTGGATGCATAGTTTGATTAGTGCTATATTGGAAATAGTAACAACAGGTTGTTTGTTTACTGTAGGTAATGAACGAGCTCATCTCATGTATTCGATTAATTGACCTTAAATTAATATAGAAATTCATGTATAATAGAAGTTCACAATTTTGTCATACTGCACATTCCAATTCATGGGAGGTGTTTTAAAGACAATTGACCTATGACCATGGACCCCGTGACCCCAAAATCATTAGGGTTTCTCTGCTACCAAAGATGAATGGGTGGACTAAGTTTGGTATGATATGTCAAGGGGTTCTCGAGTTATTGATCGGAAACGGTTTATGTACAATTGACCCCCGTGACATTGACTTTTGACCTCGTGACCCATAATAAGACAGTATAGACGATTACGTCTCCAATGGATTTAGGTAAGGTAACGTACCGTTCGATAAGGCCTATATATGTGTTAATCAAACCTAAAAACATTAACTTGTTTATTATAATGTATTTTGGCTTCCGAAGTGCTGCTCAAATTAATGTATGATGGCATATTTCTGCCACCAGTTAACTAGATAATTATCTGGTTATCACGTTAAAGAAACTAGATAACTATTTAATTAAAAAAAATGGAAACGATTTATTCAGTACAAATCACGAGATCATATCTTATTCAACTATCATGAATAGTAAGCACGTTTTCATTTTTTTTTCACTTATATAAGACCTAATCCGGTTTTCCTGGTATTAATTATCAACCAATACTAGCTTGCCCTACCTAACCCACACGAAACGGAGGTAGAGTACAAATGACCGTAACCGAATGCCACGAAAGAATATGACCTGCCAAACCTTAATTTTGTGTAGAGCTATGTACATCAAATGTACATTAAATCAAACTAATATTAAATATTTTACCAATAAATGAGTAAAATAGAGTGTAGATGTTGTATTAGAAGTGATTTCGGTAATGAAAAATGGATAAATGGATTTCGATAATTTAACGAAATTCAGTGGATTTCGGTAAGGTAACGTACCCCTTATCGAGAGGTTCACCAACCAGCCTCAAGGTTCAAAACGTTGTACGGTTGCAGGGAAATTGGTTTAGTGGTTAACTACTGCTAGATAGAAAATTATTGCGACAAAACATTCTGGCCTTACCGAAGAAATACAATTGATATAGCTGTTGATTAGACGAAGTTTGAAATTTTTATCTTACGTTAAATGGATTCCATATTTGAGTAGGATCACATCGTTCCGTCTTTATTTCGTCGTCAGCAGGTTGGTGTATAAAGTTTATGAAAACAGAATAACCAGTCGCGGGTCCTCCTCGAGAATCCAAATTCCCAATCTCTTCACACAAATCGGTCAATATTTCATCATGAGGTCTATTGCATACTGAGCAGTAGACATTCGAATAATAATTGACAGAAAAAAAACCAAATACATTATCAGTGTATTCTTTTGTATATATGCTGGGTGTACTTGTAGTTTCTAGTTCACAGGCGTTTTTAATGTCATGATTGTATGTGTCCCAATTTCCGGTGGAGTTGCAACGTGCAATAATCTTATGATGTTCTCCGACGCATTGAACTAACTGACTCACTTCCGGATCAGGTGGATAAGGAATCAGTGAACAATTCCTTAGAATATGATCATGCCACTCTTCAATCGTCGGATAATCGACCTCGGCAGGACAGTTCGTGACCAACTTCCACTGAATGAGGTCATCTTCCTTTACCCCATTACACATTGCACAGTGCTTATTCCTATATACACGATCGGTTAAAGGATCAGACACAAATATGAAATCCTCTAAAGTAAGGAGGTTTAAGCACCTAGGATAAACAAGATCAAGACCAGCATTTGGACAGGTATCTACTAGACGATAGTGTATGTCGATCTTCTTTTCTGACTGTATTCCTCTAGGTTCATTGAAATATGTGTCTAGAGCAATACATGGATGCTTTTGCTGGACACCAGGCATCAGCTTCACGTCAGGACAACAGTTGCCGAAACGTTGACAGTCTGGGTCGCACGAGCACTTCTGACAACATGGTGTTAAATGCATCTCATCTAGTTTTCGACTCTAAAATTAAGAAAGAGAAACACCGATATTTAGTAAGAATTCAAGTTGTATTACTATTGACTGTACAAAATTGATATTAGTGATAACACAATGATTAAGCCCGCCCGGATAGCTCAGTCGGCAGACTACTTTCGTGTCAGTAAGGCGGCTGGCGGAAGTTCAAACCCTGGGTGAGGTACATACGTATGTTCTCAGTGACAATTTGACAATACATCCTAATACATTTGTCATCTGTCTGTGTTTTATCTTATGATGTTAATGCTGGTTGGTAACCAAGAAAAAGTCAAGCAGAAAATACCACATACTAGTGTCATAGCCACACCTATGGTTGGGTGGCAGCTGACCGATGTCCATGATATGTGTAAAAATCTAACGCAACGACAACATTTCATAGAGGATATTTGTTTGTTTCATCGAGAGAACATTAGACAAAGTATTTTCACAAGTAGTGTAGTGGTTTTGTGAGTATGACAAGTATCATAATACATGATTTGTAGATGTAAAAGCAACTAATTAAGTGTGCATCCATCAACAATATTTGGTATTGTGTCCCTTTGAAGTTTTGAACTGATGTCTCCTTTCAGAACATACGTAACAACATTGTAGTTTATGTTGCAAACTACGTAAGTGTTCAAAGATTTACATTGAAGCTCGACATATACAGTCAAATCTCACTTAAAGATGACCTCAATAATAAGACCACCTCAAACTCAAAGGGAAGAAACAGAGGAAGGACTGCATGATCCAGGACCGGGCGGTGGAGGATAGAATATTGTGAGCAAATATCGAAATCACGAAATTTGAGAAACAATATCAGCAAAAATTTACCTTCATTGCGTTCGAATTGCAGAAATTGTTGTACGGACACAAAGTAGCAACATCCTGAAAGGCACCATAAGCCGATGGTAGAAAGTGAGTGCCAACAACGCAGAAACACAGAAGCATAAACCAGTGTTTCCACATGGCTCTTGTCGTTCGTAAAAGCAAAATTACACACTGAGTTATAATCTTGTGGTTTTATAGTCAAACTTGCAGACAAGACTGTCGTTGAAAGTGTCACAGTGTGAAGAAACGTGATTAATTATTTCCCAAATAGTGTCTAAATATCACAGCATTGGTGATTAATGAGTGTACGGTAGCGACCGTGGGAGTCCATTATCTCACAATATAATATTTAGTGGCAAAACTACCATAATGAATGTGATATACCGTCAAGTATATGTGTGTAGAAATATGGCGCCAATTCCGAATTGACGCCATATTTCTTCACACTGTCATTTTGTTTTTGCTGGATCGTGCTAGATACCAATTTAAAGGCGTAGTATCGTTTACTTTGGAGTGTATTTTATCATTGCAGTTCAATGACTTAAAAACATACATTTTAATCACAACTTTGATTTTTTCAGTATAACATTGTCCATATAATGCCAATGCAACGAATTTCACACAAATTAAGTTTTCTTCGAATGTCATGGTTTCTCGCAGAGTGTGTCATGATGTCTCAATGAAATCGGATGTTATGTAATGATCTCTAAACGAAAGCATTAATGTAAATGGAATAGTTTCTGTGTTTAATTTTGTTTCAGGATAACAAGCGATCAATAACGAATCTCTGTTAGTAAAATGGTAAGAGCGTACACATATTCTTGAATTTAATGTGTTTCTTTTTATATAAATTTTAAGAACGAATTGCTTATTTTATCATGTTCGCTGCAAATCTTCTGTCTACAATCTACGATCAGAATTCCATTCCCTAAACTAGAGTAAGAAGTCAGAGTTACCTCGCACTGACATGAATACTCCTTTTACCACAGTTATCCAAATTGTTCCAGCCCAGTCCAGTGTGAACAATGACCACCATGGATGCATTTGTATACGTTGCACTTGCATTCATCATTTCGGCATCAAACGCCATGAAATGGTTTACCGTCGGACTACTAACGTTTGCTTGCACCCTTACTGAACAAATCGTGCGAGATGGTTTTGATAATTTAAATGTCATATACAGAGATTGTCAGTCTATATAGGATATACCTGGGATCAAATACAATTGTATTTCTCACAACCAGTGCATTTCTCGGTTCCGCTGCAAGCGACTGACAGTTTCCCACTTTAAAAGTGATTGGAGGCGAATTACTTCTCAGTGACCATAGCCAGCTGACACCGATTTCAATTCTGGTAGTCAAGCGTTTAAAAAACTTCGCTAACCAGCCCAGTCAGGATTTCTATACGAATAGTGATTCAAACACGTAAAAGAATCTAAGTGGAAATCGATTGACCGGAGAACGTATCGATTGTTATACATTTATAAGTATAGCTTATTTCGCATAAGTGGTCTACATACAAAACAATGTGATTTCTGTACGCATATAAAATATATTGAGTTTTTTAGAAAGGTACTTCTATTAATTTTTAATTGGGGATCCTTAAACCACTTTTTTTTGTTTTATACACTTGCATCGACCTGTTTCGCTATTCTTTTACTTCTGTTTCAGGATGACCGGTTTAAATGCAGCTTTTGCGACTTATGGAATGACAGTGCTGAGACGGCAGTAAGGCATTGTATACGATATCATAAACATGAAAGTGTCATTTCTGAAATTTTTAATATGTGATGGCAAAGTGAAGTTTAAATCACGTTATTTTACTGTGTTTGGTAGGGATATAGAATGTGATCCTAACAATGTGTTTCTCAATAAACAGACTGGTAAGCTAATTATTCCAATAGGTAAGGTGTGTTGCCCAGGGCTGGCTTGCATCTCTGTCGATTCCACGACCACAATATTACTTAGTTCCAGCGTATTAACGAAAGCAGACTCTCCATCATCATAGGAAACTTCCATGGTCGTCGTTTAGTATCTATAACACCTTTGTTTAGAAACGATGACATAATATTTGATTTCGTTTAGTAATGGTGACATTCGTTGAGGCATCGATAACATCATTTAACACCAAATCAAAGCTTTATTTTACATCGAGAATAGATCAAGTGCACATGATTTTATATAACGTGAGTATAAAATTATTCCATTGCCGTTTACAGTGTATTTACTATTGTGCCAATAACTTTGTTTATCCGTATAATTTCCGAAAACAACATTGAATACACTTTTAAGCTGGGATTACCATACAGCGATATGGTCTGCATGTCCTCATTAGCGGAGAGAAGCGATTACATTTTTCGTTGCGAATCGATGTCGTGTCGTCGTTTAGAAATGCATCACGCATTGACATGGTTGCATACCAGTGGTGTATAATGTTTTATTCAAGTACGGACATATAAACCATTTATATGTCAGTGATTCAAGTTGTAAAATACATTATATATCCAACCTTATCGAAGAAATTGGAGACAAAATGTTGTTAAACTCGATTAAATTTAGTCATTAGACATTGTGGTAATTACTAGAACTTCCCATTAGGAGTACCTCCCAGAAACAGATTATAAGCCTTCTTTGGGTATCACTATGGGTATTCATATGCCGAAATATATTTACTAGAACGTATTAAGCATTCACTAGTAGGCCTACATGTAGAGCTATAAGTTATTAAATTATAAGCTATTATAACTACACACAAACATGAAAATGCATTAGATCTGACCCGGCATACACATACGTTGTCGACCACAATAGGTAATACTTGTAGTTATATCGTTATCAATCTCAGTAATATTACATTTTATTTGTTGTATACACGAAACTATCATTCTGTTGTGGACGGCATTAAAAATCGATGCAGATATAAAAATAAAAAACGAGGTTCTACCGAGATTTGAACTCGGATCGCTGGATTCAAAGTCCAGAGTGCTAACCATTACACCATAGAACCGTTGATGATACATGAAATGTTCATTTAATATATAAAATCATAGGTAAATAATTATTCAATCCATGTCATCTAAACGCTATGTTTAATTGAATTTGAAAGCGTTTATTAAAGTTGATGTGAAATTATCTATATTTATTATCTAAGTTCAACTAATCAGTTTCACTTTGCTAGCTGACGTTTAAAAAGGGTTTATGTATTAAATATCCCCATTCCGCTTTGAGTTCGTCTGAATAGGTAAGTGTTTACTAGACCATTGATTTTATAGTCTAACTACCTTGGCTTGTGTAATCGGTGTGGGTGGGGTATAAAAATATTTGACTATCAACCGGTATCATGCCATGATTCATGGACGTGGCACTAAGTGCTGAACAGGTTTTCATTTCATTACTAGAATAAATCAGAAGACAGTTTTTTAAATTCTTCTGACCGTTTTCATGCATTTCTACCCAATGAATACCTTTCAACTTCAAGTATTCATCAGTTCATCAGATTATGTCAAACTCTTGTGCGATCTTTCAGTTGCACTTTTGTGACTTACTGCTCACGTGAGTAACTGTAGGAATAACTTTACAATATAACAGCAAATACTCAGTCGTGATATTCGACCACATTTATAGACAGGTGCGATTCTTTATGTTAGCACGGACCTATATACCATGGATTCGTGACAGGCTGATATCCGTGAAACCGTAGGAACGAATAATAAACCCATAATCATTAGCGCGCAATTACCCACAATCCTAAGCGCGCTCGGTAAGTATCGAAGATTGCCGATTTTTATCGATCGGCTAAAGTCGGCAAACTCCGTTAATTTCCGTCCGTTTCAGGCTCTGTTGATTAAATGTCGTGTAATTTACAAAATGAGATAAACAAGTTGGTAATTTTCCGCTTTAATTCTGATATTTTCATCGAAGTATAATTGTATTGTTGATTTTGTTTATTAATACATTTCCACAACAATTTGATAGTTTAAAAGACTGCTGTGGAAACAATTTGGGTTAAATAATATTTCGAAAGATGTAAAGATCGACCAAACAATGGATGTAGATCACGCAAGCAATATGCCATCATGACATTTTTTATGTACACTAGTCTGCTATTTTCACCAGCACAAAGCGTAAAAATCAATATTAAAGTAGGTCAAATCCAGGTATTTATTGTCTGTGCAACAATTCTTGTGACATCAATTTTATTTTGAGCAAGAATATTAACATTCCAAGATGTTTGAAGTAGCTGGCTAAGTCTTTGAAGTAAATATTTTTGGGTGACAGAAGCAGCCCCATTGTGCAAGTTACGAATTGAGATCAAAGATTGATATGACCTAATCGTTGAAATTATCAATGGAATTAATTATATCTAACAGGAAATTAACACATAATAAAGATCTCCTGGGGTTTTATGACTCTTGTGTTTTTACAGCTGACACATGGGGCATTTAGTGACCAGTAGGACTAATCTTCTGTCTAGGGCGTGGCTTACGAATTGCAAAACAATTAGCATCAACCAATCAGATTAAATGAACCGTAGGATATTTATTAATTAATGTCAATTATCATTCGAATTTTTATATCAAAATTAGATGACTTAGGTTTTGAATACGATATATTACTCATTTTTCTACTTACCTAAGTTGTTAACACCCAGTGCAAATGAAATATTAAATGAAGAAATAAAACCTTTTCTAGCTCCTCTAAATTTAAATTACCGTTGAAAGACGGACATACTCAAAAGTAAGTAACCAATACATGTACTGATATGCCACCCTAATTTTATTTTTTTCACTAATATTGCCAAAATTATTGGATCAAATATTAATGCGAGTAATTATTGATGTTATAATTGATTTAAGTTGCGTTAAATAAGCATTTATTGCAAATTTAGCATCGATATATATAAATTGCAACTAATTAAAACAAGAATATAAGAAAGATATTTTGGTAGAAAATTGACTTGACCGCTTTCAAATTATTGGTGGAAATGACATTAAGCATGAATAATGCAGTCGGTAAGTCGTGATCTAGTGGTTGAGAAGAATAAGTACTACATGTAGTACTAAATGAATCCAGCATGGCCTTAGACTTTACAATAACACAACACACCTCAGTCCATCCACTTTGACTAGATGCCAGTTTTATAGATACAATATGCTTGCTCATTCTCATAAAGTCCAGTCATGAATTGTGTACTGAGAATGAAGAGAACATTTTGTTTGAATGTCAACCCAACAGTTGCAGCCGTCTAAATTTTCCTCCAAGCTTGCACAACGAATCTAGATGAAATCTAGAGGTGTAATTAGTATATAAATACTAGACTAGTGCAGATATAGTGCCATATCTAGATAACTAAGTTGAAAAAGAAATACACACACTATAACAGTAATTACAATTTTATTTCAAGAACTCTGCATTTCAACGCAAAATATTCAACAACGATAGAAAACCATTAGTTTATGTAATACCACGGACCTACATACGGGTATATAGGTCCGTGGTAATACTACACAATTGTTTTTTACTTAAGTCAATCACAGATTGAATTAATTTCAGTCACAAAATGATCAATGGATTAAAAATGTACAAGGAAAAGTTCCGGAGAATTTTCCAAGAAAAAATTCCTATCAACTCATTGACGAATGTTTGTAAATTCACAGCATCTTTCTTTTTGTAACCAAGTTGACTTTTATGAGGCATCTTGTAAATATCCAGGAAACCTGAAACGATAAAGTAATATTTAACATTATAGCAGATCCAAAACAATTTTACATTATAATGATATGACAATAAAGTGTATTTACATTTTTATTATGTAATTGATATGTGTAAAAAGCTTTTCAAGCCCCACATTGGGTGCACTTTTCCCCCTTGAATTACTTAAATGGCGGTGGCAGTGTTTGACGATTGAGCCTCAAATTTATGCCGGAAGAGGGAAGAGTGTAGTGCTGTAGGGTTAGGCGACCATCCGGTAAGCTTAGTCGGTGGAGAGCCATACTAGTATTTAGCATTTAGACCGTAAAAGTGCAATTATTGATTTATATAATAATAATTCTAAACAAAAAGATGATAAATAACGGAAAACAAAATAAATCAAGCTAACGAAGGGAATAAATTACGTTCTATAACAGACTTTTTAACCCAGTATGTAATTTACGGATCGCCTGTAAATCGAAATTTCAGCCGATTATACGACGCTCGTTTCGTCGAACAACTAGGTGTTGAACCAAAAAATGCATACAAGCAAACAACAGGATAAACTCAAAATATATAAATACCATTAAGAAATGTTTAGCTGTAGTAATCATCACGATTTCGGCGGATCAAAAAGTGAAATTCTCTCGATTCAGCAACAAGATGGCGGACATCGCAATTTTTTCTCATCATTTGGTTAACATTTTAGAGGTGTTCCGATTGTTAAATCTCGGCTGGGTAATCTCGCCGTTGCCGTCATTTCAAGCAAGTTTAGCACAAATGTCAGCCTGTCACGAATCCATGGTATATAGGTCCGTGATGTTAGCCACAATATGAAATTGTGGTGGCAATAGGATGAAAACTACAGTCATGGCGAATGACTTTCAATACTTACCAGAAAACTTGTCAAACGGAATGCAAACTTGTCAGACCGAAAATAATTGTTGTCAAAAATTACATTCTTTGCAGAAACGTTTGTTAGGTAACGTTAAAATACAGTTACCTATCACTAGTAGCTTATATGTATGCATTCATACATAAATGTGACTCGGGAATCAAAGGGGTCTGTAACAATATCAAATAAATATCTATTTTTTTATTGCGGAATTGGGGGTTGTCACAATGATTCCATTGACAACTCAGGGCTCAACATTAACTTCTTGTACAACTGGACAAGTCGGACAAGTAGATTTAAAAATCGCTTGTCCTGACCAAATGTTCACTTGTCCTGACCTTAAAAAAACATGTAGAGTGAAAATGCAGGAGTTGTGACAAATGAAGAAATATAGCATCAATTTGCAGGCTTTAATACATGTACAATCCAATTAAAACATTAACTCGCTAATTCACATGTAATTCTTATTGTACGTCTCACATTGATTTTTCTTGAGCCAATTTTTGTTAACTGTGGGTTGATCTTTTGGTTCAGCTGAATTGATTTAAGCCCATCAGGTAACTTGGACACAATTTCTTCCATTGAAAGTCACTGGTCACATCGGGCAGGTAGTTTTGGAAATTGGTTGCCCGGCCCTTCAAATTACTGGTCAAAATCCATCGGACAACCGTTAGTGTTGAGCCCTGCAACTCTTGAAATATTAAGATATTGAGTGGAATCGTAACGAATTAAACTCGAAAAAGAAAAATCTTCCATTTTGAAAACTCTTATCAGTATCAATCGTCTACAATGCAAAATTGTGTGTGTTTTCCAAAAATTGGGGGTTGTCACAATAATTCCATTGACAACTCTTGAAATGTTAAAATATTGAGTGGAATCATACCGAATTAAACTCGAAAAAAAAAATCATCCATTTTGACAACTCTATGAATCGTCTACAATGCAAAATTGTGTGTTTTTACAAGAAAATAACAGTTTTTCCCATACTCTGACAGGATTTTGTGCAGCTGTATGACCGCTCGTTTCAAAGTGAAAGATAACAAGTTAAACAGAAATGGGCAAATATTTGGCATATTTCGATAAATAACACTTAAAAATTATGATTAACTTTAACATTCACTCCTAAAATGTCTTTTGACAACACAATCAAAGTTTAAATGTCTGAAAGACAAGCGAATGTGCAGACAATCATGCGCATAAGAAGGTCGCATTGTGTAAACACAAAGGATGTTGTAAAACCCGTCCGATCTGTACTGTACCTACAGGCCTTCTACATCGGACTTGGTCGTTTTTTATCAGTCAGGTCCGACTAGTCAGGTCCGACTGTCGGATGGGTATTTGTCATGACTAAAACTAGTGCTGTTAAATGAAATTAGCCAGTAGATAGTGTATACTGACTGTTTGTTTGTATTTTCGTAGTAATAACAAAATAACGTTTGCAACAGAAGAAAACTCATTTCCATTTTCTTTTGTGTACAGTTTCTTCTTTCAAATACATCACAGTATCATTTCTTTTCTGTATTTTTCATGTTATGCCAAATTGCTTCAGTATTGTTTTGTTGTCAAAATACAGCGAAACTAGAAGTAACACAAAAGTAGCCGCAAACACTGTACAATATGATACCAAGTGGCACAGTCATGTCAGTTTCTCTGCAGGAATGGATCTAGGCTAAGATGTTTAGTATAGATATAATAGGAGGGAAAGTTTGATTTTGTGGGGGCTTAACAGTATTTTCTTTCAATTACTGAATTACATGATCAGTAAGGGGAGGTAACAAAGGCTGCTTTATTAGGTCTTGATTTTAAATAGATATTATTCTAAATCAAAAGACATTTAGGAGATTAAGGACAATAAGGTGTGTTGCGAAGCTTATAGTAATAATTGAGACCACAATTGAGTAGACATCACGTATTCCAATCTCTTAATGTTCTGGGGATAAAACTGTTTTAAATTTTAATTATTTAAGCAGTCTGTTTGATGATGGGAGGTGAGAAATGACTGGGTGGAGAAATTGCTGGGTTGAAGAGAAATGTCTGTAATTAATACAACAGACTAAAACATTGTGTTGTTTGTTCAGGTCTTGTTTAAACCTTTAGCTCCTGTTTTCATTTAAAAGTTGACTGGTATTGGCAAGAATGTATAATTATGAACATCTAGTCTGTGATTCTAACTTGTTCAATTATCAATGGAATGTCTGTATGATAATGTTTTGATTAGCTTGTTAGAGATTTTGGGTTGATAGTTTGATATAAAATGAAATGACCACACCTTGATCATAAAATAGGATGTAAGATAATGTAAAAGTTGTTATATTCAGATTTGTTAATGATGTTTTATATTGATTGATTATTTTGATGATTTTAATCTAAATGGTGAAGATATTTTTTTTCCAGTAGTTGGCATTATTAAATGACAATATTCTGCAGAAGTCCAGATTGCCTATTTTTAATAAAATTGCATGTTCAAATTGGCATGTTTGGAAGTCGATAAGATTTCAAAATTGACTGAAAGATTGATTTATAAATAATCTAGCCACATTTATTTATTTAAGGCGCCTTCTGAAATTTGTCTTCATCAGTGAATCAGTGTTATTGCGGACATTTAACATTATCAAATATTACCTGAAGCTTAGGCCTCCTTCAATTGTATACATTACTGGGCAACCTGTTACATTTATCCTTACTACAATTGTGTACATCTTAGATCTACAGATACTTGGCAGTCACTATTAATTTGACTGCAAAACACATTTATAATATCATTGAAGTAAAATACTGTTTGCAAGTATCTGGATCTTATTATCTACTGGTATATATATGCTAAGTGTACAATCATTTTTTTTATGTTTTCAATCATTTTGCAGTACTAATAAATGCTTTAAAGAACCCAAATTGCTTAAAAGTAATTAACACTAACAGTGTTTTTTTCCACCCTTTTGTGAATGGGGCCGGGGCCGGTAGAATTATGAAAATAGCGTCGAATTGCCAAATAATTGTGAATATCATAGTTTGCTTAAAATAAAAAGATACTGATTTACATCACCTCATGTAGTACACTATAGGCTTAGGCAGTGTATTAATCTATAGTATAGCAGTTAAAAATACTGTTAGTCAGATTGATCAACATTCGTAAACAAAAACCTGAAAATATTAAGTGGTGTGAATTTTAAGCCAGATTTTTGTGAAAAAACATACTTTTGGAAATTGTGAATGGGGCTGGATTTGGGGCCAAAAAAGCTGACTAATTTTATAATGTTTTAATGATTAAGATTAATGACTTAAATGTGAGTCTGAAAAAGCTGTTTAGCCTGTATGCCCAGTGTTTCTTCTCACTTCTAGGGGAATGGTGGCGGGGCCCTTAGATAGGGGAAAATACCGTTGTGAGGGAAAAATAGAGGGAAAATAATGTGCATAACAAAGTATACATTTCTATGTCTGTATTCACTACACTTCAGTGTTGCAGTGATGTAAACATGTGAATATGCTTACAGATTGGTTAGTTTCATTACAGGTCAATGTTTCTATCTTTCTGACTAAAAATATCAACAATACTGGCAACATCTCCAATTTAAAAGCTGTAGGAGGGGAATTTTAACGGAGAATGGGGAAAAAAACATACTTTTGAGTGAGGGGAATGGGTCCGAATTTCGACCCCAAAAAGGCCCCCAAAAAAACACTGATGTCAGACATAGTTATCAGACAGCCAGAGGTTTTGCTATGCTTCCCATTACCAATACATTGATTTTAATTAAATCCCTCAAATATTAAACGTTTAGCAGTCAATATTTCTCCAGTTGGATGAATATGATGTTCTGTTATACAGTACATGTTGGAAAATTTAGTCAGTGCAATGCTCAAATACATGTAGTGACGTAAATGATTTAATTTTAAAGATGTATCTGGCTAATCTGAAAATCAAATGCTTGAATTGGCTATCCATTATTGTTAATTGTTACATTGGCTAAAACATTTAATAAGAACCATTGCAATGTGTAAGTTAACAGATTGAAAATGTATTTTTTACCATATTTAAATACTAAACTATACAACTAACAGACATTACTTGTAAAATTGCCTAATTGTTAAAATTTTTTTTTTTAAATTTTAAGATATATATGCAAACATCTTTCTTCAACACATTATGGGTTCATTTTTTGTTAATGCATCGTTATTGATGTTTAATACTATAGGAAATATATGATATTTTTCATGGTTATTTAGGTTAACAAAATGAACAAAAAATGAGCATAATATTACTAAATGTTACATTTCTACATTTTACATTTTCCTAAAATAATACGCTATAATAGGTATAATTATATAATTATGCAAAAAACTGATTTTTCTTCTTCAAAGATTTATGATTTTTATGATTAAAGTTGATTAATGTCACGTTTTTCCTTTAGTTTGAAATGCAATTTTTGAAGTATAATACTGGTAACTGTGAATATATATATATATATATACAATGTACATGTATATGCGCTATATGGAACCATTCATTTATTTATTTTTATAGTTCCAACGGAACATTGCAATTTGTGATTTAAGTTGAAGCATGTCATATTTCTCCTTTAGTTTGAAATGCAATTTTATGAAGTATATATACAAGTTATATATATGCATTAAATGGAACCATTCATTTATTTATTTCTAGTGTTCCAAGTTTTCTAATAGAACATTGCAACTTTTCATGGAACTTTTCAGATCTCGACTGATTTCCAGAAATTCTTTCGGTGGTATATTCGAAGATAATGATTCGTCATGTTGAGGAGAATTTATTTGAGATCTCGTAACAAATGTTCGTCTGCATTACAGTCAATATGCACCATTCCAGGTAAGCCAATAATACTTAGACATTCAATTCTTAATCTCACCCCCAGTAGCGGTGAAATCCCAGCACTTACTGCCTTGTTTAATGTTACATGAATGAATTATTTTTGATTTAATAAAAAAAGATTTTTATATATATATATTAATTTTCTTACAATTAATTTTACATGTATTGAAGGTGAAAGATTTATGGCGTAGCAAAAATGCCATTTTATTCAAGTTGTACTTGATCTCACTGTCTTTAGTTTGATATAAATTGTATTTTGAATAATAATCTGCACATGATATTGTTGCAACTCAGTCTTTACAATCGTTTTTCTTACACAGTTACTGTTTTACATTGTGCACATTTTATTGTCTCTTATACAATTTCCCAATGACATAAACTCTTGCAGTCATTGTTGTAACTGACAGTTTTCCAAGTTGAGATTTGTAGTTACCTCCCCTTAATCACAAAAAATACTTAACTCATATCACCAAAGATACTGTAAAGTTTTCTTGATGGCAATTGATGCTGTTGTGTTTTGTTTTATTTTGTCACTTTGGCCAAGGATAAGGGTAGTATGCCATCTCTCACATTTCTTGTACATTGACACATTTACTTCAAAAGTACATACCCAGTATATACATGTAATTCTTCCCTGGAACTGATAGACCAACCTTGCTCAACTTCTACAGAAATGATAATGGCATAGTCATTAACCATAAGGCCTTACATTAACTTAATTTTCCTAAACAAAATGGTAGCCATGGCAACTAAATTAAAAATAAATGAAAACCAATGGTTAGACCTTAAGTGGAGTTGGTGGAATTCATCTTTGTATGACCCTCTACAAAGTTTACCAAAATTGCTGTGGTGTATCAAAAACAAGGCTGCCATGAGCCTTATGGTTGGTTTTGTTACTTTTAATGTATAGGAAACTTAAAAAAACTTCTCAGAAACCATTGGTTAGACTTCGAAATGATTGGTAAAAATGACCCCGCAGCAAAGTTGCTAAATCATGTTGATGTGATATGATTTGTCAAAAGGTATGGCTGCCAGAGGCGTGGGTCAGTTTGTATTTCAACTTGATGGCAATCTTTCAGATCATTCCTCTATGGAAACAATGGTAAGAGTTTTAGATAATTTGGTTGAAATGATCATCACAAGACCTCATATGATAATGAGGTGCTGGGGTTGATTTCCTTATAATCATGTCAGTATTATTGAGATGATTGACATAAGGTCATCATGACCTTTTCTTTTTTTTACCTTATTGTTTGTATGAGTAAGAATTGCATTGTATCATCCTTTGAGTGAAATCTTGAACTCGTTTCTATCATGTTTTCGTATCCTACCTAGGTGAATGTACAAAATTTGGAAACTGTTCAGAATTCTGAATGTTTTTTCCTGATCTTGCGTTAGTTTAAGTAGAAAAATTCTTAGACAAAAACTGATAAAAATCTTGACGAGGGTTTTGTGGGATTGGTACGATTATTTGTTGATAACTTGTATCTGAACAGTTGTATGCTTTCCCTTATTTTCTCATTCAAATTAATACTCATCGCTGTTTATAAGAAATCTTTAGCTTTTATCGGAAATCCTCTTTATTATTTTAATTAGTATTTCTTACAGTCAAATTGATTGTTGATAATGTATTCGACATTACTTTAATGCATATGATAGCATGGTTATGATTGTATTATGCAGGATGAACACGCAGCCGTATAATATAGCTGGACTCTCAATGCATTAATACGGTACTTGTACTGTTATTATTAGGTAAGGGAAATAACTCCAACAGTTCCACATTGTGTAGAGAAGTAAAATAATCCAACAATTATTAACTCAGGGATGAAAATAGATGAAAATTAAATGTACTAAAAATTAAGCCAAAGGCATTACCTTAGGTATATTTTAGTGAGACCTTCCTCTTGAGAATTTGAAAATATAGACTGACTTTGTCTGTCTGATTATTATTTTTCGTCATATTTTGATGTATGCTTGAGCTAGAACTTTTCCTGATGTTTTTTCTCCAGATACATCTAATTAAGCTTTCATGTTGGGTGTTTATGCATAAGGCTTTGCTCAGCAACTGGAAATCTCAAAATGACCTTTATATTTTGCCTTGAACTTAACAAATATTTTGACATAATGATAGATATGAAGTTGGCTTGCATAATTTTTATATTCATTCCTGTAGTTTTTAGTTGTGCAGTGGAAACTTTGAAACAATAAAGGTTATTATATGACACAAAACAATGGTTTATTTGACTTAGTGTAACATCTGTCTGTTATGATACAGTCATATTCTAGACACTGTAAAACCTTTACCAGGATAACATCAATCATAGTTGACTCAAGATTTTGTACTAAAGGTATGTTTTAACCATTTGGGAAAAATCTTTGTTACTGTAACATCAGTACTGTTTGTTGGGATTCGATCATGCACTGTCAATGCCTTTACACTAAGATAAAGCTTTGGAACATATTGTGCTCTTAGTTTGCGCTTTGAGCCCCGGCCGTGGTCCAGTGGTTAGTGCGCTGGACTTGTAACCCGGTGATCCGGGTTCGATTTCCGGGCGCGGCAGGTCATACCCTTCCATGAAAATTTGACAAAAATGTCGATTTTCCTCCACATGTGGAGAAGTTGCCGGCTCCTTGTGGAAGGGTGAGTTAGTACTGGTAAGAATTCAGTCCAGGAAAAACTGGTTAGGTGAACCGGCCGCCGTACATAACTGAAATATCGTTGAGAAACGGCGTTAAACCCAATCAAACAAACAAACAATAATTTGCGCTTATAATAATTTGTGTTCAAGAGTATTTTATTAATTCCATACAATATGTGCTCCTTTACTGTAAGATTCAGTTTTTGTCTTTATTAATACACCAGTCCTGTCCTATCATAATTATGCACCTGTTAGAAATTGCCTTTTCTGAAACCTTGTAAATTCCTTCGATTTTTAATACAGAATTCAAATTTGATGCTCTAAATCAAGTACATTCATGTCATCATGATTCCTTTTGAAAACCTGTGCACCATGACATCAGTCAAAAATACAGTTACTGTTACACGCAATGGTTGAGTGCTTTGCAATATGTCAAGTGTGTTAATTAGGGCACATGTGGTAGTTATTTATCTAAAGGCATTTTAGACATAAAATTATACTCGTACAATTTATTTTGAAGATTTGCTTCCCTATTTACAGTATGAGTTGAAATAAAATACAGTTAAATCTTGAACAAACTATTTCCATAACAGCTACACACACACATTTATATATTGGAACATATTTATTTCGTATGAAACTGTATTCACGCAAATATTTGCCTTTTTACAGTAGTGTGGTTGTATTTTGTTGTCTGTAAATATTTTTGTGGGAAAAAATGGTTAAACATTACCAGACTGTTTCCGATTACTTGTGCATTATTGTTCCCCGCCCATACCTATATGATATATCGACATATATCGTGTTGTATTGGTTTATTCTGTGTGAAATATAAATTGGAAATTTGTCAAGAATTTGCAGCTAAGAATTACCTATGAAATAACGTGTTACATATGTGTGCTGCAGATTTGGAGTCTATGTACCTTTATGTACAGTTTCCTGGTGAAGCAATATATCTTTGTTATAGGGTATACCTTTTGGTTAAATGGATAAAATAGTTATTATATTGTTTTTATACCGATAACAGACTTTTGTTAAGTGAAACAAATAACAATATGCCCTGGAGTGAACTGTGTTATATAAAAGTTTTTGATCGGAATACTATGACCTTGAGGGGTTCCATATTTAGACAAGGTAAATATACGTTATATGCGGGGTTAGTTCAGCTTTTGAAATTAACTTTTGAGTTTTACTGGTTAGAAGGGCCAGCAATTTGTTGGCAAATACATGTATATGACTCTTATGCTAATATGGGTTCAAACTTGCTTGCCATGCAGGCTTAGGTAATAACTTTGTCATTAGTACTGGCTGGAATCAAACTTTACCAGACCTTGAGGTGACAGATGCTATTTCCCAATACTGTAAGTTTGTTTTTAGTGTGGACACAATATTTTTTGTGCCTCTTATCTGTGTTGCTTGAAATTTGCACATGTACATATAGAATTATATATAATAACGTATTTTACATTATGACCGTCAGGGATCAATTGGTGAAGTTCATTAGTCTAATTTTATCAAACTGAACTACTAATGTGCTGGTACATTTATTGTGATGTATTGGGTTGACTAACCTAAGTCTGTACATACCAGTGAGGGATATGCCTGTCTCTCACATCACATATTATCTTCATATATATTTATGGTACAGTTTTTAAGTACTTCATGCTTAATGTACAGCCTTAAAACGTCTGTAATCATCTAGAGACTTTGCATTTTTCTCTTTTTAACATACATTGGTTAATGTTACAATTAAAGCCAATGGTAGAACAGGGGTGTCACTAGTGCTTGAAGTAGCAGGAAAATCCACAAAAGTAGACAAGAGACTGTGGGGTACTTCCCCTGCGAAAAATGTTCAAGAATTTTCTTCAGTTCTAGAATTATTCTAGAACTTCATGAATTATTCAAGAATCACCCTACACATTCAAGAACACGGGTTCTAGAACCCAGCAATTCTAGAATTCAAATTCTTAATGACGCTAAATCCCTTCATTATGATCATTCATACAAGAAAAGTAGCCGGGTGATGATGCTTAATTAAGCTACTGGGTTAATTTACCGGCTCCTGGTTCTTATTGACTACCCTGGTTGACCCAGCTTAGGTATGGGGTTGGAGCACAGAAAATAGGGTTGGGTTTTGTAAGATTCATGACCCCTGCATAGAATTTAGAAAACAAGTACTTTTATTTCACAGTTTATAAGCTACATAAATCAAATATTATGATTACAGTGTTTCTGCTATGAAATGCATCCTCGGTACCCTGGCTAGTCATACCATATCTGATACCCTGGGCAAAATAGCTAACAAAATTCTGTAATGCATGAGTATTCATTATATTTCTCGACCAATGAAATGGACGATAACAAAAAAGAAGGAATCTCCTTTGTACAGAGCTATCAGCAAATTCTACAAAATGGCAGCCTTACACGATTTAAGCTGCAATCTCATTAAACTGCTCTGAACTGCCATTTCATCTGTAACTCCTCGGCAACATCCGTATTGCATGGGGTGTGTGTCATGTGGCCAATCGAGCGGCTGGATTTCACCTCATTAATGATTAATGGTGCTATTGTTGAATCCCATGTCATCATTATCATTGCTTATTACACTACAGTAAAACGGTAAATGGGATTAATTATCATTGGCTTACCTATATCCAATGTGACATCTTTGAGTTCCGTCCAAAATTCTCATGTTAGGTAAACGTTGTTTGTCACTACATATCTGATAGATGCAAAATCGGTATGCAATTTTTCAATGTTTTGATGTATGATATTGTTAGTGTTTCATAATAAATGTCATGCTTGATTTAACCTGTTAGTCAAGAAGACTAGAAAACTAGGACAAAAGTGACATAAATCTTTACTTATACTTTAGGTGTATAAATTAATGTGGATTTATTTTCGTATGTGGCTTGTATGGAGTGTATGGAGCTTTCGGAAAAAGTAAGAAATTATTTTTTGTTGAAACTTAACATTTAAATGTGTTAGGTGTATGTTTTAATCTTAATGTGTAACAGTCTTTAGTTTCATTGTGTGTATAAATTTACTTGTCAGATAGCTGAACTTTGACTATCTTGATGAACATGAATAAAAAATCTGATACTGATGTAACTTAAAGTCTACATTGACTTTGCAAGGTTAAACAGTTGTTTATCTTCTTAAATGTACGGTATTTAATTCATTCTTGGGAATTTGTACAATTTTACTTTCTACGTAAAGTCTAACTTAAATGGTTCAAAAAAAGATCGTGTAACATAATTTTTTTTAGATATTATTTCTTCCCCATTTAATGTGTGTTTATTTTTATATTTTATACTTTTTATGGCTGGTGTGCAAAATTTAGCTCAGGCCTCATAGTCATGTTGTTTGAAATTCAGGAGACAGCCTGTATGCTGTAGAACCTCATGTAAAGACCACCTCAATAATGAGACCTACTTAAAATTAAGAAGTGTATAATTACACATGTATTTCCTAATTTATAATGCACACACGCTATTTTGACATTCGTTTACCAATATTCTTAATATGAAATTGATGTTTATAGTTTGGTTACAGATTAAAATCAGAGACTGTGATATTGTCCTATGAATGCATTGAAGTATATACCACACAAAGTATAAAGTTTGGATGCTTCCAAAATATAAAGATACAGTTGTATTGCAAATATATAAAAGGAAAAACACTTTCAGAAAGGTCACTTTGTTGAGTCTGGTTTTTGGATCTTAATTCTGTGTATAAAATATATGAAGTTTCGTTATCAGAAGAAACTCCTCGATAAATTGTTTATTTATAACTGTTTATTATTACATTATTTCGACAATGTTGGTATAAAGTATAAAAAATATTTTGTCCATTAAGTAATGATTAGTCATATCTAGCTGAAAGGTTATTTTCAAGTTCATATTAGATAGATGATTTATTATGGCTGGTATGTACATTATATTGTATGTTGATTCTGTTCTCATTGATAATACAGAGTGACTCATTATGCATGTGTTTGTTATGATTCAGCTGGGTTGGGAAAATATTCAATAGTTAAGATTAAGTCAAGGGAGGTTACTCACTGATGCAGAAATTGGATGCTAATGGTTTATGTCAAGGGAAGTAACTCACTGATGGAGAATGGATGCTGTATAATTGTCATAGTCTTCACAATTTGTGCTTGTTGTATTGTTCATGTCCGATCATTTGCATTTAGTGTAAATTGAATAAAATTGAAGTTCTTGACATTATTTTTTGAAAATGGTAGCTCATGCAAGTCAATATCTCTGGTGGCTCTACGATTTGTATATGCTGCTCTGGTAATTGGGAGTGTTTGATGTAGTGAGTTGCTTTTATATTAACATTCAGTCAGTTCACATAGTTTGTTAAGGTGATAAGCTATTTCCTTATTTTCTATAGTTCATGAGGGATAAAAGCTATTTCCTTATTTTCTATGGTTCATGAGGGATAAAAGCATTGAATTTATCAAGTGTTTCATCATTTCATTTACTATCTTATTCATTGTAACAGCAGCATCAGCAACTGCCACGCCTTCGTCATCATTATTGTTACTTCAACATCATCATTGTCATTAAGCACTTATAGCCGTCAGCATCATCAACATCATCATCAGCATCATCATCAACATCATCATCAACATCACTATCAACAACATCTTCAACATCACCATTAACAACATCATCAACATCACCATTAACAACATCATCAACATTACCATCTACAAATTCATCAACATCACCATTAACAACATCATCAACATTACCATCAACAACATCATCAACATCACCATTAACAACATCATCAGCATCACCATTAACAACATCATCAACATTACCATCCAAAACATCATCAACATCACCATCAACAACATCATCATCAGCATCAACATCATCATCAGCATCATCTGTATCATCAGCATCATCTGTATCATCTATTTTAATCTACTTCGATCCACACCTATCAAATATTCTAAGAAATATTTATATAATCAGCATCTGGCAGTAACTATTGAAATCAGAAAGATGTATTCAAGATAGGAAACACTTATTTTGTGAGAAAATATTTGAATATATTACAGATCTTCGTCTTTGGTATAGAAACATAATGGAAAATGCCTCGAACCATATCAAACTTCTCATCATGAGATAAATTTTCTTGAATTTTTACAATGTCTGGGTAGGTAAGGAAATCAGACTCTTGTTTGTAATTATACAAAGAGACGTGTACCGCGCAAACATCTAAAGTCTGTGTCCTTTTCTTGCTGACTTGCATTTCGAAATTCTTGGATGCTATGGTTAAATTTTTTGTTAATAAGGAAACTTTAAAATACTTGTACATGAACTGAAACTCAGACAGAGTGTGTCGTTAATATTTGCGTATTATTGAGGATGTTAAGTTGTCAGCTGTCACAATTTGTGAAATATGAGACGAAACGTTATATTTAACACGTATGTAATATTGTCGTGTTAGTCATAATTAATATATTCATTCCTATTTTGTACATGACATCTTAAATTATATGTATATTTTATGATGTTTATTTTAATGATATTTTATCTTGGATTTGAAATTACTGGTAGTTATTATTCCTATATAAAAAAAGTGACAATTTTTCTTCCTAAGACTTGCTGGAAGCGCAGGATATAGACATGTTGAAGGGAAACAACTGGACACAAGCCTACATTGAAATTGGCATAAATGTTTGAATCTCAAGAGATTGTAGAGGAATCCAGGTCTTATACTTGAGTTGAAAATATCCCTATAAGGCATCATGCATGGCTTAAGCCTTCGTTTAACTCCTGAAAATGTCAACATATATAAGCCCTTCCTTGTATCTCAAATACGGTATACATGCCAATCTGGGGGTGGTAAGGTTTGATCCCAGAGTGAGGCATATATAACAATTTGACTTAAGATTATACATTTGAAAATTATTTATTGTCATCCACCTCTAATTTGTGTGTGGAAGTCAGTTGCTTGCAGAGGAAATGTATGTTTAAAGTGATGGTAACACAGCTTGTAACCTAATGATTAGGAATACTCAGGTCAACTGATCCTCAGGTACACAATTGAAATATAGTTGAGATTTGGCATAAGACTCCTACACAAACTCTTTGTATTACAAAATCACTGTGACTATTAAATCCCATCCACAATGGTAATAATATGAAATTAGTTCCATGATCTGGCCAGAATATTCGACATAGCGAAGTCCAAATGCATTTCATACAGTCATTACTTTACATTAATACCTACTATAGTACCTATCCAGTTACATACATCTATATATGTCAGATAATATTGACTTCAGTAGTATAAATGCAGCTTGTCTGTTAAAACTATTGAAGGTCATACTGAATTACTGTCTGCCTTCATTTTAAGATTGATGTTCATAATAATGGCAGTAAACCTGTCTTCATCCTTTGCCTCAGATTGCCAATGATTTTGTATTCAAGGTAGAAAATGTTGAATTTTGCAATGTAAAAAATGAAAGCTATGATTATCTTGTACAGTTACTTTAGACACTTTAGCAATATATAATTTAAGTACTTCAAATTATTATTTGCTTTCATGTCTGTTGTCTAGTCCAAACAGTGTCACTTTGATGACATTAATTATGGGGTATGATCCTTAACTATCAAGGTATTCAATGGCAAAGTGTATTAAATGCTTATTCACCTTCAAAATGTTGAAAGTCATATCTGATAAATATAGTGCTGTTAATGGGAATTTTAGAAGATGTACCATATTTCTTTACTGTTACAGTATAGATAAAACAGTATTTCTGTTTACTGGTCCAAATGCGAAACGATTGGCTTCAGGGACGTTTCAAAACCAGTGATGCAACAAGTCAACTTTGCGATAAAACACAGTCACGAAATCTTGATATGAAACTTTGTTCTTCAAAATGACTAACATAAATGTAAAATAATATTTGAAGGTCATAGTGATAGGGGTCAAGGTCATTTGCATTCTGAGTACAGTACAGCCTCATTTGAAGACCACCACAATAATATTAAGACCATCTCAAAATTAAGAATTCCATTTTCAAGTCCGTTTTCACTTTTTTGCTCTTTATTCAACCTCAGTATTAAGACCATCTCAATATGAAGACCAGTTTTCAAGGGTCCCAATGATGGTCTTATTATAGAGGTTTTACTGTATATGTATATTGTGTTCTGGTAGTTTGTACAATTATATGGCCCTAAATGTGGACCTCTGCACAAGTGTATGCATTATAGTTACCCATTCTTTCCTTTGGTAACTGAAGGTAACTAATGCACCCACTTGCGCAGAGGTGCACATATTGGTTCATATCTAAGTTTGTATACTACACTATGTATAAGATATTGGATTGTATGGTGTTTGCTGGCTGTGTGCTAGCTTTTCGGAACAAACCTATAATATTTGAAATGCCAATACAAGCATTCTGAGAATCAATACTATTCACTGATATCAATTTTGTACACACATCGAGAATTCTTCTCACACCCAGTAAGAATTCTACACTCATCCTATACCAAAATGTTGTTTCTTTTCCAACCGTTCGTATTGTTGTTGTTTTGGAATCCTGCACACTTGTAGAGACCTCATTGCCGTTTGGTGTGGTGATTTTCCAATATTTATTGTGTTCCGATACGAAATCGAAGATGGGGCATTTACATGGAACTGTTCAATACACTGCTGTATGTTAGTAAATGGAAATGGGCAGAAACTGGAAATTAGTTCTTAGTATCGATGGTTGATTCTGGTTTGTAAGGGGAAGTGAGTGGGTGGAGACATAGAAATTATGTAAGCCGGAAATTTTTGTGATTGTATGGAGTAAAATTATCTTTCTATTGGCTCCCTAAATGGACAATTAAAGGATGTCAGATGGAGTGCGTTTGAAGATTTGATGTCAAATGGAGTGCGTTTGAAGATTTCTGTCTATTGCTGTGGTTACGCAACAACTGGTTATGAATGTACATTTTGCTGACTGGAACTGTTTGCGGGGGTTTCTTATATTCTGTCTGGTTTAGGTAAGTGTCATGAAGTGCTGAATCAGTGATAAGAAAGCAATGTAGGAGATCTCTGGCATTATATGATTGATTTGTGTCGTGTGTTAGCATAGCGTATCTGAGTTCTCATACACTGTGAGTCTATAGAGACTTGCCATATAATTTATTGATGTCTATATACCAGTATTTACCAAACTGTGCCTTGTTTGAGCTCCATTAAGAGAAAGTTGCAAGCCTTGTCAGTTGTTTTGCTACCATCTATACTTTCGATAAAACAAGTGCTCCTTTCAAAGGTCATTGTTCACAATTGTATGTTAGAAGTTCAAGGTGAAGGTCACTAAGGTCATTGCTGTTCCAGAATCTGCTATGTTTTAGGGATGTGTAACTTGTCTTTTGCAAACATTGGTTTACAACTTTGGCAAATTTATTTTGTGTTTATAGGTGAATTGTTTAGTCATGGAGCTCTATTTACGTTCTTACTTTCGAAAATTGTCACCCATCCAGATGGTGAACACCTCTGACCTTGACCCTAGATTGGGATATCATGTCTGTGTGTCTTTGAAGGTTGGATACTGTGAGCATTATTGTCTTCACTTCATCACCATCTGATATGTCTTGTATGAATTATTAATTTATAGTTTTGACTTAAGGTCGAAGTTTATGTAGTAGGCCTTCAATCTTATTGGTTTGACATTTTCTGTTTTGTTATGCAGAATGCAACATTGCTTTGCCCTATCACTTACATGATTCGTACATGTTCATATTTGTCACTTTCTTACCTCTTACACTTTCCATGTTTTTTTCATCTCTAAAAAAGGACTTATATGTTAAGAATTGCTCTTGTTGCCTTTAGAACCATAAGTCAAGGTAATCTGATAGTTGGCTTGGCATCTTTGTTTCGTACAAAGTCAAGTTGGTTTATATTTGTGAATTAAATACCATCAGTTTGTTGTTTTGTGAGGAAATGTATGCTTTCAAGATTGCAATACCCTCATGCTGTATAGAGTTGTTTTGTCTGAATGCCAATATCTCAATGGTTGCCATAACACTTCAGATTCAGCCACTTGTATCTGTTCAAGTGAACATTTAGTGATGATTGTGTTGTAAATGTCTTCAAAACTTGTTTAATTTTAAGTGAAGTGCTCATTGCCTGCACATAAGGTATACTGATTCAATGCAGTCCTGCAATGTTCTTGTGTATATTTTACTGTAGCAAAACCAATGTTTAAATTCTTTCATGTAATTCTACCTCCCAGGCTCCAGAAGTCTATACAGTCTTTTATTTGCCTGACTTCCTGGGATTGACGGGAGGGTTAATTCTTTTCATTTGAATTTGACATGATATCAAATGAAAGTGAAAAGCGATTAATTTTGTTAGATGTGACTGATGTGAGCACAACAGCTTTTAGGATTGTTAGATGTGTCGTTGTCTGTTGTTAAATTGGCTTCCATGGTTGGTTTGTTTATACATTATGCTGTAGACTCCATATTTTTGAAGCAGTTTTAATAACATCAGAATCCATTGTAGTATGGCCATAAGATCTCAGTAAATTATATTATGGATCCAATGAGACCGTGAGGTCAAGAGTTATGGCCCTTGACTTATCAAATGCCACAATTAATCATTGTTACACTCTTGCACCTTTTTCACTAATCCTTATAACTATCATATTTTCAACAGAATATGATTGTGTGGTCATACGTTTTTGATCAAGAACAATTATTGGCTCAATCAGCTTGTCTTGTTCTAGTATTATGGCACTTGATTTGTAAATTGAATCGCCATTTCACACAAAGTTTACACTAAAGCCCTTTCATTATATCCACCCATTCCAATCATATCTGCATGTACAGGGTAATTTTAGAATTATAGCTCATCTGAGCAAATAGTGCTCAAGGTGTGCTATTGGAATTGCCCTGTGTCCGTCGTCGTCGTCGTCCATCGTCAACAATTAAGATTGTTAACACTCTAGAGGTTACATCTGTTACGTGACCAGCATGAAACTTGCTCAGAATGTTTGTCTCAATGGGTCATGTGGGGTCAAAAACTAGGTCACTAGGTCAAATCATAGTAAAATCTTGTCAACACTCCAGAGGTCACATTTATGTGAGACATGGTCAAAATGGTTGTCTCAATAAAATCTAGACCAGGAATGAAACTGGGTTATCTGGGGTCATAAACTAGGTCACTAGGTCAAATTATAGTAAAGCCTTGTTAACACTCCAGAGGTCACATTTTTTAATTTATCTATATGAGACTTAATTCAATGTTTGCCTTAATAATATCTAGGTCAAGATTGAAACTGGGTCATCTGTGGTCAAAAAGTAGGTCACAGGATTGAAAATCCTTGTGGAGTCTGCATTTTCTACAGGAACTACATTAAACTTGATCAGAATGTTTGTCTCATTAAAATATAAGTCCAGTGTGGTACTGGGTCATGTTTGATCAAAAAGGAGGTCACAAGGTCAAATCATTGAAAATCCTCCTGGACTCTTGACGCCAACATGGCAATGTACTCAGGTGAGGGATATAGGGCCACCATGGCCCTCTTGTTTTTAATTGCTCATCCCATCTATGTCACTATATACCAATAGTTTACTTCTGAGAGTTTAATATAAAACAGATATTCATGAAAAAGCAGTAGTTTTCATTATAAATGCGAACCAAAGTCACTCACTGTGTACACCGCATTATTTCATTTTTATCGAAATTAATTTTTGTGAACAAACTTTTCTTACACCCTGTAGAATGAGAACACAGGCAGTTTAAGTCACCTTATTTGTGGTATTGATTATGTGCCATTGATTTAACAAAAATGACATGTTTAGATATTTTGGCTTAATATCATCTTAATTCTTTTGCAAATCTAAATAATATTTGTCAGTTTAAGTTATTACGGTTTTACTAGAAATTATCTCAATCACCTTTCACTAAGGGCCGAATAAAGACAGTTCCCCTTGATTTAACAAATAATGGTGTATTTAACAAATTTATTTTTTCACCCGACCTAATCATATTTAGACAGGTTGTGTATTCCCAGTAAACCTTGGGTCATGTATCATTGAGCTACGAGCCCTAAGATAGATCAATTTTGACCCATTTGGATGACCTATCGGACGAGTCGACTTAATGAAGGGGTAAACTGGAATTTTCATGACATTTTTTCAAGTTTTGTGTTCTTAATCAATTGGTGATTTATAGCGTGATTTGAGCAATGTACAGAAACTCTGACACTTATACTTGAACAAAAAGTTTCTTTCTTATTATTTAAGGGGTCATTATTTATTGAATTTATAATACATTTTTAGTCTTCTAGATGACGAATCTGAAAATTCAATAAAAAATGAACACCAATGTAACATTCTGTTTCTATGACATTTCAGCAGAAACAGCTGATTTTCGCCAAAACATAACCTTAACCCCTATATGCAAGCAAAGTATGATGTGTGTAATTCGGTCTTTAATTGGTAAACAAAAGCTGACGCATCAAAAAGTAGTTCCGACAATTTTTTAACAAGATATGCATTCAAATGATTACATCACATATCATATTCAAATTTACAATCAAGACATTAATTTTCAATGGAATAAAATGTTATACTTCGTGTGAAATAAATATTAAAAATGTCAACATCATTTGAGCGCGCCTCAGTAACATCACGCTTGTTTGGTTGTGACGTCGCACGCACGTGAGTTGTTATTTCAATAGTGAGTTATCGTAAATAATACATGGATGTTATTGTAACCACTCTACACCGTAAGTTATGTTATAATGTGAAGTAACGGTTAAGGTGACACTTAAGTTCTCCTGCAATTTGTTACAACGATCAGTTTCTGTCACTATACATCTTATGTCATGCAGGTGTCGCAACCAAGACATGAATAAAACCAGTTTTCTTAATTGTTTATTTTGCTCTACATTTACGATTAATCTGGTACAATTTACTTTATTGGTGTGAGTGTTCAGTCAATATCCTTGATGATATTTGATGGCATTCTTTAGTACTCATTAGGGTTGGGTTCTCGGTTACTTGATATTTATCAAATACCGATTTTTTATGTTTGATCATTATATTGGATTTAATGTTCCAGTTTTTTGGTCAAAATATGTATAGAAGTATTTGAGGGAAAGCACTGCATAAAATGTCTGAATTTAGTCAGAAATGCGTATATTTAAATCTCCTTAACCTCCTTAAGTGCGTTATGTTTTATGGATTGTTGTTTTCCCTGAGGTCTGTCTGGGGAGGCACTGTGTTGTATGTGGCGTTCCCTGTAGCAACTTATTCTCTCTCTGCTTGCAAATTTCCTGATTTTGGGACATTGTGTCACAGTGTGTTTAGATTAATGTGCTGGATATACAAGTAAATGCTTTGACACCGTCTACCATCATGGTGGACATGAGATGCAGTAGAATAAATGTGTGAGTCACATCTCGATCCAGAAATATGACAATAAAAGCTTGTCGGCAAACAGCCTTTCTGTTTGAAGATGATAAGATTAATACGGAAACCATTATGAACTTGAAGCAATATAGTTTGCTTTAAATTTTTGAATGATTTCTGCTGATGTTAACTTATGTGAAAAGTGTTCTTCAATGCATCATTCCCATAAAATGTGCTGATTTAGCATTCTTGATCTGATCATTTCTGAGGTGTTGCATTAATTATAGACCAATACAATGTATTGATGAAGACAACCATTGAGATTCATTTGTGTATATTCAGGTAGCAATTAGTATTACTCAGTACATTTAATAACGCATAATGTGGGATTTCTAAATTTTCATTAAATGACTTTAAGGATACAAGGACACGATATTATACTTTAAAGCATGGGTACGAAACATGTGTGGTAAATTTCATGACAATCGAGTTAATATAGAACTTTTTATTCTTTCTTATGTAGATTTTATAAGATGTATCAAATATTGATCTTTTAGTGTACATGTGGATACAAGTATCCGATATCGATAAATCAGAATCAAATGCAGTCCTACTTATAACTGTGATATTGTGAAATATATTGTTGGCCTCAATGTCCTGGGTCTGCATTTAAATTTGTCTTTGTTTGAAGTGGCTGACTCCACATCGGTCGAGGGTCCCGGGTTTGAATCCCACCTAAGGCGAGGTTGAACCGCAAACTTAATCTCTTACTGGTTAGTTAAGTAACCCAGGACACAGACGTCGAGAGTGGTTATAATATAAGTTGTAATCTTGTTTCCTAATCGATGTAAACTAAGTCTAAAAAATATTTCCTGTTTAAATTGAAGGTGATTTAATTGGTAATTGTCTCCGTCTATGTGTCCATCCATATCTAATCGTGCAATGGATTTTGTTGAAATTTTACACAGTGATAGTGTAGTGTTTAAGAACCATAACTCTGGGTCATATACTTTCTGAATTATCTCCCTTGATTAAAGTAGTTGGCATTAAGCTAATTGCCAGTCACCTGATTGTAAGTTTGAAACTCAGTGGGAGCTGATTACAGCTGAATTAGGAAGTCTTTTGGTTTAATCCAGATTACCTCCCCTGATTAATTTAATGTCGGACTGTCCATAGGGGCGCAAGTAAGGGGTCTTTAATACACCATAAAAGCTGACCTTTTAATTCGCAATAATGACTTTCGTGGTTGTGCTGTAAAACTGTAAAACCTATATCAGCAATAATTTTATTGTAAAGTATATGGTTATGGGAAGGATTACTTATGTATGATAAAAAATCTATCGATTAGAAAAAGTATTCCCTAATTCTGATATTGTCTAGACATAAAAGTAAGGAAACAGTAAATGATTGAATTATGTTATCAGTAATTTGAGATCCTTGAAAATTTTACCCCCACTTTCTACAGATTTAGTTTACAGGTGTGAACTATGGAACCAGTCCATAAATGGTCAATGTCTGGCACCTCTAGAAACTTGTTCTGTGCCTCTTCACTTATTTAAAAAAAATTGTTGCCATGGAAATGGTTATCTGGGTGGCATGGTTACCAAGAAACAAAAGCAACATTTTTATACAAATTAAAAATTAAGTCCAACTGATGCTATGAGGTTACAGGAAATTAAGTTTGACTCAATTTGAATTTTTTTTAGATTTAATTATATCATAATGATTTTGCACAATCTTATTCGGGATATTTAATATTTAAATTGCCAAAAATAGTGTAAGGGTGTACTTCTTGACTTCTCTTGTTAAGTACATGATGTGGTTGTCATCTTTTAATGTCATGATAATGTTTGGCTTGTAAAGTTTGTATGTAAATTTGTAAATTGAAATTTAATTGTTTGGACAACCTGTGTACGTGATTACCTGCAATGGACTCCTGGTGTTACGTGCTATACATCTGGTTTCACTTCGGTTTACCCATTGGTGACGTTTTTTGTTTTTATTTAAACTGTATAAATTATAATAGATAAGCGTGCAATGAGATGACATATCGACCTTAATAAGGACACCCTATCGGTGTTTGGCAAATTAAGCGTATAATGGTTTTCCTGTATCAGGGTTGCATTTATAATTTCGCAATAATTTATGCTGATAAGGCTATAAAAGAATATCAGTTTTATGAATTAGTGTTGTGTTAGAACTGTTTGGAAGTTACTTCCATTTCATATCTGAGGATTTTTTTTAGAAAATATTTTATTTACTTGGAATTTTACAGACTGGGAGGAGGAAATAATTAACGATAATAATTTGATATTGGGTAATAATATTTTCTTATTTAGAAGTCTTACAACTAATAAAAGATTTAATTTATTCAGTATTATCATTTCGTATATGTCTCGAGTTCAACGTACTTAATTTCCTGCATTTAACAAAGTTCAATATCATTCCATATATTACTCATTCTACTGAACATTTCATTAGTTAGTTCAATACATTTATTTGAATTAGAGCTGATACGTAAAATTGACTACATAAAATGTATTTTTACACAAGTAATTAAATCTTCATTAATTTAATTGAATATCAATTATTATGAGGTTTATCCAGGGCATTTTTTGTGAATGTGTCCTTTCTCATGTTAAACACAGTTATAATAGACTGTATGTTTAGTGTATCAATTTGTCAATGAAAATGGATAATTTATTAGAAGTGATTTGCGGGCGCTTATCTTTTGTGTGACAACTATTTAATGTTAAAGTTTAATACATAACATAATGGTAAATTATAGTAAAACGGACTTCAAGCGCATCATACACGCACAAGTTCACCATATAGCTAAGGTGTCTTAGGTTAGGTCAGACCCTACAAAGTTCACCATATAGCTTAGGTGTCTTAGGTTAGGTCAGACCCTACAAAGTTCACCATATAGCTTAGGTGTCTTAGGTTAGGTCAGACCCTACACAGTGCAACATACAGCTTAGGTGTCTTAGGTATGGTCTGACCCTACACAGTGCAACATATAGCTTAGGTGTCTTAGGTTAGGTCAGACCCTACACAGTGCAACATACAGCTTAGGTGTCTAGGTTAGGTCAGACCCTACACAGTGTATTATATAGCTTAGGTGTCTTAGGTTAGGCTGACCCTACACAGTGCAACATATAGCTTAGGTGTCTAAGGTTAGGTCAGACCCTACACAGTGCAACATATAGCTTAGGTGTCTTAGGTTAGGTCAGACCCTACACAGTGCAACATATAGCTTAGGTGTCTTAGGTTAGGTCAGACCCTACACAGTGCAACATATAGCTTAGGTGTCTAGGTTAGGTCAGACCCTACACAGTGCAACATATAACTTAGGTGTCTTAGGTTAGGTCAGACCCTACACAGTGTAACATATAGCTTAGGTGTCTTAGGTTAGGTCAGACCCTACACAGTGCAATATATAGCTTAGGTGTCTTAGGTTAGGCTGACCCTACACAGTGCAACATATAGCTTAGTTGTCTTAGGTTAGGTCAGACCCTACACAGTGCAGCATATAGCTTAGGTGTCTTAGGTTAGGTCAGACCCTACACAGTGCAACATATAGCTTAGGTGTCTTCGGTTAGGTCAGACCCTACACAGTGCAACATATAGCTTAGGTGTCTAGGTTAGGTCAGACCCTACACAGTGCAACATATAGCTTAGGTGTCTAGGTAAAGTCCGACCCTACACAGTGCAACATATAACTTAGGTGTCTAGGTTAGGTCAGACCCTACACAGTGCAACATATAGCTTAGGTGTCTAGGTTAGGTCAGACCCTACACAGTGCAACATATAGCTTAGGTGTCTAGGTAAAGTCCGACCCTACACAGTGCAACATATAACTTAGGTGTCTAGGTTAGGTCAGACCCTACACAGTGCAACATATAGCTTAGGTGTCTTCGGTTAGGTCAGACCCTACACAGTGCAACATATAGCTTAGGTGTCTTAGGTTAGGTCAGACCCTACACAGTGCAACATATAGCTTAGGTGTCTAGGTTAGGTCAGACCCTACACAGTGCAACATATAGCTTAGGTGTCAAGGTATAGTCTGTACTACAAAGTTCATCATACAGGTCTAGTATTAACTGAAATGATGAGATCCCTGCAGGGAATAACAAATGAAAGTGAATCTGATAGCAAAGCAAATACATTTCCTTTGCTCTATTACATTTGATGGTCTAATAGATTTTCCAGTCAGTCAATGAAATCAAGGAAAGGTTTCATTAGGTGAATTAAATATGTATAAAATCAGGTACTTTATTGTCTATTTTAGGATATGCTTCTTGCTTTCTTACCATGTTCTAGATAAAAGTACAGTGCATGGGGTATGTAATTAATTAATGAAAATTCTGCATGCATTTAATTGGTTGTGATCACCTGAATGAGACCTTAAGAGGGGGGGGGGGGGGGGGGAGTGTAAACATCATATGTAAACGAAAGGTTAAGTGTTACCAATCACTTTTTACCTATGTTTTTATAATTTAATTTCTCTTTCATACTGTAGAAATGCTTTTTGGTTAAAGAGTTTTGAATTATTTCTTAATTCAAGTTGTCAGTTTAGAATCTAGATGAGCAGCATATATAAGGTCTACTGTATAAGTGGATAAATATCACGTGTCGAAAAGTTTGCGAGTTTCCGATTCCTGAAGTTTCGCGTGCGGAAATGTTTGTGACTTGCCGAAATCACTTTGTTCATGATATCTCGATCTGCACATCGTTACATGAGGGTACATATTTATGAAAAGATCGATACAATGCACATGTTTACTGAGCCTTGTCATCTTGGCCCCACTGTGTAACTAAAATAGGTGGGAAATTTTTTGACTGCTTTTGTTTTCTTCATTGTTGTCATTAAACCTATTCGTGAGATATTTCGAATCAAATCATAAGATGGTTACATACACTTTTCAAAACTGGGGGAAAAAGATGTGTTCTGTATGTTTTAAGAACGTGTGTGAAAAGGAGCCATATTTACAGTTAGTAAAGTCAAGTAGTTGCTGTCTACATTAAATTCTGCAGTCAAAGTTTTATGCTTGATCGATCATAGATGGGTTAAAAAGTTACTTGCAAATATTTTCAAACTAAAACTTGTTTGTCTTAAAAAAGTTAAGGTAGGGGCTACAATTATTATCAACTACACAGTACTTTAGATGTGATTCCATGAAGTATCGGCTACAAGGTGCATAGGTAAAAATATACTTCTATGTAAGTGGAAATGCATTCTGTTAAAATATTTCGCGAATTTTATGCATTCGCAAATTTGCAAACTTTTCCACCTCGCTAACTTTACCACTTATAGAGTATTACTGTCCTCTTGCTACATTATTGTTCATACATTATAACTATTCAATTAATTGTTTTAACATCTGGTAAATGATTGAGTGTCTCTGCTAGTGTCCTGGGCAATACATATAATATATTTTACACTAAAATGCCATTCACAAGAGCCAGTAGTATAATTGTCTGTAGAGAAAATGTATGTACATGTATTAATCTATGGTAATTTAGGTTACAACTACGAACATTCTCAAGCTGGTAATTGTATGTCACGCAGTTAACACATGACAGTGCGCATTTAATTATTTATTATGACATATAAAAATTCTTATATACATATATATAATTATGTCAGTGGGCACTTAATGAAAGTATAAATCACCCTGGACTTAAAGTAGTGAGGAGACTATGAAGCTATGCTCTCATAATCATTATAATAATAATAATAAATAATATAATGATAATAATAATAAAAATAAATAAAAATGATGATAATAATAAATAAAAATAATGACAATAATAATAATGAAAATAATGCTTTTAATGATAATGAGATTATGATGATGTTAATGGTAGTAAAATGACTTTATTTGGAGCTACTATGTGTTGTAACTCAAAGTAAATTAAAAGTCTAAGTTTTAGATGGACGAAGGACATAGCAGTACTCGAATTGTATGTTTATACTTTGTTTACTTTATTGTATTGGTGTGATGTACTCGTGTGCAGTTTCAAGGATTATACTGAGCAGGGGAATTTGTACTTACTATTTGCAGCTAGATGTTTGAAGTCTAAACATGACAGCTGACAGACTGGTTCTCTGTATAGAAGTGTTTTAAAAGAAAGACAAGCTGGGAGGAAATAATGTGATACAGTCTGGCATGGAAAAGCCCATACTACAGGGTTGCTGCTACTGTAGTTCTTTTACAAAAGGGGTTGATGTGACCCCTAATTCTTCAAACTGGGATAGTTTGGGTGATCTATGTACAGATGTTGTCAGCTGTTTTGCAGGGCCATCAGGGAAGAGATTAGTCGTTCATTTCTCTCTTCCTGGTACTCATATACGTATTGACATTGGAAATGGTAAGGGTTGTTGTTGTAGTAGATGTTGTTGTTGTTTGTTCCTATACACTTCTATCTATCTTGTATGCGATATAGTGTGTAATCCTCTAGTATGGTTTAATCACTGTATGTCTGTTTGTTATGCATGTAATACAGTATGAGTATCTTGTGCTAAGTCATGCTTGTGAAATATAAATTGTTTATGTATAGTTTGGCATGATTGTATTTGTAACACTGTGTATGTGTAGTAGTTGTCTCCCTTAGTATATAAAGTATGTAAGCATATATAAGTACATTTAACTATAATTGTATACAATCATATACCCACCATGCAGTATATAACAAAACTAATCCTTGAAAGGTCCATCACTTAATTAATTATTCATCTCGAACTCTGTAGTATATGTTTAGTAGCAATGACACCATTTTAAATTAGGGTAGTCAGATTCAGAATTTTGCATACATGAATGCCCTACATATTTAAACGTTGTTTTGATAATAAGAAACCATTTTAGTAATTAATCCATATTTTAACTTCACAGTATTATATTATTATTGGCACCATTTGGAATGCACTATCCACTATACAGCACTGTTTAACGAGTGGCCGACTACAAAGTGATGTAACGCCATTTTGGCACATTTTAAGACTGTACCCGTTCTCCTGTATTATCCCACCATAATATTGATATTTGTGAGTGTGTTATCTAATATTGATCGACAGAAAAAATCATCGATATATCGCTATTGATTGTATTAATGACAGCCCTGCTTTAAATAATTTCTGTATATTATTAATCAATATTTGAACTAGATGTATTGATTGAGCAGTCATTGAGTTCAATCGTGGAAATGATGTCTTACCTTATTGGGACATGATGTTTGCAAACTATAAGACCCAGGCTTGTTGCTAAGACCTGTTTAATCCAGCTGTGTCCTTTTACAGATATACATTGTATATAAAATAATAATCATAATTAATATCAATAAAATGTGCCTTGTTTCAAACAGATTGTTGGATCTGTTGCTATGGCGATCCCATTTAAAGAAACATTGGCTGGTCTGTCATTTGATATTGCCCTGGAAATTTGGATCAAGGGTTATTGTGAGAAACAGCTGTATGTTGTTCATGATGATTCAGGTAATATACTTTGGAGTGGAGCTATAACTGCGCTAGTTACTTCATTGGGTCTTGCTGACTGCAAATTAAAGCGTGACGTTGTTCTGTTACTATATTCTGACAGCTGATTGAGTCTTCTGCTCCGTGATCCCTGCTGCCAAAGAATCATAGTCTGCTTTTTTTCCCATTTAATACAAAATGTGACATTTTTTGCTTCTTTGGATAAAACAATTCAACATTGTATACAGTCCTACATCATTGCCTGCTTGCTGATAAGAAAATAAAATTCTGTTCTTTCTCAAGAAATCCTTTATTGCAAGACTTGAGGTTTTAGAGCCAGAATTTACCTTCTCCTTTATAAATATATATGGAGATAGTTGGTTCTGGCACCAGCACCTCAAAGTTTTTAGGAGGTACATGTATATATAACCTGGAATACCAAGCTAGATAAGTATGCTTCTATTTGCTCATTAGATAGTGACTGCTGGAGTGTAGCATGTGTTGTGTGTGATTGCTATGTTCCTTTTGTTTGAAAGTTATTGGGTTCACCATGCAGTGTATGTGGCTATATACATGGTGTTTTCTTCTGCTGTTTCCTAGAAAACAACCACTTTGAATACAAGAAGGTTGACTTAGGGTCATTTATATGACCTCCACCTCTGATTGAAGTAATGTACAACATAGTTGTCAGCTGCTTGCGAAAGAGTAGTTATTACTGGTTGATAATAAATTTACTGCTGGGAAAACTGGTTAGGTCACTTAATTGACTGCTATGTCTTACTGAAAAAATGTAGAAAAGTGGCAGTATTATGAAACCCCCCCCCCCACCAAAAAAAAAAAGCTTTGCTCAATCATGCCAGAAATGACCCAATTATAATGATGCAAGTTCTGACTTTTTTCTGTAGAATATATCCGAAAAAATATTTTATTTAAAATATTTCAGAGAAAATTTTACCTGTATTTTCATGTTTTAAATTGCACAGAATTAATATTCCAAAATAATGGATAAATGAAATAGTGCTAATTAAGCATGCCGCTAATTTTTAAACTCATGTAATTATGCATGTTTCTGTTCCTTAGTTGATACGTACAGAATGTATTAGTTTGCTTATTGTTTATCGAGATAACATCTGTTACCTCCATTGTTGATTATACAGCAAATCTTGTTTATGTTTATACGATTAAAGCTTTGCACACCTGAGTTTAAATGCTTCAACTACAAGCTGTTACTACATGTGATAGAGAAGTCTTGCAGCAAGACACGTCATTGCTCCTAATGACTCATGTAATTTATTGAATTTTACAGCCACTCAGACTCTGTGAGCTGCTTATAATAGTGATGGAAAAAAAATGTAGCAAACATGTGTTTGAGATGTGTGAATTTGTAGTGCATCATTAGATTTAAAATAAATCGATCATAGATTCCTTTTTGCTATGTTGGAATTTATTTGTATGGAATTCTTTGACATGTTCTATTATTGAGGACAAGGCTTTATAGATTTAAGATAACATTCGGATTGTTCTTGTGTTATTTTCATACATAATGCATGTTTGCATGTTCATATTGAACTATTTGTGTGATGGCTCCACAAAATGTCAACAAAGGATACATATTGGTGGAATGGTATGTATATGTACTTGGATGTATAATGTTTACACATGGTTTACGTACTGTATGTAGAATGGCAAAGTTTGCCAAGACTCACTTCCTAGTAATTTATTTTCCATTCTTACTTCTAATTAATACAAGGTGTGACTGTGAGTTATCATTATTATCAACTTTTTGTCATTATTGTGTTCAAGTAAAAAATATAATCATATAGACATTATGATATGTTGCCTACAGTATATATAATTGTACCATTTGTTGTTAAGACTAAATTATTGATTTAATAATCTATATAGTGCTGTACTGCATCATTGATCTATATCCATAATACTGTCAGCATATACTGTACACATGTGTTGTAATTGGAACACATACTATTCTTAGCGTAACATATTGATACTGATAAATTAGAGTTTTGAATTTTTTTTAATGTGAATATAATATATGAGAATTGAATTTGTTAATTACACTGTTTATAATACAAATTGTTTATCCTGTAAGTATCAAGTGTAAACCCTATATAACTGTCTTTTTTATACTTTGAACATGTAGTATACAATGTATATATATATTCTAATTGTCAATTGTTATGAGGGTAAAACTGTTGTTCCATATGTGTACATATATCATGTGGTATTATAATATACATTGTTTTCACTGTCACTGAATTTAGTAGTTTGCTCCTGAAGTCATTTTGCCCCACTGAAGTAAAACATCTTTGTACAGTTTTTATACACACAAAAATCTTTTTACCCCCAGGTTTTAAACACATAATAGATCACCCTATCCCCCTATTGCTGTCATTGTCACATAGGTTGAATTAAACCCCCACCAACATGTATATTTGAGCAACCTCGATGATGTGGTGTTATATTTATTTTCAAATTTCTCTCCACATTTTATGAACTTGAACAGACAGACATACATTCATATAATATAATATATTTCAAAGATTTCGAGATAAGAATTGCCAGCCCAAAGTATTATCTTCTTTAAATGTATTTACATTAAATGTGAATGAAGCTAAACCATAATGAATTAGTGGATTAGCTATCAATGAATCATATAAATGTGGGTGCATGATCATTTTCAAACATGAAAGTGGCAGACCATGATTTAAAAAAAATTTTTTTTGGCGTAACCCTATCTTCCCATGAAAATGGCCCCTACTCAAACAATTTGTTGAGGGGTCTGAGTAGGAAGGTATAATTACCTTATAATTAATTACCAACATACCCACCTAAGTTTCGCCAAACGAACATTTTTTAAGGATGGCCTTTATTTATAACTTAAGCTGATGGTGAAGAAATAATAGTGCACTTTCGGTTTCTGAGTGTCATGAAACTCAGGAAGACAGTGTCACATGTTATGATTTAATACATATTCTAGGTGATTTTGATGAGAATTAATTTCCTTACTGCATGACTTTCCCTATATTTTTACCATTACTTATATAGTTTCATGTTTATGTGGAAGTTAGGACTTTTATTAAGTTTATTTGAAAGAGTTTGATTAAAATGCACTGGATTCTTTATTTCTGTACAATCTTAAAACATTTTCAAGTAAAAGTGGAACACTTAATACGTACGTATGTTACTTTTGAACCTAGAATTTGTCTTCGATAGAGGAAAGTATATTTTAGGAAACATTTCAGCTAGGTGTTATTAAGATCTTTTTGAAATTATGAATGATATTTATTCTAGGTGTTGAAATAATCTTACTGTCAGTGTCTGGGATTAATAATTCCAAAGGTTTCGGCTTGATAAATTTGATATGTATATTATTAGAACATCATGTAGCAAAATACTCCCGAGTTTTACCGTTTTTTAATGTAAAATAACTAAGACGTTGCTATTATTTGGTTCCTAATCTGAGTAATTGTGCATCTGTAGAACCATAATGTAGAAGATCTCGATTCCTAACACATTCCAGACTTTTGAATTTGCTCAATTCTGGACACAGATTTCTGTTGTAGGAGTTGTCTCCCTTTACCAGGTATATGTACAAATGGTAATTTTGTTTCATGGTGCGTGAATTTTGAAGATCTCCTTATTTTTGTTCCCTGTCATTTTCACCCGCTGTGATTGGAAGCTACGCCAATGCATTGTGGGTCAATGTAATATATATACAGTACAACCCTCTCTTGAACAAAAAACATCCTTGAGCAAAATTTTTACATTTTCCAGGTTTTGAATTTACTATCAATTTAACCTTTCACCATGCACAGCAAAACTTTGAGTCTTGCTTCTACTTGAAAAAACATAGCGATTAACATTATCTTATTATGTTTCAGTGAAAGCAGCAGGTGTTCTGTGCGTTCTTGGTATCAGTTTTGGTCTAGGTACATATGTACTCTACAAAATATATGACAAGTTCTTCCGTCCGTCTGTACGCAAGAAACCAAAGAAAGGCGAGTTTGAATACACACTTGAAGATGTGGAAGATGAAGAAATCTGTCAAATACTTGTACGTACTTTACTTCAATACTTTGATTGATATTGTGATACCTTTAGTTTGTCATATATTAAGTTACCTCATCATGCCTTGGTTTATTTCATACCCTGATGACCAAGACCCCTTGATCCTCCATTATTGAGGCAAATATCAGCCCCATTGGGACCCCTTACCAAAATAGTATCTTCTATCCCTCTTTCAATTCCTGGAGTTTCCCTCGTTAGAGACATAATATGAGATACATTTTCGTGTTCTGTTTACGGATGTGTGTAACTGTATGAGGATTATTGTACGCTTACACCAGTCTGACCTTGACTGAAACAATGTCAAAAATTCCCGGTTTGCTTGAAATCCCCTAGCAAGGGCTGCGACCACCCAGTCCCCCAAAGTAGAGTGAGGCCCCTCAGGGATCTGTGTTGAGAGACCCAGGAGTGTATCCATCCTTGTTTGTAGGCTAGACGTCTGAAGTATACAATCATGTTTTCTGTCATGTCTGTACTTTGTCTTTGATCGTTTATCTTTGCATTTTACTTTTGCCTACCTGTTTCCCCTATTTTCTTCCGCTGTATAACGAGTCTTAAAACATGTTTTCTGTGATCGTTTTCTGTATTTCTCATCACATTGATTATTTCCACCTACGGTATTGTGGTATTGTCTCGGTTTTTTCTCTGGATAATAATTCTTATAACATCACTATACCAACTACATGTCCACGATGAAACATCAGTACAGATGTCAATTAGATCTATCAAGTATGTATATTGATATAGCGTTGGCCTGTAAATAATAGCCCTTGTGGGTGATATAGTCCATCTTTGACCTTATCTAGCTCTTGATAACCTAGATGTGAACACTTCCTGTCTTTAAGTGGACATCTTGTTTTGTGCGTGACAAATCTAAACGTCCAATCTAACAACAGTAAGAGTTACAGTATTCTTGCATGCAATAAGAGCATTTAATTTCTCTTGACAATATTATTAAATCTACTTAAAACAAATCTATAATTATTTCTTAGCATTTCTTTAAATCCTGTTTCATCTTTTCAGTTACCACATTTACTAAGATTTGAGATTATTATATGATGGTACAATAAAACCTAAAGAATAAGACCACCCTTGGGACTCTTGAAAACTGGTCTTCTTTAATTGAGGTGATCTTACTATTGAGGTTGAATAAGGAGCAAAACAGTGCAAATGGACTTAATTTGGAGGAAGTCTTATTATTGAGGTGGTCTTTAAGTGAGGTTTTACTGTACAGTGAAACCTCTATAAAACAACCATGATTGGTGCTGAAGGAAGTCGGTCTATGTTGTGAGGGGGGTCTGATTATCTAGTTAAAATATAGACAAAAAATTGAGAAATGAGGTCCATGAAAATATGCTCTGATTATATGAGGTGGTCTAGATTTGGAGGTCGTGTGTCATTGAGGTTTTACTGTATACAGACTTAACTATAATATGATCACAGAAACCGGTCGTGCATAAATGCCATTTAATACAGTCCTCTGGTAAGCCTTAATATGATATAAGATTGTTATAAACTGGATAAAATCCAATAATGTTTTTTCTGTATTAAGGTGCTCTATAATCCCAGATCAGCCAGACATCTAATAATTGATCACAAAATTTACCCTAATATTTATCCAAGTCTAATAAAACCAATTGACACAATGTGTCACATGACTTGCTTCCTTTGTGACAACCGAGACTCTACACGACGTAACAGAAACCTTTCCGTTGCAAACTAATAAAAAGTCTAAAACAATTACAGTGTTACAGTGTTACCTGTCTGTGAAAGTTCCAGCATGGTGTTTTCTAATTTGTTTATGGATTAAACATGTTAAGTATGTTTCATATTCTCACATATATGCAATGGTCATTGCGGAATTTGAAATAAAATAACAACCAGTTGATGTCTACGGTGGCATCGAGGTGACATGTGTGAAGTTATTTTTATCTCGTGGCCGCGACTTCGTATTTATAATCAATCACTTTGTTAAATGGTTTAAAGAATGATAAGTTGCTTATTTATAATCAAACTTAAGTTAAATATGTTAAAGTACACATTTCATGAAAAATGTCTTTGCTATTATTATAGGTTTTAAATGATATGCTTTGAAAAGATGTTGTATAAATTATATGTGAAGTGACTGTAAGAAAAGCATATACTATTCTGCATTATCAAGTGTTTATAACAATAATAGTAATAATAATGATATATTCAAAATATATTAGTATTAATTATATATATATACCATTTTTACTATAATATTGTTCAAATAGCAATTACTAAATTTGTTACATTCGACTATATATGTTATGATTTATAATTATAAAAGTATATATTAATGTTAAAAGTACGTTAAATGTAACATCACACTTTGAAGTTAATATGATGTCATTATAAAAGTCACTTTCTAAGTTAATCGTGGTTTTTTGCCGATTTGCATATTAGCACTTTGAAGAATAGACAATAGCATTCCTGCTAAGAATTTTCATAGCAAACAATCACTTAAACATTTCCTTGAAATTGGTGCCTGGTATTTATCTTCTTTGGAACCATTGGAGATGCATGATAGAGGACATTGCTTTATTTATAACCCATAGACTAATTTATCATTTATATTTACATTACTTGTGTAAGCTAATATTATTTTGTCTGAAGGGAAATTCTAGATGAATTCTTGCTTAAAGATATATTATGCTCATTTTTGGATGCTACCATTATACATGGCAATGGTTCTTATTAATGATGTTTTTACTATGTAACAAGTAATAATGATGAAGCCCATTAAACAAATTTAGGTTCAAATGAGCCAGATACATCTTTAAATCAATCATGTATTGTTCTCCTTTTGTTTACACTGTGCTACTGACCATTGAGGAATGAAATCTCTCAACATAGCCTGTCAATGTTTTACAATTAATGAAATATGCTATAATTCTATGAAGTACTTTGATGACTAGGTAAAGCAAGATGTATTATTGAATTTTTTATACACCATTTCTAAATACAATACAAACGGTCGTTGAGAGCTATAAAGTAATGCTTTAATTATGTCTATCGATTATTTATTTGGGTTAAGTATAAAACTTTATGTACAGTATTATAATGTAATATTATAATTATTTAATGTAAATAGGAAGTTAATCCCTGGCAATTGTTACAAATTGTTTATATATACGTGTGGATGTTTAGATTTGCTTGCACAACGTTACAATCAGATAGCTAATTAGACTGGCTGCTTGTATGAATAGACCACTATCCAGATTGACAGTGTTTTTGGATTCAGTGTAATATTATTCTATCCTCAAACAAAATACAAATAAGTATGCATGGCGTAATTGCACTAAACCAGATATATGACTTTCCTCTTTGCCAAAACCGTTTTTATGCCTATTCTCTATAATAATAATTGCACTGAGTGATTTACGTTTTTTGCTGAGGTAGTAATCATTCAAAGTTAATTGTAGTGTCTGATTCTATTTTCTGCTCTGCTCTCTGTTACATCTCTCTGCTGCATAGTTCCTTAGTGTGAAGTAGAGTTCTCTCCCTTAGTTATTGATTATCCATAGTTTGCCTGTAAGAGTTGGTTCCCTTTACATTATTGATCAGTGTAGTGTTGTTTGAGGTCATGAATTGATTGAAACGGATTTCCTATCCTTTCATTATACTGTGTATAAGTGTTAAGTTGTGTTATCGATCTGTGATGATACCATATTATAGAGACAAACTCATAGTGTTCACAGCAAACTAAAAGTTCAAGAAAATAAACTGAGAGTAATGATTGCATCTAATGCTGAGGCATGCGTCATTGTTATATAGAATGTGCTGTATTCTGACTTCCAGAGGATTTTGTAAACATAATACGGAACCTTTTGTTGCCAGTGTTACAATGGATATCTTGTGCTATGAGTTTGTGTTTGAATGAAATAACAATGCATATTTTAATTGTACAATGGAAGGGGATTGATTGATATTCAGATCAATTCAGGTTGGTGATTTTTTTTATAAATTTGTATTTTATGAAGTTTTATTGCATTAGCACTCGAAACGACCCACAGCTTTATTGAGTCATTCAAACAATGGATAACAGCTTGGATAAAGGGCATGATAACTTATTATTGATTTATAGCTCGTAATTTTTTCATTATTGATCGAGATACATGTTTTTATTGATGATTGATTAAATTTTGGATGTGAGTGACTCATTGTAAAAATGTACATCATTTTTTGAGTATTTGCATATACAGTTGCAGCTTTAAAGTTATACTTATTTACTTAACATCCCTTGTTTAACAAACTCATACAACTTGTATTCATCCCTCTTCATGACTACTTCCTGTTTGTTTAGCAAGCGCTTGGGACTGTAATTTAAATCAAGTCAGCGGCTAGCTAGAATCTTGCCCATGAAGGGATTTGAACCCGTGACCTTTGGATCAAGTGTTCTATGCTCAATCCCTGGATGAAGATGCCTCCACGATGCGCTAAGATAATATTGCATTATAAATTGTATGAACACATGAATTCAATGTAAAGGCAATTATCCTTTCTCAAGAGTACTTAATTGAAGTTACATGTATGTATTCATGATCATGTGCTTAAGTTAAGATAATTATACTAGATATCATGTGATTATGAATCCGGTTTGCACACCAATCATGCATGTATGTATGATGTCGATCATACGTTGTCAATCCAAAAGAGTAAATCTATATGAGGTGTATTAGGTATTTGTACAAATATCAGCTGACAGTGTTTGGTATTTAGAAAACAGGCTAGTCAAACTTAACATTTTACTATGATAATAATTTATATATATATTTCTTAAAGTGTATGTGATTGGACTGTTCCTTTAAATGGATAGGTAATCGATTTTTTAAACTATTTGTTCAATGCTAACAGTGATTTTGAACACTGATTAATAAAACTTTAATGTTTTAAGTCTGGTTGATGAATTGAACAAATTGTATATTTTAAAAATGGAATCCCTTTTATATTTTGTTGTGCAAGAATAGCTCTTGAATATCTTTGTTGCTTATAGGAGGTTACTATATGCATGCATGAACACTCAAGAAATTATGACGTTCTGTTTCCTGTTATTCAATTGTCTCCAATTCTTTTGTCATGTTCATATCAAGGGTTGGTGCAAAGTTTTTGCTTTAGAGAAAGCTACAATACTTTTGTACTTCAAGCCCTAAACCTTGTGAAGACTGGTTCAGGAAATTCTGAGCAACCAGACTGACTTAAGTCATTAAACACCTCATACCATTTGTAACTGAAGGAATTACAGAAATCGTTTGAACATCTGGTAATAAAAACTCGATTTTCAGTGCAGTCTCTGATCTCCCGAAACATCTCAATTTGAGCAAAAATCCCAGCTCCAATATATTGTCTCAAATCAGTGACATTATTCTCATATGAGACAATTTAAGATTCGAAATCTGTGATACAAAACGAAAATAATGACATGAGATTTTTCGCAATTTTTTGTCAAGAGATGCAAATTAAGATTTGTCTCAAATACTGACTCAGATTTGAGCCAAAACTCAATATCAAGCTGAGATTTTGATTTGAGAGATCGGGGACAGGAAGTACTTACATTACTACATTGTATGAAACAATAATTATAAGAAGAGTTGACTGTGATCTATTATGCTTCATTTCATAGAGCATTAAATTTACAAATTGTTGCTTTTGATGAATTAAAAACTTGCATGAACAGTAAAACCTCAATAATAAGACCACCCTTTGGACCCTTGAAAATCAGTCTTCTTCAATGAGGCAAAGAGCAAAACTGAAAATTGACTTGAAAGGGCTAGGTGCACTTACCCCCAAAATTGGCCCTGTGTCAAATTCTTTCGAAAACGTCACTGTGCTAACACCATGCGTTGAATTTTACAAAACTGCATTTTTTAAATCTTTATTATTGAAACTGTTACCATGGCAACGAAAATAATTTTTTACAAAAAAATGAAAAAATCCTTTTTCTGAAAAAAATATTACACAAAACTGTGTTTTTTTTCTGATGCATATAAGAAATATTAAAAGAGTTATTTTTGTTATATTATTTTTTTTGTTACCATGGTAACAGTTTTGAAAATTGATAAAGAAAAGTTTTTTTTTCAAAACGTTGTAGCAAATGTATTTGGTGTTCTTGCACATGGATGTATACAAAATGTATAACACCATCCGTTGAATTTTACAAAACTGCATTTTTTAAATCCTTATTATTGAAACTTTTACCATGGCAACGAAAAGATTTTTTTTTTTAAATATGAAAAAATGCATTCTTAAAGAAAAATATTGGCCACAACTATGTTTTATTGTATAATTATGATGTATACAAGAAATAAAACGGATTATTTTTTAATGTTTTTTTGTTGCCGTGGTAACGGTTTTGAAATATTTGAAAAAAACGTATTTCTGCAACCAACTTTAAAAGCATTTCATAATAAAACGGTTACAACGTTATGTTTTGAAAAATAAATTACAAGTCTTTCTTCGGTTACTATCTTTATTTTTAAAATCAATGTGTATATTTATTGACTCTGATTGTTATGACAACCATAATTAATAAACATCAGTAATTAGATTTTCAATGCCTATTGAAAAAGACAGATCTGTAATATATGAAACCACAGCAATTGTCATTCATTTCTTACATTAGATTACGGTATGAACCATTTCTAAGCAAACTGACATATTTTGATTAAAATTATTATAATAATAACGAGATTTCAAATACTGGTTAAATGCAGAGATATAAAACTAGTAGCTTTATACAGATATGCCTTTATAAACACTGACCAGAAGTGATCTTATTACTCCTATATGGGTATAATTAAAATACTGGTATGGTTCTAGATAACAATGCAACATTTATTAATGTCAATGTTCATCATAATGTACAACAATAATTTGTTTATGAAGTAGTAGCATATAACAATTCATTTCAACATCTCAATCATGCTACATGATAAGTAACAAACTACATTGTTTCTGTAGATATAAGTCATCACAGAGTACATGTATGAAGAAGTTTTAGCTTCTCAAAAATGTTAAATAGTGTTTATAAATAATCATTGCCCTAAACACAAATACTGGCTTCAGGTGACAATATTCCGATTATAATAATATTCAGCTATATGGTGTGAGAGTACATGTAGTATTGATCCCAGGTATTAAATATTACAATTCATTAACTTCAATTGATACAAATATCCACAGGTCTCCAACACATGAACATTCTGTTGTCAACATCTGATGTAAAAACGTGTTTGCCACTCCGTCCCACCCAACAGTCCTGAAAAATGAATCGTAAAAGTTGTCGGCAGTGTACAAATTATTTACTAGCAAATCTGCAAATTATAACAAAATTTACAATAATAAATAATAATGGTAACAATTGTCTGAATATGTTGAACTTGAATTGCATTCCTCATTAAATGAATCACAATACAGTATATTTTATAAATAGCTTACAAGGTAACATAACTGGTGATATAGTTACTGGGCTGTCAATAAGATCCAGTAGCCGGTCAAATGATCTCATCATTCAACTACTTTTCTTGTACAAGTGATTATAATTATGGGGAGTACCCCCCAGACCCCCACTTACTGTTAATGATTTTCCTGCTAGTTCAAATATTAGTGACACTCCTGTAGTATGATTTGCTTATAATATAACGATCCAGGTTGTATAGAGATATACACTTCTAGTCATAACAAATTAAAAATAATAATCTCACCAAATACAACTTACCAGTACATTTTTGTATATTTGCAATTATAGAGCTACTCCCAACTCCACTGGCTAAGTGTTTCACAGCTCAACTGGTCTCGAATAATTAACAGCTAAATCCTTTATGTGCAGATGGGAGCTGTAAATAAATAAAAAAGTAATGGAAAATAAAAAATAAATATTAAAAAAATAAAAAGAGGCGTCGTCTGGAATCGAACCTTGATCGCCGAGTTGTCAGTCTTACACTCTCCATATCACGCTACGACTTTACAAGGACATTGTTTTTATTTGTTATTTTGTAGCGCATCACTTTCTTTTCAAAATTAGTAACATTTTGTTTCTTTCCTAGAAAACACTGTCAACCAACCTTTTTACAATATGTTTTGTTCGAACTGCATCCTGTACCGCATTAAATATTCAGCAGTGCAAAAACTGAATGACCGCAAGACCATGCTTCGTCTGTACGTCTAGTCAGGAAACAGACGACTGAATAACGACAGTTTTACGAAATTAAAGGACATTTTAATGTTGACAAATAAGTAAATAACAATATACTTACTTGCAAACTTAATGGAACAGAAAAATCAACACGACAACAGCTCTGAACAACACGGAAGCTCTGTTTATTATCAACACCGATCTGTATCGAAAGACGCTGCATAGCAAACAACAATATTTGCCTCCCTTTACATGCACAGTTTCGGATGGTATGCTACAACCGGACATCGCATGTTTTCAAGTTCGAGTACGCTTATTTTGAATTTTGTTTTGATCGGTGATTTATCAGTTTCTTTCATTTAACTATATTACTGTTGTTGAGAATGATTATGTATGTGGTAGTCGAGGATCTGCTAATAACATTGTATATCTAGATCTTTATAACGTAAACGTACGCCGATTATTTGCAAACAATAATTTTAAGTAATGTACTATGATCTCCCAATAACAACGCGATGAAATTTTTACCATGTACGAGTTACAATATTTGCAATATACTTATAAAATATCGTCGCGTTGTAATTGGGAGATCATATTTAAAAATCTATATTTTCACACATATACTTAGAGCAGTTACGAGAATTTAATGTGGTGGGGTTATTTAAGGGGCGTGTATTTTGTGTATTTGTGATGTTCTCTACAATTTTTGGCATATTTCGAGAGGCAGATTGTATATGTTTACGCATTACATAAAAAAGCGTGATAGGTTGTATATTCATTGCTGAATTATTTGGTATTTTCGGAGCAAAAATGTAACTTTCTGATTTGTCAGGGGGTATGTTAATTCATTAATATTTGGGTTTTGTGCAAAGATATGACGATTATCTTTTCAACATAGATTATAATGTTGTGTAACCATATTTTTGCCCAATATAATCAAAAAATATTGTTCTCAAGCCTTAAAAAAAAAGTTTATGAGGCGTAACCATGCATATTCATTTCGCACAGGTTTCCATAGCAACATAAGAATGCCTTTCATATAAATAATGTTGTCACTTATTAGTTTTATATTGTAAGTATAAAATATATACAAATGCTGTCATATGCAGAAGAAATACAATTTGTTTTTTTTCTAATGTTTACTGTTTTGGTTGCCATGGCAACTACGTTGGTTGTAAAGCAAAATTAACCATATAGTTGAATGCTACATAGACACTTATTCATCATATCAAAATTTCATCGTATTCTGACACAGGGCCGATTTTAGGCCTAAGTGCACCTACTCCTTTGTGTTCTTAATTTTAGGTTGGTCTTGTTATTGAGATATGGTCTTTAAGTGAAGTGTTATACAAAGCAGTCATTGCTTTGTCCTGGTCTTTCATAGAAACAGGATGCCATCCACATATTATATATTATTCAGTATATCAAGTTCTCATTTATTTATATTGCAGTCCAGTATCACATATATCAGTATACAATGTATAGTTAATTCACTGTCAATTGCAGGCTTCAAAAGGAACTTTCTAGATAATGTCTTATCTCAAAATCAATTGGCTTAGCTATCGTTTGTCCTTTGACAACCTTATTGTTAATAAAAATTACCATAACAATTGATACACATAGTCTGAAAGTCTGTTTATAGGAATACAGTGCAACCTGTCCAGAGTGGCCCTTTCTTGAAAAACAGCCTCTTTTCAACATCATAATGAATTTTCTCTAAGTAAAAAATTACTTCAAATATATACAAGATCTCTGGATCAACCTGACCTTAGTCCTGTCAACAACGGTCAAAATTTGCATCCTGGCTCCATGAGTGTTGCTCTGCATCATTGGTGAGGTTGCCATGTTTCGTCTTCCTAAATGGCTTAAATAAATGTTACATATACATTTAGTGCTTCGCCCTTAAAAATATCTCATGATGCTCTTATATAGTGTTTTGTAGCATTTAATGTTGTGATACTTTTTGTTATCCCTAGTCGTTCTTCAATGGTGAAGGGGCATAAAGTCTGTAACCTTAGTGTTCCTCTGTGTGAAAATTTGGTTTCCAACCAATAACTCTCGAAAGGATCGCTGGATTGATTCATGAGTGGCACATAAGCATTAATGATAGGTCAAGTTCAATTTTGATTACAATCCACCAATTTTGGAGGAGTTATGGCCCTTTTTGAGGGGGGGGGACAATTATCGATGATGTTAATTTTCTCCTTATGTTGGTGTTAGATGATAATCAAAGCAAAGACACTTTCACTGTCGGTATGTAACATGCTGAACAAAGTCTAGTTCCGAGTTTTACTTTGAATGTTCTTGCACTTAACGATCTAACTGTAACCATGGTATTTGTGTTACAAGGTACTCCACATGACTAATGATATATTATACATAGAAAACATTATAGTAATGTGCTTAATCAATAAACTACTACATAAGCTGACCGCATGCAAGTCGGAAGGGGTCAATATAGAATTATTTCATATTGTTCCATTATACCCTACAGTTAAAGACTTCAGTCAATAGACTTTGTCTAGTCTGTCTGTAGCATCAGATTGAAGCAATCGATGGTGTGTTCAATCTACCCTCAAGGATATTAAATTGTTATACTTCAAGTAGTTTTTGTTGCTAAAATTGAGGATGTTTGGGAAAAAGAAATATTTTATGGTGATGAAACATTATGGAAATTGGAATGAGTTTAATATTAGAGGTCTCAGGTCTTATCATCCTCCAACTTGAAAGTCATTAATGTAAAACGTTTGTCAAATTCATCAGAAATATTTGTTTTCATCAATATGGTTTCTGTATTAGATATGAAGTGAAGATCTACTTGCTCAAAACAATTTCTCCAATATAAACTGTTCTTTGCTGAATATACATATTGAGCTTAAAATCATATGAACATTGATGATACATTGATGTGCCCTGAGAGTCAAATTGAAAGCAGCTTTTTCCTGTCCCGGCTTGTATAATTCCCCAAAAATGCGAAATCTAGTTTAAACATTTGCACATAATTATATACAAGTTACAGTAATGAGAATTTTCTGCCAGTTGGCAGATTTCTACATTTTTGATATCCACCAGCATCATTCTAGGGTTTGAAGTAAATCCGATGAGAAATTTTGATGGGCAGGGAGGTAACCTTGTGGTGACTATTATTTTTAATCCGATGTTTTGTCGTGCTTTTTTAAATGGCGTATTATGCCGTAAGTATAATGGGGTTTCCACTTTTTCTTTCTTCGACATTCTCATGCCTGTACAGAAAGTGTTGATATTCCAAAAAAATACCTACGGTACCCAACTTCACAAAATAGGGCATCGACACAGCAAAGAAAATGTTTAAATTTGGCCTCGCATAATTAACCCTCTTTGTACCTGAGCTTTCCTGGGAATATTGTGCAAGTTATGATTTGCTGTTGGCTTATTTCTGATCTTCAATGATTGTTAGATAATAGAAATAACGGAAGCAATTTAGCAGATGTTTATTACCCGCCCTTGTATTGTCTCATGGATTATTAAACAATCTAATTTGTGTTTATGTTTGTATTGGCCTTTATTTAAGACCTTTCTTGCTTAATTGAGATTGTTTCCTTCTTAGAAAGTACAGTAGACATTGTACAAGCGACCACCTGTATTAAGCAATTTTTTTTATTCAACGACCACTTAAATTCCTGCCTGAGCATTTTTTGGCTCAGCCGTACTAACATGCTAACAAATTGCGCTGACCATCTTTTTTCAAGATATTTCTTGTTACTATATATGAAGAGTACCGGCGTATCTATTAAACAACTTTTCTATTACGCGACCAGCATATTATAATGTTTAAGAAAAATTTAGGAATTCAGTTGATATGAGGAAAGCTAATTTGCTTTTCTCTCGTTTAAATGGTGTTAAGTGTCATAAGTACTCATTTTCTGAAACTGTCTCTCTTTTAAGTCTGTGCATCATGCCTTTGGTTTAAGTGTAACATCTTGTCGTCCCCCTGTTCATGTTAAAAAGCAAAATGTGTTATTTGATAATAATTTTGTGTAATAAAAATAGCATGATGTCACAATTGCGTTACAGTGATTACGGATACTTAGGTGTAGGCAAAACCATTAATGTTGCTAATAAAGTATGCATTAATTCACAATTGATGACATATGCATAAAAAATTTCATTTGTTTTGATAAATCACTTAATTTTTATCTTTTAAAAAAAAGTTTATATAATACATTCTGTAAGATATGACCTCTCGTTCAGTATATCCTCTGTAAGATATGACCTCTCGTGCAGTATATCCTCTGTAAGATATGACCTCTCGTGCAGTATATCCTCCTTAAGATATGACCTCTCGTGCAGTATATCCTCCGTAAGATATGACCTTTCGTGCAGTATATCCTCCATAAGATATGACCTCTCGTGCAGTATATCCTCCGTAAGATATGACCTTTCGTGCAGTATATCCTCCATTAGATATGACCTCTCGTGCAGTATATCCTCCGTAAGATATGACCTTTCGTGCAGTATATCCTCCGTTAGATATGACCTCTCGTGCAGTATATCCTCCGTAAGATATGACCTTTCGTGCAGTATATCCTCCGTAAGATATGACCTCTCGTGCAGTATATCCTTCGTTAGATATCACCTCTCGTGCAGTATATCCTCCGTTAGATATGACCTCTTGTGCAGTATATCCTTCGTTAGATATGACCTCTCGTGCAGTATATCCTCCGTAAGATATGACCTCTCGTGCAGTATATCCTCCGTAAGATATGACCTCTCGTGCAGACTATATCCTCCATAAGGTATGACCTCTCGTGCAGGCTTACATATCCTCTATGTTAGATTATATTCAGTTGCAATACCACACAATGATTTATACTGGATACTGAAATGAACCATCAGCACAATTATTAACTGCTGGTTTTGATAAGGGTAACGTTTGAAATGGAAAAGAAACATATTTTAGATTTGTATGTGAACAACAGTGTGGATGTTATTACATGGCATATTTTAGGTCAGTCATTTATGATGTTGAATATTAGAATTCATGGACAATCTGTTATCTCAGGTTATAATAGTATAGTGATGCTGGGTGTATTATAAGGAAGTAATGACAGAGAACTGCCACTCAGGTCCTATGAATTATTGATATTATATAAATGCTTTATAGGTCTGCCACTACTAGAGTTTTAAGTTAGTATTTCCCTTTGGGGATTTTGAAAAGAAAACCACAATGATTATGCTCAGGTATATCAGTCTTATTGTGACACCTGGCTTCAATGTTTTATAATGTACCAGGCTCTGACAACCTTGTCTTCAATTATTGATTTCATTAAAATTCTTCTTATGCTTCTTATTATCTTTCTTTATCAAATCGTCACAAGTCCAGCCATACTATCACATGTCCCTGTCCACCCAGTCCTCACGGGTCCCTGTCCACCCAGTCCTCACAGGTCCCTGTCCACCCAGACCTCATGGGTCCCTGTCCACCCAGTCCTCACAGGTCCCTGTCCACCCAGTCCTCACAGGTCCCTGTCCACCCAGACCTCACGGGTCCCTGTCCACCCAGTCCTCACAGGTCCCTGTCTACCCAGTCCTCACAGGTCCCTGTCCACCCAGACCTCACAGGTCCCTGTCCACCCAGTCCTCACAGGTGTCTGTCCACCCAGTCCGCACAGGTCCCTGTCCACCCAGTCCTCATGGGTCCCTGTCCACCCAGTCCTCACAGGTCCCAGTCCGCCCAGTCTTCACGGGTCCCTGTCCACCCAGTCCTCACAGGTCCCAGTCCTCACAGATCCCTGTCCACCCAGACCTCACAGGTCCCTGTCCACCCAGTCCTCACAGGTCCCTGTCCACCCAGTCATCACAGGTCCCTGTCCACCCAGATCACACAGGTCCCTGTCCACCCAGTCCTCACAGGTCCCTGTCCACCCAGTCCACACAGGTCCCTGTCCAACCAGTCATTACAGATCCCTGTCCAAACTGTTCTTCCAGGGCCCTGTACAACCATTCCTCACAGGTCCCTGTTCAACCAATCATCACAGATCCCTGTCCAACCATTCCTCACAGATCCCTGTCCAACCATTCATCACAGGTCCCTGTCCAACCATTCCTCACAGGTCCCTGTCTAACCATTCCTCACATATCCCTGGCCAACCAAACCTCACAGGTCCCTGTTCAACCAATCACAGGTCCCTGTCCAACCATTCATCACAGGTCCCTGTCCAACCAATGCTCGCAGGTCCCTGTCCAATCTATCATCACAGATCCCTGTCCAACCAATCAACACAGATCCCTGTCCAACCAGTCCTCACAGATCCCTGTCCAACCAATCCTCACAGATCACTGTCCAATCATTCCTCACAGGACCCTGTCCATCCAATCCTCACAGATCCCTGTCCAACCAATCCTCACAGGACCCTGTCCCTCCAGTCATGTTACCAGTAGCTGTCCAACCAGTCCTCACAGATATCAATACAACCAATCATCTCCAGTCTCTTTCTCGGATCTCCGTACAAGCAATTATATCGGTCTCCATCCTGAACTTGCTTTGAAAGGGTATAATTGAGAGGAATTTCATTTATTTTTAGGGTTGGTCTTTCTCATATGATATGTAAAAATGTTAGTCATAATGTATACATCAGTTTGTTCAACTATGTGTGAAACTCTGATATATGTACCATACTATCTATTCTGTAGAGATGTTGTTTTTGTCTTTATTTCTGGATATATGATATGTGAAACTTGACAGGTCATTAAAGAGGGTCTCCATTTATTCATTGTGTGGTTAATTGCCACTGGCATTGGATACCATCTCTAGTAACTAATATTTCGAGGGTTCAAAGCAAGACTATCGTTACTACTATGTATTTATATAAGAGTTGCTGTAGTCTTGCATGGTACCCTCGATTTGTTGTCTATGATGTGTACCATTAAAACAGAATGTACTGTAATTCAATGTGATACACAATGAATGTTAAATGAAAGTGGTGTCGCCTTGTAATGACTTCATGTTTGTTTTTGGCATCATAAATTGTGCTGTACCAGGAAATAACAATTTATTAACTAAAATTACCAGAGTTTCGGGAATTTATTGACTAATTGATTTTAAATTGATCCAATGTTGAGATAATAACTATAGATACTGTACTTCCTTATGCCATAATGAACATTTTGTAGTTAAAATTATTTGTTGAAGAACAATAATTATTGTTAATAACAACAATTAAGTTAATTATGGTTCAATATGAATTTATAATCTTCGGGATTTTTACTTAATTAAGAGATTTTATTATTCGGTATGTAATATATGATACTATATAGTGTTGTCATTCTCATTACAATAATGACTAACGAGGTACAAGCTAGATTTTAATTGATAAAAGTTGTAAGTTGATCATGATCAATTTGTTAATAGCTTAGTTTTACAATACGCGTTTATGTCGAGTAATCATGATTTATTATAATGACGTGTTTTCTAATTAAATTTCCGGTATTTTAAAAAAATTATGTCATTATTCTATCAACCGGGTCTGTTCTACAGATATATCAGTTTACCATTTCATTGTTCGGTTCAATTCTCTTGGGCATGTTTCAAAATCTCAGGTGTTATTTACAACCCTGTATCTGTAGGATTACATGTTAATATTTTCACATAAATTTTGTATAAATTAGTTTCCTCCTCTGCTGTGTAAAACCATGTCGCAATTTGTGGATTTTAGCCGTTTATCTAAATTTATACCCAAAATGGTCATAAAATACAGTTTTAATTGAACTGATCAAGATTTAACAAGGGATTAGATTGGTTTTTTTATTCAGATGTGTGAGATATAAAAGATTGGACCAGTTTTTGCTTTTATTTGGACATTTATGTCATTTTGTTGGGTAATTTTGTACGGTAGCAGTTTTTATGGAGACTGGAGAGATTTTAACCTTGTACGGTGTTTGATCGTCTTCATTTTTTACATTCCTTTAGGCGTTAAGTCTGAACAAATGGTTATAGATGTTGTTACTTCTGTGTCCGCGTAATCTAAAACTTGGGACGGAGTGTTTGAGGGCTTTTTGTGAAATACAAATTCGTAAATGGAAACTTATGGTGGTTTTCATATAATGCACTCCAGGGACATACTGTGTTATATGATACATAATACATAAACTATAATTTTCTTGCTGTATTAGCATAAATTTGTTAATCTTGGTATAGGAGATAATCTTTCATTTGTTCATATTTGCTTGATTAGTTATGTATTAGGGCAACATATGGTTCTATAGGGATTAATGTATTTGGTGTTTACATAACATTTGGTCATTTACTTAATGTGAGATAAATCCAATATTTCATTAATGGTCAATTAAGATTTCAGATATACTTTAATGCTAGTTAGTAGTGTTTGTTTGTTATGTTGTGTGACAAACAAATTAATAAATTAGCTTTGATATAAAGTCTGGATGACATTTTTTGTAACACTAAAAATTCAGTAGGCACTTCATGTCAGATTTCAAACTGTTACAAACATTGTGGACATATAGTGTTTTTAGATCTAACATTCCTGTGATTCATATGGATAAATCCTGTGTCATAAGTTGATGTCATACAATGTCGTGCCTACTTAGAAGTGTTTTTATCCATACATTTCCTCTGTAATAAGGGAATTGCAGTGCAGTTTAAAGTGACTGGATGAAGGTTGAAAGATATTATAGTTTGATGTGAACATTTTCACTTCACTGTTGGATTATTGTAAGAACTAATTATGGGGAATTGCCATAGTATGTTTTCCTGTTTCTGTTGGCGTTATAATAAAACAAAGGTGAGTTTTTTAAGGTTCTTATTTTGATTATCTTGTAAATATTTTAAAGGGTGTTTAAAGGATTAATACATAAGATCCTGTAGGCATGAACTGCTGGGCAGTTAGTGTCAAGTTTATGAAAATATATCTCTTTCCTCATGACTAACAGTCTGGTCTGGTTCTTCCTTATATACATACAGCACCGTTTGGGACTAATATAAATGTACATTGATAAGACAATAAAAAATGATCGCAATAATAAGTTCAGTGTTGTTTTAGTTTACACTTATTTATTTACATTAATTGTGATACAAGTCTTTGTATCTTGTATTCATTGATGGTACATACAATTGTCTGCTTTCTAGATTTTCTAATCTGGTGATTACGCTGGTATTCACACCTAATATAGAGGTTGTGAAGACCATTGATGAAGCTATGACCTCTGGGTATGGATTCTGGTCGATGCTCTCCCCCTAGGCCTCTATCGGACTATGCTGCCTTAAGTAATTATATTGGAGAAAATAGTGCTTTAGGACTGACGTATAAAACATTAAAGTAATATGCATGCTGGTATTTGAGCAATTTAAACAATGCAGGTGTTATATTGGATGAAACTGGTGATGGCTAAAATGGGCACCATGGAGCAATTAATGAATTGAACCATCTCAGCAGCTGTTAAGACAGAGATTGTTATAATCCTATCAGCACTAATACTGTCTAGACTGTTGCAGTATGGACAATTTTGACCATCAAATATTCAATGTGTTCTGAATTAACCCTAATTAAGGTCCAGATTGTCCCAAGTACTGTAAGTGCAAATTGTCTCCAATAATATGCATTGTCTCCAGTATGGTCTGACTAATATCTGAGGTCTGAATTTCCCCACAGTCTGAATTTCCCCGCAGTCTGAATTTTCCGCAATCTGAATTGTAACACTGCATATCTGACTTGGTTTATGTGGAAGTTCATTATTAATTAAATGTATGAGGACGATGGAAAGTTACAAACACGCCTGTAACATCCAATGGTTACTTTAAGACTCTGAATTGTCATTATAGTAACATTTGATACTGTAATTATTTTATTGCAACAATGATATAATTATTTTAGAATGTTATCTGATTTTAGTTGGTCATATATCCGAAGCTGTCAAATTTGTTGAAGTACCACATTAACTCATGTTGTCTTTTCATTTTCCATTTAAAGGTCTAGTCTGTAACATCAAGTTTCTGATATTCGAGACATTAACCTTGCATAATTTGTATTACAAAAATTGATGGAATGTGACTGACAGTGTGCTTCATGCTTCTTAAATTACAAAATGTTGTATGACATGTGAAATTTAATGTCCACGTTATAATAATAGCAGCGACACCCGAGCACAAAGTCTGGGGTTCCATGTTCAGGGTGTGTCATCTTGATCTTCCTAAAACATTAATTTTTTGTGCTATAATTTACACAATTAAGATGCATTTCAATCTGATTACATGCGTTTTACATGCACCCGGACATTTAGTATTTTGATTTTTGATAAATCAATTATCACTCTGTGGTATTTAAACTGTTTGTCTTAACCGTAAAAAAAACTTCCTTAAAAATCTAACCTTAGAACCACTGACTTTCCGAAAGCCAGCTGGATAATGCTTCCTCAAGCAAGTTGTGTAGAACAAAGACTATTGTGTATAAGTTTGTGTTGGCAATAATTAGTTCCAATATCTGAAATAATTACCTCCCTTGTTCTTTAGTCATCAGCCATTTTGATAGGCAAAACTGATAAGCGCTTATAGGAATAATTCCCAAATATGTGATAATTGAGGAAATACCAAGAGAATTGGTATAATGTGACAACCACATTTTCTTAAACTGTCTGAGCCAATTCTGCCTACATGATCATAATGAATAAGTTATTTTTATTAACCAGGTTTTCAAAGGAATTATATGTGTGTCGTTGGGCAGGCGGGCAGGCGTCAATCTGGGGTTTCCGGCGAATAACTTGAGTTCGGTTGATCATATTGTAACTAAAGTTGGCGTATAGTAAGAGCATGTGGAGAGCTCGCTTAGGATTGCTTTTGGGTTCATTCAACCAGTTATTCATGAAGTTCATGAAATTATTCAAGAACTTCACAAACTTCATGACCTAGTTCATGAATTGACAAAATAATTCATGAATATCAAATAAATATTCATGAACTCCAAATTCTAGAAGTTCATGAATATATTATTAGTTCATGAACTGTTATGGCAACAATATTCATGAAATGTTTATTAGGTTCATGAAGTCTGGGGCCAATATTACGCCATAGCGAAAAGCTACATTTTTATATTATAAAGTATTTGTTTTTTTTCTGGAAAATTTAGCATAGTGTTGTTGTAAAACATAATAATATCGACTGTGCAACAACATCATGGTAATTTTTGGTCTCTTTATAACTTAACTATTTATTTTCAATATATTGTCACTGAATTACCTCCCTTTATGAAAAATTACAGTTTTTTTTAATTATTGCAATTATTAGTTTTTAGAAAAATGTGTTGAAGCATATGATTTAATTATTTAAATAGATTATAAATGATAAAATATTTTGATATTAAATTTTGTTACAACTTTTATATTTTGCCTACTGAGCAATACATATACAATGGAAACGACCCAGTTCATTAACGGGTGGAATACCATAAGTATACTGATCACCTGTCATTATGTTTAAACATGATGAATCATGTTCACAAAAGACATGTTAACCATAATCTTGTGTGATAGTGTTAGATCATGGTGCCATTTAACGCACATACATTATGTTTCAGCATGTTCATTACAACCTTTCATGAATTTGTTCATGAAGTTCACGAAACCTAAATTTTGCTTTTCATGAATTAATTTATTCATGAACTTATTCATGAATTTATTCATGAACTTCATGAAGTTCATGAATTAGTTCATGAATTAGTTCATGAATTCTGAAATTCATGAAACCTAAATTTTGCTTTTCATGAATTAATTTATTCATGAACTTATTCATGAACTTATTCATGAACTTATTCATGAACTTATTCATGAACTTCATGAACCTGTTTCGCGGGGGGGGGGGCCCATTTCTTGTTATATATATGATTTCATTTTTTCATAATTTTCAGTATATTCCCTATTCGGCCCTTTAATAGCTCATGACGAGCAATCAGGATCGTTGACTGTCCGTCATCTGTCGTTGTCCGTTAACATTGTCTTTCTAGGTCACAGGAGTTAAAATTATATTTCAAAAGTGTAATCTCCGAAAATCTTCTTGTCTAAAAACATAAGGTGTATATCTTTGATATTTGGTGTGTAGTATTGTCTAGTCACATTATGGTCTAGTCACATTACAAGATTGTATAAAATTGATTATTATGTTCCGTCCAAAACCTTATATGTTGTGGAAAATATATATGACATTCCCTCTTAAACTGCTGAATGGCTTTTGACTGAACCCTTATAGGTGGTCCAAAGTCAGCTGAAATGGCTGTGTACTCAGGGGAGCGATATAACGCATCATGGTCCTCTTGTATTTATTTTTATTCGTGTCACACACTTGACTTCATACACAAATAACAAGTTGTTGCCAGCAAAACTGTTGAGTTGATTGCAACTTTTATTGTGGTGTACATGTTTTTTTATAGTTGATTCATGTGTTTGATTATACCATTTTGGTGCGAGCTTGGAGATTTCAGAGTGATTTAGTTGGCATTGTGTGATTGCGATGTTTGATTGTTAGCACTAAAATGCTTCTAAGCTCAGAGAAGTCAAAACATTTTCACATGACAGCATGCCATAAATTGTTTGGTCTACTCTTGCCCTGAATACCATATTATTCCATCGGCTGCTATATGTGGAAATTAAGCTTGAGTTATAATGTTCTTGGTGCCTGATAAGTATATCAAAATGTTTTCTGATACATAATGTTCCTTACTTTCTACCTATATTGTCTGTATAATCTTTCTGTCATGTCTATAATTGCCTAACTGTACTGACTGTTCTATATGCCATGTCTATAATCTTTCTGTCATGTCTATAATTGCCTAACTGTACTGACTATTCTATATGTCATTTCTATAACTGTTTTTTTTGCGAAATGTGGTTGAAGTTTATGGCCGGACTATAATGTTTGTACATGTAGTGAACTTAATTTATTGAGAGCTTTGAGTTGGTTTTTCCTGTACCTACTTAATCATTCTTTTATCTGCATGATGATATATCCGTTACTTAGTTAAGTAATGTATTTATGCTCAGGGGCCATATTCACAAACATTTTAAGACTGAAACTCAGACTAATTCACAAATATTTTAAGACTGAAACTCAGACTTATTCACAAATATTTTAAGATTGAAAATATTAAATATTGATTTTACTCCTGTATAGATTTTAATAAAAAATGGGAAATGTGTACATTGGTTAACAACAATTATTCAGACAAAATTTCATTAGTTTATATTTGATAAAAAAAAAGGCTGGTAAATGTAAGTATTGCAAATTTAAAGTCTAAGTTTCAGTCTTAAAGTGTTTGTGAATAAAGCCCTAGTTGTTCTGTAACAGATCATTCAAACTTGATCACTATTGTATTATTGTGTAGCTCAGCAAAATGATTAAACAAGTTGTTTCTATATACTTTCAGAAGGGTAGAGATGAGATGGGGAATCAGCAGTCATCACCAGTAGATATTCCGGTGTACTACAAGGCTGGTTTCGGTGTTTCCTTATACAAGCCAGTGGACTACACAGGAACCGGAAAAGCCAGAAATCGTAAAATTGGTGCTAACAAAGCAGAACCATTCGAGGCTATTGTTAATGGAAACTTAAGACCTAGAAATGGTCTAACTGCAGTAGAACACACAAGTACAGATGCTGAATATTTAGTCAATGTCAGAAATATAGAAAATCATGCTCGCAACTTAAATGAATTAAGAATTGAAATTGATGAAAGCGGATTTGTTGATGAAGAAGCAGGTATTGAACATAATGGTGATAAACTTAGTAATTCTTTAAAAGGTAACTTTAGTCCGACATCTTTACACGAGAAAAATCTAAGAATTGATGAAGAAAGTAGCAGTAATTCTGAAAATAGTCATAGAATAGATAAAAATGATGGTAAAGAAGGAAATAATGACAAAAGACCAAGTTTGGATCATTTAAATCTGGGACCAAAATTAGGTAAAAGTAGTGTTCTTTTAACACCACCGTCCGAAGATGAGTCATCAGGAAGTCAGCCAGCCAAGTCTAGTTCTCATACTGGGCCAGTAAGTAGCCAGTCAACTAAGTCTGATGTATCCGATATACACAGTGAAGTAGTCGACCATCAGCCATTTGAAACGGATGAAGAAAGAGAACAGTTATCTCCTCTTCCATTTGATAGGTCAGCACACAATACACCAGAAAAAATATGCCCTAGAAAACTGAAACAGAAACTAGGAGAGATCGTATGTCGAAGCACGTCTCAAAGTGCCAATTCCAGTGGGTGTTCAAGTCCAGACTCTTTCTTGTTGAGCTATAAATTGACTGGTAGCTCTGATTATAGAGAAAGTAGTTTGTCTGGAATAAGCTCCCCTGATTTAGAATTGATAAACAGTGATACAGGTGATGCAGCTTTAGATGCAAGTACATTTAATGAATTAGAAGATGAAATTCATGGTGTTGAAGATGAATTTGAGAATTTAAGTAAAGAAATACAAGCTCTAAGTAGTAAATACTCAAGTCACGAGACAGGAGGTCATATCTTTAAGGAAATTTTTCTGCGGTATCCATCCATACGTGTTCGACAATCTGAGAAAGGCATTCATTTCTTCAATGCTTCCGAAAGTGACACTGATTCTGTTAGTCATAGTGGAGCAAATGACGAAGAAAAAGATTTGTCTTGGGACTTGGAAAACTTACTGGATATTGTGTACAGTGACGGCTCCGAGTCTGGAATGGGACCCTATTCAATAACTGGGAGACCAAGTTCTAGATCTTCTCTCGCTTCAACTGTACTACCTGATGCTAGTGGAAATGCTTCATATCTGGACAGTAGTTCCATCAATTGTAGTGTAGATCTTGGTGGAAGTTTATATGAGGATGAGTTCCATCTTCATTTAGGTATGTATACATCTGGATTCAAAGAACAATTGTGTATATGATGTATACTTGTACTGTAAGCAATGTTGTCTTCATTTGTCTGTCATGGAAATTATCTTTGTAATTGCAAGGTGTCTGGTGTAGTAAACCTTTTCGTTATATTATTTCTTGATGAAATAATCAAGTCAAAATTAAACACGCTGTAAAATGGTGAATGGAAAACTATGATTAACATAGGTAATGGCTGAACTTGGCTTTAGACGGTACTTATAATTGTTAATCAGTTTCCGTATTCATTGAAGGTTTTATGTGAAGGTCAAAGACTCTCAGACTATGTCATCTTTGTACACTGCTTTCATCTGATCCATTAGAGTATTTGTGAAACAAAAAATATTTTAGGTTACTTTGAAAACATGAAATTGGTAATGTGTAAAAATGTCAAGTAGGAAATGCTGAATTCCAACCGCCCAGTTACCCCAAAACCACAAAAAAGTGTGAACTTATATACAGATATGTATGAACAATTGCATAGGCAAAATTGAGGGACACTTAGATAAAACATAAATGATGTCAGAGTGAAAATAGGAAATCAACCGGTGACAAAAATCTGACTTTAAGGTACTAGTAAATTTGGCATTTTTTGTAAGCTGACAATTAAGCTGACAAATTTCATTTTTTTTTCTCCAACTTGACAGCATGGTCCGGATAGCAAAATACATTGACATTTGCCACAAAATAAGTAATTTTATTCATGAGAAAGACTAGTCTACAAATTACTACTTGTAGAAAACTTGTTATCTGTAGTAGGTTTGTATTGATCAACTTGTATGGTGTTCCTTTCACATTGGCCATGCTCAGTTGGTAGAGCGCTTGGTTGACATCTTGAAGATCCGGGTATGATAACCAGTTGGGGGCAGGTCAAGTTCTTCAGTAATTTGTCCTCTTCCTCTGATTAATGTGCATAAATTGTCAGAGTGGAAAGTTTAGTTCTGGTTGATAATTAATTGCAGGAAAACTGGTTTGGTGAACAGACCACATTGTATAACTGAAACAGTGTTGAAAAACAGTATTAAACCCAGTAACAAAAACTTTGAGTAGAGTCTAAATTTCTGTCTGTGCCCTTAAAATATTGCTTCTATTTCTGTTCATCAATTTCTACACACTATCAAATTACCACTGGAGGGGAAATTTCTAAAACAAAGATTGATTTTTGTGGGTTTATGATGCGAAGAACTAATATATTGAATTAGCTACAAAACACAATTAATTTTTGTCTATTGCTCCAGGGGTATGGTACATATGGATAAATACATAAAAGAGCAGATTTGAAAAGGATTTTTTCTGTATTGGGGTCTAGCTAGCTAGCTGCCTTAAGTAATTGATGAATAATTTTGCAGATAAACAACCATATAATTGGAAGAAAGCGTTTTTGTCCATGAAGGCTAAATATAAATGTTTGTGACTGTACATTTGATTGATTCTGTCCGTAATTATTTGAAAGAACAATTAACAACATTTATAATGCCATCGCTGTGGTTATACTGTCTTTAAAATGATCAAATTGTTTTCATCATATCTCCAGGGAATGTTTCGCAAATATTTGTCAGGCGTCTAAAATAAGTTTGAAATTCCAACACAAAGAAAATTCATTTGTGTCACTTTATATAATACCCTAAATTGTCAATTGTAAAAAGAAATATGATCAAGGAACGTTTGTGTTCAAATTGTGATGCCCCGATGTTTGTAAGTGAACTATTTTATCATCTTTACAAGTTTTCCAAACAGAATAAGCATTGCAAGACTGTAGTGTAACTGTTGCAATATTTTTCTGCTTTAATGACACATAATATTTTTTATGCCCCCACTTGGGGGGGGGGGGGGAGGACTGGCTTAAAAAATGTCTCTCGTTGGTATGTACCTACCAAACATCTTGCTGCATGCATGCCCTCCTCCTTTTTGAAGTGGAAAATGGGGGCATCCATACCCTATGGATACAATTCTAGCTTGTATCTGACATCAAATTCAACACAACTGTTTAGAAATGTTGCTATTTCTAGTGATTGGGTAGAACAAGTGTTTTACCGTCAGTTACTGTCATATTTTGTCAGGCATAAATCTCATATCTGAGATTTTTCAGACAGCAATGTGAACAGTTAATGGTTTTGTAGAGATTAGTTGATTAGATATGAAATAATTATTCTTGAGGGACCAAGTTTCCCTGGTTCAGTCTGGTTGTTCTAAGGCTGAATTATACCCAGTAGACAGAGTATTGAACAATTTGCTCAGAGATTACAGGAAAGAATAAGAATAATGTCATATACAGGAGATGGTTGGCTGTACATGTGTTACTATATTAGGTTATCCCTTCAACAGGTACTTTATATAATGTCATTGGAGATAATTGCTTTTTTCACAAATTTTGGTTTTCATAGTAAATGTTCAGAACTATATACTTCACAATGTGTGTTAGAAGAATCAGATGTTCCACTTGCTGCTGAATCTCAAGGTCATTTGGATAACTTTGACCGGAATTTACGTGATTTATAGTCAAATTACTTACAATTTAAGGAAAAAATGACCCTTCAGCTTAAATCCTGAGGGTCAAAATGTGGTGTTTTGGAAATTCCAGTGGTCAAAGGGTCACATGTAACCCCTGAGAATCTATAAAAATGTTTGAATTGACTCTAGATGACAATTTAACTTGGTAAATTCTACATTCTTCCGTTGAGAAATTGTTTGCATTGACATCTGACTGCAGCTGTATATATAAATGTCACAATTGCTAAAGGTCATCTAAAAGTTTAATCATAGAAATGTTATTTGATAGGTTGATCGGTATCTCATATAATATATTAAAAAACAACATACTAGGGCACAGGTGATGCCGCTATTGATGTGTTATCAACAATCCCTGTATTTTAATAGTGTTTATATAACCTTCATACACAAAGTTTCTTGCACCATTGTTGTTGTTGTAATTTTAATACTCCTTCTTTCTGACTAATGATGTTAAAATGGAATGTGTAATACAATCAGATACAATAACAAGCTGCTTGTGAAAATTCTCTTCCATACCACAGATTTATGACAATGATTAAACATGTTTGTATATGAAAATGTCCAATTTAATTGAAATAAAATTGTCTTCAAAGTACTCTTATAAGTTTTATCTCGGTCAGTAGAGCACTGGACTGCCAATCTGGATGTCATAGGTTAAAACTTAGGGTGAGCGGTACCTTTCCATTGACACATTGACTGAAGACACTATGTCCACAATGACTGGATGTCATAGGTTCAAACCTTGGGTGAGCGGTACCTTCCCATTGACACATTGACTGAAGACACTATGTCCCAAATGCCTGGATGTCATAGGTTAAAACTTTGGGTGAGCGGTACCTTCTCATTGACACATTGACTGAAGACACTATGTCCACAATGACTGGATGTCATAGGTTAAAACTTTGGGTGAACAGTATCTTCTCATTGACACATTGACTGAAGACACTATGTCTACAATGACTGGATGTCATACGTTAAAACCTTTGGTGAGCAGTACCTTCTCATTGACACATTGACTGAAGACACTATGTCTACAATGACTGGATGTCATAGGTTAAAACCTTGGGTGAGCAGTACCTTCTCATTGACACATTGACTGAAGAAACTATGTCCACAATGACTGGATGTCATAGGTTAAAACCTTTGGTGAGCAGTACCTTCTCATTGACACATTGACTGAAGACACTATGTCCACAATGACTGGATGTCATAGGTTAAACCTTGGGTGAGCGGTACCTTCTCATTGACACATTGACTGAAGACACTATGTCCACAATGACTGGATGTCATAGGTTAAAACCTTGGGTGAGCGGTACCTTCTCATTGACACATTGACTGAAGACACTATGTCCACAATGACTGGATGTCATACGTTAAAACCTTGGGTGAGCGGTTCCTTCTCATTGACTGAAGACACTATGTCCACAATGACTGGATGTCATAGGTTAAAACCTTGGGTGAGCGGTACCTTCTCATTGACACATTGACTGAAGACACTATGTCCACAATGACTGGATGTCATAGGTTAAAACCTTGGGTGAGCGGTACCTTCTCATTGACACATTGACTGAAGACACTATTTCCACAATGACTGAAGGTATTCACATTGAGACATTGAAGATGTTATGTTTACAATGACTGAAGGCACTATGTCCACAATGACTGTCACATCAATTTCAATTGTTTTGCTACAGACATTTCAAATGTTGCCACGTTAATTCAATTTGTCTTGGCATTGCTACTAGCAAGTTGTTCATGTATGTTTTTTTGTCCATGTTCATTTGAATAAAGAACAGATATTGATAGCTGAAACAAAATTTCATTACTCATCTTATAGAGATAATACACTTTCTAAATGTCAAAGGTGTTTGTATGTCTGTAAAATAATGTTTTATATGTGTACTGGGGATATCAATTTACGAGCATCGTTATCAGACTTTGCCAAATAGAGACAGTCAATGTCTGTGGCAAAAGAATATGCCCTTCTTCATTTAAAAACAACAACAATATTTTCTCTGGAGCTTTTGAATTTGTACTGGTTACGTCTAGTGGTATGTCTCATTAGATGCATTCTGTCATTTTGTGGTTTCTCTCTATTGGTTATAATTTTATTCTACTGTAATTTTAGGCACCAAAGCTTTACCTAAGATTGTGGAACAAAGTCCTGACTCCAAGAGCTACTGTGATATGCTTGATAATATACCAGACACAGATTTCCATGAAACCAGTCAATGCTCTATGCAAGATGGTACCAGTCTATCTGTTGAACATACTGACTCATCTAAGACTGGTACCTCTCCTAGTTGTGGTAACTCTGAGGCAGATTGTGAGGTGTTAGGAGGTGGGCCGGGAACCACTGTGTTAGATACTGGTTATTGTTCAATGGAAATAGGCACCAGCCCTGTTGAAAATGGGGAAGAGGCTTCACCTTTAATGCAAGAAATTCTGCCAGCAAGTCCACAAGACATTTTTTGTGAGGTTTCACCAAATTCAGCAAGCCAAATATGTTCACCTGTGAATTTGTCAGCACTGTGTAATATTGGAAATCGTGTGAAGATTGAAGAGTATGCAAACGAAGAGTGGAAAGGGGACACAGCTACTGCAAAATTGATACGAGAGGTAAGATTATTTGGCATAAATAAACTGTTACAATTAACTACTGAAATATTTTCATGAGTGTACAGCACATCATAGCCTAGAATATGACGTTTGTGAATAATGGAGTGGAAGGTTTTACTGATGTGTAGTTAATTATGGAGGACAAACTGTTCCCATGGTAATAAAGTGGTCTAAATAGTTACAGTAACTCAATATTAATGTTGTCAGATTTAATATTTGTTGCATGCAATGTTTCTAGTGTTGAGGCCAGAGTGGGAATATATAGGGAAATTATTTGCAATTTTTATCGGTCAATAAATCCTATGACCGTGATTAACAAGTTTTTAGCCCATATACATACTTTACTTTGGATTATTAGGACTGGTTTAGATCTGCTGGTTTTTAGCCAGGGTCTGAATGTATAATTCTGAGCATGGAATCCCGTTTCAGATCTGAAGAATCTGATTGGTTGTTTTCCAATGGCACAAATGCTCTGATTGGTTGAATGCTAGTCAGGCATGGATATGCTGATTGGTTGTTTAACAGTGGCATGCATGCTCTGATTGGTTGTTTGCCAATGACATGGATGCTCTGATTGATTGTATGCTTATGGGATGGATGCTCTGATTGGATATTTGCCAATGGCTTGGATGCTCTGATTGGTCGTTTACCAATGGTATGGATGTGCTGATTAGTAATTGGTCAATGGCATGGATGCTGTGATTGGTTGTTTACCATTGTTATGGATGCTCTGATTGGTTGTTTTCCAATGGTTTCGATGTGCTGATTAGTTATTGGTCAATGGCATGGATGCTCTGACTGGTTGTTTACCAATGGTATGGATGCTCTGATTGGTTATTGGTCAATGGCATGGATGCTCTGATTGGTTGTTTACTAACGGTATGGATGCTCTGATTGGTTGTTTATCAATGGTATGGATGCTCTGATAGGTTGTTTGCCAATGGGATGGATGCGCTTTTATAGCTGTGCCTCTATATCAAATCTGATGGAAAGTGTGTTGAATAGTATTTTAAATGTCTGCAGAGTCAAGTTAATTCAATATTTAGTTTGTTGTCATTAGAGTTTTATACTTTAGTCATGGTGTGACATATTATGGATTCACCCATGGTCTTTATGTTTATAGGGATATTATATCATTCAAGTTAAGATCTAGCAAAATCTACCGAAGCTCAATGGAGTAGGGCATTTGACATTTTATTCACTAGTTATTGATTCAGCTGTGATCTTAGTGTATATTATAAGTTGAATGTACCTTATCTCACATTGCTTCCAAGTTATAATGGCATACTTATGTACAGGCTTAAGTTTATTCTCAGAGACAAATATCGCATATTACAAAAATATAAGACCATCCTATGCTCAGTCAGAATAAACAGAAAAAAGTACCAGTATTTGTTCATGAAATTGCTCGTTTTCTGCTTTGAGTTTATGAGATTGCACTGTTGTATGTATTGGAATTAAGGATATATTGGTTACCTTATGGCTAGATACAACAATATATCCTCGAAATAGCCTGGAAATAACAGTAATTGTGAAATGATCTCTGGAGAAAATGCCACAGAAACCATTAATAGCTGTGCTTGGAGAATTTACTCTACCGTTCATACTGTTTATTTCTGCTTGAAATAAGTATGATAAATGAAATGTGATGACTTTGGTCAATTGCCACCATTCTTTGTGTTTTGTTTATGGCTTGCTATATGGTGATATGAATTGAACAGATATACGTCATTATGTATAGACTCATCATGTATTCTATACTGTATTGACCTTTTCTCACACATTTGAAAATGATGACTGAAGTTGCTCTGTATTTTTACCATAGTTTACCCAAAGTGTCTGAATCACTTGACAAATCTGATAAAAATTCAATAAGTCGAGTAAAAAAGTCCAAGAAATTTATTAAAACGTGAAGGGAAGAATGTTTCCAGTCTGGTTAAGTCTGGCTCAGTTCTGCTAACACTGTTTTACCATTGTATCTGTGATCATTCATGATATGTAAATAAAAGTCTTGAGAAAAGTCTGTATCCAGCCTGTGTATGTATGATGCTATTTTGCCTTATTCATAAATGTAAGAAAGAGTAGAAAATTGGGAAGGCCACAATTACTAAACATGTCCTACTCAGACTGATACACTGGATATGATATGAAAGTGAGGAGGGGACACAGCACAAACCTACAAAGGAGGGATTGAGGGGACAATGCACAACTCCACAACTTAATCTTAGCAGCACAAAAGCCTCGATGTTCTTTGAAATATTCTTCTTATAGTCATGTTATTTTACATAATAATTTTTTCCCTTCATTTCAGGCCTACAAGTCCATACCATCACACTGTGAATGTTGTCATCTTCGTAGAGTCAGGGGAGACAACTATTGTGGTATCCGAAGCACTTTGTATCAGACTTTAGTCAACGGTTTACCTCCCTTGAATATTTGGGCTTCCAAGACTGAGGCATTTGAATGCTTAAAACAAGCATACAGTAAGAAATCTTCAGGGATTCATAGATGGAACTTCGCCAAGAGAATCTCATATACCTCTGAGAATCGCTTGGAAATTATGCACAAATGCTTATCAGTCTTGTATTCAAAGGTTAGATTTTGAAATTCTCACTGTTTATTTATCTTCAATTTTTTGGCTAAATATGCGAATGAAATGCATTAACTATTTTCTTTTACATTGACTGTGTCAATTACTCGCTTAAATGATTTGATACCAATTAATATGTAAGATGTGTAACGTTTTCGTTTCCGATCAATAACTCAAGAACCCCTTGACCTATCATCCTCAAACTTGGTCCACACATTCATCTTTGGTAGCAGAGGAACCCTGTTGATTTTGGAGTCACAGGGTCAAAGGTCAAGGTCACAGGGGGGCAAATGTTTTACAAACACCTCTTGTTTTAGTCCTTAAATTAGTTCAGGATAGCCATACAATTAGCCCTATTGTTCCGCCAGAAGCTGCTTGAAAACCTGTGTAAGCTGTCAATGATGACTTTACATGGTTGTGTTGTAAGTGCTGTTGTTTTTAGTTCCGTTTGTATCTCACGGAATATGGTTTTTGCTTGCCTTACAATGTGTCATTCATTTCCTTGTAATAATAATAATGAAAATTAATTATGACAGGGTGTTAGCGCAACTGTTGATATTTTGAATTATATACCATAATTGTTGTCTGTTTGTTTTTGCATTATTTACATTTGAAGTTATAGATAGAACAGTATTGCTTTAACAGGATAGATAGAACAGTATTGCTTTTACAGGATAGATAGAACAATATTGCTATATCAGGATAGATAGAACAATATTGCTTTTACAGGATAGATAGAACAATATTGCTTTTACAGGATAGGTAGAACAATATTGCTTTTACAGGATAGATAGAACAATATTGCTTTAATAGGATAGATAGAACAATATTGTATTTACAGGGTAGATAGAACAATATTGCTTTAACAGGATATATAGAACAATTTTGCTTTAACAGGATAGATCGAACAATATTGTTTTAACTGCTTTAACAGGATAGATAGAACAATATTGCTTTAACATGATAGATAGAACATTATTGCTTCACATGTTATATAGAACAATATTGCTTTAACAGGATAGATAGAACAATATTGCTTTAACTGCTTCAACAGGATAGATAGAACAATATTGCTTTAACATGATAGATAGAACATTATTGCTTCACATGATATATAGAACAATATTTTGCTTTAACAGGATAGATAGAACAATATTGCTTTAACAGGGTAGATAGAACAATATTGCTTTAACAGGATAGATAGAACAGTATTGCATTAACATGATAGATAGAACAATTCTGCTTTCAAATTAAAAAAATGATTTCTTTTTCAGATTGAAGAAATGAATGAACATTCCAACTACGCAGAAAGAGAACAGGTTCTTGTTCGAATATTAAATTCTGATTTAGACTGTGACCTTGAACTTATGGAAGGTGTTAAATTATTGATGCTATTGAGTGCTGTGCATCTCCATGGTGATATGGAACAGGGAAATGATGTTCCTGTGTTCGCTTGGTTACTGTTTGCCCGAGATACGTCCGAAAATATGTCAAGTTTTGTACGAAATCATCTGAATCATGTCGGCGACTCTGGCGGTCTAGAACAGGTAATTACATTGATCGAGTTAGGAAATGACGACAATGATGTGTGTTGTGCTTACATTTTTGCAACTAAATTATAAAATTGATCAATTTGTTTTTGTATCATATAAAAACTTGGTTTTTGTTTAATTTGATTATGCCAGTTCTATGAGGGATTATACTGTTTACTAAATGGCTTTTAATTAGTGAATAGATATTTAAAAACAACAGGAAGTGACGTCAACTTTGGTATCTTTAGTAACCATTATGTGTTTTAAAACAATTATGTCTATGTATGTTCGTCATCTTGGGTAGCCCAACCAGTTTGCTCAATAGAGCACTGGGCTTTCACACAGGTTCAATTCTCAGGCAGTGCGGATCATGTTGTTCTGTGGCTACTGTCATACCCCCACCTGTGATTCATGTGCTGCTATCTTAGACAAGGTTTGTACTGGTTGATAATTAATGCCAGGAAAACTGTGGTGTGGTCAATTGACTGCCGTGTTCAGACATGAGAATTTTCCGCGGAACTCCCTTGTTTGATGCTCACAAGGGCAATTTAAATCATTTTCGATGCATTAAAGCTATGAACTTCAGCGGCCTCTGGACTCCTTGCCAAATTAAAAGTTGATTTTGAAATTTTGCATTCCCATGCCTGCGTGTTTAACTGAAAAAATGTTGAACCCAATTTAAGGAAAGTCTATTTTCTTGGACTTTCAAAAGTGCTGAACTTGTTTATGGATTGTGAAGGTGAACTTTTACAACAGATGTATTTGCTTGAAAAAATAGTTGCTTGTAACAAATGGCATTATAAATAAATTTCTGACCACACTACTTTTCATTAAATAAGTTCAACGGTAAATTCCTATGCACATAACAAGAGATGGAAGTTAAACTGGTCTATCTGCTTCTCTTATGCTGGTAGAGTAGTGTCCCTTTAATCCCTTGATATGCTCGTAGAGTAGTGTCCCTTTAATCCCTTGATATGCTCGTAGAGTAGTGTCCCTTTAATCCCTTGATATGCTCGTAGAGTAGTGTCCCTTTAATCCCTTGATATGCTGATAGAGTAGTGTCCCTTTAATCCCTTGATATGCTGGTAGAGTAGTGTCCCTTTAATCCCTTGATATGCTGATATGTAGGAAGTAATGTATTTTAACAACATTGTTGTCAATTATGACTTTGTGTCAGAGCTTCATAATGCGATAACTAGTATATCAATTTTATTTTCTGCTTTTTTCAGGTTGAAATGTGTCTCCTTGGTTACAGTTTAGGGGTTCGGATTCGTGTGTTTCGTCTGAAGCAGTTCAAAGACGAAGACTTTATTTCGTTTTACCCGGAAGACGGTACTGAAGACTGGCCCATTGTTTCACTTATTGCCGAAGATGATCGACATTATAATGTTCCTGTACTGTGATCGTGTGTCTCACCAACATAAACTTCTACTAATACAAATGGCCTTACGACCTTGACATTCATGACACATTTCCAAGAAATATTAACCGATCTTCTACTTAAGGAATATTCTTTACGACTGATTTTTGTTGGAGGTTCGCCAAAATCAATTAAATTAGAAAAATGCTGCTTCATAAATACATATGCATGGCAGCTTGCCATTGTCAAGAGCAGGTAACTGTCACATGAATGTTGTATAAATGTTCTTGTTACATCAAGTTGTCTCCCTTGGTCAAGTTTAAATGTGTGTGTATTCTGGTATTTGATAGAACTTATTGAAGTAATTTGTTCATCGTTCATTAATTTGCCTTGTTTTTATGCAGTTTTTGATATGAAACATCTATCATCGATTTACTTAGTTTTCAAATGTGGCAGATTTATAATGTTGTACTTTCGGTGGTAAAGTATTGTACTTAAGTTGGTAAACATGTGATATTTACATGTAAGTCAATAAATTGCTAACACATGCACATGCATACTGAGAATCTGATTGATAAATTAGCATTTGTAAATGCATGTAATATAAGCTATTTTATTTATTTAATGTGTTCATATCTTTTAATATTAAGTTATATTTCTTATCTTCGGAAATTGCACAGTATTTATTGTTGGTATATTTGTATAGGACAACGTAAAATATAATTTGTACATGTATTTATGGTAAATTTAGATCAATACCCATGATTTATACAAGTATTCACATAATTTGTCTTTGTTAGTTGGTTCATTCTTCCATCAGACTTTTGACTGAGCTTCTGAATATATTTTGAAATTTTGCATTACTGACGTAACATATGCAATATCTTGAGACAATTTCATTGATCAAAAACTTTGCCAAAAAATACTGAAGTTTATCCGAATTTGTCTTGGTTGCTTTTTTGTACATGCAATAAATTTTGATGCGCAATATTATCTATGAAATATCAATTATACTTTTATGTTCGGTTTCGGCTATGTTTCACTACTATTTCGGACTTATTTCGATCTTTTTCGTAAACATTATTTCGATGTTATAATTGAGATTATGTTAATATTGATGCGTAATTAAGTAACAGTTTAAAAAATTGCTATGAATTCTATGTATTGTAAGTGCCAAAATATGTTAGACCACACAATTTGAACTATGGGTCTGTCGTGTATTGTCAAACATTTTGAGATATATTCAGAATTTCTTGATTGAACAGAAAGGTTTTGGAGATGTAAAAGCATAATAGGAAACCTTTCTCACTGATTGAGATTACAGGTCTTTTTCTGTCCATTTGGGGAAAAAGATCCTAGGTCAATTGGGAAAATTTGCATTGTAAAATTTGCCAATTTGGGGAAACTTATCTCTTCAACTTCAATTTTGGGAATTGTCATAAGAACCGGCTTTTCATATCTAACTTTTAAATAAACAAACATTCTAATATACATTTATTATATCAACGGTCGAAAAGACACACATAATGTCCACAAACATTTATGACACAAGGGACACTAATGGCGATAATTATTCAAAGAGTATCCAGATATACCAGGTCGCTCCAGTAGACAATTTTTTGTAGGTGCTTCTAATTTGGATTTTTTTTCTGATTGGGAAAAACATATATTTGGTTTTGGGAATGGGTCAGACTATCTGACTCTTGGGAACTATAGAAAAAGGCCTGGATTACTGAATCTTTGACTGGTATGTTTATCCAAATGTTAGCAAATAATTAAACTTTCTGTTTATTCGTTCATTATATCAACATGATAATATTTCAGTCAATCATTACTTTCCAATTAATGTTCATTTCCTTATATTGTTTTGTTCGCATAATTTTGGTGCTATTTTCAGTTTTGTTGTGTTTTAATGCACTTCATTAATGAGAAATGTGTTCTACACTTAACACTTTGTTGGTTTCGCGGAAACAAACTGGTTTTCCATTTATGTAATATTTTGAGTGCTGGAAAAAAAGACATTGCTACAAAATATTATGTTCAAGTGTTTTTTCGTATTGTTAGTGTATATTCATAGATTCTCAGTGGAATTTTATATACATCATGCTCTGTTGTTGTAGGGGAAGTAACTCATAATTCATTATTTCAAATTCATCAGTTTTCATTTCATTCCAAGGGAAGTAACTCAAAGTTTATAATTTCAAATCTCAGTTTTCAATCATTGTAAGGGAAGTAACTCCTTATTAAATTTCATTTTACTTAGAGAATTCAAAGGACCAGACGCTAAAGTGTGAAGTTTATTTAGTTCCTTGTTCATTATTTGCTTGCGTGTAACACTGCCGCAATCTTTCAGTGCTATAGATCGACCTCTCATGTTCGTTTCCTTGCTTGATGAGGTCTTGTTCTCCGATCATGAATACATATTTTGTTGCTGCCTACATTGTATGCTGGGAAATCTATGTCTTAAAACATCAGACTTCTTGTAAACTTGTCGTAACTAGAGATATAGTCTCTGTCTTAATATAGTGTCTTTGTATTGGTTCTCTCTGTGACGTATATTGTGGTAGATGGGTTACATATGGAAATATGAAGATTCATTTATCTGTTTTTACTTACAGTAGGGATCAATGAATTCTTTATATTGAACTTTCGGTTGGAATATTGGAATTGTTACCTAGCAACAGATCTTTAAATGTTGATGTTAGTTTTCAAGCGTTGAAAAGCATCGTAACACACATTTGATGCGTTTCTTCACAAAATGGATTCCATTTTTGGACACGGAAGATTTCTAGACTTTTTATCAGTACATGTATAAGGAAACTGCCTGTTATGCATTCCTCCCACTTGCCGAGGATTGTATTTTACCTTGTTTAATTTTTGTCATATTGGACATTATGTTATAATTACCTGTCAAATTAAGACGTCGGGTTGTGAAAACGGCATCTCAAAAATGACAGTGTCGTGTAGGCGCATTTAAGTAGTTAGCATAATTTTATTGCTTGTGAATAATGCATTATTTATGAAATACTGGAACTTATTTTATTCGGAAAACAACATCTTGTGCGTGACTCTTTCCCGGTGGTTTTGAGTTTACCTACGTTAACCATAAACACTTGAAATGTACATTTGTTGTCTTTGGGCTCTCTAGATAGAATTCAGAACCTTCAGCGTTCCTTAAGTTTTCAGTTAACACAATTTTCTGCGATCTTTTGCTGATATAATTTTTGTCTTCCTTGTTGTAAACTCTGCTGATGTCTGCATAATCTTTTAGCATAATTTGATTTTAATTATCTGTCTCCATTATTAGTGTACAAAATTGAAAGTGTGAAAGATGTTTATTTAAAACCAGTCCTTTTGGGTAATTGACACATATTTTAACAAAGGCATGACTGCATAATTTTTTTAAGAAATTTGATTTTAAGTATATCTGAATCTGAATCTGAATTGGTTCGTCCCAGATTAGTGTACAAAAATGAAAGTGAGAAAAAATGCGGCATTTTGTCATTGATCTGATGTTTAGTTAAAATAGCCAGTTCTTTTGGGTAATTGACGCATATTTAATAACCAGGGTATGTAAATTTTTTCGCAAATCTCTGGTTAGCAATGGCATAAAGTCATGAGTTATAATAACAGGATTTTGACTTATTTTTGGCTTGAACGTCTGAATTTAATCCTTATTAATTTATTATTTTAAATGAACTAACACTTTTCCTTCTGTTCTTTTAAGTTCTATAATATAATGGAAATCTGATGGACCTACACATTCATTAGTTAACTTCCTGTTCTGCTTATCATATTTTAATTAATTATTACAATAAAACTGAAATATTAATTACATTATGACAGATCCACCTTATAATATAATGATTTCACATAAATATCACATTATTAAATTGTAACATATGTCAGCGACCTTGTTTATGTAATATATTATAATTAAATCATTTATATAATATATTATAATTTAATCATGGTGAAATTAACTTTGGATAGGACAGCATCTATGTATGAGAGACAAACAGGTTTTTCCGTTTGTATTCTGCAAACACTCTATGTTCCTGGAAGGCGCTTCTTATACATCCGATTTACAGTTGCTAAATCAAACTTAGTGCTAATGTTTTTGCATGGTTATTGAATTGATGAAATTTGCTCCAGGTTATAATGGCATATATTTATAAATTATTTATTTTACATCGATTGTGAAACAAGTTCTTACAACTTATACTTATCACTCTCGCTGACTGATTCCTGGCTACCAACCAGTACTTGCGGGGCTCGAACTCACGACCTTCGGATCAGGAGTCGGGCGCACGACCACTGTGCCTCCACGTATCTAGGATTTAGAGTGAACTTTGAATTCTCTGTATTTAAGTGAAGAGGCAAATAGACTTGTTTTATGTTCACTCCTTGATATTCCAGTACAGACAGAAAAAACTATCCCTGGTAGATTTTTCTACTACATATTTTATTATGAAATAACATATCTCTACGTTCCCAGTTTTTCTGTGTCAGTTTTAAAATTTTATTGAGATGGATACATTTGATATTTATTTTATCTACGAACGGAGCGAGCTGGGCTCTAGGAATTAATAAAGTCTGTTCAATTATTCATGATCTGTTAATGCTGGTACCACTTATCTACAGCAAACATGTATGCTGGGTACCAGACTTGTATTGATATATATTTGACGCCATTAAAAACGCAACTATTTGAACTAGGCGTCATTTTGAAGTACCAGCTGTCAAAAGCGTGTTACAGTTATCTATGTGTTAATTTTTGTTCAAAACTTTATTAAACTCTTCATCAATTATTTTATATTTCATTATTGATTAATTTTATGAAATTATGTTTGAGAAATAAAGAATTTGTTTGTTTTTGTAATGTCACTGTATCTTTATGCACAATTTTTGGTTGCGTTTTTAATGGCATAAAGTATAGTAATAGAAATACCATAAACAAACCATCTTAGCGTATATTCTTGTATTATATTATAAGTGTTCCTGATTTCTTAGATAGATAGATACAATATGTACATTGGTAGATAGACAATGTTGGTAATATTTGTTACATGTTGAGAAACTCTTCCCCTCCAAATATTCCATATAAATATGGAATAACAAAAATGCTGTTAAGAAAAAATAAAAGAGAAAAAAACTTAAAATGCTGTTGTTGTTGTTTTGACTCATCTTGGTTTGAAATTGTTTTCAATGCTTCAATTTTCTGCCAGGATATATGATCGATCTATTTGAAGCATGTCAAGGTCTAAGAAAGTTAAAACTGTTCAAAAACTTTCAAAAGCCAGTTCCCCTAGATACAGAATCTGTCAGATGTCAGATTTTTGAATGTCACAGGCTATTCAGGCTGAGGGCTGTGATTGAATCACTTGTACTTAAAGTCTGTGGCTAAATTATATTTTAATGTTGTTATATAATAGCCAAACTATGTTGATCTTTCGTTAAAGGCTATTGATTATTTCACAAGTTATAAACTGAAATTCCTTGTACAAAACAAACCACAATGACTACAGTAAAACCTCACTTAATGACCACCTCAACAATGAGACTCCTTCATTTATAAGACCATAGTTTCATGGCCCAGTTTGATATTATTCTTCCATATTTCAACTCTATAATCAGACCCCCACATAAAACTTAGATTGACTTTCTTCCGAACCAGTGGGGGTCTTATTACAGATGTTTCACTGTATTTTACTTGCCGTCCATTTGCACATGCTCTACATAAACCGGCGTCCAAAAAAACAGATTTGATAGTTCTTTTTTTAGATGCATACAGTAAAACCTCAATAATATGACCACCCTTGAAAACTGGTCTTAATATTGAGATGGTTTTAATGTTGAGGTTGAATATAGAGCAAAACTATGAACTTGGACTTGATATTTGTGTTCTTAATTTTGAGATGGTCTTATTATTGAGGTGGTCTTTAAGTGAGATTTTATTGTATTTTTCTAATGTATATCGTCAAATTAAACAAAGCCTTTTTAGAAGTTTTTATACATACATGTATACATGTCTATGTCTATTGGTCAATATTTAAAAAAACGAAACGTGTTTCATTGGTTGACCTCCCCACAGTCTATTTACAACCGTTCTCGAGTAAATGAAAACATACTACATGTATATATCATGTGCTTTTAATTACAGCAATCATAAATCTGTTGCGACATGTAATACAATGTTACAAATTGATGTTAAAATAAAGCCGAACCATGCACTGCACTACCAATGATCATACCTGACCACGAGTGACTTGTCAAGCCTTATACATGAACATATATATATATATATATACAACGATCGTAGCTAAAGTTTAATGCTTCAAAACTAAATCTGACAGACCTTTCTTCACATTAAGACACCTTCGAAAAAAGATGTCATCTCAATGAAAAAAGGTTTTCTCCCAATTCAGGCATTAACATGCACAAAAGCAGCTACATATTTTTGCTTTTGTTGATTTTGCTAATTTTACAACATTTTGTGTATATAAATGTCTACAATGCGGATAATATATGTATTTGTTCACAAAAAACATAACGCTAGATATCTTCCAAATGAAACAGTTTTTGATTTCTTTTATTGAACAGAACAGCACAGAACAGTACAGAATAGAACAGAAAACTTATTACGACATGTACATAGTCAACATTTACATATAAATACACAATATAAACACACATATATGGTAATTATATATAAGCATACATTATAAGTCCAAATATATCAAAATAACATAAAATACACAGTACAAACACAAATATAGATATCATTTACATTCAAAGTTTCTTCAAGTATAAATACAAATATAAATCAAAGGTGATCAACACAAAATATTTTTTTAGGATTATTTTAAATATGAAATTATGTTTAGAAGTATGAATGAGAGAGAAAGCCACATACATAAGACAAGAAGTATGTTTTTTTCCTGGCTTTTCATTAGTTGAATAAACTTAAATATGTTTGGTCTAAAATAAATGCTAAGTTTCAATTTTTCCAATCAAGCATTTTACGACGCTATTTTCCCAGTTCTATCGGAGTCGGTTGCGTTATAAAAATGATGAAAAAGGCATGCACCAGATGGTCGAACAACTTGTGTCAAATGAGGCATACATAATAAATTTACTGTTGTTCATCGTTATTGTTTATCGAATACAATCCTACCTCACTGACGTCTGTATTTTACGTACATACATAAAACAACAGGATGTGTCAACCGACGTTCGTTTTTTTGTGGCTTAAAATGCATAATGACATATTTGTCGGCCAAATATGTTGTCAATATAATGATGTACTGTGCCGGATCAATAATTTCGTGTAAAAATAGCCCTATTCGTTCAGGTTTTTGCTAACCAACGTCAGAATGTCAAAATAACGATTGATTAAGCACATGCAATATGTACACGTATTTATTTAAAATTTAATGACATGCGATTTATTACCAAAACGAAATCCTGCACGTACCATGTTTGGAATTTCAAGAAATTTGATTAGCCGTACACACACAGGGCCCCCGTATTCTCAAATGTTTTAAGAGTGAATCTCAGACTTTAAAATTGCAAAAAATATATTTACAAGCAATTCGTTTTCATTCTATTTAAACGGATAAATGTTTGCCTGAATATTTCTTGTTACTCACTCTACACTTTTGCCATGTTTTATCAAAATATATTGTTAACAATAACGTAGGAACAAAATGAAAATTTACCATTTTAAAGTCTAAGTCTGAGATTCAGTCTAAAAACGTTTTTGAATACGCGCCCTGGAATCCATGTGTCCGTTATAATCATATGACCGACTATGTCGAAACGTGCACACCATGAACATGTTCGTTAAAGCAAGCGAATTAGCGTTCATTAGAACATTTATTTTTAACCTCTGTTGCGCTCAAACACTGAGCTACATAATTGCGTCCCGTCATAAACGTTCACAATATTTTGAGTAAGAGTGAGTTGTTGTTGTTGCAGTATGCCGATGGCTATTTAGTTGTTGTTCTGCTATCAATTATGTTTCACATCCACGTAGAATAAGATAGATAATCACATTCCCTCCCTACGAGGATATTATTTTTCAATATGACTCTTTGATTATTAATAAAACAAGGACACTTTTACACGGAGTTTACCGTTTACAAACATTTACTTTGCAAGTACACAATCTCCCTTGGTACAGAAGATGTCTTGTAACTTCACATTCCGTCGTGACCCAGCCGTGACAGCTGTACCCGAAAGTATATCGTGGACACTTCTCTAATTTGAAGGCGAAATTTATTAAGTCGAAGCCCGGATGTACAGTTTTCCCGCCAAGAATTCGGCGCGGTCGATCAAAGACTGGTCCACCTTCTACAATAGTTCCTGCTAAAACCAGTCCATCTGCGAGGCTACCACCTTGCGTTAATTCCAGAAGTTGAAGCTGGATAACTTGATCCATTGGTCCACGTGTTGGTAACACCATACCTGGATAATGATTAAACCTTGTGTATTATAATTAGATTTAACATCTAACAAAATGCCATGTTTATTGGAATGTTCGCTCATAGCGAAGTCATCCTCATCATCTTCTTCATCATCATCATCTTCTTCGGTAATCGTATCACTCAGACTGAGTATTCTCGCGATATGAATAAAAATACTGAGCACACACGTCAGTTAGAAAAGTTTTTTACAGATAAAACATCGAATAAAAAATGAGTTTCAACATAAAACAGGATTCTCGTTAAAAAGTCAATATGCGATAACTAGAACTGTCTTAGTAGTAGAGCTACATAGATTGCATTATGATAATACATTAATAATTGACAGTATTAGTATATTGCAACCAGTTTGTATATTATTTCGAATTCTTGCGACTATTTTTTGTAAATTTCAAAACAGATGACTCGGGTAAAATTCGCTTTCAGGAATTTAATTTGACCCAACATTTTGTTCGGTAAAACTGTAAGAAAATATTGTCCTAAGGAATATATATTGAAATAAAAGACAAAAAGCCACTCACCATAAATATGCCGCGCTATCACAGTAACAAACACTATTATCACATAGTAAGTTTCCATTTGAAAAATAAATAAAATCAATTAATCATTCAAACGATAAAAGCAAAGTTTTTTCCTTTCACAAAAATAAATGGTCCTGACTACATTTCTAGACATCTTGATTGTCTGTAATTAACCGGTGCGACAATAAACAATGCAATTAGACAACGTCTTAATTAAACAGCAATTTCAAAGTTGACATAAAGATACGCCTAGTTCAGAGTCATGCAAGCATATTATAATATTCCGTCAGTGACAGGTCAAAATAGTCGTTTGGTTACGTATGTTGAACAAGTTGGTTACAGAAAAGTAGATGTAATGATACAGTATGTTTTCCATAATTGAACACGTGCGTAGCTTGCTACTGAGCGACAATGAACAAGATCTCACGTCTATGATGTTCTTCTCCCGTACATACATTTATTACCCTGTTTGTTTAATCAAGCGGCTAAATACATACAGACCATTCAGGTCTTATAGTTCGCAGGAAGATATATGAATTATAAATGTGGAAAAAAGGACCATTTGTTCAGTTTACATTCTCTAATGAAAAAGAATCGAAAATACGTGAAGAAAGCGGTAAATTTTGGAATATTTTTTATAATAATGTGATATATCATGCAACATCAATACATGCTGCGACTAAAACGTGTTGTCGTGACATAAAATGCATTCAAGGGTCATGATAAGTAACAGACGTTACAATTGCCTGTACGTGACCCAAAATGTCTGCTTGGAACCTGAAAAATGGTGGGCATGTAATGTGACGCAAAATGTCTGCATGGAACCTGAGAAAATGTTTGTATGTAACGTGACACAAAATGTCTGTATATCACGTGACACACTTTTCTGATTGTGACGTGACATAAAATGTGCGTTTGGGACATGATACAAAATGTCTGTATGTGACGTGGCACGAAATGTCTGTATTTGACGTGACGCTAAATATCAGTGCGGGACGTGACTCAAAATGTCTGTATGTGACGTGGCACGAAATGTCTGTATGTGACGTGACGCTAAATTTCCGTGCTGGAAGTGACTCAAAATGTATGTATGTGACGTGGCACGAAATGTCTGTATGTGACGTGACGCTAAATATCCATGCGGAACGTGACTCAAAATGTCTGTATGTGACGTGGCACGAAATGTCTGTATGCGTCGTAACGCGAAATATTTTTGCGGGACGTGACTCAAAATGTATGTATGTGACGTGGCACGAAATGAGTGTATGTGACGTGGCGCTCAAGATCTGTACGGGACGTGACTCAAAATGTTCGTATTTGACGTCGCACAAAATGTCTATATGTGATGTGACGCTAAATATCTGTGAGGGATGTGACTCAAAATGTCTCTATGTAGCTCGACACAAAATTTCCGTTTGGGACGTGACTTAAAAGCTTATGCAAATAGATTCATGAATCGATCACCAGTTTAAGGCTCTGATAAGTTATGCTTCATGACAAGCAATACATAGAGTTACTTAATGCATTGCAGAAACCGAATCCGACTAACTTCCCTATTTTTAATCAGAATTACCGAATAAGAACATACCGCTGATTTTTTAAATATTTGAAACACGGCATGAATCATTTTGTTTTCTTAAACAATTTATCAAGTTTCGATTTTTTTTCTAATTGCATGAATGTTTAACAGATTTTAAATGCAATAAACATGTTGAACAACCCCTAGATGAAACAGCAAGTTGTAAAACATCTATGTCAGCACGTGTAGTTGAGTTATCTTATCAGTTGCTTAGGAGCTACCGTGAGAGGATTAATTGAATGTGGTGTTAGATTAGACATAAAACATACGATACAAGTGCTTGTAATTATTAGATAATTGTTTAAATGTCGGTGTAACACTCGACACCATTTCTTCTTGGTCATCTACGTGTATTGATAGTCCTTGATGATGAACAAGACAAAACATTATTTACTTTGTCATAAAAAAGGATGAGTTCTTTCACAATACAACGGTATCTAATACCTCTTCATTTTTTTCTCTTCTCAGATGGCTACATGGTAATTTCCAACCGCACATATTGCATTTCTTTTAAAACGATCTTCTGTTAATTTCATAGTGACATGAAACGTATACATGTGACGTGACATATAATGTCTGTTTGGGACATGACACAACATTTCTCTATGTGACGTGACGTGCGGGTCGTGACACATCTTGTCTGTATGTGACGTGACGCTAAATATCGGTGCGGGACGTTACACAAAATGTCTGCATGAGTCGTGACGATAAATATCTGTGCGGGGACGAGACACAAAATGTATGTATGTGACTTGACGCTAAATAGCTGTGCGGGACGTTACACAAAATGTCTGTATGTGACTTGACGATACATATTTGTGCGGGGACGTGACACAAAATGTCTGTATGTGACGTGACGCTAAATATCTGTGCGGGACGTTACACAAAATGTCTGCATGTGTGGTGACGATAATTATATCCATGCGGATACGTGACACAAAATGTCTGTATGTGACTTGACGCTAAATATCCGTGACCAGTAGCGTAAACTTAAAGTAGCATATTTTAGACGCCGAAGCAAATACAGAGTGTACCAACTGATCGTTTTGATTCCGAACAGGGAATGGTATTAGGTTTCAGTATATGAAACATTTTTTTCAAACTTGTTTTTGTGTCAGAAATTCAACATTTTATACCCTGAGTTATGTAGTGACAGGGGAATATCGTCGAAGAAATCGGGAGTTAAATGCCCTGTCTATTGCAAATTATGTCAAATTAAGCGAAATAAATATTTCCGTCGGCATGAATGTAATTCCTTACCAAATATGTAAAAAGTATATTTACATACATTACTTATATAAAATGTGTACGGTCGCTTTAAACCTAATTATTCGAGAATTCGATATTTTGATATGAATAACTTTTTACGCATTTACCAACCAGAGGTTTCCCTAGCATTATTCAGCTAGGGGTTCTTGGACCCTCGTGTTTGACAAATTGGGGGTCCGCAGTAAATTTGTAGGGTTCGGTCCCAGCTGTGCAGTTTATACAAAAGTTTATTTTAGGGGTCCAATGGATGCACATGAAGTTGAAAATGGAGTCCCAAGAAAGAAAAGGGAGTCAGGGACTCAATATTTCTGCGTCAGGGAAATTCCTTGTTACAACTATCAGTGTTTTAACTGTTCATCAATACACAAATATAGTATATTATGCGTTGCTGTAACAAGTCACTTTTCCGCTCGTGAACGGAGAGTCATCGTACTTGAAATACCTGTTGTGTCATTTTTGGAATTCCTACATGTGGATGTATCTGCAAATGACGACTATTCATTCATCCTATCAGCGAACAAAATATGAGCAAAAAACTGGACATTTTATCGCTTCTGGTCAGCAAGATTTATATTTATTGACTGGAATACGTGTCAAATAGTCATAAAGTCAGCAAAAAAGTGTATGTCATAAACATTACTAGAAAATATGTATCGTTTCCTGTTATTTTGGTAGAAAAAAATCGCCATATTTTTATAATAATACTACATACAGTGCGACCCCTCCAAGGCGACGCATCTCTGATCACCGACCTCTCTTCTAAAACAGTATCAATAATTCACTGTGGTATAGTAATTTACTACCAACCCTAACTCTCTATAGCCAAATTCTCTCAACACCAGCCACACGTCTTCAAGACCGGGGTGTTACTGTGAAGAGGTGACACTGTATACTAACACTAGTAACGTAATTAACATTCCCTAATTCAGTAAGGCCATATTGTTTTATTTTTTAAGCGTCAATCTCGATTCGCGAAACCTAGCTACCTATTCGTAAACTGAAACACATGTCGTTTCGAAAAAAACCCGCAAGACCAGATAAAAGACAATGTATCATTTCACATGTTTTAATGAGGTAAACATGATAAAAATAAAAATAAACGACTTGTTTCTATAATTGTAAAACATTAAAAATCTAACAGAAACACCTACTAGTTTTCACACTCTGTTTTCAAACATGCAAGTTATCAAGATATTCACCTAAACATACGTAAATTCGAAACAGCGGTTACTTTCCTTGGCGAATTTTTAAACCTACGGAAGGGTTTTCTGGCTCAAAAAGAGCAAAACACCTAGGCGCACGCAGACGCTTTACGAAACTATAAAACGGCATGGCCTGATACGACACATTGTGTTGTACTGTTGTTCAGCAATGAGGTACTAGATAATTGATAACACATTTTGAGGATCATTTTATCATATTTATGTTTGAAAATGTTATAATGGATCATTAACTGCATTTTAACCTTTTATGTTATTTAAGTCATATATTACATTACGGAGACCCCAAAACTCCTCACCGCGCTTATCTTCTCTTGCAGTGCAGTACTTTGTGAAAGGTGTCAACTGCTTAGGAAATTGGTAGAACCTAATATTTCATGGTATTAAAAGTGAAATACAGTAAAACTTCAATAATAAAGCAAGCATTGGGACCCCCTTGACTGGTCTTCTTATTGAGGTGGTCTTAATATTGAGGTTGAATAAAGAGCAAAACAGTGAAAATGGACTATACAATTGTGTTCTTAATGGTCTTACTATTGAGGTGGTCTTTATGTGAGGGTTTACTGTATAAACTACAAGCTAATTCTAGTTTGTTCGAGATTAGTGTAACCACATACGAGCCAGTACTTTGAAAACTCAGACGGACGGACGGACATTAATTTGCATATTGAACGGTGACAAGAGTTGGTTTACAAAGCCGCAATAATCATTTTTACAATAATGTGCTGCGTGACAAATGGTGAGAACACATGTAATGTGGGTATATGAAGTTTAGAAATTTCAGTGTATACAAAGCATGTAAAACATACATATGTTAACATTAACAACCAATGTTTACATGAGTTACAATGAAACAGCAACAGAGTATTTTGAAACGTGTCTTCGTGACTACTTAATCTTGTAAAGTACTTTGCGGTCTAAAAATAATGCGATAATTATAAATTAAACTCATGGCTTATATTTACCGAAAACAAACTACATCTTATATTTGCATTAGAGAAAATAATAATATCTTTTGTAACAGAATATATCGTCCTAAGTACAAACGTTTCAGCATTGTTGACAACAGTAGATGTAATATATAATAAAAACAAATAAAAAAAAGGTTATGTTTAGCTATCAGTGGGAGAGACATATTTTATTAATTCGTGTATCACGGTGTATAACCCGATATGTATTCCGCCGAGTGATGCGTTTGTGACAGAGTGAAGCGTTCCAGACAGGTGAGTTGTGGTGTAGATTTTCTAACCAATAATTCGTAATTTCGATGTTTCTCTAGTATCTTGTATCGTCTGAACGACCGAGAATGTCATAATTTACTATAAAAACGATACAAAGCGATATATGTGACTTTGATTAGACTTTCACGATCGTTCAGATGATACAGGATCCTATAGAAACATCGAAATTACAAATTATTGGTCAGAAAATTAACATCAGGAACGCTTCACTCTGTCGCAAACGCCTAACTCGGCGGAATACATATCGGGTTATACACCGTTATGCATCTTTAATTTGAAATTTGCAATCATATACATTGTACCTGCGGACGCCATAACTAAATACATGTAGCGTGAGGAACAGAAATACAAGAAACTGAACAATATAAAGATAATGTAAAACTCGAACAATAACGAGATAACAGTGCAAAAAAATAAAATACAGTAAAAACTAAGAAATATTAAGACCTCCATTGAAAAATGGTCTTCTTATTGAGGTGGTCTAAATATTGAGGTTAAATAAAGAGCAAAACAAGTGAAAATGAACTATAACATTGTGTTCTTAATTTCAAGATGGTCTTATTATTGAGGTGGTCTTTAGGTGAGGTTTTCCTGTAAATATATTATTTATGTGATATACAGAATAAAAAGGAAGACTTGCTTAATAATGTAAGACGATTGAACACGTGACGTGCAATGCACACGAAACAATGTTTTAAGACACAGCTGTTGAAAAAAATCCGCAATACCCGTATCTCAGTATATAATATAATGATATTGTCTTTCTTTTAGTAGTTAGCATACATTGCAAATAACAGTTTCATTAGAAATATATCATGCTAACATCTTAAACCAGGCGGCGGTATGTAATTTAAGTGATTTTCTTGTGTATTTCGTTTCTTTTGTATTAAAGTTATGTATTCGAAAATAATAATAATAATTTAGTTCGTTCAAAACTACTTATATACTCGTCTCCCTTGGCCGAGTGGTTAAGGCACCCGCTATGGAAGCGGGAGGTCGAAGGTTCGAATCCCGGTAGGGGTCCGTTCTAATATTGCCGGTTGGTGAGCCACCAGCTAGTTAAATAATGGTTACCGTTTGCCTATCTGCCTGGTATTATAGAATATGAATCGAGAAGTAAATGCGTCTCATAAGTCAGAAATAACTGGCCCTTTAAGTAGGGGTGACACTATAATAAATAAACACTTAACTTACTCTCTACACACGGAACCTATTTTTCTGATTGGCCACTTAGTGTCTAACGTTATACAATGTGTCAGAATGATATAACAATTGTGTACGTTATATCAGACATGTTCCCTGTTTAGATTTAATTATGATAGTTCGTGTAAATGTATTGCAATGAGTATTTTCGAAAACCAGTGTTGAAATATAGCTTGGCGAAATCAAGAGGAGATAATTGAAGTGCTAGACAAACAACACGCGTGTTTATCTGATAAAATATCGACTTAACATTGTCATAGCGATCAATATTACGGAAGTAAACAATGAAATTATAGACACACATGCGTTTAATGTAATACAAGGCCAGTGTATGCGCATAAGCTGAAGTATGCACAATAAATACAAAACTCTATCTTACAAGTGTATGTGCAGTACTTGGTTAAACTGTTTCTAATCCCAAGCGCTCTTTTATTTAAAAATCATGGAAACCTATAACATGTTCCTCTGCAAACACACCATTACATATACCGTATAACAGTACAACCTCAGCTAAAGACCACCTCAATAATAAGACCACAAGTTTCAAGACCACTTCACTGATTTACGCGTTATTCAACCTCAATATTAAGACCACCTCAATATAAAGACTAGTTTGCTAGGATCTCAAGTGTGGTCTTATTATTGAAGTTTTACTGTATGTATAAATATGTATAAATATATATATATATACTTGAATATCTATGGTCCTAAATTAATAGGTTTGGCCCTAGTCTACAGCGAGTGTATATGTATATATACGAGGTAGCTTAATATACATGTATTTGTCAAAACAGATAACCTGCCATTTTGTGCTTTGAGAAAATTCACTACAGTGTGACAAAGTGACCTGAAACGATGCATACCATTTCAATGACAGGTTCACATCAGTTTTTTTCAATAGTTCAGTTCATTCGAATCATAAATGTTATATAGCTTACTGCTATCAAAATCCACATAATGTGTGTCCAGCAGATTTTTTCAGAAACTACAGTCAGACCTCGTTTTTTCGATAACCTACTATCCGAATACTTGGTAGTATCAGAAATAAATATCAGGTCCCGATGTATCTTCTTCTTCCATAGGCACGTCGAATTGAAATGGGTTATTCGAAACATTGTATTATTCGAAATAAAATTACGGATCTGATGAATTCGAATGAACGAGATCCGGCTGTATATGAAACAGTACTAGTAGGTCAGCACTTTTGACCAGTGTATAGATACGAACGTGCTTTTTAGAAGTTCATATTCTTATCAGCAACCGATAAAGGTTCATATGACTGTTCTTCTTTTGAACTATTTACAGGTGTTTTTTTCGTTGATTGCTGATTTGACGAAACTTGAGTGTGATTGTTTTTATCAAGTTGATCAACGTCAGTCTTTTTATTTTCCTTTGTTTCAACTATAGTTGAACCTGCCCTTAGTTTTTCAAATCTTTCAAAGAATTGTGCTTGTTTAGACTCATCTTTGATAGCACTTATCCAGTATTCCATTGATGAACTTTTAGCTAATCTAGGAAGAGCCTGTTCGTCAACAGCTTCTTCCATCAGGAATTCTAGCCATGGGATCTGTAGATGTTCCCAGCCTAGTTCACCAAGGGACTTCAATATACGTGTTATACGGAGATAGTTGTGCGTAGACCTGCAGAGAATGACATGGAACAACGTGAAAGTAATGGAGTACAAGTTGATGATGAAACAATATTTAATGCTGACATGTGCAATGGTGTTATTAGTTCAGAACTTTGAAGTTCTGACACTCTACATGTACCAATGTATAAACATATTGTCAAAATTTGGACCTCGTCATTCGACAACCTTCAATCCGAATACTTGGTATCAGCCGAAAGAAAAATCGGCTCCGATGTATCTTCTTAGACACGTCGAAATAAATTGGACTATTCTTAACCATGTATAATTGGCATAAAATTTCTGGCACCATAAATCCAAATGAACGATGTCCGACTGTATTTAAAAACGGATTCGAACCAACATTGACAAGCAGCAATATAATTAATGAATTCATTAATTACATTATATAGGGTAACATCCATATATTACAATATTATTTCATTTTTTAAACGTTTGTGTAAGGATGTGGTGATCATGGAAGTCATGGATAGTAGGCGAGTTTGAAACATGGCCAACAAAATGTATGGAATTAAATAGTAAGTAGATCTGTAAGAGCGGGGCTTCCTGAGCATCTGAAAGCTGCAACAATAGCCAATACTACTGACTGTCAAGATGAACAATGCTGAGCTTAGTTTACACTAAGAGTAACACAAATAATAGTTTATATATATCTATGTCATTGTTACATTTTTAATTATTTACTTAAAGACCACCTCTATAATAAGACCAAATCTACATTAAGAACACATATTTCAAGTCCATTTTCACCGTTTTGCTCTTTATAATATAATATAACCACCAACTTTCAAGGGTCCCAAGGGTGGTCTTATTACCGAGGTTTTACTCTCTGTACTCTCCAATGACGAATATATTAGAACATACATACTTATTTAGGTGAGCATATCTTGCTTTCCAGTCTAGACTACGTTCAATTCTTCCAGATTTTTTATCATGCAATACCATTCCATAAAAATCTAGCATCATCTTGAAAGCATTTAGGACCTTGGTTCGTAATGCTCTGTCATCTCTGATAGCCTGTATTTGATTAATGTTAAGTTAGCAGCTACGACAGTGTTATTGGTATCAGTATGAACAGAATTTCTGCTTCTTGTACCAGCAGTAAACATGAACTAATTGTGACTAATTGGATGAACATTGTAACAGTGTGGAAGGTGGAAGAAAGTAAATGGCTGCATTCCTTTTTTTATAACCTATAAAACACTGAAAGAAACGAGTTTGAACGCTATCATTATTATTATTATTATCAAAATACATGGCTATGCCTTCTTGGAGTGAAAGGTGCAGAGTAGTAACTGTTACAGCCGTATTAGTGCCAGTATTTATAGCAATATAATCAGTAACAGCTACTCCTGCTTTCACTGCTACTACCGTCTTCACGCCGATAGGGTTTTCAGTTGGTTTGTCAACTACGACAGGGGCATTACAGTTAAGGGCAAATGACTTTTTTGTGGAATACAAATAGATTACATCAAACAAGAATAAGTCATTAATAACATAACCGAGTCGACAAAACCATCGCCTTGTAAGCGTGGGCTTCCAGATTGAAGCTTTAACATTTCGGACCATACATAAATATGATTGAAAGAGTAGCACGCCTCATATGTCTAGTTTCACTCCTGTCAGCAATTTTGTCGTGAGCCCAATAATATAAGAACTATAAGAGTATGTTCAAAGAACAACAGCTTAATTATAATGTAGATTAAGAAACAAACAAAAAACATTTCACGAATAAAATACAAGATTCTTCCTGCATTCATATGTTTACAATACGTATACGAAGGGTGTAAACACTAATTGTACCCCTGAAAATTACTTACGAATCTGCGGAACTTGTAGCTTTGCAAATCAAACTTACGATCGACATAACACATATTTCTTACCTTAGCTTCATGGTCTTGAAGTGATTGAGCAGAATAATTCATACCATTACCTTCTGGGATGGGAAACAACCTAGAAAAAAGTTCACATTGGTATAAAATCGCATGTATGTAAAACGATTAAGAATCAAAGTACTGAAGGCACTATTGTACTCACTGCTCTATAGAGCTGCTCGATGTTTGGAGGAGGAGGTGTTATGAAGCCCTTTCTCGACAACAACATATGTGTCTATTTCAATCATTCCATACTAGCTTCACCAGTCCCCGTCATTACGAGGACAATACATATATTTCATACAAGTATAAACGTAAGTAAGTACATTTCAATTTACAGGTCACATTTTTATGCAATCAATTTGTTTTAAGAAACAACATTCATATGTTACATATTGTTTAGTAAATCACACAGGGATCTCCAAAAGTTGCAAGCTGACACAAATTCTTTGGCATGCTAACTTACCATTGTATATATGAATGATTACTTTCCAACCTTGAAAAATCTCCTTTCCATTTCAACATCTCTGCTATTTTATATCCTGTGAAAAAAAGCATTATACAGCGTATACAAATCTTAGTCTTTCAATACATTTTTGGAAAATATATATTTCATATATTTACATAGTAAGCTTGATCAATGTGTCAGAGTAGAGGGTATTTTGGCATCGTCCAACGTTTCAAGTCAGTATGTACAAGGCAGGTGTATAAATAAATCAAATAACAGAATGTCCTGGGGGCGCTTCCGATGCAAGACTGCACGTTTTCCATATTACCGTATTAGAAATTAATACACGACTATTAAGGTAAAATCATTCGCCAAAAATGACACAAATATTCCAGAAAAGCTGTTTATATCAAGACTACCGCTATTCCACAATTGATATATCCCTGACAAGCCAGCCATTATACTAATCAAATCTAAAATAAAATCAGAGGAAGTTACCACAATGTATAACCCGATGTGTATTCCGCAGAGTGATGCGTCTTGACAGAGGGAAGCGTTCCAGACAAGTCAGTAGTGGTGTTCATTTTTTTACCAATAATTCGTAATTTCGATTCGATTCGATGTTTCTGTAGGATCTTTTAACATAGGAACGACAATGAATGTCTAAATTTACTATAAAATCAATAAAACGCGATATCGTTAAGCTTGTTTCGTCCGTTTAAATTTGACATATAGAAAAAAAGAGTAAACAATTGCCTTCAACTGCTCGATTTATATCTTTTTGAGAAAGAATTGAATATATTTACTCCATATATCAAACCATATATCATTTACAAACAATTCTAGCAAGTTGCAAGTCTGTCGGTACTCTTAAACCGACGTTTGATACTTCCAAAAGTACCCTAGTATGCATAAATATGAAGACGTTTACCGCAGAGGATATTTTGCAATACTGACGTTGCCGGCTGAGGAGAGACAAGAACGGATGACGTTTACGGCCGAGGAAAACACTTCGTTCAGACGATAATAGATCTTACAAAAACATCGAAATTACGAATTATAAGTAAAATAATGAACACCACAACTCACATGTCTGAAACGCTTCCCTCTGTCGAAGACGCATCACTCGGCGGAATACACATCGGGTTGTCACTGTGATGACATGTTCTATTTTCTTAAGACGATGAATATGGAGTAGACCATCCGGTTGACGATGATAACAATGAGACGCAAAAGTGCCTCAAAAATGTTCGTAAACACTACGCGCCCATCCCCTGTACACACTAAATAGGGGATAGGCAAACTTGTTGTTATGTATACGGCAAGCAGTTGACTTACGTTTCGAGAGTTCTGCCATATTATAACCTATTCTTCCCTAAAGCAACTGAAAGGATGCTTACAACAACTCGCGGAGAGTGAATTGTTATCTTCAAATCAAATTATTATGGAGCTCGTATGCCACGATTGAGATTTGAGCTCATACTCTCTTGTTTAACAGTTGTGCACTTCAGATTAAACTTATTTACTTTAAGTCGATTGTGAAACAAGTTATAACGACGTTTATCAATCACTCTCGACGACTTCTTCCTGAGTTAAAAACCAGTACTCGCGGGTATTGTAAGCGGTTCAGCCTCCCAATGGCTAGATTCGAACCCGTGACTTTTGGGCTAGGAGTCCGGCTCTCTATCTGTTCTACTATGCCTCATTTACTTTACTGACCAAGCTCTCAATAAACACGGAGTTCAAGGTCAAGTTACGGCAAATTTACCTGGAGCAGGTTTTGAATGTATCCTCCCTCTGTAGAACATCAAATTATCATTCAGTGTGGATTCCTGTCAATATAAGTGTTATACTTAGCATATATAGGCAATATGTTAAAAAGACAGTTACACGTAATGCGAAAATGTCACCAACTAGTCCATTAATATGAAAATGAACAGTGTCGTACAGTGAAATATCACCAACCAGTCCAGTAATATGAAAATGAACTGCATCGTACAGTGAAATGTCACCAACCAGTCCATTAATATGAAAATGAACAGTGTCGTACAGTGAAATGTCACCAACCAGTCCATTAATAAGAAAATGAACAGTGTCGTACAGTGAAATGTCACCAACCAGTCCATTAATAAGAAAATGAACAGTGTCGTACAGTGAAATGTCACCAACCAGTCCAGTAATATGAAAATGAACAGTGTCGTACAGTGAAATGTCACCAACCAGTCCATTAATAAGAAAATGAACAGTGTCGTACAGTGAAATGTCACCAACCAGTCCATTAATAAGAAAATGAACAGTGTCGTACAGTGAAATGTCACCAACCAGTCCATTAATAAGAAAATGAACAGTGTCGTACAGTGAAATGTCACCAACCAGTCCATTAATAAGAAAATGAACAGTGTCGTACAGTGAAATATCACCAACCAGTCCAGTAATATGAAAATGAACAGTGTCGTACAGTGAAATGTCACCAACCAGTCCATTAATATGGAAATGAACAGTGTCGTACAGTGAAATGTCACCAACCAGTCCATTAATATGAAAATGAACAGTGTCGTACAGTGAAATATCACCAACCAGTCCAGTAATATGAAAATGAACAGTGTCGTACAGTGAAATGTCACCAACCAGTCCATTAATAAGAAAATGAACAGTGTCGTACAGTGAAATGTCACCAACCAGTCCATTAATATGAAAATGAACAGTGTCGTACAGTGAAATGTCACCAACCCGTCCATTAATAAGAAAATGAACAGTGTCGTACAGTGAAATGTCATCAACCAGTCCATTAATAAGAAAATGAACAGTGTCGTACAGTGAAATGTCACCAACCAGTCCATTAATATGAAAATGAACTGCGTCGTACAGTGAAATGTCACCAACCAGTCCATTAATATGAAAATGAACTGCGTCGTACAGTGAAATGTCACCAATATTTCTATGCAAAATGAACCTTTGGTATCTGTCTCGATAAATACAATTTTGACTCAATCAGACAAAGGTATAATAACTTTAAGTACGCGAATGAAGCTATTCGTAGAAATTTGGAAGTTCAAAGTATTCTCATACATACGCTACTTCTCTTATCTGAAGTTGTTTTTTCGGAATTAGTCTCACGATGTTTAGCGTTTTCTCTGGCATCCATATTTGCCAACTGTTTACGTATAACGGTAGACTTGGTTTTATCCCCATTATCATTAAGTAATTGTTCGCTGTCTTCAGTTATAATGTCATTTGTTTCTGAATTGACTTTCTTTACATTGGAGTTTTCCGAATTGTCTGCAGTTTTTTCTATGTCATTTGTATTCGACGAATCCCTCTCACTCGGTTCATTTAAAGTTTGTTCTTTATCAGAATTGTTTTCAGTTTTGCTTTCATTGGCTGTACCCGTTTGTTCGGTTCTTTCACCTGGCTCTTTCTCTCTCATCAACTCACTACCACCGTTTGTTTTGTCTAGCTTCACGGGAGTGGAATCCACATCAGTCCTTTCTGTCCTTTTTGCCGCTTCATTTTCGTTTACATGAGACTTACTTCCAAAACTATTGCTTTCCTTCGTTTCTTCGTTTTCGTCATTTTGATCCTTTATTGTATCCCTATCTTCATGACCATTTAGATGAGATGAAGTAAGTTTACCTGCATAAGCGTGTGTTGTTGGATCAACTTTTTTCGTGTAGCTTGTGCCTTCAACCGGGGACGAGGGGGGTTTCTACAGTCATGAAAAATATATCTTGACAATAAAACGAGGCATTCTAATGATTCAGTATATATATCGTGGGGTATTGATTTAGAGTAACGATCTGTTTGTCTGTTCAAGGGTTCTGCGGTAAAAACATCATCGAAAACATAAACCGATACATTTACTTGATGTAGGAATACAAGTAAGTAGAAAAAGTGTTTATCATACTTTTCAGCATCTTCATACCCTGATAAAACCGTGCTCAGGCCCCGATCTCCCGAAGCATCGCAATTTGAGATCTCAGCTCAAATATGGTCTCAAATCATTGAGATTTTCCTCATCTGAGAACTGCCTCAAAACCGGTAAAAATGTATTACAAAAAAAGGTGAGATGAGTTTTTTTTCTACATTTTTTTCAACATGAGATTTGTCTCAACCTTAGTCTCTTTTTTTAGCAAAACCTCATATTGAGCTGAGATTTCAGTTTGAGATGCTTTGAGAGACCGGGGTCTGGTTGTTATATGGAATTGTGTTTTCTTTTGTTAGTTTGTCTCTCTGCATATTTTAATGTTGCATTAGAACGACTTCGAGATATCGGGACTTCGACTAAAAGGACCATGGTCAATGGTTAAACGTACCAGATTACCTGTATTCGAGCATTTGGATTCAAATGGCCTCGATAGCTTGCGAGACAGAATGTTTTAAAACGGGAGATAACTCCGCGTCCGATATTAAACAACCCGCCATAATAGTTATCTACCTTATTGGTTTAAAGTTTAAAGAATTTACGATCGCTCGACATTAAGTGTTATGCGGTATCTTAACTTTGATATCAAACTTTAAACATTATATAACGTATAACTAATACATTATTGAATAACACGGTCGTGATAGTCGATATCATAGCACATATTTACGTAACTATTGATAACAAATATACATGTAGTTGAACGTAATTTTTTATATATATATACCTATACTCGTAAATTCTTATGGCTCATTTAATAGAATGTCAAATGGGAATGACTCGAAGTCAATATCGAAAGTATGAATTAGTCAATGACTTACGAATTATGTGAATTAATTCTTATGAGAATGAAATATTGTTTAATGAATTTTTGATCTCCTACATAGAATTTTTCTATTGTTATGCTTCAAAAATATATATTTAATATTCTTACCGAACTACGAGATCCCATGTCAGTCTGTTGATTTATATTGTTTATACTTCCTGTTTCATAACGTTCGTTAAACATCGGAAATGTTCGGTGAATATCGTCAATACCCGGTAAAGCACCGAAGTGAAAACATGATTTTTTCCATATAGCCTAAATATACCTATATGCCATGGAATCGAAGTAACACGTTATTTGATTTATTTATCCTGTGCGTTATGATAATGTTAAATGTGTTTATAGATTCAATAAAACAGGCAACACTCGAAATAATTAAGCAACCATGAATTTACTATATTTGATGCGAATGTATGGTAGGCCTATCCTGGCTCAAAGTTCATCCATTTATGTTATGTCTCCACGCAACAGACTGAATTCTTATACTTACGAAATGCATTGTCATACAACATGCTTTCATAATATGTTGGGGTACATCACTGCATGTTGTTAATTAGCCAAAGGCAAATTTGTTAGTCGATTCTGCTTGTAATTGTGTTTGTTTTGTTGTTATTGTAAATATCTCCATATTAATTACACATAGCAGCCTTACCAGAGAAACATCCTATGAAAGATGCACATTTTGCACACTGATATAATTTTGTGGTTGTTGCTCAAGAGAGGCCTGTTATAGAGAGGTTGTACAAGGGTATATACAAGGACAACAGCTGTCAAGTAAACACTTTTTGGCCAAATAAACTTGTTTGTGATGGCTATGGAGCTACATTTATACACTAGCGGCTCGGGGGGGGGGGGCGACACCCTTAAATTTCCCAACCTTACATATATGTATATATTGTATCTGTCTGAGTATACAGAGATCTTCAAGTGAACATTTTCGAAATGAGCGATTGTAATTTGTTGTAGCATTTTATTCTGTGATGGTGAAGTTAATGAACATAGAATAAACACAGTCATTGCCGTTTTATACCAAAATTACCAAAAAGCCCAATCCTGGATCCGCCCTGGTGAGTACGTGTATTCTCAATCAGATTGCACATTGATTGATCTTATTGTTTTTGCATAAAACAGTGACATTAAAGACAAGAAAACAAATTTCGACACATAAACTTCAATGTTAAGTTAAATTCAGCTATCCTTAAAAGCAGTATCTTTGCAGTAAATCAACACGTATACTAGTATCGGCGTGAGTAATACGCCGTGAAAACAAAAGACAACATAACATAATTAAGATACACCATGCGAATGAGTCAATGTTTACAGTCGAGATAATTTCTCCCTTCTGAACAGTGTTAAATATCACTTATACCAGTATTTGTATGCGCCGAATGACGTGGCTGTGTAATCTACGTGAATAAGGCGGAAGTCTACTTTCGATTTCATATTGCAGGGATCCCTACTTATTTTGATATGAAGATGTTGGTATTATTATAGAATTCGGCTTCTAATAAGGTATTTGCGTTGTTATGTCTGTATTAATGTATTTTTATTAACCAATACTTCGTTTCTGATCCAAAAGAGCTTGTTTAAAGATTAAATCAGAACTGATATGAAGTTTAACAGGGTTTACATGAATTGAATGCTTTTATTATTGTTTAACAATACACAGGTACTTTGTACATTTATATGCAGTTTTATTGATGCATATGATTTGCACTTTGGGGTGTTATATTTTATTTAGTATGATAATTCATTAAATATCCTGTGTTTTGATTTTGTATAAATTCTACTTTCGGTTTCAATCAGTCGGCATTCAGGAAATTCCAGTTTTAGAACGTATAAACCAAGTTTAAGTTAAGGAGAAATATACGTATACGTTATCGAATGTGTCTGTAAGTGTTTTGAATTAGTGAGATATGATTACAACGGTTAGATATTGACCGCATATTAAGTGACCTAGTTTTAAACCTGTTTCTATGTCATTATCAGTATATAGAATAATAACATTTTCAGAAAATCATCGAATGGAAATACGTTCTTGAACAAAAACGTCTGTTATTTTTCGGAAAAAGTTACATGTTCAAGCAGATGATTTGATTCTGTCCGATAGACCACTTCAAACAAGACATGGGAAAGAAAGGGAAAAATAACATATTCAATTTTTGTGGATGTAGGAAAAGTAAGGAAGACGATGGCAACGTATACGTCTTTGGCTCTGAAGTTAGCGGTGACAAGGATGATAATAAAAAAACAGACGTGCCGAAGTATCAACGAGTTAAAGACACTCATGTCGAAGTAACAACAGTTACTGAGGTTGGACGTTCCGACGAAGGTGAAACAGCTGATAATGAAATAACAGCTGAGTTTAAGTCTCGATGCGATGAAGAGGTTCTTCCCACAGTTACACCTATTGTACCATGTGACGATACGGATGGCACTTCTAGAGAAAAGAGTAATTATGGAAGTCGGGATGACATACCATATATAGATGCGGACGATGAAGCGGAAAACGCCAGAAACGAAACTGGAATTCCCATTCCCAATGAGACTGGGATAATCCACGAGAAGTCTAAAGATCCTAAGTATAATTCAGAAAGATGTGAGAATAGCCATAATATTGTAAAAAATGAGTCACATCATGTGCAGTATTCATGGGTAAACAGTGGACCATCCATGGATAATGATACATTTATCAAAGAGGAAATTGAAAAACCTGCTGTTTATGAAGTAAAGCAGGAACCGGCCTACAATGACAATCAGAGAAGGGGAAATGAAAATCATAATGTTTGCACAGCGAACAATGAATCTGCTCATAAAAGCTACGAGGATATCAGAGTTGATGAAGACAAAAGGAACGATGACATCTTTGTGAAGTTTGAATCAATAACTGACAATAAGGATATCATAAATGAGTATGAAGATAGGCATAAACTAGAAACGAACACTATACCTAATCAGAGTAGTGAGAGAACCGAAGCGAAGTCCGACGGTTGGAATTTCATCGTAAACACTGGGCAAACAGAGCATAACAATGTCAGTACCAAGATCGAAGATGAAGTTTACAACATAGAAAAAAATGAATCGGATAAAGCTAGGAGTGAAGTTAACGATGCGGAATCTGTTTGTGATGAGTATTGCGAGGCGAACACAGGGCCTACCAAAAACAGTTGCGGTGTAATCGACGGTCAGACGTATGTTAACAAGACAGGAGATCATAATGATGCAGAGTTTACCAAAACAAGACTCATCAAACGTACATCATCGTGTGAAATTGTACAAAATGACCTGGATGCGCACTCCCAGAATACCAGTGAGGATATCAGAAATGAGTATGAAGTTATACTAGGAGCGAACACTATACCTAATCAGAGTCGTAGTGAGAGTACCGAAGTGGAGTCCGGGGGTTGGAATTCCGTCGTAAACACTTGGCAAACAGAGCATAACAATGCCAGTACCAAGATCGAAGATGAAGTTTACACCACAGCAAGAGATGAATCAGATAAAGCTAGGAGTGAAGGTAGCGATGCGGAATATGTTGGTGATGAGTATTACGAGGCGAAGACAGGGTCTACTAAAAACAGTAACGGTGAAATCGGTCAGACGGCGTATGTCAATAAGAGAGGAGATCATAATGATGCACAATTTACCAATACTGGATCCATTGAACGTACAGCATCGTGTGAAAATGTACAACACGACTTCGATGCAACTGGGTCTAATGGTTCTACTGAAGAACACAGTGTAGAGTATACACAGAAACCACAAGACGAAGTTAGTATAGTTTCAATTCTATAAAACGCAAAGTTTAAAGAATACGGTATATGTGGTAAAATTTGCAAGGTGGACATTTTTTCGCGAATGCACACATTTCGCAAACATTTTCTACAGCGCAGATTTCCACTTTCATCGCAGTATATTTTTACCTACGCACCGTGTACTGGAGTGTGGTACCCCTTCGAGTCGCATTTAAAACACTGCGTGACCGATAGTACTCGGATTCTCATCTTAACATTTGGAAATTTAAATTAAGAAATTGATATTCGTTATTTTCTAACTTTATTTGAAGTAACTTTTTAACCCTTCACCGATCGAGTTTAAACTATAAAGGTACACAGCATCTGATTGGTACTAAATACGTCTCCTATTCATGGACCGTCTTATAACATACTAAACATATCCTACACCCCACGTTTTTCATAACATATATAGATATCTCTGGACGTGATGAAAGTGCTTCATGGTATTGATTAGCCATCTCGCACGAATGGTTACAATGGCAATTTAGATAAAAACAAAAGCAGTCGATAATTTTCACACCTAATTTAGCCAATATGACATGACTCAGTCTACATGTGCATTGTAATGATCGTTTCAAAAAACCAAACCGTATATACAATTGAGCAGTCTGTCGTCTGTCGCCTGGAAATATTTCACCCGATCGTTGGATAAGAAGTCTAAGTGACTAAGTGTATTTTACCAAGTGTTCATGTTTATTTCATATATTTTGATAACATAAGCTTTCTGCATAAGAACGATTACTTAACCGAGTGAAACCGAGTTGTGAATTTGACATTGAGACTGAATGAATGTAGATCTTCTATTTTATGTATGTTGCCAATTTGTCATGTTCTTGATTTCGTATATTTATGAATGCATAAATGATAAACGTTGAATACGTGTATTAAAAATCGAAAACAAAACATATTAAACACTTCACAAAGATATTCATAAACACGAATTCAGAAGATGATCTGTTAACTGCAATAACATCATTCGTCAGAGTCTTAACTTCCGGTGAAAACGAAAGTAGAATACACACAGCACGTAAGGAACTATGAAATATTATTTTTTTAATAATTTTGTCTAAGTTGTGTCGAACGAATATTCGAATATTCGTTCGAAATGAAAAACGAATATTCGAATACCTGATTTGCTATTCGTTGACATCCCTAATTTTTACACATAAATATTACGAACATTCGATTATATAATCGATTTTACGATTTGTAGATATTAGGAACAAAGTGATTTCGCCTATTTGTGAACATTTCCAAACGAAAAACGTCTGGAATAGCCAATTTGTTATCCACTTATACAGTACCTATGATAAAGTTCCTAAAATAGTTCCGAAATTTGACTATGTAACTGAATTTTAATCTTCATTTTGAAATAAGTTCAATATGGTACACATGTATCATATTCCATCAATGCTTACGATGTCATTTTCGATATCGAACGTTTGGCCATTATAACAGAATTCTACATCCTACACATTAACATATCAGCTGCACGGCGAAGGTCATCATTCATTTTGAGAGATCATGCCCAGTTTACTGATTAATGATATGAAAATATTTGATAATTACACGTATGTCTGCTTTCAGGAGATCACAGAGGAACCTTTACCAGAATTCAGTGATAACGTACTGTTTTATCAGAACAAAATACATTCAAGACCAGCAGTAGGTAAGGTGAATAATGATACATAAAACCATTTTGCTATTGGAGAATATAAATTTGTCATATCCGTCCCGACATAAAATGCCTATCGTAACAATCGCCTTTCTCGATGCTCTTTATGCTATCAAAACATGTACTCAACACGATCCATGTTATGATGCCTGCTATGTGCCGACGGAATGTCAATGCGTGATCTTCCTCCATTTTAATGTCGCCGAACTACCCAGCAGCCCGATCCGATTACGTTTTAGATATTAAATTACATTTGATTATGACTAGCAACCTAGCAATCATCCTATTAATATTCAATACAGAATTCAATTTAATTCATACCATCAAACTATGTTGAATTTCAGGATACAAGATTGAAGACATGCTTGAATGGATAGGTGATTATGCTCAACTGGAAAAGAATCATTCGTACATTCAATGGTTAGTATAAATTTAGAACTCGATGAAACTGTATGTTATAGTACTGAGGTTTTGCAAATAATGAACTTGGTGTGTATATATAGACACTAAGTTCATTATAGACATGCGCTTTATATGCCTTCAAACAAATCTGGATATTAAGCAAAGCTGTGCTGTATTAATTACTTCGTCCGCAATACAGATAATTTCTACTGACATTAGCTGAGCAAATGTTCCAAATATACACCTGTCGACAAGAAACGTAACACTTGGCCCAGTTGAATTTGCTTTTGAAAATGCATCTCATATATCTTCTAGTCATTGAATGGTTAATCAAAGAAAGCAACAACGATTATGATAAATAACTGACTAACACAAGTGACCATCTACAAGCAACTGGACAGTCATTAAAACGTTGGAGTAGAAATGTTTCGTATTCTAAACCAGGGGCCTTTTTCATAAACGTTATGAGACTGAAACTCGGACTTCGACTTTAAAATGTTAAATTTTCTTTTTGTTCCTACGCTGTTTGTTTTTTAATTGCCAAAGTGCATGGTTCTAATTATATTATTTTGAAGGTTGTTTCCTATACCTGACAGTCGTGGAATGAATCACCAAGCCCAGCCTCTCCAAGAACACGAAGCAGAGGTTTGTATAAGAGGTTTTTTCAATACTTGCTTCAGGTTTGAAATGCACTTTTTCAAATGAATACATATATTTATTGTCATAATTAAAAAGTAATGTGGTATAAAGGGAGGTAATTCGTTGCAAATATATAAACATGAAAACATGGTAATTACATAATTAAAATGACTAGTAACTTGTATAACTACCTTTTTCTGAAATAACCCAATTACATTGGGTTTTATTGTTTTAAAATAATTTGTCAAATAAATGTTCCGGAGATGAACAACTTCCATGTAGTTTACGTAAATGTCTTTAGCACTTTCCTTCTGATTAATGCAGATGTTTTTCTAAATAAGGAGAAGAAATAAAAACACCGTTTATTTTACATTTACCGATTCATTTTATAATGTTAATTGTTTTATTAAGATGTTTTTCAATCTGAAAGTTTCTATTTGTTATTTTGTCATGTCCATAGTGTCTTCTGGAATTTTTATTTTTCCATATATATTGCAACATGATGACTGATGTTTTATAAGTTTGGTCACCAACTAAGGTCATCTTTACCTTGTTTGCTGCAAATTACAATAATGTGTCTTGGTTATATAAAATAGAAACAGTTTTGTCTGTTGCAGTAAGTAAAATATATTTGGATGTTTTGAAATCAATTTTGTCTATTTATCAGATAATCAGAAATAGTGAAGACATACGAGAGCGTGTTTTGAAAGCATTTACAATGATGTTAGATTTTTATGGAATGGAACTGGCTGATGGTATGGTAAAGAGAAATGAAAGTAACTGGCAGGCGCGATACGACCACCTTAACCAGTAAGTGTCTTATTGATATAGTTGCAGATACCTTATTAGAAAGCATATGATGCGATTTAAATTAAAATGGATCTCATAGTTTCCATTTATTGTAAACATTTTATAGCAAATTACAACACATTGCTTGTGAATTAATCAATAAGAGAGATGATCAACTGTGTATGACCACCTGTAATAAAAATAAATTGCATTTGATCTTGCTAAATGTCCTGATTATTTTCAATTCGTAGTAGTCAGTATTTATTTAGATCACTTGTTCATGAACATTGTCCACATACGTTAAAACGATTTTACATCGAGTAGTTCGTGGGATAGGTATTGGTACAGTTCTTATATCATGTTCAATTCTCTGCTGATTAGGTGATTCAATCATATCAAAAAATCTCTGAAATGGTCAGTTTCTTGTGGAGGAGAACGCTAGCACTGTTTGGTCAACTGGCTGTCGTACATAACTGAAATACTGTTGAGAAACGGTTTTAATCCCAACATAATCATTGAACAAATGAACACTTTACAATATTGTTTCAGGTCTTTTCACAACCGCATGCGTATAACTAGAATTATACAATCTATGGGAGAGCTTGGTTTTGAAGATCTACAGGCGAGTTGGCTTTCGTTCCTCATGCAGGAAGCAATGGTAAATCGTGAGCTGTACAGATTAGGTGGTGATTCAATGCAATACTTCATAGACGCCATAAAGGAAGATGACGAAAAACAAAAATTCTACGAAAAATATTTTCGATACATACAAGGCGACTTTTCGGATACAAATGATGATAACGACGAAAATAATGGTCTACAGAACGCTGTGAACCAAGTTGTGCCTGCTGATAACGATAACATTAACGGTGAAAGTAATTCACATACATACTTGAATGACTTTGATAGTGAAAATTCTGATGAATATACAACTGCAACCGATGAAAATGAATCGATCAATGATGCTAATGAAAATGAAAAACATCCTGACACTGCGGGAAGTGGAATGGTAGTAACACTTGCTACTAATTGTAATGTAGAAAATCAAGATACTGAAGTTAGTTGGAGTGTAGAAAATCAAGGTAATGATGATACTGGGAGTGTAGAAAATCAGTATACTGATGATAGTGGAAAGGTAGAAAATCAAGGTAATGATGATAGTGAGAATGTAGGAATTCAAGGTAATGAAGATAGTGGGAATGAAAACGTTCAAGGTAATAATGACAGTGGGAATGTAGAAATTCTAGGTAATGATGATAGTGGGAATAAAGAGATTCAATGTACTGACAAAAGTGGGAATGTAGAAATTGAAGTTACTGATGATAGTGCAAGTGTAGAAAATCAAGATACTGATGATAGTAGGAGTGTAGAAAATCAAGGTTATGATGATAGTTGGAGTGTAGAAAATCAAGGTAATGATGATACTGGGAGTGTAGAAAATCAGTATACTTATGATAGTGGGAAGGCAGAAAATCAAGGTAATGATTATACTGGGAGTGTAGAAAATCAGTATACTGATGATAGTGGGAAGGTAGAAAATCAAGTTAATGATGATAGTGGGAATGTAGAAATTCAAGGTAATGATGATAGCGAGAATATAGGAATTCAAGGTAATGAAGATAGTGGGAATGAAAACTTTCAAGGTAATAATGACAGTTGGAATGTAGAAATTCTAGGTAATGATGATTGTGGGAATGTAGAAAGTCAAGATACTGATGATAGTGGGAGTGTAGAAAGTCAAGATACTGATGATAGTGGGAGTGTAGAAAGTCAAGATACTGATGATAGTGGGAGTGTAGAAAGTCAAGATACTGATGATAGTAGGAGTCTTGAAAATCAAGGTTATGATGATAGTATGAGTCTTGAAAATCAAGGTTATGATGATAGTTGGAGTGTAGAAAATCAAGGTAATGATGATACTGGGAGTGTAGAAAATCAGTATACTGATGATAGTGGGAAGGTAGAAAATCAAGTTAATGATGATAGTGGGAATGTAGAAATTCAAGGTAATGATGATAGTGAGAATGTAGGAATTCAAGGTAATGAAGATAGTGGGCATGAAAACTTTCAAGGTAATAATAACAGTGGGAATGTAGAAATTCTAGGTAATGATGATAGTGGGAATAAAGAGATTCAAGGTACTGACAAAAGTGGGAATGTAGAAATTGAAGTTACTGATGATAGTGGGAGTGTAGAAAGTCAAGATACTGATGATAGTGGGAGTGTAGAAAGTCAAGATACTTATGATAGTGGGAAGGCAGAAAATCAAGGTAATGATGATAGTGAGAATATAGGAATTCAAGGTAATGAAGATAGTGGGCATGAAAACTTTCAAGGTAATAATGACAGTGGGAATGTAGAAATTCTAGGTAATGATGATAGTGGGAATAAAGAGATTCAATGTACTGACAATAGTTGGATTGCAGAAATACAAGGTACTGATGATAGTGGTAGTGTAGAAATTCAAGGTACTGATAATAGTGGGAAAGCAGAAAATCAAGCAACGGATGATAATGGGAATGTAGGAATTCAAGGTAATGAAGATAGTGGGAATGAACATTTTCAAGGTAATCATGATATAGGGAATATAGAAATTCTAGGTAGTGATGATAGCGAGACTGTAGAATTTTTAGGTAATGATGATAGAGGGAATAAAGAGATTCATTGTACTGACAATAGTTGGAATGCAGAAATACAAGGTACTGATAACAGTAGGAATGTAAATGAAGTTCCTGATGATATTGGGAGCGTAGAAAATCAATTTACTGACGATAGTGGGCATGCAGAAAATCAAGGTAAGGGGAATAGTGGGAATACAAACATTCAAGGTAATAATGATAGTTGGATTGTAGTAAATCAAGGTAATGATGATCGATCGAATGTAGAAATTCAAGATACTGATGATGATGCGAATGTAGAAATTCAAAGAACTGATAATAGTGAGAATACAAAAATTCAAGGTACTGATGAAATTGGGAATGTAGAGAATGAAGTTATTGATGATAGTGTGAGCGTAGCAATTAAAGGTACTGATGATAGTGGGGATGTAGACATTGCTGATGATGGTGGGCGTGTAGATAATCAAGATAGTGATGACAGTGGGAGTGTAGAAAATCAAGATACTGGTGATAGTAGGAAGGCCGAAAATCAAGGTACTGACAATAGTTGGAATGCACAAAAACAAGGTACTGACAATAGTGGGAATGCAGAAAATCAAGGTACTGAAAATAGTGGGAATACAGAAAATCAAGGTACTGAAAATAGAAGGAATGTAGAAATCGAAGAGGATAATTTGATTCTAGAAATTCATGGTACTGATAATGGCGAAAATAAAATAACTAAAGGAACTGATGATAGTGGGAATGTAGAGATTGAAGTTACTGATGATAGTGGGGGGGTGTAGAAAATCAAGATACTGATGATAACTCGAAGGCAGAAATTTTAGAAACTGATACAAGTGGGAATGTAGAAATGTTAAGTACTGATGATAGTTTCAATGAAGAAACGAAGATAAACAATGATGATAGTGGGAATGTAGAAAAACAATGTAATGCTTACAATGAAAATGAAGATACTCCTGCTACGTATGTTGAAAGGCAGGATCATTTAATCATTTTCGATGAAGGTGAAAATGTAGATTATATATAGTTATTATCCTGTATTTGTCAACATTACTGTACTGATGTTGTTGAGGTTGCTGTTTACTTTATAGATCGGCTCGAGATTTAGGATATAGGTTGTGATTCAACTATTGTAGAGGTCGTGATAAATCATACTATTTATATATTATGATATTGATGAAAAATGCAAAATGCAAAAAATAGCTGCACAGATTGTTCAACTTAATCGATTATCATATATATACTGAAAGCACATAAGATGTTCAATATAAGTATACTAGAAAGACAATATCATAGCGGCGTGTTAATAAGGTAATAACTGTTATATTACTGATTCATGTTACATAATTATCATCATAATTTCTGTGTAATGTAACGTATTGAACATTTGCCTTATATTCGTTTTGCATATGTATGCTGGACCTATTGTCTTTTCTAATGCAATCATTATTATTTCAGCTACTGTTAGGAAAGTTGTTGTTTGACTTATTTATATTTCATGTTTTTTATTGTATATATGTATGAAATGTTTAACATTTATGTAATTTTTAATATCTCTGAATTATTTGGAATATATACCGGTGAAATATGCGAGGGATGTTAAACATTTTCTTATTAAGACAGGCCTGCTTACGCGGTTATATAAATGCTTTTTTCGTGCATCATCAACTGATTTATATTCGTTTGCTGAATTGTTTTCTGCAACCAAGTATATTCTTAATAATCGAAAATTGCACTCCTCTAATTGATACTAATTTATTTATTCCGTAATTTTCTGCCAAATATTTCAACTAATGCTGCTGTTAAAATCAACGGTATAATGAGGATATCAGCTTTCGTTGAATTGTTACTCTAGAAATCCATATTGTTATTACAATTGCATGTACATTTTCATTTGATTTGTTTCATACTTGAAGTATGTCTTATTTTCTCACCTAAGAAGGTTGTATATTACGAATGTTGACAAAAATCTATACAAAATCTTATATTGATTTCATAATATACGGAATTTTGACTTGTCGGGATGAAGTCTGCAGTCCTTTGTTGTACCCCCATGACTCACTTTGTAGGTTTATTCTGTGCCCCGTCGTTTTAATGCAACCCTTTTTGAAAAAAAGGAGAGCAATATTGTGGTAGCTTGATCTTCCTCGTCTGCTTTATTATAGCGTCTGCGCGTGCATATTCATAAATGTGAAATATTGCGTTTGACTCAATTTATGAGGGATTTTAAGTCCTAAGATATATCGTAGACGAGTGTATGTATCCGAGTCTGTGCTCTTGTTATTTTATTTAGTAAGCGGTAGGAGCACTGTGTTCATAACATTTTGTGCTTTGTAGTTACTATCTCCGGTGCGTATAACTGATCTGACGTTCTGATAGAAATGCATTCCAGATAGAAATGTATTCCAAACAGTATTTATATAGTGTTACGCACGGGAGCATTTCTTTACCTAATATGATATGGATCGGTCCTGAAAGTTCATTCACCTGTTCGAGGTCAATATAACAGCACTAAAATGAGTTGATAAATATACACGCTAATGAATAAACATATCAAACAGAACTGTCTCCGTTATATGTTCACAACAATTACCACTTTTTGAGAAATATTCGGAATGCCCATGATCGAGGTGCTGTTGCACGTCTGTGATTTGATCTGATCTGAAAAGACGATTTGGGGTCCATTGGTGTGGAAGTTATACACTTTGACAGTTTAACACTGCTAAACTATTCGGGCTGTGCAGACTAACACCAACAAAGGGTCTTTGACTGTTACAATATGGCATTTTCATACAAATGATCAAAGTTCCGTACACTATGACAATATTGGTCATTTTATGAAATATAATTATTTAAAAGTTGGAAATTGAACAGCTACTTTTATATTAATGTACAGCCAAGAACATTGAAAAGACGTAAAATTGGCGAAAGAAATTTTGCATCGTCCACCTGGTTAACCTCATCGAATATTTGGTCTGAAACTAAAATCTATTTCGTCTTCTAATGTTGAAGCAAATCGACCAGATTCTAGCATGAGCGTATCTTGATGCATTTCTCACGACGACCTCGCCAGTACAGATTCGCACGAAGTAGGTACCGTTTGAAACATAAATCGTTCATGCAAAACATTTGGTGTTCTTCTTGAGTATATTCTTATGTACCAAGTTCGAGTTCGGATCTCGGAAGAGGTCGGATGTAAAAGTGCAACAGTGGGACATGTATATTTATATGTTAAAGCAACATTTCACACGTCACGTCAAATGATTCATTTGGCCATTATATATAGTAAAAGAAGAATAGATTGTTAACAACTTACCTTAGTACAAAAGGATATCTTCGCTTTCGAAAAAATGACTGTAAAACTTTAGTTTATATCAATACACATTTATTTTGAAGTAACATTCAACATCTTAAGTTTTGTAGCGACTGATCAGTAATCTACATTTATTTATAATCATGTTTGTAAATTACACGTTGTCGCTCAGAAATATTAATTGTTTATTTCGTATTACAGTTATGGTATACACCTGATTGAAACACAAGTACACACAGATCAAAAAGGGTAGGATAAGTACGAAACATGGGCCTCCACAGAGATACATAAGGCACGACAAAATGGGAGGGTGTTGGTAATATAAATATGGGGATACAGGGAACATCACATGGCGAGAAAGATGACAATTTCGTCTCAGAGCTATGTTAACATGAAAACTAGAGATATAAACTCGAACCAAACTATTGCAATTTGATTAAGTCATTGAGAAAGATACTATGTTTTCAAGTTCATTAGTGAGAGATGAATTAAGCATACAGAATAAAATTAATACGTACACTTTATTGTCTATCTGGCAGAAACCATCCGGAAAAAAACATGCATTTTTTGCCGTCATCTGGTGTAAAAGCAAATCGTCGAGGTTTATGACTTGCACACTTTCATGCATTTCTGAGGAGAACTCCGCCCATTCTTGACGGACTTGCATAAAGTAGGTGTCTTTTGAAAGATTCTATTCATGCTTAGAATTCAATGCATTCATTGAATATATGTATATGTTTAAAGTGCAATATCAGGCGCGGAAGAGGTCGTATGAATGTAATTAAATCAGCGTAAGTGGTGCGTAAACATGAATGTTTACCGTGTAGGGCTGTTTTCTTGTAGTCTTGTAGTAATATGAGAGTTTGTATGCGCGTGCGTCTTGTGTGTGTGTGAAAGCATTTGTCGAGGTTACTTGGTATAGATGTTGACATTTTTCTTTATATCAGAAAATTAGGTTCGCCCGGTTAACTAGAAATATAATAAAATGAAATACTGTGTTTTCAAGATGTAACCGTCATTATATTGAAATTCGCGCCATCACGTGCCGCTCGTGAAAGCAGAGATTAGTGTACTGTGATAGGGGGAACATAGACGATTGAGGTGTTTGAGATACAGCCAATCTGTAACACAATATAACACTTAGAATGTCGCATGACATGCTTGGAAATCCGTTCATGTTTTGGTAACTGATAACAAAATCTATGATAGATTGCACTACATATATGCTATTTTTAAATTCATTCTTAACCGATATTTCAGCTTCTATTTTATAGACAGTTCCAAGGCTATAAGTCGCTATATTATTGTTTGCATTTATGTTTTAGACAAACATTAAGTGCCCCTTTCACATTATGTCTGCCGGGTTCACAACCTATGTATCATACCATGTAACTAATTTATCACCATCAATATGGCTTATTAAACAAACTTGACCAACACTTACCAAGTAAACAAGGTGATAACTGCATAAATGCACGTGAACACGCAGTTACGCTTATCAGTATGACGATTGCATATAGGTACTAAGTGGGTAGATTTTAAGATAAATAAAATACAATGTCATTTTAAATTCCTTCTATTCTGTATTTAGAGATGTTTATTAATTCATGTAAATTCAGTCCACAGTTGAAATAAAACTTATTGCAATAATCGAAACGATATAAACCGAAAACAGGAATGCTAATAAACCTTTTAACATTAACTTTATTTGGACTTATTTATTTGTTGTTTTCTCGCATTCTTAATTAATTGTTAAGTTACACAGAGCAAGGTCAGTATAAGGCTGTTTGTTTTCTATCCACTAGATATTTACCGTATGTATTGTGTCGTGTGCGTGATGGTTAAAAGCGTTTAGTGATTTGTTGGAAATAAAAGACACCATAGCACTTAAGTGTGCAATTAGTTCCCATATTCAGTTCCTTGACTTGTATAATATAATGTTCATGTACTCTTCTGCTCCCATTAGGCCTCCGGCTGATTGCTTTCTTGCCTTGTAATGTGACATATTCCACCCATCCAGTCCTTTCCTCCCCTTTTTGTCCCTCTAAAGTCTCCACGGTTGACATTGATATTCGGCCAGACCCCCAAGTTCCCATACGTGTTTACCCTTGTTTCTACAAAGTCATTTGAGAAACTTTAATCAGGACTAAATAATATTATTGGAATTGATGGAATCGATTACTTCTATTGTGACGTTCTTACCCTAGAAATAATTCGTTTGTCGTTGACATGAAGCAAAATCCCAACCTCAGTTAACAGGACCCTATTATATGATTAATATTCACCACTCAGTGTATGGAGAAGGGATACGGAAGCGAGTCGACATCAGTGGTATTTCACTGCTGAGCAATGTCGGCATTTTTTTCGAAATCATTGTTCTTAATCATCTGCAGATACTTGCATATCGACTATATACAGAGTACCAGTGTTGCTAGCGTTCTAAGAGGTCGATTGTAGACAAGACATTCTCGCCAGCTGTACGAGAAATGTAGGGAACTGAATCAGTCTCTCTATCTTGATTTCATAGTTCTGACCATAGCGTTTGACCTGTTGTGAAGAGGCAGTTTATTTAAGATGTTCCCATTAATGGATTGTCCATTAAAGCGACTGAGCATTATGAGGTCCTTCCATGACGACATGACGAGCACAGTACAATTTGTTTGTTTGGCGCGATAGTCATAGACCCGCTGTTTGCAGATCCACTATCCAGGAAGTAACTTATTTGAAATTGGTGCTTTTTGGCTCCCAATCATACAAAAGAGGACCCACATTGTGTACACGCAGCACCAGCACGAGTCACCAGTAACAATACCTAGGCTGAACTGCCTCAGGTACCTTAGCATAGTTGTCCCCGGCTCCGCTTTGAAAATGGTTGCACAAGTGGCATAAGGGCTTGCAACATTTACATGGAAATCCCCATCTGAAAACACAATTGGTGGAAACAGCAAGTGTCACAAAAACTGAACACTGGAGCGATCCTTGACATGATAATGGGAAAATAGTCTTAACTCATCACACTGATCTTCAGCAAGCAATTGCCGTAATATGCCAGGTCTACGTAAGTGAATGCTAATCCGAAGTTGACCTCTTCAGACGTTACTCTACACTCTCACACAAAGAAACATGCATTTGAAAACAAAGCTTTCCTATATTTATTTAAAAGCAACAGTCATCTAATCACTCTTATATGTAACAGCCGCTCACAACAGCACTTCCAGCACAGCATCACTCAACAGCAAATGGCATAGTTGCTTGGTGCCTGTGGAGGAATGATTCCGCAATTAACCACGACTGTTATTTTGTATGCTCGATGTCTCCCATTAGTGAGTCTTCTTTTGTCAATAGGGATAGAGACGAATTAAACTACATGAATGAGATAACAACATCAGCTCATACTTCATGTGCATTTAACTTTATCAGACATTGTTTGTTTGATAGTATAGCATGTGTGTAAACATTGTTCTATGAACTCGTATATTTCCAGTACTGATCTGTCAAACTGTCAATTTGATGAGCGTTTTAAAACACTCCTCGTTGCCTTCAGATAATATTTTGTTTCAGATTGTTAAATTGAATACCATAAGTGTTTGCTTATAGTCGGCCAAGTCTATTGCAACGTATCAAAACATCGATACTGCAGATAATTGGTATGCATTAACATCAAGTCACATTAGGTCCCAGTGAAAGGTCCTGAAAATAAACTTTTTAGTGTTTTAGTTTTGCACAGCTCGATACGCTCCTGTATAGTTGTTTGCAATGCTGTCAAATAAAAAAACTATATCCCAGTATTTATGTTGTTTTAACTGTAAATAATTTGACAAGCTCACGGAAACAATTTGAAAACAACTTCTTCAGCAGCGAGAATTCATGACATTATGCATGTACATGTATGTGACGTTTTGCTTCATAAACCAGCGACAACATCACTACGAACTGATTTTATGTTAAAGTCTTCGAAAAAAACCAACTATAGCACTATTTGTATACTTATAATGTTACTGGATGATTATCTGTTAAAACATGCACATCAATAAACCACTTCATCAACATTTGTACAAAAATAAATAGTAAAGTTTAAGATAATAATTAAATATTTGTAACACAATACTCAGAGGATCTAACATGAGTGCTCATGTTTTATTGAATTTATTAAACCAGTCGGTCAAAATGATATAATGCGAGGCTTTGCCGAGCATTATATCATTTTCACCGACGAGTTTAATAAATTCAATAAAATATGAACACGAATGCTAGATTATATTTATCACATAACTTGTAAACGGGCTTAAAACAAAAAAATCAAATAGACTCGTTTCTCTAGCCGCCCCTGCATTGACGTTAGTGATTCGGTCGAGAAAAAATAGTTCCAAAGATTTTCACAAAATAAAAAACGACGAATAATATCGATAATTAAACCGGATACAATGTCGACCTATATTGAAACTTAACACAACACAAACAATAAACCACATGATCACATAATTTACAAATAATTTAGTAAATAAAAAAGTTCAAGATAATATTAATTAAATATTTGTAACACAATACATTTGTATATTCAGAAATGATCAGTACAATTTCAATATGTAGATTAACGTTTTTTAATAGTGTATAACTCGACTTCAAGTAACTTCTTCTTATCAGTTTCGCCATCTTCATTTCACTTTGCACCATCTAAGCTAGCGAAAACAAAACAGAGGTGTTCGGGTTGTTTATGTCCTTTGTCAATAATTGCAGATTAGATAATATTGCACGCCTCGGACAGCAGACAGCTTTTCTCTACTCTTGCAGTGAATCATACTTATTTTGTTATCGCTTATCTGTAAACTTTAGGGTCACATGAATGCAAACTTCCGTCCTTGAACTTCATCTATTATTAAATTGCATGGAGTATAGAACATATTATTAGCATTGATGTGCAGTAAGGCGTTACTTTACTGAAGATTAAATAGTGTAATCAGTATGTTGACATATGAATTAATTAAACATATTTAGACTTCAATAACTGTGAATAAATCTTAGTTTCGGTTTCAAGTAAATGAAGAATTATATATTTTAAACGGTGTTATATTCTTTACCGAAGATATTCTGTGGACCAACTACGTCGTTGAGAGGTAAAAACGTTCATAAATGCATATGCGCAGTACTTTGACTGAAGCGGTGATTGATTAAAACCTGTAAACGAATGTACGTTCTGGATATTTGTGCAATTATATGATGAACCGTATCATGGTGACCGCGAAGCTCTCATGATTTCACACAAGATGGACAGTGTGGTGAAGACGTATTTCTCATCGGCTTTTTAATAAAAATAATAAAATATCACATCTGAAGAACATTTACCTGTACAAATATTTCAGTTTCGGTTTCATAAACTATTTTTACTGTACAAATATTTCAGTTTCGGTTTCATAAAGAATGTTTTATTGTGGTTGTTGATTGCTAGACTCTGATAGCTATTGTACTTGAATTGCATCTATCCGTTTTGATATTTACTATATTTACAGATCTCCGCTATGGGTGGAGAAAAAATATAATATCAATATGAGTGGTGATTTTAAAGGAGAACCCACTGCACGTACATCATCGTGTGAAAATGAACGTACTGACCTGGTTGCACGCGAGTTTGATGGTCCAACTGAAGAATCCAGTGCCGAGAAATCACAGAAACCACAAGAAGTTTGTATCGTTTTTCCTTCAAAACAATTCTCAAAGTTTATTGAATACCTGCTGATAAAGTTAGTAAAATTGTGTCGAAGTATGTTTTGTTTCGACTATGTTACTGAATTGTAATCATTTTGAAAGAAGTTCTAAACTAGTACAATAAACGTCACATATAGTTATAACTTACACTTTTCTTTGACAGCTTTTGGCCATTTGTCTTGAAGGAACATAATTGGATATAGCGAATACGTTTACAACGCATTATCGGATATAGTGAACATATTTTTCAGTTTAGATGAACAAAAATACACAGAAATTACTATGTTTAGAAGCCATTTCTCTAAATTTGAACCGGTATGTCAGCCGAAATCACTAAATAAATCGTCGAGTATGTTCGAACAACACTTGCTGTATTAAATGTACTTAGAGCAACCGTATAGCGCAAAACAGTTTGCATTGTCATTATTTATTATTTATTCATGCAACAAAAGTTACGATTGTTACATTTCTTGGCAATTTACAAAAGTCCAAATTTGCGTTTTTCTGGACTGTACACTATTATACCATATAATTTTCGCCAATATATATATATGTAATAGACTGAGGTCTTACTGTGAGTCTTGTGCAAATGTGAATGAATCAGTGTTCAAAAATATGTTAAATATAGAATTCTATCGTGTCCACTTCCAACAGAATAAACATCAACGTCGTTTTAATGCATCTTAAATGTTAACACTGCATGCGTCTTGAATATAATTATTGTCGCCGCACTGTCTGGAATGGGATATTTTTTTGTACGTGGAGGTGGAGGGGCACGTGACTTAATTTTTTTCCAAGATTATTCGATTCAAGATAATTTTACCCACTGACAATAAAGTTTTACAGAAAAAGTATTTGTAATATTTTGTTTTTGTTTTTTTAAATCTTTTAATTTATTCCCTCATGTGGTGCACGATTTCAAATGGTCAAGGTCTATTTTGACTGATACAATATTTGAAACAAGTCTACGGAAAGTTTATTTTTAGATTCCCTCATGTGGTGCACGATTTCAAATGGTCAAGGTCTATTTTGTACTTTCCAGAAATGAGAAGATTGCTTTGCTTGTACAGTTAAGATGATTTTCAGAAAACATTCATATTAACACTTGAAAGGTTGAAATAAATGTAGAGTTCAGTTATTTTTAGATTTTCGAGAAATGAGATGACATATAACGTTTGACTTGCCTAACACAGTTGATTTCTCAAAACGAATCTATGTCTGATACATTTAGAGTGTCATGATAGTCTGAGATAATTATTTAGAAACTTAATGAGAATTTATGTAAAATATTCAAAGAATGTAATTTTAAATATTATTATTTTTGTGAACAATTAAAGACCTTGCTATAGTTACAGAGAAGTTGGAACTGAGTCTGTAAAAAGATTAATATTTTTTGTTTACGTGTTTGATACTACTAAAATGGATTGTAATGCTTTAGTTACATGTTTTTTGTACGAAAGAATGTAAATAACAAACTATCATTCTACATTTCCTTTGCTCTTGTTCAATTCTTTCAGCGGCGATCTTTGATGCTTTGTATCAATGATTTTCTTGTATACACAATTATAATGCATTGTTTCTGTGTTACTCTTTATTTTTTTAATAAGGGAGATAATAAGTACAATCATACATCAGGTTAAATCAATTTGTTCTTGGAGCATATATTAGAAACTCTTAATCGTGGATTTGATGGAATTTTTCTGTTCGTTTACATGTCCATTGTTGATCGTTATAAGTAGAATTATTTGCATAATATTTTATCTATGTTTTCAATGTCGTTTTCAATATCGAACTATTGGTCCTCACAACACAATACTTCACCACACTTACTGCAACATTTACTGCACAATGAACTACATCATTCATTCTGAATTGAATGTTTTACAAAAAAGCGACGCTCAGTTTACTGAATAATGATATAAGAATAGTTCATGAATACAAATATGTCTGCTTTCAGGAGATCAGAGATGAACCTTTACCAGAATTCAGTGATAACGTTCTGTTTTATCTGAATAAAATACATTCAAGACCAGATGTAGGTAAGGTGATAATGACTAAATCATAAAATAATTATTTCGTGGAAAGTATCATTTTGTCCGTCTTTTACATCATCCGTCTGAGATAAAAAAAATCCTATGCTAATCATGCCACCCAAAACATATTCTCAACAGAGTACTTGTTATGATGCCCGCTATGTTTCGGTGAAATGTCAATTCATGATCGTCCCTCTGTATTTTTTCGCCGAACTACCCAGCAGCCTGATCAGGTTGGGATTTAAATATTATATTTCATTTGAATCTGACAAAATTTGATTTGCAAATTTTACGAATAAAACGTTCACAACGTATCTATCAACCTAATATTATTTAATGCAGAACAAAATTTAACTTTGGATTTATACCTTCAAACTATGTTGAATTTCAGGATACAAGATTGAAGACATGCTTGAATGGATGGGTGATTATGATCAACTGGAAAAGAATAATTCGTACATACAATGGTTAGTATCAATTTAGAGCTCAATGTAACTGAAAGTTATAGTACTGCATTATTTTAGAAATAAAGAACTTAGTGTGTTTATATACATACTACGTTGATAATAGATATACGCTATGTTATGTGTTCATACAAATCTGGATTTTTAGCTTTGCTGTATTAATAACTTTGTCCGCATTACATATAATTTTCTTCCGACATTAACTTAGAAAATATTCCAAATACACATCGGTCGACAAAAACACACATACAACTTGGCTCAGTTGAATTTGCATGTGAAAATGCATCTCGTATATCTTCTAGACAAAGAATGGTGGTATCAAAGAAAGCAACAACGCACATGATTTTGAAACATAATTGACCTACACAAGTTACCAACGACAAGCTAATTGATAAAAAGGGAGAATAATTTGCTACAGGGAACGCCATATGCACAAGACATTGCCTCTCCATACAGACCTCCAGAAAAACAACAAACCATAAAACATAAGGCATTTGAGGAGGCTCTAGGGTACATACAAGGGGAACAGGGGCACAAGGAATGGCCTAGTCGACCATAAAGGGTAACTAGGAGAATCAAAGAGGACAACATGTGGGGTGGGAAATGGTTAATGGATGGGAAACATCACAGGACATTTCAAGATAGCTGGTAACAGTAGGACGAAAGTGGGGAATAAATAACATGAACGCTATATAAAGTAAAATAATTGCACAGCGGAAGTCATTAAAACGTTGGAGTAGAAGTGTTTCGTGTTCTAAACCAGGGGCCTTCTTCATAAACGTTATAAGATTGCAACTCGGACTTCGACTTTAGAATGTTAAATTCTTTTTGCTCCTACGTTTTGTTTTAATTGCCAAAATGTACAGCGGGTAACAACACTTATTCAGTCCAATTTTAATTTTATTGAATTGAATGAATAAGAAAGGCTGAAGCATATAACTTTTGTAAAACTAACGTTTAAGTCTGAGTTTCAGTCTTAATAAGGTCCCTGGGTTTGTCTCCAGATGTTCATGTCCTGCATCACACCGATCATGTATAATACAATATTACTGTAAGGTTCTAATGATATTATTTTGAAGGTTGTTTCCTATACCTGGCAGTCGTGGAATGAATTACCAAGCCCAGCCTCTCCAACAACACGAAGCAGAGGTTTGTATAAGAGGTTTTGAGGTTTCGATGTAGGTGCCAGGACAGACTTCAATAAAACAAATCATTATTTTTTTAAATACTTCATAACGTCTGCCTCTTGCAATTCTTAATGTTTAAGATAAGGATTATGTATGAAATAAGGGTCTGCATACATTTTCCTTTGATATTTCGGCGCAGTCGTACTAACATGGTTTTGCTATTTGCATATCAGTGTTGTGTAAACCAATCAAATCTTACGTTGACCACCAAGGCGATTTCTCTTCAACCTAACAACGTGTTTACCATTGACGCAGATTGGTTAACCTTTCGATAAAGGGTACGTTACCTTACCGAAATGCATTTTGGATCTGGAGTGACCAGCAATCAAAACATCTCTTCATTTTTATTGTTGCACAACAATCTTAACCTTCAAATTGTAACGATATCTTTTTTCAAGATATTTCTTGTTTGTTAGTGTAATATAACAAAAGAGAGAGAGAGAGTAAGTTGATACAGGTTTGAAATGCACTTGCTATTTTTCAAATGAAAACATATATTTATTGTCGTAATTAAAGAGAAATGTAATATAAAGGGAGGTAACTTGTTGAAAATGCATGAACATGAAAACGTGGTAATTACATAAATAAAAATGACTAGTAACTTGTATAATTTCTAAAATAATACCATTACATTGTGTTTCATCTCTTCAAAATAATGTGTCAAATAATTGTTCCGGAAACGAATATCTTCCATGTATTTTACGTAAATGTCTTTAATACTTTCCTTCTCATTAATTCAGATAACTTTCAGTATAAGGAGAAGAAATAAAAACACGGAATATTTTCCATTTACCGATTCATTTCATAATGCTAATTGTTTTATTAAGATGTTTTTCAATCAAAGTTCATGATACTGCCGTGGCGTAGTAGTTAATAGTTATGCGCTTGTATGACACTGACTCTAATATCACTTCTTTTCATGGGAAGTGCAACAATCTGCTAATTAGCATAGGTTAATATTATTGTGCCATCCCATGCTGGCCCTACTAAATTCAATTGGTAATACAAAGCAAAATGAATCAATATCAGTTGTATCGACGTTCGCAGTTATGACCCTCGGAGTAAGGATACCTTAATGTTAATAATATCTTATTAATATAAATAAATACATCATATACATAATTGAAAATAAACATGTGCAGAACGTGGTACGTACCACAATAATGCATTTTCGCTCAACGAAATGCAACCATATAAGTTGATCACCAACTAACGTCATCTTCACTTTGTTTGCTACAAGTACCATACAATGTCCATGTATCTACTTATTATCTCTCTTTGATTATGTAAAGTAGAAAATGTTTTGTCTGTTGCAGTAAGTAAAATATATTTGGACGTTTTGAAATCAATTATGTCTATTTATCAGATAATCAGAAATAGTGAAGACATACGAGAGCGTGTTTTGAAAGCATTTACAATGATGTTAGATTTTTATGGAATGGAACTGGCTGATGGTATGGTAAAGAGAAATGAAAGTAACTGGCAGGCGCGATACGACCACCTTAACCAGTAAGTGTTTAGTGAAAAGTATCGCTTGCAACAATGGAAGTAGAAAGCATATGATGCTGTTTAAATTAAAAAATGGCTCTCATATTGCCCATTTATGGTAAACATTTTATACCAATACAGCACATTGCTTCTGAATCGATCACTTTTTTTAGATCATTTGTTCACAAAAGTCAAAACGATTTGCATTGAATAGTTTCTTGGGATAGGTATTGGTACTTTTCTTATATCATGTTCAATTCTTTGCTGATTAGGTGATTAAATCCTATCAAAATATCTTTGAACTGGTCATTTGCTTGTGGAGGAGCATGTAAGCACTGTTTGGTCAACTGGCTGTCGTACATAACTGAAATAATGTTGAGAAACGGCGTAAACACCAAAATAAACATTTAGCAAATAAACTCTTTACAATATTGTTTCAGGTCTTTCCACAACCGCATGCGTATAACTAGAATCATACAATCTATGGGAGAGCTTGGTTTTGAACAACTGCAGGCGAGATGGCTTTCGTTCCTAATGCAGGAAGCATTGGTAAATCGTGCGTTGTACAGATTAGGTGGTGATTCCATGCAATACTTTATAGATGCCATAAAGGAAGATGACGAAAGGCAAAATTTATATGAAAAATACTTTCGATACGTACAAGGCGACTTTTCGGATACAAATGCTGATAACGAAAATAATGGTCTACAGAACACTATGAACCAAGTTGTGCCTGCTGATAATGATAATCTTAACAATGAAAGTAATTCACCTACATATTTGAATGACTTCGAGAGTGACAATTCTGATGGATACACAACTTCAACCGATGATAATGGGAATGCATCGACTAATGATGATAATGAAAAACATCCTGACACTGCTAGAAGCGGAAAGGTAGACACACTTGCAACTGATAGTAGTGTAGGAATTCAAGGTACTAATGATAGTGAGAATGTAGAAGTTGAAGTTATTGATGATAGTGGGAGTGTAGAAAATCAAGATACTGATGAAAGTGGGAAGGCAGAAAATCAAGGTACTGATGTTATTGGGAATGTAGAAATTGGAGGTAATGATGATATTGGGAATGTAGAAATTCTAGGTAATGATGATTTCAGAAATGCAGAAATTGAAGTTACTAACGGTAGTGGGAGTGTAGAAAACAAATATACTGGTGATAGTTGGAAGGCAGAAAATCAAGGTACTGATGATATTGGGAATGTAGAAATTGGAGGTAATGATCATAGCGAGAATGTAGGAATTCAAACTAATGATGATAGCGAGAATGTAGAACTTCAAAGTAATGTAGATAGTGGGGATGAAACATGTCTAGGTAATAATAGTAGAGGGAATATAGAAGTTCTAGGTAATGACGATAGCGAGACTGAAGAAAATCTAAAGAATGATGATAGTGGGAATAAAGAGATTCAAGGTACTGACAGTAGTGGGAATGCAGACATTCAAGGTACTGATAATAGTAGGAATGAAGAAATTGAAGTTACTGATGATATTGGGATTGTAGAAAATCAAGATACTGATGATAATTGGAATGTAGAAATTGAAGGTACTGATAATAGTAGGAATGTAGAAATTGAAGTTATTGATGATAGTGGGATTGTAGAAAATGAAGGTAACGATGCTACTGGTAGTGTAGAAAATCAATATACTGATGATAGTGGGAAGGTAGAAAATCAAGGTAACGATGAGAGTTGGAATGCTGAAATTCAAGGTAGTGATGATAGCGAGAATGTAGGAATTCAAGGGAATGAAAATTATCAAGGTTATAATGATAATGGGAATGTAGAAATTCTAGGTAATGATGAAAGTGGGAATAGAGAGATTCAAGATACTGACAAAAGTTGGAATGAAGAAATTGAAGTTACTGATGATAGTGGGAGTGTAGAAAATCAAGATACTGATGATAGTAGGAGTGTAGCAAATCAAGGTTATGATGATAGTTGGAGTGTAGAAAATCAAGTTAATGATGATATTGGGAAGGCAGAAAATCGAGGTAATGATGATACTGGGAATGTAGAAAATCAAGATACTGATGAAAGTGGGAAGGTAGAAAATCAAAATCAAGTTACTGATGACATTGAGAAGGCAGAAAATCGAGGTGCTGATGAAAGTGGGAGTGTAGAAAATCAAGGTACTGATGAAAGTGGGAGTGTAGAAAATCAAGATACTGATGATAGTGGGAAGGTAGAAAATCAAGTTACTGATTATATTTGGAAGGCAGAAAATCGAGGTAATGATGATACTGGGAGTGTAGAAAATCAATATACAGATGATAGTGGAAAGGTAGAAAATCAAAGTAATGGTGAAAGTGGGAATGTAGAAAATCAAGGTAATGATGATAGCGAGAATGTAGGAATTCAACGAAATAAATATAAAGGGAATGACACTTTTCAAGGTAATCATGATAGTGGGAATGTAGACATTCAAGGTAATCATGATAGTGGGAATGTAGAAATTCTAGGTAATGATGATAGTGGGAATGTAGAAAGTGAAGTTACTGATGATAGTTGGAGTGTAGAAAATCAAGATACTGATAATAGTAGGAGTGTTGAAAATCAAGGTAATGATGACAGTTGGAAGGCAGAAAATCAAGGTAATGATGACAGTTGGAAGGCAGAAAATCAAGGTAATGATGATAGTGGGAATAAAGAGATTCAAGGTACTGACAATATTGTGAATGTAGAAATTGAAGATACTGATGATAATTGGATTGTAGTAACTCGTGGTACTGATAATAGTGAACATATAATAATTCAAGGTACTGATGATTGTTCGAATGCAGAAATTCAAGGTAGTGAGAATAGTGGGAATATAAAAACTAGAGGTACTGGTGATAGTGGGAATGTAGTAAATCAAGGTAATGATGATAGTTCGATGGTAGTAATTGAAGTTACTGATGTCGTTGTGAATGTAGAAATTCAAAGTAATGGTAATAGTGAGAATACTAAAATGCAAGGTTCTGATGATAGTGATTATGTAGAAATTCGAGATAATGTTGATAGTTGGAAAGAAGAATTTCAATGAAGAAACACTTGCTACTTATGTTGAAAGGCACGATGATTCAATCATATTCGATGAAAGTGAAATGTGGAAACACAGAATGAGTCATTTGCTGCTACTGATAATGCGTTTGAAAAAACACAATGAAGCGGCTGGTGCTGATTGCCGTAAGAATGTAAAACACTTTTGGTATTAGAAATATTCGGGGTCATCTATAGTTGTAATCCTGTATTTGTCAAATTACTATACTGAGTGTGTTTTTGTGGTTGCTGTTTACTTTTATCATTTGCAGCATATTGTTAATAGAATTGAACATTATCTGAAATCGGCTCGAGATTCAGGATATATGTTGTGATTCTACTGTTGTAGTGGTCGGGACAAATCATAATACTTGACAATTGATAAAACATGCAAAAAGTAACTCTACATAATTATTGGACTGGTGAACTTAATTAGATTATATGTATATATATTCATCCCAGAAATGACTAATGGAGTGGCTTTACTGAACATTTTAAGAAATTCTCTTTCTGAGGAAATACTTCAGTGGCTTTTTGGTACTGACACTGCAATGCTGGTAACATAACGCCAGCCGGAAAGCACATAATAACATGTTCAATATAAATATATTTGAAAGACAATACCATAGCGATATGCTAATAAGTATTATTGGTTCATATTACATCACTAGTGCTCATAATAATTTCTCTCTAATGTAACGGATTTAAGATACGCATTATATTCGTTTTGCATACGTATGCTGCAACTTTTGTCTATTCTAATATACGAGGATTGTCCCATTAAATCGTAGACAATGGCTGCACAATGTATAACAACAAATCATTAAGACAATTTTTCAAATCTTTGGATGTTGTATTATCTGCATCTTCTCATCGCATATACACAATGATATTGAACTGCCTCACAAGTTGTTGGGAATAACATTAAATGAATAATATCTTCGCAATCATTATTATTTCAGCTACTGTTAGGAAGCTCGTTGTTTGACTTATGTATATTTTATGTTTTTATTGTATATATGTTTAACATTTATGTAATTTTAAATATCCTCTGAATTATTCGGAATATATAAAGGTGACATATTCGAGGGATGTTCAAAAAATTCTTATAAAGTCAGGCCTGCTTGAGCGGTTAGATAAATGCCTTTTTCTAGCACAATCAACTGATTTATATTCGTTTATTTAATTGTTTGCTTTAATCCTGTATATTCTAAACAATCGAACATTGCATTCGTCTAATTGACACTAATTTATATATTCGATAATTCTCGAAATATTCTGCTGTTTGCTGTTGTTAGAATCGAAGGTATAATGAGCTTTCGTTGAATTATTACTCTAGAAATTCACATTGTTATTACAATTACATGTACATTTTCAGTTGTTTGGTTTCATACTTAAAGTGTGTCTTATTTTCTCACATGAGAAGGTTGTATATTAAGAATATTGACAAAAATCTATATAAAATCTTATTTAGATTTCATCATATACGGATTTTTGACTTGTCAGGATTAAGTCTGCAGTATATTTCAGTTTCTGAAATGTTAAGCTCTTAAACGAGTGTATGTATCCGAGTCAGTGATCTTGTTAATTTGTAGCGGTAGGGGCCCCTGGGTTGCGAATGAGACATTCCTTGTGCTACGTCAACACTCTGATATATTTTGAATAGATTCAGATTGTCATTATCACTTAATAAATGTATATAATTAAGGGGTGTTATTTTGTGCGTTTTTTCATAACAATTTTAGCTGTTCACTGTTACCATCTCCTGAGCGTAAATCTAATGTGAATGTCTCTGTGCATTTTGAACGTTAACCGTCTATTATACAAAGAATTATACATTTAACATGAAAACCAATTGACTTGCTTTCCTATGTGAAACTAACTTTGCGATATATATGCTGATAGATTTTGGTAAATATTAAGCATAATTACCACTTTTAAAGATGTTCGGAATGCCCTTGTTCGAGGTGTTGGTGCACGCCTATGATCTAATCTTAGGTGACAGGTAACCCACGGGGATTTAAAGACAATTAAGAGAAGAAGAGAGTTTTTTGTTAGGTCGGCTATATTTGGCAAACTTTGACGTATTATTCAAGACTGTAACAAACATTGAACACCTAAATTAAAACCCTAATGGCAATCACGTTACCCTAGCTAAGATAATTTGTGTGTTTTCGTTGCCGCCACTACTTTTGTGATGCCAGAAAGTAGACATTGCTTACCTTTACGAATGTTGTTTACTAAACTGATATATTCATCTTGGATTAAGTATAATATTTCAAGTTAAAATTTCTCATCTTGAAGAAAAACATCCTTCTCTGGTAACAACTCGCAAAGATGCCTGCATTGGTCATGCTTACATATTACCTATATATGACCAGTGTCAATGGTTTTGGCAACACATTACAGTGGAACACGCTTATAACGTACTCGGTTATAACGAATAAACGGATAGTACGAAAACATTTTTATTCCTCGACCAAGCTCTTCTATATTTTATTGTAAAACAACTCGGTTATAACGACTTAAGATGAAGCGTAATTTTGGATATAACGTAGTAATTTTTGGGTCCCAAAAGGCATATTGGAACGGTTATAACGTAATTCACAAATACAATTCATGTTCTGTAGATTTACACACACATCTAGTTCATTTTGAACAAGAAACAAGTCAACAGTAATGGATTTTATAACGAAATGTGTTATATCCATACAATTATAACGAAATTTCGCTGTATGGATATACCAAAGGTTCGATATAACAAAGTAAATCTCCAGGTCCCCATGAATTCGTCATAAATGTGTTCCAATGAATAAGTCAAAGTACCATATGCTATTTTGCAGAGAGGCTTTATTTCTATGCCTTCCAACCACAATATCTGTATTTATTTGGCTTCTTCTGAATTATCGGATAAACGTTGGCAATCGACGGGATTGGTGTTGTTGTATTTATAGGACGACTTGTTAACCGTAGTTAAGAGATCTTGTGCGGTTGTCTACGTTGGAGAATATCAATACAGAGATAGTTAACACAATCGGGAATGCAAACAATGACTTTAATGGGTTGAAACATTTTGGTGACGGATATATCAGTTTTAAAATAATGCCTTACTCGATAAGCCGAGAGGACTATAATGCTGGTGATTTTGTCATTTATTTAATATGCCTACCAATAATTTGTATCGTTGGACTAACAGGAAACTCGTATAGTTTGTACATTCTTCGAGGCAACCCAACCAAAGTTGCGTTCTGTACTTACCTCAAAGCATTGACATGCTCTGACACGCTGTTGCTTGCATGTGCCTTTTTGCGAAGTCTGTTTCGTGGCTATGAAGAGGCCAACTTACCTTCTGCGCAGAAGATAAATGTTTATGTGTTATATGCCGCCGGCATTATTTGTGGGTCAGCTTTACAACGATTATCGTCTTCGCTCATAACAGTGATTGCAATAGAAAGAGTATTGGTTGTCGTCTACCCATTGAGAGTTCGGAGTATGATCATTGAGACACGACCTGTCAGGATTATCGCGGCACTTGTCCTTTTCTTCACATTGCTACAGTTACCAACATTTGCTATTATAAACGTGAAAGAGATTGCTCTTTATCACCCGGAAAACGTATCTACTTACGTCGTTCAGAGAACAGAGTTTGCACAACGAGAACCGGAGCTTGTACAGGTGTACTTGTTTTCCCTGGCCATCATTGGCATTGCGTTGCCTTTGTTTACTGTAATAGTAAGCACATTCATAATTCTTATTCGAGTTAAGATGCAGTTGAAAGGTATTGGAAGCCGTCGTATCACTGGTGGTAGCATTGAATTAGAGAGAATGACATTGACATTAGTTACCCTGGCAATATTTTTCACCCTTATGTCTGTTCCTGCCGTTATTATATACGTATGGTCCGCGTACGATAGGTCCCCTGACACTTTGTACCTGCGTGCTTTATTCGCTGATATAGACATCGCTCTTGTGTGTTTGAATTCCGCCAGTGATTTTATTATTTACTGTCTGGCATCGAACAAATTTAGAGCACAGTTTGTGCAACACATTTGTGGGATTGTTCGTAAACCACAGAACAATACGTCAAGTACCTCATATATTCGATCCATCGAGCTTAACATTGAAAGGAATTCAAGCGCATGTTGGGAGGAAACTAGCTTAGAAGCACCATCTTGTCTACCCAGTTCCCCAAGGCTATAGTATTACTTTGATATACCGGGAACTCAACGGCTCAGCCGAAATTGTGTGTAGAATTACCCTGGGTACCTTATGGTGTAGATGTTGGCGTAGAAGTATCGTATTGTGACATTTTTGTATCGACAATCATTCAGTATGATTGAACTATAATAATAGTAGAAGGTAGTTATAAACAAACTGGATAACCTTATTGAATACTGAATATACTTATCTATTGGTGACTACAGATATAGAAGAGTTGTTTTCAGAAGAATTTACATTTACTGCGCATTTTCCAATGACTTATTGAAAATATGCATTGAATTAAAGTGTGAATTAGTTGGAGGATATATATCGACTATTTCGAAGATTCTGTGAAACTTCCTTTAAACCGTTTTGCGATTGATTTCGAAATCAAATAGCTTTTATCTAAAGTGTAGTTACCGTAAAAATATATATACGTACAAGGTACATTTAAATATGCATAGTTTTTGACGATTTTATTGTTAAGCTTCATGTTATTGTTTTTTGAAACTCAGTTTCGTAGGAAAATAAGTCCAGCGCGAAAATCAGCGACATGAAAATAAATAAATTCAATTGCAAACAGACGATATAAGGTTAGACAGGTAAAGGTTATATATCATATTGAAAAGAATTTCAACCGTACGAAACACATCTGCATTGTCACTGAGCTATTTTGTCACAGAAGTGTGTTGATCATTTTTTCTAATGAATGGATACCATGGTATTGCACTGCTGGGCGTTGTTTAAGCCCATTGTCATTCACCGTTTGCGGATACTCGTTTATTGAATATATCTAGAGTAACTGTATACGTACCGTACTAAAAAATTAATTGTAGACAAGACATTCCCCTCTGCCAGCTGTAAGAGAAATGTAGGGAACAAGATCAGCCACTTTATTTTGTTTTCATAGAACTGACCAAAGCGATTGATCTGGTGAGAAGATGCGGTTTATTTAAGACGCTACCACTAATCGGCTGTCCATCAAAGCGCTTTAGCATTGCGAGATAGTTCCATGACGACATGGCGAGCAGACTAAAACTTGGCGATGACATGACTGACAAAATCGGAGAGAAAGGCGATGTTAACGCCTCAGGTACCCATCTGGACGTAGAGCCCAACAGACAACTCTCACCAAAGTCATCAATAGGCCACCAAAAACATACAATTCTCCAACAAATGTCTAAACAGCTTAAGTCTTAAGCACTCTACTGTGTGTCAATGAATCATGGAGTACAAGCTCCACGAGCAGGCATCCCTTCCATTTCGTGAACACAATCCTATATAAGTGCCAGCTGCACGTCCTGTGACACGTGTATTGGGTTGATCATGAACGCATCGCAAAATTTCAACTCTACAGTGAGTTTGCGATCGGTACAATGAGCATATGTTGTCCTTAGATCCGCTTTGTAGATGTTTGCAATAGTAACATATGAGATTACAACATTGACACTGACAACATAACCTGGTGGAAGTAGCAAGTGTCTCAAGGACTGAACAGTGGAACGATTGTCATCTGTGACAAGAATAATTAGAAAGCGACCAGCTTGTCATTGGCAGAACCACACTGGTCTTCAGCCATTCAAGACTTTGCTCAACAATTTCACACAGAGAAACTTGCATTTTAATTCGAAACCTTCTTTAGAAACAATAAATTAAGAAAACTATTTTGTATCTTAAAACAATAGTAATCTTATACCTCTTAAATGTAAAACAGTCGCTCACAACAGCACTCTCGACGTAAATAGCAATGGTAACTCTACTTAATTAGTTTGTGAATTGTAATACTTCGGTATTTGAATGCTTGGTGTCTTATATGGGGTGAATCAGCAAATAACTTCGAGTGCTATTCTGTATCTTGCCCGATGGCCAATTAGTCTTCTTATGTCAGTTGGGACAGAGTGAAATGAGTATCGTATATTCTGTTTAACAGATTTAGCTCTTGTATCATGTACATTGCACTCTATCAGAGATGATTTGTTTACTAGTACATTATGTGTGGAACATTATAATTTCATCAATTTACCTTACACCCTTGTTTCCCCTAAATTTTCGATGATTGTTTTGATAGTCGGCCAGACAATTTCTTGCTTCCCCATCACCATACATGCTTACCAAGTACACCTCTTCAAGCCCTAATGTTAAGTGTTGTTTTCGTAGGGTCTGTGTTGGAATGCAAGTTACGTATGTGTCGTTCCTTGTAACGACTGTATGCCTTTCTCTTGTACGTTTTCAGTACTTTGATTGAATTTTCTGTCAGCCATTCGATGAACTCTGACCAAAATGCGTTATAAAAACTCTCATACTGGCATTCAGTTAATATTTTTGTGACAATTAGTGTTTAAATGTAATGAAATTAAAATCACCTAAACATATTTTCTTATATCGATACGTCGATATCGCAGGTAACACGTATGTATTAAGATCAAGAAAGGGTTGAAGGAACGATATCATACAGCAGAGAAATGCCATTAAAGTCTGTCATGTCAAATGTTTCAGACAGCTTTCATTTGAAAAACACCTAGTATTGGGTAAGCCCTTTTCATGTGTTTATATCCGATTAATTACTTTCCTACGTAAAGAAGCTTAAGGAGATGATGTGCGTTGGGAAATTTCCTGATTAATATATTATTGCGATTGTTTCACATAAATACATCTGGTTGCCATGGAAACGAATATAATTATTCTTATGTCTTTGTCTGTCGTCTTTGATTATAGTTGAAAACGCGATAAGGTGAATTTGTTTCCACTAAGGATTATTGGACAAAGGTATCGTACTTAGTGTATAAGCCGGGTTTCTTCTCACCAACACAAATGCCCTTGAATGCTTAAAATTGGTATTAAGGTAAAACATCCATCATTGGCATAATTTCTGCGTTAAATGAAACAGTTTTGTTTCAATCTATATAATAATGCGAATAAAATTTGAAAATTCTATAATTTTTTACCGTTCATAAAAATAACGGCCTTTTTCTTCTCTGAAAAGGCTTAGCCTTAAAAATGGAAAGTTACATTTATAACTTTATTTCTTCATATTTTCATGTAGAGAAACCACCTGTGTTCTAAACAGACTTGCAAATTTAAGGAAAGTCAGATATATTTGAAAATAATCTTAACAAAATTGTTTGGGCGGGACACTTGTGTCATACAATATTTATAAAACGGAACTCGTATTTCATCTGAACATACAAATATTGGACTATATTAGGAAACCAAACTATCACTTGGGCATCAAATTTTCTCAATAAACGTTATTTGTATCAAATAACATGAACTATATCTAAATCTAAATTTCAGAGACATTTACCGTCTAGTTTTGCAAAATTTCATTTTGAACAGAATGCTGTCTAATTTTTTTTATTTTTTTTTGCCATAAATAAATCATCGTGTTGAAAATAATAAGCAAACATGAAAATCCCGATTTCCTTATGCCTTGGGCAACACTTTGATTTATTATGGCAAATGAAGTTCATTGTTGTTGTAAAACATAAAACAATTGACATTGTAGCCAAATTATGTCACTTTCTGGACTTAAACTAAGATTTTTTAAAAAGAAGTATTTTAGTGAATTACCACATTATATCAGTAATGATACACTTGTTAATTTTGCAATAAAACACTTTTTAAAAATATATAGTGAATGACTGCCTAGAATATAAAATAACTTGCAACTTTAATTGCTATGAATGGAATACCTTAACCAATGATGGATTGCTTACCTTATAATAGCCCCAATGAAATAATGTGAAATGAATCGAACTTCTGTCAGTCTTGGCCCTTCCCAATAGTTGTTGTCATCGTTCGTTTGCATATAAATATATGATTTCAGGCTGTTTAAGGATGGTAAAAAGTAGTGTGAAATCAATCATGGTACAGTGCAACCTTTCCAGTGCGACATCTTGTTGAAAAAAAAAATTCTTTGACGAGAAGTTGTTATTCTAGAAATGTTTGGTAGTAAAATTGTCATTGTAAAATGAATAATGCTTGAAGAGAGGTTGTTGCTAAGGAGAGCACCGTTCGAGAGAACCTACACTGTGTACACTTTATATTGTGTAAATATATTATATATTCAGAGAAATTGATTTTTTTTATCGAAATGGAAAACATTCACAAATTCCTTATAAATTGTATTTCATATGTATACCTTGTATTAAGGATTGGCGATTTCTTTTTAAATGAATGGTTTGGAAAATAGTATTTTCTTATCAAAGAAACAACCCAATATGCTTAATGTTCCACTCACATTTGTTAATGTCTGTATTTTAATATGTAATGAACTGTTCTTGTAGAAGAAATACACCACTCACTGGTTATAAAGTTATCCAGAACGTGAAGACATGCACATCTGTAAAAATGCATATCTTTTAATTTATTGACGCCGTCCATGAGGGCGGGGCCTTTAATGGAATCACGAAATTTTTGAGACTATGGTAGGAGCATCTATTTATAACTGAATTAATTTTTTTATTAAGGGTTAAATTGCAGTAAATATTACACGTTAATTTTTGTATTTTTATCATTTAGAAATAAAATATTTTAGTGCATTTGTATTGTCGAATAAATGTCTTTTACAAAGTTAAAACGATATGTTTATGATAAATACTTGCTGAACCCCGAAAAATAGAACGATTCTTCATAAACAGCATGTGTGTTAGGTGTCGAAGATAAAATAATAAAAAAATAATTATAAAAAACTTCATTTTCAATTTACTTAAATCAATATTAACACATTGGTACTTGTAACGTGGATATTTATGCAAGTTACGGTGTCTAAAAGGAAATACACGCCAATGATAGTATAGACATGGACTATTCCAAAACATTTTCCCGCCATTACGCTATTCCAAAACATTGTGCACCAGTTTTGCGGCGCCCTTGGATGCTTCGCATCAATGCATTTCTTGTAAGTAACTTATATTAGAATAATTTAGCACCATGTGACATGAGTTAACCCTCTATTCAAATATACAAAGAAACGCTCCGGACAAAAATCACACAAATAAGTGCAGGGACTAGACTAATGGGAATCTTGGACAAAGAGGTAGCGATTTTAACTTTTTCCTCTGGAACTACCTTCATTTCAAATAAATGTTTCGATTACAAAACAAGAGAATCCGTTACACTATCACCCCTATCGAAAATAAACGGATATCACTAATTCATGCCAAAGGTTTGAGTCTTGATTATAGTGTCCGGTTCATATCCTTTAAAATAGTCTGCATGGATTTTTACGAAATGTTGGTGGTATTAAATTTGCCGCGCTACCTTTTCATGTCACACTCAAGTATTTACGAACCCATGTTGCAATCGCAGAAAAAAACGCACTTGGGATGCGTCGTGGTCGAAAGGTACAGCGTTTGACTCCTGATCCGAAAGTCGTGAGTTCGAGCTGAGCGGGTCTGATAGTAAACTTCGCAATTCCAGAATTGTGCGCGTGTACTGATAAGTAAGCCAGGAAACAGGCATGAGAGTGGTTAGCATAAGTTGTAAGAATCTGTTTCACAATTCATTTAAAATGAATGGATGTAATTTACAAAATGATTAAGATTCTTATTTCATGGGGTTATCAATTCCTCAAATATGATTTTCACATGTATTTGTCTGTTCAATGTAATTGTAGAATCACACATAACAACAGGAAGGATCACAGTCATGCTTTAAACGTGAGAGACAAGTATTTAACGACCATTTGGTGATGAGGAAATTAAGTTGAAGAGCTACCGGCAATTTTACAGATCGCATGCAAAGGATATTATGTAACATGATGTATTTTTGTAATTAGGCATGTAATGAGCTAACCTGACCGAATTATCATAGAAAGTCGGACAATTTATTTTTGTTTTGTCAGGAAATTAACTTTTTCTCTGGAAGATGTGTGGAAATTAGACAAGCCATGTAACCAATGTAATTAGTCACATTCCGGAAACAAATAAAGGCTTCGGTTTCCGAATTAACGCATTTTCTTGAAATGTTGTTTTATACTTTTAAGGGAAGGTAAGCCATTTCATGATGGAAAGGGATAGGTTCACTTCACGAAGGGTCAATTTTGGCCCTGTAAATGATCCAGATAAAATGGATGAAAGTGAAAGTACAATATCCATATACCATAAAGCAAAATTCAAAATTCTGATATTTTGTTATTGGCCACCATGGTAACAACATAAGGATACCCATAAAACAAAGGTCATGTTTTCAGATTGATTCTAAATCTACATTTTAAATGTAATTAATTCCCTCTAGTTAATGCATACTGTAATTCTCAACCAGCGCATGTGTCATTTGATTTATTTTGCAATGGTAACCAGATTTATACCAATCTGAAACTAATTTTTCATTGTAGGTTAAAATATTTTACTAACACCATAATGAATTTAAACAAATACTTATCTTGTATATTTGATGCATAAACATACACACGTACTAAAAAGCATTAAAATTGCATGATACAAATAATGTTCTTTTTATGTATGTCTACTCCAAGAAATCCGAAACTATACAAATACTCATATACTTATGTTCATATTCATTCCAAGCGACATATGCTATAAATATTATATCCTTATTCTAAAATTAGACATAATTCTGGCCAATATACAGTGAGTGATTATGGTTCCCATAGCAACCAAATGTAGTATGTTGAAATGGTAAAGCATGCACGATTTCTTAATAAAGCCTAATACATGCTCATGTGCACAATGCATGTACATTGTATCTAATTCATATACGGACTTCAATATAAAATAACACTTAATTGTTAAAATATCCATTTTTATCGATTTTTTTTCTTTTACCGAGTACTATTCATACACTTGTCTTTTTTTGTTTCGCTTTCGTTTAGACAAATGTGTATTAGGCACTTAAATCACGTTTCACTATGGTGTATTGTTAGGCTAAAATGCTCTTGATTGTTTTCATACATGAATTTAAACCACATTTACACGTGTTTCTCATATGTTCTGATTTCTATACTTTTGTCAACATTCCTTAGTATTTACCTGTTTATCTTAAATTCCTAACTGTATCCTGACTCAAGATGATTTGTTGATGATTTGTTTGTATACTATTGTATTGTTTCACATTGTACATATTGTTCTGCTCTCCGTGAATGGAGGAAATAAAAATATCTATCTATTTATCTATCTGTTTGTATACTTTTGTATTGTTTAACGTTGTACATATTGTTCTGCTCTCCGTGAATGGAGGAAATAAAAATATCTATCTATTTATCTATCTGTTTGTATACTTTTGTATTGTTTAATGTTGTACATATTGTTCTGCTCTCCATGAATGGAGGAAATAAAAATATATAACTATTTATCTATCTGTTTGTAAACTATTGTATTGTTTAACGTTTTAAATATTGTTCTGCTCTCCATATATGGAGGAAATAAAATGATCTATCTATTTATCTAGTATCTGTTTGTATACTATTGTATTGTTTAACGTTGTACATATTGTTCTGCTCTCCATGAATGGAGGAAATAAAAGTATCTATCTGTTAAAATCAATACTCGCATAGATTTTTAGGTAGTTTGAAAAAAGGGTCAAATCCACCATGGGTCAACTGTACAATCTATATGGTTGTTGAAGCCCCTTGTGGAAGAAACATATTGCTTTAATACGAATATATTATATCATTGGTATAACAAATATTTGATGTATCGAATAAAGCAACCTACCTGATATTTCTTTAATCATTATTTACCATTCAATTAACAGTTTGTGTTGACAACGCTGCTGAAAATGATTCCAAATGACTACTGACGATCAAATCCTAGGTAGATACCGGGCAGACATTGCTTAAATCTTGTTCATATATAGATCATAGTGTATAGTCGGATCTCGTTCATTCGAAATCATCGGGTCCGAAATTTTATTTCGAATAATACATGGTTTAGAAAAACCCATTTCAATTCGACGTACCTAAGATACATCGGGACCTGATATTTATTTCAGATTATACCAAGTTTTCGGATAATAGTTTGTCGAATAAACGAGTTCGACTGCATTTTACAGATCTGTTTCTTTTCCTCAAACGCGATTTCTTCAGAATCTGAAGAAACCACATTCTGTGGAATGCCAGCAGCATCATCTAAAAATCTACGCCAGTCTTGAATGCCATATTTGGTCCATCGCCATTCCCAGATACTAGTACCACAATACAGCTGCCACGTGGGAACATGTTCCCACTGTACGTACACCTGTCTTGCACTAGCAGAACCATGCAATCACAATATTGAAGTAATATTTTATCCATTCAATATTATCTTAGAAGAAATGTGGCGACTTTGAAGCCTTAGACTAGCCGTCACTTTGTATTCGTCCTTGGTTGCATTTATTTGTGGTAAGTACTGGGTGTTATTGACCGGATTTTACGTAATACCTACGTAATTTTCACTGACTGAAAACCTGTTAGGTAAGGATATCTGACCTTGACAAAATAGTTTAATACTCTCAAAATACTCAAACAGGAAATAATAAATAAATATGTTGATAATGTAAAAACATATGGCAATAACATATGGCTAGTAATAAAAAACGTATACGCGACCTTCAACCTCCAAAAACGCCTACAATTTGCATGATTTTTTGTGCTATTACTGATTCGCATTATTTTAATATCCTTGAAACCAGCATAATGTATATATGTATTTATTTGATGCCAGTGATAGATCTGGGTTCGCGTCTAGGTCTGTATTCTTGTCTAGAAAAAGCTCGGAATGCCGACACCATCATGTTAATTCCTGATTGAAATATTTGCTACGAAAGTGTATGTAATGATGACGTCAGAAACAAGTTTGTGTCAGATATCATATTTACTTTAGTTTTCTCGCCACCTTTAACGAACAGAATCGAGTGTAATTACCTTATCGACTTGAATCAGGCCATTGGGAATTTTATGTATTACAATGCCATTACCCTCAACCTATAATTTATACATTTAATTTCTTTTTTAAAATACACTGACTATTTATGATCGTGTGATAATGACTAAACCATATTTTTGTGCTCTCCAGGGAAAAGTTATTAAAGTAAACAAGCGTGTAATTTCAATGTAATAAAAAATCATGTTTTGTGGAATACGACAAATCGGTCAATGGCGCTATCACACATAATGACAAACAGCTTTAATACGTTGTAAATGGATTCAATTCTACGATTGACCTGTTTGATTGAATAGACTAGTTTATGTTAGATCCAGATATTACACTTACGATACAGGGACTTGTAAGCTATAATTAACGTCATTCGTTTTTGTTTTGAGGAAGTTGTCAGTTGGTGATCAGAATCTGAAAAACATAGGCTATTACTAGTAATACTCTGTTGTTGAAAATGACACGAATGCGTAGACATCAACACAACACATGATATAATCATATCAAACTTCCGTTTGGGTTTTGATTTGCTTTATTATTAACTTGTTTGTTTGATGCCAAAGTCATAGACCCACTGTTTGCACATGGTAGCCATGGTATCCACTATCCAGGAAGTAACTTATTTGAATTTGGTGCCTTTTGGCTCTCAGTCACCCAAACGAAGACTCAAATTGTGTACAAGCAACACCAGCAAGAGTATGTATAACAGTCTAGGGAGACGAACTGGAAGTTCACAAGTAACAATACCTAGGCTTAACTGCCTCGGGTACCTTAGCATAGTTGTCCCCGGCTCCGCTTTGAAAATGGTTGCAAAAGTGACATAAGAGATTGCAACATTTACATGGAAATCCCCGGCTGAAAACACAACCTGGTGGAAACAGCAAGTGTCACAAAAACTGAAAACTGGAGCGATCCGTGACATTAGTAATGGGAAAATGTTACTCATCAGAACCACACTGATCTTCAGCAAGCAAGTTGACCCATTCAACCGTTCTAGATGTTACTCTACAATCTCCCACAAAGAAACTTGCATTTGAAAATAAAACCTCCTTTAGAGACAAGAAGTTCCCTATATTTAAAATACTTAAAAGCAGCAGTTATCTAATCACACTTAAATGTAACAGCCACTCAAAACAGCACTTCTAGCACAACACCATTTAACATCAAACAGCATAGTTGATTGCTGCCTGTGGAGGAATGGATCCGCAATTAACCCCGACTGTTAATTTGTATCTGGCTGGATGTCTCCCATTAGTGAGTCTTCTTTTGTCAGTTGGGATAGAGACGAATTAAACTACATGAAATGATACTATTTAAATGAGATAACAGAATCAGCTCATACCTCATGTGCATTTAACTTTATCAGACATTGTTTGTTTGATAGTATAGCATGTGTGTAAACATTGTTTTATCAAGTTGTATATTTCCAGTACTGATCTGTCAAACTGTCAAATTTGATGAGCGTTTTAAAACACTCGTCGTTGCCTTCAGATAATATTTTGTGTCAGATTGTTAAATTGAATACCATAAGTGTTTGCTGAGCATTATATCATTTTCACCGACGAGTTTAATAAATGCAATAAAATATGAACACGAATGCTAGATTATATTTATCACATAACTTGTAAACGGGCTTAAAACAAAAAAAAACACATAGACTTGTTTCTCTTGCCGCCCATGCATTGACGTTAGTGATTTGGTCGAGAAAAAATAGTTCCAAAGATTTTCACAAAATAAAAAAACGACGATTAATACCGATAAATACCGGATACAATGTCGACCAATATTGAAACTTAACACAAAACAAACAATAAACCACATGACCAATAATTTACAAATAATCTAGTAAATAAAAAAGTTTAAGATAATAATTAAATATTTGTAACACAACAAATTTGTATATTCAGAAATGATCAGTACAATTTCAATGTGTAGATAAACGTGTTTTACTAGTGTCTTACTCGACTTCAAGTAACTCCTTCTTAGCAGTTTCGTCATCTTCATTTCACTTTGCACCATCTAAGCTGGCGAAAACAAAACAGAGGTGTTCGGGTGGTTTATGTCCTTTGTCAATAATTGCAGATAAGATAATATTGCACGTCTCGGACAGCAGACAGCTGAATCATACTTATTTTGTTATCGTTTATCTGTAAACTTTGTCATAAGATGAGCGTCACATGAAATCGACTTTCCGCTCTTGAACTTCATGTATTATTAAATTATTAAATTTCATGGAGTATAGAACTTATTATTAGCATTGATGTGCAGAAAGTCTTTACTTTTTTAAAGATTACATAGTACTATCAGTATGTTGACATATGAATCAATTAAACATATTTATACTTCAATAACTGTGAATAAATTTTATTTTCGGTTTCAAGTAAATGAAGAATTATATATTTTAAACGGTGTTATATTTTTTACTGAAGTTATTCTGTGGACCAACTACGTCGTTGAGAGGTATAAACGTTCATAAATTTATATGTACAGTACTTTGACTGAAGAGGTGAAATGATTAAAATCTGTTATTGAATCTACGTTCTTCCGACGACGTTGATACTAGTTTGGATATTTGTGCAATTATATGATCTACTGTATCATGGTGACTGCGAAGCTCTCATGATTTCACACAAGATGGACAGTGTGGTGAAGACGTATTTCTCATCGGCTTAAAAAAAATCACATCTGAAGAACATTTACCTGCACAAATATTTCAGTTTCCGTTTCAAAAACTATTTTTACTGTACAAATATTTCAGTTTCGGTTTCATGAAGAATATGTTATTGTGGTTGTTGATTGCTAGACACTGATATTTACTGTACTTGAATTGCATCAATCCGTTTTGATATTTACTATATTTACAGATCTCCGCTATAGGTGGAGTAAAAATATAAAATCAATATGAGTGGTGATTTTAAAGGAGAGCCCACTGAACGTACATCATCGTGTGAAAATGAACGTACTGACCTGGTTGCACGCGAGTTTGAATGTTCAACTGAAGAATCCAGTGCCGAGAAATCACAGAAACCTCCAGAAGTTTGTATCGTTTTTCCTTCAAAACAATTATCAAAGCTTATTGAATACCTGCTGATAAAGTTAGTAAAATTGTGTCGAAGTATGTTTTGTTTCGACTATGTTACTGAATTGTAATCACTTTGAATGAAGTTCTAAACTAGTACAATAAACGTCACATATAGTTATAACTTAAACTTTTCTTTGCCAGCCTTCGTCCATTTGTCTTGGAGGATTGGTTATAGCGAATACGTTAACAACGCATTATCGGATATAAGGAACATATTTTTCAGTTTAGATGAACAAAAATACACAGAAATTACTATGTTTATAGCGAACTCAAAACTATACAAAATACACTAGAACTCCTACTTTCTAATTTTCACCGGAGTATATCTATGCCTCAAACATTGTTGAGGATATACCTCCACCAAGACATAAAGATCTGACCATTGTTTGTCATTGAAAGCCATTTCTCTACATTTGAACTAGTATGTTAGCCGAAATCACTAAATAAATCGCCGAGTAGGTGCGAACAACACGGCTGTATTTAATGTACTTAGAGTAACCGTATAGCGCAAAATAGTTTGCATTGTCATTAATTATTATTTATGCATGGCAACAAAAGTTACGATTATTACATTTCTTGGCCATTTAAAAAAGTCCAAATTTGCGTTTTTCCGGACTGTATACTATTATACCATATAATTTTCGCCAATATATATATATATATATATATGTAATCGACTGAGGTCTTACTTTGAGTCATGTGCAAATGTGAACGAATCAGTGTTCAAAAATATGTTATATATAGAATATAGAATCTTTTTTTAATAAGGGAGATAATAAGTACAATCATAAATCAGGTTAAATCCATTTGTTCTTGGAGCATATATTAGAAACTCTTAATCGTGGGGTTGATGGCATTTTTCTGTTCGTTTACATGTCCATTGTTGATCGTTATAAGGGGAATTATTTGCATAACATTTCATCTATGTTTACAATGTCGTTTTCGATATCGAACTATTGGTCCTCACAACACAATGCTTCACCACACTTACTGCAACATTTACTGCACAATGAACTACATCATTCATTCTGAATTGAATGTTTTACAAACAAGCGACGCTCAGTTTACTGAATAATGATATAAGAATAGTTCATGAATACAAATATGTCTGCTTTCAGGAGATCACAGATGAATCTTTACCAGAATTCAGTGATAACGTACTGTTTTATCTGAATAAAATACATTCAAGACCAGAAGTAGGTAAGGTAAATACTGATTAAATTATAAAATAATTCTTTTCGTGGAAAGTATCATTTTGACCGTCATTTACATCATCCGTCTGAGATAAAAAAATCCTGTCGTACACTTGGCTTTCTCTATGCTTATCATGCCACCCAAAGCATATTCTCAACAGGGTACTTGTTGTGATGCCCGCTATGTGTCGGTGAAATATCAATTCATGATCGTCCGTCTATATTTCTTTCGCCGAATTACCCAGCAGCCTGATCAGGTTGGGATTCAAATATTATATTTCATTTGAATCTGACAAAATAAGATTTGCATGTTTTACGAATAAAACGTTCACAACGTATCTATCAACCTAATATTATTTAATTCAGAATACAATTTAACTTTGGATTTATACCTTCAAACTATGTTGAATGTCAGGATACAAGATAGAAGACATGCTTGAATGGATGGGTGATTATGATCAACTGGAAAAGAAAAATTCGTACATACAATGGTTAGTATCAATTTAGAGCTAAATGTAACTGAAAGTTATAGTACTGCATTATTTTAAAAATAAAGAATTTAGTGTGTTTATATACATACTACGTTCATTATAGATATACGCTATTTTATGTCTTCATACACATCTGGATATTTAGCAAAGCTGTGCTGTATTAATAACTTTGTCCCAGTTGAATTTGCATGTGAAAATGCATCTCGTATATCTTCTACACAAACATTATTGTCTTACACAAGTGACAACGACAAGCTAATTGATAAAAAGGGAGAATAAGTTGCTACAGGGAAAACCATATTCAAAAGTCATTGCCTCTCCAAACAGACCTCCGGGAAAACATTAAACCATAAAACATTAGGCATTTGAGGAGGCTTTAGGGTACATACAATGGGAACAGTGACACAAGGAATGGCCTAAGGGGTAACTAGAGGAACCAAAGAGGACAACATGTGGGATGGGGAGTGGTCAATGGATGGGAAACATCACAGGACAATTCAAGATAGCTGGTAACAGTAGGACGAAAGTGGGGAATAAATAACATGAACGCTATATAAAGTAAAATAATTGCACAGCGGAAGTCAATAAAACACGGAGTGTTTCGTGTTCTAAACCAGGGGCCTTCTTCATATACGTTATAAGACTGCAACTCGGACTTCGACTTTAGAATGTTAAATTTTCTTTTTGCTCCTACGTTTTGTTTTAATTGCCAAAATGTACAGCGGGTAACAACACTTATTCAGTCCAATTTTCATTTGATTGGATTGAATGAATAAGAAAGGCTGATGAATATAACTTTTGTAAAACTAACGTTTAAGTCTGAGTTTCAGTCTTAATAAGGACCCTGGGTTTGTCTCCAAATGTTCATGTTCTGCATCACACCGATCATGTATAATACAATATTACTGTAAGGTTCTAATTATATTATTTTGAAGGTTGTTTCCTATACCTGGCAGTCGTGGAATGAATTACCAAGCCCAGTCTCTCGAACAACACGAAGCAGAGGTTTGTATAAGAGGTTTTTAGGTTTCGATGTAGGTGCCAGGACAGACTTCAATAAAACAAATCATTATTTTTTTCAATACTTCATAACGTCTGCCTCTTGCAATTCTTTATGTTTCAGATAAGGATTATTTATGAAAGAATAAGGGTCTGCATACATTTTCCTTTGATTTTTCGGCGCATAGGTACTAACATGGTTTTGCTATTTGCATATCTGTGTTGTGTAAACCAATCTAATCTTACGTTGACCACCAAGGCGATTTCTCTTCAACCTAACAACGTGTTTACCTTTGACGCGGATTGGTTAACCTTTCGATAAAGCGTACGTTACCTTACCGAAATGCATTTTGGATCTGGAGTGACCAACAATCAAATCATCTCTTCATTTTTATTGTTGCACTACCAATCTTAACCTTCAAATTGTACCGATATCTTTTTTCAAGATATTTCTTGTTTTGTTAGGTTAATATAACAAAAGAGAGAGAGTAAGTTGATACAGGTTTGAAATGCACTTGCTATTTTTCAAATGAAAACATATATTTATTGTCGTAATTAAAGAGAAATGTGATATAAAGGGAGGTAACTTGTTGAAAATGCATGAACATGAAAACGTGGTAATTACATAAATAAAAATGATAAGTAACTTTTATATTACATTTTTCTAAAATAATACCATTACATTGTGATTCATCTCTTCTAAATAATTTGTAACATAATTGTTCCGGAAACGATTATCTTCCATGTATTTTACGTAAATGTCTTCAACACTTTCCTTCTCACTAATTCAGATAATTTTCAGTATATGGAGAAGTTATAAAAACACGGAATATTTTCCATTTACCGATTCATTTCATAATGTTAATTGTTTTATTAAGATGTTTTTCAATCAAAGTTCATGATACTGCCGTGGCGTAGTAGTTACGCACATTCTTTTTAACCCGGACAATCTGGGTTCAAATCCTTGAACTCATCGGCTTTTTATGCAAACTAAGCATATTGTCCATGGAAATGGTATGGGTGTGTCTCCAAATGCTAATGTATACGTATATAAACAAAACAAAAGTCAAAATGAGCCAAATTTAGCTGAACAACAAAAAAATCATATTTTTCCATCCAAAAAAGAAAGAAATAATACATATAAAAAACATGATCGACTCGGACGTGTAATCTCTAAATCAAGGGACATACACTGATGCCATTGAGCTGCAAAGACACTATTAAAAGATGTATACTTTTATTGACCTCATGTTTCCATAACGATGAATCAAACATGCGCTTGTATGACACTGACTCTAATATCACCTCTTTTCATTGGAAGTGCAACAATCTGCGAATTAGCATAGGTTAATATTATTGTGCCATCCGATGCTGGCCCTACTATATTAAATTGGTAATACAAAGCAAAATGAATCAATATCAGTTGTATCGACGTTCGCAGTTATGACCATCGGAGTAAGGATACCTTAATATTAATAATATCTTATTAATATAAATAAAAACATTATATACATAAGTGTAAATAAACATGTGCATAACGTTTTACGTACCATAATAATGCATTTTCACTCCTCGAAATGCAACCAAAAAATATGTGGTGATGCGCTCAAGTTGTTCAAGTTCATTAATCACTCACTATTCGTGTAACTATGCAGATTTACATTTCGATGAAACTATTAAGTGCATCCAGTTGTTTACTTTACTGTTGTCAGCACATCTTGTATATTTTTATAATTATCTCATATACAATATCTCCCAAAATATTTTGATAAAATAGTGAGACGCATACTGATGCCAGCTGTCCAGGCTGTCTCTTATATTTATGTACAATTATCTGGATTTTTAAACATAGCCATGTATAAAACGCTATTTGTAATTTTGTCATGTCCATAGAATCATCTGGGCTTTTTAATTTTTCCACATATATTACTACATTTTGGCTGGTTTTATATAAGTTGATCACCAACTAACGTCATCTTCACTTTGTTTGCTACAAGTACCATACAATGTCCATGTATCTACTTATTATCTCTCTTTGATTATGTAAAGTAGAAAATGTTTTGTCTGTCGCAGTAAGTAAAATATATTTGGACGTTTTGAAATCAATTATGTCAATTTATCAGATAATCAGAAATAGTGAAGAGAGCGTGTTTTAAAGCCTTTACAATGATGTTAGATTTTTATGGAATGGAATTGGCTAATGGTATGGTAAAGAGAAATCAAAGAAACTGGCAGGCGCGATACGACCATCTCAACTAGTAAGTGTTTAATGAACAGTATCGCTTGCAGCTATGGAATTAAAAGCATATGATGCTATTTTAATTTAAAAAATGGCTCTCATATTGCCCATTTATGGTAAACATTTTATAGCAATACAGCACATTGCTTCTGATTCGATATTGTTTTGAGATAATTTGTTCATGCACATCGTCCACAGAAGTCAAAACGATTTGCATTGAATAATTTCTTGGGATATGTATTGGTACAGTTCTTATATCATGTTCAATTCTTTGCTGATTAGGTTATTCAATCCTATCAAAATACTAATCAGTTGCATGTGGAGGAGCATATTAGCACTGGTTGGTCAACTTACTGCTCTACATAACTGAAATACTGTTGAGAAACGGCGTAAACACCAAAATAAACATTGAGCAAATAAACTCTTAACAATATTGTTTCAGGTCTTTCCACAACCGCATGCGTATAACTAGAATCATACAATATATGGGAGAGCTTGGTTTTGAACAACTTCAGGCGAGATGGCTTTCGTTTCTAATCGTGCGTTGTATAGATTAGGTGGTGATTCCATGCAATAGTTTATAGATGCCATACAGGAAGATGACGAAAGGCAAAATTTCTGTGAAAAATACTTTCGATCCGTACAAGGCGACTTTTCGGATACAAAAGATGATAACGAAAATAATGGTCTACAGAATGCTGTGAACCAAGTTGTGCCTGCTGATAATGATAATCTTAACAATGAAAGTAATTCATATTCATATTTGAATGACTTCGAGAGTGACAATTCTGATGGATACATAATGTAGAAATTGAAGTTACTGTTGATAGTGGGAGTGTAGAAAATCAAGATACGCATGAAAGTGGGAAGGCTGAAAACCAAGGTACTGATGTTATTGGGAATGTAGACATTGGAGGTAATGATGATAGTGGGAATGTAGAAATTCTAGGTAATGATGATAGTAGAAATGCACTGAAGGTAGTGGGAGTGTAGAAAAGCAAGGTAATGATGATAGTGGGAATGTAGAAAATCAAGGTAATGATGATAGCGAGAATGTAATAATTCAAGGCAATGAAGGTAGTTGGAATGAAATTTTCAAGGTAATAATGACAGTGAGAATGAAGAAATTCTAGGTTATGATGGTAGTGGGAATAAAGAGATTCAATGTACTGACATTAGTAGGAATGTAGAAATTGAAGTAACTGATGATAGTGGGAGTGTAGAAAATCAAGGTAATGATAGCGAGAATGTAGGAATTCAAGGTAATGAAGATAGTGGGAATGTAGAAATTGAAGATACTGAAGATAATTGCATTGTAGTAACTCGTGGTACTGATAATAGTGAAAATATAATGATTCAAGGTACTGATGATTGTTCGAATGCAGAAATTCAAGGTAGTGAGAATAGTGGGAATACAAAAATTAAAGGTACTGGTGATAGTTGGAATGTAGTAAATCAAGGTAATAATGATAGTTCGATGGTAGTAATTGAAGTTACTGATGCCGATGTGAATGTAGAACTTCAAAGAACTGATAATAGTGAGATTACAAAAATGCAAGGTTATGCTGATAGTGATTATGTATAAATTCGAGGTAACGATGATAATATATGTAGATGATGAGAATGTAGAGATTCAATGTAATGATGGTAATGGGACTGTAGAAATACAAGGTAATGCTGACAATGGAAATGAAGAAGAAACGTATTCGATGAAAATAAAAATATGGAAACACAGGATGAGTCTATTGCTGCTACTAATAATGCGTTTGAAATAAAGTCATGTTTGAGAAACACGAAAAATCGGTCAATGGCGCTACCGGGAATTGAACCCAGGTCTACGGATTGCCGGTCCGTTATGCTAACCACTACACCACAGCAACCTGACGTCATTTTCGTGTAAATTTATCATATTTAAATTTATGATTAAGGAAAACTACACTTTGGACGAAGTTCTTGAAAGAACACAATGAAGCGGCTGGTGCTGATTGCCGTAAGAATGTAAAACACTTTGGGTATTTAAAATATTCGGGTATTTGTCAACATTACTGTACTGAGTGTGTATTTGTGGTTGCTGTTTACTTTATCATTTGCAGAATATTGTTAATAAAATTGAACAATATCTTAAATCGGCTCGAGATTCAGGATAAAGGTATATATATATATTCATGCCAGAAATGACGAATGCAGTGGTTTTACTGAACATTTTGGTTTTAAGAAATGCTCTCACTGTCTCTTTCTGAAGAAATACTTCAGTGACTTTTGGTATTGACAGTGCAATGCTGTTAATATTACGCCGGCATGAAAGCACACAACACGTTCAATATAAATATACTGGAAAGACAATATCATAGCGGTGTGCTAATAAGTGTTATTGCTTCATGTTACATGATTAGCATAATAGTTCTGTCTGGTGTAACGGGTTTAAGATACGCCTGATATTCATTTTTGCGTATGTATGCTGGACCTTTTGTCTTTTCGAATATATGTTTGCAATCATAATTATTTCAGCTGCTGTTTTGAAGCTTGTTGTTTGATTCATTTATATTTTAATTTATGTTTTTAAATGTATATATGTATGAAATGTTTAACATTTATGTAATTTTAAATATCCTCTGACTTATTCTGAATATATAACGGGGTGATGTATGCGAGGGATGCTAAAATAATTCTTAATAAGACTGGCCTGCTTAAGCGGTTAGATAAATGCCATTTTCGTGCACCATCAGCTGATTTATATTCGTTTATTTAATGTTGTCTGCAACCATGTATATTCTTAATAATCACACATAACACTCCCCTATTTGATTCTAATTTATTTCTTCCGTAATTTTCGACATCTTTTTCCACTAAATAGTTCAACTAATGCTGCTAATAATCAACGGTATAATGAGGATATCAGCTTTAGTTGTATTGTTACTCTAGAAATCCACATTGTTATTACAATTACATGTACATTTTCAGTTGATTTGTTTCATACTTAAAGTTCGTCTTGTTGTTTTCACCTTTTAAGAATATTGACAAAAATCTATATAAAATCTTATTTAGATTTCATCATATACGGAATTTGACTTGTCAAGATTAAGTCTGCAGTCCATTTTTGTACCTCGTGACCCACTTTGTAGGTTTATTTCGTGCCCCTTGTATGTTTAAAGGCGGATCCTTTTTGATAAAAGAACAGAAATATTGTTTTAGCTTGATCGTCCTCGTCTGCTTTACTATATCGTCTGCCTGTGCGTCTACAAACATGTGAACTTTTGCGTTTGGCTCAGTTTCTGAGAAATGTTAAGCCCTATTGATAAAGTATCTCTTAGACGAGTGTATGTGTCCGAGTCTGTGCTCTTGTTATTTTATTTAGTAAGCAGTAGGAGCCCCTGTGTTGCGAATGAGACATTCCTTGTGCTACGTCAATACTATGATATATTTTGAATAGCAATCATATAATTTATTAGATGTTCACTGTTACTGTCTCTTGAGCGTAAATTTTATCTCACTGTGCATTTTGAACGTTTACCGCCTACTATACAAAGTATTAAACATTTAACATGAAAAGCAGTTAACTTGCTTTCCTATGTGAAACTAAATTTGCGATATATATGCTGATAGAATTTGGTAGATATTTAGGATAATTACCACTTTTATAGAAATGTTTGGAATGCCCTTTTTTGAGGTGTTGATGCACGCCTATGATCCGACCTTAAGTGACAGGAAACCCACGACGGTTTAAAGACAATTAAGAGAAGAAGATAGTTTTGTGTTTAGGTCGGCTATATTTGGCAAACTTTGACGTATTATTCAAGACTTTAACAAACATTGAACACCTAAATTAAAACCCTAATGGCAATCACGTTACCCTAGCTAAGATAATTTGAGTGTTTTCGTTGCCGCCACTACTTTTGTGATGCCAGATAGTAGACATTGCTTTTCTTTACGAATGTTGTTTACTAAACTGATATATTCATCTTGGATTAAGTATAATATTTCAAGTTCAAATTTCTCATCTTGAAGAAAAACATCCTTCTCTGGTAACAACTCTATAACTCGGTTATAACGACTTAAGATGAAGCGTAATTTTGGATATAACGTAGTAATTTTTGGGTCACAAAAGGCAAATTGGAACGGTTATAACGTAATTCACAAATACAATTCATGTTCTGTAGATTTACACACACATCTAGTTCATTTTTGAACAAGAAACAAGTCAACAGTAATGGATTTTATAACGAAATGTGTTATATCCATACAATTATATCGAAATTTCGCTGTATGGATATACCAAAGGTTCGATATAACAAAGTAAATCTCCAGGTCCCCATAAATTCGTCATAAATGTGTTCCAATGAATAAGTCAAAGTACCATAATTATGCTATTTTGCAGAGAGGCTTTATTTCTATGCCTTCCAACCACAATATCTGTTTTTATTTGGCTTCTTCTGAATTATCGGATAAACGTTGGCAATCGACGGGATTGGTTTTGTTGTATTTATAGAACGACTTCTTAACCGTAGTTAAGCGATCTTTCGCGGTTGTCTACGTAGGAGAATATCAACACAGAGATAGTTAACACAATCGGGAATGCAAACAATGACTTTAATGGGTTGAAACATTTTGGTGACGGATAACTCAGTTTTAAAATAATGCCTTACTCGATAAGCCGAGCGGACTATAATGCTGGTGATTTTGTCATTTATTTAATATGCCTACCAATAATTTGTATCGTTGGACTAACAGGAAACTCGTATAGTTTGTACATTCTTCGAGGCAACCCAACCAAAGTTGCGTTCTGTACTTACCTCAAAGCATTGACATGCTCTGACACGCTGTTGCTTGCATGTGCCTTTTTGCGAAGTCTGTTTCGTGGCTATGAAGAGGCCAACTTACCTTCTGCGCAGAAGATAAATGTTTATGTGTTATATGCCGCCGGCATTATTTGTGGATCAGCTTTACATCGATTATCGTCTTCGCTAATAGCAGTGATTGCAATAGAAAGAGTATTGGTTGTAGTCTACCCATTGAGAGTTCGGAGTATGATCATTGAGACAAGACCTGTCAGGATTATCGCGGCACTTGTCCTTTTCTTCACATTGCTACAGTTACCAACATTTGCTATTATAAACGTGAAAGAGACTGCTCTTTATCACCCGGAAAACGTATCTAATTATGTCGTTCAGAGAACAGAGTTTGCACAACGAGAACCGGAGCTTGCACAGGTGTACTTGCTTTCCCTGGCCATCCTTGGTACTGCGTTGCCTTTGTTTACTGTAATAGTAAGCACTTTCATAATTCTTATTCGAGTTAAGATGCAGTTGAAAGGTATTGCAATCCGTCGAATCACTGGTGGTAGCATTGAATTTGAAAGAATGACATTGACATTAGTTACCATGGCAATATTTTTCACCCTCATGTCTGTTCCTGCCGTAATTATATACGTATGGTCCGCGTATGATAGGTCACCGGACACTTTGTACCTGCGTGCTTTATTCGCTGATATAGACATCGCTCTTGTGTGTTTGAATTCCGCCAGCGATTTCATTATTTATTGTCTGGCATCGAACAAATTTAGAGCACAGTTTGTGCAACACATTTGTGGGGTTGTTCGAAGTCCACATAACAATACGTCAAGTACCTCACATATTCGATCCATCGACCTTAACCTTGAAAGGAATCCAAACGCATGTTGGGAAGAAACTAGCTTAGAAGCACCACATTGTCTACCCAGTTCCCCAAGGCTATAGTATTACTTTGATATACCGGGAACTCAACGGCTCAGCCGAAATTGTGTGTAGAATTACCCTGGGTACCTTATTGTGTAGATGTTGGCGTAGAAGTATCATATTGTGACATTTTTGTATCGGCAATCATTCAGTATGATTGAACTATAATAATGGTAGGAGGTAGTTATAAACAAACTGGATAAACTTATTGACTACTGAATATACTTATCTATTGGTGACTACAGATATAACAAATAGAACAGTTGTTTTCAGAGGAATTTACATTTACTGTGCATTTTCCAATGACTTATTGAAAATATGCATTGAACTAAAGTGAGAATCAGTTGGAGGATATATATCGACTATTTCGAAGATTCTGTGAAACTGACATTTAACCGTTTTATGATGGATTTCGAAATCAAATAGCTTTTATTTAAAGTGTAGTTACCGTAAAAGTATATATACGTACCAGGTACATTTAGACATGCACAGTTTTGACGATTTTATTGTTAAGCTTCATGTTATTGTTTTTTGAAACTCAGTTTCGTAGGACAAAAAAAGTCCAGCGCGAAAATCAGCAAAATGAAAATAAACAAAATTCAATTGCAAACAGACGATATAAGGTAAGACCGGTAAAGGTTATATATCATACTGAAAACAATATCAACCGTACGAAACACATTTGCATTGTCACTGAGCTATTTTGTCACAGAAGTGTGATGATCATTTTTTCTAATGAATGGATACCATGGTATTGCACTGCTGGGCGTTGTTTGAGCCCATTGTTCTTCACCGTTTGCGGATACTCGTTATTGAATATATAAAGAACTGTGTACGTACCGTTCTAAGAAATCAATTGTAGACGTTGTAGACAAGACATTCCCTTCTGCCAGCTGTAAGAGAAATGTAGGGAACAAGATCAGCCACTCTGTTTAGTTTTCATAGTACTGACCAAAGCGATTGATATGGTGGAAAGATGCGGTTTAATTAAGACGCTACCACTAATCGGCTGTCCATCAAAGCGCTTTAGCATTGCGAGATAGTTCCATGACGACATGGCGAGCAGACTAAAACTTAGCGATGACATGACTGACAAAATCGGAGAGAAAGGCGGTGTTAACGCCTCATGTACACATCTGTACGTAGAGCCCAGCAGACCTATAAGCAAAGTCATCAAAGTCAACAATAGGCCACCCAAAACAAACAATTCTCCCAACAAATGTCGAAACAGCTTAAGTCTTAAGCACTCTACTGTGTGTCAATGAATCATGAAGTACAAGCTCCACGTAAGGACACAAGGAAAGGAACTTCCGATGTTCCATCTAAGGACACATTGAGAAACAACAATGTTTTCCCATGAGCAGGCATCCCTTCCATTTCGTGAACACAATCCTATATAAGTGCCAGCTGCACGTCCCGTGACACGTGTATTGGGTTGATCATGAACGCATCGCAAAATTCCAACTCTACAGTGAGTTTGCGATCGGTACAAGGAGCATATGTTGTCCTTAGATCCGCTTTGTAGATGTTTGCAATAGTAACATATGAGATTGCAACATTGACACTGACAACAGAACCTGGTGGAAGTAGCAAGTGTCACAAGGACTGAACAATGGAACGAGTGTCATCTGTGACAAGAATAACGGTTTGGAAAAGAGTATTTTCTTATCAATGAAACAACCCAATATGCTTAATGTTCCACTCACATTTATTAGTGTCTGTATTTTAATATGTAATGAACGGTTTAAACTATTCTTGTAGAAGAAATACACCACTCACTGGATATATGTTCAAAGTTATCCAGAACGTGAAGACATGCACATCTGTAAAAATGCATATTTTTTAATTTATAAGTTACTTATATTAGAATAATTTAGCACCATGTGACATGAGGTATCCCTCTATATAAATATACAAAGAAGCGCTCCAGACAAAAAATCACACAAATAAGTCCAGAGACTAGACTAATGGGAATCTTGGAAGAAAGGTAGAGATTTTAACTTTTACCTCTGGAATTACCTTCATTTCAAATAATGTTTCGATTACAAAACAAGAGAAACCGTTGTAGTGTTACACTATCACCCCTATCGAAAATAAACGGATATAATTTTATGGTATTCTTCTATTCGTCTGATTTTATTTTCGTTCCATATCATACCGAAGCATGGATTATCATGATTAAATCACATTGGCTCAAGGTCAATGTCACTTGAGTCCAAAGGTTTGAGTCTTGATTATAGTGTCCGGTTCAAATACTTTAAAATAGTCTGCATGGATTTTTACGAAATGTTGGTGGTATTAAATTCGCCGCGCTACCTCAGTCAAAGTACAATAACCCTTTTCATGTCACACTCAAGTATTTACGAACCCGTGTTGCAATCGCAGAAAAGAACGCACTTGGGATGCGTCGTGGTCGAAAGGTAGAGCGTTTGACTCCTGATCCGAAAGTCGTTAGTTCGAACTGAGCGGGTCTGATTGTAAACTTCGCAATTCCAGAATTGTGCGCGTGTACTGATAAGTAAGCCAGGAAACAGGCATTGAGAGTGGTTAGCATAAGTTGTAAGAATCTGCTGATCAATTCATTTAAAATGAATGAATGTAATTTTAAAAATGATTAAGATTCTTATTTCATGGGGGTATCAATTCCTCAAATATGATTTTCACATGGATTTGTCTGTTCAATGTAATTGTAGAATCACACATAACAACAAGAATGATCACAGTCATGCTTTAAACGTGAGAGACAAGTATTTAACGACCATATGGTGAGGAGGAAATTAAGTTGAAGAGCTACCGGCAATATAACAGATCGAAAAGGATATTATTTAATGATGTTTTTTGTATTTAGGAATGTAATGAGCTAACTTGACCGACTTATCATAGAAAGTCGGACAATATCTTTTTGTTTTTTTTCAGGAAATTAGTTTTTTTCTCTGGAATATGTGTGGAAATTAGACAAGCCATGTAACCAATGTAATTAGTCAGATTCCGGAAACAAATAAAGGCTTCGGTTTTCGAATTTTCTTGAAATGTTTTTTTTTATACTTTTATAAATATATGGAAAGGGATAGGATCACTTCAAGAAGGATCAATTTTGGTCCTGTAAATGATCCAGATAAAATGGATGAAAAGTGAAAGTACAATATCCATATACCATAAAGCAAACGTCAAAATTCTGATATTTTGTTATTGGTCACCATGGTAACAACATAAGGATACCCATAAAACAAAGGTCATGTTTTCAGATTGATTTTAAATCTACATTTTAAATCTACTTAATTCCCTCCAGTTAATGCATTATTCTCAACCAGTGCATGTGACATTTGATTTATTTTGCTGTGGTAACCAGATTTATTCCAATCAGAAACAGTCTTTTAATTGTAGGTTAAAATATGTACTAACACCATAATGAATTTAAATAAATACTTATCTTGGATTTTTGATGCATATTTGAAGGTTCTAGTGATTCAATTAATGATATCATAGAAAACATACACACATACTAAAAAAGCATTAAAATTGCATGATACAAATAATGTTCTTTTTAAGTATGTCTACTCCTAGAAATCCGAAACTAAACAAATAAGGCGACATATGATATAAATGATAAGATATTCTTATTCTAAAATTACACATAATAATGGCCAACATACAGTTAGTGATTATGGTTCCCATAGCAACCAAATGTAGTATGTTGAAATGGTAAAGCATGCACGCTTTCTTAATAAAACCTTATACACGCACATTTGCACAATGCATGTACATTGTCTCTGATTCATATATGTACTTCAATATAACAAAAACCTCTTAATTGATAAAATATCCATTTTTATCGATTTATTTTTTTACCGAGTGCTATTCACTCGCTTGTCTTTTGTTTCGTTTTCGTTAAGACTTATATGTGTACTAGGCACCTAAATCGCGTTTCAGTATAGTGTATTGCTAGGCTAAAATGCTCATGAATTTTTTTCAGATGTGAATTTAAACCATATTTACAGGTGTTTCTCATATGTTCTGATTTCTATACTTTTGTCAACATGCCTTAGTATTTACCTATTTATCTTAAATTCTGAACTGTATCCTGACTCAAGATGATTTGTTGATGATTTGTTTGTATACTATTGTATTGTTTAACTTTGTACATATTGTTATGCTGTACATGCATGGAGGAAATAAAAGTATCTATCTATTCTATCTTACATTTACTGTAAAATTCAATACTTGGCCATAACAAGCGCGACAATCATTTCCATTTTCAGCTACTTTGACAGAAGGGTCAAAGCTACCCATGGGTCAACTGTACAATTGATATGTTTGTTGAAGCCCCATTGAAGAAGAAACATAGTGCTTTAATATGAATGAATTATATTATTAGTATAACAAATATATGACACATACTTAGTATTTGTATCGGATAAAGCAATCTACGACAAGCTTAAAATTATCAATTGTAATTTGAAATAAAACATTAACAATTCATTATGTTGTAATCATTATGTTCAATCATTATTAACCATTTAATACACAGTTTGTGTTGACTACGCTACTGTAAATGATTCTAAATGACACTGTCCACCAAAATCCATATGGACTGTAGTCTATAGTCGGACCTCGTTCATTCGAAATTATCGGGTCGGAATTTATATTTTAGAATAAAACATGATATCTGACCTTCACAAAATCTGTATATATTTTAATCTCTTCACTTATGGAGGAATAAAAGTATCTATCTATATGTATCTTTCTATACATACTCAAACAGGAAATGGAGATAAATAGGCTACAAGAGGGTGTTGTAGTATGATCGCTGATACCGCCGACTGTAGCAGCAGGAATACTTTAATTGAGTTGAGTGAAGTTGGCGCAGCAATCGTATATCCACTTTTAATAATGTCCTAGGTTGAATACAGAGCCAGCTCTGACATCGATACTCGACTTACATATTTGAATACATATCTAAAATCGAACCAAGAGCTAGCACTGACTTCAACATTCGTCGAATACACATCTGGAGTCGAATAGCGCGCCTAATAGGTACATCGTTATTTCAGTTTTCTAATGCTATCAATACAGAGCTAGAATCGAACCCGAATTTGAACTTTGACCTCGACATGGGTTGAGTATAAAGTCCGGTCAGATTTTTCCGGACCTGTCTCGATTCCGGAATTGGTACCGTCCAAAATCGGACTGGATTTTATACTCAAACAAAATTTGACCCTTTAAACTCGACAAGGGTAGTCTGGTCCGATTTTTTCAAAACCTGTCCCGGGATTGGTACGGTCCAAGACCGGACTTTAAGCACAACCCAAATTTGTACTTTGACCTCGACATGGTCGGAGTATAAAGTCTGGTCCGATTTTTCCCGACCAATCCCAGTACCGGGATTTTGACTTGAAAATCGGACCGAACTTTATACTCAACCCAAATTTGAACTTTGACCTCGACATGGGTAGAGTATAAAGTCTGGCCCGATTTTTCCGGACTTATACCGATACCGGGATTTCTACGGCTTAAGACCGAACTTTACACCCGACCAAAAGTTGAACTTTTACCTCGACATTGGGTGAGTATAAAGTCCGGTCAGATTTTTTCCGGACCTATCCTTGTACCAGGATTGGTAAGACTCAAAAATTGGACCGGACTTTATACTCAAACCAAATTTAAACATGACCTCGATATGTGCCGGTTATAATTTCCGGTTCGATTTTTTTCCGGATATTTATTTACAAAATTGAATTCTATTTTATTAAAGACCTGCATTATTTTAATATACCCGAAACCAGAATGCGCGTAAATGTATCAGATTTACATCAAACGAAATAAGATGATATTTGGCTGTGTATAAAAATCTTTCAGAAACGCTTAAAACGCCTGCCCCGAGTTAGAGAATTTCATCTATTTAGGCCTTCTTTAAACTGCCGTGATAAATAAATATTTTGATAATATATAAACATATGGCAATAACATATGGCTAGTAATAAAAAGCGTAAACGCGATCCCCAACCTGCAAAAACTCCTACAAATTGCCTGATTTTTTATGCTATTACTGATTCGCATTATTTAATATCCTTGTAACCAGCATAATGTATATGTATTTATTTGATGTCATTGATAGCTCTGGGTTCGCGTCTAGGTCTGTATTCAAATCTTTAAACAGCTCGAATAACGATGTACGAGCTTTCTCGTTTTTCGTTCTAGGTATGTATTCACCGCGGACCAATGTCAATGTTGACGTCAGTGCCTTTCTGCCATAGATCTGCGGTATGCTTCTTCGGGGACTTTCCCATGCTTTTAGAAGTTATCACACGGATAGGTCCACGAGTTATATACAGGCGCGATATTATTGCTAATGCACGGTATGCGACTTTGGTGACTTCACCAGATCAGCCCAGCCGGCTATCTTTGCGGACTCGTACACACCGTACAACCAGCTGTATCGATGGCTGACCTGATGATTGATGGCTGTGTTATGTGCAAGGTGCAATATCGACGAAGGTTAAGTCTCTGCTATTTTGATGCGCTTAATGTTGCTTTTATGAGTAACAACGGACAGGTATCGTTTTAGCAAAGAACAATTAATTTCTACATACCGTTTATGTTCGAGTGAGCGCCCTATTTACAGAGAAAAGCAGGTTATATGTACGCCGTGTTTGCGTAAAGTTCGACGTTTTCTTATTTGACATTAAATTCACGGCTTAATTCATGAAATCGAACAAGTTTGAATAACTGGGAATAAAATTGAATCATTCTCCTGTAGTTCTACCGAGTGATGCTGTGCTATTTCTTATTTTGTGATATAGAGGTTTAAAATTGACCAGGTTCAATATTTTTGCTGACGCTTAGAGCAGTTCAGAGTTTACATGGCTATCGGCAAACTAAGGCAGTTCCCAAATAGGTTATGCTAACTACCATGACAGTTCATCAAGATAATCGCAAGGGAGTTTTAGCAGACGGACGGAAGGACAATGTTGAATATTTTCGTCCCCCTCCTTTTAGAGTGGAGCATAACAAGCAGTAAGTGTAATAGTTTAAGCCTTTATTAACTCATAAAACATTTACTAATATATCACATCATGCAAATATCAACGAAATACCATAAAAAACAATAAATAAGAGAGCAAACAATCGACTGCAGTGGCATAGCGTTCCTAATTCCCAACTTTGTGAAATATGTCAAGTAGAGAACACGCTGGAGATAGAAAAACACCGAAAACTATTTGGAAATAAACCCATTAGTTATGTAATATTATCATGAAACGTTATCATTTGATTCAGATTTATTGTCTGCGTTATTTCTATTCTCAGAAACTTCAGTGAGCCGCTCTAGAAATTTCGCAGATATTTTTGTCAGATCTTTGTCCATATCCATACTTCCGTAACATGTTTTAGTGTTGGTAGATTCGTTGTCAGACTTCATATCGTTGCTTGCAGAACATGGATTTCTCTCTGTCAACGAGTCTTGTAAATTATGAGTAGAATATGGCTTTCTGGCTAAAGGATCCATTTTTTGCACTAACTGTATATGTGCTGGGGGATTTGACCACGGCTGCTGTTCACCTGAGGAGAAAGTTGTAAGAAAGGTGATAACACTGTATATATTAAATAAATCACCAGTCGATGGGTTGAATATTTAAGACGGAAGATAAGGCTGATGATTCAATTAACGGGTTAAAGGTTGTATGTCAACAACAGGCGAAGATATTCTCGGCCAGACAATCTACGTTTTCTGTTTTGCTATTTTGAAACTTTACGGCTTAAGGCGATAGCCTTGCAATGTGTTTTGACAAGTTTATCAATATACACATTTATAGAGTAACTATATACACTGTATAGTAAATTTGTACATGTAGAATGACTTTTGAGGATGTTTTACATTCCGGTAAATGCACACACAATTATGTTAAGTATTTTTTAATGTCAAAATTATTTTTGGAAGGAGAGAAAGTATACTAGCTTATGTTATCGAGTTTTTTTTTAAAAATGTATCAATAAAAATATAAAAATTCTTTTGCAAATTAACACTTGTGCAATTAGCCTGATTTACCGGACAACTTATACAATTTGACAGTACCAAAAGTTTAAATAACTTCATTATTTTTCAACATGTTTACAACATTTTAGCAGTATTAGTTAAATGACTGTATAACGATAAAACAGTATACATTTCATTTTGCTATAATATGTAGTTTCAAAAATATATTGCTAAAAAGCAAATATGGCTTTTTCTATGGCATATATCGCCTTAACATTACCTTTTTGGGAAGCCAAACGCTTAAACAATGACTACAATAATTGGTTGACTATATGACCTATAAAATTGTATACACTTAGTCATCAATGCAACAGAAAATAGCAAATATTCCAAAAGAAGTAATGGCTATAAGCAGGAACTACCATCATGCATGTTTATAAAGGTATTTACCAGACATTGATGCAGCTTATTGGTAGATTTGACCTATGACACATTTTTTTTCAATTCTAAAAAAAGTGTAATACAATAACTTACCAGAACCGAATATAAGATAAAACACAGTGGCTATAGCAACAATAGATGCCGTCAAATAAAACACATAGGACCAGCTTTCTATTGTCTGAAAAAGATGACAACAAAGTTTATGTAAAAATCTGTACATTTCTGCGGTGCAACATTTTTGCGGTTTTTAGAGTTCTCCTTATCGACGGTGTTTAATTTTGCGCATTCACCATTTTCCCAATGGGTCACGAAATGTTACATTACTTTTAGTTACATATTTTGGCGGATTAGACATTGACCGCTAATAGCGCCAAATTAAAAACACCGCCGATATAACCCGCTATACAGTCCATTGTTAGCTGAAGTGGTTTTATCGTGAGTAAGAATCGTACCGCAAGTACCTCATCACAATTTTTTTTCGCTATGTACAAAGTCGTAATATAACTGCAGTAAGTCCCTCGAGGTTATGGCGCAAGCAATACAATAATGACATTCTCGTTTCCCACACGCAGTTACATTTATCTTTGTGGTATGGTTGTCCTTATAATCATAAAACATGCATCAGACAGCGTATCTAAACGAACATGTGACGAGGTCAACTTCTACAGTTCGTTTTGCGAAAAAAAAACACTTAAAATCACGGCAGTATTTAACCGTAAAGAAACTGTTATTTATTTATTTTATCTGTTTTATTAACATCTAAAGTGATTATAAATGCTAAATATTTATTGAAATTTTAGACAAAACCTTTCATAGTATATAATTGCTGTCAATATTAGTTGCCATTACCCATGTCCCAAGATACGAAACTGGATAATATACGGACAATTCCAATTCATTATTACCTGCTCAGCCGTCAGACGACCGGTTGCCAAGGGAACAATGATAGCACCAACTGAACCGAACGTTGAGGAAACAGCAACCAAACTACTGGCATATCTTGTAGATAAATCATAATGATTTACTGACCAACCTGTAAAAATAAGCATTCTCGTGTTTTTATTCTTATCCGCAATCACTGCCCTTGGTCGATCTAATGACAACACATGTTATCATAATCACATGTAGTATTCACTATTCAGTTTGATGGTCAAGGTTTGTTATATTATACATGTATATTAATTAACTGCGTATTAAATAAAACTAGTTGTGGCAAGATCATGTCTCATGCAGTATTTAAATACATGTACCTCTTTATTTGGACAGCTTTTATTGTCGACTATAAGGATTTCGTGTGGAATTACAGTGATTTTATTTGTCTATGATTAAACATAATAATCCAAAACTTTTTGAGCAAGCCTTTTTGTACATATGTTTGTTTGTTTGTTTGTTTGTTTCATCGGGTTTAACGCCATTTCTCAACGATATTTCAGTTATACACGGCGGCCGGTTCACCTAACCAGGTTTTCCTGGACTGAAATCTAACCAGTACTAACTTACCCTTCCACAAGGAGCCGGCAACTTCTCCACATGAGGAGATAAAATTGACATGGAAGGGTATATTACGACTTTGTACATAGCGAAGGGTATGACCTGCCGCGACCGGGAATCGAACCCGGATCGCCGGGTTACAAGTCCAGCGCACTAACCACTGGACCACTGCCGCAGCTCCTTTTTGTACATATGATTTGAAACACCCCTTCTAAATAAGATACTATTGAACTTTATTCTAAAACTGCCATAACATAATTGACCATTCCGTGTTTAAAGTTAACCACCTGTGTGGAAATTAATATTAACTGGTTTTTAACTTCATATTTATGTAAATATTTGATTTTGGAACCCAGACAACCACTAGGGTCACGAGGACGATGTTGCAGAAAGTACAAAGATGTCTATACCTGATGTGGTTATACCAAAAGCTCCAACAGTAATAGTTAACACTATCACAGCCACAGTTCCATTATATATAAATGATAACACTATAAATCCTATAGACTGTATACCAAAACCTGCAAAATATATAAATAATAAAGACATTACTTTTGTTGAACGACTGACTAACGCGCATAAAATTGCGCAAATCAAAACATTCTTTGTGTTTGGCGGACAGTTAAGCATCAACGGAGAATTCATAAGTTCGTTTCGGCGAATCGTGTCCGAGCTCTGTTCAAACTGAAGTAACTGTAGGAAAGAAATATTATGTTGCTACATGGAAACGCCACATACACAAGACAATGCCTCCCCAACACAAACCCCTGGGAAACTGTATGTAATATAGTGGCAGATGTGAGTGGGGAGGAAACAATGATTATGAATGTAGAAGTACTATCCCTGGTGGATGATATGATTAATGCAAGTGCGGGGAAACTATTTAGTAGCACTGATATTGAAAGAACTAATCCATAAACTGACATTCAGCTGACTATCTAAGTTGTTCTTATGTCAGCAGTCAATAAATAATGTTCTAATCTAAATGAAATATACAAGTTCAATGTAAGATACAAGTTGGACACCCATGCATACAAAATAACTGAAAATCATAGTCCCTCTTGGCATTATTCAGGTGAAAGGAATTAATAGTTCGTCAGCATTGTACACTCCATTAGCATTAATCAAATGTACATGTTTGGTGCGTGGTACGTCATCACCGTTTACAGCATGGGATTAACTGTGAACTTACCAGACATGTCTTGCGGTGTGTGGCAATCAGATTATAACCATCCTCGCTACCCAGGCTATTCATTACATATATGATACCCTGGACAAAGACTTCGTAATGCATGAATATTCATTAGCATTTACCGACCAATGAAATGCACGAAAACAAGAAAGAAGGAATCCCCTTTGTGAAGAGCTATCCGTATCGCATGAGGTATGTCTCATGCGGCCAATCAAGCGACTGGATTCCACCTCATTAATTATTCATGAGTAAGAGATTTTTTACAGTCAGATTGCCCAGTGTATCATACATGTTATGAAATGCCTGTGTACCGATGTTGATTATAACAAGATAGTACACAGATTACAGAAAATTTCTCAAGATTTATTACCTATACCAACGAATAGTTTCCGTACAGCTGTGGTCGATAAAGACGTTGAATTTAACAATGAATCGGCGACATATCCACTTGAAAACGAAAGAATCACCTTGGCAATATGTGGAATAGAGGCATATAGACCAGTCTGTAAATAGAAAGTGTCGGCGGCTAGGGAATTGAACTGATTTACAATGGAAATAAATTTGTATAAAAAACATTCAGCTAATTAAAACCATATGGTCTACTACGTTACTAATATCAACTGAGAATGAAACTTCCACAATTTAAGTCCACCGTTCAGTTTCTATTCATAACATAATTAATATTGGCAATGATAGCGGCCGCAAATTGTTTCACTTACAACGACAATTAATATCACTGGTTAATGGAAGACATCATGGTGTTACAGGTTCTATTTAACAAGGGTCTGCACAATCATTAAGCTAATAGTATTGTTTGTTTTAATGAATAGTCGTGTTAGAATATGGAAGAATGCTTTATACTCAAGATTGCTAAGTAACTCTCATTAAAAAATATGACGAAATACAAGCTTATGGTTGTCAATACCTCGGCTATGTTAAATCCAAACTCATTCAAATACAATGGCTCGTTAGTTAACATCAATCCTAGAACCCATTGACGTACAAAATGACAGAAACATATCGCTAATACAGGTAATGATGTCAATATGGAACCCCAAGGTGTATCTATATTCTGAAACAAATAATAAGAAAAACACATTTATTTGGCTTTAATCCATACATGGCACCAATATTCAAACATTAACGTAGTTTGAAAACAAAGACTTTGTTTCATCACATTTGCTTGGCTTCAAAACATATATCTGGCTTCAAATCATTTACAAGGCTTCAAAAAAAATACTTGGCTGGAACCTATTAGCTTTGATTCAAGACAAATAGTCGGTAATAAACATTTAAATGATATCCAAACAATTACTTGTCTTTAAAAATATTATCATGGTATCGAACAACTATTTGAAAAACATTGAATTGGCGTTAAAACATTTACTTGGATTCAAAACATTTTCTAGGATTAAAAACATTTGATTTACTTGTCCAACCTAACCATACAACCAGGACTCCAAATGAAAGAAAGAGATATATAAGTGACGTCATTTCCAGAAAACGTCACAGGTGACGTCACCATGTACTGACATTTGGCAATATTTGCCCCATATGGCAATATGAAAACGAACTACCATCACATATTGCGTTTTGTGACGTCACTTACAGAAGAGGTTGAAAATCCCATAGCAGTGCTCATATATGTAATATATTTTGTACCTCGTAGTCAATGACATCCGCTCCCTGTGATTTCTGCATAAAATCAAATTCTTCATCACTGATTGAAGTATGATGCGAGGGTCTCTCATAAATCAGGCATACCCAGCATACAAACCATATAATGCATAAGATTCCTACAAGTAATTAAATCAAACATGAATGTTCCCTCTGAAGCCAATACATAATTGAAAATATTTAGTCTCGTTGCAAATCAGAGCAATATCTTATATCGGTACAATATACTTGCTGAACATAATTATGTTTGAAATCTGTTTGGAATAGGTATATAAATGATTCCTTGAATTCCTTATTATGAAGGGTTCAAAGCAACAAATACAATCTCATAAATCTTACCACTTATATAGAAAATGTAATGCCATCGTAAATAGTGTGTAATACACCCAGCCATTGGAAACCCCAGAATGGCACCAGCGTATGCACCTACAATAGTAAATAGTAGTTCAGCATCCAAGCTCACCAAACATCACCATATTGGGGCCAAGCGTTCAGTGTGGATTTATACGTAGAGTGACGATTGTCATTGCATGCATGATGCCCCCATGAGCTATTGTGGTTAAATTGTTTCAGTAGACTTAAATAGTTGTTTTCTATGATAATTTACAATTTTAGCCATAGTTAAAACGGATACAGACAATTCATATAATAATAACTTATTTCTTATATCTATTAGATACGTAGATGTGACATTATCAACCGATACGTTAGTAATATTGACAATAACTTTATTTACATTAATGTTCATTCGTTAAAACTTAGCCTATCAATACGAAACAGACATGGCTGAAACCGTCGCTCTGTTGTGGCATTACGTTTGAAAGCCGACACTGTTAATTTATACACGGAAGAGTCAAAGTCATATTCACAAGACAATGCCTTCTTACGCTTATCTCAGGTAAACATCAGCATACGAAGCAGTAGGAGTTGTAAAGGTGTAAGAGCATACATCTGTGGGAATGGAGAAGTAGGCAATTGCTTGACTCAAAAACCACCAATTTGAAGGAGAATTGGATGGGGCAATTAGGGAAAAGAAGGTGTGGAATCGAAGGACGATACTGTAAGATAAGCTAAGAAAGCAAATTGGCTACGGATAGAAAGGACATGAGCTAAGTATAGTTTTAATACGTAAGAAAGTGGCTAATCCATTACAAAAAAATTTCTGCTGAATTATTTTAAGAATTATTCTATCGATACGATTTCATGCGCAAACCGGAAAATTGTATTTGTTACAATGACGTTTTTTGTTCAAAACAGCGCCCTAGCTCCGTATAAAGGTTTGATATTAAAACAAACAGCTATACATACACGAGAGAACAGCTGCTACTTGTCGACTGCGTTCTGAAGGTGCAGTCCAATGTCTTAACACCCCATAACACGCTGGATACAGCATACCCTGAAATTATAAACAACATTATAGATACGTCGCCTTACAAGGTGATTCATACTTTTATTGACATGAAGAAATAATACTATTCATTCAAATGTATAACCTGACAGTGTGTGCTCATTAACAACACAATATTTAATTAATTCTGACAAACAAACAACAAAATTAGGTATTCGACATTGCAATGTCGCTAACAGCAAACTAATTTATTTTCCAAAGGGAAATACCGTATACAAGCCATGAATAATATCCTACATAGTTCGTATTTGAAATTACCACACATATCGTTGTTAGGATTTTGCTCTACATTTCTACTAGATCGAATAGCTTAAAGAGTATTCCTTTCCGGTTCATTTGGTTACCACCTCCAGTGAAGAAGGTGAACATTTTTGCGGCATATAGGTTTGAAGAGTGCAACACCTTATGGGAGACGCAAAGTTTGGCTTCTATTGAGAGGTTGATGCTCTAGAGAGGTTGAATTGGTAGTAAAGTATTACTACTTGAAAGAGAATACTGAAGTTAAAGAGTGACTATTGTTCAAGAGAGTACCATTCTAGGAGGTTGCACCGTACCGATTGGCTATCCAGTAACACGTGGTCAACATACCGCCGTGTGTAACTGAAAACGGCGCATAACTCAGACACAGCAACAAATAATGTTCCAGACATTCAGCCAGTATTAAAAGGTTCATCATGAACCAACTGATTACAACATACATGCATCAGAAATGAAACCTAAATGGCTTTAAATGATTAACATCGCGCAGATTGTTGCATTGACCAATTGTCCATCCTGAAATGTCGACTGAGCTCTCTGTGTAACGTTTAAGGTACAGATAACAGACAGGCGCGATATAACACAGAACATAATGACTAACCTCGGAAAGTCCTTGGCAACATCTGACAACACACGTCAGTGAATAGAAATCATGTTCAATACAAACTGGTAATAACAGATTGAGTAAAGATGAAATAAATATACATCCACCATAGAGCCTGAAAAACAAGGAAATCAAATCTTGAATTACCATTATACGATATTGGATAGATCTTTCAATGTTTAGTCAATATGTAATTATTTCACAGACTGTGTGTCTTTAATAACACTGTGTGCATTCAACTAAAGCCCTTTTGAAATAATTGTTATATTTGAGAAAGAAACAGTCACGTCTTTGATATCTAGTTTCGTTACAGGACGTATGTAGGTTGGCCATAACATAAATTCCTGCAACCAATGCTGACTACTCTCTCTCTTTTTGGGGAATTACTTAATATTCGCCATTTTATGGTAGTAAAAAATGAACGCAAAGTCTTGCCATGGAAGAGTGGGGATAGATATAAACTACTAGTATCACTTAATTTTTGTTTTCAAAACTTTATTCAGTTCAATGCTATATATCCTTGCTTACTTGTAGCTTGGCCAGACTGTGGTAAATAAAGCACCGGGTAGTTGTGTGATCAGGTGACCAATATAGAAAACACTGTGCAGAAAACCAACCATTTGAGTGTCCCATTCAACCCGTGGTAGCTGTAAGAAAAATAATATTTAATCAAAATACGTACAAATAAAACGTTTTTATCATCGACACGTCAATGGACATCAAAAGAATACATGTAAAAGTTATTCACAGGTAAGCTGATCAAGTCCTATCATTTATGTATTTATCAAACATTCTTGTAAAAGCGTCTATTTTTATTTACTTGGTAACTGTGAGATTGTTAGCCAATGGAACATGTTTGAAAAATAATTGTCCAATAAACAACAACAGTATTCTAGACTAAATTTTGAAATACATTATCATTAGTTAAACAGTTATACAAGAAACATCATCAATGTTGTAGCAACATCATACATACCAAAATATGAAGCAAGATTACAAATAAACCGAATAGTGAACGCTTTGCGTAGTATGAACAGTCACGTGACCGAAGAACATTGTGTCAAACTGCACGGAGATATACCATTGTCATACTTCAAACATGTCAGCTATTTTGCTTTATAAACACTTTCTTATATCAGGCTTTTAAAACTTTAGTTAATTGTTAACCGGATCATTTATTTGATGTTTTTTGTTGATGAAACGAATAAACATGTTATCATTTAAAGAAGCGGATAAACTGTTTGCTAAGTAACGACCGGTAAAGTTGTTTTGCGACCAATCAATTACGGGCAAATATAACAAACTGGTTGACACTGGTAACAAACAGCTGTCGTCAGAGACTGATGTATCACATGACGCATGCTTTGAGCATTTATCATTCAACATCCATGGCAAGGCCAGATTAATGTAATGAGTCACATTAAGTGACGAGATTACTTGTACAATGTATATTTTATCAGCTATACAAGAAAATCCGTGATACACCGTATTACATAGCGAACAGAACATGTTATTTTGTGGGTATTTTTCCTAACATTGCGGATTTAATACAACTTAAGGCGATATAGGCATAAGGAAATAGTCATATTTGCTTTTAAGCAATAATTATCTAATTACATGATATAGCAAGATGAAATATATACTGTTTTATCGTTATACAGTCATTCAACTAATACTGCTATAATTTGGTAAAAATATTGTAAAAAAGTTATGTGAACTTTTGGTACTGTCAAATTGTACACGTTGTCAATTAAATCAGGCTAATTGCACAAACGTTAATTTTGCAAAAGAAACATAATGTATACAAAGACAATAATCAAATCAACCTCATGCTATCGAGATTTAAAAAAGAACCCATAAAATTAAGTTTTATCCCAAAATAATAACAACATAAACAAGGGGTGAGTACGGAAAATCTATTTTTTTATATTTTTATTGATATAATTTTGAAAAAATCTCGATAGTATAAGTTTCTCTCCTTTCCAAAAATACTTTTGATATTAAAAAATGCTAAACAGAATTTTGTGTGCATACATCAAAAGTGATTCTCATGTACAAAGTTCCTATACAGTGTATACAGTTAATCCATAAATGTGTATATTGATATACTTGTCAAACATATGGCAATGTAGTCAGAGATAAAGGCCGCATCATGTCGACATCTCTAGACGAGTCACACTGTTAACTAATAAGTCTATTTCGTTTTAATTTTACTTGAGAACTGTGAGGTGGTCAGCCAATGAAAATATTTTTATCAAAATGTTGACCATTTAGTCCCAGTCACACTGAGACGTACAACTTTTCAGTCGTAGGACCCCTCGGTTTAAGACAGTTTTTCAAGTAGTTGTAAGACTTGCCACTACAAAAGTAGTGTTGGGAGATAGTCTTGCGACGACGCAGTCATGCGTCTTCGTACGTCATGTAGATATGACGACGCACGTCAACAAACGACCGACGCTCGACAACGTACGTAGACTTGTCTATCAGCACGGACTACATGAAATTAAGTGCGCTGCAGGCTTTCTATTTCATAGTTACAACTTCGGTGTGTGATTATCATGGCCCACGTTCCACCAGAAAGACTAGGCTCATTCCCAGTGGCATTAGAATTGCTACAGCAGCAGGTCAGACATAGCCATTCTAGCCCTGCATTTGTCGTACGTCAGTCTTGCGTCTTCTTAAGACAGTCTTACGACAACGCAATACTGGTAGGACTAGACGCACGTCGACGCAGGACATCTGCCCTACGTTCACGCACGACAAAGCAAGACGACATAGGACATAACTTTCCCAGCAAACACCTGACGTCAATACGACGTTGGCGCAATGTTGGATTTTGGTCATTACGTTACCAACGTTTAAACCACGACGTCCGTGCAAAGTCGATTTACGACGTTGTCGTAACGTAGAATAATCGTCGGAAGCGTGTTTAAATTTTCATCTGATATATAGACCTATATGGTTACCACAATTTTATACAATTTAGTAGTATTTAACCTCTACCATAATAATAAAACTGTGGACTATAGTAGATATTTGTCATATTTTTTTACTTACTAATGTAAAAAATAAATCGATAAAATCGAAACTAAGCAACATACCAGTTCATCATGTTGTAGAAATGGCGGTATACATAAGAATACAGAGTTTGGAAAGCGAAATACTTCTTGATTAAATTGCTGTTCCATCAGTAATGTATTAAATGCATTTTACATTCGTTATGAATGTTTTGTTTAAATTTGTGCAAGTAGCTTTTTGTATAGTGCTTGAAAATTAAATAAATAAAGGCAATTGGTGGGAGATATAAATATATGATATTTCAGATATATTAAAAATTTGTCATTAAACGCATATATCATCATTATTTTGGTTGATATTTCACTATAACATATCATTCAGAACTTAACATTTCTCATTTCATAAGGATATGCAGGGCCGGATCCACCGGGAGGGGGGCGGGGGTATATGGGCCCTGGAAATGGATATTCGTCAAAAAATGATCGTAATTGCGACGTTGGATACACGTCGGTTTTCTGACGTCTATCCAATTTGCAAAATCAACCAAAATCCAACGTTAAACCAACGTCGGGGTCCAACGTCGATGCATCATTGAGGCGACGTCAAATGTTTGCTTGGTTAGGTTTGATAAACACACACATATATATGCACTTAATCCAATCAAAATCCACTGGACACGTCTATGTTTTTCTTAATATGCAATATTTGCCTTATATTGTTGTATGTACATTTAAATCAACCTAATATTTGATATTATAACACGAAATTATCAATATATAGTGTAATGTTGCAATAGAAGGGGATTTCGTAATGGATATTCAACGAAATTCAGTGGATTTGGTAATGTATTATGTCCCTTATCAAAATGTAAACCATTCCGCGTCAAGGTTAAACACTTTGGTCGGTTGAAGAGAAGTTGGTTTAGTGGTTAACGTAATATTTGGTTGGTTATACAACACAAATATACAAATAGCAAAGCAATGTTAGTACGGCATTTCCGACAGAAATGTGTTTGTAAACAGGCCAGTTTACCGCCTTTGGTTTATGCTATGTCACCTAAGTATAGCTACGAATACCGTACGAATAGCACGATTTATACCAAATTAGTGCAATAGCCACGCAGTGTTGTACGAATGCCGTACGAACAGTACGATTTATACCAAATTAGTGCAATAGCCACGCAGTGTTGTACGAATGCGCTACGAATAAGAAAGTACAACGAATGTGCTACGAATGTTTTGAAGTAGGTTCAAATTGTCGTAATGGCATCACGAACGCGACACAAATATGACGAATTGATACGACCCAATACGAAGTCAGTACGAATCACTACGATTAACCATGAATTAAACTACGTACTGCATTCGTACTCAAACTTCGGCTCAGTGTGACTTGAGGTCTTATTCATATCATTTTCGGTCGCCTTGCAAGTTTATTAACGACCCAGCTGCCTCTGTGTGCCTCAGCGTAGCTTCGGGTATGTTTAGGCCTTGGATTTAACTAGTTTTAGCTTTAGTTTTACCAAAAATAAACAGTGCCAACATGTTGAATAATTATATAAATTAAATATTTTGTTTTTTCTCAATAATATTTTACCATCGTAATTTTTGAATGATAATCTACAAATAGTAAATAACAAATCTGTATTCAACCAATATCTGTATGCAATAAACCTTTACTGAGTTGTACTATCGATTCGAAATTATTTGAGAATACCATGTGATGTGCGCACAATGTCAAATGGGCCATCGTTTGTAAAACATTTTCATTGGCTTACCACCTCAGAGTTGGTTTACAACCGTTCTCACGTAAATACTTTGGAACAGTAATGTTGTAAACAAAATAGCCGCGGCCGTGGTCCAGTGGTTAGTGCGCTGGACTTGTAACCCGGCGACCCGGGTTCGATTCCCGGATGCGGCAGGTCATACCCTTCCATGATTTTCCTCCACATGTGGAGAAGTTGCCGGCTCCTTGTGGAAGGGTAAGTTAGTACTGGTTAGAATTCATTCCAGGAAAAACTGGTTAGGTATATAACTGAAATATCGTTGAGAAACGGCGTTAAACCCGATGAAACAAACAATGTAAACAAAATTGCAAGGTGGTAAGCCGATCGAATCATGTTTTGGAAAACAGTGACTAACATAAATACAATACTAAATAACGATATTCTCACCTAATACTGGAACAACCTTACTTACATTTAACAGAGAGTCTACACTGCCGACTTTTTCAAACGCCATCTCGTCTAGTATCATAACAACAGTAACGCCAACATTAGTTCTCATTGCATACACCAACATCATTCCAATCCCCAACAACACTGTCACTATAAAACGCTTTGGAATATAACACCCACAACACAACCACTTGCAACATTTGTCTTCCGACGATTCCATCTTTTGTTCCAGTTTATTGTCTACACGTGAATCAATAGCTTCTGTGTAATCCGCTGATAGATCGTCACCGTTGTCTACAGGTTGTACTAGCTCGGGTGTATGCACGTAGCGCTTCTTCGGCCACAATGATTGTTCGTCCGTCATTTTAGTGACCTCGTCAGATTAATTTCATCTGATCAATCTAATTGTCGACAGTTCCGGAATTGCATCCCCAGATAATTGCAATTTTCCTTTGTTTAAATAAAAGTTTCGTGATTATGACGGAGAGATCTGAACTGAAAAGGACTTGTACTGTGTAGAACTTGTCTGAAAAAATAACATTTTGCTCTATATTTAAATGTCTGCAACAACAAACGCGAAAAGAAACTAGGAAAATATCAATTAAGTAATTAATGGCATAATTAAGGGATTGTTCTTTTGTCGCACACTGTGTATATATGCAAATTAGGCATTATGCTGTTTTGGCGCATGTAAATGGGTTTACAAATAAGTAATATAACTCCACATATAGTGTAAGTACTTAAACATTAGTGTATGGGGATTTTGGATAAGTGCAAGGAGAACTACATGAAATGATAACAAAGTATATACAGTAAAACCTCAATTATAAGAAACTGGTTAACTTATTGAGGTGGTCTTAAAAATGATTGAGATTGAATAAAGAGCAAAACAGGGAAAACTGGGAAAATGAACTTGTATAACTTGTTTTACTGTATAACCAATATTCAAGATATGTTAAAATGACATTGAACAAAACGGTGTCCAAAAGAATTGTTGTTAAGACTACATTTCAAAATTTAGATTTCAACCATACTTAGTTTTTTTGAATATTAGATGTCGTTTGAAATAGATAACGTGCAAAATTGGCAGTGCCTTATTTCCCCATACAATACATGTATTATATGTCGAAAATATATGTATAAATTTACCGTACAACTCAAAGGGGGTCGGCACGTTAAGGAAATGACCTAAAACAGACAACGAAGTCAAAATCAATCATACCATGTAATATCATTGCCGACCCCCTTTGGTACAACTACTATAATTTACCTTCATGCCTTATTCCTACATATACAATTATTGATTTTAATTTAATCACCAAAGAAATTGCACACTTCTACACAGGTACAACACACTATTCCACCCAGTCACGGTATTCATGTATTCTTGTAGTTGGATTTCGTTCGTGTATCAATACACATACATGGATGTTGCGGTTGGTAATTTTCTCCCTACAAATACGCCAATTCATTACATCGGTCACAGCTGTGAGTGTTTGATTATCATTTTAGCAAGTAGCAAATACATACAATACAAACCCGTATGTTACGTAAAAGGAGACTGCTGATATAATTATAACACTAACTGGTTAAAGGAGCAAACCGCCATTTTGTGTTTTGAGAATTTTGACAACATTTAGCATAATGATTTGAAACGATGAATAGGATTACGTCGATTTTTTTGATAGCTCAATTGATTTGAATAACACATGTTATAGTTCACAGCAATCAATATAAACGGTAGGTATATTATGTTCGTTTTTTTAGTAACCACGTGAAACAGCAGTGGCGGGGAAGCACTTTTGACTAGTATACAGGTACTTAATCATGCACGTAAGATAATATATAAGTTTATGTGTCTCTCTGTTATACATGATTGCAACAAATATACATACACTTGACGCCATTAAAAACGCAACTAATTGAACCGGGCGTCATTTTGTAGTACCAACTGTCAAAAGTGTGTTACATTTATGTGTGTTAATTCTTGTTCAAAACTTTATTAAACTCTAGACCAATTATTTCTTATTTCATTACTGATTTATTTTACGAAATTATGTTTGAGAAATAGAGACTATTTTTGCCTTGGTAATGTCACTTTATCTATGTGCACACTTTTTGGTTGCGTTTTTAATGGCGTTAAGTATATATGAAATAATAAAAATGTAATTCATACTGTAAACCACTCAATCTGAGTTATGAGAGACAAGATTCAAGAAATAAAATGTACAAAAACACATACATGATATTAGTATCAAGAGTATATAAAACCTCATTATGGTTACACACATATGAAACTCTCTTAAAAGAATGCAATATTTGCATGTAAAACATTAACTGTACAATATATTTCCTCTGGTGACTAGTATAACATGACGTGCTTTGGAACTGTATTTTACGATGTTATCATTAGATAAGATATAACAAAATTTATCAGGGTCATTATAATTATAGAAATCAGGATTTATATCAAGTGTACATTCAAATAGGTTCTGGCTGACGCAGTCATACCGGCTACATGCACGTATGAATCCATATATAAAACTATGAGCCGCACCCTTTGCTAGATGTAAATGTGTCTTGTGTTAAGATGTTATTGTGTTCTTTGTAAAACTCGATTTCACTATTACAATTAATGTCAATATTAAGTTTTCTTTCCGTTTCCGATGCCTTGTAATGCACTAGCGAGTTTCTGAAGAAAAGTTGTATTAGTTTGATAATCAAATACTAGTTTTAATTTGAGCACTATTGATATTTTCTAACAATGTTTATTCACGATTTGTGCAGTTCTTTACATACACCCAACTCTATTATAAATGTAATCACTGAATACTTAGATACTAAGTTGCAAATACAGTGTCCAGAAACTAGTTCAGTATGTGTTGTGCAGTCCTCGCCAGATTTCATTTCTACATGTTACATCAAGTTAGATCTATATGAAATATTATTACAATTGTTCCTTTACCGTACATGTAATCTACAGTAAAACCTCAATAATAAGACCCCCATTGGGGACCCTTGAAAACTGGTCTTCTTATTGCGGTGGTCTTAATAGTGAGGTTGAATAAAGAGCAAAACAGTGAAAATGGACTTGAAAATGGTGTTCTCAATTTTGAGGTGGTCTAATTATTGAGGTGGTCTTGAAGTGAGGTTTTACTGTATGTGTCACAGTCTTCGTATACTGTCATATTATCAATTAATGTTTTTCTGTCAGTTCTCTAGTCGTACCTAGTACCCGCAGGCTTCTTTACACAAAGATTGAATGGTGAGCAAGCTGTCGCATCTCAGCGTATATAGATATATATATCTATGATTGATACTAAAACGCGGCAAAGTAATTGCATATCAGTGAAAACTATATAATTTATGGGCCTTTGGGTATTAATTTTTTTTAATATAATGTGCATTACGTTAAAATATCATTCAATATGTACTACCAGTTTGAAGTAAGCAGTAGCAGCAATAACGGCTGCATTTTCACACCGGTTTGTGTACTAGCATCATAATGATAGATTTTGTTGAAAGGAATTAACAACAACGCTTTGTTCACATCAAAATCAGACGAAAAACGTTGTAAGAGGATTGTCCCAGAAAATAAATGAATAAATATATCTTATTTTCAAAATTCGATAGTGATGAAATTCCTAATTATGTTAAGACATTATTTCCAAATGGTCTCAATCATGTTATACATATATCACTTATATATAACGGAGCACACATACAATCAATATAACAGTGCCGCTACGGGCACGCTAAAGCTGCGCAATACTAACCTTGATGCTGAATATTCAGATACCTCTGTTATATAGTTGGTCACTGAATCAGTAATAAGATCATTAGTAAACACGCGATTTTATTTCAGACCTTATCAGTTTGTTCCTTGGAGGAGCAGTTATTGTTGACGTAATATTAAATATTACAAAAATCTGTTGTTTTTTTACAAAATATAAACAACTGACAATGGTTTCAAAGTACTGATCATTAATATATTTTCGATGAAATGTTACTATCATGCGATTATTCTGTTCACTTAAAAATGTTTTTGTGCAAAAAATAACTGATCCTTGAAAGTGTGCAAGCTCTATTACTTTATAAACATCATCTATTTCTCCAAAATTGTAGTCACGTGAGACCGGATAGCTTAGTCGGTAGAGCACGAAAAGGGTCGTGAGTTCGTGTCCCATTTTGGACGCTTTTCCTTAGCAAGATTTGTTTTCGTATGTCGAATTTTCTTGAACTTTTGAACACCTTGAAGACCTGTTTTCTGTTACATATTCAATTGTTGACGCGTCATTACCAAGCAATAATGTTTCACAAAATTCTGCTTGTGTCATTGATAATTACATTTACATCAATTTGTTTTTCTTTTCTCCTCAGATTCCATATAAAATATCTGTCAGTTCTTCAACACTTTTCCGGCCATATCGATGCCTTGCATCAATGTTTTCTTGTATAATGTAGAATAATGTTATAATTTTTGGTATCGAATATTGCTGGTTTAATGTTCACTTATTAGAAATAAACAGTATTGTTGTGTTGTAGGTGTCACTTAATGACGCTAATCACCATATTGGATGTAACTAATACATTTTCTTATAAACATGAAAGAGAGGTTAAGTTGTGACAGGGAACACCACATACAACCGAAAATGCCTCCACACATACCTCAGGGAAATAACAATATGCGAAACACTAGGACTTTAGGAGGTGCAAGGGTTCACATGTGTGGGAAAAGGGAAGCAATGAATGGTCTGGCCAACAATAAAAAAGAGAGGAGAATTTGGAGGAAAACAAGGGGGAGAGAAAGTCTCGATTCAGAAAAGTAAAAAGTAAACTAAGCACATACCTCAGTACGGTTATGGACCCTTTTTGGGTTAAATGTTCCGAATTAGCGATGGATACTTTTTTTAACATTCCACAAACATCCGTACCATAATTTCTATTTGTACGTTGTACGCTAATGCAAATGTCAAATACATGCGAATAATTTATATATTAATTTTTGTTCATCTTACAAATGTTATTATCACACATTTCAACACCCACTACGCCGGACAAATTCGATTATAGGATCGATATGTTTTGCGCATCTCTACTATTTATAAAAGTAACGCTTAAAACGCGTTCAGATTTTTCAATCAGGATTCATCAAATTTACGAGACCATGTACATATCGGTAGTAATGGTGATTTAAGCTGGTATGATAAATTACTGTTGTCCTTAACCAGAATTGAAGGCAGTGAAGAAACATAAAACATGAAAATTTATGACATTTTAATCCGAAAGAACAACAAGTCTACCTAATGTCGTATAATCAACAACTATTTCTGTAGGATTACGACTGAGTGTAAAATAATATTATTAACATTTTGTTCGGTTATTCTATCCTTATTGCTAATATTTATAATACTCGCTTCACACGTTAAGCCCTTTTGAAAGGTGTTACAAGCCATGAATATGAAAGATAATTAAGGTTTTATAAATTGAACTGAATAACTTATCACTTTCATTGATAGTGTAGTATAATTTATTTTAATTCAAATATAAAAGCCACGCACATTATAACGCAGAATATACAGTAAAACTCCGCCAGAGTTGCACCCTTTGGGAAACACATAACTATGTTGACTGTTGTTCAATGTATTTGATTTAAAGTGGTTAAATTGGTAGTAAACTCCTACTACAGACGAAATGTATATTAGAGAAAAGTTTACAATCAAGAGCTTCTGCGAGGTCATACGCAGCTTTCCGTGCCTTTTAGCTGGCTTATCGCAGTGGATTGTCTCCCTTGAAAATGACCCGAAAATCGATATCGAGTTTCCAGCTCTACCAGTTTTGATCAATAGATTATAGAGGGAAATTATTTTCATACGTACATTTAAACATTTTATCTTAATACTGGAATATTTTAGCAGTTGTGACAATATTCTTCAATTTATTCTCTTCCATTTAGTGTAAAAATATTTATTCTTACTTAACATCTTCTTGCTTCCAATTTGATTTTAAAAGTATCACCTACTGTTACATTGAACATAGAGTAAAAATCTGTAAAATTGACCATTTTCAAAAGTTTAGGGGCTAATAAATCATATTTTCCAAGAATTGCAAATATTTTAGCAGTTATGTGTTTTATTGATTGAATGAACATTATCATGGTGTTTTTATAATTTTAAACAATTAATTGCTTCTTGCTTCCATTTCAAGTTAAAGTTTTTTACGTCCAACAAAATCTCGATTTTCTTCATTAAATTATCGTCTGTTGTGTTGTTGTTGTTGTTGTTGTAACTACAAAGATGTTAATTTGCATACCAATTTGGATTGATTAAGGCAATTTAATTTCTTTTAATATGTGATAATTATGGTATGAGTAGATGATATTAAACATTATCATCTGATCTTTAAGAATAATTGCTTAAATTAAAGTGATTAAAAATTACGAGTTGTACTGATTTTCAGTTATTGAAATGGCTCGTACCGTCAGATCATAACTTAGTTCGTTGTCACAGCAAACACTTATAAGGTTGTTTTTCAATTGTGTCACCTGAAAGTACTGCTTTCATTGTTCGTTTTATTACGGCATAATAATTAAATAGGCGCGGCATCTGTATAATCTACAGACATAATACATGTATATACATCCCAAGACGTAGAAGTTGTATGTAATAAAGAAGCTATCCAGCTGGTCTGCGGAAGATAGGTGGCCCTGTGGCTCAGCAGTTAACGCTGCTGACTACGAATTTGAAAGTCGTGGGTTCGATCCCTCGTCTAGACGGGTAAAACAGAAATGCTTTTCAGTAATTCTCACCTAACATAGTACTGGCATGTAACCAGGAAAGTACAGGGTAGATTCCAGGAAAGTACTGGTTAGATGCCAGGAAAGTGGTAACTGTACGATGGGTCTCATTGACACTGTGCAGTGACCGTCTTTGGCTTCAACATTGTCTGTTTGACATATACTTCTCTACTGGCAGGTAAATTTCCCCCTTCGGCTTCAAAAAGTCCATTGATGGTGTGAAGGGAACATACCGGGTCGACCGAAATACCATAAAGTGCATTATAAAAAATGTGCGCTGCGAGTGTCGACCTCATAAACATAGTAATTTGCGATTTGTGTGTGTGTGGTCTGTGGAAGGGCGATGGTTCTATTAAAGTGCCTGCCCATGCCCGAAATAATGCTAGAAGGGTCCTCTAGGGTCTTCCTTCACTCTAATAGCTGAAGATGTCACTTAATGAGCATGGCTGTTTATGTAACTTAGCGCCCCATTATAAATAAAAAAACATATATTTTGAACAACCATGCTGTGTATGATGTATTATAGCAACAAGGATTAAACACGTATTCAAGGGTTTGTGTCACTGTGTGACTGCGTCTGTATACACCTATATGGCTGATATAAGAGGAATTTAATCATGTTTGCGATAAATTTTAGCCTTGTATAGCCAGGGGATCAAATGACCTTGGACCTTGACGATATTGAAATACAGAGATATGATTTAAAAACTAGAAGATATAACAGTGCATGAAACAAATAACATTGCCTTGATTTGTGTATTTCAAATATGTATCGCGGTTCATGATGTTGAGGCAATAATGCGAAAATGTTCACAATTTTTATGAAACAGCTATAATATGCCAGCAATTTTTCATTTTCACCATTACATGTACTTTGATACAATAAAACACTCGAGTTATATTTAGATTGAGAGTGAAGAAGCAAGGATATGTGTTGCGTCGGTCACACGAAGCTCCAGGGATGTTTACGGGCCCCGTAAGGGTCAAAACCCTGGAAACTCGCGGGTAATCGCACGAAATAGCAGGGTTTATAACCCGTCTGTGATTCATATAGATCTATGGAACAAAAACATGTTATATTCACCCATATACCCTGCCAACAACCTGTATATTCCTTAGATAGGCCCTATGATAATCAACATTCGATAACCGAACTAGGTGTGTGGGGCATATGGGTGTAAAATTCTGTGAAAATGGACTACGCAACGTTTTTAGGGAAATATATGACTGTTAGTCCCGGCCCAGATAAAACTTGAAGCAATACAGTTTGTGTACTTTGTGTACTTTGTGTACTATGTCTTAATATTAATTGGACATATTCATAATTATTTTATTTGAAGAATGCATTAGGGAATAACTGATGCAACACTGCAAATGTTTCACGGCATCATATATCTGACAGACGTTGGCGTCATGTACGATGCAAGCGGCTAAATCAGACATCTAGTGTGATTAGTCAGCATGTTGATTTTGCATGTGAGGCACCATTAGTCAGATAATTGTTTCATTTCCTGATTTTAATTGCCAACATCAGCACAAAACAAAACGTAATTTTGAATAAAAACTTCACATTTGTAGTCATCATATTTGTTAAATTTGAAAAAATCGCATGTTTATACAAGAGTATTGATTGTTCTTAGCATGCAATCATGGAACAACGCAGAAAACACAAGTAAATAATTATTACTCATTATCAGTTAATTACTTAAATTGTTGCCAGACTGATATTGGATCATACCTCAAATTATTATTGACGTTTCACTCTTTTTTTATGCATAACAACAACCTTGACATTACATGAGCTTCCACGATTCAACGGTCAACCGATTCGATTTTATCCTCTTCGATTTTTTCGATTTTTTCGATTCGATTTTTATATGTGTATGTAACAGCATTCTCATTCATCTTAAGGCTATTGCATTAATTTCAGGCCAATTGAAATTAAGAGTTTTGCAAATAAAAATTAATAGACAAAAGAAACAACTTAGTATTTGTTCACAGTGGTCTTACTTCTCAAATTTAAAGAATACATTGGGAAAAACACCTTTCACGACGTGACTTTCTTTATTTGTGAAAATGTGACTAGAAAAACCCGTGATTACTGTACCAAATAACAATTTGGCAAACTGGAACTAAAAAAGCGAATCGAATCAAAAATACCAGGGTATGAATCGTGAATCGAATCGTGAGCTCCGTAGTCGAATTCCGATGTATCGCATCGAATCGTTGAAGCTCTAGACAATACGTGTAGTTTTTTTATGACAGATAATGGTTGATACCCAGCAGCGCCCTACATAACATGGTATCTGGTAAGACTAAACATTCCCTTAAGTCGTGTGCTGTAGTACTCGTTTGTGGACAAAGTATGTCGGTCATACTGTAAGCTATTTAATATTAGACTTTACAATCAGGTTAATATTTTACAACATGATACATGGCTGACTTTGTTGGTCATATTTACTTTGCGTACTTATTTTCATCGCTCCAGCGCATCATCAAGATCATGTAAAAAATTGAATTAATAGATATGCAAAAATGTAATTCCCAGCAGTATTATGTTACATGTTATTTTCATTAAAAGTTGATTTTTCTGGACATACATGTAGCTGACAAGTAGCAATTTTAACACGTGACATATATTCCTTCGTTTAGAGTTTAAATCATAAGTTATATCATAATAATTTAATACTGATCTTCGCAATTGTATTTGCACTAATGTGTATGAATGCCTACATGACATCTCAGGACAGTATCTGCATATAACTTAATTCCCGATAACAGCCGCAATTACCCGGACATTGCCGAAGATACTTCCGAAAAGTAAAATAAATATCGAGTTGACGACAGAAATCATTAAAAAGGTCAGTTAAAACATGTTTTATTTTTTTCAGTTTTTTGAATGGAAAAAGAAAATAATTATAACTTTTGGTAATAAAAGTGTAAGTACATTTAACGCTAGTTTCCAAAAAATATGGTTATGCTAATAACAAACTAAAAAACGGCCTCTTATACGTTAGTCTATATAACATAGATTAAAGAGGAATCGATTAGCACTGCACTCATCAATTAAATCCCCTGGTATACGACAACGGCATTATAAATTATCTAGATCTTCGAACTATAGTTAACACTTATTTTTCTGGAAAAAATCAAACGAAATTATTCAATGTTTTAATGAAATGCTAAATTTTAATTAAGTAGAAAACGATCGAGGCAATTTTCAGGCTATATAAATAAATTTCCGCCGCAGTACAAGAAAATACAGCGGATAATGACTTTGATATAACTATGTACAGAGCGAAAGTTTTGCACATCAAAACCGGAGGAGTCTGATTGCCATTTTGATACGTTTAAGAGTCAATGAAGTTAATTAATCTTAAGAAATTAAACGGGAAGAAAAACATAACAAACTTTTGTGAGAAGTACAAATGTTGTATTTCAATAGAAAAACATTATAACAATTATAGCGAAAATCACATTTTTTGTTTAATGTAAATAATGTCGATGTTCTAAATACGCATGTCCGCCTTTGTTCGAAAAGTATGTCATCGACGAAATGTCAATGCTTTAAAGAAAAAAAACGTGTATTTTCAATTTTATTGCTTTAATACGTGTTTGTCTGTTTGTCTAACTCTCGATTCATATTAATACGTCGCACAGTTTCAAGCACGCACTCACGATCACACTCAGACATAGGCGGTTCCGTTTTCGTTGAACCTACAGCAAATATATAGGCAAAATCCTATGAGACTAATTGTCTGTGCTAGGCAGTAATGTAAGCATTGTGACACTTCTGTAAGACACGAGCGAAGTGTTTAATGGATCAATACATCAGTACATAAATATATAATATATTCTGTTGTGTTCCCATTTTTAAACTCGCTGAATAATTTTATTATTGCAATAGTTGAGGAAAAATATTAAGGCCTATGTTCCAATTATTGTTTCAACCGATACACATTAATGCGGTCAATATTTTGTTCAGTATGTTGCACGTTTTAGCCTGCACGCTAAATTGAATTGTACATAATATATAGATAACATGCCATGTGCGAGCAGTAATATCGCCAGGGGGGGGGGGGGGGGTAGCTAAATTTAAGGTTTGAGACATTGTATTCATAATCAATTATTATTTAATATGCAAAGCCATGTTACAATCATAAACGAAATGATATTATTTAAATATGCTATTCCGCGCACGTTCATTCTCTTTGATGTGAAGAGTTGACAAATATGAGGCTCATATCAATAATAGAAAATATATCTGAACTCATTTGTCCTCTATATCTGATTAGCGAGGATAATTATTTAACGACTTTCAGGAGATCAAGTTACTAAAGTGCTGTTATACTTACCTGGATCATTACATTTCAAAATAGGTGTATTGAAATTTCGTGTTTGTCCGTAAACTTGGCGGAGAGAAGGGCGCTGTTGTGTTTTGATAGAAAACTAAACCAAACAGCAGTTACAATTTTACGCACGAGAACATTTCTTTACCTTAATTAACGTGGATCGGTCTTGAAATGTAATACACCTGTTCGCGGTAAATCTAAAAGCACTATACATGACTGGACACTTGGGTACACTTACCACTGTCCGTAAATGATATCACTTGTAATTTGCATTTGATAAGCGTGATAACACACGTCCTGTCAACCTCCTGCTGTATTAGTGTCGTTAATAACGTTTAAGTGGCATGCTGTTTTATCCTGAAGTTCTTATGTTCATAAATGATAGATAATTCACGATTAGGCCTCCATTAAAAACCAAATGAGACTTGCTATATTTGTCATATACAGTATTTATTACACCCCTCAAATTAAATAATTATCGTGCAAAAGGATTCAGGGATTATTTTAAGGTACATGTCTAAAGCTTCGAATGCTCTTAAACATTAAGTGTTCACCAGGAATTAAAATATATAACTATTTTTTACAGAATGAGCCATCACTGTGTGTGTTTCACATATATTGGAAATAATGATGTTCATTATTTGTGTTTTGTGTGTAGTTTCTGAAGGTTTCGTTGTTTAGTTGGGGCTATGCAATACTCCCAAACAATAACGCGAATCATTCACAGTCTGTAGGAATCATCCATTCCAAACAAACCGACATAATACTTCTTTACACTAGTTTCATTTTCTCAGTAAACATTGTGAAAGAGGAAAGCTTGCAAAGCTACATAGCTCACCATTACTCTTTACATTTGCATCTGAAAAGTAAAAACGTTAATTCTAAGGAAGGCTTGCACATCCTACGTTTTGTATTCAAACGTCCATAAGTTATCTTTAATCTTGTTTTGAATGACACGATATTGTTATGAAAACAATTAAATAACCTTGAATTACATCATATTAATATAATAGAATTGAGTTGAGAATATTAATATACGAACTTTTCTTAATCTCATTCCTGAATAAATTCTATAAAAGTAAAAGTAACAACCACGATTCTCTGTATTTTTTTCTGCACCCGAAGCAAGTCTAAAACTTATAATCTTTAAACCCGAGTATGACATGACATTTATATATTTGATGATGTCTGCCATTACGGCATATTTGAGTAGAGCGGTATTGACGTTTGATAAAGATAAACCAAATTCCATAATTTATTAGTATAATTACTAACAACCATTTTCAGTCATTAGAAAAATGATAAGTTTGCATTCTATCAGAACATAGCTTTGATGTGAGAGACTTATTTGTAAAGTGTTACATACACGTATAATAATTACGTGCGGAACGCAAGCCGACGTTTTATTTGTATACAATTAAATGTATTGTTGAAAAGAGTTTTAAAGGAAACGATGGAATGTAAGAATTTGTTGACAGCATCTTTATAACTAAACGTGAACATAATCAGGTTGGCAAGACTAGCATTGAGTCATAGTCGAAGAGAAAAAACGTCGGTCGAGCAATCTTTTGTCATTGTGGGCGGATTTCTACAATACTTTAATCACAGTTAACTTGTATTTAGATGCAGCTTGCATGTCAAGTACATAGTAAAACTGCATTTTCAAATTTGCGTTTGTTATTTGAGAATTAAATTGAGACCGTGACAATGGTACAGAATAGTGGATATTCTATGGACGGCATGTTGGACAAATCAAATGACAATAAACCTGAAAAAGTGCGAACCAGTTTCCGAAATATCTGTTGTATTCAACTGTTTGCTGTGATAGTCTTCGGTCTTGGAGTCACAGGTGGAATATTTATAGGAATATATGCCTACCATGGCGGACCCGACAACAAGGAGACAGTGATTTGTGTCAACAATCAACAGGTCGGCAATACTGAGCAGACGACGAAACAGCCATCCGCTACAACCACAACAGCAATGCCTGGTCGTACAAGAAAACCTAATGAATGCCCGTTTGAAAATCCTGTGAAAGATTCAAAGTATGAAAATTACGTTTACTCTCCGTTAACCATGGCAGAAATGAATAAAGTGGCTTCGTATTTGATGGATAATGGTCTTTTATCGACTCTAGAAGCACCGACGAATTTAACTCAGAATTTTATTCTGTACCAAGTCATTCAACCTCCGAACAAAGCTGAAGCACTCAACTATTTGGATGGAAATGGTGTAAAACCAAAACGATACGCCGCGGTGACGGTACAACGCGGAGCGGCTCAACCGCCTGACGTCATGGAATACAAAGTCGGTCCTCTTAGCGAGCAAACGATGAGCGCTGTCGAACTACTTAAACCGGGAGACATTCATTTTAACAGCAGACCATATGATTATATCGAGGTAGAAGCAATGACGAATCTCCTTCTTCCTGATATTGAAACACTCGGACCTTTAATACGTGAAAGCTTTGATGGGGCGACTTATCCTGACGACTTTTATTTCAACTTATTAAACGGACCACCGAGTACTAGTGGGACAGAAAGGAGAACACGGTAGGTTTGTGTATATAAACTGCCTTCTCTCAAAAACAATATCCTTTGTGAACCGCAAATTTAAGCTTTTGTTGCTAGTTTGTTGCTCTGGAGTTAAATTGGTTGAAAAGCTATTAAGGAGAGATTTGTATCGTTGTTGAACACCAAGTTGTAAAGCAAAGAATGACCACACTCTAAGGAGGTTGCACTGTACTATCAAGACAGTTTTGTTTGATTTTCAGCTACGTATCTCACAAGTAATAACTTTATTAATGGAAATTGCAATTAATTCCTGATATGTTTATTCCAGTGAAATAACATATTTATATCGATTTACATAACATATTGTGTATTGCCTTGGTATCGTACTGATAGATGTATCTGAATGAAATTGACAGACGTAGCAGTAACCGCAGTACCAGCAGCATTGATACGGTGATAGCTGCACAACTATCACCATAAATCGTTTTCAGTTGATATACGCAGTAATAGACATCATGCGTAGTTGAGAGAAATTAATAATTGCATTTCTGCAGAATAAGCAAAATGTAATCATATTCTTTCTACAAATCGTTCCAATAATGATGCTTCAATCTCTGTTTGCATTTGACATTTCTCATTTCATATATTCATTGTTGCAATGTTGCTGCTAGTACTACTAACTGTTACATCAGTTAGGTTATTTATATCACTGCATCATACTGAGGGTTAAGACCTATAATAAAATCACAATCTCATTTTCATTGGGCTTATATACAGACAAAGCATTTGCTGCCAACAAATATTTTCCTGTAACTAAAGTTATTAATTTAATGACAATTGTGTTTGATACTTTCAGGATTTAACCGCATCAAATAGGTTTTTTTCCATGTTAGTTATAACATGACTGTCACAGTTTTATAAATTACCTACTAAAATACCGACAACAGCAGAAAACAAATGTTCCTTAATGAACGAATGAATATCATTAACAATTATTTTATGTCTTGTATTCCAGATGGGTGATTGCCTTAAATGGATTCGGAAACGCAAATGACATTGACCTTATACACATTCTCCCACTGAGCGGCACAGTCTACAATCCAGGGACAAACATTTCAGAATGGTACACGCTTGACTTTCATTATTTAAACCAAGGACCATACAGAACAGCCCAAGATCTGATGTCCGCTTATAACAATAATTCAATCAGAAAAGTGAAATTTGAAAAAGGATTCAGAAATACCCTATTTGACCGAGTTTTTCCGAAACGAGACACTAGCAAACCATTGCGTAAGGATGCAGATAAGCAGGGACCTAGAACATATTATCCGACAGGACCGCGCTATGAAATACATGGCACACAAATTAAATGGATGGACTGGAGTTTTGAAATAAGCGGCGGACAAATTCGTGGTCCAGCTCTATTTAATATCATGTTTAAAAAAGAAAGAATAATCTATGAACATGCTGTAAATGATATATCACTGAATTACGCAACAGATTCACATGCTCAAAATAATATCATTTATGCGGACGCGACTTATAGTATTATGGGAGGGGACAGCCCAACTACGATAATGACCGGAGTTGATTGTCCGGAACATGGTACAGTTCTGAATACCACATTTTGGTGGCATACGACACAGAAAGCATACGATATGAAATCAATGTGTATATTTGAAGCTGACGGTCAGGAAGCACTTTGGAGACATGTCTCTCATTCGTTTGAAGCCGGAATGAGAAGTCGACATCTCGTGGTCCGAGTTCCTGTTGTAATTGGTAATTATGACTATACATTTGAAACACACTTTCATCTTGACGGCAAAATATTCACACATGCCAAAGCCAGTGGCTACATTCAGGCCGCTTTCTGGGATGAAACAAACCCTCATTCCCCTGACAAAACGAGAGACGCGTTTGGATACAGACTGTCGGATTATATGACTGGTCCAATACACGATCATATGTTTGGATTTAAAGTTGACTTTGACATTATCGATAAGAACAATACATTCCAAATTGTCGACTGGAAGGCTGGGTCTCAACTAGAGGCTCTTAAAACGCAAAATCCGAATATCTCGAAAGTACCAGAGTATTTTATATACAACGAAACACGGTATATTGAGTGGAACAAAGTGGAACGAGAGAGAGGAATAAAAGCCCCAGAAAATCAAGGATTCATGTTAGTGGTCAATGAACGGGAAAAGAACAAATGGGGAGTTGAGAGAGGGTACCAAATTGTTCCGTTGGCAACAGGTCAGTTTCCTTCATTCGTTAATACTTATAAGTTTCTCTATTCCTTTCGAGCATAATTGATATTTTCACTTATACAAATGACGTTTAACGTTTGATCAATGGAATTATTAGACTTTATATTCATGAACACACGTACAGTCAATTTTCTGAAACATTACAATAATTGGTAGAGAGGCGTTTAAATCAGTGGTGACATAATTGACATTGAGCGCAGGGAAAACGTGTCTCAAAACTGTTTTGTTCTCAAGTATCCATCACAACCGTACGTCATAACGTGCGTCTGATGTACACACAAGTCTCTTACTGGTTAACATTAATCGTAAACACTTGGCTTAAGAACGTTAACTTATCAGAGTAGATCAGGATAAAACAATCCCTTTACCAACAGACGCTCTGTGTGATTTGTTGTTATACTTATAAATGAAAAGCATACTCAGTCTGTTCGTCGGTAGTGTATCTGCTTCTTTTTTAAATGATGGACGCGAATAAAACTGTGGAATGTCAGTTTGCAGTGTACTAAAGCTTTTTTTAAAATATAATTGTATTATAGCGGCATTACTTTTTCGCTCTGCTCATGTAGTTATATGGTAGTCTCAAAACACACACATTGCATTGCATTTCACGGCTTTCATGCAGGTCGATTTTGACGTGTTTCTAAAGCGAAAATAACCGATTTTAGCATCAAAATTGAGGAATTATTGCCTAATGTTTCAAAATGGTTCGTACGAACACATATTGACATTTATTAACTGTCATTACATCAAACACGTTTTCGCACTGCATTGTCACTGTTTTAAATGTTTCGCCTATTTTTCTGCGCTCACAGCCTTATATGTTTATACCGTTTTTAAAGGCGGTTTTACAGTTATGTACGGCGGTCAATAGAAATAACCAGTGTTCCTGGGTTGCCAAGTCCGTTCTTCCACTAGAAACTTCCCCACTTGAGGTGAAGTGCAAATGACTTTCGAACATACTACTTCAAGATTGGCAGTCGAATGCTTTACCGACGAAGCTAACCAAGCGAACTTAATAATATATGCCCGAACTCTGCTGGATATTCATATCAAACAGAAGCCTGTCCGTTTAGCATATCTCACTTTTAATTTTTGGTTGTATATTTTTCTGCTATTTAAGGCGATCAAGCACTCAAAACCCACCCTCTACTTGGTGCATTGTCGTTCACAAAGTATCACTGCAGTGTCACCAAAAGAAAAGAGGAAGAGCAAACGCTGACGTCAATCTATGACATCAACCGAATGGACCAACCAAAAGCACAGCTTGATAGGCAGATTAATAACGAAAACATAGTCGATGAGGACATCGTCAATTGGATAACTGTTGGATTCCTTCATATTCCTACTACTGAAGATATGCCGATGACAGTCCGTGTTGAAACTGGCTTCATGTTGAGGCCTTTTAACTTTTTTGACCGAACAGCATCGTTTGATATGCCGGAACACGCAGAGAAGAAGGACGGTACTTTTAAACAATCCGAACCTGGGTTTGAACAATGTTCGGAACCTGATAATTATTAAGTCTTGTTGACTTTGTGTACAAAACAATTAATTTAAATAATCCAGAAACGAACATTTATTATTTGTGTTAGGCATTATAACATGAATGATATACTGCTATATTTTAATAAAAAAACATATTAGTTCATTTATATATATTATTGGAAAGGTAAGAACTGCATAAAAATGGCACGCTTTAAATTTGAAATTTTAAGCTCAGGGAAGAAATCGGGTTTAAAAACGTGTGCATCAAAGAGGCTCAACATGACTTCTATCTATTTGACTTATAAAAAAACCGCGCGACAACCCGAAACTTCCCAATAAAAATAATGGCAAACAATGTCAATGTCCGTGCACTTGCGCGATGTAAAAAAATGTTTACATATGACAACGACATATTGATAAAAACGATTGTTTATCAAGTAAAGCCTATGCTTTAAATATCGGCGATATTTTGCTTATTTAAAGTGATTACATCACGTATGCACATTTGGTTAAGCACTTTAAACTACGGCCCACATTGATGGTAAGAAAATAATTTGTTCTAAGCAATATCGCATCGTCTCAAAATCTCTTGATGATGTGTTTACTTAGTTTAAATAAAATGAAGAAGTCCGCGTTTTACGGAAGTAAACGTGTTATAAGTAAACATTATCACTTTGTGACAACGGGAAGGTAATTTCACTGAAAAGTATTATTTTTATTTTACTTGTATAGGTAATTTTTTAATTTTCCTTTGACTGTACAAATTTTAGAATGCAAACATAGAGGTGATGTTGGAATTATTCCCAAGTCGATATGAGAAAAGGTAGCACCGGGTCTGCAAACTATCTCCACACACGTCATTCATAAATTTTGAAACACACACACAAACAAACAATGACATCAGAAACCAGAATTCACTTGAATACTCAAAGTCCTTCTCAACCGGCCAAACAACAGTAAGTTGATGCAAGGCATCAATGTCCCCGGAAAAAGTGTAGCACAATAATTATTGAGAAATATTTGAAGGGAATATGTAGAGACAATAAAATAAAAGTGATGTGATTAACAAAAATAGAATTTTCAAATATTGAACATATTATAGTATTTTATAACTCTGTACATATACATTATTGATGTAAATAACAACAAAAAGCAAAGTTATAATTTTCTTTTGAAAGTGTCATAAACAGCTTTTGAATATAAATACAATGTATATGATCCGTGACGCGATCTATTTTAGGAAACACGTTTGAATACACACGGGACGTTTGGAATATATAACAACTAGCAGACGGAATTTTCCGTAGGTTCTGAACGCTTTTTTAGACGAAAAGTTATAGAAATTTAAATTATTATTAATGATGATACACACCATTTTAACATTAAACATTACACAGTACATTTTATTGTCATATTAAACAATTGCTATTGAATTAGTTTCTTTTCGTACTTTTAGTCATTTTCTGTTTTCGACTTATTTCTTAACCGTGTCGGTTAAATTTATTTTCCGTGATGATAAATTCACGGCCCAACCTCCGCGCATAAATTAGATGGTTACTCGTATATATAATGGTTTCGAGCATAGCATAAATCTTTATCATACTACAACCTTTAAATACAAAGGGAGGTAACTGTTGCAAGTCATTTGGATCCAATCGCTACGCGATTTAATATAGTTGTACAGGATTATCTATTTTAGCACAGGTTTTAAATCAACTAAGCAATTACATAAACGTTACAATTTCATTGAAAATATATACATCAAGAAAATGTATGCAAAATAAGTTTTTTTAAATGCACTGCGGTTGTTTTTATTCTGCAAGTGTCTGATTTGTTGCATGTTTCAGTTTGTTCGTCCGTTTGGTGCATACTTCCTTTTTTATAAAACAATATGCTTATAACAGACCTTTGCAAAGACGATTTGTTTGTTTCATCTGGTTTAACGCCGTTTCTCAACGATATTTCAGTTATATACGGCGGCCGGTTCACCTAACCAGAATTCTTACCAGTACTAACTTTTTTGCAAAGACGAGTATAATTACTTTCAATCATTCAAGTTTGTAATCTATTTTGCTAAAAGGGACAGTTAAACCAGTGATCAACACTTATTCTAGAACACGCTGACAGCTTGGATTTGTAGACATATATTGCACAATGCAACCTTTCCTTGTTTTAAAACTTTTACCAAACGCGACAGATACAAATTGCAAATTTCGCGTGCGCACATATCATCAATTTTTTATTTACTAATTGAAGATTTCTCTAAAAATGTTTTTGTTACCGAGCAATAAATTTGTCTGGACATATTTTGAACCAGTTAATCGTGTTAAATGAGATATTTGAAGAGAGATTAAGGTTGCCACTGAGAACCCAAATACATAAGACAATGACTTCCCACTCGGACCCATAACCTAATTATTTCATTTTAATTCAGATAGCTAATACAAATACATGTACCATATTCAAATAAAAAAAACTAATTAAAATGTGCGTGACAATGTGGTGCCAATCGTCAAAAAAGGATTTTGAAAGTGAGTATGCGGAATTTCGCTTTTGTTTACCTGAGACCTATAAGCAAGAATTTCGATTATCGGGTAATGTAGTGCTACATTTATGTCCAGGCTTTATTTCAAATGCCAAATATTTGGTAAATTGCAAAATCCGATTGTGTAGATCCAGCTCTGTGGGATAGAAAATAGTGTTGATCATACAAAATTTGTCAGCTCTCCAGTAAGTCACGTGACTATCGTTCAAATTTTTAACTGTATCTTTATCTACAGCAAACTGAACACTTTTTCTAGGTTTTTTCTTCAGGTTCTCCGTTTAAACTATGAATATTTTTAAATAACATGTAATGATAAACAACATTACACTGGCACACATTTATCGTCGTCACTCTCTTCGTGGATAATCGCAGTTCTCGTCGGGTGGTGATGCATTTACATACACCGTAGTCACTCTGCGTATTTCGTCGATTTACGGATCTGTACGAATATTCATGACTGTAAATCCCCAGTCACGCCGGGTTTGCGACTAGGTTACGACCTAGCTGCGATGGAAAAACATGGAATCTCGGGCAAATCGTAGAAAGAGCCGACGACCAGTCGCAGAGGTCGTGGGTGATCACCGGAGTAAAATCAGTCGCAGCAAGGTCGATGATCATGTTCAAAACTTATGACCCGTGCTTTCAAATCGTAAGAGGTCGCAGACAGGTCTTATATGGTCGTACCACCAGTCGCGCATTGACGCACCACCAGTCGTGCATGATCGTGGGTCAAATAGTCACACGATTGATCGAGTTACCGATCATGTCACCTGACGATCGGTGGTGCCACCTATCAATTACTCTTAAGACTGGTGGTAAGTTATCGTACGATCGGTGGTGCGCGTGGTCGTGCAATTACCAACGATTGGAGATGATCGATCGCAAGATCGCCACGATTGACAGTACGATTGGTCGCTGATCGCCACAACTAGTCGCACGATTACTTAAGATTGATATTGCGATCGATCTTCTCCAATCGTACGATGACCTATTATTAGCCTTAAGAGCAATCGTAAACATTGCCGATTGGTCGTACCTCGGCCAATTTGCCACCAATCGCACGATCCAGAAAACGTACGATACAGTGTGACTGAAGAAAAAGGTAATGCCTCAGTAACACCTTATTATTTATGCCTCAGTCACATCGGATCGTACGATCGACCATCGATCTTGCTGCGACTGATTTTGCTCTGGCGGTCACCCACGACCTCTACGACCAGTCGAGCGCCTTATCTACGGTTTGCCCACGATTCAAAATGTTTTCGATCGCAGCTAGGTCGTAACCTGGTCGCATGGCCGGTGTCACTGAGCCCTTACAAAATAACTGTTAAATAAATATTATCTCTGATATAGACGAGTCACGCTAGATAATAATGTCGTACTACTCCGTACTCCGAATGTGAAAGAAAATATCTTGCAGACCTCTTCTGTGCACTATGGATAAACTCTTGTTTGCAGTGATTCTTTTAAAATTTTAAAATTTCACTAATGCTTTCACACTTAATTTGGTGGCCTATTGCACTTAATAATCACGTTATAATTTCATTCCAATAAAAGTCTGCAAAAAACATGCAATGTGATCCGTTATCGCAGTGTAGACGCTCTGTTGAATAATAACTTTTTTTGGATAGGAAGTAAAGATGCAGAGATCGGTATGCCCATTTATGAATTAAAACTTTATAATACAAATCGAACACTTTAACGGTCAAATACTTAGTTCACTATGTTGCACGTTGTAGTCTGCACATCAAAATGAATTTTCACAAAAGCTATAGGTAACATACGTTACGCTTACATGCAGTTATATTTTGAAGGGGATATCTAAACTGACGTTTTGAGACATAGTATGCATAATCAATTATTTCAAATGCATAGCCATGTTACAATCATAAACGAAATGACTTCATTTTAATATGCTATGTATTCCACACACGTTCATGCTAATTACATTTAAAGATACAGCTTTTCTCAAATCAGAATATCAAAAGTAGCCAGCGTTGTAAATGTGGATTTTCTTTTAACCTGAGATAGTATAATGGAATTAATTCGTGCTCCAAATCAGATTGGCGAGGATAAGTGTTAAATGTCTTTCAGGATATCAGATTTAAATGACTGAAACCTATGTGGGCATATTTCTGCAACCAGTTAACTACATAATTAACTAGAAAAGTATGTTGTTATCACGTTAAAGAAACTAGGTAATTACATACTTAACTAGAAAGAAATGTGGTTATCACGTTAAAGAAAGTAGATAACTACTTAATTAACTAGATAATTATGTGGTTATCACGTTAAAGAAACTAGACAACTTCTTAATTAACTAGACAATTATGCGGTTATCACGTTAAAGAAACTAGATAACTACTGAATTAACTAGAACATTATGTGGTTAACTAGATAAGTATTATGATAAATGTTCATACAATATAAATACCTTAACACGATAAAGTGTCTGATAGTGCCCACAACTGCCACCACTTACCCAATTAACCCCAGGTTACAGTTAACATGGTGAAATAGAAAACTAGCAAAGCTACATAGGTCGACATTACTCTTTGCCTTTGCCACTTAAAAGTAAAACCGTTAATTGTAAAGAAAGCTTGCAATCTCGATGCTTTGTTTAGAAACGTCTAAAATTTATTTATAATATTTTTTTGAATGCCATTATATCATTGTACAATACATCAAGTAACATTGAATTACATAATGTTAATATACTAAATTTTAATTAAAGCATTCCTAGTTCAACTCTATATAAATAACAGTACTTAGTTTATGAAATACATGTATATTAGATGAAAATAAAACCATGGAATAAATATTTAATTTACAACAACTATTATCTGTATTTTCTACACCCGGAGCAAGTTTAAAGTTAAAGTATAAAATCAAGTATGTAGTAAAACTGGATTGTCAAGTTCGCGTATTTTATTTGTGAATTAAATAAAGACCTTGACATATACATTTTATATTAGATGTAAATACAACCATGAAATACAGATTTCATTTACAACTACTATTCTCCGGTGTTGTTTTTGCATCCGGAGCAAGTCTAAATGTAACTTGTATCAAAACAAGTATGTAGTAAAACTGCTTTGTCAAGTTCTCGTATATTAGTTGAGAATTGAATTGAGACCGTGACGATGGCACAGAATAGTGGATATTCTATGGACGGCATGTTTGACAAATCGAATGAAAAAGCGCGGATCAGTTTCCGGAATATCTGTTGTATTCAATTGTTTGCTGTGATAGTGTTCAGCCTTGGAGTCACAGGTGGAATATTTATAGGAATATATGCCTACCATGGCGGACCCGACAACAAGGAGGCAGCGGTTTGTATCAACAATCAACAGGCATCCGCTACAACAACAAGAACAACGCCTGATCGTACAAGAAAACCTAATGAATGCCCGTTTGAAAATCCTGTGAAAGATTCAAAGTATGAAAATTACGTTTACTCTCCGTTAACCATGGCAGAAATGAATAAAGTGGCTTCGTATTTGATGGATAATGGTCTTATATCGACTCTAGACACACCGACAAACTTAACTCAGAATTTTATTCTGTACCAAGTCATTCAACCTCCGAACAAAGCTGAAGCACTCCACTATTTGGATGGAAATGGTGTAAAACCCAAACGATACGCCACAGTGACGGTACAACGCGGAGCGGCTTCACCGCCTGACGTCATGGAATACAAAGTCGGTCCTCTTAGCGAGCCGACTATGAGCGCTGTCGAACTACTTAATCCCGGAGACATTCATTTTAACAGCAGACCATATGATTCTGTGGAAATGAAAGCAATGATCAATCTCCTTCTTCCTGATATTGAAACACTCGGACCTTTAATACGTGAAAGCTTTGATGGGGCGACTTATCCTGACGATTTTAAGTTCAACTTATTTAACGGACCACCGAGTACTAGTGGGACAGAAAGGAGAACACGGTAGGTTTGTGTATGTACGTCGCTTTACCCTTTGAGAACAGCAAATGTATTAAGCTTTTGTTGTGAGGTTGCTACTCAAGATAAGTGAAATTGGTTGTAAATCTATATTAAGGAGACAATTGTATCGTTGTTGAACACTAAGTTGTTACTCAAAGATGGATCTCTTGTTAATTGACATTGCAATAATGTTGCCGATATTTTGTACCAGTGATTAAACATAATTCGATTAACTTATCATATTGAGCATTGGCTTCGGTATCTTACTGATAGATGTATTCAAATGAATGTGACAGACGTAGCAGTAACAGCAGTACCAGCAGCTATTTTGCGGCGTCAGTTGCACAATTAACAGCGTACATCGTTTTTAATTATTCTACATAGTAACAGATATCTTGCGTTGTTGAGAGAATAATAATTGCATTTCTACCATAACATAACTTTTTTATAATTTAGAAATCAGCAAAATGTAATCATATACTTTCTTCAAGTCCTTCAAGTCATCTGCTTTAATTCCCGTTTTCATTTGACATTTCATATTGCATGTATTTACTGCTCTGAGAAGCTGCAATGTTGCAAGAAAACAAAATTTTAATATTCCTGAATGAACGAACCAATACATTATAATCATTTTATGTTTTGCATTTCAGATGGGTGATTGCCTTAATTGGATTCGGCAACGCTTATGACCCTAACCTTATACACACTCTACCACTGAGCGGCGCAGTGTACAATTCTGGGACAAACATATCAGAATGGTACACGTATGACTTTCATTATTTAAACCAAGGACCATACAGAACAGCCCAAAATCTGATGTCCACTTATAACAATAATTCAATCAGAAAAGTGAAATTTGAAAAAGGATTCAGAAATACTCTATTTGACCGAGTTTTTCCGAAACGAGACACTAGCAAACCATTGCGTAAGGATGCAGATAAGCAGGGACCTAGAACATATTATCCAACAGGACCGCGCTATGAAATACATGGCACTCAAGTTAAATGGATGGACTGGAGTTTTGAAATAAGCGGCGGACAAATTCGTGGTCCAGCTCTATTTAATATCATGTTTAAAAAAGAAAGAATAATCTATGAACATGCTGTAAATGATATAGCACTGAATTACGCAACAGATTCACATGCTCAAAATAATATCATTTTTGCGGACGCAACTTATAGTATAATGGGAAGTCCAACTACGATAATGTCCGGAGTTGATTGTCCGGAACATGGTACAGTTCTGAATACCTCATATTGGTGGCATACGACACAGAAAGCATATGATATGAAATCAATGTGTATATTTGAAGCAGATGGTCAGGAAGCACTTTGGAGACATGTTTCTTATTCGTTTGAAGCCGGAATGAGAAGTCGACATCTCGTGGTCCGAGTACCTGTTGTAATTGGTAATTATGACTATACATTTGAAACACACTTTCATCTTGACGGCAAAATATTTACATATGCCAAAGCCAGTGGCTACATTCAGGCCGCTTTCTGGGATGAAACAAACCCTAATTCTCCTGACAAAACAAGAGACGCGTTTGGATACAGATTGTCGGATTATATGACTGGTCCAATACACGATCATATGTTCGGATTTAAAGTTGACTTTGACATTATTGATAAGAACAATACATTCCAAATTGTCGACTGGAAGGCTGGGCCTCAATTAGAGGCTCTTAAAACGCAAAATCCTAGCATATCGAGTGTTCCAGAGTACTTTATATACAACGAAACAAGATATATTGAATGGAACAAAGTGGAACGAGAAAGGGGAATAAAGGCCCCAGACAATCAAGGATTCATGCTAGTGGTCAATGAACGGGAAAAGAACAAATGGGGAGTTGAAAGAGGGTATCAAATTGTTCCTTTGAAAACAGGTCAGTAACCTTCATCTGTTAATGATCATTACTTTCTCTATTCTTATTCGAGCATAATTAATGTTTTCACATACACATGACGTTTTACGTTAGATAAATGGAATTATTAGAATTTATATTCATTAAAACACACAAAGTCAGATTTTTTAAACCGAAAATAGTGGTGAGTAAGATATATACAATAATGCATAATTGTGCTAGAGGTTTATTATTTTAAGGCGGTCCCGTTATGAACGGCGGTGAATAGACCTAACAGTGTGTCTGGGTTACCAACCAGTATTACCATGTTCTCATACAAGAAACTTCCCCACTTCAATCAGAGGAGAAGGACAAATGACCTTTGAACATTCGACCTCAAGAGTGGCAGTCGAATGCTCTACCGACTATGCTAACCAATCGATCAAACATGAATATAAATTGGGTTACTTTTTAATTGTTATATATTTCTGCGATATCATAATATTTTCTATATTTGATGTCACTTGGGATGAGTGTATTAAGATGTTTTTGCCCAAACTCTACAGGATTTTCATTGGTCATATACAATTGCTCATATAACTTCGAAATAACTACTCAAACAGAGGCCAGCCCGTTTAAAATGTCTCACTTGTAATTCATGGTTGTATATTTGTCTGTTTTTTAAGGCGACCAAGCACTCAAAAACCACCCTTTACTTGGTGCATTGTCGTTCACAAAGTATCACTGCAGTGTCACCAAAAGAAAAGAGGAGGAGCAAACGCTGACATCAATCTATGACATCAACAGAATGGACAAACCAAAAGCTCAACTAGATAAACAGCTTGATAACGAAAACATAGTCGATGAGGACATCGTCAATTGGATAACTGTTGGATTCCTTCATATTCCTACATCTGAAGATATCCCGATGACAGTTCGTGTAGAAACTGGCTTCATGTTGAAGCCTTTTAACTTTTTTGACCGAACAGCATCGTTTGATATGCCGGAACACGCTGAGATGAAGGACGGTACTTTTAAACAATCCGAACCTAGGTTTGAACAATGTTCAGAACCGGATAATTATTAAGTCGTGTTGACTTTATATACAAAACAATGTAGTCAAACTATGCAGGAACGAACGTTTATATTTCTTGTTAGAACCAAATGCCAGTGAAACTTATGCAATGACCCTTAAAAATGGGGAAAATTCCAAAAATCAAGCTTTTGAGCATAATTAGTTAGATATTTCTGAGAGCTCAGTTTGTTTTGAAAACCAGCCAGAAATGTCCTTGCATGACTGGTTTATAGCTCTTGAAAATTGAAAAAATCCTAAAATTTATCTTATAAACACAATAGGGCCTTCATTTATTATCCGATGTTAAATCAACCCTTACAGTAGATAGATATTCATAAGAGATTTGTTCCTTTTGAAAATCAGTCAGAACCGCCTATGAATGACTGTTGTATGTCCCTTAAAAAATTCCTAAAAAATGAACTTGTGAATACAAAAACACAGTAATTTATATTCCGATGCTTACCGAATCAAATACATAAGCGGTGGATTTACGGTTCGTGGCAATTATTAATCGCCGTTCGAAGCTCGGATATGAATAAAATCCTTTCGATTGTTTTTATCTCTTTTCCGAATAATCCATTCCATTAAAATTTGCCCGTTTTGAGCATGCTCGGCAGACGAGTCGTAACACTATTTCGGAATGGATTATGACCATATATTTACCGCACGAATACTGAAGCATATTCCACGCACCCAAGTTAAATAATATTTGTAGTCACTGTTAATCTCTATGGTATGTTATATAAGGCAATTCATCCCGCCCGTGATTCCGTATAGTTAGGAATGAGATGATAGAATCGGAGATAGCATCATCTATAAATAGCCTTTTTCCGAGAAGAAGAGTTCAAGGTCGCGCCAGAAGTAAACATGTCTGTCGAGCACGCATGTGATGCAATTCGCAGTATCAAACTTTCAAAGGCATTCATAAACTGACAACCATACCGGATTTCGTATAACCATACACAACGTGCATCTAAGTGGGTATTGTTCGCTCGTCTCGATACATATGGCGTTCTGTGACACGGACGGGAGTGGTCGCGAATGCGCGAGCTCTATAACACGAGCCAGACTCTTCAAACGATAATTCGATTAGACGCTAGACTTAATGTTTGATTGTTGTCTTGTGTATAAGTCAGGCCAACGGCAAACGCAATGTGCTAACGCTAGCAATAGCATCGCTATACAATATTGTGTGTTCAACCCCTTTACTATTTAATATAAGTGTTCTTGATAGACTATTGTGCTAGGTAAATCTATGTCAAAATGACGTCTGTGATCTGCAGTGCTTCCCTTGCTGTCAGCACTTTCAGTGCTTTGATTTCTACATGTTCCCTTCAAATATTTCACAATAGTTATTTTGCTAAAAATTTCCCCAGCGACTTTAATGCTCTGCATCAATTTTCTCTTTCTTGTTGTTTGTGTAATCCTATATACCGATTAACCGCTCTGTTGCACAGAAATGTAAACGCTCATAAAAATGTTCTACAAATAAATTAGAGTGAACTGATTCGGTAATAGACTAGCTACAGAAGTGTAGTAATGTATTTGTTAAATAGTTTACTTTTGCCTAGTTATTAGCTGTGCATGCATTTAAACCGTTCTGATTCTATATTGAAAAGCTTTTTAAGTGAATGGATTAAAATTGGATAAATAACTATGTACAATGAATAAATAATGATTCGTCAAACATTTACTTCAGTCTCGTAGATATATCATAAAAATGAACATTGAATCATCATTTATTGGAGATTTTTCTACTGAAATCATATACTTTAAGTAAAGATAATGCGATCTCAGATGCTCAACGCTACCATAAACAATGCAATTCTGCGACGCGCAAATATGGAAACAACTGTAACTGCTTTCTTATTGCCAATGTAAATGTATATATTGATTAATGTTTTCATCACATACAATGAATTCATAAATTAACATAGGTCATGTTTAGTTATAATCATATTAATTCTGATGTAATAACGATTAATAAATACATTACAGGTGTTTATCCTATTTTTATGTGTATAGCTCTAGGTCTAATTAGCTCGACTATAAGTGGGGTGGCATAAACTCATCAATTCTCAGTGATTGCTCTTGTTCAACTCAAGGTTGAACTGTCTCGATTATAAAGATAGGATCATGGACTGGAGTATTGAAATAAGCGGCGGACAAATTCGGGGTCCACCTCTAGTTAATATCATGTTTAAACAATAAATATCTTTACAAATGACTTGAAGTATGCAAATTCGTTGCAAGCTGAAGGTTAAAATGTGTTGTACCACATAAAAATGCCTAAATGTTACGACTGCCGGTCATTCAATTACGCTATACTACAGAAATTCCGACTGTTCGCGACTGGTACATAAAACCTAGAATGTCTTCTTAATTCTAACACCGGACAATTCCCCGTGGGGATGACTAACAATACTACTTACTGGACAAATCTTAAAATACACTACACGATCCACTTTCAGACGCAGTTGTTACATAGCGATTTATCTGATTAAAACAATATATATGTTCGCGACTGGTACATAAAACCAAGGAAGTCTTCTTAATTCTAACACCGGACAATTCCCCGCGGGGATGGCTAACAATACTACTTACTGGATAAATCTTGAAATACACTACACGATCCCCTTTCAGACGCAGTTGTTAATGCAATCAATATTATGATCATCTGGTTTTCATACAACACTGTCATGTTTACAATAATAAGAATAACGCCTCTATCGTCATCAAGATTTCTTTTCGCAAACATAACACCATTTACGCAATAATTGTGTTTATTACTATGCTTCGGAAGAAAAAATACATAACAATAAACAAGTTAATATTTTTAGGTTTGGTAAACAAATATATAGGCCTTAACGAAATGTTAACAAATCTGACTCAAGGTTACACAAATTGTTCGGTTGAAGAGAAATTGCCTTGGTGGTTAACGTAAGATTTTATCGGTGTATTTGCAAATAGCAAAACCATATGTTAGTACTGCCCCGAAACAGAATGTATAATGTACGAACATGCTGTAAATGATATAGCAGATTCACATGCTCAAAATACTATCATGTATGCGTACGTAACGTATAGTATAATGGGAGGGACACGCCAACTCCAACGATTATGGCCGGAGTTGATTGTCCGGAACATGTCACAGTTCTGAATACCTTGGATGAAAGAAGTCCTCTACTGACAAAACAAGGGACGCATTTCGAAACAGACTGTCGGATTATATGACTGGTCCAATACACGATCATATGTTCGGATTTAAAGTTGACTTTGACATTATCGATAACAACACATTCCAACTTGTCGACTGGAAGGCTGGGCCTCAATTAGAGGCTCTTAAAACGCAAAATCCTAGCATATCGAGTGTACCAGAGTACTTTATATACAACGAAACAAGATATATTGAATGGAACAAAGTGGAACGAGAAAGGGAAATTAAGGCCCCAGACAATCAAGGATTCATGCTAGTGGTCAATGAACGGGAAAAGAACAAATGGGGAGTTGAGAGAGGGTCCTTCATTTGTTAATACTTATTACTTTCTCTCTTCTTTTCGAGAATAATTTTTATTATATAACTTATACAAATAACGTTTTACGTTTGATAAATGGAATTATTAGAATTTATATTCATTAAAGCACGCAAAGTCATTTTTTTATACCGAACATAGTGGTGTGTAAGATGTGTACAATAATGCATAATAATTATGCATTAATTTATACCTACATATTGTGTTAAGAGTTTTATTTTTTTAAAGGCGGTCCCGTTATGAACGGCGGTGAATAGACCTAACCAGTATTACCCTGTTCTTCTACAAGAAAACTTCCCTACTTAAATCAGAGGAGAAGGACAAATGACCTTTGAACATTCGACCTCAAGATTGGCAGTCGAATGCTCTACCGACTAAGCTAACCAATCGATCACATAAATTATATATTGCAATGATTGAGAATGGTAAAAATCGGCTTAAACTTTAAAACAATGCATACAAATGACACGCTTTGAATTCAGCGCTAGAATAAGATCCGTTCATTTTAAGCTCAGCGAAGAAATCGGGTTCAAAAACGTGTGCATCAAAAATACTCAACAGGACTTCAATCTATTTGATTTATAAAATCAAAGCACTGAAAGTGCTGACAGCAAGGCACTCACTGCAGATCACAGACGTCGCTTTGACATAGATTTATTTATCACAATAAGTCTTTCAAGAACACTTTGTTATGTCAGTATATTAAATAATATAGGAGTTAAACACACAAGATTGTATACAAAGAATTGGTATAGACAGTCAGAAGGATGAACGGCGAAGATGTAAACAGTACCTTAATGTTTATTATATGCCATGTTTCAATGCTATCCATTGAAAACTAACGTATTCTGCAACATGAACTATAATGTTATTACACGTGTTCTAACAGAAGACTTCAGTTCAAAGGGACAGAATTCTTAATCATTATGATGGATGCACAGCATATTTATGTCTTCCACATCTACACATCATGTATCATGGTACTTGTATTATCAAATTGCATTGCAAACCCTTGAAAGCTTATGAACTAGTTAGCCGCGATTGATATTTACTGTTGTTCTAAGTCACACCGTTGTTCCAAAGAGCGACCGTTGGTAGAATGTATTGCTATAATAACTTCGCTCCGCGCTCCGATTCTCATTTATTTACTCCAATCGCTCACGGTGAGCGCCACGCTGGTCACAAAAGTGAGAGACAATGAGCGGAGTTCCACTGCTACCTGTTTCAGGCGATGCTTTTGCTGCAAAATGTATAGCGATTTTGACGGCGACCCGTGCATTCGCCTGGTATTTATAATGTTGAGGTCACGTGGTTAGCTAGCAGTACTGGTCTCTGTGTCCTAGTTTGCGCGTATACGTTGACATTGGAACCAGAATGGATGATTCTGATTCTCTTGTTGGTCCCAAAATGACGGATAAAATGCGGAAATAAGTGAACAGTTGATGTATTAAAGGCATTTGTAGATTTATAAATCAATTTGTTGACAAGTTTCTGATGGTTAACGATGAAACATTTGTTAATAGAACGTTTATTTACATGCGATCGGTTCAACAACATTAAACAGAAAATCGCCACATATACGTATCTCTGCCTACTGCTATCGTCCGCTGAGTTATCTGCCTACTGTACACTATCTTGTACTATCGTAATTTTCCTGCATTTCATAATTACTTCACGCGTGATACACGCCTGATACATAAATGATCAAGTCATGTGATAAATTCATGCGACCGCGTTGTATTGATAACACGGACATATGGACATTGCCATAGTCCGTGTTGATGTATACATTTTGTTATTCAGTAATTGCAATATTTTAATAACAATTGGGCCCCTTCTTATGCGTCGGTGATGTCAATTCAAATCCGTTTCTATCTGATATCGCAAATGCTTGCCGCTATTTTAATTTTGTTAGACAATTACTACTTTCTTCAGGAGTACGTAGCCTTCGGCGGTTCAGAAAGTAAGACTTTGGATGACTCATCCGATGAGTGTCCACGGATTTCGCCTACTATAGCAATTGGCTCTGACGAGCCCCTTGCTAAAAACCGCGCCACTACCCGAAACTTTGCGATAAAAATGATTGCAACATATGTCAATGTCCGTGCACTTGCGCGATGTATAATATTGTTACATATGACAACGACAAATTGATAAAAAATATTTTTTATTAAATATACTTTATTCCATTGATTACATCACGTATGCACATATTGTTAAGCGCTTTAAACTACGGCCCACATTGATGGTAAGAAAAAGATTTATTATAAGAATCGTATCAAAATCTCTTGATATGTTTATTAAGTATAAATACAATAAAGAAGTCCTCATTTTACGTAAGTAAAGTTTTACAAGTAAACATTAACACTTTGTGACAACGGAATCTTTAAGGTAATTTCACTAAAAAGTATTATTTAATTTCATTTGTATAGGTAATTTTGTAATGTTTCGTAGACTGTAAACATGAAGGTGAATTATTTCAAAGTCAATATGAGGACAGGTAGCACAGGGTCTGCAAACTATTTCCACACAAGTCATAAACTTTGAAACACACAAACAATGAAATAAGAAACCAGAATTCACTTGAAAACTCAAAGTCCTACTAAACGGACAAACAACAGAATGTATGCAAGGCATCAATGCCCTCGGAAAAAGTGTAGCACAATAATTATTGAGAAATATTTGAAGGGAATATGTAGAGACAATAAAATAGAATTTTCAAAATATTGAACATGTAATAGTATTGTATAACTCTGTACATATACATTATTGATGTAAATAACAACAACAAACAAAGTTATCATTTTCTTTTGAAAGTGTCATAAACAGCTTTTGAATACAAATTCATGTATAAGATCCTTGACGCGATCTATTTTAGGAAACATGTTTGAATACACACGGGACGTTTGGAATATATAACAACTAGCAGACGGAGTGTTCCGTAAGTTCTGAACGCCTTTTTAGACAAAGATTTATAGCAATTTATTGTTTTATTAATGATGATACACACCATTTTAACATTAAACATTACACAGTACATTTTATTGTCATATTAAACAATTGGGATTGAATTAGTTTCTTTTTGTACTTTTTCATTTTCTGTTTTTGACTTTGTAAATTTCTTAACTGTGTCGGTTGAATTTATTTTCCGTGATCATTACTCTACGGTCCAACCTCCGCGTAGAAATTGGACTGGTTTCGAGCATAGCATAGATCATTATTAAACTACAACTTCTAAATGCAAAGGGAGGTAACTGTTGCATAGAAGTAAGTTCCAACCGCTACGCGATTTAATATATCTGTATAGGGGTTATCTATCTTAGTACAGGTTTTAAATTAACTAGAAAATTACATAAAAGTTATTCTTTGCAAATACATCCACTTTTATTCAAGAAAATGTATGCACACTACGTTTTTTTGAAATCCACTTCGGTTGTTTTTATTCTGCAAATGTCCGGTTTGTTGCATGTTTCAGTTGGTTCGTCAGTTTGATGAATAATACAAATTATTTTCAGAATTAAAATAATTTCATTTATTTTTCAAAGATACCTCATCTAAGTTACTGCTGTCTACGCTCTAGCATTTAGGATCGTGAAATGTTACGCTTGATTACTTAGCGCTGGTTACCGCATTATACAATGTACGGTATGGCTTAGACCAGGGCCCGTATTCAATATACATCTTAAGTTGAAAATTTATCTTAAATCCTAAGATTTCCATTAAATTTAAGATTTGTCTTGCATTTCTTCCTTAGATTTCAAGAAAAATCTTAAGTGGTATTCACAAAGCATATTATCTTTAGATATTGTTTATTTTTCTCCTTAACTGTAAGGTACCTCTTAGCAGTCTTAACTTTTATCTTAAATATAAGGAAAATGCTAGTATTTTCGATATCTACAATCTGCTGCTTGTATTTTGTTTAAAAGAAGTTCCAGCATATACAATGACTGTTATTTTATCGTTCTACGTATATTTCCATTGATGCCCTAGTATAACATTTGTCAGGGCCGACTATTCTTGCTCGATCTACCTGATAAACGCTTGTCAGTATTTACGAAACGGGGTTGGAAGATTGATTTTGTGACTAAAATGCTTATTTCATTGTAATTAATTAAATATTTCTCAATGAATGTGATTGAAATGGTATGACATACAAGTTTTTATCGGAATAGACTTTCACTGTTTGGAGACGATCATTCAACAACTACCAATGGATATCATATTTCCACCAAAACACGATCATTATTTATGGGCCCGTTTTATCAACGTTTTTACGCACAAAAGTTTCGTAAGATTTCCTTACGACGTTCTTACGATCGCAAGAGCGTTTTATCAATATTTCCGTACGCATGCAGACGCTACGAATTCGTTAGTTATAACGAAAATGCTACTCGGTGGTTTGAGGCATTCGTAACGTTAATAACAAATATGATTAATCATGATTTCACATTAATCAACAACAGTTATGAACTTTTTAATCCATTCATCTACTTCATATCACATGAAATTGTCTGGCATTACTGGGGGGGATACATTAATAAGTATATATTGTTATCTTATAAAGATGATTCCATACATACTAGCTGATACAGTAGTCAATCGAACAAAGTAAAACTTCTAACAATTAAAAGGTAATTTGAAGATGGAATAAGAATAGTGTGTATGTGGAATTGTACATGGAATATAAATGTATGGTTTACATTTAAAGTACAGTATCAACTATGTCATACAACTTCTTCTACAAAATTTAATACTATTATTTGGTTATTGCTAAGCCTAATTTTAAACGTTACGACAAGAAATTGATGACTTTATATATCAAGACAGATTAATTATGAACTCTTATAAACCATTAGAATTACTGTGGTTATGACTGTAAGCAGCATTTCACATTTCTTTAATAATAGTCTGCATCATTAACATCACCAGCTGAATGACATCCTCAATGATATTTGACTTACAATTAAGTATTAAATCCTCAATAAATTAAATCTTCAAGATCGTGAAAATAATAAACTATTTAAGCAAGTTTTCATCATTCTGAGCATAGAATACCACTCAATATACTGTTTCTTAAGCTGTGTAGTGGAGTGTGACGAAACGGTAGAGCACCTTGCGAGAGTTGGGGTGGGGTCGAGCCCAACACTGGGTGCACATCCACCTGCATTTATATGAAGGTAGCAAAAGTGTAGTGACGTAAGTGGGAGGAGAGCATCGGTGTGGGATGATACAGCCAACTGGTTACTACAGTTTGTAGAGCGCCATGCAGGGGTAGAGGGGGTGGCGTGAGTTTGAACACCTCATCAAGCTCCACACCACTACAGTACTTTCATATTTCAGTTCGAACCTCTTATGACCAGCCCCTGTTTATTCGCATCTTAGTCATCAGACATGAAATAGCAAACCTCCTCTTTAATAAATAGGCTTTTAGTGGGTAGGCATATCCGCCGACATATCTAACTGAATACTGTTCAGTGTTCTGTTACATTGTACCAGTACTTTTAAGCAGCTGTCCACCGAAGTGTGCTCGTCTTCCTCTGAGAAGTTTGTTTGCCTACTGACAACAGATGGATAGGCGGTTATATTTTTGTTTCTCAACAGACGACTGAGAGACGACGTGAGATACGTCTAGTTTGACATCCCCAAGAAGAGCGTGTACTGATTTACTGTGCGCACGAACATTCTTATTCGTAAGATCGCAGTCATACATGTATACGGACACATTTTGATAAAACGATCGTAAGTATTTTCGTATGAAAATTCTTACGAACATTTCGTATCGTACGAACGCTCGTTCATACGAATATTGATAAAACGGGTCCAACTCAAGACCAAAATTGAATGTTGATATGCTTGTCACAGGCACACTCATGACCAACTTTCTGGCTCATCGCAAGATTCCCCAGATATGATCGATATTGGCTCCATGCTATAACCGATTATATATACGCCACTTTAACGTCTCATAATCATTATCATTCGCGACTTAATTAGCCACCCCGCTGTGCTTAGCCAGCATGATGAAATTGCCAAGGGCTGTAGCATTTATCTTGATGTATCAGTATGTATGTAGTTGTGTATATTTTGCTTTCGAATATTACATGTATCATAATATTTTTGCAAACAAAACTGTATCTGTTTTCTTCAGTATACGTTTTAATCAATAATATATATGGACATTTTAGTACTCAGTACATGTAATAACGCACGATATGGGATCTTTATATTTTCTTTGACTGACTTTTAGGATACAAGAAATTAACAACACGATATTATGACTGATAAATAAAGGTATTTGGAAGTAATTGACAAGTTATCTTTACACCTTTGATGTAAGTCAATTACTTAACACAAATGTGTGAAAATACACATGGATGACAAACAGTTGGTTGAAATGTATCACAGACACAATAGAAAAATAATGAAAAGTTGGTAAATGTAAATAAAATATTATATTATGTTATATTGGAATGTTAAGTACTAATACTACAATTCACATACTATTATACATATCTTTCACATAAAATATAATCAAGAAGTTTAAGTTAAAATCATGAAGAATAGGAATTGTAATACATTTTTTTCACAAATAAATTAAATTAAAGTGCTATCGTCATGTTGGGGGAAAATAAAATTAATCTTTAAGCAAACAACATTATATGAACAACAGACATTTTATTAAGACTTGTACAATGTAAATCGTCCACAACCTTTTCCTATTCCACAACACATACATGTTTATATACATTTTGTCAACGTGAAAGTTACTTACTAAGTGTTATTGAACAACAATAAAAATACATCGGAATAAGTCATATATTACACAATTTAGTTTGAAATAAATCGTCGGAGGTTGAACTAAGCATTTATCTTTCAACAGTTAATAAAGTATTCAGTATTATATGAGATGTTGATCCAATTATGACAACGAAGATGTTCAATTGCCTGTAAAAACAAATATCATATATAGTACATGTAATAAGTGACATGTACTTAAAACTGCATAACATTAAATGTTCGCAGCTTTAAATTCGACACGCTAGATGCATATAGGAGGTGATATGTCAAATCTAATTTATATGTGTATATACTTATGTGCTTAATCGAACTCATGGTTATTATTGTATCGTAAAATGTTGCTTAATATGGGCGCTTTCCCACACCTTACACTATTTGTCGGCACATCAACAACAATTTAAAATTTCACGATCTGTTCATGTCTAGCGGTTCTTTGTTACATAGTTATATGATTACGTTCATGTAATAAAATTCACCAGACCAATGCTTAACAACTTTAAAGATGAAAATCAGAAGCAATTTTATGCATTTCATATAATACATATGTACTGCATAACCATCAAATCAACAAATTGCTTACTTTTTGAAGAACGCACCCTCATAATGCATTTTAGATTTGTTTACAATAAACAACTGAATGTTGCAACTGTCATAAATTCTTGATCGCTTCAGTGAAATTTTTTATTATAGTATATACATTTTTAAGTATAAGTGTTTATTCATGAGAATGCAAAATTTCAAATCAGCTGAAAATTCGGCAAGGGGTCCAGAGGGGCCGCTGAAGCTACTGGCTTTAAGCATCTAAGACGGTTTAAATTGTCTCAAAAACGGCCCTTGCGAGCGTCAAATCAATCCCCGGAAAATTCTCATGCCTGATTATTACACGAGTACAGTAGAGCCACTCGTAACAAGTCTCTTAAGTCATGTATGTCATGTTTTATATTGTTGTTGTTTTATCTATAAACTAGAGACAAGTGCTAATCAGTTCATATACTGTCTGACAGAGATGTAATCGATTTTTACAAAATGTTATTTCACAATCTTTCTGAAAAACGGAATATGTATTGCAGAAATGTTAATTTTTTCTAAACCGTTTGCACAAGTTTGATATCTCAATCCGTTGTTGAGATATTAACGATTTCCCACAGTTCCCATGTATTTTCCCCATTACCCACGTTATCGACGGTGAACGGTTCACCAGTAATAATAGGACATGATTGTTGGGAGTAGAATATAGATGTGTTGAAACAACAGTAGCTTGCAGAAATCATTGGTCCATGCAGCAGTAGAAATTTAGAACACGACTAAGATTTCTTTACTTAAGAAAATCTTAGGAAAGAAATATCTTAAGTAATATATTGAATATAACTTAAAGATAAAATATTTGTTATCCTTGCGTAAGGAAAAAAATATGTCTTAAGGAAAAACTTAAGAAATATCTTAAGATGTATATTGAATACGGGCCCAGGTCGCAAACGCAAGTTTATATAAAGAGAAACCCGAGGCAGCTCTTACACACGTTCATTCGACACGCCGACAAGTAGGTCATTTGTTATCCCACCCGCCACACCCCAAACTTTTTTATCACAGTTATATAATTTTAACACAGCGTTTGGTAATGGTACTATTAATGGGTCATGTTTAACCAGATATGTTATTTAGTTTTACTTTATATTACGGTAATTGTCCAATTGTTATTTTGCACATGTTTATATATGTGAACGTTTACTGCTTTCCACAGTATCTCCATTGCAGGATTTCAAATAACAGGGATACTAACTGTACTGCCATACAGAGAGAACATGGTTATACCAAGGGCGACACGAATGGAAGGAGATTTAGAAAAATAGATTTCATCCACTATCCACCCTTGCTACAAGAGCGGGAATACATGTGTACGGATAATTTTCACTCAAATGGTATTAACGTGTTGAACTGAAGTCTGCAAATATAGCGTAGATGTGATCACCTGCTTGTTGACTTGTCTAACATTTCTCATGTATAACGGGACAGCGTGTGTGTGGTATTTGTGATTCTGTCAAAATCAAGTGTTTATAAAGTGACTTAGTGGATATCGTGCCCTTCGATTGAATAACTACAGACTCTCTGACATTATGGCAAATATGTAATTTGTGAACTTGTTTGTTAACTTATATGAAAATGTTTTATATATGTATTGATTTATACTAGGGAACTGTTGAAAGTGTTCTACCATTGTTAAATTAGTCGCTCTTGTACATTGAGTGGGAAAGTCTGGTCGGCCGGGGGGCGGGCGGATGTTATCAATTCCCTAGGGCTCCTATGGGCACCTCTGACCGGGAATATAAATTGGGCTTTAATTAGGCGATGTACGTCGGATATGTATCATACTGTTGATCATAATCCGAGCCTTCTCTGTCCCTAAACCAGCCCCTTTTACGATTTTTGATATTTCATGTTGCTGGTTAGGGTCAGAGGAACTCCTATAGTAAAAACCCGGGGATTTCCTCTCCCGCGCGGGAGAGGAACTTTAAATCAATATATCTATGTAAACATTCATTGGATTAACATTTCAAGCATATACATCTATTATCAATATATTAATTAACCTATCTGAACCGTAACATTTGTTTTGAAAACCTTTAATACGTTGTAACGGTCAATCCTTTTCAGAGTTAGCTAAAAAAAAAAATTTCTTCATGTAAATATGTATTTGGGTCAAAGCACCTGGCTGTCACGTGATCGATGCAGATTGGTAAATTAAATATCAATTTACCGATTTGTTCGGCTAACTTTCCGTTAAAATGAGGCCAAACGCCACATACACCGTTGAAAGTACACGACTGTACACGACTGTGTGGTTTTTAGTAATCCCCGGGTTTTTACTATAGGAGTTCTTCTGACCCTAAGCCGCAAAAAAAAAAAAAAAAAAAAGGCTATAGGGTCAGAGAAGTCTCGGATTATGTTGATCAGTGAGTTGGTTCACTGTATAGTAGGTTTTGCCCATAGTACTTGGTAAGTCCTACTGGTATTGCGTTGTATTGCGTTGCGTGGCATAGCTTGGTGTGTATTGCTTTATATTGCGTGTCAGTCTTTGGCCTTGCATTGACTCGAATCGTGGTTCTATCCGCTGCTTGGGAACCCAGTAGTGAATGGGATTCACGATTTGACGTTCAATGAACCGAAGTGGTATTGTAGTTATCCCAGTAGTGTATAGGATTTGCGAATGTTGTATTCGTGGTTTACTTGCCTTGCCTTACATCGACGTTACGGTTTCATTCACTTCTTGGGAACCCAGTAGTGGAGGGAATTTGTAATTTGACGCTCGATCGACCGAGGCTGGTTGGCGGTTACATTGGTGTGATAAATCAACTCGCCTGCGTACGGTTCACGCAGGGATATCCGAAGTGCATAGCAAAGGGGGGATATATTTGGCATATCATATGACGTGGCTTATAAGTCAGTGCGATAGTCCGTTCCTTTCCGGTCGGCAGGGTTTTTCCACATAGACTAAACATGGGTACCCTGTTTAGTCACGAGCGGCCTATATAATCCACCATTAAATGTAATATATGAAAGTATCGTATGAAAATATAATTTCCTATGGAAATCAATAAAAGAGGGTATTGTCGAAAGAATTGTTGTTTTATATATCGCGTAATTAAATAATTCCCGTTTCATCAAACAATATGCATATAACTGATTTTTACAAAGACGATTATAACTACTTTTAATTATGCAAGTTTGTTATATATTTTGCTAAGCGAGACAGTTAGCCCAGTGATTCAAAACTGTTTCTAGAACGCGCTGACATCTTGGATTTGCAAACATATTTGCAGCTATCACTATAGGATAGGTCCTTGTTATTTGTGGGGCGGCTAAACATTTACGGTCTTATACCTTCAACATTTAGGGGTTTAAACCTTTTTTGTTCATGATGTTGTGTAATTTGCACGCTCACCACTTCCTTTCTGTGAAGATAAGAATCGAGAAAGTTGGAAGCTTTAATTTCTTTGACACCCACCCTTCCACTCCCTTAATAATTAGCTGGGTATATCGAGAGGGTGGGGGCGCTGGTTCATTTCGGACTTTGGATGCAACCCATGCTTAATTGTATGCTAGAATATTAACTTGTAATGCAAGCTCATTGTTTTGAAAGGAGATACTGCGCTGCTTTAACATGTATTTCAGATCCACTTATGACAGTCATAGATATTAGAGAAATCCTTCGTCACGGCTTCTTCTGGAACATCCACAGTGGTGGTTTCAAACCACGTTTATACATTGACTTTCGTTGTTAAACCTTGTCTGATAATGACTTCTTTGCTAAGCAGACAGCGAAATCATTTTCATAAAATAACTAAGGGTCAGCCCAATTTCTGTTACCCAGGGTTGGGCTCAAACACTTCATTGTTAATTTGTTTATTGATTGTGAATTTGTTAATTGATGTTGATTTGAATTGTCTTTGAAGTTGTTGTTGTTGGAGCTAGCCCTTTGTATGTTGTCGGCAGCCCAAATATTGTAAGCCGTGGCCAAACGTTGCCATAACTTCAACATTAAATATATAAACGTTTGTCTAGTTTGTCTTGCTTATTGATCATAAAATTATTGTTTTAAGAATGCTATGTAGCTGAACACTTGCTGGTTGCCTTTGTCCGCCTTCAATAAATAAATTGCACAATCCAACATTTTCTTGTTTTAATACTTTTAACAAAATGCGACAGATACAACTTAGCGTGCGCACATCTATTTACTAGATTTCTCTAAAGATGTTTTGTTACCGAGCCATACATTTGTCTGGACATATTGTGAATGTGTTTTTTCCTCTGAAATGAGCTATTTGAAGAGAAATTAAGTTGCCACTGAGAACCAATATACATAAGGCAATGCATCCCCACTCGGACCGATAACATAATTATTTCATTTTAATTCAGATTTCGAATAAAAAAACATGTACCATATTCAAATACAGATTATAATTAAAATGTGCGTACGATTGTGGTGCCAATCGTCAATAACGGATTTTGAAAGTGAGTATGACCTTTCGCTTTTGTTTACAAGAGACAGTTAAGCAAGAATTTCGAAAATCAGGATATGTAGTTTGTTGGAAATTGCAAAATCCGATCGTGTAGATTCAGCTCTGTGGGATAGAAATTAGTGTTGATCATATCAAAATGTTCAGCTTTCCAGTAAGTCACGTTGCTATCGCTTCAATTTGTAATTGGTTTTTCATCTACTGCTAACTCAACACTATTTCTATAAGGTTTTTCTTCAACTTCTCCTTTTAAACCAGCTTTCTGTACGCATTTATTTGAGGATGATAAACAACATTACACTGGCACTCATTAATCGTTGCCACTCTCTTCGTGCATAACCACAATTCTCGTCGTGCGGTGATAAGTTTACATACATCGTAGTCAATCTCCGTAGTTCGTCAATTTACGGATATGTACGAATATTCATGTGAGTTAGGTAAACAGTGTCTGACTGTAATCACTAGAATGACTTGATCTGCTACCATCTATGAAATGTAAATGTTTATATTAGCATATAATCCTACTTAAAGTTAACAGACTGTCACGGCTAAGTATATAATACATGAATCGTATATTATAATTAACGTAATTAAGCTTTAGTAATATTTTGAATGTTACAGTTTCCTATGTTACAATAATATATTAAACATTTGTGTTTACTCGTGGCATGTATAATGTTTTTAGATTTATTGTGCAAAATATGTGTTAGTCCGATATCTTACCAACTTAATATCTATAATAACATTTTCTGGTTTCTTGCACGGATTAATTTGACGAAACTGACGGAAGAAAAAAAGCCATGAGATAACAAGTTATATAGCCGTATCGTAGTAAACTTTCAATACGAGCTTTATGCTTCATGAACATGCGCAACGGCATGGAGATAATTTAGTTGTAAATCTAGATCAGTCACCAAAACATGCCACGATTATTTATACGTCCTCATCATTTATATATTATCTCTGGTTAAGACGATTCACGCTATGTAATATTTTCGTTCACACGTTGAAGTAGTTAAGCTGGACATTTCGTACTTGCAAACGTGAAAAAAAAGATATCTTGCAGACATCTTCCGTGCACTATGGATCAACTCTTGTTTGTAGTAATTCTTTAAAGTTTCAAAAGTTCACTAATGCTTTCACACTTAATTTGGCGACTTATTACAATTCAATCACGTTGTTAATTAAATGTCAACAAAAGTCTACAAAAAGCAAGCAATGTCATCCTTTATGCTTTGGAAGCCGCTTGGTGGCATAACACAATATTTCTTTGATAGGAAGCAAAAAAAATGCAGAGTTCGGAATGCCCATTTATGAACACAAATCGAACACTTTATCGGTCAAATATTTAGTTCATTATGTTGCACGTTTTAGCCTGCACATTAAAATGATTTTCACAAGAGCTATAGGTAACATACGTTACGCGTGCATGCAGTTATATTTCGAAGGGGATAGCTAAACTGACGTTTTGAGACCTTCATGATCATTTTTTTCAAATTCCACTCTACAATCATAAACGAAATTACTTTTTAATACATTTAATTTATTATTTATTCCACACACGTTCATGCTATGACATTTCACTATACATATTTCTCAAATAAGAATATGTCATGTGTGCTCCAAATCGGATTGGCGAGGATAATTATTAAATGGCTTTCAAGAGATCACGAATTCGAATGACTGAAACCTTGGGAAGTCCTGCGGCTGTCCTTCAATGATATTACCCGTAATTTGCATTTGATAAACGTGATAACGCAAGTCATGCCACTCGCTTGCTGGAAAATATAATATTGCCGTTGATAACTTTTAAAGGGCATGTGTTTTAAGATATTAAGCCATATTGTTTAATCCTGAAATTATTATGTTCATAAATGATACCTAATTCACGACAAGCCCGAATTACAAAGCTAATGATATTTGCTATTTTTGTTATATACAATTGGAATATAATTATCGTGCAAAATGGATGGTTACTTCAAAGTACACGACTTAAGCTTCGAAATTCAATGCTCTTCATCATAAAGTGTTCGTCAGTAATTTAGATATAACACTCTTTTACAAGAACGGCCATCAGTGTGTGCGTTTCACAGATATTGTAAAATACTAGTGTTCATATTTGTGTTTTGTGTATAGTTTTTGAATTATTTCATTGTTTAGTTGAACTATGTACGAATCACAAACGATCACCCGAGCTGTTCGCAGTGTCTTGGATTCATCCATTCCATACAAATTGACCACATACATATTTACACTAGATATATTTTGACCGTAAACATGGTGAAAGAGGAAAACTTACAAAGCTGCATAGCTTACCAATACTCTTTGCATTAAGTTTAAGGAAAGGTTGCACACCCTAAGCTTTGTATTGACACGTCCATAATCTATTTATAATCTTGGATTGAATGACACGCTATCGTTGTGCAATAAATGAAATAACATTTAATTACACAATGTTGATATACTAACTTTTAATTACAGCATTCCTTGTTCAAGTTTATAAAAGTAAAAGTATTTCATTATGAAATGCGTGTACATTGTATATTATATGTAAATACAACCATAAAATACACATTGAATTTAAAACCACTATTCTCCGTATTTTTTCTGTACCCGGAGCAAGTCTAAAGTTAACTTTTATCAAATCGATGATGTAGTAAAACTGGATTGTCAAGTTCTCGTAGATTAGTTGAGAGTTGATACCGTGACAGTGGCACAGAATAGTGGATGTTCTATGGACGGCATGTTTGACAAATCGAATGAAAAAGCGCGGATCAGTTTCCGGAATATCTGTTGTATTCAATTGTTTGCTGTGATAGTCTTCAGCCTTGGAGTCACAGGTGGAATATTTATAGGAATATATGCCTACCATGGCGGACCCGACAACAAGGAGGCAGTGGTTTGTGTCAACAATCAACAGGTCGGCAATACTGAGCAGACGACGAAACAGCCATCCGCTACAACGACAACAGCAATGCCTGGTCGTACAAGAAAACCTAATGAATGCCCGTTTGAAAATCCTGTGAAAGATTCAAAGTATGAAAATTACGTCTACTCTCCGCTAACCATGACAGAAATGAATAAAGTGGCTTCGTATTTGATGGATAATGGTCTTTTATCGACTCTAGAAGCACCGACGAACTTAACTCAGAATTTTATTCTGTACCAAGTCATTCAACCTCCGATCAAAGCTGAAGCACTCCAATATTTGGATGGAAATGGTGTAAAACCCAAACGATACGCCGCGGTGACGGTACAGCGCGGAGCGGCTTCACCGCCTGATGTCATGGAATACAAAGTCGGTCCTCTTAGCGAGCAAACTATGACCGCTGTCGAACTACTTAATCCCGGAGACATTCATTTTAACAGCAGACCATATGATTCTGTGGAAGTGGAAGCAATGATCAATCTCCTTCTTCCTGATATTGAAACACTCGGGTCTTTAATACGTGAAAGCTTTGATGGGGCGACTTATCCTGACGATTTTAATTTCAACTTATTTAACGGACCACCGAGTACTAGTGGGACAGAAAGAAGAACACGGTAAGTTTATGGATATACGTGGCGTTACGCTTTGAGAACAGCAATTTAAGTTTTTGTTGTAAAGCTATATCAAGGAGACTTTTGTATCGTTGTTGGATCATTTGCCGATATGTTTAAACATTTTTTATATTGAGCGGTATCTTACTTATAGATGTATTCAAATGAATGTGACAGACGTAGCAGTAACATAAGCACTAGCAGCTATTTTGCGGCGTCAGCTGCACAGTTAACAACATGCATCGTTTTTAGTTCTTCTACGCAGTAATAGACATCTTGCGTAGTTGAGAGAAATTGATTTTCCACCATTACCTACAATGCTTTGGAATTTAGAAATCAGTAAAATGTAATGATGTACTTTCTTAAATTCGTTCATGTCATGATGCTTTAATTTCCGTTGTCATTTGACATTTCATATTGCATGTATATACTGCTCTGCGAAGTTGCAATGTTGCTGCTAGTACTGCTCACTGTTATACATTTATGTTATCACTGCTTCTCACTGAGCGTTATGACCTACAATAAAATCATACTCTCTCATTTTGCTTCTATACAGTCAAAAGCTGTTTTTGCTGTCAACCAATATTCACGAATATTAACCCAATGTCAAATAAAGGATTTAGCCATATCAAATGGTATGCTTCTTTTCACAGTTAGTTATAACACGACTGTTACAATTACACAAATTATCAACTAAATACCGTCAGCATCAAGAAAACAACTATTCCTGAATGATTGGCTAAATTTTATTAATGATTACTATATGTTTTGTATTCCAGATGGGTGATTGTCTTAAACGGATTCGGCAAAGCATTTGACCCTGACATGATACACATTCTCCCACTGAGCGGCACAGTCTACAATCCAGGGACAAACATATCAGAATGGTACACGTATGACTTTCATTATTTAAACCAAGGACCATACAGAACATCCCAAGATCTAATGTCCACTTATAACAATAATTCAATCAGAAAAGTGAAATTTGAAAAAGGATTCAGAAAAACCCTATTTGACCGAGTTTTTCCGAAACGAGACACTAGCAAACCATTGCGTAAGGATGCAGATAAGCAGGGACCTAGAGCATATTATCCGACAGGACCGCGCTATGAAATACATGGCACTCAAGTTAAATGGATGGACTGGAGTTTTGAAATAAGCGGCGGACAAATTCGTGGTCCAGCTCTATTTAATATCATGTTTAAAGAAGAAAGAATAATCTATGAACATGCTGTAAATGATATAGCACTGAATTACGCAACAGATTCACATGCTCAGAATAATATCATTTATGCGGACGCAACTTATAGTATAATGGGAGGGAATACCCCAACTACGATTATGTCCGGAGTTGATTGTCCGGAACATGGTACAGTTCTGAATACCTCATATTGGTGGCATACGACACAGAAAGCATATGATATGAAATCAATATGTATATTTGAAGCAGATGGTCAGGAAGCACTTTGGAGACATGTTTCTTATTCGTTTGAAGCCGGAATGAGAAGTCGACATCTCGTGGTCCGAGCACCTGTTGTAATTGGTAATTATGACTATACATTTGAAACACACTTTCATCTTGACGGCAAAATATTCACATATGCCAAAGCCAGTGGCTACATTCAGGCTGCTTTCTGGGATGAAACAAACCCTCATTCCCCTGACAAAACAAGAGACGCGTTTGGATACAGACTGTCGGATTATATGACTGGTCCAATACACGATCATATGTTCGGATTTAAAGTTGACTTTGACATTATCGATAAGAACAATACATTCCAAATTGTCGACTGGAAGGCTGGGTCTCAATTAGAGGCTCTTAAAACGCAAAATCCGAATATCTCGAGTGTACCAGAGTATTTTATATACAATGAAACGCGGTATATTGAATGGAACAAAGTGGAACGAGAAAGGGGAATTAAGGCCCCAGAAAATCAAGGATTCATGCTAGTGGTCAATGAACGGGAAAAAAACAAATGGGGAGTTGAGAGAGGGTACCAAATTGTTCCTTTGAAAACAGGTCAGTAACCTTCATCTATTAATGATCCTTACTTTCTCTATACTTATTCATAATTAATTTTTTCACATACACATGACGTTTTACGTTAGATAAATGGAATTATTAGAATTTACATTCATTAAAACACACAAAGTCAGATTTTTGAAACCGAAAATAGTGGTGTATGAGATGTATACAATAATGCATAATTATTATGTGCTAGAGTTTTATTATTTTAAGGCGGTCCCGTTATGATCGGCGGTCAATAGTCCTAACCAGTGTTTCTGGGTTACCGATCAGTATTACCATGTTCTCATACAAGAAACTTCCTCACTTTAATCAGAGGTGAAGGACAAAATTTTATGACCTTTGAACATTCAACCTCAAGAGTGGCAGTTTAATGCTCTACCGACTATGCTAACCAATCGATCAAGCATGAATATCAATTGGGTTACTTGTTAATTGTTATCTATTTCTGGGATATCATAATTTTTTCTATATTTGTATATGATGTCACTTGGGATGAGTGTATTAAGATGTTTTTGCCCAAACTCTATAGGATTTTCATTGGTCATATACAATTGCTCATATAACTTCGAAATAACTACTCAAACAGAGGCCAGCCCGTTGAAAATAAATGTCTCAATTGTAATTCTTGGTTGTATATTTGTCTGTTTTTTAAGGCGACCAAGCACTCAAAAACCACCCTTTACTTGATGCATTGTCGTTCACAAAGTATCACTGCAGTGTCACCAAAAGAAAAGAGGAGGAGCAAACGCTGACGTCAATCTATGACATCAACAGAATGGACAAACCAAAAGCTCAACTAGATAAACAGCTTGATAACGAAAACATAGTCGATGAGGACATCGTCAATTGGATAACTGTTGGATTCCTTCATATTCCTACATCTGAAGATATCCCGATGACAGTTCGTGTAGAAACTGGCTTCATGTTGAAGCCTTTTAACTTTTTTGACCGAACAGCATCGTTTGATATGCCAGAACACGCTGAGATGAAGGACGGTACTTTTAAACAATCCGAACCTATGTTTGAACAATGTTCAGAACCGGATAATTATTAAGTCGTGTTGACTTTATATACAAAACAATGTAGTCAAACTATGCAGGAACGAACGTTTGTATTTCTTGTTAGAACCAAATGCCAGTGAAACTTATGCAATGACAATTGAAAATGGAGAAAATTCAAAAAATCAAGCTTTTGAGCATAATTAGTTAGATATTTCTGAGAGCTCAGTTTGTTTTGAAAACCAGCCAGAAATGTCCTTGCATGACTGGTTTATAGCTCTTGAAAATTGAAAAAAATCCTAAAATTTATCTTATAAACACAATAGGGCCTTCATTTATTATCCGATGTTAAATCAACCCTTACAGTAGATAGATATTCATAAGAGATTTGTTCCTTTTGAAAATCAGTCAGAACCGCCTATGCATGACTGTAGTATGTCCCTTAAAAAATTCCTAAAAAATGAACTTGTGAATACAATAACACAGTAATTTATATTCCGATGCTTACCGAATCAAATACATAAGCGGTGGATTTACGGTTCGTGGCAATTATTAATCGACGGTCGAAGCTCGGATATGAATAAAATCCTTTCGATTGTTTTTATCTCTTTTCCGAATAATCCATTCCATTAAAATTTGCCCGTTTTGAACATGCGATTACTATCGTCGATGCGATTCATTCATAAAAAGTGTCCGCTTTCATTCGTTAACATTTCCCGCTCGCATAAATTACGAAATCGCTATTTATAGACCTACGGAAATACCGTGTACCTGGACGCGCTCGGCAGACGAGTCGTAACACTATTTCGGAATGGATTATGACCATATATTTACCGCACGAATATGGAAGCATATTCCACGCACCCATTATAAATAATATTTGTAGTCACTGTTAATCTCTATGGTATGTTATATAAGGCAATTCATCCCGCCCGTGATTCCGTATAGTTAGGAATGAGATGGTAGAATCGGAGATAGCATCATCTATAAATAGCCTTTTTCCGAGAAGAAGAGTTCAAGGTCGCGCCAGAAGTAAACATGTCTGTCGAGCACGCATGTGATGCAATTCGCAGTATCAAACTATCAAAGGCATTCATAAACTGACAACCATACCGGATTTCGTATAACCATACACAACGTGCATCTAAGTGGGTATTGTTCGCTCGTCTCGATACATATGGCGTTCTGTGACACGGAAGGGAGTGGTCGCGAATACGCGATCTCTATAACAAGAGCCAGACTCTTCAAACGATAATTCGATTAGACGCTAGACGTAATGTTTGATTGCTGTCTTGTGTATAAGTCAGGCCAACGGCAAACGTAATGTGCTAACGCTAGCAATAGCATCGCTATACAATATTGTGTGTTCAACCCCTTTACTATTTAATATAAGTGTTCTTGATAGACTATTGTGCTAGGTAAATCTATGTCAAAGTGACGTCTGTGATCTGCAGTGCTTCCCTTGCTGTCAGCACTTTCAGTGCTTTGATTTCTACATGTTCCCTTCAAATATTTCACAATAGTTATTTTGCTAAACATTTCCCCAGCGACTTTAATGATCTGCATCAATTTTCTCTTGCTTGTTGTTTGTGTAATCCTATATACCGATTAACCGCTCTGTTGCACAGAAATGTAAACGCTCATAAAAATGTTCTACAAATAAATTAGAGTGAACTGATTCGGTAATAGACTAGCTACAGAAGTGTAGTAATGTATTTGTTAAATAGTTTACTTTTGCCTATTTATTAGCTGTGCATGCATTTAAACCGTTCTGATTCTATATTGAAACGAAGCTTTTTAAGTGAATGGATTCAAATTGGATAAATAACTATGTACAATGAATAACTAATGATTCGTCAAACATTTACTTCAGTCTCGTAGATATATCATAAAAATGAACATTGAATCATCATTTATTGGAGATTTTTCTACTGAAATCATATACTTTAAGTAAAGATAATGCGATCTCAGATGCTCAACGCTACCATAAACAATGCAATTCTGCGACGCGCAAATATGGAAACAACTGTAACTGTTTTCTTATTGCCAATGTAAATGTATATATTGATTAATGTTTTCATCACATACAATGAATTCATAAATTAACATAGATCATGTTTAGTTATAATCATATTAATTCTGATGTAATAACGATTAATAAATACATTACAGGTGTTTATCCTATTTTTATTTGTATAGCTCTAGGTCTAATTAGCTCGACTATAAGTGGGGTGGCATAAACTCATCACTTCTCAGTGATTGCTCTTGTTCAACTCAAGGTTGAACTGTCTCGATTATTAAGATAGGATCATGGACTGGAGTATTGAAATAAGCGGCGGACAAATTCGTGGTCCACCTCTAGTTAATATCATGTTTAAACAATAAGTATATTTTACAAATGACTTGAAGTATGCAAATCCGTTGCAAGCTGAAGTTTAAAATGTGTTGTACCACATAAAAATGCCTAAATGTTACGACTGCCGGTCATTCAATTACGCTATACTACAGAAATTCCGACTGTTCGCGACTGGTACATAAAACCTAGAAAGTCTTCTTAATTCCAACACCGGACAATTCCCCGTGGGGATGACTAACAATACTACTTACTGGACAAATCTTAAAATACACTACACGATCCACTTTCAGACGCAGTTGTTACATAGCGATTTATCTGATTAAAACAATATATATGTTCGCGACTGGTACATAAAACCAAGGAAGTCTTCTTAATTCTAACACCGGACAATTCCCCACGGGGATGGCTAACAATACTACTTACTGGATAAATCTTGAAATACACTACACGATCCCCTTTCAGACGCAGTTGTTAATGCAAACAATATTATGTTCATCTGGTTTTCATACAACACTGTCATGTTTACAATAATAAGAATAACGCCTCTATCGTCATCAAGATTTCTTTTCGCAAACATAACACCATTTACGCAATAATTGTGTTCATTACTATGCTTCGGAAGAAAAAATACATAACAATAAACAAGTTAATATTTTGAGGTTTGGTAAACAAATATATAGGCCATAACGAAATGTTAACAAATCTGACTCAAGGTTACACAAATTGTTCGGTTGAAGAGAAATTGCCTTGGTGGTTAACGTAAGATTTTATCGGTGTATTTGCAAATAGCAAAACCATATGTTAGTACTGCCCCGAAAAAGAATGTATAATCTACGAACATGCTGTAAATGATATAGCAGATTCACATGCTCAAAATACTATCATGTATGGGACACACCAACTCCAACGATTATGGCCGGAGTTGATTGTCCGGAACATGTCACAGTTCTGAATACCTTGGATGAAAGAAGTCCTCTACTGAGAAAACAAGGGACGCATTTCGATACAGACTGTCGGATTATATGACTGGTCCAATACACGATCATATGTTCGGATTTAAAGTTGACTTTGACATTATCGATAAGAACAACACATTCCAACTTGTCGACTGGAAGGCTGGGCCTCAATTAGAGGCTCTTAAAACGCAAAGTCCTAGCATATCGAGTGTACCAGAGTACTTTATATACAACGAAACGCTGTATATTGAATGGAACAAAGTGGAACGAGAAAGGGGAATTAAGGCCCCAGAAAATCAAGGATTCATGCTAGTGGTCAATGAACGGGAAAAGAACAAATGGGGAGTTGAGAGAGGGTACCAAATTGTTCCTTTATAGGTCAGTTTCCTTCATTTGTTAATACTTATTACTTTCCCTCTTCTTTTCGAGAATTATTTTTATTATATAACTTATACAAATAACGTTTTACGTTTGATAAATGGAATTATTAGAATTTATATTCATTAAAGCACGCAAAGTCAGTTTTTTTATACCGAACATAGTGGTGTGTAAGATGTGTACAATAATGCATAATAATTATGCATTAATTTATACCTACATATTGTGTTAGAGTTTTATTTTTTTAAAGGCGGTCCCGTTATGAACGGCGGTGAATAGACCTAACCAGTATTACCCTGTTCTTCTACAAGAAACTTCCCTACTTAAATCAGAGGAGAAGGACAAATGACCTTTGAACATTCGACCTCAAGATTGGCAGTCGAATGCTCTACTGACTAAGCTAACCAATCGATCACATAAATTATATATTGCAATGATTGAGAATGGTAAAAATCGGCTTAAACTTTAAAACAATGCATACAAATGACACGCTTTGAATTCAGCGCTAGAATAAGATCCGTTCATTTTAAGCTCAGCGAAGAAATCGGGTTCAAAAACGTGTGCATCAAAAATACTCAACAGGACTTCAATCTATTTGATTTATAAAATCAAAGCACTTAAAGTGCTGACAGCAAGGCACTCACTGCAGATCACAGACGTCGCTTTGACATAGATTTATCTATCACAATAAGTCTTTCAAGAACACTTTGTTATGTCAGTATATTAAATAATATAGGAGTTAAACACACAAGATTGTATACAAAGAATTGGTATAGACAGTCAGAAGGATGAACGGCGAAGATGTAAACAGTACCTTAATGTTGATTATATGCCATGTTTCAATGCTATCCATTGAAAATTAACGTATTCTGCAACATGAACTTTAATGTTATTACACGTGTTCTAACAGAAGACTTCAGTTCAAAGGGACAGAATTCTTAATCATTATGATGGATGCACAGCATATTTATGTCTTCCACATCTACACATCATGTATCATGGTACTTGTATTATCAAATTGCATTGCAAACCCTTGAAAGCTTATGAACTAGTTAGCCGCGATTGATATTTACTGTTGTTCTAAGTCACACCGTTGTTCCAAAGAGCGACCGTTGGTAGAATGTATTGCTATAATAACTTCGCTCCGCGCTCCGATTCTCATTTATTTACTCCAATCGCTCACGGTGAGCGCCACGCTGGTCACAAAAGTGAGAGACAATGAGCGGAGTTCCACTGCTACCTGTTTCAGGCAATGCTTTTGCTGCAAAATGTATAGCGATTTTGACGACGACCCGTGCATTCGCCTGGTATTTATAATGTTGAGGTCACGTGGTTAGCTAGCAGTACTGGTCTCTGTGTCCTAGTTTGCGCGTATACGTTGATATTGGAACCAGAATGGATGATTCTGATTCTCTTGTTGGTCCCAAAATGACGGATAAAATGCGGAAATAAGTGAACAGTTGATGAATTAAAGGCATTTGTAGATTTATAAATCAATTTGTTGACAAGTTTCTGATGGTTAACGATGAAACATTTGTTAATAGAACGTTTATTTACATGCGATCGGTTCAACAACATTAAACAGAAAATCGCCACCTATACGTATCTCTGCCTACTGCTATCGTCCGCTGAGTTATCTGCCTACTGTACACTATCTTGTACTATCGTAATTTTCCTGCATTTCATAATTACTTCACGCGTGATACACGCCTGATACATAAATGATCAAGTCATGTGATAAATTCATGCGACCGCGTTGTATTGATAACACTGACATATGAACATTGCCATAGTCTGTGTTGATGTATACATTTTGTTATTCTGTAATTGCAATATTTTAATAACAATTGGGCCCCTTCTTATGCGTCGGTGATGTCAATTCAAATCCGTTTCTATCTGATATCGCAAATGCTTGCCGCTATTTTAATTTTGTTAGACAATTACTACTTTCTTCAGGAGTACGTAGCCTTCGGCGGTTCAGAAAGTAAGACTTTGGATGACTCATCCGATGAGTGTCCACGGATTTCGCCTACTATAGCAATTGGCTCTGACGAGCCCCTTGCCAAAAACCGTGCCACTACCCGAAACTTTGCAATAAACATGATTGCAACATATGTCAATGTCCGTGCACTTGCGCGATGTATAATATTGTTACATATGACAACGACAAATTGATAAAAAATATTTTTTATTAAATATACTTTATTCCATTGATTACATCACGTATGCACATATTGTTAAGCGCTTTAAACTACGGCCCACATTGATGGTAAGAAAAAGATTTATTATAAGAATCGTATCAAAATCTCTTGATATGTTTAGTAAGTATAAATACAATAAAGAAGTCCTCATTTTACGTAAGTAAACGTTTTACAAGTAAACATTAACACTTTGTGACAACGGAATCTTTAAGGTAATTTCACTAAAAAGTATTATTTAATTTCATTTGTATAGGTAATTTTGTAATGTTTCGTAGACTGTAAACATGAAGGTGAATTATTTCAAAGTCAATATGAGAACAGGTAGCACAGGGTCTGCAAACTATTTCCACACAAGTCATAAACTTTGAAACACACAAACAATGAAATAAGAAACCAGAATTCACTTGAATACTCAAATTCCTACTAAACGGACAAACAACAGAGTTTATGCAATCAATGCCCTTGGAAAAAGTGTAGCACAATAATTATTGAGAAATATTTGAAGGGAATATGTAGAGACAATAAAATAGAATTTTCAAAATATTGAACATGTAATAGTATTGTATAACTCTGTACATATACATTATTGATGTAAATAACAACAACAAACAAAGTTATCATTTTCTTTTGAAAGTGTCATAAACAGCTTTTGAATAAAAATACAATGTATAAGATCCTTGACGCGACCTATTTTAGGAAACTTGTTTGAATACGCACGGGTCGTTTGGAATATATAACAACTAGCAGACGGAGTGTTCCGTAAGTTCTGAACGCCTTTTTAGACAAAGATTTATAGCAATTTATTGTTTTATTAATGATGATACCCACCATTTTAATATTAAACATTACACAGTACATTTTATTGTCATATTCAACAATTGCGATTGAATTAGTGTCTTTTTGTACTTTTTCATGTTCTGTTTTTGACTTTGTAAATTTCTTAACCGTGTCGGTTGAATTTATTTTCCGTGATGATTACTTCACGGCCCAACATCCGCGTAGAAATTAGACTTGTTTCGAGCATAGCATAAATCACTTTTATACTACAACTTTTAAATGCAAAGGGAGGTAAATATTGCAAGTCATTAGGTTCCAACCGCTATGCGATTTAATATATGTGTACAGGGATTATCTCTCTTAGCACAGGTTTTAAATGAACTAGACAATTACATAAAAGTTACAATCGCTTTGCAAATATATCCACTTTTATTCAAGAAAATGTATGCACTATACGCTTTTTTTGAAACCCATTTCGTTTGTTTTTATTCTGCAAATGTCTGGTTTGTTGCATGTTTCAGTTTGTTCCTCCGTTTGGTGAATAATTCCTGTTTCATCAAACAATATGCATATAACTGACCATTACAAAGACGACTATTATATCTTTTAATTATACGAGACAGTTAAACCAGAGATTAAAAACTTTTTCTAGAACGCGCTTACATCTTGGATTTACAAACATATATTGCACAATGCCATATTTCCTTGTTTTAATACTTTTAACAAAATGCGACAGATACAATTTTGATCGAGTATTTAGGGTTAACTGGTAAACGACGTAAAACATTACCATAATTCCACTATCGCAAGCCCGTTTGGTATATACTAACGTTAGAATTACAATGCAGACAGTACAGATAAACAGACGGACGGACATTCAAGCTTCGAATGATACCTGTAGTTTTTGCAATATAAATGAAACATGGTACGTGTGCGTGTATATCCTGCAGAACATACCAATTCAGGTACAACCTGTAAAAGACTGCGAGGACTCAAGAAACTGACATAACCTAAGAAAAACAATTACCGCGTAATGATAATCCTATGAAAAGAAAATCTAATAAAATCCTTTGAAGAAGAACTTACTACATACATGCATATATAACCAGATTTGCACCCTGGTGCTTTACCTTTGATTGCAGCAAGGTATTTTACAGGTGCGCACGTTGTCTTCCGTTCGTTTAATGAATATTGTATTCGGAGCTGGAATAAAATAACAAGACTGATTCAAACTGTAGGTTAGCTCGATATGATGGCGATATGAATCTCAGCAAACGCCGGTTAGCAACACTATACCCGATTGTACCGTGAAATGAAGATGAACAGACCGAACTGTGATCATTATTTCATGCTGGCTGATATTTGTATGTGAAGTAACATCGTTGACAACCTTGCGACAACGGTTTGTCGTAAATATCTACAATATATATTTGCATAGAAATAAACACTGGGACGAATGCTATGCGGAGAATCAGCTTTCTTAGATATTTATACTGTCACGTAGAAGCTAGCTACACATTGAACACTCCAGTTCCTGCATGCGTCCGAAACAAGAGGCTCGATGAAGGGAATATTTAAGCGTGTAAATTAAAAGCCATAGCAATAAAATACTTTTTATCCGTGTTACAAATACACATATTTCATTGTACAGCATGGACTTTGGGTTTCTCTCTCTGCGTGAAATGGTAAATACCAATTCACGAGCCCAGTGTACATGAGCAATAAATTACATAGAACTAGACTGTGTGTACCCCTATAACTCAGTCGGTTAAACGTTCTGGATTTAGATGTATTATTGAAAAGTTAAGCACCAGTTCGACTCACACCCGAGGTATTCTTTACTTTTTTAATTGTTTGTAAATATTTACTCCGCACCACAGACGTTCATCAGGTAGCAATATATACCGGTTCAATACCCAGAAAGTTATTCTTTTTGCCGATAGATCATATTCAAGCCAAAGCTTGAAAAAAGACTCATCTGCGTCACGTGGTCATTTATATGTAATCCGTCCATTGTTCTTTCTTTTCTTTCATTCAGTATCCTGCCGACAATATCGCGTCTCTCAGAATGCAGTGATGTAAACAATGTAATCGACATTACACAATATGAGAGTAACGCAACTCTGAAACACTTGACATATATGCAAAAGGTAACGTTTTAACCAACAAATGCAATGACGGGATTATAAAAAATTAAATCTCAAATTTATCCGAAAAAAGCAAGTATGACTGTTCATTGATGTTATACATTCCAAGACAATATCTTTATAAATAACGCATTTAATACTACCAAATAATCAACGATTTCAATCCTACTGACTTAATGACATGCATCATAGTGACTGTATTTACAATGAACAATTTATCGGATTAGCGAACAGTTACTGTATAATTCCTGTTGAAATTCGATGTACAAACAGGAATACGTAAGTAACGGTATATTTACGATATATATGTCCGCCAAAAGCAAACAGTGTTATTTAAATTCATAGCGAAATTCAAAAACGTTGTATTGACGTAAACTGTTTATTATCTCCCTTGTATACAGACATGGTATTTCTCGATTTTGGCATTAGGAATAAATTATCAGCAATCAAATTTCATATCAGATACAAGAACAAAACAAATTTTGACCATTGATAGGAAGAACTGAATTTTCAGAAAAGTGTGTCGAAATGCATTAACCAGGATAATATATTTACACCAAGCTTGGGGCTTAGGGGGTGTATCATACCGTATTGATTAAACCATCCTAAATGTAGTTACTGCATTTGGTGATAGTGTTTTGTTCAAACAACCAACCTGGAATTATTCACTTAATGTGTGCATTTCCAACTGCGTTTGTACACGTTCATTTACTTACAGTTCACTCGGCCTCTCCCTGTGTCTTACATCCAATAAGAATCCAGAAGTTTTCAAAGTTTTGGTCAACTAATCCATTATTATGGCATTTCGCACAATATCTAGTAAGTGTTTTCATTCAGTAAATCTGGTAAGTGATCAATATGACTGTAAACTATAAGCCGGTGATAACTTACATATTATAATTATAAACAAATTAGGTGCTGCGGTGGCTGACGTTTCCTTGTACTTAACTTGCTTATAATTCCAATATATGAGCAATAACCTATACTTAACGCGCCAGTATTGGTTAACTTTCAACTTGGTTTCTGTTGAAAACATGTGTTGTGTACGCAATATAGGAATTTCACATTTAAGCTTCGAATGATACCTGTAGTTTTTGCAATATAAATGAAACATGGTACGTGTGCGTGAATATCCTGCAGAACATACCAATTCAGGTACAACCTGTAAAAGACTGCGAGGACTCAAGAAACTGACATAACCTAAAAACAGTTACCGCGTATTAATAATCCTATGAAAAGAAAATCTAATAAAATCATTTGAAGAAGAACTTACTACATACATCATATATAACCAGATTTGCACCCTGGTGCTTTACCTTTGATTGCTGCAATGTATTTTACTGGTGCGCACGTTGTCTTCCGTTCGTTTAATGAATATTGTATTCGGAGCTGGAATAAAATAACAAGACTGATTCAAACTGTAGGTTAGCTCGATATGATGGCGATATGAATCTCAGCAAACGCCGGTTAGCAACACTATACCCGATTTTACCGTGAAATGAAGATGAAAAGACCGAACTGTGATCATTATTTCATGCTGGCTGATATTTGTATGTGAAGTAACATCGTTGACAACCTTGCGACAACGGTTTGTCGTAAATATCTACAATATATATTTGCATAGAAATATACACTGGGACGAATGCAATGCGGAGAATCAGCTTTCTTAAATATTTATACTGTCACGTAGAAGCTAGCTACACATTGAACACTCCAGTTCCTGCATACGTCCGAAACAAGAGGCTCGATGAAGGGAATATTTAAGCGTGTAAATTAAAAGCCATAGCAATGAAATTCTTTTTATCCGTGTAACAAATACACATATTTCATTGTACAGCATGGACTTTGGGTTTCTCTCTCTGCGTGAAATGGTAAATACCAATTCACGAGCCCAGTGTACATGACCGATAAATTACATAGAACTAGACTGTGTGTACCCCTATAACTCAGTCGGTTAAACGTTCTGTATTTAGATGTATTATTGAAAAGTTAAGTAACAGTTCGACTCACACCCGAGGTATTCTTTACTTTTTAATTGTTTGTAAATATATACTCCGCACCACAGACGTTCATCAGGTAGCAATATATACCGGTTCAATATCCAGAAAGTTATTCTTTTTGCCGATAGATCATATTCAAGCCAAAGCTTGAAAAAAGACTCATCTGCGTCACGTGGTCATTTAAATGTAATCCGTCCATTGTTCTTTCTTTTCTTTCATTCAGTATCCTGCCGACAATATCGCGTCTCTCAGAATGCAGTGATGTAAACAATGTAATCGACATTACACAATATGAGATTAACGATACTCTGAAACTTGTAATCTGTTGAAAACATGTGTTGTGTACGCAATATAGGAATTTTACATTTAAGCTTCGAATGATACCTGTAGTTTTTGCAATATAAATGAAACATGGTACGTGTGCGTGTATATCCTGCAGAACATACCAATTCAGGTACAACCTGTAAAAGACTGCGAGGACTCAAGAAACTGACATAACCTAAAAACAATTGCCGCGTAATAATAATCCTATGAAAAGAAAATCTAATAAAATCCTTTGAAGAAGAACTTACTACATACATGCATATATAACCAGATTTGCATCCTGGTGCTTTACCTTTGATTGCAGCAAGGTATTTTACAGGTGCGCACGTTGTCTTCCGTTCGTTTAATGAATATTGTATTCGGAGCTGGAATAAAGTAACAAGACTGATTCAAACTGTAGGTTAGCTCGATATGATGGCGATATGAATCTCAGCAAACGCCGGTTAGCAACACTATACCCGATTTTACCGTGAAATGAAGATGAAAAGACCGAACTGTGATCATTATTTCATGCTGGCTGATATTTGTATGTGAAGTAACATCGTTGACAACCTTGCGACAACGGTTTGTCGTAAATATCTACAATATATATTTGCAAAGAAATAAACACTGGGACGAATGCTATGCGGAGAATCAGCTTTCTTAAATATTTATACTGTCACGTAGAAGCTAGCTACACATTGAACACTCAAGTTCCTGCATGCGTCCGAAACAAGAGGCTCGATGAAGGGAATATTTAAGCGTGTAAATTAAAAGCCATAGCAAAAAAAATACTTTTTATCCGTGTAACAAATACACATATTTCATTGTACAGCATGGACTTTGGGTTTCTCTCTCTGCGTGAAATGGTAAATACCAATTCACGAGCCCAGTGTACATGACCGATAAATTACATAGAACTAGACTGTGTGTACCCCTATAACTCAGTCGGTTAAACGTTCTGTATTTAGATGTATTATTGAAAAGTTAAGCACCAGTTCGACTCACACCCGGGGTATTCTTTACTTTTTTAATTGTTTGTAAATATTTACTCCGCACCACAGACGTTCATCAGGTAGCAATATATACCGGTTCAATACCCAGAAAGTTATTCTTTTTGCCGATAGATCATATTCAAGCCAAAGCTTGAAAAAAGACTCATCTGCGTCACGTGGTCATTTATATGTAATCCGTCCATTGTTCTTTCTTTTCTTTCATTCAGTATCCTGCCGACAATATCGCGTCTCTCAGAATGCAGTGATGTAAACAATGTAATCGACATTACACAATATGAGAGTAACGCAACTCTGAAACACTTGACATATATTTAAAATGTAACGTTTTAACCAACAAATGCAATGACGGGATTATAAAAAATTAAATCTCAAATTTTCCGAAAAAAGCAAGTATGACTGTTCATTGATGTTATACATTCCAAGACAATATCTTTATAAATAACGCATTTAATACTACCAAATAATCAACGATTTCAATCCTACTGACTTAATGACATGCATCATAGTGTATTTACAATGAACAATTTATCGGATTAGCGAACAGTTACTGTATAATTCCTGTTGAAATTCGATGTACAAACAGGAATACGTAAGTAACGGTATATTTACGATATATATGTCCGCCAAAAGCAAACAGTGTTATTTAAATTCATAGCGAAATTCAAAAACGTTGTATTGACGTAAACTGTTTATTATCTCCCTTGTATACAGACATGGTATTTCTCGATTTTGGCATTAGGAATAAATTATCAGCAATCAAATTTCATATCAGATACAAGAACAAAACAAATTTTGACCATTGATAGGAAGAACTGAATTTTCAGAAAAGTGTGTCGAAATGCATTAACCAGGATAATATATTTACACCAAGCTTGGGGCATAGGGGGTGTATCATACCGTATTGATTAAACCATCCTAAATGTAGTTACTGCATTTGGTGATAGTGTTTTGTTCAAACAACCAACCTGGAATTGTTCACTTAATGTGTGCATTTCCAACTGCGTTTGTACACGTTCATTTACTTACAGTTCACTCGGCCTCTCCCTGTGTCTTACATCCAATAAGAATCCAGAAGTTTTCAAAGTTTTGGTCAACTAATCCATTATTATGGCATTTCGCACAATATCTAGTAAGTGTTTTCATTCAGTAAATCTGGTAAGTGATCAATATGACTGTAAACTATAAGCCGGTGATAACTTACATATTATAATTATAAACAAATTAGGTGCTGCGGTGGCTGACGTTTCCTTGTACTTAACTTGCTTATAATTCCAATATATGAGCAATAACCTATACTTAACGCGCCAGTATTGGTTAACTTTCAACTTGGTTTCTGTTGAAAACATGTGTTGTGTACGCAATATAGGAATTTCACATTTAAGCTTCGAATGATACCTGTAGTTTTTGCAATATAAATGAAACATGGTACGTGTGCGTGAATATCCTGCAGAACATACCAATTCAGGTACAACCTGTAAAAGACTGCGAGGACTCAAGAAACTGACATAACCTAAAAACAGTTACCGCGTATTAATAATCCTATGAAAAGAAAATCTAATAAAATCATTTGAAGAAGAACTTACTACATACATCATATATAACCAGATTTGCACCCTGGTGCTTTACCTTTGATTGCTGCAATGTATTTTACTGGTGCGCACGTTGTCTTCCGTTCGTTTAATGAATATTGTATTCGGATCTGGAATAAAATAACAAGACTGATTCAAACTGTAGGTTAGCTCGATATGATGGCGATATGAATCTCAGCAAACGCCGGTTAGCAACACTATACCCGATTTTACCGTGAAATGAAGATGAAAAGACCGAACTGTGATCATTATTTCATGCTGGCTGATATTTGTATGTGAAGTAACATCGTTGACAACCTTGCGACAACGGTTTGTCGTAAATATCTACAATATATATTTGCATAGAAATATACACTGGGACGAATGCAATGCGGAGAATCAGCTTTCTTAAATATTTATACTGTCACGTAGAAGCTAGCTACACATTGAACACTCCAGTTCCTGCATACGTCCGAAACAAGAGGCTCGATGAAGGGAATATTTAAGCGTGTAAATTAAAAGCCATAGCAATGAAATTCTTTTTATCCGTGTAACAAATACACATATTTCATTGTACAGCATGGACTTTGGGTTTCTCTCTCTGCGTGAAATGGTAAATACCAATTCACGAGCCCAGTGTACATGACCGATAAATTACATAGAACTAGACTGTGTGTACCCCTATAACTCAGTCGGTTAAACGTTCTGGATTTAGATGTATTATTGAAAAGTTAAGTACCAGTTCGACTCACACCCGGGGTATTCTTTACTTTTTAATTGTTTGTAAATATATACTCCGCACCACAGACGTTCATCAGGTAGCAATATATACCGGTTCAATATCCAGAAAGTTATTCTTTTTGCCGATAGATCATATTCAAGCCAAAGCTTGAAAAAAGACTCATCTGCGTCACGTGGTCATTTAAATGTAATCCGTCCATTGTTCTTTCTTTTCTTTCATTCAGTATCCTGCCGACAATATCGCGTCTCTCAGAATGCAGTGATGTAAACAATGTAATCGACATTACACAATATGAGATTAACGATACTCTGAAACTTGTAATCTGTTGAAAACATGTGTTGTGTACGCAATATAGGAATTTTACATTTAAGCTTCGAATGATACCTGTAGTTTTTGCAATATAAATGAAACATGGTACGTGTGCGTGTATATCCTGCAGAACATACCAATTCAGGTACAACCTGTAAAAGACTGCGAGGACTCAAGAAACTGACATAACCTAAAAACAATTGCCGCGTAATAATAATCCTATGAAAAGAAAATCTAATAAAATCCTTTGAAGAAGAACTTACTACATACATGCATATATAACCAGATTTGCACCCTGGTGCTTTACCTTTGATTGCAGCAAGGTATTTTACAGGTGCGCACGTTGTCTTCCGTTCGTTTAATGAATATTGTATTCGGAGCTGGAATAAAGTAACAAGACTGATTCAAACTGTAGGTTAGCTCGATATGATGGCGATATGAATCTCAGCAAACGCCGGTTAGCAACACTATACCCGATTTTACCGTGAAATGAAGATGAAAAGACCGAACTGTGATCATTATTTCATGCTGGCTGATATTTGTATGTGAAGTAACATCGTTGACAACCTTGCGACAACGGTTTGTCGTAAATATCTACAATATATATTTGCAAAGAAATAAACACTGGGACGAATGCTATGCGGAGAATCAGCTTTCTTAAATATTTATACTGTCACGTAGAAGCTAGCTACACATTGAACACTCAAGTTCCTGCATGCGTCCGAAACAAGAGGCTCGATGAAGGGAATATTTAAGCGTGTAAATTAAAAGCCATAGCAATAAAATACTTTTTATCCGTGTTACAAATACACATATTTCATTGTACAGCATGGACTTTGGGTTTCTCTCTCTGCGTGAAATGGTAAATACCAATTCACGAGCCCAGTGTACATGACCGATAAATTACATAGAACTAGACTGTGTGTACCCCTATAACTCAGTCGGTTAAACGTTCTGGATTTAGATGTATTATTGAAAAGTTAAGTACCAGTTCGACTCACACCCGGGGTATTCTTTACTTTTTAATTGTTTGTAAATATATACTCCGCACCACAGACGTTCATCAGGTAGCAATATATACCGGTTCAATACCCAGAAAGTTATTCTTTTTGCCGATAGATCATATTCAAGCCAAAGCTTGAAAAAAGACTCATCTGCGTCACGTGGTCATTTATATGTAATCCGTCCATTGTTCTTTCTTTTCTTTCATTCAGTATCCTGCCGACAATATCGCGTCTCTCAGAATGCAGTGATGTAAACAATGTAATCGACATTACACAATATGAGAGTAACGCAACTCTGAAACACTTGACATATATTTAAAATGTAACGTTTTAACCAACAAATGCAATGACGGGATTATAAAAAATTAAATCTCAAATTTATCCGAAAAAAGCAAGTATGACTGTTCATTGATGTTATACATTCCAAGACAATATCTTTATAAATAACGCATTTAATACTACCAAATAATCAACGATTTCAATCCTACTGACTTAATGACATGCATCATAGTGTATTTACAATGAACAATTTATCGGATTAGCGAACAGTTACTGTATAATTCCTGTTGAAATTCGATGTACAAACAGGAATACGTAAGTAACGGTATATTTACGATATATATGTCCGCCAAAAGCAAACAGTGTTATTTAAATTCATAGCGAAATTCAAAAACGTTGTATTGACGTAAACTGTTTATTATCTCCCTTGTATACAGACATGGTATTTCTCGATTTTGGCATTAGGAATAAATTATCAGCAATCAAATTTCATATCAGATACAAGAACAAAACAATTTTTGACCATTGATAGGAAGAACTGAATTTTCAGAAAAGTGTGTCGAAATGCATTAACCAGGATAATATATTTACACCAAGCTTGGGGCTTAGGGGGTGTATCATACCGTATTGATTAAACCATCCTAAATGTAGTTACTGCATTTGGTGATAGTGTTTTGTTCAAACAACCAACCAACCTGGAATTGTTCACTTAATGTGTGCATTTCCAACTGCGTTAAATTTGTACACGTTCATTTACTTACAGTTCACTCCGCCTCTTCCTGTGTCTTACATTCAATAAGCATCCAGAATCTTTCAAATTTGTGGTCAACTAATCCATTTATTATAGCATTTCGCATAATTATATTATTTAATATTAAGTGTTTTTATTCAGTAAATCTGGTAAGTGATCAATATGACTGTAAACTATAAGCCGGTTATAACTAACATATTAGAATTATAAGTTAAATATCCCATTTTAGTGAAATAACAAAATAAAGTCATGTTTCAGAAACACAAAGACATCAACGCTTAACGTCTATTTACTAGATTCCTCTAAAAACGTTTTGTTACCTAGCCATAAATTTGTCTGGACATATTATGAATGTGCTTTTCCTATGTAATTAGCTATTTGATGAGAAATTAAGTTGCCACTGAGAACCCAAATACATAAGACAATGCCTCCCCACTCGGAACCATAACATAATTATTTCATTTTAATTCAGTAAGCGAATACGAATACATGTACCATATTCAAATAAAGAAAGTAATTAAAATGTGCTTGCCATTCTGGTGCCGATCGTCAAAAAAGGATTTTGAAAGTGAGTATGACATTTCCCTTTCGTTTACTAGAGACATGTAAGCAAGAAAATAGGGAAATGTAGTGCTACACTTATATATGTCCAGGCTTTATTTTAAATGACAACTATTTGATAAATTGCAAAGTCCGATCGTGTGGATTCAGCTCTGGGGGATAAAATTTAATGTTGATCATATCAAAATTTGTCAGCTCTCCAGTAAGACACGTTGCTATCGTTTCAATTTGTAATTGTCTCTTCATCTAAAGCAAACTGAACACTATTTTTCAACTTCTCCTTTCAAACCTTCTGTAAGGATTTATTTGTGGAATAACATGTACTGATAAACAACATAACACTCGCACTCATTAATCGTAGTCACTCTCTTCGTGCATAACCGCAATTCGCGTCGGGCGGTGATAAGTTTACATACATCGTAGTCAATCGGCGTATAGTATGTCGTCAATTTACGGATCTGTACGAATATTCATAAGAGGTAGGTAAACATTGTCGGACTGTCATCACTTGAATTACTTGATCGGATACAATCTATGAAATGTAAATGTTTATATAAGCATATAACCTTACTGAATCTATAGCCGTATTATAAACTTTTTATACGAGTTTTATGTTGCATGATCATGCGCATCGGCTTGGAGTGAATTTAGTTGAAAATCTAGTTCAGTCACCAAAACATGCCTCGATTATTTATGCGTACTCATTTACATAATAACTGCTTTATCAATATTATTTCAGGTTAAGACGAGTGGCGCTAAATAATATATTTGTTCACACGTAGAAGTAGTTAAGCAGGACTAATTCGTACTTGCAAACGTGAAAGAAAATATATCTTGCAGACCTCTATACACAGATGTTATGGTACATACTTTAATGGAATATTCTGATCATTGCCCAACTACTTTTAAAATCGGATGCCAAAGCGACGTATATAAACAAAATATGAATAGCAAAATGCCCTTTGAACACGTCATATGGGATCAAAACAGAATGAATGACTTTCTAAATAACATAGAAAATGAACGCCAAAATTTCGAAAACATTACCTAGAATATAGAAAATGAATGCGACACTATAGATTTAAATATAACGAAGCTGTCTGAACTCATGTGCATATAATACATTCGGTAGAATTATATATCCTAAAAAAAATTAAATCAAATGAAAAAGAATGGTTTAACGACGAATGCAGATTGGCCAAAAAACGTTTTTATAATGACAGAAGAGATTTTAAGAAAAATTCTACCAACGAAAGTCGAAAACATTACAATATTGTAAAGAAAAAAACTAAAGCGCGGTACTAATTATCTGAAAAATCTAAATTGTCCGATATGAGCCGCAAAGCACCAACAAAGTTCTGGAAAAGGGTTAATCATTTCAGAAACAAAAACAGAAACACCGTATTAGATATTGATACAGACCAATTTTCTACATATTTTAACGAACTACTAAACAATCGGATGAATAGTAATTCTGGCGAAGGAAATACTTATGATATGCAGTATGAAAACAATATAAATATTGAATGTTTGGATAAACCGTTTGATGAAAATGAAATATGTAAGACCATCTCAAGCTTAATGAGAAACAAGACTCCTGGATGTGATATGATAACCTCTGACTTTTTTATTGACGCAAAACAATTTATAGCCCCCTATCTTGTAAGATGTTTTAATAAACTTAACGATTCTGGCTTGTACCCAGAATCATGGACTGAAAGTATTATAATTCCCATTCACAAGAAGGGAGATAAATCTAATCCTTCCAGTTACAGAGGTATTTCATTAATCAACACAATGGCCAATATATTTTCTCTATCTCGTCGCAATGGACTGAACTCATGGTGTGAGGACAGTAACATATTATGTGTTCAGAAACAAAAAAAGTACATCTGAGTGCGTTTTTATCCTTCACAGTATTGTTAATCAGGTAATTTCAAGCAATTAATCATTATATTATGCATTTATAGACTATAAAAAGGCATTTGACACGATAGTTAGAGATTCTTTATGGTATACGGTGTTAGTTCTAAAATGGTAACTACGTTAAAATATATATATAACAAAGTTTCAGCTTGTATTAAGGTACATAAATAGATTTCTACGATATATCTCTTGACGTAAAACAAGGGGAACCTTGGTCGCCTAATCTTTTTATATTATTAGTTAATAATGTTACAAGAAATACTGAGTTTATCTCACTTACTGAGTATGATATAAACCAACTTAATATACACATGCTGTTATTTGCAATTGATAAGTTTATTGAGAATATGTTCTTCACGCAGTACACCGACGGTGTCTATTATATCATTCATAAAAATAATATTCGATTTAATCCAATTGTGGAAAAACAGAGATTTACCTTCGTTTTTGATAAATCTACTGCCCCAAATTATTTCTTTTCTTATCTCTATATAAGAAGTGGGATTTTTAGTTTGTGTTTTATTTTTCGTCGATATCCATAATTCGAGAATGTTTTTGTGAAAGTCGGATAACAACGATGTGTCTAAACTGTTTAGGTTGTCTATGTTTGTCTTAAAAACAAGAAGGTCTAGTCCATATTTGTTATAGAAGTATGTTGGTATTTGTTTAATTATCTGTGAGTGATTTAATCCATTTTATTTTCAAAGATATAATAAATGATTCTAGATCGATCATATCGATGCCACCATCGAGTTTGTAACCAATGAGTGTTAACCTCTTTCTTTTTTCTTTTCGATTGTTCCACAGGAATTCGTAAATAAGTTTGTTAATTGCTTGCACTATAGTTTTGGGTACAACTAAGGAATGAAAGGCGTAAGTAAAATTTGGAATAAGTAGGGTTTTGATTATGAGAACTTTTCCGTACATTGTCAATTTTCCTTTTTGACCAGTTGTTAATAACGGATTTACAAGTTTCCAATTTGCTTTGCCAGTTTAATTCTTCGCATTCTTTTTTTTGTCATGTCCAAAATATATACCAAGGGCTTTTATTGGTTTTAATGGCCATTCAATATTTCCGACTTTTTCTGCGACTGATTTTTTGTTACCAATCCACATTGCTTCTGTCTTGTTTTTATTTAATTTAAGGCCAGAAAGTGATCGTTCAATTATTTCAAAGCATTTAGTATGTCTGTTTTTGATTGAAAAAATATAGTGTTGTATCGTCTGCTAGTTGCGAAATTCTTATATCTTTATAACCATTTTCGTTTTTTACTGATATACCATGTAATGTGTATGTTAGTGGAGTTTCGAATATTAAGAGCCATAACTTCCGCAACCATTTTGAAAAGGAGGGCAGAGATAGGACAACCTTGTCTCACGCCACGTTCCGGTTTAAACGGTTTTGACATCCAACCATTGTTTAATATGTATGTTTGAGAGTTACAATAGAGAGTTTTTATCCATTAAATAAATTCATTTTTAAATCCAAAGAATTTCAACGTTTGAAATAAAAATGAATGTTCCACAGTATCGAAAGCTTTACGAAAATCTAGGAAAACTAATGCGCCATGGATTTGTAAGGGATCGGCGTAATCTATAATATCTTGTATTTGCCTTAAGTTGTATCCGATGAATCTATTATTTATGTAGCCTTGTTGATCTGAGTTTATTATTTTGTGAATAACTTTTTGAAGTCTATTTGTTAGGATTTTTGCGGCAATTTTATAGTCGGCAGTGTGATGGGTCTCCAATTTTCTAAGTTTGTAGGATCACCTTTTGTGTATAGTAAAGATAATACTCCAGTACGTTGAGAGTATGTTAATTGAAATTTTAGAAAACCATCGTTTAAAACATCAGTTAATAGGTTTCCAATTATATTCCAAAATGTTTGAAAGAATTCTGCTGTAAAACCATCTAGACCGGGAGTTTTATTAGATTTCATGGTTTTGATTGCTAACTCGCATTCATCGATTGTAAGTGGACCTTCGCATAACTAAGTTTTTGTTCAGGTTTTGTCTGTGTAAGGTAGGTTTGGATTTCTGATGTATCTGTATTTTCTGATGTGTATAGTTCAGTGAGAAGTTCAACTTCCTGTTTTAGAATATCTTCAATTGTGCAGTACACTTTTCCATTTTTGTTAATTTTACCTAATAATTTTCTTGTTTGCATTGACTGTTCCATGCTTAAGAAATATTTTGTGTTCCTTTCTCCATGTTCGATGAAATCAATTCTTGATCGAATTTGTGCACCTTTAGCTTTCACCTCATACAGTGAGTTACGTTTAGTTTCAATATTTTCAACAGCGTTTAAGTTTTCTGTGTTATTTTCGTTTATATTGACTCGTTTTCGTTCTAGTGATTTGATTTGGCAATATGCGTCTTTTCTTTTTTGTTTAGCGTACGTAATTGTTTTTTCTTTGATTTCATTTTTAATAATTCCCATTTAGTTTGCTTTGAAATGTTACATGTTTGCATACTTGTTTTAATTACATCAGCAATTAAATTAATATAGCTGGGATCTTTTAAGTATGAGTTGTTTAGTTTCCAATATCCAGGGCCTCTTGTGTTTGGTTTTCGTAATTTCATTGAAATTGCTTGATGATCTGTATATTTTATACACGCTGGACGTATATCCGTAGTGTAAACGAGAGGTATTAAGTTTGAGTCTATCAGCCATATATATATTCGATTTTTTTCTACATTATTTTATCTTCTCCACGTGTATTGAGTTTTGTTTTCATTATTTAACCTCCAAATGTCGCTGAGTTTAAATAGTTTGATCAATTTGGACAGATTTTTAACTGTTTTGATTTTATAATTTTTACATGTTTGGCTATTTGTACTGGTGTTATGTTTATTTAATCTGTCTTTCTCACCCAGGGTCTCATTTATGTCGCCCCCTAACAGAATCATCCCTTGTGCGTCATGTTCAATAATTGTTTGTAACATGTTGAAGTAGGAGTTTCTATTTCTGTAATCATTGTTCGCGTAGACATTAACTAATGTGTAGGTATTATTTTCAATGATGATGTTTATTAAAATAAAGCGACCACTTGTATCTAGTTTGAAGCTAATAGTATCGCAAGATAATGTTTTGTTTATTAAAACAGAACAACCTCTGCTTAAATTATTTCCGTAGGCATCTGCGTGGGGAGGCATTGTCTTATGTATGTGGCTTTCCCTGTAGTTACGTATTCTCTCTCTATTATATATATGCCATTCATGGAATTCAACATCTAACATTGGGGACATGTCAAGAGTAAAATGTGATTCTTGAATGTAAACGATGTCTGCTTCTTGCGATGAATACTGTTTGAATGTGCTCTTTTTTTATTGTCTCGAAGTCCCTGGCAGTTCAGGGAGAGAATATGAAAATGATCAGTCATGTGACGAGCAAACATTATTTAGTACATACATAGTTAATATGTATGAAAGTATTACTGTTACTCTTACTTTCAAGTGCAGAGCATACATTTACATATAATGACATATACCAGTTTACATACGCGCCTGTACGTTCATATATACATATGCAAACTGAAGTGTATACATACATCGGTATATCTATCAAAACACGCGTGTTCAAGTAACGTACGTTTAAACGTGATATTGAGAAAATATTATGTAGTTCTATGTACATATAGGAAAAATAAAACAATTCTTGTTTACATGAAACAATGTATAAATGTCATATTGAGAAACTTCTGTCCCAAAATGAGGGTAAGTTCATAATCTGTATCGTAGTCCATTATACGTTGTTTACTTACTAGTTTTTTACTGCGTGATATTTTCGTGACTTCGTTTAACATCTCAGCCGGGGTGAATGGAGGTCGTACTGCTGACCTTGATCGTGGTTTGTCAGGTGTGCTTGAATTAAAACTTATATTACAAATCGAACACCTTATCGGTCAAATATTATCAAAATGAATTTTCACAAAAGCTATAGGTAACATACGTTACGGGTGCATGCAGTTATATATTTCGAAGGGGATAGCTAAACTGACGTTTTGAGACATAGTATTCATAATCAATTACAAAGATAATATAAGATACGATTTATATAAAGTCGGTGAGTTATACAACAAATGTAACATAAGCTCATGCTAGCTTTTGAGCTGGTTTTGAACATAACATAATGTATATAATATAACATGGGTAAGACAGCTGAAAACATTTGGTTAAAAAATATATTTATAGGGTCATGCATGTGGTCATAAAATGTACCAAATAAAAAGTAAACTTTTAACACGTCTAAATGTTAAGACTTGTTTTTTAAAAGGAATAAAGTTTAATACGTAGAAACTATTTAAACAAACACTCCATAGATCATAAATTTCAAATTTGGCATCTCATATGGTTAGCAGGTTGCATAATAAGCACATATCGTCGGCTTAAAATTATAATGCTATAACTACCATTTTTCACTTTTCGAGAAAATGGAGGTCAAAGATTGAAGTGTAATTATTTATGTTTAGAGATAGAGCATGAAATAATGATCACAGTTCGGTCTTATATAAGCACAACGGTTACATGAAAAGCATGACTTATCAGATACAAAATAATGACAAGAAGTACAGCAGCAAACAAGCAGAAAAAACAACAACAATAACATAGCACATAGTTTTAAAGGAAAATGTTAGAAAGACAACATTTTTATGAGGAATGTGGCACACATATAAATATTTAAAAATCATCTATGAAATACAAGAATTTGACCATAAAATACACATTGAATTTACAACCACTATTCTCCGTATTTTTTCTGTACCGGGAGCAAGTCTAAAGTTAACTTTTATCAAATCGATGATGTAGTAAAACTGGATTGTCAAGTTTTCGTAGATTAGTTGAGAGTTGATACCGTGACAGTGGCACAGAATAGTGGATGTTCTATGGACGGCATGTTTGACAAATCGAATGAAAAAGCGCGGATCAGTTTCCGGAATATCTGTTGTATTCAATTGTTTGCTGTGATAGTCTTCAGCTTTGGAGTCACAGGTGGAATATTTATAGGAATATATGCCTACCATGGCGGACCCGACAACAAGGAGGCAGTGGTTTGTGTCAACAATCAACAGGTCGGCAATACTGAGCAGACGACGAAACAGCCATCCGCTACAACGACAACAGAAATGCCTGGTCGTACAAGAAAACCTAATGAATGCCCGTTTGAAAATCCTGTGAAAGATTCAAAGTATGAAAATTACGTCTACTCTCCGCTAACCATGACAGAAATGAATAAAGTGGCTTCGTATTTGATGGATAATGGTCTTTTATCGACTCTAGAAGCACCGACGAACTTAACTCAGAATTTTATTCTGTACCAAGTCATTCAACCTCCGATCAAAGCTGAAGCACTCCAATATTTGGATGGAAATGGTGTAAAACCCAAACGATACGCCGCGGTGACGGTACAGCGCGGAGCGGATTCACCGCCTGATGTCATGGAATACAAAGTCGGTCCTCTTAGCGAGCAAACTATGACCGCTGTCGAACAACTTAATCCCGGAGACATTCATTTTAACAGCAGACCATATGATTCTGTGGAAATGGAAGCAATGATCAATCTCCTTCTTCCTGATATTGAAACACTCGGACCTTTAATACGTGAAAGCTTTGATGGGGCGACTTATCCTGACGATTTTAATTTCAACTTATTTAACGGACCACCGAGTACTAGTGGGACAGAAAGAAGAACACGGTAGGTTTATGGATATACGTCGCGTTACGCTTTGAGAACAGCAATTTAAGTTTTTGTTGTAAAGCTATATCAAGGAGACTTTTGTATCGTTGTTGGATCATTTGCCGATATGTTTAAACATTTTTTATATTGCGCGGTATCTTACTTATAGATGTATTCAAATGAATGTGACAGACGTAGCAGTAACATAAGCACTAGCAGCTATTTTGCGGCGTCAGCTGCACAGCTAACAACATACATCGTTTTTTAGTTCTTCTACGCAGTAATATACATCGTGCGTAGTTGAGAGAATAATAATTGCATTTCCAACATTACCTACAATGTTTTTGAATTCAGCAAAATTTAAGCATATACTTTCTTAAATTCGTTCAAGTCATGATGCTTTAATTTCCGTTGTCATTTGACATTTCATATTGCATGTATTACTGCTCTGTGAAGTTGCAATGTTGCTGCTAGTACTGCTTCACACTGAGGGTTGTGACCTATAATAAAATCATACTCTCTTCCTCATTGTGTTAACTCAAAGTGTTTGTTGCCAACAAATATTAACGAATATGTTGCTGCTAGTACTGCTCACAGTTATATCATTTATGTTACTTCTATCACTGCTTCACACTGAGCGTTATGACCTACAATAAAATCATGCTCTCTTTCTCATTTTGCTTCTATACAGACAAGGACTGTTTTTGCAGCCAACCAATATTCACGAATATTAACCCAATGTCAAATAAAGGATTTAGTACGGAGCCCCTAAAATGACATTCCATATTCTTTTTTATTTCGTTTAAACGTAATATTATTTCGTTTAAACGTAATATTATTTCGTAAATACGAATTATTATTTCGTTTAAACGTAATAAAATCAATATTACGTTTAAACGAAATAATAATTCGTATTTACGAAATAATATTACGTTGAAACGAAATAATAATTTGTATTTACGAAATAATATTACGTTTAAACGAAATAATATTACGTTTAAACGAAATAATATTACGTTTAAACGAAATAACATTACGTTTAAACGAAATAACATTACGTTTAAACGAAATGATATTACGTTTAGACGAAATAATATTACGTTTATACGAAATAAAAAAAGAATATGGAATGTCATTTTAGGGGCTCCGTAATTTAGCCATATCAAAGGGTATGCTTCTTTTCACAGTTAGTTATAACACGACTGTCACAATTACACAAATTATCAACTAAATACCGTCAGCATCAAGAAAACAAATATTCCTGAATGATTGGCTAAATGTTATTAATAATTAGTATATGTTTTGTATTCCAGATGGGTGATTGTCTTAAATGGATTCGGAAACGCATTTGACCCTGACATGATACACATTCTCCCACTGAGTGGCACAGTCTACAATCCAGGGACAAACATATCAGAATGGTACACGTTTGACTTTCATTATTTAAACCAAGGACCATACAGAACAGCCCAAGATCTGATGTCCGCTTATAACAATAATTCAATCAGAAAAGTGAAATTTGAAAAAGGATTCAGAAATACCCTATTTGACCGAGTTTTTCCGAAACGAGACACTAGCAAACCATTGCGTAAGGATGCAGATAAGCAGGGACCTAGAACATATTATCCAACAGGACCGCGCTATGAAATACATGGCACTCAAGTTAAATGGATGGACTGGAGTTTTGAAATAAGCGGCGGACAAATTCGTGGTCCAGCTCTATTTAATATCATGTTTAAAAAAGAAAGAATCATCTATGAACATGCTGTAAATGATGTAGCACTGAATTACGCAACAGATTCACATGCTCAAAATAATATCATTTATGCGGACGCAACTTACAGTATAATGGGAGGGAACACCCCAACTACGATTATGTCCGGAATTGATTGTCCGGAATACGGTACTGTTCTGAATACCTCATATTGGTGGCATACTACACAGCAAGCATATGATATGCAATCAATGTGTATATTTGAAGCAGATGGCCAGGAAGCACTTTGGAGACATGTTTCTTATTCGTTTGAAGCCGGAATGAGAAGTCGACATCTCGTGATCCGAGTACCTGTTGTAATTGGTAATTATGACTATACATTTGAAACACACTTTCATCTTGACGGCAAAATATTCACATATGCCAAAGCCAGTGGCTACATTCAGGCCGCTTTCTGGGATGAGACAAACCCTAATTCTCCTGACAAAACGAGAGACGCGTTTGGATACAGGCTGTCCGATTATATGACTGGTCCAATACACGATCATATGTTCGGATTTAAAGTTGACTTTGACATTGTCGATAAGAACAATACATTCCAAATAGTCGACTGGAAGGCTGGGTCTCAACTAGAGGCTCTTAAAACTCAAAATCCGAATATCTCGAAAGTTCCAGAGTACTTTATATACAATGAAACGCGGTATATTGAATGGAACAAAGTGGAACGAGAAAGGGGAATAAAGGCCCCAGACAATCAAGGATTCATGCTAGTGGTCAATGAACGGGAAAAGAACAAATGGGGAGTTGAGAGAGGGTACCAAATTGTTCCTTTGAAAACAGGTCAGTTTACTTCATTTGTTACTGATAATTACTTTCTTTATTCTTTCTTGGGCATAATGAATGTGTTCACATACACATCACGTTTCGGAATTATTAGAATTTATATTCTGCAGTCAGCTTTTTGAAACAGAAAATAGTACTGTGTAAGCAATATATATTTATGCATAATAAATTAATAATTATACATTAATGTATACATACATGTAACAGTTTTGCACCGTTTTTAAAGGCGGTTCAGTTATGAACGGCGGTCAATAGACTTAACCAGTGTTTCCGGGTTACCAACCAGTGTTACCATGTGCTTCCACAAGCAACTTCCCCACTTCAATCAGAGGTGAAGTACAAATGACTTTCGAACATTCGACCTCAGGATTGGTAGTCGAATGCTCCACCGACTAAGCTAACCAAGCGAACTAAACACGAATATAAGTTGTGTTACTTTTGGAATTATTATCTATGTCTGCGAAATAAAGATTTGTTTCTACATTTGTTGATGATACCACTTGGGGCTGTGTTTATTAGGATGTGTTTGCCAAAACTCAACTGGATTTTCATAAGTCAGATTCAGCTGCTCATATAGCCCGTTTAAGTTGGTTGTATATTTTTCTGTTTTTAAGGCACCCAAGCACTCAAAGACCACCCTCTACTTGATGCATTGTCGTTCACAAAGTATCACTGCAGTGTCACCAAAAGAAAAGAGGAGGAGCAAACGCTGACGTCAATCTATGACGTCAACAGAATGGACCAACCAAAAGCTCAGCTTGATAGACAGCTTGATAACGAAAACATAGTCGATGAGGACATCGTCAATTGGATAACTGTTGGATTCCTTCATATTCCTACATCTGAAGATATGCCGATGACTGTTCGTGTAGAAACTGGCTTCATGTTGAAGCCTTTTAACTTTTTTGACAGAACAGCATCGTTTGATATGCCGGAACACGCGGAGAAGAAGGACGGTACTTTTAAACAATCCGAACCAGGGTTTGAACAATGTTCGGAACCTGATAATTATTAAGTCGTGTTGGCTTTGTGTACAAAACAATCAATTCAAATAATACAGGAACGAAACTTTAACATTTATGTTAGGTCTGGCAACAAGAGCTATTCTGCTATAGTTTTAGCTCTACTGACCAAAGGCCAGAAGAGCTTATGCGATGATGTGGTCTACGGCGTCCGTTTGTCCGTAAATAATTGCTTGTGAACACGATAAAGTATTATTTATGTATCTCAATCAAACTTATACAGTAGTTAGATATCCATGAACGCTCGTTCCTTTCGAAAACCAGCCAGCTGCGCCCTTGTGTGACAAAATTTTGACCCAAAATTTCCTCAAATCGAGCTTGTGAGCACAATAGCGCCTTCATTTATTATTCGATGATTAAATATGGCTTTTTCATGAGAGTTTTGTTGGAGGTAAATCAGAACCGTCCATGCATACTTTGATTATGGTCCTTTACAATCGGAAAACGAACACTATTAAACCCTTCGTTTAACTTATACAGTAGTAGATAGTGTCATTCAGGTATAACCGGTTTACAAAATAAATGTTTACAAATGACCAAGGATTGAAGTATACGTGAACATGCGGGAAGGTTTCACCGCTTCGTTAGGTATTGTAATTATTTTTCGACTGGTGATAGACTAGCTACGGTAGAAGTGTCAATGGTCAATCAAAAGTACGCGTCCAGATGATTACATCTGTATAGTATATGAATATGGGTGGAAGACGTACCTGCTTTACCTGAGTAAATCTGGGTAGATGAACTAATTCACTGAGTAAAACAAACACTGTATAAACAATGAGTAGATGAAAAAACTACAGAGTAAAACTTGAGTAGGTGAAAACAATACACGGAGTAAAGTTGAGTAGAAGTTTCGTATGATTTTATTTTTCTTCTGTGAACTCTGTGCTTGTGCCATACTGTGGCGGGCTTTATAAACTGTGCAAAATTATCGTGTCAGAATTTGAAGCATTGTGTTTCATTGGAATTATAAAAAACGCGCTTTAACTTGAAAGCATAGCATGAAAATGGCACGCGTTAATTATTTAAGCGCTAGAATTAGCCGTCGTGTCTTTTAAGCACGGGGAGGAAGTCGGGCTTAAAAACGTGTGCATCAAGAAGGCTCAAAACTTTAATTTGTTTGACTATTAAAAAACGCGCGACCACCCGAAACTTTTCATCGTAAAATAATTGCAAAATATGTCAATGCCCGTGCACTTTCGCTATGTTTCAAAAAGAAGTTTACAAAACACAACGACAAATTGATAAAAACGATATATTTACTTAGTCGGAACCATTTTATCAAGGAAATTGGGATGTCAAGAAAACCTTTTGCTTAAATACTGGCGATATTTTGTTCATTTTATTTGATTATAGAAAGGAAAGTAAAAGTGTAGCAAAATTACTATTGGGAAATATTTTACGGGAATACATAGAGATAATAAAACAAAAGTGGCGTAATAACAAAAACAGAATTTTGCCAATATTGAGCATATATAAATTTTTCATGTAAATAACAACGCAATGCAAATCATTTTCTTTGGAAATTAAATTTTATCAAACGCTTTTGAATATGGATACAATCTAAACAATGCAATTAAGATCAAAATAAATCTACAGCAAAAACGCCTTTATAGGTGTTCACAATTTCATGAAGAATTACACAAAGTATAAACAAAAAGTTCTAATTATAATTTTATATTTAACATAATCCTAAAAAAATTTTGTTTTGATCACCTTTGACCTTTGATTTATATTTGTTTTTATAAGAAACTTTGAATGTAAATTGTATATTTATTTGTGTTTGTATTGTGTATTTTATGTAATTTTGATATATTTTGACTTTTAATGTATGCTTATATATAAACATCATTGGACATAAGCTGTATAGGCAATTATTGACAACATTTAGATTATGTACTCATTTTAGGATTGAAACTGGCAGATATGGACAAAATAGACTCGAAAGAAACGAACGCATTTGTGAGGTATGTTTTAACATGGACATAGAAGATGTGTTCTATAAAAACCCGTGACGTAACATGTCTGTTCTGTTCTGTTCTGTAATTACAATATATGTGTGTTTATATTGTGCATTTGTATGTAAATGTTGCCTATCTACATTGTACACGTCGTAGTAAATGCTCTGTTCTGTTCTGTTCTATAAAAACCCGTGCAATAACATGTCCAACTTTCTGGCTCATCGCAAAAATCCCCAGATCTATTCGATACAACCAAACTATAACCGATAATATATACGCTACTTTAACGTCTCATGATCAGTATCGTTCTCGACTTAATTAGCCACCCCGCTGTGTTTAGCCAGCATAATGAAATTGCCCCGGGTTGTACTGATTTATCAGAATGTATTATAATTCATGATACTTATTGTAGCCTCTTTCATCAATGTTGGCTGTATAATTTCTAGCATCGCAAACATACATTTGTCTCTTTTCAACAGAAATTATAAAGCCACTGACCAATACAACTACTTATTGTGTCTGTTACATTTAAAAACATGATCTTGTATTTTTGATGAAGGACTGCAATTAGTTATACCATCATCATATGTGCATTGGTTATCATATCTAATTGATAGTGAATATAAAATATATTTGTGATATATTATGTAAAATTTTGTACTCCGGATAATTAGTATAACATTTAAGCCTGTGGTTTGAATAAAGTTATCTGTTCTATGTAGTTTTGCATTGTTTATATTCGGGTATTTGTTTAATACATTTGCAAACAAACATTCAATTTAAAGCAGGTTTTGGGCCCTTTAATCGGATCCTGACTAGTCTATGACTTAGGACTAAAATCTGAATACATTAATTTTCGAATATTACCAGAATCATAAATGATAAGTTTTTTTCATTTTTGCAAAAACATCAAGCGACGTCTTACTATTGAAATGAAATTATGCATACGAAAAGTATTAAATGTATACTATTCAATGAATGATCTCTCTTTATATAAACGATATAAAACTTATTAAAAGAATATCAATCCTAGCGGTATTACATTTATTTTATATAAGTTATGCAGGCTATTTGACTAAATAATTGTAACATCTGTATTACAATATTAATATCATAATTTTCAATTTTAAAAACAAAGTTAAACAATACATTATAAAAGTTATTTATTGTAATCAAGTTATACTGTTTAAATTTCATACATTTACATATTAAAAAGTCAATCTATTGTTACCCTATAACTAACGACACCCATATTTTATTTCACGGCTATTCTATAAAAAGTCACATTTCCCCAAAATTCTTCCCTATAAAGCGCACTAATTGTTAAATTGTAAAAAAAAATGTTAATCAACAGCTTGTATACTCGCTGCATCCGGCTTTATCACTTTGAACAATCAGATGGCATGCTGCGCGCGCACTGTTGGATACCGATCACGCGTACACCGCACTTTATAGTGTATTCGCAATTATAGGAAAAACTGGCAATCTTAAAAAGAAATCGTTAAAAAGGACAACATAATAGAGCACCCACATTAAATCTAAAAAGTGCGTTCGAAAGTACATAATTTGAACTCTGCACACAGTATCTACCTCTATTGGAAAGTATTTAAATTGAGAGATATTGTTTTAGCCCCTTATGGTGATCTTAAAAACCTTAAAAAGGACAGTGAAGTAGAAATCAGAGAAAAATAACATTTACACCATCACAAAGTGGAAGGTTTGATCTCTAACATTTGTTTGCACACGAAATATAACTTTAACAGATTTTGAATTATCGCGGTTTAAAGATATTTTCCTACTATAATTATATAGGAAGTTGGTCGACCCGCATTGACACGAAAGTTGGGTTGTCTATTTAAGGAACATGTGTGTTAACAACGCGCAGACGGAGCGATACGTAAGTTCTGAATGCTTGTCTATTTTTTAAGACAAATATTTCATAGCAATTGAAATGTTTATTTATGATGGTAAACATCATTTTAACATTGAACATTACAGAATTGTTATTGACATATTTAAAAAAATGCGATTGAATTTTTTTTTTGTACTTTCCATCATTTTCGTTTTTCAGCTTTGTACATTTCTTATCCGTGTAGGATGAATTAATTTTCCGTGATGATAACGTTATGGCCCAACCTCCATGTATAAATTCCACTGGTTTCGAGCACAAATTATAAGCATTCCACAACTTCTATATGCAAAGGGAGGTAACTGTTGCAATGATTTTGGTCCCGACCGCTACGGGTTTTAGTATATCTGTAAGGATATTTGCTATATATAAGCACAGGTTCAAATCAACAGAACAAATCGTAGCGGATCCGTGGTCCAGTGGTAACGCGCTGGACTTGTAATCCAGGGATCGCAGGTTCGATTCCCCGCTCCATCACTGACCGTACTAACAGTCTTTCGGACGAGACTTTAAAAACCGAGGTCCTGTGTATGATGCTTTACATCGAGCACGTAAAAGAACCAGGGGTGCTTCTGGAACTGGGGCATCTCCTGCATCATGCACTATCCTCCAAAAATGTAATATGACTAACATTCTTCTGGAGGCGTCGCCCATATGGGAAACCGGTGGCGACGATAAATAAACGCAAATACAAACACAAAACAGAACAATTTGCTCGCCCATATGGGATATCCCGGTGGCGAGGGTAAATAAACTCAACTCCACAACAGAACAATTATATAAAGGTTTCATTGAACTTGTAACATTTTTCAAGATAATGTATGCATAATAAATTTTTTGAAACCCACTACGGTTGTTTCATTCTGTAAAAGTTCACCCTTATATGGCTTTCACATCACTTTAACAATAACTGTTCCTCCCGAGATCAATGAAAAAGCAATAACAAAAATAGAGTCTTTGGCTTCTGGATGGCGACTAAGAACGTAAAGTGTTGCCATCGTTTCTGCATACAGCGATCAACATGTAGCAACGCTAAATGTTACAAAACCAACTGCCGCTATATGTCGCAAATTTAATCCAACTTTCACAAGATCATGTACCACTTGTATATGTCGCAACCCCTAACGCTAAATGTCGCGATATCACATCACAGAAAAGGTTAAGCAATGTCAGATCGGGTTCGATGCGATGCGATCTGTTTGTGCGTCTATCTCGTTTGTTGCATGTTTCAGGTTTATTCGTCCGATTGGTTTAGAATTCCGGTTCTATCAAATAATCGGGTATCTGCCTATGACTGACCTTTACAAAAGAGAGAAAATCAGTTGCTACAGGAAACACTACATAGATAAGACAGTGCTTCTCCACACAGACAAATCCATAACACATAAGACATTTGAGGAGGCTCAATGGTACATACGTAACGGAACAGGGGCGCAAGGAATGGCCTGCGCACATACCAACAATTTCAATAACTGAATAAACAATATTTCACGATTGTATTTGGATGGTTCCCCGACCTGCACCTAGCATTGGACGTTTGGTGAGAATAAATAGGTTAACCATGTTTTCAGGACGTGACAAAAAATAAAAATTTGCGAAATAATACACTACATGCGATTAAAAACCTTTACTGACGCATGTGAACTCTACTTTAAAAGCAATTCAAAATATTCAGTGTCACGAACCGCAGGATGGACACATAAAACGATAGATGAGGTTGCGACATTTTTTAACTTTGATTGCAACATTTAACGTCAGCCTTGCGACATATAACGTTGGTTGTGACATTTAACTAGGGATGTAAACGGTTAACCGGTTAACCGTTCCAACATGCGGTTATCGGTTAGTAAAATCACTAACGGGTTAATCGTTGTTGTTTTATGAAAACATCTTTTCATTTTGGAAAAAACGAATAAAAATCTCGCAAGATATCAATACTTTGTCCCTAAAAGGTGTGACATAATAATAACGTTTGTTGCAACATATAACACCAGCCTTGCAACATATACTTAATGTGGATGTTGAACGTGAGAACGATAGTTCGCTTTTGTATATTAGAGACATGTGAGCAAGACATTTCAAAAACAGGGATTGTAGTGCTACACAAATAATGCAAAATATATCGAAAAAAATGCACATTCCGATCGTGTAGAAACAACAGCGTGTATTCAAGCTTAATGTTGATCATATCAAAATCTGAATTTCATGCCAATATTTATCGATGTGAATACAAAGTTAATGGATACACACTAATTCTTGACAAATGGATGTTTTTTCTTTTTAGAAAAATCAGGATAGGTTGTTTTGGATGTTTTATGTCAATTTGTAACTGCTGTGGTTTCAATATAGTATCGTGGTGGTCATGTGTAAATTCAAAGAAGTAAACATATTTTCTAAACATTCAAAAGTGTTACGAAATGAGAGAAAAACAACTCTAACAACGTACTTAGTTCGTCGATCACTGAATTCGTTTTATATTGTGAAATACAAGACTGACCTTTATCATAACAATTGGTAAATATGTTAAAATTGCATCAAATTGATACGATGTAAGCACACAAATATACGTCAGCTATCGATTCTAAGTCGATGCTACAGGTCACTATACCTAAACTGTTTTAAAACAAAGTGACGATTCATGAAACAACGGAGAACACAAATGCGATGAAGTCTTCAACAGCACATACGATCACAAAGCACAGTGCGATCATTTACACCCCAAATGTAAACACACCAGTGAGTCACGTGAGTATGTTTTTCAATTTTTAATTGTCTCTTCATCAACAGCAAACTGAACACTATTTCCTTGAGGTTTTTCTTCAACTTCCCCGTTTAAAGCAGCTTTCTGTAAGTATTTAAATAACAATGACTGTTTTAGCAATAATATGTTATGACAGACAACATTAAACTGACATTCATTAATCGTCGTCGCTCTTTGTGTTCGATCGGTGTTCCCGTCGAGTGGTCACGTGATAACTATACATACACCGAAGTCACTCAGCGTTCTATGACAATGACAATGACAATGGCAATGAGTACTAGGTCGACGGTAATTTACGGATATGGACGAGTATTCAAGAGTGCTAGGTAATCATTGTCGAACAGTAATAACTTGCTCTGCTACAAACTACGAAATGTACGTGTTTATATTTGCAAATAACCTTACTATAAGTAAACGAAATATCATGTCTAAGAAAAATGCAAGAATCGTATGTAACATTTTGTTTAGTTTAAATTTCTTATGTTTCAATAAACTATAAATCATTGTGTATACTCGTGTCATGAAGAATTTTAAGATCAAATGTGCAAAATATGTGTTTAGTCCGATATCTTACCAACTAAATTACTATAATAACCTTTTTCTGGTTTCTTGCACGGATAAACTTGAAGATGCTGAAGCCGATTTCGTAGAGAATAGCGAGGACAGTAAATGCGATGAGGACAACAAATACACCGAACATGTTGGAGATATCTAGCTCTGAAGCTGAATTAACTTTATTCCCCGCACCAGATATCTGTTTTGTGCAGTTAGATTTACTATCCCACCATCTGAAATATTTGTAAAAAGATTCATTAGTTTTGTTTTTGCTTTGCTCTGCGCCGTTTTTCGACAAGCTTTCAATCATATACAGCGGCCAGTTGACCTGACCAGTTTTCCTGGAGTAAATCATCAACCAGTTCTGATTAATTCTTCCGCAAGCAGCTAACACCTTCACCACATGTGGAGGACATGATCATAAAAGAGAGAGAATAAGTAACTACAGGGAACGCCACATACATAAGACAGTGCCTCCCCAGACTGACCTCCCGGAAAACAACAATCCATAAAACATAAAGCACTTGATGAGACTCAATGGTACATGCATAAGTAATCAGAGGCGCAAGGAATGGCCTGGCCGACCATAAGGAATAACTAGGAGATTCAAAGAGCATAGCCAATGTCACGGGCGATCAAAACGTACCAAAGCCTGGACTCGAAGCCGGATCTGCTCTACCAACTAAGCAAGCGTAGAGGGCTAGATTAATTAAAGATGCAATTATGGAGCTTTAGGATACATTTAAAACCAGTGACTGCTATTATGTTGGATTAGCAGCTACAACATTTGTTTAAAACAAAGTCAAAACCATGAAACAACAAGTCCACAACGGCGAATCTACAGTCGGATCGAACATAATGTCAAAGTTAACTGTTACCACGAGTGTTACATATTCAGTATAATCGTATAAGTACAGATGAGTTGAAAATATTGCAGTGTATGTTCAATATGAATTGTGACATACGTTCTGCTTTTTATCAATAATTTTAGTCCACTATAAGATATTTTCACATAATTCTACATAAGTGTCTTAAGTAAAATTAGATACATATAAAATATGTATTCGCGTTTTAATTCTGTAGAATAATGAGCTCTGTAACAATAATGTAGCATTAAAATTAAAACCAGGTTTTGTGAAGAGCGTATATGATGCTATTCTTGAACAGTTATGAGTTTTGCATAGAATTTTATCTAAAATTTATAATAGCATTCGATCAACAAAAATGTATATATTTGTACCTGTCCCTTAATCGATCAAGCGTGCCATCTTCCTTAAGGGCCAACAAAGCCCCGTTAATATCATTTCGGTACGGTGCGCCTTTAGGGAAACCCATGCTGAAATGTTTTATTCCAAAATTCTGCTGAATGGATTCGACGTCACAATTCTTCTGAGCGTAATAATTGTTGATAACATCATCATCCAGATATATATAGTCGCCATTTTTTACCCCATTCAAAACGTACTGTAATCCGTCTATACGAGTTTTCAGCAAAGAAACTTCCTCGTTGAGTTTCATAAAAGCCCACATACGCTCATACGGATCCTCCCTGCAGAGAAATAATGCTGTTATTATTATAATCGCCATGAGAGATTCTGACTAATCACTTGACACCAAGCAGAACTCGATGCTATGGTATGTTACTGTATACAGTAAAACCTCACTTAAAGACCATCTCACTATTAAGATACCTCAATATTAAGAACACAATTTTCAAGTCCATTTTCAGTGTTTTATTCTTTATTCAACTTCTATATTAAGACCACCTCAATAAGAAGACCATTGTTCAATGGTCCAAAAGGTGGTCTTATTACTGAGGTATTACTTTATCATGATACAACTTAATGTTAGGATCCGATAGGGTTGTAAATTCGTACAAACATTCACCCAATCAGATCAGCAAAGTAAGACCAAGCAAGCTTCTGGTGAGTTAGCCCCATAAGAAAAATGTTATATAATACGTTGTTTTTGTCGATGCGATATGATTTTTTCATGAGAAATCCCACTATTGAAACACAGAAATTGAGGATGGAATGCTTACATTAGACGAATGGAAATCATGCGAAACAACGTATGATGTCACGCAGTGGGCGGAATCACGTTCAAACAAAATGGCGGTATAGTATTGATTATATATTATCTTCGTGACACTTTTATTTTATTTTTCGTTGATGTTTTCTCTTCGTATGCTTTCTAAATTTGATGTCCATCAGCAGTAATTGTGTTCTTGTTATCCACTATTGTCATGTTACTTTAAAACGCGTGTTTCGCTTCAGAAGGGTGCAATATGGCCGAACAAAAAATAAAGCATATGCAGTACCTTGACTCTTGGAAGAAATGCATCAGATCACTGTTATTTAACACCCCATATCTTACTGTAGACTGTCTAGCCATATCATCAACACTTTTCACACGATCATCAATTTGTTGTAAGGTGAGAAATGCAGCCAGGTTTGCCGTATATGCTGCATTGATAACTAATGTACAGAACCAGAAGAAAGCAACAATCGTTCTCATTGACGTTGTCTCTGGGGCGTACTCTGCCGTGCCTGTAAAAGTATAATGTACGTAATAGTTAATATTCGGTATGACCCATCTCTATATACAAATTATTTGTACAGAATAAAACTAATGTTTTCCCAAGGACGGACGTACAGAGCAGCGGTAGCTATATTGAATAAAACAACATAAATCAAAACTTTCTAAGACAGATCCAAACGAAAGAGAAGTGAGAAGGCACACCGGACAGGGGACACAGCATCAATATGAAACAGACTAGGCGTAGCACGTAGTAATAGGACAGAAACACAAGACCAGAAGGAGCAGAACATAAAAAGAAAACACCATCAATAGATGTTTATACATTCCTACCTTGCAACAATACTGTGAGTGAGTACCACATGCTCTCTCTCAAATTAAACTTCTGTTCGGATCCTATCTGTGTAGAATCGAATCTTGCCATGAAGTAAAGACCAAACCCAACAACTAGAAAGAACACGACAATCATCAACCACAGCAACAGAGAAAATGGTCCAAGAAACTGAAATACAACACAGGAATCTGCAGATTAGTTTGTTATTGTTTCTTGATCAAACGATTTGATCATTTTATCCCCGTGACTTGAAGCTTTGATGAGTAAGTAAGAATAGTGTTTTAACAGCTTTTCTTGACAAGTTGTATTGAATTCGAGGCTTTCACGGGTGTAAATAGAATGTCCCTAGAATAGTACTAAATATAGATCTAGATTAAGTTTTAACTGTTATGGCAAACTAAGGTATACATATCAAATTTGCAGGAATTTACATTGTACAAATAAATAAAACAATGGACAAAATTCACTTAATAGGTAGTATTTAAATATACTAGTACTTAGGTTCTACTGCACAACATTCACACATAATGAGTCTACAGTTGTACATATCCGACTGGATAAAAAAGAACACTCTTTAATTGATAACATGGATGAGCTTTTGGAATTATACCTACCATACATACCTACCGAGATTCACAATATTTTAAAGTATTATGTGATTGTATTAAGATTAAGTTAAACTTACAGCCAACAAAGAGAACATTTACCTGAAAGTAGTTTGTTGTATCTGGTGATCGCATCAACAAAATACTCACAGATGAAGACATTATGGTATAGGAAAATGAGATTCTTTCTTCTCTATCCGCTGTCACAGCAAACGCTCCGATAGCCATAGACGCATTCTGAAGAATTATAGAGAAACACACTGGCTTGTATAGTTGGTTGTGTTGAAACTTTTAGCCGTTTTTAATACGTTTCAGTCATGTACGGCGATCAGTTGACTTACCTAGTGTTTCTGAGCTACCAATCAGAGCGAACATACATTCGGAAAACCTCGGCCAACTACGTCAAGTGCTATCCGAAGTGGTACGGACATACCAGAGAGTTGTCGAGAATGAGCGAACATGTTCTTCCGCAAGCAAGTGCAAAAGCGAATGAATTTGGATGTATTATATACAGTCAAATTGTCACGGGGATCATACACACCTTATCCAGAATCCTTTAACTATCAAAGATCGCCTAATTGGTTAGCATTGTACGAAGAAGCACAAATGCACATACGGACGTACGCTTGCAAACTAACGCGCTTAAATACAAATCACCTCTTATACCCATTACATAAATTATCATGTAAGAGGATAATTAAAATAATACTTGATAGAAGCATGACTGAAATACTTTAATATCAACAACCGATACCTTTTGGCGCGACAGAATAATACAACCATACGAAAGACCAGTATTCTAGTGACATTGCGTCTCCTATAAGGTACAGAAAAATCATATTATGAAAAATGAATTATTGAATTCAATACTTAAAACTAACCATTGCTTTCTAAAAACTATACATTATTACAAATGTGTAGTATGATATAGTGGCTGAATTCTGCGATATCGGTCTGGCGCGTCGGTGTCCTCGCAAGAACGATATATATCTCATTTGTCGTATTGGCGCGCTTTATTTTTCGTTCTGGCATGTTGGCGTGTTTAAAGAGCCTGAACGAGATGATTGAAATAAGCCACTTGTAAGATACCAAATACTTGCAATTGTCCAATTTATAACATCAGTGTTTATTTATTACAGTGTCAACCCTACTTAAAGTTTCTGACTAATGAGACACCTACTTTCTGAACACATTTACTTCACGATTCCTATCCTTGAATTACAGGTGCCTGGCAGATAGGCACACGGTCATTATGTAACTAGCTGGTGGCTCACCAATCGGCCATATCAGAACGGACCCCTACCGGGATTTGAACCTTCGACCTCCCGCTCCCATGGCGGATGCTTTAACCACTCGGCCAAGGGAGACGGTTATCATAACTTGTGACCTAAAATGTATGCTACAATAATGTTTCGCATATAATCAGACTATTGACACAATATTGTTTTCAATTTTACTATTTCCCACACTTCCGGATCTATACTTACCCCAACCTTGAGCTGATTTATAATTCTGTCCCAAACTGAAGTCTTGCCATTTTGGACTGGTTCTTCCTCGCTTAGCTCAAAGATTCGGTAATCAAAATTATCCATAATTCGAGAAAGTTCTTTCAATACATCCACACAAAATCCCTCGTACCCGGTGGCTGTTTTCATCACAAATGGCTCATCCTGTTATAAATGTGTAGGTCAATGGTCCATAGATTAATCGGTTCAGCGTACGAAAGTCCGATTATCGGTTGCAAAAATCAGTAACCGTTTAATCGAAAAAGAAAATTACTGTGATAATGTCGATATTTTTCACATTTTGTGTAGCTGTTTAATACTGACACAAGTGGATTAAGTGTTGTTAAAATGAACTAATTGTCGGCATTTCAAATTAAAGTTATAGATAGGTGTCCACTATTGTGGTAGGCTTGTACTGAGAGTGTTCAAACTTTCAGGGGAGGCATAGGCTTGAATTGCCCTTTGATTACACAACAGTATGTTGTGGTAAGTTTTAGATAAATACTGAATTAATGCTTTTAGAATTCAGAAACCACTCGTTTGTTGAATAAAATTGTATGCAGTAGATGCTAGAATATATAATTACATTACCGCATTATATGCTGTTAAAGACATGTCATATAAATCGACCAACTTTGATATAATCAGCTACTATGATGCTAGTCAAATTATTTTGCCGTTCTGTTATATTAGAAAGACGCTTAGACGAAGGCCCACCTGTTTCGCAATGACATCGAACGTCTTCCCTTTAAATGCATATTCAACCATTGGTTCACTCTTTGATAAAATGCGACTGATTTTCGGTTCAGCTTTCCGAAAAATCACCTCCGCAAACTGAAATACAAATACAATATGTTAAGGTACCATTGCATTTTACTTCCATATTGCTGCTAATTTATAAAGAAGGCATTGACCTTATATTGTATTAATCATTAGTACAACTTAATTATACATCATAATAACTTTTGTTTGGTTATTGTCATAAAAACGGTTGAGTAGTGCCGCGATTAAGGTAAATATTCTTCCAATAAATAAGCATATTTTGACAAAGTTGCGTTTCAAGATAGAACAAATATAGACAGCGTGCGCATTACATGTTGTATGTGACATATTCCATCTATCATGTTTGATGCGACGTTTTCTGCCTATGTAAGACACACACAAATGTCATCTTGGTACATATTTCTAAATTTTCGCGAGAGATACAGAAAACATTTATTTTGTTGCACAACTCGACGTACCAACCGAAGAGAATGGATGTCTTACCAGTTCATTTTTATCAATTTTCCTATACAAAGGTATGGCATACTCTTGTCGAGTGTTAGACGTCTCCTCTTTACGATCCTTCGGCCAATAGTAAACACCCAGGGCGCCACTGTATGGTTGTAACTGAAATAATTGTAAAACAATTCCCAATATTCCACTCACTTCGTCCATTCCGCGCGTTCCGCACATTCCGTTTATTGGGTTGTGATCTAATCTACATAAATTATCTCTTCTGTAGAACCTCGTTACGTGACTGTTACAATTATGCCCTTATATGTTTTCTAAAGTGAGTCTTTAATTAGAAGCGGTTCGGTAATCAAATACTACTGAACCAAAGGTCTATGGTAAAAACGAAGATCGTTCATATGTTAACTTCCATTGAATAATGTATATTAAATAATATATATATAATACATACAAATTAAGAAAATAATTATGGACATGCAAAATAATAAAACTGCTGTTTAAATGTCATACATTAACATAAATATGTTTTGGTGATTTATGCTGCTAACTTATTTTCTACGGACAAACTACGCGAAGAGAGATTGTTTTATTTACAAACAGTCAAATTTCCTGATTTCAAACTTTTAAGAAAATGAAACAAAAATAAATGAATCTAGTGTACGTCCTTTTTAAGAATAGAAATGCAATTGTTAATATATGTCCCTTTGGTGGTGTCTAAAGATTGGTAACTGCCTTTTCAAATAGAAATACAGTAAAACATCACATACATACCACCTCAATATTAAGACCACCTCAAAATTAAGAACACAATATTCAAGTCCATTTTCATGTTTTGCTCTTTACTCAACCTCATTATTAAGACCACACCAATAAGACGACACATTTTAAGGGTACCATGGGTGGTCTTAGTATGAAGGTTTTATTGTATATTCAATATTCATAATAAGTGCCTGTCTCGTACCTATATACATGCTAACAAAACATTGATTTGTCTTATCAACGTGCAAACAAGATGCAACCATGCAATCAATAAAAAAATATTATTTTATTGATGTGACCAGCACATATGTTACTAAATACCTAAAACGCTTATGTGTGTGTTAAACTTATTGTACTCGACAGCAGGCGTTCTAATTTCGATGATTACTCAGCATTTTTAAAATAACATTATAAATTATAAAATAAATTACCTTTATAGACAACGAGTAATATTTTTGCATGCAGACAAAATGTCTCTATTATCTTTGTTAATAATCAAACACGTGTGTAACTCATTCTTATTTAATTTATCTAGATTGGCGCGTCATATACAATCTGTGTATATAGAAATAATCGAAGAACTATTAATTTATTAGAACAGTCCAATTTGGTCTGATCGCAAGTTCTTACAAATTTAGCAAAATAGCATTAGTTTGTTCGGCACAGTGTTTACTTCTACCACAGTGTTTACTTTTACCACAGTGTTTACATCTACCACAGTGTTTACTTCTACTACAGTGTTTACTTCTACCACAGTGTTTACTTCTACAGTGTCCGACGATCGTGGGTTCAAATACAGCTTTAGCGAGTTTAAGTCTCCTCTATGGTCGATCAGGCCATTCCTTGTGCCACCGTTCCATTGCGTATTTACCCTTGCACCTCCTCAAATGCATGATGTTTCATGGACTGTTGTTTTCCGGGAGGTCTGTATGGAGAGGCATTGTCTTATGTAGGTGGCGTTCCCTGCAGCAACTTATTCCCTCTTTTATTTATATACTTCACAATCCTTGACTGAGGCGTAAGGTAGGTAACCCAGAAAGCAGCCATCGAGAGTAATTGATATATGTTGTGAACAAGTTCCATTTGTGGAGTCGATGTCAAAATATAATCAATTAAAATGAAACTAACAATGACAATGACAATGACAAAAGGTTTATTGATATTGGCCACCGGCCCACAACAACAAACAATGCATTATAGTATCGAGGAAATCTTAAAATTCAGATGTTCATGCAAATAAAAAATGTATAACTTTCAACAATTATAATTGTAAAATATTTGCTTTTTCAAAGATCTGTTTCCATACTTGAGAGGATATGTTTGTCGACTTCAAATCCCATCCGGGATGAAGAATTTTCTAGGAAGTTATCCAGTTGGCTAGTGGAATACTGATGTCCGCCATGGGTCGTCCTCCGTCCAAACAGCTGGAAAGTCACGAACTTATATGGCTGATCGACTGACCCCATTACCATTACAAAAAGAATTTCAATATATACAAAATGCATATAATACAATAAATACTTCTGTCTTCATATCCTGTCCGTATACAAATTTACATGCTTTTCTCACAGTGATTTAGAATAACGTCGTATATCATCGATGATACTTAAATCATGCAAAATCAGCATTATGAAAGCCAAAGGTTCATGGCTTTCTTGTGGTATTAAACCCAGTAGTATGTAAAAGACGTCCATCTGGTTCGATTTACTAGCAAATGTATTGCTTTAATCTAATACCCTAGAAAACTATATCACAATTGTTTTATACACAGCAAACTATTTAAATAAAAGAATAAATATGTTTATCATAGTCAATGCTTGAGTTAAAATCGTTATGCAGCAAACCATGATGCTAAAATAAAAGTTATAATATCATATTTTGTCAGGCAAAGAATACTTACAGTTCCGGTCTGTAAATGTAGATTCTTATTAAATCGTCTTACATGAGTTAGAAAATAAAGACGGTGAGAGGATATGTCACATTCAAGAAACAGGAACTGCCGTTGATTACTTAAGGAAGAAATTCAGACAATAATTGGAAGATAGTACCAATTAAAAAATGGAATGTAGCACTGAATGGCAGACATGGGAAGTGGTTTTATAACATAATACAAAACAGTAGGGGATGAAGTTGGATATGAACGAGACTAAAACGATGAGAATAATAACAATAAACTACAAAGAGGAAGGAGGTACAACACAAGAATGGAAGGATGGGGAAACAACATGGAACACGACTCAATAATAAAACATAACGTAACACGTAACAACACAACGGCATCACAGCCTTGGCATTGTTTGTATAAATACATGTACTGGGGGCTCAAACTATTTAGGAACATAACACTCTCACAACTTTTGGACCGTCAGCATAACTGGTGAGGATTAACGACATGCCAGCCTCGTACATAACCATTATAAACTCACTAGATAAGCCCTTATAAATGATACGCTTTGGTTTCTGGTTCAAATCTAATCTCCATTAGCATAAACTATTTATATTTCGGTTATGGTAATTTATTACCATAAATATTTTAAAGCTAGGGCACTTTTTCATAATTTTACAATAATGCAGCGTATAAATTATATATGTGAACACTTCAAACGAATTACATTAAGTTGGTTAAACGATTACTTGACATATATATCAAATACAAGGTATTTGAAGATGATCATTTGTCAACCGAAATGTATTCGGGTATGATGATTTTGTATGCATATACCATCGTATAACTTCTTCAAATTGTCAATCATATTCAAAAGAAAAGAATGGCATTAAACGTTGTTGCGGCCACTAATCCGCTAGTAAGATGACTAACTGTTACATAGGTCTCCAAATACCCATCTTTAAGTAACACGTGTTAATACCATTATTATTTTTTATCGGTATTGTTAATATTTATACTTACAGCATTTCCAAGGACTTTTCTAAATTGTTTAGCTGTAACGCTAGTATTTTCTGCCGGCTCTATATCACATGTTTCAGCATGTTCGTTAAGATAATGACGCAAGATACCAACGACATCTACCATCAATGCTTGCTCCAATCTTGATTCCTTGTCATCAAATATTTCTACAAAGGTACACAATTTTGCTTCAGAATTCAAACCAATACCAAATTGTTTGAAATCAGTTACTAGTTAATGCATATATATGTTTAAAATCACTGTTTATTAAGTATTAACAAGAAATATCTTGAAAAAAGATGGTCGGCGCAATTTGAAGGTTAATATTTTTTGTGCAACATACAAAATGTCTAGATGTTATGATTGCTGGTCACTTGTGTTTCGGGAAATTCCCCGTAATTCAGTGGATATCGATAAGATAACGTACCACTTATCGAAAGGCTAACCAATCAGTGTCAAGGTTACATACGGTGTTCGGTTGAAGAGAAATTGGTTTCTTGGTTAACGTAAGATTTGATTCTGTCAACATCAAAAATGCTTGAACGGGAATAATTGTCAGAAAGAAAAGAATAACGCTCAGCCGTACGTTAGTATATGGTGCCCCCACGATAACATGATTCCTTCAATCAAACAGTGGGCGGCGTCCACTTGAAGTAAACTGACAAAGTAGCAATGTTCAGATGTTTCATTTGGCCAGAATTCATGATGAAAAGTGATAAAGGCCCATTAATACGCTTGGCCTACTCGCAAACTCTAAGGATGTATTGAGTTGTCTTAAATCTATTCATAATCATGTTTATAAATCGCACGATATCGTTTGGGCAATCTGGCAATTTAAGACTAAAAGCAGTATCACGAATTAACTTACGATAAGCATCAGTTGCATTGCTGAACACTGGTAATCACAGATTCATTGTTATAAAGATACTTACCGTTTACTTGCTGGGGAAAATCGTCTTTCCTAAGAAGTTGTAGGCCATAAACCTTTGCAGAACCCTTAATGTCTCCAACAATATCGTCAAAATCCTGATTTTAACCAGAAATATATATGAAATATATAGCAAAACAACATTTTGTGAGGGGTTAAAAGGCTTTATGTATAGGTTATAGCTCATATATTGGAATTATAAGCAAATTAAGTCCAAAGGAGCGTCAGCGACCGCAGCACTTAATATGTTTATAATTCTTATATGTGAGTTATAACCGGCTTGTAGTTTACAGTCATATTGATCACTTACTAGATTTACTTAAAGAAATCACTTAATAGATAGTGTGCGAAATGCCATAATAAATGGATGTTGGCTAAAAATTTGAAAAATTCTGGATGCTCGTTGGATATAAGACACAAGAAGAGGCGGAGTGAATTATAAAGTTTGGTTTAAAATATTCATTTGCAGTTTATTTAGCCTAAGGGTACAGTATTTTTGTTGATCACAATTATTATAGCAATAATAACGAATCAATGTGAAATCACCATGTTGCTGCAGAAATGGCTCTGATATAAATACCATATTGATGATATTCGTGTAAAAATACATGAATTAATAACGCCTCTGTCAACGGAAAAAGATGCTAGGTAGGAAAACAAGTCGGTCAGAAAAGAAAATTCAGAAAATGTTTATATTATCAACTGAAACGGTGGTCATAAGTGGTCAGAGCGTTTTGAATAATTGTCAAGTATATAAAAATATATAAAAATGCACGTACCAGATAAGTTATAAACCATCGAATGGAGTGGTGAAGCAGGTGAAGTTTCTGAGCCTAAAATACAAGAAGAGTTTGAGAAATTATTTGCATTGTGTGCATTATTGCAGGGAGATGGGCGACGGTTCTCATATTCGTCGAGTCACGTTTAACGTACTGAAATATTTTGCCTACATTTTGAAGTTTGTAAAAATATTCAGGATATTTTTTAGCTATGAGAGATATTGATATTTTTGTTACATTACTTTTATCTTTTTCAAGAACGAATTGATAAGGAATTCAAAACAAATCAATGGTCTTGTTTGTTATTTTCATGGGTTATTGCGCTTTACCAAAAAAGGCATACCTCACGAGGTGAAGAATGGAATAAGTGTAAAAAATACTATTTTTACATGAAAGTAATTTGAAAAATAGAAGCTACGCACAGATTGTTACTTTTAATCTTCAAATGAGGACATGCAGAATGAGAAATTGATTATGAATCCTTGGACTGGTCTAATAAAATTGATAAGTGACTAATCAGGTCTGACTGTCTTTTCATTGAATAACAACTGATATTTATACTGCCGACATAAACAAACATGAAACAATGCTGAAATGTTTCTGTTGTGAAGCAAGTAATGATAAACAAAATGTATAACATACAATGACATTTGCTGTTCAATTAGAAACGTACACTCTTGTGAATGCAATTGTGTCCGGTGCTTGGGCAAGTTAAACTGGAACTAAATTAAAATCATTCAAAACGAGAACGTTATGTGCAGGCATTTACATGAATATTGAATATATTCTAATACTTTACGTTATCCCCAATAGCGCCCAGCTTTAGGTGTCACATATCTCTTACAAAATTGTCCAAAATGCTTGTATAGACTTGCTTTTACATACTTGGGCTATTTTTGGTGTGTAACACAGCCATTTAAAATAAAAACCATATATAAAGGGTTATGCACTAACGTCCGGACATATTTATGAACGGAAGAAAGTTGACACTATTCAGCAGTTAATTATTCAGCATGCTAACACGTTGTTAATTTCCCCTATATTATTCCTATTTAGAAAGTAGTGCCAGTATTTCAATAGGTACTTTAAGAGCGTTTGTATCAAATTGATCGATGTGGCAATTTAATGGGCAATTTTAAAACATTTGTATCGGACGCGCAAGTAACATTTTGAAAATCATGCATTACTTTTATAAACCAACACTACGGCAGTTATACAGCTGTTATCTAACATTGAAAGTAATGGTAAAACTAAACTTGTTGCTATTCTCATTGCGGAAGTAGAAGTATCACTTACTGCAAAAAGAACGGCTTGAACCACGTCATTTTTCATTGAATGCAGAATGAATTTATCCATCTGAGATTCTCGGAGTGTGGTGAGGGTTTGTTGGAGCTGTGGGTTGTCGCGGAATACGCAGTGCTCGCTCTCGTTGGCCCTTCCGTTATTGTGCCGACACTGGATTGATAAGTTTGAAGGAAGACGTATAGGGGACACAAATATGCCCTTTCCACCAAGGGCTAGAACTGGGGAAAAATCGTCTGAAAAATATAATACACTAATGATGATATAGATATATAATCAATCAACACACATGTAGCTCTAATATTACAACAGATACGTGAATGTTTGTTTCATTTGGGTGATACTTCGAGTAGAATACGTTTGAGGTTAAGTGGTAGTTTACTGTTACGCAGCGGCAAACTATGGACGCTTTGTTATGCCCATCGTTAAATTATTTATCTCGATTCTAACCAATATTCACAAAAAGACCACCATAGATCGCTTGAAGCAATGGTTAATTTCTATTGATGATTGCGTGAATATAATTATAGGAACCTCAAAGTTTGGTTCACCTTGAGATAAAAAAGCAACTTTCTCCCATTCTAAATAATCCACAGCCGTCGCTATAGCGAGTGACAGAGACTTGGGGTCCGGAAGAATAGGCATTGTCCGTGTGGCTGGTTCGATCATCTCATCTGATGACGTCACAAACAGCACTTGGTGAAGAATGACGTAATCAGTCGACGTAAACACATCAATCTGCGGACCAATCGCAACGGCAATATGGCTGTCTTCAAACGTTGATCTTGCTGCAATGATCACATAATATCAACAACATTAACAAAGTAAACAAATTCCAGTTTACAATGAAGAAAATCTTCATCGTCAGTTCCGTACGTGCGGAAAGCTTTTAATATAAACATCACCCGCCATACAATATAAATAAACAACAACAACATGCAATTGCATACAGTCAAATAATATTCCTGTCGTAATAAAATATACTTTTTAAACGTATATTAATTCAACTGCAGGGTGTGCTTGTTTTTCTAACATGGTTTTGCTATTTGCATATCAGTGTTGTTTAAGACCCACTGAATTTCGGTGAATTAACCGAAATCCATTTTGGATCTGGAGTGACTAGAAATCGTAACATTTCCGCATGTTTTGTGTTGTACAACAAATCGTTACCTTCATCTAACCTTCAGCCGATCATCTTTTTTCAAGATATTTCTTGTTTAAGTTACTTTACCTTTTATCTCTTCTCTGACGTTTCAAACCACCCGAATTGCTTTTCATTACGCCAAACAATTATGTAAAATATAGAGAATAAGTTGCTACAGGGAACACCACATACATAAGACAGTGCCTCCCCAACCATACCTCCGGGAAAACAACAATCCATAAAACATAAGGCATTTGAGGACGCTCATGGGTACATACGTAAGGGAACAGGGGCGCACGGAATGGAAGTTCGATATTGACGTGTATCTGAACCGAAAGTGACCGCCGGTTTCAGACATCAAATCAAAAGTAGGAATTCATTCAATAAGAAATTCTGACAAATTTAAAGTCATTACATTAGAAGATTTTTTTCAAATGTTTTTCTTGTCAGAAAGCTTCACATTCAATATTTTATGCCTAGATATCTTAAGGGAAAGCATTGTTTTGAGGAGAGATATGGGTTGTTTATTTCTTGCAAACTGAATGCCACATTCAGTGAATTAAAAACATTTTGTTCGGCAAAGATGTTATATCTGTAAAAGAAATGGCTTTGCATGGATTAATTAACCTAAAATAAAAGTGCCGCTTTGAAGAGTAATTCTTTGAACGGTCTGACAACCATAGGTCAGATAATACACGTGTAGCTACAAGCCTGTCTTTTTGGTTGTGAACGTGGCGCCTATATAACAGCCTTTATCCTGTTTTATGAGCATTGTATCCATAACAAATCCCTATTGAGTGACTTTGTAAACCGCATAAATAGCTCTCGCAAGCGCTTTTAAGGACACAGGGGTAATATGAATGTGGTCGTAACGTCTTTATGGCAACACAGTATTTTGTTATCATCCGGGATTATAAGGTTAGTTTGCACACACAGATGTTCTCATAAAACAATTATGTGATATTACATTATGTATGAACTCGCGTAGTTTATCAGAGATGATGCAAAGTAATACCTTTATAGATCTACTCATAATGAAATATGAACGGACGCAGTATTATTGTTACAATTAGGAAAGGTTATAAGTTGCCATTCAAAATAGTTTGGTGCGCAATTGACGATCTGTAAGTAGGACATATAGTTTATGTTTACTCTCGACATGTGACGCTCGAACATCAAGATAAAGATCTATTAAACCCATTTGGGACTTAGCTTATTTCTCATTTTGTATGTATACAGAAATGTAGCAAATAAACCTGCAAATCATTCCAACTAGAGTCACAACTAGATAACTCGAAGTTATTTGAACATATATAAAACCTCGAGATTAGAAAAGTTCGAGATACACATAGTGAACCTTATGTTGAAATGATGTAATGGGAATTAATTTTTGCCTTTGACTGAGCCATTTATAGTCAGTAGTTTGCTTACCATTCTGCAAACTTTCATAGACCGACTTGCCATCTGTAGAATCATATTCTAAGGCTCTGAAGTTAATTCTACAATAGTTAGTCTTGTCCTTCTCATCTTCTAAAGCTTCAGCAATTCTCATATACTTGTCGACATCGACTTGACCTTTATGTCCAAGAACCACTGTAAAAATTGTAAATTTTATTAACTAATGTCCGCCTCGTATTTTTAAAACCTTTTCATCTTACAAAAACAATGTTTGCAGCTTGTCTTCCTGTATAGTTTAATCGTTAACAACATCAGTATCGTCGTCATCGTCATAAGCATTTGCATTGGTATGCTATTGCGTAATCATTTCCATTACCGGACACATCATTAGTAGGACCACAATGGAAATAAGAGTCTACTCTTTTATTGTGCTATCCTAGGTGTTGGCGTGTATGGCATGGATATTATGCACATGTCATAATTATTATTTTAATATAATTGCATGTCTTAATCCTCTATGTAACGTGTACTCAACTACAGAAATAAATATAGAAATGTCATTGTCATCATCATCAGCAGCAGCATCAGTGATGCAGCGGTAGCAACAAGGCAACGAATGTGATATTTTCATCATCAAAGTGAATACCATTGTTTTCATGCGCGCAACAACCAGCAACATCATCATCAACATGATCGTTACGAAAATAATCATCAAATTAATCATCATTCATTATCTCTTCCATATGTTTGATTCAGTTGCGAGAAAATAGTCATTTGATGAAGAATGATCAAACTAACGCATAAGGTTATGATATTATTACATGTATCACGATATAGATCGCATTGGCACTCAGCGATGTTTTGATCGTGGTCAAATACATACAGACGTTTGTTGTACGTTGTGTCTGATCCACGATCTTTCATCTTAGTTAAACATATCTTATCTTATCTAACTGAACCTGATGCATATAGTTTTGCTTTTATCCTTTTATTACGAGTGTGTCAATGATGAAATAGAAGATGTATAAATATACAATCTCATGAAATATATTATATTGTAATATGTAATCAATAATAATTATACATTACGTCAACATGAATATTCTGAAATTGTTATCTATTGAAACCAGTATGACACAACGAGAAATTCAATCCGATCGGAATTATCACAGTTATTGTTATTATATTGAGAACAGGCGATATTTTAAATAATTTATCATTTCAAATTTCACTTTAATATTAATTGTACACATTTTAATTCTGTCTTTTTTTTTAGTTGGAACAATATTAACTCGACGTTATTGAAAGGGAAACATCAATATAAACGAAACTCACAAAGCAAGAGAATTTTTCAAAATCGATTTGCCAATATTAGAAACATTATTTTATTCTACAACGTATAATAAACGTAAACCGTAACTACGATTTGTATTTTCCATTCAGTTAAAGATGTAGCTGGTTTATCTGAACATAAAATGTTTAAATTGGCTTCATCCAGTATTGTTGTCACATTGGGTGGCTTCATCCAGTATTGTTGTCACATTGGCTAACACATTACTAATAATGACGTACACACATCTTTCTTCAATAAATACAGATCAATAGTTCATTCTTTGTTAATGTATGTTTATTGATGTTTTAACTATAGGAAATATATATTTCATATTTGTTTTGGTAAACAACCAATGAACAAAAAGTAGCATAATATTTTCAAGGTGTTCGTATTCTGATGTAATTGTGAATATGCACATATATGAACAGTTAAATTATTATAATATTAAAAAAAGTGTGACAACGACTCACTTACCTGCGTTTAAAACCGTTTCATTTGCACATATTGCCTGCAATGGACACAGTAACACGATCATAACCAGCAGCATATTTTCAATGAACTTCGTCTTCAAGAACGTAACGTTACAAAAGTCACAATCACATAAACACTTTCTGTTTATTTAACTAACTTATTCAAACGTTAGTATTTAAATACGAATAAAAACCAAACGGCAATCTTAGATCGTTTCGCCTTGGAGCGCGGATTTCAAATTTTGCTCTCTCGCGTAGCAATACAGTCTAGTGAGCTATTAATTACTTTCCGTTTCTCTACCCCTGCCACACTTCGGTTTATTAATGTCCATTAATAATGAATTGCCAATATGTCTTCTATTAAGATAACTTTCGCGATTTTACTGCGCTCTCATCAATTGGCAATATTTGTCAACCATACACTTTCGCATAGCTTCATCCATGACAAGGTTATTAGATTCGGAATACTCTGTTTCTATCGATACAGATATATGGGTGCGCTCGTAATAATCCCGAATGTCATAACTACCAATGTATCCGACCAATTAAATCATGTTAGTGCATGGACTATTGATACAATAGTCTGGAAAGGCAATTTGGTGATTGGTTTGGGCTGATGGATCCCTGGAGAGACCAGGTTTGAACAAAACATCACGGGACCTTTGTTCGTATCTCGCGGGGGACACAACTCACATCTTCCGTTACCGACGACCCGTTGACATTTAGAATAGTTTCCTTTCATGCATAGTAAATGAATAATGATACATTGGTATCAATACAGTGTTATTTCAATAATTAGTATGGAATTTTCAACAGTGGTTTATTTGGGTAACGCCAAACTCGGAATGAGTCTTGGATAGACAATTTTTCCAGTAAAACAAGTTTACATGATATTATTGAAAAGTGCAGTGAACGAAGCTTTTGTCAAATGTTTGGAAAAATTGAGGCATACTTCGACATAACATAAAAGGTACGTTCTTGAATTCCTTCTTTGTTATTAATAAATACTTTATATCTTATGTTAAAACAGAGACACAGTAATCTGTAGAAGTAATGAGACATTGTTGGGAGGCCGAATGTTATTTTACTTATTGTTAATTAAATCATTTGTACGTTCCCATCGTGTAAACGATCAATCATTAATTGTCAGTTATGCTGATAGACTATTAACTGTTGTTATGACATAAGTTTGAATTCAACACGTATTTAATTATAAATATAAAATAAAGAATATAGCCATTGTGTTTCTGATATTAATTAATTGAATAAGTTATAATAATGTCATATCAAAATAGTTTTTTTATGTTTGAAATGTAAATTAGATTAGTACAGAATTTGTAAAATCTATTTTCTATTTTCCTCTAGTTCGCTAGAAGTTCATCAACATAAATTTGTTTAATCATTTATATAATAACGCTAATACAGTCTTAAGGGAATAATATGGTCGCATTAATGTAATAATCATTTGCATAATAGGTCATACATAAATGTATAACTGTACGCTATCACTTTGAATGTCATTGATAGTCCAGTTAGGAGAATATCGAACACAGTGTCCTTTGGTAGCATTGTACTTACATATAGGGAGTATATGTGATCAAGATGCAGAGCGCTTGACTGCTGAGTTCGAACCCCGCGTAGAGCTATGTTTGATCACAGACGCCTTAGTCCCTTAATTGGTTACGAGCACTGGTAAGTTTGTGTTGCTCATTTATAATATATAAGCAGGCGTAGGGGTCGAGGGGTTTAACGCGTGACTCCTGATCGGAAAACCATATGTTCGAGTCGCTTGATAAGCAGGATTTGATCAAAAACTTAACCTTCCCGAATTCGGTACACTATAGGTAACTGGTTAGTCACACAGGAACCAGTCGTCGTGCGTGAATAGTATAATTTGTACTAACTTGTTTTCCAATCGAAATAAAATTAATGAGTTTAAACTAGTTGTTGCAATTTTAACAATGTCGAAAATAACAGGCCGTACATACATACCGTCTCCAGTGGCCGAGTGGTCAAGGCATCCGCCTTAGGAGCGGGAGGTCGAAGGTTCGAATCCCGGTAGGGGTCCGTTCTGATATGGCCGGTTGGTTAGCCGCCAGCTAGTTTAATAATGGTTACCGTGCGCCTAGGTGCCAGGTAATAAAAGGATAGGAATCGGGAAGTAAATGTGTTCAGAAAGTAGGTGTTTCATAAGTCAGAATTGGCTGGCCTTTTAAATAGGGATGACACTATAATAAATAAAGACTTTACAGTAGAGGAGTATTTCAAACGTGTGCAATCGGCCTATATGCATGTTTATACATGTATTTTAAGCCCAATACACCGTACTAGACAAGTAGAGTCATGGTCTGTACAAATATTAGTAAGGCGTAAAAAAGGTTTGTTTCAGGTTTGTTTCAGGTTTCCCGACCTACCCTATTTTTTTACCCCGACCCTAGAATTTTTTCGCGTGTTATCATTTTTTTCTTTTTGTTAAATATTCTCATTTTTGGTAAAATATCTTGGTGTGAATTATTCTTTAGGTCCTTGCACCCATATTATCCATACATGTTCACCCATGCACCCATATTCCCATACATGTTCACCCTTGCACCCATATTCCCAAACATGTTTACTCTTGCACCCATATTCCCATTAATGTTCACCCTTGCACCCATATTCCCATACATGTTTACCCTTGCATCCATATTCCCATACATGTTCACCCTTGCACCCATATTCCCATACATGTTCACCCTTGCACCCATATTCCCAAACATGTTTGCCCTTGCACCCATATTCCCACACATGTCTATCCTTGTACCCATATTCCCATACATGTTTGCCCTTGCACCCATATTCCCAAACATGTTTACCCTTGCACCCATATTCCCATTAATGTTCATCCTTGCACCCATATTCCCATACATGTTTACCCTTGCACCCATATTCCCAAACATGTTTACCCTTGCACCCATATTCCCATTAATGTTCATCCTTGCATCCATATTCCCATACATGTTCACCATTGCACCCATATTTCCATACATGTTCAACCTTGCACCCATATTCCCATACATGTTCACCATTGCACCCATATTCCCATACATGTTCACCCTTGCACCCGTATTCCCATACTTGTTCACCCTTGCACCCATATTCCCATACATGTTTGCCCTTGCACCCATATTCCCATACATATTTACCATTGCACCCATATTCCCATACATGTTTACCATTGCACCCATATTCCCATACATGTTTACCATTGCACCCATATTCCCATACATGTTTACCATTGCACCCATATTCCCATACATATTTACCATTGCACCCATATTCCCATACATGTTTACCATTGCACCCATATTCCCATACATATTTACCATTGCACTCATATTCCCATACATGTTTACCATTGCACCCATATTCCCATACATGTTCGCCCTTGCACCCATATTTCCATACATGTTTACCATTGCACCCATATTCCCATACATGTTTACCATTGCACCCATATTCCCATACATGTTTACCATTGCACCCATATTCCCATACATGTTTACCATTGCACCCATATTCCCATACATGTTTACCATTGCACCCATATTCCCATACATGTTACCATTGCACCCATATTCCCATACATGTTTGCCCTTGCACCCATATTCCCATACATGTTTACCCGTGCATCCATATTCCCATAAATGTTTACCCTTGCACCCATATTCCCATACATGTTTACCATTGCACCCATATTCCCATACATGTTTACCCTTGCACCCTTATTCCCATACATGTTTACCATTGCACCCATATTCCCATACATGTTTACCATTGCATCCATATTTCCATAAATGTTTACCATTGCACCCATATTCTCATAAATGTTTACCATTGCACCCATATTCTCATAAATGTTTACCATTGCATCCATATTCCCATACATGTTTACCATTGTATCCATATTTCCATAAATGTTTACCATTGCACCCATATTCTCATAAATGTTTACCATTGCACCCATATTCTCATAAATGTTTACCATTGCACCCATATTCCCATACATGTTTACCATTGTATCCATATTTCCATAAATGTTTACCATTGCACCCATATTCTCATAAATGTTTACCTTGCACCCATATTCTCATAAATGTTTACCTTGCACCCATATTCCCATAAATGTTTACCTTGCACCCATATTCCCATAAATGTTTACCTTGCACCTCCTCAGTGTCTATTGTTATGTAGACTGTTGTTTTCTGTGTGGAGAGGCATTGTCTTGTGCATGTGGCGTTACCTGTAACATTTTAATCCCTCTTTCAATCATATAATAATCCTAACCATGTTTTTCGTTATAGAATATTTCGCATAGTATATTATGAAGTGAATGTAAACTATGCAGTACAACATTATCTCTCTTTACATCTTTTATCTTTCGCTCTTCGCATTTTAAACATATTATATTAAAAAGATCTGTCTATTTGAAATATATTTCATTAAAAAGTATTGTCTATTTATATGCAATGTATTCATATTTGCACATTATGACTGTAAAACAAAGACAGACTTCATGGCGGTCAAAACCTTCCCCCCCCCCTCAAATGTAAGAGCAGAAACATTTCATGTGTTTGGTGTGTATCCTCATCTGAAATTTGATGTGGAAGATTATGCAAAAAAACAAATTAGGGGTTGGTTTAGTCGAGTATGAGTTATGGTCGGTCCAATTTTTACTAAGCCGAATAAAGGACAATGTCCTGGATATAAATTAAGTTTACATTGCATCTCAAGATCTTTTCATTTGATTTTAGAAACATATATTCCGCCCTATTAGATAAGTCAGTAGAGCGTTCGAAGGCTAATCTAGAGGTCGCGGGATTGAACCCGGATGAGGCATATGTTCTTCCGTGAAAAGTTGACTGAAGATAACGCATTGCTTGCGGAGGAGCAGATTAGTACTGGTTGGTAACCCAGGAGCACGTGTTAGGTCAACTGAAATACTGTTGAGAATCGGCGTATAACACAAAACAAACAAACAAACAAAAAGAAACAAATATAACGTCGTCATGCGGCGATCTTTTTCCTAGCAACCATCTATGTGGTCCTATTGTTACAACCTATTGTTATAGCACCCATAACCATCATTGATCATTTCGTCTTTAGAGCATATACACATATACACTTGGGTATTTTACAGGCATGTGAGATCGCTCCTTACAGGGCATTGTGATCATGTGATAGTTTCGTTATGAGAAGACGGTGGTTTTCATCTTATCAGTTTGCTTGAACTTAAACTTGTATTAAAAAACGTAAAATAAAGAATGTTAACATAAATTATGTGTTGGAACTGTATGCCATGTCTATAAAATGCATATTAAAGTCTGGCAACAAATCTCATTTACCAAATACACAGCCACATCAAACGCAGGCGCACAAGGAGGCATAAACATGTATTCAAACATGCAAACAATTGCAAAGGTATTAAAGGGGACACAAAAAATAGATGATGGGTTAAAATAGGATAACCTCTTAAGAACGGCTAGTGGCAAAACGTTACTTGGGTTTACACTTGGTTAAGAAAGGCAAGGTCATTTTACGAAAGCCTGGTGGTGACATTTCAGCTTCAAGAATTCTCGAATTCAACTTCATAAATTCATGAGTTCTACTTCATGAATTCAAGATTTCATCTTCATTCATTTAGTTAAATAACATGTCACCAACAGGCTTTCGTATTTTGCATTTTGAACTTCGAGAGACATAGACATGTTTGAAAATCGCATGTTGTCCGTACTGGGACAATAAATTCAGGGGTATTTTTCAGAGTCGGAATGTCGAATGTTAAACATCGCGTGTTACGCATTTATCGAGCGTTGTCGATGAGTGCAATTTCACATATATGAATTCGGCGCTCGTTTTGAAATCAAACCTTTGCGTACGTTCGTTGGCTTTGAGCGGTGTACTCTGAAGTACACGTTAAATGGAACTATTCAACGGTTAAGCGGCATATCTAGGGTGTACTCGGCAAACAAAAGTATTTTGATTCGACCAGTGAGGACTAAAACGCTTATGAAAAAAGGTGATTGAATGTACCGGATGCCTGTAATATCACTGCGCGGAGAATCGTTCAACCGAGCAGTCATGGCACTTTCGTTTGTTAGAAATTTTCTGCTGCAAATGCTTTGATTTTAAAAATCTAAATTAATTTTCTGTTGATAGACTGTTTCTGGTGTTTACGTGTTTGTTAAACAAATAAAAACATTATTACATTTTTTTTTTACATTATGGAAAATATGTGCACTGCGTCTGTAAAAGAGATAGGAAAGTATTCGTGCAATATGTAATCGAACGCCAATATACGCAGACAATCGAAATGCATTCATTTGCGCATGGCTGGTATGATTTGCGCATGGAATATAATATCAAATGAATTTATCTGTTATTGAAATCAATATTAATTGTATTGCTTAATCTTTTAATCTAACACGAGGCTGGTCCAGTCGATACAGACATAATTAAGTCAGCATGCTTCAAATAATTCATTTGATTTTATGAATCATATTTTACAAGTCATTTACGACGATTGAAAGCTGTTTTCAGACATGTCGTAAAAATGTTAAACCGAGTTTATTAACAATTTAAAATTGCCACCATGAAAATTCCATATCGTAATGAAATATCGTTAAATTCGTTCGTCTGCCGTCGTGATTCTATAAATCAGACACAAACAATTTTTTTACATTATTTATCAAATCTCTTATCGTCATCTCAAGCGAAATTAGGCTGACCGAGCAGGCATAGCTTTTAATATCACTCACACCGCGTAACCATTTGTAATTAATTTTAGTGTCATTCAAAACGAGGCATTTCATAAATATTAATTCTGACATCTCTTTATGACATACGTTATGTCGCGTCTTCTAACATTACGAAGATAACGCGATACGCAAAATTCATTAAGTAGATTAACTTAATTAGTAACTCGAGATATTTAATGCGATTACAGCATTTAATCAAATTAATAATTTTTTCACATTACTTGAAAATAGTTTGTTATCAACACTTTAAGTGCCTTGGTTAAATATGCAACATATGAACTGGTCTATAAATGATATTAGAAATTACTTTGTAATGTTTTTGGAAATATAATTAATAATTACGATGTAGTTTGATGCGCGATAGTGGTAGTCTACTTTCAAACCTGCGTAATATACTTAAAGCCATTAGAAACGCAACCAAAAATGGTCTGCTTCAAAACATGACATAAAGAAGAAATAGTTCTATATTTATTCACTGACATCATTTCCTAAACTTATTCAATCATGAAATATGAATAATTGGTCCAATATAGTTTTAATACTTGTTGAACAATATTTTAACATTGATAACAGTTGGTAGCTTTTAACACCATGTACAAAATAAAGCCTTAAATTAAAACAGTTGCGTTTTTAAATGGTGTTAAGAATATTTTCAATGAGTTGGGTTTTCATTTTGTAATTTATACGCTGATTGTAGAAATAATCGCTTATTGGGGTTAAATTGAAGTATATGGCTACAATGTCTTTAATTAATTAATTAATTAATCGGATGATTTTGAACATTTATTTAATAAATTAAAAATGACAAAATTATGCCCATCGGTACTAAAAGAAGTGTATTCGAATTAAGTCGAAGTAAATTAACGTTCGGACAGTCTGCAATACGACACTAATACGCTGATTTAAGAAATAATCACTTATAGAGGTTATGTTGAAATATATGACCACCGTTTTCTTTAAAGTAATATTATGCTATAGCTAAACAAAAATATTTTTAACTGCAGTTAAAACATCAATAAACATGCCTTAACAAAGAATGAACTCATAGTGTATTGATCCGTATTTGTTGAAGAAAGATGTGTGTACATCATAAAATTAAAAAAAACTTCAAAGTTAACAATCAGGCTATTTTACGAGTTTTGTCTGTAAGTAATATGGTAAAAAGATATATTTTCAAACTGTTATACATCCCAATGGTTCGTATTAGAGATGTTTAGCCGATGTAACAACACTACTGGATGAAGCCAATGAAAACAGTTTATGTTCCGATGAGCCAGATACATCTTTAAGATGCAAATCGGATAATTTTGGTATATTTATTTAATTAAGTAAAAATGACAAAATTTTGCCCATCAATTCTGAAAGAAGTGCATTCGAATTTAGCCGTAGTAAAATAACGTGCGGACAGTCTGCAAGACAATTTCATAGTGTATTTATTGCTAGCAAAATGTAAAAGTCGCATAAAAGTAAAGCAATTACTTTGCACTGTAAATATTTAGATCTTTTATTCTCAAATAATTTCAAATCCACAACTTTATTCTTCACTGTCGGCATACATCAATGGGACACTTCTGTACATCATTCTTGGTGCCCAAATCAAATTTCTGATCGCTTGATATACAAAACAAATATGACGTTACAAATCTCGTTCCGTTAAATTCAGTTCGATAAATTTTAATAATAATAATACTAATAAACTTTATTTATTGAAGGTAAACCATTAAGATACGCATTAAAAACATACATAAAATTATCTCACAAGATGCCTTTATACATGCATGAATTATAATAAAAAAAAAATAAGCATTATTATAATGCTAAAACAATAAATCATAACAAGACATTTTGACACTCTGCAGTAACAACATGTAGGAAAGAGAGATTTAATTGTTACCAAGAACATCGCATGTACAAGACAATGCCTTCCCACACAGATCACGTTTTCGTGTATGTATATATACATAGAGGAATGAAAATAATCGAGATTTATCATTGGAAACTTGCGTTTGTGTTACATGGGACATTCATTTATTTCAATACCGTGAGTCAAGTTTCATATCATACAAATATAATAACTGATAACGGGAAGAGTAAATACAGCTGTTATATGTCACTTTATCGTTTTTAATTTCATGTATAGAACAAGAGAGAATATTAAGTGTATTACTCAAAATCGTTATTAGACGAATACCATGCGCGACGTTGTTATCCTTTGCTTGATATTTTTATTTCAAACTTGGCTAAACATCTGGAATCATGTGGAACCAGGCCTAGATGCCGTCAATATGCTATATGTATCTGTTGTATAAGGATTTTGTACAGAAGTTATATAGACGTGTATAAAAGTAGCACATTTGTAGTAGAACCACTATGATGCCAGTGCTTTATCCTAGCTCTTTAAAGATGTATCAGACTCATATGAACGTAAACTATTTGCAAGTCTTTCATCCAGTGTCGTTGCTACGTTGTCATAAACAGTTTTAATACGAGCAATTGCAATGTATTACCGATTCAAAAATTCTTATTATTTATCATTTTACGAATAGACAAATTTGAAAAAAAATCCGCTTTTCAAAAAAGATATTCAATTTAAAGATATTACAAACTCTTATTTTTGTGACAAGTACAGTTTTTTTTGACAAGTAAATTCTACGTATTGATATTTCGGCTTCATGAATTCACGAATTCAACTTCACGAATTCAACTTCACGATTTCACGATATACATGACTAGTGTATTCTTTGATTATGCATATTTGTGAATGTTTTACTATATGAAATCCACACATTTCTGGCATGTTTAAATACACATGAACAAGAAAATGAGTATTGCATTACTTTAACACAATATGAAGCTGCAACAATGTCGAGCACTTACGTTTTGGGTAAAAGTAAATATGGACTGCAAATTTTGATGTGTCAAATTCTACGTATTGATATTTCGGCTTCATGAATTCACGAATTCAACTGTTCACGAATTCAACTTCACGATTTCACGATTTCAACTTCACGAATTCAACTTCACGATTTCACGATTTCAACTTCACGATTTCAACTTCATATATTCATGATCATGAATTCGTGGATTTGAAATCGTGAATTCGAGAAATTCAAATAGTGAAGTTCAAATTGTGAATTCGTTGAAATTGAATTCGTGAATTCGCTAAGTTGAATTCGTGAATTCGTGAAATTCAAATCGTAAATTCGTGAAATTCTTATAGTGAAGTTCAAATTGTGAATTCATTGAAATTAAATTCGTAATTTCGCTATGTTGAATTCGTGAATTCGCTAAGTTGAATTCATGAAGATGAAATCGTGAATTCATGAAGATGAAATCGTGAATTCATGAAGATGAAATCGTGAATTCATGAAGATGAAATCGTGAATTCATGAAGATGAAATCGTGAATTCATGAAGATGAAATCGTGAATTCATGAAGATGAAATCGTGAATTCATGAAGATGAAATCGTGAATTCATGAAGATGAAATCGTGAATTCATGAAGATGAAATCGTGAATTCATGAAGATGAAATCGTGAATTCGTGAAGAGGAAAACGTGAATTCATGAAGATGAAATCGGGGAGACATGAAGATGAAATCGTGGATTCATGAAGATGAAATCGTGAATTCATGAAGATGAAATCGTGAATTCATGAAGATGAAATCGTGAATTCATGAAGATGAAATCGTGGATTCATGAAGATGAAATCGTGAATTCATGAAGATGAAATCGCGAATTCTTGTAGCTGAAATCATGCTCCCACCAGGCTTTCGTAAAGTTCTTCTTAACGTTCAGTACATTGATAAAAGGAGAATTTAAATCATAAAAATACGTGTATAGATTTTTCCCGTTAAAATCATGTGAATTTTAGTAATTTATGTCGATATAATGAAATTATAAAAATATCTATTTTTTCATTTCCTTCATTTCAGCTATGATGGGGATAGTAAAGTTACTTTGTTTGATATATGTTGTCACGTGGTTAGATACGGTGCACGGTGCCATTAAATGTACGAGGCATGATTTTATTATTGGTAAGTCGATGTATTTTAATATTCGAGAATCATGTAAGTTTTTGCTGGACCCGTTCCATTGATTGTTTAACCGGACCGCTTTGTGAATGTAGTCGGTTAAAGTGAATTTACTGAATTGCTGTGCTTCTATTAATCTTGAGGTACTCAAAAATTGCGGGAAGATAACATACGTCGCATGTCAGGACGTTGATCAGTTAAAGCTAGGCAAAATATTGTTCTGACCAAAAAAATAATACCGTACTGCATGACTAAAATTTAATATTCCATTCAATCTTAAAGAGCATATTAACACTCTTTTATTTACATTTGTTATAATACAACTGTTTGAAAGCTAACAAAGATACGTACATTCATTGAATGATTATATTAATGTTCAATGTCAGTTATCTCTGACACCACGAGATCTGACACCACGAGATCTGACACCACGAGATCGATCTGACACCACGAGATCTCAGACCAACACTGTGGCGAACACTTTATTGTTGGTGTTTGCTCGTAATATAGCGGACTGCATCATCTAGGCAGTAAATATATGACTAGTCCCCGGAGTCAGAGAAGGCTCTACAACTACTTGTACAATTATGACAAACTATGTGTATGTGATTGATGACAACATAATAGATGGTTCTGAACAAATTAATAATTAAAGTTACGCTATCTAGTTTCATCCATATTGACAAATATGCTTCGGGTTCAGTCGGTACTGGCTACTAATATGACAGCATTTCGGAATTCATCTGTCATTATAATGTATGAACCATTGAATTCATGTAGAATATCTAGTTTCATTCTAATCAATGAATGGTAGTTTGTTTACTGGTTATCATTATGACCAAACTGCTTATGGCAGTTATCTCCCTTAGAAGTTCATTAATCACTGCCTTCACGCTTGTCACGTGATAATGGGTGTGTGTTTAAAATGACTTTTACACCTTTATTGTACATATTACCACTTATTCCTATATTATTTTAACATGCATATTTTTTTTGCTTGATACAATGCGTTGCATATGTTCATATGTGTTTTTTTCCTACTTTAGTAATAAATTGTAAAACTTGACTTGAAATATGGTAGGCACTTATAAGAATGATGTATACCGGTAATTCAAACATGTATTCATGATTTGTTTAAAGAAATATTGTATAGATGAGAAGTACATATTATTTCATGATTTAACAAAATGTATGTATTTATATATTAACTATTAATTGTGAATCATGTTCATAATGCCTTAATTTCTAAATAAAATATCATATTCATATCGATTCGTTTGTATAAAAATCAATTTGTGCGAGACATTTCTCTGTGTCTGTGAGCCTTATGGAAGAACATTTTCCTACGGACGGCATAGCTATTTGCCCGTATATTTAGTCCCGATATTGTCATACAAAGGACAGCACATAATAAAATAATATTCAGATTATACTTTGTTCAAGGAGCACAATCATATTTCTTTAGCAATATTGTTTCTTCGTCCTGTTTCAATAGATCGGTACCAAATTTGTTGAATGAACATTTTGACTGGTTTACATTGTTCAGAAAAGCATGATCGTATTTAAAGGGCTCTATGGACCTCTTTTCAAGTGTCCCTGAAATTTATATTCTCTGAAACTATAAAATTAATTTTAAAGTATGAAAACAATAGTAATTTTCGTTGTCCTAGGTACGAAATCATGTAAATATCAACATACACAAATATACTGCTTCACCGGGAGAAACGTGCTTTAAAACAAAAGACGGGTTTTATATCCATGTATTATAAGCTACAAACTGTATTCCGTTGCGTTTTTCTATTCATAGAACATATTTATAACATGTGGACTTTTACAATTTCCTTTAATTATGCGCATCATGGTGTTTGTTTCTGTTATGTACTTATTAACTAAAAAGTTCAATTCTATGCGGCATCAATCACCAATTCAACAAGTTGTTGTTATTATGCATTATAATGCGTTTACAACTTCATTGTCCCGCCCTTTAGCTCAGTTTGTAGAATGTTTTGCAGTCACATGGGAGGTCCGGATTAGAATTCTGGAACTAGTCCGTCTGTGTCATTTGGCTACGGTAATTTGTCCTTCACCTCTGATTCATGCTTGTAAGTTGTCTTGTCAGCTGTTTGCGGGAGGACAATTAGTTCTGAAGGATAATTAATTCAAGAAAGAAATTGTAAGGTCAATTGCCTGTCATGTTACATGTATAACTGAAAACAATCGTTAAAATGGCGTTAAACTCAACATTATAAATAAATACAGTCGGACCTCGTTCATTCGAACTCATCGGGTCCGAAATTTTATTTCGAATAATACATTGTTTCGAATAGCCAATTTCAATTCGACGTGCTTAAAATATACATCAGGACCTGATATTTGTTTCGGATGAAACCAAGTATTCGGATAGGAGGTTGTCGAATAAACGAGGTCCGACTGTACACTTGTATTGTAGGAATACTTAGTCCGAAGGCCGGACAATCACCTCTACAGAAAGCATTTGACCAGTTCAGTACCGTGACAAATGCCGATGTTAGCAATTGCTTTAATACACCATATAGTGTTATACTGAGTGTGGAAGATTTACTCGACTTGCCGAAATCTGGATGGACCAAGATTAAACAGAGAATTAAAGATGGTATGTAGGCCTATATCATTAAGTAATTTATTAGACATAGACTATCAGAAACAATTTCATTGGTTCATTTACAATAAATTATGGATTAAACCTTAAATTAAACATATGCGGTCCAACCTCCCCAGAGCAATACGCTCTGGAAATTGTAAAATTTCGACTGTTGTTAAGAGATTGTTGCTCTCGAGAGGTTAAGTTGGTTATACGTTTTTTAATTACGGTAATTTGAAAAAAACGTGTTGCCGAAACGTTGTTGCTAGTGACAGGACAAGTGTAGGGAAGTTACACCGTATGTCAATTACAATTTTTCGAACAGCTCAACATGTGAACATGATAAATGAACCGTCCTAAATATAAGCTGACGAGTTCTTTTTTATTAACACAAATATTTGCTTAATGACCACAGGGCTCTTAAGTTATGATAAGTGTATTGTTAACGTTGTACATACTGTTAAGCTTAATTATATCAACATCGTATTGTAAAGTGATGTCTAAACTACGCATTTTCAGTATATTGGGCATGGTTTTTTGTTCAAAATTCCGCGGAAACAGGTTTAATAGCCGTAGTGAAATGGTCAATTCATCGTTTATTTGGAAAAAGACTTAAGGTCCTTAAAGAAAAAGAAATACACTTTCCACATTTTACAACAAAAACAAAACCGGATCCCAGGACAATAGTGTTAAGTAGGCTCAAAAGTTCTGGCATTGCTAGAGGGACATAATTATTATATTGTAGATAAAAGATAACTAAGCATATATGTAATCACTTCTGCGACACCAGTTATAACCAAATATCAGACCTACCTGTTCACGGAAATTGTTTTATAACTACAGTAAAACCTCACTAGAAGATCACCTCAATAATCAGACCACCTCTTAATTAAGACGACAATGTTAATGTCCATTTTGACTGTTCCGCTCTTTATTCAACCTCAATATTAAGACCACCTTAATATAAGACCATTTTTCAGGGGTCCCAAGGGTGGTCTTATTATTGAGGTTTTACTGTAGATAACTGAAAAACACGTAAGTAGTAATTATAATCAGTTACTGACTATTGCTTCTTCTTCTTCTTAAAGGAGGATAGAATAGCAGATTGTAGTGTTTTATATATATTTTACCGTTTATTGAATTTATTATTTTCCATTCAGCACTCAACATGCAAGCGAATACAAAACGTGATGTTGGTTTGTCAGTTGTTGTTGGTCCTTTCTATCAGAACCTTGCAATGATACTTGACAATATGGACATACCTTATGTCGTCACCGATTACATGGGATTTGATTGGTCAGATGTTAGTCTCGTGGAATCTACAGTAACGTGGAAGAACATTGTCAAGGTTCGGCCGCCAATGATTGAATTCAATATGGCAGTTGTGGACGTATTTGTAAAGAAAAGATGGGAAAGTGCAGTAATGATTATGCCAGAAAATCCAAAAGAAAATCAAGGTAGAAACGCTACGTAAAGCGCGATTTTATTAACCGCGAACGTATGAATATATTACATTTCAAAATAGATGTATTGAAATATTGACACTGCATTGTCACCATTCTTACATGCTTATCAAAACTACAAATTCAAGCGTCCGATCCCGGTATTTTCTATCCTGACTTACGCGCCGAGTCAGCGCCAGCATTGGAAATATCTGTATCCGACCCGTGTATAGCAGTCCCAGGAAAATCTTTCAGAAAAGTTACGATGCGATGTTTGAGAGTATGTCTGTGTGAAGGGATTAACATGCCACTCCCTCAAAATTATAACGTAGCATATTTTGATAGAAAATATACCTTTAAATGTTGCATTCAGATAACTTCATTCTCAGAAATGTTTGAATTCATAATGCTTTAAAATTACAGAGTGTTTGAACCTTGCTCGTCATATGGTTGAAGATAACATATCTCCAATATCGTACACTCTGAAGTTTCAAGACAAACAGAAAATGAAGGCTAAATGTAGAGAAGTATTGAGGAATGTTCAGTTACTGGAACAAAAGCGAATTGTTATATGTAGTCCTAGGGAGGAAAAATATCAACTAATACAGATGCTTCTTGATGAGGTAAGACATTGAAACTGCAATATCAGCAGCAAAAAATAAAACAACATGACTTCGTGAACAGTTTTACAACAACAATTATAAAAGTTAAAACAAAATAACAGTAAAACAGTTTAATAACAACAACTAGATAACAACAACAGCAACATACCAACAACAACAATATAACAACAACTCTTTGAAAAAAAAAAACAGCAATATAACAATAGTGACAACAATATAACAAGAACTCTATGAAAGCAACAACAACACTATTACACACCAACACTATGACAACAATATAACATCAACAACAGCAGTGACCGCAACAACAGTATTTCCACAAAAAGAAAAAAAGAAAATAACAACAGCGACATAAAAAACAATGTAAAAGCAAACTCAACAATAAAACAACAATAAAACATTACAACAATGTAACAACAAAATAAGCCAGAAAAAAGTCACATAGCCAATATGATAACAATATTAACTAAGGTAAAATGTACGAATTAAACGACTAGACTATCAAATATACCAAAAAATCGATGAAAACAACAGCAATATCAGTGAGAGCAACACCAAAGTAAAAAGGCAACTATTAACTTGTTCATGTTTGTGAGTGCCTGGAGTTATCATTTTTATAATCAGTCTAACTTGTTTCCCAATCGCATACATCATGCAAGAGCTCATCTTGACTACTTGTGGAGCGAATATGCTGTAAACAGTATATTATCAAGCTTACTGCCTCAATTATGCTGAATAATTCACGTTATGTGGCCCATGAGGTACTGACATCTGACCATTCTTGCTAGATAATCGAGTGCACAATAATGGCTGCTTCCATGGACAAAATCCAGTTTGTTTTAACTCTGATTCATTCAATGCTTGTCATCGTGTTCAAACTGACTTCGCCGAGCCAATATGTTTCTGAACATATTTTCACAGTCGTAATAAAATAAATATTTGCAATCAATGAAAGTGCTATTCATTAGACATTCCTCGCTCACTACGGAATTTACTCGTTTATTTCCTTATCTTCAGACAGATGATACCGATCGGTCACAAATATTGACATAGCATTATCTTTATCGTTTCAGGCAAAATTATTCCGAATGTTAGATGACGAAAGTTACAGCTTTTTCATACTGGATCCGGTATGCTTTTATTAATAATTTATGTTTCATATTTCAACAAAACGTGCATTCACATACGACACAACTCGGTTAATATAATTGGTTGTACCAAGCCTCGGGAAGCATACAACGGGTAAAACACAAGTTATATCAAGTGTGAAATATTTGGCCCACATTATTCACACAGGAAAATTGTAAATCAAAGTTATTCTGTATATTTATATACTCATTACAAGTATTCACGGTTAGTTCAGACAAAGACGCCTAGCTGGAGGTCATAGGTCGTGCACCCACGGGTGAGACGTACATATTTCAAAGTGACAGAAGAGAATACATCCAAGGTAATTTGACATTCATCTCTAGTTCATGGAGGAAAATTGTCAATTCATTGAAGAATGGTTAAAAATCTGCAACACACGAACACCGTGTATAACTGAAACAGTACTGACAATCGGCGTCACGCTTCTACAACACAACCTTACTAAGAAAGACTACTCTTGTCTCACTGATTAATATTTCAAGCAGATTTGTCTCCCATATCATAAAGAAAAACGTTAGTGAAACTTACAGGTTGAGTTTTATTTCAGTCTACACATTTGGATGCCCTTACTGAAATCAACATGTACAGACGTGGACTTTTCACAGCTAAGAGCGATCTATTCGCTTATAGATACACCGAATTGAGAAACGATTCGGTTCCTTTTGAAACTGGGTAAGGATTTTGCAAAATAAGATATCTCCTTAGACTATACTTTCCTTTCAAAATAAAAAAAACAGAATTTTCACGTCCACTTTCACTATTTTACTATTTAGTCAAACTCATTATTAAGACCACCTCAATAACAAGACCAGGATTTAAGGGCCCAAATGATGGTCGAATTATTGAGGTTTTAGTGTATACAGTTTTTGTGTGTGTATGAAGAACTGGCATCATCGACATCGACACCTATCCACGTTATTTGCTCTACATTAGATCTATTCTGAAATATTCCAGATACGGATACGGGGCTGCCGATGCTGCGAGGATTATAAATGAAGCCAAATTTTACTATATTACTGATAATGACTCAACGAAAATTGGCAACTTTTCGAGAGACATATTTCTACGTTCTCTTAAAAAGGTCGGTGATATGTTTGATAATGTTGTTGTTATTGGTTTGTTAATGATTGATGTTGTTGTTTTGTTGCAATAATTGTTTTTGTACAAAAATATATTTCCTTGTAAATAGGTATGTATGATTTCAAGGTAACTATCACAATTATTAAAGTCTGACCTTGAATAATTAATTAATTAATTATTTATTAGCGACCCATCTGAGCGCTATCATGAGTTCAGTGAATGATTGATTGTAATGACAACATACACGGTCAGTTCTCACACCACAATGGCTATACGGACTAATCCATATAACAAAATAAAAGTGTTTATTTATTACAGTGTCACCCATATTTAAAGGCCCAACCATTTCTGAATTATGAGACACCGACTTTCTTAGCACATTTACTTCGCGATTCTTATCCTTTATACCAGGTACCAGCATGTAGGCGCTTTATTTAACGAGATGGCGGCTCTCCAAACGGCCATATCAGTCCGGACCCCAACCGGGATTCAAACCTTCGACCTCCCGCTCCCAAGGCGGATGCCTTAACCACTCGGCCACGGGAGACAGTTAACATAATGTATGATTTTATAGTTGACTGAATATGTCCGATGTCCGTCTTTGGACTGTTTCAAAAATGTTAAAGAAATCTAGTACATATGAAACACACCTCTCATGTCTAGTTGGGTTAAAACTAAGATTGGTGTATTTCAGGTTGTGATATCCGATGGGACTACGCAGACAGGAATGATAAAATTTAACGCAACAACAGGGTCGAGGATTGGTTACACACTATATCTGTATAACCATGGAGGCTCCAATCTGTACTCAAAGGTCAGAACGAGTTGCATACTAACTACTAACTGTACGCCTTATTTCGGTATTAGCCCACTATGTTCCGTTCTGTTTTCTAACTATAGCCTCGGTTCTATTTTGCTCTAATGTGAACAAACGGAATTGCTGTATGTTGTTATATGATAGAAGGTGAAACTTTAAAAACTAAATAGGGAGCAAGACGATGTTTAGTTGTATAAATATGGTTGCACTAAATAAAAGAGGGGAATTTGCAGAATACTGTCATGACTGTTAAAATATTCTAATATTAAGATGAAGCGTTTACATTTACGTTTGAAAATAATTTACCTACATATATATTGATTAAAACTAGTAAAGCTGGAAACTCGATATCGATTTTCGGGTCATTTTCACGATACTGTCCTAAAAGGTATTGAACGCTGGGTATAGAAGTTTCATACTTTCAAATATACTTTACCAGCCTGCATACTTCTAAAACATTTACTATTTAGTAGGAATCATCATACACATATTAAAAATTGAACCTGCATCATTCGAGATGAAATTGCGACGTCGAGAAATCTCGAGGCGCTTTAGCGTCTCATTGCTATCATCGTCAACCGGATGGTTTACTCGCAGTACCGCCATCTTCATCGTCTCAAGAAAATAATACATGTAAAGTCATCTGATGTTACTATAGATTTGATGAGTATAATGGCTGATTTGTCAGGGACATATCAATTGTGGAATGGCGGGAGTCTTGATATAAACGACTTTTCTGGATTATTTGTGTCATTTTTGGCGAATGAATTTAACTGAATAGTCGCGTATTAATTTCTAATACGATAATATGGAAAATGTTAGGTATTGCATTGGAAGCGCCTCCCAGGACCTTCAGTGCTTTGATTGATTAATGATATGCACATAAGCTCGGGATTCACTTATCTTCTCAAATAATTTCTCTGAAGTCCACTATTTCAATTCTTGGGTAATGTAAAGTATGTCACAAAATGTTCTGCGATTGATAGTGTTGCTAATTTGTATGCATCAACCTTTTCTTCCGCGCAGCCGTACCAACATGGATTTGCTATTTGCAAATTGATAATGAATCAAATATTACGTTAACAACTAAAACAACTTCTCTTCAATCGAACAACGTTTGTAACATTGGCGCGGATTGGTTAACCTTTCGATAAGGGGTACGTTACCTAACCGAAAACCGTAAATTACCGAATTCCATTTACATTACCGAAGTCCACTTTTTCTTAACTAATTTGCTCGCTTCAAATGGCGCTGACCATTTTTTTCAAGAGATTTCTTGTTTGACTTTGTAATATGATTCTTGAAACTTTGAGTTTGAGACAGATATAAAATGAGATATTTTGGTAAACGGGGGTCTGATTAAATAAACTGATTGTTGTTTATTTGCGTAGATCGGAACTTGGAGACAAGATGACGGGGCAGGAATAATAGAGGAAAAGAATGGAACTGAAATAGAAACGGAAGAGGTTGTATCCGAGAGACTCTCATTTTTTGAAGTGAATGAAACGGTTGTCAGGGAAACGAGAGGAATATTTGATGACGTGGAAAAAGTTGTTGTTGTACTGGTAAGTTCTGTGTTTATAATTATATTCTTCTTTATTCATTTAAGTTTATACAGTACACATACAATAATGTTGAAAATTACAGATTAATGCACAATAAGTAAAGTAGTGTAACATTGATATTAATGACATTAAATAATTGATTACAATAGTACCCGTATGTGTAGTGTTCTAAACTTAAATGGTTTTTTTGTATATCATTATAAAAAAAAGTTAAAGGTGAAAAGAAAGAAAAAACAATTCTGAGATTTTGTGAGCTAGAATGTGAAGATATAAAACCTAAAGCAATCATATGTTATCATGATATATATTTTCTGTGTCTTGCTTATGCATGTATTACAGTATCCGGTTACGTATAAATTCTTTCCATTTTGTTTCAAATACTTCTAGTTTATCTTTTTGAGTTGCTATCATTCTTTCAATGCAAATACGTCGAGATATGTAAGGTTTAAAGATTTCAATTTCTGGCACTTTTTTGTTATATTTGCAGTAGCTGATGAAATATTTTGCTAGTATTAGAAGAAAATTTATTATATTTCTTTTTTTGTTGTCATTGTTGTTTTCTAAACCTAGTGATATTATTCTATAGCTAATTATATGTACTTGAATATTTTTGGTTTTGAGAAAATCTTATAAATTAAGCTAGAATTGTTGAATTATTTGACATTCCCAAAAAATATGTTTCTGTGTTTCCGGTAACATTGAACAAAAATCACACAACCTACAGCTTGTAAGTCTACATTTGTACAGATAATCATTATTTGGAATTATTTTCATCAAATATTTATATTGAAATTCTCATAGTTTGGTATCTATAGTGCAGTTAATTGGAATTGTTAATACGTGTTTCCATGTGATTATGTTCCCCAAGGAATTCTGTGTCCCATTTTTCAAGAGGTTTGTTTTCGGTGTTTTTTAATTTGATTTGTCTTTCATATAACAATTTGTTCGTTTTATTCGTTTGTTTTACTTGATCTACAAGATATTCCGTCTCAAGAACTAGGGTAAATTCCTCTTCCGTCAGTTGTTTCCTCCACTTTTTATCGATTGCTTTAATCAATTGTAAATATTTAAGAAACTCTCCATTTTCAATGGCATATTTATTTTGCATTTGTTCAAAAGTTAAGAAATCTTTAGTTTGGAAGTCAAAAATATGTTTGATCTGCAAGATATCTCTTTCCAACCAATTTTTATATAGAAACAAGTTTCCATTTGACTGTTTTATGTTTGAATTATTCCATATAATTTCTTCAGGAAGGTTGGTTGTAGAGTTTTTATAATTGATTGAGCACCAGAATGCAGTAATCTCTTTTAGAAATGTAAAATTAAGTTTGAGTTTATCTGCATCTGTTTTAGAAGTATTATATTTAAAGATATTTTCCCCGTACTTTTTAAGTTCAATGTTATAAATTATATTCCATTTAGCATCACTTCCGGTATTAATTCTTTTGACCCAGCTGGCCTTGACTGAATTTATGATTGAATCGATATCTAACATTTTTAGTCCTCCATTTTCATACGTTTGGTAAATCATATTTCGGGATACTTTATCAGGTTTAGAATCCCACAGAAAGTAAAACATAAGATTTTTAATTATTTTAATTCTCTGTTCTGTTGGATTGTTTAAAACTGTGAGTGGGTACACTAATTTCGGGAATGCAAATGTTTTTATAACAGTATTTTTTCCTATTAAGGACAGTTTCCATCTTCTCCATTTATAGAGGGTATGTTGAAATGCATCTATTTTAGGATCTAAGTTCAGTTCAAGTATTTTATTCGGATCATTTGTAAAGTGTATACCTAACGTTGTAGCCTCGTTTGAAGTCCAAATGAATTTTTTGGTTTTACAGTATGTTTTATTTGTATGGCGCAAAGATCCTATTCTTAGAACCGTACATTTTGATATATTTAAATTTAAACCAGATATTTGACTGAATTTTTCAAATGTTGTGATGAGATTTTGGAAAGAACTTTGTGTGCCATCTATAGGAAAAAGCTTGCATCGTCTGCAAAAAGCGTTTGTTTTATTTCGGTATTTTGAATGTTAAGTCCTTTTATGTTTTTATTATTGTTTATATTTTGTGATAATATTTCAATACCTATGATAAATAAATAAGGTGAAAGTGGACAGCCCTGTCTTACACCTTTTTTGATTTAAAAAAAATTAGATAGATATCCATTGATATTAATGCAACTTTTTGCGTCTCTGTAGAGGAGTTTTGTCCAATTTATTAACATATCTCCAAAATCAAAGTATTCCAGACACTTGAAGATATAATCATGATCTACACTATCAAAGGCTTTTTGGAAGTCCGAGAAAAAAATCAATCCTTCGACGTTATCTTTGTTTATTTTTTCTATTACATCATACAAGATTCTTATATTTTCACCAATATATCTTCCTTTGTTGAATCCAGTTTGGTCTTTGTTTATTATAATTATTATCAATTACTTTTTTCATTCTATTAGCAATTGATTTGGATGCTATTTTATAGTCTATATTTAATAGTGATATGGGTCGCCAGTTGTTAATTTCAGTCAATATTTTATATTTTTTCAGAAGAAGAGTAATAACACTTTGTTTTTGAAGTTCAGTAAGGTCTTTATTTTCAAATGAGTAGTTGAGGGAATTTGTAAGGTATTGTTTTATGTCATTCCAGAAAATTTTATAAAATTCTGTGGTTAGGCCGTCAGATTATATTCTATTCAAATACTAGCCACGGTTGTTTTTACTGTAGGTATAAACTAATAAAAGTCGAAAAGCTCAATACAAACATTGGGACACAACGAAATAATGACAAGGATTACTTAGATATTTCTATTAACTGATGATTTATCTTACCGTGGTTAGAGCTGCAATTATATTTTCCTTGCAATTACGTTTTCATTACTGATGAGCGCTGACTTCACGCATATAAACATCTTCGTATGGGTATATTTAAAAGGTTTCATATAGTATAAACTATCATTCATATCGCGTGTATACGAATGCTCATTTTGAAGCGTAAAATAATTTTTTTTTTAATCAAACGCCACGGTATATATATTGTTTATGTTGGGTGTGGTATCAGGTATTGTTTAAAAACAACATCCCTTGTCGTGATACAAACCGCTCTGTCCTTACATCGTAGATCCCTGTCCGTGAAACGCATCACCTTGTGCGTTTTCCGTAACTCTCTGACCTTGAAACGTATCACTCTATCCTTACACCTTAACGCTGTGAAACGTATAACCATGTTCGTACACCGTAATACCCTGGCCGATAAACGTATCACCATGTTCGTACACCGTAATACCCTGGCCGATAAACGTATTACCATGTTCGTACACCGTAATACCCTGGCTGATAAACGTATCACCATGTTCGTACACCGTAATACCCTGGCCGATAAACGTATCACCATGTTCGTACACCGTAATACCCTGGCCGATAAACGTATTACCATGTTCGTACACCGTAATACCCTGGCCGATAAACGTATTACCATGTTCGTACACCGTAATACCCTGTCCGATAAACGTATTACCATGTTCGTACACCGTAATACCCTGGCTGATAAACGTATTACCATGTTCGTACACCGTAATACCCTGGCTGATAAACGTATCACCATGTTCGTACACCATAATACCCTGGCTGATAAACGTATTACCATGTTCGTACACCGTAATACCCTGGCCGATAAACGTATTACCATGTTCGTACACCGTAATACCCTGTCCGATAAACGTATCACCATGTTCGTACACCGTAATACCCTGTCCGATAAACGTATTACCATGTTCGTACACCGTGAAACCCTGTCCGATAAACGTATTACCATGTTCGTACACCGTGAAACCCTGTCCGATAAACGTATTACCATGTTCGTACACCGTGAAACCCTGTCCGATAAACGTATTACCATGTTCGTACACCGTGAAACCCTGTCCGATAAACGTATCACCATGTTCGTACAACATAATCCCCTGTCCGTGAAACGTATCACCCTATTATCACACCGTAAGCCCTGTCCGTGAAACGTATACCCTTCCGTGCACCGTAACTCCATGTCATGAAACGTATCACCCTATGACTACACCCGTAACCCCACGTCCTTGAAACGTATCGCACTGTATTATACACCGTAATCCCTGGTCCATGAAACGTATTACCCTGTTCATACAACATTTAACCCCTGTCTATGAAACGGCCCACTCCGACCTTAAACTGTGACCCCTTTTTCGTTAACGTATGGCCCTATCTGTACACTGTAACCCCCTGTGTATCGCCATGTTCATAAACCGTAACCCCTTGTCCGGGAAACGTATCACCCTGTTATAACACCGTAACCATCTGTCCGTGAAACGTATCACACTGTCTGTATACGGTAACAACATGTCCGTGAAACGTATCACACTGTCTGTACACGGTAACAACATGTCCGTGAAACGTATCACACTGTCTGTACATAGTAACAACATGTCCATGAAACGTATCACACTGTCTGTATACGGTAACAACATGTCCGTGAAACGTATCACACTGTCTGTACACGGTAACAACATGTCCGTGAAACGTATCACACTGTCTGTATACGGTAACAACATGTCCGTGAAACGTATCACACTGTCTGTATACGGTAACAACATGTCCGTGAAACGTATCACACTGTCTGTACATAGTAACAACATGTCCGTGAAACGTATCACACTGTCTGTATACGGTAACAACATGTCCGTGAAACGTATCACACTGTCTGTACATAGTAACAACATGTCCGTGAAACGTATCACACTGTCTGTACATAGTAACAACATGTCCGTGAAACGTATCACACTGTCTGTATACGGTAACAACATGTCCGTGAAACGTATCACACTGTCTGTACATAGTAACAACATGTCCGTGAAACGTATCACACTGTCTTCATACGGTAACAACATGTCCGTGAAACGTATCACACTGTCTGTACATAGTAACAACATGTCCGTGAAACGTATCACACTGTCTGTACACGGTAACAACATGTCCGTGAAACGTATCACACTGTCTGTACATAGTAACAACATGTCCGTGAAACGTATCACACTGTCTGTACATAGTAACAACATGTCCGTGAAACGTATCACACTGTCTGTATACGGTAACAACATGTCCGTGAAACGTATCACACTGTCTGTACATAGTAACAACATGTCCGTGAAACGTATCACACTGTCTGTATACGGTAACAACATGTCCGTGAAACGTATCACACTGTCTGTATACGGTAACAACATGTCCGTGAAACGTATCACATTATCCTTACAACGTTACCCTTGACAGTGAAACGTACGCACTATTTGCACACCGTATAACCCCCTGTCTATGAAGCTTATCCTCATGTCTGCACACCGTTACTCTCTGTCCGTGAAACGTATCACACTGTCCGTACACCGTAACAACCTCTCCGTGGAATCTATTGCTCTGTACATACCCCCTTACACCCTGTCCGTGAAAGGTATTGCCCTGTCCGTTCACCGTAACCCCTGTCTGTGAAACGTATAACCCTGTCCGTACACCTTAACCCCCGGTCCGTAAACCGTATCGCCCTGTATGTACACCGTATCGCCCTGTATGTACACCGTAACCCTGTCCGTGAAAGGTATTGCCCTGTCCGTTCATCGTAACCCCTGTCTGTGAAACGTATAACCCTGTCCGTACACCGTAACCCCCTGTCCATAAAACGTATCGCCCTGTATGTACACCGTAACCCCCTGTCTGTGTCACGTTACCTCTTGCGTCACGCAACAGTCAGATATACACGTACGCTTGTACATTTGAAGACAAATTTATAAAAGTGACTCAAGTACGCGTGCAATGCTCTTATGTCTGTCATTAATCTGATTAAGTGTTTACAGTCTGAACCTTCATAAAATCATCTATTAAGCGCTGTGTATATCATCCACGTCGCCTAACAACGTGACAAAATTGTTTAATTTCTCTGTAAGTTTTTTTGCCATTACCGTTTGATGGATTTGTCAGGTTAAACATTTGAAAAAAATTGATTCATGATTCGAATTACGAATATCACGATAAGTTAACACAATATCAATTCAAATGAAACAATTATACCGATGATATTACATTTCAAGTCATTTGTCATTCACTTTTTTGTCAAAATGGAAATTTGTCATCCAAATTGCTTATGAAATAACGGTTTAGTATTGACTGGGGACGTTGCACATCCAGTCAGATCCACGAACAGCTGAACTACCGCTGAAATGTCAATAAACTCGGAAAAAATGTCTTGATTTGTGTATATCTATGTTCTATCACTTCTACAATCACATAGAACAGTTCAAGTCTCTTACCTATCTGAAACACAATTCTTCTTAAAGAATGGATTACGTTGGTACAGTGAACGCTACATTCATAAACCACAGGTCAAGGGGAAACATTAGAACACAAAACACGAGGTGGAAATGTGCAAAGGCAAGCACCTATGGGGATGTTGCGATAAGGAATTGTCTGCCTGGTTACAATTAGTTTAAAATTATCTATTTTACATCGAATGTGAAACAAATTCTTACAACTTATACTAATCATTCTAGATGAATGCTTCATGGCTACCAACCAGTACTCGCGCCTAATTTAGGGATTGTGAAGTCGTGATCAAACCCCGATCAACGCGGGGCTCGAGCTCACGATCTTAGGAACAGGAGTCAGGCGCTTTACCCCTCGACCGATGGTTGTAATTAAGGAGAGCAAAATAAGTTGGGGATAAATATAAAGGGTGAGGAAATCCATAACAGTACAAACCAAGACAATACATTGGCCATGGACCGAAAGATGGGGAAGTGAGCACGAATGATATGTCAGGCCAAATACTCATATAAAAGGGGAAAGGGGTATCTTAACATTTCTCTAAATCATGAAGGGAATCATTACCACATAGTTATTGATTGTCTTGGAATATTACAACACATCCTGTAGAACCTCCATAATAAGCCCACCTTTGGGGCTCTTGGAAACTGGCCTTCTTATTGAGGTTGTCTTAATATTGAGGTTGAATAAAGAGCAAAACAGTGAAACTGGACTTGAAAACTGTGTTCTTTATTTCGAGGTGGTCTTATTATTGAGGTGGTCTTAAAGTGAGGTTTTACTGTACTTAAATAATATTTGTGTTCCTTTTTTCGTTTACAGGAAGAACCATTTGTGATGACCAGGCAGCAACCTAAAGGTGTAGTGTACACTGGTAATGACCAATATGAAGGTTTTACCATTGATTTATTGAATAAAATCAGTCAGAACCTTGATTTTAAGTATGAGATAATACTGTCTCCCAACAATGAGTATGGTGGACCGAAACAAGATAGGAACAGTGAAGAGACATGGGGAGGTATGGTCGGTTCTATCTTAGAAAAGGTAATACAGTTTCTCTTAGTTTGGCTTTCTTGCTATGTGTGGTGTCATTAATTACGTGTATGGAAATGAAAAATACCTTGGTTTATATTGTTTGAAATCGAAACCAGTGGAAGAAACTTACCGCACGGGATATCCGGTTGTTCATCTGTCGTGTTTCTCGATTTGGATTTGTGTCGTAATATTTAGCTTTTAAAGGAAACCAAACGTCACTTTTTTGTGGTTTTAGAAAACTGTCTAGATGAAAACTTTATTGTCGAGCTAGATTGATTTTGACACCAGTTATCTACTTCTGGAAATGTGTATTTATATTTCCTCGGTGTCGTTTGAAAAGCTACAACGTCCAGTGTTTATGTCATCTGGCTGTAAAGTTGTAAAACTCAGGCACTTCCCAATTAAGAAATCATACTTCCCGATCAGGATACAAACCAAACAAAGTGACAATTTCGACTTCAAGTTGTTTTAAGTACGCTGTCCATTATCATATAACTTAACATTTTTAGCTTTTGGCAATAGTCACTGGACCCTCTGAGATGGAACATAGAGTCGTAAGGGGAAGGTCAGGGGAACTTATTTAGCTAAAGAAGTATACAGTAAAAACCTCAATATTACGATCACACTTTCCAAGTCCATTTTGACTGTTCCGCTCTTTATTCAACCACAATATTAAGACCACCTCAAAATTAAGACCAGTTTTCAAGGGTCCAAAGGGTGGTCTAATTATTGAGGTTTTACTGTACACTAATGCTACATTTTATTCATTAACTTGAAGAGGTACAAACATGTTACTGACATATCAGTATCATAAGATATGAAATATATAAAATGAGTTTTAACTAATCTGAATATTTTTTCAGAATGCCACACTAGGAATGGGAGCCATATCGATCACGTCCAAACGACAATCGGTCATCGATTTTAGTCTTGGCGTTGTCAGCACAGGAGTCAATATTTTGGTTACAAAACCGAACGAAGTTTTTAGCATCTTTCAGTTTTTAACACCATTTTCTTTAGAACTGTGGATGGCCATAATAGGATCATCTTTCGGTGTTTCAATTATATACTATATTCTGGACTTTAGGAGTAAAGAGCGAGTGTTTACTGTTAAATCAACCCTTTGGTTCTCACTGGGTACCCTTCTCATGAAAGGCAGCGATTTCTCGCCCAAGCGTACTTCCCAGCGGATCCTTACGACAGGATTTCTATTCTTTGTACTTATTACGGTATCCACATACACCGCCAACATGGCGGCGTTCTTGACGAAGAAAAATCTGGAGAAGCCAGTCGATTCCTTTGAGCAACTTGCAGATAGTGACGATATTAAAGTATATACAGTAGCAGGCTCGGCTACTATGAATTTCCTAAAAACATCCGCCGAAAATTCTGTGTATAACAGATTATGGGAAAGAATTGTGAGGGACGGAGGTCTGATTGCTAATGCAACTATCGGTCGGGATAAAGTTAGTGGAGGTTCATCAGCCTTTATTTTTGACTCAATGATAAACTCATACTCGGAGAAGAAATATTGCAGGACACAGTCGGTGTCTGCTCCAATTCTACTCCAAGAACACGGTATAGCCATGTCAAACGGAGCACCTTTTAAATCTCAACTGAACATTGAATTACTGCGACTGAAGGAGTCTGGTTTTATCCAAACGCTCAAGAAAAAGTTAGTATCATTGATGATTGTAATGCTTATTCAGTCTTTTTGGTAGATATGTGTACTCTTGGTCCGGTTTTCGGGGTTTGAAAGCCGCTATAAGAAAGTTTCTACTGTGGTCCCCCGAATTTGGCGCGAGTACTTGTTAGGAACCTAGGAAGCAGTCATCGCGCGTAATACATAGAACAGAATATTGACGGTTCCATGACAAAACTTGTAATAGTAACGTTGGTTATGACGTCGAGGATTTCCCAATGAAATTTTGACGTCACAAACTAAGCTTCGTCTTCGGTTGCTTAATATTGACTTATAGAATTAAGTAAACATAAAAATGTTGATACGTGTTTTGAAATTTGTTTCTTTGAAAAACTGAATATTTAAGAACTAATGTACATTTGAGTGTTTTTGACGCATCGTCAATTTGTAGTTTACTTTTGCATTTTGTTCTTAATATTTTAATCGCTGTGACAACAAAAGTAGACGTCCAATTTTATTTTGGTATTAAATGAAACTAGAAAATCTATCTGTTAGAAAATGTAAAAGTCTGGAAAAGGACTTTGGTCACTATTACTTGTTTTGCCGTGTAACTGCTCATATAATTTTATAATGATTCAATAATTCTACACCATCAGTATGAGTACAAATACAAGTTCATATAACGTAAATTGAAGAGTGTGTTTAACTATCGATGTAAAACTCGATGGATATTTCCTTATTATTTGGTATGTGATTAAAAATCTTTGTGTCGCTTTGGCTTTTGAATGGTGTCCACTCGTACATAAAGTTATGCATCCAAACTGTGAGCGTTTAAATAGCCATTCTTGTCTCTCCTGATTGGTCTAGGTAATATATGGGGCTTTGATGTGATTGGATGGTTAAATGTTCTAATCCGCCAGAAGTCTCGCTGCATTATACCATAGTGATCTGAACCCATGAAATGTTGTTCATCGACTGTTCCTATCGTTTATTTAATTTCAAAACTTAATTGCTTACTGCAATCAAAACCAACAAATGAATCCAGTATCCTACGGTGGCATAGAAGTGACATGAGTGAAATTATTTTATTTCGTGGCCACGGCTAAGTATGGCGTGGAAACCAGTTTGTAAGTCGTGGCCACGAGATAACTTTGTCGTGGGAACGTGATAGTTAAGTCGTGGCCGCGACATACTAAGACGTGGGAACCAGTAAGTAAGTCGTGGCCTCGAGATAAAAATGAGTTCACACATGTCACTTCTATGCCACCGTTGTATCGTTTTATAAGCTATGTGAAATTATACTGGCTGGTAAGCACTTTTGACTTGTATATATATCAGCATATAAGAAACCTGTACAAGGAAAGTATACGAAAATAACTTCGAGATTTAACATCCCGGGGGTATTTGAATGCTTCAATATCGTACCGATAAAATGGTTTAATCCAATCAATAATTATGTTGAACAAGAAATTTGCTTCCTGGAATCGACAATTTGATTCGTATAAAAGTGTCTATAAACTGTATTGAAAACTTTAAATCTTTATTGTTCCGTGTAGAAATGTCAGATTTGTTTGTTTTATGAAACTTTGTTTCAATTTGTAGGTGGTGGGAAAATACACGTGAGTGTGACGAAGATTTTCAGAGCAAAAGTTCAAAACAGGTTTCGTTCGACTTGAAGCACACAGCTGGAGTATTCATTGTCGGCAGTTTCGGATTAGGGGCTTCGTTGTTGTTGTTTATTTTCAAGAAATTGTACGTTCTGATGAAATCGGATAATCCTTTTCCAGCAATAAGGTATTTCATATGTGGTGAATATTTCTGAATCCCATTGAGAATTCAAGTCCAAATGCGATGGTACCCATCATTTATTTTGATGGCTTGAATTAAAAGTATATATACAGTAAAACATCACTTAAAAATATCACCTCAATAATTAGACAACCTCAAAATTAGGAAAGCAATTTCCAAGTCCATTTTCACTGTTTTGCTCTCTATTTAACCTTAATATTAAGACCCCCTCAAAAAGAATAGTTTCCAAGAGTTGCACATACATATGTTCATTTTGAACATGGACCATTATGGTGTATTTCGAAAGTGAATTGTAGTTTATTATGTATATACATGTATAACTATTGTATATAACTTTATCTTCTGTCCCTCTCGCCAGTGTTGTGTGAGTATGTATATGTTATATATTGCCCCTCCAAATCACCAGGCGACATAAGCATGTATTATATTGTCATATCTACCTGTGCTTTTGGAGGGACAGCGCACTATGTATGTGCCATTTTTACTACTCTACATTCAGTGTATACTCTTCGATGAAAATCATCTAGTACATTATGTAAAAGCTATAAGCATTCAAATTCTTAACGAAACTGATCCAAAGGTATTTTCACCAGGACCAAACCTCTGGAGACACATAATTTGGCTGTTGTTGAGCGGTTGTTGCTTACGAGAGTCAATTCACTGGCAACTCCTTATTACATTAAAACTGTACTGTTGTTGAAGAGAGAGAAACAGTCGCCGCACTGTATTTATTGTTTGGAAAGTGTATTTGAGCGCCGCTGTACGATTTCCAACCTCTTCTAAGTGACGTCATTTTCAGAAAAAACTTACAGTAAGCAATATTTGCCCCGTATGGCAATAGGAACACGAATCGACCATATGGAGTACATATTGTTTCCTGCCTGCAAATATTGACATCACATGTTGCGTTTTCTTGAAATGATGTCACTTACAGAAGAGGTTGTAAATCCCATAGCAACGCTTAAATCTAAGTATCTCCAGACTGAAAGGTCATACATCTGATACCAAGTGCAGACCGTGATTCGATTATCCCTGCTCGGTACCAAGGCTATTCGTAACAAAGATGATACCCTGGGCAAATTGACTTGCGAAACTTGGGTTGTAAATCCCATAGCATTGAGTAGCAAAACAGTAATAATCAATGATCAGATTTAGTATAATGTGCTTATGGTGCTTTTGCAAACTATATTTGTCTAAATCATTTCCGAATTGACTCCATAAACATTGTATGAATCTCCTGACATCACCATATAATTTATTGATTTATTGGACCACTTGTTCTTTTTCTGCGTATGTGGTATTCAAAGCTTCAAGATTTTAAACATATCATTTAGCCGCAATACAGATGGTCTAGGTAATTAAGCCCACCCCACCCTCCTTTACTGTTCACTTTGATTCTCCTAGTTATTCCTTATTCTGCCAGGCCATTCCTTGCGCCTCTGTTGCTTAACGTATTTACTCTTTTACCTCCTCAAGTGTCTTATGTTTTATAGAGTGTTGTTTTCATGGAGGTCTGTGTGGGGGAGGCCCTTTCTTATGTATGTGGCGTTCCATGTAGCTACTTGTTCTCTCTCTTTGAATAAAGGGGGAACTGTTTTCCTAGTATATTGACTGAAATATAGTTAGTTTAGTATAGTTCATGGTAATAAATTTTATTAATTTTATTTTTGATAATCTCGTTTCAGACGTGATGAGAATTCTGACGGAACCTCGTCTGGTAAAAGTCACGAAGAAAAGTTGATATACGGACACAGTGAAGGGAAACAGTCGACTGTTTAAAGTACTTTTTGAAAGTCTAACAATCAATATGGGAACGTTTCATTGCAGAATATTATACATATAAATGAAGCATCACGTACATAAATACAAATCTGTCGAGAGGAGATCACAAGAGACGAATGCTTCAACAGTTATAATGAACATTTCTGTTTATAGACCAGCAGTCAGACATATTAAGCATTGTGTCAAATCATTAATTGTTTCTTGGTTATTTTTATTTTTCATTTCTCTCCTCCTGACGAAATATAATTATATAACTGTTTAAGTTTTTAGACGTTAATGTGTTCGTGTAATGTCTGTACTCTGCCGGTGCACTATTCACGGAGGTATTGAAAGCAACTACCAAAGTTTAGATGGTTGATCATGTGAAAGACCGAAAGGTTTGATGGAATTTATTGCGGACCAAATATGACTTTCATTGGTTGTAATGTCTCGTGTGGTTTATGTCGACGACTTTATTATTGTGTTGATGTTATCTTACTGGTACACACTTTGTAAACTAAACAATTTATCTATTATATATGCATTTATAGTGATTTGTTTCATTTTGCTATAATTTTCTATAAAATACGGAGTCTTTCCTCCATCCTTCCAAGTTCTACTGTGTGCAGGGCTGCAAATCTGGACGATGCAAATGGTAAGATAAGTGCGAGGCAAGTACTGTAAAACCTAGAAATGTTCTCGACGACAATATTTCGCGTTTTACCATTGATATACTATTTCGCGACTTTAAATGTTTGCGAAAATAAAAGACCCCGCGAAAAGCGCTAATATGAAATAGCAAATTATTTTATAATCATTATTGTAAAAATACATAATTGGTCAGAAAAATACTAGTTTCTCGTATTCGATAGGTGAAAAGCGGGTTCAACTAATTTCTTGTTCACAACAGTAGTTGATTTACCGCTGATCCCGTTTGTTTCATTTTCCCAACTTTGTTTCCATTTTACGATTTTAATAAGCCTTATTGCAATATGCTAGTACATGTACTTTACTAGCAAAATGTCAATTGGCAATAACAATAGCTAGAAACGTTCTCGCTTTCATTGTTAGTGACGATTTTGCGACCACCTAAGTTCGCGGAATGACTATCATCGCTAACTTAGAACGCGCGAAATAATTTCGAGGTTTACAGTTATATCCGTGATGATTTAGATGTAAACTTTGTCTTTCTCCTCTGACTTTGTGGTGGAGAAATGTTTGCATCTGAAAAATTTATACTTTGATTAGAACTGTAAGAGGATTTCTGGTTTGATACACTTTGCCTAATATGCTTTTTGTGAAGAGAAAATGCTTTTCTAGTTTATTTTGCATGGGTTTCTATCCTTCTCAATTTCGATCAATAAAACTTGTCAAAACATGTTTGAAGTGTCAAGCTGTTTAAGTTGTGTACAACAAAGATATTTTATGTTTAATTTGATAGCTCTATGCTTGAATACCTTTTCAGCGTGTCAGTACCAACTAGGGGATTTTGATCACATTTCCAAGGAACGTAATTACGATGTTTACATTCATGTGAACATGATAAGGACGTGTTAAAGAAGTGACATGTTTAAGTAACCATACTATGAAATTTAAATGGGCAGAAAACGTATTTAGGTACATGTTGTTTGCTTCATTTTGTTCAAAAATATATACCGATGTGAAATCTATCGAACAACTTTTTTATAACACATGGGCGTAAATGTTGGGCAGTGGCAACTTGCTGAAGTGTCTTTTAATATACTACAATTCCAGAATTTCTATAACCCTTTCATGCAGACATTCATTGAATAATTATGTACTTCAGTTACAACCGTAAATCAAGTATTTCCCATGTTTTATTATAGAATAAACGTATTGTTGTATTTTATCCAATCTGTCGAATAAACATAATGAACGTAAGTTGAACTTTAGTCTTCCCTAGCATATGGATGTTACGATGGAGATATCAGAGTGCTGTGGGTGCTAACAATGAGATGTACCAATGCCGCATACAGATGCAAGCCTGACAGAGTGGTTCCAAATGTTTCCAAATGCTGTATCATACGTTGTTTTATTCCATTGTACAACAATATAACAGTTGACATAACTAGAGTTCCAGGCTTTACCAACCAGTACAGACGTGTTCTACCACAAGCAACTGACAACGTCCTTACATGAATCACAGGTGCGGGATAGATGACTTCAGACGCAGACCTAGTGTCTTCGGTCGAATGAACACTGTGAACGCACTCTTCGTGTCACGTTTGAACCTGTGACGTCCTGTTCGGTATGAGATTCCTCTATACCGATGTATAACGCTATTGTCTCTGTTTATGATAATTCAAATATAAAGTTGCTAAGACATTAGGCTTGTACACATATCACACAGCAGTATCGTCATAAGAGTTCTGATTGGAACAAGGTTGACTATCATTGTGCAAATTAAATATAGTACTCAGTACACAATGATTAGTCGGTAAAAGCGACAATTCAACATCGTTTGCTTCACTTCCCAAGTGTATAGCGTTTTCATTGGTCGAAGGTGGTCACGTGGCGATCCTTTACATTCTGTGATGAGACGATATATTGGAAGGTCAGTAAATATGGCGGACATATTTCGTTTCGCAATGTTGTTACACTATAATAAAAACGTTTAAATGTATATATCACAATGGTAAATAGTGACACACCAGTTAAGCCTCATCCCATTACTTCATACTGATCCCCAGTATTCCCATACAGGGTCAATTCAAACAAGAATTTTTCTTGAAGAAAGATGGTCGGCGAAAGTTAAGATATGTTGTGCAACATAAACATGCCGGGATGTTACGATTGCTGTTCACTCCAGATTCAAATTGAGTGGATTTCGGTAAGGTAACGTACCCTTTATCGAAAGGTTATCCAATCCGCGCCAAGGTTACACACGTTGTTTGGTTGAAGAGAAATTGCCTTGGTGGTTAACGTGAGATTTGATTGGTTTACCCAACACTGATATGCAAATGTCACAATCATGTTAGTACGGCTGCGCCGAAAAATCCAATAATTAATGATAACTGTCTAAATCTTGAACGGGTCGACTTTAAAGGTTCTGACTTACACAGTGTCGAGTATAGCAGCGCATACGAGTATGTGAAGAAATGACAATATCACGTCAAGTACTATCGTAAAACAGTAACCAGTGTTGATCTTACTTTCCATCTAAGGGAGATAACAACAGCATTTAGAATGTTTGCCCTGTTAGTATTCCAATCTAAGAAAAACAGTCTACAATCACGTGTAGAAATCTCAACTTATCGACTCAGAAAGCGCGAAAAATAGGAACACTGAATCGGGTAGCGGTATTGTCCTTAAAATGGCCAATAACTACGTATTCGTCAAAGCAACTCAAACTACCAATTTTAATTAATAACTGGTGTACATACTAAATCATATGCAACAAAAAATGTTCGAAATAATTGTTCTCTTAAAATCGTCAAAACCGATCGAGACATTTACTATTCTTCTGTACTGTGCTTACCCCCGCTCATAGTTTCTAAAAAGCTAAAAATGTTTTGTCACACTGATGTAAAGTCTCTCAAAATAAAACAATGGCTATTTAGCTCCTTTGACGAGATTACAGTAAAACCTCAATAATAAGACCACTCTCGGGATCCTTGAAAACTGGTCTTAGGTGGTCTTAATATTGAGATTGAATAAAAGGCATAACGGTGAAAGTGGACTTAATTTTGAACTATTTAACTTATTTTTAAATATTCAAAATGTTAAATATTTTAAAGGATTTGATGTAGATTTACGCACATGCTACGGGAACATCAGTTAGTGCGTTGATCCTGTAATTCCGAGCATAGTCGCTGAAGTGCTCCGAAAGTATGTTGCTTGCACAATGCTATTAATCTAGGGTTACTGTTATTTGTCTGACGTGATCTTTTGGAACCTTCAAAAGTTCGGTAAATGCGTTTATTTACATAGTGTTGCGATGTGGGAACACTGTCATGCTGTAACAGGGATGTTGGTACATCGTCAAGTTGAAACAGAGACGTTGCCACATCATCATCATCTACCAAGGATGATAGTACGCTGTCTTGTTCTAACAGGGATGTTGGCACACTGTCTTGCTCTAACAGGGATGTTGGCACATCATCTTGTTCCAATAGAAATGATCGTGTTCCTTGATACGGATATCGCCGAAGAGTGTGAAGCAGGGTTCTTAAAATATCACCATTTGTCTTTGTCTTTGAAAGCATCAGATCGTCTGAAACAAATTATTACGCTACAATTTAAAATAATATACATTTCAGTTTAAGATTTTGTTAATTATTCACAATGTCCTGTGTAAATTCACATCTCACAATTATAAGCAGACGATCGATTTTGTCCCTCGGGACATGTGCTTTGTTTTTATGTCACATGGTCAAAAGAGCCTGTTTGTTTTGCTTTCATCGGGTTTACGCCGTTTTTCAACAATATTTCAGTCGTATGCTGCGGCCTGTTGACCTTACTTATTTTCCTTGTATCACTATAAACCAGTACTTACTTGCTTTTCCGCGAGCAACTAACAACTTCTCTACATATTGAGGACATGACCGTAGCCAATGTCACGGAAGCACATAATCTGCCTAACCCGTAAATCGAATTTGTATGCTAGGGCATGTGGTTTCATTTTACACTCCATTGATTGAATTTTTCAGGGGGCGAAGCGTAGCTGAATTGATATGAAGGTCTAGTTTTAGTGAGGGGGAGGGGGCATGGTCCCTCGGAAAGAAATTATAGCTAGATCGTCAGAGATGTGTTTTGGTGTATATTTTGAACAATAGAACAATACTCTAGAACAATTTCAGTTTTGGTCATTTTAATTTTTCGATTTTTCGAATAAAGTAAGGCTGTGACCTATACGGTATATAGGAATCTACGTCCCTGTTTTAATATCGTCTCTTACATGTTGCAACGATAAAGGCTATCTGGAATCTACGTAAAAACTAAATAGAAGGACACAGGCATGTTTGCGCTTTAAATTGCATTGCGTCAATTTCCAACGGTGCTATGCAGAGTCTGTGTACTACCGCGCAGGAAATGTTGGGTAAGGTCTACTTTCAAAATGGAGTCGAAAACAAAGTTATACAACAAGTTGACAACTACATATCGTTATATAGTACGTTTTAAAGACTGTAATCAATTTGAGTATACAGTAGTCAGTTGCATGTTACTTTGAGTTGATTTTAGTGGCGTTCGGTACTATTTCGTAGAGTATGAATATTTACCGAAATAAGGATAGTTATCACTCCAAGTACAGAACAACACAAAGTGGTGACGTCACATTCAACAACACCACAGGAAGCATTATGCAATTTTGAAATACATCACGACGTTTTGAGTCAGTCCGGCTTACTACAAACTGAATGTGCTGACGCTAGCAATATCTTCGATATTGAAGGGAGCGATTCAGATTAGAAGTATGAACTTCAATCAGCTAAAATCGTCTGTCATGTGAAGGTATTTTTAATTGCCATTGTTGCCTGACATTTGTGGACATGAGAATCAACTGGATATGTTTTGTAAATTGTATTTTCGAAGGCGTAGTACTACTTGAGAAATTATTCCAGTAAACCCTGGCATTTCAGTAACTTTCATGTAAATGTAAGCTAGAATCTGGGTTTGCTGCTTTACATGTTTAGTGTGTGTTACGTTTCCTAGATTAGATATATGTAAAGGTAAACAGCTAACGCAAATACATGTTTTGCAATATGTGTATTGAAAATATGTGATCATTACCGAAACAAAGAACAAGCGTACCTGTCATTTCATATCACTGCATTATTATGTATGCCTTCGTTTTATGCTTTAACATGAACAATAACATAAAAGTCGTTTTGGTTCTCTGTGCACGAAACCATTTGGTTTGTTTTACTCGCAATAAAATACATGTATATATTTCTTTGGTAAGCAATTAGCCGTAATTTATCGCCCATGTTAGTATTTTAAGTTGTCAAGATAAAAGAATAACGTATATAATTATAAAATGCACCGAACCATGTTTTTTTTTCGTTTTAGGTAAGCTAAATAAATCAGTTTGCGCTTCGATCTGTTCGCCTCATTCAAGCGTTTTGGATAAAAGTAAGCAGTATAACATTAATTAACAGAAGATCACAGAATTAAGACGGATGATCGTCTTTTTTTACCGGAGATGTTCCTTTGAATAATCAACCTTATTTTACTGCGGCAAACGATTAAAATCAAATAATTGCAAAGCTGTGTGTACGATGACCAAGTCAAAAACCAAGTATCTTCGTTCTTTAAATTGATTAAAGCCCATAATTAGAAACTTCAGCCCGCCTGATTGATCATGTCGTAAATGAAGAGTCTAAAACTGATTTTCAATCTTGAAAAGGTGGATTTTCGAGGTAAAATGTCGTAGTTAGATCTTCAACCGTTACGGAAAACGGCAATCAAGAGGTTTACGGTCGTAATTCTCAGAGAATATATCGTAAGCAATAAATAGTCCTCATCTTTGTACGCCAAAAGTTTGAGATCTGAGTATGGTCTTCAGAATGCATATTACTGTTTTTCCCCGCAAATTATCGAATACTTAAATTGACCGTAAGATAGTGATGGCGTGATTATCGAAAATAATCGAAAAAATCGTCGCTAGACATCCGACATCGGCGACAATCGATTATGAACTACAATTATCGATTATAATTGGACATTTAGCCTTTTTGACATCTGTTAATTGTGTCTATCTATTTCTTCAAGCTATAGATCGAATCTTTATTTAACATCCACACTTAGTACTAATCTGTACATTGAAAATAAAATATATTTGTTTCAATTTCTTTAGTCAAATACAAATATACGAAATAAACATACAAAAACAAAATAAATCTATTGAATGGTAAAATGTTCTTATGATATAAGAGTAATGTTAAACCCGAAAGATGCTAAATATAGTTACAAAGAGATAAATAATCTAACTGTCATCCTTACACTTTTACTAAATAAAACTAAATATTTCGATTATTTCCGATCCGATTATCGATTATGAGTTTTCAAACCATTCCAATAATCGATTTGTCCGATTATCTATCACTACCGTAAGCTAGAAATAGCATTGCTATTAATTAAGCGAAATATTTTAAATCCCGTAGAGGAAAGGGAGATAATAAATTGTATTAAATTTCGTTAAAAGCGAAGATTAAGATAATAAAATAGGGCCACGTGACATAGATCCCTTAATTGATAATAAATGCTACACAGACTCAAACTCAATTGCAAATTGAAGACAGAAACATGCTGAGAATAAGAGATGTCATACAACACATGGTGTCTGAGTAAAAAAAAAAATCGCTACATGTATTTTTAAAAAAAATAATACAGTTTTATTAATATATTTTGCGGGTATTTAATAATGTGTCAAATCTTTGGTTAAAACCCCCCCCCCCAAATTATGTGTAATAAAAGTAATTCTTGTAAATTTCGTGAACATTTAGCAGTACATCAATTAGTATTTACTGACTTAAACACAGACAAGCAAGATTTTTAAGATTTCGATTCAACTTGAAATTCAGGTTGACGTACAAAATGTTCCAAGACTGTTTCAATTTATAATCTCTCTTTTATTTGCTATGGTGAAAATGTCGGAAGGCTTAAGCCGAAGAACCACACGTAAGTTCTAAGATAATTTAACAAAACTAATATTTACCTTCTGTCGTAGATTGTAACTTTCCTTCCATTATCACAGTCGGCGAAACAATCGTCGTGAACGCAAACAAAACTATCGCCAATTGAAAATAAAATATCAAATTCATATTTACTTGTTGAAGTTGTAGCAGATACTGACCATACTTTACTGGCACATGGTGTATATATCTGATACAGGAAATGCGTCGTTCAAATACGGAAATAAACTTTTAAGTTATAACATTTCAGTATTTCCCACATATTCCCATATCGCCTCAATAATATGTAATATATATCGGTACAGAAAGGGCATTTCAATATTTAGGATGACTAAAAGGTAACAAAATCTGTTCTGTTCACAAAATCATTATAATCGTGTAGTGACTCGTTTTACAGGCAGCGTCCGTGGGGGTTTAGCCGCACATTTGATTATTCCGTCTGAAAAAAATTATAATCATTATAAGAATCGTATAACCATACATAATACATGTATATCATATAATCATGTAAACGAATTGTATGTATATACATGAGTCTCAATTAAAAAAAAATTATACAACATAAATATATAAATAATGTATGAATATTACTTTTATGAAGGAAAATATAAGAAAGTAATCCCCCGGTGAACCAGTATTTGAAATAGTATGTCAAATAAGTTGTTTACAAGAATATAGGAGGACCTATTTGAGCGCCGCTAGACGATTTCCAACCTCCTCTTTACGTGACGTCATTTCCAGAAAACGTAACATGTGACGTCACCATGTACTAACAGTAAGCAATATTTGCCCCATATGGCAAAACGAAAACGAAGTGACCGCATGGAGTAAAAATAGCTTCCTGTTTGCAAATAGTGACGTCACATGTTGCGTTTTCTTGAAATGACGTCACTAACAGAAGAGGTTGTAAATCCCGTAGAAAAGCACATTTATTGTTTGATAGTTTATCTGAAGACGCTTTGACCAGCGGCATAATCCCTATACATTATACATACATTATACAGTCGGACCTCATTCCTTCGACAACCTTCAATCCGAATAATTGATATCATCCGAAAATACATAACAGGTCCCGATGTATCTTCTTTTGTACGTTAAATTGAAATGGGTTATTTGAAACCATATATTATTCGAAATAAAAGTTCGGACCCGATCAATTCGAATGAACGAGGTCCGACTGTACATTATTTTCTGTCGTCTATCCATATATAACGTACACCACACTCGATGTTAAGCTCATATCTGCAGATCTTGTCATCTGAATACTGGGACGAACCGACACTCAGTATAAGCTTACATTATCTATCAAAGTTTGGCACATAACCAAATAAAAGCAGTGAAATTATTTAGCGGATACTGCTGATTTGAGCAAGGTTTACTTTATCAAGGACAATAACCCTTGAGAAACTTGTAATAACTGATTAAATGTATAAGTCAGCCTTGTTAATGTATCATTTTTTATTCGTTTGATATTAGCAAGAAACAAGCAGACAATTCTGCCTCAGAAATTGCGCTTAGTTGGAGCAATTGTTCAGAGATATAGAGTAAGTGCAAAGGAATTTAGTTTGTAGTTGATTCAATGATTTAATGGTGAAAACGAGAACATACTTCATAAATAGTTTTCATTATCCCCGAAAGTTTGGACTGCCAGGACGAGTTGCGTTCTAATGTGTGGGTATGTCAAACATTGATTGGAATCACATTTTGTTGAATGCACTGATTCGCCATTATTTAAATGTCATCGATATTTCTTTTCGACATTGCCAACAATGAGGTGACTGTGAGTGTATTTCATATTGGTCTTCATTTGCATCTATTTCTCTATTCAAAACCTATGAAATGGTATATACTTGTAACTACATAATAACGGGGTTGTAGAGTTATAGCCATTTCAATATAGGCAGTCACTTACCATTGTGGTAAAAATGATTTGGGAGCTTATAGCAAATAATAAAGAAATATGAACTTCAGTATACGCACTAAATCGGTTGTTCACAAAAATAGATTTTTTCCACAAAATCACGTGTGTATGGGTGGCGAAAGTGTCCCAACGTGCCATATACTGCGTAGCTTGCTATTACCAGGGGCACATCAAATGTGAAAATGTACTGCCAAGTGATTGTGATGGTATGCGTGAAGGTGGAAAACCATGGATGTGTGCAGCTTGTGAAAAATGTTCACTTAAGTGATTCATTTTTAGCTTTTCAAGCAGCATACCAAGCTTAAATGACTCATTACATGATCAAGAAATGTCTCCTTTTTCAGATCTGAATGAACTGAGAAACAAACATAGAAATATGTTCCTTGTAGCACACTTAAATATAAACAGTTTACGACATATATGCTGTGTGATCTTCAATGTTTTAAATGATGAAACCAAACTTGATGACTCTTATCTTGAAGGAATATTGACAGCCTAAGGTTACACACTAGGAAGATGTGACCGCACTGCACATGGTGGAGGGTTGGCCTGTTTCATTCTAAGTGACATCTCTGCCAAAAGAAGGAAGGAAATGGAGTCTGAGGATCTTGAATGCCTTGCCTATGAGATAATTATCAACAAGACAAAACGGGCTATATCTAGTGCATATAGACCCCCTAGCATTAACAGTGATAATTTCTGTGATATTTTGTTCTAAAATGACTGATCATTGCTTTATTAAATGTGACCATTTGTGTGTCTTGGAGTTCTAAATTATGATTCACAATGTGAAAAGAAAGGAAAACCACTCTCTGTTTTAATGGATATATTTGATTTAGAAAACCTTGTACTATCATCTACTTGTTTCCTGAAAAATATGACATCTTCCTTTGTGGAAAACAACTCTGTATGAACACTTTAAATTTCTCAACAGGCTTATCTGATTTGTCATAACTGTATAAGTACTATTATGATTAATATAACAATCCCGCAAAATGAGAAATAAAAATCACTTACGGAAGTTTTAATTTTTTTAATAAAAATAATGTCTTGGCTAAATTAAGCACTGTGAAGTTACATGTTACCTCAAACAAATATCTAGACTCTGTTAATAGTTCTTATGATAAATGTGAGTCTGATGTCAATGCTGTGTTAATACACATGCTCCTTTTAAACAATTGCATAGAAGAAATGACCAACTACCATACATGAATAGCAAACTCAAAAAGGCAATAAACCAAATGAAAGTGGCATATCATAAATACTCTGATTATAAAACTGCTTAGGTGTTTAAGCAATACAGAAAATGTAGAAATCTGGTGACAAACTTGAAACGTAAATCCATAAATACATTTAGGAGCGATGTGCTGGTGATATTACATCTTGTGATTTCTTGGAAAACTGTTAAGCCATTTCTTGTCAAAAAATATGTTAGTTCATAATCTAATACTATCCTAACTGAAAATGACCAAATTGTCTCTGAAAATGCTGATGTTGCTTAATATATGTTAATGATTTCTTTTCAACTGTTGCTAAAGATTTAGGCGAAGATTATTCCTTTAACCCACACAGTCACCCTTGTTTAGTGACAATAAATGTAAGTAGCCCTAGTTTTAACATTTGGGTTTTAAGCCCAGCACAAATCAGTACCGTTTCCAAAGTTATTAACACTTTTAATGTTCAAAAGGCTACATGTGCTGATAAGATATATGTTCAATTGTTGAAGACAGGCAAGGATGGATTAGTTGAACCCATATCTCAACTTGTAAACACGACAATAGATACTGGCATTTTCCCAGGTAGGGTAAACAATCACAGGTAACACCAGTTTTTAAAGAGACCCATTACTAAAATCTATAGACCAGTATGCATTTTACCTATTCCATCAAAGATATTTGAAAAGGTCCTGGCAAATCAGATCACACACTTCACTTTGATAGTATTTTTAATGATTTTTTGTGCTTTTAGAAGTAATCCTGGATGTCAAACTACTATATTAAAACATGTTATAAGACTTGAAGCAAGTCCTTGATAATAATGAGTACTGTGCTGCAATACTGATGGACCTTTCTTAAGCTTTTGATTGTCTGACTCATAATATACTTTTGTGTAAATTATCAGCCTATTTATTTACTTTGCCAATTTATGTAGAAATCCAACAAATGTATGAAAACGATGTAAATGTGTCTGCTCTTTGAAAAGCCATGTATTTCTTCTACATGTTGTATATAATAGATGTTTGTTTGCTATAAATTGTATTGTATTGTATTGTAAATTATCAGACTATGGCCTCTCAGATCACTCTGTAAATCTTCTATCCTCCTATCTGACAAACAATAAAGAGCGAGTTAAAGTTTCAAATGTTGTGAGCTCTTGAGCAAGTGTTGAAAACGCTGTCCCTCAAGGATCAATTTTACGACCTCTATTATAATTATGCGGATGATAATACCTTGCCGTTCCATAGTCCAAATTTAATGATGTTATAAATGGTTTAGAAAAAGAGAGCAAAGCTCAAACTGATTGTTTCATTATAACTGTATGTAAGATAACCCTGACAAGTTCAAAGCAATAGGTATAGGTAAAATTCATCTTTGAAATTTTCTGTTTATCTCGGTAACGCTAGCATTTCTTGTGACGATGTTGTCAAACTGTTAGGCGTTGATATTGATAGCCAATTAAATTTTAATTTCCTAACAAATACCATTTTTAAATTATGTATTATGTATTATGTATTATGTATTATGTATTATGTATTATGTATTATGTATTGTATTGTATTGTATTGTATTGTATCGTATTGTATGGGACCCGTTCGAATGTTGATGTCGGTGCAAGCTCTGGGTTACTATTTAGTACTAGGTTTGTATTCAAATATCAAGAAAACTCGAATAACAATGTACGAGCTGACTCGTTATTCGACTCCAGAGATGTATTCGCCACGGATCCGTTCCAATCTTGATGTCGGTGCTAGCTCTGGGTTCAATTTTGTCAAATATATAAGTCGAATAAACATGTCAGTGCTGGCTCTGTATTCAACCAAGGTCTTTTTTGAATGTTGATTTACGATGTACAAATTACGGCGCCGACTCCACTCAAAACTCTCGTTGCCATGTACCTGCAAAACAACTATTCTGGCTTAATGCGTTCAGTTGCTCGGTGAATATCGTTTTACCAAACGAAAACCTATATAATGTTCAGTTCAGTTATGTTCTGTCACTCGTGGGAGTTTTCATGATGCGTTATTTGAAATTTCAAAAGTGCCATTTTCTCACGTTACAGTTATACTAGTCATAACTCGGAATACTGTTGAACTTTAGAAATGTTATGTGAAGTAAATGCAAATAGTGTCATTCCCATAAGGTTTACAAACAATTATGTTTCTTGTGCAAGATTACAGTGTATCACAGCATATTATATCCCTCTTGCAAATCAAATGTCTGTTGAATACGTGTTTCGTATTGCTTGTTGTTGAAATTTAATGGACCTTTGTAATGGTACCTTTCCTTTATACCAAAACTGTAGTTATTCAGTTAGTGTTGTCTGTCGTCCATCCCTTCTATTGAAGGGTGTGACTTATGACATTTAAGCGCCTACCCAGTATTGTTTCTGTGCCATTCTGTAACAATCTTCGGGTCACATGACTTCAAAGATGATTTAAAATTTACGTCGTGATTTTCCAAACGCTTGTTGTGTAAACATTGGTTGAGTGCTTGTTACTCGGATAACGTTTTAATTAGATTTATACCATAGCATACGGTATACGGTGATAATAACACCCATGCATTATTATATAAATATCAGATCCCATGGAGGGTGATATCATATAAATGTTAACCCGAGAAAGTTAATGTAAACCGAAGCGTAAGTGGTTGACATTAACTTTTCGAGGATAAACATTATATGCTATCACCCTCCAAGGGATCTATTATTTATTTTATTATACCAAACAAATATTTTGATATTAAAATATAAAACAATAAATTAATGTGAAACAGAAACAATAAAGTGCTTGCAATTTCTGTGAAAGCACTGATTCTGTCAAAGCTGACATAGAATTTCGATTGCAAACATTACAAGCGCTTGGTTGTTACCTATTCTAATAAGCGCCTATCGACTCGGACTATGGGAATTTCCAGTAGTCGAGGGTAAAGACGTTATGTCACAGGGTAAAAACGTTATGTCACAGCGCCATAGTGTAAAAACGTTATGTCACAGCGTCATAGGGTAAAAACATTATGTCACAGGGTAACATTACGGATTTGCTTATAGCGTGTATATGGAAATTCTGCATGGATTAGTCACGTGAGGTATAATAATTTCGATTATTCACTAGTGATAACAACTGACGTCTGTGACGTCACAACAAAACGGGCGTGACGTAAATGCACTCAAATGATGTTGACATTGATAAATATTTATTTTTGTACGACGTACGTTATTTTATTTCATTGAAATTGATTGCCTTGTTAGTTTGAAAATGATCTGTAATATAATCATAAGAACTCGTATCTTGTGGTTGAGCTTTTTACCAAAGACAGAATAACACATGCCATAGTTTGCTTGCTATAGGGGGGTCAAGGTAATATTTTAACGAAAAACAGCTGTTTCTGCAATTATGTCAATAAAAAAGAATCTTAAATTCGAGGTTATGATAAATAGAAACTTTTGTCTACAGAAAAGTGAAAACATTTAAACAATGAAATTCGTCAACTATGACATGGTTTTTTAAGACAGTAAAAGAGAGAGAATACGTTGTAACTCGCAATCATTTGATTAAACACATTAGATCCAGTGGTAAATTATATAAAATTAAGAAATAAAGCTTGAGTTCGGAGAATGTTTACCATCATTTTGAAAAGAACATGAATCAGAATAAAACTCGCTATGATCATGAATGTAATCTGAACACAATAATGTTCGAGTTAACTTGTATTGCCATATTAACACATGCTAAAGTTCATCCGTATCTTCGGTGGTAATCGCCATAACGAATTTATCCAGATTGAAATCTCTTTGTTTTGCAGAAATCTTTCAGCCATGATCCAAATGCAATTCCCTTCCGGCACATTGATTCAATATTATACCCTCGTGTTGGTCTCTGTCGAAGTTTTGTATCCATGTTGCCGTGTCCGTCCGTCAGTTGAGTCATCAGTTCAGAGAATGACACATATGGAAATCCGTTGTCATATTGCGATCTACGCGGTACGCTCATTTGTTCATGTCTACCCTGTGGTGTATTGAATCTGGTGTCTGGAAAAAAATAAAACCATATGAGCGCCAACCTCTTCTTTAAGTGTCGTCATTGCCAGAAAACGAAATTACGGAATTACAGAATTTTTAATATGGTTATCAAGACTATATCTACAAAACATTCTGAGTTTCACAAATTTAATAAGGCAAAAAATATGTTTTCGGTTACAATAGTGGTTTACAAATACATGTATATGATTATTTTAAGAAAAGGGGTCTCCTCAATGTTTACCGATAATCGTTTTGCTTCTGCTCGCCGCGGAAGCATAAATCTTTTACTAAAATGCTGACTAGATGTTGCAATTAATGTGAAAACATGACGCCGTTATGTGAAAACATGACGTCATCTTTATTGCGTTTTTTTCAGAAATGAGGCTATGTGCATGTGAGCCAAATATCCCAGAGACTGTTATTTATCATGTTTTACGTGCTTTTAAACTACAAAATGCTTTTGTTTAATGTTACGTTATATTGTAGAAACAGAACAGCTTTCAAATAATTCGAAACTAAAGTATTCTCAGTTTCTCGGTTATTACCATGTAAATATTGCGATGTTATGAAATGTATTACTGATAAATGGAGGCATTAAGAAACTAAAATGTGTTTATTGCTCATTATTTAACTAATATTATCCGCATACATTGGGTAAAATTAAGTTTATTGTCACATAAACGTGAAATATGGAATAAATATGTCTCCCGCGACATTAATAAAACTGTTTTGTATCCACCGTAATTTGCACTTGAAATGAACACATTATATCTTTATCATTATGCACTCGAGACTTTTAACATAGTTATTCTTAGGCGCATAATGCATTTGTTGTTAAGACTAAAACATTACTAAATTTATATTAATAAAATGCAATAAACCATGCTGCAACGCGAATGCGCAAAGTCAGGCTTAATGGCAAATGTGACGTTTATACACGTGATATAAAATACAGATAATTTTCGATAATTTCCCTCTTCGGATATATTCAATGTTTGCACGTTTTTGTTTAAAACAAAAGGCTTTTAATAACAGAGTTTATAATATAGTTAGAAGATTTATTATCGTAGCTAATAAGCCAAATATTTAGAATGTTAAGTGGTATGTGATTTTAGATTTAGATAGTTGTTCGTGCAAACAATCGTTGCACGAACAATAATTTATAAACTTTCGTGAAACATAATTTTAATTTAGCGAATTCATGGAATTTAATGATTGTTTTTAAGCTAAAATCTTATCGTTATTGTTATGTTTCCGTTTTGCATTAAGGTCTAAACGGACCCTTACAGGAATAAATCCTCATAGCGTTGTTAAGCCGGTGGATTAACATTTTATTGTAATGCTATTTACATTGAAGTTGAAAGCCGAATCAAAACAAAGCATCACATGACAAGGTACTTTAATTCTGACGATATAATGCTGTAGTAAGCATTTTCAGACCAGTTCCTTTGTACCGGTACTTTGATCCAAATGGATGTCATCCCCAGAAATTTGACTGAAGAACCAAAGCTACATGGCCTGCGCATTTTATACGTATTAAAGCGTCTTTAGGAATGCATTCTATTGTGTTTACATTTAACATGATATCTCTATTGGCTTAATAACAGTGATGATCCAGGAGATAATATCATCTTTCGGTAAAACAATACGCATTACTAACAGGTTTCATGAAATATTCGGCCAAAATCCATTTACAAACAGCGCAAATACTTTCAAATTGCCAGACACAATTAACAACGTGTTATATTGCAATATTTCATTGAAATGAACCATGGCTTTGTTCCTTTGTGTCATTTAGCTGGGGAATGTCGCTTCTAACTGCAGTTCCTGAATTTAATGCTGTGTTATGTTTACAATGTTTTTTCAATATTCCTTATGATTTATGCGTTAATTTTTTTATAATTTAGTGAAAAAGATCGGATTCGTATTTACGAAGGTTGCCAAAAAATCCCTATAATATGCATTCGTGTCTGCTGACGGAAAAGTATGGAATACTCTCTTAGCAGGATATATATTTAATTAATTTGATCCTTTCCAGAAGATATGTTAAGACTTCATAACTGTTCATACGTACGAATATATCATACACATACTTTTTACAATTAAATCTTACTTTGGGACAAACATCATTCCATACTGCATTTCTATATTTCCCGGCTAAAGCATACGTTATCCATTTAATATCATTACACATACTTATATTACATTTACAGTCGGACCTCGTTTATTCGACAACCTTTTATCCGAATACTTGGTTTTATCCGAAATAAATATTAGGTCCCGATGTATCATCTTAAGCATGTCGGATTGGAAAGTGTTATTCGAAATAAATTTTCTGACCATACGAATTCGAGTTTAGCACGTAGAATTGAAATGTGCAATTTGAAACAATGAGATTCGATATAAAATTTCGCCCCGGATTATTTCGAATGAACGAGGTTTTAGTGTACTTAAGATGCTCTTCTTGTTTTTTTCATTTAATATTGTGCTTTAAAAGCAGTCTCCATTTTATGCTGGATGCCATGAACGTTTCATTTTCTTACTGCAAGCAATCTTGATACGACGTCTATTTTCGTCCAGGCGTAGGAAAACTAAATGATGTTGTATGACGTCATAGACTGATGTCATATCTTAATCGTTGATGGCAGGGATAAAACCTGAACTTGAAAATATATCTTTGTTTAGACTTTTACTGCGAAACCCAAACATTGTTGACTGCTCTAGTTATATCATTGTTTGAACATTGAAACTCTAATTAGAATTTAAAAACCGTTTAAAAAGTACATATGAGCGCTGCTATGGGAGTTACAACCTCTTCTGTCAGTGACGTCATTACAAGAAAACGCAACGTGTGACGTCACTTTTAGCAAGCAGGAAACAAAATTTAATACATATGATCACTTCGTTTTCTTATTGACTTATGTGGCAAATATTGCTCACTGTCAGTACATTGTGACGTCACATGTAACGTTTTCTGGAAATTACGTCACTTGAAGTCCCTGAAAAGACCCGAGTTCCCTTGCATTTTGCGTAAATATGCATGATCATTTTCTAGACATTTGGTACACAGATGTTTTTGCCATTCAAGAAACAAACCAAAGTAAAGAAAAACTAATAACCTCAGTTAAATTTCAGTTAGAATCATTTTTGTTTTACAGAAGGGAATGTAAAAAGTATTAAAGCTTTATTGCGCATTAATAGTTCGGAATCATGGACATATATTCGTAGAATTGTACGAGTTGTTCCGATCGTTTGATCTCGGAAGAAATTCTCAACGCTCGCTCAAGAGTTCAAAACCATTATAATACATATACAACCATGTTTCTAATCTATGGTTTATTTGTCCGTGATTATATAAGATAGATGGACTAAATATCATTTTTATTTGTCATTGGAGTTATGCCATTTCCGAGCACGATGCCTTAACAAACAGGTTTAAAACCGTTTTTGAAATTGAAACCAAAAATTGTGATGATGCATGTAACTTCGGAAATGTCCGTCTTATTCCGTAATGCTCGTACTCCGTAGATAACAACGAACGATGATGCCCACAGGGACATTTTAATGAACAGGCAATATTTATCATTGTCGTCACGCATCGTAAGCTTGACAAACTATGAAGAGAAACATCGTTGCCTTTATTAACAAGCTTTTATTTACATGATACATAAAGTTTAATCAGTTATTATGCCCAGGAAATTATCTGGTAACCATTGATTTTCATCAACCGCCAATAACCGGTCGAAACACGTAATTGTGGCTAACTAATTCATCACAAATGAATAAATGTTTTACGCATGCTTACATTAGGTGAAGAAATTAAAACGTGTGGTATAACTTTAATGAGGGAAAACATTTGTTTTGAAAACGTTGTATGTATTTACAGGGATTTCCCCGACGCAGTAATCTTTAGTCACTGACTCCCTTTTTTCTAGGGCCTCCCATTTTCAACTTACTGTGCATCCCTTGGACCCCTAAAATAAACTTTTGCCAAATATAAACTGAATATCTGGGACCCTATACATTTACGATGGACCACCAATTTCTCAAACACGAAGGTCCAACAACCCCTAGCTGAAACATCCTAGGAAAAACCCTGTATTTAAATGTTCTTAAAACTGGTACTCACCTGATTCTGACCTTGCCCTGGAAAACAACAGACACACGCAGACTGTAAATAGTAAGCAAATAAAAGGTCTCAGCATTCTGAAACTCATGTTGTAAGTTCGCAAGTGAAGAGCGATGTTGAAAGGTTCTGTCTGTACTTCAGGTCCAAGGAGAGGTCGTTCACTCAAACACGGCTTCTATTGTTCCTTTAGACCCTGCTCGTAAGTATTGGTTCAGCTGCTCCTCGATTTTTCTGTATCAAATGAAAAAGTCGATAGAAACTGGAAAAAAATATAGTCGGACCTCGTTTATTCGACAACCTTCTATCCGAGGACTCGGTATTATCCGAAATAAGTATCAGGTCCCGATGTATTATGTTATGCTTGTCGAATTGAAGTGGGCTATTCGTAACCATGTATTATTCGAAGTAAGATTTTGGACCCGATTAATTAGAATGAACGAGGTCCGATTTTAAATAGTTAGATCAACTGCATCGACAACATTATAAAAGAACGGAGTGCATTGTTGACTATTACGTATGCAAAACAAACAAACACGTACATTATCATAGGACATTTCACAAAACTTAGGTAAGGATAATGAAGTTGAACTTACGAACTTAAAATGACACGCCTTTCTTTTCTTCATACTTGTAGATATATTTTTTTATTGCAAAAGGCAATATTGCCCATTAGCGTACATGTAAATATTAACATAATTATAAATAAATACTTTCGATCAATGTACAAATGAGAATATCATTAAAGCAAATAAATTACCAAACAAACAAAAGGTGTATTAGTTAAGAGAGGGTAATCAAGTTTAGTTAGATATGGAGTACGGAGAAAAGAGTTTTTTCTTGTCTTAGTTACATTTAGGATGCATATAAAAACAGAGCAAGTACATATATAACTTCAAAAAATACAGTTAAACAGGCAATGCGTCATACAGCACGTAACTTTCATCGAAAATAATAAAAAGTATCTTCTTTTTCATACTTTTGTATATAAAAATTGATGACCTTCCTTAAACCAGCTCCCTCAAAATATCTGCATACGATGTATGATTCGAACATTCATCGGTGAGGGGCAAGTCAGCGACCCTTACCAATATATACGTTTTGGTTTTATTTACCTTATCATTAAGTTATACAACAACTAAAGTGCGATTTAATGTATATAATTATGTTGGTTGATACGTTCGCTTTCAGTATACTATGTTGATAGTTTTCTGTACACTTATAAAGAAACTAAATTTAGATTTTATTTATTATTTAACATTAATAACATACAGATTTGAGCGATGTTTACGGTTTAACTGTACGGTTTACCACATCTTGTCACATCATCACTCGTTGACAAGTTACCATATGTACAAGCAATTCGAAACAAGTAAACATTTACGTAAAAATACGTAAATTTCTTTTCAATTTACAGTGGTTTAAAGGACCAATGTAAATATATAATACTAGTACACTGTTATACAAACATAAATTATTCTGGCGTGACAGATGACAAGATATTTATTTCAAAAACGACAAATTACGACAAAATGCGCATAAAGTGTTGAACAAAACTGTTCCACTTTAGTATCATACAAGTAAAGTGACTTATACAAAATGTACCAAACTATTTGGGCAAAGAAACATATAAACAATGACACTTTTATCTATTATTACTTTGTAAATATACCAAAATAAACAGCATGTTACATAATGAATATGGACTTAAAATATGCAACCAGGGATAATTGCAAACAGCAGCTGAAAAGTTTTAGATCTGTTTAAGATCACGGTTTTTCCCGATAATTTAATTTCGTACTTGTCATATAACATTTGTCCATGCGTTGCTTTCATGGACACACGAAGAAAAATCTAATATAAAGTGATATTCATCTCCAATCTAACTACAAGTTTTACATTTCTATCATCTAGAGGGATGTATTTAGGTTTATATGCCGTTCGGACCAGATTTAAGTTTCAGATTAAGCAAGAAAGTAATCAAATGTAATATTTTATTTCCAAATACATGTATTAACGTATTTCACATAAAATTGATACACAATTAATCGATTGTGCTACAGTTTTCCAAACGTTCGTGGATATGCGTTCTCCAAACCGTTGCTTAAAATGTGCAAAGAACATATTCGTATTGCTTTTAGTTTGTGAGAGCCAAACGCCGTATAGTCCTAGAATGGACAGACAGTGTGAACTAATGTTTCCCATAAAACATTGTTATGATAAATATCAGCATCTGATTTCAACAAATTACGTGAATGTATAATTTTGCAATATTTAATACCGTTGCTTACTTGGACTTCCAGGATATATTTAATCATTCGAAAATATCTTAATAACGTGCAATAATATCTCTTTAACACACATTACCATGCGTTATATTCCAAAGGTTCGTTGCCATAGTAACATTATTAAAATGTAATTGACATTTTTTTGAAATAAAAAATATTAGAGTAATAATTATAGTATAATTTTGTCAGTTTTAATGATTTTGAAAAAGAGGTACTTATGCGTATTATTTCGGTCAATTTTACCTGCACAAACATGAAACTATATTGCAAAAACAACAAAACATATACATGTACATTATCAAAGATTACACTAGCAATGAATTCCTATGTATTTGTCGGAAAAAAAGATGGTAATGTCTTTAATTAAAATGATATTTGCACGTTTTTTACGTGTATCACGTGATAAACAAGATTTTTAAATCAGTAACACAATGTAATTGTTCATATTAAATGTGATATTTGCACGTTTTTTTACGTGTATCACGTGATAAACAAGATTTTAAAATCAGTAACACACTGTAATTGTTCATATTAGATGTGATTTGCTGTTGTAGCAACAGCGTCGAATGAAACCCAGTGACATAGTTTACGGTCAGATGGACCAGATACATCTTTAATGAATGTAAAATAATTAATGTTTGATATAAATGCTGCTCATACAACGACAGAGACAGTAAGTAGAATGTGTTTGAGATGCTTGAAAGCTAACTTCATCAACCGTCACTTCAAATGAAGAGAAATGTATTATGATAATGTACTGAGTCTCGTGTTATTTGAACCATTTCAAACTTCTGAGAAAACAGTGAATTTTATCATTTGATGCGGTCGGGAAAAAACACAAAAATGGAAAGTTAGTTTACAATGACTACATTGTGAACAGCAACCGTTTGATAAAATTACAGGAAAAACTATCGAAAAAGTATAACTTTGTACAAAATAAATGACAATGAATTTAAGTAAAACTACTTGTAAAATCCTAATTAAATTCATTAATTGTTTCATCGTTATGCGTTGTCTAAGAAGAATATTACATTACATACCTGATGTTATGAAAATGTTATAAGTCGGCAAATTATTCCTGATTTTGTGAAGTTTGCAAGCGGCACAAAATATTGTGGTTTTAAAGACTTATATACTGACGGTAAAGTTATCCTTACCGCCCGTGAAAAAAGCATTAGCTTTTATCAATAATCAATGGTTTGAGGCGCTGTTGGAAGTTTCAATTGTCTTCTGTACGTTCTGTTTGATTTGTTTTGCTTTTGTTTCTTTCGAATGTAATGCCATTTTCAGTTGAGTGAAGTTGGCGCGGCAATCGTACATTGTACATCAACATTATATACCGACCCAGATTGAATACAAAGCCAGCACTGACATCGTTATTCGACTTATATTTTTGAATACATATCTTATATCGAACACAGAGCTAGCACTGACATCAACATTCGAAACGGGTCCGTAGCAAATACATATCTGGAGTCCAAGACCGAGCCAGCTCGTACATCGTTATTCGAGTTTTGTAAATATTTGAATACAGACCTAGTAGCGAACCCAGAGCTAGCACTGACATCAACATTCGAAACGGGTCCACGGCGAATACATATCTGGAGTTCAATAACGAGCCAGCTCGTACATCGTTATTCGATTTTTTTTAAACATTTGAAAACAGACCTAGTACACGCCCTCCCAACACCTTTTCAATCTTTTTGAAAATAAAAGGAAAACAAATTTCGGGGGGCCCTCCAGAAGACAATTGAAAAGATAAATTAGAAAAATAAAAATTTAAGAGGGCAGGGGAGGGTGCATCCCTTTTAATTGTATTTGAATACTTTTGAAACAAGCAAATTAAAAAAGTAAAAAATATAAAGGGGGAGGGGAGGTAGAGGGGGATGTTTGGGGCGAAGGGAGGGTGCTCCCTAAGACTTTCGTTGTCGTTGTGAGTTTAGAAATAAACAAATTGAAAAAGTAAAAAAGAAGAGGGGGAGGGGAGGGGAGGGGATGTAGAGGGGGATGTTTGTGGCGAGGGGAGGGTGCTCCCTAAGACGTTTGTTGTTGTTGCGAGTTTAGAAATAAACAAATTGAAAAAGTAAAAAAGAAGAGGTGGAGGGGAGGTAATGGGGATGTTTGGGGCGAGGGGAGGGTGCCCCCTAAGACGTTTGTTGTTGTTGCGAGTTTAGAAATAAACAAATTGAAAAGTAAAAAAGAAGAGGTGGAGGGGAGGGGAGGGGATGTAGAGGGGGATGTTTGTGGCGAGGGGAGGGTGCTCCCTAAGACTTTTGTTGTTGATGTGACTTGAGAAATAAACAAATTGAAAAAGTAAATATATAGAGGGGAGGGGAGATAGAAGGGAATGTTTGGGGCGAGGGGAGGGTGCCCCCTAAGACTTGTGTTGTTGTTGTGAGTTTAGAAATAAACGAATTGAAAAAGTAAAAAAGTAGAAGGGGAGGGGAAGTGAGGTTGAGGAGGATGTTTGTGGCGAGGGGATGGTGCTTCCTAAGACTTTGTTGTTGTTATAAGTTTATAAAAAATGAAAAAGTAAAAAAAAATAGAGGGGGAGGGGAGGTAGAGGGGAGGTAGAGGGGGATGTTTTGGGCGAGTGGATGGTGCTCCCTAAGACTTTTGTTGTTGTTGCGAGTTAAGAAATAAACAAATTGAAAAAGTAAAAAAATAAAAGGGGAGGGGGGTAGAGGGGATGTTTGGGGCGAGGGGAGGGTGCTCCTTAAGACTTGTGTAGTTGTTGTGAGTTTAGAAATGTACAATTGAAAAAGTAAAAAAAAGAGTGAAAAGGTGTTTAGAGGGCGTGTACTAGTATAGGTCTGTATTCAAAAATTTAAAAAAAAACTCGAATAACGATGTACGAGCTGGCTCGTTATTCGAATTCAGATATGTATTCGCCGCGGTCAAGTTCGAATGTTGATGTCAGTGCTAGCTCGGGGTTCGCTACTAGGTCTGTATTCAAATATTTAAAAAAACACTCGCCGAATAACGATGTACGAGCTAGCTCGTTATTGGACTCCAGATATGTATTCGCCGCGGTCAAGTTCGAATGTTGATGTCAGTGCTAGCTCTGTGTTCGCTAATAGGTCTGTATTCAAATATTCAAGAAACACTCGAATAACGATATACGAGCTAGCTCGTTATTGGACTCCAGATATGTTTTCGCCGCGGTCAAGTTCGAATGTTGATGTCAATGCTAGGTCTGGGTTCGCTACTAGGTCTGTATTCAAATATTCAAGAAACACTCGAATAACGATGTACGAGCTGGCTCTTTTTTCGACTCCAGATATGTATTCGCCGCGGACAAGTTCGAATGTTGATGTCAGTGCTAGCTCTGATTTCGCTTATAAGTATGTATTCAATTATTAAAAATAACTCGAATAACGATGTACGAGCTGCCTCGTTATTGGACTCCAGATATGTATTCGCCACGGACCCGTTTAATGGGTTCAATAAAAGATATGTATTCAAAGAATAAGTCGAATAACGATGTCAGTGCTGGCTCTGTATTCAATCTGGGTCGGTATTCAATGTTGATGTACGATGTACGATTGCCGCGCCAACTTCACTCAACTGCCATTTTCAACATATATTTTCGGTTAAACATGGCGGTCAGTTGACAAAACAAAATATTGATCAACCAGTGTTTATATGGCCCTCCGCAAGCAGCTGTCAACTTCTTCACATAATTCAGTGATGGGGGACAGTAGCCAAATGTCATGGAAGGATATAACCCGTCCCACTCGTGTATCGAACCCGGACCTCCCGGGTGACCGTGCAGTGCTCTACCAACTGAGCGAACCAGGCAGGTCCTGTTCTGTTTGAGTACAGAAAGATCGACCTTAAAGTTACAGTCTGAAGAAAATGAATATAAATAGTTTATGGTTATTGGCTGAGAAACTTGAGTAAATCAAATATGACGATCTTAAAACACAACACTGAAGACTCTGTGTTTACCGATTTCTGTGTCCAATTTTCGGAGGTCTTTATTCTCTGACAGACTTACAATTGAATTAGGTACAACTGTGTGTTTTGGTGTGACTCAGTTCATATTACTGTATCATAGGAGATTGATCAATTAATACTAGTAATTTGGTATACCGTAAAGTCGCTTTGTACGGACTGTTGCACAACATTATAATAAAACAAGATCTGGATTCTGAGAAGTCATAGAGTACATGTTCACTTGCTTGACGGGTGTATTTATTTTACATGCATTATCCTGTGTCGCCAACATGGCTTAAAGTTCTTAAGATCGCAAGAGCGTTTATCAATATTTTCGTACGCATGCAGACGCTACGAATTCGTAAGTTTTTATCGAAAATGCTACGAATGTGTATAGGCATTCGTAACGTTCGTAACAAAATGATATTAATATTTCACATTAATCAACAAATGTAATGAACTTTTTAATAAATTAATCTACTTCATATTACATGAAATTGTCTGGCATTACTGGAACAAAATAAAAAATACATTAATTAGTATATATTGTTACTAGCTTAGTTACTGGGAGCAAGGTCAGACTGAGGCTGCTTGTTCCTTCGTGCTGGATTAGTTACAGTGTCTGTTGTTGTGTGCGTGATGGTTGGTTGCTTTTAATGATTAGTAACTGCCTACTTAGTCAATTTATGTATATATGTTGGAAATCAAGGACCATATAGCGATTAAGGGTGAGGTTAGCTAGCTGTTAAATCGATTTAAACCCCCAGTATTTTTTACTGACAGTTCCAAGGCTGTAATTCGCTATATGATTATTGTTTATGTTTGTGTTTTGAATGTGTTTTGTATTTCCCTCTCCCCTGTGCAATTCTGCCACTTTATACAGTGTTCAGATTGTTTCCTGCCCATTTTTGGCCTATTACGGTCAGTTGTCTTGACTTGTCCTGGTTCTTTTCCATCCATTAATTTCCCCCTTCCCCCTCCCTTTACTGTCCACTTTGATTCTCCTAGTTATTCCTTGTGGTCTGCTGGGCCATTCCTTGTGCCTCAGTTCCTTAATATGTGTACCGTTTGACCTCCTTTAGTGCCTTATGTTTTGTGGATTGTTGTTTTTTTCCGGAGATATGCATGGGGAGGCACTGTCTTATGTATGTGGCTCTCCCTGTAGTTACGTATTCTCTCTCTTTTATCGTATAAAAATGATTCCATACATACTAGCTGATACAATAGTCAATCGAAGTTATAATCAGTCACAAAGTAAAACTTCTGGCAATCAAAAGGTAATTTAAAGACGGAATAAGAATAGTGTGTATGTTGATTTGTACATGGAATCTACGAATCTCGTAAATTTGTGGTTTACATTTAAAGTACAGCATCAACTATGTCATACAACTTTTAAAATTGAACATTATAATTTGATTACTGCTAAGCCTAATTAAGACATAAAATTGATGACAAAAATATCAAGACAGATTAATTATGAACCGTCTTATAAATCATTAGAATAACAGTGGTTGTGACTTTAAGCATCATTTCGCATTTTCTTTAGTCTGTATCATTAACATCACCAGCTGAATGACATCCTCAGTGACATTTGACTGTAAAATAAAGTATTAAATCCTCAATAAATTAGATCTTCAAGACAGTGAAAACTCAAGAAAATAATAAACTATTTAAGTAAGTTTTCATCCTTCTGAGCATAGAATACCACTCAATATACTTTAGAGGGGGTGACGTGGGTTCGAGCACATCAGCAAGCGCCACAACACTACAGTACTTTCATATTTCAATTCGAACTTCTTATGACCAGCCCCTGTTGGGTTAACAATCGCATCTTAGTCATCAGACATGAAATAGCAAACCTGCTCACCCATGATAGTTTTAAGAAATAGGCTTTTAGCGGGTAGGCATATCTGCCGACGTATCTTACTGAATAATGTTCAGTGTTCTGTTACGTCGTCCAAGAACTTTTAAGCAGCTGTCCACCGAAGTTTGCCTACTGACAACAGAAGGATCGGCGGTTATATTTTTGTTTCTCAACAGACGACTGAGAGACGACGCGAGGCACGTCTAGTTTGACCTCTCCAAGAAGAGCGTGTACTGACCTACTGTGCGCACGAACATTCTTATTCGTAAGATCGCGGTCATACATACGAACGCGTTGATAGAACGGTCGTAATTATTTTCGTAAGAAAATTCTTACGAACATTTCGTATCTTACAAACGCTCGTTCGTACGAATATTGATAAAACGGACCCTATATGTATATACATGTAAATACCTTCATTCGTGTATTGTGTCATTTTCACGATTGATGTGTTTGTGATTATTTTGTGTTGCATATAATTATGTTCATGCTTTTCGTTGCCATTCGCAAATATGTTTGCCGATTATGCAATGAAGTGTGTTTGTTTGTATTAAAACTTGTTTGACGTCATCCAGCAGTGACCTGGAGATGGGGGAGGCGAGACGTCATCCAGTAGTGTCCTGGAGATCGGGGGGGGGGGGCGATACGTCATGCAGCAGTGACCTGGAGATGGGGGGGCGAGACGTCATCCAGCAGTGCACTGGAGATGGGGAGGCGATACGTCATCCAGTAGTGCCCTGGAGATGGGGAGACGAGACGTCATCCAGCAGTGACGTGGAGATGGGGAGGCGAGACGTCATCCAGTAATGCCCTGGAGATGGGGAGGCGAGACGTCATCCAGCAGTGACGTGGAGATGGGGAGGCGACACGTCATCCAGCAGTGACATGGAGATGGGGAGGCGAGACGTCATCCAGTAGTGACGTGGAGACGGGAAGGCGAGACGTCATCCAGTAGTGACGTGGAGATGGGGAGGCGAGACGTCATCCAGTAGTGCCCTGGAGACGGGAAGGCGAGACGTCATCCAGTAGTGACTGGGAGATGAGGAGGCGAGACGTCATCCAGCAGTGACGTGGAGACGGGAAGGCGAGACGTCATCCAGTAGTGACGTGGAGATGGGGAGGCGAGACGTCATCCAGCAGTGCCCTGGAGATGGGGAGGCGAGACGTCATCCAGCAGTGACATGGAGATGGGGAGGCAAGACGTCATCCAGTAGTGCCCCGGAGATGGGGAGGCGAGACGTCATCCAGCAGTGCCCTGGAGACGGGAAGGCGAGACGTCATCCAGCAGTGACATGGAGATGAGGACGTCATCCAGTAGTGACGTGGAGATTGGGAGGCGAGACGTCATCCAGCAGTACCCTGGAGATGGGGAGGCGAGACGTCATCCAGTAGTGCCCTGGAGACGGGAAGGCGAGACGTCATCCAGCAGTGACATGGAGATGGGGAGGCGAGACGTCATCCAGTAGTGACGTGGAGATGGGGAGGCGAGACGTCATCCAGTAGTGACGTGGAGATGGGGAGGCGAGACGTCATCCAGCAGTGCCCTGGAGATGGGGAGGCAAGACGTCATCCAGCAGTGACATGGAGATGGGGAGGCGAGATACCAACCGTGACCGATGTATCAATATTAAAAAGTGCAAGTAAAATAATCCAATAAAACCAGTTTAATTCAAGGCATTATACTCCGCCCATATGGATATTCGTTCATTAAGCCTTGCAATAGTTGTACCAAAATTTCTCATGACTTGCCTAAAAACGCATTACAACTGGTGTACAAAGGTTGGCTCCAATCCCCCCTCCACCGTTCTTGGAAGAGATGTACAACATAACTCTTACATGTATATGGCGTAACAGTGGAATACTACAGTCAGCATTTAGAGCAGTAACTCGGTTCCTTGTGCCAGCAGTAAATATATATTAAATTGTACTCGTACATACTTCAATATATATATAAAATCAGTGAAATAGAAGCTCAAACATATTGGAGGCAGCAGGGCTCTAGAAATCCACTAGTCCGACGTCCCGAACAAGTCTTATGCTGAATCGGGCTACCAACAGTTCACTTGAAGTTAGTCCGGAACAAGTCTGTTTGTTTTTACAGCTAACCAACATCAGCAATTGTTCAGTTGTAAGTCAAACCTTAGAATCCCACAAACACATACATGTGATTATTAATTTTAGATTGTTGGGCTATCATTGTGTAGGTATATTTGTTACTAAATTGACCCATACTCTCGGACAACTAGCTTCCTATCGGACAGGTCAAATTTTACATTTCCATTAGACTAGTGTCTTTGAAAAAAATTCTAGAGCCCTGTGCAGTACGAAAATCCTTCAAAGCCGTTCGAAAGAATTAAAAGAAACCGCTACCTTTATTCTCATTACCACGCGGAAAGACTAGTACTGGTGTTGGCTGTAGAGTAGTTACAGTTGTAATACAACAGTAATACTAAAAGTGTTGTTACTGCTATTACAAATGTACGACCAACGCTACAACGGTTTGCGAATTCATAACATTAACATATCTGCTGTGAAGGCCGAGTGGTTAATGCGTTGGATTTGAAATCCAATGGGATATTCCGGCGCAGGTTCGAACCCTGCTCGCAGCGAAAAACTTTGAGTTAATGCGCGATTTCCCCTTTTCAGTGTCTTATAATTGTTTTATGGCAGTTCTTAGTTCTTCTGATTAGCAAGCTTTCTTCCGTTTTATTCCATGTCGAAATATGTGATATATAAGTACAGTCTATGTATAAATGTATATAGATACTTTGATGTATTAGTTTTATGTGTATGCATAACCTCTTATAACTCATTGTATGAGTGGCAGTGTACTTTGATTCGATGCATTCGATTTTTTTTGTATATGTATGTGATAGGTACACTTAAAAGATTGAAATAAAGATTGAAACACTAATACATTATTTTCTGATCTGCCATGCGCTCAGTTTCGGTTAACCGTTGCTCACGTTATGAAACGGTTTTGTTTTGTATCCCTGGCTATCGCATTCGCGGCACAGTGGGATCCAAATTACAAACGTTATCCGCTAACACATTTACTTAACGCAGGGCTGTAAAATGTTTACACTGTACACGATTCCGTATTAGGTGGGGGGGGGGTGAAAACATTAAAACATTAGAGATAAACACGATTATAAATTAAGGGTGGAATATGAGCTAAATGCATCTTAAACCCACACTGAATACTATCGGGAATTTAAGAACACTCAGAAACTGACAGTATACGCCATTGCTACCATCAGTTCATCGTGTGTTGATAAAAATCTTATTTGAATTGGAATGTAAAGTGTCATTACAGATACCTTAAATGTTCCCTCGTGTGTACAGATGTCACACAATTTATGTAAATGTACACCTTAATGCTAAGATAAAGGGATAGTTTGAAAGAGCATCAGTGAGAGCTATGTGTGTAATTAATTTATGATGTTGAAATGTGTGGACAAAATATGAGAACCAACGAGGGACTTTGAATATCAGGAGTGTTCTTCGATTTTAAATTGCAATCAGGATATTTACGTTTTGTCAATATTAAACCCATTTTATACTACCACACCTACGGATATTCTTTTCATATAATATTGCTAGGCACGATCTTAATTTTCTCGGTAAGACAAATACCTCACGTTCGATATATCGTCATGTTGACAAAGGACAAACATTGTTCGGATTTAAAGTTTATCATGTTAAATTCGCATCCAATAAACTACATAACAAATATACAAATCACTGGTATGTCACGAATAAAATAGCAACAGATAATGCTACCGAATAATACAGAAGTTAAATATGTCGAATAGGACACAAATACACTCATGTGCAATAATTTAACTAGAATATATTCACTGACATCAGAGTATGAAATAACTAAGCAACATACTTACATCAATATAATTACGTTAGTACCACAAAATACGTATACATTCGGACGTTTGTCGAGTATACTTGTCGCCTATATATCTAATAGTGTGCTATAAATCTAATAATGTGCTTTATATTTTATAATGTGCAATAATTATATCTAAAAGTGTGCTATATATTTAATAGTGCGCTATATATTTAATAATGTGCTATATGTTTAACAATGTGCTATATATTCAATAATGTTTTTTATAAATATTTAATAATGTGCTATATATTTAATAATGTGATATATCTTTAATAAAGTGATTTATATTAAATGATGTGCTATATATTTAATAATGTGATTTATATTTAATAATGAGCTATATATTTAATAATGTACTATATACTGTATTTAATAATGTGCTATATATTTAATAATGTGTTATATATTTAATAATGTGTTATATATTGAATAATGTGCTATATCTTGAATAATGTGCTATATATTTAGTGCTATATATTAAAAATGTGCTATATATTTAATAATGTGCTATATATTTAATGATGTATTATATATTTAGTAATGTGCTATATATTTAATAATGTGCTATATATTTAATAATGTGCTATATATCTAATAATGTGCTATATATATATTAAAGTGTTATATATTTAATAATGTGCTTTGTATTCAATAATGTGGTTCAATGATGATAGAGTAGCGGTTCCTAGGTCCAGTAGTAACGCGCTGGACTAGTAATCCAGGAATCGCAGGATCGAGCCCCGCTCCACCACTGACAGTAACTAACAGTCTCCGGACGAGTCTTTGAACAACCGAGGTCCAGTATACATTAGGCAAGTAAAAGAACCAGGACTGCTTCTGGAACTGGGGCATCTTCTGTATCATGCACTATCCTCCAAAAATCTAAAATGACTAATACATTCTACCGGAGGCCTCGCCCACGTTGGACAGCGGCGGAACGAACTACTACTTGGCCAGGAGTAAAAAGCGTTAGGCTCTTTGTATCAGTCATACGTATACTGTCTATAGAAGGATTATAAGAAGGTGAATAACAGGGCCTTCCATGAATCTAGAATACAGTGGAATTTTATTCTGTGAATTTTTATCTATCTTTAATAGTAAAGCTCGATGCTCTGTAAGAACAAACAAATAAAGAATTGGTCCGCCATGCATAGACTCCGATTTTGCGGCATTTTTAACATACCACCCACTTACAAGTAATAAGGGTTCATATCAAACTGTCGCCGTTGTCATGGAAACCATGTTTTTGTGATTTTGATCAAATTTGCATTCTTCCTTCATCTTCCTACAAAAGTGCGTGTTTTACCTTCTCAAGTTCTGTCACATTTTCAAGGTCACTAGCAATGCTTTGCGTTGTGCACCAGAAAACTTACATTTTAGATTACCACATTACAGTTTTGTAATAAATTCAAAGTAGAGAGCTTGACATTTAACATAAAATATATAATAAGTCTATACGTTGGCGTTACGTCGTTTTGTATATTATTGTAATATTGTGCTCATTTTTTGTTCATTTGTTTACCTAAACACACATGAAAAATATATATCCTGTAGTTAAAACATCAATAAATATGCATGAACAAAGAATGAACATATAATGTATTCATCCGTATTTGTTGAAGAAAGATGTTTGTACATCATAAAATTTTTTTAAACTTTCAGTTTTTTCAAAAATCAGTCTATTTTACAAGTTTCGTCTGTTATATGTAATATAAAAACATATTTTATCAATCGGTTATACATTGCAATGGTTCTTATAAGAGATGTTTTAGCCAATGTTACAACAATACTGGATGAAACCACTTCAAACAGTTTATGTCAAGATGAGTCAGATACATATATAAGCAAATGTCATAATTAATATCTAATTCGTATATTTTCGCAATTTAAATAAATACATTTGCGGTTTCACATCCGACTTGAAGCATTGTATTTTGCTTATTAACGAGTGTTTAATTCTCGGAAATTTATTTATTACTTCATCAGAAAAACAACAATTAATCAATTACTTAAACAGCCTCGTGATTAATGTTTTAATGACTTCAATTAAGAACAAAGCGAAAAGACATATAACGCATATAAATGAACAGACTGTACAATATTGTAAAAATAAAAATACATTTCTGAGATATGTCTCCCGTGGCCGAGTGGTGAAGGCATCCGCCTTGGGAGCGGGAGGTAGGGGTCCGTTCTGATATGGCCGGTTGGTGAGCCGCCAGCTAGTTCAATATGGTTACCTACCTGCCTGGTGTCTGGCATTAAAAGGATAGTAATTGGGGAGTTATTGTGCTCAGAAAATAGGTATTTCATAAGTCAGAAATGGCTGGCCCTTTAAATAATGGGCGACACAATAATTAACATTTTTTATGAAAATGACAATAATACAATACTTGATTTAATTAAGTTTAACGACAAGATGTGACATAACAATCATAATAAGACAAGGTATGACAAGATAATTAAACAATTCTAGACATCAATAAATGATCACATGTAATAAAACAATTATTTATGACAAGATATGACAAGATAATCAAACAATTCTAGATATCAATAAATGATCACATGTAACAAGACAAATGTATATGACAAGATACAATGTATAATACTAGATACAGCGATTGCCTTAAAAATGACAAACGTATTTCACTTATTAACATATCATTTATAAAAAGTCATTGTTCATATCAAAATAATATTAGTTATTTAATTTAAAACGAATAATGGTAGAAAAAAACGACTCGAATAGGAGAGAAGCCTTCTGCATGTATTTTACACGAGTCGTTTGCATAAGTCCTACTAAATGCAATACAATATCACAGTATTTATATACCAGGCAAAATCATAACTTTAGTTCGTTCGCCATTGCTTGTCTTATTCATTGATTTGAACAAACCTTCTCACGAATCTCCGCGTCTATTTCAAAAACAAATTCTTAAGTTTAAAACAATGCACTTCATTTTTTTGCATAAAACATGAGACACGTATGGAGCATATCTAACTGTTTAACATCGTAGTGACAACATTAACCAGATACTCATAAATCTTCGCTACTCTCTGCGTGCACTGTCGGCAATCTTGTTGAGTGGTCACGTGGTTAATTATACATATACACAAAGAAAAAGTTAAGCATCTCCCCCAGATATTATTTTAGTGAAAAATGATGCGATTGTTACCAGGACATAACTAACCGTATATAACCTGAGACATATACGTACGTGTACATCGAAAGGAAAAACTCCGCCAATAAGAAAAGATAAGATGGTTATTTCAGGTTTAAAAATCACTTTTAGTTTTTTGGATTATGTCCCTAATTCAAATATTCAGTAGCGTGTAATGACTCCATGTGTAAGAATGGCATCATGAACACTCCGTCTCATTTCTACAGTTAGACGTGGAATCTGTTGACGAGACAACTGTCGTACAGGAGAATCTGATAATATGCACCACATGTTTGATGCATAAGTTCTATAACTGCTTATTTTCATCACAATTGAGTTAGAATAGTTGTGCACCAAACCCTTGCTATCATATACTAGGTAATATCAGATTTAGTTCTATAACATACAAAGAATCAGTAATAAATATTGATTGATTAATTTCCATCCAACATCTCCTATTAGTTTTTAAAAACCTAACTTTCATTTTTATCAATGAAATAAGCAGGTGCACGCTGACATCAATGTCTCAAAATTCAAAATACAGCAAGATCATCCTCACACTAATCAAACCAATCAACACCTTCCACTCACACCAATCCCTCCACTCAGCACCCTCCACTCAGCACCCTCCACTAACATTAGTCCAATCAATCAGCACCCTCCACTTACACTAATCCAATCAATCCGCACCCTCCATTCACACCAATACCTCTACTCAGCACCCTCCACTCACACCAATCCCACCACTCAGCACCCTCCACTAACACCAATCCCACCACTCAGCACCCTCCACTCACACCAATCCCACCACTCAGCACCCTCCACTCACACCATTCCCACCACTCAGCACCCTCCCTTTATACCAATCCCACCACACAGAACCCTCCACTCACACCAATCCCACGACTCAGCACCCTCCACTCACACCAATCCCACGACTCAGCACCCTCCACTCACACCATTCCCACCACTCAGCACCCTCCACTTATACCAATCCCACCACACAGAACCCTCCACGCACACCAATCCCACGACTCAGCACCCTCCACTTTCACTAGTAGAATCAATCAGCACACTCCACTTACACACATACAACCAATCAACACCCTCCATTCACACCAATCCCACCACTCAGCACCATCCACTCCACACACGCTAGTCCAACTACTCAGCACCCTCCACTCACGCTTGTCCAATCAATCAGCACCCTCTACTCGCACTAGTACAATCAATCAGCACCCTCGACATACACAAATCCAACTAATCAACATCCTCTACTCACACTAGTCCAATCAATCAGCACCCTCGACGTACACAAATCCAACTAATCAGCACCCTCCACTCACGCTTGTCCAATCAATCAGCACCCTCGACTTACACAAATCCAACTAATCAGCATCCTCCACTCACGCTTGTCCAATCAATCAGCACCCTCTACTCGCACTAGTCCAATCAATCAGCACCCTCGACTTAAACAAATCCAACTAATCAGCACCCTCTACTCACACTAGTCCAATCAATCAGCACCCTCGACTTACACAAATCCAACTAATCAGCACCCTCTACTCACACTAGTCCAATCAATCAGCACCCTCCACTAGTATCACAGTCCCATACAGGTGGAAAAACTTTGTTCAAGCACGACAATGTTTTATTTGAAATCATCTGGTATAATTAAAGTGGGAGATTGCAAAATGCTTTATTTTATTAAAAAAACTACTTTGTTAAGTCATGATTGTGGTAGGATAAAACAACCTAACTTTATGTAATGATAAAGTCGAATGTAATTTCCTTTCATTTCAAAATGTTTAACAAGCGATGTGCTTAGCATGTAGCTATAAAACACGACTTTGCTTTTCTTGGTTTTCAGACGGAGTCCTAAAATACATCAAATTCAACAATTGATTGTTGTTTGTTTGTAAGCCACGTCGACATAATCTATTAATTCGGCGACTTTTCAGCTGTTGTTTGTGAAGGATGGTCAAAGTTCCTTATATCAGATATGTTATTTTCTGAAACATTCTTTTAACATTAGAACCGTATAAAAAGTTAATACCGATGGATGTAATGCATATTATGTCTTCATCTTAAATATACACATGTATTAGAATATATATTGCTCTCCCCCATGTCTTTGATACCTGTTTATATACATACATTATATGTGTATACATGTAAATACGTGTATAGTGTCATTTTCACGATTGATATTTTTGTGATTTTTTGTGTTGTATATAATAATTATGTTCATGCTTTACGTAGCCAAAGGCAAATATGTTTGCCGATATGCAATACGTTTGTTTGTTTATTAAATTAGACACGGACAGCCACTTTATGGAGAAACCATCGGTCACCCTCAAGATGCACCGAAAAGTTCGATTACGAGTACATTTGGATGTGAAACGTACGGTTTGCAGTCAGGGAGTATAACCGCACAGTCTCGGAGATTGATAGCCGTTTGAAATAATGATCTTATACTCATTCACTTAAAACGTTTCCAAATGTTCTACACATTTTGTCATTCCTATTAGGCTCATATAAGTTTCGTGTTTGTGCTATGAAGCAAAGCTGTGTAAGAACACAAACATTCCCCTCGTACGATGCTCTACGTGTGCTTGCAATCGTGCCAGTCAAAACCAGAACATGTTTAAAACATTCTGTATGATACGATTCGAAATTCAAACTTGTCTCCTATAATTGTTTTAACAACGTCATCGGTCCAAACCGTTAGATCACGTATAGAAGCTAAGGTGGTTTGTCGCCTTGCACCGGACCAACACGGAAACACGACATGACACACATCAGCCACCATAGGAAGCAACAGTAGGAATACTTCATCATTTCACAAGAGCCCGTTTAGACGTTTCATGCGAAGTGAAATTAAATGTAAACTGAAAAAAAAATATTTTTTATGGTTAAATGGGCATGTACACGTTTAATGTTTTAGAATACATTAAAACACATCTTTTAAATGAACACATCGTTTTAATGCACTACAAATGTCGAATAAATCACTGAGCATTTCAAAAGCTACAATGTTGTTTCATGTCCATACGCTTTACTTACATCAATTCAATAAAACGCAACGTAAGCAAAAACGTTACTAATAGCTCAGTGATCGCAGTTGTTGTTTTACAATAAATAACGATTTAATGTTATCATCAATACAGCGTCATGATAAGATTTGCAAAAATTAGCGAAAATTTACTATCTTTGTGTTATGTTTTTGCGCCAATAAGATACGTGCGGTAATTAAATTTACACTTCCTTTAAATGTGGTATAGCCAAGCAAATCAAGAAGTAAAAGGTTAATACAATGATAATAACAGTGTGTGGTTGAATCTACGTCATTATGTTTGGTCAATAAATATCAACAGTGTGTATATAGCTTCTACGAAACTATAATATAGTTATCTGCAAGGTTTCTTTTTAAATTAAGCCGTAAATACGTCAGTCTGCGTCAGTAATAAAAAGATGACGAATCAGCGGCGGCCATATACAAAACAAGATGAGTGCTTAACATGTCCTTTATCTTAGGTACAACTTGATGGATAACGTAGCGTCACCAACAAGTGTTATTGATCAATTAGGGGGGAAAGGAAGACGTTAATAGACTAGCTTCCGGTCTAAGGTGTTTGATAAGAGAATAAAATATAAATCAAAACATTGTATATAAACAATATACATACGAGTATAAGGTGGCTGTTAAAAACTACTGTTTGATACGTCGTGATGCTATACTGGTTGCGATCTAAATGCAAACCAAAAAGAATGATTTATCACTGAACAGTATGACCATTGTAAGAATATATTGTTAAATACCGTTATTATTATGAGTCCAAATGCAAATAAAAAATATATTTGTCGCTAAACAATATTGCGATTGTAAAAATCTACTGTATATTTCAATGAATAACATGTTGCTGTTTTCTTTAAAAATACTTTTAAAGCCGAAATGGGGATTAAAGGTGATTTATTTATTGTTATTACCTGATTCCTTATATAAATACAAATCTGTTATTTTTTGCTGTTTTACATGAAAGCTATCAATTTGTCTTGGATTGAACTATTCCCCGGTCAACAGTATGAACTGTTTCCCTCTGGTTAACGTCAACGTCATTTTAACGTCAATATCATTCCCGCGCTTTTATTGGACGTCCGTTGAAATATGTAAACAAACAGTTAGAGCTAGAAGTGTTGGAATTTTTTCATTTATATTTTGTTCGATATAATAAAATATATATCAAAAGGCTTCCCAGTAAGACATATTGTCAACATTCGAGAAAATACTAGTTTGTGTTTAGATAAACTTTTGATCAGGTAATAAAACATTTATTTCATGGTTATTTGGGTAACAGTCAAAACTGTTGTCCCTTGGTGTCGGGGATGACATTCTTAACTGTTGCCCTCAGCCTATCGGCCTCGGGCAACAGTTCAGATGTCATCCCCTCCACCTCGGGACAACAGTTTTGACTGTTGCCTAAATAAACATGAAATAACTGTATATCATTTTATAGTCACAATGCTATGTGGAATATGTTTTGTGAAAAGTTATACTTTTACAATCATAGAACAAACCAGACTCAGATGTTGAAAAGTGGATCTCATTGTTTATCTAGAACAGAACATAATTATTTATCAATATCTGAATTTAAGTATAATACTTACCATCCAATGTATACAATTTACAATAATGATATTGCCATACTCTATGAGAGTAAGTACATGTACATTTATACATACAACATAGTCAAACAAAATATTGTAATACACATGACAAACGACAGTGATACAATATGAAAAAAATATGAAAAACAGCATTATAATTATAAATAAACAGTCAAGATGTACTGCTTCCAACTATACCTTAACATGATATCATGAAAGGGCCACATTTTAAATTTGTTACCAGTTTAAGATAAGAATTTACTGTGTAATTTAGTTGATCGGTTCAAAAGTTTAGAACCTTGCTGCGATGATCAAGTTACCCGTGTATTTTCATGTAAGCCTTACAATCAGTCAATGTATATTTACAATTTATATTCAACAATCCTTTTAAAAGTAGTTGTCAATAGAAGTCAGCAAAATTTCAAGCATTTATTGCCGAACTTTATACTTCAGCCAAACATGCATTTTTGGGGGTGGGGGGGGGTGGTGTTATACAATGTTGTGTTCCTGTAAAAAGAATGTACAATTGGTATTTGCTATGCTGTATGAAAATGCAAAGGTTACAGAAAGAAAAAAAACAGTATGTGTCCAATTCTTACAGAGGTTTGCCAAGAGCATACTGTTACTGTTTTATACAGGTCAAAAGAGCCTACCCGCCATTTTGTCTCTTGAGAATCATCACTACATTATGAAAAAGTGATCTGACAACATGAACCTGATATTGACAAATTAACATCAATCTTTTCCGTCACTTCGATTTATTTGAATCATAGACTAGTTTAGCTTACTGCAATCAAGATGTACAGAAAATATACACAGTAGCTTTTTATAGTTAGTTTGTGTGAAATAATACTTGATGATCAAGCTTCAATCTCCCAATGCATCTTAAACAGAAAGCTCTGCTCAATGTTGATAATTTGTTCAAATCAGAGCCTGAGTTTGAGAACAATCTCATTTTTGGATCTCTTGAAACTTTTCTGAGAAAAAATCATCTTATTTGTCTTGTTGGTAATACCGATCATGAGTCCAGTCTCACATGAGAAAAATCTCAACAATTTGTGACAATATTTGAGCTGAGATTTTTCTCAGATTGAGATGCTTCGACCGATCGGGATCTGATCAGTACTTTTGATGACTAGATCAAGTTGAAATTCGCTCATGAAGAATATTGTCCAGTCATTCCATTTACAACTAATTCGTTTAATTTTCAACTGAAGTGTATAACGTGTTCTTACTTTTCATCTTAAAATTAAATATCACCAATCAACAGTTTTATATTAAAACACTAAAAAAAGTTTGATATGTCATTCTTTATTTTCGATAAAAAGGTATCACTCCAAATAATTTAATATATCCTTTAAAAATACAAAATGTAACTTAATTCGGTTGCTTTCCGTTAAAGCATTATTACAGTCTATTTGTCATCCGATAATTATTTTATAATTATGCATTATATTGTCGCATTGGTCTATGAACTCCTCGCTTTGGATGAAGAAAAACTTGTTCAACAACCCTCCTTACAGTTTCTGTATAATTGTAATACGCTTTCAAACACCTCCAAATTCAACAGCGTAGTGATAGGCAAACTATACACTTCAACTTTTTTATCAATTAAACAAGCAATATTGTCGTCCGCATTTAACATGATTCCAAACTATTTTACGGCAAACTGAAATTAAACATATTCCATTTTATACATCCCTATTTAAAGGGCCAGCCATTTCTGACTTATGAGACACCTACTTTCTGTCACATTTACTTCCCGATTCCTATCCTTTAATGCCAGGCACCAGACAGGTAGACGCACGGTAACCATAATTAAACATAATGTAGCGGCTCACCAACCGGCCATATCAGAACGGACCCAAACCGGGATTCTAACCTTCGACCTCCCGCTTCCACGGCTGATGCCCTAACCACTCGGCCACGGGAGACGGTATGATTGGTATTTAACCAGTATTCGAACCCAACTTGCCACCGCTGAATACGCTACTTTATTTGTATGGCGTAAAAAACCAGTACAACTAAATTGTAACGCTTGCAACCTCGTTTTTCGCTAATTTGGTTTAAATAAAATATTATATCAAGAAAATTGCACAGAGCAAAATTACGATCCAAATAATATTTTAAAAGCATCATATGATGCAGTAAAAAATGAAACATGTACAGAAGTTAATTGATGGCATCTTTGGCCGGATCCTTCGTGACAGGAATGGTATATGTATCGATAAGGTATAAAATGCAAATCATCACGTTATTACATACATTATTTTCAAATCACATGAGGGCTATCACTCAAACTTATTTTGCAAAAATGTTTCATCTCAATACATAAAAAACACATGACGATAAATATACATTTTGTGAGTAGACCTATGACATCGTTGTCATCGTCATATGACAACAGTATGGCAAGTCTACGCTATAATGTTCGTACACAGTCAACGCACATGTAAATTAATTATATGCTAATTACGGAAAACGGTACGCGCATGTGACGTTTCAGAATATACGAGTGTTCGCGTCACGCGTTGATAAGTATATATGTTTTGGGAGACGGTGGGTAAGCAGATCTCAGTTGTAATCGTGTTCCCAACAAAGATGGAACACTTTAGCCTGCGCCAACTTCTTTCAGGCTTAGTTTGTGCAGGTAGGAATACGCTTTTGTTTCATATGTTTGTACATTAGCTTTTTGCATTTAAGTGTTTTATAGATATATTAATGTAAACTTTTACTTGGTAATTTGTGACGGTGTGTCTATAATAAAACTATAACGTAACTTAAGCGGTACTTTGGAAACGTCAGGTGACTAATATTTACAACATCTGTATAACTTAGTTTTATCTTTTACTTTGTAGATTCTACTTTTAAATTTCGAACAACGCATATGACGTAATAACATTAATTTCGCGCACGTTTTCTTATTCAAATGTTTATTGAAGTATTAAATTATTATTGTCCATGTATGTTTTGAATATTCAGCGCATTTAAACTAACATTTCATTACGTTGCAACATATGTTTACAGAGTAAATTATATAAACATATCTCGCGATGTAAATATTGCATATAAATGCCGATTTCATAAGGCTTCCATTTTCAATTTACACGACATAACACTGTCTTGATTCTAGAACACATTTACTTTACTGACCACAAAAACTACTTTGTGACTGACGCTTGAATGTCTAAATGCTATCTCCATAAGGCCACAGTAATAACTATTAGGAGGGATTGTGTAGTGTGTTTAACATATATATACATTGTAAATATATACAGTCCGACCTCGCTCATTCGAATTCATTGGGTCCGATATTTTATTTCGAATAATACATTGTTTCGTATAACCCATTTCAATTCGACGTGCCTAAGAAGATATATCGGTTAATGATAATTATTTCGGATTATACCAAGTATTCGGATAAGAAGGTTGTCGAATAAATGAAATAAATTTCATACTAATTTACCCAATCTGAATGAATTCATGGTACAGTGTTTGCATGATGCCACTGCATTATTAAATATTATAGTTGAAAATTTAAAATATCACAAGACTGGTATGCTGACTGTTGTAATATTGAATCGTTTGACTGGTTTTAAAGTCTTTCTTGAAAGATACGTATAAGATGTATGGGCTTGTTAAACACACAATGTAAGATATTGGGACAAGGTTTAATTTGTTATTATCATGACATTTCTTCTCTGAGGTTAAAGATGTGTCTGGCTCATCTTAACCTAAATATTTTTGGATTTCATCTAGTTTTGTTATTACATTGTATAAAACATCATTAATAAGAACCATTGCCGTGTATAGTTGCTTAAAACAATCTTGTTTAAACATATTACTAAGAAAAAAAACTAGTAAAAAACACCCGCTTGTTATAAAAAAAAACAGAAAGTTTTTTTTTAATTTTATGGTAATACAAATGTCTTTTATCGTCAAATACAGAGAAACACATTATAAATGTATTCTGTGATAATGCATATTTATTGAAGTTTTAACTAGATAAAATATATTTTTCTTGATTGTTTTATAAACAAAAAAATGAGCATAATATATCTTTAATTTTCTAGCTTTGAAATTATTGCGAACAGCATTACATTCGAACATATATAACGTATACACATATATTGCTCAAACAAAGCGAAATGTAACTAATAAATTGTATATTATACCCTTATGACATTTATTACCCTATCATTGACAGTTAATACATTTATTCATGAATCAGCAATAATTAACTTGACTTCGTCATTACATATACAAACATAGAGCGGCTAAAACCCGCACGGTGTAATGTATTAAACATGTCGATATTAATTGTTTTAAAATGTTTATAACCTTAATTAAGAACCGACGTGAATGTGATTATTTAAAAATTTTTTTTAATAAAAACGTTTATTTAATTTCCTCTCGAACATAATCATTATGTTTTATGGCTAAATTAATGCACGATTATGATTGAATACTATACGAAAATCGCTGTACATTCATCAATGCGCATGCGCAATAAATCTTAAGAGAAAAACTACAAAATACAACTATCTAAATACGTGAGAGGCATCGAGAAAGTGTATTTTAGGTTTTTGTTTTATATACAGTTCTATGAAACATATATATTTCAACAATTAAGCGCCATTACCGTAAAGTTAATAGAGTCATTTCTGTCAGTTTTAATTATTTTTGACGGGGGAACAATGATGTAACGATCATAATAAATCATTTTGAATCCCACCATATGTCATCCATAATGTATGATATATATAATGCACGTCTATGTTGAACACATGTGTTCTGTTTTCAAGTCTTGAGAAGTTTATGATCAGCTTGACATGATGTGTCAGTATTTACGACTTCATTATCACAAGATATATTTTCTTTTCAATCGACAGTACATGCATTTATATTTCGCCGGGCAAATTGGCTTCATATATACTTAACACCATTAAGAACGCAAGCGTTTTAAATAGGCTTCATTTTTTACATTGTGTTAAAAGCTACCAACTGTTACCAAATGTTTAAAATATTGTTCAAAACGTATGGACCAATAATTCATATTTCATGATTCAATAGGTTTATGAAATTATGTTAGTGAATTAATATAGATTTATTTCTTTTAATGACATGATTTAAAGCAGACGATTTTCGGTTGTGTTTTTAATGGCGTTAAGTATGTTCTATATTAAATATTCAGACATGTACGCACATACGTCTGTACATGTGTTCACTAGGCTTTTATAATGTACTATGAAAATGTGAGGCTCATAAGTGACCCAATTGTTCATTGAATTTACGAGTTTTAGAATTCCGAAAACGAGAACGAAAAGAACGCACTTTGTTGCTGTTCTTGACATAATATACAAACACACATCTATACCGTCTCCCATGGCCGAGTGGTTAAGGCATCCGTCTTTGAGCGTGAGGTCGAAGGTTCGAATTTTGGTAGGGGTCCGTTCTGATATGACCAGTTGGTGAGCCACCGACTAGTTAAATAATGTGCATACCTGCCTGGTGCCTGTCATTAAAGGATAGGAATCGGAAAGTAAATGTAATCAGAAAATAGGAGTCTCATAAGTCAGAAATCACTGTCCCTTTAAGTAGGGGTGACACAAAAATTATAAACACACATATATTGTGTACACATGATGCTTGCGTAGTTTTAACAATGTTATAGGTGCTAGTCATGGATCATTTAGTAAATTATGCTGAAAGAGTTAAATGCTGTCTGCAATTCAGCTAAACTAAACAATAGGTCAGCTATCTAGAGGTTTATGGTATTATTTTATTTATTAATAGGCACGTAACTCTTCGAATTAAGACACTTATCATATGTTTATGTTATTGACATTTGAACATTTTATATTAATGCGATGCGCAAGTTAATGCATGTGTTATTACCAGTTACATTGTAGCAATAGAATATAGCATTCCCGCGTTATGTACTGTTGCCTATGAATGCAGTTTAAAATCGTTTGCAAAATGGACTTTCAAGCAAACCTTTGCAATAAAATCCTTCTCATTTTCTGTTGCAGTTTTGGTGTGTTTACCATCTACGTGTACCGCACAAACATCCACACAAAGCGACATTGACAAAATAGCCGACACATTGGAAGTCAAAGTACAAGTGAATGCCAACCATTTCTATAAAAATAATTATTCAATTACATTCCAACTTACAAATCTCGGCAATGAAACAATCCTCAACACAAATGATTGGCAAATTCTATTTTGCCTGCACGACCCAGGGATACTTACTCAACCACTGTTTATGGTTTATGGTTTTACCGTAGAACCATTAAATGAAATTTTTTATGCGATGTCAGCTAGCACTCCTTTTCCCGGTATTACCCCTGGATATGGTTTCAAAATTATCGTCATAGCGACAGGTTTATCCACATCTAAATACGACTTCCAGCCTAGATTTATTGTCAGATCCCCAAACAAAACGGTTCCCAAAACAATCGTATCGACTATTGACGACGAGCTAGGCTTTGTGCAAATAATTCCATCAACAGACAAAACAAATCCAACTAAAGGTACACAATCAGCAGTAGACAGAGCCGCACGCCTCCCGGAACCACTGGATATGAGACGTGTTGCACCGACATTGATTATTCCAAGACCAGTAAGAATTGAAGTCAACTCTAATGGCGATGATCTAATCGACCTTGGGGCAACTCCAAAATATTACATTGTGTTTGCAATCGACATATCCCAAACATTTAGAAGATATTTCACCAGTAAGTTTAATGCCTAATATCGCTTTTGATTATCCCATTATCATATAATACGTCTCGTAAACATCAGTTTGTCAGCTTCAATTCAAATTTCTCGATGTTAGAATTTAAAAATAATGTATACTCAAATGGAATCTATATTGCAAAGACCTAATGTATTATATTTATAACTCAGCGTTTTCACTTTGTGCGTATGTCTTATGTTTATATTTAATTTAAACTTAGTCAATATTGTTTCAGTGCTTGTCAATGTTAACTGTTCCGGCAAAAGTTTATTTTCAAAAACTGGTCTTACATACAACGGTGATGTATTTACTTTGATTTTTAGACTCACTGTTGAGCATCGATGGCATTACAAGTGATAAGCTTAATTTTACCGAACCGTTAATAGACGATGGAGACGTCGTGATAATTAGAATAGTGCCAAGTACCGATCAACGTACCTCTTACACGTTGGACGTCACCAAAGGATCCATCCTCGGTAGACGTTACAATATATTCGAAATAAATGGCACATCAGAAGAAGGTAAATATTGAGGAAGAGTTTTTTTTTGAGGGGAGATATTTTTTTTTTGGATGTGTGATATTTTTATTTTTTTGGTGGGGAGATATTTTTTTCTATGGAGGGGATGTAGTTTGATTTCCCTCGTAAAATGTATGTGTAAGTCGAGGATTTCCCACTCCATACTTTAAAAAAAGGAGTTAGTGTGGAAGAAATTGACGAATACATCATAAGACAAGTCAATTATCTGCCAGTCGCCTAGCATCGTCTTCGTGATTAAGGTCTGACCATGTCATATTACAGTCAATGACTGGCAGGATGTTTAGAGAAACGTTACGAAACTAAGCTGTCCTTTTGGTTTTTCTTTCGTTCATCACTGCAAACTTAACACTCCTCCACTTCCTTAAATAGAGCTTTTATATTGGTATTCATTGTTTAATGAAATGAATGTTGTATTTCATTTTAGCCTTGAACTACGCCCTCCAATCATTGAAATCAGTACTTGGTATTTACAATTCATTGCCGCCATATATCAGGATTGCAGATAGACCTCGCTACGAATTTCGATCAGTCACGTTGGACCAGTCGAAACATTTCTTCGGTTTGACTGTTTTGAAGAAGTTCGTGGACTTGATGAATATGTATAAATTGAACAAACTTATACTTAATCTCGGAGATGACTATGGCTGGAGACTTGAGGTACCTATCGCCTTGGATATACCTGAACTCACGACAGTAAGTATTTATATCCATGCTAGTTTCATATCACACAATATATACTATTACTCGGACAAATCAACCTGATCCTCGTGACCACTATTAGCATAATTTTACAGTAGACCGATTATCTAAATTTATCTTGTCTCTAATCCGATTAACTTCGGCTCTCGTCAATGATTTCCGTAACTGCAACGAAAAATACCGATGATGCACGATTCTCTCACGGAACATTATATAGTCGGCGTCATCGATGTATAATATATTCATGCATAAGGGTCAGGATCAGGTTAATATGTTGGGACTATAGCAAGTACATGCATTATGTTAAATTAGCGCAAATACCAACACAGTATGTTTACATCCCTTGCTCATTTTTCAGAATTGAAGATTTTCACCAAATGTCTTAATGTTTGCACTTGTAACTAGAATCAATGATATAAGACGAACAAATATACGTCAGTTTATATTACAGGATAGAGAAGTACATTTATCATATGCAATTTGCTTGTTCCAGGTAGGATCAAGCCGTTGTGTTACGGGCGACCATTGTTTACCACCGTATTACGGGTCAGGCGCCAATGGCACACCTATGTCGAATGGTTATCTCACAGAAGCGAATTTCGTTGAGCTCCTACGGTATGCTAAAATGCGCCACATTGACATTATTCCGAAATTCAACTTTTTTGGAGGTTTGCTTCCTGCGAAAAGGGCAGCCCATATCCGATATCAGAGATTACAGCGAAGTAATCCAACGGAAGCCGACAGACTTCATTTGTATCAAGGTGCCCCAAATGTTCCTACAGGCACTAAACTAGAAGATAAATGGTCTTTTAATGGACTTATGGATCACTGCAGCACAGCTACAAAGTCTTTCATAGACGATATGATTAAAGGCCTCATCAAGATATACAACCGTGCTCAAGTTCCTTTTGTAGGTCTCCATGCTGGGGGCGATGAGCTGACCCAATACCTCGAATATTTTCCTTCATGTGCTGGTAAAAAGGGTGCCACCATATTGAGACAATCCCTCGTTGATATTCGCAGCTTCTTACCACCTACGACCAAATTACATGTAAATGAAGAAGTCATCACCGATTATTCTAACGGATTCATGATCGAAGTAAGTCCACAATATGTTCCAATTATTTTATACAAATACCAACTAGTCTGTAAGAATAAACTCTAGGCGCCATATTCACAAAGGATCGACTGATCTGGATCAAGTTAATCCATAACAAGGTTTGCCTTTTTTATGAAGCAATTGAATACTTTTTCCAGTACTTCTCATCAGCATACACACAAATACATAAAAATCTTCTAATTAACAACGTGAAAACATACTAAACTTCATGTTGAGAAAATTATTTATTAATTTTGTGACTGAAACTGATCTAGATAAAATCAGGATCAATTTTCCAAAATTGGTCATAACTTATTAATGTCCATATTTTTTTCAAACATTTTGCAGGAAGTTCACATCTGTCACAGTATGTAAAAAGAATTGAATAACAATTTTTTACAAATTTTGAAAGATCCTATATTTGATCTTGATCCTGAAAACTGATTCTTTGTGAACACAGGGCCAGACGAAAGATTTCAATTGTTGGAAATATCGATGTTATCGACTGAACTATTTACGACATAATAAAAGCGGTATAAAAGTGCTTAATGTATATAATTAAACGTGACCCCTGGCCGGTTTAAAAAATAAATATTTTGCTGAATTGGACCTATTTAGCAAGAAATAAAACTAATGATAACATTAACACAGCTGTCTTCTTGAAGACACATTGATGTCACCGTATGAGAGTGAGTAACGCTTTCTGAAATAAAACCCTTTAGTAAAACGTTTTATGTGCATTATGCTTAATGGCCTTTAATCTCATTCAAAACGGTGTATTTTCAAAATCTCTCCAATTTTTCAGAATTTCTAATTAGCGCCACAGGAAATCGGATAAAAAATGCACACAACCTTTGTCTTGCCTTCAGGAATACGAGTGAAAAATCGACAATACCATTTTAAATGCTGAACATATTTTATTTACTTCCAATTATCTTGTAAAACATGCTTGTTTCTTTTCTCTAGGAAATTACAGGTTCTACATTCAGAACATCACATCAAGTGGTACACTTCAAGAAAACATTTGTGGATGATCTTGACAAATTAACACCCGCTCAGAAAGCATTTCTATTCGCTGAGGTGCCCCCATTCCCAGATGAGAATAATCCAAACGCAGTACCAGACCCTCTGAAATTATACACAGGAATCCGAAGGACAGCGGCACCATGGCTTTTACCTTACAGATGTGCAAATAAGGGATACCTGGTATATTTTGTTCTATTGTATTTTAATATTCCATTGCCATAATGAAGAGTATAACCAATCAAAGGGCACAACCACCTCAAAGATCGACGAAGCTTGAACAAACCAATGACAATGGTAAAGGTGACAAAATAACAAAAACAAAGTAGAATATAGAAGTGCTACACACGAAGGCAAAACACTTCAAAGAGCTAGATATTCATGTATCATATACACGTTTTTGTCTACTGAAATGTTGCTGAAACTTAAAACATTTTTGAAGTAAAGTCATAACATTCAGGGGGTTAGGAATCGTTAGCAAACAATATCAGAATACGACTTGACCGTTGCATTTGGGAGTCATTGGTGATATGGTAAATGAATAAAGTAATCGGCTGGAAATGCCAGATGTGAAGTACATAGCCACCTAGGCTTTAGGAGGTATTGAAAATATACACAATGTAAACAGTAACAAAAACAAAGGGTATACAAAACACAATATATACACATTAAATGCAATTTTCCCCATGATTCGTTTATTTTTCTTAGAAGTATATTGTTTAATATTACAGATTGTCATGGAACCTGGCAATTACTATGGCTTACATTCAGCGTATGAACTTGATTATGAAGAGCCAGGAAAAAGAAAGAAAGATAGTGCGCACGTTGTGGGTATACATAGATTAATGATGTATGAACCAGAAAATATGTACATCAATATGGATCTAACGAAAGACGGACAGGCTTTGTTGCAGTATAGATTATGCAAAGTGCATTCGTGTACGCCTTTGTCAACTGCAGGAAAGATGAATGTCTTAGGTAATTATTTAGAACTTTATAAAAACCACGCACTATATACAAGCTTACAGAAACGAGGAGTAATGCAAAATGTCGTATTACTTTGATATGTCGTTCTGATTTCAACATATTGAAAATATTAGTTGCATTAACGATGCGAGCATTTCATTAGGTTGGGAACAGTAACTTGTCAGAAAAAAATAACTTGTCAAGAAAGTGAACCCAGACTTTATACCAGACAAACGTTAATCTCTCTGGTTGGAATGTCGTCAAATTTGTCTTTGACTCCAGTAAGTTGACTGTGACTTGGTTGTGAGGCTGTTCTGTTGGCGTTTCTTTTCAGTTTCATCCCTGAGAAGTTCCGTGTTGTTATTTTCACTTTTATTCCCCTCTCCATTCTTTCTCTAACTTCGTACCCGCGAGAACTTTTTGTGGGGGACCTGATTTGTAAACATATTCTTCACGTCAGCTTTTATATTCGTATAGTTATGTTAAGTCGAACCTCGTTCATTCGATCTACTCTGTTCTGAAATATTACCGATTAATACATATTTCAAACAGACATGCCTAATAAGATACATCGGCACCTGATATTTATTTCGGATGATACCAAGTATTCGGATAGAAGGTTGTCGAATAAACGAGGTCCGACTGTAATTTGTACCAGTTACATAATGCCTGCCGGTTTTTAAATGTATCCTATAAGTTGAATGTGTTCATATAATTATCTTATGGAAATTAAGTAAAATATGGTCGGTTGTATTCTAGGTATCGGCGCAACAATCGACACGTCCATTATTAGAACACCTGCTATGTTATGGCACATGACATTACCACGTTTACTTATGTTCGCTGAGAAAGCATGGAGACAACCGGAATATGAGAATCTACTGAAAGTAAGGAATGCCATTCCTAGATTTTTTTAAAAATGGTTTGTAGATAAAAAGAAAGTATTTCAAGTTTGTATGTCGGAGATGTTTTGATGTTTGGTCTCTTTGTTGTTGGAGGTTTTTAATTTATAATGAAGTGTATGTATATTTTCGAGAACACATACCTAAGACCACTTCAAACGCTCTCTGTAACTTTACTTTACTATATTTAAAAGTGATAAAGATGTAATAAAAGGTGTTGAGGTTATTTACAGTACACCTTTACAGACATATCATGAAAAAGATACTATGAAATGAACGCCGCTGTACGATTTCCAACCTCTTCTTTAAGTGAGACGTTTTCTGGAAATGACGTCACTTAAAGAAGAGGATGGAAATAGTACAGCGGCGCTTATCTTTTGGAATCATTACTGCAGTATGACAAAGTGATCTGAAACGATGAGTATTTGTAAGGTTTACCTCCGATTTCTTCAATAAATCAACGTAGTTGCGTCATATATGTTATAGCTGACTGCAATCAGTATCGACAGAAGATGTATTGTGTAGCTTTTTGGAAACTGTACGATATAGCACAGGCGGATGGTGTTAAACCACTGTATTATTAAAAATAAACATACCTTCCTCTCTTATAGGCGGAAGACACGGCCACTCTGGTTGATCCACAAAGAGTAGGTTTCCGAACAAATCAACTTATGATTGATATGCAACTGTTCTCCAACACTTTGGCATACAAAGAGCATGGGCGTTTAGAAGTTGCTGGATATCTCTACAGAATATGCACACTCGGCGCAAGGTAAGTTTTTCAAAGGCCATTGAACATCAGATGGTTATTATACTAGAATGATGTAGAGATAATCATTATTATACGCATAGTCTTAGAGCTTACTGCTAATGTCCTCGACGTTCTGCGAATTGGAAAATAAATGAAGAATCCGAACAGAAAATGTCACATACAAATTGCACAGTATGAAAGTAATGTCCCTTTACATCAAACAATGATTGGAAACTATAAGAGTTTGAAGAAAAAAAATAACATGGTTGTAAACATAAGGATATGCATTACCACAAATGTATTCTAGATTAACAATACTAAATGACGCACCACCTCAATTAATGCACACTATTGAGGGAGCACTAGAACCAACACTGTATATACGTTTAAAGCTCATAACTAATTGTAGAGGTTTTAAGTTAAGACTGGAAAAATATCTTGTGTAAGGCCTACCAATTAAATATATTGGCTTTTGTTTTCAGCATTTTGTTGGGTCTTCAGTTCGGACAGAAGCCACCATATCCCCTTATTGTAAAATGTGACATACCTACACCAGATATAGAATACAAAGACTTGAATGCTGCCAACCAAACGTGGCTACCACTGTTCTCGATCGACCGAGCAACAGATACTTTGCTTGGCGGTTTCACGTTTGACTTTCCAAACTCCACCCAAAAGATGGAAGTTCGTGCTAAGTGAGTAGAGCTATCTGGAACCGTTTTGATAGAAACATGTTTCAAACTTTATTATACACATGTTAAAACTTGAACACGCAAATCAGACAATACAGGTACTACTATGTATTATGTATGTTCCTTTTGTTCTTCGCTAAATAACATAGGGAAACAAATAGACGGTGCTACATCAGTACTATATGAAGCAAATAATAGAATAAATTAACAATGCACTGATATTCTGTTCTCTTTTGTTCAGATCTCCTGAAGGGACTAGAGCTGGAAAACCGACACTTGTAGAAGGAGACATAAGGTACTATCTACCAAAAGTACGTATAATATTATATTATCATTTCATAGACTGCCAAAATATATTTTGCCTCTGTTCGCTTATCCGTGAGGTCATAATACTGCTGTTAAGTTTAATTAAGATACTTTGTCTATGTCCGTAGTAATTGATTGTTAATTGCAGGATCTAAATCAATACTACATTAAGTTTATGAGTTTGACTGAGATTTCATATATATGCTATTCAAAAGAACTAGATCATATGTATTGTGAGCATCTTCAATGCATTTCGACGCCCTGATCTGAACCGATTTATGTGATTTTGAAACCAAACAACATTGGAACGACATTTTTCGATAGCTCAATTCATGTATATAAGTTACCTGCTAAGTTGTCTTCTCAATGTTCAATTCTGTAAAGCGGTGTTGTGTTCTTGAACAGGAATGGACATACGGGAAATACAAAGTACCTACATTTTGAAATTTTATGAACATATCAGCCATTAAATATATCAAACATAGTTAACTTTAACTTTGATCATCTTTGCAGGAAATTTCAGTTGATATGAGAGGAGGCGCATGTTTGAGCATAGACGATGCTTGGAATACTGATATTGAAAAGGTTTCAACTAAGCAATGGAATAAAGTGCTTGAAAATATTGACACAGTAGCTGCAGATCGCAACCAGTTCATGGCAAGCAGAGAGCGCAATCTTACAGCAAAACTCGCCACATTCAACACAGGCCGTTCTCTAGCAAGTGTGTTTGAAAGTATTCAACAACTTCTTTCAAGAGGTGAAGATATTGCATCCCTCCCACCAACTAACTATCTTTACGCGATACATAAAAGGGACTCCGATATATTCAGAGATCGAGAACGCTTTGTAGAAGACCGATACATGCAATGGCAAGCGGTGTTTCTGCAATGCAAAGCCGGAACATCTTCCGTCAGATTAAATCGCCAACCCCCGACGTACCCAGCCGGTGGACCAATCCCACACATACTTCCTAGAGGACCTCCCGGTGGAGGCCAGATTGGATCAATGCCTCCTAGAGGAGGCCAATCCGGAAGATCACCACCACGTGGGGGCTAATGATTCTCATTAATTTGAGAGCAACTGATTATATATAGTTAACTTTGAGAAATGCAAACTGGACTTCAAACTTCACGTCTTTCATAGATGATTCGTTATGACCAGTCTGCAGTTTTCTCGTAAATACAGAAATAACGACATTTTCTTAAAATCAGGAGTGAGTTATTTAAACGAACACATTCTGATTTGATCTGGATCATTCACATTTATCCTTTTATACTTGTTTTCTCTGTTGTTTAACAATAATTGTAAGTACTTGTCTGTGCTTATGTGCTATGTTTGAATAAAACTTGCCATAACATGATTGTGTGGACTTAAAATGCATTTTACATTGATTATTTGATAATGGCAAACAATATAAATGATTATAATATAAAGGTATATCCCATGACCATGAGTCCATGGCAATTTTCCGCAACTGTATTATTCCTAATAAAGTATGTCTGATGGTAATCATAACACGTTAAGACGCTAAATTATTTTATTCATTGGAAGGTTTTATGATAGATATATTATCTTAATTGTATAAAGCAAATACTTTAACACAGCATTCAAGATATCTTGCACAATTCAGTATCTATTGTTAAGCATAATTATCATAAAATAATAAGTAGTTGCAGTATTGAAGTAAATGCTTGCATGTGATTTTAAGTCAATTCTTTTCACACTATAGCTGTCACTTGATTCAAATAATATTTTTTTAAAAATTAAATAGTAATGCATTACTATAATAGAAGTAAGATGGCCGCCACGCATGCCCAGTGAGTTCTTATGTACAGTATACAGATGGCTCTCGTTTGTTTGAACCAAAATGTTACCAGCAATGTTTTATCAATGATCATAATATTTGATCAGTTCTAATATTTGCAATAGTCAAAATGATGCCAGTCGGCTACATCCGTGACACGTGCAATTAGGCTTTAACAAACTATATAACGAACGAGGACCGATTGCAAAATAAGCGATTTGAAAGAAATAAAACTCCTGATTCATAAACTGGATTATATTATAAACTGACCATTCATTTCAAGAAATATGAAATTTTACTTACATTATCTTTTTGAGAATGTACCAAACAATATTTCTCATCAGCAAGATCGCTTGACTTTATGAATTTTGACTCAGCTATATGTAAATGGTCGAGGGGTAATCCACAAATTAGGCGCCACTACTGGTTAGTATCGGTTGGGCCGTCGTCGACAGTAATAAATAAAGTTGTACACTTGTTTCATAGTGAATGAAAAATAAATAGCTTACATTATTTGATAAAATATTTGGCTATGTACAATTGATATACAGCAAAACCTCACGTATAGAGACCACAGTCAGTAACAAGACCACCTCAAAATAAAGAACACTTTTTCAAGTCCGTTTTCGCTAGTTTGTTCTTTATTCAAATTTAATACCACCTCGGTAAGAATATCAGTTTTCACGTGTCCCATGGTTGGTCGTATTACTGAGATGTTACTGTATGCATGTGTCTATTCAACTGACAATGTGTGTTTAATCCACTAAATGGAGGTAACCGCAATTGGTAACTAATTGCTAATACGAAAAACCTCCCTTATCACGCAAGGATGGTTATTACAATTTAGGTATATGGGAAGAGTATACTAATTAGTTGAACATCAGATGGAGTCGCGTCTCTGTCCCTGAAGATAAACAAAACTAATCTGAAATATTTCGTAAATCACATTGTTGGTTACATGGACAATAAAAACACATTTTGGAGAAAAAGTCAAACCTGGCCCCAAAAACAACCCGTAAATATAGGGTCTTAAAGGTATGCACAAATTAACCGTCTAGTGTCCTGTCAGGGACATTAGGACTGCATGGCGGTCTTCCATCTCAATGTTTCACACATTCACAAAAAAAAAATTCATGAATATTAGATGTGGGAACTATGATCTGTAAACTATTTTATTCAGATTAATTAATTTATTCATACTCACGAAAGCACTGCTTAATTTAAGATCGCTCATATTATCATATTATCTATTAACATGTCGGATAGAATTAACTACATAACAACGTAAATCATGTTGATTTACGAAACACTGTTGTAAAAGGAGCTGCGTGAATTGTCACTTTCTTACAGAACACCGAACACTTTATATCTTAAAATACAGACTATGTTGCTCAATTTATCCGGCCTTGTGGTAGAGCGTTCCCCTCGGGTTTGGTAGGTCGAGGTTTCGAGTCCCTGCGGTGTCGGAGTAATGTTGCATAATGCAGTGTCGTGTAACGTCTCCACATCGTGGTATCTCCAACAACTACCAACTCCAATGCGCGTGATAAGTATACAGTAAAACTTCGAAACCTCGTTCGAGGCATCTACGGTAGTGTATATGTATGAACAGACTAAGCATGATGAGCGCATGTCATATGTGTCTTGTTTGTGTTTTCTTACTGATTGCATGTCGATCAATAGTCGCAGCATTATTCAAAATAATAATAATTAAAAGAGAAACGAAAGAAAAAAAAAAGATTTAAATAAATGATTCGTTTATTCTTATATACACATGTACATGAATTGTTTGTCACATAGTACATGCACAACGTACAACCATCAAGTAATTATCACGACGTGCGAATAAGATGTGTCGCTAATCGAACCCGTCAACAAACAATAGCATATTAAGCAGTCAAAGAAAGGTGTGAATTATTGTATTGTTCGACCAATCTATAGTGAATAATGCATGAAATGATAGCTAGGGACCACAAATCCTGTTCGAGTGTTCGACCTATCTATGTTCGAGCGATCTACTGTTAGTTAATATGAAATAAGAAGGGATTTCGCCGGGACTTAAGAACCTGGGTTGGTATTCACAAAGCATCTTAGATAAAAATATTTCTCTTATCTGCTAGAAAATTCTCAAATATGACAAAATTTGACTTAAGTTCAAAATATTTCTTAAGAGCTATTCACAAAACATCTTAGAATTATTTTGGTCTTAAATAGCCCATTTTAGTCTCAAATATCCGTTTTTTATCTTAGATTGTTTTCAATAAATAAAATACGTCTATATGTATCTTATCTACTTGAGAAATTTCTTTAAAATGGCGACGGTACATTCTGTGATTTTAAACACGGTTATTCCCGGACCTCTCTACGTATGCAAGGTAAGTTCAATATCTTCTACAAATATGTTTATGCGAAGATTCCGTTAAGATTATATCTGTATATTTTACTTGATTACACGCACGGGAATCAGCTGTCAAAAAATCGAATCGAGGGGGCGGAAACACGTCCAAGTTTGTGTCTTGTAACACTGTATTACTGGATACAGGTACTACAGTAAAACTTCGAAACACAGTAGATACCTCGAACAGGTTCTTAAGTCCCGGCGAAACCCTTTCTTATTTCATATTATCTAACAGTAGATCACTCGAACAGAGATAGGTCGAACACTCGAACAGGATTTGTGGTCCCTAGCTATCATTCCATAGATAGGTCGAACAATAGAGAGGTAGTTCGATCAGCAACTATAGTGACTATGGTTGGATGATAAAACTCAGTCTAGTTCATCTATGGTCTAGTTACTCTGGTCACTCTTAGAATTTGGAGGGTTGAAAATCCTATAGAGGTGTTCCGAATATCGACTATAGTTCAACCGTAATAAATCGGTGGTTGAACCATAGTTAATGTTCGGAACACGTCTATATAGTATTCAAACCTCCAAGTTCGAAGAGTGACCAGAGTAACTAGACCATAGATGAACTAGACTGAGTTTTATCATTTAATCATAGTCACCATAGTAGCTGATCGAACTACCTCACAATAAGTCACACCTTTCATTGACCGCTTAATATACTTTTATTTGTTGACGGGTAAGATTGGCGACACATGTTATACACATAATTACTTGACAGTGGAAACTCCCTATTCCGAACACCCTTCGCACAAACTATAAAGTTCGGATTAGAGGAGATTGAATTGAATGTCCGTAGGCAATACATTCTTTCATACTTTGCAGAGTAATTTAAGCTACAATATTTTACAAAATTTATGTAAACTTGAAGATTAATTGATGGCCCAAAATCATAAGTTATAAGACCAACATATTTATGCTCCTTTCATAAAAGGAAGATGCGATATGCAAAATACACGCTGTGTTAAACATTGGTTGATATTTGAATTCTTTCAAATGAAAATTAGCATAATATAATTTGTTTATTCGTTATAGAAATTGTAGAAAATTCGATTCTTCAGTATATGCACCGCTATAGACGCATCTCGTTTAATTAAAACCGTATGAAAGCATTGAATATGATTAACTTAAGATTTTGACCTACAGTTCATTCTTAAATAGAAGTAGATATTACAGCAAAATTGCACTGCGCAGAAAATGTAATAGATTTTTTTTTGATTTATTTATATTTTGATAATTTCAGTGCATAAGGTGGATATATCAATCTCAAGCAAGTATTTCAATGAATCATTCAACAAGTCAAATGATTACAAACATAGCTGGAATTAAGTATGTGTGTTTTGCAACGTTATACCGTCCATAAAACCTGACAAACTTAGTACGATGTATTTTGAAAACGCCATACTTGGAAGCTATGCACGATAGTTTCATTTCAAAAGATTTGAATTGTGATTTATGTACCTAATGGGCCTTTTTCTACGCTCACTTCCAATGTTTTCCAATTGTTTACACAATAAATATTTTATCCCAAATCTTCATTTACAAGAGTGCTAAACATTTCTGTTTTACATATTCTATTTGGTACAATGTTTTCATATTCTATCATGAAAATGATGTAATTCTAATTCCATTTCATGTAATTGTGCAATGGTGTAATTATTATATTGCAAATCATTTTGCATGGACACTTACTCAGCTAGGGATGATGTAAATATTATTCTCTTTAATGGAAGCTATACACATGAGTCAAACACTGCAAGTTTGATACATAAACATTATTTAATTGCTGTATATGTATGCACAGTTAATAAGTATTAACTGAATATTAAACATTTAGGTAGAACATTATTTCAATTTTGTCTGTCTGATTAATTATTAAGACAACATGTGTCCTGTAAACAATGCTTGGGTAATTGTTATTTAAGTAATATTTGAAGGACTTTCCCTAGTACCACTAGTAACAGTACATTTTATTGTGTTATATTACAGCAGGCAACACATTTATAGTTTACAAAAAGCCATTAACACAAAACCAAGTAATTGATAATTGATCATCATGTACTTGCCTAAATGTATGTTTATATATATATATATATCTTTTATTAAAGTCTCATTCTTGCATATAACACAATATTTCATTAAAACAATGCATACATACTCATGCAAGACCCTTCTATAAGAATTATAAGAGACTATGGCACTGTAATAATAGACATTCTATTTACAATCTAAATAGAATTACACTACTAAACAAATAGACAAATTAAAAATTGAGAGTGTGTGAGACAAAGACTCCGGAAAACTCATTTGATGTCAAATTATCGCAAGTGTTGAAGTATCGCTATCAATATTGTTATTGATAACATATCAATAGTGATGATATCAAAATTAAACAAAATATTGAGTAAATTAAGTGAAATGCTGCTTCAAGACCATGTAATGTATGGTACATCTTTGCAAATTGAAAGTATCTTGTTCTTTAATGTATATACATGTTATTAAAACATGCAGGAACGACAACTCTGGATAGAGATTGTTATATATGTACTGCTGTGTTTACTTCCGTTACTATTTTTAGGTTGGGAAATTCCACTTTTACATAGCAACGACGTTAAGAATTTCTTAGGACAAAGTTGTAACGTAAGATATTTCTCAAAGTTAGGATAATATTTTATCTAAGATATTTCCTACGAGGCTTCTTGAATAGGACTTACGATCTTAAAGTTTACGAAAAAATCTAAGATGCTTTGTGAATACCACCCCTGTTCGATGTATCTACTGTGTTCGAGCCAAAACTTTTCTTTGTATTGGTAAACACCCCATACTTCAGAACCGTATAGTAAAATTGGAACAACCATTTTGTCAAAGAGATAAAGTGTATTTTCACATTCAAATTTATTCTGTCAAATACTGTAAGCAGGTTATGATAATCTTTCAATGCCGGATCAGACAATGTTTTAAATGCGTATTTCAAATTGCCGGTGCTAATAAACTGAATACCAAGGTGAGTAAAACTGTAAAGAATATCAATAACTTCAATATTAATTAAACATCTTTCATTTTGCAATTGTTTTCTTTTTTTAAAGACAAATTTTAGTTTTTTACGTTAATTTTAAGACCACATTTAATCGAATATGCGTGTATGTTATCAATTTGAGCTTGTAAACTTAGTGGGCTGATAGTGAACAAAACAATATATTATTCAAAAAGGATTAAATATCTGGAGAGTAAATCAATGTCGATTTCAGTTAACGAATCAATGTTTATACAGTTTGTAATGTCATTTACAAATAAAATGAATACAAACGGTGATAATGGTTCACCTTGTCTTAATGCCATCTGTGACACAAAAAGAACTCAGACATATTCACGTTAGAAGACAATTTCACACATGATTAGACTGTCGGCCGCAGACCGGCAGTCTTTAGTACCGCAAATCCAAAACGGGCATCGAAAGATCTACTTTATTGACACGGCCAATTTCACCGTTCATGCGCATTTTAATTTAACATTTGTGTACATAGCTTTGAGCAAGGTTAATATTTTAAAACTAAGACCGGATTCCATCAACTTTACCCATACTCCATCACGAATTACAGTATCAAAAGCACGTTCATAGTCAATAAAAGCACACCATAGTTTCTTATTATTCGATGCAACGTTTTGTATAATACTGTGCAGAATAAACAATAATACTATATAATGTAGACTGTTCGTCACGAAATCCAACCTGGGAATCGTTAACAATATGTTCATTCTCACACCACTTATTCATTCTATTCCCCAATTACGTTGAACATATCTTTGCCATTACATTGATGAGAGCGATACCACGGTAGCAAGTAGGACAACTTACATCACCTTTCTTAAAATACTAGGACAACTTACATCACCTTTCTTAAACAAATGGGACTATGACACCTTTAGACCAGCTGTATCAAAAATATGATTAAAAACTTATGATATAAAGTCACAATAGCCTATGAAAAATCAGCAACATTATTATTGATGTCACAACTTTTATTCCGTTTTAACTGACGAATAGTTTTTCTTATTTCTTCGATTGATAACGGAGCATCGAGCTGATCGATATAAACGTTATAGTCATGCTCATTTGTATGTTCAGTATTATTGAAATCACTGTGAGGAGTATTTGAAATGTTTTCAAAATATTTCATGAAATCTTCAAGATCCAAATTGTCGATGCGCCAGAAACAACGTAGAAGTCATGCGTGGAGGTGGAGGGACATAGCCGATGACCGCTGGAGTGGTCCAAATACTGTGAAATCGAGCCCGGCGTTGAGCGGAATTTGATCAAGAACTTATCAATTCTTGAATTCGGCGCGAATATTGATTTTCGACAAATGTAACGACCATCGAGAAGGCTTAGTATAAGTTGTAAAAACGTTGTAATTACGCGTAGACGTTTTATTTTAGACCAAACGTATTTAAGTTTATTCAACTAATGAAAAGCCAGGATAAAAACATTCTACTTCCGTTAGCAATTTATTGTAAAAAAGCATTGATGTTGAGAAACAGTTCAGTAAATAATGTTGCTTAGTTCCTATTTATGCTCAGACTTCTAATAATAATTTTATATAACATAATCCTAAACAAATATTTGTGTTGATCACCTTTGATTTATATTTATGAAAAACTTTGAATGTAAATGGTATATAATTATATATATACTTTTATTACCTCCACCGATGGAGAGCACATTATCATACTACAAACATTGGTCAACAGTTATACAAGATATTTATACAAACATGAGAAAACATGTAATTAAAGTTGGGAAAATTGCGCTTTACACTAATTACAAAGTATATTTGATATATTTGGATTTATAATGTATGCTTATATATAATTACAATATATGCGTGTTTATATTGAATAGTTATATGTAAATGTTGACTAATGTACATTTTACACGTCGTAATAAATATTCTGTTCTGTTCCGTATAGGAAGATATGCGTCACCTCATCCAAGCGGTGCTAAAAGTTTAATTTGGACTTATGAGCATCTAGTGCGGAAATGATAGGAACATAACAGGACACATAGATGGAATTTTTTTCATTAATTTGTCTCTAGGTGGTGTCTCTAAGTGGTCCAAAATATCGTGAGCTCGAACAGCCATCCCGATTTAGGGGAGAGAACTGGCTAATAACGCAAGAAGCAGTCACCGAGAGTGATTGATGTAATTTGTTAACATGTTTCACTTTCAATGGAAACTAATTTAAGTGAAGTAGTGAATACACAATTATGGTGAACGCGGGGAAATGTGCCAAAGATACAGAACAGAACAGAACAGAACAGAACAGAACAGAACAGAACAGAACAGAACAGAACAGAACAGAACAGAACAGAACAGAACAGAAAGAACAGAAAGAACAGAACAGAACAGAACAGAACAGAACAGAACAGAACAGAACAGAACAGAACAGAACAGAACCTTTATTTTACGATTTCACATATTACAAATGTAATGGAACATACTGTGCATGGAAACAGACCAAAATTAGTTTTTTATGCGGATGAAGTAATTGTCAAATTAAGTTGTGGTAGATCTATTCATCTAGTTATATGCTAATTATACTTTAAATAAAGTAGTGACCGTCAATCAAAAAGAGTCTTTCTTCTGTCAAGTCCATCAACCTGACATGTACTAACATGTCACATGACAACAATGCGCTTGTCAAAGGATATATTTATAGCCCCTATCAGAAGCCTAGTCACAGTGGCTGGTACGAACCATTTGCATCGCTACACAAATGTTTCATTCGCAACTACGCTTGGCTACATCTCTCGATCATTATAATATTAGCAATTATAAATACTGGTAGTATTGTATTTAGTCATTGATTCATAGCAAACAAATAAATCATATATACAGTGGCGACTCGTTTTTTATTCGACCACTTTCTATCCGAGTACTTGGTATCATCCGAAATTAGCAATTATAAATACTGGTAGTATTGTATTTAGTCATTGATTCATAACAAACAAATAAATCATATATACAGTGGCGACTCGTTTTGTATTCGACCACTTTCTATCCGAGTACTTGGTATCATCCGAAATAAATATCAGGTCCCGATGTATCTTCTTAGGCACGTCAAATTGAAATAGGTCATTCGAAACCAGGTGTTAATCGAAATAAATTTCGGACCATCTATGAATTCGAATGAACGAGGTCCGTATGTATTTTATTCGCATATTGAACCTCGAGCAGAGTTTTTTGCAATGCAGTAATTATTATCATTATTACAATAACCAGTAACTGACAAATGGCGAGATTACATTTACATTGGTGTTTTTAATTTTAGAAAGTTCAGTACGTCGTACGGATGGTCAAACCTGTCAGATTTGCAAATCGCTTAATCGGCATAATCGGATAATGAAGCCTTTGTCATAAATCAACATTATCGGAACATCCGACAAGTGTGTACGGTGAAGATTTAGAAGTGTGTCTTTCAGCAGACAAAATACATCGTGAAACTGTTGCTTTTTACAAATGTAAATGAATCGTCTTAAATAATGTATTGTCTTTCCTTTTAAACAGTTTTATAATTTGTAAACTAATGCCTTGTTAAATTTTATTTGTTAAGCTTTTTCATCCATTATTCCTGTCCGAGATAACTTATTGTGTCATTGTTTCATCGTTTCATCTTTTTGTTTATAAACATGTAACACAATGTCTTTCTTTGATTAATTGACTGTGATAACTTTGTTTATAGCTTAAAATTCTTCCTATGTCACACAATACTATATATTAAGGACCACAATGGAAATAAGAGTTTTTATCTGTACTCTTTTCTGTGTTATCCGTAACGTTGATTGATATGGCTTTATTGAATCATACATATTGTTGTTACTAATATATGTCTTAATTTTATATTGCCATGTAAATTGTACGTTTAAGGTTGAAATAAATCTATCTATCAATGAATCTGACTAGTAACTTGTTAATAAAGAAAAATAAACGTCGAACTGAATTTCAGTCTTTTACATATGTCAAGAGATTCATATTTCCAGCAAAGTTTTAAGTTTTACTTATACGTGCGTTTTCGGGAGATTTGTTTGTATTTGCGTTTATTTATCGTCGCCACCGGTTTCCCATATGGGCGACGCCTCTGGAAGAATGTTTAGTCATTTTAGAGTTTTTGGAGGATAGTGCATTGTTGAACCTAGCCCCGCATACGTGTCTCTGTACTCCGACTTTTACACGCGTCGTTCGTAACAGAGCCACGCACAAGCCTATAGTAAAAACCTGGGATTATGCCGCATGATTTTAACGGCACTATTATGGCGTCTTTATTATCGACCGAACAGACGTTTGAGGGTGCGGAAAAACTGTAGCAATCTTTCACGAGTAGAAGCACACAAAATCGAATTTCTAGCGCATCTGAGTGCCTCACAATCACTTCGACAAGAAGACAGGGGTCAAATGTTTATGACTGCAAACATTGTCGCTAAAATATCTGTCAATCAAACGTAACTCCGCCCACGGTGCGCAAGTAAACTATTCACCTTACAAACTGTAAGTTGACATTCGCGCTCTCGCCAATTTCGCCCGTCAAAGTAGCAATACAGGATGGATTTTAACGTTGAAACAACTTTTGATCGAATTCGTGATATATATCACTTTCAGTATTGGCTCAAGAAGGAGCAAATAATAGCAATATCGACAATGATCTTAGTAGGGTAATAACTATGTGCGCACCGCCTCCATAGCAACTCTCCCATCTTCTTATTTTAACAGGTGATTGATTCACTATTTTTTTTACAAAACAAGTTGATCCATGAAAATATTGTGTCGAAAAGACAAATAAATCAACGAAAAGCTACAATTTTATGTCGTACAGTTTTTATTGCACACAAAGCATATATCTGTTCACGAAAATAAGAGTAAATGCAGTGGAAAGACCGGCGGTGTCCAACTTCTATTTACTTTTGTGAATGGTTTAGCAGGACGTTGTACAGCGACAGTATAGAGACGCAACGTCCGTGGCTGGACTATGTTGAACCGTAATTTTCACACATACGAATTCCTCACACGTGCGTACGAATATGTCACAAGTAGGTGTTGTGAAATTCTAGTACCCCCTCATTCACCACCTCTTAGTACCAACGAAATTTTCACATTTCGTTTATCACTCGTTTATTAATTTTAGCTACCAGCAGCCGTTTTGTCGTTTGCATCTTTATTTGTGCTTTGGGTTTATCAAGTTTTCAACAATATTCATATTTATAGCCCTATAAACGACGTTTTTGGGGTATATATACGACAGACCGGTGGTGACATTTAGAATTCAATATTTCATGATTTTCCCATTCATAATTTCACGATTTCAACTTCACGAATTCACGATATCAACTTCACGATTTCATCTTATTAAACGAATTCACTATTTCTAGTGTTCACGATTTTAAATTCACCATTTCAACTTCACGAATCAACTTGAAATATTGAAAAGAAGAAATCGTGAATTCGTAAAATTTGAAGACACTCGGGCCACAAATATTGGCTGAACGATTCGACTTTGACGTATGACAAAGTAAAATGCTTTGACCTTCATAACATTGTGACCTTGACCTTAGATCTAGTGTTCTTAAAACAACATATATACTTTACTTGTAAATCTAGTCATCATGCGAATTATGAAAACTCTGTGACAAAACAACTCTACGTTTTGAGAGTCACCTTTGACATAGACACAAATGAATGAAGTATTATACGAAAGACCGGTGGGTACATTTCGAGTTCAATATTTCACGATTTCAACTTCACGAATTCACGATTTCAACTTCAAGAAATCACGGTTTCACGAATTTAACTCCACGAATTCATGATTTCAACATCAAAATTTCATGATTTCGTGAAATTGAAATCGTGAAATCTTGAAATATTATTGAACTTGAAATGTCACCACCGGTCTTTAGTATTATTGCCATGCAATACAAAGTCCCCTACCGGCTAATATAATCATCTGAAAATTTACTATCTGAGTTCAGAGGTCAATGTCGGGTACCATGGTCTCATATTTTAACCATAGAACATGGGTTTTGAATGTTGTCGCAATGAGGTTAAAATTTGATCCAAGTTTCATGGAAATTCTTTTAGTGGTAGGACGTATGGAACGGAAACCAAACTTCAACGCTCAAACCCAGTAAACATTGACGTTGTGTGGACGTTGTGCCAACTAAGGACCCCAACATTAAAATTACGTTGGATTATAGTTGGATTTGAAAGTGTTTTAGACGTCATATCTCAACGTCGGGGTACGACCATAATCAAATCAAAATATCTTTTATATCCAACGCGAGTCTAATACAATTCAAACCAAAATGGCAATTTTATGATATTTCAACGTTGAAAAAACAGTTCGGTTTGATTTATAATCAAATTCCAATATCTTAAAATATCAAGTAACTGTAGTTTTATATTCACATGCTACTTGGACAGAAATTAGTGTTAATACATTTTAAATGTAATGCATTTAAACATTATCGTACGAGTTAAGAGAATTTTGACATATATTGTATATAAATATATAAACGTAATAAAACAATATGAACACGTTGACGTCGTGTCTGAGCCAAATCCAACGTTGATATAACGTCGGACCTCTATTTCTAGCTCACCGGATAGGCATTTCCGGTGAAGTCAGCCGTGCTGGAAAACTCTAGATGAATCACGCGCTGTGACGCAATACTTTTTATTTCTTTTATTATACACTTTATGTAAGCATAATTATGATATTTCAATAGATGCTTTCCATAAACATTAACTTTACAAAAAATATAGTTTCAAAACAAAACAAAATAACCCTAAACAGACGTTATATTGAAGGAACTTCTTGACGTATGCAGTGAATACAAATTACTGCGCGTCATGACGTCAGTAAACATCATCGCACGCGATTTTTGGTGAAATGTACAAAAATGCGTTTTTCTATGTCATTTTTTTCACAAAAAAGTAATTTAAGGTATGCTAGAAAAAATATCAATCATGTGTGTCCGGTCCGGATAAAAAAATCCGACCCTCGGGCACGCTGCGTATCCGGTAACTCGGCAAGCCTCGTATGTGTGAAAATTACGGTTCAACAGTGCATGCTACAGGAGATGCCCCAGTTCCAGAAGCACGTGCTCGATGTAAAGCATTATACACGGGACCTCGGGTTTTAAAGTATTGTCCGAAAGACTGTTAGTACTATCAGTGATGGGGCGGGGAATCGAACCTGCGATCCCTGGATTACTAGTCGAGCGCGTTACCACTGGACTACTGATCCGCTCGGGAGAGACAGTGTTTGCAATTTTTAATAGCATGACTAAATGTTATGACAAAGGAAACATATTAATATGCGAAAACAACATATTTATATTAAAACATTATATCTAAGACAATAATCAACATCATAGAGTGTTTACGCATATAATTAATAAGCATGTATAAACTATATGTAAAGACATTTAGGACAAAGTATACAAACAGAACAGAACAGAAAATTTCTTTCAGATTTGAGCAAAAGCTCCTCGTCCATACAACATATGTACAACATATAGTCAAGGTACAAACAAAATAGAAAATACGTAAAATAAAGTGATAAAACAACAACAACAACAACAACAGCAAATAAACATATATGAAAACATATATGAAAACATGACAATTTGTGTGTGTGAGAGTGAAGGAAATAAATTGAACATTTCAAATAAAATAAAAATAAGATTAAATAAACTTTGTCACACTTAAACTATATATATAATAATAATTGCTCTATTGAAGTAATTCTTTCTAATTTGCATTGCACAGTTTATGAAACACGCTAAATTATTAAGAATAACCTCATCTTTTAAAGAAAGCAATTGGATTAATTTTTAACATACTTGGTCTTATATAAAAATATGAGTCTATGTATCTTTTTCTAACAAGCCTAGTTTTAATACAGATTAAAATAAAATGAAATTCGTCTTCTATGTCCAGGTTAAAACATACCTAACAGACAGCGTTGAATTACAACATCAAGGAAGAACTATAAGACGAACCATTGCGTGCAGATTTTGTCTTCCTATATAGCATGATGCGCGAACATGGATATGTTTCTAATTTCAGCAATATTATCACTAGTTGCTAACTTTTTAAAATATGTACAAATTTGGATTTTGCCAAAATATTTTTTTAAATTATACTCAGTACATTTAATCACGCACGATATGAGAACTTTCATTGACCGACTATTAGGATACAAGAAAAGAACTTGACACGATCTTGTTGCGTGTGTACGCAACATGTAGTCTACATTTCATGACAATTTTCATAAACAAATAATTTCAAAACTAATAATATGAATTTTAATGAAATATGGTTTGTAAAACATTGTGCGTTTATAAATGCATTGAGAATATTCATGACTTTCTTTGTACATAGAACATTTGTTTATTCATACGGTACATGAAAATAAACACTTTCTAATTATACAAGTGCGTATTAATTTATTCTGTACGTTTCTATAGGCCGAAGAAAAAGAAAATATACTTGATTTTTTCAATCGGAACTTTAAACCGTAAATGATGACGCAAATTAATCACTTTCCAAAATTAATTATTTTACAACACATTGATGAGATATGATTACAGTAAAACCTCGCCTAAGGTCCACCTAAATAATAAGACCACCTCAAAATTAAGAACACAATTTTCCAGTCCATGTTCACTGTTTTGCTCTCTATTCAACCTCAATATTAAGACCCCCTCAATAAGGGTTCCAAAGGTGGTATTATTGTTGAGATTTTACTGTATGTTCAAGACTTGGTACACTTTTGTAGTTTATTCAACAACATATGTTAGGCCTTCGACATTGTGTGCAACGAAATTAAAAACTTCACGAATTCAATTCAAAAGTTCTGTTTTATTTTAAGCATTTTTAGCAAACGTTTAAATGTTCAATGTTCGCTGAGCCATTTTACGACTTCTTCATCATATGTGGTGGCATAGAGGTGACATGTGTGAAATCATTTTTAACTCGTGGCAACGACTTACTAACTCATTCTCACGACAAACTATCACGTTCCCACGACATACTATCACGATCCCACGACATAGTTATCTCGTGGCCACGACTTACTGACATAATAAGTCGTGGGAACGAGATAAAAATTATTTCACACAAGTCACCTCTATGCTACCGTAGTATGTTCCTAATCTTTATTGTATTTGTTAGTTGTAGTTTATTTATTTTACCGTAATCGTTGTACAGAGATATTGTTGCGCAATTATGCATGGATTTTGTGTTTTACGAACTTGAGGTATTGTTCAGTTTCAAATTTAACAAAGTCAGTATATAATGTTTTCAATGTTTTTTTTCTATCTAAAAAAATATGGCAGTATATAATAGATCGATTCGAATGCTTTTTGAGTGAACGCAAGTTTTATTGAACTAAACACTAATACGCCCCGGATTGGCCGCAGGTTTGAACATAATTTACATATACATATGTAGTATAAACAACGTGTTTTTAACAAACAACATACAATTCATTTCCTTGTGTTCTCTGACTGAAATGTCGTATTATTAATAAACATACAATTAACTATCATGTAAACAGCCGGTGTAACCACGTTAACACTAAGGAAGACCCATTAGTTTAAGTGCAACTGAACATATATATACACGTATACATCGACCTTCTACTGTCTGTTAAACATGATGTTTTAAGAGAGTATAATAAATATTACAAGAAAAAAAGCTTATACATGGCCGGCTGAGGTAATGAACCTTACTATATTTGTAGAAAAATTGTATGTACTCCTGACGTATAGACATGAGAGTTATGTTTAGTGCAAACCAATTATGAAGTTAGTTTTTTTCGTAACAGACATAATATATGTAACGTGATCATATTATCTAATGCGAATTATTAAGGTAATATTTTTTATCGGCAAATATTTGAAATAACTGCAAATTTCAGTGTATTCATTGACACGATTTATTTGGAATATTTTATCGACGGTGCCATAATAAACGTAATTGGGAATTATTACTGTCCACTTGTGCAATTTTACCGGCTGAATTGTGATATAAAACTCCATAAATTCATTAAGATATTTAATTTTATTGTCGATGTATTAGTACCGTACATGGCGGTGATGTTCCAAATACTACTTAAGTGTTATCTTATTCCAATCTATTGATGGTAATTGAAGTAGAATGTTAATGAGGATTTAGTCCGGGTACAGGAAAGTACGGCTTGTGTACATTGTTTCTTATCTGTGATTGGATAACGATTACTTTTCTAATGAAAATGAGCAATCCTAATAGTCCAGGATTTCACCTCGGAGTGGCAACACTTAAATTCACCAAGACGGATTCTACTTCGGGTAATACTGGATCTGCAGTTCGGTTTAATACCCGTGACGCAGGCTCCAATTCCGGACTTAGTTTCAGCAATCCAAACTTCGCGGACGCAGGCACGACGCAAGCAGTAATGGCGGATTCATACAAAGAATTTGACAGATCGGATACTTCGCCGATTATACCAGAAATTAGAATAAGTTCATTTGCTTTTCGCGTCAGAGAGATTATACTAGCCGTCGTGTCGGTGGTGGCAATCATTGGTTGCCTTGTACTGATTGCTCTAGTTGCAACAAATGGTAAGTCCGACGAGAATCCGTCGGCGGTAGCGAGTACACAGAAGGCTATTAGAACATTATGCACGGATGCGTCATGCCTCAAAGCAGCATCGTACGCAGTCTCAAACATGAACATATCAGTAAATCCATGTGATAACTTCTTCCAGTACGCATGCGGCAACTACGCCAAATTGAACCCTTTAAACCCGGACGTGTCCCAGCGAACAATCTTCTGGAACTTATATTACGAAAACGAAGATAAACTAAGGAATTTGCTAGAAGCGTCGTCATCTCGAACATCATCTTGGTCATCTGAGAAAAAAGTCAAAGACTTCTTCAAGTCTTGTATTGATGACTACGGAAAAATGCGAACTGGAGGGAAGGCTTTTATCGATAAGATAGTACAACCATTAGGTGGCTGGGATGTGTTAAATACATTTAACGCGTCGAATTTCAACTTGCAGACGAATATGCAGAAGACGAGCGTTGACTTTTGGACTGCTGCCCTTTTTACGTTTCGTGTGGTTACCGATAGATATGACAACACTAGACGAGTTATAGAGGCAAGCTATCTTTTTCAGAATTTTTATGTAAACTTTCCAACCCTTCGTCCTATATATCCTGGCAAAGCTATGTATTTACCTTTTTATCATATCGTATTTACCTTATTTCCTGTCGTAAATGGTTTGAGGACCTGTTGACTACATCACTAATTTCGGACTATATTGTCAGGTTGCAAACAGAGCCTTCAGTCATGTCTGTCCATTTCTTGTTTTCATATTAGAGACTTTATAAACGGTTTCTGCTAATATTTTTTAAACTGCAACCTTTCAAGAGCAACAACCTCTCTTCAACATCAGTATCAATCTTTCACACTGTTAGACGATACGATTAACTCAGTTCTTCTATTGCAACAACATCTAAACTTGAGCCACACTGTGCCTCTCCCTAATAATCGTGTTGCTCTCGAAAGGTTTCACTAAATATACTAAAAGACAGAATTAATTTAAGCGTTTACATCGAAGTCTATGTGTAATTAGTATAATTCATTCTTTTTGTAAAGAATCGTATTAGAATGACGGTTATAAATGTAATAAAAATTCCCTAAACTAAATGTCTCACCATGTCATTACGAGAATCTAGTTATTCTGTCTGATCTCAGATTGATGAATTGTTCTATTTTTGATATTGATAAACACCTTTAGCCAATAAGATGTCTAGAAATTTGATCAACTCTAGAAATAAGAATACTGTAGCAATTCAGATCTCTAGAAATTTTAAACAATTTTGGCCTATCAGATTTCTAGAAATTTATCCAGAAGTGCATAAATATTTAAAATGTATGCGTTTGTTTGTTTACAGATTGACATGTCGGGTATGGGTATGTCATGGTCTTATTTCATCAGAGACACAACACAACAGGTAAGTGGAATTTCGTCTGCTTGACTTGACATTCCGCGTTTATCTGCTACCAAACATAAACGTTAACAAGTTTGGTGAATGAAAGTTTGGTCTTATTTGGTAGGTTGCTGTAAACTTTTTTGATTGTGTTATAATGATTATAATCAAATAATTGTCCAGAAAAACACAACGCAATATTTTCAAATTACATAAAAACCGAAACCTAACCAGACAGAAGCGATTACTGCAATTGAATACTTTGTCTAGTTTTGAGACTCGGTGACAATTCATAAAATGTCAAGCAAAACTTTAAGTAAGGATTTGAATATAAAATTTCCGAATATCACCGAAACCATTGTACACCTACACTACTGCATGTACTTTTACATGTACAATGCAACTCGTCTAGAACTGCCTACTCTTTAGCTACTTCAACAACAGTATCAATATGTCCTGAAGTACGAAGTTTCTTTTATAAGTATCTCTACAGTTACAACATTTTAACACATTTTTTTGTCTTCCAAATGGTGTTGTTTTGTTGATAATGCACTGCACTATGTTTGCGATTTTAAAATCAACTTTAATTTCAGTCATCATTTAATGGTAATTGTTTCGTTCACAGATCCGGAGTGATTACAAGAAATTCATGCGAACTGTTGGTATTCTACTAGCCCAAGATTCCGGTTTGACTTTAGATCCGGACACTGTAGCCAACAAGGTGGAGACTTTTGTTACTGATGCATTTGACATCGAGTTCCAGTTAGCAAATGTAAGTATAGTGTTAGAGCTTTTAGAAGTGCACGTTACTTAAACCGGTTCCATTTGAACCTAACTTCAAAATAGCGACTAGCCTCAAACTGAATTGCTCGTGTCTTACATTAAAATAATGACACAAGCACAGTGTCCTTGACAGAGCTGGAATATAGTTTTCTTGATAGGCACACCTCTTCAAACGACAATCTATTTTAAACAATAGAAAAAATGAACACATGGTACTCGAATAGGGTACTTTTAAAACCTCAATAATACGACCACCCTTTGGACCCTTGAAAACTGCTCTTCTTATTGAGGTGATCTAAATATTGAGGTTAACTAACGCGCAAAACAGTGACAATGGACTTGAAAATTGTGTTTTTATTTTGAGGTGATCTTATTATTTAGGTGGTATTTAAGTGAGGTTTTACTGTACACTGATTTCCCTGAACTGTCTTGCTATAAAAGAAGCTATCTATTTTTTTATGAAGCAATGGGAGTACTGTTCACCTTTGGCGTGTTTGATCTCAAGCCAGAGCCTTAGAAATGTATAATTAACATACAAAATGTATTATGTACTAGTGGTTTAGCCGACTATTGAAACTATAATACAATTTCAGATTACAGCCAACACGTTGCCTACTGGAGACCCTCATAACCATGAAAAACGAAAACAGTTAAACGATTTGACCACACAAACCAACAATGTTGTAAGTTGAACAACTTCTATCCTAGTTCTTTAACTGAACACTTAATGTAATTGTTTGTTTTGATGCCTCTCAACTAAAATACGTCAAACCGGACGTCCGATACTGACGGTAAGACAGTTTTCAAAGGTCAAACATTCATCCAAATAAATCAAAAGGGCATAAAAAACATTCACATGAAAACTGTTTATTTATTTTATAAGACCAAATACATGGATATATCATCGTTTGTCCTCTCTTTCTAATTCTTGTGAAATGGTTACGTTGCTCGTACAAGAATACGTTAGTAATGACTAAAAGCATTTAAATAGCGTAAATAAATAAATAGCAAAATGATAATTGTATCTCAAGAACTGATTTTTCAAAATAAAAGAGCATTGGGATTTTTTTGAAATGGACTTTTAAGTCACATGAACGATCAGTGTAAATTAGTGACATTGTGCCCCTTCTCGCATCAGTTCGAGCACAAGCGGACTCCTGTGTAGAGCCACCGACCATCTACCAGCAGGCGTCCTCACAAGATCGTCATCTCGGATGGGGTTTGAACCAACATAAATGAGCCGCATGTGGTTTGACGTCTGTGGACATATCCACTCGACCACGGAGGAACTAACACAACTAATGAAAACTGAACAATTGCGTTGTCTTTAAATGCCTTTTCTTAAACTGTTATTTGCAGATTGACTTCGTCAGTTTCTTCCAGTATATGTTCGGTAGTGGCAACGTTAATGGTAATACTCGTGTTGTCCTGAGAGAGGAGGATTGGTTGATACGGGTGATGGCTATGGTCAGTGCAATCCCAGACGCTGACAGACCAAGGTAAACTCCGTCGCCTGTATGATACATTGCTTACCTCCACAAATGACGAGTAATTTGTAATTCTTGATATACATGTATGCGGGGTTCATGCCATTTCTATCCGAAGTTAAGCTGAATAACTTTTTTTAAATGTTCTGCTTGTTTTGGAAACAGGTTGGTTCGTTCAAACATTGTATGAATTAAAAGCAAGAAGGTACCAATAACACTTAAACCGTCACTTCGTATTTTGAGAATGTTCATCGCATCTGGGCAAAGTTATCTGAAACGACAATTGTGAGATTTTGCCAGTTTTCCTTTGACTTTTTCGCTAGGCAAAAATACAATGTTTGTATCTACATGTATTTCATTGCCTTCATCAAAACAGAGCTACAAATAAATAGGACACCAAACAGAGTAGTATTTGAAAATAAAGTTCACTTATATCATTTCACGCGTTTCTGTGGACACAAATCTTGACGTAAGTTTCAGAATTTATTACATATTTCAGAAAAATGCACAATTATATGATGTGGCGTCTCGCCCAATCTTACGCCACGGAGTTGTCATGGGAATATATTCACGCTAGTCGACAATTTTTTGTTGACCAGTATGGTTACGCTTCATTTCTGGGGACAAACAAACATTGTTTCTCCCTCGTTGATACAAAATTCCCTGATGCCCTGGGGTCTTTATTTGTAAGGGATCATTTTGCTGATACGAACAAAGAGAAGGTACTTGCATGTATAGATTGTAGTGACAATGCTAGTTGGGTAATCTGATAGTTTTGATAATGCTAGTAGTAGGTACCAGGTTATATATTTGTTTTAGATTTGTGCATGTCTATTGTTTAATGTGTGTATTCATGTAGCTAGTATTTGATACTAAATGATTTTACATAATGTATCTTAGTATTATCGTTAGTGTACAATGATCATTGAATTTGTACATTGCCGTACACATATCATTATGATATATAGATTTCCCATATGCGTTTATTTGTTATTGCAGTACTAACGATTGACGCTAATTGAAATAAGCGAATATTTTGTAGTTTTAAATTAGTTCAAATTGGTTTTAATACATGTAGAATCAATAAATGATATAATTTAAAGTGTTAAAACTTTCGAATCGATGAAGGCGAAAAAAGCTTAGACAATATCTATCCCACGGTCCTCTTGATTTAATCAAAAAAGTTCTAATTCATTTTAAGGAAACATAATTTCTTCGAACATAAATCCTATTTTCACTTAACTTGTGTTTGATTATCACAACTATAGACACTTTATAAGACTGTTGAATATGTCTGATTAACATAACACCAATTAACATCCCATTATTTTATGTTAATGCATAAAGTATAAAAAACTGCGACATTAATTCATCAGAAGTTAGCAGTATAGTTACTGTCCGTAAAGATGTGTAGCACAATCATAGATACGTATGTCTAAATTCCAACCATAATTTAGGACATACGAATTTATTCCGTTCCAGCTCACCGTTTACAACATGCAGACTAGAAAAAATATGCGTCTAATTCACATACGAAATTGGGTTGTCCAAAATTTGCGTCCACATTAAACTTCAGATTTGATTGCTCTGCTCGGACTCAAATAGCAAACACAAGCACAAAATGGCTGCGCCGAAACATTTCTAAAGATTGGCGGAGCTGTTTTATATACAGATTTTAAGTGACGATTATCATGTAATTAATATCTTATAGAATTCATCTAACAACATCAAGATTGTTTGCTAAAAGTAGAAGCAATGCTTGAGAATAGTCAGTAAATAATGTAAATGAGATCACTAATTATTAAGAAATACTTATTTTCTCATCTTGTGTTTAGTATGATTATGTAGAACCGCCGATTGCGGTCATAGGGGAAAGCTTTTTGTTACAAAATTTAATACCAGTACATGTCGTCAACTCTCATCACGTAGATATTCGTTGCAATGGAATTTTCGTTCAACGACAAAATTCCGGTGGAAAGTACTCTGCATATTGTTTTATTTATTAAATTTAATATAACGACGTATTCAATACAATGACATAAATTCATGAAATTATCGTTATAAGGGAAGTTGAGAGCAATTACATGTACATCTAAATTACCACTTTTTATCCACATTTTGCACAGCTGTCGTCTGCTTTGCATGGTGTTTTTTTTTCTTAAAGAAACGACAAATATGCACTAATAGGTAAGTTGGTAGGTCAAAGTGGGCGGTAATATTCCTATACTTCTGGTATGATATGATATTTGATGTCAAACGATGAATATTTTCTAGGAAGCTGAGCAATTACATCATATGGAGGCTGGCTCATAGATATGCACAGGAACTATCGTGGAATTATATTCATGCTAACCGTATCTTTTACGACGAAGTCTATAACTATAACCGGTTCTGGGGAACGTGGCGGCACTGTTTCATGCACGTGGACCGAAGCATGCCGGATGCTCTTGGTTCCCTGTTCGCCAAACAACATTTCGTAGATAGAAATAAGGACAAGGTCTTATATTAAACCTTTGAAATTAAACAAACATTATAAGCAGATTTGCATGTGGTGTGACCATGCTGCATTTGCGTCAAATGCCATTTTCAAGAGCGTCGCTGTACGATTTCTAACCTCTTCTTCAAGTGACGTAATTTCCAAAAAAAACACGTCACATGTTACTTCACCACGTTCTGACAGTAAAGCGATATTTGCCCCATTGTTCCTTGCTTGCAAATAGTGACATCACTTGATGCGTTTTCTTTAAATGACGTCACTTACATAAGAGGTTGTAAATCCCACAGCAGCGCCAATGTATTACATTTTGCATGAATGCATTCCCTCAGAATTCCTTGTCAACCAAACGTACGTTTGAACCTCTGAGAAGGGAGAATGGTATGAACTAGGCATTACAGCACCTGCTGGTGTCCATAATCTTCCGTATGACGCTCATGAATTGCATGACTTTATGCTTGTTGTTCGGGTCTCAACATTTTGATGACTGGTTGTTACCATGGACTGTATCTCTATAGCATGCATGTGTCATTTTCCTATGGTCTAATACTCCACCTTCAAAAGTTCCTGAAACCATAACTGTTATATGAAAGACAGTAATATTTGCTTACATTGTTTAATCAGACAGTATTTACCCTATGACTCAGTTTACCAGGTCGTTAGTTAGGTATCTGAAACAGTTAAACCTCAATAATAAGACCATCTTTGGGACCCATGAAAACTGGTCTGCTAATTGAGAGGGTCTTAATATTGAGGTTGAATAAAGAGCAAAACAGTGAAAATGGACTTGCAAATTGTTATTATTGAGGTGGTCTTTATGTGTGGTTTTACTGTATTTAAATTAAATATAATATTCATTTGTCTAATAATATTAATCTTGTATACTTATTATATGAGTTATAACAGTGAAACCTGATAATTTGACCAAAATTCGATCTAAAGAAAGTCGGTTTAAGTTGTTTGAGATGGTCGTGACGCACAGTTTCACAATAATTTATTTGTTCGGTCTACAGATAACTTACAAGTGTTTCTTTTTAAAAGATATATTATGTAATTTACGCGCTATTGAACCTTAGAAACCGATATTTCATAATAATTTATGATAAAGAGCATAAGATAAAGTTCCCTTTCTTTTAATGAATAATGTCTTTGTATAACGATTGTAAATAATTTATTCATTAGATTATTCAAATTCATTTGATTTATTAACATATTGATTTCCTTAAACAATTTAAATGCATGTACACGTATAATTATGTTTCTGCAATTAAACATTTACATATGTATTTGCATTTTGAGGTATGCATGTTGATTGCTAATTATTTGGAGATACCTTTTTACCAGGAACACAACAATGCCTTACATAGTATTGTTATTGTTAGTAAACTTCTAAAAAAAAATCAAAGTTGATACGGTTTAGATTTTAATATTGGCTATGTACGAAACAATCCCATCAATAGCAAATACGTACCTTTAAACACACGTCTACATGTGAACAAATGACAAAAGAGTAACAATCATCTATGAACAATGATCGGGTTTACTCGATAATTTCCGTATGTTTCCGGAGGATGTGTTAAGTAACGAAACATAAGCCGACATTTAAACGGAAAGAGACGGATATTGCAAAATAGACAGAATAATCTTTTAGTAGTTTGCCACTCATCTTGTACTTGATGTAATTAGTTTCTTTGGCGATAACGATTCATCTGTTATTGATTCTAATCAATACTCTTGTCAATTTTAATAATTTTCGCATTGAGTTTTGAACGCTTATATCAATTTAAATGCTAGCTATGGTCAAATTCGAATTTCAAGTCTGTTATTTGAACGTGTGAATGAAACTATATTAACGTTTTGTCCTGTATGTCTTCAGGCTGAAGAAATCGTAAGTTACGTGAAACAAGCGATTATAGAGTCTTTAGACAGTAACAAATTCCTTGATGACGTCACGAAAGAAAGAGCGAAAACAAAGGTAAATATATTTATGTCAATATACATCTATATGCAAGAACAAGTTTCGAACCTTTGACACGCAGTCAGCCGACCTCTACTTCTGAGATCAGCTGATTGGACTATCAGGGGGTGGGGGGTGTATGAGGTAGCAAGCAGATGTCGCAAACTTTGTAACAAATTGTTGCACACTTTGTGAACAACATATATTTTAGCTTCGATAGATTTTTACTATACGATTAAATGACCATTGTAAACCTTAAACAGAGTGTGTTTCGCTTAAATTATGACCGTAAACCTTATTTATAAGACCATCAGTGGCATAAAGTGGGTCTCAGTAAAGGTGGTTTGATTATGGAGTTGAAATACGGAAGAAAAATTGCAAAATGGTTCATGAGAATTTTGTCGTATTATTGAAGTGGTTTAAATTTCGACATGGTATTTAAGTTGATGTTTTACTATGTAAAATAGATAATGGGATGCTAAGTAAAGAACTACTTTTATATTTGGACACAACATTATGTGTAGAAAAGAGACACCTCTCTCTGCGTGGACTTGTGTAGAAAAAAATAGCCATTAGTAAAATTAAAATATTATTGTAAAATGCAATTTTCGACAAGTATGAAAGATGATATATGTATACAAAGCGACCTCTCCAGAGCAATATCCTTTGGGAGTCGCACATTGTGGCTGTTGTAGAGAGGTTGTTGATTTAGACAGGTTAAATTGGTAGCAAATCCTTGCAACAGAAAACATGATCCAGTCGTTGAAGAGGTTGTTTCCCGAGAGGTGGCTGCAGTGAAGAGGTGCCATTGACCTCATTTTGATATTCTTGTGCTATGCATGCATATTTTTTTTATGAAATAAATTAAAGTATACATTAAAGTTTTCTGCACATATTGGCATTAATTTTTAATCAGAAATTTAATACACACTGTTTATTTTTACTTTCAGCTCAAGGCATCAACAGATAAGATGGGGTACCCAGATATTTACATGAATGATGCGAAAATTGATAATATTTATCAAGAAGTATGTATATCCCTATAACTTACCCTCTGTAACTTCATTCATTTAAGAACGACTTTTCTAGTCGGGTGGCATAGTTAAATCGCGGAAAGCTCTGACGTTGTTCAGTATTGAACACTGGATTTGTATTCAACACTTCCAGATTCACAGAAATTACGAATCATTGTTTCCATTGTTGAACCATTAAATTCAATTGCGCAGTAATGATTACTACCAGTATTGACTATGTTATGCAGATTACGCTTAGATGTTGAACTATTTTTTGACCGATTCACTCATCTGTCATTCTTGGGCCACTTCCGGAAAAAGTAGTTTTCGTATTAAGGCAATGCGACTGTCGAAAATTGCCATAGCACTTAAACGTTTTAGATGACGAGTTTAATCAATTCGATATAAAATGAACACGAATGTAAAGTTCTATTGTATGTATGAGTAAATATATGCACAGGAATTGTATGGCTCAACAATATGTTGTATTGCATTATAATACATGTAATTCTATGTCATACTATTTTGGCTTAAATATGTTGTTTTATAATTGTTATATGTAATATATGCCTTTAATTTTGCGGTATATTGCATGCACTGTCTCTCCCGAGAACGCATGTAAAAGAACGCATGTAAAATATCTGTAACCTTTTATGACTATATAGAAAACAAATAAACAAAAACATGATTTATATCTCGAAATAATGAAATTTCTAAAATTCACAAACCTAAATTACATGCTTTCTCGCTATTTGTCACGATGCTTATTACTGTAAAAACGATTATTACTGTTTTGTAAAAAACACTTTTCAGTGTTAAATGCGCAAATAAATATAAATATCTATAATATAACAACAGAAACAGCTGATTTTCGTCAAAACAAATGCAAGCAAAATATGGTGTGAGTAATTCGGTCTGTGGTTAACATTTTTTAAGGCTGACGCAACAAGAAGTAGTTCTGACATTTTTATTTTCTTTTTTTTCAACCACAAGATACACGATTAAATGATTATATGACATCATATTCAAATTAACAAGATAATAAAATGTCATCCTTAGTACAAAACAAATGTTTAACAATGTCACTATCATTTGAGCGCTTCTCACGCACGTGAGTTGTTATTTCATTAGCAAACTATCGAAAAAAATACACTCTTAACCGTTGTTGTCTTATAAGATATATTTCTAGTTACATGTTATTTTGTCACTGGCTCTTTCTGCAAAGTTGTTGGTTGCTCTAGGAAAAACCCGGTTAGTACGCGCTAGTAACCCAAAGACACTGGTTAGGTCAAATGTCAGCCGTGCTTAACTGTAGGCCTAATGCATTTTGAACACTGCGTAAAACTCAAAGACAACGAAATATTCAAAACTACCAAAATTATCAGACTGCTATTGTATCCCCTGACTTATATTACACGAGATTAATTCGGCGTTTGATTTTGACCTACATTTTAGACCAATCAAATATTATTATATAAAACGCGTTGTTTAAATATGCAACAAATTAGACGATTTGATTGGTTCATATTTTAAGCGTAGAGGAACAAAACGGGGTGTCTCGAAAAGATAATTCACTTTCCCGTATCGTACCCCTCTGTAGAAATCAGTGTTCCTAAATAGTACGATTCTTTATACATCATTCTATCAACGCCGTTCATCTTTTTTAAGATATTTCTTGTTTACTTTAACAAACTAACTAACTATATGTCTCTTTTTCAGATTTCGATCAACCGTTCAGACTATTTCCAGAATTTGCTTAATCTCAACATTTTCGATAAACAGGACTGGACTCGTCGACTTACTACAGGAGAGGATAAGACTCGATGGGTTTTTAACTCATATGATACTTATATGACTTTCTTTAATTCCTGGAACCAGCTGCTGGTGCCTGCAGGTATCCTGCAGTTTCCAGTTTACGAATGGTCTCTTCCGCATTACTTCAATTTTGGCTCCATGGGCGGATTAATGGGTCATTATCTAGTTCACGCAATTGATAACTGGGGTGAGTAAATGCTGTAGATTTGCGCTTACTTTGGTCAACTGTTTTACCACTTAAGCAATACAATATGTGAATGTCATAGTGATTATGCTCGGTGTTTAGATATTGAAAATATTTCGTTCGTTCTTTGTTAATCATGACCTGTGATCGAAATACAGAAACCGTAATATTGGACCAACCACTTAGTGGTAGACTGCATAGAAAACCCTCCGATACTTCGTTAATTTAACCGCAAATTTTGATGGAATCCAGTGAATGTTCATTTGTTCTTATCCCACCTCTTAATGTTTCATATTTATATAATTATCATGCAGTATTCTATGAAATACTGAAGACCAATCCATTATTCCTTATAGTTTATGATAAAATCATAGCTTTGATATTCTTTATTTTGTTTTTCATATTCCAGGTCGTTCTTACAATGAGCATGGTGACTATGGCAACTGGTATACCAACGCATCACGTGATAATTACGCCAAAGTTGAAAAATGTTTTGCCAGTGTGTATGATAATAAAACTATGGGTCCATTTCAGATTGTCGGTCAAACAGCTCCACAAACGGTAATATTACTTAATTAAACTATTTCCCCCTGTTGTAGTTCATCTACAAAAAAGTACAGTAAAACCTCGATAATAAGACCACCCTTGAGACCCTTGACAAATGGTTTTCTTATTGAGATGGTCTCAATATTGATGTTGAATAAAGAGCAAAAGCCGTGCAAATGGATTTGAAAATTATGTTCTTAATTTCAAGGTTGTCTTATTATTGAGGTGGTCTTTAAGTGAGATTTGACTTTACGTACATGTCCATCAAATAATACAGTACAAATCACTTTAAGACCACCTCAATAATAAGACCAACCTCAATAAAAAAAACAGTTTTCAAGGGTCCCAAGATTGGCCTTTAAGTGAGATGTTACTGTATGTACATGCTTGTCTCTATATTTTCTCCTTTAAATAACTTGCGTATCTTCACGTGACTATTTTAATGTTCGTACTTATAATAACTTCTTAAAAGCTATGAAACGTTTCGAATGAGTCCAAAGTTAAATTGATGTACAGTAAAACCGCAGTTAACGACCACCTCAATACTAATACCACCTGCATATTAGGAACACAATTTCAAAGTCCATGTTCACTGTTTTGCAAGTTATACAACCCTCAATATTATTGAGGTTTTACTGTACATTTTATTTTCGACAGATGTGAACACATGACTCCTCCTTTTTCAAGAATTCCTATTCGTTAAGTAACGAAAGTTACACGACTGACCGCGCAACATGAGATTTGTTAATTAAGATAACACCGTACTGTATGATTAAATTAATACTTTCTTTACGACGTGTTTGGTTTTAGCTCTTAGATGTTGTGTTGGGTATGTAGAAAACAGTTCAATTTGTATTTCAGCTTCGAGTAAGTGGTCGTAGATTCGCGTGGGAAGGTCTTGCCGAGACAAGTGGAGTAAGAGCTGCATATAAGGTAAAAGTTTATTTTATAAAATTATTTATTCGGTACTTTCTGTTTCACACCCATTTTCAACGTTTTTTTAGAATATACAGATACAGTGAAACCTCAATAATGCAACCACCCTTGTGACCATTGAACGCTGGTCGTATTATTGAGGTGGTCTTAATATTGAGGTTGAATAAAGAGCTTATTGGCAAAAGTGGTCTTGAAAATGTGTTCTTAATTTTGAGGTGGTATTTTATTGAGGTGGTCTTTAAGTGAGGTTTTACTGTATATATTTGTTTCCTCACCTTCTCCTACTTGCTTTAATGTAAACAATTTACTGGCAACTACCTTGTCTGATTCTGAATTTATCTGTATTCATTGTCACGGCCCGGATACTCATCTATATGCAATACTCCCTGTGTGGTCGTGTTTTGCTGCTGTACCAAATTGGACAATACACTGTATATATAATTTGTGTTTACTCATATTGTTACTTCTTTTTTTTAAAGTATATTTGATTTAAAAACATGTTGTAATTTTCGCTATTTGATATGGAAATGAAATAATGTACCTTGCCGAAGCACGTTCATTTGATTAGCCGAACTCAAAACGGTTGCTTACGACTCAATGTGATTAAACATATAAAGGTATCACACGACAAAATGTGCATGTGGCTAATTAATAATTAAAACAATTTTAATTTGAAAGCAAACAACGCAAACATATTACTATCACATAACGGCCTGATAATATAATACGTTTAGACAGTCAACAAAACTGCATATTGACCTCAACCTAAGTCAATAATTGTATTTTTCAGGCTTACAAGAAATGGATCGTTGATAAGGGAAACGAGAAACCTACACCAACCCCACATTACACTAATGATCAAAGCTTCTTTTTAGCTTACGCTCAGGTAACAACAATACTTTCTGCATACGAATAAGCTAATTTATACTCCACGCCATTAAAAACGCAATTAAAAATTGTCCTCGTCAACACGGTGACATCGTTAAGACATAATTATATTTTAATTCTCATACGTAATTTCCTAAACTTTATCAATTATGAAATATGAATACTAGGGCCATAGTTTGATTTTTCTTTTTGGTGAATGATTTCCACGTGTGTAACACTAATACGGGTTTAAGACCTGGAACAAAGTGAAGACTAGAGGAGAAATAGTTACGTTTTAATGGCGTTAAGTAAATGCATGTACATTTAGAGTTAATAAAATGGGTATTTTGACTCAACTTACCGCAGTTTCAATGCGTTTTAACAAGCTTATTGCAATGTGTTCCGTTCCTTAAAAAATTCTCGAAAATCGTTTACTTTCCATTTGAATCAGTTTGGGCCAATATACTATATAGGGACATACGCAAAATCTCGGTAATTTCCGTACAGTTCGGAAATAGACCTCGGAAGTGCGTGTATGAATGTATACTTAAAGTCTCGCTACTTGATGCGCGGTCTATTCTATGTTAGACGTTTGATCAGGGAAACACAATTTAAAGTTATATTGTGCTCATGTTTGTGTCCAATTGTTTACCTAAACAAACATGAAACTATACTTTGAATAGTTAAAACATTATTACTTATGCATTATCAAAGCGTACATTAATAATGTATTCCTCTGAAGTTTGTATTTCTTTAACTTTGAGCGAAATTGTGTTTGGGTTGTTTAAGGAATGTCGCATATATTGTACATGTACACAATCTTTTTCAGACTTACTGTTATTCTCGTACTGATGCTTTAAGCTATTACTACGCCAGTTATGGAAGAGTCCTCGAAGATGTGAAGTAAGTCTGCTAAATCATTTAAAAGTGTCTTAGAAGATGCTGTTATATGTTATACGTAAGACTTCAATTTAGAGAGAAGACACGAGCATATGAACGAGGCATTCTTACGTTTGTTTAACTAATCCTCGTCAGTATTTGTACATATATGCCATTTATGGATTTGTTAACATATAGTAAATATTGCCCGACTGTCTTCCGCTGGCACTTGTGATTGTTTGTTTTAATCTGTAAGTTATCATATGCGACTTTTATATATATATGATAATCATGTGAACTACCGACGTGGGGGGGGGGGGGCAAATAATGGCCGAGGAGTGTGGCGCGGGTTCACATACGTATTCTACCTAACGCAATTAATTCAAGTTAGGGGAGGTAATTAACTTTAGTTCGGGAAATAGTTAACCAATGTAATGGGAAATAATTGACCCAAGTTAGGAGAGTAAATTAACTTAAGTAATGTGAGGAAATTGGGAATTAATATTATTGTCGTTTATGTGTGTAGTATCGTATGACATTTTGTCGCCCGCATTGTCATATATTATAGTGTATACATACAGTCAAACTTTTCGTGAAGATCGCGACACAGGTGACACATTGCATCTGCAATCCAGTGCTTTCTAGACGTTAACACAACGTGACATGAATATTACAAAACGTAATAAGCTAATGTAGGATTAAATTATGTTAACAGCAATCTATATGGTGATTGGTTTTTTTCATGTTTTCAGGGTAAATACGGCATTTTCTCTGTTGAATGAGTTCACCAGCGCTTTCAGTTGTCCCGCTGGATCAGCTATGAATTCTGGGACAAAATGTGACACATACTAAAGAACAATTGCAAATGCAGAGATAAATAGCTGCTCGCAGCTGCAAAACAGTCTTGTGGAGGCGAAACAAACAGTTTCGTTGGTTGCAATGTCACTTTACGGACTTCATAATGTAACCTTCATATGCAGTTTATTACAGATGATGTTGGTACCTATATGTATTTGGACAGTTATCGTAACATTGTTAGACGTTTCTAGAAATTAATATAATATACTCGAATACGTTTCTTACTGGTCACTGTCCTGTGGCAATATTTGTCAAAAAGTTATAAATTCAACCAAACGTTTCGAAATCCCCCAGATAAATTTGTAAAACGTGAATATAAGCAAACATCATTGACGGTTTTGATGAAAACAGCATTTATATAGGATGACCAAAAAGCAAAGGATCTAAGAGTAGATTATAAAGATATATCTGTTTTCAAAATCATTTCTATAATTATTAAAAGTTGATCCAAGTAGTGCATTAAAGACGTATCCGCGAGTAGTTTGCTATTTTCTTTAATGATGCAAAGATTTCTACTGAACTTAAAAGAGTCACCAATACCAATACAAATAATGATTTTATTATGTTTAATAGAAGGATTTCATTATATTATTGCCGTTTTTCTTCTACTTTCTTTTTCCATATACTTTATTATTAAAAACAAAAGAAATGTCATTGATATTTAAAATTCTACATTTGAAATGATAAAATAATCTTTAATACATATTTAAAACTAACGCATTTAGTGAAAATGTAAAAACGATAATGAGTTACCAAGTGTATTATGGATACAATTTTTCAACATTTACTCTCCATAAATATAACCGTTTGAAACACAACAAATCAATCTTTATCTTAAAATCAAGCAAGGTTAGCCTATCATTTTTATTTCATATTTTCATTTCAGACAGTGACTCTAATATAGTATACCAAGTTGTAAGAAAATATCGCGCAAAAAAAGAGAGTAAAATTGTATCGATTGTACATGTATATTCATATGAAATAATCACGTTTTAATCTTCAAATAATAAAATCGAGTGAATCGAGTTATTTCAAATGTTGGTTAGATAGATAACACTGATAAAATATACAAGTTTAATCTCTCCGTTAGAACAATGGCTTTGTTTTCGGATACGCCTTTAATACATAATACACATTTTACTATCATCCTATTTCAAAAACGTCAGATCCATTGAGAGATAAGTGTGCAGGAAAATGATTAAAATGTTCAGCGACGTGTCTGTATGTTTCAAAGGTACAGTTTTCTGCTTTAATAGGTATACTTTCACGTGTCTTTGTCATTTGTCTTTTCTTGACATTGATAAAGCTTATTGTAACTTTGCCAGCCTGCATGTTTCGAATTCGGGAACACTAATATAATTCTGAATTAAGTCACTTTTCTTTTTTAAAACATTTCTGATGCCAATCTCGCATATTATAGTTTACGATAATTATTTAAACTTTCACCTCTATTATTTGGAACCATTTATAAATGTAACTTGTTAATTTGTTTATGTTCGTGATGTGTATTGTATGGAATTGTACATAGAATACGGAATTCAATAAAATTGTTGCGTGTATATTGTGTTTAACTGTTTCCTGGTCACGTTATGCTTACGTATAATAATAATATTTTTTTTATTTTCGAAAGGTTACGTATTTAAGGTTAACAATAAATTGTACATCTTTTTTCAATATGGACTTCTATTAACAATATAAACACGCACAAATAAAGAAGAATTCACACACGCACACGCACGCTAACGCATATTTGCCTTTTTCGGATCAATTTGAGATTTATTTTTTTATAATACCGTCATTGCATTTCTTGTTTAAAACGTTACTTTTTGCATATATATATATCGGGTGAGAGTCGAACTGGTGCTCAACTTTTCAATAATACATCTAAATAACAGAACGTTTAACCGACTGAGTTATAGAGGCACACACTGTCTAGTTCTAGTTCTATGTAATATATTGCTCAGGTACACTGGACTTGTGAATTGGTATTTACCATTTCACGCTGAGAGATGGCTTGCGTTGTCCAACATGACAAGAGAAACCCAAAGTCCATGCTGTACAAAGGAAAATATGGGTATTTGTTACACGGATAAAAGGAATTTTATTGCTATGGCTTTTAATTTACACGCTTGAATATTCCCTTCATCGAGCCTCTTGTTTCGGACGCATGCAGGAACTGGAGTGTTCAATGTGTAGCTAGCTTCTACGTGACAGTATAAATATGTAAGAAAGCTGATTCTCCGCATTGCATTCGTCCCAGTGTTATTTCTATGCAAATATATATTGTAGATATTTACGACAAACCGTTGTCGCGAGGATGTCAACGATGTTACTTCACATACAAATATCAGCCAGCATGATATAATGATCACAGTTAGGTCTTTTCATCTTCATTTCACGGTAAAATCGGGTATAGTGTTGCTAACCGTCGTTTGCTGAGATTCATATCGCCATCATATCGAGTTAACCTACAGTTGGAATCAGTCTTGTTATTTTATTCCAGCTCCGAATTCAGTATTCATTAAACGAACGGAAGACAACGTGCACACATGTAAACCTATATGGCGTACACAACACATGTTGTCAACAGATAACAAGTTGAAAGATAACCAATAATGGTATGTTAAGTATAGGTTATTGCTCATATATTGGAATTATAAGCACATTAAGTGCAAGGAAGCTTCAGCGACCGCAACACTTAATTTGTTTATAATTCTAATATGTTAGTTATAACCGGCTTATAGTTTACAGTCATATTGATCACTTACCAGATTTACTGAATGAAAACACTTAATAGATATTGTGCGAAATACCATAATAAAGGGATTAGTTGACAAAAATTTGAAAAATTCTTGATGCTTATTGGATGTAAGACACATGAAGAGGTGGAGTGAACTGTAAGTAAATGAACGTGTACAAACGCAGTTGGAAATGCACACATTAAGTGAACAATTACCTGTTGGTTGTTTGAACAAAACACTATCACCAAATGCAGTAACTACATTTAGGATGGTTAAATCAATACGGTATAATACACCCCCTACGCCCCAAGCTTGGTGTAAATATATTATCCTGGTTAATGCATTTCGACACACTTTTCTGAAAATTCAGTTCTTCCCATCAATAGCCAAAATTTGTTTTGTTCTTGTATCTGATATGAAATTTGATTCCTGATACTTTATTCCTAATGACAAAATCTAGAAATACCATGTCTGTATACAAGGAAGATAATAAACAGTTTACGTCAATACAACGTTTTTGAATTTCGCTATGAATTTAAATAACACCTTTGGCGAAAATATATATCGTAAATATACCGTTACTTACGTATTATTATGTGTACATCGAATTGCAACAGGAATTATACAGTTCGCTAATCCGATAAATTGTTCATTGTAAATACAGTCACTGTGATGCATGTCATTAAGTCAGTAGGATTGAAATCGTTGATTATTTGGTAGTATTAAATGCGTTATTTATAAAGATATTGTCTTGGAATGTATAACATCAATGAACAGTCATACTTGCTTTATTCGGATAAATTTGAGATTTAATTTTTTATAATCCCGTCAATGCATTTGTTGGTTAAAACGTTACTTTTTACATATATGTCAAGTGTTTCAGAGTTGCGTTACTCTCATATTGTGTAATGTCGATTACATTGTTTACATCACTGCATTCTGAGAGACGCGATATTGTCAGCAGGATACTGAATGAAATAAAAGCAAGAACTATGGACGGATTACATTTAAATGACCACGTGACGCAGATGAGTCTTTTTTCAAGATTTTGCTTGAATATGATCTATCAGCAAAAAGAATAACTTTCTGGGTATTAAACCGGTATATATTGCTACCTGATGAACGTCTGTGGTGCGGAGTATATATTTACAAACAATTAAAAAAGTAAAGAATACCTCGGGTGAGAGTCGAAACTTTTCAATAATTCATCTAAATACAGAACGATTAACCGACTTGAATTTCACAGTAAAATCGGGTATAGTGTTGCTAACCGTCGTTTGCTGAGATTCATATCGCCATCATATCGAGCTAACCTACAGTTGGAATCAGTCTTGTTATTTTATTCCAGCTCCGAATACAGTATTCATTAAACGAACGGAAGACAATGTGCACACCTGTAAAATACCTTGCTGCGATCATTGCCCTGATACATCTTGTTAAACTATTACTTTCGTTTCGTACTAGATAAACATATTCGATGTTATTACTTGAAACATCTCACATACCTTCTTACATGCTCCATGGTACGAAAGATCATAATTTTTCCCCAAAAATGTTAAAATGATTTTATGTTGTTGATATGACAAAATATTCTGTATTGTACATAAGATTTTATTGAAATAAACGATTCAAAATAAAATCTGACTATACTTTCTTCAAGTCCTAAAACTATTTATATATATACATAATGGCATATATGTTATCTTCATTATTATTACGTATTCGTATTTTAGTTCCCCAATACACAACTGATCTAGAAAAAACATTGCCCAGCATTATGACGTTAATGTAGGCAATTTAATAAATCGCAATTGTGTGCTAAATTTCTTAAGATAAAAAAGAACAATTTAAGATTTGAGGAAAAAGACATGAGGAAATAGTTTTGACCTACTGACCTCCAAATCATTCGGGATCACCTACGTGTCACTACCAGGAGGCTTTTCAAATTCGTTTATGTTTCTGAGTTATTTGGTGGAACCTGCCTTGCGTTCAGTTACGGTGAACGATAGCCCGCTCACTGTTCAGGACTTATCAAGTGTATTGATCGCCTCGTTTTTATTCTGGTTCCCTGCAACAGTAAAGACAGGGAACCAGCCCTGTGATCATTTTGCAATTTGGTTCCCCGTGTGCAGTCATTGTGATACGGTGGGCCAGCGATACAAACCAAAACCTGTTAGCCGCAACTGAACGCAGTGTTAGGCTCAAATATTCGCGTGTTACCTCCGAGTTGCGATAGCGAGTGATATGAAACGTTTTTCGCTAACACACCTGTCAATAGCAAAACTAGCTCGCTATTTCGTAACGTCTTGGACTTATATAGCCTTTACTGAACTCAAGGCTGGTTTAGGTCACCATGACCTTGAACTTTTACCAACTGTTTTATTTAAATTCTCCAAATGATGTCATAAAAATGGCTTCGGACCGACGGACCGAAAGACGGACACACAACGCCAAATATATATCCCTTCGGCGGTGGAGAACTAGTAATGTGTTCACAAGACTGAGGTACCACCTATTTACTCAATTAAGGTGCGTTACTCTTGTCTTCCTAAATGCATGCACTTTTCATGTAATGACTAATATTTGTATGAAGTGTCGCTACTCTAGGTCAAATCATTATATTAGACAACTATAAGCCGAAACTGGGGAGAAATTAAGCCGAAACTGGGGAGAAATTAAGCCGAAACTGGGGAGAAATTAACATGAACTCTAAATGAAGTGAAATAATTGCACAGGGGAAATGGAAATTACCATACAGCGAATTACAGCAATGGAATGGTCAGTAAAGTTGCTGGAGGTTTAAATCGATTAAACAGCTAGCCAACATTACATTCATCACTCTATGGTCATTGATTTCAAACATATACAAACATAATTATGAATTGACTAAGTAGGTTAGTAGCCAATCATTAAAACCAATTAAACATTACGTTCATAACAACAGACACGCTGTGTATTATCCAGCACTATGGAACAAAACAGCCTCCCACCTCTAGAAAACAATTTTTTTTTCAAAATATTTGGCACTGAGGAGGTGCAAGGGCAAACATATATGGAACATAGGGGTATAAGGAATCGTCAGTTAAGAACATCTGTGGAAAATAAGGGGGAAAACGATGGGAAAATTATTGGAATACATCACGTCGAGGAAGTCAGCAATAATAGGCCGAATGGAGGAGAACACGAATATCATTTCAAGTGAAAGAACTACACATGGGGAAGGGGAACTTAACATACATCTAAATATAAATAAAATAATAGTCCAAAAGTGTTATACTGTCCCGTAATTGTGTTTCTCCTGGTGGAGTGGGATGCAGGGGACCCAAATGTACAAATTCACATGCTAACATACATTTCTATCAAGTATGAAAAGTGCTCCGACTTATAAATTCATGTACATACAGTTATGTTAGACTTCAAGTTAAATGGCGACAGTAATTTTATGAACGTTAATGAAGAAGTCAAACAGTGTAAATAACAAAGCCCCCCGCATAAGAAACATTTATATGGTTTAAGACAGAGAGATAGATCGGTGTTATTTGAGTTATATGAGTCGCATATATTGTTTGCACTGTAATACATATAATAACCCGTTTAAGATGTCAAACATGCGTTTTTAGCGGTTTTAAACTTTTATTGCAAAACGCGTTGGCGAGGGAAAAAGTCTCATTGCAAAATGCGTGGAAAATGAATCTTGTCTTATTTTAATATAATATGAGTTACATTGATTTTTATTGCAAAACGCGTTGACGGTTGTGCATTTTTTATTGCAAAATGCGTTGAAAATGAATCTCGTATAATTGTTATATTATATGAGTTATATGAGTCGCACATATATTTTTTAGTATTATCATACATATTTACAACTGTTTAAGGTACTACATATGCATTTTTAGCGATTGTAGTTTGTTATTGCAAAATGCGTTTTTATTGCAAAACGGGTTGTAACAAGTGCCTCTTTCCCAATCCACGTTCTTTAACATATTGATCATAACGTATGAGTAATTTCTCACTCTCGATATGGATTATTCAAACAGTCTTGATCCATATTCACGAGGTAAACAAGGTGATTACTGCATAAATGCACGTAAACACATACCCTTATCAGTATGGTGATTTTGCATAGATGTACAAAGTGGGTTGATTTTAGAAGAACATATTTACTGCATTTAACGATGTTTATTTATTCCTGCAAAATCAGACGACGTATTTAAAATAAAACTTATTGAAATAATCGATATGGCGAACATCGAAAACCAAAAAATTATTTTATTTGATATATTATTCATGCATTTTACCCCCATTTTGGCATTTTATTATTGACTTTCTTAACATGTTCCGTGATGCATTCTATTAAACTTCTACCTCTTGTTGCCCCACTAAATTCTCCATAGTATTTTATGGATGGCCAGACAATTCCTTACTAAAATATCCCATACATGTTTACCCTTGCACCTCCTCAGTGTCCAATATTAAGTAGACTGTGGTCTTCCCGGGGGTCTGTGTGGGAGGCATCGTTTTGTATATGTGACCTGTAAAAACCGAATCTCTTTTTCACCTACATGTATAAGTATAGAGTTACACAGTATCATCGCCACAATCATTATATTCATTGTAGTAAAGTGTTGAAACGTTTACAGATTAAAACGTAAAGGTGGTTATTGTGACCCAAAACTATTAACCAGTCCAATATTACATTTCGAGTCTATTCTATGAAAGACATATATTTCCCTCAATTTATTCCATAAAAACACTTTCTACACTTTTTATCACTTTAATCGGATCATATGTTGAGCGCGCGCTGTTGGTTACCAATACGAGTACACTTCAATGAATAGTGTGTATTCGAAATTACAAAAACTGACTACTGTCAACCAAACATTTTAAAAATTAAAGTCTAACATGAAACATATTCCAGATTGAAACTGAAAAGTGCCATCGTTAATCTACATTTGGAACTCTAATATATCTGTGTACGCCGTTTTTCTATTGGGACGACGTGTTCAATTTAAAATATTGTATTTGCCGCCTCGTATTTCAATGTGAAACAAGAAATGGGCAATGCCCACAAACCAGGTTTTAAACCTAATTATTTGTAACCAAGGCTCTATTTGTATAATGAATACATGATGATCATCAATGCTGCAAAGGTGCCAGAGGTGATACATGCATACAAACACTCACACTTAGATATATTATATATATATGGAACAACTATACAACAACTTTGATGTCAATACACCCACGAATAGCGAAGATATTAAGTGGAAACTGATTTTTAAATTTTAAGTGACCTTGACCTTGGACGGAACGAACCATAAAGCAATCCCAAGCGAGATCTTCACATGTTCTTACTATACACCAAGTTTGATGTCAATATGACCAACAAATCTAAAGTTATTAGCCGGAGAGCCAATTGCAATTTTTAGTAAAGGTGACCTTGACCTTTGACAAAACGATTCCAAAAGCGATCCCAAGCGAGCTCTCCACATGTTCTTACTATACACCAAGTTTGATGTCAATATGACCAACAAATCTAAAGTTATTCGCCGGAAACCAAATTGCTACTTTAAGTAATGGTGACCTTGACCTTTGGCGGAACGAGTCCAAAAGCAACCCCAATCAAGCTCTCCACATTTTCTTACTATACACCAAGTTTGATGTCAATATGATCAACAAAACAAAAGTTATTCGCCGGGAACCAAATTTCTATTTTTAGTAACGGTGACCTTGACCTTTGTCGGGCCGAACCCAAAAGTAATCCCAAGCGAGCTCTCCACATGTTCTTAGTGTACACCTAGTTTGATGTCAATATGTTCAAAGAAACTCAAGTAATTCGCCGGAAACCAAATTGCTAGTTTTAGTAACAGTGACCTTGACCTTTGTTGGACCGAACCCAAAAGCAATCCCAAGCGAGCTCTTCACATGTTCTTACTATACACCAAGTTTGATGTCAATATGATCAATGTAACTCAAGTTATTCGCCGGAAACCAAATTGCTTTTTTTAGTAACGGTGACCTTGACCTTTGTCGGACCGAACCCAAAAGCAATCCCAAGTGAGCTCTCCACATTTTCTTACTGTACACCAAGTTTGATGTCAATATGATCAATGTAACTCAAGTTATTCGCCGGAAACCAAATTTCTATTTTAGTAACAGTGACATTGACCTTTGTTGGACCGAACCCAAAAGCAATCCCAAGCGAGCTCTCTATATGTTCTTACTGTACACCAAGTTTGGTTACAATATGATCAACAGAACTCAAGTTATTCGCCGGAAACCACCCAGTTTGACGCCCATTTCCGACCGCCCGCCCGCCCACCCATCCGACCGCCCGAACGCCCACCCATCCGATCGCCCGCCCACCCATCCGACCGCCCGCCCGCCCACCCATCCGAACGCCCGCCCACCCATCCGACCGCCCACCAACCTGTCCGCCCGCCCAACGACACCACCATTCTAATAACCTGTTTTTTTTCAAAAACCTGGTTAAAAAGTGATAAATGCTATTGAGGAAAACAAAATCACAGAAGCATTATAGTTAATCATCATGAAGTCGAAATCTGATCAGTGTTATTTGAGTTATATGAGTCGCATATATTTTTTGCACTGTAATACATATATCAACCCGTTTAAGATGTCAAACATGCGTTTTTAGCGGTTTGAAATTTTTATTGCAAAACGCGTTACTAATTTTTGATATGATCTCATTGAATGTTACGTAGCGATACCTCTAATTGCATGCACATGCTGAACAAGTGTTTCAGAAAACATAAGTATTTTCTGCGAATGATAATCAACGTTGTGTGTTGTGTATGTGCCTAACACTTTTTCAATTATATCGAGACTGCATGTGGTCGCTCCAGAGATGACTCGTATGTGTTATTTCAAGATTCATATTCTTTAATAATACACGCTGATAAATGTTTTAAACATCAAGAAAGACAATTCCTTAAAAGTATTTTATACCTTATATATAAAATCAAACGACGACAGTCCGAAATAAAATTCATTCAGTGTGAATGATTGCAAATACGTTGCAGGGACGGATCCAGGATTTGGTCTTAGTGATGGGGGGCGTTTAAATATAAATATAAATACCATAACACGTTAGCTGAAGTACTTTCATGATAAGAACTGGTCACGTGATATCACGTGACATAAATTGGATCTGATCATTTTCTCTCTACATACGACGTAAATGCAACGGAGATTGCAACAAGCCAGACAACTGAAAATTGATATTCTTCTGTGAGTTTGATGTCATTAAGAATGGTTCAGGTAAGAGAACATTGTGTTAACATGTACATGTATGTTTATATTTTCACGTCTCCGTGTGCTGTGCTATTTGTATGTTACATTTCCCGCTCGACATTTTTAGCTCGTATATTTTGAAATTTCAGAAATCGTATCTTAATCGTTGTCGTCTTCGTCGTCATCGTCCATAAGAAAAAAATAGATACAGCATTATGCTCAGTTTTCTTGAGAGTCCCAATGCAAATTTACCCACAGGCGATCGCCTCATTCGCTTGTGGCGCTCCTGTTATATTCCTAATAAGTATGCATGTATACGAACATTCCCAAGTACGAAGTATGTTCGGTATTGACTATTACATTTTGTACATGTATTCTGCCTTCGATATTCTGTTGTTAGCTATTCATTTTCGTTGCCCATGTCAATGTTTTTCAAGTATCAACTGATTACACAAAAATAGTTTTATCTCCAGATCGATGATATCAATTGTTAATGTGTATATTTTATGTCTTCGGGTCAACGTGCGACCTCAGCGAGTCCTGTGGTTGATTCCCTACCCTATTTTGTCCCCTCCTACTATCATTGGTTGTTTTGATAATCACCTAGACAATTCTGTATTGCCCCATTCCCATAGATTTTTGATAATTACATAGTGTGTTGTATTATTGGGGAGGCATTTACTAGTGAATATAGAGTTCCTGTGTCCGCGATCTGTTTGGGAAGGTATTGTCGTGTGGCGTTATTTGTACCTGGGTTTTGTATAGGGAGGCATTGTCTTCTAAATGTGGCGTTTCCTTAGTCAACATAATTATTGTTCTTTAATGGTGGATGTGTCTTTTGTTTGTGGTATATATTTTAATGCGAACAGTCATTGTTCGAATCCGTAAACTCCTAGAATTGTTAATGATCTCTTTTGACATGAACATGGCTTATCGTCCGAGAAATTGATAGGAGATTATCACAAACAAAAAATGTTTTTAAACTAGATAAAAATGTATTTGTTAATTTAACAATGTAGACAGTTCATGACAAATACTTGTGAAAATGAAGCATGAGCGATTCGAACCCGTTACCTCTAGAACAACGAACTAATACTTATCCTACTGAGCTACAGAACCACTATCAAAAATGTATTGACTCGTTTATATGAATATTTATAATACTGCAAAGAAAATTCCAGTAATTTCATTGGTTAAAGGCTCGCGTATAGGATTCTATATACACGGCGCTGACAGGGTATATGACGTCCGAACTCATTTCCCATTCATGCGCCTCGTGACCATTTTCGCCCACGGCTCGACTCGAAAACTTTTATCTCTTGATAAAATATTGAACAGATTACATGTGTGCTAGTATTAATATTCAAAACGATAGATTGTTAAAGGTTTGAGCAAAATTCAGTTCGATAAAGTCCATGAGATCAGACGTTTGAAAATAAAAATTAGAGTGCAAACGCGCGCTTAACCATGTGTATTAAGGTACCTTATGGGGTAATGCAATTAATTTTTAGGCAATATAATGTGTGAGTGAAATAAAAATATTTGATCTACAGCAAGTAATTCCCGATATATTTTAAAAGGAAAACGTTTTAATTACTGATATTATACATTACTAAAACACTCAAAACAATGTTATGAACCAAAAAACAGCATAAATGCACAGATCTAATTCATAGATCTAGAGGTAGGCATTGAAACATCGCTTGTTTAGCTAAATTCTTATGAAAACACGGATTTGCAGTATTATAAATTCGTTATACTGGTTGTTGACAGGGTAAACGCCTCGGGTTATATGGCACACAGACAGATTATATTCCCCCATATACCCTGTCAACAACCTGTATAACTAATAGTATCAAGCATGCGCATGTATGACGCGGACTCCAATATTCCCCACAATTTGCTAACTAGCTTATGTTAATATTATTGTGCCCACTATTGTATCGTACGTGTAACTCTCTGTTGCATGTCGCCACGACGTGATACACGACCTTGGTTTGAACATTATCTTGTTATTGACTGACATTTTACCGCAGATATAATCACGGGCTTTTCCCTTTGTTTCTACGTGATACAATGTTTGCTGCAAATTTACCAAGGACGAAATAATAATCGATGTTATCTGTTCTAGCTTTTTTATTAACAAATGCATAAATCACAAGGCCGTGAAACAAACCCGTTCAAATTGTTTGCATATATGTCATTGAAGTTAACCATACTCAAGTGATATCTTGCAACATTTACGAACACCGCCAAATACGGTCGGATAACAGTTACGTACATGTAGCTAACACTGTATTCGAATGATTGGAGAAATTATAGTTTGGCAGGGCAATATTTCTTTACTATATGAAAATTCACTGTTCTGATATACTGGCTATGTACATCGCTACTGTAGATCCATATAATTTCAGTATGATTAAACGAAGTTTTAACACATTCCATTGTTTGTTCTTTTGCTGTAGTTTTTACGAATGTCACGTTGATAAGGCATCAACAATTGAAAACTTATTTTTTTTAATTTGTATTGCGAAATATACACCAATCCTATAATTACGTTCGATATGCAACATTAACTGCTTTATAACAAATAACTGTGTACATTGTACCATTACTCACATTTTCAACAACTCACATTTTAGAGATATAGAACTTATCGCACATGTTAAAGATTGTTTGTCATGTCTTATTACATAGTGTTTACATGTCATCTTTATCTCGAACCCGAGATCATAACGAGAGTGAGTTTCAATAATGTAATGCACGAATTAATTTGCATATCCGTCATTGTACAATGGTTAAATATATAACAGAACCGCAATATGTCTGTATGTTTCGATGTCTCCTTTAATTGTCCCCTCCACATTCCCAGAGTCCTCTTCAATCTGTAGTTCATTTGAAAGTAGGAGTTTGTTTGGGATACCCTGTTTTGTGAATATAACTCTCCCCTTACTTCTGATTCACGCGTATTTGTTATTTTGTTAATTTGGTACCAACGAGTTTTAACTAAATTATGAATAGAGTAAACTTTCCGAGGATAATGATCACTAATGCAGACGTCAATGAATGTATAATATACTTAAAGGGCCGCATAGATTCAGTTGAATCTAGATTTCATTAGTTACCAAATAACACGTGACAACTTCTCCACATTAATAAGAGGTGGAGGCCAAATGACTTTGGGTGTAAAATGTTCAGTCATATTGTTCCACTATATATCTTATCTCTGATTCCCTATAAGTTCAAAACATCTTCGTTTTAAATATTCGGTTACAATCAAGATGACCATTTGTGATATGACTTTACTGATCATTGCTATGCAAAAAATACATATTGATGATTACGTATGTTGTACAAACATGCAGTACATCAGCGGAACAAATTATGTAATCAAAATTTAAAATCGCCGTAATGTTTTCATTTCATATCCTGTATCTGTCGAATTATTTGATAATGCTATACAGGCTTAAAGTTTCATAAATCTATTTTTCAAAAGAGAGATTAAGTTGTTACATAGGTATCTTGTTTTTTACACGTTCGTTTTATTTTGGTCACACTTAAACCAGGTTTTTTTTCTCAGTGGTGTTTCAACAGTCGAACTCCTTTCTTCACCCATCATTTATTTTGTTTGTGTTCCTTTTGCCGGTTGTAATATATTTTGTATTTTGTTTATGTCCCTTACCTTTATAGTGGCTGTGTCCTTTTTAAGTGGCATTTTCTAGTCTTTACTCCAACGTTCATAATATGTTGATTTAAACGAGTTTAATACGTCTTGTATTGATATATTGAGATTAGATATAACAGAAATATTATAGAAATATTTTCTAATCGGTTTGTTAATCTAAGTCATCGAAAACATAACACCCTTGTTACCACACTCATTGACCTTTTTGTCTGAGGTATATGAAGGCAAGGTTTCGATGCTTTCTATGATATAAAGTAATAAGTCCGGCATAATTTCAATTGATATACCTCAGTCTTCTTTCTTTCTAGTTCCATTCATTGTATTTTATATAATAATATTCTTGGTGTTAATAAGTACACTAAGAATATTTGTGAGCGGTCCTTCGTTCTTACAATTCTGCATTCTTATTATACAACTCTTTCAAAGAATTTAGTACTGATTCAAGTACTATCGCTTTGAATGTATTCAACGACAAAGTGCATGTACAAACTATATTTAATCAATAAATTGCGTTCAATCGTAAGTTACAAATTGCATATTCATAGAGTACAATCTCCTCAACTCCTAGTGTTTTGTTTGCTGATGTTTCCCTGATATTTATGTTGGGAGACATTATCTTGCGAATATGGCGTTCCCTGGGCCAATTTAATTCTTTATTTACTATAGTTTATCTCGATACCGATCATCATGATTGTAACATGGTAACACGTAAAGTGTGTTGACGTTTTATATCGATAAATACTTATTCAATAATTCATTTGTATTTGATTTACACCAAATTTCACATGTTTGTTTGATACATATAATTTAATGTCTGAAACAATTTTTGAAGTGATAGCATGTCATAAAAATAATTTTTCAACATCTGAAAATACCTAAAATTTCATTTTTTTATGAATTTTCGACCAAAATATTTTTTATGAAACTTGTACTGTAGGCTAAAACACTGCAAATATTGGCTGAAACCTGTGAATACTTTTGTAATATATATCACTAAATATTTTGAGTTAGTTTACTGGCAATTATTACCTCAGGTATCATCTCAGTAACAGTTGACAAACTTTGGACACCTCAGTTTCCATTGCCACGGAACATAAGGCTATTCTGATGCTGTTATGTATTGATAACATATAATTTCGTATACATTCAAAACAACTGGAGGGATTTACACAAAAATTCACATGTATGCTTGTTTGATGAAATGTATTCAATGCTTGAAACAAATGTTATATTTATAGCATGTCATAAAACATTGTAAAAATAAAATTTCAACATTTAGAAATATCTGTATTGTCATTTTTTTTTGTAATTTTCAACTAAAATATGTTCATGTTATTTGTAATGGAAGCTAAAACACTGCAAATATTGTCAGAAACCTGCAAATAGCTTTGTAATAATTATCACTGAACAGTATGAGTTACTTTTCTAGAAATTCTCAACTCAGTTACAGTACACAAAGTATGTACACTTCACTTCCAGTACACCAAGCGTGTGTGGTACGCGCGGAAGCATGGCGAATAACACAGGGCTGGTTTTGAAGGGCAGTCTTTACAGTAATGGCGCACCTCCCTCCTCTTTAGGCCTTTCTTAGAACATACTTTGCACAGTCTGGTTGGCCTTTCTTTCCCCTCATTGGGAGGAATGATTTCTGGGAAATGTCTATCTCGCAGCCTAACTATGTCCTCTGGTTCACTGACAACAGGCGGACGGTTGTCCTTGTACGCCCATGACGTGATGACTGACTCGAGAAATTGAAGAAACGGTTTGTCATAACCATCCTTGCAGGCTAGTATGAATGCATTACATGCACTGACTTGAAGAAAATGAAAAAACAGTTTCTTAGTCCATTTCATAGATTTGCGAGAACAGTCGTGCGGTTGGATAACTTGATCCTGCTTGTCGACGCCCCCCATATTTCGGTTATATTCTGCCGATACCTTTGGGCGCTTGATTGTGCCAGTTCGCCGTCTGTTATTTACATTCACTTCATCATGTCCATGAATTGTAGACAGTAAGTACACAACTTTTGTACTATGGTATTTAGTTGCCACAATTTTGCCATCTCCTAACAGAGCACAAGAGTCACCAGTTCTATCAACGGCTTGCTCGAGTAGCTGTGTTGGTATACCACGGTTTGCTCTGATAGTACCACATGCAAGAGTCTTCTTTTCTCTAAGGTACAAGTGAAGTCGCAAACTAGTGTACCAGTTGTCAGTGTAAACATGGTAGCCTTTATCGAGAAGTGGCGCGATAAGAAAAATCACCATTTGTTCACTTATAGACAGATGAACTGCAGTTTCGGGAATCACAGGCCTAATTTCGTTCACGGGGTCATCTTTACCAGCATACACTTTGAACCTATAACAGTAACCACCACTGCCCATTGATACCACCATCAGATTCACAGCACAAGTATATTTTTATCCCAAACCTTGCTCGCTTGAGGGGTATGTATTGCCGGAAAAGATGATCAATCACTGGTCTTATTTTATATAACCTGTCATAATTAGGATCATTCCTGTCTGGTAAGTTACTGTTATCATGAAAATGTAGGAATTTCAGTACAAGTTGAAATCTATTGCGAGTCATCAGCAGATTGAACACCGGTACATTGAACAAAATCTTTGTTGTCCAGTACATTTCAATAGAAGGTAGATTTACAATACCCATCAGCAATACAATAGCGAGAAACTGCTTCATTTCATCATTCCGGATATCAGTCCAATCATGAACTCTAGAAAATCGCTTGAGATTGGTTACCGCCTGATATTGTTCGGCATATAAGTTTGTTTGAATGCACAAATGATTTATAAAATCTTCGTCAAAAAACAGTTCTAAATAATCAATCGGCTGGAAATTAGTAGCATCTTCTGTAATTCCTGGATTCCCAGAGAAAGGAATGTCATTTGGTGGCTGCATTCCTGCATTAGTCCATGTAGAAATTAAGGAAACACGCTGTATAGCACCTCGGCCGCGTCCTCTACCACGCACCCTAGTGCCACGCCCCCTTGACGGTGTACCCGATGTACCTGGTGTAGGATGACCCCTGCCCCTACCCCTGCCCCTACTACTGCCCCTAGGCAAATTGTTACTTACTGTTGGACGTTTTGGCTGGGGATCAGGAGTAAAATCACTGTCACTTTCATCTTGCAAGTCACTTTCAGATGAGGATGAATTTCTACTTTCGTTTTCAACATCATTTTGTGTTAGTGCATCCAGAACAACAGGTAACATTGGTTCAAAATTTTGAGAACGATTGTCAATTTCCTCGGTTTCTGTTTCTGAGTCAGAAAATAAGTCATCATCACCACTATCTGAGTCATTTTGTATTTCTGCAATAATATCTGCTAGCGAGAAACGCGATCTAGTATTTCTCCGAACAGCCGCCATCTTTGGATCACAAAATTCCTTGGAAAAACTTTTTTCAGTCAAAAAATCACCAAAAAATCAACATATGGTAGCTATCTTGAGTCACGTGACAATTGTACATTCCACGAAAGTTAACTCTATCTATATCTAGCAGATTAGTATAAGTGAGTTACCTCCCTTAGATAAAATCGTTCTGAAAACGTGTTACGAAATTACCCCGAGCAGCGCTCGGGGTTTAGGCATATAGGAAGCATATTTTACCCCGAGCGGCGCTCGGGCAAAGGCAGTGAAATAGTCGCACAGGTTTAACGATAAATTCGGGAGTATACAAATTTATTACGCAGTTCACGAGATATCGTCTTCCGCATTCCGATGTTATATTTTATTCTCAAACTTAAGTTACTGCACTGGTTACTAAAATCTGGAAACAATGATGATAAAGGCAACAGTTGAATATAATATCAGTGAAATTAGATAAAAATACTCAACAAGTAGACATTGCATAGGATTGTAATTGCTCAGCTCAGTCACCGATTACGTTTATGATTGCAGTTTTTTTATAAACTGTCACGCACTAGTTATTTCGATTGAAATGTTTGTAAATTTTGACCAGATGTTTAAGCAACATATAATTTATAATTTTCTATACAATGTAAATTAACAATGAAGGGTCATAACTCGTACAATAATAATCGAATAAGAGTGATACAGTATAATCAAACAAAATTGACATACGATGTATGTTACATACACACATTGTAGAAAAGCATAATAAATAATTCACTTTTTGATCGTTATGCCGTACCTGTTCTAATATTTGATTACATGTAGGCCTAAAAAGAAAAATTTGTGGTTCAAGAGCTAACGGTTTTTAGAATACACTATAAAAAATATATGTATATGTCCATGTTCGGCAAAAAATTGACAGTTACTATATCCAACATTGACATCATGCTCAATGTGGATGACATATCTTGCTTGGCATCTGATAATCATGAGTTCCAGGGATCATTCTTTGTTCGAGGTTGATCCGTACATTAAACAAATACAATAGACGCAAGGTCTTGTTCGTTATTGAAATTGTTAAGATATTTGTTACGATTATATAAATATAAAATAGAGAATAAGTTGCTACATGGAAAGCCACATACATAAGCACATGCCTCCCCACACAGACCCCCGGGATAACAACATTCCACAAAACTTCAGACATTGTGGAAGTGCAATGGTTAATGATGGTATAAGTTCCACTTTACAAAATGTACATTAATGAAATATGTTACCAATTGCCATGTCATGATCGGTATTGAGAACGTCATGACTACACTAATATGAAGATTAAATTCATACGATTCGTGTAATTTGACACGTCAAATGCCTTCGATAAGTTTTGTTTACAGTTAAACAATAAAGTAAGAATGACAACTAAGTATACAAATACCAGTCTTGTATTGAATCAACCAATTATTATCTGGTTTGAATTACCTCACGTCTGAGGGACATAGTCTAATGAATAGTGTAAGTCACCAGTGTCACTCAATCTAAGTTATTATTTACTTTTCTGAAAAAGATTCATTATCATAAAATGGGCCAGCGAGATAAATATCACAACTGAAAAAACACAATCTATTACTGCTTATAATGCATACATTATTAATATTAATTATAAATATTAAATAATCTTAGCATACTTAGTGAAATTGCATAATTATTAAGTGCCCTATGTATGAAAACATTTAACCTCTGCCCCTTTGATTATGATTAAAGAATGTGCCCCTTTTGCCAAGCCCGCCAGCTCGCAGTTCGAGGCTGGCACCATGGTGGTCTGGGTTCGATTCCTGGACATTTTTTTCCCCGTGTTGGGAAGGCGCCTTTGTGCTTGTTGTAAATGAATTCCTGGAAAATTGGTTAATTATATATTTTGACTGTCGTATATAGATCTAACTCAAAATAGAAAAACCCAACTAAAACAAAACTATAATATCGGTCTAGAGTTCGATCTTCCATCATACAACAGAGGCTAGGCAACATGCGAACAAATGATGACAGCATCCCCAAATAATAACCATGTGCATGTAATGGACAAAGACCATGCTGTTTAACAAAGCCAGAATATGGTCTTAAACTACATTGTCCGTCAAATATTTTATTGGTTTGTGGCATGTTTGCAACATTACAAGGCGATAGTGCCGAGGAACTCATATTGTTCCTCATCATTTATCTTGTCTATTATTGCCCATTCGCCTTTGTTAATGATTGTTTAATATACCCCTCTCACATTTGCTTGCCTTACACGTGATTATGTTCAAACGTTCATGTCTCCTCATGCATTTTGAGGTGGCTGTGACCTTGGTAGGAGTCACTTCCTGCACGACATATATATTTACTATTACATTATATCAGCTCATACGATTGTCGATGATCTATTGTTTTGCCTTCGATTATCTGTGTGCTATCTATCTATATAATATTGCCCATGTCAGTGTTTTTATCAACTATCAACTGATTACACAAACAATAATATCATCACATTGACGATTCATACAATCATATCAATGAAGCAATGTACAGGTTGGTAATTGTTTACACGAGTGTATAATGTCAAGTATGCTGGGCTACATGCTTTCTTAATTTGTCCTGTTATGGATTCACTTCACCCTTTTGGTCCCCTCCTACTCTCATTGGTTGTTTTTATAATTCGTTATTGCCCCCATCCGCATAGAGGTTTGACCCTTACACCCTTTCAGCTCCTAATATTTTGTATGCTGATGTTTCCCTAAGATTTGTGTGTGGTTACATTGTCTTTTGAATGTGGCGTTTTCTGTGACAACGTAATCCTTTCTTGGGATTTTAGTTAGGCTTTTTATATTGCATTTTCTATTCGACTTCATCATTTATTGTTTTACTTAGATGTTGTTATACAGGGATGGTTTTTATCGGAAGTATGCCAACTATTTCTATTCGACAGAGCATATGATCACATGATCATAGATATTGGCCTAATGATGTCCATGTAATTTATATACAGTGCAACTATGTTTCTTTATTTAGTAACATATTCTATAAATGTACTTACTTTTAATGACATTTCACAAAAAGGGTGTATAGTTGTAGCTGATATAGTGATACCACACCGTAGACAGGTGACATGACGCCCCACGCAGTCACATGAACCATTCCGATGCACGAGGAGGTATGAGGTATAATCCGGAATGTGATAAGGTTGTAGATAACACTACAAACGAACGGGACTTTTAGATGGACAATCCCTAATATTGGGAGGCGGTAGTGGTGTAATTTTTATGTAGTTCAAGTCGTTTGTGCACACAATGAACAGTTTTATCAATTTATCTCGTTATAATTGATAACTCATTTAACTAACGTTCTCATTAGAATAAACAATTGCATACGCATGAGGATCTATTTATGTATGTTAATAGACAAGTATTTTACTGACAGTTACAATGCTTTAAATCACTGTGTTGTTATAATTTCTGTTTATGTTTATAAGATGTACGTTAGGTTCCCTCTTCCCCATGTGCTTTTCTTCGACTTGATATAATATTCATGTTCTTTTCTTCCTCCCCCTTTCGGCCACTTATTAGTATTGACTTTCTTGACATGTTCAGAGTCCCCCTTGTTGTCCCCCTAAATTGCCCTTAGTTAATATTTAGCGTTTGAAATTTAAATAGATATGCAGTTTCGGTTTCGACAAAATTCAATAATCGTACTTATCGTTATTATCAAAATACATAGTTTAATCACGAGAACAATTTAAAGATCATCATGTTTTAAAATTGAGCATTACATTGTTTGAAAACTCCTCACAACAGTAACTTCCTAGCGACGAGTGAAGTAACCACCGCCAAAACAAACAAATCCTTCTGGACAATATAATATTTCGATGCTAAGACCTCAATGACAACAATGATTAAAAACTATTTGGAACATTTAAATTGGTGCAAAGAATGCGCACATCAATTCATATTTTGCAATAGAGATATTGCGTCATTATTACATTGCAAAGGACCATTATAATTATTATTTATATTATAGGGTAAAAACGTTTGGCCATTTAATGAATCTGTTTATGCTCTTGCATATTATCGCTATTTATAGTGTGTGTAGTGTATAGACGATAATAAACGTGTCAAAGCAATACCAGTTAGCGAACATTTGCTGCACGTTTATCTTGTTTGCAATCTGTATATTATTTTGAGCTACGCATAATTATGATGTGAAATAACACGGGTGGTAGTTTGGTAAATCATGTACAATCACACCGACACGACTATACATTGCTTGAATTAACTAGATAATTGTGAAAACCAGATTCCAATATCCAAGTGAATGTGCGTCCTCTAATTAATACACATATCCCTGCATCTCGGTTCTTTAATATCTCAGGAATTTAGAGCTTATTGATACTTACGTACTACATCCTGTGAAAATATTAGGAATTGCATTGTTCTTCCATTACTGGCACGGCTGCGATATTTGCAATCGCATATTTTGTTGGACATGTCATACAAGTCATTATTGTGATTACGGTTTTCAACGAATTACTATACCAACCTGTCTGCCTCAACCCTTTTATAAATGTTGATAATACGCTAATAGATATGTCAATAATTTGCTATATTATTTTTATCATCTATACGGTCAAAAGTACACACCAAAGGTACATTAGGTTGCTCAGTGAGAATGTGCGTAGAAATACTTATAATAAAGCTTCATCCTGGTGACAAAAATGAATACTGTAAACCCAGAAACCTTTCGCAGTTTTTTTAGGGTAAAGCCTGGCATTATTTAGGTAAATGTATTGCAGTTGATGTTATTCCGCGAGTTGCAATAGCTGCGACATTGCCGGAGGTTTGATGCAGAACGTCAAACATGGTATTCGCAAAATCAGAGTGTTGGGGTGGAAATTAACTGAATTCTTTATTTTTCCTATGAAACCAGATGTAATATCATGTGTCAGCTGTGACGGAACCACATGCCAGTTCTGTAATAAATCTCTGGCGATTTGCATCCATTTTACTGCAAATGATTAATGAGTTTGAAACAAAAATGTCACGGCGATCAATCATGATTAATCATACCTGATAAAAATATGCACTGCCCTCCAAAAGTTACAGTACACTTCGACTATTCCCATTGCAGTGAATGTATTTTCATGTCTGTGTCATATGCAATAAATTGAAAATGCTTTTTGACACAGCAATAATTTTCTGTTGAAGTATTTATAAATTTGTACTGAAACAAATTATCTTATTTTTTTGTGTCGGATCATTTACACATACACATGTTGGTTTCGGACGCAGGCCGATTGGTGCTGTAGCTGAGATGTGCACATTGTTAATTCTTAACTTTCTATCACAGAAGTAGGATGAATAATTTTACTTCATGGCCATGCATGTCTTATTTGAAATTCTGCATAATGGTAGATTCCCACTGCCGATCAGATCAACTCGATCGTCCCGATCGCCCAAATTTTCCGACCAAGTTCGACCAACTGTTTGATGAGGCTTGTACACGACTTCTTTTCGACCGCTACTCGATCATACACGACCCCCACACGACCACTAAAGACTCTTCCACGACTTCAACCCGACAACCACTCCGAACTCTACTCGATCATCTCGACCCATACACGATCCCTACACGATATCTACCAGCTCAACCAACACGACGTCTACTCGATCTCTATTCGATCTCGATCCGACCAGATCGACCTGGTCGTACCGTGGTCGTAGGGGGTTATGAAATGGTCGTGTACGGACAATTTCAGTAAAAATACTTCGCACTTTTGTGGTCAGCATTCAGAAGTTCTAGAGGATAGTTATCAGCATCAGCATCATATATCATGGAGGTAGAGCAATTGCAGTTGAGCACCAGAGAGACAGGGTCATGGCTGTGATGGCGCTTGAAGAGGAAGAAGGGGTCGAGGAGCGTAGAAGACGCACAAGAAGGCGTGGACAGCAACGGTGAGGCAGTGGCTGACACGGCGACCACTGTATGGGCAGTATGACCAACTGCTGCAGGAGCTAAACAGAGAGGACCACAATGCCTACAGAAACTTCCTCAGAGTAGACGCTGATAATAATAAAACTGTACCTCTTTCTCAGGGGAACAATGCTGCTCCTGCTCCTGACTCCTGGTATGCTTGGCAAGGGAGTCAATATGATGTGTAGGTGAAGCTGACTGCTGGCTCTCATTCCTTCCCTTCTGAGCGGGGGCTGGAGGCGAAGAAGTTCCGGCTTCATCATCAACAAATGTAGCAGCAGGCCTGGCCTTTCTGCCGTTTCGCGGCATCATTGTAGTTGTATATATCTAGATGTGATCCCTTCGTGTTCATAGCAGAGAGACCTAAGAGATCTGCGCGCCCTTTTAATCGTGTCGTGGCCACTTGCGCTCGTGTATGGTCGATTAGCGGTCGAGTAGCGATCGGGAAGGGATCGAGTTCGGTCGGATAGCGGTCGAGTTGATCTGGACAACATGTCGAACAAGGATCGCGTTGATCGGGAAGCGATCGAGTTTTACTCGAGTAGAGGTCGAAATGATCGGGTACTGATCGGTAAAAATAATTTTTAAAAACATTATCCCGACCAAGCTACATCTCTACACGATCGTTTCCCGATCAACTCGACCTCTACTCGACTAATACCAGATCGCTTCCCGATCGCTTCTCGTGTTCTTGGCTTCTCGATCCCTACTCGAATTTTTTTGACATGCCAAAGATTTTCGGGTAGAAAGCCGCAGCGATGCCGAGCAATGTAGACCACCCCGACCACTCCTGCCGAGCGAGCCAGACCAGTTCCCGATCGTTTGATCGGGCTTGATCTAGTTGATCTGATCGGCAGTGGGAACCTAGCATAAACAGTAATGAAATTCAAAATATTCATGTGTAAAGAAACTTTTGAATTTCAGTGTATATCAAAATACTGAACATGACTGTGTGTCGTCTACTGGTGTGAGTAATTCATAGCATTCTGGAAGTTCAATTGACATTTGAAAATGCCATTTTATAAAAAAAATAACGAAATCAACAGGAATGTATTTACCGTTTTTTTTTATTTACTTGAGGACGGTGGTAAAAATGTGTAAGGTCGGCAAATGAAAACGTGTTTTTGAAAATATTGACCAATATGAACTTGATTAACTGACCTTTCTGCAATTTGATGTTTGTATTTTATTTGTGATTTCTTTATACATAGGAAGCACCCAAACTTCACATGTCGTGTGGGATGTTTAACGCGTTCGTGGGACAAAGTTGCGGTCCAAGATTTTAATCCGCAAACAAAGTATATTTGGTGTACAAGGATGTTTTCTGCGCCTGTATAACCATACGCTCAAAGTTACTTTAATCAGTGGCATATTCACGCCCTAAAACTACATTAGAACTAAAAATCTACACTCATGTAACGTCTGAAGGTAGCTACCGTTTGACAAATCACATGATTAACCAATTTTTAACCAACGTAGAACATTTAATTTATATTGCATTTTGCGCTTGTAATTTTTACACTGTATTAAAGCATCATATAAACTTAATCGTGTTTCTTTATATTCAGATTAAGGACATGAAGTCAGTCGCCGTGTTGGCACTTACTCTGTGGACAATTTCGAGTCCCGCATTTGCTGGTAAGAAATTTCAAATATTATATTTTTGTATATACTCAATGGATAATATTACTACATGTTCACACCTTCTTCTGCTGGTGTTTTCTAAATTTATTTATTTTACATCGATTGGGAAACAAATACTCACGACTCTAACTAATCGCTCTCGATGGCTGCTTCTTGGATAAGTTACCAGACCTCGAACCAAATTCGGGAGCATTGGTTTCGGGATCAAACCCCGCTCATCCTCAGGGCCTAAACTCATCAACTTCGGATCAGGAGCTCTGCATGTACCATTCGATCAATACGGCGGCGCACCGGCTTGATCACAATAAATTATATTTAAAATATCGTCTTCTAAACTACAGTAGAGCTATAACCAAAGTATTTAAAGATAATAATATTTATCACATACCCGTGCATGAGTCTACTATGTCATAAAAATCAAATGGCACTTTTGTAATATGCAATTAGCGGGAAAACAGAAATGTTCTACGCTACTTGTTCATATTTAACAAAATGAATAATGATAAAAAAACACATATCGCCGTCTTTAAATTTATTAAATATGAATGATGAACACTGCAACAAAAACGAATATGGTTAAAATAAAAAATATGACAAATTGTGTATGTTTTTCCTGTAAAATTCTACCAACTTACATACATCCAGTTCAGCAAGTTTATTCCATCCCCAATGATTCGTGTTTCAGACGATATCAACGCATTGCATTATCAGTGTACAGAGGAATGTTTAACATTAATTTTCAGTCCAATATATCAATGAAAATGTAATAAATTCCGCACACGGTCAGATAAATGGAACGGACTCACTAAACGCGTGTATACTGAATGACGTCAGAGATTTGTTTATATGATGACGTAATTTAATATATTTTATATCGATGACATTTTGAGAGGAATTGTTTTCCTCTTTTTACGTTCTACAGATTCGCTTGATATTAGCTAATTGTTAGATATATTTAATAAAGTAGAAAATGATAAAATATGGATAGATCTGTGGATAACTTGAGAAATAATACATTTGTGAACTTTTTCGGATCTTTAATTCAATAGCCTAATTACTTTCGCGACGCTGCTGTCTATACTAATGAGGACAAGTTTGGACGTGTTTTTATCTGATTGTGTCGGGTATGTGATGAACAGAATATTAAATGCGTGTTATTTAGTATTAAATTTATTAAACTCGTTGAATAAAAAAGAATATGAAGCTGACCAGAGAGGCTCGCTTCGTATCCTTTTATTCAACTCGTTCAATAAATTCAAAACTAATCAACACTCATTATATATTTATTTTGTAGCAATATAGAATGATTGAGTAGACTCACAATATGACATACAAGAAACTCAAATTCATTTTGATAAACACTCTTTTCTGAATCAGTAATCACATGCAAATATTTATAGGAGGAGCTAAGTGAATTTTCATAATGTCGATATTTACTGAGATAATTTGCAGCATCACTAATATCATTTATATTAAGAAACACTTCACAAAGGCTTTTACTGTATTTTCTTTTCTCGCATACCTTTTGATTCCGGTCGGGTATGCAAGACAGACTTGCCCGGTCCCGATGTACACGCGGCAAGTTCCGGTCTGGAAATCAGCCACAATCCCTTCGTTGTATTTTTGTCAAATGGCATGGGAGTACAAATGACATGGCCTTAAACAGGCTGCTCTTATTGCTGAAATAATTACATCCAACCGATGCAGGGACGATTCTATTGTTATTAGTTACAATATACGATTTGAACAATATATTTATGCTAACCAATAATTTTTTTCAAATAGATCTAGTTTCCAAACTACATATACAAACGCACCAGGGGCTGACCGTTTTCGTTCGCATAAAGCATGTTTAATAAATCCAGTAATTTATGACAACTCACGGTATGCGTGCATCAAAATAAATATAGTACCTTCTTATCCAAATAGGTCTTCTGACTGCATGTAAAGGAGAGGCGGCAACTTATTGCGCTGGTACAGGGGGGGACGCCAATGCAGTATGTGGGACCACTAATTGTGAATGTAGTGCTGCATACAAAGCTAACACAGCTGGTGATGCCTGTGAAGCTAAAGGTAAGTTGAATTGTTTCTCCGTATTAATAAGTACCGGTATTCATTTACTGTTGGTAATTATGTTCATACCTAGTGCGCACTCCAAAACTTGGATGTCGCTTTTGTACCACTGTACGCTATATTGCTTGGTGTGTAAAGAAAAACCTCCAAAATTATTTTATCGTTTAACGATTTGTAAGCTGCTCCAATGCCCATAAAACAACAATGAATTGATACTTTAACATGCTCAATATGCAATACATGTATATTCGTTTCTATAGGATTAACTGATGCCTGTGCAGCAGACACCGATTGCGCCGGTGTTACTAATTCGAAATGCACTTCGGCCACATGCAGTTGCGACACAAAATACGTGACGAGTGGAGCCACGTGTACAACAAGTATGTAATTTATTATTGACTTATTGCTTTAGATTATTCTGCAGAAGTACATGATATTAATGTTTTAACATGATTTTAAATTCATAAAAATGCCATTTTACACTTCAATTTAAATTGGTCACTAAAATATATTTACAACGTCAGATTTTGACACAAAGTTATGTTTGTGAGCAAGGCATGCATAGCTTTATGTATTTTCCAAATGCAAACCATAATTAACGTTTGATAAAAGTCCCATTAGCGCCAACATTACCGACCCGGGCTCATATTATTTACCTCCTTCATAACAAAGTTTTACTGCAGCGTAATTTATATACATTAAATAAGTATTTATACTGACATCCGTGGTATGAAATGTAAACTGCTTGTTCTCTTCTATAATACTTTTAAGTTTAGGGTAATATGAAATAACGGATAGTATGCCAGCTACAGTACGCCATGAGATTTTTCTGATAAAGAACAATGGTAGTATAATATATGTATAATAGTTTTAAACCCCTATGTGTGCTATGTATTCATTTCTCGCATTGCAACGTTGCATGTATCGAACGATACTTAACGCAATAGTTGTTCCGACTAAGTCTAACTAGTTCATGCTAAATCGTATGTATACATCATTATACTTAAAATGTCTATACTACTGGAATTAAATTGTGTCATGTATGTATTTATATATGAACCGCGACAAGCAGAAACGGGTCTTAACGTAATTTATGACGAATGCGAGAATAACGTCACACGTGACGTGATTGGTATCAAGATGACGACCTCCACGTTTGACACGTTGTTATTTTCAAACTCAGAAATGGATTCGTTTAAGGTATGTTTACTTTAAATACAGCATGGTTCTTATACTGCCATTTGGTTAACCTGCTAAATGTGTGCAGATAGCCAATTAACTATCCTCGACTCCCCGATCGGCGCCTCCTAAAGCTTTGTCTTCGAATCGAAACATGAATTGTCGGCATAAATCATAAATAATGCATTTTCCGATTAATCACCTATTTCAATCCATCGGTTTAGAAATGCAAAAACCAATCAACAAGTTGACAAGACGAAAATTTACTTGCCGCCATTTTGATGACCTTACTCCGCTTACTGCGTGACGTCATAAAAAGGTGAAGAAAGTAACACATATCTTAGCAAACTTTCCAACTTTAGTTACAATTACAGTAAAACTTCGAAACCTCGAACAGTTTTGGCTCGAACACAGCAGATCTTTCGAACAGGTTCTTAAGTCCTGGTGAAAACCCTTCTTATTTCATATGATCTAACAGTTGATCGCTCGTACAGAGATAGGTCGAACACTCGAACAGGATTTGCGAACCCTATCTATCATTCTATTCATTGTTCACCGTAGATAGGTCGAACAATAAAATAATTCACACCTTTTATTTAACGGTTAATATTCTATTGTTTGTTGACGGGTAAGAATAGTGACACATGTTATTCGCACGTCGTGATAATTACTTGATTTAAGAATGAACAAATCCTTTATTTAAATCTGTTTTTGTTTTCTTTCGTTTCTTTCTAATTATTATTATTTTGAATAATGCGCTGCGACTATTGATCAACGTGATTCAGTATAGAAACACCAACAACACACATATGATATGCGTTCAGCATGCTATGGTACACTGGTACCGGGGACAGTGAGTTCGTTCATATACACATATTCCGTAGATGCCTCGAACCGTAGATGCCTCGAACTAATTGCTAGGTCCGACTTTCTTTCTTTTTTTACTTTGTTTGCTGTCTTTCATTTGATGCTTTACTGGCAACTTTTCTTTTGGTTTCATAGCAATGTTTTCATAAGCCTTCATTTTGTTGATAATATACATAGTCACTTCCATACCTCCGAAACCTTTACTCATTGTGTTTTCTCGCTATTTTTTCATTTCACATTATATCCTTTTCAAGTGCATTTCTTTAACTGACAGTTTTTCAAATGGACCAACTTCCCCATCGCTATCACTGTCATTTACTTCAATACCCCATTCAACTCTAGTTTGACTATCGTTTTCTTGCCGGTCAATGGCATTTGCATCCTGGTATATTTGAGGTGGTATACGTGTGACTCTGATGGAATGGCATCTTCATTTATAGGGTACACATATACCAGTTCTTCGGAATGCCGACTGACTAACTCACAAATATTATAGCGGGTACGAATAACCTCCTTCAAAAGGATCATAGCAAGACACATCAAGTGGTTGCAAAATGTCACTGGTATGTGGTGATAAAAAGAAGAAAATGATACCATTGTCTCTAGCATATTCACTCATATTTACAGACACATGTGCCTTATGGCCATCCATACTCAATTAAACTTTCAGATTATCCTTTGCTGGAATGAATTTTATGAAGTGGATCATAAGGCAATCCCTAATAATGGCATAATTAGACCAAACCCTTTCACATACAGTTTCAGTGGCACCAGGTGATTGTCATTCAACCAACCTAGCATTCATTCTCTATCCAGGAAACGTGAAGAAATGGGGTATGACGTAACCACTCTCACTTTTACACCCAAGACTGTCACTGCCTTTCCACGTCCTAGTGTGACTGCAGGTGAACAATGTGAAGAGCTTCCAATTATATATGATGGTCTGTGCTCTTAGATTATTCCTTTTTCATCTAGATTAAATATTAAATGAGGTTTATCATTAAGTGAATTAGTTATAAGACAGCTTAAGATTTTGAAGTATGCGGCTTTAGAGTATTCGAGTTATCTGGGTTTTAGTGCACACAACAAAAGCCATCTCATTAAGAAACCCTCCATCCACCTGAGTGTACTATGTGCATAATCAACCTTTTTGCCTAGCTGTATGGCCAAGTCAAAGGCCACATTAAGGCATTCCGGGCGAGTGTAGCCGTAGCCAGATTCCGCCATTTTTGAATATTTGTTGCTAGTTTTGCTTCCTCTAGCATTGTGAACAATGGTGGCCAGTGGCCATAGTATCTATTACGATTGAGGCATTTGTCGAACATGGATGTGACCACGACAGTTTCTGTAATTTCTAACTGTACAGTTCTAAAACGCCTCTTATAACATACTAGCCATTGTGATTATGATGCCTAAATTAATCTCTTTTTCCCTTGAATTTTCCAGATGAAGCTCTCAAGGAATATATTGCATAGGTCTATGTAATATCCCCACATATATCATCCTGACATGAATTAGAAAAGAGCACAAATTCATTTAATTATAGTCGAGACAACCGTTACCGGATATATTGTGTATACTTCCTGCCGCGGTATAGATTTATCATGGTGTATAATAGGCATTATTTTACATAAATTACAGTATCTAGTCGACATGATGGTCATGGACAAATCTATGAGAACTTTTGAAAGGAGTTTGAAATAGTATGGGAGCATGAATTTGTTGAATACTGATTTCCAGGGGAACAAAAAGAAACAAAGTCTTTCTCTGCTGTTCATCTTTTTTAAACATACACAGTAACAATTGTTATTGTCTATATACTACGTCAATGGAATGATTATAATCAATATATCTAATACCTCATAGTGTTGCTAAATGCATGTGCTAATTGTTAATTTTGTTGATCATTATAATGCAATAAATGTATGCATACTTTTTATATTCAAAGTGATGATACACTCATGTTTTAGGTGAGTTTTGAACACATCGCTATAATAAAGATTGTTTTTGTAATGCTTGTCTGTTATATTGCGAATCAACCTAATCAAGAAATTTATTTTGTTCTTTCATCTGCATAGTAACAGAGTTTTCGTAGTAAAGTTATTTGATTTTAAATCTATTTTATCAGTAACGTAAGGTACCTGGTGTATTTAAGTCATCGATTAGTTATGCTGTTATGCTGTTATTCAGTTTTTATTCAGCTAAATATAGTCTTAGGACTTTGTGTATAGCATATACAAAGTAGAATGTAAATCAATAAATAAGCCATTTTGTCCGACATGCACATATCATGTACATTAATTTCGTTTACTTTTATGCAAATTTAGTATTAGTAATTGCAGCTGTGATATGTTTTATTCATATCAACCAATATTAGAAGTCATTAGGAATTGCATTTTTTAGTTTCCACGACAACAGAAATAAAATTATATACTTTAAACACAAATAACTGTCAGACTTAAGCACATAATTTTGTCTTTTAATATTACTCTGAACTTCCTGTCCTAATTAGAAAGTATACTGATATTCAGCGAGTCATTTGTCTATATGACGTCATTTATGTCAATCTTGGTTTTAGATGACCCATTTTGTATCCAAAATGCTGAAACAACGAAGCTCCATATGATACGATATTTATTTTTTGAAAAGCGTAAGAAATTCTGAATAATCTTGAACGAAAACCTGAAAATCACCAGAGATTGCGTTAAAACACATTTCTGCTTAGCGTGGCTCGTCATGAACACGCATTTTGTAAAGACGTATGTATACACTGAAATTATTATACAGTATTTAATCGAAAGACACTCTTCGTAATTCGCAGAGATAATATACGTATACGGACTTGTAGGAATATCCATGTATGTCAGTGAAATATTGTCTCAATACATCTATCTATTTAACTACTTTGTCAGTTCTTGGGTCGTCCTGTTCAGCAAACAGTGAGTGTAGTGCTGTCTCGGATGCCACATGTACGAACAGCCTGTGTGCGTGTAACAAAGGCTACATAAAAGCGGGCGCTGATTGCACTATAGGTAAATAATTATAGTTATGTTTCATTCATATCAACCAATATTAGAAGTCATTAGGAATTGCATTTTTTTAGTTTCCATGACAACAGAAATAATATTATGTACTTTAAACACAAATAACTGTCAGACTTAAGCACATAATTTTGTCTTTAATATTACTCTGAACTTCCTGTCCTAATTAGAAAGTATGCTGATATTCAGTGAGTCATTTGTCTACATGACGTCATTTATGTCAATTTTGGTTTTAGATGACCTCTTTTGTATCAAAAATGCTGAAACAACGAAGCTCCATATGATACGATATTTATTTTTTGAAAAGCGTAAGAAATTCTGAATAATCTTGAACGAAAACCTGAAAATCACCAGAGATTGCGTTAAAACACATTTCTGCTTAGCGTGGCTCGTCATGAACACGCGTTTTGTAAAGACGTATGTATACACTGAAACAATTTTTTCTTATTGGTCGAGCTACGTTTCTGCTGTTCGTTAATTAAAGATTACCATTGTATATGTTAACTAGTTCATGTGGCATCATTGGCGAAATGCCTTCAGAGATAAACTACAATGTTTGTTTTTGTTTTGTTTAATCGTTTATTTCAAAACAGAATACAGAATATTTTGTCATATCAGCAACATACATGTATAATACTTTTAATGTTTTTTTTGGAAATATGATCTTTCGTAACATGTAGCATGTAAGGAGGTAAAATACAATGTTATTAGACAACCTTAAACTGACACTCATAAATCTTCTCTCCTCTCTTTGTTCATAATCGCCGTTTTTGTCGAGCAATCGCGTATTTAATTATTATACAGTATTTAATCGAAAGACACTCTTCGTAATTCGCAGAGATAATATACGTATACGGATTTGTAGGAATATCCATGTATGTCAGTGAAATATTGTCTCAATACATCTATCTATTTAACTACTTTGTCAGTTCTTGGGTCGACCTGCTCAGCAAGCAGTGAGTGTAGTGCTGTCTCGGATGCCACATGTACGAACAGCCTGTGTGCGTGTAACAATGGCTACATAAAAGCGGGCGCTGATTGCACTATAGGTAAATAATTATAGTTATGTTTCATTCATATCAACCAATATTAGAAGTCATTAGGAATTGCATTTTTTTAGTTTCCATGACAACATAAATAAAATTATGTACTTTAAACACAAATAACTGTCAGACTTAAGCACATACTTTTGTCTTTAATATTACTCTGAACTTCCTGTCCTAACTAGAAAGTATGCTGATATTCAGTGAGTCATTTGTCTACATGACGTCATTTATGTCAATCTTGGTTTTAGATGACCCATTTTGTATCAAAAATGCTGAAACAATGAAGCTCCATATGATACGATATTTATTTTTGAAAAGCGTAAGAAATTCTGAATAATCTTGAACGAAAACCTGAAAATCACCAGAGATTGCGTTAAAACACATTTCTGCTTAGCGTGGCTCGTCATGAACACGCGTTTTGTAAAGACGTATGTATACACTGAAACATTTTTTTCTTATTGGCCGAGCTTCGTTTCTGCTGTTCATTAATTAAAGATTACCATTGTATATATTTACTAGTTCATGTGGCATCATTGACGAAATGCCTTCAGAGATAAACTACAATGTTTGTTTTTGTTTTGTTTAATCGTTTATTTCAAAACAGAATACAGAATATTTTGTCATATCAGCAACATATAATACTTTTAATGTTTTTTTGGAAATATGATCTTTCGTAACATGTAGCATGTAATGAGGTAAAATACAATGTTATTAGACAACCTTAAACTGACACTCATAAATCTTCTCTCCTCTCTTTGTTCATAATCGCCGTTTTTGTCGAGCAATCGCGTATTTAATATACAGTATTGAATCGAAAGACACTCTTCGTAATTCGCAGAGATAATATACGTATACGGACTTGTAGGAATATCCATGTATGTCAATGAAATATTGTCTCAATACATCTATCTATTTAACTATTTTTGTCAGTTCTTGGGTCGGCCTGCACAGCAAGCAGTGAGTGTAGTGCTGTCTCGGGTGCCTCATGTAAGAGCGACGTGTGTGTGTGTAACAACGGCTACATAAAAGCGGGCGCTGGTTGCACTAAAGGTAAATAATTATGTCAATACTCAATTGCCACGTTGTTACTGTAACCGAAGCAAAAAACTTTGAGTTATCGATTGTTAAAGCTATTCTGTCTTACGGCTCAATTTTATGCATTTGTGTATATTTGTTCTAAATTTTGATTTTACTCTTGAACCTAGTACAATATCTCAACATTATAGTAATATGCAAACGGAGGAGATTATCATCAAATCGATTCAAATTTTCTTTAAGTTTCTGACGTAACTTGTAGTACCACTACCGATTGTACATCTGGTGATGACTATACTTGTACTGCACCAAACTGTGTATGTTCCGCAACCTATGACTTGAAAGACGGTGTTTGTGTAAAGGGTAAGCAATATCTCTTCATGTATACGTTTTTATGACCAGTATCCGCGTATGTTGTGAAACTTTGTTTCATTTGCATGTTGTTTCATCGAGTAATATAATATGAATGTGAGTGTTTTGGACGGAGTTTTCAACTCAAGTAAAATAATACCCAGGCGTCAAACGACGATAATATTATTCATAATCACTTGCCATTTACCTATGACTTTATGGAATGAATAATAGTTCAAAATGGCACAAATCGTTGGTTTCCTATGCACACTTAGAGTATCCTGTTGTTTGATATGGCAAGTAACGGACGCATGATAGTATAGAGTTGGGCACATATTATAGAGTGTATATTATTTACAGTACGGAGCCGATCGCTAGACGACGTAATGACGCGATAAACGGAGATTCGTTCAATTTACGTTATTTGAAATACATATTATATTGCTTTGGTGCATTACACTCTTACCAAAGCACATATATTTCAACTACTGATTCACTTGAAACAAGCTTTAACCGAATATCTGCGTATTATGTCGTTTAAAAAAAAACACATAATAACAAAAATCGGTTTTAGTAACACTTTACTTACTATTTTCATTCAGTGCTGTACAAATGCCTTAAAAATGTCCCCATTTATATGTACTTAAACTGAAAAGCGATCCACATGGTTTGCGAAAAGACGGTGGATCTTTTTCTCCATCCTAACAGCTAGAAAAATCACTATATGACCTTGGTGTTTTATATGATTTAAAGCCCCATTACAAAAATATACAAAATAAGTATTTTTAAACAGATTTAGTTTGGCTGTGTGCAACTATTATTTAGTGGAGATGACCGCCATCCAAAATTTGATGCCAATGTATAACGCGTTGATCGCCCTTTGAAGTATGGTGTACAGTAAATGAAAGTCTCAGAGTATTGATCTCTAGGACTTTCAGCTATTGTAATTGAAGATGCGTACTCATTACAAAAGATACATACTAGCAGTACCTACATATTTCAAAGACCACAATGAAAGTAAGGGAATGAATATCCCTTTTTTGTGTTATCGTTTGCATCATAATGTATATGACATGGTTTTTGTTTTTTTATATTGTTATGTCATGTATTTTGTATCTTTCTATACATGTACAAATATAGGTACCGAATATAGACAGCGATACTTACACAAGTATTACATAATGTAGAAAATGTCATATATACAAGTATTACCTAGTGTAGAAAATGTCATATACATGTATACAAGTATTACCTAAATTAGGAATTGTCATATAATATACTAGTATTACCTAATGTAGAAAATGTCATATATACAAGTATTACCTAGTGTAGAAAAGGTCATATATACAAGTATTACCTAATGTAGAAAATGTCATATATACAAGTATTACCTAATGTAGAAAATGTCATATATACAAGTATTACCTAATGTAGAAAATGTCATATATACAAGTAGTACCTAATGTAGAAAATGTCATATATACAAGTATTACCTAATGTAGAAAAGGTCATATATACAAGTATTACCTAATGTAGAAAATGTCATATATACAAGTATTACCTAAAGTAGGAATTGTCATATAATATACTAGTATTACCTAATGTAGTATACGTCAATATACAAGTATTACCTAATGTAGGAAATGTCATTATGCAAGTATTACCTAATGTAGAAAACGTCATACATACTAGTATTACCTAATGTAGAAATGTCATACATACTAGTATTACCTAATGTAGGAAAGGTCATATATATAAGTTTAACATAATGTAGAATATGTCATATATACAAGTATTACCTAATGTAGAAAAGGTCATATATACAAGTATTACCTAGTGTATAAAAGGTCATATATACAAGTATTACCTAGTGTATAAAAGGTCATATATACAAGTATTACCTAATGTAGAAAAGGTCATATATACAAGTATTACCTAATGTAGAAAATGTCATATATACAAGTATTATCTAATGTAGAAAAGGTCATATATACAAGTATTACCTAGTGTAGAAAAGGTCATATATACAAGTAGTACCTAATGTAGAAAATGTCATATATACAAGTATTACCTAATGTAGAAAATGTCATATATACAAGTATTACCTAATGTAGAAAATGTCATATATACAAGTAGTACCTAATGTAGAAAATGTCATATATACAAGTATTACCTAATGTAGAAAAGGTCATATATACAAGTATTACCTAATGTAGAAAATGTCATATATACAAGTATTACCTAAAGTAGGAATTGTCATATAATATACTAGTATTACCTAATGTAGTATACGTCAATATACAAGTATTACCTAATGTAGGAAATGTCATTATGCAAGTATTACCTAATGTAGAAAACGTCATACATACTAGTATTACCTAATGTAGAAATGTCATACATACTAGTATTACCTAATGTAGGAAACGTCATACATACAAGTATTACCTAATGTAGGAAACGTCATACATACTAGTATTACCTAATGTAGGAAACGTCATACATACTAGTATTACCTAATGTAGGAAACGTCATACATACTAGTATTACCGAATGTAGAAATGTCATACATACTAGTATTACATAATGTAGAAAACGTCATACATACTAGTATTACCTAATGTAGAAATGTCATACATACTAGTATTACCTAATGTAGGAAACGCCATAAATGTAAATATTTCCAAATGTAAAAATCGCCATATATACAAGTATTTCCAAAGCGATTCCTCATAAAGTTGCCAAATAGAGAAAATCTGTACATGAAATACCACCTACAGAATTATCATCAAATACAAACAAGAGTGGTAATAGAACCACAATTAGTATTACCAATACAAACAACATGTGTTACCAAATTAAAACGTGATACTATATACAAACAATACCACTTACACAAGTGGTACCAAATATAAACAACAACACCTACAGAAGCGTTGGTTGTTGTTGTGTTACCACTATATACGCAAGTTTTACTAACAACAGTTGTTACCATATGCAACCAACAATTGTAACCAAATACAACTACAAAAAGTGAGGCACTGTGGTCGTGGGGAAGAGCGTCTGACTCCTGATCCGAAGGTCGTGAGTTCGAGCTAGGAGATGAGCGGGGTTTGATCACAATCTTCACTATCCCTAAAATTGGCGAGAGTGCTGGTTGGTAGCCAGGAAGCAGTCATCGAGTGTGATTAGTAAAAGTTGTAAGAACTTGTTTCACAATCGATGTAAAATAATTAAGTTTAAACCAAATACATGTGTATAACATATGTAACCAAATACAATCAACATGTGCTACCAAATATACGCAGTACATTTAAAAAAAAATTGTTTGTGTGATATGTCTTTAAAAAGTCAATTGAGTGTGTTTTAAAACTCATTTTGATATGAAAATACCCGTTGATTTAAAGAACATTTAGCTTCAACATTGTGTAAAATGACATCATGTTAATATCTTATCTTGCATCCCGAGGTAAGTTAATGAAATTTGAGAAATCTTTAATTTTGCGTTTTTAAATGTATACAAACAACAGTCCTTATGTGTCAAATGCTGTATAATAATGAATACTGTAATGCATAATGAATATTTACACAAATACTTACAAGGCAATGTTCAATAATTACTACACGAGCAAGTATTTGCCGATATTGAAGAATACTACAATAAGAGTGCGTCACATTCTGTATAATTATGTAACTACATGCATCTTCCAAATTGACATTCTGTTTTGTAGATCTGACAAAGACGGACTGTACAGCAACAGGAACCGAGTGTCCTGATAATGCTGAATGCGTGACCTTGAAATGTAAATGTGGAAGTGGCTACAAGCAGAACGTGGATACATGTGACAGTGAGTTTCATCTTTTTTTTTTTTTTTTTTTTTTTTTTTTTTTATTATGTTGTTTTATGGCGCATCGACAGCTTTGGTCATTTAGCGCGCAAGAAATGTTAAAAATATGTGAAACTAAAAAAGGTTATATGATATTCTTGTAAATATGTTAAACTTGTGCAAATATATCATTATGTAAGAATATATTTTATGTACTAGAGTGAGCGAGGCAATCCTCATTCACTGATACATGTAATATATATGTGTGTATAGACCAGATTTATTAAAAATAAGTTAAAAACTAAAATAAAAGACTAAGTTTCTTCATCAGAGAGCATGCTCTCATCCCCTGAGACAGAGATTCCATCACTGTCATCCTCCATGTCACTAAGACATTCAAACTTGTTGTTGAGGGGGGTTTCATAACTTTTTGTTTTACATGGTTTTTTACATGGTTTTGGTGTGGGTGATGGTGGTGAAGGTTTGTGACCTGCAGGTTTTTCTTTAGGAGGTTGGGAAGTGGGTTTGCTGTTATTTTTGTTTGCTGGTGCAGGTTTCACCTTAGGTTTGGTAGTAGTAGGGGCAGGCGATGTGGCCTTAGTTGGAGTGGGTATTGGTTTCTTGGTAGTAGGAGGGGCTGGTGATTTGGTTTTTGGAGGAATGGTTTTTGGTTTTTCGGGCATAACAGGTCTTTTTGGCTGATTGGATGTTTTTGGTGCAGGGGGAGGAACCTTTGGGACAGGCTGTCTCTGTGTCTGCACAGATGAGGGGGCCAGACCTTTAAGGTCCTCTGCAATCTGAGGATACTTTTCCATTAAAATTTTGATAAGATCACTACAAGAGTGACAAGGAGGGATGTTCGCCAAAGGGGCGGCTTTGTTGGCATAGCTAGCATTACTGCTAGCCTGTGCCTGGTCCCTCTGGCGGTTCTGTACAACCCTCCTTGCCTCTACAAAAGAAACACCCTGGTTGTATTTAATTTCTAATATGTCTTTCTCAGTCTTCCACGACTGGCAATGTTTTGAAAAAACAGGGTGGGAACCCTTGCAATTTACACGGAGGGGTTTCTCATGACATTCTTTAGATTCATGGTCTGGACCCTCATGTGCACAGACCGCACAAACCGGAATATTAGTGCATCTGGTCTCGTGATGGCCAAACCTCTGACACCTGTAACAGCGCAGAGGGTTTGGCACATACACGGAGACCGGAACGCTTTCATACCCAGTATGTACGTATATACGTGTTTGTTTGAATGATTTTGTTTTCTCTTTTTATTGAAATTCTTTTTACCGCAGAGACAGCCTGCGATTTAAGATTGGTAGTTATTTCGTCGAGGGACTCGCAACATGCGAGATCCCTACAACGAATAATACCTTTGGAAGAATTTAGTGATGGGTGGGGTTTTATAACGACCCCCAACCCAAAGAATTGTTTGTGACCTAAAAGGTTTTTTGTTTGTTGCATGGTGGAACATTCCACCAGCAACGTTTCATCTTTCAATTTCTTCACGGACCTTGGCGTTCCGAGAATAGATTGCAAAGTCTTCTGTATGACAAAGGGGGAAAGTTTGGTAAATGGTTTCTCTGAATCTGAAGATTTGATAACAATGAAACGAGAGAAGTTTTGGGGGGTCATGTGTGATATGTCTGTCTCAGAGTCAGACTCCGAGAGTGTTCGCTTGGCTTTTTTTGGGGTTGCCATGCTGATTGAATTAGTTCATCATTGATGCTCCCCACCCGCCACGGAGTCCAACAAGGGGACATGACCAGGGGACATCCAACACTGGTCATGACAGGGATACATCAATGATATACTCGTGATAAAAGGGTTAAACTTGACAAATGAGTTCCCTCAGAACATTTTACAAGCTTAAAACAAACTTTGGAAAAATTCGAATGTCAGTTAAAGGCCAAACAAGTATCCGATTGGCCCATGGGCCACCGCCTTCCAAGATACAAATAAGTAAAAGGTAAATCGTGAAAGTCGTCAACGAGATAATGTATGTATTTATAAAATAAACAAATATAAATAGACATGGGGGTACAATATATCGTGGGGCTTGGCATGACTAGCCGATTGATCAGGACGGGCCTTCCAGACCTCCCGTTTAGCCCAACTTAAGGCCAAAGCAGTGTATTGCGAGAACCAAGTATAAATTGCCAACTCAGAACCCGCTCAACTACCAGGATCCTCTCATCAGGCGACACGGGTAGCAGCCCACGGCAAACGGGCAGGCACAGTGGGGGGGTCGTACCCCTCTGTAGTGCGACAGCTGGGGAATTCTAGCCCCCCTCCAGCTGGGGAGGAGTTTCATCTTTAACGTCACTAAAATGGTTTAGATAAATATATTTAAACAAAATTATGTTTAGATGATGTGTTCATAAAATAAAGGTTCACAACATAATGAAGAAAACTTGACTGATTTCCAAAGTCCTGCAGACTGTAAGAGCGTTTGGTGCAAGCTAATATTGGCGGAAAGATTCCTCTTTTAGATATGGTATTGTATAGATGTAACAGCATAACGATACTGTTAAAACTAACAATAAGTGTTACGAACCTTCCGAATATTATTAAGCTTTTGAAAGTTGGGAGTTTTAGGCTACTGATCATTAACAGTAACAGTTAAATGTACGTTGAGTACAACATTCCGGGCTTTGCACAGGAACATATACACTAGCCCGTTAAGAATATTGTGAACGGTCCAACATTTTGATTATATTCATTATATTCACTTACGCTGAGTCCAACTTAAAGCAATATTATTTCATGTTTTGTTCATTTGTTTACCTTAAAACACATGAAAAATATATTTCCTGTAGTTGAAACATCAATTAACATGCATTAAAAAAGAATGAACTCATATGATACGATATTTATTTTTTGAAAAGCGTAAGAAATTCTGAATAATCTTGAACGAAAACCTGAAAATCACCAGAGATTGCGTTAAAACACATGCGTGGCTCGTCATGAACACGCGTTTTGTAAAGACGTATGTATACACTGAAACATTTTTGTCTTAATGGTCGAGCTACGTTTCTGCTGTTCGTTAATTAAAGATTACCATTGTATATCTAGTTCATGTGGCATCATTGACGAAATGCCTTCAGAGATACACTACAATGTTTTTTGTTTTGTTTTGTTTAATCGATTATTTCAAAAAAGAATACAGAATATTGTGTCATATCAGCAACATATAATACTTTTAATGTTTTTTTTGGAAATTTGATCTTTCGTAACATGAAGCATGTAAGGAGGTAAAATACAATGTTATTAGACAACCTTAAACTGACACTCATAAATCTTCTCTCCTCTCTTTGTTCATAATCGCCGTTTTTGTCGAGCAATCGCGTATTTAATTATTATACAGTATTTAATCGAAAGACACTCTTCGTAATTCGCAGAGATAATATACGTATACGGACTTGTAGGAATATCCATGTATGTCAGTGAAATATTGTCTCAATACATCTATCTATTTAACTACTTTGTCAGTTCTTGGGTCGACCTGCTCAGCAAGCAGTGAGTGTAGTGCTGTCTCGGATGCCACATGTAAGAACAGCTTGTGTGCGTGTAACAACGGCTACATAAAAGCGGGCGCTGATTGCACTAAAGGTAAATAATTATGTCAATACTCAATTTCCACGTTGTTACTGGAACCGAAGCAAACAACTTTGAGTTATCGATTGTTAAAGCTATCCTGTCTTACGGCTCAATGTTATGCATTTGCGTATATTTGTTCTAAATTTTGATTTTACTCTTGAACCTAGTACAATATCTCAACAATATAGTAATACGCAAACGGAGGAGATTTTCATCAAATCGATTCAAATTTTCTTTTAGTTTCTGACGTAACTTGTAGTGCCACTACCGATTGTACATCTGGTGATGACTATACTTGTACTGCATCAAACTGTGTATGTTCCGCAACCTATGACTTGAAAGACGGTGTTTGTGTAAAGGGTAAGCAATATCTCTTCATGTATACGTTTTTATGACCAGTATCCGCGTATGTTGTGAAACTTTGTTTCATGTGCATGTTGTTTCATCGAGTAATATAATATGAATGTGAGTGTTTTGGACGGAGTTTTCAACTCAAGTAAAATAATACCCAGGCGTAAAACGACGATAATAGTATTCGTAATCACTGGCCAGTTACCTATGACTTTATGGAATTAATAAAAGTTCAAAATAGCACAAATCGTTGGTTTCTTATATGCACACTTAGTGTATCCTGTTGTTTGATATGGCAAGTAACGGACGCATGGTAGTATAGAGTTGGGCGCATATTATATAATGCATATTATTTACAGTACGGAGCCAATCGCTAGACGACGTAATGACGCGATAAAAGGAGATTCGTTCAATTTACGTTATTTGAAATACATATTATATTGCTTTGGTGCATTACACTCTTACCAAAGCACATGCATTTCAACTACTGATTCACTTGAAACAAGCTTTAACTGAATATCTGCGTATTATGCCTGTTTTTAATAAAAACACATAATAAACAAAATCGGTTTTAGTAACACTTTACTATTTTCATTCAGTGCTGTTCAAATGCCTTAAAAATGTCCCCATTTATATGTACTTAAACTGAAAAGCGATCCACATGGTTTGCGAAAAGACGGTGGATCTTTTTCTCCATCCTAACAGCTAGAAAAATCACTACATGACCTTGGTGTTTTATATGATTTAAAGCCCCATTACAAAAATATACAAAATAAGTATTTCAAAACATATTTAGTTTGGCTGTGTGCAACTATTATTTAGTGGAGAGAACCGCCATCCAAAATTTGATGCCAATGTATAACGCGTTGATCGCCCTTTGAAGTATGGTGTACAGTAAATGAAAGTCTCAGAGTATTGATCTCTAGGACTTTCAGCTATTGTAAATGAAGATGCGTACTCATTACAAAAGATACATACTAGCAGTACCTACATATTTCAAAGACCACAATGAAAGAAAGGGAATGAATATCCCTTTTTTGTGTTATCGTTTTCATATAATGTATATGACATGGTTTTATGTTTTTTTTATATTGTAATGCCATGTAATTTGTATCTTTCTATACATGTACAAATATAGGCCCCGAACATAGACAGCGATACTTAAACAAGTATTACATAATGTAGAAAAGGTCATATATACAAGTTTAACATATAGTAGAATATGTCATATATACAAGTTTAACATAATGTAGAATATGTCATATATACAAGTATTACCTAATGTAGAAAAGGTCATATATACAAGTATTACCTAATGTAGAAAATGTCATATATACAAGTATTACCTAATGTAGAAAATGTCATATATACAAGTATTACCTAATGTAGAAAATGTCATATATACAAGTATTACCTAATGTAGAAAATGTCATATATACAAGTATTACCTAATGTAGAAAATGTCATATATACAAGCATTACCTAATGTAGAAAAGGTAATATATACAAGTATTACCTAATGTAGAAAAGGTCATATATACAAGTATTATATAATGTAGAAAATGTCATATATACAAGTATTACCTAATGTAGAAAAGGTCATATATACAAGTATTACCTAATGTAGAAAATGTCATATTTCCTAAAGTAGGAATTGTCATATAATATACTAGTATTACCTAATGTAGTAAACATCAATATACAAGTATTACCTACTGTGGGAAATGTCATTATGCAAGTATTACCTAATGAAGAAAACGTCATATATACATGTGTACAAGTATTACCTAATGTAGAAATGTCATACATACTAGTATTACCTAATGTAGGAAACGCCATAAATGTAAATATTTCCAAATGTAAAAATCGCCATATATACAAGTATTTCCAAAGCGATTCCTCATAAAGTTGCCAAATAGAGAAAATCTGTACATGAAATACCACCTACAGAAGTATCATCAAATACAAACAAAAGAGTGGTAATAGAACCACAATTAGTATTACCAATACAAACAACATGTGTTACCAGATAAAAACGTGATACTATTCACAAACAATACCACTTACACAAGTGGTACCAAATATAAACAACAACACCAACAGAAGCGTTGGTTGTTGTTGTTGTTACCACCACATACGCAAGTTTTACTAACAACAGTTGTTACCATATGCAACCAACAATTGTAACCAAATGCAACTACAAAAAGTGAGGCGATGTGGTCGTGGGAAAGAGCGTCTGACTCCTGATCCGAAGGTCGTGAGTTCGGGCTAGGAGATGAGCGGGGTTCGATCACAATCTTCACTATCCCTAAAATTGGCGCGAGTGCTGGTTGGTAGCCAGGAAGCAGTCATCGAGTGTGATTAGTAAAAGTTGTAAGAATTTGTTTCACAATCGATGTAAAATAATAAAGTTTAAACCAAATACATGTGTATAACATATGTAACCAAATACAATCAACATGTGCTACAAAATATACGCAGTACATTTAAAAAACAAATATGTTAGTGTAATATATCTTAAAAAAAGTCAATTGAGTGTGTTTTAAAACTCATTTTGATATGAAAATACCCGTTGATTGAAAGAACATTTAATTTAAGCGTTCATCAGTGTGTAAAATGACATCATGTTAATATCTTATCTTGCATCCCTAGGTAAGTTAATGAAATTTGAGAAATCTTTAATTTTGCGTTTTTAAATGTACTGAGTATACAAACAACAGTCCTTATGTGTCAAATGCTGTATAATAATGAATACTGTAATGCATATATAATGAATATTTACACAAATACTTACAAGGCAATGTTCAATAATTACTACACGAGCAAGTATTTGCCGATATTGAAGAATACTACAATAAGAGTGCGTCACATTCTGTATAATTATGTTACTACATGCATCTTCAAAATTGACATTCTGTTTTGTAGATCTGACAAAGACGGACTGTACAGCAGCAGGAAGCAAGTGTCCTGATAATGCTGAATGCGTTACCTTGAAATGTAAATGTGAAAGTGGCTACAAGCAGAACGTGGATACATGTGACAGTGAGTTTCATCTTTAATGTCTATAAAATGGCTTAGATAAATATATTTAAAAAAAATATGTTTAGATGATGTGTTCATAAAATAAAGGTTCACAACATAATGAAGAAAACTTGACTGATTTCCAAAGTCCTGCAGACTGTAAGAGCGTTTGGTGCAAGCTAATATTGTCGGAAAGATTCCTCTTTTAGATATGGTATTGTATAGATGTAACAGCATAACGATACTGTTAAAACTAACGATAAGTGTTACGAACCTTCCGAATCTTATTAAGCTTTTAAGTTTTAGGTTACTGATCATTAACAGTAACAGTTAAATATACGTTGAGTACACCTTTTCGGGCTTTGCACAGGAACTTAAACACTAGCCCGTTAAGTAATATTGTGAACGGTCCAATATTTTGATTATATTCATTATATTCACTTACGCTGAGTCCAACTTAAAGCAATATTATTTCATTTTTTGTTCATTTGTTTACCTTAACACACACGAAAAATATATTCCTGTAGTTGAAACATCAATAAACATGCATTAACAAAGAATGAACTCATTGTGTATTGATCCGTATTTGTTGAAGGAAGACGTTTGTACATCACAAAATTTTAAATGACTTCCAGTTTTTTAATAATCAGGCTATTTTACAAGTTTTGTTTGTTAGTAATATGGTAAAAACAGATATTTGCAATCGGTTATACATTGCAATGGTTCTTTATTAAAGATGTTTTAGCCAATGTGACAACAAGTCTGGATGAAGCCAATTCAAACATTTTATGTTCAGATGAGCCATATACCTCTTTAACCGGCGTATGTCTGGCATAATTGCAGGTAGTTCTGAATGTTAAAAAGTCTTGCTGCGTTACATACATAAATGCATATAAAATGATTAAATGATGATTCGTTTGATGAACTTATTGATGTAACGAAGTATACGATTACCGTTTTCGTTCTCAAAAGTATAGCTTTCAAGTTGAATATTTGTTCGTAGAAATAGAAATTATGTATGCCTATTTTTGTGCAATTTTCAGAAAATGGAGCACGTGGCATGGCGGCAAACATTGGACTCTTGTGCGCCATTCTGATGATTTTGAGCTACGTGAATACATTGTAAAACCAATACAAATACAGTTAAACAACATCAAGTTCTTTTGTGAGTGTCAAACGTCATTCAATTGTGATACATATTGCAAAAAAGGCCATTTGCTGCAGAACATGATAGCAATGGTTGAATAGCCCGGAATCCTGACAGTCGTATTATACTTACATACTACAGATACTTTTCCGACAGAATATGAATTCTGATTTAACGATCAGAATTAACTACTTAAATTTTCAAAAATGTGTTTTGACTGCAGACAAAATCAATAATGTATGATATATTTGTTTGGGCGACAACTCGCGCTTATCTAATTTTATAGTAATACACAGAAGTAATACACATCGACTGGCTCTGCGTAGATGTGTATAAAACAAAACTAATAGGATGATCTTGGTTTCTCAAAACCCGTCTCAATACCTCAATTGGTAGTGTTCGCTTTGAATGCGGGAGGCCGTAGGTTTTATCCCTGGCTCAAATCGTAATAAATGGTGCTGGCAGCTCTTTTAATGGGCACTCAGTGTATAAAAGGCAATAACAAGAGATTAATAAGCTCATGCATCTGTGCTTAGATACCTTGTTGGTCGCAGGGGAGATTTGAAGTGCACGTTACTTGGTCATCAAATGCCACGTCAATTAATGTTTCTTAAGTTAAATGGGAAATACAACACAACCTATCCATAGCCACTTATTTTATGAGATGTAACTTTTCGGTTGTTGACGAGAGTATGTTTCCTTCGAGGGGCCAAATTTGTAAAATTAACAGGAACATCGATAATATTGCTGAAGAGAGATTGCTGCTCAGCAGAGTGCCGCTCTGCATAGATTATCGTTATATATTGACATTTCGTACCCAGTATTGTTCGTACTCGTTGGTAAGTCTGACATTCTAAAGCATGTAATATATCGTAATATGTTTCTCCAAAAACTTTTTGTTTGAGTTAATGATCATATCTTATATCCTATATTCTGTATTTGGTTTTCAATTATTTATATTTCAGAAATGTGGCGAAAGATGGAAACGAATTTTGCAAAATCAACGATTGAATATAATCGAAAATCAACAATGAATTACAACAAATGTGTGAAGTCAACACTACAGATCGTCACGGAGAAATGTTTTATAAATTATGTGGAAATAACAGCTCAATGAATAAGTTTAAATAAGATTTAGATCACTCTGAAATCTGGAGTGAAATGAAGTTTTCAATTCAACATATACTTTCAGCATATTAAGTAACACAAATAATCTCTATCCGTCTACATGTTTGTATATAAGTTCTGTGCGGTTCTAATATCGCATAACCTTTTAAGTTTGAACATTATGAAACTGTTAGATATTTTAAACGTCTTTTATAAGCGTAAAGGTATGACAAAGCGATACATTTTTCAATTTTCGATGATGACTTATATCATGTACCATATGTTATAGTGTGTATTTTTGAAACTAAAGTTTTATTGTTTTTTTATATATTATATGTTACTTATGTCAGGCTACTATCAAGTATTTCATACTTTACTACTCCATCTTTTAAATGTGGTTTTGATGCAAAAACTCAGAAGCAAAATGTGGTTACCTTATTTGATCAATTTACATGTAGCTAAATATATATACATGTATGTCTATGAGTTTGAATGAAAAGGTCAATTTTCTGTTTTCGGATGTTCATGAAAAAGTCACAAGGTACTGTGTTTTCTACACATTAGCACCAACTGATTAAACTGTCAATGGTTATTTTTAATACCTGATTTTTGTATCAACGATTTATTATAAGTAGTTGGTCCTAATTCCTGATATATCAAACTTAGTGTGAATGTGTGCCTTACATATTTTGTGTTAGCTACGACTGCATGAATATCTCTCGTTTCGTGACAAGCTGATGATTGTATGTGGAAGAATAAGTCGTGTGATTATCTATTCCTAGTTAGATTATATTTTGCTTTGACCTGATAGTATGCAATGTTATTAATAATAATATAAACAATTGATTGATATTGGCACTCAGTGTACACATTGAGAACATGGTGGGAAAAGTTTAATTCTAGAGACACCCTTTCATATTTTCGGCTTTAAAGCAAAATGTAATGACGTATAGTCGATGAATTACGATAAATTGGTTGATAATGTATGCATCTATTTAAAGTCTTAATCAGAAATAATTCGAAAATCAAAATTTCATAATAATCGTTCGTACGGATTATCAAAGACGCTTGCCAATAATATAACGCTTTAATAATGATCTGCTATCAACTTCTCAACGCTTAAATGTATACAGGCTCACTTGATCTGGTATAAGGCAGTTTGAGCATTATGATACATCGTAGCCGTTTAGGTATAATTACAGTTAATTAAAACGGAATTGAAAGTATATTGTAAGTCTTAATTCGTTTACGTCTTCATATTTTTTCTTGAAAATATGGATATTCTTTGCGGAAATTGCCTTCGTATTTGTGTGAAGGATACATGTATTTAAAATAATGGACATTTATCTAACGGTGAGTGTAACGGCTTTTCAACACGTTGAAATTAAATCGTATATTTCTGTCTGGGAAAATAGTTAAAATCCGTTGGGAACGTTCAGTAGGGAACGTATAAAGTATTTTTAACTGATAAACAGTAACTTTATCATTAATCTAATGCATAAAATAGCCCATCTTATATTTCTGAAAGGTAGGTTTCATGCTTGTTTCATCACTATGCGTACAAATGATGGCTATGCTGTATTTTCAACCGGTGGTGAAGCCGATAGTTACCCTTGTAAGCGATGCATTTACAGAAATAAAATCCGACGAAATGTCAACGCTCGAACTGCCTTAAAAATTCAATTAAACGTATCCTCAAGTTTATGCATTTCTTTCGGTCTGCACGTCTATACATGCTTTTTATAATTTTCTTGTAACCTATTATTTTTACTAGAAATGACAAAAATGAGCATTTGTTTTGTTTTTGGTGTAGCAAATGATTTAATCATGTGATGGTGTGCCAGTTTGAATGGTGACCTGACAACATTCAGAAGTGTATAGCACTACACGATAGATGCTTATACTGGTATAATTGTAATGTCAGTTTATCCATATAATGGGACACTGTGTTGAGTAAACAGTTAGAGTAATGAGCTGGTACCATCGGTCACAAAACGATTTAATACATAAAAGTTATCCCAATATTTATGATGCACTTATGGGAAGCTATGAACTTTTAATGTCACATTTCCTGCTAGATGATAATATAATTCAAGCCATAATTATATCGAATTCGATTGTTCACAGATTGTTAAGTAAAAAACAAACACAACCCAATTTACCATAACTTATTATTTTGAAGTTAAACACAACTTCTTTCATCGCATTTTATTTGGTAATATTTTAACCACAGCCATTGCTCCTGTTGAAAGCAAATGAACTTGGTTAATTGTATTTGCTCACCAGAAATTTGAACTTGTTGGAATGATAGGCTGGATAAATCATAATTATCATCAGGCATTTGGATTATAATTAATATTGTTCTATGAACAAATGATTTAAATACCTTTCACAAACACTTTAAAGTTTTGAATTAAACCGATTTGTTTATATTGAATACTTTTGTAACTAACCTAATTATTAATACTTATGTTGTTATATCAATGCGCATAATAGCTGCCATGAAATGTGACTAGTTGTTGTCTGAATTGTTGATTGATTCAATAAACATTTGCTCTAATATAATGTTGTTGTTTATTCAAATTAGTTTACAGGTGAGTTGTTTTCAACCAGTGCTAGCTGAACTTCAACATCCCATTGACAGACGATGATTAAAACATATATGACTTTGATCAATGCATGGAAATGTTATATGTTGTGAATGGTCCGTCATTTGAAAATACCAGTAAACATGTATCCACTGAACGTGGTAATGCTAAACAAATATTTATTGTCGAGTTGTTACACGCACACAGGCTGTTCGTACATGTGGTATTTGAGACAGCACTACAAACACTGCTTGCTGAGCAGGCCGACCCAACAACTGACAAAAATAGTTAGATAGATAGATGTATTAGGACAATTTTGATTGACATTCATGGATATTCGTACAAGTCCGTATACGTATATTATCTCGGCGAAATACGAAGAGTGTCTGATTTATCCGGTAACGGTTGTCTCGACTGTAAATAAATGACTTTGTGCTCTTTTCTAATTCATGTCAGTATGATATATGTGGGGATATCACATAGACCTATGCAATATATCCCTTGTGAGCTTCATCTGGAAAATTCAAGGGAAAAATATATTAATTTAGGCATCATAATCACAATGGTTAATATGTTATAAGAGGCGTTTTAGAACTGTAGAGTTAGAAATTACAGAAAATGTCGTGGTCACTTCCATGTTCGACAAATGCCTCAATCGTACTAGATACTGTGGCCACTGGCCACCATTGTTCACAATGCTAGAGAAAGCAAAACTAGAAACAAATATTAAAAAATGGCAGAATCTTGCTACGGCTACACTCGGCAGGAATGCCTTAATATGGTCATTGACTTGGCTGTATAGCTAGGCAAAAAGGTCGATTATGCACATAGTACACTCAGGTGGATGGAGGGTTTCTTAATGAGATGGCTTTTGTTGTGTGCACTAAAACCCAGATAACTCGAATACTCTAGAGCCGCATACTTAAACTTAACCTGTCTTATAACTAATTCACTTAATGATAAACCTCATTTAATATTTAATCTAGATGAAAAGGGAATAATCTAAGAGCACAGACCATCATATATAATAGAGAGCTCTTCACATTGTCCACCTGTAGTCACATTAGGACGTGGAAAGGCAGTGACAGTATTGGGTGTATAAGTGAGAGTGGTTATGTCATATCCCATTTCTTCACGTTTCCTGGATAGAGAATGAATGCTAACCGGCCTACTTGTTCGGCTTTTTAATTCAATAGCCTAATTACTTTCGCGACGATGCTGTCTATATTAATGATGTCAAGTTAGTGTGTTTGTTTGACCTCATTTTGTCGGGTATGTGATAAATAGAATATTCAATTCGTGTTGCTAAGTATTGAATTTATTGAACGCGTTGAATAAAATGAATATGAAGCTCGCCGGATAAATGCAATACTAATAAAACACTCATGCAATATCCTCTATATACACACCAGAACATTACTATACAATCATTATGGCACCGAAACATAGATCTGCAAATTTAGATGTGGAGTAGCTCCTATTAGGACAGAAACTGGGACGATATGAAAACCGTGTGTTAAATGTACATCTAAGTCCGTTATGTACATGTATTAACCATGGTTAAAACAGAAATTTATATATTTCTACATAGCAACTTATATGACAGTTTACGAAAACCACTGACAGAAAGAGCTAACGCAATTACACTTTAATTCATTATAAAAAGTCTGATGCAGACAATTTGTCCTTTAATTATATCTGATATAACTTTGTATCGAATAATCACCAAAACCTTTAACAGTATTCTTAACACCAGAAGGTTTTATTTATGTAAGCATAGTGTATTTCATGGTTTTTTTCTTCATCCTCAATAATATGACAACCCTTGGGACCCATGAATATTGGTCTTAGTAGTGTGGTGGTCTTAATATTGAAATTGAAAACGTGCAAAACAGTGAAAATGGACTTGAAACTTATGTTCTTATATAATTATCCTATTTTGAGGTGGTCTTATTATTGAAGTGGTATTTAAGGGAGATTTATATGTATCTGCATTTATTATACAAACATAATCCACTGTTACGGGGGTCAAGTTTAACATGTTTCCTACTTGCGTTCATTAGACCAGTAGCTTTTATTTTCACTTGCTGAATTGGAGTTCCACTTAACATTATTTTTCGAAAGAAGGTAATGACAAAGTATGCATGTTAATACTGATAATACTATTCACACATGTGGTATGTATATCATTTCATTTCTTAGAATATAAAACTTTATATAGATACTTTTAACCACCCCCAGTCGGGCTTTGGACACTTAAACCAAAAACGTACTACAAGCTTAATATCTTCAGCATTTAAAGTGTATAATTGATTGAAAATTGGTACCAATGTTCGTAGTGGCAAGTGACAGCAACAAGCCAAATTGCATTACTGTTTACTTAGTGGTTCAGGGAAAAAGTTTTATAACCTGCTTCTTTTGGGGAATGTGCTTGTATCTGATAATGGTTTTAAATGGACCATTTTGTTCAGGAATAATGATGCTGGAATGATGCTACTTGGTTGAAATGTCAATCTTGTCATTTGATAGTCCCATGCCAAAGTGCAGGACATTTAACTGATTCGTTCCTGAGATATCCAAAATAGTGTATACTTGAGGAGTATGTGAAAGTAAATAAAGTATTATGAGGTACATACTACTTACAGTTAACCTGACAGAAGCTTTAAACATGTCTGTTCACTGTCACCCTACTATCTCGCAAAAAAACAGCATTTCATATAACTTTGGGAACATATATTAGGAATATTTTAGTGTTGTCCGTGATCGGCATTTTGTTACAGTTTAGACTTCATTTAAACCATAGGGCTCAGAACCATAGATCAATATTAGGTTAACCATGATTGACAGAGGTCCATTCCATCGTGGTATTTACCTCAGAATTGTGTTGTGTGCTGTCATATATACATACTGAATGACAAACCTATACAACATATTTCAAGTCTACTAGTCCGCAATTAATAATTTCGGCAAATCTTCATTTCTTTTCTTAAGTGATGCGAGTTCGTTTCATTGTACTGTGTTATGTTGTGTCGCAACAAGTTAAAAATGGGCGTTATATTGGTGTCATATAACTGTTCGTAAAGGTTTATCTTTACTCGTTTATAATTATCTTCAATTTGTCAAATATCATAGTTTTCATCGGGATTGGCCGAGGGCAACAGTTCAGAATGTCATCCCCGACACCAAGGGACAACAGTTTTGACTGTTACCCAAATAACCATGAAATAAATGTCTTATTACCTGATCAAAATCGCGAATCGAATACGGAAACGACCGAACGTTAATGATATGCCTGCTAAAAATAATATTTGAAAATTCCAATGACTTCATAGCGCCAGTGGGAAACAGTTCATACTGTTGACCGGGGAATAGTTCAATCCAAGACAGACATGTAAAACAGATTTGTACTTATATAAAGAATCAGGTAATAATATAAATTAATGATGTATTGCCCTCTTCAGCGATGAAGACACAGCGCCCTATATCCTCTATCACCTGACTCACTGGTCCAATAAACGCGTACATTGTCTGACAGATTCGTCAACAAATTAAGCTATATTTCCATGTGCAATAAACAATAGACAATAACATGACTGTGACTATTCATGTAAATTGCTCATTTCCTTCTAAAACACATATGTACTGATTGAATCTCACATAATTATTCAAGAACGTGTTTATTGCAGCGGTTATATATAAGTCAAATAAATAATACACTGTTAATATACAATTATATACACTGAACAAAATTTCTAAACGTCCACTTAGTATTTCGTCAAAATATAAGAACAGCAACGAATGTACCCATTCGTCCATTGAACAAACATTCAATCTGAAATTGTATTGTATTTGAATTGATTAATTCATTTATAAAGTTCAATCATTCTTAAGTGGTCATTCTCGACATCTTTTCTGTTTTTCGTGTTGGACATACAACATGTTGAAATGAAATTTACCACTTAAAACAAAGTACACGTGATCCTCGTGTCAAAAGTTGAAAATCGTACTCATCACAACGCGGGGTCAACCATGACGATAAATAAGTATTTTCTTTGTGAAAGTCGATAGAGCACTATGTATAATGCTGGGATACCAAATTTTAAGTCGGCATATAAAACCTTTTTTCTAATATTTGTATTTTATAACATGGACGTTCAGAAAATGTGTTCAGTGTATACATTCATACATCCATTGTACTGCAGCTCCACAAACATCAGAAAGCTCCATTGTATTGTACATATAAACTGGTCAAAAGAGCGAACCCGCCATTTTCTATTTTGAAAATCTTCACTTCTTCACAAGACTAGGGTTTAAATTGCAACAATACAATGTGAACGGCAAATTTATGAACGTTGTAAAAAGCCTTTACGAAAATGCTAAATCATGTAAAAATTGACAAAGGTACGAGTTAAATTGACAAAGGTACGAGTTAACTTTGCGCATGCGTGATGGTGATCAGCTGTTTTCTCGCCAGCTCCAAAATTTTCAAGATTTTATTAGATATTGGTATAGAAAACTCACAACTAAATCTGGGTTTTCGGAAATTGAATCCTTATGGTCTTTATCTAATCGTCTGATGCCCTAGTTTGCCGAAAAAATTACTTTTTACTGGTTTGATGACTTTTTCAACACCCCTCCCACTTGTTTGTCAACTACACCAGAACGAGGCTCCTTCCAAAATGGCGGCGCCCATGACAGTTTGTAAACAATGTTGAAACCGGTGTCCTATTGTGTTTTCTTGAACTATTTAGAGACTCCTACTTATCTAAACCTAGACATCACATATGGTAAGGATATATTACTTTTAATTGGTGGTATAGAGTCCAATCCTGGCCCCAGGAAACCAAAATTTCCATGTGCTATTTGTTCAAAAGCTTGTAAGCAGAAATGCATCGCCTGTGATGACTGCGACCAGTGGATGCATAAGACATGCATCGGACTGACATCAGCGGAACTCAGCACCCTTGGCAACAGTGAAGACAAATGGATATGCCCCACGTGCCACAAGCCAAACAACTCCAGCATCACTTACTCTGTGCCTGAGGATGATGGAGTACTGGATATCTCTACAAACCCTACATATCTTGACAGTATTTCAGACATCTCACTTTCCACAAGAGGTAGTACAAGTTCAGAACCAGATTTAAATTCTACTTTTAATATATCGACCCACAACATGGGCCCCACAACGTCATCTCCAATTCTCAACAGAACGAAACCATCTATAAAGACAGATTATAAGAAATCAAACTCACTTCGAATTCTTAATATAAACTTTCAGAGTATTCGTAAAAAAGGCAAGCTACTAGAGAGTGTTATCGAAGATTGCAACCCAGACATAATTGTTGGGACAGAAACCTGGTTAGACCAGACCATAAAATCAGCCGAAATACTGCCAGCATTGCTTGGATATGACATCCTCCGCAGAGACCGGCCAACTGATCCACATGGTGGTGTATTAATTGCTGCCAAGTCCTACCTCCAACCAGGACAGGTTACATCAAGCAAACACATTGAGCTTTTAACAACAACGTTCAAGTTTGAAAAGAAATCTGTGTCCATCTCGGCTTTCTACAGACCTCCAAATAAACTTGGTGATGATTATCTGAGCATAGTTAAGACAGAATTCAACAACATTTGTCAACAAAACAAACGAAATATTGTTATTATTGCTGGAGACTTTAACCTGCCCGACATCAACTGGGAAGATCTCAGCATAAAGAGCAACCAATACCCTGCAAAGGTAAACAAAGCTTTTCTTCAAACTGTAGCTGATAACAGTTTTGAACAGATTGTTGACTTTCCAACCAGACAGCGGAATACACTTGACCTGATACTTACCACCCATCCATCCTTGAAGGCTAGATGCAAACCTATGCCCTCAATCGGCTCAAGTGACCATGATATTGTGCTCCTAGACACAAACATCCAACCTAAACGACCAAAGCCTGTTAAAAGGAAAATACTGCTCTGGAAGAAAGCAGACATTATGGAAATCAAAAATGATCTCTCAAATCTTTCGGACACCATAGAAGAAACTGATAAGGACATAAACAAAGTTTGGTTAAACGTGAAGACCACCATTCTTGAAGTAATTGACAAGCGTGTCCCATCCAAAATGTCTACATCAAGATACACCAATCCTTGGATGAACACCGAGATAAAGCGCTCAATCCGACGCAAGCAAAGAGCCTTCAAGAAAGCCAGAATTACTAAAAAGAAAAGAGACATGGATAGATACAAACGCCTACAGAAGGAAACACAACATCATATTAGAAAAGCTAACAAGAAATACATAGAAGAAACTATCTGCAGCGACTATAGACAAAACCCAAAGCGCTTCTGGTCATATGTAAAGAGCAAAAGACAAGAATCAACAGGAGTCGCACCCTTGAAGAATACAAATGGCTACATACAGAGTGACCCTGCTGCCCGTGCAAACATCCTGAACGACCAGTTCAAGTCAGTCTTCACTGAAGAAGACCAATCTGACATGCCAGACTTGGGAGCCAGCAACACACCCACCATGCCACACATCATAGTAGACTGGAAAGGAATTCATAAATTGCTGATAAACCTCAGACCGCACAAAGCTACAGGTCCCGATTCCATCCCGTCCTTTATTCTGAAGGCAGCAGCAACAGAGTTAGCCCCAGCCTTGGCGAAGCTCTTCCAGATGTCCCTTAATCTTGGACAAATTCCTGATGAATGGCGGGATGCAATGGTAGTTCCTATCTTCAAGAAAGGAGATCGACACCAGGCCGCGAACTACAGACCGGTATCACTAACATCAATCACCTGCAAGATCCTAGAGCATATAATTCACAGCAACATAATGGACCATTTTGACGAGCACAACATCCTTACCAATAGCCAACACGGGTTTAGAAAGAAGCGGTCATGTGAGACCCAGCTACTCACCACAGTCCAAGAAATCGCATCAAAACTGGCTGACAGCAAACAAGTGGATGTGATCCTCCTTGACTTCGCTAAAGCCTTTGACAAAGTGCCTTACAACAGACTACTGCACAAATTGAACCATTACGGAGTCAGAGGAAATGTTCTCCAATGGATCAAGTCATTCCTTACCGGAAGGAACCAGCAGGTCATCCTAGAAGGAGCAACATCAGACAAGGCTGAAGTAAAGTCAGGAGTTCCCCAAGGATCGGTACTAGGACCTTTGCTATTCCTAGCTTATATTAACGATCTCCCAGAATCTATCATCTCATCTATAGTCAAGCTCTTTGCTGATGACAGTCTCCTCTTCATAGTCATCTGCAACATTCAAGACAGCAAGCTACTACAGGACGACCTTACTGCACTAGAGTCATGGGAGAAGTCATGGCTGATGAGTTTCAACCCAAGCAAGTGTGTGGTACTTCGAATAGCACCCAAGCGAGCAAGAATCATTGAGACAAACTATCAGCTCCATGGACTGACACTAGAAGTTGTGGATGCCAGCAAGTACCTAGGGGTGACCATTACAGACGACCTATGCTGGAACACGCATACCCAGAGCGTTATCTCTAAGGGAAACAGGACCATAGGTTTCTTACGCCGCAATCTCAGGGACTGCACACAATCAGTGAAAGCCGCAGCATACAAGACTTTAGCACGCCCTACAATGGAATATGCAGCCAGTGTATGGGACCCTGTTTCATCAACCAGCATCAGAGATCTTGAACAAGTTCAACGACGAGCTGCTAGATTTGTTGTCAACGACTATCGGAGCAAGACCCCTGGATGTGTCACGAAGATAATTGAGGACCTCCAGTGGGAATCGCTCCAAAGGCGACGACAACTATCCAGACTACAGATGCTATTCAAGATCAACAATGGTCTAGTTGACATTCCAGCACCAGACTACCTGAAACCTGGTGACTCACGAACCAGAGGAGGAAACAGATTCTACCAAGAGCGCCACAAGGACAGCACTTACCTTGGCACATTCTTTCCTAGGACAGTGAGGGAATGGAACACTCTCCCCACCAGGATCACATCAGCGACAACCCTCGAGGACTTCCAGTCACTCCTCAGGGTCTGGCATTAGATCTACAGACCTTATGAAGTTATATGTACAAAATTTTAAACGACTTTTACCTGTATATTTGAAAAGATGTTATTACTTTTACGATAACATCTGATCACCGTCACCATGCATTAAATTTTCGCTGAGCTTTATACGATCTGTCAAGATCCCAGCTCATAACACGGAAGAAGAAGAAGAAGAACTACGGTACGAGCTGACCATGGTACGAGTTGACCAAAAACGGTACGAGTTGACCGACGTACGAGTTGACTACGGTACGAGTTGACCGGTTACCTACTGGTATTGGTCCCAGATATAATGTTAGTTGGTGCGATATAAGGTCACTTTCCTCTACTTTGTCACACTTTGTGTATGTTTGTTAGACCGGAACCGGAAGCAAATATGAAGTCCTGGGAAGGAAAATGCGCGCTACATTTGTTGAAAAGTTTCAAGTATTTGTAATCACGTGCATATTATATATTCTTCGGTGTGAAATAAAATATTGACATGTGAAAGGATGTTAATTGTGAATTAGACTATTGACTCATCGCGAGAATACTCTAGAGCTATTCACTATTCCAGGAATGTGATGACCGAAGGCGATGATGAAGGAATATCCTAACCAAACACAGTAGGTATTTAAATTTTAAAAAACCTGTTATTATTTTAGATGATTGATACATGAAAACATCCCGTCGTCTGCAGGCCCGGATCCAGTGTAAACTATATAAAATTAAGAATAAATAGGCCTATTATCCTTTACCTTAGCAGTCAGAGGCGTAGCTTGGATGAAATGAATGTGTAGGCCAAGATCTAGGGGGGCTGGGGGCATGCTGCCCCAGAAAAAAATTTGATCCTAGAATGCAAGAGGTGCGTTTTGGCGTATATTTTCTGGGGAAATGTGTAGGCCGCGGCCTATAGGAAGCTACGCCCCTGGCAGTCTTAACGATGATCTTATCATGAACAGAGCAGGAACCCACATCTCCGACCCAACCACTCACAAATTGGTTGTAGGCATCTAGACCTTTATAGCAATCCAGTTGCTCACCAGTGTTGGCACTTGCCTTGAAAACCAAATAATTGACCATATCAGGCGCGTAGCTGAGCCCAAATTGACTTTACGCACTCTGCTAGGGGGGTCCGGGGGAGCATGCTCCCCCGTGAAAAAACTTGTAATTGGAACGGTCTATGGTGTCTTTTCGAGTATATTTTACAACATAGAATGTGGTCCTATTTGACATTTTTATTGCGTTTTTCGCATTTTTTTTATTTTTTCGACCTGTCTAAAATTATTTTACGCACGTGCGTACGTGCGTAAGCCTAGCTACGCGCCTGCATATTTATGTAATTGATGCTTGGTGATCACCTGATTACAGTACAATCTCGGTAGTGTTATTTCTAGAATTTGAAAAGGGCAGGGTGCTGGCAAAACAAGGGCACTTCAGTCGTAGCAAATTCGTTCCAAAAGGGCAAAATCATAGTTAAAATGTGAATGTTGCACATGTTTGAGTAAATGTTATTGGACTATAGTGTGTGTGTATGAAGTGCATGTGCCTATTCTCAGTTTCTATTTACAATTAAATATCCACATGTCAATGCATGTAGTAAATAGTAATTGTTTAATTCGTTCAGCATTATCATTGTCGATTAAATCAAACAAGGCAATCGCTTAAAAAGTGTTCGCATTATCAACAAACTTGCTAACCGTTCACGCATGTTTATATGTACAACGGTTTAACCCGGCCTCTATCAGTTAATCGTACAGACCGCAAGCATAACGGGAACCAGCAAGTTATATGCACTGTAGACGATTGTTGGTGTGTTGTAAACAAACGCACATGCTGTGACGCTCGGGGGCATTTTACAGGATGTAGATTACACAGTTGACAGATTATTGCAAATAGGGCATTAGGGGCGCTAATAAGGGCAGCGGGCGGGGCTAAAAAGGGGCAGCGCAGCGCCCCGCTATCACGCTATAGAAATAACACTAAAAGTCATACTTATACTCATCTGATCTGATCAACGTGTTCTGTGATATATTACATCCATTTTTTAATTAATGTGTGTTAGTACTCCTCTCCCCTTTTAAGTATCTTATAATTGTTTTTATGTCAGTTCTTAGTTCTACTGATTAGCAAGGTTTCTTCCATGTTGCTATATGTGATATATAAGTACATGTACAGTGTATTATATAATATTAATGTTTGGTATATATAGTAAATGTATGTAGATGTTTTATGTGTATAGGTAATCTCTTATAACTCAATTTATGAGTGGCAGTGTACTTTTATTTGGTATGCATTCGATTTTTATTGTATATGTATGTGATAAGTACACTGATGAGATTAAAATAAAGATATATATATATATAATTATATACTTAGTACCTAAATTTATATTTAATAGATAAAAGATAGTTTCCCCACTGAAAATTTGACTGGGAATCCCACTGGGATAAGGGTGGGATCCCACTTGGATTAGGATGGGATCCCACCATTATCCCAGTGGGGAGCTAGCTTTGCATGCAAACCTTAACATAGGGTGTGATGCAGACACTTTATTTTCTTCAACTAAACCAATAAACTATCATATTTAATAACATATGCCAGTATTTTAAGCTGCTCTGATGATCAAGGTTATATAATATGAGTATTAATAAATAACATAATTATCGCGAAAACCCATGATAATAAAGGTGTGCTGCACATATTTCGTTTAAAAGTGGTCTACTTTGGTCAGTTGTGAATCGATTTTAACCAAATTTTTGTCAGTTTTGTTCTAATGGAGTTTTGCCTTTAAATATTTGCAAAGAGAAAAGTGATCACCTCTATATATTTTGAAATATAATTAAACGAAGGTTATATTGTGGGCATTTAAGAATAAACTGATGTATTAATTAGTGAAAATTTAATGGGATAAGGATGGGATCCCACTGGGAAATCTACTCACCAATCTCAGTGGGATTGACATGGTTTTTTCACTGGGATCCCAGTCACTGGGATCCCAGTCACCAGTATCCCACTGGGATTAATTTCCATTCCACTGGGATCCCGGTGGGATCCCAGTTTGATTTTCTGTAGGGCAGCAGTACTCTGGACTCGTCTGAAATTATTACAAGTACTGAAGCAAAATGGTCAGTATTTATGAGTACTTTGCGAGTATTCTATGAGTACTTCCACGCTTATGTGTGAAATGCAAATTAAAGTGACATAATTAAGTAAAAATATATATCAAAAGTGAATGGTAAGAATAATTCATTTTAACAACAAATTGGACAGGCTAATTAAAAGAAATATGCCTACTTCTGTAATGTTTTATTAATGCATTATAAATAAATCATGATCAAAGTCAATGTAGCTATGGTAGAAATATCTAACTGTAATCTACAGTGTATACAATTGTATGCTTATAAACAGAACAGAACAGAACTGATAAAACATCAATATCCAATGCATTTTGTATTGATGGAGTCAACAGAGGTGATATCTCATTAATATACCTGTATACATTACAATATAGCAATTTGCCAATAGCAATCAATTATGGTATAATCACCTTAACAAACAGGCAGCTCTCATTTTCACAAATTGGTCAATACAAGTAATACTTTAAATGCTGTTTAAAGCAAGCTAATAAATTGACCTGCTCAGGATTTGAAGCCACTTTCTGTTTCATTTGCAAACCTGTACTTGAATGTATCAGTCATGTCAAAATCATATGTGTTGAAAGACTGAGATTCTTGGTAAATTTATTTTTTGTGTACTGACAATATGCATTATTAAATTTATTCTGCATAAATTTGGATAAGTTAACATATCGTGTTTTTATTTGCGACCCATTTTAGACCGTTACATACAATAATAATTTAAAACATTCTGTACTCAGTCCTTACTCGAGTACACCCACATAAGTGAGGACTCAATACTTACTCGAGTACACCCACATAAGTGAGGACTCGGTACTTACTCGAGTACTCCTTAAGCATCCAATACTCGGTACAGCAGCATTTCCTGTACAGACTGTCACAACAGTCACGTGAACATGTAATCTTCCTTGGAGTAACAATGTCATGCAGACACCAGTCTTAACCACCAAACAAGACCACCAACCTTTAAATATATACACTAAGCATGGGAAGACACCTCAACTGCTCAAGAACAAAGACTGCCTGTAATGATTTCATGACACGAAAAATGATAATAGCGCCTCCCTGGACAGTCACATACACACAGTACATAACACATTCCAACCTGAGCTGTCTTCAACTCAAGAAAATGGCTTCCATAGCTAATTCTAACTAAGGTGCTGAAATTTATCATTACTTGCTTGTGATGAGTGCAGCTTCCAACAATAAAAGTTGATTACATTTCATTGTATCCGAAACGTGTATGTATTCGAAACATGCACTATATCTACTATATTGATGTCAAAGTACAGAACAAAAATATTATGCTTACAGTTTCCATTCTTTAGATGAAAACATATAACAATAAACATGATCAAGTACTCATACTTTCATATCTGCACATATTATCAGGATAATAATGAATATTCAAATTAACAAAATACAGTTCTAAGTCGGACCAACGCCATGATTGTCTCGCATGGTTGAATTTGATGGGTTAATTTTTGTTACGGCCTTGCGGAAGTACCCTTAAGTCATAAACTTGACTTGCGTCTTTGTGGAATTGGAGTTTAGTCTGTTTAGAACAGTTCTACAGAGTAACAAATCTCACCATCATGTACAGCTCAAAGAGACGAACAAAACAATACCAAACACTCCATATTGCCAAAAAATGACTTACGTCCCTCTAGAATTAATTTATGGAAAGTATATAATTAAGCTTTTTGAACACTTTAATTTTTGACCCTGTGTGACACACCTTTTTGCATTATATCTTTGCAAAGGCGATATCAATGCTCCAGTTTAAGCTAGTCATACATGCACGCTTTGAAATTAACATTACTTGTAAGTGAACCAGTCCCTCTTTCCATCCCGGAGTGAGACTGTGCAATGCTTCTACAAACTCTTGTTGACAAGTCTTTATAGAACACTGCTTCAGTCTTTCTGCACTTTCAGTGCTTTGATTTTGGTTTTGTTCTAAACCAAGTTAAAGGGGTTATATTGGAGTCTCTCTGCTGGTTGTTTGGATGGTCGGTTGGTTGGTGATTATGAATCGCCTTGTATCTAATTCTAACCATTTTGATGCCATAGTGGTGTACAGATACTTTTCATGCATTCAAGGAGACTGTTTGACCATGTGGTCATATACTTGTACATGTGCATATCTACGATAACTTCTCTGTTATACAGAATTGGCTAAATAATAGTGAATCTAGGGTTAATAACATTCATTCTTAAGCATCTGTGCAATATAAATATTAGTACCATCATATGTTGTTGCAGACAACATTTTGATGTGTGAACATGCATAAAAAATGCATTTTGAGGGTTAGACTGGATCAAGTCACTCTGCTGGTTGTCTGGATGGTCGGTGTGTTGGTGATTATGAATTGATAACCTTGTATATAACCATTTTGATGCCATAGTGGTGTACAGATAATGTTCATGCAGTTACTAAGACTGTTTAACCACATAGTCATATACTAGTACATGTTCATATATCCATAACTTCTTTGGTATACAGAATTGTTTGAGTTAAATAGCGAAATCACTTGATTTGATATTGTTGGGACCAGATACTATTGTTTCAGATATATTGGATAGGCCTCTTAATTAGTTTTTGACAATGCTGGTTATCAATTAGCATGTTAAAATAACACACCATACTGCAAAAGAAGTTTCTATGCATAAGTTGTGTCATAATTTAAAAACGTTACACTGATCTGCAACTTTCTATTGTTCTCATTTGTTTAGCCTGTGTATCATTATTGTTAAGAGGTCTTTTAGTTCTAGAGTGAATTATGCATTATCAGTGTCTAAACATTGTCAGAGAAAATATTAACCAATGCTGTTATAGTATACCATGTGCAATAGTTGTAAAACTTGACACTTGGAAAGTCAAAGATAACCATAGACAAGTAGTCAGCTGTGAATTATGCTAATAGAGGTCAAGAAGATCAGGTTAATTTTAACAGGCTATATAACTTGCTTGTACATAATCAAAATCAACAGGAGATGTACCCAGTAGCTTTTTAGAAACCATGTGAAATAGTACTGGGGGGAACCAGGTATAAAATTCTTATATTATCTAGCAATTATAAGCTACATATTTATGTTCTGGTTCCTTGTTTTTCCTATCTTTATTGTGACTAAACTTCATTTTGGCGTAATTTATTATTGGAAGCTTAAAATTTGAACAAATATTGTGAAGAATTTCCTGTCCATATTTCCATTTATTGGCTTGCAAGATAAAATGAACTTTGAAGCTGTTACTTTATGAAACTGCTGTACTGTAAATAAGTGTAGTCAGGTGTACTCTCCAAAATCCAGGTATATAACCATAGTAATGAAGGTTTTTGATAGAAAACATTTAATCTCTGATTGACAATATCAGAATAATAACATCCTTTAATTGTTTCTAAAGGTGTTTATTTTGCATGATGCAGTTTTCATAGATATGCAACAATAGCTTTTAAGTTCTATGAAATTCTTAACCATAAGATGACTTCAGAGAAGGGCTGTCAATAAAAGCCAGTACAATTACACAGTATCTTTTCTTGTATGAATGATCATTATTAAGGGAGTACCCTGAGACTCTTGTCTGATTTTGATGATTTTCCTGCTAATTCAAGAATGAGTGACACCCTGTATAATAGTTTAATTTAGAATGTTGGTTGGTGGTCAAATTTTAACACTACTATTGAATTTATTATAACCTAATAAAACAAAATTGGCTGGTCAGGTGCCCAAAAGGTGAATGTTAACTTCAGCATCTTTAGACTGATGAAAAATATAACTATTTAACAAGTTGAATGTCATACACATAAATATAACTATTTAAGTTAACAAGTCGAATGTCGTACACTGGAAGTTTCCTACCAAAATGCATTCCAACATGTATCTCGGACAAGTAAATACAATGTACTACATGAACCTACTGAAATTCTGAATACATGGAATATTTGTATCCCAAATAAGTGAAATTTGTGTAAAATGTGTCTATTTTAATCCTTGTTGTAAAAGCACTGCATTGCTTGATAGGACTGTTTTGAGAACATAAATGTGTATTGAAGAAACTATTATATTGTTAGTAAGGCCAACCCTAGAAATATATTTGTTTCCCTGTCCTGAGTGACCAATGTTAGTGAAGGTTTGGTAGGTTAGTGGGGAGAATCTATTTTTATGTATTCATATCTTTGTTGATACAATTTTAAGTAAGATATATTTAAAATACATTGCAAGATGTAAAGTCAATCTGAGTTATCAGGATACTAGATCATCACTGTGATTTGAAGTATCTATTTAAACTGAAGTGAACTATTTGTTTATAATCAGGTCTATTTAAGCTGAAGTAAAATATCGTTTTTAGAATCACAACCTCAAGTTTTAGCAGATATCTTATATTGTTATAAAATAGTTTTGGTAGGGACAATTTTGTGGGTAGGTACTGGGAGGGGAAATACATGCTTTAGGCCAAATTAACAGTTTAAGAATGCACTTTTAATAACTACAAGCGCGGATCAAGGAATTTGCGTCAGGGGGTCCAGGTTCTGATACAGATAGGGGAGCATAAGTCACGAGATTGAGGTAAAAAAGGAAAGTCTGCACATGTTGGCCGTTTTGAATCAAACGTTAACCAGTTCTAGCTACAAGGGGACCTCCATATTTAGAACCATAGGTTTTTGGTGGTTTTCTTTCAAACATTTGTTTGGGCTTTTAATTTTAACTTCACCATCTTTATCAATAGAACCATAGTTTAGGACCCCTCTGAATCTAGGGAAAGAAATTTAAAATCTTGTAAATAGGATAATGTGCGTTAGCTTGACTTATAATGTATTAGTCATGCAGATGTACTTGCATCAATTTTCGCTATAGAATTAATATAAATTAAGTTTTAAGCATAATGCACTTATTTCAGAAAAAATGTCTAAATAGCGCGAAAGACACTCTCTGACACCTCAAATATTATTTTCAAATTTGAGCAGCAAGAATGATGTAGGTACAGTCAAACCTGTCTGTAAAGACCACCCATGGGAACAGCAAAATGTGGTCTTTGTTTACAGGTGGTCTCTATTAACAGATTAAATATCATTGAAAATGGTCTGATGGGAGATAAAGTTGGTGGTCTTTGCAGACAGGTTTTGCAATAGTGGTCTTTGTTCGCAGGTGGTCTTTAACACAGGTTTGACTGTAGTATAAATAAATGAAGTCTGCTATTTATGTAATGAAAGCAGTTCGAAATCGATTAGATAATTATCCAATATCAAACGATATTACATGCAAGAAGCAAGTCAAACAAGTGTAGCAGAAATGATCTATTTACTGTACAATATTTTCTTTACTTCAATATTTAAACCAATATGTTTATGGCCTTGCCTCGTTGTGTATCCTTTCACCATATAACACATGGTTATCATGCTTTCCATTCACTCTGATGGTCTTTTTATTCAAGTAATCAGAATTGTAACACAATTTAGGTACAAGAATTGCATGCTCTCTGCACATCAGTATTTCCATGAAGTTTCACATTATTTGGTATATATTTCATGAGAGTCATGATTGAATTATCAAGTATTTGGCGGGAAGTTTTACTATATTATAAGACATAGGGTTTAGCAAATCTTTGCATTTGTCTCCAGACACTCAAGGTAGGGTTTACAAATTTATTATTTGACTGACTTCTTTAATCTCATTTTTTCTTGATTTAAGCTTTAATAATTGAATATTTTGTCTAAATACTGCTTGGTTACATGTTGAGAATCATTTGGCAATGTAAAGTTTAACTTCAATTTATTTGACTTTGATTCTATTACTATTGTTTTGTAAACTCATTTGTTGTCATCTGTACAACATGAAGTATAAACCCAATTCGATAAGCCTTTCACTATCGATTTATCCATTATATTGGGTATAGGTTGGGAAGGTTGTTTTAATCAAGTGATATCATTTTAACTCGCTGTAAATATGTGTAAACACCCCAATAATCGATATTAAGGTAAACACGACAATGAAAGAAATAGCGAATTTGAGTTATATGATTTAATTATAAATAATTATTTGATTATTGTTAATATTTAAAACATTGTCAAAATTTAGGGAAGTAGATAAACATACAAGATCAAAACCACAGCATAATCTTGTTTGAGACAGCTTCTGTTACCAGAAGTGCTTGTCATTGTGTTACTCTATAAATATCTCTATGGTGATCATCTCCATGGTGACAGTGTGGGTTACCCCCCATAGATTTGTTGTAGATGTATTGTATTTCTTGAAAAATCTAATTCTGAACTTGCCAGTCCTGCTGTTGTGGCATAAAAAGTAGTTCAGGCAGGGATGTGCAAATTGTTAATAATTTATCAGGCCTTGCAATTATCATTTATTTCTGCTGAATTTGTATTGGTGAAATTTACTGGATATAGGCATGTTTTAATAACTAAGTGGTATTCACAATTATATGTTGTGATTTTTGCAAAGACTACACTGGCATTGAGTGGATTCAATTTGATTTTTTAGTTGTTTTGATTGTTAATGCTTGTGTATTAAATCCCCTATGGGCGAGCATTCACTATAACAGAGGTTTTTACTGTTATGTATTATAATTTTGAGCTTAAACTATAGTGAATGTGTGTGTGTCTATATCTAAATTATCAAAGGATCAATTGTTTATTCAGATCTGTCTTCAGACAGGTGTCCAAGCAGATTAAGGTTTTTAAAACTGTTACAGGTGTGTATATATTGTGTGATATGATACAGGCTTATTCATTGGTCAACAGATTTGATTTTGTCCTATCAGATTAACTTATATTTTGATGGGAAATTCAGTAGTTGTTAGTGACAATTAGGACTTGGACACTAGGAAGATTTTGTGAGTGTTTTTGGATATTCTTAATAATTTAATCATGGGACAGTGTGTTGGTGAACAGATTGTGTATTTACAGCTAGTGCATTTTTATATTTCTCTGAATTGGCTGCTTTAGTAGTTTTATCTGATTGTCTGATTATGGAGGACATTGGCAATGCCATCTTGAGTTGTTGTTGTACCATAGATTGTACGATGATGGTAAAATGGCATAAGCAATGTATTGTAGAGTTGTTATAACATAGAATATCTGATGATGGTTGGCATAAGCAATGTATTGTATAATTGTTATAACATAGAATGTCTGATGGTAATTTAGTTAACTGATGCAGAAATGACTCTGTTGTGTTGTATGTAATCATCATTGTGTCTCTAGTATGCATTTACTTATAGAACTATAAACCCAATTCAATAAGGCTTTCATTATTGATTTATCCATTATATTGGGTATATGGAGAAAAGGTTATTTAAATAAAATTTTCAATAATGAACAGATGAATAGGTTGTATACAATGCCCCTATAATCAATATTTAGGTAAACAGGATAATGATAGTCTGTATAACAGGATTGATGGATTGGAAGTGTGTGCTGTCACCAAATTGATCATCTTCAATCGACTGCATCATCAACTTCGCATCCTTGCAAGTGTTGGTTCTAATGTTAAGTCTTCCTGTGTATGCTTGCAGTCTCCAAAGCAATTGAATTTGGAGTGAATATTGGTTAGTTACCCAGAACTCGGTTCAATTTAAAGTGCATTTGCTAGGTTTCTTTTGTATTCTAATTATCTGAACTTCCAAATGCCTTTTCTCATGGGTGCTTATTAGTATTATGTTAATGTGTTCATTTTGTCTTTTCTCAGTCTCGTTTCACATGATGGAGAAGATGATGGCGAAAATGTTTCACATGATGGAGAAGATGATGGCGAAAATGTTTCACATGATGGAGAAGATGATGGCGAAAATGTTTCACATGATGGAGAAGATGATGGCGAAAATGTCGGGATGAAACTGAGATAAGTTGTCCTTATTCTAAACGATTTTCTTGTTTGTTGGGGCTGCAGCAGTTTCGTTACCTTTGAAATCCTGTACTTTCATCTTAAATGGACAGGTTCCAACTTTGAATATCATCAAGACTAGTATCCAACCCTTGCCATTCCTTGCTCCAAACCCTTGCCATTCCTTGCTCCCAACCCTTGCCATTCCTTGCCCCCTACTTATTTGTATTTCACCAACAGTTTCATTGTAAATGTAAGCTAGTTTCTTCAGTCTTGAAAAGTATTTTTATGCTGTAATCATATCGCTGTGTTGTAATAAGTTTTGACTAATATTGCCACTGGTAACGGTCTGATCCACCCGACGGAGGAAGTTGGGTTTGATTCAGGGTACCATTGCTATATGATTTGGGTTGTGCTTAGTCGGGATTGATACATGCAATACTAATGAGCTGGTCAGTGCCTGGTCATATGACCAGGACACTGTTCAACAGAGCAGTTTACCAACACAGTGTAGGAGCATGTAACGGGCAGTTTTTTTCCTCTAATTATGATCAATTTTTAGTCATACATTTTGAATAGTTTAACTTATTATATCTGCAGCAGTATGTTAACAGCCCTTGCTCCCAACTCCTGCCATTCCTTGCTCCCAACTCCTGCCATTCCTTGCTCCCAACTCTTGCCATTCCTTGCTCCCCACTTATTTAGATTTCATTACTACGCAATGTGCATATAATGATTGGCTCCCCACTTATTTAAATTTCCCTACTATGCAATGTGCATAATGGTTGTAGATGGTTATCTGTTGGTGTTTTTGAAACTTCTTGGCATGTGTAAGCCTCTGGGCACACCTAACGAGTTACTATTCCTGATATATATAATCAGTTGTATATATCGGTGCTTTTAACTTGTTGGGTAGGGGTTTGCAGTATGCAATGGAAGTTGAATCACACAGTAATTGCTCCCCTATTCCCATACATCTTTCCTGGGGTATGTGTGGGGAGCCATTGCCGTATGTATGTGGCTTTTCCTGTAACAACTTAATAATTCCTCTTTCTGGTCTTATTAATTCCAATTGTGAAGTTATTGCTAGATGTACACATAAAATTATGATAGTTAGTCTGAAAATTTGTCATTACCAGTATTCTTGGTCCCTTAGAGTGGAGGCATCAGATGGATTAAACAGAAATAACGGCTTCGTTCAGATCTTTCATTTTGTGGAAGCTAGGTCCCCTCAACATTTATGGCCGCAACATCTACACCTGTACTGAGCAAAGTTGATAACGCAACTTCTGGAAATTACCTTAATTTATCATGTCTGAATAATATGCTGCTTAAATAAGTACTTGTCTCACAATAGCATATCCATGTTTTGTTTATTCGACAGTGAAGTAATACATTTATTTACCTGTGGGACAAGAAATATGTCATCTTAATCATCAAATAACGAACGTGTTGTGTTAGTAAAGTTGCTCAGTATGGTTCTGCACGTGGGATATTGCAGATGAGGTTTAAGTGTGTTCCTTGCCAATGTTTCTGTTACTCTGTATTGTGTGTTCGTTCTACAGTCAACATAACTGGATTGATGGATTGGAAGTGTGTGCTGTCACCAAAGTGATCGTCTTCAGTCAACTGCATCATCGAGACTTCGTATCCTTGCAAATGGTGGTTCTGATGTTAAGTCTTCATGTGTATGCTTGCAGTCTCCAAAGCAATTGAATTTGGAGTGAATATTTGTTAGTAATTCAGAACTTGGACCGATTTAAAGTGCATTTGCTAGGTTTCTTTTGTATTCTAATTATCTGAACTTCCAAATGCCTTTTCTCATGGGTGCTTATTAGTATTATGTTAATGTGTTCATTTTGTCTTTTCTCAGTCTCGTTTCACATGATGGAGAAGATGATGGCGAAAATGTTTCACATGATGGAGAAGATGATGGCGAAAATGTCGGGATGAAACTGAGATAAGTTGTCCTTATTCTAAACGATTTTCTTGTTTGTTGGGGCTGCAGCAGTTTCGTTACCTTTGAAATCCTGTACTTTCATCTTAAATGGACAGGTTCCAACTTTGAATATCATCAAGACTAGTATCCAACCCTTGCCATTCCTTGCTCCAAACCCTTGCCATTCCTTGCTCCCAACCCTTGCCATTCCTTGCCCCCTACTTATTTGTATTTCACCAACAGTTTCATTGTAAATGTAAGCTAGTTTCTTCAGTCTTGAAAAGTATTTTTATGCTGTAATCATATCGCTGTGTTGTAATTAGTTTTGACTAATATTGCCACTGGTAACGGTCTGATCCACCCGACGGAGGAAGTTGGGTTTGATTCAGGGTACCATTGCTATATGATTTGGGTTGTGCTTAGTCGGGATTGATACATGCACTACTAGTGAGCTGGTCAGTGCCTGGTCATATGACCAGGACACTGTTCAACAGAGCAGTTTACCAACACAGTGTAGGAGCATGTAACGGGCAGTTTTTTTCCTCTAATTATGATCAATTTTTAGTCATACATTTTGAATAGTTTAACTTATTATATCTGCAGCAGTATGTTAACAGCCCTTGCTCCCAACTCCTGCCATTCCTTGCTCCCAACTCCTGCCATTCCTTGCTCCCAACTCTTGCCATTCCTTGCTCCCCACTTATTTAGATTTCATTACTACGCAATGTGCATATAATGATTGGCTCCCCACTTATTTAAATTTCCCTACTATGCAATGTGCATAATGGTTGTAGATGGTTATCTGTTGGTGTTTTTGAAACTTCTTGGCATGTGTAAGCCTCTGGGCACACCTAACGAGTTACTATTCCTGATATATATAATCAGTTGTATATATCGGTGCGTTTAACTTGTTGGGTAGGGGTTTGCAGTATGCAATGGAAGTTGAATCACACAGTAATTGCTCCCCTATTCCCATACATCTTTCCTGGGGTATGTGTGGGGAGCCATTGCCGTATGTATGTGGCTTTTCCTGTAACAACTTAATAATTCCTCTTTCTGGTCTTATTAATTCCAATTGTGAAGTTATTGCTAGATGTACACATAAAATTATGATAGTTAGTCTGAAAATTTGTCATTACCAGTATTCTTGGTCCCTTAGAGTGGAGGCATCAGATGGATTAAACAGAAATAACGGCTTCGTTCAGATTTTTCATTTCGTGGAAGCTAGGTCCCCTCAACATTTATGGCCGCAACATCTACACCTGTACTGAGCAAAGTTGATAACGCAACTTCTGGAAATTACCTTAATTTATCATGTCTGAATAATATGCTGCTTAAATAAGTACTTGTCTCACAATAGCATATCCATGTTTTGTTTATTCGACAGTGAAGTAATACATTTATTTACCTGTGGGACAAGAAATATGTCATCTAAATCATCAAATAATGAACGTGTTGTGTTAGTAAAGTTGCTCAGTATGGTTCTGCACGTGGGATATTGCAGATGAGGTTTAAGTGTGTTCCTTGCCAATGTTTCTGTTACTCTGTATTGTGTGTTCGTTCTACAGTCAACATAACTGGATTGATGGATTGGAAGTGTGTGCTGTCACCAAAGTGATCGTCTTCAGTCAACTGCATCATCGAGACTTCGTATCCCTGCAAATGGTGGTTCTGATGTTAAGTCTTCATGTGCATGCTTGCAGTCTCCAAAGCAATTGAATTTGGAGTGAATATTTGTTAGTAATTCAGAACTTGGACCGATTTAAAGTGCATTTGCTAGGTTTCTTTTGTATTCTAATTATCTGAACTTCCAAATGCCTTTTCTCATGGGTGCTTATTAGTATTATGTTAATGTGTTCATTTTGTCTTTTCTCAGTCTCGTTTCACATGATGGAGAAGATGATGGCGAAAATGTTTCACATGATGGAGAAGATGATGGCGAAAATGTCGGGATGAAACTGAGATAAGTTGTCCTTATTCTAAACGATTTTCTTGTTTGTTGGGGCTGCAGCAGTTTCGTTACCTTTGAAATCCTGTACTTTCATCTTAAATGGACAGGTTCCAACTTTGAATATCATCAAGACTAGTATCCAACCCTTGCCATTCCTTGCTCCAAACCCTTGCCATTCCTTGCTCCCAACCCTTGCCATTCCTTGCCCCCTACTTATTTGTATTTCACCAACAGTTTCATTGTAAATGTAAGCTAGTTTCTTCAGTCTTGAAAAGTATTTTTATGCTGTAATCGTATCGCTGTGTTGTAATAAGTTTTGACTAATATTGCCACTGGTAACGGTCTGATCCACCCGACGGAGGAAGTTGGGTTTGATTCAGGGTACCATTGCTATATGATTTGGGTTGTGCTTAGTCGGGATTGATACATGCACTACTAGTGAGCTGGTCAGTGCCTGGTCATATGACCAGGACACTGTTCAACAGAGCAGTTTACCAACACAGTGTAGGAGCATGTAACAGGCAGTTTTTTTCCTCTAATTATGATCAATTTTTAGTCATACATTTTGAATAGTTTAACTTATTATATCTGCAGCGGTATGTTAACAGCCCTTGCTCCCAACTCCTGCCATTCCTTGCTCCCAACTCCTGCCATTCCTTGCTCCCAACTCTTGCCATTCCTTGCTCCCCACTTATTTAGATTTCATTACTACGCAATGTGCATATAATGATTGGCTCCCCACTTATTTAAATTTCCCTACTATGCAATGTGCATAATGGTTGTAGATGGTTATCTGTTGGTGTTTTTGAAACTTCTTGGCATGTGTAAGCCTCTGGGCACACCTAACGAGTTACTATTCCTGATATATATAATCAGTTGTATATATCGGTGCTTTTAACTTGTTGGGTAGGGGTTTGCAGTATGCAATGGAAGTTGAATCACACAGTAATTGCTCCCCTATTCCCATACATCTTTCCTGGGGTATGTGTGGGGAGCCATTGCCGTATGTATGTGGCTTTTCCTGTAACAACTTAATAATTCCTCTTTCTGGTCTTATTAATTCCAATTGTGAAGTTATTGCTAGATGTACACATAAAATTATGATAGTTAGTCTGAAAATTTGTCATTACCAGTATTCTTGGTCCCTTAGAGTGGAGGCATCAGATGGATTAAACAGAAATAACGGCTTCGTTCAAATCTTTCATTTTGTGGAAGCTAGGTCCCCTCAACATTTATGGCCGCAACATCTACACCTGTACTGAGCAAAGTTGATAACGCAACTTCTGGAAATTACCTTAATTTATCATGTCTGAATAATATGCTGCTTAAATAAGTACTTGTCTCACAATAGCATATCCATGTTTTGTTTATTCGACAGTGAAGTAATACATTTATTTACCTGTGGGACAAGAAATATGTCATCTTAATCATCAAATAACGAACGTGTTGTGTTAGTAAAGTTGCTCAGTATGGTTCTGCACGTGGGATATTGCAGATGAGGTTTAAGTGTGTTCCTTGCCAATGTTTCTGTTACTCTGTATTGTGTGTTCGTTCTACAGTCAACATAACTGGATTGATGGATTGGAAGTGTGTGCTGTCACCAAAGTGATCGTCTTCAGTCAACTGCATCATCGAGACTTCGTATCCTTGCAAATGGTGGTTCTGATGTTAAGTCTTCATGTGTATGCTTGCAGTCTCCAAAGCAATTGAATTTGGAGTGAATATTTGTTAGTAATTCAGAACTTGGACCGATTTAAAGTGCATTTGCTAGGTTTCTTTTGTATTCTAATTATCTGAACTTCCAAATGCCTTTTCTCATGGGTGCTTATTAGTATTATGTTAATGTGTTCATTTTGTCTTTTCTCAGTCTCGTTTCACATGATGGAAAAGATGATGGCGAAAATGTTTCACATGATGGAGAAGATGATGGCGAAAATGTCGGGATGAAACTGAGATAAGTTGTCCTTATTCTAAACGATTTTCTTGTTTGTTGGGGCTGCAGCAGTTTCGTTACCTTTGAAATCCTGTACTTTCATCTTAAATGGACAGGTTCCAACTTTGAATATCATCGAGACTAGTATCCAACCCTTGCCATTCCTTGCTCCAAACCCTTGCCATTCCTTGCTCCCAACCCTTGCCATTCCTTGCCCCCTACTTATTTGTATTTCACCAACAGTTTCATTGTAAATGTAAGCTAGTTTCTTCAGTCTTGAAAAGTATTTTTATGCTGTAATCATATCGCTGTGTTGTAATAAGTTTTGACTAATATTGCCACTGGTAACGGTCTGATCCACCCGACGGAGGAAGTTGGGTTTGATTCAGGGTACCATTGCTATATGATTTGGGTTGTGCTTAGTCGGGATTGATACATGCACTACTAGTGAGCTGGTCAGTGCCTGGTCATATGACCAGGACACTGTTCAACAGAGCAGTTTACCAACACAGTGTAGGAGCATGTAACGGGCAGTTTTTTTCCTCTAATTATGATCAATTTTTAGTCATACATTTTGAATAGTTTAACTTATTATATCTGCAGCAGTATGTTAACAGCCCTTGCTCCCAACTCCTGCCATTCCTTGCTCCCAACTCCTGCCATTCCTTGCTCCCAACTCTTGCCATTCCTTGCTCCCCACTTATTTAGATTTCATTACTACGCAATGTGCATATACTGATTGGCTCCCCACTTATTTAAATTTCCCTACTATGCAATGTGCATAATGGTTGTAGATGGTTATCTGTTGGTGTTTTTGAAACTTCTTGGCATGTGTAAGCCTCTGGGCACACCTAACGAGTTACTATTCCTGATATATATAATCAGTTGTATATATCGGTGCTTTTAACTTGTTGGGTAGGGGTTTGCAGTATGCAATGGAAGTTGAATCACACAGTAATTGCTCCCCTATTCCCATACATCTTTCCTGGGGTATGTGTGGGGAGCCATTGCCGTATGTATGTGGCTTTTCCTGTAACAACTTAATAATTCCTCTTTCTGGTCTTATTAATTCCAATTGTGAAGTTATTGCTAGATGTACACATAAAATTATGATAGTTAGTCTGAAAATTTGTCATTACCAGTATTCTTGGTCCCTTAGAGTGGAGGCATCAGATGGATTAAACAGAAATAACGGCTTCGTTCAGATCTTTCATTTCGTGGAAGCTAGGTCCCCTCAACATTTATGGCCGCAACATCTACACCTGTACTGAGCAAAGTTGATAACGCAACTTCTGGAAATTACCTTATTTTATCATGTCTGAATAATATGCTGCTTAAATAAGTACTTGTCTCACAATAGCATATCCATGTTTTGTTTATTCGACAGTGAAGTAATACATTTATTTACCTGTGGGACAAGAAATATGTCATCTAAATCATCAAATAATGAACGTGTTGTGTTAGTAAAGTTGCTCAGTATGGTTCTGCACGTGGGATATTGCAGATGAGGTTTAAGTGTGTTCCTTGCCAATGTTTCTGTTACTCTGTATTGTGTGTTCGTTCTACAGTCAACATAACTGGATTGATTGATTGGAAGTGTGTGCTGTCACCAAAGTGATGATCTTCAGTCAACTGCATCATCGAGACTTCGTATCCTTGCAAATGGTGGTTCTGATGTTAAGTCTTCATGTGTATGCTTGCAGTCTCCAAAGCAATTGAATTTGGAGTGAATATTTGTTAGTAATTCAGAACTTGGACCGATTTAAAGTGCATTTGCTAGGTTTCTTTTGTATTCTAATTATCTGAACTTCCAAATGCCTTTTCTCATGGGTGCTTATTAGTATTATGTTAATGTGTTCATTTTGTCTTTTCTCAGTCTCGTTTCACATGATGGAGAAGATGATGGCGAAAATGTTTCACATGATGGAGAAGATGATGGCGAAAATGTCGGGATGAAACTGAGATAAGTTGTCCTTATTCTAAACGATTTTCTTGTTTGTTGGGGCTGCAGCAGTTTCGTTACCTTTGAAATCCTGTACTTTCATCTTAAATGGACAGGTTCCAACTTTGAATATCATCAAGACTAGTATCCAACCCTTGCCATTCCTTGCTCCAAACCCTTGCCATTCCTTGCTCCCAACCCTTGCCATTCCTTGCCCCCTACTTATTTGTATTTCACCAACAGTTTCATTGTAAATGTAAGCTAGTTTCTTCAGTCTTGAAAAGTATTTTTATGCTGTAATCATATCGCTGTGTTGTAATTAGTTTTGACTAATATTGCCACTGGTAACGGTCTGATCCACCCGACGGAGGAAGTTGGGTTTGATTCAGGGTACCATTGCTATATGATTTGGGTTGTGCTTAGTCGGGATTGATACATGCACTACTAGTGAGCTGGTCAGTGCCTGGTCATATGACCAGGACACTGTTCAACAGAGCAGTTTACCAACACAGTGTAGGAGCATGTAACGGGCAGTTTTTTTCCTCTAATTATGATCAATTTTTAGTCATACATTTTGAATAGTTTAACTTATTATATCTGCAGCAGTATGTTAACAGCCCTTGCTCCCAACTCCTGCCATTCCTTGCTCCCAACTCCTGCCATTCCTTGCTCCCAACTCTTGCCATTCCTTGCTCCCCACTTATTTAGATTTCATTACTACGCAATGTGCATATAATGATTGGCTCCCCACTTATTTAAATTTCCCTACTATGCAATGTGCATAATGGTTGTAGATGGTTATCTGTTGGTGTTTTTGAAACTTCTTGGCATGTGTAAGCCTCTGGGCACACCTAACGAGTTACTATTCCTGATATATATAATCAGTTGTATATATCGGTGCGTTTAACTTGTTGGGTAGGGGTTTGCAGTATGCAATGGAAGTTGAATCACACAGTAATTGCTCCCCTATTCCCATACATCTTTCCTGGGGTATGTGTGGGGAGCCATTGCCGTATGTATGTGGCTTTTCCTGTAACAACTTAATAATTCCTCTTTCTGGTCTTATTAATTCCAATTGTGAAGTTATTGCTAGATGTACACATAAAATTATGATAGTTAGTCTGAAAATTTGTCATTACCAGTATTCTTGGTCCCTTAGAGTGGAGGCATCAGATGGATTAAACAGAAATAACGGCTTCGTTCAGATTTTTCATTTCGTGGAAGCTAGGTCCCCTCAACATTTATGGCCGCAACATCTACACCTGTACTGAGCAAAGTTGATAACGCAACTTCTGGAAATTACCTTAATTTATCATGTCTGAATAATATGCTGCTTAAATAAGTACTTGTCTCACAATAGCATATCCATGTTTTGTTTATTCGACAGTGAAGTAATACATTTATTTACCTGTGGGACAAGAAATATGTCATCTAAATCATCAAATAATGAACGTGTTGTGTTAGTAAAGTTGCTCAGTATGGTTCTGCACGTGGGATATTGCAGATGAGGTTTAAGTGTGTTCCTTGCCAATGTTTCTGTTACTCTGTATTGTGTGTTCGTTCTACAGTCAACATAACTGGATTGATGGATTGGAAGTGTGTGCTGTCACCAAAGTGATCGTCTTCAGTCAACTGCATCATCGAGACTTCGTATCCTTGCAAATGGTGGTTCTGATGTTAAGTCTTCATGTGCATGCTTGCAGTCTCCAAAGCAATTGAATTTGGAGTGAATATTTGTTAGTAATTCAGAACTTGGACCGATTTAAAGTGCATTTGCTAGGTTTCTTTTGTATTCTAATTATCTGAACTTCCAAATGCCTTTTCTCATGGGTGCTTATTAGTATTATGTTAATGTGTTCATTTTGTCTTTTCTCAGTCTCGTTTCACATGATGGAGAAGATGATGGCGAAAATGTTTCACATGATGGAGAAGATGATGGCGAAAATGTCGGGATGAAACTGAGATAAGTTGTCCTTATTCTAAACGATTTTCTTGTTTGTTGGGGCTGCAGCAGTTTCGTTACCTTTGAAATCCTGTACTTTCATCTTAAATGGACAGGTTCCAACTTTGAATATCATCAAGACTAGTATCCAACCCTTGCCATTCCTTGCTCCAAACCCTTGCCATTCCTTGCTCCCAACCCTTGCCATTCCTTGCCCCCTACTTATTTGTATTTCACCAACAGTTTCATTGTAAATGTAAGCTAGTTTCTTCAGTCTTGAAAAGTATTTTTATGCTGTAATCGTATCGCTGTGTTGTAATAAGTTTTGACTAATATTGCCACTGGTAACGGTCTGATCCACCCGACGGAGGAAGTTGGGTTTGATTCAGGGTACCATTGCTATATGATTTGGGTTGTGCTTAGTCGGGATTGATACATGCACTACTAGTGAGCTGGTCAGTGCCTGGTCATATGACCAGGACACTGTTCAACAGAGCAGTTTACCAACACAGTGTAGGAGCATGTAACGGGCAGTTTTTTTCCTCTAATTATGATCAATTTTTAGTCATACATTTTGAATAGTTTAACTTATTATATCTGCAGCGGTATGTTAACAGCCCTTGCTCCCAACTCCTGCCATTCCTTGCTCCCAACTCCTGCCATTCCTTGCTCCCAACTCTTGCCATTCCTTGCTCCCCACTTATTTAGATTTCATTACTACGCAATGTGCATATAATGATTGGCTCCCCACTTATTTAAATTTCCCTACTATGCAATGTGCATAATGGTTGTAGATGGTTATCTGTTGGTGTTTTTGAAACTTCTTGGCATGTGTAAGCCTCTGGGCACACCTAACGAGTTACTATTCCTGATATATATAATCAGTTGTATATATCGGTGCTTTTAACTTGTTGGGTAGGGGTTTGCAGTATGCAATGGAAGTTGAATCACACAGTAATTGCTCCCCTATTCCCATACATCTTTCCTGGGGTATGTGTGGGGAGCCATTGCCGTATGTATGTGGCTTTTCCTGTAACAACTTAATAATTCCTCTTTCTGGTCTTATTAATTCCAATTGTGAAGTTATTGCTAGATGTACACATAAAATTATGATAGTTAGTCTGAAAATTTGTCATTACCAGTATTCTTGGTCCCTTAGAGTGGAGGCATCAGATGGATTAAACAGAAATAACGGCTTCGTTCAAATCTTTCATTTTGTGGAAGCTAGGTCCCCTCAACATTTATGGCCGCAACATCTACACCTGTACTGAGCAAAGTTGATAACGCAACTTCTGGAAATTACCTTAATTTATCATGTCTGAATAATATGCTGCTTAAATAAGTACTTGTCTCACAATAGCATATCCATGTTTTGTTTATTCGACAGTGAAGTAATACATTTATTTACCTGTGGGACAAGAAATATGTCATCTAAATCATCAAATAATGAACGTGTTGTGTTAGTAAAGTTGCTCAGTATGGTTCTGCACGTGGGATATTGCAGATGAGGTTTAAGTGTGTTCCTTGCCAATGTTTCTGTTACTCTGTATTGTGTGTTCGTTCTACAGTCAACATAACTGGATTGATGGATTGGAAGTGTGTGCTGTCACCAAAGTGATCGTCTTCAGTCAACTGCATCATCGAGAATTCGTATCCTTGCAAATGGTGGTTCTGATGTTAAGTCTTCATGTGCATGCTTGCAGTCTCCAAAGCAATTGAATTTGGAGTGAATATTTGTTAGTAATTCAGAACTTGGACCGATTTAAAGTGCATTTGCTAGGTTTCTTTTGTATTCTAATTATCTGAACTTCCAAATGCCTTTTCTCATGGGTGCTTATTAGTATTATGTTAATGTGTTCATTTTGTCTTTTCTCAGTCTCGTTTCACATGATGGAGAAGATGATGGCGAAAATGTTTCACATGATGGAGAAGATGATGGCGAAAATGTCGGGATGAAACTGAGATAAGTTGTCCTTATTCTAAACGATTTTCTTGTTTGTTGGGGCTGCAGCAGTTTCGTTACCTTTGAAATCCTGTACTTTCATCTTAAATGGACAGGTTCCAACTTTGAATATCATCAAGACTAGTATCCAACCCTTGCCAGTCCTTGCTCCAAACCCTTGCCATTCCTTGCTCCCAACCCTTGCCATTCCTTGCCCCCTACTTATTTGTATTTCACCAACAGTTTCATTGTAAATGTAAGCTAGTTTCTTCAGTCTTGAAAAGTATTTTTATGCTGTAATCGTATCGCTGTGTTGTAATAAGTTTTGACTAATATTGCCACTGGTAACGGTCTGATCCACCCGACGGAGGAAGTTGGGTTTGATTCAGGGTACCATTGCTATATGATTTGGGTTGTGCTTAGTCGGGATTGATACATGCACTACTAGTGAGCTGGTCAGTGCCTGGTCATATGACCAGGACACTGTTCAACAGAGCAGTTTACCAACACAGTGTAGGAGCATGTAACGGGCAGTTTTTTTCCTCTAATTATGATCAATTTTTAGTCATACATTTTGAATAGTTTAACTTATTATATCTGCAGCGGTATGTTAACAGCCCTTGCTCCCAACTCCTGCCATTCCTTGCTCCCAACTCCTGCCATTCCTTGCTCCCAACTCTTGCCATTCCTTGCTCCCCACTTATTTAGATTTCATTACTACGCAATGTGCATATAATGATTGGCTCCCCACTTATTTAAATTTCCCTACTATGCAATGTGCATAATGGTTGTAGATGGTTATCTGTTGGTGTTTTTGAAACTTCTTGGCATGTGTAAGCCTCTGGGCACACCTAACGAGTTACTATTCCTGATATATATAATCAGTTGTATATATCGGTGCTTTTAACTTGTTGGGTAGGGGTTTGCAGTATGCAATGGAAGTTGAATCACACAGTAATTGCTCCCCTATTCCCATACATCTTTCCTGGGGTATGTGTGGGGAGCCATTGCCGTATGTATGTGGCTTTTCCTGTAACAACTTAATAATTCCTCTTTCTGGTCTTATTAATTCCAATTGTGAAGTTATTGCTAGATGTACACATAAAATTATGATAGTTAGTCTGAAAATTTGTCATTACCAGTATTCTTGGTCCCTTAGAGTGGAGGCGTCAGATGGATTAAACAGAAATAACGGCTTCGTTCAGATCTTTCATTTTGTGGAAGCTAGGTCCCCTCAACATTTATGGCCGCAACATCTACACCTGTACTGAGCAAAGTTGATAACGCAACTTCTGGAAATTACCTTAATTTATCATGTCTGAATAATATGCTGCTTAAATAAGTACTTGTCTCACAATAGCATATCCATGTTTTGTTTATTCGACAGTGAAGTAATACATTTATTTACCTGTGGGACAAGAAATATGTCATCTAAATCATCAAATAACGAACGTGTTGTGTTAGTAAAGTTGCTCAGTATGGTTCTGCACGTGGGATATTGCAGATGAGGTTTAAGTGTGTTCCTTGCCAATGTTTCTGTTACTCTGTATTGTGTGTTCGTTCTACAGTCAACATAACTGGATTGATGGATTGGAAGTGTGTGCTGTCACCAAAGTGATGGTCTTCAGTCAACTGCATCATCGAGACTTCGTATCCTTGCAAATGGTGGTTCTGATGTTAAGTCTTCATGTTTATGCTTGCAGTCTCCAAAGCAATTGAATTTGGAGTGAATATTTGTTAGTAATTCAGAACTTGGACCGATTTAAAGTGCATTTGCTAGGTTTCTTTTGTATTCTAATTATCTGAACTTCCAAATGCCTTTTCTCATGGGTGCTTATTAGTATTATGTTAATGTGTTCATTTTGTCTTTTCTCAGTCTCGTTTCACATGATGGAGAAGATGATGGCGAAAATGTTTCACATGATGGAGAAGATGATGGCGAAAATGTCGGGATGAAACTGAGATAAGTTGTCCTTATTCTAAACGATTTTCTTGTTTGTTGGGGCTGCAGCAGTTTCGTTACCTTTGAAATCCTGTACTTTCATCTTAAATGGACAGGTTCCAACTTTGAATATCATCAAGACTAGTATCCAACCCTTGCCATTCCTTGCTCCAAACCCTTGCCATTCCTTGCTCCCAACCCTTGCCATTCCTTGCCCCCTACTTATTTGTATTTCACCAACAGTTTCATTGTAAATGTAAGCTAGTTTCTTCAGTCTTGAAAAGTATTTTTATGCTGTAATCATATCGCTGTGTTGTAATAAGTTTTGACTAATATTGCCACTGGTAACGGTCTGATCCACCCGACGGAGGAAGTTGGGTTTGATTCAGGGTACCATTGCTATATGATTTGGGTTGTGCTTAGTCGGGATTGATACATGCACTACTAGTGAGCTGGTCAGTGCCTGGTCATATGACCAGGACACTGTTCAACAGAGCAGTTTACCAACACAGTGTAGGAGCATGTAACGGGCAGTTTTTTTCCTCTAATTATGATCAATTTTTAGTCATACATTTTGAATAGTTTAACTTATTATATCTGCAGCAGTATGTTAACAGCCCTTGCTCCCAACTCCTGCCATTCCTTGCTCCCAACTCCTGCCATTCCTTGCTCCCAACTCTTGCCATTCCTTGCTCCCCACTTATTTAGATTTCATTACTACGCAATGTGCATATAATGATTGGCTCCCCACTTATTTAAATTTCCCTACTATGCAATGTGCATAATGGTTGTAGATGGTTATCTGTTGGTGTTTTTGAAACTTCTTGGCATGTGTAAGCCTCTGGGCACACCTAACGAGTTACTATTCCTGATATATATAATCAGTTGTATATATCGGTGCTTTTAACTTGTTGGGTAGGGGTTTGCAGTATGCAATGGAAGTTGAATCACACAGTAATTGCTCCCCTATTCCCATACATCTTTCCTGGGGTATGTGTGGGGAGCCATTGCCGTATGTATGTGGCTTTTCCTGTAACAACTTAATAATTCCTCTTTCTGGTCTTATTAATTCCAATTGTGAAGTTATTGCTAGATGTACACATAAAATTATGATAGTTAGTCTGAAAATTTGTCATTACCAGTATTCTTGGTCCCTTAGAGTGGAGGCATCAGATGGATTAAACAGAAATAACGGCTTCGTTCAGATCTTTCATTTTGTGGAAGCTAGGTCCCCTCAACATTTATGGCCGCAACATCTACACCTGTACTGAGCAAAGTTGATAACGCAACTTCTGGAAATTACCTTAATTTATCATGTCTGAATAATATGCTGCTTAAATAAGTACTTGTCTCACAATAGCATATCCATGTTTTGTTTATTCGACAGTGAAGTAATACATTTATTTACCTGTGGGACAAGAAATATGTCATCTAAATCATCAAATAATGAACGTGTTGTGTTAGTAAAGTTGCTCAGTATGGTTCTGCACGTGGGATATTGCAGATGAGGTTTAAGTGTGTTCCTTGCCAATGTTTCTGTTACTCTGTATTGTGTGTTCGTTCTACAGTCAACATAACTGGATTGATGGATTGGAAGTGTGTGCTGTCACCAAAGTGATCGTCTTCAGTCAACTGCATCATCGAGACTTCGTATCCTTGCAAATGGTGGTTTTGATGTTAAGTCTTCATGTGCATGCTTGCAGTCTCCAAAGCAATTGAATTTGGAGTGAATATTTGTTAGTAATTCAGAACTTGGACCGATTTAAAGTGCATTTGCTAGGTTTCTTTTGTATTCTAATTATCTGAACTTCCAAATGCCTTTTCTCATGGGTGCTTATTAGTATTATGTTAATGTGTTCATTTTGTCTTTTCTCAGTCTCGTTTCACATGATGGAGAAGATGATGGCGAAAATGTTTCACATGATGGAGAAGATGATGGCGAAAATGTCGGGATGAAACTGAGATAAGTTGTCCTTATTCTAAACGATTTTCTTGTTTGTTGGGGCTGCAGCAGTTTCGTTACCTTTGAAATCCTGTACTTTCATCTTAAATGGACAGGTTCCAACTTTGAATATCATCAAGACTAGTATCCAACCCTTGCCATTCCTTGCTCCAAACCCTTGCCATTCCTTGCTCCCAACCCTTGCCATTCCTTGCCCCATACTTATTTGTATTTCACCAACAGTTTCATTGTAAATGTAAGCTAGTTTCTTCAGTCTTGAAAAGTATTTTTATGCTGTAATCGTATCGCTGTGTTGTAATAAGTTTTGACTAATATTGCCACTGGTAACGGTCTGATCCACCCGACGGAGGAAGTTGGGTTTGATTCAGGGTACCATTGCTATATGATTTGGGTTGTGCTTAGTCGGGATTGATACATGCACTACTAGTGAGCTGGTCAGTGCCTGGTCATATGACCAGGACACTGTTCAACAGAGCAGTTTACCAACACAGTGTAGGAGCATGTAACGGGCAGTTTTTTTCCTCTAATTATGATCAATTTTTAGTCATACATTTTGAATAGTTTAACTTATTATATCTGCAGCAGTATGTTAACAGCCCTTGCTCCCAACTCCTGCCATTCCTTGCTCCCAACTCCTGCCATTCCTTGCTCCCAACTCTTGCCATTCCTTGCTCCCCACTTATTTAGATTTCATTACTACGCAATGTGCATATAATGATTGGCTCCCCACTTATTTAAATTTCCCTACTATGCAATGTGCATAATGGTTGTAGATGGTTATCTGTTGGTGTTTTTGAAACTTCTTGGCATGTGTAAGCCTCTGGGCACACCTAACGAGTTACTATTCCTGATATATATAATCAGTTGTATATATCGGTGCTTTTAACTTGTTGGGTAGGGGTTTGCAGTATGCAATGGAAGTTGAATCACACAGTAATTGCTCCCCTATTCCCATACATCTTTCCTGGGGTATGTGTGGGGAGCCATTGCCGTATGTATGTGGCTTTTCCTGTAACAACTTAATAATTCCTCTTTCTGGTCTTATTAATTCCAATTGTGAAGTTATTGCTAGATGTACACATAAAATTATGATAGTTAGTCTGAAAATTTGTCATTACCAGTATTCTTGGTCCCTTAGAGTGGAGGCATCAGATGGATTAAACAGAAATAACGGCTTCGTTCAGATCTTTCATTTTGTGGAAGCTAGGTCCCCTCAACATTTATGGCCGCAACATCTACACCTGTACTGAGCAAAGTTGATAACGCAACTTCTGGAAATTACCTTAATTTATCATGTCTGAATAATATGCTGCTTAAATAAGTACTTGTCTCACAATAGCATATCCATGTTTTGTTTATTCGACAGTGAAGTAATACATTTATTTACCTGTGGGACAAGAAATATGTCATCTAAATCATCAAATAATGAACGTGTTGTGTTAGTAAAGTTGCTCAGTATGGTTCTGCACGTGGGATATTGCAGATGAGGTTTAAGTGTGTTCCTTGCCAATGTTTCTGTTACTCTGTATTGTGTGTTCGTTCTACAGTCAACATAACTGGATTGATGGATTGGAAGTGTGTGCTGTCACCAAAGTGATCGTCTTCAGTCAACTGCATCATCGAGACTTCGTATCCTTGCAAATGGTGGTTCTGATGTTAAGTCTTCATGTGCATGCTTGCAGTCTCCAAAGCAATTGAATTTGGAGTGAATATTTGTTAGTAATTCAGAACTTGGACCGATTTAAAGTGCATTTGCTAGGTTTCTTTTGTATTCTAATTATCTGAACTTCCAAATGCCTTTTCTCATGGGTGCTTATTAGTATTATGTTAATGTGTTCATTTTGTCTTTTCTCAGTCTCGTTTCACATGATGGAGAAGATGATGGCGAAAATGTTTCACATGATGGAGAAGATGATGGCGAAAATGTCGGGATGAAACTGAGATAAGTTGTCCTTATTCTAAACGATTTTCTTGTTTGTTGGGGCTGCAGCAGTTTCGTTACCTTTGAAATCCTGTACTTTCATCTTAAATGGACAGGTTCCAACTTTGAATATCATCAAGACTAGTATCCAACCCTTGCCATTCCTTGCTCCAAACCCTTGCCATTCCTTGCTCCCAACCCTTGCCATTCCTTGCCCCCTACTTATTTGTATTTCACCAACAGTTTCATTGTAAATGTAAGCTAGTTTCTTCAGTCTTGAAAAGTATTTTTATGCTGTAATCGTATCGCTGTGTTGTAATAAGTTTTGACTAATATTGCCACTGTAAACGGTCTGATCCACCCGACGGAGGAAGTTGGGTTTGATTCAGGGTACCATTGCTGTATGATTTGGGTTGTGCTTAGTCGGGATTGATACATGCACTACTAGTGAGCTGGTCAGTGCCTGGTCATATGACCAGGACACTGTTCAACAGAGCAGTTTACCAACACAGTGTAGGAGCATGTAACGGGCAGTTTTTTTCCTCTAATTATGATCAATTTTTAGTCATACATTTTGAATAGTTTAACTTATTATATCTGCAGCGGTATGTTAACAGCCCTTGCTCCCAACTCCTGCCATTCCTTGCTCCCAACTCCTGCCATTCCTTGCTCCCAACTCTTGCCATTCCTTGCTCCCCACTTATTTAGATTTCATTACTACGCAATGTGCATATAATGATTGGCTCCCCACTTATTTAAATTTCCCTACTATGCAATGTGCATAATGGTTGTAGATGGTTATCTGTTGGTGTTTTTGAAACTTCTTGGCATGTGTAAGCCTCTGGGCACACCTAACGAGTTACTATTCCTGATATATATAATCAGTTGTATATATCGGTGCTTTTAACTTGTTGGGTAGGGGTTTGCAGTATGCAATGGAAGTTGAATCACACAGTAATTGCTCCCCTATTCCCATACATCTTTCCTGGGGTATGTGTGGGGAGCCATTGCCGTATGTATGTGGCTTTTCCTGTAACAACTTAATAATTCCTCTTTCTGGTCTTATTAATTCCAATTGTGAAGTTATTGCTAGATGTACACATAAAATTATGATAGTTAGTCTGAAAATTTGTCATTACCAGTATTCTTGGTCCCTTAGAGTGGAGGCATCAGATGGATTAAACAGAAATAACGGCTTCGTTCAGATCTTTCATTTTGTGGAAGCTAGGTCCCCTCAACATTTATGGCCGCAACATCTACACCTGTACTGAGCAAAGTTGATAACGCAACTTCTGGAAATTACCTTAATTTATCATGTCTGAATAATATGCTGCTTAAATAAGTACTTGTCTCACAATAGCATATCCATGTTTTGTTTATTCGACAGTGAAGTAATACATTTATTTACCTGTGGGACAAGAAATATGTCATCTAAATCATCAAATAACGAACGTGTTGTGTTAGTAAAGTTGCTCAGTATGGTTCTGCACGTGGGATATTGCAGATGAGGTTTAAGTGTGTTCCTTGCCAATGTTTCTGTTACTCTGTATTGTGTGTTCGTTCTACAGTCAACATAACTGGATTGATGGATTGGAAGTGTGTGCTGTCACCAAAGTGATGGTCTTCAGTCAACTGCATCATCGAGACTTCGTATCCTTGCAAATGGTGGTTCTGATGTTAAGTCTTCATGTGTATGCTTGCAGTCTCCAAAGCAATTGAATTTGGAGTGAATATTTGTTAGTAATTCAGAACTTGGACCGATTTAAAGTGCATTTGCTAGGTTTCTTTTGTATTCTAATTATCTGAACTTCCAAATGCCTTTTCTCATGGGTGCTTATTAGTATTATGTTAATGTGTTCATTTTGTCTTTTCTCAGTCTCGTTTCACATGATGGAGAAGATGATGGCGAAAATGTTTCACATGATGGAGAAGATGATGGCGAAAATGTCGGGATGAAACTGAGATAAGTTGTCCTTATTCTAAACGATTTTCTTGTTTGTTGGGGCTGCAGCAGTTTCGTTACCTTTGAAATCCTGTACTTTCATCTTAAATGGACAGGTTCCAACTTTGAATATCATCAAGACTAGTATCCAACCCTTGCCATTCCTTGCTCCAAACCCTTGCCATTCCTTGCTCCCAACCCTTGCCATTCCTTGCCCCCTACTTATTTGTATTTCACCAGCAGTTTCATTGTAAATGTAAGCTAGTTTCTTCAGTCTTGAAAAGTATTTTTATGCTGTAATCATATCGCTGTGTTGTAATAAGTTTTGACTAATATTGCCACTGGTAACGGTCTGATCCACCCGACGGAGGAAGTTGGGTTTGATTCAGGGTACCATTGCTATATGATTTGGGTTGTGCTTAGTCGGGATTGATACATGCACTACTAGTGAGCTGGTCAGTGCCTGGTCATATGACCAGGACACTGTTCAACAGAGCAGTTTACCAACACAGTGTAGGAGCATGTAACGGGCAGTTTTTTTCCTCTAATTATGATCAATTTTTAGTCATACATTTTGAATAGTTTAACTTATTATATCTGCAGCAGTATGTTAACAGCCCTTGCTCCCAACTCCTGCCATTCCTTGCTCCCAACTCCTGCCATTCCTTGCTCCCAACTCTTGCCATTCCTTGCTCCCCACTTATTTAGATTTCATTACTACGCAATGTGCATATAATGATTGGCTCCCCACTTATTTAAATTTTCCTACTATGCAATGTGCATAATGGTTGTAGATGGTTATCTGTTGGTGTTTTTGAAACTTCTTGGCATGTGTAAGCCTCTGGGCACACCTAACGAGTTACTATTCCTGATATATATAATCAGTTGTATATATCGGTGCTTTTAACTTGTTGGGTAGGGGTTTGCAGTATGCAATGGAAGTTGAATCACACAGTAATTGCTCCCCTATTCCCATACATCTTTCCTGGGGTATGTGTGGGGAGCCATTGCCGTATGTATGTGGCTTTTCCTGTAACAACTTAATAATTCCTCTTTCTGGTCTTATTAATTCCAATTGTGAAGTTATTGCTAGATGTACACATAAAATTATGATAGTTAGTCTGAAAATTTGTCATTACCAGTATTCTTGGTCCCTTAGAGTGGAGGCATCAGATGGATTAAACAGAAATAACGGCTTCGTTCAGATCTTTCATTTTGTGGAAGCTAGGTCCCCTCAACATTTATGGCCGCAACATCTACACCTGTACTGAGCAAAGTTGATAACGCAACTTCTGGAAATTACCTTAATTTATCATGTCTGAATAATATGCTGCTTAAATAAGTACTTGTCTCACAATAGCATATCCATGTTTTGTTTATTCGACAGTGAAGTAATATATTTATTTACCTGTGGGACAAGAAATATGTCATCTAAATCATCAAATAACGAACGTGTTGTGTTAGTAAAGTTGCTCAGTATGGTTCTGCACGTGGGATATTGCAGATGAGGTTTAAGTGTGTTCCTTGCCAATGTTTCTGTTACTCTGTATTGTGTGTTCGTTCTACAGTCAACATAACTGGATTGATGGATTGGAAGTGTGTGCTGTCACCAAAGTGATGGTCTTCAGTCAACTGCATCATCGAGACTTCGTATCCTTGCAAATGGTGGTTCTGATGTTAAGTCTTCATGTGTATGCTTGCAGTCTCCAAAGCAATTGAATTTGGAGTGAATATTTGTTAGTAATTCAGAACTTGGACCGATTTAAAGTGCATTTGCTAGGTTTCTTTTGTATTCTAATTATCTGAACTTCCAAATGCCTTTTCTCATGGGTGCTTATAGGTATTATGTTAATGTGTTCATTTTGTCTTTTCTCAGTCTCGTTTCACATGATGGAGAAGATGATGGCGAAAATGTGGTATGAAACTGAGATAAGTTGTCCTTATTCTAAACGATTTTCTTTATTGGGGCTGCAGCAGTTTGGTTACCTTTGAAATCCTGTACTTTCATCTTAAATGGACAGGTTCCAACTTTGAATATCATCAAGACTAGTATCCAACCCTTGCCATTCCTTGCTCCAAACCCTTGCCATTCCTTGCTCCCAACCCTTGCCATTCCTTGCCCCCTTCTTATTTGTATTTCACTTGCAGTTTAATTGTAAGTGTAAGCTAGTTTCTTCATTCTTGAAATCAAGTACTTTTATGCTGTAATGATATCGCTGAGCTGTAATAAGTTTGACTAATATTGCCACTGGTAACGGTCTGATCCACCCACGGAGGAAGTTGGGTTTGATTCAGGGTACCATTGGTTTTTGGTAATCTGGGTTGTGCATAGTCGTGATTGTTACATGCCCCAGCTAGTGAGCTGGTCAGTAACTGGTCGTATGACCAGGACACTGTTCGATACATAGAGCAGTTTACCAACACAGTGTAGGAGCATGTGACGGGCAGTTTTTTCTCTCTGATATATGGATAAATATGATTAATTTCTCTGGTAGTCATACATGTTGAATAGTTAACTTATTATATCTACAGCGGTATGTTAACAGTCCTGAACCATCTTCATTGCCAGATTATCTTGTGAAATAATTGGGATTAGGCAGTTTCTTTACTCTTGAAATAATTAAGACTAGTATCCAACCCTTGCCATCCCTTGCTCCCAACCCTTGCCATCCCTTGCTCCCAACCCTTGCCTTTCCTTGCTCCCCACTTATTAAAATTGCATTACTTAGCAATGTGCATAATGATTGGCTCCCCACTTATTTAATAAACCTAATAATGACAGAGCTTAATAACTTTTTTTGATAGTCTTAATTGTAAGTGTAAGCTAGTTTTCGAACTAATTCTGCTTTTAAAGAATAAGTTTTAAATTTATAATTTCATTAATAAATATATCAAATTTAACTTGTTAATAATTACTTCCATTAACGATATTAGGATTATTCTAGTTTCTGTTTATTGTTGACATGTCAGCCACTTTAAAAGTCTCAATCTCCCACTTTACAGGGAGCAATCTCCAGATTGGCCTTCCCTGTCTGGTTTCGAACTTTATGTATGTGGCGTTCCCTATAGCCACTTATTCTCTCTCTTTTCCTAACACCTATAATAGACAAGGCCATATATATATATATATAGATATATTGATTCTAATTGTAGTTATTTTTAGATATAAGCTTAGCTTAATCATGATAGTTATCCTGAAGATTTGTCATTACCAGTAGTTTTGGTTCCTGAGAGTGGATGCATCAGTGGGATTAAACAGAGAAACGGTTTCGTTCGCATCTTTCATCTTTTGTGTAGCCAGGTCCCCGCAACATTTATGGCCGCAACATCTACACCTAGATCTGCACGTGGGATATTGCAGATGGAGTGGAGTTAGTTCATCGCCAAATTCTCTGTGACTCTGCATTGTGTGTTTCTACTGTCCGCATCACTGGATTGATGGATTGGAAGTGTGTGCTGTCAGTTAAGTGATCATCTACAAACAACTGCCATATCAACTTAGTATCCTTGCATATGAGGGTTCTATTGTTTAATTTACCTTTTGGTAAATTTAGTTTCAAAATTAATTTAAAAGTCCAATTTGTTAGGGTTTTTCTATTCATTTTAAATCTATTATAAACCATATTCCTATAGTACCAAAGTAACCAGTCTGTCAGGATTCGAACTTCCTAATAGCCCTTTCTCATTGGCACTTGTGCTGTATATTAATAATTTTTTCATTTTGTTTTTTGTCTGTCTTGTTCCTGTGATAGTGAAGTGTGTAGCGACAATAATGTCGAAGATGTCAAGAAGAGGAGTTTAAAGAATTAAAGATTTGTTTAATGGATTGGCTCATCTGTTGAACGGGATATTGAGGTGTAAGAAGATAACTGCCCAAGACTGAAATATGAACAACAGCAACAAGCTATAGAAGATCCAAGATGATGTGAGGAACATGCCTGGAACATGGATGAGGTGCAACTTGAAGAAATGCTTTTAACCAGGCGAACATTTACCAGTTTCTAAAACAAAGCAATAATTCTTTCTTTCATTGTTATTTGTACATCTAATTATTAACGCACAACCTTTCTATTCAATAAAACAAGCAGATATTATCCGAAAATTGTGTTCTAAATTTTGAGGAGGTCTTATTATTGAGGTGATCTTTATGTGAGGTTTTACTGTATACTACTATATTAAATGATTTTAAATGAGTATGTTCGGAATGCTGTGATTGCCCCTTTTTCCCCAATCGGTTATCTATAAAGTACACACACATGTTTGTCTTTCAGTTATATTGTATGCAACATTGAATATTGCTGATTTGAAAATTTGGTATTGTTTCACAAAAAGCATATTTTAACAAGTGTTTTCATTTACAGTGAGATGCCGTTCGTTGATTCCCCAGTTACAACTTCTCAGGCAGGTACACGAAAAGTCACACATATTAATGCACATATGTTGTCTGTTCAATATAAAAGCAAATATCAATATTTGAAAAATTTCAGTAGTTTACTATAATATCTAGAGAATGAATTCTATGCTAATATTCTATATTAAATGATTTTGAATGAATAGGTTTAGAATGCTGTGGTTGTCCCATCTTTTGCAATCTCTTGTCTATAAAGTACCTATACAAGTTTGTATTTCAGCCATATTTTATGCAACATCAAATATTGCTGGCCTGAAAATTTGGCCTCATGCTGCAAAATAAATAATTTAATAATTGTTTTCATTTACAGGAAGATAGCCTTTGTTGATTCACCAGTTACAACTTCTCCACAGATACATGATACATTGTGACATCAGCTTTTACATTAAGGTATGATATTTATCATATCACAAACTTTCAATGTTGTTGTTTTAAGTTCATAAACATTGAGATGTTTCATTCATAAGCAAAACTGAAGTCTCACTATTGTAGCTGATGAAACACTTGTCCTAGGACTTGCTTGATGATATTATAAATTGTATATGGGCTTAGTCTTACCTTTGTCATACTCAACTTTTGTATTGATTACACATTTATGCACATGAACAGGTGAGTTGTTTTTGATTAATGTCATGCTATAACTACCAAGGATTGTGACCATTTCAGAACTCAAAATAATAGAGGCATTGTGGTGATGATGGTGGATTGAGGTTGTGTTGGAAAACCAGATTTCTCCAAGCAGCTTTGAAGTGAATCTCTAGATGCTCGGTGACCATTTCCATTTCGGAGTTATGCAAATATATGTATCTATATATTTAGGATAATGTGAAGTAGTCTCATTCAGCAATGTGTCAGAAACTTGTAAAGTGAACATTAGATGAGCCAAAATAACTTTAAGGTTACTGAAACCAGCAAGTTTTGAGATTTTACTTGGAACTATTTTGAGTATTCTAAAAAATGAAACCCTGAAGAAACTTTTCAAAACATTCTTGTGACATTAACGTGTTGATATCTAATGGAACATCATGTGATCTCAATAGATAAGAACGACTGACTGATTGGAATGTGAAGAAATTTTTTGAAACTCCCTACATTGTAGAGATTTGTGCTAGTTTTTGTTTAACATGGTGTTTGTACTGTTACAGTGCATATTTAACTTCTGACAACTTGCATATATGTATTGGTTTAACTTGACTCCTTAAGTCATGAAGATTTAACATTAGGCTAAACTTAACATGTTGTTTGCTGTCTCCCTACCAACCTGACACAAATATTGCAATACAGAATGAGAAATCTCGGATTTTCTAAAAATGTTTATAACCGAATACCTGTGAGAATGAAATCCAAAAGTTTTCAAGACATAACTGTTCAACATTTTTATTATTTCTGTTCTTTATATAATGTATGTTAATGGCCATGTGTACTGTTTGTATCACTTTGTATAAGGGGTAATTCCTACTGTTCAGAAACTTGGATCAAAGGGTGTGTAAGGTAATGACAATATTCAAATTGCATAAAGATGGGTCATAAATTCAATAATTATTTCTGCTACAATGTCTGTTATCTAGGTTTTGTTGCTGACGCCATGTTTTTGTCATTCAACAAAATAACACCCGTTTCTTTTCCAATAATGATGGTGTTCATCTGCTTATTGCCATGAAAATGTATGTAAAATGGACATTATTTGACAGAATATTTTAAAATTATGTTTTTGCACATTTTTCTGTGATTGAAACTTTGTCAATGATATTGTTTACATAATGATGTGTGTTTATCAACCATAACCCCTCCAATAAACGAAGCCTTGCCAGCAGCAAATCAGTGTTAGTTATATGAGTGAGTTAAGACTATACAATTCTTGTAATAAATTGTTTCAGATGCACTAAAACTTTGGTAATGATAGTAATATCAAATACGACTGTATAAAAGTAATATTTGGTTTGAAACTGTTTTTGTTCATAATAAAAACAAATTGTAAAAATAGAAGTATTGCAATATTTTAAAAGGGTGTAAGGGATGGCTGTGAGTGGAGATGGGGAGGCCATTTTAAAAAATATTTTTATGATATGCACAGCACATGTAGTGTAACATTTGTATGCCTTAATCTATTTAGTTGATATATATGTATTAATCGGTAATTATTTGTGTTAATTTGTCTATATGAATGTTTATAATTAAATATTTATAATAAAATTTTGAAATATACTATTTATTTATATACATGTATATGTATTATTATATCTATTATGAGCAATAAAATACACAAGTGTTGTAATTAATCTTGTTGTCATTGTCTTGGTAGTACATTTATATATCACACACTGTGGAGTTCATAGGTGATCATAAATTACCAGAACTTGGTACATGTACCGCTATGATTTTGGCAGTATGGCAGTCGATTTATTATTAATGCTATGGAAATTGCAAATGGAAATATCAAATTTGCATGGAAAACTTGACACTGTAATTGATGACCACTAAAGACTATGATCCTGTATTTACTTGATATTCTAATCGAACCGACAACAACTGCGAAAACTTCTTCCAGAAATTTCTTTATTTTACAAGCTGACACAAATTGGCATGAAATGACATTAAACTGCAAAAACAAATAAATGTTTTGAAATACAATTCACTGGACAAGATGTGGGTAATAACACACATGAACAAAAGCACTTTTCACTTTATTGGCCTTGTATATAAATGTAGCCATTATTAATTATTTAATAGATCTAGTATAATTTGTCATGCAGCAAATAAAATGACTAACCATTAGTTTGAGTTGGTCATATCAGTTCTGAGAATTCAGTTTTCTCACAACAATATTCATAAATAAAATCAAAATTAACACATGCATGGAACAGATGGCAAAAGACAAGTTTTATTCTGTAAGACTTCATAATAGCAGTTCATTAATGTCAACAACAAAACTTGTTTCAAAAACATTATTCAAACAATGCTCACAGAATACATGCTCAAATGGTGACAATTTTCCGCATTGCTTTTTTCTTTCGAGCGTTCACTTTAAGTATGTATATCTGTTAATTTTTTTCCAAAAGTGTTCATTAAAACAATGACGAATCTGGAACACAGTCACTATAACATAGTCCCTAGATGAATATTTCAAGCAATAAGTTGATCGAAAAAATTGATTGGAAATAATATAATGTGATCATGATTATTCATGCAAAACTCTTATAATCAGATACATTTTACTCTATTTAGCCGAATGTCGAGCATGACTGAAATTACTACTGCAGTGAATTATAAAGGCAACTACATGCGACGTAAACTGTGGTTTCGTGTCGGCCTCATATACTTCGTTTTTGGGAGATGACAACGATATATACGGACAGGTTTAAAACACGGCCAGGCCGCAAATTACGGCCAAAATGGAAAGGAAAACACGGCCACCCCCTTAACTTCTTTATTCCTTAAGATATCTTAAAAATTATTTTTACATATTAGAGGGCAACCTCGTAGCTTTCATAAACAAGTTTTAAAGTGAAATAATTTAAATTAGAAGTTAATAAAATTTTGGTATAAAAGTCGGACCGTTTTTAGATCAAAATTACGGCCAAAATGGAAAACACGGCCACCCCTATTAACTTCTTTAGTTTTTAAGATATCCTAAAAATTCTTGTTGCATGTTAGAGGGCACCCTCGTGGCTTTCCTAAACAAGTTTTAAATTGAAATATTTGAATTAGAAGTTTATAAAATGTTGTCTAAAATATGACCGTTTTTTTATCAAAATTACGGCCAAAATGGAAAACACGGCCACCCCACTTAACTTCTTTATTTTTTTAAGATATCTTGAAAATTATTTTTGCACATTAAAGGGCACCCTCGTGGCTTTCCTAAACAAGTTTTAAATTGAAATTATTCGAATTAAACGTTTATTTAATTTAGTTTAAAAGTTGGGCCGTTTTTTTATCAAAATTACGGCCAAAATAGTCAACTCGGCCCTATCCATTAACTTCTTTATTCAAGTGTTATCTTAAAATTTATTGTAGGATTTTATAAAAGACTATCTTTATAAAGAGTTATTTTTAAAACATGTTTGTTATATTTGTCTAGAAGTCTAGAAGTCGATCGATTTTCCGATCAAAATTACGCCGAAAATGAAAACATTGGGAGGCGTAATAATCATGATTAATCGCATCACCCCTATAATTGGATTATCACACCTCTGGACATGATAAACTAATTAGAGTATCCATTTATTTTAACGAATTTGATGTTCATTCAAATCGATTATTTTGCCGACATGTATAATATCTTTTGAAATACACACTTGTTGGTAACACAGTTTAAAATTAACGCCAATTATCGTTTAATTATAAAGGCCATTGTATTAAAGTAATGTAATAAACTGAAATTTGCAAACAACGAACCTAGAAATTTTATTTTAACAGCTCTTTCTTTATACTATTTATGTATGCTTTCTGATCATTTTACTTATCTAGGTGTTAGCAGTGAGAAAAGTAGTCAGGAATGATATTAATCCCAAGAAAATATAGTCTTACCGTATACATTTATTATTTCCCGTTCTGAGAAGTGATACTCAGACCAAGCACTTGGAACACTGTGCCTTCTCAAGAAAGTACTTCTTCATGGTTAAGAAATGCGGAGCACCAGAATGTGACAGCTGCAGACCACTACCTTAGAATACCCTGAAGAATTGTCCAGGTATGGTATGCTTTATATTTAGTTTTAATATATTTCACGTCATCGTCGTTGAATATTAAGCCTTTAATAATTTTCGATAGTGTTCTAACATCATGATGCACCGTCATTTCACTGTTAAAGTGCATCGACGCTTCTTGTAGTTAATGCTGGTTGTTTTTCTAGACAATTGATGTTGCATAATATTTGTAGACATTAAAGTTTATGTTAAAACAATAATTTATTTCAGTATTTTGTGAATACTAAATTCATTTTCATGTGATGAGATCTATTAGAAGTATGCTGTAATGAAAACAAGTTCAATGTTCTATTAAATCTAATGTACTATTTAGATCCCAAACCCAGGGAAGATGATCCATGCAGATATAAGGAGTTTGACGATGTTTACGGCAAACATACATCAGAGAGAATCTTCCTTTCTGTCACACATGGTGCTTTAGTAGTATATTACATACAGTAGTATATTACATACGGTATGTTGATGAGTAACTCAGTATAGTATATTGTAGAGATTTCTGGGTTAATGGGTAATACTAAGTGTTATTCTACTGTGATGAAGAGTTGAATCAGTATAGTTGTGCTTACATATTTTGTCTTAGACTGCGGTTTATGATCAATATTTTATATTGTAAAAAACAAATCAAACTACCTTATAATAGAGCATTCAGTATGATAACGTATGTTGGTAAGCTAGTCTACTAGTCTAGGTTTACTCTTTAGGTTTTAGGTTATCGACACTTTTAATTGATAAATCTGTTCAATTATGCAATGCTGCTGTCCCCATCACATCTCATACACTGGTTATAAATAGTTGTCAGTATATCTGTTTCTCAAATTGATGATTTACGTATATAGGTAATGAATCATATTGTGTCAACATATAATAGATCTGGCATAATATTTTTATACTATTCAATATATTTCAGATGTGTCTACTCTAGAAAAAAACTGTCCAAGGAGACGGGTGATTTAAGTGACAAGTGACAATATTTTACATGGAACTGTTGGTGTTCAGTTCAATGTTACCTGCCTGGCCCTATTGGCAGTGCACTACTTCAATAGCAGTTTGGGATTTCCTTCGGCCTGTTTCAACTGTGGATCAGCAGATGTCACCAATATTTCACCTGAATTGAAAGCACGTTTTCAAACAGTACACCCTGTGTGCCAAGACTGTAGGAGAAATTCAGTGAAGGGAAGAATGCAGGGAGAATGAAGATGAGAAAATGATAAATGTAATGGGACTATGAATACATTTGCTTTGAACGTGTTGTGGTATAATTGTAATTGAATACTCAACATATCTTCTGACATAAAAAATATGTTGTAACTTTTCTCAAAGTTTATTGATTGTTCTGTTTTGTCAAAATGTACATAATTATGTTTGCTGATATGCAGCTCCTTAGATCTCAAATTAATATATCTCAGGTCTGCCCTTGATACAGTTTTCAGCTTTAGATTAGAACTATATATGTGTTGAACAATCTGAGAGATTAAAATGGCTTTGTCTCAGACATTTGTAAAATTCTTAAGAAATATGATTTATTTCATTATTTGCAGAACTAATTGAACCATTTTACTTTCCCTTCAACCTGCGAGTGGAAGAATACGGTGAATAAGACTGTACTCAGTCACCATAAACGATTATGGGAGACTTGTGTGAGAAATGATCATGACTTTGAGAGATTCCATTCTGTGCACAACATCATACAGCCATCTGTATTCTGGCTCGCAGCTTCTACAAAGAGTTAAATAATTCACGCAATCAGTGCTGCACATGTTCTGACATATAAACAATTCATGCAAGTAGTCAGGTGCAATATGTCAAGGACAAACAACAGACATAATGAAACATATGTTAACAAGTTGCAATCGCACTCAAACAAATCGCAAACTATTCCTTTCAACAGTGTCTGTGTGGCTTGGCCCAGCATTGAAAGACTATCTCTCATGTATCGATTACAAATCATTTTTGTGGTATTCAATTGATGTTAGCTATCATTTTGTATATTATTTGTCTTTCCTGAATTTATGCTTGCATTGTATTGATATTTATATATCACTGAAAAGTGGAATAAAAAAAATATATCATGACACTATTATTAGTATCTTTATTTCTTAACATACTATTATTGTCTTGTAGAAATTTGTTTAACATTAATTGGTGTGAAAACTAGTCAGTTTTAAATTAGATTTATTCATGTATAGATCTAGTTTTGAAACGAACCTTTTTAAGTCAAACCGTTATCTGTTGTTACATATACATTCGAAGAGAATGAAGGCATAGGTGACGAGGGGTTCGACTCCTGACTCTTGATACGAGGGTCTTGTGTTCCAATCCATGTTGAATAGAATATGATCACAAATTGCACAATCCCCACATTAGGTGAGAGTAATGTTTAGTAATCCGGGAAGCAGACATCGAGGGTTACTAGTACACTTGGTAAGAACTCGTTTCACAATCTTTTAAAATAAAACAAGTGGCGTTGCAGCAGGGAACGCCACATACAAAAGACAATGCCTGCCCACACAGACCCCTAGGATAGCAACAGTCCATAAAGCATTGTACACTGCGGAGACCTGTCCAAGGGTAAACACACATGTGGACAGGGGTGCAAGTAATTGCCTGGCTGACAATAAATAACTAAAGAGAATTAGGAAGGACAACCTGGGTATTTTTAGCTCGCCTGAAAACGAAAGGAATAACTAGGTAACAGGATAAAATAATTGAAAATCCTTGTGGGTTCTCGGGAGGCTTTATTTTCTACCGGAACTACATAAAACTTTATCATAATGTTTGTCTTAATAAAATGCAAGTACAGTGTGGTACTGGGTCATGTTGGGTCAAAACGTAGGTCACAAGGTCAAATCATTGAAAATCCTCTTGAACTCTCTTAAAGCCAATATGGCAATGTTCTCAGGTGAGCGATATAGGGCCACCATGGTCCTCTTGTTAATGGATGAAATACATCACGGAGCAAGCCAATAAAGCTAGCAACAATGGGCCGAAAGGGGGGGGGGGGCATGACTATTATATCGAAGTGAAGGAATTGCACATGGTGAAAGGGGAATCTAACAAACATCTCAAACATAAATATAACTAATAGCAAATAAATCTTCACACAATCTGACCAAGTCGGCAATAGCTAATCCATAAAAACCAACTCAAGTAATGGTAATAGGTAAACATATTTTTTAATAACACACACATTGATTCATGGAGAAGCACACATGCTTAAAACTGTCGTCAGATAATTGTCTCTGGCGTTAAATGACGTAATTATGTATACATGCATGAAATGAAGTCAACATTGAAACGAGCAGGAAAGGAAGGATCAAGTTGGTACAGGGGAACGTGTTATTTAAGAGACAATGAGTCTCCCAGGGAAACCCCAACCTTCGAAACATTTCGGATCGAGGTGGTGTAAGGAAAAATACCTATCGGAGTGGGGAAGTAAGGACTAATCAGGATGACAGTCAAAACACAACCATGGAGAATTTTAAGGGACAACAAGAAAGGAAGGGATTAAATATAGGAAAGACGCTTTAACTAATCGTTGAAAATGTCTGTAAAAAGTCATGCGATTTTAATTATGATATAACATAAATAGAGGATCTTACATTCGTGCTTATCTGATATTGTTTTTTATGAAACGAGTCGACTGAATATGACGCAAGGCTCTTCCGAGCGTCATATTCGTTTCAGTCGACGAGTTTCATAAAAACAATATCAAATAAGCACGAATGTAAGATTCTATTTATCACATAACACCATAAATAGATTGTTTTCAATCTTTAAATAGACTTTAAATAGTGCTGTGATTCGGCTATTTATGTAACTAGTTACATATGATATTTATGTCACTGCTTTATGCCACTCCTGGAGTGCAAGTTATGTGATAAATTATTATTTCGCACAGGGTATAACTTGTTCAAACATCAACAATCACGGACATTGCAATACTTTTGTCTTGACCTGTTTTATATAAATCATGTTGTGTAAAATGTCACGCAGAATAGTAACAGCAAAGCAAAAAGCACGGATTCCATGCCAGTCTTGTTTTAATGTGTGTACTTTGTGTATCAAGATTTAGTACACTTAGGTGTAAGTATTGCTCAGTGACGCACTGTCTTAAAAATAATTAAAATAAGTCAAAAGAATGTAGTGACGTGTGTTAAAATTATAATGATTGTTGCAACCGTTCGCGCAGAATTTACGCGCTATGAATTTACATTTATTTTATACGGAATAGAACAAATACACTTGTGTGTTTAGTTGGATAATGAATGGGTTATACTTTTTCATGTGTTGGTCTCGTGTTGTTGTAACATTCTACAATGTAAATGTTCTACTTCAGATTCGTCTTTGGTGATAATATACTCTTCTAAGAACTCCAGCTGGGAGGCTTTTGACGCATTTTACGTTGCGAGTATTCCGAAATTAGTGTTAAATACATACCTTTTTATAAATATTGACAAATTTATATAGTATTTTCTGAGATTATATTTTAGATTTTGACAGTATGATAGGAGGAAGAATAGAAACAAAAATAATGTAAACACCAGAATGAAATAGAAAGTAACGCTATAGGATTCAAAGAATGGCTGTATCGTGATGACGGGATGCGGGAGTTTTAGAAACTTTCAACAAAAGCGCTGGATATGCGCTTTGGCAAATTTAAAAATAACAAAAAAGACGCAAAAGGAGTTTGAACCGGGAACTTCGTAAGCCATACAGTGAGTTCCAATTTGGATTACCCGAGTTGTAAGAACTTGTTTGCAATCAAAATAAATGAAAATTACGACAGACAGAGATGTTTAATTTTCAAAACTTCATTTGGACGGTATGCTGAAATGAACACCAGAGAATATCGTAAGTATATATTATAGACGTTAATGTACGGCGTATTGGGGCAATCAGCCATAGTCCTCGAGCCATAGTCCTCGAGCCATTTTGCTCCCTGCAGGTCGATTATCACGGCCCGGTTCCGCTCAGCCGTGTATTATTCTGTATGCATTACGCCATCCAATTAAACGAGAACATGTCGGTAAACATTCGTCTACAATAAAATTATTGTATGAAAGTTTGATTAGTACGTATTTCAACGTCTACGTACGAGTACATATGAGGTGGGATTTTGAAATATTTTAATCGAGAGTTGAACTGTTCTGAAGCCCACACAGTCCGTACCAATCTAGAGGTCGTGGGTTCAAACACCAGGTGAGGTGCATGTTTCCGGCGACCAGTTCACCTAATCAGTTTTCCTGGAATTAATTATCAAACTGTACTAATTTGCTCTTTCGCCAGCAACTGATAACTTCCCAAGAACATAACCTGCCTAGCTCAGGTATCGAACCCAGATCTGCCGAGTGACAGTCTAGCGCTTTACCAACTGAGCCAGCCTGGCGGGCTCCAGCACAACGAACGCATAGGAATTGACCGAGACCAAAGGAGATCACTTGATCAGCTCTCGTCAGTCATGCGTCAATAGCCTTTCGGTATTACTTCATTGTTATAGCAGTATATTCATTTAACTTAACTATAGTCATTATCAATGGCAATTGTTCTCGTTCGGAGATTGATTTTAAGCAATCTTAAAACGGAATAAAACTGCTTTCAGGAAGTCTTTTAAATGCACGACCCCTGTATGTTCAAGGTTGTGGTCGCTAGCTTTAAATCACTTACCCCTCACCGCTTCGGGTTCGAATATCACCCGGCATGTAGAAGTCGTTAATAAGCTATCCTGCTGGCTTGAGGCAGGTCGGTGGTTCTATCCAGGTGACCATCAACGCCAAAAGTAATGTTAGACGGGGCATATTGGGTTTTCTATCAACCAAATAGTTGAACAAGTCACTATATGACACATTGCTGTTAAGGAGACTTAAAACCGTGCGAAATATATATAACGATGGTTTGTAATTATATTTGTTATTTCAGGAAGTCTTTTAACTTACCCTATTATAAACATTGCAGATGAGCAAGGATCCTGCTGTGTTTCCGGGAATAAAGACCATTGTTGGAAATAATGTGAAAAAAGTGTCAAAAGTGTTGTTTTAAAGTGCTATGTGTTCATTCTGTGAAAGTGTTGTTATTCAAAATATGGTGTTATAATTCGAATAATTAGATTATTATTCGTATAATTGGATTTAAATCGTCAGATCGGTGAGTCAGATTATAATAATGAGTCTGCAATTAACCGTTTATGCATGCTCTAAAATGCACGACCCCTGTATGTTCAAGTCACCGTGTTTTTCAAAAAGGTCGGACTTTACAAGTACGCACGAATTGTATATTCTCCCTGTAAGAGTCATTAAACAGGCATGTTGCATTGAAAAATAACCACATTTTGTAGCTTATTATTTTAATTATTCTTTAATCTCGGTGCTTCAAGTAATATGTTTACTTTCAGTACAACTTACTCAAACAACTTCACGTGTACGCTGTATCGCATTGGTATTAAATATTCAAAGAGTAAACTTATTAAATGCCCTTCAACGCAAGTTTGCAATCATGTATATGTCCTGATTATGTTCCTAACAAATTATCTGGTTTCAGTTCCATTGTAATGTCTGACCTTTTTCATGTAATCATGTACAGTGCAACTTTTCAAGACTAGCCATCTCTTAAAGCAGCAACCTCTCTTTATAAACAGCATACTTAGACATGTTGTAAGAATTTACTTTGTACTATCAATCTAACCTTTATAAAGCAACAACCTCTCTACTACCGTTAAACGATGTTGCTATGGAGATGTTGCACTGTGAACTCAATAAAATAAAAACGCACACTTTTTCCATTTAAAAAATTCATTTACCTATTGTCAGTATTAATATATATTGTCAGAAAATGAAACTGACCAAATATCCGTTGTGTATTACCAGTTGTGAATAAGCCGTTGGTGTATTTAATAACCTTTAGGTTAAACGACTTAGCATTGAATAACCGTCAGTTGTTCGTATACATCTGGGCAACTTGAGGAAGTTTAACAAAACTTGTGTCTAGTTCACATGGAACTGAGACAGGTAATGATGTGCATGTACAATAGTAATTTATCATATCTAAATCTTATGGAAGAGTGATCAGCACTGTAGTGCCACATATAGGCCGTGTCGTATTTAGTCCGCGTACGACCTTAATGCGTGACGCATGTAGGTCGTAACGAGGCGAACTATATGCGACGAAAGGGCATGGTCGGCATATAGATATTTTATGTATTGTCCTATTTAAAGTCATCATCATCGTCAACATTATCATTGATCACATTTGATCATCATCACCGATAATCCATTACACATTATTGATTATTGATCAATATTAATTTATCAACAATAATCGTACACCAGTCATCAAAAGGTGATCACTAATTAGCGATCACCTAACACCGATAATCGATCACCGTCATTGGTCACAAATAATCGATTACCTACCACTGATTATCAGCTATTGATCACCTATCATTGGATCAACGATTATCGATCAATGGTCACCGATAATCGATATATGATCGTCGATCATCAACAGAAAAATATGCTAAAATAGAATAGTTTGGAATAGTGTTGCTTGTTTTAAACCCGATCAACAGCTTCGAGCAGTAAAAACGAATAACCATTAACATATAAATTAATTACTATTTGATCACATCGCCACAGCCGCAGAAGGTAGGTTCAAACCGCTACCTTCGGACTGGTAATGTGGTGCGAAAATATGTTTAAACTTATTATTTCTGTGAGCTTTGGGCATACATATTCTCCTAATAACGTTCGACTTACCAGGAACCGTTTTGGGTGTTGGCATTACCAAATGCTTTGAAAACGGGGACGGACGGCTGATTTCCACATTTGTTGGTTCGTTTCAAACGTAGGTGTATGTTGTGTTCGTCTGGTTTGTGGTTCGTCTTCTCTGTTTTCACTCGGCTGTATCTGATTCCAATAACCTGGTTGCCCTTCATGCAGAGACTGACTCCCGATTCACCGGCGTTGTAAATTCGTGACGGATCGGAGAGTAGCTCATTATCACCAACCTCGTTTTCAATGTAGGCTCGAAAATCTTCAAACCATTCATCCGTTCCTTGCCTAACTGAATAGTGGTTCGAATTGACAGCTCAGAGAGAAAAAGCCAGAGAGCCATTCCTTGCCGGGATTGTTATCCTTAAAAGGATTAGTTCTGCCACCATCATCCATGATTGTCTTGACTGTATTTGCCAGCTCTCGGCGAGTGCGCCCATAACCTATACGGGCCATGTGAATCGCACAGTCAGTCATTCTTCTTTCCTCATGCTTAGTGAGGACAGTATCTCCTGTTGTTTATAATGACATGATATAACTATAGGATATGCAGAATCTCCCTGTTTGAAAAAAGGGAATATTTGAGTTCATTTATGCATATAGTGCCTTAAACTTCAGATCTAATATGTTATATTAACGTATGTTAATATGTACGACATGGGTCTATGCTTTTCTGGTTGTTGAAAATAAAACTTATCTCATAAAACATATCGTACTTATGTACAGCATCAATGTATCTCTCTCGTGGGGGTACAATTATATCTAGTTGTATATAGTCTGTACCATTGCATTACTTTAGACTCATCGACATGATTCTTTGTATTTTATCTGTGATCATTCTAATCTTTAGAATTGTAATATAGTCCGCATGTACGTAAAATCAGGGCCCGGAATTATATACTTAAGTTTCAAGTAAATTTCGGTTTTTGCCGAAAAGTAAACGTATCACATTGAAACTTTTGCAATGTTTGAGTTTTGAGACAGAAATTAACTTTGCACGGTCACATTTTGGTTTCACATTTTTTAAGAATTTTCCCCTCTATGTCTCCAATTGTAGGCATATCTAACGACTACAGTTTCAACGTCGGAGAGATATATGAAATACTTGAAATACAAGTATTTTAATAAGTGTGCGTTTTGACATTTTTGACACCTGGAATCTCAATGACCGTGCTCGCAAACTTTGAGTGGGAAAACATCGTGAAGTTACATTTGTATCTGCGCATGGCGGACGGAGCTCCGAAAAAACACGCCGTATATTAAACATTTAACCGGTTCTCACTCGTTGGAAATGAAGAACATACTCTCACTCGTTGGAAATAAATACTTTGACCATATTAGCCGGTCGCCTAACGGTATTTGCGGGGCCGAAGTGTCGGTTCCAGTTATTGTACAACAAGGCGAAACGTATAATAGAACCTACCTCTAGTTCAGTTTGAATACTTTGAGGTACTGTGGATATAAATTCGTTAGACAACCCTTCATTTAAGCATCATATGATTTATACTATGAAATACAGAATATTAAAAGTGAACAAAAGGAAGAACCATATAACCTAATAGCATAACACATGCTAAGGTTTGCTAAAAGAGTTATTAATTAACTTGAAAGATATGAGATGTGTTTGAAAAAAAGCAATGTGACACAAAATTAGATAGATACACCATGATTCAAGTATTAAATGATTCTGTATAGAATGTTGTAATCATATTAGTATTTGAATTTCATTAATTAATAAGAATTTCAGACATCTAGGCCATATGATCAGATTACTTGAATAATTACAATGCCGTAATTGCAGTGTCTCATTTGAAATATAATTATGCTCTGGTCCCCAAATATACAACCTGACATATCAGTTAAATACATATATACTATGTTATAAATATTGTTTTGAATGCAATTAGTGAGGAAAATAGAGTTCACCTGTTGATTAAATGCACAATGTCTCACTTTGAATGCAATTAATTGAATATTTTGACCTTAAATTCATCTATAATTTGTTAATCTTACTATTTTAAATGCAATTAGTGGGGAAAATAGAGTACATCTGTGACCTAATATAACTAAAGAATATGCACAATTTTCCACTTTGAATGCAATTTATGGGTATAAATGATTTCATTTTTGAATACATTGACCTAAAATTCATAAATTATATTTAGTGAACCGCATTCTGGTGAGTTGTTTTCGGGACTCCATATTTCTTTGCCGCTTGATTTAAGCAGGTGGACCAAACCAGCTGCTTCTTCTAGGATTCTAGGCGAGTACTTTTGCCGTTTTTGCCCTATTTGACGACTCATTTCCGCAATAAGTTTATAAATTGGTGTTCTTTCTCGGTAAATTGCAAAAACTATTTATTGTACTAAAACAATTAGTCAATTAATACATTTTAATGTAAACAAAAATAAGTGGATTCTAATGTCTTAAATAGTTTTACTTTACTGTTTTCAAGCGTTTGGGAAAAAAAGCGTGATTAAACCTATGTGCTTCTTTTCCAAACACCCAGATAACTACCGTTTAAAGCTCAGTTACTAAGGTTTGAGTTATCTACCGTACATATACATGGACAAATGCTACACATGGGTATAAACACATCTTAATACGAGGTCTGATCCAAAAAAAACAGGACAAGCTTACTCACACCAATATGGTATTTTTTAATATTATAATATATATACCATCTTAAACAGAATTTCATGCCCGTTCAGTTCATATAAATGCAAGATTTTTTTACATTAATTGACCACATTGGCTCTTTCCACTACCATGGTAACGCTAACCCGGCGTAGTCCATTAAGACATTACGTCATTTTTGTTTAAATTGTATGTATCTTAAAATTGATATTGCTCATAACCATGAAAATTCGCCATAACGTCATGTACAGCAAACGTGACGTTCAATTTGAACGTTAGATGCAAAATTAACATGTTTCACTGAGCATCGGTTACAACGTTTATGACGTCAAAATGTCGTCACCAACCCGCACAGAATCTCGGGCTGTTATCAAGTTTTGCCAAGAATAAGGAAAGACGCCGACAGAAACTTACAAGATGGTTCAGACGACAGGTATAAAGGTTAAATTCAGTCTCACTCTAGTTTCTGAGTGGCACAATTGTTTTCGTGAGGGAAGAGAAAGTCTAGAAGAGAGAGAATACGTAACTACACGCCACATACACAAGACAGTGCCTCCCCACGCAGACCTCCGGGAAAACAACAATCCACAAAATATAAGGCACTTAAGGAGGTCAAAGGGTACAAATGTTAAGGAACAGAGGCACAATAAGACGACGAGGGAAGAGGGAGAAAGAAAAAAACACGGAGCGACGTTGTTGACGTCAAACGCTGACGCATTGAGTACAGACCGGCGGCTGACAGTATGATCACTCTTGGAGAAGTCTGACGTTGGCTTTGGAACAATACACATGATCATAATCAGGGATCTTCTAATGTGTAAGGTTTGTACATCAATATATTTGGTAAATGAATAAAAATAGCTCAACACTAAAATACTATATCGAGTTCAATTCTGTTTCATTTCTAGCCAATCAGGAGCCGTAGAATAATATACGCTCAACATTACTATACATGTTTACTTACTTATAAGTATGAATTTAAATAAATAAAAAATGACTGCAGGTACATGCACGATGGGTCCCAGACTACTAAACTATCGTGAGAAGGAACACTGTGTGTTGTCCAATAAAAATATGAAAGTGAAGTTCATGGCAATTCAGTTTACCTTTTACATTCACAATGTAGGTTTGGTGTAAGGGCGTACGTGAGAGCGTGTGTAGGTGTGTGCGTGCGTGCTTGTTCATTTGTGCGTGCGCTTTGGTTGTTTATCTTGTTAATAGAATAAGGTGTTCACATTTATTTTTGATATTAATATATTACCTTCTGAAAATACAGAAATTATTATTATTTAATATTATTATTTAATATTATTATTTTATTACGGATATAACGAAAATACAATCGGTATGATTATTTAATTATAGGCCTACATCTAAACAATGATGAATTCCTATCGAAGTATCCATGGAAATTAAGTTTGATCAAATATGTTTTTCTAACAAAGTTTCAAGATCGAAAACATCGAATGAGCAATAAACTTAATGATTTTAATACATATGGAATTGTTGTTGAAATCGGACCTAGTATATTCTGCCAAGACCTGAGAGAAGAAGTAAACTTGATTGTGCTGTGGAGACAATTAGAAAATGTCCGAAAGGCACTCGTCCGATGTCCTGTCTATGTCCCTGCGATACCCCTGCGAATCCCAGTGGGTTTTCGACCAGACGCCGACCTGGCCCCGACCGATGTCTGGCTGATTTCTGGCCAGGCGCTGCCAAGTCCGCCGAACGCCGGGCGGTGCACGGCCGGCATCTGATCGGCGTCTGACCGATATATAGATTGTCTAGGTTGTCCACATTTAGACCCGGCGCCCGCCCGATGTGTGCGATGCCCTGCCTAACATCGGCAAGGCATCGACCGATTTATTAGCGATTAGTTTGCGATGCGAAATGCCGCACCAGAATTTAATTCCGAGTTAAAAGTAACTCGATACCCGCCCGATTCCTAAAAATGACCCGACAGCCGCAAGGAGTCCCGTGGGGCCCCGCGCAAAAATGCCTAGTAATCCGTCGCAAACCACTCGCAAACCCGTCACAAGCTAATTGTGACTGGGGTATTATGAACGTGTGAGTAATAGACGTTGATATACATTAGCTCTTTGGTACTGAAAATTGTATTATGTTTTTCAATGAGTCACGCACAAGACTATAAGAATATGTCACTGGCTTCGGTACGGATAGAAATATCCGGCTTGAAGGTTACTGTTCTGGCGGGAACGAGGCTCTATGGACTGAAATAACTGGACGGACTGTAAAGTCATGTTCTGCTCGCTATAATCGCTTTATTGTTGTTTGATGTATAAAACAGGGTGATTTGTCAAATGTTTTTAAATTAATTAGATGCATTGAGAACGCAACATGGTTTGTGTACATTGCTAACACTAAGTGTACTGTCTATGTAATACGGACAATCACAAATTCCCTGTCTAAGTTTGCGACTTGCTGCTATAGCGTTACAAACAATGTTGGTGAAAACATATAAATTTGCCAGGCCTCTTTAATTGTGAATAATTTACCATATATGGAATTCAAAGCAATCATCACTAGTATCTCGTGAATCTTTTCAATGTTTGTACAACGCGTTGTGGGTATACGGTGTAGTACACGAGGGCGTGTCCGAATTTGTCTTGTCAAACGATTCAGGATTTGGCTTGTACATACTTCTAGCCAATTAAACTTATATTGTGATGTTAACATATATATAGAAGGATACTTCATGATTGCGGATTTAGTAATACAACGCGTAATTGTGTTTTAAAGGGAATAATTAAAATCTTCATTTATTAGAGGCGGAAAATACCGTAACTGTAGATATATTGTGTAATAAAATACGGAGTATGCTCGTGTGACTAATGTAAGGCCGGACTGCTTATTTAGTTCAGATGTAAAATATATAATTTTACATCGATAAATTAACTTTGGTGTTATTTGCTATTTGCGTGGTGATTATCATGCAATATCAAGTACTGTGGCGCTACGTTCAACGAGTGTTGAATGGCAATATTTGAGTATCATCTTGGTTACGGTTATCACCGGAAACTGATCAGTCACCACACCAGCAGTGCTAATGGAACATTGGAGATATCCACTTCCGGTGAGTATCAAACAGCAGAAAGTGTACTTGAAAGTTGATTTACAGTCAAACTAAACACGTATTGTTACGTTGTCACTTGACGTAGATTAAACAAAAACAATATATGTTTCTGTACCGAACATTACTGTTCGAATTTCTTATTCCTTTCTATACTTATGATCTGGTGGTCACGTGTTATAAAATGATGGGCGAGTGAGATAGAAGTACATGTGACCTCGAGTTACTTGTTCATCATCGCACATCCATCCCTTATATGGTATACACAGAGAAACACGCACATTTCGTGCATTGTTTGGTTAAATAGCGACAACAGTCAGTATACAGGAGCGTATCAAGCTTGAACATACAACCATCAAACAAGTGAATATAATTTTTTTTAAAAACTAGTCAAACCAATGCCTCAGTCACACAGGAACGTTCGTTTTCAGGATCGTGCGATTGGTGGCAATTTGGCCGAGGTACGACTAATCGGTAATGTTTGCTACGATATCCATTTACGATCGCATTCTACGATTCTACTGGTGGTAGGTCATCATACGATGGGTGGTGCGCGTGGTCGTGCGATAACCAACGATTGGAGAAGATTGATCGTAAGGTAATCGTGCGACTAGTGGTGGCGATCAGCGACCGATCGTACGATCAATCGTGGCGACTTGCGATCGATCGCAACCAGAGGTCGCACGATTACCTACGATTGATATTTTGATCGATCTTCTCCAATCGTTGCTGATCGCGGGACCACGCGCACCACCCATCGTACGATGACCTACCAACAATCTTAAGAGCAATCGATATGTGGCACCAACAATCGTCAGGTGGCAGGACCGGTAGCACGATCAATCATGCGACTAATTGACCTAATGCGACCTCTTACGATTTGGAATCGCAGTTCAGAAGTGTTGAACATGACCATCGACCTTGCTGTGACTGATTTTGCTCTGGCGATCAACCACGACCTCTGCGACCCGTCGTGCGCTCTTTCTACTATTTGCCCTGGATTCTATTATTTTTCGATCGCAGCTAGGTCGTAACCTGTTCGCAGGTCCAGTGTGACAGGGACTTAACATGAACCCGATTGCATATTACAACAACGTGGTTTAAATTACCCCATGGCTGATATGGCTAAAGTGATAACTTCCACTGATTTGAAATCATGGCAAGTTAAATGAATAACAGTTGCTAAACATACAAAATTGAAAGCTTGTCTCAAACTGCAGAACAATCCGTAAAATGTTAATTACATGTTGTTATTGGTGTTATTGCTCCTGTCGCCGTTCTTGCAGTTGTTGTTGCTTTCCGTTTTTCTGTTTTGATGCTAACCATTTTATTAAACCAAATGCTGTTGTTCTTGTGAATTTATCCAAGGGCATTTGAACATAGGAATTTACTCCTACCTCCCGGTAACCTGAATATGACTTTAAGCTACCGTGGATAACTTGAGGCGTGGTTTACTTGTGAAGTCCATTTGTTGCCACATACATATATAATAAAACATACTAAGTTGTCATAAAACTAAAGATTTTAAACGAATATACTGTTGATATTGTTTTCATGGGGTTTGACGCAGTTTTTCAACAATTGTTTGTCATATACGGCGGCCAGTCGACTTTACCATTTTTCCTGGAGTTAATTATCAAACGGTATTAACGTACTATATTTCAAGCAACTTACAACTTGCTACGGAAGAACATAACCTGCCCAATCCGAGAAATGAACCCAGATCTGCCGAATGACAGTCTAGCCTTCTACAGTAAAACCTCAATAATAAGACCACTATTGGGACCCATGAAAACTGGTATTTTTATTGAGTTGATCTTAATATCGAGGTTGAATAAAGAGTAAAACAGTGAAAATGGACTTAACAATGGTGGTTGCAATATTGAGGTGGTCTTATTGTTGAGGTCGTCTTTAAGTGAGGTTTTTTATTGTACCAACCAAGCTAACCGGGCCGGCTGTTTATGATATGACATTTGTTATATTTCAGATAAAGGTTTTAATCTACCATAAAGGAGCCTTATATCAGTATGTGCAAAATGGCAACGCCCACGGAAGAGAGCTCGTTTTGGAAAATTGTGCCCTAAAGTGATATAATGTGTAAAAAGGGTGCTTGTGAAAATGTGTTCCTATGTGTCCATTTTGTGAAAAGTGTTGTTTTTTAAAAGTGTCAAATTTCATATCTGATTTTAATTCGTATTCTTGGAATAAAACATCAAATCGGTAAGTCTGATATAATTACCATTCTGCAATTAACCGTTTCTGTACGCTCTATATAACACTCCACGTCCTGCATGATCCGGTCACTGTGAACATTATAGAAAGCATCTTGACTTTACAACTGTCCTGTATATTCATCCTCCGAGAATTCTTAAACAGAAACCCACATATTGTCTATGTTTCTTTCTGAGATACAAGTGTTCCTTACTTATATAGCGAATTATATATGAATGTTAAACACTGTAACAAGCATTATTATGAAATAAAATAAAACCTTAAACTTAGCAACATTGTAACCGTCTTTTAATATACACAAGTTTTGTAAACATATAATTAGAAAACAAGAAATATCTTTAAAATCTGCAATCTGAAGCAGGCAATATTTGTTGTACATTATATAAAATTACCGAGATGTAACGATTGCTGGTTAATGTAACAAACGTTTTTCTGTTGGAGAGAATTATGTTTAGTGGTTAACGTAAGATTTGATTGGTTTACACAACACTGATATGCTTTCAATTCGACATGACTAAGAAAATACATCGGGATCTGTTATTTATTTCGGATGATAAGTATTCGGATTGAAGGTTTTCGAATAATCGAGGCCATACTGTATTATGCATTATTATACGGGTATATTAGCTTACTGTTATACCCTGAAAGGTGCATCCACATTCATCATTTGTGATCATTACAGTTTAATGTAAAAGTTGCATTGATCTGAGGCGGAAAATAGGTAAGTATAGGTATGTATAATTCAAAGACTTGTTTTTTGGATCAGATGGTAAATGATGCCAGCATTTTAAAGTTAAATAATTACGGTTCAGAATTTACGAACATAGTAACGTTGCAATCAAAGGGGGTCGGCACGTTAAGGAAATTACCTAAAACAGACATCCAAGTCAAAATCAATCGTACCATGTAATATCATTAACAAGGGTTATAACTAAAACAAAAATATTTTTACCCCAAGTTCATTTAAGTGTCCGTCAACATTTTAATACTCCGCCAAATTCACATTCACAAGTACCTGCGTGTAGCTAATACAATACACTTTCAACAAACAATAACAATTTAGCAGTTCATCTCACCAAACATCAACAATCTAACGTGAATCGTGCAGAAAGTGCCATTTATTTTTTAGTCAATGAAATACTCGCAACATCAAATGACTCACGTAAACGTGTGTTGATGCCTTACAATTCGTTTATTTCTTACAGACCGGAACAAAAACGCATCCTGTCCATAAATGCCACTAATGTCTTTAAATCACCCTCAAAATAGGCATCATGAGCGTCCTCTTGTCATAGAAATCACACAAAATCGTATAAAATCACCGCTCTCAATCCGAAACGGCAATTATTATTCATGCGACCTTTGAACCGAACCATTTTGTAAGAAGACCTTTGATTGGCTGAGGCTTAGATCCCGGCTTGTGTAAAGCATTCTTTTGTTCCAGGATTCAAGCCTCAGCCAATGAAACGTCTTCTTACAAAATGGTCCGGTCATTTGATGTTGCGAGTATTTCATTGACTAAACAATAAATGGCACTTTCTGCACGATTCACGTTGGATTGTTGATTTTTGGTGAGATGAACTGCTAAATTGTTATTGTTTGTTGAAAGTGTATTGTATTAGCTACACGCAGGTACTTTTGAATGTGAATTTGGCGGAGTATTAAAATTTTGACGGACACTTAAATGAACCTGGGGTAAAAATATTTTTGTTTTAGTTATAACCCTTGTTAATGATATTACATGGTATGATTGATTTTGACTTGGATGTCTGTTTTAGGTAATTTCCTTAACGTGCCGACCCCCTTTGGTTGCAATTCTATGAAAGTCGCATATCAAGGTCGCGTAAATACCTTTAAAATGAAAGTATTTATATATTAAAGTGTCGCCCCAATTCAATGGGCTAGCCATTTCTGACCTATGAGACACATATGTTCTGAGCACATGTACTATCCTTTAATGCCAGGCACCAGGCACAGGTAGGCGCACGGTATCAGTTATCTAACTAGCTGGCGGCTGACCAACCGGCCATATCAGAACGGACCCCTACGGGGATTCGAACCTTCGACCTCTCGCTCCCAAGGCGGAGGCATTAACCATTCAACCACGGGAGACGGGGTGGCGGAGACTTTTAAATGAATGTCTCGTATTAGTCCTAAAGAAGGAGACCACTTTGTGAACTTTGTAAAGTCATGCATATTTCTGTCTGTTGTTATATATGTAGTTATTACTTACAGCTATTATGCATTATTACTCTGGTAAATTAGCTTCCTGTAATATCATGAGAGATGCTTCAACATTCATCCTTTGCGATAATTACAGTGGTAATGCAAATAGTGCATTAATCTAAGGCGGAAAATAGGTCCATATAGGTATGTATAGACATGTTTCAAAGGTTTGTATTTTTAGCCTAGTGTTATAACGATGCCAGCATTTTAAACTTAAATATTGTGGTTCAGAATTTACGAACATGGTGTCGTTGCAATTCTATGAAAAACGCACATCAAGTCGAATAAATACCTTTGAGTAAAACAGTAAAGCACATTTTAAGGAGACCTTCTTTGCGCAAAAATGTGATCAATCTGACCTCCGCTCAATGCCGCAGCTATAAACTCAACGAATTACCTGTGGAGATTTGTCTCACGTCTTTTGTATTATATAGAAGAATGTTTTGGGTAAAAACAGTAAACGATCTTGTTGTAGTTAGTACTTAAGTTCTTGCTCAGAAACATTGACTAACAATTATAACGCACTTCTTCCATATTCATACATTATACTACATGTACATTGTACTGGAAGCGATATAACGTTTTTTGTTTCACTTATTCCATTGAGACACTTGACTGACTTAGTTATCATGCTACAACCATATGAACTATATGTTCATGCTTGTTTTGGTAAAATTTAACAAACAATGAGCATACTATATCATCACGATATGTTCTTGGCATGTTGTAGATTGTCGCTGGTGTATTTAAGAGGATGTCTGTCTTGATGATGTGTAACTAGGGAGCTTGTCGTAACTTGTCGTTGGTGAGTACTTTGTGTCTTAGCAGATGGCTTACAAATAGCATTGAATAATCAACTGCTTTTTGCCGGGTAAGTCTTGATGATTCTTTGCAACTTAATCCGCTTGTTTTGCATGTTCTAAATGTCACGTCCCTTGCTTGTGTTTCATTATTGTCACCTTGTTGTGATTAATATTATATTATAATATATTTGTGTATGTTCCAATTATAGTTAAAGTTCATAGAACCAATAGTCTCCAATAATACTTTGTAAACGTTTATTTCCTTATAAGGGAACTTGAGGTTAAACGAAATAAAACTACCACATAAATTACTGTTATGTTAAGTGCATAAATGGGAAACAGTTGGTATGCCACACATAATATTAAACGCAACATGTTGCTTTCCATTGTTTTGTGTTGCGATGCATTATATTTATTTGAATGTTGCGCGCATGCGCACAATGTGGAAACAACAGTGTGTCGTATATTTAAAGTAGGTTTATTATGTGTCATAGGCAACACATACATAATCATAAATAAAATAAAATGATTAAATAACCAATGTATATATGGATTAATGAACGCATAAATTATAGGTTTTTTAAATATATACCAATAATTAGGTGATGCAATTCGTAATATATTGATAAGAATAAATAACAAATAAATAGTGGAATACGAATATAATAACATGTTGTACAATACCATACTAACCAACTTTAAACCTATAAATTATTCAATAAAATGTTATACCATTTTTTATTTTGTTAACATCTAACCTACTAAAACCGCTAGTCGGCCAAACTGGATAGTTTCAACGCTCCACATATATATCTGTACCATCATCCTACGGACAAACAATGGCCGCAATCGTATATAAATAGATGACTTATGTCTGCCACATAATTGTTTCACATGGAGAGCAACACAAACAATGGATATAAAACATGGAGAGCAACACAACCAATGTATATAAAACAACATGGAGAGCAACACAAACAATGTATATAAAACATGGAGAGCAACACAAACAGTGTATATAAAACATGGAGAGCAACACAAACAATGTATATAAAACATGGAGAGCAACACAAACAATGTATATAAAACATGGAGAGCAACACAAACAGTGTATATAAAACATGGAGAGCAACACAAACAATGTATATAAAACATGGAGAGCAACACAAACAGTGTATATAAAACATGGAGAGCCACACAAACAATGTATATACAACATGGAGAGCAACACAAACAGTGTATATAAAACATGGATAGCAACACAAACAATGTATATAAAACATGGAGAGCCACACAAACAATGTATATAAAACATGGAGAGCAACACAAACAATGTATATAAAACATGGAGAGCCACACAAACAATGTATATAAAACATGGAGAGCAACACAAACAGTGTATATAAAACATGGAGAGCAACACAAACAATGTATATAAAACATGGAGAGCCACACAAACAATGTATATAAAACATGGAGAGCAACACAAACAGTGTATATAAAACATGGAGAGCAACACAAACAATGTATATAAAACATGGAGAGCAACACAAACAATGTATATAAAACATGGAGAGCAACACAAACAATGTATATAAAACATGGAGAGCAACACAAACAATGTATATAAATCATGGAGAGGAACACAAACAATGTATATAAAACATGGAGAGCAACACAAACAATGTATATAAAACATGGAGAGCAACACAAACAATGTATATAAAACATGGAGAGCAACACAAACAATGCATATAAAACATGGAGAGCAACACCAACAATGTATATAAAACAACATGGAGAGCAACACAAACAATGTATATAAAACATGGAGAGCAACACAAACAATGTATATAAAACATGGAGAGCAACACAAACAATGTATATAAAACATGGAGAGCAACACAAACAGTGTATATAAAACATGGAGAGCCACACAAACAATGTATATAAAACATGGAGAGCAACACAAACAATGTATATAAAACATGGAGAGCAACACAAACAATGTATATAAAACATGGAGAGCAACACAAACAATGTATATAAAACATGGAGAGCAACACAAACAATGTATATAAAACATGGAGAGCAACACAAACAATGTAAATAAAACATGGAGAGCAACACAAACAATGTATATAAAACATGGAGAGCAACACAAACAATGTATATAAAACATGGAGAGCAACACAAACAATGCATATAAAACATGGAGAGCAACACAAACAGTGTATATAAAACATGGAGAGCAACACAAACAATGTATATAAAACATGGAGAGCAACACAACCAATGTATATAAAACATGGAGAGCAACACAAACAATGTATATAAAACAACATGGAGAGCAACACAAACAATGTATATAAAACATGGAGAGCAACACAAACAATGTATATAAAACATGGAGAGCAACACAAACAATGTATATAAAACATGGAGAGCAACACAAACAATGTATATAAAACAACATGGAGAGCAACACAAACAATGTATATAAAACATGGAGAGCAACACAACCAATGTATATAAAACATGGAGAGCAACACAAACAATGTATATAAAACAACATGGAGAGCAACACAAACAATGTATATAAAACATGGAGAGCAACACAAACAATGTATATAAAACATGGAGAGCAACACAAACAATGTATATAAAACATGGAGAGCAACACAAACAATGTATATAAAACAACATGGAGAGCAACACAAACAATGTATATAAAACATGGAGAGCAACACAAACAATGTATATAAAACATGGAGAGCAACACAAACAATGTAAATAAAACATGGAGAGCAACACAAACAATGTATATAAAACATGGAGAGTAACACAAACAATGTATATAAAACATGGAGAGCAACACAAACAATGTATATAAAACATGGAGAGCAACACAAACAATGTATAGAAAACATGGAGAGCAACACAAACAATGTATATAAAACAACATGGAGAGCAACACAAACAATGAATATAAAACATGGAGAGTAACACAAACAATGAATATAAAACAACATGGAGAGTAACACAAACAATGTAAATAAAACATGGAGAGCAACACAAACAGTGTATATAAAACATGGAGAGCAACACAAACAATGTATATAAAACATGGAGAGCAACACAAACAATGTATATAAAACATGGAGAGCAACACAAACAATGTTTATAAAACATGGAGAGCAACACAAACAATGTATAAAAAACATGGAGAGCAACACAAACAATGTATATAAAACATGGAGAGCAACACAAACAATGTATATAAAACATGGAGAGCAACACAAACAGTGTATATAAAACATGGAGAGCAACACAAACACTGTATATAAAACATGGAGAGCAACACAAACAATGTATATAAAACATGGAGAGCCACACAAACAATGTATATAAAACATGGAGAGCAACACAAACAATGTATATAAAACATGGAGAGCAACACAAACAATGTATATAAAACATGGAGAGCAACACAAACAGTGCATATAAAACATGGAGAGCAACACAAACAATGTATATAAAACATGGAGAGCAACACAAACAATGTATATAAAACATGGAGAGCAACACAAACAGTGTATATAAAACATGGAGAGCAACACAAACAATGTATATAAAACATGGAGAGCAACACAAACAATGTAAATAAAACATGGAGAGCAACACAAACAATGTATATAAAACATGGAGAGCAACACAAACAATGTATATAAAACATGGAGAGCAACACAAACAGTGTATATAAAACATGGAGAGCAACACAAACAGTGTATATAAAACATGGAGAGCAACACAAACAATGTATATAAAACATGGAGAGCCACACAAACATTGTATATAAAACATGGAGAGCAACACAAACAATGTATATAAAACATGGAGAGCAACACAAACAATGTATATAAAACATGGAGAGCAACACAAACAATGTATATAAAACATGGAGAGCAACACAAACAATGCATATAAAACAAAACTTCTATTGTTATTTTCAAACGAGTGACGATGCTTGTTATTTGTCACATATCTCGTCAGGTATACTATGCTGGGTTAAATATGCAATACAACACGTTTTATTTAGGCATTAAATAGTTTACAAAGTTCTCCGGCCACATATTAAGTGATCGGTGAGAGCAAAATAGTCATCACAGGCGTAGTGAAAATTTACAAATAAAATATGATGGTTAATACAAATAGAAATAAAAGTACAATGTAGTTTTTACAGATTGGTGGGTTTTCTTTTCGACATAGTACGGATAGAACACACTATTAAGTCGTCGCATGAAGTTGTATGGATATTTGTGGAGTCAGTATGACTTTGTGCTGTTTTCTTTTCAGTACTTTTTATTGATTGTCAGGGTTATAAAGTCTGTATGAGCTTTTATTTGGTATATGGAATTCATTGCTGACGAATTCCGCTTGCTTATCAATTTCGTCGAAAGCTGGACGAGACATGCGTTTCTATTTTGATATTTTCCGCACATGGCATAATGCTTTTCAGGATAACTGTTCTCGTATTTATTTACAACCGAAGAAAAAGTAGTTGGGTAATGTTAACTGGTCGTTGTTTCGTGAAAAATTAAAATGAACTCATGTCATGTAATGTGGCGCTTATATACATATACAAATACTAGATATATATTGTATGCATATATTTATCTAAAACGTATGCATTATAATTAAGGTAATTAAGTTACAAAAAAATAACAGTTCTGCAAAGTTTTAGAGAGACAGAGAGCTTAAATCCTGATGAGAAGGTCAAGAGTGCGAATTTCGCCTTGGTTTATGTAGTCCGGCACGATCTTCATAACCCCTGAGTAAGGCTAGAGTACTGGTTAGTAACACATAAACAAACGTAGGGATTGATTAAAGACTTATTCGGGAGTTGTCATTGAGCAACTTCAGTGCGCATGTTCTTTTCGATTAGTGTAGTGTTTGCATTGGGTTAAAGACGTATATGGGAGTAGTTTACTATTTTCTTTTACGATGCAAAGATTTTTTCTGAACTTTATAGTCACCGAGCACAATACAAATAATGATATCATTCTGTTTAATTGAAGGATTTCATTATTGTTTTGCAGTTTTCCTTCTAATTTCTTTTTCGATATACTTTATCATTAAAAGCAGAAAAGTCATTGATATTTGAAATTCTACATTTGAAATTATATAACAAATATTTAAAACTAACATAGTTTATGAAAATGTAAAACGATAATGGGTTACCAAGTATATTAAGGGTAATTTGTTTTCAACTTTCACTTTCCATATATACTACATTTGAAACACAATAAAACAATCTTTATCTTAAAATCAGTATTATCATCAGTATATATGAATATAAGGTCAATACAGTCACACTTGAACTCAAATATACCCATAAATTGCATTGAAAGTTGGAAAGTGTGCATATTTTTTAGGTACATTAGTTCCATATCATCAACAGGTGAACTCTATTTCCCTATTTCATTCAAAATAGTAAGATTTACACATCATAGATGTATTAAAGGTCAATATATTCAAAAATGAACTCAAATATACCCATAAATTGCTAATTTAAAGTGGGAAATTGTGCATATCCTTTGGGTATATTAGGTCAATGTAATCAAAAGGTGAACTCTACTTTTCTCACTAATTGCATTCAAAATAGTGAATATAACACATTATATATGAATATTAGGTCAATACAGTCACACTTGAACTCAAATATACCAATAAATTGCATTGAAAGTTGGAAAGTGTGCATA